>JAEOAD010000463.1:5361250-7917500 GCA_036365145.1 Orientallactaga sibirica | reverse complement strand
GGGTTGACTTTTGTCGCTTTGATGCTTTCAGTTTTATAAGGCCTTTGTCTTTTTCTTCTGTCATTATTGGGGGCAGGGTCTGATTCAGACCCAGGCTGACCTGGAACCCATTTCAGAACAGAAATCTCAACTCCTATCAGACAGGATTAAGAGTGTAGAGCAACACAAACCCTTAGGGTTTGTGGCTTTATAAGGTTATCTGTTTGTTTCAATCCCCACATTTGAAGAGTCTGTGCTGGTTTAAAAAAAAAAAAAACTTTTAAAATTTTTATTTATTTATTAGAGACAGAGAGAGGGGAAGAGAGAGAAAGAGTGAGTGAGTGAGTGAGTGAGAATTGGCATGCCAGGGCCTCTAGCTACTTCAAATGAACTCCAGATGCATGCACCCCCTTGTGCATCTGGCTTATGTGGGTCCTGGAGAGTCAAACCAGGATCCTTTGGCTTTGCAGGCAAATGCCTTAACCACTAAGCCATCTCTCCAGCCCCATTTTGAACTTTTTTTTTTCGTGGGACCTGGAGAATCAAACTGGGGTCCTTAGGCTTCGCAAGCATGTACCTTAACTGCTAAGCCATCTCTCCAGCCCTGTGCTGGTTTTTATTGAATGTGTATATTGCTCAGTTGAAGTTTAGAATTTGCCAATAAATTGTTCCACCCAGCCCACTAGAACACTTGAATAACAGGCAAACTCAATCCTGGGATTACTTCTGTGATTGGACAAGAGCTACACTTGGCACCTTAAACTCCTACTCTGAAGGCACATAACATTGAATTTCCAAGTCTAAGAGCACCACAGATAATTAGAAAATGCAAGTATCAAATCAATTTTTTTTTTTTTTTTTTTTTTTTTTGTTTTCTGAGGTAGAGTTTCACTCTAGTCCAGGCTGACCTGGAATTCACTATGTAGTCTCAGGGCCTCGAACTCTCGGCGATCCTCCTACCTCTGCATTCAAATCAATTCAGGATTCAAAAATCACTACATTATAATACAATACATGCCTGGTACTGAAAACCTAATAGAAAGCCTATGGCAGGGGAGGTCATGAGCCTTAGGTATATAAAGTCTGCTCTTGTCTGGTTAAATGCGTATGTTATACTCACCAAACTGCCCAGTAAGCACTACACTTAATGTTCATACTCATATATTAATGCTACTCTCACTTCTGGTTAGAGAAGCTTCTCTTTTCAGATGGAAATGACCACTGGGATGACTCAAAAGGCAACATATTGCTGAGAAGAAGTAATGGAGGAGTTCTCAGTACTGAAACATCTCTATCATACCCTCCAAGGCTCAGGGTCCATTTCAGAAGAGGTGGCAGAAAGAATGTAAGAGCCAAAGGAAGGGTACAACTCCTTAAAACGCAACTGCCCAGACAGAAATTGGCCTCGATATCCATGACCTCACAGTGCCTAGCAACACCTTCGCAAGACCCTCATAATAGAAGAAAAAGATGATGACATCAAATTAAAAGAGAGGCTAATGGAGAGAGGGAGGGGATATGATGGAGTGTGGAGTTGTGAAGGGGAAAGTGGAGGTGGGAAGGGAATTATCATGGTTTATTGTCTGTAAGGATAGAAGTTGTCGATACTAAAATTATACATTAAAAAAGGAAAATATACAATATACAACTTTGGTGAAAAATATTAAATAAACAGTATTACTCAATTTACTGTGGATAGAAGATTCTAGATGTTGAATATATCAAATCTTACAAAATCTTGTTCCTTAGAGTCAATGCAATTCTAATTTAAAAATCTTAATAAGGTATTTTGGAGGACTTAACAAATTTCATAATATATAAAGTCAATTGCCAAAAGCCTGAAGCAAGAAAAGTACTCTGACAATATGAACATGAGATAAGCAACCAGGATTGTATGTTTTTAGTGTGAGGATTAAAAAACAGACCCATGGGGCTTAAGAGATGGCTTAGTGATTAAGGCATTTGCCTGTGAAGCCTAAGGACTCATGTTCAACTCTCCAGGTCCCCATAAGCCAGACGCACAAAGTCACGCAAGTGCGCAAGGTTGCACATGCGCACAAGATGGCACATGTGTCTGGAGTTCAGTTACAGTGGCTGGAGGCCCTGGCACACCAATTCTCTCACTCTCTCACTCATAAAAAATGCCAGTCTGTTGCCAGGTGTGGTGGTAAATGCTTTTAATTCCAGCACTCAGGAGGCAGAGATAGGAGGATCACCGTGAGTTTGAGGTCACCCTGAGACTACATAGTGAATTCCAGGTCAGCCTGGGCTAGAGTGAGACCCTATTTAAAAAAAAAAAAAAGACCCATACTGCGGAGAGGTAGCTTAGAGGTTATGGCCCCTGCCTGCGAAGCCTAAGGACCCAGGTTTGACTCCCCAGAACCCACATAAGCCAGATGCACATGTTGGTGCATGCGCACAGGTGGTGCATGCGCACAGGTGGTGTATGCATCTGAGGTTCATTTGTAGTGGCTAAGGTCCTAGCACACCAATTCTCTCTCTGTCTCTTCCTCTCTCTCTCTAATAAATAAATTTTTAAGAATACAGACCCGAGGGCTGGTCGGATGGCTTAGCAGTTGAGGTGCTTGCCTGCAAAGCCAAAGGACCCAGGTTCGATTCCCCAGGACCCACGTAAGCCAGCTGCACAGGGGGGCACATGCATCTGGAGTTCATTTGCAGTGGCTGGAGGCCCTAGAACACCCATTCTTTCTCTGTCTGCCTGTTTCTGTATCTATCTCTCTCTCAGATAAATAAATAAAAAATAAAATATTAAAAAAAAAAAAAAAATACAAGGCCAGGCATGGTGGTGCACGCCTTTAATCCCAGTACTCAGGAGGCTGAGGTAGGAGGATTGCTGTGAGTTCAAGGCCACCCTGAGACTACATAGTTAATTCCAGGTCAGCCTGGGCCAGAGTGAGACCCTACCTTGAAAACAAAAAAAATTAAGTACAAACGATAAAGAAAACATTACTAAAACAAATAAAGACCTTTGTTAGGAAAGTAAAAATACAAGTCCCAGCCTGCTAAGATATTTGCAAGATGGAATCCATACAGAGTATCCATCCAGAGTAAGCAGAGTCCCAAACAACAAGAAAGAAAAGGAACAGAAGCGGGCTTGGTGGTGCATGCCTTTAATCCCAGCACTCGGGAGGCAGATGTAGGAGGAGTGCCATGAGTTCGAAGCCACCCTGAGACTATATAGTGAATTTCAGGTCAGCCTGAGGTATCATGAGACCCTACCTCGAAAAACCAAAAAGAAAAGAAAAGGAACAGAAAATGTACAGCAGGCCTATGTGGAAAAATATGAATGGCCAAAGTATGTAAAAAGGCATCCTTCACCTCACTATTAATCTTGGAATATAAATTAAAATGCTACTAAAATAGCTTTTCAAAATCGAAAACCCAACAAAATCAGGCACTGGCGAGCATGTTGAGCCCCAAGTCTCCTCGTGTTCGGCTGCCAGGAATGTCGATGGATCCAACCACGAGAGAACGGAGGCTGGCGTTGCCTCCTGCAGCAGACACTGGAAACCGGTTCACTCGACGTTTCCTCAGCCTCCTTCTAGCATGCCTTCCTATATTGCAAAGGCAGAAAACTTGAAGTTTCATCTCCGGGAGCGGTAGCATAAGTTTTCCAGCGTCATTACTATTTGGCCCATACAACGTCCTCCGTGAGGCTTGAACCAAATTAAATGGGCAGCTGAGGGTAGTCATTTCATGGGTAGAGAGTATAGTGGTGGCTTCCCAATTTGAAAAGGTGGTTTCTGAACAAGAGCTTGGTTCTGGAGCCAACAGTCTAACTGTGGAGTCCTGATTTTGCTGAAGTGGCTCCCTAATTTGCCTAAGACCCTGTGGCTTTGGAACCAGGACTGACTTGGCAGCCTTCTGTTCCAAACATAGCTTCCTCTTGAAGGGAAAAGTGGTGGCTTTCCCAGTGGCCCAGTCCCTTGGTGTGGCTTTGGGAATCATTCCCATATGTTCACTCCAGAGTCTACTTCTTCAACCCTCTCAACAAGTGTGTGGATGATCAATAGCCTATAACGAATCCGTTTCCGCTTTAATGAACCAGGGCGTCTTCTGCTCTTAGTACTGCCAACACACCTAGCAAGGTTCCACGTAACCTTCAAACCAGCAACCACAGTCCAAATAGAGACCTCAGAGAGACTGTTGCACGCGGAAGCCACCAGCACAAGCAAGGATACTTTTGTAGCATTGCTCCTAATTTAAAAAGGGGGGGGTGCTTAAAAAAAAAAGAAGGATGGCTTAGCGGCTAAGGCGTTTGCCTGCAAAGCCAAAGGATCCTGTTTAGACTCTCCAGGACCCAAGTAAGCCAGCTACACAAGAGGGCGCATGCATCTAGAGTTCGTTTGCAGTGGCTGGAGGCCCTGTCGTGCCCATTCTCCCTCCCTCCCTCCCTCTTTCTCTCTCTCCCTCTCAAATAAATAAATAAATAAAATATATTTTTTAAAACTCTAAACACTTCTATTGGTTACATTCATTTATTTATTTATTTATTTATTTATTTATTTATTTATTTATTTATTTATTTTCCCGAGGTAGGGTCTCACTCTAGCTCAGGCTGACCTGGAATTCACTATGTAGTCTCAGGGTGGCCTCGAACTCTCGGCGATCCTCCTACCTCTGCCTCCCCAGAGCTGGGATTGAAGGCGTGCGCCACCACGCCCGGCTTTTGGTTACTTTCTTATTACCATTGAATAAACACCTGATCATAAGCAATTTCAGGAAGAAAAGGGTTTATTTTCAGTTTACAGTTTCAAGGGGAAGTTTCATAAGGGCAGGGAGGGGAAGGCAGGAGCAGGCAGGAAGCAGAGGGCAACAGGAAGTTAAGTACAGCTGCAAAATCTCAAACTCCCTGCGCATCCCCCCGCTCAAAGACCCACTTCCTCCAGCCTTCAAAGGTTTCACACCCTTCCCAAACACTGCCTTCTGGGGACCAAGTGGGCTTTTTTTGTTTTTTTGTTTTGGGTTTTTTTTTGGCTTTTCAAGTCTCACTCTGGCTCTGGCTGATCTGGAATTCACCATGTAGTCTCAGGGTGGCCTCGAACTCTCAGTGATCCTCCTACCTCTGCCTCCCAAGTGCTGGGATTAAAGGCATGCACCACCACGCCCAGCTTTTTTTTGTTTGTTTGTTTGTTTGTTTGTTTGTTTGTTTGTTTGTTTCCAAGTGTTCAAATAGATGGCCCTAACTATGGGGGACATTTTACATTTAAAGCACAACACAATCCAATGACTACTGAGAATAGAATAAATTGTGTTAGAACAGAATACAGGCTGAGGAGCTGCTCAGCAGTTGAAGGTGCTAGCTTGCAAAGCTTGCCAGTCCAAGTTAGATTCCTGAGTACCCACAAAAACCAGATGCAAAGTGTCACATGTGACTGGAGTTTGTCTGCAGTGGCTGGAGGCTACGGTGTACCCATGCTCCCATTCTGCTTTCTCTCTATTTCTCTCTCAAATAAATAAATATAATTATAATAATTTTATTTTTAAAAAAGAATATAGGTTTAGCCGGGCGTGGTGGCACATGCCTTTAATCCCAGCACTGGGGAGGCAGAGGTAGGAGGATCGCCGTGAGTTCGAGGCCACCCTGAGAATACACGGTGAATTCCAGGTCAGCCTGAGCTAGAGTGAGACCCTACCTCGGAAAACCAAAAAAAAAAGAAAGAAAGAAAGAAAGAAAGAAAGAAAGAAAGAAAGAAAGAAAGAAAGAAAGAAAGAGAAAAGAATATAGGCTGGAGAGATGGCTTAGCAGTTAAGGCATTTGCCTGCAAAGCCAAAGGACCCAGGTTCAACTCCCCAGGACCCATGTAAGCCAGATGCACAAAGGGCGTATGCATCTGGAGTTCCTTTGCAGTGGCTGGAGGCCCTGTTGCCCCCATTCTCTCTCTCTCTATCTATCTATCTATCATCTATCTATCTATCTATCTATCTATCTATCTATCTGCCTCTATCCCTGCCTATTTTTGTATCTCTCTCATAAATAAATAAATAAATAAATAAATAAATAAATAAATAAATAAAAAATACCGGGCATGGTGGCACACATCTTTAATCCCAGCACTTGGCAGGCAGAGGTAGGAGGATTGCCGTGAGTTCGAGGCCACCCTGAGAATACAGAGTGAATTCCAGGTCAGCCTGAGCTAGAGTAGGACCCTATCTCGAAAAAACAACAACAAAAAAAAAAACATTAAAAAAAAGAGACTACTGCCAGGTATGGTTGTGCACACTTTTAATCCCAGCACTCAGAGGCAGAGATAGGAAGATCAGTGTGAGTTTGAGGCCAGACTGGGACTACAAAGAGTCAATTTCAGTTCAGTGGGAGCTACAGTGAAACCCTTCCTCGGAAAAAAAAAAAGAGAGAGAGAGAGAACAATATACAGATATGAAAATAAATGACATGTAACTTTACCTATTACCATAGATTTTAAAAAATAATGCCCGGGGCTAGGGATATAGCACAGCAGTTAAAGATGGTTACATTTAGGGGCCTCGTTAGCACAGTAGGCGGTGCATCAGTCTCATAAAGGTTCTTGCTTGCAAAGCCTGCCAGTCCAGGTTCGATTCCCCAGGACCCACATAAAGCCAAATATACTGTGTGTGTGTGTGTGTGTGTGTGTGTGTGTGTGTGTGTGTAGTTCATTTTCATTGGCAAGAGGCCCTGGCTTACACATAATCTCACACACACAAATTTAAAAAATAAAAGTATTTCTTAAAATACTGTCTAAGCCGGGTGTGGTGGCGCAGACCTTTAATCCCAGCACTCTGGAGGCACAGGTAGGAGGATTGCTGTAAATTCAAGGCCCTGCCTGTTGAAGGAGAGTGCTGGGATTAAAGGCAGGCAGCACTTCGATGATGGGACGCCCAAAGCCAAGCCGAGCCCATGCACCACGCCATCACTGAGCAGCGCCCTGCTGGCCACATCTGAGCTCAACTCTAACTCTCCATCTCCTTTCCTGTCGCTCACGTTTACTGGATCTGAACTCGGGGTGTGGGGGCTGCCTGTAAAAGCAGGGTGCAGGTCCCCACCCCCAGGTTTGGAAACCACTGATCTGTATGTAACATTTTTCAGATGGAATAAGGCCGAGTTTCATTTAGGTCCCCTGTAAAACTGGAGTAGGATTTGTGGTGGTGACACCCTTGGCGTCTTGAAGGATGCTACATGAAGCCCTATGACTCAGAAATGGCTGTTGTAAGACGTGTGGCTGGATGCTGTCCCATTACATCACAAAGGGCGCCTTTTATGAGGCAGAGTTCTTGCCTGGTGAGCAGAAAGCCAGGGGAGAAGTGGGCACAGTGGAGGGAAACTTGCTGGGGGTTGGTTTGGTGGCCCACTTGTTCCTTGAGGACTGTTCCTGCCTCAGCACTCCCCTGAAGGAGATGATCCAACACCATCCTGAGGAGACTCATCTCAGGAGGCAAAGCAGGTACAGAAGGAGGGCCATCAGAGCTCCCCCCCAGCTTCCACCCACAGCCCTCTCACACTGGCTCCACCTAAGACATCTGTAACTATGAGACTTTTAAAATCACTTGGCCCCACTGTTGAGCACTGAATGACAAAGTTGACTGGGGTCAAACTGCAAAAGGCCTTCATTCTTAACTAACACCATCAAATGTTCATCTCAGGACAGTGGGAGCAACCAGTAGGTTTTGTGAGAGCCATAGGACGGTGAAAGCCATGCTTGAGACTAACTTGGTTGCACTGCTCTGAAAGGAGATCAGAGTTGGGAGATAAAATGCTTGTTGTATTTTATAGAATAAGAACTTAAATCCACTATATTAAAAGGAGGAAAAAATATATATATATATTTAAGTCAGGTGTGGTAGCACATGCCTTTAATCCCAGCACTTGGGACGCAGAGCTAAGAGGATCACCACTGTGAGTTCAACGCTAGCCTGGGACTACAGAGTGAGTTCCAGGTCACAATGAGCTACGTGAGACCCTACCTTGAAATAAAGGGAGGAAGAGAGAATGAGGAAGAACAGTAGAGGAGGAAAGTGAATAAAAAGAAATGTATAGGAGCTAGAGAGAGAGCTCAGTGGTTAAGGCACTTGTCTGCAAAGCCCAATGACCCAGGTTCAATTCCCCAGTGCCCACGTAAAGCCAGATACACAAGGTGATACATGCATCTGAAGTTCGTTTGCAGTGTCTAGAGGCCCTGATATGCCCATTTCCTTTCTCTCTTTCTTTCTTTTTCTCTTTCTAAGAAATAAATTATTTTAAACATTTTATTAGCGAGGCATGGTGGTGCACGCCTTTAATCCCAGCACTTGGGAGGCAGAAGTAGGAGGATCACTGTGAGTTGGAGGCCACCCTGAGACTATAAGTGAGTTCCAAGTCAGCCTGGGCTAGAGTGAGACCCTACCTCCAAACAAACAACAACAACAACAAAAAACAGTCGGAGTGCTAGTGCACGCCTTTAATCCCAGCACTCAGGAGGCAGAGGTAGGAGGATCACCCTGAGTTCAAGGCCACCCTGAGACTACAGAGTAAATTCCAGGTCAGCCTGAGTTAGAGTGAGACCCTACCTCAAAAAAAATTATTTATTTATCTTATTTATTTATTTGAGACAGAGAGAAGGAAAGATAAAGAGTGAGAATGGGTGTGCCAGGGCCTTAAGCCACTGCAAACAAACTCCAGACAAATGCACCACCATGTCCATCTGGTTTATGTGGGACCTGGAAAACTGAACCTGGGTCCTTAGGCTTTGCAGGCATATGCCTTAACTGCTAAGCCATCTCTTCAGCCCATAAATACATTATTTTAAAAAATAAATAAGTGATAAAGATGTAAAACATCTCAAGCCAAGTGTGGTGAAACGTGCCTTAAATCTTAGCACTGAGGAGGAAGAGAGAGGAGGATTGCTATGAGTTTGAGGCCAGCCTGGGACTACAGAGTGAGTTTGAGGTCAGCCTGGGCTAGAGTGAGACCCTACCTCAAAAAAAAAAATCTCAAAAGGAAACAATTCTGGATTTTGTAATTAACGTATGGTAACGAAGAAAAGGAGAAGTTTACATTATATGCATGCATAAAACTTGTCAAAATTTAAAAAGAAAAAAAAAAAAAGAAAATAAGTCCAAAATTCTATTCAAACTTCAGAATGAATGACCAGAAAAATGATGGTGTTTTCAGGAGGTATGAGGCAGATAGAGATGCGTGGAGAAAAGATAAGACCAGATTTGGCCAGAGGAGTTGATATAGCAACAGAACACAACAGTCACCACCTATAGGTTGATGGAGGCACAGAGAAGTATAGATCCAGCCTGGTAAGTCAGTCATCCAGACATCAGAAAGCACATCCAATCAGCGCTGGAATCTCCAGGAAGATGTCTTACAGGCATCTCCAATGCCAAGTATTCAAAACGGAACTCACATCTGCCCCTCACTGGCCCTTTACAGCTTGTCCTAACACAGTGGAAAGCACCCCTTCAGAACCCAAAATACGCAGTCGACGTGAATCTTTCCACTGATCCCTGATTAAATTATTTTTAAATTATTTCTACTCCACCACCAAGAAGTGGCAAGCCTCCCTCCCGCCCCCACCGAACCTTTCTGCCTTTGGGTCATGTCCATTTTTGGTCCATCATGGTCAGCAAGCTGCCTCATCTCTCATCTAAACAGCAAGCTATTTTGACTCCTGTCTCAGCTCATTTTGACAAAAGCAGCCACATGATCTTTTCATAATGAAAACCTTATTATTTTATCCCTTGATGTAGAAAGGTTTAAATAGCATTCTTTTGATTTTAGGATAAAAATGGAGCCATCTCGGTCCTTTCCTTGCTAATTATCTGACTTCATCTTCTACATTACTGATGTTTTAAGGTGTTCAGAGTGCTCTCCCCTCCCCCACTACCCAGCTACTGGCTACCATGCCACTTAGCCTCCAAGCTTCTTTCCACTATGACGTCATCAAGAGACGCTCCTTGCCTAGCTTAATTCTCTTATCATTATTACTGTGGGGCCGTATACATTTTGCATACAATTCTCTATTTGATGCTTCCACATTTCCAAGCAATGTATTTCCATCACCACTGGAGATAGGAAATGAGGCCCTGGGACTCAAATAATTTCCCCAAGAGTACACTATAATTACAGGAGATGATGTAACGCTTAGTTCAATGCCGACATTGCTACATTTTTATTGTATCATATGACTTTTGGCCATCCAAATCCCTCACCTGTACATTCAAGACTTTAAAAAAAAAAACAGGGGCTGGAGAGATGGCTTGGCAGTTAAGGCGCTTGCCTATGAAGCCTAAGGACCCAGGGTTTATTCTCCAGAACCCACATAAGTCAAATGCACAGGGTAGAACATGTGTCTGGAGTTCATTTGCAGTGGTTGGAGGCCCTGACGGGCCCATTCTTTCTCTCTATCTGCCTCTTTTTCTCTCTCTAATAAATAAATAAAATTAAAAATAAAATCTTAGCTGGGTGTGATGCACATGCCTTTAATCCCAGAACTTGGGAGGCAGAGGTAGGAGGATCACTGTGAGTTCAAGGCTGCCTTGAGACTACATAGTGAATTCCAGATCGGCCTGAGCTAGAGTAAGACCTTACCTCGAAAAAAAAAAAAAAAAAAAAAAAAAGGATGCATTTTATTATATGAAAATAAGACTTGAATTAAAAGGCGAAGCTGACCCTTAAAACACTGATATGTTTGAGTTTTTCAGTAGTGGTAACCCTAACGGATATGATGTAGAATTGGATTACAGAAGCTCCTTTGCTTTTTAACTTGTTCATTAG
Organism: Orientallactaga sibirica; assembly: GCA_036365145.1. Lineage (NCBI taxonomy): Eukaryota > Metazoa > Chordata > Mammalia > Rodentia > Dipodidae > Orientallactaga > Orientallactaga sibirica. Next base: position 7,906,762 of record JAEOAD010000463.1, on the reverse strand, counting down.
TGTACTAAAGTTATACATTTGCCTTTTCAAATTTCTTTAAATGTATTACACAAATTCTAATGTGTATTTTTAGTTTTAAGTATCTTGAAAGTGAGTGTATTTATAGTATGTGGTCTGGTTTCTACACAAATAAGACTTTATTTTAGGCATTTTTTCAAAAAGGTTAACTCCATGATGACACTGAAGTTGGAAAACATCTAAATGTGATGGCTTCTTTGGAATTTATTAAAGCTTTTTTTTTTTAAGGCCTAATACATGACTTATTGTTGTAAATGTTGAAAAAATTCTGGCTTCGAACTCACAATGATCCTCCTACCTCTGCCTCCTGAATGCTGGGAATAAAAGTGTGTGCCAAAAAAGCCCAGCATGGTGGCGCACGCCTTTAATCCCAGCACTCGGGAGGCAGAGGTAGGAGGATCGCCGAGAGTTTGAGGCCAACCTGAGACTACATAGTTAATTCCAGGTCAGCCTGGACCAGAGTGAAACCCTACCTTGCAAAACCAAAAATTTAAATTTAAATTAAAAAAAGTGTGTGCCACTACGTCTGGCTAGTACATATGTTTTATTGTGTTTTCAGCTTATATCCATGTTAATTTTATATCTACTTGATCTTTGATCTGTAGTTCTTAAAGATGCATGTTAAGGGGCTGGGAAAATGCGGTTAAGGCATTTGCCTGTGAAGCCTAAGGACCCTGGTTCAATTCCCCAGGACCCACGTAAGCCAGATGCACAAGGGGGCGCATGCGTCTAGAGTTCATTTGCAGTGGCTAGAGGCCCTGGAGCACCCATTCTCTTTCTCTCTATCTGCCTCTTCCTCTCTCTCTCTCTCTCTTTCTCTCAAATAAATAAATAAAGTATAAAAATATTTTTTAAAAAGATGCATGTTAAGACATTTCCAACTAAAATGGTTACTTTGTATCTTTTCCTATCTATTTGACATAGTTCAAGATTATATTGTTTGGTGCATGTTGTGATGATTATATCAATTTCAACATTCTACTACTATTTAGATTCTCTGAGATATGAATATATAGCAGAACATTTATAAATTTTATATACATGCTAAATAAACTTGTTAAATGAATATACATGCAACATGTGCAGGAAGAAAACACTATCAATATTCACAAGAGGGGAGAAAGTTGAGGCACGTTTTAAGTAGCCCAGACTGACCTAGTATTCACTGTGTAGTACAGACTGGCTTTGAACTCACAGAAATCCTCCTGCCTCAGCCTCCCGAGTGTCAATGTGGTTTTCATTAGCATTTAAAAAAATTGTTTGTTGTTTTTATTTATTTATTTATTTATTTATTTATTTATTTATTTATTTATTTATTTATTTATTTATTTGAGAGCGACAGACAGAGAGAGAAAGAGGCAGAGAGAGAGAGAGAATGGGCACGCCAGGGCCTCCAGCCACTGCAAATGAACTCCAGATGCATGTGCCCCCTTGTGCATCTGGCTTACGTGGGTCCTGGGGAATTGAGCCTCGAACCTGGGTCCTTAGGCTTCACAGGCAAGTGCTTAACCACTAAGCCATCTCTCCAGACCCTCATTAACTTTTTTTTTGTTTGTTTGTTTGTTTGTTTTTTGATTTTTTTTTTGTTTTTGTTTTTTTGAGGTAGGGTCTCACTCTGGCCCAGGCTGACCTGGAATTAACTATGTATTCTCAGGGTGGCCTTGAACTCACGGTGATCCTCCTACCTCTGCCTCCCGAGTGCTGGGATTAAAGGTATGCGCCACCACGCCCAGCCCAGCCACAATTCTTTAGTCATGACAGCTGGCTCTTTTCCTTTAAAATGATTCATTTTTATCACTACTCTTATTTCAGGTCCTTATGACACCCAAGTAACTGCCAAAGATAGAGAGGTAAAAGGAAAGAAGGAAGGAAGAAAAAAGGAAATGAAGAGAGGGAAGGGGAAAGGGAAGGAAGGAGGAAGGAAGGGTGAGAGGAACCATGCTTAAACTCCTCCCTAGATCAACCCAGCAACTTACTTCCTCCAACTACACCCCACCTTCTACAAAGCCACTTCCTCCCAATAATCGATTCCAGTTTTTTGTTTGTTTGTTTGTTTGTTTGTTTGTTTGTTTGTTTTTTGAGGTAGGGTTTCATTCTGGTCCAGGAGATCCTCCTACCTTTGCCTCCCAGGTGCTGGCATTAAAGGCGTGCGCCACCACGCCCGGCTCGATTCCAATTTTGAGTTCTCGTGATCTAAGTATCTCTGATGACTGGCACGCTCTTAAACACATCCTCACACACTTAGCTGATCTCGGAGTCTCTCAATCCAATCAAATTGACTGTCAAAATTCACCATCACATTATGTGTATCAGAATTTCCAGTGTGCAACTTAAATATGTGCAAGAAGAGTAAAAGAGGCTGGATGTGGTGGTGAACACCTTTAACCCCAGAATTCAGGAGATCAAGGTAGGAATGATTACCTTGAGTTCAAGGCCAGCCTGGGCTATACAGTGAGTTCTAGGTCAGCATAGGTTAAAGTAAAAGAAATAAGCCATTGTGACCAAAATGCTGAGAATAAGTGGCTGTTGCGTACTCAGCACTGAGACATCCGTCTCAGTCCCTCCAAGGCTCAGGAAACACTGTGAAAGAGGGGCAGAAAGAAGGTAAGAGCCAGGGGAGGAGGAGGCGGGCTTCAGAACACTGTCATTCACACATGACGTAGACCTTGCAGTCACAATTTCATGGTGGTTATCATCACCTGAGCAATACTGAGCCCATCAACATTCCACCATGTCTGATGGAAAAGGGAGGGATGAAAATATGTCAAAATAGAAAAGAGCCTAGTCAAAAAGAAGAAGGGGTTCAGTGAAGGGGGAATGAGGAGGGAAAGCAAAAAGCCAAAAAAAAAAAAAAAAAAGATACGGTGGCACACACCTTTAAATCCCATCACTCAGGAGGCAGAGGTAGGAGGATCACTGTGAGTTCAAGGCCACCCTGAGACTACATAGTGAATTCCAGGTCAGCCTGAGCTACAGTAAGACCCTACCTTGAAAAAAAAAAAAAAAAAAAAAAAAAAGGTACTGAGAGGAGATTATGATCAAAATACATTATGTACTTGTATAAAAACTGTCAATTAGGGACTGGAGAGATGGCTTAGCAGTTAAGGCACATGACTGTGAAGCCTAAGGACCCTGGTTTTATTCTCCAAGTCCCACATAAGCCAGATGCACATGGTGGCACATGTGTCTGGAGTTCATTTACAGTGGCTAGAGGCCCTGGTGCATCCATTCTCACTCTCGCTATCCCCCTTTTTCTGTCTCTGTCTGCTTGGATTTATGAATGAGAGCTAACTTCTTCCTCCATTTGATAAAACTTTCCCTTGGATCTGCAAGCTGAAATAAACCCTTCTTCCTCTAAGCTGGGTCTTGTTTGGATGTTCATCCCGGTAATATGAAACTGAATACAACAGAAATTTGGTACCAGAAGTGGTGTTATTACTGTGTGATGAATCTGACTGTGTGGATTTTGGTCTTTGAACTTTTGTGCTGGAGGAATGGTACTTGCTTGCAACTGAAGATGCCTATTACAGCAGCAAGCCAAGTTGATGGACTAGTTTTGTGAGAGTCTGAAATACTAAATGAAGAAAGGATTGTATTTGGAGGTTTTGCTTATGAACTTTCAAAGTGAAAGAAAAGGCTACAGAGAACTTTGTTGGAACTGGGCTACTGGCATAAAGGCTGGCTGTGTTCTTCTGCTTAAGAGTTTGATTAAGGTTGAATTTAAAACTAATATGAAGCTGGGTATAGTGGCACATGCCTTTAATCCCAGCACTTGGGAGGCAGAGGTAGGAGAATCATTGAATTCAAGGCCAGCCTGAGACTACACAGTGAACTCCAGGTCAGCCTGAGCTAGAGTGAGACCATACCCTGGGGAAAAAACTAATATAATGTGCTTGGTGGAAGATATAGAACTGAGATATAAGATTTAAAATTGGCCAGGCATGGTGGTGCATGCCTTTAATCCCAGCACCTGTGAGGCAGAGGTAGGAGGATCACCATGAGTTCCAGACCACCCTGAGACTACATAGTGAATTCCAGGTCAGCCTGAGCTGGAGTGAAACCCTACCTCGAGAAACAAACAAACAAAAATAATATTTAAAAGTGGGCTGGGGGCTGGCTGGAGAGATGGTTTAGTGGTTAAGGCACTTGCCGGCAAAGCCAAAGGACTTTGGTTAGATTCCCCAGGACCCACGTAAGCCAGATGCACAAGGTGGCACATGCATTTGGAGTTTGTTTGCAGAGTGGGAAGCCCTGGCACACCCATTCTCTCTCTCTTTCTCTGTCTCCCTCTCTCTGTCTCTCTGTCTCTCAAATAAATAAATAAAAATTAAAAAAAATAAATTAAAAGCTGGGCATGAACACACACACCTTTAATCCCAGCACTTGGGAGGCAGAGGTAGGAGAGTCACCATGAGTTAAATAAATTAAATAAATTAAATAAAATAAAATTGGGGGCTGGAGAGATGGCTTAGCCGTTAAGGCATTTGCCTGCAAAGGCAAAGGACCCAGGTTAGACTCCCCAGGACCCAAGTGAACCAGATGCACAAGGGGGTGCATGCATCTGGAGTTTGTTTGCAGCGGCTGGAGGCCCTGAGCGCCCATTCTCTATGTGCCTCTTTGTCTCTCTTTCTCTCTCAAATAAATAAAAATAAAAATAAAAGATTTAAAATGGGAAAAACTCAGACAAGTTTAAGTTAATGGCACACAGACTTCTGTCATTGAGGATAGTACCAGCATTCAGCATGCCTCAGCTACTTTACATTGAAACAATGGGAAGGATGCCCAAGGCAAGGCTTAATGGTAGAACAGCAAACTCTTTAGAAAGGAGGTGACTGAAAGGAAGGAACCTGCTCATCCAAGTCAAGATTTATTTCTTCCCTAAATTAACAGCATAGGTCCTGCACACCTGGTATTGGTTTTGGAAGCAGGAAAAATGCATGGAACGGGTCATGAAGTGCACACAATTCCAATAGCTGCTACTAAGACATGGCATATGAGGCAGTTTTGTTTTTCTTTTGTTTTTCGAGGTAGGGTCTTGTTCTAGCCCAGGATGACCTGGAACTCACTCTGTAGTCTCAGGGTGGCCTTGAACTCATGGTGATTCTTCTACCTCTTCCTCCCAAGTGCTGGGATTAAAGGCGTGCACCACCACATCCGGCTGACTTGTGTTGTTTTTATTTATCCAAACCAGTCCCTAAAGGCACCGACTGCACACCATGTCTGAGCCATCCACTCACTGCTCTGCAAAGAGCTCAGGCTTGCTCCTGCCCTCCCTGAAAATGCATCTCTTCCAGTTGAGCAACTCACGACTTCTGCACTTCTGGTGCTTTCATAGGAGACGTCAACCATGTGCCTGTTTCCCTGCTCCACTATAGACCACTTGAGAATGGGAGGACGGAACCGCCTCTTGTTATCTTTGTCTCCCCAGGTTATTAGCGAAGGTCAAGAGAGGAAGTGAGGGCTGGGGACAGGGGCAGGTAACTCAGGTGTGGAGTACTTGCCTAGCTTGTACCAGACCCTGGATTTCATCCCCAGCCAGGAGAAGGATACAGGGGTGGAGAAAGAAGGAAGAGAAGAGGGGAAAGGGGAGAAATGAGAGAGATGGTTCCAAAGGCCTAACACTTATTTCCAAGGCTGTATATGGTAGCTTTCCAAGCCTCGTGATAAATATCTAGCCACTCTTTTGTATATTGAATATATCGTGATAAATGGCAAGGAACCAAGACATTGGCATATGTTGTGGTAAATGAGAGCAAGTTGGACACTTTTTTTTTGTTTTTTGGGGGTAGGGTCTTACTCTAGTCCAGGCTGACCTGGAATTCACTATGTAGTCTCATGCTGGCCTCGAACTCACAGCGATCCTCTTACCTCTGCCTTCTGAGTGCTGGGATTAAAGGCGTGCGCCAGCATGCCCGGCAAGTTTTTTTTTAATTAATTAGTTTATTTATTTATTTGAGAGAGAGAGAGAAAATGGGCCCATAAGGGCCTCCAACCACTGCAAACAAACTCCAAACTCATGTGCCACCTTGTGTATCTGGCTTAAATGGGTCCTGGGGAATTTTGAACCAAGATCCTTTGGCTTTGCAGGCAAATAACCTTAACCGCCAAGCCATCTCTCCAGCCCTAGTTGGATAAGTTGTTAAGCATTGTTTTTCACTCTTTATTTTAAATATTTTATTTATTTACTTATTCATTTAAGAGAGAGAAAGAGACAAATAGAGAGAAGTTTGGTGTGCCAGGGCCTCTAGCCACTGCAAACAAACTCCAGACACATGCACCACTGTGCATCTGGTTTCACATGGGTACTGGGGAATCAAACCTGCGTCCTTTGGCTTTACAGGCAAGTGTTTAACTACTAAGCCATCTCTCCAGCCCCACTCTTTATTTTAAATGTGTGTTACTTTGACGTGGTGCTAAATGATATTTACTGCTTCCTCTGCAGAGTGCAAGATGCGCTGGCTGCCTCTCGGATCGGAGCAGGACCTGAGAAAGTACTGAAACACCATGAGCCTTCATGTCCCGTTTACTGTAGTAACTTCCCCCTGTCGGGACTGTAATTGCAGGTGGTGATCAGAGAACACAGAGACCCCAGAGAGATTTTATGGCATGCCAGTCAGGAGACAGGCCAGCGGAGCAAAAAAAGCGAGACTAAGAACTGGAGAGTTTCCCTGAACAGAAGCAATGGTAAGGCCAGCGAGAAGCTGAATTGGTCCTGGGGACATAGGGGAGACTTGTTAGACCCCACCCTTTATTTTAAAATAATGATTTTAACTGTGTGTATTCAGAACTTGTGTGACACCAGCATTCTGGCTCTCCACAGCCAGATACTGTAGCTCTATAGCGCTGCTCTCCTCAAGATTCTCCCTGGCCATATGCTGTAGCTCTACAGTGCCATTCTCAGCGCTCTTCACGGCCACCCGCTATGGCTTTACAATACTGCTCCCCTCTCAGCTCTGCGTCTTCCACTCACCCCCTCTAAATTAGCTGTTTGTAGCCGGACCGTTCATCTCAGCATAGTGGTTGCCTTTGCCTCTTCTACTGCTTTCTTTAATAACTTCCGATGACCTAAGCAAGCATTGGCTGGGTTCCATTTTCCACTTCCTCTGAGTGAAAAGACGGCACATCCTACACCCTGTGCTTGAGGACCAGAGCAGGCAGCGATGAGTCTGCTTCTCTCCTCCAAAGGATGTCTGAGTGCCCAGCAGGACCATAGAGAATGTCTCGGGTTTTTTGTTTGTTTGTTTTTTCATTGCTGAAAAATACCAAGCAAGCTGGGCATAGTGGTGCATGCCCATTATCTCCACATGCAGGAGGCAGAGGCAGGCAGATCTCTCTGTGAGTTCAAGGCTGCCTGGTCGGCATAGAGCATTCCAGGCCAGGAAGAGGTAACACTGTGAGACTGCCTCAAGATACAAAAGAAAGAAAAGAAAGAAGGGAGGGAAGGAAGGGATGGAGGAAGGAAGGAAGGAAGGAAGGAAGGAAGGAAGGAAGGAAGGAAGGAAGGAAGGAAGGGAAAGAAGAAAGAAAGAGAAAGAAAGAAAGAAAGAAAGAAAGAAAGAAAGAAAGAAAGAAAGAAAGAAAAAAGAAGAAAGGAAGGAAGAAGAAAGGAAGGAAGGAAGGAGAAGTGGAGGAAGAAAGAAAGCTTAAAAAAAGGAAGGAAGGAAGAGGGCAGGAGAGATGGCTTAGCAGTTAAGACACTTGCCTGAATAGCCCAAGGACCCATGTTCTATTCCCTAGTCCCCATATAAGCCAGATGCACAAAGTAGCTCATGTGTCTGGGGTTCATTTGCAGTGGCTAGAGGTCCTGGCACACCCATTCTCTCTGTATATCTGCCTCTTTCCTCTCTCTCTCTCTCTCTCTCTCTCTCTCTCTCTCTCAAATAAATAAGTAAATAAAATATAATATAACAAAAGAAAGAGCCAGCACTCTGGAGGCAGAGGTGGAGGATCACTGAGAGTTCAAGGCCACCCTGAGACTATATATGAATTCCAGGTCAGCCTGGGCTAGAGCAAGACCCTACCTCGAAAAACCAAAAAAGAAAAAAAATTTTTTTTCCATTGGGCTAGAGAGATGGCTTAATGGTTAAGGCACCGTCTACAAAGCCAAAAGACCCAGGTTCAATTCCCCAGGACCCACGTAAGCCAGATGCACAAGGTGGCACACACATCTGAAGTTTGTTCATTGCAGTGGCAAGGGGCCCTGGTATGCCCATTCTCTCTCTCTTTAAAATAAATAAGTAAATAAATATTTTTAAAATGTATTTAATGACATACATACCTTTCAGTGTTGTTTCAAAGACTAGTGCGTCATAGTCTTCTGAACAGCTGTGTCATCATTTGGGGTCACTCCAGTTTCCTGTCCTAATTGATTGTTATTCAAGCTGCTCCATCTTGATGTGACTTTTAAACATGCAGTAGTTTGAATGTATGCTCCCCCAATAGACTCAGGAGTTTTATTCAAGCTTCTTGGGTTTCTAGCTACCTGGCTGGAGGAGGTGTCACTGGGAAGGATCCTGGGGTCCAGCCCTAATGTGTTACTGGGGTGGACCTGAATTCCAGCCTAAGATATGCAAAGTGCCAGAGTTCTGCCTGGGGTTCCTGGAGTGTACTTTCTTATGGTGTGGGTGGTAGCTTCACTCTCTGCTTGGATCTGTGAGAGGGGGCGAGTTCTTCTGCCATTATGGAACTTCCTCTGTATTTGTAAGCTTCAAGAAATCCCTTCCTCCATAACTGTGCCTGATTTGGAAGTTCATCTCAGCAACCTGAAGCTGTTTGCTACATAGCATCCCTATGTGTGTGTGTTCCCCTTGTGCATGGATCTGGGCATCCCATCTTAGTACAAAGCTATGGAGGTGAGATTACAAGGTCAAATAACACAATTAATATGTAATGTCCCTGGACAAAGTTCAACATCAAATAGTTTAAACTTTGGCCCCATGGGATCCCCCCAGTGGAGTGCTTCTCACCCACCCTGTGGTGCTCCTCCCTCCCCTTCCTGGTCTCCACTCCAGGGCTTAAGGTGACTATCAGCTAATCACTTTTAGTCATTAGGAGATTCACGTGAACCGATTTTAAAGTCACAATCTATTTTATAAACATTTAAATGACTTCTAGAGCCAAAGGAATGTAGGTGTCCTGAAGACAAGATGGGGACTTTTATGGGCATGGCCTTGCCTGGTGCACTCCAAAGTAGACCATTGTCACTCAGGAGGAGGCACTGAGAGTTAAGATCAGATAAACTGACCATCTGGTGGGGAGATCATTTAATTTTTTTTTTTTTTTTTTTTTTTGCAAGCAGAGAGACAATGAGAGAGAGTCAGAGAGAGAAGGAATGGGTGTGCCAGGGGTATCTCACCACTGCAAACAAACTCCAGATGCATATGCCACTTGGTGCATCTGGCTTTGCATGGGTACTGGAGCAATCACACCTGGGCTATCAGATGTTTCAAGCAAGTACCTTTAACCACAGAGCCATCTCCCTGTGCCTGAGATGGGTCTATTATAAACAAGATTTTCACTAAAATGATCACCAGGACTTTCATTTCAAATACCCCTTGCCATTTGTCCCATAATAACTTCAACTGCCATTACAGAGAAAGAAAATTGCTTCTGCTACCAAAAAATTGGATATGGACCCAATTCTCTCCAAGGTGTTTGACAACATGTGTCCATAATCCTTTGGCTTCTGAATCCCTTTCTGCAGTCTATTTCCATGGTCAAGGCCACTGGGGATTCTGTGCCCGGGATAAGGGGAGTCCATGAATTGTGAATCCCACTGCATGGTCAGCCACACCATTGCCACCACAAGCTAGACGGGCAAAGTGCTCATGTGGGCAAGACCTGGAAGCCAGTGAGCTGACTATGGGACTCTTGGTTTTACTCCATATTCTCACAGCTCTGAGTTAAAAAACAAACAAACAAAAAAAAAAAAAACTGAGACTTGAAAACACTGAGCCAAATTCTTATAAATTTCACAAGGTTGCAAAACAAAAGGGAAAGATAGCCTTAAATTTTGGACTCAAAGCCAGGCGTGGTGGCGCACGCCTTTAATCCCAGCACTCGGGAGGCAGAGGTAGGAGGATTGCCATGAGTTCAAGGCCACCCTGAGAATACAGAGTGAATTCCAGGTCAGCCTGGGCTAGAGTGAGGGCCTGCCTGGAAAAACCAAAAAAAAAAAAAAAAAAGAAGAAGAAGAAGGAGGAGGAGGAGGAGGAGGAGGGGGAGAGGGGAGAAGGAGAAAACCTAGCTGGGCGTGGAGGTGCACACCTTTAATCCCAGCACTCGGGAGGCAGAGATAGGAGGATCACTGTGAGTTTGAGGCCACCCAGAGACTACATAGTGAATTCCAGGTCAGCCTGGGCTATAGCAAAACCCTACCCAAAAGAAGAAGAGGAGGAGAGAAGGAGGAGGAGAATGGGAAGAAGAAGAGGGAGGAGGAGGAGGAGAAGAACTGGAAGAAGAAGAGGGAGGAAAGAAAACCTAATTTATCCCCAGCAAATACTGATCTGTTTGCCATGACTTGTCCAACTCTTAGGCGAGAACAAGGATTTGTGGAGCTGAAGTTGATCAGGAAAATTGATATTAAATGACAGGGCAGAAGAAGACAGATTTCAAACTCTACCTGCATTGTGACAATCTTTCCTATAGGCAAATAACTTACTGAGTTGGAAAGCATTCAGATCAGGGTGGATTTCTAACCACATTAAGTTTCCTCCTCCCAGGAAGCCTATTTACTAAAGAAGTATGATAACTCCTAGTATTGTCATTTAATAAACATATTTATAATGCAGGGAAAAAGTGAAAGAAACTATGTTCTAGCTGTTATATAAATAACAGCTAAATAAATGGAATTAGTAACAAAAACAATAAAATGTATTTTTCATAACATATAAATATCTTATTTTGCCAGGCGTGGTGGCTCACGCCTTTAATCCCAGCACTTGGGAGGCAGAGGTAGGAGTATTGCTGTGAGTTCAAGGCCACCCTGAGACTGCACAGTGAATTCCAGGTACTGCACTAGAATGAACCCTACCTCAAAAAAAATTAATTTAATTTAATTTAATTTAAAAATAAATATCTTCTTCTATTCTTGGGATAACAATATATAAGAAGGGCAGGGACACAAGAAACTAACATTTCAGATGTCTAAAAGTGGTATTTTTTAAAAAATTGAGAACATACTCAAGTAGCCACATTTTCCACATGAGGGTCTTGCCATATTTCACTCAGAACTTCCTAATAAGGGGGCTGGGGTTAAAGGCATTTGTTGCAAAGCCTGACAGCCTGGGTCTGGATTCAATTCCCCAGTATTCATGTAAATCTGGAAGGAAAAAGTAGTGCAAGCATCTGGTATTCTCTCTCTACCGCCCATGCTTGTAAATTAAAAATACATTTTTTCGGGCTGGAGAGATGGCTTAGTGGTTAAGGTGCCTGCCTGCTAAGCCTAAGAATGCTGGTTCCAATGTCCAGCGGTTCCAATCTCCAGGTCCCACGTTTAGCCAGATGCAAAGTGACGCAAGGGCACAATGCTGCACTGGACCACAAGGGGGCGCACACATCTGGATTTCGTTCACAGCAGCTGAGAGACTGCTGGCGCGCCCATCTCTGTCTTCCTCTCCCTCTCTATCTGTTTCTGTGTCTCTCTCCAAAAATAAATAAAATTTAAAAAAAAATTTTAAATACATTTTTTTCAATGAATAAAAAGTATTTCTTAAACACTCCTAATAAGCTGGGCATGGTGGCACACGCCTTTAATCCTAACACTTGCTACATTTGAGACTACACAATGGAACTTCCTAACAAGGGGGCTGGGGTTAAAGGCATTTGTTGCAAAGCCTGACAGCCTGCTGGATTCACATCTCTGTTCACAGCAGCTGAGAGACTGCTGGTGCTCCCCATAAATGTCTTCCAGATCTCCCTCTCTATCTGTTTCTGTGTCTCTCTCAAAAATAAATAAAATTTAAAAATTTTAAATACATTTTTTCAATGAATAAAAGTATTTCTTAAACACTCCTAATAAGCTGGGCATGGTGGCAAATAATTTTTCAATGAATAAAACTTTAAGGCAGAGGTAAGCTGGGCATGGTGGCACCATTTAATTGAGACCAATCCTGAGACTACATTGGGAGGCAGGTCAGGTAAGAGGATCACCCAGGGGCTAGAAGACCCTCTCTGAAAATAATAATAATAATAACAAGATAATGGGCTGGAAAGATGGCTTAATGGTTAAGGTGCTTGACTTAGGACACAGGTTTGATTCCTCAGTACCCACATAACCCAGATGCACATGGTGGCCCATGTGTCTGGAGTTTGTTTGCAGTGGCTGGAGGCCCTAGTGCGCCCATTCTCTCTCTCTTTCATACTCTCAAAAATATATATATAAATAAATATAAAATACTAATAAAAAAATAGAAAAAGTGTGTCACTTAAAAAACAATCTCAACAGTCAGACATTCCATTTAATTGAGATCTGGGAGCTTTTATTGGATGCAGTACTGTGTGTAGAGGACTGTTGAGTCAGGGTCCAGGAAGAAGATGGATGGCTGTGTCAAGCCAGGTAATTGGAGGAAGGATTCATAAAGGGGCTATTTACAGAGGTATGGCAGAGTTAGGGAAAACGGAGATGGAGTGACACGCGGTGAGCTAGCATCCAGTGGGGAGCACTCTACCCGGAGGCAGGGGAGGTTACCCAGCCTGAACTCACCCGCAAGCCAATAAGGAGCGAGCCTGTCTTCCTGATGTGCACCAGTGCTCTTCCCATTGGCCAAATCCTCCTCAAAGATAGAGAGGGGAGCTGGCAATGGTCCCCCCACCTGCCAGCATCCCAGACAGAGAGCACAAGCCGGGTGCTGAGGAGGATTTAAGCTTGGCATGCACGGAATGCTTCAGCAAGTATGCTGAATATGGGTCTCAGTGATGAGACTGGGGGGATGTTATTTCTTATCCGCTGTGAGTTTTCAACGTGGGCGTAGGACAAGGATTTATTACTCTGGTCACTACCCCAGGACGCTGAACCCTGAGTACCCTCTTTGGCTGTAACGGGAACTCTTGTCTTGCTGCTATTGTTGGGTTGGAAACGTTGCATTTCTGATCATTCATTCCATGGTTATATTCTGCTTATATAAAACTTGTAGTTAACTAAGGGCCGTCTGCTGCTCTAAGCAATTTAAAATCTGAGGGAAAATTGAAGGCACATTTTTAAGCACCTATTAAGACAACTCACTAACAAAAACCATGAGTGTTGAGATCTGAACCAGTCCTCAGAGAAGGAAGCAAAAATAAGATGGTTGGCTCTTTATGTGTCCTGCGCTGACCTGCTTCTAAAATTAATGCACCTTGAGAGTTAAAAAGAAATGTTTGGGGCTGGAGAGATGGTTTAGTGGTTAAGGTACTTGCCTGCAAAGCCAAAGGACCCAGGTTCAACTCCCCAGGACCCATGTAAGCCAGATGCACAAGGGGCGTATGCATCTGGAGTTCCTTTGCAGTGGCTGGAGGCCCTGGCATGCCCATTCTCTCTCTCTCTCTTTCTCTGTACCTGCCTATTTCTTTATATCTCTCTCAACTAAATAAATAAAAATAAAATAAATGTTTGAATATCTTAGTCTATTTTCTGTGATAATAACACAATCCCATGAACTGGGTAAGCAATAAAGAAAAGAGATTTGGAGCTGGGTGTGGTGGCACATGCCTTTAATCCCAGCACTCAGGAGGAGAGGTAGGAGGATTGCTGTGAGTTTGAGGCTACCCTGAGAATACATAGTGAATTCCAGGTCAGCCTGGGCTAGAGTGAGACCCTATCTTGAAAACCAAAAAGTAAAATAAAATAAGATAAAATCAAATACCAAAAATAAAATTTAATAAAAGAAAAGAAAAAGAAAAGACATTTATGGCTGGTGAGATGGCTTAGCGGTTAAGGCATTTGTCTGCAAAGCCTAAGGACCCAGGTTTGATTCCCCAGTACCCACGTAAACTAGATGCACAAGAGGACGCATGCATCTGGAGTTTGTTTGCAGTGGCTGGAGGCCCTGGTGCACCCATTCTTTCCCTCAAAAAAAAAAAAAAGGAAACATAAGAGTTTATATGGGACATCTGATTCCTACCACCACACGTAGCCAAACTGCATTTGTAAGAGTCCTTCTCTCCAGATCACCGATTAATCCGTGAACCCGAATCCATTCATGAGGGCCAGGGTAGCCTGGACCTGGAGTGCTCCCCATGTGGTAAAGCTGAGTACCCAGCCTGTGGCACTGTTTGGGGGAGATGATGAGAATGTTAAGAAGTGGAAGGGGCTGTGGATATAGCTTAATGGTACAGCATTTACCTTGTATGCAAGTGAGAAGCTGGCCCTGGTGTGCTGACTCACCCCATGCCCCAAGCAGCAGGGCTGACTAATCATGATCTAAATCGTCCAGAACTGTGAGCCAAAACCTTTTCTGTTCAGACGCTGATCATCTCAGAAACAGAAAGCTGACTAGAACCAGGACAGAGCTCAGCAGGGTCTCTCTCTAGTCCAGGCTGACCCAGAATTCACCATGTAGTCTCAGGGCAGCCTCAAACTCAAAGAGGGGCCATCCTCCTACCTCTGTCTCCCGAGTTCTGGGATTAAAGGTGTGCATCACCCCACCTGGCTACAGTAGATTTTGCATGATTCACTCCGAGACTCATTCCTTTCTTTGCAAATGAAGACAATGAGGGTGAGTTACTGGTTATAAGGACTAATCTAATTTCCAAAACTTATCTGTCATCAAGTAGCCTCCCACTGTCAATGTTCCACGTCACTGTAGCACATATGCATCTAGTTTCAGCAACTTCATCATCAGTCATTTTAATTTTAGTAACTTGAAGTAGGTGTCTTCCATAAAATATCAAAGGACCTCCACACCTACGGATTCATTTCCGTCTCCTTGACACAAAGTAGCCATGTGTAGGGATGTGGGCTGAATCACGACAAACACAACATTCCGTTGGCAAAGCGTTTCCAGAGAAGCGTGAATTTTCTGTGTCAACCCATTTGGTATGTAGTCCAAATCAGCGAGTGAGTGACACGCATTCCAGTGAGGGAGACAGTGATCTTATGTATGGGTTCTTTGTAGACACCATAAACAGAACTTCTTATCCACACGCAGCAGATCTGCAACGCATGGCTTTCCACAACCTTGAGTCACCAGTTTCGGGCCATATGGATTTGTGCAGACACTGAGGAAAAAAACTACCAAGTCATCTTGCTTTGGACCACTCTTACTAAGTGTCATTGGCTTTTCTCCTCCTCTCCCCCTTCATTTCATTCACATCCCTCTTCATGCAGCTCGCGCAGAATTACAGTTTTCAAGTCCCTCCATTTGATAATTGCATTGAACATATGTCCCCAGCTGACATGGATTCTTTCTTCAATTGTCACTGACACACTGCCTCCAGCTGCCCTCCCAGGTGGGTCACCACAAGAAAACACAGTGTTTGCAGAGGACTCCGGCTGCCACCTGGGGGCTCAATGTACTCAATGAATGCTATTTAGCAGGGCCAGTGGTGCACCAGTGACAAATGGTATGTTGACTCTTTTCTGGGTCTGTGGTTTGAGGACAGGCTGGTTTCCGTCCTGCTTGCTCCACTCTTCTGCGTTACCAGCCTTTTCCACATTGGAAGCCTGGTCTTGCTTCCCCTCCTGGCTTCTGGCAGCCAGCTTTGTGCTGTTGACAGAAGCTACTTGTTGATTCGATGGGTCCTACTTGAGACGGCTGGCGACTACAGATCTTAGTTTCTCCATGCTTCAGACTTTATAAATTTGTTAACGAGTCTTCCTTCCATTAACTAAACTTTCTCTTCTTCAGAGTGTTATCACCTCTCACATGAAACAACTGGCACTGTAAGGCCTTCCTTTATCTCTGGTCACACCCAGTAAAATGAACTTGTTTGCATATGATTAGCCACTCTGGTCCACAGCCCAGCCAAACCTCCCCACTGGCCTTGCTGGTTAGTTGGACTTTGCCTCAGGCTCAGCCCCGAGGCCACCACCTTGTCACCTCTACCATCCCCTGAAGTCCCTTCTCTGGCCTTGGCCCTGGAATGGAAGAAGCTTTCCTCTCCAGCGTGGCTCATGAAGTCTCAGCTCCTCTTCACCTCCTCCTTCATGCACAGCCTTCCTCCTCCATCTTCTCAGTTCTAGAACATTTCCAACTAATTTATTTTATTTTATTTTATTTTATTTTATTTTATTTTATTTTATTTTATTTTATTTTTTTCAAGGTAGGGTCTTCACTCTAGCCCAGGCTGACCTGGAATTCACTATGTAGTCTCGGGATGGCCTTGAACTCACAGCAATCCTCCTAACTCTGCCTCCCGAGTGCTAGAATTAAAGGCGTGCACCACCACGCCCAGCTCCAATTACCTCTTAATAAGTGTTTCCTGGTCACACCCCAGTTAGGGCACCAACATGCAGAACCAGTCTAACAGTGAATTATGGGTTTACTGGGGTCACTTACAGAAGCAGTAACCTAGATGGACAGCAGAATCAACATGTCACACTAGGGTGTCACTGCATTCTCACTGGCTCTGGGTCCCTGCTGCTGAAGGAATTCAGACAAGACACAACAGTGTATTGTAGGAGTTCACTGTGGAGGAGAGGCAAGCTTATACAGGGTGAAAGTGGGCAATGGCCAAAGAAGCCTCTGTGCAGAATACTTTTTTAAAATATATTTATTTATTTAAGAGAAAGAGCCAGAGAGAGAAAGAATGGGCACACCAGGGCCTCAGCCACTGCAAACGAACTCTAGATGCATGCGTTCCTTTGTGCATCTGGCTTACGTGGGTCCTGGAGAGTCAAACCAGAATCCTTTGGCTTTGCAGGCAAGCACCTTAACTGCTAAGCCATCTCTCCAGCCCCAGAATACTTTTTTTTTTTATTGACAACTTCTATACTTACATACAAAAAACACATGATATTTCCCTCCCCTCCCCCCATTCCACTTTAGAACTCCAATCTCCATCATATCCCCTCCCTCTCTCTATTAGTCTCTCTTTTAATTTGATGTCATCATCTTTTTCTTCTCCAGAATACTTTTTTTTTTAATGTATTTTTAAGGTGGGGTCCTACTCTAGCCTAGGCTGACCTGAACTCACTCTGTAGTCCCAAACTGGCCTTGAACTCACAGTACTCCTCCCACCTCTGCCTCCCAAGTGCTGGGATTAAAGATGTGCAGCACCACGATGACCTGCTTTTTTTTTTTTTTTTTTTTTTTTTTTTTTGAGGTAGGTCTGGCTCTAGTCCAGACTGACATGGAATTCACTATATAGTTCAGGCTGGCCTCAAACTCACAATGATCCTCCTACTCCTGCCTCCTGAGTGCTGGAATTAAAGGCATGAGCCACCACACCCAGCAGAGAGAGAGAGAGAGAGAAACAAACAATGGGCATGCCAGGACCTCTAGCTGCTCCAGAGGCATGTGCCACTTTTTACATCTGGCTTTATGTGGGGACTGACAAATCGAGCTCCAGTCATTCGTTTTGCAGGCAAGTCATCTGCTGAGCCATCTCCCCGGCCTACATTTTTAGGTGGGCTTTATACTATTTGTTAAGTCTTTAGGATGGACAGCATTCCCATGGGTGAGCTTCCTCCCAGTGACTGACAGATCATCACATGGGAGTGGACAATGCATGTCTTTGTTCCCTGCCTGGGAGCCTCCGGCTAGTAGTCAGTCATCTTATGATCTTTGGAGCAGTTAGGAAGGTCAAGTCTCCACCCAGGGCCAGAGATACAACTCAGATGCTTTTCTCTAACCCGTGGTCAGAGTCCTCAAGTTTTAGTTCCTAGTTTTACAAGCTACTAATTATGAGTGAGGGGTCCATCCCCGTGACCTTGAAAGCATGCGAATACCTACCTAGCTCCCTTCACAGAGGTGCAAAGCCCCCCCACCCCGCGCCTTATTTCCACACCCTCTTATTTCCTCAGATCTGCTACATCTAAAGCTCTGACAAAACACCTTTGGGAGGCAGGGGTTGAGGTAGGGTTTCACTCTATCCCAGGCTGACCTGGAATTCACTATGTAGTCTCAGGCTGACCTCGAACTCACATGCTGGGATTAAAGGCATGAGCCACCACATCCAGCTGACAGAAACACCTTTAACCTCAGCACTAGAGAGACTGAGGTAGGAGGATCACATGAGTTCAAAGCCAGCCTAGGCTGCTGAATGAGTTCCAGATCAGCCTGGGCTAGAGTGAGACCCTGCCTCAAGATATAATAATAATAATAATAATAAAGCCAGGTGTGGTGGTGCACACCTTTAATCCCAGCACTTGAGAAGCAGAGGTAGGAGGATCACCATGAGTTCAAGGCCACCCTGAAACTACATAGTGAATTCCAAGTCAGCCTAGGCTAGAGTGAGACCCTACTTCGAAAAAAAAAAATAAAATACACAAGGCCAGGCATGGTGGCGCATACCTTTAGTCCCAGCACTGGGGAGGCAGAGGTAAGAGGATCACCGTGAGTTCGAGGCCACCCTGAGACTACATAGTGAATTCCAGGTCAGCCTGGACTAGGGTGAGACCTTACCTCGAAACTGCCCCCTGCCAAAAAAAAAAAAAAAGAATTAAAAAATATAGTTTTATCTCCCAATTCTTTGTTGTTTTTGAGTGAAGGGAATGTTTGTCACACTTAGACATGGGTCTAGCAAGCTGCCTCACCTATCCAAATGCCCTAGCGTACAGCTTCAATCCCAGCACTCGGGAGGCAGACATAGGATGATCACTGTGAGGAAAGGGTGATCACTGGGAAGCCATCCTGAGAGGGAAGGACCAATGGTCAGGCCAGCAGCGTCCGAATGAGATATTGAAAAAGTCAGAGGATAGAATGCAAGGAGAGTTAGTCTAGTCATGGGCTAGCAAAAACAAAGAGACACGCTTGCTACCCAGCAGTGGAAGAGACATGGTCAGTGTGCTGTAACCAGGCCCTGTGTTCATAAGCCTTGTCATCAGAGTTGTCACTGAAGATGGAGCTGGAAAGGAAATGCTGGGGATGCAGCTCAGCTGATACAGTGCCTGCCCAGCACACATAAAGCCCTACGTTTGATCCCTAGCACCTCATCAGTCCAAGGGTGGTGGTCCATGCCTGTTGCCCCAGCATTTGGGAGGTGGAGGAAAGAGGATCAGGGAGCTCAAAGTTGTCCTTGATTACATAGTGAGTTTGAGGCCAGCCTGGGATACACATGACCCTGTGTCAAAAGAAAAACAATTTAAAAAAATGTATACCAGATCAAGCAAGACTGAACGCCATGCTAAGTTTAATCAACATCCTAAAGACAGTGGAACTGTCACCTGTATTTGAGGACAAGACGTGCTTTCGGAAAAAAGCTTCACCATATCACAGAAGCGCCAGGATGGAGATAGGCAGGGGGTGGAGCCAGTGAGGAAAATGGCGTCAGAATGGAGAAGCGCAGGAAGAATCGAGTCCATTTAAGACTAGGCTTCCTTTAGCATTTCCTTTCCCCCCGTGACTGGTATGATTTTCTGAACAATACAGAAAAGATGAACTCCTCTCTAATCCAGATATAACCCTTCCTGCCATCGTGTCAGATACCCCACCCCGTCATTCTGATCATAGTCCCCTCTGCTTAGTCTGTGTCCCTGTGCCTATTAATTTTTCACTCCTTTTTGGCAACCATACTGGAAGGTCATGTCCCTCTTCTCACCCACCCCAAAAAAGAGGTTAAACATGGGTCTTCAGAGTGATGACATTAAGAGTAACATTGAGTCAGGCATGGTGGCACACACCTTTAATCCCAGCACTTGGGAGGCAGAGGTAGGAGGATCACTGTGAGTTCGAGGCCACCCTGAGATTACATACTGAATTCCAGGTCAGCCTGATCTAGAGGGAGAGCCTACCTCAAAAAAACAAACAACAACAACAACAAAAAAAGTAACATTGATATATATTTTGAGGTAGGGTCTCCCTCTAGCTCAGGCTGACCTGGAATTCAGTATGTAGTCTCAGGGGAAAAATTTTAACATTTTTACTAATTTATATGCAAACAGAGAGAGAGGGAATGGCTGTGCCAAGGCCTCTTGCTACTGCAAAGGAACTCCACATGTTTGCACCACTTAGTGCATCTGGCTTTACGTGGGAATCAAACCTGGGCCATCTGCCTTTGAGCCATCTTTACAGACCAACATTTTCTTTTTTGTTTGTTTGTTTGTTTGCTTGTTTGTTTGTTTCTGGTTTTTCGAGGTAGAGTTTCATTCTAGCCCAGGTTGACCTGGAATTTCCTATGTAGTCTCAGGCTGTCCTCGAACTCATGGTGATCCTCCTACCTCTGCCTCCCGAGTGCTGGGATTAAAGGCACGCGCCACCATGCTGGGCAACATTGATATTTTCTTCTTCACTGTGTGGCTATGCAACAAGGATTATTCTGAACCCTTCCTGGTATTCAATGCTGAGCACACTGTTGGGCTGTAGTGAGAATACTTCCTGGCTGGTATCGCCTGTGTTTGGAATGTTACACTTTCTGGTAATTCATTCAATGACTATATTTGTCTCTTTCAAAGCCACTTAACACTTACAGCTTATATAAATCTTGTTGTTAACTAAAGCCTCCAGGTCTTTTTCACGTGAAGTGTTCACATAAATCATGAGGCTTCTGTCCCATTTTCATCTTTATGAGTAGTCAAGATATAAATCCTTCTCACATTATTAAAGGATGCCACTATCTCAAACAACCAAAGCAACCAGCTTTGGCAACCATACTAGAAGCGGGCATCAGGACCAAGTTCACATAGCAAGATCCAGGAGCTGGGTCAGGTGCCCGTGTGTCTTCCATCCTTTCACCACAGAACTCTAAGATGGTTCTTGGAATACCAACTCCTGCACAAGCTGATACATAAAAGAACTGAAGGTAGTGGGAACCCATGCAGGTGGTAACAAGATGATTAATGTAATTCTTTGGGATATCAAATACAAAGTGGTCTTTTCATGTTCTCACAAATGTATGAATTATTTGTCTAATATGTTATTTATTTATTTATTTATTTGAGAGGGGGAACGAGGCAGATAGAGAGAATGGATGTGCCAAGGCCTCCAGCCACTGCAAATGAACTCCATTGTGCATCTGGCTTTATGTAGGTAATGGGCAATCAAACCTGGGCCCTTTGGCTTTGACAGCAAGTGCCTTAACTGTTAAGCCGTCTCTCCAGCCCTGTATGAAAAAGTTACTATGTGATAAAATACACATACACACACGCATATTGATTTTCCAAGGTAGGGTCTTGCTCTAGCCCAGGCTGACCTAGAATTCACTATGTAGTCTTGAGGTGGACATGATAATAATTTTGAGACAGTTTTTTTTTTAATTTTTTTGTTTATTTTTTATTTATTTATTTGAGAGCAACAGACAGAGAGAGAAAGAGGCAGAGACAGAAAGAGAGAATGGGTGCGCCAGGGCCTCCAGCCACTGCAAACAAACTCCAGATGCATGCACCACCTTGTGCATCTGGCTTATGTGGATCCTGGGGAATCGAGCCTTGAACCGGGGTCCTTAGGCTTCACAGGCAAGCGCTTAATCACTAAGCCATCTCTCCAGGCCCGAGACAGTTTTTTTTATATGTTTGTTTGTTTGTTTGTTTGTTTTTCAAGGTAAAGTCTCAGTCTAGCTCAGGCTGGCCTGGAATTCACAGTGTAGTCTCATGGTGGCCTCGAATTCACAGCGATCCTTTTATCTCTGCCTCCCTAGGGCTGGGATTAAAGGCATGCACCACCACGCCCAGCAATAATTTTAAACACTAATTTTATAGCAATATGTGAGAGTGATTTGAAGTAGGGAGAAAATCTCAGCATCCCTTAAATTTGTGAGTATAAAAAAAAGTAATGAAAAAATGAGGACACAGAAAACATTAAAAAAAGAAAATGTAAGGAAGGAAAAAGCAATTTAAGATGGATATGGAAAATGCTACAAAGAGAAAACAGACAGAAATGGTAGCATTAGGAAGATGGATTTGTCTGGGTGGGAGTGGGAATGGTGGCAGGATGGCACCCCCAGCACTGCAGAGTGACGGTAGGTGGATGTGACTGTGACGGCTTCTGTCTCGAAGACCCATCAGCAAATTTATCCTAGCTCTTCAGTCACCAAGGGAGTCAGCCTCCTGTTTTTGTCCAGACTATGTGGCCCAGCCCTGACACCAAGGTTCTGCTTCAGCGCTCAGCCAGGCCTTCCCTCCCAGCAGGTACAGATTCTCCACATGAGTGACATGTCCTAGAAAACTCAGTGTGCTCACTGTCCTTCCTTCCCCGCTTCAGGGCCTGAGCAACAGCCAGCTTATCCCAGAGCCAGAAGAGCCCTGCACGTCGGAGGAATGGCGACGCCTTTCCACCAACACCTGCCAGGTGAGTGTGCAGGCACATTCCAGGGCTTTCTTGGCCACACGGCCATTCCGGACTTCAAACAGGAGTGTGGACAGATCAAACCTAGTGGGATTTAAGGGTGACATAGTTTTAAACTTTTAATCCCAGCACTCGGGAGGCTGAGGTAGGAGGAGCACTATGAGTTCAAGGCCAGCCTCGGACTACAGAGAGAGTTCCAGGTCAGCCTGAGCTAGAGTGAGACACTACCTCAAACAACAACAAAAACAGTTACATAGTTTTATTCTTTTCTTTTCTTTTTCTTTTTTTTTTTGGAGAGAGACAGAGAGAGAGGGAGAGGAAGACAGAGATAGGCATGCCAGCAGCCTCTCAGCTGCTGCTAACGAAATCCAGATGTGTGTGCCCCCTTGTGGTCAAGTGCGGCATTGCTCCCTTTTGTCACTTTGCATCTGGCTAAACGTGGGACCTGGAGATTGGAACCAGAGTTCTTAGGCTTAGACGGCAGGCACTTAACCGCTAAGCCATCTCTCCAGCTCATCCAGTTACATAGTTAAAAAAAAAAATGAAACCATAAAATATATGTAACTTAGATACATGAAAAAATGAATCATGTTAAAAACTAAAGTTTAGGGCTGGAGAGATTGCTTAGTAGTTAAGGGCTGCAAAGCCAATGGGCCCTAGTTTGATTCCCCAGACCCACGCAAGTCAGATGCACAAGGTGGCACATGCATCTGGAGTTTGTTTGCAGTGGCTGGAGACCCTGGCATGCCCATTCTCTTTCTCTCTATCTGCCTCTTTCTCTCTCTCTCTCTTAAATAAATAAATAAATAAAAACTGAAGCTTAAACAAGACAAACAACCAGTATGATGAAGAAATGAAGAACCCAAACTGTTGGGCGAACATCTCAGAATGGCTTTGTGATCTCTTCAACCCCTGCCTCCAAATCCCGAAATTTCTGGTCCCTTCTTGACTCCTTGGGCTGAACAGATGGCTCTTTAGGGACTCGGTTTTAAAATCAGCTGCAATCTGGGCACTGATATTCCATTTCGGGAACTTAAACTTTCTCTGCTGTTTCTTGGCCCTTGGGTTGGAAGAAAGGATAGTGAAAGGATTAGAGCTAAATTGCTTTTGCTTACAGAGCACAGCTGCACAGCTGGGGCCGCTCTCCAGAAATGCCCCTCTGTGGGGGTTCCTCAGGAGACACTGTTGTATGGGTCTTTCCTGGACAACCCCACTCCTGGGCTCTTGCCAAGCTATGCCAAGCCCAGCCTGTGAGTGTCTGCAGTGACCACCAGCCACCTCTTCTGCACTCACTTGGCCCACACTGCCTTCTTCCATCCTGTATACTCAGGAGGGAACCTGCTGGAATGGGCTGCTTCAGCAAGATTTTGGCATCACAGCCAGGCGTGGTGGTGCACACCTTCGAGGATTGCTGGGAGTTCAAGGCCAGTCTTGGACTACAGAGTGAGTTCCAGGTCAACCTGGGCTAGAGTAAGTCTTTCCCTCAAACCTCCCTTTCTCCCCACCCCCCAAAACAAAAGAAAGAGTTTGGATTGCTAAGTGACCAATTTGGCCCCTTAACTCTGGATGTGGTAAACACAGACCTACCTCTCTAAGGAATGGGTCTCTGCTGTGTATAGAGGCAGCAGCAGGGGTCCCTCCAGGCCCCTGCATTTTCGCAAGCACCCAGCAAGGGAGGAAGAACACAGTGCCCACGTCTACGGGGAAGGCTTGGTTTGTAGTGCAGGCACTGATCCGCTTGAGATAGGCTTACATGTTTTGCCCATAAATCCATTGTGAGTTGAAAATATTGAAACATTGAAAGTGCTAAGAGCATTTAACCTACTGTTTTTCTGGGCTCAGCCACACGGTGCACTGTAAAGCATCAATTGTTGGTCCTTATGACTGAGGGCTGATTGGGTGCTGTGCCCAGCATTGTCAGAGAGAATCACATGAGAAGATCCAACCTCTAACTTCCAGTCACAGGTTCTATTGCGTGTATAGCATGTTCCCCTTAAGTGATAGTCAAGTACAATTTGTGGACCCCACTCTGAATAATGTTTTTAAGTTTGCAAAATAAAATATACAGGACTACCAAAACACCAGTGTTACTAAAATGCTATTATCCAAATTATTTTAAAAACTGTACTTTAGAGCCGGACGTGGTGGCGCATGCCTTTAATCCCAGCACTCAGGAGGCAGAGGTAGAAGGATCACCGTGAGGCCACCCTGAGACTACATAGTGAATTCCAGGTCAGCCTGGACTAGAATGAAACCCTGCCTCAAAAAAACAAAAATAGTCGAGAGTGGTGGTACGTGGTGGCGCACGCCTTTAATCCCAGCACTCGGGAGGCAGAGGTAGGAGGATCGCCATGAGTTCAAGGTCACCCTGAGACTACATAGTTAATTCCAGGTCAGACTGGGCCAGAGTGAGACCCTACCTCAAAACAAAACAAAACAAAACAAAACAAAAAAAATCCATAAATGAATAAATAAATAAAATTTGTATTTTAATAACAATCTATCTAAGCTGGGGGTGGTGACACACGCCTTTAATCTCAGCACTTGGGAAGCAGAGGTAGAAGGATCACCGCGTGAGTTCAAGGCCACCCTGAGACTACATAGTGAATTCCAGGTCAGCCTGAGCTAGAGTGAGACCCTACCTCGAACCCCCACCCATAATGATGCTAATAATAATGCATCTTTTCACTCACACCTTGAGGTGTAACTGGCATGTCAAAATCTGTATGTGTTTATACAATTTAGAGTTCAGAGATGAGTGCAGACCTGTGAAACCATCACTAAAGTCTGTGCCCTAAACATATCCATCACCTTCATAAGAATCCTTCCTCCCCGTTCATCTACTCGGATCTTCATTCTATGTTTCTTTTTTTTTCTTTTCTTTTCTTTTCTTTTTCTTTTCTTTTCTATTTTATTTATTTGCAAGCAGAGAGAGAATGAGATAGAAGAGAGACAGAGAGAAAATGGGCATGCCAGGGCCTCTAGCAACTGCAAATGAACTCCAGATGCATGTGCCCCTTGTGCATCTGGCTTACTTGCGTCCTGGTGAATCAAACCTGGGTCCTTTGGCTTTGCAAGCAGGCGCCTTAACCGTTAAGCCATCTCTCCAGCCCTCCTTTGTTTCTTTATAGGGGAACACTGAACATAAGCACTACCCTCTTAGCAAAGTCTAAAGCATGCCATAGAGTACTGTTTGTTCACTAGAGTCCCCCTGCTGCGCAGCACATCTCTAGCACGCTCTGTACACTCGCCATCATCAGTCCTGCCTGGTGCACACACCCTCGCCCCTGCGTCCACCACGCCACTCTCTGCTTCCGGTATTGACTGTGGATTCCTCCTGTAAGTGGTCTGAGGTGGCGTTTGTCCTTCTGTAGCTACATGTTTCACTTAAATGCTGCTTGATTCGCCGGCCATGTTGTAATAGGTTCTCTCAGTAATTTCCGAGTAGGAATGAGCACGTGGTATTTTGAGATATTCACAACTATATGTGATGTGAAAACATCTGTGGTTTCGATTGGTGACAGAGTTACAGCAGCTGCTGCGAATACCATCGCTTGTGGTTTGCATTCATCTTGAAGAGTATGCCAGGTCCAATCAGAAGATGGTGACAAGAAGGATGGAGGACTTTCTGTCCCTATTCGTGGATCCCTGGATTGTAGCCACAACCCACTGGGGCAATGAAGTAACATTGCCCTAGGCTAAGGGCTGCCCGCTCCAGGGGATCCTCCCACGTCTTTTCTGGCATCTGCTTATATATAGGCCAGTGTGGGTGGAGGGGAGGTGGTTGCAGGGCCGGTTTGGTGACCTGTTGGTGAGGTGTGCAGGGTCACCTAGCAACTCTTTTGGGAGGGGAGAAAAGTCAAAGCTTTGGAGCAACTCAAGATGACAGGAGAAGTTGCTATCTGTTTTACATTCCAGGTCCCTGACAATATTCTACAATTGAAATCCAGGAAATTATCAACAATAATTTCCTCTGGGGAGCAGAAATGGTGGCGGTTTTAAGAGTGGCACAGAGGGCCGGGCGTGGTGGCGCATGCTTTTAATCCTTTAATCCCATCACTCCGGAGGCAGAGGTAGAAGGATTGCCGTGAGTTCAAGGCCACCCTGAGACTACATAGTGAGTTCCAGGTCAGCCTGAGCTAAAGTGAGACTCTACCTCAAAAAAAAAAAAAAAAAAAAAGAAAAAAAAAAAGAGTGGCACAGAGGAATAGGTTTTCATGCTCAACTGTTCTGTACAGCCTGAAAATTTTAATTAAAAAATGTGACTTGTTTAAGTAATGAAAAGCAAGTTTTAAAGACACATTTTATTTTTTTTTTCTAGAGGAAACTAAATGTCATTTAAACTGATCTGGAAAAGTCATTATAGGCTTGAAAAAAAGAAGGAAAGAAATAAGCCAGGAGTGGTAGTGCATGCCTTTAATCCCAGCATTTGGGAGGGAGAGGTAGGAGGATTGAGATGAGTGAGAGGCCACCCTGAGACTACATAGAGAATTCCAGGTCAGCCTGAGGTAGAGTGAGACCTTACCTAGAAAAAACAAACAAAAAAGAAAAGAAAGAAAGAAAGGAAGGAAGGAAGGAAAGAAGGAAGGAAGGAAGAAGAAAAAGGGAGGAAGAAAAAAGGAAGAAAGAAGGGGAGGAAGGAAAAAGGTAAAAGAAAGAGAGGGAGAGGAAGGGAAGGAGGGAAGAATAAAGGAAGAAAAAAGGAAAGAAGGAAGGGAGGAGAGAGGGAAGGAAGGAAAAAAGGGAGAAAAAAGAGGGAAGGAGGAAGGAAGGAAAAGA
This sequence comes from Orientallactaga sibirica, assembly GCA_036365145.1. NCBI lineage: Eukaryota > Metazoa > Chordata > Mammalia > Rodentia > Dipodidae > Orientallactaga > Orientallactaga sibirica. The sequence continues at coordinate 7,879,607 of JAEOAD010000463.1, read as the reverse complement.
AAAGGAGAAAGGGATAGGGGACTGATGGACTCTGATTACATAAGAAAATACATTAAAACACAATAGTATCTCAGTGATGGAACACTTGCCTAGTGTACATAAAGCCCTAGGTTCAATACCCAAAATAGCAAAAGATAATAAGAATTATAATCCCAGCATTAGGGCTGTGAAGGAAGGAAGGTTGGTTGTGAATTCAAGGCCTACAGCAAGATCTTGTCTCAAAAAGAAAGAAAGAAAGAAAGAAAGAAAGAAAGAAAGAAAGAAAGAAAGAAAGAAAAGAAAAGAAAAGAAAAGAAAAGAAAAGAAAAGAAAAGAAAAGAAAAGAAAAGAAAAGAAGCCAGGCGTGGTGGTGCACACATTTAATCCCAGCACTCTGGAGGCAGAGGTAGGAGGATCACTACGAGTTTGAGGCCAACCTGCAACTACATAGTGAGTTCCAGGTCAGCCTGGACTAGAGTGAAAAACTCCCTCGAATGGAAGAAAAAATAGTTGCAATAATAATTACAGATAAGGAGCTAATGATCACAACTGAGGAAGTTGTCTTAAGTCAGCAAGACAAACAGGAGATGCTCTGCATAGCTGTTTCAGACTCTGTCAGTGTTCTTTCTGCCCCAATTCCATCACACCCACCTCTAGACGAAGAGAAAGAATCCTGAAAACACAAAGATCAAATGCCAGGAGTCAGTAATAGCTGAGCCCACCTCTACGTCACTTCTGTTCCCAGTTCAGGTCAAGGTTTGTTACTGTTCGCTGACTCCAGATAGATCTGGAGGATCCGATACCAAAGTGGACCTGAACTCCAACACTGGAAGGAAAGTGAGTTACCCTCAGATTCTCCACTTCAGAATGCTTGTGGAGATAGGTGGGGCCCTCACATCCTCCAGTAGAGTTGCAAGAAAATCTCTTGAGAAATCAAACATGCACCTTTACTCCTTCTGGAACAGTGTTGAAAGACAGCATGGGCTTTGAGACTGAGCAGATCTGGGTCCAAGTTCTGGCTCTGAAGCCTTTATGGAACAGAGGCAATTCATTTATGTCCAAGCGGTGGCATTTTGCTCTGTGCAGTGGGAACAGCATCTACATTATTAGACTCCGGAGTCTGACTTCAACATGATAGGCTTGTAGTAAGTTTGAGAGTTAATATATGAGACACCTCATCCCGTACACACAAAAAGACTCTGGGCTGGGAGAGATGGCTTAGAGGTTAAGGTGCTTGCCTGCAAAGCCAAAGGACCTTGGTTTTATCCCCCAGGACCCAAATAAGCCAGATACACAAGGTGGTGCATGCATCTGGAGTTTGTTTGCAGTGGCTGGAGGCCCTGGCACACCCATTCTCTCCCTTCCACCCCCCCCCCCGCCTCTTTCTCTGTCTCAAATAAATAAAAATATTAAAAATAAAAAGACTCGGGTAGGATCTAGGAACGGTGGTCCACTTCTATAATTCTAGCACTTGGACAACAGGAGAATCAAGAGTTCCAAACAGGCTAAAACAGTTTCTAGTTTGAAAAAACTATGGAATTGCATAAGCAGCACTTACAAAGCGCATGAGTCTGCCCTCCGCTCATACCCCACTGGCATAAGAGATCAATCATGCAAAATCACATTGTTCTTCTTTCCCTCCAACATGCTTATCCCTGTTGAGAAACTCCGAACCCTTCTCACTTAGCCCAGCCTTTCTTTGCGTGCCTCCTCCCCTGAAACATGGTCTTCTCATACAAAGGAAAAGAATATGAAGAAAAATGCTTATGAGTGCACGTGCCCTATCGCCGGTGCAGGATTCTACTTTGAGCCGGCTGCTAAACTCACTCTCTCAGTTCCTAGCTTGGATTCTCCTGGAAGCAGAACTTGAGAATAAGCCAGGAGTGGTGGCGCACACCTTTAATCCCAGCACTCGGGAAGCAGAGGTAGGAGGATGGCCATGAGTTCGAGGCCACCCTGAGATGACATAGTGAATTCCATGTCAGCCTGGGCTACCGTGCAACCCTATCTAGAAAAACCAAGAAATAAAGATTAAAAAAAAAAGAATTTGAGAATAAATAGGGTTTGGGGGATGGTCCCAGGAAAGAAAAGTGATGGGATGAGAAAGTTAAATATAAAAGAGAGAAGGACACTGAAGTGTGAGTTGATGAGTGAGTAGTTTGTAGATGCTGGGTCTTTGTCCCACTAACACACTATATAAAACTATCCCCAAGAAAGCCACTGGGCTGGGGTGTGTAACCACGCATCCATAACCCTCATAGGCCAAGAACATTCCTTAGGGTCTGCCATGTGCACTGGCTACTAGAGACCTCAGAAGCACGGAGATGCAAGCATTTGTGGTAGGACGTTGTCAGCATGCCAAACAACCACCTTTGGAGCTATAGGTGGGCTACAGGGATGAGGACAAGACACTGCAGCATCAACTATCCCACCTGCACACAGAGCTCCTTTCCCTTTTCAAAGTCTGGGGCAGGGCTGACCTGGAATTCATGTAGCCCAGGCTGGCCTCACACAGCAATTATTCGACCTCACCCTCCCTAGTGCTGAGATCAAAGGCTTGAGCCACCATACCCAGCAAGTCTTCTTAAAATTAATAAGTATGATGTACTAAAATGAAGATGAAAGTTGTATGAATAATAAAAGCTAGGACTATAAAGGGGGACTCTTATATGGTATTAGTCAGATATGCCTTAATAATTTTTTTTTCTTTTTTCTAATTAGGGCTTCACTCTAGTCCAGGCTGACCTGGAATTCACTATGTAGTCTCAGGGTGGCCTTGAACTCAAGGCGATCCTCCTACCTCTCTGCCTCTCAAGTGCTGGGACTAACAGTGTATGCCTCCATGCCCAGCTACCTTAATAATTCTTTTTTTTTTTTTCTTTTTTCGAATTAGGGTCTCACTCTAGCCCAGGTTGACCTGGAACTTACCGTGTAGTCTCAGGGTGGCCTTGAACTCAAGGCGATCCTCCTACCTCTCTGCCTCCCAAGTGCTGGGATTAAAGGTGTGCGCTACCACTCTCGGCTGCTTTAATAATTCTTAATTCCAGATACTTGTGGTTTTAAGTTTTATTTATTTATTTATTTTATTTTTTGGATTTTTTTTTTCAAGATAGGGTCTCAGTCTAGCCCAGGCTGACCTGGAGTTCACCATGTAGTCTCAGGGTGGCCTTGAACTCATGGCGATCCTCCTACCTCTGCCTCCTGAGTGCTGGTATTAAAGGCATGCACCACCACGCCCAGCTCTAAAAGTTTTATTTATTAGGCTGGAGAAATGGCTCAGCAGTTAATGCGCTTGCCTGCAAAGCCTAATGACCCAAGTTCAATTCGCCAGTACCCACATAAAGCAGATAGACAAATTGGCGCTTGTGTCTGGAGTTTGTTTGTAGTGGCTACAGACCCTGGCATGCCCCCATTCTCTCTCTCTCTTTTTTCTCTCTGCCTGGCATGGTGGCACATGTCTTTAATCCCAGCACACAAGAGGCAGAGGTAGAAGTATTATTGCTGTGAGTTCAAAGCCAGCCTGAACTACACAGTGAATTCCATGTCAGCCTGGGATAAAGCATGACCCTGCCTCATGAAACAACAAAATTATTTATTTATCATTTGTGTGTGTGCATGTACATGGGTGTACCAGGATCTCTTGCCACTGCAAATAAACACTGGATGCTTGTGCCACTTTTTGCACCTGGCTTTACATGGATGCTGGGGAAATCAAACTCCAGACAGCAGATTTTACAAGCAAGTGCCTTTAACTGCTGAGCCATCTCCCCAGCCTTCAGATATTTGGTTTTGAGCAAATGTTTTTTTTTTTTCCCCCAATGGTTAAACAACAACAACAAAAACATTGCTAGGAAGGGTGGGCTGCTGAGGGATATAGTCTGTGGATTAGCAGTGCCAGCCTCTCCTAATTCTACCAGAAATGCAACTTCTCGGGCCCCATGCCAAATCTAACCAGCCTTTTCCTGTGGTCCTCTCCTAGCGTGATTTCTGGAAGTACATTAACGTTTGAGAAGAGGTGGTTTTATACCATCTACATCCAAGAAAGTAAATTTTACTTAGAGATTTAAGTATGCTTTTTGTTTGTTTGTTTTTCGGAGGTAGGGTTTCACTGTAGCCCAGGCTGACCTGAAATTCATTATGTAGTCTCAGGGTGGCCTCGAACTTCCTACCTCTGCCTCTGGAGTGCTGGGATTAAAGGCATGCGCCACCACGCCCCACTCATGCTTTTTCGTTTTTTTAAAGAAGATGCTTTTTCTTTAAAAAAAAAAAAAAAAAGATTTTATAGGCCTGGCGTGGTGGCACATGCCTTTAATCCCAGCACTTGGGAGGGTGAGGTAGGATCGCCATGAGTTCAAGGACACCCTGAGACTACATAGTGAATTCCAGGTCAGCCTGGGCTAGAGTGAAACCCTACCTTGAAAAACAAACCAAAAAAAAAAAATAGATTTTATATATTATTTATATTTAGGAGAGAAAGAGACAAATAGAGAGAGAATGGGCATGCCTTTAGCCGCTACAAATGAACTCTAGAAACATGTGCCATCTTGTGCATATCACTTATGTGGGTCCTGGGGAATTGAACCTGGGCCCTTTAGCTTTGCAGGCTAGTGCCTTAATCGCTAAGCCATCCCTCCAGCCCTAAATATGCTCTTTCTGTTATGTGCCTGGTCTCCTTCATAAAATGTATTCAAAGTGCTTCATTTTTTTAAAAAAGAAGATATTTTATTTATTTATTTGAGAGAGAAAGAGAGGAAGAGGCAGAGAGATAGAATGAATAGGTGAGCCAGGGCCTCCAGCCACTGCAAACGAACTCCAGAGGCAAGCGCCCCCTTGTGCATCTGGCTTACGTGGGTCCTGAAGAATCAAACCCTGGTCCTTAGGCTTTGCAGGCAAATGCCTTAACCGCTAAGCCATTTCCCCAGCCCCAAAGTGCTTCCTTTTACTCTAATCCATCTAAGGATCCAGACTTCATGCTGATAAGAGGGCTGCTGTCTGGAGAACAGTAGGAGTGGCATGAACACCTTCTATCCCACAAAGGCACTCTGCGTCAGCTAAGGATGGAAAATAAATTCATATCACAAGTTGCTCCACTCTGGACTAGATCAGCTTTTAACTTTAGCGAACCAATTTTATTTTTAAAACTCTTAGGAGAAGAGGGGGGCGGGAAGAAACCACACTTGGAAATGCAAAATGTTTCAGGAAACCTTCCCTTTTCTTTATTGTAAATATTTAACAAAAGGATGGATCAAGCAGGAGTGAAGTTGAAGGGCTATTTCCATGCTATAGGTGCCTTATTCATCTTTCCTATGTGTGCTTGCTTGGCCCTGGGCCCAACATGAACTTGGTAGCAGCAGGCAAGGCCACAGATGCATGTGAGCTTGCATCGCCTCCTTTTTTTGCAGCCATTAAATAGCTTCTCTCGTCTCCACTGTGTATGTGTTCCTGCACATGTGACCCGACAATCAATTCCCTATAGAACGAAGCAACAATAACGACTTCAGGGCAATTAGCACAGGGATGGTGGAGTTTCCCAGCAGGCTCTAGCCTGTGTTAATATGCACAGCATATCCTGGGTGGGTGCTCTAGAAAATTCTACGGTTACCATCACCGAGGCTGGGAACAGCAATGACAGAGATGGGTTGCAGCTTTCGGATGGACTATTTCCTTCCTTCCCAAGATGAATGTTGTAGAGTTTGATGAGGGGGGCTGAGTACCTTCAAATAAAGGTCGTTTATGGCTCTTTAAAGCTGTAAGTCATTTGGTCATAGTCTCGTTTGCCCGCTGGCATGACAACTTTAAAAATTTACATTTCTGAACTTGAACTTTAACAGGCTTTCATCATCACTTCAGGGAAGATTTAAGTGCAGAGTCTGGGCCAAAATCAGGATAATATTGGCTAAGCACCCTCCTGGGACTCTCCTAACAGAAACGATTACCCTGCCTCCTAGGAGCTCAGATTCCACAAAGGATAGATAGGTGCATACTAAGACAATCTAATCTGTTATCCTAAAAGGCCAGAGGCAAGGTATTTCAGGATGAAAGTTACAGCATCTTAGCTACTCACGTCCTCCCCATCCCCCTTGCCCCTCCTCCACACAGGTTTGAACACTTCCCCCCACTTTTTCCCCCTCATTGTGTTTGTTTATTTACTTATTTTTGGTTTTTCAAGGTAGGGTCTCACTCTAATTCAGGGGGACCTGGAATTCACTATGTAGTCTCAGGGTGGCCTCGAACTCATGGAGATCCTTCCACCTCTGCCTCCCGAGTGCTGGGATTAAAGGCGTGCGCCACCACGCCCGGCCCCTCATGGTGTTTAACTGAGAACGTAGCCTGATTTGCCATGGAGTGAGGCCCCATCTCACCCCATGGCAATAAGGGCCAAAGTAGACAAATGTAAGTCTGTCAGTTTAAGAACTGTTTTGGGAGGGCTAGAGAGATGGCTCAGTAGTTAAGGTGCTTGCCTGCAAAGCCAAAGGACCCACATAAAGTCAGATGCACATGGTGGCACATGTATTTGGAGTTTGTTTGCAGCAGCTAGAGGAACTGGCATGTCCATTCTCTCTATGTATCTGCCCCTTTCTTGCTCTTAAATAAATAAATAAATAACAAGAACTGTTTGGGGCTGGGGTGTGCAGTTCAGGGTAGAGCATTCGCACAGGATGCCTAAGTCCTGGGTTCCGCCTCCACTACCACTACTACTACCACCAGTAATGATAACAATAATAGTAATAAACTTTCACATCTGCATATAGAAGTAATGTATATATTAATATATTAATACTTTTCAGTTCTCACTCTAGCCCAGGCTGACCTGGAATTCACTATGTAATCTCAGGCTGGCCTTGAACTCATGGCAGTCCTCCTACCTCTGCCTCCCAAGTGCTGGGATTAAAGGTGTGCACCACCACTTCCTGCCCTTTTTGCTTTTTTTGAGGTAAGATCTCACTATAGCCCAGGCAGACCTGGAACTCTGTAGCTCCAGGCTGGCCTCAACTCATGGCGATCCTTCTACCTCTGCTTCCCAAGTGCTGGATCTAAAAAGGCGTGAGCCACTGCGTCCAGCTTCTATTAATGGCTGGAGGCCCTGGTGAGCCTATTCTCTCTCTCTCTCTCTCGGCCTCTTTCTCTCTCTCAAATAAATAAATAAATAAACAAATAAAGATATATTTAAAAAACACCTTTTTTATTGACAATTTGCAGACCTGGACATAATTATAGTGGTTTGAATGTAAATGTCACCATAGCCTCAGTTGTTTTTTTTTTGTTGTTGTTGTTGTTTTGTTTTTGTTTTTGTTTGGTTTTTCAAGGTAGGGTCTCACTCTAGCCCAGGCTGACCTGGAATTAACTGCGTAGTCTCAGGGTGGCCTCAAACTCACGGGATCCTCCTACCTCTGCCTCCCAAATGCTGGAATTAAAGGCATGCACCACCACGCCTGGCTTGCCTCAGTTTTTTTTTTTTTTTTAGGTAGGGTCTCACTCTAGCCCAGGCTGACCTGGAATTCACTCTGTATTCTCAGGGTGGCCTCAAACTCATGGTAATCCTCCTACCTCTGCCTCCCAAGTGCCTCAGTTGTTTTAGATTAAGATTCCTACTTAGTCTTCAGCAGGCAGAGCCCTGCTGGAAGAGGTGTGTCACTGGGGGCAGATCGTTAAACCAGCCTTGTGTATTCAGAGTCAGCTCCTGCTTGCTGGTGCTGGCTGTGTCACTCTGCTGTGGATGTATGGTGACGTGAGCCAGCTTCTTCCATCATGACAGAACTTCCCCTGGAGTCTTTCAGCGTGAAATAAATCCTTTCCTCCCATAAGCTGCTTTTGGTTGGGTGTTTGTCCCAGCGATGAAGAGGTAATTACAGGCTGGAGAGATGGTTTAATGATTAAGGCACTTGCCTGAGAAGCCTAAGGACCCAGGTTCAGTTCCCCAGTACCCACATAAGTCAGATACACAAGGTGGCATATGTGTCAGAAGTTCATTTACAGTGGCTAGAGGCCCTGGTGCACCCATTCTCTCTGCCTCTCTCTCTCAAATAAATAAATAAAAATTTGTAAAAAGTGTTTTTTTAAAAAAAAGATAAGGCTGGCTGGAGAGATGACTTAGCAGTTAAAGTGTTTGCCTGCAAAGCCAAAGGATCCTGGTTCTACTCTCCAGGACCCATGTAAGCCAGATGCACAAGGTGGCGCATGCATCTGGAATTCATTTGCAGTGGCTGGAGGTCCTGGTGCACCCATTCTTTCTCTCTCTCTGCCTCTTTCTCTCTCTCTCTCTCTCAGTTTTTTTTTTTTTTTTTTTTTTTTTTTTTTGAGGTAGGGTCTCACTCTAGCCCAGGCTAACCTGGAGTTCACTATGTAGTCTCAGGGTGGCCTTGAACTCATGGAGATCCTCCTACCTCTGCCTCCCGAGTGCTGGGATTAAAGGCATGTGCCATCATGCCCGGCTCTCTCTCTCTCTCTCTCTCTCAAATAAATAAAATTAATTAATTAATTAAAAATGAAAAGATAATTACAACAATAATGTATCTTGATCATAATCCCCTCCCATTAATTTCTTTGTCTCCCTTTCCTCACTCCCCTTCCACTGAGCCTCTTTCTTTTTCCCAACTAGTCCCTTTTTTCTACTTTTTCTATTTGGATGTCTTTTTTCCCCCTCCTCCATCATCCCCGATGACATGTTAATGGGCCCAATATTGGGCAGGTGTTGTACGGGTAACATCAGCTGTTGTGAGGTCATAATTGCAATGGCCACTTTGTGTCCAGAAGACCGAATTCCATAGCACTCCTCCACGTCCTCCGGCTCTTTCATTCTTTCTTCCACAATGCTCCGTGAGCCTTGAAAGGTGTGATGAGAGAGATGTCCCACTTGGTGCTGAGCACTAAACTGTCATTGCTTCTCGGTACTTTGATGGGTTTTGAGGCTTCCTGATACTTACTTCCAACTACAAAAAGAAGTTTCTCAGGTAAACGGTGAGAAAAGCCCTTAGCTGTGGGCATACATATTTATATTTAGAGAATAATTTGAAGAACACAACGTGTCCAAGCAACAGTAGTAACTCCCCCCATAAGGCCCATGACCTTCCAATCCATAGGCTTTTGACTAGGTTTTCAGGACCCAAGAAATAAGACCTCAAATGCAAGAAGAGACCAGTCAGCTGCCCCCATCACAGTCATGCCACTATTGCACCCACTGGGCACAGCTCACCTGGCTGGTTGGCTGTACAGCTCATGGGTGCACTGCTGGGTAAGACTGTGATGACTTTTCTCCCCAAGAAGCCTGCGTAGCACTTTCCAGCACTGTGACAACCAGCCAGCAGAGAGTCACGGCCAGCTCAGAATCTGCTTCATTTCTCAGTGTCCTGCAGTGGAAGCATGTGTACTTCCTTTTTTTAAAAATCTGTTCATCATTAGCCGGGCGTGGTGGCTCACGCCTTTAATCCCAGCACTCGGGAGGCAGAGGTAGGAGGATTGCCGTGAGTTCGAGGCCACCCTGAGACTACATAGTGAATTCCAGGTCAGCCGGAACTAGAGTGAGACCCTACCTCGAAAAACCAAAAAAAAAAAAAAAAAATCTGTTCATCATTGGACAGACTCTGGGCCAATTCCATTCCTAAACATTGTGAGTAAGATCACATGTGCAAAAATGTCTGTGGAATGATGGTTTAGTGTAATTTGGGTTTGTACCCATGAGTCTCATTCTCCTTGCGTGGTCTCCTATCGTCACAGGCACATTAGGATTCAGGCATGTGCACCCGCTTCCATGGCCCAGCTTTGCATGGGCGCAGGAGAGTTCAACTTCAGCCAACAGGTTTGCAAGCTCTTTTAACCTTTTGAACCATCTCCTGTCCCCTGTTCTTACTTCTGTTTTTTTTTTTAAACAACAACAACAGAAAAAAACATTTATTGGGGCTGAAGAGATGGCTTAGCACTTAAAATGCTTGCCTCCAAAGCCAAAGGACCCAGGTTCCATTTCCCCAGTACCCAAATCAAGCCAGATGGCACATGCATCTGGAGTTCGTTTGCAGTGGCTAGAGGCCCTGGCATGCCCATTCTCTCCCTCTCTCTCAAATAAATAAATAAAATATTAAAATATAGATATGAATTCTCTGTTTCGTATATAGTTGAGAAAGATTTTTTTCCCATTCTATACACTGTCTCTTCACTATGTCATTGGCTTCTTCTGCACATAGACTTTTAATTTCATGCAGTCCCATTCAAAAATTTGGGGGATTATTTTCTGTGCTATTGGAATCCTTTTCAGAATGACCTTGTCTAGGTCTACATTTTAAAGTGTTTTTTTTAATTGTGTGTATATCATGGGTGTGTGTTCATGGGTAAATGTGGACATGCATGTGCCACAGAATGCATGTGGAGGTCAGAAGACAACGGTCAGGTGTTGGCCCATGCTTTCCAGCTTGTCTGAGATTGAGTCTGTCCTTGTCATTTATGGCTATATCGCCAGGCTAGTGAGTGCATGAACTTCTAGGAATTTTTTATATGCCTGCCTTCCATCTGTCCATAGCTGGACATCCCAGCAGCCTGCCACAGATTCTGTTTTGGGTTTTTTTTTTCTAAACTTTATTTATTTGACAAACAGAGGAAGAGGCAGATAAATAGAGAATGGGCAAGCCAGGGCCTCCAGCCACTGCAAACGAACTCCAGATGCATGTGCCCCCTTGTGCATCTGGCTTATGTGGGTCCTGGGGAATTGAGCCTCGAACAGGGGTCGTTAGGCTTCACAGACAAGTGCTTAACTGCTAAGCCATCTCTCCGGCCCCAGATTCTGTTTTTTATTTGGGACTTGGGTGTCCAAGGTTGGGGGTCAAACTTGAGAGGCGTATGCTTTTATCCACTGACATCTCTCCAGCCCCTGTATTTTTTTTGGTGGGGGAAGGGGGGAGACAGAGAGAGAGAGGGGGAGAGGAAGACAGATAGAGATGGCCAGCCCACCCCTGTATTTTAAAGTGTGTGCCCATGTTTTCCTTTAGCAATTTCAGTGTTCTTAGATTAAGGTCTTTGATCCATTTTACTTTTTGTATGTGTGTGTATAGTGAGAGATAGCGTTCCCATTAACATTTCTCAAATACAAGTTTTTAATACTTTTGTCAAAAATTTGGTGGCTCTTGCTGGGTGTGATGATGCATACTTTAATCTCAGCATTCAGGAGGCCAAGGTAGGATTGCTGTGAGTTTGAGGCCAGCCTGAGACTACATGGTGAATTCCAGGTCGGCCTGGTCTAGAGCGAGACCCTACCTCAAAAAAACAAAACAAAACAAAACAAAAAGAAATAGGTGGCTCTAGCTGTGTAGATCTATTTCTGGGGCCTCTCTTCTATTCCATTGGTCCCCATGTCTTGTTTTTTTTTTTTTTCAGTTCTATGCTGTTTTGTTTCTCTTCCTCTTTCCTTTCTTTCATCTCTTCTCTTGGCAAGCTCTCATTCTATCCCAGGCTGACCTGGAACTTATGCTATAACCCCAGGCTGACCTTGAAATCATAAGGATCCTCCTACTTCAACCTCCCAAATGCTGGGATTATAGAGGTGAACCAGCACACCAAACTTCTTTCTTTTTTTAAGAAAGAGAGGGGGAAGAGGTGGTGGAAAGAATGCAAGAGCGGGCTGGAGGGATGGCTTAGCAGTTAAGGCACTAGCCTACAAAGCTAAAAGATCCAGGTTCTATTCCCTGGGACCCACGTAAACCAGATGCACAAGTTGGCGCATGCTTCTGGAGTTCATTTGCAGTGGCTGAAGTCCCAGATACGTACATTTTCTGCCTCTTTCTGTCTCAAATATAAATAAAAGTAATCCCAGCGCTCAGGAAGCAGAGGTTGGAGGATCACCAGGATTTCAAGGCCATCCTGAGACTGCATAGTGAGTTCCAGGTAAGCCTGAGCTAGAGCAAGACCCTGCCTTGGAAAAGCAAAGAAAAATAAATAAATAAGACCCTGCCTTGGAAAAGCAAAGAAAAAAATAAATAAATAAATAAATAAATAAATAAATAAATGTAAAAAAAAATGAAGCCAGGTGTGGTGACACACGCCTTTAATCTCCCTCCCCCCCAAAAAAAAATCAAAACAAACACACACAAAAACACCATTCCCAGCTGGGCATGCTAGTGCACGCCTTTAATCCACTCAGGAGGCAGAGGTAGGAGGAGCACCATGAGTTCAAGGCCACCCTGAGACTACACAGTGAATTCCAGGTCAGCCTGGACTAGAGTGAGACTCTACCTCAAAAAAAAAAAAAAAAAAAAAAGCCAAAGGAAGGGTAGAACTCCTTAAGATGCACTCTTCCAGACACAAAATGGCCTGAGTATCCATGCTTGGCACTGCCTACACAAGACCATCATAACTGTTGCCAGATATTTTTAAGTTACTGTGGGTGTGGGTTTTTTGTTTTGTTTTGTTTTTTCAAAGTAAGGTCTTGCTCTACCCCAGGCTGACCTGGAATTCACTCTGTAGTTTCAGGCTGGCCTCAAACTCAAAATCCTCCTGCCTCTGCCTGCTGGGAATACAGGTGTGCTCAACCCTTGCCTTACTCTAGATCTTTTTTTTTTTGGTTTTTCAAGGTAGAGTGTTGCTCTAGCCCAGGCTGACCTTGAACTCACAGCAATCCTCCTACCCCAACCTCCCTCATGCTGAGATTAAAGGCATGTGCTATCACGCCTGGGTTCATCTCTAATTTTTTTATTTTAATTTTATTTATTTATTGCAGTGGGAGAGAATGAGAATGGGCACGCCAGGGCCTCTAGCCACTGCAAACAAACTCCAGATGCATGCACCACCATGTGCATCTGGCTTACATGGGACCTGGAGAATCGAACCTGGGTCCTTAGGCTTCGCAGGCATGAGCCTTAATCCCTAAGCCATCTCTCCAGTCCCTTTATTTTATTTATTTATTTATTTTTTTTTATTTGCTTTTTTGTTTTGAGGTAGGGTCTTCCCAGGCTGACCTGGAATTCACAATTCATTATGTAGTCTCAGGGTAGGATTAAAGGCATACACCACCACACATGGGTATCTCTAATTTTTTTTTGGTTTTGCGAGGTAGGGTCTCACTCTGGTCCAGGCTGACCTGGGATTAACTATGTAGTCTCAGGGTGGCCTCGAACTCTCGGTGATCCTCCTATCTCTGCCTCCCGAGTGCTGGGATTAAAGGCATGCGCCACCACGCCCGGCTTCTAATTTTTATTAATTTGCATTTTCCTTCTCTTTCACTCTGTATTCTCAGGGTGGCCTCAAACTCACGGTGATCCTACTACCTCTGCCTCCCGAGTGCTGGGATTAAAGGCATGTGCCACCATGCCCAGCTAATCTTGTTTTTTAATCTTTTTTAAAACTGGTTCTTCTTAAAATTTTTGTTTATTTTTATTTATTTATTTGAGAGCAACAGACAGAAAGAAAGAGGCAGAGAGAGAGAGAGAATGGGCACACTGGGGCATCCAGCCACTGCAAACGAACTCCAGATGTATGTGTCACCTGTGCATCTGGCTTACATGGGTACTGGGCAATCAAGCCTTGAACTGGGGTCTTCAGGCTTCATAGGCAAGCACTTAACTGCTAAGTCATCTCTCCAGCCCTGTTTTGTTAATCTTGTTTATTAATCTTTTCAAAGGACAAATTCTTGTTTGATTCTAAGTATTAGTCTTTTAGTGTCTACCTTCATTTCTGTGTTTTTTAAAAAAATTATTTCTTGCCTCCTATTGCTTTTAAGTTTGACTTGTTTTTCTAAGACTTTGAGTTGCATTGGTAAATTATTTGAAATTTCTCTGATTTTTTTTCATGTAAGCAATCATAGGTAGAAACTTTTCTCTTAGAACCACCTCAGCTACGTCCCAGGAAGTTATGGTAAGTGGTGCTTTCATTTGTATTTGATTCTAGAATTTTTTTAACTTACTTGAATTTTTTTTTCAAAACTCGCTGGCTGGGGCTAAAGAAATGGCTCAGCAGTTAAAGCAGTTGTCTGCAGGGGCTGGAGAGATGGTTTAGTGGTTAAGGTGTTTGCTTGCAAAGCCAAAGGATCCTGGTTCAATTCTCCAGTACCCACATAAGCCAGATGCACAAGGGGGTGTATACATCTGGAGTTTGTTTGCAGTAGCTGGAGGCCCTGGCACACCCATTCTCTTCCTCTCTTTCTCTCTCTCTCTAATAAATAAAAACATACATATATATATTTTTAAAAAGCATTTGTCTGCAAAGTATAATGACCTGAGTTCAATTCCTCAGTGTCCACATAAAGCCAGATGCACAAGGTGGTGCATGCATCTGGAGTTTGTTTGCCGTGGTTAATGGCCCTAGTCCACCCATTCTCTATATATTTACCTCTCTTTCTCTAATAAATAAAATATTTTTATAAACTCACTTGTCATTTAAGACTGTGTTCGGTCTTAAAGTGTTTGTATAGTTACACTTTGATCAGATAGGATGCAAGTCATTACTTTAATTGTTTTATTTGGTAAGACTTCTTGACCTCCAATATATATGATCTATCTGCGAGAAGGTTCCACAAGCTAAAGAATGTGTATTCCATTTCTCTTGGTTGGAATATTCTATAGATATCTGTTACATCCATGTGATCGATTATGTAGTTTACCTCCAAGGCTTCTTTGATGATTTTTAGTTTGGACGACATATGTAAAGATGAGTGTGGTATATTGAAGTCACCCACAATTATTGTATTAGCACCCATCAAAAATTTTATGCCCATTTGTGTTTATTTCATGAAAACGGGGTCCCATCACTCAGTGCACATCACTCAGTGCACATGTATACATATATTTTACAATCTTGATACCTTTTTTGTTGTTGTTGTTGGTTTTTTGAGGTAGGGTCTCACTCTAGCTCAGGCCGACCTGAAATTCACTAACGTAGTCTCACGCTGGCCTCAAACTCATGGCGATCTTCCTGCCTCTGCCACCATGCCTGGCTTGTCTTCTATTAGTATGTAGTGACCCTCTTTATCTTTTCTGACTAGTTTTGGTTTGAGATCTACTTTATCAGATACCTTGCAGGAGCTTTAATATGTGGATAGCAAACCCCATTTGGTAAATTTATGTTTTATTACTCTAGTTCCCAAGGAACTCTATCTTTGGTGATAATGAATATGAACTCCTGAAAAAAATATCCTGTAAGTTAAGTCATTTGCTCATCTGTGTTGTCTTGAAAATCATTTTAAATTCTTGCAATTGCTCTGAGATTCAAGGCAACTCCTGATACACACTTTTTGGACAACATTAGAAATGTTGGTGCTTCCTCCTTACTTGAAATAATCTCTCTCTTGAATTCTGTAATATCGCATTCCTTTTCTTCTCTTGCTCCTTTTCTTCTGAGACCTTGATCTTAGTAAGCATTTTCTGCTCCCCTTCTTATTCCTAGCATGAGGCATTGCCACATTCAACAGCCTGGCCACTTCTCCTCTCTGCTTGCTAAGATAACGACTCTTGGGCCTGGGGAGATGGCTTAGTGGTTAAGTGCTTGCCTGTGAAGCCTAAGGACACTGGTTTGAGGCTCGATTCCCCAGGACCCACGTAAGCCAGATGCACAAAGTGGCGCATGCATCTGGAATTCGTCTGCAGTGGCTGGAAGCTCTGGCATTCTCTATCTGCCTCTTTCTCTCTGTCTGTCTGTTGCTCTCAAATAAATAAATAAATAATAAGGGGGCTGGAGAGATGGCTTAGCGGTTAAGCGCTTGCCTGTGAAGCCTAAGGACCCTGGTTCGAGGCTCGATTCTCCAGGACCCACGTAAGCCAGATGAACAAGGTGGCTCACGCATCTGGAGTTCGTTTGCAGTGGCTGGAGGCCCTGGCATGCCTGTTCTCTCTCTCTCTCTACCTGCCTATTTCTGTATCTCTCTCTCTCTCAAAAAAAAAATAATAAAATATTTAATAAATAAATAAATAAATAAATAATAAACAAAAAATTATTTAAAAAAAAAGATAACGACTCTTAACAAATGACCCGGTTATTCTCAATAGTCACTTGAGTGCCAGCTCACATTCACTGTGTCAGCCACAATAAAGTATGTCTAAGCCGGGCGTGGTAGTGCACACCTTTAATCCCAGCACTCGGGAGGCAGAGGTAGGAGGATTGCCATGAGTTCAAGGCCACCCTGAGAATATAGAGTGGATTCCAGGTCAGCCTGTGCTAGAAAGTATGTCTACCTTTATTGTTGGTATCATATGACTTAGCCCTAACAAGAAATCTCACTCTCTCTCTCTCTCTTTTTTGTTTTTGTTTATTTAAGTTTTTTTTTTTTTAGTTTTTTTGTTTTGTTTTGTTTTTTGGTTTTTCGAGGTAGGGCTTCACTCTGGTCCAGGCTGACCTTCCTCCTACCTCTGCCTCCCAAATTCCCAAGTGCTGGGATTAAAGGTGTGTACTACCACGCCCAGCTTTTTTTTTTTTTTTTTTTTGTTTTTCAAGGTAGGGTCTCATTCTAGCCCAAGTTGGCTCAGACTGGCCTAAAAATTAAATTTTTATAATTTTATCCATAATGGTCTTTGCATTCTTTTAAAAATATTTTTTGGGGGCTGGAGAGATGGCTTTGTGGTTGAGGTGCTTTCCTGCAGAGCCAAATGACCCAGGTTCAATTCCCCAGGACCCACATAAGCCAGATGCACAAGGTGGAGCATACATCTGGAGATCATTTGCAGCAGCTGGAGACCCTGGAGCACTCATTCTCTTCCTCTCTCAAATAAATTTTAAAAAATGTTTTAAAAGCCATTTTTATTGGGCTGGGGAAATGGCTTAGTGGTTAAGGCACTTGCCTGTGAAGCCTAAGGACCCTGGTTCAATTCCCCAGGACCCACGTAAGCCAGATGCTCAAGGGGCACATGTGTCTGGAGTTCATTTGTAGTGACTGGAGGCCCTGGCACACCCATTCTCTCTTTCTCTCCACCTCTTTCTTTCTATCTCTCTCAAATAAACAAATAAATAAAAATATTAAAAAACCATTTTTATTTGTTTGAGAGAGAGGGGCCAACAGAGTATGTGTGATTATAGGCATGCCAGGGCCTCCTGTCTCTGCGGATGAACGCCAGACACATGTGCCACTTTGTGCATCTGGCTTTACATGGGTACCGGAAATTGAGCCCAGGCTTTCAGATTCTGCAAGCAAGATCCCTGAACTGCTGAGCCATCTCTTCAGTCCCACTCTTTTTTTTTTTTTTTTTAATGTCCTTACTTTTGTCTGTGGTACTATGATTATTCTCGAGACTGAATATAGAAACTTGAAATTTTTCAATATTTCTTTGACTTCCCTTTTTATTTCCCCTTCAGATCAAATTCCTCACTAAGTCCTATAATATTGCTTTGTTGTAATTTTCATTCCCCCTCTACTTCATGTATTTACTTAGGGGCCCAGGCAGCCACTGTTCTCCTCCTGCCTTATCTCCCACGTACACCCTTCTTCCAGGATGGCTGCCCGTGAGCGGCCCGGAGGGCAGCCTCGCTGCTATCAGATGTCTTCTACTGACCACCGCGGTCCTCTGCCCTCAGCCTCCTCTTTCCAACCGCCCTTCCATTGTATCGCCCACTATAGTCCAACACACACACCTCACTCCATTTTGTTTCCTGTCTTCAAAACCTTTGTTCACATTGTCCTTCCTCTCTTGAAGTAAATAGCCTTCTCCTACCTGCTTCCCTTAAAATGTTCAACTCAAGCCTCTGAGCAGGGCATTCCTTGCCTCGGAAGTTCACCTGCTGTGCTTATTGTTTGACTTACTACGCAGAGCAATTATATGTTGTTTGGTGCTGTCATTAAAGTTCTCGGGTGGGGGATGTAGCTTGGTGGCAGAGTACTTACCTAGTTTGTACAAGGTCCTGGCTTCCATCCTCTACACTCCCGGGCTTGTGGTGTGTGTGTGTGTGTGTGTGTGTGTGTGTGTGTGTGTCAGTTACCATCTCACCAACCAGAAGCAACTCATGGAAGGAAAGTTTATTTTGGCTTATAGTTTCGAGGGGAAGTTTCACCATGGTGGGGAGAGGAGAGCATGACAGGTCTGAGCAGGAAGCCCAGGCCTCACCCCCACCTTGGCAGGAAGGCAGTGAGCTGAGTGAGCTCTGAACACCCAGTGGGCTGAGTTAATACACCTCACGCTCCACCCCAGAGACACCCCTCCTCCAGCAAGGCTCCACCTCCCCAAGGCTCCACAACCTTCCCAAATTGCCACCAGCCAGAGACCAAGTGTTCAAAACACATGAGCTTATAGGTGACATTCATTCAAGCCACCACAGTGTGTGTGTGTGTGTGTGTGTATAATGTGTGTGTGTATCTTCTCCCTTCCATCCAATTTTAAATATCTAGAGAGTAAGGCTGGATTTCCAAACACCTTCTGTATACCTCTAACAAGTGAAAAAGGAAATCATTCTACAATTTAATAGTCCAAAAAAAGAAAGCAAGTTACTTCGATAGTGATAACTGGTATCACAGGTGATTTAAAAATTAAAAATCCGGGCTGAAGAGATGGCTTAGCAGTTAAGGTGTTTGCCTGAAAAGCCTAAGATCCCGGTTAGATTCTCCAGGTCCCACGTAAGCCAGATGCACAAGGGGGCACACACGTCCGGAGTTCGTTTGCAGTGGCTAGCGGCCCTGGCATGCCTGTTCTCACTCTCCCTCTCTCTTTCCCTCTCTCTGTCTCTAATAAATAAATAAATAAAAAATAAAAATATAATAAAAAATAATAAGATAAATAAATAAATAAAAATCTTTAAAAAAATGAAGAATCCTTGAATTCAAATGCATCCGCTATGTGAATTTATTTTCAAACTCCTTCCTACTATAGAGTTATTTTGTCACCTTACAGCTTACTATGGTGTTTCTGACTTATTGAGACAGAGAGAGAGATTGAGCATTGAGCCCATTCCTGGCTCCCAGACCTAGTGAAAACTACAACTATTATAATTATTGGATAACTAAAGAGTGTTAATATCTTATTAGGCCTTATATAAGAATAAATGAAGCCGGGCCTGGTGGCACACGTCTTTAATCCCAGCACTCGGGAGGCAGAGGTAGGAGGATTGCCATGAGTTCAAGGCCACCCTGAGAATACAGAATGAATTCCAGGTCAGCCTGGGCTAGAGTGAGACTCTGCCCCAAGAAAAAAAAGAAAAAAAACCTCTAAACTGGGTGTGGTGGCGCACGCCTTTAATCCCAGTACTCCAGTACTCCAGTACTCGGGAGGCAGAGGTAGGAGGATCACTATGAGTTCAAGGCCACTCTGAGACTACATAGTGAATTCCAGGTCAGCCTGAGCTAGAGTGAAACCCTACCTCAGAAAAAAAAAAAAAAAAAAAAAATTGGGGTGGGTGTGATAGGACGTGTCTTTAATTCCAGCACTTGGGAGGCAGAGGTAGGAGAATTGCCATTGAGTTAGAGGCCACCCTGAGACTACATAGTGAATTCCAGGTCAGCCTAGGCTAGAGTGAAACCCTATTCCAAAAATAAATAAATAAATAAATAAATAAATAAATAAATAAATAAATGATTGGTTTGGGCTAATGTTGTAGCCAAAACTGATTGATATTAATAAATGTACATTAACTGTTTGTCAAAAATAAATTCTTTGCCTATTTTTACATCTAAAAATATAAACTGGAGGCAGAGGTAGGAGGATCGCTGTGAGTTCAAGGCCACCCTGAGACTATATAGAGAATTCCAGGTCAGCCTGAACTAGAGTAAGATCCTACCTCAACAAAAATAAACAAACAAACAAACAAACTGGGCATAGGGGTACAACCCCAGTGTATTACAGGGCAATCCCAGCACTAAGGAGACTAGTAGAAGTACATGAATTAGAGGCCAGCCTGAGCTACACAGTGAGTTCTAGCCTAGCCTGGGATACATAACAAGACCCTATTACAAAGCAAAGCAAACATATATGACAATTTTATGACATAATTTCAGCATGCATGTGGCTAAAGCAAGAAAATTGCAAATTCAAGGCCAGCTTATGCTACATAGTGAGACCTTGACTCAAATATATATGTATATTTTAATATTGAAGTGTTTCTATCAAAACCAACAGTTCCTAAACACATACACACACACACATACACACACACAAAACAATAAAATTTAAAGAATTAGTCTGTATTTTATGATAATGATTCTCCTACCTCTTTTTAAAAATATTTTTATTTATTTATTTAGGATAAAGAGGCAGAGAGAGAGAGACAGAGAATGGGCATGCCAGGGCCTCCAGCCTTACATGGGTCCTGGGAAATCGAACCGGGGTCCTTTGGCTTTGTAGGCAAATGCCTTAACTGCTAAGCCATCTTCTCCAGCCCTCCTACCTCTTTTTAATAAGTTTTTAAAATGTATTCATTTAATTAAAATTTATTTATCTATTTTTGGTTTTTCAAGATAGAGTCTCGCTGTCCAGGCTGACCTGGAACTCACTTTGTAGTCTCAAGGTGGCCTCGAACTGATGGTGATACTCCTACCTCTGCCTCCCGAATGCTGGGATTAAAGGCGTGCGCCACCACACCCGGCTATTTATTCATTTGAGAGAAAGAGGCAGAGAGAGAGAGAATGGGCATGCCAGGCCTATAGCCAATGCAAATGAACTCCAGACACATGCACCACCTCGTGTACCTGGTGTACATGGGTACTAGGGAATCAAACCTGGGTCCTTTTGTTTTGCAGGCAATCCTACCTCTGCCTCTTGAGCACTGGAATTAAAGGCATGTGTCACCTCGCCCAGCTAAAAAATAGTTTTTTAAAGGCTGTGGCTGTAGCTCAGTTGGTAGAGTGTTTCCTTAGCATGTATGAAGCCCTGGGTTTGTTCACTAACACTGTATGATGGGGCACATTTATAATGCCAGCATTGAGGAGGTGGAGGCAGGAAGATCAGAAGTTCAAGGTCATCCTTAGTTACAAAAGGAGTTTAATTTGAGGTTATCCTGTCTCTAGCTCCCAAGAATGTCCTTTGCCTCCACACCCAGCACACACACAAGGACTACAGAGTGAGTTCCAGGTCAGCCTGGGTTAGGGTGAGACCCTGCCTTGAAAAACCAAAAACAAAAACACAACAATTAATAGTTCCGGGGCGGGGCGGGGAGGGGGGACAAAAACACTGATAGTTTCAGTTAGTTCTCACTAGACACTTTCTTCTCTGTGTATATTTTACCAATATGGACTGGGGAGATGGTTCAGCAGTTAAAGGCACTTACTTGCAAAGCCTGCTGCTGGTCTGGATTTGATTCCCTAGAACCCCTGTAAAGCTACATGCACAAAATGGTGCATGTCTCTGGACTTCATTTGCAGTGACAAGAGGCTTTCTCTCTCTCTCCTTGCAAATAAATAAATATTGAAAACAATTTGTTTATTTGAGAGAGCCACTTTGTGTATCTGGCTTTATGTGGGTACTAAGAAAACAAACCCAAGCCAGGTGTGGTGGAGCACACCTTTAATCCCAGCACTCGGGAGGCAGAGGTAGGAGGATCGACATGAGTTCGAGGCCAGCCTGAGACTACATAGTGAATTCCAGGTCAGCCTGGACTAGAAAGAGACCCTACCACGAAAACCAAAAAGAAAAAAAACAAAACAAAGAAAACAAACTCAAGGCATCAGTTTCTGCAAGAAAGCACCTTTAACTGCTAAGCCCAATTAAAAAAAAAAAAAAAAACTCCATCCCGTTTAAAAAAAAATATATATATATATATATATATATATATATATATACACACACACACACATACACACACACACACAGGATTCTTATTCTTGAGGTAGGGTCTTGCTCTAGCCCAGGCTGACCTGGAATTTACTATATAGTTTCAGCCTGGCCTCGAACTCATAGTGATCCTCCTACTTCTGCCTCCCTAGTGCTGGGATTAAAGGTGTGAACTACCAACCCAGAAAAAAAATAGTTTTTAATTATACAAATATGTTTTTGTGTTTCCTTATTATGTTACTTTTTT
The DNA here is from genome assembly GCA_036365145.1 of Orientallactaga sibirica. NCBI lineage: Eukaryota > Metazoa > Chordata > Mammalia > Rodentia > Dipodidae > Orientallactaga > Orientallactaga sibirica. The sequence goes on along the minus strand of JAEOAD010000463.1, from coordinate 7,857,725 downwards.
AATCTTAATTTTTTTAAAAAAATATTTGTTTTTATTTATTTATTTATTTGAGAGAGAGAGAGAGAGAGGGAGAGAGAATGAGCGTGCCAGGGTCTTCAGCCACTGCAAACAAACTCCAGATGCATGCGCCACCATGTGCATCTAGCTTATATGGGTCCTGGGAAGTTGAACCTGGGTTCTTTGGCTTTGTAGGCAAGCACCTTTACTACTAAGCCATCTCCCTAGCCCATGAATCTGATTTTTTTTTGCTTTTTGAGGTAGGGTCTTGCTCTAGCCCAGGCTGCTTTGGAATTCACTCAGAAGTCTCAAGGTGGCCTCAAACTCACAGCGATCCTCCTCCCTCTGATCCTCAAGTGCTCCACCAAGCCTGGCTTCTGAATTTTAAATAAGTAATAAATTTAAGTATTTAGAAGCTCAGAGAGAGCAAATAGGGATAGCATGAAAAGACTCCTTCTAAGCTTCTGCACCAGTTACCAATGTCCCGCCCCTAAGTGGTTATTTCCAGTTTTTAAAACCTTTTCATGCTGGGTATAGTGGCGCGTGCCTTTAATCCCAGCATTTGGGAGGCAGAGGTAGGAGGATCACCATGAGTTCAAGGCCACCCTGAGACTACATAGTGAATTCCAGGTCAGCCGAGACTAGAATGAAACCCTACCTTGAAAAACAACAACAACAAAACAATTTCATATTTTATCCTTCCACAAATATTTTATATATTGTTCCAGGCCTTTTACCTTACTACTAAAAACACATGTATCTCCTTATCTTTTTAAAATTTTTATTTATTTATTTGAGAGAGAGAGAGAGAGAGAGAGAAGGAAAGAGAAAGAAGCAGATAGAGAATGGGCATGCCAGGACCTCCAGCCACTGCAAACAAACTCCTGACGCATGCGCCTCCTTGTGCAGCTGGTTTATGTGGGTCCTAGGGAATTGAACCTAGATCCTTTGGCTTTGCAGGCAAACTCCTTAACCACTAAGCCATCTCTCCAGCCCTCTTTATCTTTTCTTTTTTTAAAAAATTAATTTATTTATTTATTTGCAAGCAGAGAGAGAGAGAGAGAGAGAGAGAGAGATAGAAGAGAGACAGACAGAGAGAGAATGGGCATGCCAGGGCCTCTAGCCACTGCAAACGAACTCCAGATGCATGTGCCCTTTGTGCATCTGGCTTACGTGGGTCCTGGAGAACCGAACTAGGATCCTTTGGCTTTGCAGGCAAATGCCTTAACTGCTAAGCCATCTCTCCAGCCCCCTCTTTATCTTTTCTTAAAAAAATTGTAATTAATTTATTTGAGAAAAAGAGAGAGAAAGAGACAGAGAGATCAAGAATGGGTGCGCCAGGGCCTCTAGCCACTGCAAATGAACTCCAGACGCATGAGCCACCATGTGCATCTGGCTTATGGAGAATCGACCCAAGTTCTTAGGCTTTGTAGACAAGCACCTTAACTGCTGAGCCATCTCTCTAGCCTTCTCCTTACCTTTTTTTTTTTTTTTTTTTTTTTTTTGAGGTAGAGTGTCACTCTAGCCCATGCTGACCTGGAGTTCCTTCTGTAGTTCCAAACTGGCCTCAAACTCACAGTGATCCTCCTACCTCTGCCTCCCCAGTGCTGGGATTAAAGGAATGCGCCACCACACCCAACTTCCCTATCTTTTTAAAGCTCTTAGAGAAGCATCCTTTTAAGGGCTACCCAATATGACATATATATATATATATATATCTCATAAGTTATTTAGTTATGCTTCCCCACAAGATGGATAAAATGTTAATAAATTTTTATTTTTAATAAATGCAGATTCTAGGGCTTAAACTGCAAGAGCCTTTTTTGTTTTTGGTTTTTCGAGGTAGGGTCTCAGTCTAGCTCAGGCTGACCTGGAATTCACTTTGTAGTCTCAGGGTGGCCTTGAACTCACGGTGATCTTCTTACCTCTGCCTCCTGAGTGCTGGGATTAAAGGTGTGCGCCACCACGCCTGGCTCCCCTTTTTATTGTTAGAAAGTGTAGGTAGGCCACTCTCATAGCTGTCTTTGAACAGCTCACCACTGCTGCTTTCTGCCCATTCCCAAGGGCAATCCGATGTTCTGCTAAAGTTAGAAAGCCAACTTGGGGTTGAAACAACCCTTTCTCCCATGAACTACCCTCAGCTGGATAAAATCACAGCCTCTCATAGTCAAGAAAGAGCTTCCCTGCTTCGAGGTCTGTGGACGCTCAGTGCAGGACTGCTAGACATTTTGACCTCAGCATAGTGGAGTACTCCTGTGTCCTGTGTTGTACGTGGGTGTTTTTTTTTTTTTTGTCTTTTTAAAAAATATTTTATTTATTTGCAAGCAGAGAGAATAGGCACACCAGGGCCTCCTGCCACTGCAAATGAACTCCAGATGCACTATGTGCATCTAGCTTTAGGTGGGTACTAGGGAATTGAACCCAGGCCATCAGGCTTTGCAAGCAAGCGCTTTTAATGGCTGAGACATCTCCCAAGCCTGTGTTGTGCTTTAAGGCTCCTTTAGAGCCCACTCTCTAGTGGGGACACACGGGGGCAAAGGCAGAGGAAACAGTGACTGTTCACGATGCTCTCACATGACTGAGCGCTGAAGAAGCTGGTTCTTTACAGACTGTTCACTAAAACGGCTTCCTCTAAGGACTGACAGTGAGCAGAGTACAGAGCAACCATTTCAATGAAGTCAGAAAGGGTCCAGCTATTTCTCACTCAGAGGAAGGTAGATGTGAAACTCAACCATTTCCAAGTAAGAAATCTAGACCTAAGCTATGAATGGAAGTGAGCATAGAGGGATGAAAAAACAGCCTGACAAGATAAGAAAATTCAGGCCCGGAGAGATGGTTCAGTGGTTAAGGCGCTTGCCTGAAAAGCCTAAGGACTCAGGTTAGATTCACCAGTACCTACCTAAAGCCAGATGTACAAAGTGGTACATGTGGAGTTCATTGGAAGCAGCTAGCAACCCTGGCATGCCCAATCCTTTTCCTTCTGTCTCTGTTTCTCTCTCTGCTTGTAAAATAAATAAATAAATAAATAAATAAATAAATAAATAAATAAAAGTTTTATAAACCAGGCATGATGGCACATGCCTTTAATCCCAGCACTAGGGAGGCAGAGAAAGGAGGATTGCTGTGAATTCAGAGATTACAGAATGAATTCCTATCTCCAAAAAAAAAAAAAAAAAAAAAAAAAAAATATGATGTATCTATATGAAGTAAGAAATATGTTAATAGAACTGAGTGTGGTTGTGCACATCTTTAATCCCAGCACTTGGGAAGCAGAGATAGTAGGATCACGGTGAGTTCAAGGCCACCCTGAGACTACATAGTGGATTCCAGGTTAGCCTAGGCTAGAGTGAAACCCACCCTACCTCCAAAAACCAAAAAGAAAAAAAAAAAGTCAATAATAATGTTGATAAAAAGAAAAAATATTCAAAGATCCTGAAAACAAAAACAAAACAAAACAAAACAAAACAACCAAGTGTTTACTTTCAACTATTTCATATGCTTCCTAAAAACGGCTTCCACAACTTGATAGCTAATATAGCTGTACTCTTAGGACAGATGGAGCACTCCCCAGTTACAGTTTAGTTTAATAGATATTTTCATAGCTGTATCTCAAGGAATAATCCAATGCAGGAAGCCAAAAAGCCTCATGGGTGATTCTGTTGCAGACAGTGTTGGTAAAATGCTCATTCCCCTGGTTAATAAGGGTAACTGCTTATGCGGTGACGTCTGAGAGCCTGTAGGCCATGTACTCGATACACACAATAATCAATATTTATATTGTATTTATGACTGGTCCCATTCTTTAGTTATTTCCAACCCATTTCCTCTCTGTAATGTGGGAACAACAATATTAATGATAATGATAATACCTACTTTTCAGAATGGTCGTCAAGATTACACTTCTGTCGCCAGGCATGGTGGACTAAGTAGGTGAAGCCAACTTTCCTGTTGAGGATAAAAAGACAAGCTGAGGGGAGGAACTTCTTTTTAAAGAGTCTACTTAATTTGGCCTGGAAGGATGGCTTAGCAGTTAAGGCACTTGCCTGCAAAGCCAAAGGACCCTGGTTCAATTCTTCACGGCCTACATTAGCCAGATGCACAAGGGGGCACATGTGTCTGGAGTTTGTTTGCAGTGGCTGGAGGCCCTGGTGTTCCCATTCTCTCTTTTTCTCTCCCTTTTCCTCCCTGTCAAATAAATAAATAAATAAATAACAAAATATTTTTTTAAAGAATCTATTTAATTAATTTACTTGCAAGCAGAGGGAGACAGAGAATGGGTCTCTAGCTTCTTTAAGCAAACTCCAGATGCATGTGCCACATTGTATACCTGGCTTTACCTGTGTGCTAGGGAACTGAACATGGGACGTTAGGCTTTGCAGACAAGCAAGTGCCTTAACTGCTGAGCCGTCTCTCCATCCTGAATCTCACACCTTTAATCCCAGCAGTCTGGTGGCTGAGGTAGGAGTATCATTCTGAGATTAAGGGCAGCCTAGACTACAGAGTGAGTTCCAAGTCAGGCTGGGCTAGAGTGAGACCATGTCTCAAAAAAAATAAATAAATAAAATGAAAATAAAATAATAATAATAATTTTTTTTTTTTTTTTTTTTAGTGTTTCAAGGTAGGGTCTCATTCTAGCCCAGGCTGACCTGGAATTCACTCTGTATTCTTAGGGTGGCCTCAAATTCATGGCAATCCTCCTACCTCTGCCTCCTGAGTGCTGGGATTAAGGGTGTGTACTACCACGCCGGGCTCCAATAGAATAATCTTATAAAAGGCGAGGCATGATGGCACGTCTTGGAGAAAGATGGCACCTCTCAGGAGGCAGACACTTTGTTTTTGTTTGTTTGTTTCTTTCTTTCTTTCTTTCTTTCTTTCTTTCTTTCTTTATTTCTTTTTTTTTGTTGTTGTTTTGTTTTGTTGTTGTTGTTTTATTGAGATAGGGACTCGCTCTAGCCCAGGTGGAACCTGGTCTCAGGTGGCCTTGAATTCATGGTGATCCTCCTATCTTTGCCTCCCTCCCGAGTGCTGGGATTAAAGGCGTGCACCACCACACCAGGCTTGTTTTTGTTTTTATTTCAAGGTTAGGGTCTCACTCTGAGTGAATTCCAGGTCAGCCTGGGCTAGAGTGAGACCCTATATTGAAAAACCAAAAAAGAAAGAATGAAAGGAAGGAAGGAAGGAAAGAAGGAAAGAATTTGAATCTTTAATGTGAAAATTTCCAACAAGAATGCTCCAGCAGCAGACAGCTTTACAAGCACACAAACGCTGAAAGGGGAAAAGAGTTCCTTCGCAGACGGAAACTAGAAAAACAGAGTATATGACAACCTCTTTGATGGGATATGTACAATCTTGATATTAAAACCTGACAGCATAAGAAAGGAAGATTTCAGATCAATCTTCCTCATGAGCAGACCCAAGATCCTAGACACATGAACACACCAAATCTAGTGACATAAAAAGAGCAGCGCTTCAAAAATCTAACATATTCTGGGTTTTTCATGAGGTCTGGGGACCTGAATTCAGGAACTCAGGCTAGGCTTGTGTGGCCAAATCCTCAGCCCATTCTTTACGTCCTTCTCAGTGTTTCTTTTTTTCAGTTGTGTTTTTTTTTTTTTTTTGACAATTTTCATAGATGTACACAATGTGTTTTTTTTGTTGTTGTTTTGGTTTGTTTTTTGAGGTGGGGTCTCACCACTCTGGCCCAGGCTGACCTGGAATTAAGTTTGTAGTCTCAGGGTGGCCTCAAACTCACAGCGATCCTCCTACCTCCCAAGTGCTGGGATTATAGGCGTGTGACACCACGCCCAGCCACAATGTGATTTTTAGAAAATATTTTTATTTATTTGCAAGCAGGAGACAGAGAGAAGACACACACACACACACACACACACACACACACACGAGAGAAACAGAGAGACAATGGGAGAGAGAGAGAGAGAGAGAGGGAGAGAAAGAAAATGGAAGCACCAGGGCCTCCAGTCTCTGCAAATGAATGAACTCCAGATGTATGCAGCACTGTGCATCCGTCTTTACGTGGGTACTGGGGTTGTTAGGCCTTGCAGGCAAGCACCTTAACCATAGAGTCATCTCTCCAACCCCCATAATGTGTTCTGATCATAATCCCTTCCCATTACCTCTTTTGTCTCCCCTTCTCCACCCCTAGCAGGTTTTTAAAAAATAGCAATTGTGAAGCAGTTGTGCAGAAAGAAAGACATTGCTTTCTTCTGTGATTTCTCCTTGAATGTGTGTGTACTTTGGTTTCTTGAGGCAGGATCTCACCAGGCTAACCTGGAATGTACTCTGTAGACCAGGCTGTCCTCAAACTCTTGACCATCCTCCTGCCTCAGCCTTCCCAGTGCTGAAATTAAAGGCATGCGCCACGGTGACAAGCTTACTTTGTTTGTTTTGGTTTTTCAAGGTAGGCTCATTCTAGTCCTGGCTGACCTGGAATTCACTATGTATTCTCAGGGTGACCTCAAACTCACGAGGATCCTCCTACCTCTGCCTCCCCAGTGCTGGGACTAAAGGCGTGCACCACCACACCCGGCTAAGATATTTTTTAAAAAAGGTGTGTACTACCATGCCCAGCAAGTTATACATTTTGAAATCATTAGAATTTTATCATATATGTTAAGCCTTTTGTATCTACAGAATCTAACAGACTGAACAAATGGACCAAGTTTAATTCGGTCAACAGGAATATTAACAAAACACAAAAAACCTTATTATGTGCTTGGGAATGTTATAAATGACAAATGTTAAGCCAAAAAAATCTTATTTATCTATTTATTTGCAAAAGAAAAAGAAAGAGGTAGATAGACAGAATGGGCATGGCACGACCTCTAATCACTGCAGATGAACTCCAGATACATGCACAACCTTGTGCATCTGGTATTACATGGATACTGGGGAATAGAACCTAGGTCCTTTGGCTTTGCAGGCAAGCACCTTAACTGCTGCTACCTCTCCAGCCCTAGTGCATACCTTTAAAACCAGAACTCAGAAGCCAGAGGAGAAAGATTGCTATTCAAAGGGCCTCCTGCCACTGCAAACAAACTTCAGATGTATGTGCCACTTTGTGCATCTGCTTTACATGGCCAGTGGAGAATTTAACTTGGGCTGTCAGGCTTTGGAAGCAAGCACCTTTAGCCACTGAGCCATCTCTCTAGCCAGGAAGCAAAATCTTACTAAAGAATAGGTACCTGGGCTGAAGACATAGTTCAGTGGTTAAGGCATTTGTCTGCAAAGCCTAACGGTCCAGGTTCGATTTCCCAGTGACCATGTAAAGCAGATACACAAAGTGGCACATGCATCTGAAGTTTGCTTGCAGTGGCAGGAGATCCTTGAATAGCAATTCTCATACCTCTGCCTTCTGAGTACTGGTTTTAAAGGCATGGGGCTGGAAAGGTGACTTAGTGGTTAAGGCGCTTGCCTGCAAAGCCAAAGGACCTAGGTTCTATTCCCCAGTACCCATGTAAAGCCAGATGCACAAAGTGGTGCAAGCACCTGTGTTGTTCACTTGCAGTGGCTAGAGGCGCTGGTGTGCCCATTCTCTTTGTTTGTGCTTGTAAATAAATAAATGCAATGTATATATATATATGACAGAGAGAAAAAATAGGCACTCTTGGGAAAGTGATAGATGCACTTGATACATTCTCCAAGTTCACTGTGCTCTATCCATTCCATTCTTCCATTTAAAGACTGCTGGTGGCAGCATGACTTGATATGTACATATATGTACATATGGTAAATCACTCTAAGCCACTACTTCTCACTAGCATTAGAAACTTCTGAAAGAATTACTGAACAGATTGTTGGGCCCTATAGGTAAGTAGAGAATATATGTTGGGGGGACGGGAAGATTGGGGATTAAACCCAGGACCCGGAACATACTAAGTGCTCTTCTACCGAGGTACACATCCAGCCCAGAGAATCTGTACTTCTAGCAAGTGCTAAGGTGCTGCTGGTGTGCTGGTGGTGGTCTGGGGGCCATACCTAGAGATCCCCCCCCACTAAATGACACTAGTGACAAAAACAAAAACAAAACAAAGCTCTTTTCCACTTTGTTTAGGTTTCAGGCTTACCTGCTCAGGGCCCAGGCCTTTACATTTGGGTTACCTTGCTTCTGGCTGCCTTGCTTGGTGTCACATCTCCTCCCTGTAGTGTGCTCTAAAACCAGAGGGTAAAGGAGTGGGTGGATGGTCTTGATTGAGTGGCGAATGTAATTAATCATCATAATTATTCAAGGAAAAGTTCTACTTGCTGTATCTTCAGGGATCAGAATGAATTAGCACTGGCATGAAACCAACCACCAAGTCATGGGAGCGCCTTGCAGCTCTTTATGACTTTTTCCCATTCCAGAAGGTGAGATGATGCATAAAGTTATTTAAACACACACTCTCTCCTTCCTTACTCTTGATTAATAGAAGAATTAAATAAAACATAAATGGCAGAATCACCATTAGATAAATAAAAGAATTAAATAAATATCTAAAATAACTGAAGTTAAAAACACTATTATCGGGCTGGAGAGATGGCTTTGTGGTTAAGGCACTTGCCTGCAAAGTCAAAGGACCCAGGTTCAATTCCCCAGAACCCACATAAGCCAGAAGCACAAGGTGGCACATGCATCTGGAGTTAGTTTGCAGTGGCTAGAGGTCCTGGTGTGCCCATTCTTTCTCCCTCTCTCACATAAATAAAGTATATAATAAAATGAAAATAAAATAATAATAATAATTTTTTTTTTTTTTTTTTTAGTGTTTCAAGGTAGGGTCTCATTCTAGCCCAGGCTGACCTGGAATTCACTCTGTATTCTTAGGGTGGCCTCAAACTCATGGCAATCCTCCTACCTCTGCCTCCCGAGTGCTGGGATTAAGGGTGTGTACTACCACGCCGGGCTCCAATAGAATAATCTTATAAAAGGCGAGGCATGATGGCACTTCTTGGAGAAAGATGGCACCTCTCAGGAGGCAGACACTTTGTTTTTGTTTCTCTCTTCTTTCTTTCTTTCTTTCTTTCTTTCTTTCTTTCTTCTTTTGTTGTTTTTTTGTTGTTGTTTTATTGAGATAGGGACTCGCTCTAGCCCAGGTGGAACCTGGTCTCAGGTGGCCTTGAATTCATGGTGATCCTCCTATCTTTGCCTCCCTCCCGAGTGCTAGGATTAAAGGCGTGCACCACCACACACACCAGGCTTATTTTTGTTTTTATTTCAAGGTTAGGGTCTCACTCTGAGTGAATTCCAGGTCAGCCTGGGCTAGAGTGAGACCCTATATTGAAAAACCAAAAAAGAAAGAATGAAAGGAAGGAAGGAAGGAAAGAAGGAAAGAATTTGAATCTTTAATGTGAAAATTTCCAACAAGAATGCTCCAGCAGCAGACAGCTTTACAAGCACACAAACGCTGAAAGGGGAAAAGAGTTCCTTCGCAGACGAAAACTAGAAAAACAGAGTATATGACAACCTCTTTGATGGGATATGTACAACCTTGATATTAAAACCTGACAGCATAAGAAAGGAAGATTTCAGATCAGTCTTCCTCATGAGCAGACCCAAGATCCTAGACACATGAACACACCAAATCTAGTGACATAAAAAGAGCAGCGCTTCAAAAATCTAACATATTCTGGGCTTTTCATGAGGTCTGGGGACCTGAATTCAGGAACTCAGGCTAGGCTTGTGTGGCCAAATCCTCAGCCCATTCTTTACATCCTTCTCAGTGTTTCTTTTTTTCAGTTGTGTTTTTTTTTTTTTTTGACAATTTTCATAGATGTACACAATGTGTTTTTTTTGTTGTTGTTTGTTTTGTTTTTTGAGGTGGGGTCTCACCACTCTGGCCCAGGCTGACCTGGAATTAAGTTTGTAGTCTCAGGGTGGCCTCAAACTCACAGCGATCCTCCTACCTCCCAAGTGCTGGGATTATAGGCGTGTGATACCACGCCCGGCCACAATGTGATTTTTAGAAAATATTTTTATTTATTTGCAAACAGGAGACAGAGAGAAGACACACACACACACACACACACACACACACACACACGAGAGAAACAGAGAGACAATGGGGGAGAGAGAGAGAGAGAGAGAGGAGAAAGAAAATGGAAGCACCAGGGCCTCCAGTCTCTGCAAATGAATGAACTCCAGATGTATGCAGCACTGTGCATCCGTCTTTACGTGGGTACTGGGGTTGTTAGGCTTTGCAGGCAAGCACCTTAACCATAGAGTCATCTCTCCAACCCCCATAATGTGTTCTGATCATAATCCCTTCCCATTACCTCTTTTGTCTCCCCTTCTCCACCCCTAGCAGGTTTTTAAAGAATAGCAATTGTGAAGCAGTTGTGCAGAAAGAAAGACATTGCTTTCTTCTGTGATTTCTCCTTGAATGTGTGTTTACTTTGGTTTCTTGAGGCAGGATCTCACCAGGCTAACCTGGAACGTACTCTGTAGACCAGGCTGTCCTCAAACTCTTGACCATCCTCCTGCCTCAGCCTTCCCAGTGCTGAAATTAAAGGCATGTGCCACGGTGACAAGCTTACTTTGTTTGTTTTGGTTTTTCAAGGTAGGCTCATTCTAGTCCTGGCTGACCTGGAATTCACTATGTATTCTCAGGGTGACCTCAAACTCACGAGGATCCTCCTACCTCTGCCTCCCCAGTGCTGGGACTAAAGGCGTGCGCCACCACACCCGGCTAAGATATTTTTTAAAAAAGGTGTGTACTACCATGCCCAGCAAGTTATACATTTTGAAATCATTAGAATTTTATCATATATGTTAAGCCTTTTGTATCTACAGAATCTAACAGACTGAACAAATGGACCAAGTTTAATTCGGTCAACAGGAATATTAACAAAACACAAAAAAACCTTATTATGTGCTTGGGAATGTTATAAATGACAAATGTTAAGCCAAAAAAATCTTATTTATCTATTTATTTGCAAAAGAAAAAGAAAGAGGTAGATAGACAGAATGGGCATGGCACGGCCTCTAATCACTGCAGATGAACTCCAGATACATGCACAACCTTGTGCATCTGGTATTACATGGATACTGGGGAATAGAACCTAGGTCCTTTGGCTTTGCAGGCAAGCACCTTAACTGCTAAGCTACCTCTCCAGCCCCTAGTGCATACCTTTAAAACCAGAACTCAGAAGCCAGAGGAGAAAGATTGCTATTCAAGGGCCTCCTGCCACTGCAAACAAACTTCAGATGTATGTGCCACTTTGTGCATCTGCTTTACATGGCCAGTGGAGAATTTAACTTGGGCTGTCAGGCTTTGGAAGCAAGCACCTTTAGCCACTGAGCCATCTCTCTAGCCAGGAAGCAAAATCTTACTAAAGAATAGGTACCTGGGCTGAAGACATAGTTCAGTGGTTAAGGCATTTGTCTGCAAAGCCTAACGATCCAGGTTCGATTTCCCAGTGACCATGTAAAGCAGATGCACAAAGTGGCACATGCATCTGAAGTTTGCTTGCAGTGGCAGGAGATCCTTGAATAGCAATTCTCATACCTCTGCCTTCTGAGTACTGGTTTTAAAGGCATGCAATAGGGGCTGGAAAGGTGACTTAGTGGTTAAGGCGCTTGCCTGCAAAGCCAAAGTACCTAGGTTCTATTCCCCAGTACCCATGTAAAGCCAGATGCACAAAGTGGTGCAAGCACCTGTGTTGTTCACTTGCAGTGGCTAGAGGCGCTGGTGTGCCCATTCTCTGTGTCTGTGCTTGTAAATAAATAAATGCAATGTATATATATATATGACAGAGAGAAAAAATAGGCACTCTTGGGAAAGTGACAGCTGCACTTGATACATTCTCCAAGTTCACTGTGCTCTATCCATTCCATTCTTCCATTTAAAGACTGCTGGTGGCAGCATGACTTGATATGTACATATATGTATATATGATAAATCACTCTAAGCCACTACTTCTCACTAGCATTAGAAACTTCTGAAAGAATTACTGAACAGATTGTTGGGCCCTATAGGTAAGTAGAGAATATATGTTGGGGGGACGGGAAGATTGGGGATTAAACCCAGGACCCAGAACATACTAAGTGCTCTTCTACCGAGGTACACATCCAGCCCAGAGAATCTGTACTTCTAGCAAGTGCTAAGGTGCTGCTGCTGGTGTGCTGGTGATGGTCTGGGGGCCATACCTAGAGACCCCCCCCCACACTAAATGACACTAGTGACAAAAAAAAAAAAAAAAAAAGCTCTTTTCCACTTTGTTTAGGTTTCAGGCTTACCTGCTCAGGGCCCAGGCCTTTACATTTGGGTTACCTTGCTTCTGGCTGCCTTGCTTGGTGTCACATCTCCTCCCTGTAGCGTGCTCTAAAACCAGAGGGTAAAGGAGTGGGTGGATGGTCTTGATTGAGTGGCGAATGTAATTAATCATCATAATTATTCAAGGGAAAAGTTCTACTTGCTGTATCTTCAGGGATCCAGAATGAATTAGCACTGGCATGAAACCAACCACCAAGTCATGGGAGCGCCTTGCAGCTCTTTATGACTTTTTTCCCATTCCAGAAGGTGAGATGATGCATAAAGTTATTTAAACACACACACTCTCTCCTTCCTTACTCTTGATTAATAGAAGAATTAAATAAAACATAAATGGCAGAATCACCATTAGATAAATAAAAGAATTAAATAAATATCTAAAATAACTGAAGTTAAAAACACTATTATCGGGCTGGAGAGATGGCTTTGTGGTTAAGGCACTTGCCTGCAAAGTCAAAGGACCCAGGTTCAATTCCCCAGAACCCACATAAGCCAGAAGCACAAGGTGGCACATGCATCTGGAGTTCGTTTGCAGTGGCTAGAGGTCCTGGTGTGCCCATTCTTTCTCCCTCTCTCACATAAATAAAGTATATATATATACTACTATTATCTAGTTCAGTTAAAAAAAAATGACCCTTAGGTGGGTGTGGTGGCACATACCTTTAATCCCAGCACTCAGAAGGCAGAGGTGAGAGGATTTTTGAGTTTGAGTCTAGCCTGAGACTACATTATGATTTCCAGGTCATCCTGGGCTAGAGTGAGACCTTACTTAAAAAAAAAAAAAAAAAAAAAGACACTTGCTGGGGTTGTAGCTCAGCTGTAGAGTGCTTAACTAGCATGCTTCAATCCCCAGCACTGCCAGGAAAAAAGAAAGAAAGAAAGAAAGGAAGGAAGGAAGGAAGGAAGGAAGGAAGGAAGGCAGGAAGGGAGAGAGAGAGGGAGGGAGGGAGGGAGAAAGAAAGGAAGGAAGAAAGAGAAAAGGAGATGACCCTTCCTTGTAAATTACTCAGCTTTGAGCAGTGGCAAAAATCAAATGCTAAGTCCCAAAGCCAGCATCTTTAGGGTAAAGAGTTAAATATATGGTAGCTGCTTGGCCAGCAAGCCTTAGAACAGTAGCTTGCTACTGACTTCCACATGAAAGGGAGCCATGGCGCTGGGGCCAGGCTGCAGGGGGAGGAGAGGCAGCTCATGGAAATGGGGAATCCACTATGTGGCCAGGGAAGGAAATAGTGGCTGAAACCAGGGATCAATGATGCTGGTTGGCCAGAATAGAGCACGGGTACATCCAATGTAGGCTTCCAGGAGAGGAAGATCTGGTTGGTTCCACATTCAGAGAAGGGCTCTGGCCTCTGAATTCCCTTCCGGTGTCCCTCTCTTGTTTCTCCCATGATTACTGTTCCCCTCTCCTCAGCCGTTAATGGAGATGGGAACTCCACCTGGTTTTAAGAACTGGGTAATCTAGAGCAAGAGTGGCATTTAATTTCCTTCTAGCTTCAGTGTGTTTAAACAAACCAGCCCACCTTGGTCCCTTCTTCATGAAAAGTCACAGTTAAATTCTGAGCTTTAGAGGAGGTACAGAACTAGCGCGAGGGAATGTTAATCCATTGCTTTTCATAGCCACCCAACCTTAACGTGCCTTCTGCTTTGAGAGCAGTAGGGGCTTGCTCTGGCCTTTGTCTTAACGTTCCACCCCCATCTCCTGCCTTGGGATTCAAATGTAGATGGGATGCAGATTATTGAGAGAATGGGATGAGTGGCCCGTGAGGCAGTAGGAGGATTGGAGGAAGAGTTCCCACATAAGGTTCTTGCCCTCGTGTGCTGAGGGAGAAGATGGCTGCTGTGCCCATGGATCCCAAGTCCTGCTTGGGTAGTGCCCGCTGCTGACTCGACTATGTTGGGAAAAGGAATAGAGTGGATTGTGTGAGTCTTCCCCGCCAGTTCAGGTCAGGTAAGAGTTGAAGCTTCTTGCTGTGTATGCATATATACTGTGTCCATCATCTTGTACTGACCACTTTCAACCTTTTCAGATTTCTTTGGCTTTCTGGCGGCTACTTCTGCACGGCTTGTGTTTTTTGGCACAGTCGTCTTGATGTGTGTTGGGGGGGGGTGTTGGTTTCCCTTCTATCCCCAATCCACAAAGTACTTTCACTCAGCACCCACATACGTGGTCATGGTAACTCCTGCAAAACTTACCCGTTTCATAAAAGGTGGCATCAATTCACAGCCATCCAGTGATCTTGGGCATATTTACGTCTGTAATAAGTGCTCATAAAATATATTTGAAAGTGAGGGAGGAAAGTAACACTTATTTAAAAGTAAGATAAGCTCAGCTGATGAGGGAAAATGTACTTAAGCAAAATAGCATTTAATAATCAATCCAGTTTTAAATGGAGGGTAGTAAGGAAGAAGTAGAGGGACAAGGGACAGCCGAACACGTGATCAGATTATCGGCCATTAGTTGGGTGCCTCGGTACAGGTCTTGGGCGCGTGGGTGGAAGGAAATTCATTGTGGAGGGGAGAGGCAGCTGGTGTTGAGATTCTGAAAAAGGCTTGCCCTGCTTTGGTACAGCCCACCAGCGTTACACCTTTATGTGAAGGACTGACTGTGGTTAGTCATTCTCCAGAGCCTGGGTGTTAAAGATCAGTGTAAACTTGATTTTTTCGAGTTTTTCTTTTCCCGTTTGTAGGCTCTCCTCCTCTCCTCCACCAATGGGAAACAGCATCAGTAGCCCGGCATCTGAATATGGCTGCTGTGTCTTTCCATCTTCCTTTCCTCCTCTCCTCCCCTTGGGCTAGTTGATAGGATTGGAGGGTTTTTAAAGACATCATCGTACCATGGCTCCACGGTAGATGATCTCGCAAATTGTTCATAAATTCTGCCCCGGAAGTAGCGGTAAGGAGGTGGAAAAATCGTGTTTGTACTTCTTTGGGTCCTTTTTGTTTCCCCCTTGGGTAGCGTCTCATTCTAGCCCAGGCTGACCTGGAATTCACTATGTAGTCTCAGGGTGACCTCGAACTCGCAGCGATCCTCCTACTTCTGCCTCCAAAGTGCTGGGATTAAAGACGTGCGCCCCCACTCCCAGCATGGGTCCATTTATTTATTTATTTATTTGTAGACTTGTATGTGGACGGATCTGTTCATTTTGTAATGAGGATCCCTGTTTTTCTTAACCATCACCTGTAAGCACTTGCCGAGCTGTGAGCGTGCGCCGGGCTTTGAGACTGGTCACATGGAAGTCTTAGCTCTTGCCTTCCTGGAGCTTACAACTAGGGATGGGTTGCTGCGCCCTAGACGTGATCCTCCACTGGGGCCGAGCCGGGAGCTGCCATGGGAGGAAAGAGGCGCTGCTTCGAGGCGAGGCAGCCTCGGCTGGACCCTTCCCTAACCCGAAACCCCCAAAGGCCGGGATTGAGGCGCCTTGAACGGTGGATGAGCTGTAGCGTTTCATCTGGGACTATCGTCAAGGAGTTTGATTATGGGACTTTGATGTGCGGGTTAGGGTTTCCTTTGGCCACTGAAACTCCGATTCATTGACCAAGAACTTTTTTTTAATATGGAGAGATGGTGTCGGGATGCAGACACGCGCGAATGCCGTGGGAGCCCCGAGTGGGGAAGTTGTGAAGGACACGTTCCCAGATGACGTTGGGGAGGGAGTTGGAGGTTATGGGGGGGGGCTTTGCTGGCGGTGAGGGCCGCAGATGCAAGCATTTAAGGGGCTGGCGTTTGGGTCTGCGGGTGTTAAGATGCTTTTGGGCACAAATGAATTTGAGATTTAGGGGAGCAAACTAATGGGAGGTCGGTTTGCATGGAGCCACCGAGGCACCGGAGAAAGGAAGCCTTGGAAACACAGCTTTATAAACTGGCGAACCCGAAAACTAAACGTCTGCAAAGCTCCGAGGGGAAGTTGCACTGTGTGGCCGGAGGGTTCCGAGTCCTTGGCTGTTTGGGGGAGCCGGGAGCCCCTTGTCCAATTATGGGGAAGCGTCCAGATTCCGGCCCGTAAACTGAGCTTAGCCCACTCGGCTACAAAGTCAGGAAGGGCCAGCAGCGTCGGGCAGCCCATGCCGAGGAAGGTCGCGATGTCCAGCCGGCTGCCCTGAGCCGAGCATCACCGCTGACGGTCTCGTCCGAGGGGCGCACACCTCGGGAGTCCACACCCCGCGTCCTTCGGTGGAGATGGCCGCTCCCGGAGGCCCCGCGCCCGCCCTCCTCCCCCGGCCGCACCCGGCTCCCAGCCCCGGCGGGGCGCGTCCCGGCTCCCGGCTCCGGGTCTTGGCTGCGGCCGCCAGGGGCAGCGGGCACGTGGCAGGGCGGGAGCTCCCACCCGGGCGGCCCGGGTTCGGGGCTGAGGCCGCGCGGTGGGCACCCGGGCGGCTCTCTGGGAAGGACGGTGCCCCGGGGCTGGGGGGACTTCTCGGCCCTGCCGTCGGGGAGGGGGGGCTCCAGTCGCGGGCCCACCCTGTCGCCGGGTCCCTTGGCCAACTTTGTGCTGCGGGTCCCCGCCCGGGCGGCCACCACCCTCCTGGTCCTCCTCTTCCTCCGGGATCCTCGAAGTCCCCGGCGCGCCCTCCACCCCGGGAGCGAGCGGGACTCGGGAACTCGGAGCTCCGCCTCCCGCAGTAGGCTCCGCCCACCGCCTCGCCGACCACGCCCACCCCGCCCGGCTCCTCCCCTTCCTGCCGGCTCGCTCGCTCCCGGCTGGTCGCCGCCCGCGCCGGGGCCCCGAACACAGCCCGAGCTCCCCTCGGCCGCCCGGCCCCGCCCCGCTGCCCCGCCCGCGAGGGAGGACAGCCCGAAAACCCGGAGCGCGGGAGCGCGGCGCCGCCGGGCCACAGGCGGCCGCACTGGGCATGCTCAGTGGCCGGGGCAGGTTTTTTTTTTTTTTTTTTTTTGGTCGCAAGTAGGAAGCTTTTCTGCACTCGAGCGGAGAGGGCAGCCGTGATCCCGCCGCCCCAGCGCGCCCGGCCCCGGCCCGCGGCGGGCAGGATGAGCCCGCGCCCCAGCCCCGGCCCCAGCCCCAGCCGCAGCCGCAGCCGGCCCGCCGGGCTCTGAGCGCGGGGCGCCCGGGGCGCGTTGCGCAGCTGCTCCTGCGCACAACCCCGCCGCCGCCGCCGCCGCCGGCCGCCGAGTGAGTGCCCGAGGCTCGGCGGGGGCCCCCGCGCCCCGGCGCTCGGCCGAGCGAGCAGGAAGCGCAGGCCACACACGCCGGGGGGGGGACCCAACAAAGTGTCCGCGCGGGCGGGCGGGCGGGCGCCGCGCCCCGACCCCGCCGGCCGCGCGCCATGGCCTCCGAGGAGCTGTACGAGGTACCTCCCTCCCCCGCGCCCCGCTCCCCTCCCTGCCCTCGCCCCGAGGCCCGCGGACGCACTTTGCGGGACGGGAAGCCCGGCCGAGCCCCGGGGCCCGCGGGAGGCGCGCGCAGAGTTCCCGGGGCCCGAGGGGAAGTGGCGCTGACGCGGGTGACCGGCTCCCACGGAGCCCCAAGTGCCGCCGCCCGCGCGGGTCGTGCGCGCCGAGCCCCCCGGCTGGGGGTCCCGTGGGCGGTGCTGGGGGGTTTCCTGTCCATTTCACCCCGCGTCGCGGGCCGGGTCCTGCGCTGTGGGGGCGGGGGACCGGGCCACCCGGGCTGGCTCTGCACTCGGGCGCCGGTGGACGGGATGCGGAATATCTACCACACGGAAAACGCTCCGCGTTGACCACATGCTCTGATCAGGTTAGCGTGGTGGCCGCAACCTTGCGAGTGAGAAAGGGGACGGTCGGGACGGTGAGCTAGGGATGGGTCGGCCAGCTTCGACTGTAACGTGGAGAGTTATCAGTCTGGATCTTGGGGCACATTGGTTCCGAGCGTGCCGGTGTAACTTAGTGACGTGTTTCAAAGTAGACGTCCCAGGAAGACAGAAGTGTGGAAGACTGTTCTTTTTGGAGAAATGACTCTCAGACTTCATATATTTGTAAATGTGTCTTTTTATGAAGAGACTGAAAACTTCTGGGTACCTTCCAGATTCATCTTTACGATGGTGCCTTTAGGGTCCTGGGTGTTTAGGGATTGAAAGAAGCTTTGAGAGCCCTTTGGCCCCCCAAGTGATCCCTCCAAGGCGTGACTCTGCGTTTTGTTGCTGTTGGCATGGGATGGGGCATTGTTGACAACAGTGACCATCTTCGCGCAACTTTTCCTTGATGGTTTTTTCTAAAGCCAAAGTTTGGGAAAGTTTCTAATAGGAGGTTACCTACGTAGAGTAATGGTAAAGTTCTCTCTCCTTGCATGGTGTGTGGTCAGCTGGCCTTAGCCAGCTCTGAAAATGCTCAATCCTTTTTAACCGACCACGTTACACGTTAGCTGTGCCCTGGTGTGCTGAAGACACTCCAGAAAACTCCCTGTCACTTGCAGGGAGCCTCACTTCCAGTTGAAAGCGTGGGGTGTGGACAAGGCCTGAAACAGAGGGTAGGGTGTTGGGGGAGAAGTCTTCCTGGCAGCGTAGTGGCAAAGCCCTCAGTGTGAACACGGACAGCACTGATTGACTCTCCATCAGACCACTCTTGTTCCATAGCTTTTGCGTTCGTTTCTGTGGTTGTAAGTCAGTCGTCACTTCCCATGGGTATTTGGACCGGAGGAGCACCTTCTACATAAGTTGTATCCTGTATGGATCAAGATGATCGGAAGGTGCATTATGAATTAATACATTTACGCATGTGTTCCGGGTCTCCTGGTTTTCCACTTGCTGTTTTCCTGGCAGAAATGATGAGTAAGTAACGTTCTGCACTGTATTGTTCCTTCAGTGTGTTTTTCTTTTTTGTTTTGTTGTTTTTTTCGAGGTAGGGTCTCTCTCTAGCTCAGTCTGACTTGGAATTCACAATGTAGTCTCAGGGTGGCCTCGAACTCTTCGGTGATCTTCCTACTTCTGCTGGTATTAAAGGTGTGTGCCACCACTCCTGCCCAGAGTGTGTTTTTGAATGGCGGTTCTATACGGAGAGAGGGAGGTATGAGATGGTCCCATGCCCTCAAGGATGAGTGTCTGATGGGGAATAAATACAAGTACATTGGAAATAAAGGAAACACCTGCACGGTTGAGACTTTGAATATGGATTTTACTTTAGTTTTTTCTTCTTGGGGGGACGGAGATGTCAGGTATGATCAAGGTGGTCAGTGTGAATGCCTTGTGGTGTCTTTCAGGCTGAGTTCTCTAACTTCTCTACTTGGAGGAAGCACTGACTATATTACAATTAAAAGCTGATATTTGAGCCAGGTTTGGTAGCACACACCTGTAATCCCAGCGCTCAGGAGGCTGAGGCAGGAGGATCCAGGTTAGCCTGTGCTGTATGTGGAATCCTGACTCAAAAGTCAAAAAAACGGAAAGGAAGAAAGTTGACATTTGAAAGGTTTGCATTGGCTGGAGAGATGGTGTGGTGTTAAAGGCACTTGCTTGCAAAGCCTCATGGCCTGGATTTGATTCCCCAGTACCCAGGTAAAGCCAGATGCACAAAGTGGCCCATGAGTCTGGAGTTTGCTGCGGCAAGAGGCCCTGCCTTGTCCATTCTCTCTCAAATTTTGAAAAATATTTTTTTATATTTCCAGTTAATATCTCATTTGTAGCCCAGGCTGTCTTGGAATGTTCTCTGTATGCTCAGGCTGGCCCTGAACTCATAGTGATCCTCCTACCTCTGCCTCTTGAGTACCTCTTGATTAAATGGATGTGTCACTATGCCCAGCAAAAATATTTTTAAAAATATTTTTATTTATCTGTTTACAAGGAGAGAGAGAAATAGAAGAGAGACACTCACGATGTACACACCAGGGCCGCCAACCATTGCAAAAGAACTCCAGACACATGTGACACTTTGTGCCTCTGGCTTTTGCATGGGTACTGGGGAATCAAACCCAGGTGGTTAGGCTTTGCAGGCAAGCGCCTTAACCAGTGAGCCATCTCTCAAGCCCACAAATATTTTATTTATTTACTTATTTATTTATTTGCAGACAGGGAGAGAATGGGCATACCAGGGCCTCTAGCCACTGCAAATGAGCTCCAGATGCATGTGCCCCTTGTGCATCTGGCTTACATGGGTCCTGGAAAGTCGAACCGGGATTCTTTGGCTTCGCAGGCAAACGCCTTAACCGCTAAGCCATCTCTCCAACCCAAATATATATATATATATATATTTTTTTTTTTTTTGGTTTTTCGAGGTAGGGTCTCACTCTGGCCCAGGCTGACCTGGAATTAACTATGTAGTCTCAGGGTGGCCTTGAACTCACGGCAATCCTCCTACCTTTGCCTCCCGAGTGCTGGGATTAAAGGCGTGCGCCACCACGCCCGGCTATATATATATATATATATTTTAAAGAACGGTTTACATAGCAATTGAGCCAGGATATGGAGTCACACTGGTTTCTGGACTCCAGCTCAGTCACATTGGGTAAATGAGTCTTGAAAGCTCAGTTTCCTCGTCTGTGAAATCAGGATCAATGTTTCTCTCACAGTTGTGAGGTTTAAGTGAGAAAATACGTAAAGCACACCCCTACATTTCCCACAGCAGGCATGTCATGGGTAGTGATTATTAGTGTTCTGTAACTAATCTAAAATGCCCCCCTGAGGCCCATTCTTGTTTCAAACACTATAGAATAGTATAGTTTGATCGAAGGGTCTTATTTGTGGGGCCACCACGGTACACAGTCTGACAGGCTGGACAGAATATTAAGATGCTGTAGGAATCACATCAAAGGACATTCGTTTATGATGTTTTCTCTGATTATCCCGAAGTTGAGGCAAGTTTCATATTAAGCCTCAGGTGCTACAGATGTGGAGGAGTATTGGCAGCTGAGGGAATGCGGTGGTTTTCCTCCGAAGCACATGGCTGGATAGGAGGGTGGGTGGTTCTTCATTAACTTGGGTGAGTTGCCTGGCTGTTAAGCCTTATTTTTTTCAACTTAAAGGAATAAATATCTCCAGTCTTAGCATGGGACCTGGTATATGGTAGTAGGTCCTTAGTGTTGTAACCATTGAAACTGTTATTTAAAAAAAAAAATTTTTTTGGTAGTCTCCCTCTATCTAGTCCAGGCCGACCTGGAACTCGCTATGTAATCTCAGGCTGGCCTTGAACCCAAGGCATCCTTCTACCTGTGCCTCTTGAGTGCTGGGATTAAAGGTGTGCACCACCACGCCCAGCTATTATTTTTTAATTTTTATCGACAACTTCCACACATAGACAATAAATAAATCATGATCATAATCCCCTCCCACCATCTCCCCTTCTTTCCCTCCTCTGAGCCCTTTTTTTTTTTTCCAGCTAATCTCTTTTATTTTGATATCAGTCATCATTTTCCCTCCTAATATGCAGGTCTTGTGTAGGTTAGCTTCAGCTGCTGTGAGGTCAGCCACACTGTGGAAGGCAGTATTGCAAAGCAGTCCTCCCCTTCCTTTGGCTTTCACACTCTTTCAGTCTATCTCTGCAATGGTTCCTGAGCCTAGGAGAGTAGGATAGAGATGTCTCCATGCTGAACATGCTACTTCTTAGCACTTTGGTGAATTTTGAGTCTCCCCAGGTATCACCACCATCTGAAAAGAGAAGCTTCCCTAACCAAAAGTGAAAGTAGCATTAATATATGGGTAATTTGTTGGGCAAAATGCATCCATTTAGCCAGACAACTGAAACTTTTTTGTCAATCAAAAAGGGAACGGATCCTAAAGAAGTTAGGTGAAACACCAATGTTCTGGAATTTGAAGAGCTTTTATTAACTGAAGGATAAGAATAGATGGACTTCTTTTATCTCCAGCAGCTAGGATTAAGGAAAAACAGATTTATTGTTATTTTGTGTGTGTATGTAAGTACCCATGTAAGCCAGATGCACAAGGTGGTACATGCCTTTGGAATTCGTTTGCAGTGGCTGGAGTCCCTGGTGTGCCCATTCTCTATCTGCCTGTCTCTCCCCAAAAAAAGTAATAAAATAAAAAAGAACATAATGTGCCCAAACATTGTGGAATTATTACTGAAGCTATTTAACATGCATTATTTCACATAGTTATTTTATTTTTTTAATTTATTTTATTCTCTTCCTCTCTCTCTCTCTCCCCCTTTCTCTGTCAAATAAATTTTTAAAAATTTATTATTTATATTATATATAATATATATTATTTATTAGATACAGAGAGACAGAGAGAGAGAATGGGTGCACCAGGCCCTCTAGCCACTGCAAATGAACTGCAAATGCATGCATCATCTTGTGCATCTGGCTAACATGGGACATGGAGAATGGAACCTGGGTCCTTAGGCAGGCGCCTTGACTGCTAAGCTATCTCTCCAGCCCCAATGTGACCTTGAACTTCTTATTCTCTTCCAGACTGCTGGGATTACAGGCATGTGCCATCATGTCTGGTTTATACATTGTTGGGGGTCAAACCTGAGGCCTTTTGCCTGCTAGGGAGGCACTTTACCAGCTGAGCTACATGCCCAGTTTTATCATGTTTTTGAGGATTTTGTTGTTTTCCTTATATATATTTAGGTTATTAGCTCTTATCAAGTGTGAGTTTGCAAGAGTCTTCTCCCACTTTGTAGGTGGTCTGTTCTGTTGATTGGGATGCAGAAAGTTTGTCTGCTTTTTGCTTTTGTTCTGCTTTTGGGGTGATGCCCGAAATGAGTATGTAAACAAATCACTAAGTGCCTAGAACAGCGTCTTGGAGCCCCCTTCTGAGCTTTCTTTAGTGGTTTCAGAGTTGGGGTCCTTTGAGCCATGGAGAGAGATAAGGATCTAGTCTCCTGTATGTGGACATCCGGTTTTCTCCAGCACTGAGTCCTCTCCCTTGAGCTCTTGGCACTTGCTGGCACCATTGTTAGAAATCATTTGTCTGTAAATGTTTGGATTTGTGTTCAGCCTTTCTCTTAGGTTCCCTTGGTCTCTTTATGCTGGTACTACACACTTTTATTTATGCTAACTTGTTGTATATTTTGGGTGAGTGTGGTGCCTCTGGCTTTGATCTTTTGCTCAAGATTGCTTTGGCAAGTTGGGATCCTTTTGCTTTTCTGTATAAATGGTAGGACTTTCTTTTTTTTCTGTTTCTGTGCAGAAGAATGTCCTTGGTATTCTCTAGGGTTCTACTCAATCTTTAGATCGTTCCATGCATGCTGTGGACATTCCCGGTCATGAACATAAGACAGCTTTCCTTCTTTTATGTCTTTGTTTTTTTTCCAGGTAGGGTCTCACTCCAGCCTAGGCTGACCTGGATGGAATTCACTGTGTAGTCTCAGGGTGGTCTCGAACTCAGGGTGATCCTCCCGACTTCTGCCTGAGTTCTGGGATTGAAGGTGTGTGCCACCACACCCAGCTTTTAATGTCTTATTTCTTTCATCTATGTTTTGTAGTATTCCGTGTCTAGCATAAGCCTCAACCCTGTGCAAGATTGTTTGTTTCTAAGTATTTTGGCTTATTTTACTTTAGCTATTTATTGCAAATGAGATGACTGGCTTGTGTTCTTTTTGAGATAGTAGCTGTTAGCATATGGAAGCCCTGCTGATTTTTGAATGTTGGTTTTGTATCATGCAACTTTGTTAAATTTGTTTATTAATTCCAAAAGTTTTTTTTTTTTCCAGGTAGGATCTCCCTCTAGCCCAGGCTGACCTGGAATTCACTATGTAGTCTCAGGGTGGCCTCGTCTGCCTCCCAAGTGCTGGGATTAATGTGCACCTCCACACCTGGCTGCCAAAAGTTTAAAAAATTTTTTTTTGGTGGAGTCTTTAGGGATTTCTGCATATGAAATGATGTCTGCAAAGACAGTCTAATTTCTTTTCAAATTGGATGCCTTGTATTTCTTTCTTTTGCCTAATGGCCCTGGCTAAGGCTCTTTGTACTATGTTGAGTAGAGGTGATAAGAGTGAATATCCTGGGCTGGAGGGATGGCTTAGTAGTTAAGGCACTGCCTGCAAAGCCAAAGGACCCAGGTTCAATTCCCCAGGACCCACATAAGCCAGGTGACACATGTGTCTGGAGTTCATTTTCAGAGGCTGGAAGCCCTGGCATGCCCATTCTCTCTCTTTCTGCCTCATTTTCTCAAATAAATAAATAAAATAATTAATTAATTAATTAATTAAATTAAAATAAATTCACTTTCTAAAAAAAAAAAAAAGTGAGCCTCCTTGTCTAGTTCCAGATCTTAGCAGAACACTTTCAACATTCCCTTTCAGCATGATGGTATGTATGGTGTTGCCTATTTGCCTTTTATTGTGTCTTTATCTGATTTGTTGAGTGTTTTTTCTTTTAAATATTTTGTTTTTATCTATTTATTTGAGAGGGAGAGAGAGAGAAATGAGTGTGCCAGGCCTTCAGACATTGCAAATGAACTCCAGACACCTGCGCCATCTTGTGCATCTGGCTTATATGGGTCCTGGGGAATTGAACCTGGATCCTTTGGCTTTGCAGGCAAGCACCTTAACCACTAAGCCGTCTCTTCAGCCAGGGTTTTATTTTAATTAATTTATTTATTTATTTATTTATTTATTTTTTAGGTTTTTTGAGGTAGGGTCTTGCTCTAGCTTAGGCTGACCTGGAATTCACTATGTATTCCCAGGGTGGCCTTGAACTCTGGGCAATCCTCCTAAATCTTACTCCTGAGTGTTGGGATTAAAGGTGTGTGCTACCATGCCTAGCTTCAGGGTTTTATGTTTAATCATGAAGGCATGTTGGATTTTGTCAAGTGCCTTTTCTGCATTTGTTGAAATGATCATAGAATTATTGTTCTCCATTCTGTTATTGTGATTTTTTATTAATGTATGCATATGAAACCATCCTTGTATCCTAGAGTGAATTCCACTTTATCCTGGTTGGAGTGTGTGTATTTTCATGTGCTGTTGAATGAAGTTTGCTAGTGTTTTGTTGAGTGTTTTGGTGCCTTTGTTCATTGGGAATGTATTGGGCTGTAGGGTTCTTGTTTGTTTTTGGTATTCGAGTAATATGACCTAATAACCTGAGTTTGAAAGTGTTCTGCCCTCCAGTTTTTGGGAAGGATTTGAGAAGGTGGTGGTAGTGT
This sequence comes from Orientallactaga sibirica, assembly GCA_036365145.1. NCBI lineage: Eukaryota > Metazoa > Chordata > Mammalia > Rodentia > Dipodidae > Orientallactaga > Orientallactaga sibirica. The sequence continues at coordinate 7,832,454 of JAEOAD010000463.1, read as the reverse complement.
TTTAAGCTTTGGGTCAATTTCAGCTTTGCTTTCATGAGAGGCTTTTTATTATTGATTAAATCTCCATACTCATTTCTATTAATACTAAGTTATTCTGTGCTTTATAATTAAGTCTTGTTCCTAACAGTGTCTTATGATCCTTGTGTTTCTGTAGTATCTGTTGTAATGTCTCCTTTTTCATCTCTGATTTTATTTAAGAGAGAGTGAGAGAGGCAGGTAGAGAGAATGGACATGCCAGGACCTCTAGCCACTGCAAATGAACTCCAGACACATGTGCCACTTTGTGCATCTGGCTTTACATGAGTACTTGGAAATCAAACCTGGGTCCTTTGGCTTTGCTGGCAAGTGCCTTAATCACTAAGCCATCCCTCCAGTCTCTGTCATAGTTAATTGTATCCCTGTGTTCAGAAATGATACTGTAATTTGATTTTCAATTTGATAAGGCTTGATTTACGGCCTTCAGAGGATGCTCTATGTGCGGTTAAGAATGCATGTGTTCTACTGCTGAGGATGGCACGTTCTGTAGAATGTCTTTCAGATCCCTTGTTTGGTGGAGTATAGTTTAAGTCCTGTGTTGCCTTGGTAATGTTCTGTCTGGGTGATCTGTCTGTTGCTGAAAGTGGCACTTTTTTTTTTTTTTTTTTTTTTTTTTTTTTTAGTTTTGTTTATTTATTACAGACAGAGAAGGGAGGGAGGGAGGGAGAGAGAGAGTGAGAATGGGCACCCCGGGGCCTCTAGCCACTGCAAATGCACTCCAGACACATGTGCCACCATGTGCATCTGGCTTACACAGGACCTGGAGAATTGAACCTGGGTTCTTAGGCTTCACAAGCAAGCACTTTAGCCACTAAACCATCTTTCCAGCCCTGAAAGTGGCACTTCTAAAAGGCCCATAGTATTACTGTGTTACAGTCTCTGTCTTGCTGTAGCTCGCTTTCTCTTTTTGAATATTTTATTTTTACTTATTAATTTGAGGGAGAGAGGGAGAGAGAATGGACTCATCAGAGCCGTCAACAGCTGCAAATGAACTCCAGACATGACACATACGCCACCTTGTGCATCTGCTTATGTGGGTCCTGGGGAATTGAATCGAGGTCCTTGGGTTTTACAGGCAAGCGCCTTAACCACTAAACCATCTCTCCAGACCTCTTTTTAAATTTTTTATTGACCACTTCCATAATTACAATAAACCATAACTCCCTCTCCTCCCTCACTTTCCCCTTCACAAATCCACTCCATCATATCCCCTCCCTCAATTAGTCTCTCTCTCTCTGTGTCTCTCTCTTGTTTTTTCAAGGTAGGGTTTCACTCTAGCCCAATCTGACCTGGAAGGCACTATGTAGTCTCAGGGTGGCCTTGAACTCATGGCCATCCTCCTATTGCCTCCCAAGTGCTGGGATTAAAGGTGTGAGTCACCACTTCCGACTATTCTTTCCTTTATTTTGATGTCATCATCTTTTCTTCCTTTCTTCCTGTTATGCGGGTTTTGTCAAGGTAGTGCTAGGCTCTGTGAAGTCATAGATATCAAGGCCAATTTCTGTCTCCGAATACTTGTTTTACATAAATAGGAGTTCTGTTGGACACATACGCACGCACGCTTGTAATTGGTTCTTCTTGTTGCTGAACTGACCCTTTTGTAATTCCACACACTTTCTCTCTTCACAGTTTGGTAGAAGTGTAGCCTTCTTGTTCTTTTGGTTTCCAGTTGCAGGGAATGTCTTTGCATCCCTTCGTCTGTGTGCGTCTGTGTGCGTCTGCGGGTGAATGAAGAGTCTCCTGTGCACCACATACACATGCTCCCTGACTTAGGTTGGCTTGACTTAAATTTAGGCCAAAATAGAGGCCAAAGGAAGTGTTGTAGCTACATACCTTCTCATTGTTGGAACAAAAACGATACACACTTAGTAAAAAGTACACATAAATTTTATTTTTATTTTTATTTGGGAGAGAGAGATACAGAAATAGGCAGGTAGAGAGAGAGAGGAGAGAGAATGGGTGCACCAGTGCCTCCAGGCACTGTAAATGAACTCTAGATGCGTGCACCTCCTTGTGCATCTGGCTTATGTGGGTCCTGGGGAGTCAAACCAGAATCCTTTGGCTTTGCAGGTAAATGCCTTAACCACTAAGCCATCCCTCCAGCCCAGATGTTCACTCTTATCACTTCTACTCAACATAGCTCTTATTTTATTTTTTGATGAGAGAGAGGGAGAATACTGAAACACCAGGGCCTCCAGCACTGCAGTTGAACTCCAGATGCGTGCACCTTGCGTCACCTTGTGTATCTGTTTTACATGGGGCCATCATCTTTTCCTCCTATTATGGTGGTCTTGGGTAGGTAGTGTCAGGCACTGTGAGGTCAGGGATATCCAGGCCATTTTGTGTCTGGAGGAGCACTTTGTAAGGAGTCCTACTCTTCCTTTGGCTCTTATGTTCTTTCTGCTACCTCTTCTGCAGTGGACCCTGAGCCTTGGAAGGTGTGTTAGAGATATTTCAGTGCTAAACACTCTTCTGTCACTTCTCAGCACCATGGTGCCTTCTGAGTCATCCCAAGGTCACCTCCATCTGAAACGAGAAGCTTCTCTAACCAAAAGTGAGAGTAGCATTAATACATGGGTGTGGACATTAAGAGAAGTGATTACTGGGCAATTTGGTGAGCATAGTATATACATTTAGACAGACACCAGCAGACATTACACCCCTAGGGCTCATGACTACCCCTGTTGAAGGTTTTCAATATCAGGGATATATTCCCTCCCATGGAACAGGCCTTCAGTCCAATTAGAGAGCAGCTGGTTTTCCCCATAACAGACATGCCACTGTCGCACCCGTTGGCTCATTTGGCCTGGCTGGCTAAATTTAAGGCTTGCAGTGTTCACTGTTGAGTATCTTCATTGGTGTTTTCTCTCTCCCATTGAACTGCATGCAGTGTAGCTTTTTCCAACTTTCTGTCATCTGGTCCACAAGTAGGAGGCTTTCAGCTAAGCTCCAGCAGAATTTCTCAGTGACCTTGCAGCCCAAGTATGTGAAGTCTTCAGCAATAGGGTCTTACCATCTATTCCTGATGGGAAACCAAGGGCCTCGGCAATGGCCTATAATATTTTGGAGATATCTGACCTCCCTGGCCAACAACTCACTGGAAGGTATTTCATCCCTGGCACTGAAAATTTTCTTGTAACAATCTATGGCTTCTGAATGTTCTGTTCAGAAAAGTAGGTTTCCATATGACTTATTTATATCCTCTTAGATTTTGATTCCACTCAGATTTTTTTAAATTAAGTTTTATTTCTTTATTTGAAAGCAGAGAGAGAGAACATGGGTTTACCAGGGCCTCTAGCCACTGCAAATGAACTCCAGATGCATGCACCACTTTGTGCACCTGGCTTTATGTGGACACTGGGTAATCCAACCAGGGGTTGTAGGCTTTGCAGGCAAGTGCCTTAACTGATGATCTATTTCCTCAGACCCAACACTTCAGATTTTTTTTTTTTTTTTTTTTTGGGAGGTGAATTCCAGGCAGACCTGGAATTCATTGTGTAGTCTCAGGGTGGCTTCAAACTCACGGCGATCCTCTTACCTCTGCCTCCTGAATGTTGGGATTAAAGACATGTGCCACCATGCCTGGGTTTAGATTTTTAAAAATATTTATGGGGCTGGGTGTGGTGGTGCATGCCTTTAATCCTAGCACTCCGTGTAGGAGGATCACCGTGAGTTCAAAGTCACCCTGAGACTACATAGTGAATTCCAGGTCAGCCAGAAGTAGAGTGAGACCTTACCTCGAAAAACAAATAAAAGTGTGTGTGTGTGTGTGTGTATAATATGGCTGGAGAAATGGTTTAGCCGTTAGGGCGCTTGCCTGCAAAGCCTAAGAATGCTTGTTAAAATCTCCAGGTCCCACATTTCGCGCAAGGGCGCAATGTCACATATGCGCACGTCTGGAGTTCACAGTGGCTGAGAGGCCCTGGTGTGCCCATTCTCTCTCTGCCTCTTCCCCTCTCTCTCTCTCTCTCTGTCTCTCTCAAATAAAAAAAAATGGAGGGGGAGGGAGGATGGGTGTGCCAGGGCCTCCAGCCATACAAATGTTTTGTAATTTCTTTTTTTTTTTTTTTATATTTTTATTATTTATTTGAGAGAGAATGGGCACGAGGGCCTCCAGCCACTGCAAAAGGACTCCAGATGCCTGCGCCTCCTTGTGCATCTGGCTTACGTGGGTCCTGGAAGATTGAACCAGGATCTTTTGGCTTTGCAGACAAGCACCTTAACCACTAAGCCATCTCTCCAGCCCTGTAATTTCTTTTTTTTTTTTTTTTAAAAAAATTTTATTTATTTATTTATTTGTAAGCAGAGAGATAGGGAAAAGAGAGAGAGACAGAAAATGGGCCTGCCAGGGCCTCCAGCCACTGTAAATGAACTTCATATGCATGCACCACTTTGTGCAAATGGCTTTACATTGGTACTGGGGAATTGAACCCTGGTCACTAGACTTTGCAGGCAAGTGTCCTAACTGCTAAACCATCTCCCCAGCCCCCAGGGTGTTGTAATTTCTGTTATGTCTTCATCATATGGCACTTTGGTCCACTTGCGTGTAAATGCCTTAAAGCCAGGCGTGTTTTCCTGGGTTAGTATTTCCTGCAGTTCAAAATGCTGCAGTTGCTGGGTGCATGCCTTTAATCCCAGTTCTCATGTGGCAGAGGTGGGAGGATTGCTGTGAGTTTGAGGCCACCCTGAGACTACATAGTTAATTCCAGGTCAGCCTGGGCTAGAGTGAAACCCTACCTCAAAAACAAAGAAAAAAACAGGGGCTAGGGAAATGGCTTAGCGGTTAAGGTGTTTGCCTGCAAAGCCTAAGGACCCTGGTTTGATTCTCCAGGACCCACGTAAGCCAGATGCACAAGGGGGCGCATGCATCTGGAGTTCTTTTGCAGTGGCTTGGAGGCCCTGGTACGCCCATTCGCTCTTTCTCTTTGCCTTTCTCTCTCTCTCTCTCTAATAAATAAAATATCTTTAAAAATAAAAAAAAACCAAAATGCTACAATAGTTGGCATAATTATTGGATTATTAATGACAGAGCCAATTACAGGCGTGACACTGTTTCTTACCCCTTAGTCAAGGCTCTCCTCCAAGCCCACCTTAGGCACTCAGCTCCTTGCTGGCGAGCTGGGTTCAGCTCTGGGAAGAACATCCAACACCACTGATGCCCACATGCCCTCATTCTCTTAGCTCTGTAAACTGGCCAGGGCCTGGGCTCTGTTCTCCTGGAAGTGGGAAAGGCCTACTCTGTACTTACTTGTAGGAAAGTCGGTACCAGTACAGAGTGTTTTCTTGTTTTGTTTTTTCCAGGTAGGGTCTCACTGTAGCCCAGGCTGACCTGGAATTCACTCTGTAGTCTCAGGGTGGCCTCGAACTCGCGGTGATCCTCCTACCTCTGCTCCGGAGTGCTGGGATTAAAGGCGTGCGCCACCATGCCCGGCTCTGAATATTTTCTTGGGAGAGGACCTGGTTCTTGGACCCACGTCACCTTTGACCCTTGATCTAAGACTTGCTTTCTGCTGGTCTGGCTCATCACTGTGATGTTAATTTTGTCCAATTTCCTTGTAACTTATGTAGCCACAGTTTTCAGGGAAATCCTATTTAAATGTCACTGGTTGGAAGGGCAGACGTAGCTGGTAACCACTGTTCTGATAGCATTGTCTTCCCATTCCGATGGCTATGAATGTGCCACAGGTGCCTCCACTCAGCACCATGGTTTTCCCAGGGCTGCCCATCAACTCCTGCCCCCGCGTTCCAATCCTGAGAAAGGAAAAGATGCCCAAGAGTACCCCAGCTGCCATGCCCACGATGCACCCCATGACAAAGCCCATCTTGACGCAGTCAAAGCAGCACAGCTGGGATGGCATGTTGCTCCTGGTGGCTCAGCTCTCTCATCTTCTTAGTTGTGATCACTGCTTGAATGTGGAGGGTCACTAAAAACTTGTCAACAGTTAAAAGCTCCCGAATAGAAGGACCAAAGTTAAATGCATCATGAATCTGAGGTGTATTGTGTGGTAACCTTGTGCTATTTAATTTACCCCTTGAGGTTTTCACACCTTTTGTTTGTTTTCAAGGCAGGTCTCTTACAGCCCAGGCTGCCGTGGGTGAAAAGCACTAGTACTGTTTGGAGTCGGTGAGGAGGGAACCCGTCCTAGGCATTGAGCATCACTGGGGTAGTTGGAATGAGTTTCCAGCATAAGGGAGCTTCTGGGCTTAAGTGGCCTTTGGTTGGAGTCATCTCCAGGCTGATGTGAACTCACCTCTTTGGCCCCAGACTGGCCTTCCTCCTCCTTCAGCCTCCCAAGTGCTGGAATTAAAGGCTTGTACCACCATGCCTGGTTTTTATACCATTTAAAAAAAATTATTTATTTGAGAGAAAGGGGAGGGGGAGAGAGAGAGAGGGGAGAAAGAGAGAGAATGGGCGCACCAGGACCTTCAGCCTCTGCAGATGAGCTCCAGATGCATGCACCACCTTGTGCATCTGGCTTATGTGGGTCCTGGGGAATTGAACATGGGTCCTTTGGTTTTGCAGGCAAGCATCTTAACCACTAAACCATCTCTCCAGCACTATATATATATTTTTTTATTTGAGAGAGAAAGAGGCTGGGGGGTGGAGGATGGGAGTACCAGGGTCTTCAGTTGCTGCAAATGTGCGCACTTGCATCACTGTGCATCTGGCTTATGTGGGATCTGGAGATTTGAACATGAGTTCTTAGGCTTCACAGGCAAGCGCCTTAACCGCTAAGCTGTCTCTCCATCCCCCCTGTATCTTTTTTTAATTTAATTTTTATTATCAACAACTTCCATAAATATAGACAATAAATCATGAAAATTCCCTCCCCTCACACACCCTTCACTATTCCACTCTCCATCACCCCCCCCCGCAGTCAGTCTCTTTTTATTTTGATATCACCATCTTTTCCTCCTATTATGAGGGTCTTGTGAAGTAGTGCCAGGCACTGCAAGTTCATGGATATCCAGACCATTTTGTGTCTGGATGGAGTTCTACCCTTCTTTTGGCTTTTACATTCTTCCTGCCCCCTCTTCCTCAATGGACCCTGAGTCTTGGAGGGTGCAATAGAGATGTTTCAGTACTGAGCACTCCTTTATCACTTCTCAGCACCATGGTGTTTTTTGAGTCATCCCAGAGGTCACCACCATCTGAAAAGAGAAGCTTCTCTATCCAAAAGTGAGAGTAGCATTAATATACGGGTATGAACATTAAGAGAAGTGTTTACTGGGCAGTTTGGTGAGCATTTAGCCAGATACCAGCAGGCATTACTCCACTAGGGCTCATGACTTCCTCATCATAGTTTTCAATATCGGGCATGTCCCTATCTTTTTTTGGGGGGATGGGGTTCGAGGTAGGGTCTGACTCTAGCTCAGGCTGACCTGGAATTCACTGTATAGTCTCAGGGTGGTTTTGAACTCATGGCGATCCTCCCACCACCTCCTCCTGAGTGCTGGGATTAAAGGTGTGCGTCACTATACCCAGTTCCCTGTATCTTTTTTTTTTTTTTTTTTTTGAAGTAGGGTCTTACTCTAGCCCAGGCTGACCTGGAATTCACTATGCAGTCTAAGGGTGGCCTTGTGTACTCACAGCAATCCTCCTACCTCTACCTCCCAAATGCTGGGATTAAAGGCGTGCACCACCACGTCCGGCTCCCTATATCTTTTTTAATAAGTATTTTTACTTTTTTGCAAATAGAGGAGAGACTGCTAGAGTATGTGTGCACCAGGGCTTCTTGCTACTGCAAACTCCAGACATATATGCCACTTTGTGCCTCAGGCTCTGCAAGCAAGTGCTTTTAACCATGGATCCATCTTCCCAGCTTGAGGTTTTTATTTCAACAGTCACTGGTTTTTTTTTTTTGCATAAATATCCTGTGTTTTTTTATTTTAATTTTTTAAAAATTATTTTATTTATTTTTGGAGAGAGAGACAGAGAAAGACAGAGAGGGAGACAGATAGAGATGGACGCGCCAGCAGTCTCTCAGCTGCAGTGAACGAAATCCAGATGTGTGCGCCCCTTGTGGGCAAGTGCGGCATTGCGCCCTTGCGTCACTTTGCATCTGGCTAAACGTGGGACCTGGAGATTGGGACCAGCGTTCTTAGGCTTAGCAGGCAGGCGCCTTAACTGCTAAGCCATCTCTCCAGCCCTGTTTTGTTTGTTTTTGAGGCAAGCCTAACAGACTGGCCTTTTTTTTTACGCAGTGGGGGGCATGGAGAATTGGCACACCAGGGAATTTAAGCTACTGTAATCAAACTCCAGACATATGCGCCACCTTGTGCATCTGGCTTATGTGCGACCTGGCGAGTTGAGCATGGGTTCTTAGGCTTCATAGGCAAGCACCTTAACTGCTAAGCCCTCTCTCTAGCTCTTGTTTTGTTTTTGCCTCCACGGGGCAGCAGCTCTCTATTTTAGTCTTTGGTGTCTGTTGACCCATCTTCATGAATTACTCATTCATTGAGGTCGGACTTGGGAGTGTTGCTGAGTAGTTGGCTATTTCTCTTGCTTCCTTCAAGCCCAGTAAAGCACGAAGAATTGTATTTTATTGAAGATCTGCCTACTTGAGTGGGAGTGTAGCTTGCTACCGCTGCTACTCTGCCTGCATCTGAAGAAGCCCTTGACTTGGAATTCATAGTATCATGGCCGAGATAGAGGGTTTGAGCCAGCACTGCAATTTACCTAATGATATTGAAAATGCAAATAAACTACAGGCTGGGTTTCATGGGAACTGCTTATGAAACTGGATGCAGTTCTAAGCCAGTGCCTTGTGAAGCCATGTTTGTCCTGGTTCCGCCTGCTGGCCTCAGGCCTACCTTCTCTCATCTCCAGCCACAGCTGCCCTCCTCATTTGCTCCCAGTTAGTCTATGCTGGCGATCCTTCCTCCTCTGCACCTGCACCCGTGCGTTGTCAGTTCTTCAAGTGCAGAGTCCGCAGTGTCAGGGTCTGTGCTCGCCCAGCTCGCCTGGAATGCATCCAGCATAGCACCACAAAACCCGAGGCAAAAATCACCCCCAAACCTCACCCATATTTTCCACAAGCAGAACCCCCATCTTGAATTCTATTTGTTTTCTGTTGTACTTGTCAGTTTTCGCGGTCCCACACGTGGTTTTCTCTGGGCCTCATGCGTACATTCTCTTTTAGAACAACGGTTGGCTATACATGTTCTCCTGGTGTGTCTTCCTGTCCTGTCTGGGATCATCAATGTGGTAGGCTTTAGCTAAAATATAGATCTTAGTGATTGGACTTTGAAATTATATGTGAAAATTGCACTGGGGTGTGTGGTGCAAGATACCTACGATGCAGTGATTGGGAGACAAACAAGAACTCTAATATATATATGTTTGTTTTTGGAGGTAGGGTTTTACTCTAGTCCAGGCTGACCTGGAATTCACTATGTATTCTCAAGCTGTTCTCAAACTCTCCGCAATCCTCCTAACTCTGCCTCCCGAGTGCTGCAATTAAAGGAGTCGCCACCATGCCCGGCCTATAAATATTCTTATTTATTTGAGAGAGATAGAAGGACAGAGAGAGAGAATGTAAGTATGGGTGCACCAAGGCCTCCAGCCACATGTCTCATATTGTGCGTCTGGCTTTGTGTGGGTACTGGCGAATTGAACCCAGGCTGTGTCAGGCTTTACAAGCAAGATCCTTTAACTACTGAGCCATCTCTCCAGCCCAAAACACAACTTCCCAATTTGGTACAGAAAAAGAAAAAGAAAAAGAAAAAGTGGAATATCAGTTTTAAAATGGATTTTATGTTTAAAAGAACGTAAGTGCGGTTCATGCTTTCTTTCATAGGTGGAAGGTGTGTGTAGGAGGGATGGGTGCCCTGTGCCATTGGTGCCAAGGGCTTGGAGAAGTCCACCCAGCATGCTTTGAAAGTGCTTTCGGTTTGTCTTGTCTGATAGAACCAGCAGTGTTGTTTGGAGGTCACGAATGTTCTCTGGCTAGAATGTCCTCATTGTTCATCAGGAACTCACTGTGGGCATCTTGAGCCTGCACAGAGACATTTCTTTTTCTTCTTTTTTTTTTTTTGTTTTTCGAGGTAGGGTCTCCCTCTAGCTCAGGCTGACCTGAAATTCACTATGTAGTCTCAGGAGGGCCGCCTCGAACTCACAGTGATCCATCCTCCTACCTCTGCCTCCCAAGTGCTGGGATTAAAGTCCATCTGTCTTGTCTTTTCTTGTCTTGTATTTTTCTTTTGTCACACATCTGCCTTTATTGTAAGCAACAGGTGGGACACTTCTAGTAGCAGCAAAAACAAACAAAAAAGCAGGACTTGTTGAAGCTGTGTGGGGGGCACCTGTGGGTGCTCATTCGTAGATGCCGACTCAGAGCAGGAGGAAGAGGACTCCAGAGCCCGTGAAGAGTGAGGCCACCAAGGAGAGGAGGAGCACTTTGTAGCTCTCTGGTGGATACTTGTGGAGAACCAGGCGGTGCGGGCAGACAGCGGGCTTGACTGGGCTGCTGCTGTCTTCTTGTGGCCTCCAGTTCCATGTTGCCTGGTGTAGGTTGAGCCCGTGCTCCTGCCCCGGACCAGAGGCATCTCTTAATTGCAGAGCTCAGTCACCTAGCCCACAAGAGAACTAGGGACACCTCCTCCCAATTCTTCTGAGCTTATAAAAAGAATGACTTTCCTCGTGTGCCTTCATCAGTCATTTCTGGAGCACCATGGAGGCTGCCACCTTTATCTTGAGCTTGGTTTTCTTAGACGCAGCTGACTTCCCTAGTGTGGTAGAAAAGGGTAGTTGGTAAGGAACAGGGCTCTACCCAAGACAGGTAAACTGAAGGTAAGTGTTTTCACATCAGCCAAAGGTGTTGGGATTTCAGGTCTTTTCCCAGTCATGAGTCTGAGAGCAGAAAAGGAGAGAGACACTTGTGCCAAGAAAGGCATGTGTTGGAAAGAACTCTCAGAATGTCCTTTTCAAAGCTTCGACATGTAAGTGGTAAAATTCGGTTTATTGTTAGGGTGTGTGTACCACAGTTTCCACCCAAGTTGTTCAAACTCAGCAGAGAGTGAGCAAACAATTCTCATGACGGCTGGAGATGGGAAGGGGGCATTGAACGGCTGCTGCCAGTCTGATCTTTTATTTACCTCTCATGTTAGCCTGGGAATTTTGTGATGCCAGCAGTGTGCTCCATACACTCTGGGGGTGATACAAAATGTCTTAAAAACTAACTTTTCCCTAAGTCTTTGCCATGATCTCCTGCTCTGTGTGTGTGTGTGTGTGAGAGAGAGAGAGAGGGAGAGGGAGAGAGTCCCCGTCCGTCCATGTATACACACACCCCTTTTAAGAAGGACTCACACGTTATCTTCTACAACAGTGCTAGGCAAGCCGGGTGTGGTGGCGCACACCTTTAATCCCAGCACTTGGGAGGCAGAGGTAGGAGGATCGCTGTGATTTGAGGCCACCCTGAGAATACTGAGTGAATTCCAGGTCAGACTGAGCTAGAGGGAGATTCTACCTCGAACCTCCCCCCCAAAAAAAAACAACAATGCTAGGCAAAGGATGTTTAAGCTGATTTGATGATGTATAAACAAGATTTGAATGGTTAGACAATGTTTTTTCAGTGAAAATTTTTGCAGTGAAATTTAAAGGTTCTTGTTTTCTGTCTAAAGCCATGTTGTGCTTTTTCTCAACCCAGCCTTCTGCTTGCAGGAGCACCTGGGGGCTGGAGCAGGGGCGCTGTCAACATCTGGGACTGGGGTGTGTCTGCTTCCCCTTATCCATGAGCTAGGCCACCAGAAAGCTCTGACTTCCAAAGTGCTGTATGATTGGAGTCTGGAGCCTCCCCAAAGACATGGTCACCAGCCTGTGGTGGAAAGGGATGGGACCTTTAGGAGATGGGGCAGGAGTAAATTAGGTCATTGGGGATATATCCTTGCCAGGGGGATGGACTATCATGACTGGCCACATCCTTTTTCCTGGCTTCCTGCTGCCATTCGTTGAGCAGCTGTCCTCCACCATGCATTGACCGCCTCAGCACAAGCCCGGAACTGGAGCCAAGTGACCGTGAACATGAGTCAAAAGAAATCTTTTGCTTCTTTTAAGTAGTGTATTGGTAAGCAATGTAAAGCTCTCCCTCTCAGCCTTGGTACTTCTAAACTTGACCTTTTTTCATCCTTCTGTGAGGTCCCCTGCTCTAGCTTTGACCATGACACTTGTATTTGCTCTGGTCTGGGACATAGTAGGCGTCTGGCCACTTCATTTGCTCTGGTAGTTTGATTATATGGCCCCCAATATAGTCAGTGTTTTATTAGTTTATAGTTTGCATCTGCAGTCACCTTGCTGGAGGCAGTGTTACTGGGGGCCGGGCTTAAGGTGTGGTGATGGTTTGAGATTCCATTGTAAAGATATGCAAAGTGTGTCTAGCTGGAGTTCCTGAAGTGTGCTGTGGCTTTTGGCTGTGGCTTTGCTCTGTGTGCCTGGTTGGCTTTTTCTCTGCTCTTGCTTGGCCCTGTGAAGGCAGGCCAGCTTCTTCTGCCATTATAGAACTTCCCCTGGATCTGTAAGCTTCAATAAATAATATCCCTTCCTCCATAACTGTGCCTGGGCTGGAAGTTTGTCTCAGCGAACCTGAAGCTGTCTGCTACATTTGCCTAGGATTTTATCTGTGGCTCTGAAAGAGAATCTCTACCCTTCTGAAACCTCAGGCATCTCTGGCGGAGTGTAGCCAGCTCGGTGTGAGCTCAGAACTGTCCCAGGCCCCTAGACTGTGCTCCCTTCCAACCTGCACAGGAGTTTTTGTGCATAAAGCAAGAAGTAAATGATTATTTTGGGTAACACTTCCAAGGATGGGAAAATGTGTGTGTGTCACTAGGTTATGGCTTCCTCTGCTGTTCCTGCAGAGTCCAAGAGCCTCTTACTTACAGGGGACATGGCAGCATGCATGATGCTGCTCTTCTGCCTGCTCACCCTGTTGAGTTGGACTTGGTTCTCACCTGGTGCTCTTGGGAGGCGTTAGAACCTCTGAGAAGTGGGGCTTAGTGGGGAAGGTTGTCAGGCCATTTGGGACAGGTCCTTAAGGAAATACTCAGAAACCTGCTCTCTCTTTTTTTTTTTTTCTCACTTCTTGGCCGTAGGGTAAACAGCTCTACCATGTGCCACCACCGGCCAGTTGACTGAATTCTCTTAAATCTTTCGCCAAAGTCTTTCTTCAGTATGATAATCTCAGGTTATTCTGTTATAGGAAAGGGAAGCCAGCTAGCACACATATACCTACAGTATTTAATTTGTAAATTAGACACTATGATTGAAACAGTCTTGATAAATTTTCTGAATGCTTTCAGTTGAATCAGTGATTGAATCCTCTGACGGTCACTTTACACGCAGGGAAGCACTAAATATCTTGTTTGGCATGTCTTTACTGCCAACATCACCATTCCTGTACTTTGTGGCCATTCGGTAAAATAAGGTTCAACACAAGCACTTATGCGGTGACAATTTGATACTCAAGGTGGCTTCCCCGTGGCGAAAGGGCAAGTAGGGTACCCAGTGTGCCTACACTGAGCAGAAGGCTGGCTCCTGTGTACCGGGTGGGATGAAATATCACCATGCTATGCACAGTGGTGTCCAGTCCAGCTTACTGTCTAATAATAATATTGAAACTGGGTGTTAAGGGTTCACGAACAGAGTCCTTGAACCCCAAACCATAGGTTCATGTCTACTTCTAACCAAAGAACTAGATAAAATAAGACTGAGAAGGATAATTATTTAATTATATTTATTGAGGTCAGTACAGAACCAAGGGATGGAAAATGAATGCATCCACGGGGTAGGCCTGAAAAAAGAGAGAGAGGAAAGACAGTACACAGAGCTCCTGTCATGTGGAGGGCAGGAGCGGGTAGAGACCTCATGTGGGGGTAAGGGTCAGGGTTCTCCCCTTGTCCATGCCTAACTCAGCTCACCAGGAGGGGTCAGGCAGCCCAGAGAGAGGCTTATAACCTTATCATGGTGGGCTTCACATGTTGGCTCACGTGCGCCAGAGAAACAGCTGATTGGCCTGGGCTAGGGGCTGGCTGGGGAAGAGGCCAGCCATGACGCCAAGTTCTAGGGGCTGAGCTTGACCGACCACAATGCTAGGATTTAATCTAGGGAAGAAGGCCTCCCTCCCGCAGCTGCCCAGGCTGTTGGTAGAAAAACAGATCTAGGAAGAGAGAAGTCAGATCGTACTCTAATCTCTGGCAAAATGGAGAATGCAAATATATACTTCCAGAAACCCTAACTACCCAACAAAGCTACCTGACTCCCTCTCAATAATAATAATATAATTATTATTACTGTTGTTTTTTTCAAGGTAAGTTCTCATTGTAGCCCAGGCTGGCCTCACCTGGAACCCACAGTGATCTTTTATTTATTTATTTAGTTTTTTTTTTCTTTTTCCACGGTGATCTTTCTACCTCTGCTTCCTAAAGGCCTCACCACAACCATTATTTATTTATTGTTTTTTCGAGGTAGGGTTTCACTCTAGTCCAGGCTGACCTGGAATTCACTATGTGGTATCAGGGTGACCTTGAACTCACAGTGATCCTCCTAGCTCTGCCTCCTGAGTGCTGGAATTAAAGCTGTGTGTCACCATGCCCAACTACTTTTATTTATTTATTTCTTTTTCCTGTATGTTCACAAGGGTGTGCCAGGCTCTTGTGTCTCTGCAAAGGAATGTGTCTGACCATGTGATTGGCTGGAGAATTGAACCTGGGCTAGCAGGCTTCATAAGCAAATGCCTTTGCCATGGAGCCACCTCCCAGTTCTTCTGTTAACTTTTTTTTTTTTTTTTTTTTTTTTCAGGTAGGGTCTTACTCTAGCCCAGGCTGAACTGGAATTCACTCTAGTCTCAGGGCAGCCTCAGACTCACAGAGACCCTCCTGCCTCTGCCTTCCAAGTGCTGGGATGAAAGACGTCCGCCACCGTTGTTCCTTGTTCGTTTATTTAAGGCAGCCTCTTATGCAGCTGTGTAGGCAGGGTGAGTTTAAGTCTTGTTTCTCCTGCTTCCACTTTCCAAGTGCTGAAATTACAGACGTGTGCCTCCACACCCTGATGTGGTGCCCAATTTAAAACTCCTATGTTGCTTATTTCTGGAAACTTCTACCCAGTATTTTCAGACCAGATCGACTATGAGTAACAGTCCACAGAAAGCAAACATCATAAAAGGGAAGGCAGTGGCTCTCTCTCCTCATCCCTAACCCATCCATCTAGTTATCTACCTACCAGAGTAACATTCCCCATGGAATTACTTCTGCTCATAAGAGCCTTTTGGAAGTTGTTGATTAAATGGATGGACATCTAATGCATATTCCTCAGGAGACAGTCCTTCTGAAGAGCTCTTGGTTGCCAGGCTGGAGCCACTAAAGGTGATGAGTTTGCAGTGAAGTGTGTAGAAAGAGTTTAAGGGGATAGGGCAGTGAGATTGTCCAGGTGTGTGTGTCTGTAGGTTAGGAATTTAGAAAACCACCAAGACACTTGTTGGGTCCAAAGTTTTTATTAACAAAGCCAGGGGTGGTAGGTTCAGAGGGAAGAAAGTGGGAGAAAGCTCTGCACTAGGAGGAAGAAAAGGTTTTAAAAGTCTGGTGGAAAAGTAGAAAGGGAGGGTCTTACTGAGTTGTATGGGTGTCTGGCTCACATGACGTGGGAATCTGGCTGGAGCCATACTGGCCCCATCTTTGGAAGGTGGACTTTTTTTTTTTTTTTTTTTTTTTGTAAGGTAGGGTCTCACTCTGGTCCAGGCTGACCTGGAATTCACTCTGTAGTCTCAGGGTGGCCTCGAACTCTCGCGATCCTCCTACCTCTGCCTCCCGAGTGCTGGGATTAAAGGCGTGCGCTACCACGCCCGGCTTTGGAAGGTGGACTTTTGATCTTTTGTTTTGGGTCTACAAGTGTTTGCTCTGAGGCAGGAGCTGTTTTCTCTTATTCTGAGCCTAGAAATTTCCATTATAGAAGGTGTTGATTCTAGGATGATTCGAGGAGGAGGAGGATCGCAGACCTAACCTGCGCTTACTTTCCTGGAGGGTAGAAGCATCTCTTTGAAATGTCAATTTCCATAACAGAAGGTCCCTCCCTCTGGGAGTTAGAGCTGGGTGGGGGGTGAAAGGAGAGGCTTCTGATCAAAGCAAACAGAAGAGAGCCTTGGAGCTGAGGGACAGAACCACTTTCTTTCCCCCTCTGAGAAACATGGGCCCAGTGAGGAAAAGAGCACAACCCCAAGTAGTGGTGAGGAGTGTGAATTCCCCTGACCAGAAAGCTGAGGCTCAGGTCTTCACCTCGGGGCGCCCAGGAGAGGGTGAAGGTGAGCCTTGATAACAGGGCAGTATGGCGCTCTGCGGGGGGGGGGGGGTGTTGTCAGTAAACTCTGCTCTCCTGAGAGCAGCTCTATAAACGCAAGCATTCAGAATGCAGCTTGACAATTTGTCCATCTGTCATAATCACAGCGTCGGTTCCCCCTCCCCCAGGACCTCTGTTACCTTCTCAGCCGAGGGCTCTTGATGAAGGAGGACCAGGCATGAATTCCCTTGGCTGGAATCGGGCCTCAGAATCAGAGCGCAGTTGGGTTACTAAGTCATGCCACTACTGCACCAGTGGGCACACCTTGTCTGGCAGGTCAGTTGTGGACAACTTTACTCACCCTTCAGCCTGCATAGCACCTTACAGCTTATCTAGACAGCAGGGAGGAAGCTTCCAGCTCAGTCCCAGCATGTGGAGTCTTGAGCAGTAGGAACATACTGCCTTATTTTGGTGAGCAAGCCAGAGCAGTGACAATCAACTTTCCTGTTTTAGGGGCCTCTGCCCTCCCTGACCAGCAGACAAGAAGTATCTCACCCTGGCATTGGGATTTTCACTGCACAACCTATGGCTTCTGAGAGCAGCTTCACCTACCTGTGTAGGGGATCTTGGTTCAAACTCTAAAACTTCTCTTTTCATTAACTTATAAAGTAGTTGGTTTCCATATGCCTCTTCATAGCCTTTTCTCCCCACCCCCTCAAGCCCTTCTGCGTCAGACCTGTAGCAGACTGCTGCCTCGGGGCCTGGAGATGACGAGCTCCCCTCTGGCATAATTTCTGAGCAAGCGTGATTGTCAGCGAGCTCAGGAAACAAAACTGAGAGATGTGGGAATAGCGCCTGGTTCCATCGTTGGTCCTGCGATTCCAGTGATGAGCTTTTACACATGCCCCGTCCCTGGCCCTTAGCTAAGTCCTCAGAGCTCTTTAGTTCCTCTTTCTTTTGAAACAGGATCTTGCTGTGTAGTTCATGCTGGCCTTGAAATCCTTGCCTCGGGCTCCCTTAGAAAAGGGTGCACTGTGCTGAGCCCACTCTGAAAGGACCCTTTGTCCTTAGGACACAGCAGGAACGTGGAGTCACCAGCTTCCATCCTCTGGACTGGGGAGATGTTGGATGGGATAGTTTATATTATCAACTTGGCAAGAAGTGGAATCACCTGTGAGGGATTCGATAGCGATTAGGTTAGCTTCTGGGTATGCCTTTGAGGGATTCTCTTGACTAGGTTAATTAAGGTGGACGTCCTAGCCTAACACTGGGTCCTGCTGCCGTACCTTCCCCACTGTGATGGACTGGCGCCGGGACTGTAACTGAAATAAACTCCTCCTCCTTACTTAAACTGACTTATCAAGATATTTTGCCCCAGCCATGTGGAGTTGACTAATAAGGCTGACCAGGACTGGGGAAGCAGAAAGGAGGCTAGCCCCAAACCAACTGACCAGTGTTGTCTGCATCGTCCCCCTTCCTGGAGACTGCTGTGAGAATGTCCCTGAAAAGCAAGAGCTCGAGGGTGAAACAGCTGGGCCAGGCCTGGAACAAAGCACCCAGGGACAGAACCCCTCAACCAGGGCCAGGAAGATGAGCTTCCTGCGCATGGCCTGGGAGGATGGTTCTCCCTGGAGAAGCAGAGCCTATAAAGTTGTCTATCACCTGAGAGGCCACCCTGAGGCTACACCATGAATTCCAGGTCAGCCTGACCTAACCCTACCTCAAAAAACCAAAAAAACAAAAAAAACAACAAAAAAAAAAAAACTAGGATGGCAACACTTCTCTGTGAGCTTTGAGACTTCTGTCCTTCACTCAGGCAAGAGTAATCCATGTCTGAGTGACTATCACCCACACAACTACATGACTGGCTAATTTGAACATTAACTGTACTTGGGGGTTCTCGATTGGCCTTAGGATTTTGGCGGGCTAGGTCTAGGGGAATTTCAAACTTAATTGGCTAAGCAAGCAGCGGTTACATTTGAATAGGTTGGCGCATGTGGTTACATTCATTTGATTGGTTGACATTTACAAAACTCTAAGACGGTGGATCAAACCTGAGTTTTGGCTTTGCAGACAAATGCTTTAATTGCTAAGCCATCTCTTCAGCCCCTGTTCTTTTTCCTTAAAAAAAAAAAAATTAAAATTATTTGGGATCAGGGAGGGAGGGAGAGGAGAGAATGGATACCAGGGCCTGTTGCTGCTGCAAATGAACTCCAGATGCTTGGGCCAAGTTGTGCATCTGGCTTTACATGGGTGCTGGGGATTTGAACACACACTGATAGGCTTTGCAAGTGAATACCTTTAGCCACTGAGCCATGGCCCCAGATTCCACTTTTGTTGTTCTTCAGGTTTTTTTTTTTTTTTTTGACAGTTGACAGTAGAAAGCATCTATTTGTGTAAGTGGTATATTTATTTATTTATTTACTTACTTATTTGAGAAAGAGGCAGATAGAGAATTCCAGACACATGCGCCACCTTTGGGTGGGTCCTGGGGAATCAAACCTGGGTCCTTAGGCTTTGCAGGCAAATGACTTAACTGCTAAGCCATCTCTCCAGCCCCTGTAGTTGTTTAATAAATGTTTTACTCAGATCTAGAATTTTTTTTCCAGACTCATTTTTCTCTTTGGATTGCTGTATCTGTTCACTCGTACTTTCCATCATTTTCTTTTAAGCCTGTTTAAAGATTCTTTAACATAGTTACATTTGCCCAGAAATTGCTAGAGTCAGGTTTTACTGAGTTTCTGTGAATGGCCATACTTGACTTGCTTTTTTTCTCTTTGTTGAAATTTGGACATACACCATCACTCAGTCCTCTTAAGTGGGTTCCTGGGATTTTACTGCTGGAGGCTGAAGCTACTGGAGGGCAGCTACAACTCTGTTCTTCCAATATGTGGAAGCTGGCTTTATCTCTTCTTTGTGTGTGGTGCCTGTGGTGGTATTTTGTCAGTCTGACCCCCTGGACTCTCCTGGTGCTGGTAGGTTGGAAGAGGGCTGAGAATCTGGGTAGAGATGGATTTACTTTTTCTGCTTTCCTTGGGACTCTCCTGCTTCTCAGCTGACCCCAGCTTTGTGCGCATGCATGCACACATGCACCCACCCACCCAGACCCACAGATCTGTCTCCTGTTCCTCTTAGAAGACTTCTTTCTGCAGCGTGACTTCTCGCCAGGCTGACTGGGTGCCCGAGTCCACTGCAGACAGCCTTAGCCTGTGAGTGTCACTCCATGCTCTGAGAGGCAGGCTTTCAATGCCCTGTGCTTCCCTCTCTGACTTCCGCTGTGTGGAATCTCTCACTGCCCGGCCTGCAACTGGCTTTTTTTACAGCCATGACTAGGGATTGAGCTCCAAGCCTGTTCATTCTTACCTGTTCTGTCTTTACTTTTTGTATTTTGAACTCTTCCCCAGTCTTTAGACAATTGTTTTTTTTTTTTTTTAAATTCATTTTTACATCTGTGGGTATGAGTGGCCACTTTCATGATTCTGCTGTCACAAGAAGCGGACTTTGTAGTTTGCTTGGAAGTAACAGTTTATTTTGTTCAGAAGTATGGTTTTCTTTGCTTTTAGAGTCAATTGTTCTGTGCATTTTGGGGGGGTTGTTTTTTGAGGTAGGGTCTCTCTAGCCCAGGCTGACCTGGAATTCACTAGGTATTCTCAGGATGGCCTTGAACTCATGGCAATCCTCCTGCCTCTCCCTTTTAAGTGTTGGGATTAAAGGAGCCACCATGCCCGGCTCCCATGCATGTTTTATTTTTTATGCATGTTTTTGAAGTTGATGGTTTTGTATGAGATCCACCTGTAATTCTTTTTCTGTTCATTTTTCTTTGAAATCCGCCCATTTTTGAAAGGCCAGGTTAGAGGTTTTGTGACTGCATGGCTCCAGAGCTCCCTGTCCTGTCCTCAGGCGTCCCGATACTGCCTGAGCTCTCCTCCTTCCTGTTCCGTCCCCGCCCCTTCATTTGGACAGTTCCTCCCATCCACGCTGCCTGCCATCTCTCCTTCCTGCCATAGATGTCCCAGGAGCAGTGAGCCTCAGGCTGCTGCAGCCCCTTACCTGCCGGGAGAGGGTGAACCTGTACTGAAACTTCACCCTGAGGTCGAGGCCCTTATTCTGAGGCAGCCATCTGCCCTTGCCCCTCTCCTGCCTCCTGCACGGTCTGTCAGCCTCTGCTGATCTCTAACTTCTTTTTCTGAGAGTGAGAGAAAGAATTGGTGTGCAAGAGCCGTCATACTCCAGGCACATGTGCCATCTTAGGCGTATGCGTGACCTTGTGCGTCTGGCTTATGTGGGTTCTGGGAAGTCAACCCTGGGTCCTTAGGCTTCGCAGGCAAGTTCCTTAACTTCTAAGCCATCCTTCCAGCTATTCTTTAAAAATATTTTATTTATTTACTTATTTTGAGAGAGAGAGAAAGAGAGAGAGAGAGAGTGGGCATGCTAGGAACTCCAGCACTGCAAATGAATTCCAGATGCATGCATCTCCTTGTGCATCTGGCTTACGTGGGTCTTGGGAAATTGAACATGGGTCCTTAGGCTTTATAAGCAAGCACCTTAGCCACTAAGCCATCTCCCCAGCCCCCAGCTTTTTTTTTTTTTTTGTTGTTGTTGTTGTTTTTGTTTTTTTCGAGGTAGGGTCTCACTCTGGCCCAGGCTGACCTGGAATTAACTATGTAGTCTCAGGGTGGCCTTGAACTCACAGCAGTCCTCCTACCTCTGCCTCCCGAGTGCTGGGATTAAAGGCGTGCGCCACCATGCCCGGCCCCCAGCTTTTTTAAATTTTAATTTTATTTATTTGAGAGAGATAGAAAGAGGCAGATAGAATGGGTGGATTTAAAAAAATGTTTTATTTTTATTTGTGGGGGGGGGAGTGGGTGCACCAGGGTTTCTAGCCACTGCAAACAAACTTCAGAGGCATGTACCACTTTGTGCATCTAGCTTATGTGGGTCCTGGGCCCCTGGGTCCTTTGGCTTTGCAGGCAAGTGTCTTAACTGCTAAGCCATCTCTGGATTTTTCTTTTTTAAACTTCATTTTTGAAGATACCCCTTACTGCCAGCTTGTAGATGATTGCTTTGCAGTATTTAAAACATATAACTCTGTGTGTGTGTGTGTGTGTGTGTGTATCCTAGAAAAGGGGGGGTCTTTTCTACCACATTAATGGAAATGAAAACTTCATTTTTTGTTTTTAAATATTATCTTTATTTTCTGTGATTTACGTATCTTAAGGTTCAACACACTTGTCATCTTGTCTTGTTGGCTTTTGAAGTGCCCTTTTTTCTGTGCATAGCCTATAGCAGCTTGCTATCTTTTTTTATTTTTTATTTGTTTGCATTTTTTTTTTCGAGGTAGGGTCTTACTCTAGCCCAGGCTGACCTGGAATTCGCTATGTAGTCTCAGGGTGGCCTTGAACTCACAGGGATCCTCCTACCTCTGCCTCCCTGAGTGCTGGGATTAAAGGCATGCACCACCACACCCGGCTTCTTTTTTTATTTTGAGGACACCAGTGCAAAGTCCGTGTTGGTGAAGGTTGGGCTCTGAGTCATAGATTGCAGTTAGTAGGGAGAGGAAAAGCGTAAGACTTGTGAAGGCCCCGGTCCCATCCACTGAGCGCGGTGGCCAGGACCGTCCTTAGTAGTCGTAGCTTTAGAGCCGAGGGTGCGGGGACTGAGGGCAGGAGAAGGTGATTACTGAATGAAGCATGACCCCATGCAAGAAATCAAACCCGTTCGCTCCTCACGCCACAGCCACAATGAGGCAGGTGTTAGTCATTCCCTTTAGTGCCCAGCCCCTCCCTTGTCCCATTGCTCTAACCATAGCGGCTCCCTGGGTTTCTAGACCAAGGTCTGTGTCTCAGACACCATAACACACACCCCTCTGCGTCTGCACTCTGTCCCACAGTGAGAGACATTCCCAGTTCTTTGAGAAGATGTCTCTCCAGGGCAGGTAATCTGGAAGAGCAGTCATTAACCTTGACACTGGACTTTAAAGACTATCATGGAGATGAAAACACAAAATCGGTAACTTGTGAGGAACTTATGGCACATTTAACACAGGCAGTTGTCCCATTTCTATACCCTTGTCATATATGTTGTGACTGTGGTAAAAAATGGAAAAAATATTCATTGTAGCCCATAATTGGAACAACGAATAAGGTTTCAATCAAAATTTCAGAGATCTAGACACCATCAACATTTGAGTAGCAACGATGTATTTGAGCTGCCCGTCCCAACCCACTAACCGTGACCCTGTGCTAGCTGACCACTGAGTGGATTAGCTAGTTGCTAAGGGTTGTAACTCAGGGTTCTCCAGAAAAGCACACCAGTGAGGCGTGTGTGGGTTGGTGGGTTACTGCAGGAGTTAGTTCACATGATGTCCCTTACAAAGGCTAAAGTCTGGTGGCTCTGAGACCCTCTGTCTCTAGTCACAAAGCTGGTGACCCAGGAAAGCAGTGTCGGGTGATATGAGTCTGAGGCCCAGGAACCAGAGCAATGCCTGTGTGGGTGGAAGAAAGATGGCAGTCCCCGCGAATGGGATTCACCCTGCCGTGCTCCCTCCTAAACAGGCCCTCCGATTGGGTGATTCCCGCCCACCAGGGTGAGGGTGGTCTTGCTCAGAGTCTCCTCATGCGTGTGCTAGTCTGCTTATAGGCACATGCAAAAGCTGTACTTCCCTGTCGGCTGGGCATCCCCTCAGTCCAGTGGTGTTAATATAAAATTAACCACTGGAGCTGAGAGAAGTCTAGAAGGGATCCAGAAGGGGCAGCTGTGACAAGGCAGGAACTTGGCCTGCTCAAGGCTGGAGTGGGCAGGGTCTGCCAAGAGAACACAGAGACCTGTGGGTGCTGAGGTCCAGCCTGCTACCCAGTGGTACAGGCAGAGGGAAGGGAGCAGGATGCTTCTTGCAGTGTCCCTCCAGCACCCTCTGTTGGCCAAGTCTAGATGACATATGTGAGTGTCCAGTGTCAATGGCAAGGCAGACCCATGGAATGGAGAGCTGGTAAATGCACACCTCCTCCATGTTGCTCCCAAGTGATTTTCTGAATCGCCCCAGTGACTGCATTCTCTGCCAAAATACTGTGTTGGCTGTCACCATTTTGTAAAAAATATTTTTATTTATTTATTTGAGAGAGAGAAAGAGGCAGAGAGAGAGAGGGAGGGAGAAAGTGGGTGCACCAGGACCTTTAGCCACTGCAAATGAACTCCAGACACATGTGCCACCTTGTACATCTGGCTTACGTGGGTTCTGGGGAATTGAGCCTGTATCCGTTAGCTTGGCAGGCAAGTGCCTTAACCACTAGGCTATCTCTCTAACTCAGCTGTCACCATTTTTAAAAGAACCTTTTTATTTTGGAGACATTTTAGACTTACAGGAAAGTTGCAGATATCCCTCACCTGAGCTCCTGAATTAATATTACCTGTAGTCATTGCAGTTATCAAACCTGGAATGTCATTGGGGCATACTGGGACATGTTGCTTTCATCTCACCAGCCTCTCTCTTAATGTCCTCTTGTTTCAGGACACAGAGTTGCATTTACTTGTTTCTTTTCATTCTCTTTCAGTCTATGGCAGTTCCTTAGTCTTTCTGATCATGACCGCCACATTTTTAAAGAATTTAAAAATACATATTTATTGAGAGGAGAGAGGGAGAATGGGCATGCCAAGGCCTCTAGCCACTCTACATACGAACTCCAGATGCACCTGCCACTTTGTGCATCTGGCTTTATGTGGGTACTGGGGAACTGAACCTGGGTCCTTTGGCTTTGCCAGCAAGTGCCTTAACCACTAAGCCATCTCTCCAGTCCTGAAGAATGTTTAAAAAAATTTTTTTTCAAGGTAGGGTCTCAGTCTAGCTCAGGCTGACCTGGAATTCACTATGTAGTCTCAGGGTAGCCTCGATCTCACAGCGATCCTCCTACCTCTGCCTCCTGCCTGCTGAGATTAAAGGCGTGTGCCCCCAGGCCTGGCTGATTTTAAGTTATTTTATAGAATGTCCCTAAGATCAGGTTTGGTCCATTTTTGTCAAGACTCCGTGGAAGGGGGGCAGTGGTCTTCTGTCATAGTTTGCTAGCACTTCCATAACAAAATGCACAGCCTAAGGGGCATTAACAATGGAAATTGACGTTCTCAGTCTGGCGTAGGTTTGCTTTTCTCGGAGCATGTTCTCAGACGGAGTTGGTGTTGGAGAGTTTCATGTCCAGTCCAGCCCAGCGTTCGTTTCTAGATGGATGTCATTTGCTCCATTCTAGTACGCACGGGCTTGCTGGCTCATATCCCTGTAAGAAACAAGTGTTAACCAGACCAGGTATGGAGAGCTATGGTGCATGGACCAAGTCCAGCCCACGTCCTGATATCTAGGATAACGTTTCATGAAAGGAACACGGCTTGACCACATTGTCTGTGAGTGCTTCCTGCAATGATCACGACACATGCTTGCAACAACAGAGTGCCTGCAGAGCTGAAAATGTTCACTGTCTGGCTTTGCAGAGTTAAGCTTGCTGACAGAAGTGTCATGTGCAGTTCTTTCAGTCCTTAGCCTGTCAAAGTACTGTTTCCCTAAGTTACTTTTCTCACCTGCAGTGTGGCATATGTATATAATAGTATATATAATATTATATATCTTATATACATATATTACATATATATATTATATATATATATATAGCACAGTTAGGCTTATTTATTCCTTGCTGCTTTTATTCCATTTTAGGTTTGCTACAACATAGTGCTTGATTGTAATGATTTATTTGGGGCTTTGTGAAACATGCATGACTCTGGCTGAGGAGTGGGAGCCGTACAAATGGGTGTTCTGTGCCACTCCTCATCCCTCCCCTTCCAGTTCCGTCCTGCAAGCTCTCTGCTCCACCCTATCATCCCCAGTAGTTTTGGTTTGTCTCTTGTGTGTCTCGTCTGGATCAGCAGAAGCATGCCCGCTTCTCCATGTGTGTCGTTACCACTGTGTGTGGCTCTCCATGTTGACTTTTTGAAACTTTTTTTTTAAATGTTTTTTTTTTACTTTATTTATTTTTGGAGAGAGACAGAGAGAGACATACAGAGAGAGAGAGAGGGAGAGGGAAATAGATAGAGATGGGCACGCCAGCAGTCTCTCAGCTGCTGTGAACGAAATCCAGATGCATGCGCCTCCTTGTGGGCAGCATTGCGCCCTTGCCTCACTTTTGCATCTGGCTAAACGTGGGACCTGGAGATTGGAACCGGGTTCTAAGGCTTAGCAGGCAGGCGCCTTAACCGCTAAGCCATCTCTCCAGCCCATGAAACTTTTTATTTATTTGTAAGCAGAGAGAAAGAATATGGGCATGCCAGGGCCTCCAGCTAGTGTAAACGAACTCCAAATGCATGCACCACTGCGCATTTACGTGGGTACTGGGGAATCAAACCCAGGATGTTAGACTTCTCAGGCAAATGCCTTATCTGCTGAGCCATCTCACCAGCCCTTCCATGCTGACTTTTGAACTGTGTGTTGATTAGTGTTGGTGACACTTCTCGTCCGGGGCAAGGTTCTCTAGCTGCACATTGCTGATGTTACGTGCGCCTCCCAGATCCTTCCCTCTTAGCAAGACTCCACATCAAGGACGATCCCCAGACAATTTCCCAACTAGAAGGAAGCAAAAGTGCCTTCATTGCCTTAATAGAGGCTGCTGCTCGTAACAGCAGCTCGGTCTTCATGGTGCCTTGCAGTACTGCTGCCTGTGATAAAGTGAGCAGTAAGTGCCACTTAATAAAATTCCAGTTAATAAACAGTCTCAGGTGTCGTCAGTTGCTGTGTCTGTATGGAATGATTCACCATTGGATCGGAGACTTTCTGAACCCTGGTTAATAAATATATTTTGATTTCATGAATCAATTTTACCCAGCCTCCCCTCCCCTTTTGGAAGGAGAGTGTCCTAGCACATGACAATAACCTATGAATTCCAGTTTAACTTGAGTGCTATCCTAGTTCATTTGGACCATAATAATAAAATACCATCAGCTGAGTGATTTATAAATAGCAGCTTATTGCTTTATAGGGGCTGGATGTCCAAGAATAAGGCATTGGCAGGTGTGGTGTCTGGTGAGGGCGTGTTCCCAGATGAGGAACTCGGGGTGTCTGTGAGGAAGGCAGGAGTCTCACTTGTGCGGGTGGGGCCTTCTGTCCTAATCACTCCTGAAAGTGATTACATCACGCTTGGGGGCTACACATTCAGACCACGTGGCCATTGATGCATTGTTGCACGTAACTCCTGCAAGTGAGGGTCACCTGTTGCAGGTCAGCCACTGAGAGGCTGAGATTGGGGGAGCTAGTGAAGCTTCAGGTTCAGGGGTCTGCACTCAAGGCTTGGCTCCAGCGACTTTCCGTAGTTAGCATTATCCAAGAGACATTTCTTTCTATCTTTTTTGGTTTTTCAAGGTAGGGTCTCCACTCTAGCTCAGGCTGACCTGGAATTAACTATGTAGTCTCAGGGTGGCCTCGAACTCATGGTGATCTTCCTACCTCTGCCTCCCCAGTGCTGGGGGTTAAAGGCGTGCCACGCCCGGCTCCAAGGGACATTTCTGTGAGCGCATTAGCCTGTCTAGTCAAGAATGGGGTGTGGAGCCAGGCGTGGTGGCACACGCCTTTAATCCCAGCACTCGGGAGGCAGAGGTAGGAGGATCGCTGAGAGTTCAAGGCCACCCTGAGACTACATAGTGAATTCCAGGTCAGCCTGGGCCAGCGTGAGACCCTACCTTGCAAAACCAAAAAAAAAAAAAAAAAGGGGGGGGTGTAGATTAAAACAGAGCCTGTATTAAGTTCCATAAAATATTGTGACTTTTTTCATTGTTGTCATCAAGTACCTGAAAGGAGGGTGCTGGCTCACGGTTTGGGGGACACAGCTCATCATGCCAGCACGAGTAGGAGGAGCTGGTCACGTGGCGCCAGCTGTTGGGAAGCAGAGAGAGATGGTTCTCAGCCTGCCTTCTCCATTTTATTCAGTCTGTGACCCTACCCCGTGGGTGGGTGCTGCCCACATTCACTGTGAGCCTGCTTGCTTAAACTTTTCTGGAAACACTCTCATAGAAACACCCAGAGTTGTGTTTCCATGGTGATGATAAATGCCATCCTGTTGATAGTCAAGGTTAGCCATACGTATTTCTATTGATAGAAATGGTTCTTTTAAAAAATAAACATAATGGACTTAAACAATTTTAAATAAAAATGGGGCAAGGTTTGAACTAGTGTTTGAAAAAAGACCTCTGCAGTCGTCATGGGCTGTCACACAAGCTTCTGGCTTGGTGTCTTCAGCCACTGTGCTCTTCTGCCTAATTGAGCATTGCTGGTCAACATTAATGGACCCTCTCCTTTATGTACACTGATCATTATGAGAGTCCTAGGATTTAATAGTTATATACTCAAGTTTTCTATCTGGATTTTAAAAAACTAGCTTTTAGGGCTGGAGAGATGGCTTAGTGGTTAAGGCGCTTGCCTGTGAAGCCCAAGGACCCAGGTTCGATTCCCTAGTACCCATGTAAGCCAGATGCACAAGGTGGCAGATGCATCTGGAGTTTGAAGTCCTGACATGCCCATTCTCCCTCCTCCTCTCAAATAAACAAATAAAATATTTTAATTAAAAAGAATAAAAAAGCCGGGCGTGGTGGCGCACACCTTTAATCCCAGCACTCGGGAGGCAGAGGTAGGAGGATCACCGTGAGTTCGAGGCCACCCTGAGAATACATAGTTAATTCCAGATCAGCCTGCACCAGAGTGAGACACCCTACCTTGCAAAACCAAAAAAAGAATAAAAAACTAGCTTTTAATTGTATAAATACTCAGAGCAGGAGTGATGGCCCAGCAGGTAATAGTGCTTCCTGTACAAGAACAAGGTCCCGCAGGGGCCTGGTTTTGACCCTAGCACCCACATAAATAGCTGAGTGTGGCCATGCATGTCTAACTCCAGTCTTGCCAAGGAGCAGAGACCAGCAAATCACTGGGACTCATGAAAATGGCAAGCTCCTGAATCAATGAGACTCCATCTCAAGGAAACGCACGGATTAGCTATGAAGGGGGCACATCTGACGTTCTCCTCTGGCCTTCACATGTTTGTACGGGATGTGTGTGCACATGCACCCACCCTACACACATGACCCCCAAGTCAGACGTAACACACAAGCACAAGTCAAATAAAACATGATACAAGCACTCAGTTACATTCTTAGAAAATAAAACCTTACAAAAAGCCTGATCTCTGTTGTCTCCTGCCTGTGACCTCACTTGTGCCCCAGCCTCTTTTCTTCCCAGTCTGAATAACTTTTACAGTCTCCTGCGGCCCCTTCAAGAGGAGCAGAGCAGCTGTGCCATATGCAGGGTGGTCCATGGAAGCTACAAGATGTTGCAGGCTCTTGGAGGACTTGGCTGGAGATGCAGAATTTCAGGCACTACCCAGACCCGTGGGGTTGGATGTGCATTCTTGTTACCAAGATCCTTAGATGAGTGTTGACACAGGACTTATGCATAGAAAGTGCAGCTGATGGGTTTAAAGTCACACATAGGGTCCGACACTGCAGCCTTTTCCATCAGCTTGATAGCCTCATCCCTTCCTTCTGCAGCCTTCAGTGACCACCCTCCTCCTCTTTGAAGGACATTGGGTGTCTGCTTTTGTGTTCTTGGAGGTGTCCAGTGTGGCAGTAAATTCCCAGGACATGTTCGGTGGATGGGTGCCCGACAGTAGTTGGATGGAAGGCCATGAACATTTTTCACTGAAAAACCTGCCCTGTTGTTGCCTTCTAAAGGGTGGTGTCAGCTGGAGTTTTAGTGTGTTTCTGTGTTTAATTTATAACATTACTTAAATTACTGCAGCTGTATAATTTTTTTTTTGGTCAAATTATTCCCCCACCCCTTTTGCTATAAAAATTTTGGGCGCTTTTTAAGAAAGACCATTATTTAATCTATAGGAAGTTTATACTCAGCCAAGGTCTGTGAGAAATTCTGGAGCTTTCAAGGCAAGGAATTGCCTTGGATTTCTGAGCAGAGAGCAGTTGTGTTAAATGGTTTTGTTTTCTCATAGCCATTCCTGAGTTGTGGTGGTTTGAGTCAGATGCCCCCTGTAAACGCATGTGTTTTGAATGCTTGGTCCCCAGATGATGACAACTTGAGGTGGAGCCTTGTGGAGGAGGTGTGTCACGGGGGGAGGGGTAACCTTGGTTTATTAGTTCTAGCTTGCCAGTGTTAATTTGGCTCAGTTTCTTGCTGTTTTCCACCTGCTGTGGCAGAGGTGATGTCTGGCCTCTCTGCTCATGCCGTCTTTTCCCCTGGAGACTGTAAGCCAAAATAAACCCTTTCCTCCCATCAGCTGCTTTTCATTGGGTGTGTTTACTTTTGGGGGTGGGTATTGAGGTAGGGTCTCACTCTAGCCTCAGGCTGACCTGGAATTTATGGTCTCAGGGTGAGTCTTCCAACTTTGGCCTCCCAGGTACCGTGCCTGGCTTGGTCGGGTTTTTGCTCAACCAACGTGAACGTTAACTACGACATAAATCTTTCAACTTGTGTGTTTTAAGCCTTTAATTACAGTTTTATAGTTGGATGTGTATGTACGTATATTGTACTTTTATTTTCTGTTAGGTTTATTATAAGGTAATTTTCCTGGCTTTTATAAAAATAATTTTTAAAATGTTATTCATTTTTTTATTTGAGAGCTAGAGACCCACAGAGAGGGGCAGAGTATGGGTGTGACAGGGCCTCCTCATGCCACTGTACATGAATTCCTGATATGTGCATCAGGTCTATGTGGGTCCTGGGAATCGGATCCTGTCTGGTGAGCTTTGTATGCAAGTACTGTAACACCTGCCCATCTCCAGGCCCAGTGAAAATGATTTTTAAAAGACTGATTTCTAATTGATTGCCAGTGTATAGGGAACACCCTGGGCCTTTTCATGTTCACATATCTACTTCATTTGTTAGACATAATAGATACCAGTATTAGAGAACTCGGATTTTCCAGGCGGACAGTTACATACTTTCTAGTTAAGGAGAGTTAACACTGTCTTGTGTCTGGTGAAGGCTTGTTTCCCGGGAGGACAGTGTCATGGTACGTAACATTGCTGTCATCGGCGTCACTTCCCGAGGCTCAGTGCACCACTGTTTAAAGTGTGAGTTTCTCCTAAATGTCTTACAGGGATTTTTCTGTCTGTCTTTGCTGGTGAGGTGGTCTTTGTTGTTGTGGTTGAGACGCAAGTGGAAGTGTGCTTCTGCATGTCCTTGACACACTTGGGACCCTCTCCAGCATCTAACACCACAGGGCTAGACTTTCTGAGTGAATGTCCCCGCTGTTCCCGGGACACACGGCACTCAGCATCATGCTTTCTTTAGCTGTAGATGAAACTGACTTCTGTCTGTGTGAATGTATTTTTGTTATACTGTCTCAATTTTATCAGAATTTTGTATGTCCATATTTTGGTAGAATTTGCCCAGAGTTACCTTCTTAGACTTATAATAAGTAAACTTGTTTTTTTTTGTTGTTGTTTTTTGGTTTGTTTGTTTTTTTGGTGTTTCGAGGTAGGGACTCACTCTGGCCCAGACTGACCTGGAATTCACTATGTAGTCTCAGGGTGGCCTCGAACTCACGGCGATCCTCCTACCTCTGCCTCTGCTGGGATTAAAGGCGTGTGCCACCATGCCTGGTTTAAACTGGGTTATTAACACTTCTGTGACAGCAATAAACAGAAGTACACAGCTATTTTCACTTCCGCATTTAGTTAACATTGCCCCTAGCAAACTTTTATACAGAAACTATTTCCTAAAAATACTGGAGTAACTTTTCTTGAACTTTGTACAAACTATTTTTGTATTCAGTAGACTTTTTTTTTTTTTTTTTTTTTTTTTTTTTGAGGTGGGGTCTCACTCTGGTCCAGGCTGACCTAGAATTCACTATGTAGTCTCGGGGTGGCCTCGAACTCACAGCGATCCTCCTACCTCTGCCTCCCAAGTGCTGGGATTCAAGGCGTGCGCCACCACGCCCGGCTCTAGTAGACTATTTTTTGAGTTGAAATGAGGGGGAAGAGGCGAGAGCTGTAGAGTCACTGACTGGAACTTGCTTGAAGGTGAACTTAGCAGGGTTTCCTGACCCCCGAGCCAAGTTACCCCCGGAGAAGGCTGTTCTTCAGCCCACTGTGGGGATTCCACTCTGCTGAAGTGGACATCGATAGGGGGTTTTGTCTGCTTGTCATGGAAATACACTTAGCAGTTGGGCCACCCGGACCGGGGTTCCACACACTCAACCATGCCCAGTATTTTGCCGTGAGTTCTGGAGATGAAATCCAGGTCATCATGCATATGAAACATACACTTGACCAACTGAGCTGTGTTCTCAATCCATTTTTTTGGCCCCAAACTATCTTGGTGGTTTTTGTGCATTTTGGTTGATTTTTTTTTTTTTTTTAAGTTTTACTTTGGATGTGATTTTCCTGAGTAACAAAACAGTAAGTTTGAATGCATGCCTGTGGTTGGAGAGTAATAGCAAGCCAGCGACTGTGTGCTTCAGTGGAGATGGTGTGTAGTAATGATCCAAGTACGTGGGGGTCTCAGCCTCATCCTTTCCACCCCCACATCACCACCACGCTCACGCGCGTGTGGAACATGGTTGAATATCATCTGTGCATTTGTAAATTATGAGCACTTCCGCTTACATTAAAACCTTGTTTTATGTCCCACTTGTCCCATTGTTTTAAATACACTTCATTTTGTGAGCATTTTGCTTTTTCAGTGTGCTTGTCCTTTGTAATTATGGTACATACAAAAGTGTCACATGGGTTTATTCTGGGACCTGGCTAACTTCAAGGAGACCCTTCCGAATGCCTGAGCCTGCAACTGTGTGTTTATTTCCCAGGAAGCATTTAATTACAGGTGCGCCGTCACAGGCAATATTGCAACCCGCGCTTGGGTCGTGCTTTCCATTTTGAGAGGATTCAAAAAAAAATAGATAAAATTACTGGATGGAAAACCATGAACATTTTAAGCTTTTATTGGAGCCAGCTATTACCAGGAATCACGGAGACAGCCACCTGAGGATTCCCTTTCCAGCACTGGGTATCATGTAGCAAACAAAATAGAGCAATCAGCTTACTTGAGAGAAAAGTGATATTTTTTAAACTTGTGTGTTTTAGATCAATAGAAGCTAAGTAAATGGGTTTGCAATTTTTGTTAGCCCTTTTCCAGTTGAAAGTCATTTAATGCTAACCTCACATTTTAAGGCCCTTTTAAGGCAAATGTATTTTTCAGTTTATCTCTGTTTCTGTGCTGTTTATTTTTTACTTGTTGAAATGTAGGAAGGTTCGTTTGTCTTGCTGTTTATAGTTTGAACTCTATAGACAGTCCTTTCCAAGTATAAAGTTAGAATTGTCATTGTAAGCATTTGAATAATTAATAGATAATTTACAATTTGCCCCAGCAGAGTGTGTTTGCCCAGTGCTATATCTTGAGGGTCTGAGAATCATCTCAAGCTAGTGGTCCCAGTGACGAGCCATGCCTTCTCACCCGCAGCAAACTTCTCTGTGTGAATCTGATTGGGGCTGCTTCACTACATCAGAATCAGAAAGTTTACCCAGATGGTCACTTTATTGGAGCAAAACATTTTGCCAAGAAACTTGTAAAAATATCCTTTTCATAGTAAGAATGCTAAGTATTGCTAATTTTTCTTGCTGCATGGTTGCTGCTAAAGTTACATTAGCCTTCTTATCCTTGAGTAAGGTGTTAGGAGCCATTCAAATTAAAAATGGAAGCTAGGAAGTAGAGGGGTGGGTAGGAAAAAATAGGTTGATGTTCTCTCTCTCCGGAATTGACAATGTAGTCTCAGGCTGGCCTCAAACTCAGAGCATTCTTCCTACCTCTGTCTCCCAAGTGCTGGGATTTAGGGCATGAGCCACCATGCCAGGCTTGATGTTCTTTTTAAGGAGGACCATTTGCCTCCAAGAAAGAGAAAGATTTTGGAACCGTTTGTTAAAGGAACACTGAGCAATGTCCTTGTAAAAGTCACTTACTGCTTGCAGCTGAGCCTTTGCCCGCGGTGACAGTCCAGGCGTCAAGGTCACGTGAAGATGGGAAGTGTGGTTGCCGCACCTTTGGATGTGGTTCCTTGTCCCCCACTCGCCAGTGGACTTTCCTCTTGTGGATGCCCAGGTTCCCACTCGTGCTCTGCGCGTCCTGCTTTGCCTGGTGGTTTTCTTGTCTTCTCCAAGAGGGAAGCACATGTGTTGTGTAGGAAACTGTTCAGCTGAGGAGGGGTGAAAGCCAGCTGTACCCACGGTCTGTCAGCACTGACCTTGCGAGGTAAGATAGTGCCAACTGTGGCGCTGTTCTTTCAGCAGGTGCCAGGAGACGAGGGCACAGGGCTTTCTTGGAGTTCTTTGGAAAGCATCCATGCCCTTCTAGCTTTAGATCCACACACTCGTGTGTGAAAGGCAACACAGGTGTTAGGTATGTGCCACACTTTCTGAGGGGCCTGAGCTTGGGACTGGCCAGCCCCTGTGACACCCCAGAGATGGGTGCTGGGAGTTTGGGAGTTGACCCTCTGTATCCGTTCTCTATATTTAGCCAACTAGGGACGGTTACCTAGCTCCCTCTCCCCCCAGGCTGCTGAAGGTCTGAACTTGAGCCCTCATGCTTGCATGGCAAGCTCTTGACCCAATTCTCAGCCCCTGGCTTCTTTTTTATTTTTTGTGTTTTTTAAACATCAAATAAACCTTACATTCTTGGAATAAATCACATTTGTTCATGGTGTATAGCACTGTCAGTGTCTGGGATATTAATAATCCTGTTATCAGATGAGGCTTTACTAGTCAGGACCCCAGTTTTGCGAATTTATCTACTTACTACAATGCTTCTGAAACCCATGAATGAATAGTGCAAGCTTACGTGGTCATTCAGGGACGTACTTCCTGGCGGGCTCAAGTGGACTGTGGCTACATACTTGCTCATTGAGCTCTCACACAGCAAGAGCAGTGAGTGGTCCATTTATGGGGCTTTGAAGTCGAGCTAGGACATCTGCTGGTGGAGTGGCCCCAAGCAAGTCATTTTTTATTTCTAAAATTTGTTTGTGTGCGGGTGTGTGTGTGCACATACACAAGTCAGTACACAAGTAGTTGGTTGCTGCAAACTAAGGTTCTTTCTGTTTTATGTGGGCTGGGGAATTGAACCCAGGCTGGTAGCTTTGCAAGAAAACACCTTTAACCCCTGAGCTATCTCCCCAGCCTCCATTTTGGTTTTTTTTTTGTAAATAAATAGACTATGCCAGGATCAGTTGATTCTAGGATTTTACTTTTAAGCTTTATGCAGATTATTTTTTAAAACATTTTTATTTATTTGCGAGAGAGAGAAAGCATGGGCGCACCTGGGTCTCTTGTCACTTTTTTAAATTTAATTTTATTTATTAGAGAGTGAGTGAGCGAGAGTGCGCAAGAGCAAGCAAGCATGGGCACACCAGGGCCTCCAGCCACTGCAAACGAATTCCAGATGCATGTGCCACCTTGTGCATCTGGCTTCTATGGGTCCTGGGGAATTGAACCAGGATCCTTTAGCTTTGCATGCAAATGCCTTAACTGCTAAGCCACCTCTCCAGCCCTCTCTTGCCACTTTAAATGAGTTCCAGACACATGCTCTGCTTTATGCATCTGGCTTTACATAGGTACTGGAGAATCAAACCTGGGCCATTAGGCTTTGCAAGCAAGTGCCTTTAACTTCTGAGCCATCTTCCCAGCCCTAGGTTTTTTCTTTTTTCACATAGTTTTATTTATTTACAAGCAAAGGGGGGCAGGAAGGAGGGAAGAAAAAGAAAGGCCACACCAAGGCCTCTTGCCGTAGTACACACACTCAGTACTCGTATCCTTGTGCATCTGGCTGTCTGTAGGTATTGGAGGATTTAATCCGGGCCGACAGGCTTTGCAAGTAAGTGTCTTAATGAGCCATCTCCCCACACTTGTGGTTGAGTAGTCATAAATTCAGTGTTGGCATTTTATTAAATATAACTACCATATCATGAATTAACTTTAAAATTTAAATTTTTGGTAAACAGTTTAATAACTTGTCTTCCTAGTGACATGTTCAGAATGTTGCTTCAAAGGATCTTCTACTTTTCCTTAAGAATTTTTTTTTGGAGGGGGTGGTTTCAAGGTAGGGTCTCACTCTAGCCCAGGCTGACCTGGAATTCACTATGTAGTCTCAGGGTGGCCTTGAACTCATGGCAATCCTCCTATCTCTGACTCCTGAGTGCTAGGATTAAAGGCATGCACCACCATGCCCAGCTCTTGTCCTTATGATTTTTTCAAGATTTTTAATAAATTATATTTATTTATTTATTTATTTATTTATTTATTTATTTATTTGAGAGAGAGAGAGAGAGAGAGAGGAAGGTGCGCCAGGGCCTCTAGCTGCTGCAAACAAACCACAGACGCATCTGTCTTACATGGGTACCAGGGAATCAAACCTGGGTCCTTAAGTTTTACAGGCAATCACCTTAACTGCTGAGCCATCACTCCAACCCTTAGAGTTTTTTGACTCACTGATTACTGGAAGATTTTTTTTTTTTTTTTTGAGGTAGAGTTTCACTCTAGTCTAGGCTGGCCTGGAATTCACTATGTAGTCTCAGGGTGACCTCGAACTCACGGTGATCCTCCTACCTCTGCCTCCCGAGTGTTGGGATTAAAGGTGTGCATCACCACACCTGGCTCAAAATTTTTTTTTTAATTTGTTCAATCCACTGAGCCAATTTCCCAGCCCCTTGTTTTAGGTTTGTTTCTCTTTGTGTGTGTGTGTGTGTGTGTGTGTGTGTGTGTGTGTGTGTGTGTGTGTGTGCTGGTGTGGCGCCCCATGCTTGCCTGCAGTACTCTGTGGGCTCACATGTGCTGGAGGAGATGAGGTGACCTTCATCCTACACACACACACACACACACACACACACATTATCCCTTGCTCGGAGTCTACTGATTCTAGAGCTTGGTGTCCCAAGCCCCAGCGATGACCAGTCTCTGCTCTCCATGAGACTGAGGTTACAGAGTGTGTGGCCATGCCCAGTTATTTTCATGAGCTTTGGAGATTTGAACTTGGAGTGGTCTCAGGCCCTCTCGCTTATGCAGGAAGCCACGTTAACCACTGACCCATCTCTCCAGCCCCCCAGTGTTTGCTGCCTGGAGTTTGGAGTCCCGTTGTTTCAAGCATTTCTGTTGATCATTGTCCTGTTGAGGACCAGACTGGCTCCTTGTCCTTGGTCTCTTGTGTGAGTGTTGAACTTAGTCTGTGTTGTCTGCTGCCTGTGTAGCCATTGCACTCTTGGTTTACTGTTCACGTACACTATCTTTCTCATCTGTTCACACTCAAGTCTGTGATTGTGAATCTAAAGAAAGTCTCTGGCAGACAACTTGGAGTTGGTCAGGGTTTTATATCCATTTTGTCGGTCTTTCCCATTGTGCCGAAAAGCTGAATTACATTTAAAGTCATTACTGATAGAGATACCTCTTGCATTTTGCTTTTATTACCTCTTAGGCTTTTTTTCCTAACTTGTTTTCCCCAATTATTAAGTGGTTGGTTGATTTGTGTGTGGGATATGTTGGATTGTTTTATGATTCTCTTCTCATTTATCCTTTTAATATTTTAGACATTTTCTTTTTTTTTGGTTTTTTGAGGTAGGGTCTCACTCTGGTCCAGGCTGACCTGGAATTAACTATGTAGTCTCAGGGTGGCCTCGAACTCACGGCGATCCTCCTACCTCTGCCTCCCGAGTGCTGGGATTAAAGGCGTGCGCCACCACACCCGGCTAGACATTTTCTTTTTTAAAAAATGTAATACTCTTACTTGTGCTTTCTTTTTTAAAAATATTTTTCTTTATTTATTTGAAGGGAATATGGATGTGCCATTTCCTCTAGCCAGTGCAAATGAACTCTGGACACATGCATCACTTTGTGTACCTGGCTCTGCATGGGTATTGGGGAATTGAACCCAGGCTGTTAAGCTTTGCAGACAAGTGCCTTAACTGCTGAGCCGTGTCTCTAGCCTAGTTTATTTAGATAGTTTCTTCATGGTGATCATGTAAATAACATTTACATGTTAATTTTTAACAGTATGATTTGAATTGATCCTGGCTTAGCCTCAGTAGCATATAAGGGTCTCACTCTAGCCCACGTTGACCTGGAATTCACTGTGTGGTCTCAGGCTGACCTTGAACTCACAGTAATTCTTCCCCTGCCTCCCGAGAGCTGGGGTTAAAGTGGTGTGCCATCACGTCTGGCGTGACACTTCATTTTCAGATAGGCTTTGTTGAGAGGATTTTGCCCAACTGTAAGCTAACAAAGCATTCTTCAAAGTCCACAACGCCTCCCTGTGACGCTGTCAGTAGGTCAGTGGTTTCATCAGAGTGGCCCTGCTCCTCCCAGGCCTCCATCTCCAGAAGCCTAATATAAGTTGAAGATGCGTTTAGTGCCCGACAAACCTGCCAGACCGCCCCACCCTGGGCACCACCTGTGGTGACCACCGCTCAGTGGTCTCTGGAAGTGCCGTGGACCAGTGCTGGCTTTTGCATGTGGACGGAATATAAAATGGGTCTGTTCACGAACCTTTTTACAGTCTGTCTGCAGTCAACTTCAACGCTATACAGTAAACAACGGTCTCCACGCTATGACGATTACTGCGGCCCTGTGGCCTCCTGCTGTGCTTCCACAAGCTTTGTCTAGTCCGTTAAGACATCGGGTTAGTGACTCTGAAGAAGGTGTCCCCCCAGTGTGGTTTTGTTTCCAAAGTTCTCATTAAATTGCCCGAATGCCCCCGTTTAAAGTTGCTTTCACATAAGCACACTTGAGATGGTTCACTGGACTTGGCTTTGCTCTCCGCCCGCCCTTTTCTGTAGCCAGTAAGTTTCCCTGCCAAGGGAAATCCTTTAGTCTAGCTGGTTCTTTAATCAAGATACGAACTGTTTTGCTCAAATACTTTTTACAAGCATTGTTTTCTGAAACCTCTGTTCAGAATACCATTGTTCCACGCAGAGTTTCCTAAGACCAAATACTAGCAAGTACACTACCTCTTTGGTGCTTGTGAATCTTTTGGGCTCTGTGAAGCCTCTGTAAAATTTATCCACTCTCTAATTAAACAGAGGAGCTTGTAAAGTGGTTCTTTCCACAAGTGGGAATATTTCAAAGCAGACTCGGTAAATTTCAAAAGTTACTGTGCATTTAAAACTTTTTAAAAAGACATTCAAAAATTTTTTGAGAGGGAGAGGCAGGCAGAGAGACAGACATGGCATGCTGCAAATGAACTCCAGGCTAATGCATCACTTTGCGTCTGGCTTTACGTGGGTACTAGGGCATTGAACTCCAGGCCAGCAGGATTTGCAAGCTGAGCCATCTCTCCAGTCCCCATTGTTAAGCTTTAAATATTCACTTTTTCAATTTATTACTTAATTTTCTATTGATTCGTTTCACTGTACTTATGTGTAAGCTTTGATTTCAATAATTGTTGTTTTCCAAATGCTTCAAAAACTAATTTCTTTTTTGTCTAAGAAATTGTCAGCTTTAAAAATATTTATTGACTCTTTTGATGTATTTCCAGCTGATTTTGAACAAAATAAACCCCAGATTTAAAAGTCCTAACCAAAAGAGTCAAAATCATTTTGCTGTACTTGCACTGATTTTCAGAGTCGTCATTTGAAGGCTCACCTGGTGTGCGGCACAGGTTACGCTGCTGTGCAGGAGTAGTTTTAACTTGTTCATTCACACCATCCATGAACATTTGTATTTGTGTTAAAAATCACCAAAATAATCTACATTTTTATAGCATTGTTTATAGTAACGTGAGGATTTTACCTAGTTCTAAGGTGGGGTCCAGCGAGCCTTTGCTATCAAGGGCCAGTAGTAAGTACGTTTGTGGGTCATCTGTGTGTCATGTCTAGTCATAATTCCATGATGGTAACCCAAAGGTAGCTATAGACAGTATACAAATGAGTCTGTCACTGTGTACTGGTATAAATTTGTTGACAGATGGGGAGATGTGAATTTTAATTTTTTCATGCACCACAAATGACAGATTCTCTTGGTCTTCTCCCAGCCACTGAAGCCTGTGCAAGTATTCAGTCTGCAGGCCCGGTCAGAACACGTGGTCCGCGACTGCTGCTCCTGGCCTCCGGGACTCAGGGGAGACGCAGTGGAAGTCCTTCCACAGCTGAAGGTGCCAGCGCGTGCTAGCTGCTCTGTCACTTTCTGTGGGTGCAGGAGAGCATTTCTGGAGAGAACGGAATGATTCATTAGAACACTCGCTCCATCTAAATGAAAAGTCCCGTAACACAACATGTAAAATGCTATAGTTGTGTAAATGCAATTCTTCTAAAGGTGTTATATATTTAATTTATGTGTGGGGGGGCGATGTGTCATGGTCTCTTGCTGTTGCAGGCGAATGCCTGTCCAGCATTATGTAGATACTGGGGAGTTGAACTTTGCAGGCAAGGACTCACTCTGACTCTCTGCCTGCCCCACGACACATGTGTACAGATGAGCAATCACACAGGCATCATTAGCATGAGCGGTGAGAATCCTCATTTGTAAATGCACATTTAATTTTTTAGTTTGTTGCTATTACAGTGGCTTATTAGAAAATACAAGTAACCAAAACAACCAAACAAAATAGTGTGGACTTGGGCTATCCCATGAACAGTAGACCCGAGGGCCTGTTTCTGTAACTGTTTCCTAGTGCTGCTGCTGCTGCTGCTTCTTTCTTTCTTTTTTTTTTTTTTTTTTTTTTTTTTTTTTTTTTTTTTGGTTTTGCAAGGCAGGGTCTCACTCTGGTCCAGGCTGACCTGGAATTCACTATGTAGTCTCAGGGTGGCCTCGAACTCTCTGCGATCCTCCTACCTCTGCCTCCCGAGTGCTGGGATTAAAGGCATGCCCCACCACACCCGGCTCCTAGTGCTTCTTGCACAAGAGCCTCTGAACCTAGCAGATGTGTTCCACCAGTGGATGCCCTGTGTCCCTGGAGAACTGTTGTCTACAGGACCTGGAAAAGGTCCAGGAAATGGGTGTCTCATTGCTTGCTGACTTCCACAATGTGATGAGGCTAGTAGGCAAGACTCAGGTTTAGCACATTAAACCCGGACAGGCTTATTCATGAATGATGGAGTAGATGTACAAAGGCCAGACCAGTTTGGATAACTAGGCGGCAGGCGTAAGCCAGGACTTCTGACGAACCAGGTGTGTGATTGTCCTACATGAATGCATCAATCAGCTATTTCCTGATGGGTCTCTTTCCTTGTCTCAGATGCTCAGCAGAATAACCTATATGGTTCCTACAGCCTGCTCTAGTCATGCAGCGTGCTCCCAGTTACCTCCTAATAGGGCTACACTTGCACAGCCCTGCCATGTGAGCCATGAAGACTCCACACAGCTCTGTCTCCTTCTTGAAACCCAGAGTGAGGCTGGAGAGATGGCGCAGCTGTCAGAGGCATGCGTAGAGCCTGCCGGATTCCCCAGTACCCACTGAACAAAGGGGTGCATGCCTCTGGAGTTCATTTGAAGCGGCAAGAGGCCCTGCCACGCCACACCCAGTCTCTCTTTCCTGTTCTTCCTCTCCCTTGTGGGAATTGGAAGACGATCTGTGAGATCTCTCAGTGTGGCCCAGGTTCTGCCTCAGAAAGGTTTTCTCCAGAACCAACCAGTGTTGTGATTTTTAATTTAAAGATTTTTTTTGTCTTCTTAAGCATTAATAGCACCTGCTGCACCCCGCTCTCTATAGCAGGATAGACCTCCTCAAAGCAAGGCTAGCAGGTCTTCAGTTGGTTCTATAGGACAAGATGCTGGAGGTTGTTTCTGTGTCATATTCTGGAACAGCACCTGACAATTATCAAGTGTCCACTGAGTGAACAAATGAACAGATTTAGAATAAAGCTTCTAAGACAGCAAACTGATTTTTTAAAAAGTTTTAATTTATTTATTTATTTATTTATTTATTTATTTATTTATTTGAGAGAAGGAGGCAGAGGCAGAGAGAGGGAGAGTGGGGAGAGAGGGAGAATGGGCACACCAGGGCATCCAGCCACTGCAAACCAACTCCAGTTGCATGTGCCACCTTGTGCATCTGGCTTATACGGGTCCTGGGGAATCGAACCTGGATCCTTTGGCTTTGCAGGCAAGCACCTTAACCGCTAAGCCATCTCTCTAGCCTAGCAAACTGATTCTTTAGTGATCTAAATTATTTATTTCTTGGAATAAGTTTTATAGAAATTGAAGGGTTTTATGAAGATATTTAAAAAGTAAACCAGAATTACTGATAATCCCTGCCAATTAATTTAAAAATTTTTAATTTTTATTATTTATTTGTAAGCAGAGAAAGACGGAGAGACAGACTGGGTGTGTCAGGGCCTCTGGCTGCTATAAATAAAGTCTGTATGTGGTGCCACTTTATTTTATTTATGTATTTATTTATTTTTCTTTTCTTTTATTATTTTATTTTTTGTTTTTTTGAGGTAGGGTCTCACTCTGGCCCAGGCTGACCTGGAATTAACTGTAGTCTCAGGGTGGCCTCAAACTCTTGGTGATCTTCCTACCTCTGCCTCTTGAGTGCTGGTACTAAAGGTGTGTGTCCCCATGCCCGGCACGTGGTGCCACCTTGTATGTCTGGCTTTACGTGGGTGCAGGGGAATCAAACCCAGACAGTTAAGCTTTGCAGGCAATCACCTTAACCACTGAGCCATCTCTAGCCCCCTCTCCCAATTAATTTTGAAAGCAATTGCTTGTATCTTAAGCCACAGTTAGCACATATCTTGTCACAGTGTTGAATGTCTGTAATTTCAGTGTTTAAACAAGATGGGCTTGTAAGAGCAGCATGCAGTTCCCTGTTCAGAGTGTAACGGAATGCCTTCCAGACAGAAGTCACTGTTACATCAAGGTCAGCTGACCTGCATGTCCAGTTGAATGCAATGGCAAGCCATGAAGAGGGATTCTATGTACCTAGGGACTGCTGGCAGCAGATACTGCCTGATGTAGCTGCCTGTTTGCTGGCAGTGTTTTAGCCCTTTTGTGGGTTTAGAACATGCCAAGTGTTGGGAGTGGGTCTTATGCATATCTCAGCTGTGTAGCGTTTCACTTGGCTGTCTGAAGCCACTTGGGGTGCCTGGTGGCCATTTTGGCCTCTTATGAAGGTGTGAGGCAAAGAAAGGGTGCATAGTCCTTGTATCTCTATCGCAGATACTTGAAGCTTCCCTCTGTTTAAAACATTTGACTAATTTTTTTGCCGGACGTGGTGATGCACACCTTTAATCCCAGCGCTTGGGAAGCAGAGGTAGGAGGATTGCCGTGAATTCAAGCCCACCCCGAGGCCACCCTGAGACTACATGGTGAATTCCAGGTTAGCTTGGGCTAGAATGATACCCTACCTCTGGAAAAAAAAAAAAAAGAAAAAAGAAAATATTTGACTAAGTTTTCTAAACTTCACCTTTGGGCAGAGCAGATATTTGAGGTACTGCTGTGACACACACAGTGGACCCCAGAGCAGATATTTGAGGTGCTGCTGTGACACACACAGTGGACCCCAGTCCCAGAGCTGCTTTCTCTGTTTGCTTGGATGGCAGTCTTACTGAAGAGCATGCTGATGATTTGGGAACCTTAGTGAAATGTTAATTGTAGTCTGTCATCTTGCCTTTAGAGTCCTGAAGGCAAGGATTATTAATTGTGGAATTAAAATTAAAAGTACTATTTTGGGCTGGAGAAATGGCCTAATTGTCAAGGTGTTTGCCTGCAAAGCCAAAGGACCCAGGTTCAATTCCCCAGGACCCACGTGAGCCATGTGCACAAGGTGGTGCTCATGTGTGGAGTTTGTTTGCAGTGGCTGGAGTCCCTGGCACACCCATATTCTTTTTTTTTTTTTTTTTTTTTGAGGTGTAGGGTCTTACCACTGTGGCCCAGGCTGACCTGGAATTAACTTTGTAGTCTCAGGATGGCCTCGAACTCACAGTGATCCTCCTACCTCTGCCTCCCAAGTGCTGGGATTAAAGGCATGCGCCACCATGCCCGGCACACACCCATATTCTTTATCTCTCTCTGCCTCTTTATCTCTCTCTTTCAAATAAAAATTTAAAAAGTAAAAATGGGGTTCATAATGGTATTGAAGCCTGTTGAAAATGTGGAATGAAAAGCCAATTAGGAAAAGAGTTAATACTGACTTGGCAAAGTGAAGTCTTTGTGAAAGCACACATTAGCGACTGTCTGCCAGGTCCACATGGCTGTCAAGGTTGATATAGTTGCCAACAGTGACTACAGACACAGCTACCAGATCTGTATATGCTCTTTTCAGAGATTCTTGACACTTTTCAGGATTCTGTGCTGTGTGTTACCTAATTGATTCAAGGATATAATTTTATTAAGTGTTGTTAGGCATAAACATCACTGTGCAAAGAATAGGGGTCATGACCTGTCTGGCATCTTTGAGCTGAATGGGACCTTTGATGTGGCAGAGTAGGGGTCTCACTCTAGCTCAGGCTGACCTGGAATTCACTATGTAGCCTCAGGCTGGCCTCGAACTCATGGTGATCCTCCTACCTCTGCCTCCCAAGTGCTGGTATTAATGGCATGGTCTATACTTGTCGTTACAGACTTATAAAGCAGAATTGCCAATCTACATTAACCTTAATAATGACACAGATGTCACTCTAAGTACTTTACTTTTTGCCTATACTTTCTATCTTAGGGGTTAAGACCAAGTAGGCTGCCAAAATTTAACTCTTGTTTTTTAAGGTCAATTGCAGCTGTTTAGGTGAGCCCTGTGGCTCAACATTGTCCTTTTTATTCAGTGAGACTGCAACTGTGGGCAGGTGCCTCCCACATCCAGACAGAGTTCTCCCTTGTCAGTTAACCCTCTCTGGAAATGCCCTCACAGGCACAACCACCTCTGTCTCCTAGGTGATTACAGATCCATTCAAATTGACCATGAACGTTAATAACCATAAAACAAAAGGTGGCCAAGCCAATAGAATCTAGGGTGTAGGGTAAAAGACACCGAACAGGGAAATATGAACACAGGCATCTGTTTTCTTAATAATATATAGATAAAAATAACAAGTTTAATCTGCTTTATAGGGTTGAGTAGGTAAGAGTAATATTAGTAAAAAGGCATTCCAAGTGCATATAATGATAATGGTCAGGCCTTTCTGAGTAATAGCCCAATCTCCACAATGCCCCCCTGCCCCGAGCCAGGGGCCAGTAATGCGTTGTCTCCAGGATGCAGTGAACATACTCCTCTTCTCTTGGGACTGTTTATAATAGTCATCTCTTTCATTCCATAAATATCCTCATTTTGAAAAGTGACATCTCTTTATAAG
This sequence comes from Orientallactaga sibirica, assembly GCA_036365145.1. Classification (NCBI taxonomy): domain Eukaryota; kingdom Metazoa; phylum Chordata; class Mammalia; order Rodentia; family Dipodidae; genus Orientallactaga; species Orientallactaga sibirica. Next base: position 7,787,862 of record JAEOAD010000463.1, on the reverse strand, counting down.
AATTGTACTGTAGCCCTAACATGAATAATGGTGCCCCAAAAGAAATCATTCTGTGGTGAGGTATAGATTAGGAAACAAGGAGAAATTCACCTTTGTGGTCCCTGAGTGCTTGTGCAGACCACATGCTGGAATTCAGCTAAAGTGACAGGAATGCCAACAGGCGACAGATGAGATAAACTTCTCCACTGGGGTGGTGGGAAGAGGGGTGGAAATAATTTGGATACGTATTAAAGCTCTTCAAGACAAGTGTGTGAGAGAAACGCACACTATGAGCTGGGTGTGCTGGTTCATGCTTAAATCTCAGCCCTTGGGAGGCTGAGGCCGGTAGATTATCAGGAGTTCAAGACCAGTCTGGTCTACATAGTGAGTTCAGGAGCCTAGCCTGGGCTACCGAGTGAGACCCTGTCTCAATAAAAGTATGCTCGTGGGCTGGAGAGATGTCTCAATGGTTAAAGCACTTGCCTGCAAAACCTAACAACCCAAGTTCAATTCCCCAGTGCCCATGTAAAGCCAGATACACAAAGTGGCACATGCATCTGGAGTCCATTTGAAATAGCTAGAGGCCCTGCATGTCCATTCTGTCTCTCTTCTCTCTCTGCTTGCAAATAAATAATTTTTAAAAAGAAAAGTGCACTCATTAATTGATAAAATTCTTCATTGAACTATCAAGCATAAAATCCAGGAGTACTACTCATGGGGGGGCGATTTGGGGGGTTAGTTACACACTTGCCTGCGAAGCCTAATGACCTGGGTTTGATTGCCTAGTCCCCACGTAAAGCCAGGTGCACAAAGTGGCACGTACATCTAGAGTTCTTTTGCAGTGGTTGAGAGGCCCTGGTGGGCCCATTCCCTGTGTCTCTTCTTGAAAATACTGTCTTTTAAAAAAAGGATTTTAACGGAATGGGGGCAGATAGCCCGTCAATATCACAGCAACCAAAACAGTAACTGATTTCATCTTGTGGAGCCAAACTGTTTCTCACTGCTTAGTCACATTGAGTTTTGGGGGTGCTAACTGGGCACAGCATCAGCACCTACTTGAGTGGGTGGGCAGAGGTCTTCCTTCCAGGTGGACCTTGACCCACATTTGAGCTCTACTGCTTGTTCTGCAGTCACTAAAGGACACGTCACCTTTAGTTTTCTCAGTGTTGAGAACTGGCCGAGGGTGTGAGCACCTTACTGTCCAGGGAGGTCCTTTGCTGGGACTGTCCAGGCTCTCTCTGGTGGTGAGGAACAAGCCTGTAGGAAGCCGGAGTCTGGATGTTGTCTGTGGTTAAGGGTTCTTTGAAAAGAGAACAGAAAGACCATGTGCCTGCTCCATCCCTTCTGTGAGGACAGGAGCTGGCATCCACCTGTCCCAGCATCTCTGACCATGACTGCATTTGTCCACTCCTGGCCTCAGGTCAGTAGAAGTGTGTGGCTGCCATTTCTTTTAAAGCTGGGGGTGGGGCCCTGAAACCTCTGCCCTGCAGCTGGAAGATCAGCTTCAGCCCAGCTTTATTTACCAAAGGTGCTGCCTGGCATCTCGTGCGTGCGTGTGCTGTCTGCACCCTTTTCTGCGGTAGTTGCTTCGTTCGTTTTGACGTTGTTGTCATGGAACTGGGCCAGTTTTAGAGTCTTGTGCACTGGGCTTCCCTGACTGGTTCCTTCTGCTCCTGAGACGTGGAGTTGGGGTTAGAAGCTCAGTGAGACTGCGGTTGGCTCTTGCAACCTGAGGGGTTACCGCTGTCGCACATCCCACTGCCAGATGCTGGTCATGGCTGTGCCGCCTGTTGTGAAGGGACATGTTCCCCTTGGCTGGGAGCCAGTGACCTGTTGTGTCACTCTAGCACTAACTAGGCAGAAATCTCATTTCCTATTGTCTCAGCATGTGGATTTAGCATCCACCTGAGAGTCTCAGAGGGTGAAACAATTGGATAATTTTCTATATCTGTGCTTCTTTTTCTATTTAATAGCTCGTACTATTTTCTAATTAGTTTTCTTTTAATAATTAAGGTGAACTATAGTTCCTCCTAAAAAGGCAGGACTTTTTTTTTTCCTTTTTGTTTTGTTTTTCAAGATAGGCTCTAGCTGTATCCCAGACTGACCTGGAATTCAATCTGTAGTCTCAAACTGCCCTTGAATTTATGGCAGTCCTCCTACCTCAGCCTCCTGAGTACTGGTATTAAAGGCATATGCTACTATGCCTGGCAACAATTTGTTTTTTCAAGATAGCATCTCACTCTAGCCCAGGCTGACCTGGACTCCACTCTGTAGTCTGAGGGTGGCCTCCAGCTCACAGCTCCTACTATGTCTGCCTTCCAGGTGCTAGGATTAAAGGCATGCGCCACCATGCTGGCAACAACTTTTCTAAAAACCAGTTTTCAAGGTTTAGATTTATTTAGTGTTAAAGCTCTTTATTAATTGATAGATTTTTGTGTGAGTCAATGAGGACTTAGATTCAGTGATGTGCATCTACCTTTGTTGGACAGTTGTCCATGGAACCCTTTCTTATAAGTTCTTCACAATATGTTTGTATGTGTGTAATCTTTTATGCATTTATGTAGTTCCATCATTCTTTTCATCTCCACTTGTCGCTGGTCTTCATGGCGCAGGCCTCCCTTGTGCTTCCCTGCACAGTGGGTGAATGGAATAATGCTGGGTGATCACACGGAGCCGTTTACATGTTGAGGTCCTGGTCTGTACTTGCTGAGCCCAGTTCACACACAGCCGTCCGGCCTCCCTTGTTTAGCACCAAGGACAGCTCTGAGACCCTCCTTTCTCTCCCTGCTGGCCCCTCTGCCTCCTCCAGTAAGGGTAACAGTAGTGAGTGTTCACTACTGAAGGTTCCCCTCAACCTCCTTCCCTTCCCTCCCCACAACGAGCAGCTACTGCTTTTGGTCCTGTGCAGTGCACACTGGCTCCATTGCTACCTAGGCCCCCGAACAACAGCAGAGCACCTGCAGCCTGTCTCTGTGCCCTGGCATACCTTGTTTCCCTTCCTCGAGTCCCCACTGTTAACATGGTTATTTTTCCAAACACTGGTTTCTGACTTTTTGGGATTGTGTTTTGTGATTCTCACTGCAGTGGTATTGCTGTTTTTGTCCCACTGATGTGCACATACCACGTGCACATGTTCTCAAGAGTGTAGTCCCTTGAACGCTTACTGTACCCCAGTGAGTGCCCTGCAGCGCCCTCCGCTCATGTTGTGGGCCTCCTTCCTCATCTCAGTCCTCTGTGAAGCCAGCAGTACTGTCCACATCACTCTTTGAATGGGATGATAGGCAGTTGACAGTTGGGCATGTATTTACTTCCACATGTCACAGAGTTTGAACTTGTGGGTTCTTTTCATCTAAAGAACTGTGCACGCTCTAATGAATTATTTTGGTGGATGAGGCCATGTGGCTGTTGATCACCCAAGAGCTCCCCTGCATGTCCTTTCAGATGGGGTGGGGAGAGCTATGCCTCTTAGGATAAGTTACCAGATGAGCCAGGCGTGGTGGTGCACCCCTTTAATCCTAGCACTTGGGGGGCAGAGGTAGGAGGATCGCCATTAGTTTGAGGCCACCCTGAGACTGCGTAGTGAATTCCAGGGGGACGGGTGTGGAGAACCAGATAATCTCATGATGGGTAGAAAAGTGGTTCCAAGCCTGGCGGGCGTGAGCACTTCTCTCTGAGTATAGCTACACTTCACAGGGGGAGTTCTACTCATGTGTTGTAGCTTGAGAGAGGCTTAGTTCTACACACCCAGCATGTAACCATCCACCCCAGAACACACCAAACCGTGGTAGGCTAGCCAGTTGCTTTAAAAATATGAAGAGTAGCTGGTGTGGTGGCGCACGCCTTTAATGCCAGCACTTTAATCCCAGGCAGAGGTAGGAGGATCACCATGAGTTCGAGGCCACCCTGAGACTACATAGTGAATTCCAGGTCAGCCTGAGCTACGGTGAGACCCTATCTCAACCCCCACCCCCAAAAAAAATCAAAGAGTTCTTAGCTGAGATTAGGGGGAAGCAGTTCTCCTGAGGCTTCTGACTCAGGGTGAAAGGTGGGGCTAAGGTTGAAATTTGATGAAATCTGGCTTCAGGTTTATGAGATGTTTGCATAAGGCAAGTGTGAGCTTACTTACAAAGAACTGGAATTCGACACCTAGACTGTGCCTGAAGTTGCTTTAGTATAAAAGGAAAGAAAAGAGCCACTTAACATCCACCTTAGGGTTTTAGACGGGCTCTAAAGACATAAAGGTAGTGCGTGTGATGAAGAACAGACCCGTTACATGGAGTTTGCAGAGAGCTCACTGCATCTGCTGAAAGAGGCTGTGTAGGAAGCTGCATGAGTGGGCCAGGATCCGTCCCACAGCCTTCTCCCTTCTCTGGGGATGGTACTGCGAGCCCCTTGCCTCCAAGAGTTGGCCTCAAGATACAGTTGGAATATAACAACCCACTGCATACATCTGTTAGTACATAAAATGAAGTGTTCCATAGAGCACCGCCCTGGGTGCTCAGAAGGCTCAGCTCTAGCTTATTTTATGAAAGACCATCAATTCAAATGGCTTTATGATACACTTTGGGGTCTGCGCTTACAAGCAGGCAGGAGTCATTCTTGTGCAAAGGGGCGGGGTTTAGAACTTCGCCTTTGCCACGGCCAAGCTCCATACTGCAGTGTCTTGTGTGTTCTTTGGCTTGTTGTCTGGTGGGTCTGGCTGTATGCTCACCTTGAGCTGTCAGAAAGAATTACGATTTAATTTCTGACACATTAGCTTCTGAGATCTGACCCACACTATTATTCATGTAGCCTGTGGGTCTCTTGGCTGCTTATTAAGTTTGCTGCCCGTGTGGTCCCAGCACGGGAGGCAAGCACCTGAACATGTAAGCAGAGCGCTCCATGTGCCCATGGAGGAGGCCAGTGCATGTGAAGTCAGTCTCTGTGTGTCACATGGTAATTAGTGCTGAGGACGACAACAGCCCCCAGAGAAGCTGGAGTGTGGGGACAGTGCTTGGCATTTCAGGTGGCACAGCTGAGGGAACTGGGCTTGGTTGAGACAATGACCTGAAGGAGAAGAGGGAGTTGGCTTTGCAGAATGGAAGTGCACAGCAAGGGCGACAGGAAATGTGGGGACCCCAGGCTTGGGACAGCACAGGTTGTCTGGAGAGGAGGGGACAGAGGGTCAGCATGTGCCAACGTTGCAGGGGGTGTGTGCAGCATGCAGGGTTAGCAAAGCTGTTCTCAGGACCCCGGAAGTAAAGCTGGGCAACCTGAAGGGGGCTTCTGGGTGGACCCAGGAGAATCAAACAGCTGTGAAGCAGAGCAGAGCCCTCTGGAAGCCTGGGGCAGAGGGGAAAGAAGAGAGCTGAACTCACCTGGGGAAGAAGCATGGGGGCCCAGCCTGGGGAGGGCAGGACTCTGAGGGGCTGGTTACACGTGATGGGGAAGCTGAGATGAGGGGACTTTGCGCTCCCCACCTTCACGGTGCTTTGTTCATGGCTCTCCGCTGCCTTGAGTGCGGGCCAGGCTCCCGGCCAGCCACAGGGGTCAGTGCCGAGAGTGAGTGAACCGCAAGAAGAAGGCTCCCTTCTTTCTCAGCATCCATTCACGGCTCGGTGCTGGAGCTTGTGGCTTTCCTGGGTTGAGAAGTACAAGGGATTAAAAATGCCCCGTGACAACATTTACCCCATCCATCGCTCATGTTAGCTCAGTGGCATTCAGCACAGTAATGGTGACAGGCAGCCACCACCACTAGAGAGCTTCAGACACCCTCCCTCCCAAAAGCTTGAGATGGTCCAACTTTCCAGGAAAAGATTTCATATATATATAAATTTCAGAGCCAGTCTGAGAGATGGCTAAGTGGTTAAAGTGCTTGCCTGCAAAACCTAACAACCCAGTACCCAAGTGCAGCCAGACACACACAGTGGTGCATACGCCTGGAGTCCGTTTTTAGTGGCTACAGGCCTTGGCACGCCCGTATTCGTGTTCTCTTTTTCTCTCTTTCCTTGCAAATAAATAAAAACGTAAGCCAGGCATGGTGGCACATGCCATTCATTAGTCCCAGCACTCAGAAAGGATTAATTAATTAGTCACCATGAGTTTGAGGCCAGCCTGGAGCTAGAGTGTATTCCAGGTCAGCCAGGGGCTGGTGGGGGTGGGGTGAATCTCCTCATACATGAGACTTCCCTTTTGCTCTTGGAGTCGCTGGGGCCTCATCTGTGGTGGAGGTCGTCTTTCTGTAGATGGGACTGAACTTGCTGGGAGTCTTACAAGTTGTTCAACATGATTCCTGACCAAACCCACCTTTTCCTGCTAATGACCCCCTCTGCAAACTTGAGGCTGCCTCTGGCTTTGTTGGCCTTGGAAAGTCCTTGTGATGTGTGGTGTGTGGAAGCCTTCTGAATGGTAAATCCTGAGAGAATGACCTGTGCTCACAACGTCCTCTGTTTGTCCACTTATTTGTGTGTGTGCAGGGCAGGGAGGGACACGGGGCATGGAGGTTAGAGGACCGCTTCAAGGTATTTGTGCTCCACCTTCTTTGCGGCAGGATCTCCTGCTGCTCCAAATGAACTGTCAGATTGCAAGGAACCATCCCGTTATCGTAGGCATGTCACAGACACACGTGCCACTTTGCATCCTGCTTTATGTGAGCACTGGGGAATTGAACCTGGGCCAGAAGGCATTGCAGATAAGTGCCTTAACTGCTGAGCCATCTCCCCAGCCCGAGACTCCTGTTTTAGACTGTTTTAGAAGTTAATATTGATTGATCCCTAGAGTTTGCCACCTTGAGCAGTTTACTCCCCAAAAGTGTCACAGATGCAGAGCCAGATGTCATGGTACATGCCTGTAATCCCAGTAGTTTGGAGGTTGAAGTAGAAGGAACAGGAGGCCAAGGCCAACCTTGCAGTTGGAGGCCAGTGTGAGCTACCTGACCGGCCCCTCCAACTCAGAACCCCCCCCCCCCCAAAAAAAAACCCCACTTCCTAGTGAGTGAAAGCTTGTCCCAGTCCTTCAGCTAACCTTACAGGGAAATACCCTGTGTTTGATGCTTCAGCTTGAACTCTTTCTAAAGGAATAAAGTCAGCTTTATTCTTCAGTCTCCCCATGACTGTTGAGAAGGGCTGCTGAAGGAGCTGAGGTAGGGTGTGGTTTTGCTGAGTCTGTCTCCATGCAGTCTCAGGATTTCTCCACCTCGTGAATTGGCTAACCCTCTTGCTTGGGTATCGTGCCAGCTCGAGGCTCTTTGCTTCCTTCTATTTCCCTTTTCCCTCAGAATTGTGTATATTTCTGAATATGAGAATTTCAAATAGAAGCCTCATTAATTTCCTTTCTTTCATCTCCTATTATCTCCAAATATGCTTCTTGTTCAACTAAAGCTTTTATTTCTCCCTCAAGTAAAAATAGCTTTGTATTTCAAAAGGATACAGTCTTACCTTTAGGGGTAAATTCAGCAGTAAAATGAGCTATCGTGAGGGTATGGAAGCTGTGTGTCTGGGCAGAACCAAGCCCTGTATTTAGTACTACTCTTCCATGTTGCCGCCTGCTCCACTGTAAGACTCGCAAACATAAACACACTTAGACTAGATATCAAGCTCCCAACTATTTTGCCCTCAAAACTTCTGGTCCCCGTGCATTTTTGGGTAAGAGGCACACATGTACATCACCATCGTCAAGCTACACACTTGAGCAGAGACTGGAGCCTGTGTCCCCTGCCACGTGCCTGTCAGAGCTTGTAAGTGTGAACTTCTGCCCATGAGCTCTGTCTTAAGTAACTGTCCCCTCTGCCTTCCTCCATGTCATACACATCTTTCCATTACTTGCCTTTTGAGAGAGGGAGGGAGAGGTGGAATTTTTCTCCTAGTTTTGTGGGAACTAAATGAGTTAATACATTAAAGAGCTCAAAGCCGTGGTTGCCAGGTAAGCCCTGCAGTGCTAAGCAGCTGAGTCAGTGTCTGGTACCCGCCTCGTCTTTTGTCCATTGTGGGTCTGCTCTTTGTGGAAGAGTGTTCTGCTGGTCTGAGGATGGTGGCTCTCTTACTCACCTTTCTGGAATGATTGCTGTTTGGTGCTGTTTTCAGCAAGTCACAAGAGAGCTGTTTCACAGAACAAACCTATCTTTTGATTACAGTAAGAAGGAACTTGATTTCAAGAGTGACCTTCTGTAGCAGACAGCTTCAGGTTTGCTGAGATGAACTTCCAGACCAGGCACAGTTACGGAGGAAGGGATATTTATTGAAGCTTACAGATCCAGGGGGAGTTCCATAATGGCAGAAGAAGCTGGCCTGCTTTCACAGCACCAAACACACAGATACCAAAAGCCACACAGCACAGCACACCCCAGGAACTCCAGCTAGGCACACTTTGCATATCTCAAATTACCACACCTTAAGATCCGCCCAGTGGCACTGCCTCCAGCCAGGTGGCTGCAGATGCAAACTATAAACTAATAAAACACTGACTATATTGAGGGTGATCTATTCAAACTACCACAACTTCCATATACTCCAGGTTGCCCATGTGTGGTACATAGCTCAATCCAGGATACTCTCACCCCTCCAGTCCTCGCTTCACACATGAAGTAAGGGCAGCGTCCTGTCCCTGGAGGATCCAGCCCAGCCCCTAAAACTCTATCACGCTTTTTCAGGGTAAGCCTGATGAAAGTGACTACCTTTTCTGTGGCTATTAGCATAAAGAGCATTTTCCCCATGTATTTTGCCATTAGATAATGTTGGCTCTAGTTTTGCACTTGTGTTTTAGGGACAAGATCCTGCTGGGCTTGATGGTGCACACCTTTAATCCCAGCACTCACAAGGCAGAGGTAGGAGGATCGCTGTGAGTTTGAGACCACCCTGAGACTACATGGTGAATTCCAGGTCAGCCTGAGCTACAGTGAGACCCTACCTCAAAAACAAAACAAAACAAAACAAAAGTCCTGAATGAAACTTAGCTTGGCTTGAGCAACACCATCACCACCACCATCATAAAGTCAGAAGGTTTAAGCCAAACTATCCTCTACCATGGACCAGCTGTTTGTTTTTTTTAACTTCAAACCGCCACTGATGTTAGGTCTGTACCTATAATACCCGTATACAATAATATTTACCTAAAAATGTTTTAAAATATTTTTTATTTATTTGACAGAAAGAGGGAGGGAGAGAATGGGCGTGCCAGGGCCTCCAGCCACTGCAAATGAGCTCCAGATGCATGTGCCACCTTGTGCATCTGGTTAACATGGGTCCTGGGGAATCGAACCTGGGTCCTTTGGCTTTGCAGGCAAACGCCTTAACAACTAAGCCATCCCTCTGACCTAAAAATGCCTGTTTTAAGCTGGGCATGGTAATGCATGCCTTTAATCCCAGCATGCAGGAGGCAGAGGTAGGAGGATCCCTATGAGTTCAAGGTCAGCCTGGGACTACAGTTAGTTTCATGTCAGCCTGGGCTAAACTGGGACCTTACCCCCCAAAACAAACAAAGCCACTTCTGCATTGGTTTATTTTAATTAGGACCCATATTATGGCAACATTTGGTTAACATGACTCATAGGTATTTTGAAACGTTTCTCTGTCCTATTTTCCTCATTCCACTTATTGAAGGAACCACATCGTTTGTATTGTAGGACTGCCCAGAGTTTAGAGTGACTGCAGCCTTGTATGGTTAAGCTTTTTTTTCTGTCACCTCGTAAATTGGAAGTTTCCCACAAATTGATAATTATTGGATCCAGGTGTGTTAAATTTGGGCTACTGTCTTTGGCAGGAATCCTGGGGGGTGGGGGAGGTCAGTGCTGTAACCATCTTACTGCATCATATTAGGAAACAAATGTCTAGTTGTCCATCTTCATGGTTGTTAAAGTGCATAGGTAAATTCAGGCATTGTTATATTTGTGAACATGATCACAGAACGAACTAAAGCTTAAGCAAGAATTTAATGGTGTAAAAAAATCATAACCGGCTGGAGAGATGGCTCAGTGGTAAGGCACTTGCCTGCAAAACTTAAAGACTGGAGTTCGATTCCCAGTACCCACATAAAGCCAGTTGCACAAGGTGGCACATGCATCTGGAGTTTGCTGTGGCTAGAGGCCCTGGCATGTCCATTCTCTCTCTGCCTCTTTCTCACACACGATCTCAACTAAATAAATAAAATATAGAAGAATCACATCCAAACTATCATAAAACATCTACTTAGACTGAAGACCATTAAAACTCACCACCTTTAATTAAAAAAAAAAAACTAGCAGTAATAGAATCTACACTGTCTGATAAAAGATCCTGATTTATCGAAACATTAATGATGGAATATGAACCTCACTATCATAAAACATCTGATTAGATTGAAGACCATTAAAATTCACCACCCCTTTATTAGTAATGGAACCTACCCTGTCTGATAAAAGATATCCCAACTTACCTGAACATAATAATGGAATACATCTATAAGTAATCTCTTTAAAATAAGGAACAACATTGGCTATAAGCTTGAAAACTAAGAAACGTAGCTGTCCTTGCATGCAGATAGGATTGTTAGTAAAAGCTGGACATACGTTATCTACTTATTATTTCTGGATCAGAGAAAGAATTACAATCTGCTGATCAATTAAAATATGAAACTGTTTTGTTTGGTTTGTTTTGTTTTTTCTTGAGGTACGGGCTGACCTGGGATTTACTATGTAGTCTCAGGTGGCCTCGAACTCATGGTGATCCTCCTACCTTTTTGCCTTCCGACTGCTGGGATTAAAGGTGTGCGCCACCACGCCCGGCTCTAAAATAGGAAACACTTTTATGAGAAGTAATGTCACTGAAGAAAACTAAAGGGGAACCAAATAAATGAAGAAGCATCCCATTGTGGATACGAAGGCCGATTGCTGTAATGGTGTCCAGAGTGAGGTTTCTTGTCGTTGTTTTCGCTGCCGCGACACACCTCAGTGCTCACTCACAGGGGAGCACTGTGCTGACATAGTCGAATGGTGCTGTCTGAAATCTGCCCTTTCCCGCTGTAGGCCTGATTCTGCTTTTCTCCACACAGCTCTGCTGGCATGCTTTCCCTCAGTACCACGTACTTGAGGGTATTTGCATTTTGCTTTCATTTTGAAGGATATTTTCTCCAAATACAGAATTCTTGGTTTTTCTTTGAGTTCATTGAAGATGAAGCCAGAAAGTAAGAGAAATGATTTTGTTGCTGATACAAAGCCAACCGCTCGTTACAGCGTTCCTCTGCACATCCTGAATTTTTTTAATTTCTTTTGCGAGCTTCAAAGACACTTCATTGCTATGTGTCGAAGAATTTCTTTATGTTTAGGCTTTGCTAGCTTCTTGGATCCAAAAATCACATTTCACCACATTCAGAATATGTTTAGCTTTTTTGTTTGTTTGTTTTTTTGAGATAGGGTTTCACTCTAGCCCAGGTCAACCTGGAATTCTCAGAGTAGCCTTCAACTCAGGGCAATCCTCCTCCTCTGCCTCCCAAGTGCTGGGATTAAAGGCGTGTGCCACCATGCCCGGCGCAACTTTTTATTTAAAATAGTTCATGCTCTTGGTTTCAGGATTTCCCCCCCCCCCCCAGCATTTCTGGGGTATGTGTTTTAAGTCGCAGGCCTAGATGTGATTCAAGGAATGTTGAATGAGTCTTCATTTGTTGCTGTCACGAGGGGCCACATCTGTATAATTTATTTATGAGTAAGATGTTATATGCAAACAAAGATTTGAGTCCCCCAGGCTTTCTAATCTGCTGCATTGTGAAGTACAGGGAGCCTCTGAGGCTGCCCTAGGCTTTCCTCCCTGCTGGGATACTCAGGCCTTTCCAGGTTCTTCCCTTCTCTTCTGCTTCTTGATGATACTGGGGAATTGAACCAGGCCAGCAGGGTCTGCAAGCAAGTGCCTTTACCCACGGACTCATCTCTCCAGCCCCACACTCACTCTTCATGCAGTCTTATGAATTTAGTAATTTTCAATGCACACAGACATCAAACTTCTGTCTTTTTTGAAAAAAATAATATTTATTTTATTTATTTAATAGAGAGAGCGAGAGAATGGGCATGCCAGGGCCTCCAGCCACTGCAAATGAACTCCAGATGTGTGCACCCCTTTGTGCATCTGGCTATCATGGGTCGTGGGGAATTGAACCAGGATCCTTTGGCTTTGCCGGCAAACTCCTTAACCACTAAGCCATTCCTCCAGCCCAAACTTCTGTCTTTAACTTAGACTTTCCATGTGTCACATGATCTCTCTCCCTCCTTCCCTCCGTAGCTTAAACTAATTGCTGATCACATACAGTAAATGCCAGTTCCATTTTGGAAGTTGTTCTCTTCAGAAACCTTTTTAAATTTTATTTTATTTTATTTTTCAAGGTAGGTTCTCACTCTAGCCCATTGCTCTTTCATCCTTTCTTACTTGGGCTGGAGTCTTTCATTGATCCCAAAAGGGAACTGCCGTCTCTGCATGAGCTTCCGCGTGGGACTGGGGTTAGAGGCGCATGTGGCCGTGGCCAGTTGTGTGTCCTGAGGGCTGAACTCACCAGGTCTCAGTCCTCTCTGCTCATGCCCACATGGCACAGATGTGCTCTTCCAGCCCTGGGCAACTCTGTTGCCATCATCCAGGCCACTTCTTGAGGAGGATGTTTCATTCCTTTATTTCTTTCTGGTGTTGCCAGTGAACCCAGGACCTCATGTGTTAAGAAAGCATTTTTAAAAAATTTTATTATTTATTTATTTATTTGAGAGAGATACAGAAATAGGCAGGTAGAGAGAGAGAGAGAGAATGGGTGCGCCAGGGCCTCCAGCCACTGCAAACGAACTCCAGATGCATGCACCCCTTTAATGCATCTGGCTTACGTGGGTCCTGGAGAATCGAGCCTCAAACCAGGGTCCTTAGGCTTCATAGACAAGCGTTTAACCGCTAAGCCATCTCTCCAGCCCAGGAAAGCATTTTTACTGCTGAGCTGAGGGCACCCTCACCTGTGGTGTGCATGTAACGTGTGACATTTACTCTAGCTGATGTTCTCACTCATGGATGATACGAGGGAAAGTTGCGTTTCTTTTGTCCTCAGCGGAGGCAAGGGACCTTATGTGGTGGAGATCTCATCGGCGTACAAGACTGCCCAGCCTCGCACTGGACAGATCTTCAAGCTCCTCTGTCAGGCGTGAGTCTGCAGGTGCTGATGACACAGTGTGATTGATCTCCCGCCTGGTGGGCCTTGTGTGGGAATGTATTTAGCAGTGTGCTCTCCACCCTCAGCAGTCTCCCCTAGTAGGGCTTTGCGGGGCCTTGGGCTGCACAAAGACACGCTTTCCTACTGAGCAGCTCTGAGCCTCACAGTTCCTTTAGTCTGCCGCACTGACTCCTGCCCAGTGTCTCTCCTTGGCAGTCTGGCACCTTTGCAGCCAGGAACTCCTGCCTGATATCCCTCCGTGGCAGTCTGCCACACTGACTGCTGCCCCGTGTCCCTCTGTGGCAGTGTGGCACCTTTGCAGTGAGGCCCCTGGCTTGTGATAGCTCATTCGAGAATAGTTTTCATTCAGCCACAACAGTGAACTCTTGCAGAGTCTGCCTTTGCCAAGATCCCACATGTGCCCAAGACACTCTGTACTCACCTGGCATATTTTGGGGTTTGGTTTAAACCTTTCTCTGCTCTGTGACAGGATACATGGCTGAAGCCACACCAATGAGGGAAGGTTCATTTTAGCTCAGGGTTTAAAGAGACAGTGATTTGAGGCAGGAAAGCATGGTAGTGGGAGCTTGCACACAGTGGGCAGATCTGGAAGTAGAGGGGACAGTCAGGGGCGTGGCTGGATACCTCAAAGCCCACCCCCACCCCATCCACTTCCTCCAGCAAGGCTCCAAACAGCCTCACCAGCCAGGAACCCAGTGTTCAAACACACAAGCCCACCAGGGACCTTTTATACCCATATCAAAGAAGCATTGATTGATGTTGTATTGGTTTGTGGAAATGAAGCTTAAAAGTAAACATGTTAACAAGTGTTTTTAAATTTAAGATAAATTGGGCTGTTGAGAGGGCTCAGTGGTTATGGATGCTTGATTGCAAAAGCACTGGACCAGGTTTAATTTCCCACTGCTTTACGTAAAGCCAGACGCACAACATGGTGATTATGTCTGGAGTTCCTTTGCAGCAGGCTCTGGTGCACCCATACACTCACCCCCCCATTCTCTCTAATAAGTGAATATATTTAAGGTAAATTATGATAAACTGTGATTTATAAAATAGAACTGCATAGATCTCAGGCGGGGACTTTGTCTTTTTAGTTCCTCCAGTTTCATCTTTGTCCACATGGGAGAGTCGGGCTGTGGAGCATAGCACCAACCATTCACAGTCCAGACAGGAGAGTCGGGCTGTGGAGCATAGCACCAACCATTCACAGTCCAGACAGGAGAGTCGGGCTGTGGAGCATAGCACCAACCATTCACAGTCCAGACAGGAGAGTCGGGCTGTGGAGCATAGCACCAACCATTCACAGTCCAGACAGGAGAGTCGGGCTGTGGAGCATAGCACCAACCATTCACAGTCCAGACAGGAGAGTCGGGCTGTGGAGCATAGCACCAACCATTCACAGTCCAGACAGGAGAGTCGGGCTGTGGAGCATAGCACCAACCATTCAGAGTCCAGACAGGAGAGTCGGGCTGTGGAGCATAGCACCAACCATTCAGAGTCCAGACAGGAGAGTCAGGCTGTGGAGCATAGCACCAACCAGAGTCCAGACAGGAGAGTCGGGCTGTGGAGCATAGCACCAACCATTCAGAGTCCAGACAGGAGAGTCGGGCTGTGGAGCATAGCACCAACCATTCAGAGTCCAGACAGGAGAGTCGGGCTGTGGAGCATAGCACCAACCATTCAGAGTCCACACAGGAGAGTCAGGCTGTGGAGCATAGCACCAACCATTCAGAGTCCAGACAGGAACTGCGGTAGATGATGTCTTCAGGCTTTCTGTTGAGCACGCTCGGGTTGTGGTGCCAGCAAGAAATAACAAATGTTTTGTGGTGTGGCGCGGTTTCTGGAGAGCAGTGCCATTGTGAAGTAAGTGTTCTTGGTGACTTGTCAGTTGTGGCAGCTGGGTAGTGTTCTGACGCCCTGATTGTACAAACCTCGCATAAATCAGATTCCCTGGTGATTTGTTTGTCAAGTATACAAACAGCAAGTGGTTTAAATTGTACCAGATACAATTCTACACTTATTCAACATCATCGTTCTTTTACACATTTTACACCATGGAGCTGGGGAGACGGCTCAGTAGGAAAGAGCGCTTACTATATCAGCATGAGGACCTGAGTCCTCAGCACCCACGTAAAAAGCTGGGTATGGGGCTGGAGAGGTGGCTTAACGTTTAAGGCATTTGCCTACGAAGCCATGAGGACCCCGGTTCAATTCTCCAGGTCCCACATAAGCCAGATGCACAAGGGGATGCATGCATCTGGAGTTTGTTTGCAGTGACTAGAGGCCCTGGCGTGCCCATCCTCACTCTTTTCTCTTTCTCTCTCTCCCCTCTCTCTTTATTTATATATATATATATATATATGAATGAATGAATGAATGAATGAATGAATGAATGGGGGAAAAGCTGGGTATGCTTGTGTCTGGCTGTGCCCCCTCCCTCCTGTCCCATTTCTTAGGTTGAAGCATATAATGTAGTATTGATAAATAAATGGAAGTAGCCCAGCAGACTGAGACAGAAACTGGTATTGCATATGGATATTTCAAGTTTGTTTCCTGGCAGTCAGGCTTGCTGGGATTTTAAAGAAGTTGCTTGATTCGTTTTCTTCCATGATTATTACTTTTTGTGAGCAACAGGCCTTTTCCTGAGCCATGTTCTGGTCTAAAAATTTCGTGGCTTTCAATTTTATGGTTGGCTTGTAATAGGTCTAGTTTACCTATATATATGATAGGGAGCTTGTGGTTGACTTTTATTATATATCTGGTGTTCCAAGACAATTTCTTGGACTTGTCAGGGTCTAAGGAAATGACTTAGTTGGTAAGTGCTATGCAAACATGAGGACCTGAATTTGGATCCCCAGCATCCAGATCCAGGAGGCAGAGACAAGCAGAGAGTCTCTAGGGAAGCTGGCTGCCTGGACCATCTGAATTGATGAGCTGTGGGTCCAGAGAGAGAGGAAGAAAACTGATAGCAACTTCTGGCCTCCATCCACTTGTATGTGCACGCATGCGTGCACACCACACACACAGTGCACATGGGCCCTCCCAGCCCCAGAAGAAGACTTGACCACGTGGATTACTAGGGGCTTTGCAGTGTGTGGCTGCACGGATGGGTGCTTCCTGCTGTTTCCTGTGGTCTTGTTTGCAGCTCTGTATGCAGGTACACCGTACATCTGCAGCTTTCTGCTAACATCTTGAAGGAAGCCTATGGAACCGCCCCCTCCCCCACCCCCATCCCCAGTTCTCCTTCAAGATTGCTTTGACATCTTTCAGGCTCGAACTCACTGCGATCCTCCTACCTCTGCCTCCCGAGTGCTGGGATTAAAGGCGTGCACCACCACGCCCGGCTCTACCACTGGCATTCTACATGGGTTCTGGGATTTGAAGTGTCTGGCCTTGGAACACGTTATCCACCCAGCCATCTCCCATTTTTTGTCCAGACTACCTTTTCAGGGAGGTTTGTAGAGAGAACACCGGAGGACAGGGCATGCTCACGGTCCATTGTTCAAGATTGGCTTTGCATTTCGAAGCTCAAGGTTCCTCTCTTGAAACATAAACTGTTGCATGCAAACATGTCACCTGGCCCTCTCCGTGTCATCCTGTGGGACCCCCCCAGGGACAGCAACAAGGAAGAAGGAAATGTTGGAACTCTTTGGCCCCAGTGTCTCCTGCCTTCTGCCAACACCCAGAAAGCAGACGGGTTCACTACGAGCTTGCGCATGAGATTAAATCACAGACATGTCACAGTGCTAAATAGTTGGAGACGTCGGTGTGGGAAGCTCAGATAGTCTGATTGATGAGATTCTGTGAAATCCGTGGGGCGGGGGTCAGTGTCAGAGACACGGGCCAACTGCCAGCCCAGCAGTGCATTGGCCACGGGCCTTCACTGCCTGATGAAGAGGAGGTAGATGATGGGGAGATCGCTGCAGGAAGGTTCTTAAAACCATTGCTAAACAAGGCCCGGGTACAGCCTTCCTTCTCTTCCCTGGGCTGGTGGGCAGATGATGGCCTCTAGCCCCTTTCTCAAGTCACTACCACGAGGACAAGAAAGCAGACCGACTGTGCAGATTGTGGCTGCTGTCTCGGTAGAGGGTGGGCTGGTTAAGGCAGGGTGGGAACAACCAGGCTGCCTCCCCACCATCTCCTCCTCATGTTGGTTCTTGGGGAGTCTGTGTGGTGGGTGCTGGCTGCTGTGAGGGAGGTCACCCCAGCATAGATGACCACCTGTGAGAAACAGTGGTGAGTCTTGAGTCTGATCCGGCCCCAGTGCTGAAGAAGAGGAGGAGGAAGAAAGAGGAAAAGAACTGGTTTTCATATATTCAGCCCACATCCTGGAGTCTTGCTGAACTTGTTATTTGTAGTAATTTTCAATGGATTCACATCACCACACCCAATTGTATAGTGCTGCGTGCGTATTGAACCACCAAGAGCTTCATGCACCCTAAGCAAGCCTTCTACCAACGGGAGCTACGTCCCCATCCCAGTCACTGTTACATGTGACATCCAAGCCTTCTACCAACGGAGCTATGTCCCCATCCCAGTCACTGTTGTATGCAACATCCTAGTGCTGGGATTAAAGGCACACCACCACGCCCCTCTCTTGAAATTCTGTTTTTGAAATGGAGATACTTTGCACCATAAAATGCACCCTGTAAGCCCAATGGAAGCACAGAATGTCAGGAATGCATTCTCTGTACGTCTGTGCCAGTGAGCAGGCATCACAGCACCTGAGTGTCAGCTGTGCCGCACGACAGGCCCAGTGGTATGGTCATTACTGGGAAAAGTCAAGATTGTGAATTCCAGTCCAGTTTCTACTGAAACTATTGCTTTCATACTATGATAAAGCTGTTACAGAAAAACTTAAAGTTCAGATAACTTGTTCTAAATAGGATAATTTGTTATCTTCCTCCTCTAAGCAGCCTATTGCATTTCATAGGTCTCTAGGCTTCTATAAGCAGGGTTTAAATAAATACCCTGCCAGGCGTGGTGGCGCACACCTTTGATCCCAGCACTTGGGAGGCAGTAATAGGAGGATCATGAGACTACATAGGTCAGCCTAGGCTAGAGTGAGACCCTACTTCAAAAAAAATTTTTTTAAACTACAAATAAATACCGTGTTTATTCTGCCATGATATGTGGTTGTACTGTATTATCCAGCCATTGGTGTGAGACCCAAGCCTGAGGACATTCTCAGCATCACTGTGGCTTTCTGAAGACATAGGCAGCCTCCTCACACTCCTACAAGGTGTCAATCAGAGAGGCCACCGACTGAGATGGGCAGCGATGTGCCAGGCCTTCTCCACTGTCGTATATTCATGCCTTGCCCTGGATTGTATCTCAACTGCAACAGTGGTGTTCCACGGAGGTTCTAGCAACTGTGGGTTATGGCTGACTCAAAGGATGGGTTTTACTTAAGAGCTAGAAAGTACCACACACTCAGCTTTTAGTGTCCGTGATTAAGTGGTTGATGGTCTAGTTTATTGCCGCTGTGTTGGGTGACATGTCATACTGCTGCCTTGTTGCAGGGCAGAATATCAGTGACCATAGGCTTGTCTCTGGCAGTTCCATAAGGCACCTCACTGGCGCATCCTGGCATTTCTGCGCAGTCCAGCCGCGGAGCATTGGTGAAGTCCACGCATGCACATGAATGATTACTGAGGCCAGTCCTCTTGCCCTACCTGACCTCCCACAGACACAGTGGAACTCTGGCAATCCCTAGAGATTGAGGATAGAGGAGGGAGAGAAAAGAAATCCACTTTGTACCCCCTCCCCACACACACACATAGCCCTGCTTCAGGAGCAAGGACTTACTTGGAGGCAAGGGGGGGTGCTGTGGCTAAGTGTATGTTCCTGACGTGGAAATTGATTTAGGAGGAACAAAAAACATTAAACTGAGTTTTCCCATAACACATCATCTCCTTACCACTTACATTTAAAACCTTTGGACTACAGCTGCCATGAAATTGATTTGTGTGAAATTTTTCAGAAATACACCTTTTATGTAAGTTGAAAGACTTGCACCTTCATGCAGAATTATTCACAACCGAAGGAGCAGGGTGGAAACACTCTGTGAGCTCTCCTTGCTGCATTACAATTGTGTGCGCCTGCTTGTGTGACTTAGGAGGTGGTAGGTCACCTCAGACATGAAGTCCTGTGCTGACCAAGTAAGACCATCCTTGCTGTATTTCGGCCTCTTTGCTTGGAAGCATTAATGTATGCTTCATTTTAGGCTGTTCTATGGCTAGGGGATTTAATTCTGTGTATATCAGGAAAGTTTGTCCTGGGTTTTTGTTGTTGTTGTTGTTGTTGTTGCTTGTTGCGGTCCCCCTTTAAGGCCAGCCCAGGAGGGACGGTAGGGTCTCTGCCGAGTTGGGGTGAGCAGCTCAGAGTCACGACACAGACTCCTGGAGTTGGGTGGAAGCAGCAGAGGGCGAGCTGCCGCAAACTCGTTTATTGAGGAAGTGCACTTGGGTTTTAAGGGGCTTGGCTGGCTAATCATTGTATGGGGTGTTCCCCTTTTTGTGACCAATGACAGCCTGTCTCTGGATAGGACATCTCATAGCAGGCTTCTTGCGAGCATGGGACTATAGCTATTGTCACACCAAGCCTGTGCATAATGCCATGTTCACAGAAGCCACTTCCTGGTTTCTTCTGCCATGCGGTCTGGCTAGGGCCAGGCCTGTATTGTGCCATACAGTTGCTGTTGTTTAATAGTAGGAGAAGCCAGGCGTGGTGACGCACACCTTTAATCCCAGCACTCTGGGAGTCAGAGGTAGGAGGATCGCTGTGAGTTCAAGGCCACCCTGAGACTACATAGTGAATTCCAGGTCAGCCTGGGCTTAGAGTGAGACCCTGCCTCAAAAAGCAAAAACAAAAAAGCAAAACAAAACAAAAAAAAGAGTAGGGGAAATGAGGAGTGTGCTGTTTTTCCATTCTGCCAGGTTATCTGCAGATGTGTTCAGCCCGCATGATCTTAGAATGTTAGAGAACTTTTTGTACACCACTGTGTCCCCGACCCACCTGTAACTTTGCCAGAAATGCGCTGATTTTCATGATATTTGGTGGGTTTAAACCATTGTATCTGTAACTGAAGGGCTGCTGTCTTGCCACGGGCTTCTGCCCAAAGACACAGCACAAAGTCACACGGGGACACCTAGGAAGTAGGCTATGTGAGTGTTTAAATTTGATAAAGGATGTATGAATTATCAAATTAAACGATCAACATCTTCCTTTAAAGAACCTAGTAGAGCCAGGCGTGGTGGCGCACACCTTTAATCCCAGCACTCGGGAGGCAGAGGTAGGAGGATCGCCAGGAGTTCAAGGCCACCCTGAGACTACATAGTGAATTCCAGGTCAGCCTGGGCTAGAGTGAAACCCTACCTCGAAAAACCAAAAAAAAAAAAAAAAAAAAAAATCTAGTAGAAAAGTTAAGACCAAGGTTTCAAGGGAAGCAGCCTGACTTCTGCTGCCTTCCCTGTCTTGACCAAGACCTCCAGAATGAGGCCTGCAGCTGCCACGTCTCCTTGCACGGGCCAGCCCCTCCAGAAGGCCCTCACCCTTCATAGCATGTTGTCTGCTGGGGTCGCTCAAGGATAGCCAGGCCCGCAACTGCAGGTGGCATATGCAGCTCGGATGACTGGGAGAACCAACTCCCGTGGTGGGGTTCAGTGTAGAAATAAGAAGGAGGAGCTTTTTGGAATCATGAAGAAGTAGCTACCTGGGGCACATAACGTGCATTTTATTTATTTTTTCCTCAGGGATTTTTTTTTTTTTTTTTTTTTTTGGAGGTAGGGTCTCCCTGTAGCCAAGCTGACCCGGAACTCACTCTGTATAATAAAGCCACCACATGCAGATTTATATATTTTTTGCTGATAACTAAAGTATAGTTGCAGTTTATACTTAATAGAAGAATACATTTCTCAAATTGCCAGTTACAGTTTCTTTGGTTTTAATCAGGCATAGTGGTACACATCTTTAGTCCCAGCACTTGGGAGGCTGAGCTGGGAGGATCATGGTGAGTTCAACCCAGCCTGTGCTACAGAGTGAGTCTTGGTCAGCCTGGCCTGTGTGAGACCCTACTTTAAAAAAAAAAGATCTAAGCCGGGCGTGGTGGTGCACGCCTTTAATCCCAGCACTGGGGAGGCAGAGGTAGGAGGATCGCCGAGAGTTCGAGGCCACCCTGAGACTACATAGTTAATTCCAGGTCAGCCTGGATCTTGCAAAACCAAAAAAAAAAAAAAACTAAGTTGTTTTGAGATAGAGTCTCGTTGTATAGCCTGGGAGCCTTGTACAGCAATCCTCCTGCCTCAGTCCCCCATTTGCTGGGATTGCAAGTATGCACCACTGTAACCAAACCATTATTGTTTTTTCAGAGCATGTGTTTAACTGATAGAAAATAGCTCAAACATTGCAATGTTTTAATACATACACAGTCCATGTGTTGAAAGTATAAAATGGAAAGCATTTGGAGCTGGAGTGACGACTCCGCAGTTAAAATTACAAGCTTTGAGTTTGAGCTCATTCCAAAGCCATGGCCAGAATTCCAGGTGTTTTATGCCATTTTCTTTAAAAAGTGAACTTTTCTCTTACACAGGTTGAAAGGATTGTTGACAAAAGGAAAAATAAGAAAGGGAAGACGGAGTACCTGGTTCGGTGGAAGGGCTACGACAGCGAGGATGACACGTGGGAGCCCGAGCAGCACCTGGTGAACTGCGAGGAGTACATTCATGACTTCAACCGGCGCCACAGCGAGAGGCAGAAGGAGGGCAGCCTGGCCCGCGCCAGCAGGACCTCCCCCAGCAACGCGCGCAAGCAGATCTCCAGATCCACCCACAGCAACCTCTCCAAGGCAGCCCCCAAGGCGCTTGTGGGGAGCAAAGACCAAAACAGCCCACTGCTGGCTGCCAGCCAGAAGTTCAGGAAAAACACAGCCCCACCTCTTGCGGGCCGCAAGAACATGGACCTTGCCAAGTCAGGGATTAAGATCCTCGTGCCTAAGAGCCCCATCAAGAGCAGGACCTCGATGGATGGCTTTCAGAGTGAGAGCCCCGAGAAGCTGGACCCTGTGGAGCAGGGCCCCGAGGACACAGTGGCACCGGAGGTGACCGCAGAGAAGCCTGTTGGAGCTTTGCTGGGCCCCGGTGCAGAGCGAGCCAGGATGGGGAGCAGACCCCGAATACACCCACTAGTGCCTCAGATGTCCGGCCCTGTGACCGCCGCCATGGCCACAGGCTTAGCTGTTAATGGAAAAGGTGAGTGTCCAGGTGGGCAGCCACGGTCTGCTGGTCCACCTGCCAGGGCAGTCACCTCAGAGCTTGTGGGTCCTTCTCTGGATCCCTACTCCCGCTCACGTACATGTGGGGTGGGGGGTTCATACAGATGTTTCCAAGACCTTGGGGAGATCTTGGCAACTTCTCCTTTCTTCCCTTGAATCTGTTAGCATTCATTTAAGTCAGCATGCCTGTCTCTCTCTGTCCCACACAATTCTGCCTCCACCTTGACCTGCTCTGAGCAGCGTCTCTCTAAACAAGCTGTGTTTGGTGTTTCCCTTTTAGCATCCTGCATCTCATAGACACGGAACCTTGTGTTAGAACCCACCTGTAGCCAGGCGTGGTAGTGCACACCTTTAATCCCAGCACTCAGGAGGCAGAGATGGGGGGATCGCCATGAGTTCAAGGCTAGCCTGAGACTACATAGTGGATTCCAGGTCAGCCTGGGCTGGAGCGAGACTCTACCTCAAGAGACTCCACCTCACCTATAGTGTGTCACGTGGCCATATGTCTTAGGTTGCTCACTCTTGTGAGTGACTGGAAATGGCTTTCAGCAAGGATGTTGTTTGCCTTAATGGTCCGTTGGATCCTTTTACTCCCTGTTTTGTAGAAGATGTCCACTCCACCACCCCACTCCTAGACTCTGCAGCATCACTGGTTGTGCCTCAGTGTACCCATCTCCTAAGACTGCCTGTGTATCCTTCCTGTCTGACCTCACCGCACTGGCATCTGTCCTGAATTCTCTTTTCTGCTGCTCTTAGCTGGGCCCTGCTGCCCGTGCCTCTCTTTAAGCCCTGACCTTGCCTTATCTTGCCACAGCCTTCTTAGATTTAGGCAAATGGTTTGGGGTAGAGATGGAGCCCTGGGACTCAGGCTAGCTATGTAGGGTAACCACAGCTTCTCCATCTCTCTCTCGATCAGTAACGTTCCCGAGAGACCCTTGCTGGCACCAGGGAAGCATGCCCCTCCCCCTCTCCTTCAGCTTTGCCTGGATTAGGAGGCCTCACCTGCAGAGCTCTTTCTTTTGGCCCTTTGTATTGTGTGTCAGAGCGGTCTCTGTGTGGATCTCCTTCAGCCCAAGCTCAATACCCCCTGGATCACCCAGGCTCTTATTCTGACAGCCTTGTCATGGTACATGCAACAAGTTTTCCTCTTGGCCTGGGACCTTGTGTGACAGCTCAGCAGGCTAGAAACAGAAATCTGGGGTGTCTTCCAGGACAGGTGATGGCTGCCTTGCAAGTATGTGCCCAGCCCAAGCGATCCTGCTCTTCTGTCCCAGGTCAGCCTCCCCTGGGACATGTGTGCCTGCATACAGATGTGGTGATACCCTGTATTCCAACTTGCCCCCAAGGGGGTTTCTCTTGCTGTTCAGAGAAGCTCAGAGGTAATGGCTGTTTTCTAGGTGGGGAAGTTGCGCTGGGAAAAGGCGCTGTCCAGGAAGAGAGCTATGGTATCGAACGGGAGTCAGAGATTAGGTCTAGAGTGCCCCCACCGCCCTGTCATGGCATACTGCATCTGCTAGACAGAGGAACCTTGCGTTTTTATGATGACTTTGGGCCAGGCATGGGGCCACCAGCAAAATTGGAACAAGGGGTTGGCAAGTGACAGCTGTGAGTGAGACCCAGATCACTGCCTGGTTTTACCTAGCCTGCGATGCAAGAACAGGCTTTACTCTCCCTAACAACTGGAAGGACTCGAGAGGAATGTCCACACGGAAACATGACATGGAATACGTGTGTCGGTATATAAACTCTCATACCTGTGTATGTGTGGATGGCCGTGCCTGCATTCCACCAGGGGGCAGTCTGGTTCCCACTCCCAACACTTTCTCTTGCCCCCTCTTGTGGCCCAAAATGCATGGTACCCCTTGTAAGTTTCTACTCTCATAAGTGAGACCTGTGCAGCAAAGCAGCCTTCCGTTCCGTGACCTCTCGTGTAGGGCGAATACTGGCTCCAGTTTAAGGATTTGGTGATTTCCTTTAAAAATGTCTGTAAGGTGGCTGTGCTTTAAAAAAAGTGAGAAGGGCGCGGGGAAGAGATGACTTAGCTGTTAAGGCACATGCCTTCGAAGCCTAAGGACTCATGCTTGATTCTCCAGGTTCCACCTAAGCCAGTTGCACAAGGTGGCACATGCATCTGTAGTTTGATTACCGTGGCTGGAAGCCCTGGCATGCCAGTTCTCTCTCATGCTCTCATTCTTGCTTTTGCTGTCTTAAGTTTAAAAAAAAAAAAAAAAAAAAAAAGTGACAAGGGCGAGTAAGCATAGGGTCCTCAATTGAATCCTCCTCCGTGGGCTGGTGTGAGAATAACACTGTGAGAATGTCTTTCTGTACAACCACCACTGTCCTTGCGCCTCTCTTCCTGCTGTTGGTGAGATCCAGCTCACCTCCTAAACGGTGCTACGGACATCATCTCCACTGAGGGGAAAACAAGCTTTGTGTGAGCATTTTAAGACAGCAGGAGGTAACTCCCTGTGCTCTGCACTGGGCCAGGCTTGCAGATTAATAAGGAAAGGAATGGTCCCTCCTCCTACCTGTTCTTAGTGAGCAAACCCCGCGGCAGGCAAGGCAGTGCTGGACTCAGGTAGACCAGTGCCCTCATCATCTCAGGCAGAAAGACAGCTTTCCTGTCCCTTGCATTCACAGGGCATTCCAAGAAGGAGGGAATGGCTAGAGTGGCACCTGGTGCATATTTGGTTCTCAGCAAAAAAACCTGGGTGTGTGTGGTACGGGAGGCGGGCATTCCTTTCTTATTCCTTCTCGTTGGCTCAGAGCAAGTGAGGGAAACAGACACAGACATTCCATAAGGCCACGCCTTCTCTTTCCTGAATGAAGAGCCTGCCGGGATGCCGGTCCACACAGACAGGTTTGAAGCAGTTGTTTGTTTTTACTTCCAGATTAATTCTAGAGCTGCATAGGAAAACCGTTTTTCTGAAACCAAATGAAGCAGATGCCGAACCATCCTCCATGCAAAACATTAGTCATGTGCTTTCCAGGGATGGGATTGCTGCTGAAAATGATAGATATTTGAATATCTGTGAACCAATAGAGTGAATGTTTGGGGGGTATTTTAACACACACACACACACACACACACACACGAATCTTTATAGAATAACCATATGTGTATTCAGTGTTAAAGAGGAAACAAAGGTTTAAAAAACGATTGCGTAACTTCTCTCAGAAACTGGGGATGTTTTAAAATGTAGTTGGTGGGCTGGAGAATGGCTTAGCGCTTAAGGTTTTTGCCTATGAAGCCAAAGGACCCAGGTTCAGTTCCCCAGGACCCACGTAAGCTAGATGCACATGCATCTGGAGTTCATTTACAGTGGCTAGAGGCCTTGACGTGCCCATTCTCTCTCTGTCTCTCTTCTCTCTCTCCTTGCAAATAAATATATAAAAATTTAAAAAATAAATAAGTTAAATGTAGTTGGTGGGCTATCTCCGTACCCCTCTTATCAGTGGGTTAATGGTCATTTCTTGCTCTAAGGTCTTAATTGTATGAATCAGGCAAACAGCCTATAAAAATTGGATTATCTGAGCTGGGGAGATGGCTTAGCAGTTAAAGGCTCTTGTGTGCAAAGCCTTTCAACCCTGGTACTGTTCCCCAGTACCACGTAAAGCCATATACACAAAGTGGTGCGTGCATCTAGAGTTTGTTTGTTGGCAGCAAAAGGCCCTGGTGCACCCAAGCTTGCTCTGTCAAATAAATCTCTCTCAAATAAATAATATGTTTTTAAATCATAAAAAAAATAGGGCTGGAGAAATGGCTTAGCCATTTAAGGCGTTTGTCTGTGAAGCCAAAGGATCCCAGTTCTATTCTCCAGGACCCACGTAAGCCAGATGCACAAGGGGCACATGCATCGGGAGTTTGTTTGCCATGGCTGGAGGCCCTGGCATGTCCATTCTTTCTCTCTCTGCCTCTCTTCTCGCTCGCTCTCTCTCTGCTTGCAAATTAATCGATTAATTAATTAAAAAAATAAAATCAGATCACCATGACTTTGTTTTCTCACAAATATGGAATTGCTTATCATTCAACAGTTAGGAAGTGAGAAAATGTTAGTGAGAAAAATTAAACTCTGTCATTGTTACCGCATGGAGTCACCTGTCGGGTGTTGAAGTCATTGCTTCTCAAAGTTTTAGACTTTTATTGATAGGACTTCACAGTAATGGAAGCTGTGAGCCAGCGTTTATAAAACCGTAAGAAGTCCTTTACATTCTTTGCCCCAATTGGCCAATTGTTCCCTGTGCTCCCTCCTGCCATCGGAGAGGGCGTGCATTCTTTGTGCGTGAGTTTTAAACAGCCCATCACAGGGCTGTGATTGATTGACAAGTTTGTTGGGCAGGGGCGGGGCAAAACCTGTCAGCTTCTGACTCTGGAAAGATTGTGGTTTTATCTGTTCTTGCCCAACCCAGTAATCCAATTTGAACTGTCAAAAAAATGAATATTTTGCCAGGCGTGGTGGTCAACCTGGGCTAGAGCCAGACCTTACCTCAAAAAACCAAAATATATATGTGTGTAAGTAGTTTCATCTCCTTTTGAGTGTGTGCTGGTCTGGAGTCAGAACAGCAGTCGGATCTCTAATGTTTCCTCCTGTTGCTCTGGCGTTGCTAGAGCAGGAGCTGGGCTCCTACCTCTTCTGAGTCCCATTGGCCTTCTCTGTCCCCCTTTGACCGCTGTCACCTGTTCCTGGAATGGCATCCCATGACTTCAGAGTGCAAATGTGACCTTACATGTGGGGTAGTCAGTTTGACTTCCCAGCATGCTCCTCTGGCCTTCATCATTCTTCCTGGGTCAGAAGAGCCTTACATCACAGACTGGTTATATCTCTGAGAAAGAAAGTTGCTTGATCACAATGACTTGACTGAGGAGAGTTGGTGGCGGAATAGGTTCCACACTGGAACCTGCTTCTGCTGGGTCACATGATGGTGACAAATGGCTTTTTAGTAGAATTCACACTACTGATAAGGATTGGGTTAGTCAAGCATGCCCCCACACACCCTGTCTCGAACCACCAAGCCTTGCCAGCTCATACAGTCAAGGTCAGGCATGTCTATATCTAGTGCCTGAAAAAACGACTAAGCCCCAGCTGGCCTGGAGATAAAGCCCACCGTCGCCAGCTCCTCCCTCGTCACCCTTCTGTCCGCTCCCCTGTGAATGTGCTGCAGGCGCTCAGCATCTGTCGAACCCACACTCCAGCCACACTAAATGTGGTTCACTGGGTTTGTGTTGTTTTTCTTTTTAAAATGTTTCAATTGTGGTGCCAAACACAGCATTAAACTCGCCCGATCACATCACAGTTGGGTGGTGTTACATGCACTGTGCTCTGTGCAGAGTCTAGAAGTCCGTTTTTAAGAAGGTTTTCTGATGTAAGTGTGTGTTTCTGGGTGCATGGGTGCCGTGGTGTGCATGTTCCACTTCCTTTGAGATGGGGTCTCCTGCTGCTGCGAAGAATTCCAGGCCCTGGAGCTTCGGAGTCTCCTGTTCCACTTTCTGTTGTTGCCGAGGCTGTGATCACAGATGGCCTGCACCACTTTGCATCCAGCTTTAAGTGAATGCTGGGGAGGATTAAAATCACTTGACAGGTTTTGCAATCAAGCCCTCTTAATCAAGGAGCCATCTATCCAGCGCCCAGAGTCTGGAACTCTTTATTTATGTCCTAAAGCTCTGTACCCAGTCAATACTAATGTCCCTCTCCACGTCCCTGAGGACCGCCTGTGGCTCTCTTTGGAGCTTACCCCTCAGCACTTCTTAAAAGTGGGATCATGTAATATTTGTCCTTTCGCACTTGGCTGATTTTCCTCATCGCGGTGTCTTCTAAGTTTGTGTGTATCATACAATGTCAGGTGTCCTCCCTTGTTAAGTCTCAGTAACGTTTTCATTCGTTCATATATTTATTTATTTGAGAGAGAAAGAGAGAGAGAACAGGTGCGCCAGGGCTTCCCACCCTGCAAACAAATTCCAGACGCATGCGCCACCTCGTGCATCTGGCTTACGTGGGTCCTGGGGAATTGAACCAAGGTCCTTTGGCTTTGTAGGCAAACACCTTAACGGCTAAGCCATCCCTCCAGCCCCCCTGAATAACATTTTGGTTTTTTTTCCTCTATCCGTCTACCATCATGAGAATTGTTTCTGCCTCTTGGCTGTTGTAAATATCACTGCTAACTACCTGAATCTACAACCACCTCTTCAAGTACCTGCTTCTAGTTCTTTTGTGTATGCTCCCAGAAGTACACGTCCTGACTCTTACTGTCGTAGTATAAGTTAGGGGTACCTCCCAACCATTCTGTATACCAGCTGTGCCATTTCCACATCACCACCGCAAAGATTCTCATCTTCCACACCCTCGTGTTGAACACACATGTTTCTAAGACTCCAGACTCTGTTCGCTTTTGATTTCTCCAGCTGTTCTCCTTGTTGCCTTTGTGAGCTGTCCTGCCTTCTGGTAAGTGTCACAGCCCCTAAGAGGCAGCTTCCTGTGACAGTCACACACAGAAATATACATTCAGGGCACTGATCTGTGAAGGACACACACAAAGCATCCGCCAGCGACAGGTTATCAGTGTTGGATACTGACTGCCCCAGTGCCCCCCACCCCCACCCTGAGCATTTGGAGGACCTCTTCCAAAGCAACCAGGTCAGGAGGGCTGTGTTCCTGTCTCCCATGTCTCTGCTGCAAGTGTGTACTGTTTTTTTAAAATTGTTTTTATTTTTTAAGACCGGTCTGACTGCGTAGCGCGGGAACTTTCACAGTCCTCTTCTGCGTCTTGAGTGCTGGGTTACAAGCATGCATTCCCCCACCCCACATGTACATTTCTTTTTAAGTGAAGTGGACATAATCCTCTTAAGAGCTGTCCCCAGTGTTCAAGGGAGCTTCCCAAGAGAGAAAACAGGACACTTCTTGTTTTATCCTCCCTGCCCACAGCAGGTGGCCACAGTGTGTTCTCTCATAGTACACCTTCAGTGTGCTTTGGTTGCCCTCTTGTGAAAATTAATGCTGCCTGTCATTGGGTCTCAACAAGTGGAGTTAATACAGCGCTGACCGTGAAAGCACACACCTTGGTGCCTTTGGCCCCTGTACCTGGCTCAGCAGAGCTGGTTTCATTGACTTGGTTACAGCATACCTGTCAGCACCTTGCCAGATGTCTTTATCTATTTGCAACCAGAGAGAAAGACAGAGAATGGGCACTGCAGATGGACTCCAGATGCATGCACCGCTTTGTCCTGAATCTATGGTGGGGTCGGGGGATCTATTCAAACTACCACACATGGGCACTGGAGAATCAAACTTGGGGAACTCAGCTCGTTAGACTTTGCAGGCAAGTGTCTTAACTGCTGAACCATCCCACCAGGTCCGAACACCATTTTTCTTCTGTTTTTAAGGCATTGTGCTTTCAGTTTTAGACTGATTCTGTTTTCTGTGGTGCACGGAGAGCTGCTCTGCACGGAGTTTCTGGAAGCTTCCCTGGGTGCGCATTGTTCACACAGACCATGTGCTAGGCTCTGTATGTGCTGAGAATGCAGGGCTCAGAACCCACACCCCTGCTGCTAGAAGCTCCTGCCTGCTGTGACAAGACTGGAGCTGAGGACAAAGCCCTTTGTGGGCGGAGTCAGCAGGGCAGCACTACCACGCTCAGAGGTCAGAGCCCTCCATGGTGCTGAAAGTGAAACCCTGCAGCGG
Source organism: Orientallactaga sibirica (assembly GCA_036365145.1). Taxonomy (NCBI): domain Eukaryota; kingdom Metazoa; phylum Chordata; class Mammalia; order Rodentia; family Dipodidae; genus Orientallactaga; species Orientallactaga sibirica. The sequence goes on along the minus strand of JAEOAD010000463.1, from coordinate 7,757,796 downwards.
GGAGCAGTTCTGAAGGGAGAGCAGTGGACTAGACTCACTGTCACAGGGATGGTCATGGGCGAATCTGTGGACAGACCCACTCTCGCCAGATTGGTGACATGTAATGTGACAAACTAGCTCCATAAAAAAGCAATTATCCTAATACAGTAACTGCCCACCTCCCTGGTAATAAGAGTGATATACTGCCTCTCCTTCCAGGGCCGTAAAGCATCCTGAATTTTATCTCTAGAGTATCTGTTGCTCATCCCCCCTTTTGCATTTACTTTTGAAGGCAAATGGGTTTGTTGCTCATTTTTCCATCCACCACAACTCTTCCTTGCCATCCCCCTGCCCCATGCCCCGCTTTGGGAAGTCAGTGTTGTAATCAAGTTTGTTTATGAGAATGTTCGGTCCATGCCCTGCTATGGTACTGAAGTTAATTCTACTTACTTTTTTTAAAAGTGGGGACTTACTAGGTTCTCAGATATACCATAAAACAACCCATTTCTTCTCAGTCATCTCAGTTATGATCATCTCTAATTTTCAGCTTAAAGGATCTAGAGGGGCCAGAGAGATGGCTTAGTGATTAAGGCACTTTTTTTTTTTTTTTATTGAAAGAGAGAGAATGGGTGCACCAGGGCCTCTAGCCACTGCAAACAAATTGCAGGCACATGTGCCACCTTCTGCATCTGGCTTTACATGGGTACTGAGAAATTAAACCTGGGGCCTTTGGCTTTACTGCCAAGCACCTTAACTGCTAAGCCACCTTTCCAGTCCCAACATTATTTTTGAGTATTTTATAATATATAATAATATTAAATAATGAAGCTGCCTCCATGTGGGCTGTCACTGAAGGACCACCTTTTCCTGTTTAGAAGCTGCTCGCTTTCCTGCTGCTCCCTAATTTAGAGTTTGTCCTTGGTCCTCGCACTATGGTTTGGATACCGTGTCCTCCAGAGGGGCTCGTGTGTGGGAAGTGTGATGTTAAGACGTGGAGGACCTGTGAGAGGTGGGGGCTAGTGGGAGGTGATTAGTGTTGGCAGTGCCCTTGAACGAGACTATAAGTTGTGCCCCCGTTGAGTCATGGTGCGTATCTACATCCCTGCCCTCCTTCCTTCCTTCCTTTTCTCTGCCCTAATGCCACTGTCGTGAGATCCTCAGCAGCAACGAGGACCTTGAACCTCCAGGACTTGAAGTCTGGTAACCCTCCTTATGTACCTGGCCTCAGAGGTTTCATCACAGTAACAGAAGATAGGCCACAGTTCTTTTTTATAGGCCCATTTCCACCATCTACTCACTGTCAGAGTCCCTTGTGTTGCTACAGCAGTTGGAGTCTGGAAAGAAAATAACTTGGTCCTGGCAAAAATTTTAAAATTGCATGGTTAAGATGACATGGTCTGGGAAAAGAGTACTTGTAGTTTTTATTGAGTATTGCATTGGTGATGGAGGAGTTGCATTTTATCTGGTACGGAACACTCCTGTAAGGATGGGGGCTGAGTCTTTATTGACTGTAACCGTGGTGCTGCCTGAAGCACTTGGACTTGATGGGTTATTTTTCATGTTGCTGATGTTGAGATGATCTATCTATCTATCTATCTATCTATCTATCTATCTATCTCTTGTTAGCATGTAGTCACAGTGTTTTCTTCTTTGGGTCCCACTTTCAGCACAGCTCAGTAGTTATTCTCCATACTTGCTATTTCCTCTGACAGTTAGTTAAATGACATTTTGGTTTTGTTGCAATGCTTTGAAAACGTAATGCAGACATTCCCAACGTGGTGTGGAGTGAGCATTTGTCCCTGTGCTCTGCCGGCCCAGCTGCCACTTCATTTGCCTTGTGAATTGTACATTGTGAAGGCTATAGGGGAAGGGACAGGGCCTTACCCCACACAACCTGGGCCTATAGGACATCTTCCAGAGTGTAACTCTATACACAGTATTTCTAATGTCTGTGATTTCAGCCAACATCTGAAAGACTTTAAAAGGAAAGTAGAAAACAGATTTCTTGTTTTTCTTGTTCATTATTCCCCACCCCAAGACAAGTCTTACTTGAGACAGAAGCGCTGACGTTACAGGCAGCTATCTGCGCTGTCCTGTAAATTGCTTTATAATAAATAACAAGCCAGGAAGACTTTAAGACGGCCCCAAGTTAAGTTTTGTTGTCGAATTGGTTTGTTTTGGTTTGGTTTGAAGGAGCTGCCCTCGCAAATGTATATTTATACAGTACTCTACATGCCAAGTTTTGGTGATGCATTCTCACCAAGTGGCCCAAACTAATGTTTTGCCCATTACATTAGCCTTTTTGAAGGACCGCATAACATGTGATCTAATTTGTACATTTCCCGGTTTTCACGAGGGATTCTCTAATGCGCATTTAATAAGCAGCTGCACACTGGGCTCTCTTGATTACACCATCTGCATGCTGCTGTGACAGACCAGGGTGGCCCTTTTCCATAGCATCAGGAGTCACACGTGTAACTGTTTACCACCCACACTTGAAACTGCAGCTCCTGGAAGCTCCGGTAAGTCAGGTGTGTTGCCTCCCTCCCCCCGCTGGACTACTGCAGGCGTGGGGTGTCACTGCAGAATGGGGAGCCAGGTAGGGAACACAGATCACGCTGGTGCAGCTTTTCCCAAACTCTGGTGAGAAAAGCTGATGGTGGCTTTTGGCTCTGATGCAGTTTTTAAGTCATCAAAATTGACCTCAAAACTGGATTTTAAAATCATCCTATAATGTTCTATATTGTGTTTATGAGGCTCAGCAAGTGCGTGTCTCAGGCTTCGTATCTGCTGCTGAGATGAGCTTCTGAGTGGATTTTGTCCTTGTCTGTAAGGTGGTGGGTTAGATGTTAGAACTCTCTGGATTCTGCCTCAGAGATGGTCTGTCGTAATTGTTCAGTCACAAAGGCAGAGGGCAGGCAGGCTGTACGCCCCTGTGGTGTCCTCTGGGATGCCAGCACAGGGAATAGACTCATCATAGGTGACATGGTTTTACACCATGTAGAGAAATGCTGGCTAGACTAAGCTAGATATTGTGGTTTAGAAATGGGCTTAAGGAAATGTTTGCTTTCAGGCTAGTTGGCTTAGCTTTAACTTAGCAGAGTAAGCTAGCTACATAGCAAAGATACAATGTCAGGGTCCCCTTCGGGCAGCTCTCCTGCTGTCCTTGATGGAAGATAGCATCGTACAACTTCAGGGACATTTTGCTTGTCATAGGTGATGTAAATGACATACCTTGGAGTTGAGGGCCAACGGGCTTGCATGCTTGGCTCCCCAGGGCATCAGATTGTGATTTATTTAGCTATTTAGTAAAATAGCTATTCTCTTTTATGATTTATTATGTAGCTATTCGATAAAACTCCTTGCAAGGTAATGACCGGCTTGGAGTTTTCTTCTGTCTTTTCCCAGTTTGATTCCTCTGTGCACCATAAAGGAAACTTCCTCTCTGATGAGGGTAACCTGTAACACATATGTAGTTTGACCCGTGATACACTGTCTAGCTGCCAACTTTGTGTGTGTGTGTGTGTGTGTGTGTGTGTGTGTGTGTGTGTGGATATTCTGAGGGTGCCTCTCCTACACATGTCACACTGCAGCTCTGGAGAGATGCTCATTCGTGGACCAGATTGTGTCCCTGGTCAGTGAACACGGAAGTGGAGAGTTGCAGGTGCACAAGCAGGTGGTTGTGGTCCTAAGATGCTGACCTCCACGTTTCATCTCAGGGAGAGGAAGGATTTATCATCTAATTATTTAACCTTTGTATTAACGTTTTGAAGCAATGCATTTCATATGCATTATTTTTTAAAGGGGGATAGGGCTGGAAAGATGGCTTGGTGATTAAGGCACTTCCTGGGAAGCCTAAGGACCCAGGTTCAATTCTCCAGGTCCCACAAGGTGGCGCATGCATCTGGAGTTCATTTGCAGTGGCTAGAGGCCCTGGCTTGCCCATTCTCACTCTCTTTCTTTAATAAATAAAATAGAGATAGTAAATAAATAACAAATATTATTTAATAATATATAAATAATATAAGCCATATAAGGTCCCATATAAGCCAGATGCACAAGGTGGTACATGGATCTGGAGTTTATTTGCAGTGGCAAGAGGACCTGGATGCCCACTCTCCTATCTGTCCATCCCTCCCTCCCAATAATTTTTTATTTAAAACAATGTATTTACTGACCTGGCCTATGGAGTGGAAGTTGGTTCCAGTCTTTCCCATTTCATTAAGTGTTCTGTTCATTCAGTACCAACAAGCTGCATGTAGCTCAGCCAAAAGCCATCCTTTCCTCCTCCCACATTGGTTTCATCAAGGTCTCTCGCTCTTGACACCGCCTAAGAAAGCCTTTTGCAGTTGGTTTCATCTAGATAACAGATGGATTTGGTGTAAATGTACATCCCGTGTCACTGTCTTGCCCAATGCTCTCTCTTAACTTTCTGAAGTACCAGAGGTAATTCAGGCATCTAACTGTGGGGCTGCCCCATCTCGCTTACTCTGTTTCTAATGTACCGTCCTTCATCCACTTTCTGGAACTGGCCCTCACGGTTTTACACATCCATTCCTTTCTTTCATTTTTATTTTTTGAGGTAGGGTCTCACTGTAGCCCAGGCTGCCCTGGAATTTACTATGTAGCCCCAGGGTGGCCTTGATCCTCCTTCCTCTGCCTCCTGGGTGCTGGGATAAAAGCCACCACGCCCAGCGTCATTCCTTTGTTTTAATGTGGTTAATTCCTTATGCTCCTGGCCTCAGCCTGGCTGGCATTTCCTGCCTAATCTTAACTGTTCTGTGGCTTTACAGTGTTCACCAGAAGTTGTAGCTGCATCCCTAGCCTCCTGGTTCATCCTTCTAAGCCACAGAAGGTCAGGAACCTCATGTGTACCTCTTCAGCCCTGTGTAAGACCAGCCCTGGAACAATGACAGCCTGATCTTACCTGTACAACTTTAATTTAAATAATAATAATTTTAAAAAGCCATGGTCCTGATTTTCTTGTTCCTTCTGCAAGATTAAGTTGCCTGAGCCTGACTCCCTGGTTTTATTCTGCCCGGAAGAAGAGCTCATTCGTGAATGAGTTATGGCAGAAACCAAGGGAATCAAGAGGTGTTTCTGGTAATTTATATCCCATCCTACCTTCCCTGAAAAGAGACCTATAGCCCTTTACGGTTTGGATTGTGTTTTTGTGCGCAGGGGTTGGGGTGGGGTTTGCTTTTGATTTTTGTGCCAAGTCCAGGCATCAGGAGAAATAGCAACTAAGCCCTTGCTGAAGGCCAGGCTGTGATTAGTTCAGAAAATATTAGCAGTGGCACTGGAAGATTGCCAGTGGGCAGAATTCTGGTTCTGTGTTTATTTGCAAGCAGAGAGACAGAGAGAACGGGTACACCAGGGTCCCCAGCCGCCGCAAACAGACTCCAGATGCATGTGCCACTTTGTGTGCATGGCTTTACATGGGTAGTTGGGAATCGAACCTGGGTCGTTAGGCTTTGCAGGCAAGTGCCTGTACCACTGAGCCATCTCTCCAGCCCTTAATTATACTCATTTTGAAGTATCAGTCATAAGTTCATTGCTGAAAAACTGTGAAGGAGATTGGTAAATGTTTGTAGCAAGGACTCCAACCAGAGGCCGACTGTGTACAAAGCACACACACACACACACCACATACATACCATTTGAGTTACCTGATGAAGGTGAACTGCAGTTGCTTTGTCCCTCAAGAACAAGATTAATACAGCCAAACATAACTAACAGAACTTTTGTTGTTGTGCAACTACTGTAGAGTGCATACACATAAACCTGACTACTCAAGGTGAGTCGGTCACTCATGTCCTCTCTTAAATGGCAAGAATCAGTACACACTTTTCAGTAACAATCCTGCATATTAATGATCTCTATTCTCCAATCAAAAAGACACAGACTAGCAGATTAGATTACAGGATGCATCCAAGAAACACACCTCACAAAGAAAGACAAGCCCTGCCTTAGGAAGAAAGGGTTGAAAAAGATTTCAAGCAAATGGAACCAGGAAACAACCAAGTGTTGCTATTCTAATATCTGACGAAATAGACTTCAAACAAAATTATAATATGGCTGGAGAGAGATGCATCAGCACTTACTGCACTTGTCTGCAAAGTCTAATGACCCCAGTTTTATTTCCCCAGTACCCATGTAAAGCCAGATGCACAAAGCACATTCATCTGGAGTTCATTTGCAGTAGCTGAAGGTCCTGGTGCACCCATTCTGTCTGTCTCTATCTCTGCTTGCAAATAAAAAAATATATTTTAAAAATTATTATAAAGAGAACTGCACAATACTGGTTCCAACTGTATTTCTTCGTGAATAATAGACTGCAAGGGGAAAGACATCAAAATAGAAGAGGGAGGCCGGGTGTAGTGGCACACATCTTTAATCCCAGCACTTGAGAGGCAGAGGTAGAAGGATCGCTGTGAGTTCAAGGCCACTCTGAGACAACATAGTGAATTCCAGGTCAGCCTGGGCTAGAGTGAGACCCTACCTCGAAAAACTAAAAAAATAAAAGAGGGGAGGAGCTAGTTAGAAAGAAAGAGTTCAGTGGGAGGGAAGGAATTGGAAGAGATTATGATCAAAATATGTTGAGTGCATGTAGAAAAATTGTCAATGAAAAAAATTAAAGAGAGCTAGAGAGATGGCTTAGTAATTAAGGCACTTGCCTGCAAAGCCAAAGAACTCAGGTTCTATTCCCCAGGACCCATGTAAGCCAGATGTACAAGGTGTTAAATGTGTCTGGAGTTTGTTTGCAGTGACTAAAGCCCTAGTATGCCTATTCATTCTCTCCTCTTTGCCTCTTTCTCTTTCAAATAAATAAATACAAATAAAACAGATCTATAGCAAGTGATTAGATTGAAGCAGTACTTTAAAAAAGGAAAGTCTCCCAACTTTGACAGGCCCAGCTCCAGACGGATTCACTGCAGAATTCTACTAGGCCCTTAATAAACTAAAACCAATACCAGGTGTAGTGAAGCACACCAGGCGTGATGGTTTATGCCTTTAATCCCAGCACTTGGGTGGCAGAAATAGGATCACTGTGAGTTAAGGCCACAACATAGTGAATTTCAGGTCAGCCTGGGTTAAAGTGAGACCCTACCTCAGAAAACCAAAATAAATAAATAAATACTTAAAGCCAACATTTCTTAAATTATTCTATAAAATAGAAAGGGAAGGAATGCCTCCAAATTCTTTGTGAAGCTGATATTACTCTGATACCAAACCAGGTAAAAGCACAATAACCAAAAAAGAAAGAAAGAAAAGAAGATTATAGATCAATCTCCCTGAAAAGCACAGATGCAAAAATTCTCAATAAAATATTTGCAACCCAAAAAGATCATATACCACTATTTCACTTATTTTCATGTTGCTGGGACAAAATACCCAACCCAAGCCGGGCATGGTGGCTCATGCCTTTAATCCCAGCACCCAGGAGGATTGCTGTGAATTCCAGGTCAGCTTGGTCCAGAGTGAGACCCTACCTCGGAAAATAATAATAAATATGTATATATGTATGTATGTATGTGTATATGTGTGTGTGTGTGTGTATGTGAGTGTGTGTATATATATATTCTTGGGCTGGAGATATGGTTTAGCAGTTAAGGTGCTTGCCTGCAAAGCCAAAGGACCCAGGTTCAATTTCCCAGTACCCACGTAAAGCCAGATACACAAGGTGGCACATACATCTGGAGTTCATTTGCAGCGGCTGGATGCCCTGGCACACCCATTGTATATCTCTCAAATAAATAAAATATTCTTAAAAGTGTTGTTCTTCACTGAATGTACCAGTTCCTTTACCTTGTCTTCAATGATTTGTCCATTCTTTGAGGGGCGAAGGTTTCTATAGAGTTGTGTCTTTGGTGCACTGTGTTTCTCCTTTTCGGCATCATTCCAGTCTATTTTTTGAAGTCCATTTGTATACCTTGCATTGATGTCTGTCTTTTATTCAGCTGAGTATTTGCATTCTCAGAATTCTTTCATCCAAGGTTCTCATCATCAGGGTCCATTGCTGTGGGATTGATAGATCTGGGGGAAGACATGTCTTTGGGGTTTTTATATTATATTATTTATTTATTTATTTGACAGAGAAAGGGGAGAGAGAGAGAGAATGGTTACACCAGGGCCAGGGCCTCCAGCCACTACAAACGAACTCCAGATGCATGCACCCCCTTGTGCATCTGGCTAATGCAGGTCCTGGGGAATTGAACCTGGGTCAAATGCCTTAAACTGCTAAGCCATCCGTCCAGCCCATGTCTTTGGTTTTTCATACTTTTTTTTTTTTTTTTTTGCATTTTTTAAATTTACTCACATAAGAGAGAGGGAGGGAGAGAAAGAAAGAGGCAAATGGCACATCAGGGCCTCCAACTGCTGCAGATGAACTCCAGATGCATGTGCCACCTTGTGCATGTGGCTTACATGGGTCCTGGGGAATCAAACCTGGGTCCTCAGGCTTCACAGGCATGTGCTTTAACTACTAAACCATCTTCCAAGCCCCATACTTGTGGTTTTTGAACTAGGATTTGAGCATCAGGAGTGAGATGTTGAGATTTTGGTTAATCTTCTAGCGTAGGTCACCTTTCTTCTTTCAGTAGAAGTTCGCAACATTCAGGAGGGGCTAACTATAGTAGGTATGCCCACTCCTCCCCTGTGAGCCGAGTACTATCTACAACAGTCACTATAAGGTCATTAGACCTATAAGAACAGAAGGCCAGTCTAACTGTAAAACATTCACCTCCCGAGTGCCGATGACATAGCTGATGCTGGTCCAGCCACACCAACCCAGTCTTGATGCAGTAGAGTTGACATCTGCCATTTTCTTTATTTCTATATATCTTGTGTCTCACCACCCCCATTCTTGCATTGCTTTCTTTGTGTTAAATAGTCTAGTGCGTCACTTTATTCATCTTTCAGTTATCATATACGCTATACGGTTTTAGCTGTTTTTCCGTGATTGCCCTGGAGCTTATTAAATGTTAATTAATGAAGTATAGTTCAGACTAGTACCAATTTAAGTTCAATAGCATAAAAGAGCTTTGTTCCTATACAACTCTATTCTGTCCTTCCTTCGGCTGCTACTGTCATATAAATTATATGCCTCGCACAGATATATAATTACTGCTTTACACAGATGTCTTTTAAATCAGATAAGAGAAGAATTGCCAACCAAAATACATTTGTCCTGCATTTTTACTTACCTCTGCGTTTCCCTTTACAAGTATTCCTTCTTTCTTTGTGTGCGTTGACTTGCTGGCTACCATCCTCATTTCAGCCTAGAACCCTTCACATAGTGTATTTTTAATTATTTTATTTTTACCTCCCCATAATTTTTGGTTTTTCAAGATAGGGTTTCACTCTGGTCCAGGCTGACCTGGAACTCACAGGGTGGCCTCGAACTCACAGCGATTCTCCTACCTCTGCCTCCCGAGAGCTGGGATTAAAGGTGTGCGCCACCACGGCCAGCTTCCCCATAGTTTTAATCGCAAAGTAGTTCATGATGACTACCTGCATTTATTACTCTGGAAATATTTCAACCCCTTCCTTACTGTGGAGGGATGGTTACACTGAATGCGGACCTCTTGCTTCTGAGATGGCGTTTCTCAGCAAGCTATCCTTTGCTCCTGTTGGGAAGCCGCCGATCTTACCAGGCTCTCCTGGAGCCTGGTGAACCCCTTCTTGCTGCCTTCAAGATTCTCTCTTGGGCTTTGATGTATCCGGGGTGGGGGGGGAATCTCTGAGTTTATTTTGCTTGGAGTTCCTTGAGCTGTTTTGATATTGTTTCATCAAAATTTGAGAATGAGCCGGGCGTGGTGGCGCACGCCTTTAATCCCAGCACTCGGGAGGCAGAGGTAGGAGGATTGCCGTGAGTTCGAGGCCACCCTGAGACTACATAGTTAATTCCAGGTGAGCCTGGACCAGAGTGAGACCCTACCTTGAAAAAACAAAAAAAAAAAAAAAAAAAAAAAAAAAATTGAGAATGTTTGGGCCAGAGAGATGGATTAGTGGTTATGGCCTTTGCCTCCAGACACACAAGGTGACACAAGCATGCAAGGGGGCGTACATGTCTGGAGTTAGATTGTAGTGGCTAGAGGTTCTGGTGTGCCAACTCTCTCTATATATTCTCTTTTGTGCTTATTGTTAAAAAAAAGGGGGTGGGGAATTTTAGGCCATTATCTGTTCAGATGTTCCTGTTCGTTTCTGGCAGTCAGGGCTTGGTGGTGGACTCCAGTTCTCTGCGTGTCCGTGCTTCTTGCTAGTCATTCTCTGCATCCCTTTTCTGCTTTCTGGCTGTGGTCATTTGTTTACATAAAAGTTGCTGTGTATGAGGTTCTTCCCAGTGGGAAGTGGGATACTCTCTCCTGAAGAGAGGAAGAAGGCTCTAGGGATTCAGGAAATCAAGTCCAGGGAGACCTGAAACTTACAGGAATTGAAACATTCCTTCCTGGGGGGCGAAGGGAAGTCCACAAATCTGGGGAAAGGTTGCAAGACCCCTCCCTGGGATTATATAAAAGAGCAACTTGGGGGTAGAGGAGACTCCCGCTAAGCTGCTGTGATGTGACAACTTACGCCTGCAGGGGTGGGCTTTTTGTGATGCAGCTGCAGCTGCCTTTGAGTTGTAGCAGCTATGGAGATGTCATAGTCCAAGATGGGATGAGACTTCTCTATGGTGCAGCTACTTGGGGTTTCCATGCTCTGTAAGTAAGACCTCACCCTGAGGTTGAGGCATCAGCACCCACGGGGAATCCTGACATAGGGAACGCCACCTTAGTGGTTGTGGGGTCGTCACTGTTCAGGATGGGATGAGACTTCTCAGTGGTACAGCTGGTTTGGGGGTCCCCATTGCTCCTGTAAGCAGCCTTCACCCTGCAAACCAATTCCAGACACATGCCATTTTGTTACTTCCTTTATTATTTATTTTGTTTTGTTTTTAGAGGTAGGGTCTCATTCTAGCCCAGGCTGACTTGAAATTCACAATTCAGGCTAGCCTCGAACTCATTAGAGATCTTCCTACCTCCAGAGTGCTGGGATTAAAGGTGTGTGCCACCACGCCCTCTTTGCTTTATTCCTTAACAGCAACTTGGCCTTTTCCTTAGCCTTGGTAATTTTTTTTTTTTTTTTTTTTTTTTTTTTTTGGTTTTTCAAGGTAGGGTCTCTCTCTGGTCCAGGCTGACCTCGAATTAACTACGTAGTCTCAGGGTGGCCTCGAACTCTCGGCAATCCTCCTACCTCTGCCTCCCGAGTGCTGGGATTAAAGGCGTGCGCCACCACACCCAGCTAGCCTTGGTAATTTTTGTTTGAATGCTGAACATTTATGTAAAGGAGTGATTGTGATATTAATACTTACACCTAGAGTGGTTGTGCTTTCCTGGGTCAACACGAAATCGGAGTTGCAGATAGCGCTGAGGAGGCTGTGCTCAGGATGGTAGCTCGAGCTGCAGGGACGTTCGCAGTGTCTGCCCCAGCTTCCGTCGGTCCCTGTGGGTTGGTAACATCCATCTCCGTGCCCTTAGCTTGTCCTGGGACTACAGGGCTGTTGGTTTTGTTGCAGAAATTCTCTGGAAATATCATTCCAACACCAGAATGAGTAAAAGTAGAGGAGTTTATTACCTTGGGGCCAAAAAGGTTGAGGTAGCCCTCCAAAGAAGCCAGAGCTGAGATTTTATTTCCATTTTATAGTTTTCATAGCCAAGGGGAGAGGTAAGTGAACAAACAAGATGTGGCAATTTGCATGTCAATCATGTCTGTAGTCAGGCCACCCTAACAATGATTCCATTTTACTGTTTTAGCCTAAACTGTCTTCCTTCTTATCATCCCTTTGGGCTCTTTCTGTACAGTTCCTTCTTCGGGATTTTTCCATCTGCTGACAAAGATAAGTTTTAGCTCCTCAGCAGTTAACTCTTACAATAACTCAGTGAATCAGTTCAACTTTTAGCTTCTTTTCTACCATAGTTTTGCTCAGCTCTTAACCGACTTGGTTGGAGAGGCAGGGTGTAGCAGGGTCGCAGCCGGGTGTCTTGTTCTTCACCTTACTGTGTCTGAGGACCTTGAGCTTCAACCTTGGGCTGAAGTGGAACTTTCTTTCTTAAAAATTTTTTTAAATTTATTTTATTTATTTGAGAAAGAGAAAGAGGAGAGAGAGAATGGACGTGCCAGGGCAGCCAGCCACTGCAAATGAACTCCAGACGCGTGCACCCCCTTGTGCATCTGGCTTATATGGGTCCTGGGGAATCGAAATGGGATCCTTTGGCTTTGCAGGCAAACACTTTAACGGCTAAGCCATCTCTCCAGCCCCCCAAAATTTTTAAAAATATTTTTAAATTTTTATTTATTTATTTATTTATTTATTGGGTTTTCTGAGGTACGGTCTAATTCTAGCTCAGGCTGACCTGGACATCACTATGTAGTCTCAGGGTGGCCTCAAACTCAAGGTGACCCTCCTCTTAACTCTGCCTCCCAAGTGCTGGGATTAAAGGCGTGTGTCACCACACCTGGCTATTTAGTTTTTATTTATTTGAGAGAGAGAGAGAGAGAGAGAGAGAGAATGAATATGGGCATGCCAGGGCCTCCAGCCACAGCAAATGAACTCTGGACGCATACACCACCTTACCACCTTGTGCATCTAGCATACGTGGGTCCTGGAGAATGGAATCTGGGTCCTTTGGCTTTGCAGGCAAACTCCTTAACCACTAAGCCATCTTTCCAGCCCTGGGGTGGAACTTTCTTAAGCTTCTCCTTCAAATTGTGCTCCCACCTTTTGATTATCTCCTTCCCTTGGCACTAATGCACAGATCAGGGGGGTGGGTCCACGTCTTCCCAGTACAGTGGTAGGCCCCTTTCCCTGCTGGCATAGCTGAGGAAGGCTGATTGCTGATTTGCCCAGACAGACCTCGTATTTGAGATCCTCCTGCTTCAGCCTCTCAAGTAGCTATGATTATTAGAGCATACTACTGTTTCCAGCTTTCATAGCAGACTTTTTAAATTTTGAGGATATCCTCCATATAAAATCTACTTTTCTGGGGCTATAGAGATGGCTTAGCAGTTAAGATGCTTGCCTACAAAGCCAAGGGACCCAGGTTCAATTCCCCAGGACCTACGCAAGCCAGGTGCACAAGGTGGTGCATGCGTCCGGAGTTCGTTTTCAGTGATTGGAGGCCCTGGTGCGCCCATTCTTTCTATCTGCCTTTCTCCCCTTCTCTCTCTCTCTCAAATAAAATAAAGTTTAAAAGAATAAATAAAATCTATTTTTCTGTAACTTCCTATAAATAGTCATGAGATTGAAAGTCTTGCCTAATAAAAGCTACGACTGAGTGTCACAAATACTACCAACAGTTCTCAAAGAGTTTATTGTGGCCAGGGCAGGAGAGAACCTACAGTGTGCCTAAGCCCTGTCCATCTCTGCCCAGGTCACTGGAGACATGCCTGGTGGCCCGGTAGTGGCTTCTCCAATTTGTGAAAGTGATGCCAAAGGTAATAGGAAGACCCTACTGTGGGGCCCTTAAAATTTATTAAACTCAGGCTGGAGAGAGATGGCTTAGTGGTTAAGGCTCTACCTGCAAAACCAAAGGACCGAGGTTCAATTCCCTAGGACCCACATAAACCAGATACACAAGGTGGCGTGTGCATCTGGAGTTCATTTGTAGTGGCTAGAGGCCCTGGTGCACCCATTCGCTCTATCTGCCTCTCTCAAATACATTTTTTTTTAAATAAAAAAAATTTACTAAACTCTGAGACATATGTTCAAGTTACATCCGCCTGCGGGATTTTTTGAGCTGTCTCAGAACACATTTTATGCTCTCTGGATGATCTTGTACATTGCTCTCTCCCCGGTCCAAGTTTCAGTTTTCCTGGCAGGTGGATGAGTTGCTGCTGGCTGTCTAATCTTCCATTGCCTCCAGCGTTATGCCCACAATTAGCTAATGTGGCGTTTAAACCCTGACAAGGCTGACTCCAGCCTCTCGTTTCCATCCTGGCTGCCCGTGACAAGCCTTTCTCAGAGCTCCCTGCACCTGGCATACTCTGATGTGTATCACATTGTGTTTGTTACCAGTTGCAGTCAACAGAAAACTATTGCGTGCTTACTGTATGCAAAGCACATGGGAGCTAATTGAAACCCCAACTGTATCACATCTGAACAACATAGGAATGTTCCTAATCTCGAAGGCATTTGTCATTACTCACTTCCCCATCACTTAATTTTTTGCTGGTTGGCTTTTCTTTTTTTTCTTTAACATTTTTTTATACTTTATTTATTTATTTGAGAGAGAGAAAGAGGCAGAGAGAGAGAGAATGGGCCCACCAGGGCCTCCATCCACTGCAAATGAACTCCAGATGCATGTGCCCCCTTGTGCATTTGGTTTACGTGGTACCTTGAGATTCGAACAGACGTTCTTAGGCTTCGCAGATAGGTGCCTTAACCGCTAAGCCATCTCTCCAGCCCCTTGGTTGGCTTTTCATGTACGCCTATGTTTACTCCGCAGGAAGTTGCTGAATGTGGTGGAGAGCCTGACTAATCAGAGCGGACCCTCTTTCCCATTGGCCGACCTTTGGTTTCCTCTAGTGACCTGGAAACTTAGGGAGGCAGCTGGTATACCCTGGCCTATATGGGACCATCCCTCCTCACCACCTCTTGTGTTTGGTAGGAAGAATCACCACTGAGTGGGGAGGGACTTATCACAAGGTGAAGACTTTCACCTGCCTGGATGACCAGCAGTACCATCCAAACCACACCCACACTGGAGGCCTTCAGTGAAGCCCTGAGCATGCTCCTGTTGTTACTGACTAGCACGTCACAATGCCTGCTGGTTTTCTGGTTCACTATACAGTCTCAGGGTGGCCTCGAACTCATGGTGATCCTCCTACCTCTGCCTCCTGAATGCTGGGATTAAAGGTGTGCGCCACCATACCCAGCAAAAAAAAAAAGTTTTGATGGGGCTGGAGAGATGGCTCAGTGGTTAAGGTGCTTGCCTGCAAAGCCAAAGGGCCTGGGTTTGATTCCCCAGTACCCATGTAAAGCCTGATACACAAGGTAGTGCACGTGTCTGGAGTTTGTTTGCAGTAGCTGTAGGTCCTGGCACATCCATTCTCTCTTTCTCTCATTTATTTATCTATTAAATAAATAAAATAATAAAAATTTTGAAACATTTTAATGCATATGTGCATTTGTGTGTGTGTAGGTGTGTGCATAAACGTGCAGGCCAGAGGACATCTTCAGGTGTTGATTTTCAGGAACACCTTCTACCTCATTAAGACATGCTCTCTCATTTGTCTGCACCTTACCAATTTAGGCTAGACTGGCTGGCAAGTGAGTCTTTTTTTTTTTTTTTGGCCAGTGCTAGGGCTTAATTAAGCCCATGGCCTTGCACATACTAGGTCCCAGTCTGAGCTCTCCCAGACTTTTCAAGGAGCTCCTTCATGAATCAAGGTGAGAACCCTTGCTGTGGGTGGTGTGGCATGCCGCACTTGACATGGCAAATACATCGTCCTTGCGCAGTTTGGGGCCTGGTTAGGCTGGCCTTACTACATTTAGGAAGCTCTAAATAACTAGATAGACCTGATTTAGAAGTTACATAGTCTTGCCGATTGGTACTATTTTTTTGTCTCAAATGGTATTTTTCAGTCTAACTCTGTTCTCTTGTGATCCCCGGGTCTTTCTATCTCTCCTGCCATTGATACTGTGCAGTGAGTTAGCTTTTGCTAGACAAGGTGTCAGGGTCCACTTGCCCGGCTTTGGCACAGCCCAAGTGCACATGGAAGAGCCGGGGGGAATTGCTCGGTCATGGAGGTTGGAATGTGATGATGAGGTAGTGTCACAGAGGGCATCAGAAGTGGGAAAGAGACCTGAGTTAGGAAAACACTTGGCTGTGTATACATTTGTTAGTGTTTAAATAATGGTTCTTAATTTGTAGGGAGAATCACTAAGTAAAACATTTGGAGAGAGTTGTGGTGACCCTGTGGCTGGCTGGTGACAGTGTGCAGCACAATCACCAGACACCAGAGGTTGGACTGGACCAATCACAGCAGATGGGGAAACTGAAGCACACACAGAGGCAGGGTCAAGGAAGGTGCTGGCACTGCATGTGGGAAGGTCAGGGGACAAGCCAGACCAGTGAGGCAGCCAGAAGCCAAATGTCCTCTCTTCTGTACCCGCCTTCTTAAGGGGTGGCCATGTGCCCGTGGGAGGAAGAGGTGGCCATGCTGCTGCTGCTCAGGAAGCAGGTGCAAAGAGGTTCTGCCAAGCTTAAATCTCGGGGCTGTGCTTTGGACAACTGTGTCCAATGGTCAAGTACAGGTAGAGGTGCCTGGGCTCCCTCCGTGCCCATATGACCTGGTATGAGACTATTGGAAGCACAGTGGGAGCTCCTTTCTCAAAGTGCCCCAGTGTGACCCACTGTGAGGGACACACCAGTGCATGCCCAGGCTGTGATCTCTAGTTTCTGGTCATGTGTTATGCCTGAAATAAATACTGATTAGGAACCATGAAGCTGCCTTTTGAACTTGAACTTGAGAGAAGCTGGTGTGTGGAGTGGGAGAGCAGCCTCAAGGGAACTGACACAGGCCCTCCTGCCCATCACCCCCCACAGGTCCAGGGCCACAGTCAGATAGCAGTGACCCTTAGAAGAGTCTACTAGCCTGGCCCTGCTGTGGGAACCAGTGACTCGCAGCTGGAGCAGGGTGAACGCTTCTATTTTGAGTGACTGGCCTGGCCGCCACAGGGCACTGATCACCAAGCAGAGTCTGGCCTCCCTCCCTCTCGCCAGGCTGTGCTGGGCCTGCGTTGTGGGGGGAGAGTGCCGCCCGAGCTGCCCTTGTGCAGAGCCTTCGGTGCCTGAAGAGGGGAAAGCTTGGCTGGGGTGTAGCAGATCACCCCACTTGCAGCAGGAAGATGGCTTTGTACGGCAGAATTTGGATGGGCTCATTCTTAATAAGGCTTCTTGTACCTAGTCGTCTACTTATGATGGGGCCACTTTCCCATTAGTGGATATAAACTCGTCATAAGTCATAAATTGAGCCATCTCAGATTTGGGTCCATCTGCTTCTCAGTTTCAGGGGCTCAGCGTCTTGCATGTGTGTTTCCTGGGTTTTTCCTCATAGAATAAATACAAATAATGCATTCAGAGGCCTCGTTGCTAGCATATAGATGGGTCTGCATTGGGTGTCTGAGTCCCATAGCACCACACCAGGCGAGTCCCTGCTTCTGGAAGCTAGCTGGTGCTCGTGAGTATTTTGACTAAGAGATCAGTCTGATGTGGGGTGATGAAGTATAGACCAATTAATTTTGTCCACTCTTACCTAGTAATAGAGGTTGATTTCTGTTTTTGTTTTGTTTTGTTCTTTTTAACAAAATTTTCAACCTTAATTCATTACTTTAAAATGGAACTCTTAAAAAATAATACCTCTCTTTAACTGGCGTGTTAGCTCGGTAGGTTAGAATGTGGTGCTAATAAAAAATTTACCTCTCTAAGAAATAGGTATGAGAGAGCTTTTAAAGAAATATATCTA
The DNA here is from genome assembly GCA_036365145.1 of Orientallactaga sibirica. NCBI lineage: Eukaryota > Metazoa > Chordata > Mammalia > Rodentia > Dipodidae > Orientallactaga > Orientallactaga sibirica. The sequence continues at coordinate 7,740,309 of JAEOAD010000463.1, read as the reverse complement.
GGCCAGGTGTGGTGGTGCATGCCTTTCATCCCAGCACTCAGGAGGCAGAGGTAGGAGGATCACCATGAGTTCAAGGCCACCCTGGGACTACATAGTCAATTCCAGGTCAGCGTGGACTAGAGTGAAAAGAAAGAAAGGAGGGAGGGAGGGAGGGAATGTATTCAGGATTAGTGAAGCAAAACATTTCAGCTTGAGTCTATGTCAACAACCCTGGTTGACCAGTCCTACTAGCTGCCTGGCGGGCTGTAGTGGAACAACTCCAGAGGCAAGCAGCCTGTGATGGATCAATGCTGTCTGCTCAGGGTGCTGAAGGTCAGGCTAGCTGGGGATCTCTGAGCTTCCAGCCGTCAGGAACCACAAGCAACTGTGGCTTCTCTGGGTCAGTGAACTTCCCCAGTTAGTTTGTAAGGTGACGTCTCCTGAGTGTGAGGGTCCACCTCTTCCTCAGCCCGTAGCAGTTGATTCTGCTGAGTGCAGGACTGCCTGTCCCTGGATCAGCCATGCTGTCTGGCAGGTCACAAGTTCTTGTCTTTCCAGGGACGTCACAATTAAACAAGAGAGACAGATACACACAAGGCATAGCATCTGGAGTGCATTTGCAGTGGCTAGAGGCCCTGAAGCACCCGTATCCCCCCCAATAAACAAATAAAAAAAGATCGAACAAGAAACTTTTAGGGATGCTCTGAAGAACAATGGGATAACGTGAACAGGTGATGCGAGGAGCCAGCACAAGATGGGCAGGTCGGGAAAGCATGTGGCTTCTGTCCAGAGGAGTCACAGCAGGGCAAAGAGCAGCCATGGAGCTCCTAGGGTGGAGACACGTCATAGCCAAGATGGGGAACTGCACAGATGTCCATCACCAGATGAGTGCCGACGGTGCGGCTGTGAGGAACGCTACTGTGTGAGTGTGAGTGTATGTGTGCAAGCGTCCGCAGTGCCGACTTTGATTGCTTTGGGTGCATCTGCAGGAGTGTGTGTCCACGTCATATGGTAACTCTAGTTTTGGGGGATTTTGTTGGTTTTGAGGAACCTGCGTACTGTGGCTGCATGAATGTACAATGCCATCAGCAGTGTGTGGAGTTCTTTTCCTCCTCATCCTCACCGGCATTATTATAGTTGGTTTCTTGATGATGGTAGCCATGTGGCTGCAGTGAGATTGAATCTCAGTGTAGTTTTGATTTCCTGATGGCTAAGGATGGTGAACATTTTTTTTCTATAATTTGTCAATTTCTTCTTAAAAAAAAAAATCTGCTCAGTTTATTTGCCCATCCACTGACTGAATGGTTTGGGGTCAGAGGCTGGACTTTTTCAGCACTTGACTCCCCTCTCAGATGTTTGGCCGGCCGCCTTTGTCCCATCCGTCCTGTCCGTAGGCTGTCTTTTCCCTGTGTTGACCACTTCCCTTGCTGCATGCAGGCTTTTATGTTTGCTAAGACCCCGCACGTCAGCCTTGCTGTTATTTCCTGAGCTCTTGGAGGCCCATTCAGAAAATCATGACCTGTGCCTAAGTCATGAAGTGCTTTCCCCTTCTAGTTCAAAGTTTCAGGATCACACTGAGGTCTCTGAGCCATTTTGAGTTGATTTTGTACAAGGTAAGACGGGGAGAGATTGGATTTCATTCTTCCACATGTGGGTGACCAGTTTTCCTAGCACCATTTGTTCAAAGAAGCTATCTTTCTCCAACTATTTTTGACATCTTTGTCGAGAATCACATGGCCTTCTCTGTGTGGGTTTATTTCTGACGCCTCTATTCCACTTTTCTATGTCTGGTTTTGTGCTGGTTTTGTTGCAGTGGCCCTGGAGTATAGTTTGGAGATACTGCAGCTCTGTGTGTTTCATTTTATCCCATTCTCCCCAGGATTATTTTGGCTTTTCCAGGTCTTTTATCCACATGGTTATAATACAAGAAGCTGTAGGTCAAGTTGAATAGTCTTGGTCAGCCTGAGCCAGAATGAATCCATTTCTAACTGTGAGATCGATCCGTGGATGGCCCCACGGGAATCACTGCCCCAAAGAATATGTGGCTTTCTTTGAGGTGCCTGCATAGTGGTGCTGTGGGCCTGGTAGCCCAGCACCCCTGCGTCTGTGGAAGGACGCCATCAGTGCAGTGAAGGGACCTGCGCCTTTTAAACAGAAAGGGACACTGTAGGAAGTAGTCAGGTGACAGCAGCAGCCTCTCTCCCCGCCCCCCACGCACGCACATCCTGTATCAGAAGGCATTCAGCAGGTGTCTAGTCCATTCCGGCTGTAGTAACACAATACCGTAGAGCAAATGGCCTATAAACATGGGAAATTTCATTTTCACAGTTCTGGAGGCTGAAAAGTTCAAGTTCAAGGGACTGGTGGACTTGGTGCCTCCCAGGAGCTACCTGACTCGCAGCTATGTTCTTGCCTCCTTTCAAGGCACCATTACCTTAGAGATGAGGATTCAAACATGAATGGGGCACATAACATTAGACCTTAGCAACACTCCTCTCAGTTGCCAGGGTCCTTTATGGGCTTAGGTAGAGCCTTCATTAAAAATTTGATTCACAGCCAGGCATGGTGGCACACGCCTTTAATGCCAGCACTCAGGAGGCAGGGGTAGGAGGATAGCCATGAGTTTGAGGCCATCCTGAGACTACATAGTGAATTCCAGGTCAGCCTGGGCTAGAGTGAGACCCTACTGGGGGAAGGGGATCATGCTAAGTAAGTCTTTGACATCCAGCACATGATTGGGTGGTCTCAGAAGCCAGGGTCCCCCACCTGTCTCCAGAGGCTTCTAGTTGCATCTCTCCAGTACCAGGTCATGTGGTCTCCCTGCTTGCCTGTGCGTATAATTATTCCTGACATGATCTCTCCTTAGGCAGGGAAGTCATTTTGTCAGTCTCTTACTTTCAGTTGTGTTTCTGTGTTGCTTAAAACATGTATTTTAACTGATTCCTAGTTTGAACACTAGAGGTTTTCTGTAGTTCCACCCACTTTCGTTGGGTCCTGAAGTTGGGCTTCTAAGCCCGCTGTTCTCTTGATGGAAGTCTTGGTAGAGTTTGTCAGCAGCCTCTACTGTCCTCTCTACCTCTTTTCCATTCCCGGTTTTCTACAGCAGGTACCACTCAGCACACACTCGCGCATGGCGTTCTGTCCTCGCACCCGCGCTCCTCCTCTGTCCTGACCCTGAATGTGTCCCTCCCTAGCCTCAAAGCAGACTGGTCCTCCCCACCTGCCTGGCCCTCCCCTCTTCAGAGCTTGGAACTGTCTTCCCTTGAGTGCGCACTCCGGAGAAGGCCAGGACCTCTCTTTGTGTCTGTGGGTGCCCCTCTCCTCCTCACGCGGGCTCAGAGGTTCAGGATTGTCCACAGTCCATGTCTGCCCGCAGCCTCTGTTGACTCTAGCTCTGAATTGGAGTAGATTGAGAAATGGCAGAGTAAGGGGGGGAGTGGGGTCAGTGAGTGTAGACCAAGAAAGCTGTGGTGGGTGAGCAGGTCAGGTAAGAGAGGGTTTCTGGTCAGGAGAGATTGGAGTATTTTGAGGGTGGGATGTGAGAGAAGAAAAAAGATGAAGTGTAAAAGAAAGAGGATGGGCTGGAGAGATGGCATAAAGTGGCACCTGGACTTCATTTGCAGTGGCTAGAGGTCCTGGTGTGCCCATTCTCACTCTAGCTCTGCTTGCAAATGAATAAGAGAGTGGCGTATTCCCAAGCTCTTCAAAAGGACTCGGCAGCATTTGCCTCGTGTAACATCACACGTTCCTTCTGGAGAAGAGCTGCAGGTCTCAGATCCACTAGGAACTTGCCTGTGAATTTACCAGCGCTGGAGTCACACGGGTCACTGTTTAGGATGAATTCTCACGCATCCAAACAAGCATCTTTAACCACTGAGCCATCTCCCCACCCCTTACCCATCCACATAGTCACTTCCGGGCAGCCTTAGAAAAGCGCAGTGTCCCGATGGGGGGGGGGTGATGCAAAATACTGTCTCAGAATACAAGCAAGACAGGACAGTACCTGTAATGCAATGTGATGCAGCTCTGTATCTAGTGTACGTCACGAGGAGAAATGCCCACATGGCCTTGTGGCCACAGACAGGCTGGAAGGACACCGAGGAAACCCATGGGGAGACACCTACCACATGTCCTTCTATTTTAGGGTGTAGCGAGGTGAAACAGTCTTCCCCCGTCATCCAGTCTGGTTTTGAGTTCGCAGTCCTTCCGCGGCCTCCTGAGTGTTGAGATAACAAGTGTGTCCCACTGCACCCAACTTTTTTTTTTCTTTTAGATTTTAAGATAGTTGGCATTATTTCCACTTGATGAGTGAACGTCAGGATGCTTCACCCGGAGATAATTTGGCTTCTCTAAAATGTGTGCACACGCGCGTGTGTGTATTTTTTTTTTTTTCTGTTAGTCTTGGCCTATTTTCTTTTAATTTGGAGGAAATGCTTCTGATTCCCAGCATTTCATGAGTTTTCCTTCAAAAAACTACCATTGCTGATTGTAGTAGCACAACCTGGTTTAGTTTTCATGCACTTCCTTTCTGTTTTTCCCGTCCACTGCCACACAGAAACAATTTATAGAGATGGGAGGAGAATTATTTTTCATTAATACTTTCCGTTTTTCTGCAGCATATTAAATGACACAATCACTTCATTATAATAAAAGTATTGAGGGTTGGGTGTGACTCGGTGGTATAGAGCATGTGCCCAGCATGCATGAGGACCACAAAAGAAAAGTTGAAGATGGGCTGGAGAGATGGCTTAGTGGTTAAGGCATTTGCCTGCAAAGCCAAAGGACCCAAGTTCGATTCCCCAGGATCCACGTAAGCCAGATACACAAGGGCACGTGTGTCTGGAGTTCGTTTGCAGTGGCTGGAGGCCCTGGCATGCCCATTCTCTCTGTCTCTCTTCTGCTTGCAAAATAAATAAAATAAAATAGAGAAGTTGAAGACCCCGTGTCCTTGAGATTGGTGGAAGAGCAGCAAGCATGGGGATTCTGGGGTGGGACAGTAGACAGACGACACAGTCACCAGAGACAGCGTAAGGAAGACGTCCTTATTATCTACGATGTCTGTAGGGAGCTGTGGTCGGCTGCTGCATCTTGTGACGCTTACATTCAGGGAAGGGACTGTTGGCTGGATAGCAGGTGGCCTGGAGTCTAATTCTCTCGAGTCAGTTTCCTTTTCTTTTCAACTTCTCAAATCTAAAATTTTTGTTTGTTTGTTTGTTTATGAGGTAGGGTCTCACTCTACCTGACCTGGAATTAACTATGTAGTCCCAGGGGTGGCCTTGAACTCATGGTGATCCTCCCACCTCTGCCTCTCAAGTGCTGGAATTAAAGCGTGCGCCACCACGCCCGGCTCTCAAACCTAAAAATATGAAATTCATTCTTCACTGCTCTGGAATTGTGCACCCACCTTCCTGTAAGCACATACCCTGCCTTATTTTTAATCCAGATAAGCAAGAAGATAGTTTTCTTGGTCAGAAAGTGATGGAAAACAAAGTCCTTTAAGTGAGCTTGGGAAAGGTTCTAACTCTTGCATAACATTCTTGCATTACGTCCTTGGTTTGCCATGGACATTGTGGTATAATTCAGAGGCTACAATGGGGAGTGAATTTGTGGGAGGACATCACGGACCACTGTGATTTCAAACTCTTGGCAGGTACATCTCCGTTCATGGATGCACTAACAGCCAATGGGACCACCACCATACAGACGTCTGTTACGGGAGTGACAGCTGGGAAAAGGAAATTTATTGACGACAGAAGAGACCAGCCTTTTGACAAGCGGTTGCGTTTCAGTGTGAGGCAGACAGAGAGTGCCTACAGATACAGAGACATTGTCGTCAGGAAGCAAGATGGCTTCACCCACATCTTGTTATCCACAAAATCATCAGAGAATAACTCATTAAACCCAGAGGTGAGAGACGCGTCCCAGCCCGCTTGGCTGCGACGCTGCCCTTGTAACCTCTTGCTAACCCTTCTGGGCTAGGTAGGGCCGAGGTGATGTGTGGCAGCTTCTCATCACATTTGTGGCCACAGTGATCACTCACAGCAGACGGGTGCTGGGCAGTATACTCTCCTGATGTGAGCTCCCGTGGGAACCGTGGCTCTGTGCCTCTTTGTTCACCCTCCTGGGTCAGGAGCTCTTCATCTGCAGAGCCTCAGGGAGCCCGTGGCCTCCCTGAAGTCTCACGAGACATGTGCTTACAGGCTCTGCCATAGTTTTCATCAGAATCTCGACAGCATCTTTGTTCACGTAAGGTAAAAACGCCCTGGGTCTTAGTCCTTCATGGGCTCTGACCATCGTCCTCCCCATATGCGTATGCGTACGATGACAGGGCTTTCCACGTGTGTTCCTTGTCGCCAGGACCTAAGTGAGGGAGCTTGGAGACATTCTTGAAGCCTCCGGAGTCTGGGCTGTTGGAGCTTGCATTGCATCTGCCCACAGTTTAGGTTGATAGCTGCCCTTTTTTTTTTTTTTTTCTTTTTTTTTTTTAATTCTGTGCTCGGCTTGGGCAAGTGGTGGGAATCTGGCCAAGTCACAAAACAAGGTAGTCCAGGGCTGCTCCTGAGACATTTTCAGGCTTCAGGCTGCCTTTGCTGGTTATTGTCAAATGTGTCACAGAGATCCCCTCTACCTTGTCATGCTCACGTGCTGCTACCAAAGCTAAGGCTAAGAGCTGTCCCCACGTGTAGTAGGCTGGTTAAAGGAAGAGAAAAGAAAAAGAAAAACAAATCTGGAACTGAACTCACTTCTTTGAACTGGGTGAATATGCCACCTGCTGTCCAAACTGTAGAATTCCACTGGACAGCACATGTAACTTAGCCACTGAGCGATGGTGGCTGTCGATCCAGTGGACGGCACATGTAACCAAACCCTCCATGCCAAGCACCCTAGTCTCTGGTTACAGGGAATAAGGAGTGTGCAGAAGTCCCATCATGGTGGATAAAGTAAGCCGTGCCAGTCTGGGAACACGTTCCTGTAGCACGAGATTCCTGTAGCCCACTGACTTAAGTGCTTGTGGGGTTCCTTACCCAAAATTGTTCTTTACCTCTTGACCTTCTGGTGACTTCCAGGTGATGAAAGAAGTCCAGAGCGCTCTGAACACGGCCGCGGCCGATGACAGCAAGCTGGTGCTGCTCAGCGCCGTGGGCAGTGTCTTCTGTTGTGGCCTGGATTTTATTTATTTTATTCGCCGGCTCACCGACGACAGGAAGAGAGAAAGCACTAAGATGGCCGATGCTATCAGGTACAGAACTGGGGAGGGGCCCTCAGGGTTTGTGTGCAGAGAGCCAGTCTTTCTGAGAACAGGCCTGTACAGGCCTCAAGTGTAGATCTTCCTCACAAAAGCACTGGTAGCAAAATTAATTAAATTACCTGTCTTCTCTATAACATGCCTTGGCATAAATTACTATGTGCCTTGGGCAGATCACCCACTTGAAGGCTGGCTTAGGCCCAGGGCCATAGAGGACTGCTTACTCTACATGCAGCCAGGCTCCATGGTCCGCTGTGTGCTCTGTCCTCGACCCTTCAATAAAGATGCGCTCTCCTCGAAATAATGACGTACCATTTGCTAGACTCTTGTCTAGACTTTGTGACAATTCCTTAGGAGCATATAAAAACGAGTTGGTTCTTTTTTTCTTTTGCCCCCAAAATAAATAGTGCACATTCTCACTGAGTTCTTCCTAATTTCCAGCTACACACGAAATCAAATGATGCACAAGAGGAACTTCCCCCTTGATACCCTTCACTAGAGAATCCACTGTTCACTTGTGTGTCTTCAGCCTTTTTCTAAACAATTTTTCTTCTTTTCAATTTTATTTTATTTTATTTATTTTTTTGAGGTAGGGTCTCACCCTAGTCCAGGCTGACCTGGAATTAACTATGTAGTCTCAGGATGACCTTGAACTCAAGGCGATCCTCCTGAGTGCTGGGATTAAAGGCATGTGCCACCACGCCCGGCCTTTCTTTTCAATTTTAAAAGGACAGATAAAATTGTGTTTTTAAAAAAAGAATGTAACCTGTTAAAATAAATTTTAAAAAGTTCAAGTTAATGTGAAAACAAATTGTATTTTAAAATATGTATTCATTGTAGAAAGGCTTGAGTGAAGCTAATTAACACATGCATTATCACACACTCTTTTGTAGTGAAAACATTTGAAATCTACTTTTTTTTTTTGAGACAGTATCCCTGCATAGACAATGCTTGTTTTGAACTTCTGATCCTCCTGCCTCAGTCTCCCCAAGTCTCAGGTTACAGCCATGTACTTATTAGCTGGCTTGAAATCAGCCTCCCTCCCTCCCCTCCCCCTCCCTCCCTCTCTGTCTTCCTCCCTCCCTCCCTCCTTCCCTCTTTCTTTCTTTCTTTCTTTCTTTCTTTCTTTCTTTCTTTCTTTCTTTCTTCTTTCTGTTTTGAGGTAGGGTCTTGCTGTAGCCCAGGCTAACCTGGAATTCACTATGTAGTCTCAGGGTGGCCTCGAACTCACAGTGATCCTCCTACCTCTGCCTCCCAAGTGCTGAGATTAAAGGCATACGCCACCATGCCTGGCTTGATCTTAACAAATTCAAATTCAAGTCTACAATATGTTAACTATAGTCAGCATGACCTTCTTGATCTAAGCACTTTCATACTCACACACAGATCACAGAGATTTGTTTCTGTTAAATAAATGAGTTGTGCAGTGTTGTTTTCAGCTGCCTTTCCAAATGACTTCATCAGCTTTGAGAGACGTGCATTCCCCCCTCTGGTTGGAGTGTCAACTACTGAGTCATAGACCTTCTTTCTGTGAGCATACCCCAACCTTCTTTGTGCCTGTCACCACACACACTAAAGTCTCTGTTTTTCTGAGGTGAGTTTTAGTTAAGGCAAATGAGGCCAGTCACCAACCAGGAGGGTGTGTGTTTCCCTGACCCCTCCCACCATTCTGGGGGAACCTTCAGAAAGCTTTATGTTTGTGTTTTTAATTCCTAGAAGGATGGAAATTTAAAGTCATACAGACTTACAAACAGCAATAGAGTAGGTTGGCTCTCCTCCAGACCCTCCTCTCCCCTTTACTAGCAGTGTTGAAGTTGAGATTGAGATTCTGAGATCTAACAGGCTCCAAGTGGCTGGGGTTAAGCACTGTCCTTGTGGCCGGCCCTGGGCTCTCTGGTCCCCTAAGCCCTTCTGTAGTAGACAGCAGGATCGGCCGTGTTTCTGGGATAGGGGCCTAGTGCATGGCGGAGCGACTCTTTGGCAGACCACCCAAGTGGTTCTCGTGACAATGCCCACATGTTGGAGTTAGAAGGCATTGCCTTGGCCTCATGCACGTAGTTCATTGTTTCCAAAATTAATTAGTGCACTGGTATCCCTGAACCCTGAGGTGAGCAGTCCCCAATCTTTGTGTTACTCTAATTTGATCATTCTGTGTTAGAAGTTTGAAGCTGTATGTTCTGTTCACCTAAGCAACTTCAAGCTTGTGGTACCATGCTTGGTGACACTATTTTGTCATTCAGTTTGAAATTAAACTGTTCGGTCAGTGAGAGCGCTCTGGACAGTAGCTCCTCCATCAGAATGAACGATGTGAACCTAAGTTTCATTTACATATCTAAATTGTTCTGCCCCTTACGATGACCCTGCAGATTTTCCTTGGCCTATACTGAACCCACAGAATATTGTGCCCTCTGGTCGAGCCATCATGAAAAAATAGGGCTGCCAGAGCCAGCACCTTCTTCTAAGTGGGAACTTTCCCTGGCTCTACTTGCTGGTGCTGAGGCCGGTGGTTCTGGAATTAAACAGAAAAGACCAGTCGAGGCAGTTGTCAATAGTGCTCTCGCTTCTTAGGCTAACTGTAAGTGCTTGTTCTGTCAGCTCCAGCACTCCCACTGGCTGTCCTGCCACCGTGAGTCCTGTCTCTAGTTTAAGTGAGAGGAGTTGGTTGATGTGAAATTTCACACCGGATTCAGTGAGCCTTTCTCTTGCATGTTTGCCTGAATGCTTGTTCTTGTGCTGTCCCCTCTTTCATCCCGTAAAACTTTGAGGCAGAGGTCCTCGTAGTAGCACATTTGTAAAAGAAAAGTGGGAAAGAGGAAAGTTGGCTGAGACGTTAGGTTGTTGGCTGTCCAGGACAGCTGGTTCTGTTGTTGGAGTTGGTGGTGATAACCATGTTAAGGGTTCATTGCCATGAAATGCCCAGCACCTTAGTGGTGAAAACACAAGGACCTGGGATCCCTTGACGGGCCTCAGCCTCGAGTCTTTTGACGGAGGGAGGCCCCTGTGCTCCTGTTGGATGCTAAAGTGCTAGAAGAGCTGGATGGAGGTTCTCTGACCCAGCAGTACCCTAGATGAGCAGATGCCGGGAGAACAAAGCCAGTCCTCGGCTGCCCCTGGAACTTGACTTCATCCCCTATTCCGTCAGCCCTGTTGAGCTCAGTTGAGAAGAGGCAGCAGACTGGCTGGTTTAAAAACTCCCAGCTCCTCATTGCCTTGTTGCCTCCAGATAGTTCCTCGCCTGTTAGGTGATTATCTAGCTCTTTTGATGTCTAAATTAATGAGTGTTCTTCCCAGGAATTATATTTTATTGTCTTTTCTTTCCCTGCCATACCCAGCATAACCTCACAAATAGTTGAAAGGGAACACATGAATTCAGTGTTGTATTGCACACGGTTGAATGTTTATTATGCATTTTGATTTTAAAGTTATAAAATGCACACATTTTTCATAGCTGGCAGATGGCAAGGGCAGTGGGCTGGCTATTGAGGGCTCCGGCTGCAGGCCTAGGGCAGTCACTACTTCCCACCTCTGGGCACATTGTAGCTTGACTTAACGCTCACAAGACTAAGCCTTCACGGCCTTCGGAAGTTCCTTCAAGACAGAATGTTTCCACAAAGGTTTTAAATTTTCTGTGCAACCAGTTTTTTTATCTGACATCTAAGCTCACTGAGAGTGTGCAGGTGAGCTCAGACCCCTCCCAGAAAGAACCTTCAAATTCAGCTAGAGTAAGTCTGGGTAACAATAAAAATATCAGTTACAAAAGAATTTCCTCCAGCTTGTTGAAATCCAAGTTTCTCATCACAGACTTCAGAAACAGTTTTATCCAAAGAGCATGGTGGAGAGCAGCATTACAGTGATTTTGACTGTTCTTTTCATGTTAATTTACGCCCCCCTTGACGTTTTAGCACTGGGGCAAATTGTACTTCCATGAGGCTTTCGACAATGAAGCCACTCAGGACCCCTGGGAGCACTCGTTTTGGGGCCATCTGCTCAGTATCATGAAGGCCTATTCAGTGGTTATCTTTCCAAGAACTAATCCTCAAAGGCAGTGAACTGTAGTTTCTCTAAGCTGTTTCAAGAGGCTGCTTTAAAAGGTTGCCTGTCTTTCTTTGTATCATTAAACCCCAGTGTGATCTTTCCAACAGTGCCTCAGGCTTTCTCATTAGGAAGTCTTAGTGTGGCTCATTCATTTGAATGAGTTACTTCTTGCTCAAAGTTCCAACAAACCTTGGAGGCCTTCTACCCAGGCTGCAGTTCACTTGCAGACAACATCTTGGCAAGCTGCTGAATTCTGCAGTCCTCTTCTGCCGTGTCCCTCACACTCACCCTTTCTCAGCTCACAACATGCCCCGTCCCACAAAACCTGTGGCCCATCCTGTAGGTGTTCGGGGTACTAGGGACCATGGGTCATGGTTTCCATGATGTGAGTCCAGCACTTTGCCTAACAAGAAACCACCCCGAACATGTGGCTAGGTGTGCGCATCCTCGGTGAGGCTTTCCCCACTCCTTGCCTTACTGTCTCTGAGCTCCTGCTACAGCTGGATCTACCAACCTGTCTCCAGCCTCCTGATAAATTCAGGTTGTTTCCAGCAAAAAACAGTCAGCAGTTGCATACCAAAGCTAGATCCTGCCCCTGTGCTTTTTCCAACTCCTAACCCTGATCCACTGTTGTTTGCCGAACACAGACAGCCCCAGGGTGCCTCGTCCATGTTCCTTGGGAATCACTTCTTGGTTGGTTGAGTGGACTGCTCAAGGGAGAAAAGATTAAGGAACAAGATGTACTAGCCTAGCGAGCCCACAAGCTAGCTACCTGTAGGCACAGAAGCAACCTCTAAAATCCCTGCACAGGGCTTGTGGCAGCACCATCCCCTTACATGGTAGCCAGGCTGTCCTTAAGCCTTTACAACACACAGCAAATGAACCACGTTCCACAGCTACCAGAAGAAGGCCTTACACAAATCTTACCCTTTAATGATTTACAAAGAGTTTACATCTTGGGAAATTGAACTCCGTAGTGGATTTTTCATCTGCTCTGATGTGCACTGTTCTCAGTAATTCCCCATTTATTTTTTATTTTAGAAACTTCGTGAATACGTTCATTCAGTTTAAGAAGCCCATTATTGTAGCGGTCAATGGCCCAGCCATTGGACTAGGGGCATCCATATTGCCTCTTTGTGACGTGGTTTGGGCTAACGAAAAGGCTTGGTTTCAAACACCCTATACCACCTTCGGACAGAGTCCAGATGGCTGCTCTACCGTTATGTTCCCCAAGATTATGGGAGGAGCGTCTGTGAGTACCGTTTAAAAAAATCATTCTAGAAACCGTCCTGACAAGATCGAATTTGCTTATTGTTTTGCTCAGTCTATACGGTATGCTGCTCTCTGGGGACCTTCCACTTGATAGACTTGTCACTCAGAGTCTGATTCAGGAATGTTACTGCACTGCTTCACGTCACCACTCCCGAGAGAAGGGCCCCGTGCATGAAAGAGTTACGGCTTATGTGATTAACACCGACAGCCGCTCAGTACTTACCCTATTTGTAACCCAAACAGTGGAATTTGTGATGACAAAGTTCTCTAATAAAAAGCTACACTTTCTTAAACACGTCAGGAGGAGGTGGAGTTGCAAAGGAGAAGGGCCTTTTCCGACATAAAATTGAATCTATCCGTAAGAGTTTAGGTTTATATCGCAGCTTGTGGTTTGACAAGTAATTGTAAGTACCTCGTTCCTTTGTCCTTGAATTAAGGCAAAAGGTGGAGCTGTGGGTGGATTCTCCAGAAGCTGAGCCAAGGCCAATTTGCCAGGAGACTGATTGGATTGCTGTTGAAGGGATGGGGAGGAGTTGAACTGGAAAAAAGGGGTGGGTCAGCCTGTGAAGTGGCCTTGACCATCCCGAGAGCTCAGGAGCTTGTGGCCTGTCTTCATGGACTGGCATGGCTACATCATGTCCATCGGCGCTATGTGTGGGCTACTCGGGGAGAAAGCTGTGCCCATGGGCACAGTGATTGACCTAAGGGTGTCCCAGGAGAAGCTGACAGCCGTCTGCCAGCAGCACCAGTGACAGCCAGGGCAACAAGATTTCCCTCCTCCCACTGCCACGGGGACCTACCACCTTCCCGGTTGTTGGATGAAGAGGAATAGACAGGGCAGAAGCCACCTGGGAATGTTGCAAGCACAGTGAAGGGAACCCTCCTCTTGTCGCCATGTCAAGGAGGAGTGACTGTGCGGGGAAGCCTGCCGGCCTCCGTGGCCTTACCGAGTGCTCCGGGCTTCCGTGTCCCTCCGGGATGCTGGGACGATGCAGGCCTCCACGCTGTGGGGCTTTGTCTAGTCAGCAGGAAAACCTCAGCCAGCCCAGGCCGCACCTGCTGAGCCATGTTCCCCATAGGAAACGCTGCCTGTGTGTGTGTGTGATGAGTCCCAGTGGAATCCTGGGTCACAGGACCTGTGGGGAAATTGGCAAGGAGGGCACAGGGTTAATATCTAGTGAGCAGTGTGAGGCCAGTGACAGTTTCTGATTTTGATCATAAGACATGACCTGCTAGCAAGGAGGAGCTGGGGGACAGTTACTGGAAACGCTTTTTTGTACAGTTTTGTAATTTTCCCACAAATCTAAACTTTCTGCACGTATATAATGTTAATGAAATGGGGAAAGCAGGCAGGACAAACAGCCAACCTGGTCTCTGCCCAGCTGCCCTCCTGCGTGGGCTCCCCAGTAGCTGCCCATTGTACCTCAGTCACATGTGTGCACATGCACATACATACCACCATTGCTGTGTGACTCGGCCATAGGCCTCGTGGTCCCTAACCCTCTCAGGTGTTCTGCACTGTGGAGCCTCTCCTGGCTGGTACAGCCCTGCGGCACCCCAGACTCTCCATGAAGCCTGAAGACCTGTAGGCAGGACACGGAGGACGCATCTGTTCTCACTGCCAGTCAGTTGCTAGCAGGAACCAGCAGGCTTGTGTCCTCGGGAAGAAGGCCATGCGAGGCAGCCCGGCCGTGGATATCCCACAGGCAGACATGTGGGATTCAGAATCACCTAAATACTTCAGAGTTGGATGTGACACCCCAGCCCTCTCACTACAACCAAGACTGACCAGTGTCAGTGCTACCTCTGCAACCCCTAGGTGGCCCCTAGTGGACAAGGACCTGGCAGGACAGGCTTTACTGTTTCCCTTTCACCCGGCCTCCTTTTCTTTGCATGTCTTTTTTAAAAATATATCTTATTAATTTATTTGAGAGAGAGAAAGAGGCAGAGAAAGGGAGGGAGGGAGGGAGGGAGAGAGAGAATGGGTGTCCCAGGGCCTCTAGCCACTGTAAACGAACTCCAGTTGCATGCACCCCCTTGTGTATCTGGTTTATGTGGGTCCTGGAGAATCGAACTGGGATCCTTTGGCCTGTGCAGGCAAATGCCTTAACCGCTAAGCCATCTCTCCAGCCCTTCTTTGCATATCTTTACTCCAGACCCTCTCATCCCCAGTCTTCAGGTGACTAACCAGACGTGGGGGCCATGCCCTTAAGCGTAGGTCGGTAGCATCCTAACCTAGACCAGGTAGATGGCCAGGTACAGGATGGGCATTTCCTCGCCTCTGGCTTTTATAGTCACTGTCCCTTTCCACTCTGTCATACCCATGTAGTAACCAAGCACACTCAGTCACCCAGAACTCCCTGTGTGGCCACAAGTATGGGCTAAGAGGCTAACTGTCTAATAAAGGATGGGGTCCTAGGCCACCTGTTCAGCTCCTGGTCACTGCCGTGCATCTGCTTTACCTGCCCACACCCCACACCTATGGAGCTCAGCACCTGATGGACATGTAGCCATTTGATGGCCCTTGCCTGTACACACCCCATGTCTAGCAGGGCTGCAGTGTGGCTTTCCCTCTGGCACTTACCACAAGTTTCATGTGGCATCTTGTCCCGCCCCGTCCATGGCCTGCCACAGCCTTAACTAGTGATCGGTCCTTCCTGGCTTTGGGCCCTGGGTCACACACCCTTTGAATTCATTCCCAAAAAATGTTGCCCCCACACACACACCCCACTGTCCCACTTTGAGGGAGGAGGTGAGTTACAAGCCTGATGCCAAGAGATGAGGCAGGTCTGAGAGGAGCCGTGTTGTCTTGGGAAGAGAGCTGTTACCAGGGACAGGTGGGCCATTTGTACAAGCGTGCAGCCAAAAGAACCTGAGATTCAGAGCGAGGGCATCTACCCAGAAGTCCTGGGCCAAATTTTGGGCCCTTTTTCTCTCCCATAGCCTAACAGACCTTCCTCAAGTAGATGAATAACTACCTGCAGCTTGGCCTGTGGCTGCTGCATCCTGGCCACACAGAGTCTGAGCTCTCTGCTCCCAACCACAGAGGCAAGCTGTCGCCCTGTGAGGGCGTTAGAGTGTGGATGGACCCCTGGGACAGGTTCCATGGAGTCCCCTGGCCCTGGAGTCACAGGTCCTCCTTGTCTCCACTACACAGTCCAGCGCCCAAGGCTTCCACTTCCTTCTCTGCACTGCCAACTGCCTCCATCAGAGTCTCTGAAAACCACAACGCATTTCTAAGGAACCGCCATGGAGGAGGGGGAGAGGCAGGGCTGGGCTGAGCTTTTGTGCAATGGCTTACAATTCCTAGGAGCTCTAGGCCCATGTGACCCCACATTTGTTTCAGATGACCCCATGTGTGCCTGGGTCGAGCCACCAGAGGCAATGAGTTGCCCACCAGTAGCAGTCCCGTGAGCATGTGCTTCCTGGGCTGGGGCATGCTTATCTGTCTCCCCCAAGAGGTGTTCATGGGGCCACCTCTGTGTGACCCACTGGAGACTGCACACGCCAGCAGTGTGAATTACAGGGTGGGGCATTACCAAGATGACGTTTAGGTCTGGTGAGAGTTGTTACTGACAGAGGTTGTTTGGTAGCAGTTACTGCTGACCCCGGCAGTAGAAAATCCTTAGTACCACTGTAAGCTCAATTTGAGTTACTTTTCCAGGGAGTCTGTCTCTCCCCACTGCAGGATCTGTGTAAATGTGAGGTGGCACACAGGAAGGGCCCATCTCGGGGAGATTAAAAAAAAAAAAAAAAACTTTATTAAAACACTTACATAAGACCAGGCGTGGTAGCACACGCCTTTAATTCCAGCACTCGGGAGGCAGAGGTAGGAGGATCACTGTGAGTTTGAGGCCACCCTGAGACTACATAGTGAATTCCAGGTCAGCCTCAACTAGAGTGAGACCCTCCCTCGAGAAAACAACAACAACAAAAAAAAATTAGGTAATCTCCTCTAGCCAGCCTTGTTTGTCTCCCCTCTACACTGAACCTCCTCTTATTTCCACTTATTCTGTCTTTATTTTGATGTGTTTTGTTTGGTTTTTGCCCTCCTCTGTCATCCATAAAGTATACAGATAGTCAAAGTCACTGTGAAGTCATGAACGAAGGGGGGGCTTGACGTAGGGTCTCTCAGCCTAGGCTAACCCAGAATTCACTATGTAGTCTCAGGGTGGCCTTGAGCTCATGGGTGCGCCACCACGCCCGGCTGCTATTCTCTACAATTTATCAACAGGTCTTGATCGCCTATTTCTGCCTTAAAAATGTTTTTGGTGGTTTTTATAACAAAAGGGTCTTGACTCTATATACAATTTCAAGAACTGTTTTTCAACTTAGATAAGTTTACGGAATTCTCAAAAACAGAAGTGAGAGCAGCACTATTTTACAGGCACAGACATAAGTGCTCAGAGAGCAGTTTGGGACATTTAGTCAAACAGCAGTAGTTGCTTTCCTTGTGGGCTTAGAGCCTTCCCAGCCATGGGCTTTTGACTAGGTTCTCAGCACCAGGCATGAATTCCCCTTCTATACTTGGACATCATATACCACTGGGTAAATGATTTTTGGAATTTGAGCTCTTGAACCAAATGCTTTCACCAGTGGAGGTCTTAAGAGTTCAGCGGCCTCGGAAAAATTTCAAAATGGCTTAAAACTTTTGCAGAATGAACTCTTTGGTCAGCCATTTTCCTCCCAGGGTGAGTACTGACTAGTTATTGGTCTTTGTCCCCCCCCCCCATGGAATCTGCTGGTGGGCTGCTCTCAGCTGGGGGGATTTTGCCCACCCTCGGGGCCTATGTGTCAATGGCTAGACACATTTCTGGGCGCCACAGCTGAAGAGATGCTGGTCACTAGAGACCGGGGTGTCCTTCCACAATCTCCAACACAGGGTGGACCGTACCCTAAACACTCAGCAGGTCTAGGGTGTCAGAACCAGGTGAAGACCTGCTCTTAAGCATGAGTGGACTGCCTGCCCACACACTGTAAATTCCTACTTGTGAGCAGAGTCTGACTCAAGCCCTATGCAAACAGTGAGTGAACGCTGTTGAGGGGACTTGTATTGTGACAGCTCTTGTTGAAAGTGATGCTAAAAGGCTGCACCTCCTTTGTACACTTGGTGTGTAAATATTCAAGTGATGACACTTTCAACAGCCCAAAGCAAGACTAGAGTGAGTTTGGCTTTCTCTATTTGTGTACATAAAGCTCCAGCAGGAGAGAGCTGAAGGGGATAAAGAACCTGCTGGTGAGAAGCTGTGCGTGCAAGCCTTGTGGGGGTGCGCTGTGTGTCAGTCTGCCCCTAGGTGGGCCTTAGCCTACAAGTCTGTTCTACTGCCCACTGCCCTCCTCCCCAGTGGGCACCAGACATCCTGTCACAGTTCTCCCAAGGACTCCCTGCCTCTGCAAGCCTGTGTGCCCAAGAAGTGCTTTCATTAGGCGCTAGTTGACATCTGGAAGAGCAAAAAGAACAGCCCAGAATGACAGATGCAGCCCCTGACAGACAGACAGACAGACACACACACACACACACACACACACACACACACACACACACACACACGGCAGAAGTGCCCAGCCAATAGCAGCTGACATCCCTCCCCGGAGTACATCTGTAGGAGCTGCCCCACTGGGGAGTTTGGAAGACTTTGGCCTTGTCCCGCCAGCTTTGTTCCCATAACTCTTCCATCTAGCCAAGCCCTGAACACTGTTCATCGTTTTGGTTGCGCTAAAAGAAAGCTCTGTCCCCCTTTCCTCTGTCTCGATGTCAAGCCCTGGGGCAGCTTTGACCCCATAGGTGCTTTATCCACAGCTTGTTCCATGTTCTTTCTACAGCTTGTGCGTTTCCCAGAAACCGACAGCTTTACAAGTCTGTGACATGGGCAGAAACGTACAACTGACCATTCTAAATCTATTCAAAGTTGGAGCACGGTTTTCAAGTTGACCGAGAACACGTTTTTCTAATAGGTTTTTGTTGTGTTGCTGGTCTGGGATGTTTGGGGTTGCCTTGGTCTTTATGCATCTTCTACTTTAAAAGGACTGATGCCCTCCTTCTAAATGGGACACATTAACGGCCTAGAATCAGTATTGTCATATTCTTGGATAAATTCAAATTTTTCTCTCTTTGTCCTACTCCCCAACATATGGAGTAGAGGAAGAAAAAAAAAAGTCAGCAAAGACTTTCTAGTAACAGTGAGACAGCCAGAGCCAGGCCAGGAAGAGGAAGATGGGCTGCTGTGACAGGATGCAGGCTAGAGGAGAGACAGCTCTGACTGGCCCAGCAGGGAGAATCAGGAAGAGGAGATGCAAGGGAAACAGATGGAACAGAGCAGTGGTGGGGCTGCCACTTGACCTCCAGAGGGCAGAAACCCACATGCAAAGAAATGGCTGAGGCTGCAGGTGTTGACACACTTGTAACTCCATGCATTTCCATGATTTAGGAGGCTGAGGCAGAAAGATCATGAGTTCAAGGGGCAAATAAAAAGCAACTTAGGAAGACAGAGAAGGCTCCCAGCAAGGCCATTAATGCCCACCATCTTGAGCTCACACCTCAAAAGGCTTGATGTAAGGAACTGAGAAGTGGTGTTACGCCAGAGACAAAATAGGGCAGGAAATGTCAGCGACTCTACAACACTTCCCTCTGCGCCTCAGGGGCCCCTCTACTTTAGAATCTCCTTGCAGGAGAACTGACAATAGCCAACATAAGACCAAGAAAGTCCATCTGTTTGTTTGGGTTTTTTTGTTTTTGAGGTCTCTAGCCCAGGCTGGCCTGGACTTTTTCCTCTGTAGTCTCAGGCTGGCCTGTCACTGCAATCCTCGTGTCTCTGCTAGGATTAAAGGCCTGTGCCACTGTGCCCAGCTCCAAGAACGATTTCAATCCTTTTTTTTTTTTTT
Organism: Orientallactaga sibirica; assembly: GCA_036365145.1. Lineage (NCBI taxonomy): Eukaryota > Metazoa > Chordata > Mammalia > Rodentia > Dipodidae > Orientallactaga > Orientallactaga sibirica. The sequence goes on along the minus strand of JAEOAD010000463.1, from coordinate 7,720,895 downwards.
TTTTCCTTCTCGAGGTAGCTTCTACCTCTAGCCCCGGCTGACCTGGAATTCACTCTGTAGTCTCAGAGTGGCCTCAAACTCACAGTGATCCTCCCACCTTTGCCTCCCAAGTGCTGGGATTAAAGGAGTGCACCACCACACCGGCCTCCAGGAAAGATTTTAATGGATGTGTTTGTGGGCCATGCCTTCACTGAGAAGGGGGCTTTTCATTCAGCCCAGGGGTGTCATAGAATGTTCCAGATGCTTCAGAGGCTCATGTTATTGTCCAAGACAAGAGACCATGTACCCTTGGGATGATGACTCAAAACCTTAGACCCTGCTTGTGAGAACCCATCTGCCCTGCGGAAGGGGCTGGGGGCTCTGCCCTGGTCCATGCGCGAGTCACAGAGCCTGTGACTTAGATCTCTTCGTGGCCATTTGGCCATGTCATATGTTTATCTGAGCACCAGAAGCTCACAGACAGGTTGTCACTACAGTGGGGTCTGATGGAAAGTCAGCCTGCCATTCATACGCCTGTGCTGTGACCTAGAATCGGGACAGGAAGTCCGCTGACTTTAGAGTATATACACACATCGCTTTTTTAAAACCACCACCAAAAATTAAAACATGTTCCATTAAATCATGTGAAGCAACTCAGACCCTCTTATAGAAAGTATTGTCAATTGGGGTATATTTGAGTCCTGGGTGGTTATAGTACAATGAGGCCTCTAAGGTGTCCCCAGCAGCAGCACTCACTTCCTTTACAACTCCACTTCGCTCTCAAGAATGAGTCACTGTTAACCTCTCAGATACGGGAAATGACATGTTTGGTTTCGGTCCTTAAAGCCACAAATCTCCTACTCTTGACAGGGGTCCTTTTCCTGGGATTGTTTTGCAAGTTAAATGAGTTCACATGTGGGAATGGCTGGCATTAAAAGGAGAAACTCAGGAATTTATACAAATAACCACAAAATAAACCTTCTAATATGGGCTTATTTTTTGAGTCCATATGAATGATAATTAAATCATAAAGCCTTCAAGAAGATTTTTTTTTCTTTTTTTTGGTAACTGCCCAGAATACTAACTTTCCTGCCCAGTGTGCTTGCATCGTACACAGTTGGTCCTTACAGTCACGAGAGGGTCTGAGACAGGTTCTGTTGTCCAAGTCCATCCTCTGCTTGGATTTTTGAGGGATGTTTCCTAGACAGGTCTTCTCTGCCTGCCTCCCCCTCGTGTCTCATATCACGTCAATTCTTCTTTCAGGCAAATGAAATGTTGCTCAGTGGGCGGAAACTGACTGCACAAGAGGCGTGTGGCAAGGGCCTGGTCTCGCAGGTGTTCTGGCCAGGGACCTTCACCCAGGAAGTCATGGTTCGCATCAAGGAACTCGCCTCATGTAACCCAGTTGTACGTCTAAGTGGTTCTTTTACATGTTGCTTTTCAAAATGGAAAAAAAAAAAAACTTTTTCCTCCAAAGAGATCAGTTAGATCCTGTTTGTCAAGTGTCCACACTTGGATGCACAAGGCTGCCAGATGCTTCTTTTGGGTGGTCTGCTTACCTCCCTGGGCAAGTGGACTCGCAAATATTGTGTGCACGGTCCTTTACTGTCTACAAAGCCCTGCCAGTGATCGTGGGCCTAGGTGGTTGTTTAGCAAGTGGGCTGAAGAAGCGGTCCCTCACAGAAGTGTGTTTAGCGCTGCAGTGTGGTGAACTGTTTCATGTTTACTGGTGCAACTCTCATCTTTAAACCCTTGTAGACATGAGAACACCCTTCATTAAAACTGAGCCTTGTTTAGGAAATCTCAGCAGGCTGTCTGGGAGGGTTTTGACCTAGTATCCGTGGAGTGGAGGTCCCATACAGGGCTCCATACCATCCCACAGCTGTGCCAGGGCTAGTCCAGGGTAGATGTGGGCCAGTATTCCACATCAAGTTCTCTTGAAGTAGCTTAATAGACATTTTCAAGTTGAGAATAGACCCACTGTCCAGTGTCCATTATCCAGGATGCCTTCCCGTGTACACCCAAATGCACAGATGCCCAGGTCTCTTATGCAATATGGGATCCTTGGGCTGGAGAAACTGATCAGTGGTTAAGGCGCTTGCCTATGAGTATAATGACCCAAGTTCGATACCCCAGTACCTACGTAAAGCCAGATGCACAAAGTGGCATATGCATCAAGAATACATTTGCAGCAGCTGGAGGCCCTGGCATACCCATTCTGTCTCTTTTCTATCTCCCTCTGCTTGCAAATAAGTTTTTAAAGAAATGGCATCTTTCGGGATGGAGAGATGGCTTAGCCGTTAAGGCGCATCTCTGCTAAGTGTAAGAACCCCAGTTCGATTCTCCAGGTCCCACATAAGTCAGATGTACAAGGTGGCGCATGCATCTGGAGTTAGTTTGCAGTGGGTAGAGGTCCTGACATGCCCATTCTCACACGCTGTTTCTGTCTCTAAGAAACAAAGGGAGGGAGGGAAAGAAAGGGAGGAAAGGAGGGCGGGAGGGAGGGAGAAAGATCTAAAAAGAAAGAACGAAAGAAAGGGCATCTTTGCATCATGCACACACGCTCACCCTATATTTCAAAGTCATCTCTGGTTGATTAATGGCTAATGCATGATACATGCTTTGTAAATAGGTGGTGTGCCAAACTGTTGTAGAATAACAAACTGGGCATATTCAATGCAGACATTGTTTTTGGTTGTTTTTTTTTTTTTTTTTTTTTTTTTTTGATTTTTCGAGGTAGAGTCTCACTGTAGCCCAGGCTGACCTGGAATTCACTCTGTAGTCTCAGGGTTACCTTGAACTCATGACTATCCTCCTACCTCTGCCTCCCTAGTGCTGGGATTAAAGTCATGTGCCACCACGCCTGGCAGACATTTTCTGAATATTTTCATTTCAAAGTTAGCTAGGTAGGGTAGCCAGGCATATTTTATGTACAGTAGACCTGATATTGTGAGAAAAAAAATGTATATATACCTGCTGGCCATTTTAGCAAGTAATGGCTCTGATTTAACGGTTGCTGCCCTCCATGTGGGGAAAAGGCTTGGCACCTGGGTGCCACCAGCTTCCTAACTTGCCACTGTCACCCGCAGGTCCTGGAGGAATCCAAAGCCCTGGTGCGCTGCAATATGAAGGTGGAGTTGGAACAGGCCAACGAGCGGGAGTGTGAGGTGCTCAAGAAGATCTGGGGCTCCGCCCAGGGCATGGACTCCATGTTAAAGTACCTGCAGAGGAAAATCGATGAGTTTTGATTGGTAGGCTGCGGGCAGATGGTGGGAAATGGTTGGAGTGGGACATCTGTGACTCCCAGTTGCCACTATCCATCCTCACAGCTTGAAGTTTGCCCGTAGCTCACACTCGGAAGCAGGACTGGGAACATCCAGGCTATTTATTATTACCAAGGAGTTTTTAAGTACTGTAACTTTAAAATAAATAACTACAAAGCTCCTTTGTCCAAACGTCATTATTTTATACTCTTGTGCAGACAAGTATGAAAATGTGTGGTGAGCACCAGACTGCTTTTGGAAGCCCTAGTTTTTCTCTGGCTAGTACTGTATTTAAAGAATTGTTTTCTGTTCATTTTGGGTGACAGAGAAGTTTGGAATGATGTTTATTTGACTCATTTTTTCCCCTCTAGAACACAGACAGAGGGTGTTTGCCTCTCCTCCCCCCACACGGAGATGCAGACAGATGTGAACTGCCTCCTCTGTCTCTGGGGAGAGGTGCAAGACCTCCGCAGTTAAAAAACGCTAAATCAAAATTAAAATTTACCTTGTAGGAAAACCATTTCTGATGAAAATCCCAGCCGGCACTGCGGTCGTGCGGATTATCAGGCTATTCTCCCTTGTCCAGATCCACCCCACCCTTCTCCAGTCAGCACAAAGGCACCACTGTCTCTGGGGAAAGCTTATGTTGCAGTATTAGTGAATCATGACTAGCTGAAGTATGGATAGCTAAGTTATACGTTAGTCTTAGTGGGTTTTCAATAGTTTTTCTGACCCTTTTGAAAAATAACTACGTAAGTGCTTTGTGGCAGGGTGAGAAATACTACTTTATACACAGTTTGGTTTTCTATCTGGAGATAAGATTGATGTATTACACCAAAAAAGTATTTTTATGTTTATAAAGTGTAATTTTTAGGTTCACTTAGAATATATTTTATTTAATAAGTTAAAATTCTCTTGGCACACTATTAAATACAGAAACTCAAAGAAAGAGCTACCTTATATTTGACATTTAATGTTCCTGGCCCTGCTTCTGTCTCCACCATATACTGAGCACAGTACTGTGTTCACGAGCGCCCCTTGGAGTGGGGCCTGATCCTGACTACAGATGCCTATCATTACTCAGGCTTCTGGGCTTGCAATCATATTGAATGTATGAAGAATGAAATAAAATCAAAACCTTATTTTTGTACAGTTTTGAAGTTTATACTTAGAACTGACTGCCTCCCTGACGGCGTGGAGGGCCGTGCAGTGTGTACATCTGCCTTTACCTGGGATTGATTGGTACAGTATTTTTGCATCTGTGGGACCTACTTTTTCGTTCAGTAGTTTGAACTATATATAAACTGTACAATCCGTAAAAGTTTTTATAGAATAAATATTCAGCTGTGAAAACTGGTTAAATAAAACTAATATTTCTTAACACATTTGGAATGTTTCTCTGATTAATTCTTCATGTGCCCTGCTTCTCCTGGGGTGTTCCTTCGATCTTGTTTGTGAAGTACACAAATTCGTGCACACACACACACACAGAACATGGGTATGGCTTCTTCAGAGGCTCCAGCCTGCTGTGCACTGCTGCTTCTCATGCATGCGTGTATGGATGGATGGATGCATGCATGAGTCACTTCTCCAAAGGAAGAAAAATGTGTCTTACAGCATTGGCATCTACTAAGTCAGTGGGACCAGGACCCATGGACTAGATCTGCTCTTGCTCCAGAAAGCCCAGTCAATCTACTTCCTCAAGTCCCATTCCTGAGCCCATCTGGTGGCCTCTGCTAAGCTGACATGTGCCCATGTCCAGCCCATGCCCCGGAGTGCAGGTAGCCTTCCATGTTTGTGTGGGAAGTTGTTACTGAGCAGCGACTCAAGGACGGTGGGCACTGCCATCTGAGAGCCTGGGACTTGACTGAGCATCCTAACGTGCCTGCACCTCTTCACTTCAAGAAGCCATGGGCTTCAGGCCACTCCCCCATCGTCACTCACCCTGGTGGTGACAAGGCCCCCAGAAACAAGGGCTTGTCCTACTCTGGTGTGCTCCATCTGCCTGGTGAGATCAAATCAAGATGAAAATTGGCTCTGCTCACCCGGCGTGGTGGCGCGCGCCTTTAATCCTAGCCCTTGGGAGGCAGAGGTAGGAGGTTCGCCATGAGTTCGAGGTCAGACTGAGCTAGAGTGAGACCCTACCTCAAAAAACAAAACAAAAGCTCTGCTCAGGTTGTGCCTTGAATCCTCTGGACATCTTTAAACAGTGAAGTACCTGACCTAGTCACACAGAGTCACTTGGACCATAGTCCTCTGGGTTTCCGAGGCCTTGACCACACTGCAGGTAGCTTGACTTGCCTGTGCCCTAGCCTAGGTGAGAGCAACCTATTCTGGCATCCTTTCAGCCCATGACTGAGTGGAAGTGACGGCCTGTGGGTTCATCTGCATAGAGCTCGTGATTAATGGCTAAGAGTCATCAGAAAGTTGCGATGGTGTGCCAGTTACCTTCTCAAACACCTGACCAGAAGCATTTTATGGTGAAGGCTTACAGATTCAAGGGAAGCTCCATGGTCATTGGGGAGGGTCAAGGCAGGAGCGGTCAGCCAGGTGTCAGATCTCTAGCAACAGGAAGTACAGTGAGCTGAGTGTAGTAAGTGAGACTGGGACCTAACACTCAAACCTGGCACCAGCCACACCCAGCAAGGTTCACGAACTTCCCAAACAGCACCATCTGCTGGTAATTAAGTATGAGGCATAATCACAAACAGGAGCCTATGGGGGATGCTACATTGAAACCACCACACATCGTCCACAAGCTATGTCTGCATCTTCCTACCGGGACCTGTCCACCACGCTCGCCTGGTGTTGATGTGTTTTTAAGTCACCACTGCTTGGCAACAGGGAAAAGCAGACTCCACCCTAGTTGATATGTCCCTGCTTTAAGTGTCACACATGTCTGTTTTGGCTAAAAAGACATTAGGTGGTTTTAACATGGGTATAAAACAACTCTTTGGCTAGCCAGTGATGCAATGACCCAACCTATCAGAAGAAACAAGTAACAAAAACGGGCGTTTCGGATACCAGTGGCGCACCTGGGTCTCAAGGAATACCCAACCCGAAGACGGTCTGCACCCCACCCATCTTCGCTCCAGCCCCAGGATGCAGGGGACCCTGACAAGGAGGCCTAGCCATGCCTCCATAGCAGAGCTGATGGGAGACTCGGAGGAGAGGCTCAGGTCACCTAAGAAAGCCCCCACCAGTTGCAGAGTCCTGGCTGAATTTTATATGACCTTCACTCACCATTTACCATGATCCTGTTTGTCCTTAGCTTTGCTGCCGAGCAAGCCAGGCGTGGGATAGCATGCCTGTGAGCTCGGCTCAAGAAGCACAGCCAGATCACCACAAGTTTGAGTACCCCCTGGGCTAGGCGAGCTAGGACTATGTAGACCCTGTCTCCAAATACATTTTACTTTCTTGGTGGGGCAGGGGAGTTGGTTATAGCTTTTTTTTTAAGGAATTATTTTATTTATTAGAGACAGAGAGAGGGAATATGGGCGCACCAGGGCCTCTAGCCACTGCAAACGAACTCCAGATGCATGCACCACCATGCACATCTGGCTTATGTGAGACCTGGAGAATTGAACCGGAGTCCTTAGGCTTTGCAGGCCTGTGCCTTAACCACTAAGCCATTTCTCCAACCCAGCTTTTTTTTTTTTTTTTTTAAATCTTGGTCACACCTTTATTGATAGAACAGAGATGGTCATTTTGTAATTCAGGAGATTATTTCTTGAGACCTAAATTTTTTTGGGGGGGGAGGGTTTGAGGTAGGGTCTCGCTCTAGCCCAGGCTGACCTGGAATTCACTATGTAGTTTCAGGGTGGCCTCGAACTCATGGTGATCCTCCTACCTCTGCTTCCCAAGTACTAGGGATTAAAGGTGTGCGCCACCATGCCCGGCTCAAGACCTAAATTTTTTTAGTTAAAAAAAAAGCCGTGCGTGTGGCGCACGCCTTTAATCCCAGTACTCGGGAAGCAGAGGTAGGAGGATCACCATGAGTTCGAGGCCACCCTGAAACTACATAGTGAATTCCAGGTCAGCCTGGGCTAGAGTGAGACCCTACCTCGAAAAACCAAAAAAAAAAAAAAAACCAGAAAATTCTGAATGAAAACAACAGTTGCAAAGCAGAATGGCTTTCATACTCCACTGATTATACTACAGAGTCGGGTTCTGGCAGGAATGCTAGAAATCTGCCACTAAAAGATCCAGAAAGATCAGTAGAGAGCGAGGAAGGGTTCAGGGCGGATGGGAGGAGTGTTGAGCCAGCTCTCCTAGTGCCCAGCTCCCAGCTCCCCTTTCTCATAGCCTCTGGCCCCTTCTGGCTGTGACTGAGGAAGTTGGGGGCCCAAAGCCAGCAGAGAGCAGCCTTGGAGCAGCTCCAGTTTCAGGTGAACTAGACCGTGGCCTGCGTTATCCTGGGCCTGTAACCTGACGCCCCGCGCTGAGAGCCGGTTACTTCTTAGGCTTCTGGCTCTGGTGGATTGGGATGCTGAGGCCACTTTCCAGGCACACCAGAAACGTCTGTGTTGTATCTCAAATGAGCCGGTAGGCTCCTGCGGCTGCCAGGTCTTGATGGAATGAATTTGGATACAAAGCAAGTATTTAAATGAGGCTCTCTCTCTCTGGCAGGCCCATTACAGCCTGGCCATGGGTAATTCCATCTACGATGTGGGCTTCTTTAAAAGCGTGTTTTTCTTCTTGACTGTGTTGGGGACAGCCAGTGGCTATCCCTGAAAGCTCTGAGGCTAGGGCCAGGCCTTAGAGAAGGGACATGCCACCTCAGCTGCCCTCTGGCTGTCAGCGTAGTTGCCCGAAAACCAATTCATTTGTCTGCTGGCTGCATGTGGTCAGGTTTAGACACCAGGGCTTGGGTTTATGATGGGGCAGCAGCTTGCTTTCTGCTAGTCTTCAAAAGGAGCAATGAAGCAAATTCACTCAGTTCTTTTCAGCGTCTTGTTTCAAGTGAAGAATGCAAGGAGGTGTCTTATGAATGTCCTAAGTGCTGTCAAAGAGCCATCTCGGTGAGAGCACACAGCCTGCTTTCTCTTGGGAAAAAATGGAGTTTTAGGAAAGTACTTTTTACCCATAAATTTAATTGAGGTATTTCTAGATATTTTAAATGGTTCCCTTTTCTGTCACTTTAAAAAAATTTTTTTGACAACTTCCTTAATTATAGACAATATCCCATGGTAATCCCCTCCCTCCCCCATGTTCCCTTTGAAACTCCACTCTCAATCATATCCCCTCCCCCTCTCAATCAGTCTCTCTTGTATTTTGATGTCATCATCTTTTCCTCTTATTATGATGGTCTTCTGTAGGTAGTGTCAGGCACTGCAAGGTCATGGATATCCAGGCCATTTTGTGTCTGCAGGAGCATGTTGTAAGGAGTCCTACTCTTCCTTTGGCTCTTACATTCTTTCCACCACCTCTTCAGCAACGGACCCTGAACCTTGGAAGATGTGTTAGAGATATTTCAGTGCTGAGCACTCCTCTGTCACTTCTCAGCACCATGGTGCCTTCTGAGTCATCCCAAGGTCACCACCATCTGAAAAGAGAAGCTTCTCTAATCAAAAGTGAGAGCAGCATTAATATATGGGTATGAATATTAAGAGAAGTGCTTACTAGGCAGTTTGGAGAGCATAGTATAAACATTTAGCCAGACACCAGCAGACATTACCCCCCTAGGACTCATGACTACCCATTACAGGTTTTCATTATCAGGGATGTTGATGGAACTGGCCTCTAGGCCAATTAGAGTGGCTGGTTTTCCCCATAACAGACATGCCACTATTGTACCTGTTGGCTCATTTGGCCTGGCTAGCCAAATTTAAGGATTGCAGTGTTCACTGTTGAGTATCTCCACTGGTGATTTCTCTCTCTCCCATTGAACTGCATGCAGCGTAGCTTTTTCCAACTTTCTGGCAGCTGGTCCTCATGGAGGAGGCTTTCAGCTCAGCTCCAGCAGGATTTCTCAGTGACCTTGCAGCCCAAGTATGTGGAGTCTTCAGCAATAGGGTCTTACCATCTCTTCCTGGCGGGAAACCAAGGGCTTTGGCCATGGCCTGTAATGTTTTGGGGATATCAGGGACCTCCTGGGACAACAACTAACTGGAAGGTATCCCATCCTGGGCACTGAAAATTTTCTAGTAACAATATATGGCTTCTAAGTGTTCCATTGTCCAGAAAAGTAGGTTTCTATATTACTTATTTATGTCGTCTTAATTTTTTTTTTTTTTGTTTTTTGAGGTAGGGTCTCACTCTGGCCCAGGCTGACCTATAATTCACTCTGTATTCTCAGGCTGGCTTTGAATTCATGGCAATCCTCCCACCTCTGCCTCCTGAGTACTGGGATTAAAGGCATGAGCCACCATGCCTGGCTTTTTCCTTTACTCAGTCCCTTCCCCTGACCTCACTGGGGCCTTTTCACCCCCATTAATCTGTTCTTCTACTTACATATATTGAATACTATCCTATATACATACCCTCCCTTTTACTCCCTTTATGTCCCCTTTCTAGCTTACTGGCTTCTGCTACTGAGGTTTATTTTTTGTTTTTTTCGAGGTAGGGTCTCACTCTGGCCCAGGCTGACCTGGAATATGTAGTCACAAGGTGGCTTCAAACTCATGGCAATCCTCCTACCTCTGCCTCCCAAGTGCTGGGATTAAAGGTGTGCGCCACCACTCCCGGCACTGCTACTAAGTTTTATTCCTACTCACATAGAAGTCCAATCATTTGTTGCCAGGATCCACATATGAGAGAGAACATGTGACGTTTGGATTTCTGGGCCTGGTTACCTCACTAAGTATAATCCTTTCCAGATCCACCCATTTTCCATCACTTCTTTTTTAAAAAATATTTTCTTTCTTTTTTTTTTTTTTTTTTTTTTTTTTCGGTTTTTCAAGGTAGGGTCTCACTCTAGCCCAGGCTGACCTGGAATTCACTATGTAATCTCAGGGTGGCCTTGAACTCATGGCGATCCTCCTACCTTTGCCTCCCGAATGCTGGGATTAAAGGCATGCGCCACCATGCCTTGCTCTTTCTTTCTTTTTTTTTTTTTTTTTTTTTTTTGACAGGGTCTCACTCTAGCCCAGGATGACCTGGAATTCACTGCGTAGTCTCAGGGTGACCTTGAACTCACTGCAATCCTCCTACTTCTGCCTCCAGGGTGCTGCGACTCAAGGCGTGCACCACCACACCAGGCTTAAAAAATATATTTATTATTTATTATTTATTTAAGAGAGGGAGAGAAAGAACAGGGGGAGGGGAATTGGCATACTAGAGCCTCTTGCCACTGCAAACCAACTCCAAATGTATGCATTGCACCACTTTGTGCATTTGGCTTTACATGGGTACTGGGAATTGAATGACTCCTGGGCTGGCAGGCTTTGCACAAGTGCCTTTAATCCCTGAATCATCTTCCCAGCTTGTCCCTTCCACTTCTTTTGTATTTGTTTGTTTGGAGACAGTCTTATATACACCAGGCTGACCTCAAACTCCTGCCTCCACCTTTTAGGCACTGGGAATATAGGCATGCCATGCATCATGCCTGGGCGCATGTGTGTGTGTATGTGCATGTGTGCCACAGGAACGTGTGGAGGTCAGAGGACAACCTCCAGGTATCCTTCCTTCTCGTCTACCTTCTTCATTGAGACAGAATCTCTTGTTTTGCACTGCAGACTCCTGACTAGCTGGCTGCAGAGCTGGGGAATTCTCCTGGCTCCGCCTACCATTGTCACAGGCAGTTGGGATCACAGACATGTGTGACACTTTGTGTCCAGTTTTACTAGGTGCTAGGGAGAATGAACTCTGGAGAGCAGGCTTGCAATCAAGAGCCTTTAACTGCTGAGCTACCCCCAGCCCCTTCCTCCACTTTTAAAGACAGCCTTTCTCCAGGTATCCGTCCCTTTATCTGCTGAGCCACCCCCAGCCCCCTTCCTCCACTTTTTTAAAAGACAGCCTTTCTCCAGGTATCTGTCCCAGCACCTGGCCAGAGCTAAGGCTTCCTGTCTGGCTGGTGGCTGCCAACCACAGGAACCCAGTGACAGCTGTAGGAGTTCACCTGCCTTGGTGGCTTGTGCTGACTCCACACACTCAGTGAGTTGTTAGACTGGCTCTTTAGGAATGTCAGGAATTCAGAAACTCCCCTCCCCTGGGATCCCAAGGAGCCCCTGCTCAAGCTTCCCTGCATCCCTTGGCGAAGCAGGTGTAACACTTCACATCAGGATGGGGTCCAGGAGAGAACCTTTGCTTATCTCTTCTCTGCCCACCAACCACGTGGTTCTGCTATCCCCCACAGAAGGTAGATGCCCCAGCCCAGCGGCCTCTAAACATACTTTCATCCAGGCTCATTTTCTGCCATCTTTCTGCCTTGGTACAACCTGGCAGGAGTTGTGCCTTCCTCTGGTCGCTGTAGTTTTGTATCACTTATTGCTAGGAATACACGGTGCCAGTCTGCCACTTATGCCACCATCTGGGAACCAGCTGCATATTTGGCATGCACATTAACTCCCAGGCTGAGGACCAGCCCCTGCTATGCTCACAATGAGCTTTTCTGTCTCCTCACAGCCAACCACACATATCTCACACTGAGGCCTGGAGTCAAGGGAAACAGGTGCCTCCATGTGCACCTGCCTCTCCCAGTGAGGAGGAGCTGAAGAGAAGCCCAGTGAACAGACATTCTGAAAGAAGACACTGCTGTGCCTGCCTACCCATGGGGCTTGGGCGAACTAAGCGTAAATGTTTCTGGGTGTACAGTGATGTGTGGCCCTCAGTAAACTGCATTAAAAAAAAATTTTTTTTTGGTTTTTCAAGGTAGGGTCTCACTCTAGCTCAGGTTGACCTGGAACTCACTATGCAGTCTCAGAGTGGCCTTGAACTCAAGGCGATCCTACCTCTGCTTCCCAATTGCTTGGATTAAAGGCGTGAGTCACCACACCTGGCTTAAACAGCATATTTTATTTTTTTGGTTTTTCAAGGTAGAGTCTGGTAGAGACCTGGAATTCACATTAGTCTCAGGATAACCTCAAACTCATGGTGATCTTCCTACCTCTGCCTCCCAAGTGCTGGGATTAAAGGCATGTGCCACCACGCTGAGATCAACCTCATATTTTAATCTCCAAGTGCAGCAGGCATCCCTCTGAATTCAGTCCTTAGGAATTGCAGAGATGGCTCAGCAGTTAAAGGTATTTGCCTGCAAAGCCTGCAGTACCTACGTAAAGCCAGATACACAAAGTGGCACAAGTTTCTGGAGAATTCGGTCCTTGGATCTACGCAGACACACAGGAACATCCAAGATGACTCTTGGCACTCCATTCAAAGGTTGGCAGGTGGGTGAGTTCTAAAATCAACAAGTTGCTCAGCCCTCCCAAGAATTACACAGCCACCAGATCCATGTGGAGATTCTGAAGTCACATCCTAGCCTTTTGACTGACAGCAAACATGCTGTGTGTAAAATAATTTTGGTACAATCTCAGAGGAGAGAAATGGTGAACCGTCTACTAAAGATGTCAAAGTTCCTGGAGGAACTGGGAGCCAGCTACTGACTCAGCTCCAGAATTCATGATTTCATCAGAGAAACAAGCCTCGCAGGAATAAGGCAATGAATCTCTGCTGGTTTGAATCAGATGTCCCTGTAGACTCATGTGTTTTGAATGCTTGGTCCCCATCTGGTGGCAATTTAGGAGGTGGAGGCTTACTGGAGGAGATGTGTTGTTGGGGATGTGTGTTCTAGCCAGCTCCCCCTTTCCAGAGCTCAGCTCACTCTTGATGCTTCCTGCCAGCTGCTGTGGCCAGATGTGATGTCAGCCTCTGCTCTACCATCCCTTCCCTGTCATGATGCAACTTCCCCTTGAGACCGTAAGCCGAAATAAACCCCTTTCTCCCACCAGCTGCTTTTGGTCGGGTGTTTTGTCCCAGTAAACAGAATCCCTTTATCAAAAAAAGAAAAAGAAAAAGAAAAAAGAAAAAAGAAAACATTTCCTTTTGTGAGGCCAGCATTACCTGATACCAAAGCCAGTTAAGAACATTATAAGAAATGAAAACTAAAGGCAACGTCCCTGATGAACACAGACACATTCTCAATAAAGCAGGAGCAAACCAAGTTCAAGACCACATTAAGGGCTGGAGAGATGGCTTAGTGGTTAAGCACTTGCTTGTGAAGCCTAAGGACCCCGGTTTGAGGCTCAATTCCCCAGTACCCACAAAAGCTAGATGCAGGCCGGGCGTGGTGGCGCACGCCTTTAATCCCAGCACTAGGTAGGCAGAGGTAGGAGGATTACTGTGAGTTCAAGGCCACCCTGAGACTACATAGTGAATTCCAGGTCAGCCTGAACTAGAGTGAGACCCTACCTCGAAAAACAAAACAAACAAACAAACAAAAACGCCAGATGCATGGGGAGTGGGCACATGCATTTGGAGCTTGTTTACAGTGGCTGGAGGCCCTGGTGCGCCCATTCTCTCTCTCTCTCTCAAATAAATAAATAAAATATACTAAAAAAAGAGAATTCACTAGGTGTGGTGGCGCATGCCTTTAATCCCAGCACTCAGGAGGCAGAGGTAGGAGGATCACCATGAGTTCGAGGCCACTCTGAGTCTACATAGTGAATTCCAGGTCAGCCTGAGCTACAGAGAGACCCTACCTCGAAAAACCAAAAAAAAAAAAAAAAAAAAAAAAAAAAAATATAAAAATTTATTTTTATTTTAAAATTTTGAGATTTACATTTTAAAAATTTTTATTTGCAAGCAGAGAGAGAGAGTGAGAGGGAGGAGGGATGAAGGAAGGGAGGGAGGGAAAGATAGGGCCTCCAGCTGCTGCAAACACACTCTATTTATTTTTGAAGTAGAGTTTCACTCTAGTCCAGGCTGACCTGGAATTCACCACGTAGTCTCAGGGTGGCCTCGAACTCATGGTGATCCTCCTACCTCTGCCTTCTGAGTGCTGGGATTGAAGGCATGCACCACATTCCCAGCTTGCAAACATAAATGCATGTGCTGCTTTGTGCATCTGGCTTTATGTGGGTACTGGGGAACTGAACCCAGGTCATTAGGTTTTGCAGGCAAGCTCCTTAGCTGCTGAGCCTCTCTCCAGTCCCCATTTATTTATCTATTTAAAGAGACAGAAAGAGAGCGAGAGTGGGCACACCAGGGCCTCCAGCCACTGCAAACCAACTCCAAACTCATGCACCACCATGTGCACCTGGCTTACGTGGGACCTGGAGAACTGAACCAGGATCCTTAGGCTTCACAGGCAAATGCCTTAACTGCTGAGCCATCTCTCCAGCCCCAGCCTCAAAATTTTTATGTTTAATGATAAAACAAGCCAGATGTGGAGACACACACCTTTTTTTTTTTTTTTTTTTTTTTGGTTTTTCAAGGTTGGGTCTCACTCTAGCCCAGGCTGACCTGGAATTCACTATATAGTCTCAGGGTGGTTTTGAACTCATGGTGATCCTCCTACCTCTGCCTCCCAAGTGCTGGGATTAAAGGTGTGCGCCATGGACGCCCGGCCTTGAGAAGCACACCTTTGATTACAGTACTCAGGAGACAGAGGTAGGAGGATTCTGTGAGTTCAAGGTCAAGTTGAGCTAGTGAGACCCAGTCTTAAAAAAAAAAAAATGATAAGCATTTCGGGTCAAGTAGACAACAGATATGCAAACACTTTAAGCTCAGTCTCAAAGGAACCAAAGCTTGGAGAGGAAGAATGACAGCAGATAAAAAAGGCAGTTCCCACTGTGAGAAGAGAAGCCAGAGGGTTGCTGTAGACTGAGGAGTGTCCTCACAGGGCTGAGGCACAGACAAAACTCACTTTGTGTTGACTTTGAGGCAGATTTCAGGAGTGTGTTTATGCTACTAATGATGGGGGCGGGGGGTGCCGACTTTCCTCTTTTGTGAAGAGAAAATGCAATCTGCAGACTCTCACTGGTCACTATTGCGTTGGGGTTGTAGTTCCCTTCTCCTTGCTGTGACAAAGCACCAGACCAAAAGCACCTGATGGGAGGAAAGGATGTATTTTGGCTTATAGTCTTGAGGGGAAGCTCTTAATTTTCAACTCATCAACATTAAAATTATTATTACTATTCTTTTTTTTTTTTTTTGCAGAGAGACTCAGAGACACAGAGAGGAAGACAGATAGAGAATGGGCGTGCCAGCAGCCTCTCAGTCATTGCAAACAAAATCCATATGCGTGCGCCCCTTGTGGGCAAGTGTGACATTGCGCCCTTGAGTCACTTTGCATCTGGCTAAACGTGGACCTGGAGATTGGAACTGACATTCTTAGGCTTACCGGGCAGGTGCCTTAACCACGAAACCATCTCTCCAGCCCTTTTATTATTCTTTAATGGAGGGTTGGGGGTGCACTGGAGCGCCCCTCAGACTGCACTCATGAATAAATTAAAATTTTATTATTATTATTTTTGTTTGTTTGTTTGTTTGAGGTAGGGTCTCACTCTAGCTCAGGCTGACCTGGAATTCACTATGTAGTCTCACAGTGGCCTCAAACTCACGGCGATCCTCCTACCTCTGCCTCCCAAGTGCTGGGATTAAAGGCATGCGCCACCATGCCCAGCTATTATTCTTTTTAATTTTTTAAAATTTTATTTATTTTTGGAGAGAGACATAGAGAGGAGAGAGAGGGAGAAGGCGACAGATAGAGATGGGCGCGCCAGCAGTCTCTCAGCTGCTGTGAATGAAATCCAGATGTGTGCGCCCCCTTGTGGTCAAGTGTGGCATTGTGCCCTTGTGTCACTTTGCATCTGGCTAAACGTGGGACCTGGAGATTGGAACCAGGTTCTTGGGCTTAGCAGGCAGGCGCCTTAACTGCTAAGCCATCTCTCCAGCCCTATTATTAATTCTTTAATGGAGGGTCGGAGTGCACTGGAGCGCCCCTCAGACTGTACTCATGAATACATTAAAATTTTATTATTATTATTAATTCTTTAATGGAGGGTTAGGGGTGCACTGGAGCATCCCTTAGACTGTACTCACAGCTTTACTCAGCATTAATCAAAGCTATGGGGAAGTCTGAGCATCAGATTGTTTTCATATATGTTCCAGAACTTGTTTCAGCTGCCCCTTGTCAATTACTAGAAATATAGTGACTTGTTCTCTAACAAGCCACAGTACCCACAGATGCCATCCTGATGCGAGGCAAGAAAGGGCTACGACACATGGGCACCAGGCTGGTCTGAGATCAAGCCTCAGGTCCAGCAGCAGCGTGACGTGGGAGCATACTTAGCCCTGTGCCTCCGTTTCCTCATGGGGTGACACGAGGCAGCAGGAGTAACACCCGCAAAGGGACTAGCCTGGTGAGGACAAGAGACTCTGTTCACCTAACAAGGTTACACTGAGCAAGGGCACAAGCTGCCCCAGTGGCTGCATTCTCCCTGATGCCCTTCATGCCACCTTGCTCCACTTGCAAAACGCCACATGTGTGCTTATGCTGGTAGGAGGCCTGCTCAGACTCACCACTGGAAAACCAATCCAGCTGCCGGCAACACAGGGTCCCCACCAGAGATCGAACGCAAGCTATGTTGACCTGAGAAATGTCACCATTATCCAAGCTTGGGCAGACACACAAACGTCTTATGATGGAGAAGTCTGACAGCACACAGAAATGTAAACAAGCAGGATTTGAAACTCTGTGTTCCTTTATGGTGGACAGTCATCATTTGCCCCAACAGCCATCTGAAGCCAATAGTCCTGATTATTAAAAATCACAAAGTTGTATAAGTGCTCTCCTCCTACTCGAAAACCGTGTTCATTCTCTCTCCATGAGACAGGACTGTCTGCAAAGCCTTGAACTGACAAGGTGACCCACGGTGCCAACTTCGGTTCATCAAAGTAGTGACTGAAAGAGAAAGATAATTCTTAACGAAGAAGGAAGAGTGAGAAATGACCACATTTAAAGAAATTATCCAGGACAACAGGTATTTCAGATGCTCTAATTAAGCTTACTCTCTACCTTTATAAAACATGAGGAGGTATGGAATTAATACATTTAATATATTGTGAATCTCATAAAGATTAACTATAAAACAGAGAACACACACCTTTAATCCCAGCACTCGGGAGGCAGAGGTAGGAGGGATTTCTTGAGTTTGAGGCCATCTTGAGACTACATATTGAATTCCAGGTCAGCCTGGGCTAGAGTAAGACCCTACCTTGAAAAGCCAAAACACACACAGAAAGCAAACTTTAGCTATTCCTATCCTTAGTCTGGAAAACAACAACAAAAAAGAAACTGCACAAATGGTATAAAAGTAAGTTTCTCTCCCATCAAAAGTAATGTTCTCATTGGACTTGTGACTCAGTGGCTGAGCACATACCTAGCATGCTCACGGCCCTGAGATGAATCCCCAGAATGGATGACAAAAAAATGCTAGGAAAAATAGAGTGATGTTCTCAGGCCCTGTTTAATAAACCACCACAGAATCATTCACTAGATTTTTCTTTTCTCTTCTTTCCTTTCTCTTCCTTTTCTTCTCTTTTCTTTTTGGTTTTTCAAAGCAGGGTCTCGCTCTAGTCCAGGTTGACCTGGAATTCACTATGTAGGCTCAGAGTGACCTCAAACTCATAGTGATCCTCCTACCTCTGCCTCCTGAGTGCTGGGAGTAAAGGCGTGCGCCACCACACCCAGCTCCATTCACTAGATTTCTTAAAGCCAAACCTTCTTATTGATGCAAATCAAGATACTAAACTGGTAAGTGTGATTAAGTATGTTGGGTTTAAAAAGAAAAGCCCTGAGACTTAAATCCATATAACTTAGAAGGAAACATCGAGACTGGGGCACTCAATGCTAGAGCGCTCGTGGAGTAAGAAGTAAACATTGAGCCTCGGTTCAACCTTGACACCAAAAAAGAAAAGAAAACAAGAAAGGTTTGAGAATTGCTTAACCAGTAAAATTACCTGTTCAACCTGGGACCCATGTCTTCACACTGCACACAATGTCACATCACATGCAATGTACACATTTTATTTACATAGCAATTCCCCAAATTAAGACAAACCCTACATGATTCTGTGCAATGCTTGGCATACTGATGCCCAGTGAGCACAGAAGGCAGGTGCTGAGATGATGTGGTTTAGACTCATTGAGAGGATCAGCTCTTTCCCACAGCTCTCAGAATGAGATCTTGTAGAGCTGACACAATGGAACATACCGTGTCCCACAGAGTCCTGGTGGGTTTCCATGTGACATTAGACCTCCACACCAAAAAAGCTCAGGGCATCAGAACCAGCAAGATGAGCAGCTTGTCTGCAGGAAGCCGACCAAGTCTTGCTTTCTCTCCATGGGATGAGGACTTACCCACAGCATTTCCCATCAGCAGGAATAATCATGCCACTGCAAACAAGGCTACTGCACTCTGAACTCAGACAAGGGTGTGTGTTTGGCCCTGCTTTGTGCCACACCAAAAATGTCCTTAACATGCAAATGTGGCAACAACAAATGATACAGACAAGGCACAAAGAATTCTCACCTCAGCTGCTCCAGTAGCACCTGTATCTTCTCTGGAAGGATGAGCCCAGTGATGGTGCACAGACAAGCTTTGGCTACCACTGTGCTTGGCTGGGGGCAGCAGTACGTTGATATGAAGTCATTAGGTTCATTATTTCTGACACATAAAGGAAAGAACCAAAGTTTACTACCCAAAGCTCCTACCGAAAACAAGCAGAAAGCTTGAGCTCTACACGAGGGAGTCAGATACCCACAGGTCAGCACTGCAGAAGACAGCCCCAAGCCAGTCGAAGAACTCCAATGCACTGCAGGCCTCCTCTGGCTCTCCCCTGAGCTCCCTGCTCTGCAGCACCGGGCACGGCAGCTCTCTCACGGTGCTCAGTGTCACTTTTGGTTGATGCTCCCGAATGTGGTATTTGGAGAAGTATGACATCATTGTTGATTCTTCTGTTGATTCTGTTGATATAAGGCCATGTCAATATTGTAAAGTCTTCGGGAACTGACTCCATCCTTTTTTTTTAACCACTTTCTTGTTCTTTGAGACAGGGCTGGCCCAGCACTCACGACCCTCCTGCCTCTGCTGCCTTTCTGAGTGCCAGAATAACAGGTGTGCACCACCATAGCTGGCACCTTTTCCATCCCCTTCAGAGAGTTATGGACAAAGGTAGGATTAAGTAGGGTGGAGGCTGTGCAAAGCTGTATTTAAATTAAAATCATTTAAAGTTGCTTTCAGCTTCTTGTGTCAAGTTCTATAAACATGCATCTTTACTTTTTCTGGAAATACACATGCCTTTAGCTCAGCCCCATGGTAGTTTCATTTGCTCTAATCAGAGAATTTCAACTTAATACATAAAACCCAAAGGACCAGAAAGCTTATTTGTGCAATGTAAAACAAAACAAAACAAAACAAAACAAAACAAAACAAAACAAAACAAAAAACCAAGGAGCTGAAGGATGGCAGGGTCTCCTGCTCTACTTCCCTTTGAAACCTGAGTACCATCCAGTGTACTCTCTCACAGGAGTGTGCTCACAGCAGCCATGGAAGATCGAAATAGACACCCCCAGAGTGCACAGGGAAGGAAGGCTAACCGATCAGCATAATCAAAATAATGTCTCCCTCTCTCGGTGGGCAGAGGGCAGCTGGCTTACTGACATTATAAAAGTTTAAGATCCTTAGACTCTGGGTTCCCCTCCTGTACTGTAACCCACTACAGGTGCCAACATTACCAGACCAAGTGTTGTGTCAGTCTGTGGAACTGGAAGTTGGTGAACTTGTGCACATGCTGAATCTTTGTGTGATGGTTAAGTTTGGGTGCCCACTTGAGTAGCTGGTAAGTCTATTTCTGGCTGTCTGTGAGAATGACTCAAGAGGAAATTAACATCTGAGCTTATAGATAAGTAAAGAAGATCCACCTACAAAGGTGAGCCCAAATTTTAAAAAAGGTAGAGGAGGCTGGGGAGATGGCTTAGTGGTTACGGTGCTTGCCTGCAAAGCCCAAGGACCCATGTTCAACTCTCTAGGTTCCACATAAGTCAGATGCACAAAGTGACACAAGTGCACAAGGTCGCCTTGCACACAAGGTAGTGCATGCATCTGGAGCTTGACTGCAGTGACTGGAGGCCCTGGTGTGGCAATTCTCTCTCACACACATACATTAAAAAAAAAAAAAAGTGAATTCTCTCTCTTGGAGCTGGGGCATCCAGCTTCCCTGACCCTGACCATCAGACGCCAGGTTCCGAGGCCTTTGGCCTTGGATTGAGCCTGATGCTGTCAGCTTGCCTGGTTGAAGGCTTTCTTTCATGCTTGGGAATTGCTGCTATGTGAGGAATTAAGTCCTTTGTCTCTGACCCATGAGCTACATCCATGAGACTCTTGGTGGGTGATTTTGGCAGCTGGCAAATAGATGGGGTGACGTCTCAGTCTTTTCACAGTTCCTGGATCACTGGCAGTTGGCAGACTTAGGGACAAGAAGCTAAACAAAGACCCTGCAGGGAGAGTACTCAAGAAGATATCGGGCTGGAGAAATGGCTTAGTGGTTAAGGTGCCTGCCTGCTAAGCGTAAGAACCCAGTTCCAATCTCCAGGTCCCACGTTTAGTCAGATGCAAAGTAACACAAGGGCGCAATGCCGCACTTGACTGCAAGGGGGCGCACGCATCTGGATTTCGTTCACAGCAGCTGAGAGACTGCTGGTGCGCCCATTCTCTATCTGTCTCCCTCTCCCTCTCTGTCTCTCTCTCCAAAAATAAATAAAATAATAATTTAAAAAAATTTTAAAAAAAGAAGATGTCAAGTGGAAATCAGTAATTCTGTGTCTTTTTTTTTTTTTTTTTTTTTAGGTAGAGTCTCACTCTATCCCCAGCTAACCTGGAATTCACTTTGTAGTCTCAGGTAGCCTTGAACTCACAGTGATCCTCCTATCTCTGCCTCCCAAGTGCTGGGATTAAAGGCGTGTGCTACCACACCTGGCTCTCTGTGTCTTTTGTATCTACCACACGCAGCTACCAAAGTATGATAAACTAGGATACATGGAAGCAACCCCAGGTGCCTAGTGTCCAAGAACTCCCGTGAGGGCAGATCCACACACCCATTTCCAAAGCAGACCTATACACATCCCAATGCGCTAAGGAGAGTACTGGACCGTCTACTTTCTAATGATCTGACTCATTACAATCTGCTAATGGACCAAAGATCCATGTCTAATACAATGCATGTGACAGCTGTAAACATTTAAAAATACTTGAATATCAAACTTTGCACTAAATTTAGCATTTTAATCAAGTCACAACAAAAATTGTATCTGACATTTAATGGTATGCCTGTTTCTGCTCTGCAATAATGAGTAAACAGACCACACATATGTACAATTACAATTAGTGCTGATTTAAAATATTCTAGCCAAGGCTGTTTGAGGTCACCCGGAGTGAAGAAAGGGGAGAAATACTAAAAGTTAGCCACTCTGAAGATTTCTGGACCCACATGTAACCCAAGGAGACTGAGGCAAGTGGCTTTAAAACTAGGTCACTCTGAACTATGGTTCTCAGCACATCAAGAGCTGGAGCAGCTCCCTCACAATGCTCACAGCATGTGCACAATATCCCTTGACCACATGGATAAACCACTCCCCAGCCCTCCATTACTCCTCTTTAATTAACAACTAGATGTAAAAATCATTGATCTTTATGAATTTATTCTTCATACCTGTGTAATGCCAGGCCAAAAGAAAATCAAATTTCATAGGTTTCTTTTCTTTGAGGCACCAAGATATTCTTTCAGACTTCTTAGAATCCGGGTTAAGGGATAAATCCATCAAGTCAATGGAAACAACTTAAAAAGTAGAAAAAGGAACAGATATTTCATACAAATTATAAAAAGCTTGCACTGTGGAGAATGTGTTACACTCAAAAAGTCAGAATTTGGGCTGGAGAGATGGCTTAGTGGTTAAGGCATTTGCCTGCAAAGCCAAAGGACCCTGGTTCAATTCTCCAGGACCCACATAAGCCAGATACACAAGGAGGTGCACACATCTGGAGTTCGTTTGCAGTGGCTGGAGGCCCTGGCACACCCATTCTCTCTCTCTTTCAAATAAATAAATAAATAAATAAATAAATAAATAAATAAATAAATAAAATGTTTAAAAGTTTTTTTTAAAAAGTCGGAATTTAGGTTGGAGAGATGGCTCAGTAGTTAAGGCACTTGACTGCAAAGCCTAATGACTCGGATTCAATCCCCAGTATGCATGTAAAGGCAGATACACAAAGTGGTGCCTGCATCTGGAGTTTGTTCATAGTACCTGAAGGCCCTGGTGCACCCATTCTCTGTCTCTCCATTTGCAAGTAGTCAGAATTTTTGGTAAGTTTATAAATACTAAATACTACTCTGTTCATTCCCTTTGGCTCAAGTCAAAAATGTCCGCTCTCAGAGTATTTCTGGTGTTGACAGTAGCTAACCATAAGATTTAAATTCATGTCCTTTATAGGTCAAAGAACAAGGGCAAAGCACCTCAGGTCAACCCTAACTTACTTGTGGATGTGGCTGCCTGAGCTACTGCTGTGCACGCCATAGACAGACATCAGATCCACTTATCTTCCTTTACTGGTGAATTTCTACTAGTTATCATGAAGATGTGCGGAGACTAAAGGACTTTTTGTTTTGTTTTGTTTTTTGAGGTAGGGTCTCACTCTAGCTCAGGCTGGCCTGGAATTCACTATGTAGTCTCAGGGTGGCCTTAAACTCATGGCGATCCTCCTAACTCTGCCTCCCGAGTGCTGGGATTAAAGGGGTGCGCCACCACGCCCAGCAACATTTCTGTACAAGTTGTAGACTCCTATCTTGGATTCATTACACTTAACTTTATTTATTTTTATTTTTTCATTACACTTAACTTTTGACCCAAAACATACGTATCTATTGGACCAGTCCAATTTGTATTTATTTTCTTTTTAAATATTTATTTGCAGCCAGCCGTGGTTGCGCACGCCTTTAATCCCAGCACTCGGGAGGCAGAGGTAGGAGGATCGCCGAGAGTTCGAGGCCACCCTGGTCCAGGTCAGCCTGGACCAGAGTGAGACCCTACCTTGGAAAAAAAAAAAAAAAAAAAAAAAAAAAAATTTATTTGCAAGCAGAAAGACACAGGGAGAAGAGACAGAGAGAGACTAGGCATACCAGGGCCTCTAGCCACTGCAAATGAACTGCAGATACTTGGGCCACTTTGTGCATGTAGCTTTCTGTGGGTTCTGGGGAATTGAATCCAGGTCAGTAGGCTTTGCAGGCAAGTACCTTAACTGCTAAGCCATCTCTCAGCCCATGAAGCAGTCCAATTTCATGATCTTTATTAATGCAGCCTATGGCCAAAGCCTGTGATACATAACCCAGAGACCCTTGAGTCAGAATTGTAAAGGCAAGAAAACCATTGTTTCATTTGCTGTAGTACGAGAATTTCAACTTAATACATAAAACTCTGATCGCTATCAGAAGTGAGCCAAAACTTTAGCTCTTGTTTCATGAAGACCAGTGACTTGCTAGACACAGAGGGAGCACACGTCATACTTACCAAACTTCATAACTTTTCTGCCAGAATACCGAGAAGGATAACCTTGAAGTCCAGTTTCCTCATAAGTGTCTTTATCCAGTGATAAAATTAATTTCCCTATAAATGAAACAACAGTTCCCATGAAAGAGATGCTAACAACATGGCTAGTGTTCTATGAGTAAGATGCATAGCCACTGAGCAGTGACACAGAACTGGAGTATGTGTGGACAAGGACCTGATTTGTAGCACATGGGTATTATTGGGCTTGGGAGGCCAGGCTGGCTTGAACTTGGGGCAATCCTCCACACTCTGTCTCTTTGGGTTTTGTTTTTGTTTTTTGAGGTAGGGTCTCACTCTGGCTCAGGCTGACCTGGAATTCACTATGTAGTCTCAGGGTGGCCTTGAACTCAGCGATCCTCCTACCTCTGCCTCCCAAGTGCTGGGATTAAAGGCGTGCGCCACCACGCATGGCTTACACTCTGTCTCTTGATTGCTAAGATTGTAAGAGTGAACCAGTATTCCTGGTAATATTATTTATATGTACACACATGTACAGGTATTAGTTATAAAAGCAAAACTAGAAATAATTAAATTTTATTAAGGCCATGCGTGGTGGCGCACGCCTTTAATCCCAGCACTCGGGAGGCAGAGGTAGGAGGATCACCGTGAGTTTGAGGACACCCTGAGAATACAGAGTGAATTCCAGGTCAGCCTGGGCTAGAGTGAGACCTTACCTCAAAAAAACAAAAACAAAAACAAATTCCATTAAGGAATAAATCATTAAATCATAGTATGCACATAATTCATATATTTAAGACATTAAAAACTGTAAATCAGAGGCAGGCTAAAGACACGGTATAGTTTTGGTTTGATTCAGGTGTCTCCCATAAACTTAGGTGTTTGTAAATGCTAGGTCCCCAGCTGATGGTAAGTTGGGAATTAACGCCTCCTGGAGACTTGGGTTTTGTTAGGGCAGGCTTATGGGTTTACAGCCAGCTTCCTCTTGCCAGTGTTTGGCACACTCTCCTGTTGCTGTTGTCCATCTGATATTGGCCAGGGGGTGATGTCCACCCTCTGCTCATGCCATCAGTTTCCCCTGCCATCATGGAACTTCCCCTGGAGTCTGTAAGCCAAAATAACCCCCCCCCTCCAGCTGTTCTTGGTCAGGAGTTTTCTGCCAGCAGTGTGAACCTGACTGCAGCAGTAGCACATGCCTGGCACCAAGAAAGCTGAAGCAGGACTGTTGAGAGTTTAGAGAGGGCTGGAGGGATTGCCTAGTGTTAAGACCCTTGCCTGAGAGTTTGAGAGACACCTGGGCAACATGGCAAGGCTCTATCTCAAAACAAAGCAGCCAAGTTCTAACTACATGCATTGATATGGGAAAATGTCAGCAGGCCTTTAATCCCAGCACTGGGGAAGCAGAGGTAGGAGGATCCCTGTGAATTCTAGGCCAGTCTGAGACTACATAGTTAATTTCAGGTCAGCCTGGGCTAGAGAGAGACCCTATCTCAATAAATAAATAAATACAAATCAAAAAAAAAAAAAAAACAAAGAAAAATGTCTATGATACATAGCTTGAGAAACAGGAACATTTAGAAATAATGTCACACCATCAAACTGTTCCTTTTAAGAAGGAAGGGAGATAGGTGTGGAGGGGAGAAATATCACTTTATAGATCTGAATGATTTGATTTTTAATTAATTAATTTTATTTTTCAAGGTAGGGTCTCCCTCTAACCCAGACTGATCTGGAATTCACTAAGTAGTCTCAGGTGGCCTCAAACTCACCATAATCCTCCTACCGCTGCCTCCCAAGTACTGGGATTAAAGGTGTGCACCACCATGATCAGCTTCATTTTTTATTTTTAACCACTGAGCCCCTTGTTTTTTTCATTTTTTCACACAAGTGCTGGGAATCTAAACTCAGGTTTGTTAATGCAAGCATGGCAAGCACTTTACTCTCTGAGCCATCCTGGTAGCTCTACCTTGGTTACAATATGCATTCCTTTTACAATGAAAGAAAGGAGAATAGAGAGGACTGTTACCATTTGGCAGCAGGGCGACAGTATTATCTTCATCAATGCCTGTGTTGTATGCCAGTGCGTGCACGGACCTGTACAATGTTTGTGAGAGAAACCAAGTTAAAGAAGTCACACCTGCAAAATGCTAGTGGGTTATTGCCCCATGACACCTTTCCAGGTAGAGAAACCTTCCCCTGCCCGGTTCACTTACAAAGAAGTCACACCTGCAAAATGCTAGTGGGTTATTGCCCCATGACACCTCTTCCAGGTAAGCAGAGATAAGTACCTTCCCTGCTCGGTTCACTCAACAAAGAAGTCACATTTGCAAAATGCTAGTGGGTTATTGCCCCATGACACCTCTTTCCAGGTAAGTAGAGATCAGTACCTTCCCCTGCTCCCCTCAACAAAGAAGTCACATTTGCAAAATGCTAGTGGGTTACCCCATGACAACAAAGTCACAACAAAGAAGTCTTTGCAAAATGCTAGTGGGTTATTGCCCCATGACACCTCTTCCAGGTAAGCAGAGATCAGTACCTTCCCCTGCTCCAGCTCACTCTACAAACCTTACAAGTGTCATGTGCTCAGAGGCCAGCCCAGTCAGATCACCCACCCATTTAGGGTCCTTTTGTGCAACTTTACTATGATCAGGCAGAAAGAGACTCAGAATGGAACCTGGGACGTTGGGGACGCCGGCAGAAAGGCACAAAGTACGAGAGGTAAGTGTGAATGCCTTAGAGACTGCATTCTATAACTAACACTCAGACTACTTCAACAGCTGAATATTCAAAAGCTACTTAATCCTCCCTTACTTGCTAAGTGGGGATCATAGGCCTACTTCCTATAGCCATCGGCAGAGCTGATTACTAAGATATTTAGAAGTGCCTGTTAAAAGTATCCAGGCTAGGCTTTAATCCCAGGGATGCAGAGTTAGGAGGATTGCCATGAGTTTGAGGCCACCCTGAGAATACAGAGTGAATTCCAGGTGAGCCTGGGCTAGAGTGAGACCCTACCTCGAAAAAAAAAAAATATATATCCAGGCTAGGGATTGGAGAGATGGCTTAGTGGTTAAGGCATCTGCCTGCAAAGCCAAAGGAGCCCGGTTCAATTCCTCAATTCCCCAGGACCCACGTAAGTCCTCAGGACTGCATATAGAAAAGAGACGTTTTAGCTTGGCAGTAGCCAGGCAGAGCCAGAATAACTCATTGGTGTATGGGGAAGGACAAACAGGAGACCTCCCAGTAAGTCTACAGCTGATGAACACTATCTACTTAGGGATGCAATCCCTAAAGACAATGTGAAACAAACGGCTTCCAGGAAAGTATTAGAACAAACCAATCACTCCTGCAGATATGGCTATAAATTAGGTATACACAGGAGGATCAGAGACATAAAACTCTAAGAAGATATTGAACCACAAAACAGCATCTGAGGACTGGAGAGATGGCTTAGTGGTTAAGGCACTTGCTTGTGAAGCCTAAGGACCCATGTTAGATTCCCCAGAACCCATGTAAGCCAGATACACAGGGTGGCACATGTGCCTGAAGTTCATCTGCAGTGGCTGGAGTTTCTGGGACACTCATTCTCTCCCTCTAATAAATAAATTAAAAGAAAATCAGTGGCTGAGACTCTTTAGGAGACTAACTTGAAATAGCCACTGAAAGCAATGCCTGCAGCCACAGACCCACAGCAGTGCACAGGAACACAGGTTATAAGACTCCCCTCTCTACCAACCCTTGTTTTTATTTTTCTTCTTCTTTTTTTTTTTTCAAGGCAGGGTCTCACTCTAGCTCAGGCTGACCTGGGATTCACTATGTAGTCTTAGGCTGGCCTCGAACTTATGGTGATCCTCCTACCTCTTCCTCCTGAGTGCTGGGATTACAGGCGTGTACCGCCATGCCCCGCCCTTGTGTTTTTTATATTTTATTTATTTATTTGAGATAAGAGAGAATGGGTGTGCCAGGTTCTCCTGCCACTGCAAGTGAACTCCAGATGCATGTGCTACCTTGATCGCATCGCTTACCTGAGTACTGGGAATCAAACTTGGGTCCTTAGGGTTTTGCAGGCAAGCACCTTAACTACTAAGCCATCTCTCCAGCTCAACCCTGGTTTAAAGATGACACATACCCTTATCTCATCATATCCACATCCAAGACTTGGAGACAGTGATCAGAAGCCACCACCTCAAGAGGACATAGGAGAGTATGATGACAATACTGAGGGGAGGGAAGTAATGCATGGGCCTGACATGGACAATGGCTCAAGTTTCCAACCAAGAGAACTCCAGTATTTTTATTTTGGTGTGTGTGCAGTCTTCCTACAGTCCCTTGTCTTGCCTTGGTCATTCAGTGGCATTACATAGTTTATCTTACCTTTCTTTACTTAAGGTGTTGATGAATTCACATGCAATTAACTCATGAAGAGGTAAGTTCTGCACAGAGTAATAGGGCCCAATTTCCTTGACGAGGTCTTTTAGTTCTTTGGATAATAACCCACATTCAGGAATGAGAAATGAAACCTATTGGAATATATAGTACCAAGGGTTATTTTCATGAAGATCAGCAGCAGGTAAAAACCAAACAAAAGCAGGAGTGAAGTATCACGAAATTGTCTATTTCTCCACTTTTTTTTTTTTTTTGGAGCAAACAGGAAGCAAATCTCTTTATCTACCCATCTCAGACAGACAGGAATTGGATGGGCCAATTTTCCATTCTGCATAGCAACTTTTAATCAAATACTTTTTTTTTTTTGGTTTTGCGAGGTAGGGTTTCACTCTGGTCCAGGCTGACCTGGAATTCACTCTGTAGTCTCAGGGTGGCCTCGAACTCTCGGCGATCCTCCTACCTCTGCCTCCCAAGTGCTGGGATTAAAGGCGTGCACCACCACGCCCGGCTTAATCAAATACTTTAATGGAAGTCCTGCTCACACTTATACTTTTGCACACAGGCAACATTGTTCAAGAAAACAGTGTAGCTCAATATCCTTAAATATGTTGCCCTAGCATCATGGCAATCAAAGGAACTTCTTGCAGCAAAAAAGGATTTAGGGACTTCCAATTAACAGGCTGAGTAGAGGGTGGGAAATGACTCAGTGGTTAAAAGAATTTGGCATGGTGGGTCACACCTTTAACCCCTGCACTTGGAAATCAGAGGTAAGAGGATCACCATGAGTTTGAGGCCACCCAGAGACTACAATTGTGAATTCCAGGTCAGCCTGGGCTAGAGTGAGACCCTACTTTGAAATAAAAACTTGCTTGCAAAGTCCAGGTTCAATACCAAGACCCACATAAAACCGGGTGTGCAAAGTGGCTTATGAGAGGCTGGAGAGATGGCTTAGTGGTTAAAGGGCTTGCCTTGGAAGCCTAAGGAACCAGGTTCGATTCCCCAGATGACACAAGGTGGTACATGCATCTGAGTTCATTTGCAGTAATAAATCATTAAATCATAGTATGCACATAATTCATATATTTAAGACATTAAAAACTGTAAATCAGAGGCAGGCTAAAGACACGGTATAGTTTTGGTTTGATTCAGGTGTCTCCCATAAACTTAGGTGTTTGTAAATGCTAGGTCCCCAGCTGATGGTAAGTTGGGAATTAACGCCTCCTGGAGACTTGGGTTTTGTTAGGGCAGGCTTATGGGTTTACAGCCAGCTTCCTCTTGCCAGTGTTTGGCACACTCTCCTGTTGCTGTTGTCCATCTGATATTGGCCAGGGGGTGATGTCCACCCTCTGCTCATGCCATCAGTTTCCCCTGCCATCATGGAACTTCCCCTGGAGTCTGTAAGCCAAAATAACCCCCCCCCTCCAGCTGTTCTTGGTCAGGAGTTTTCTGCCAGCAGTGTGAACCTGACTGCAGCAGTAGCACATGCCTGGCACCAAGAAAGCTGAAGCAGGACTGTTGAGAGTTTAGAGAGGGCTGGAGGGATTGCCTAGTGTTAAGACCCTTGCCTGAGAGTTTGAGAGACACCTGGGCAACATGGCAAGGCTCTATCTCAAAACAAAGCAGCCAAGTTCTAACTACATGCATTGATATGGGAAAATGTCAGCAGGCCTTTAATCCCAGCACTGGGAAGCAGAGGTAGGAGGATCCCTGTGAATTCTAGGCCAGTCTGAGACTACATAGTTAATTTCAGGTCAGCCTGGGCTAGAGAGAGACCCTATCTCAATAAATAAATAAATACAAATCAAAAAAAAAAAAAAACAAAGAAAAATGTCTATGATACATAGCTTGAGAAACAGGAACATTTAGAAATAATGTCACACCATCAAACTGTTCCTTTTAAGAAGGAAGGGAGATAGGTGTGGAGGGGAGAAATATCACTTTATAGATCTGAATGATTTGATTTTTAATTAATTAATTTTATTTTTCAAGGTAGGGTCTCCCTCTAACCCAGACTGATCTGGAATTCACTAAGTAGTCTCAGGGTGGCCTCAAACTCACCATAATCCTCCTACCGCTGCCTCCCAAGTACTGGGATTAAAGGTGTGCACCACCATGATCAGCTTCATTTTTTATTTTTAACCACTGAGCCCCTTGTTTTTTTCATTTTTTCACACAAGTGCTGGGAATCTAAACTCAGGTTTGTTAATGCAAGCATGGCAAGCACTTTACTCTCTGAGCCATCCTGGTAGCTCTACCTTGGTTACAATATGCATTCCTTTTACAATGAAAGAAAGGAGAATAGAGAGGACTGTTACCATTTGGCAGCAGGGCGACAGTATTATCTTCATCAATGCCTGTGTTGTATGCCAGTGCGTAGCACGGACCTGTACAATGTTTGTGAGAGAAACCAAGTTAAAGAAGTCACACCTGCAAAATGCTAGTGGGTTATTGCCCCATGACACCTCTTCCAGGTAAGTAGAGATCAGTACCTTCCCCTGCTCCGGTTCACTCAACAAAGAAGTCACATTTGCAAAATGCTAGTGGGTTATTGCCCCATGACACCTCTTCCAGGTAAGCAGAGATCAGTACCTTCCCCTGCTCCGGTTCACTCAACAAAGAAGTCACATTTGCAAAATGCTAGTGGGTTATTGCCCCATGACACCTCTTCCAGGTAAGTAGAGATCAGTACCTTCCCCTGCTCCGGTTCACTCAACAAAGAAGTCACATTTGCAAAATGCTAGTGGGTTATTGCCCCATGACACCTCTTCCAGGTAAGCAGAGATCAGTACCTTCCTCTGCTCCGGTTCACTCAACAAAGAAGTCACATTTGCAAAATGCTAGTGGGTTATTGCCCCATGACACCTCTTCCAGGTAAGCAGAGATCAGTACCTTCCCCTGCTCCAGCTCACTCTACAAACCTTACAAGTGTCATGTGCTCAGAGGCCAGCCCAGTCAGATCACCCACCCATTTAGGGTCCTTTTGTGCAACTTTACTATGATCAGGCAGAAAGAGACTCAAAATGGAACCTGGGACGTTGGGGACGCCGGCAGAAAGGCACAAAGTACGAGAGGTAAGTGTGAATGCCTTAGAGACTGCATTCTATAACTAACACTCAGACTACTTCAACAGCTGAATATTCAAAAGCTACTTAATCCTCCCTTACTTGCTAAGTGGGGATCATAGGCCTACTTCCTATAGCCATCGGCAGAGCTGATTACTAAGATATTTAGAAGTGCCTGTTAAAAGTATCCAGGCTAGGCTTTAATCCCAGGGATGCAGAGTTAGGAGGATTGCCATGAGTTTGAGGCCACCCTGAGAATACAGAGTGAATTCCAGGTGAGCCTGGGCTAGAGTGAGACCCTACCTCGAAAAAAAATATATATATATCCAGGCTAGGGATTGGAGAGATGTCTTAGTGGTTAAGGCATCTGCCTGCAAAGCCAAAGGAGCCCGGTTCAATTCCTCAATTCCCCAGGACCCACGTAAGTCCTCAGGACTGCATATAGAAAAGAGACGTTTTAGCTTGGCAGTAGCCAGGCAGAGCCAGAATAACTCATTGGTGTATGGGGAAGGACAAACAGGAGACCTCCCAGTAAGTCTACAGCTGATGAACACTATCTACTTAGGGGTGCAATCCCTAAAGACAATGTGAAACAAACGGCTTCCAGGAAAGTATTAGAACAAACCAATCACTCCTGCAGATATGGCTATAAATTAGGTATACACAGGAGGGTCAGAGACATAAAACTCTAAGAAGATATTGAACCACAAAACAGCATCTGAGGACTGGAGAGATGGCTTAGTGGTTAAGGCACTTGCTTGTGAAGCCTAAGGACCCATGTTAGATTCTCCAGAACCCATGTAAGCCAGATACACAGGGTGGCACATGTGCCTGAAGTTCATCTGCAGTGGCTGGAGTTTCTGGGACACTCATTCTCTCCCTCTAATAAATAAATAAATTAAAAGAAAATCAGTGGCTGAGACTCTTTAGGAGACTAACTTGAAATAGCCACTGAAAGCAATGCCTGCAGTGCACAGGAACACAGGTTATAAGACTCCCCTCTCTACCAACCCTTGTTTTTATTTTTCTTCTTCTTTTTTTTTTTCAAGGTAGGGTCTCACTCTAGCTCAGGCTGACCTGGGATTCACTATGTAGTCTTAGGCTGGCCTCGAACTTATGGTGATCCTCCTACCTCTTCCTCCTGAGTGCTGGGATTACAGGCGTGTACCGCCATGCCCCGCCCTTGTGTTTTTATATTTTTATTTATTTATTTGAGATAAGAGAGAATGGGTGTGCCAGGTTCTCCTGCCACTGCAAGTGAACTCCAGATGCATGTGCTACCTTGCGCATCGGCTTACCTGAGTACTGGGGAATCAAACTTGGGTCCTTAGGTTTTGCAGGCAAGCACCTTAACTACTAAGCCATCTCTCCAGCTCAACCCTGGTTTAAAGATGACACATACCCTTATCTCATCATATCCACATCCAAGACTTGGAGACAGTGATCAGAAGCCACCACCTCAAGAGGACATAGGAGAGTATGATGACAATACTGAGGGGAGGGAAGTAATGCATGGGCCTGACATGGACAATGGCTCGTTTCCAACCAAGAGAACTCCAGTATTTTTATTTTGGTGTGTGTGCAGTCTTCCTACAGTCCCTTGTCTTGCCTTGGTCATTCAGTGGCATTACATAGTTTATCTTACCTTTCTTTACGAAGGTGTTGATGAATTCACATGCAATTAACTCATGAAGAGGTAAGTTCTGCACAGAGTAATAGGGCCCAATTTCCTTGACGAGGTCTTTTAGTTCTTTGGATAATAACCCACATTCAGGAATGAGAAATGAAACCTATTGGAATATATAGTACCAAGGGTTATTTTCATGAAGATCAGCAGCAGGTAAAAACCAAACAAAAGCAGGAGTGAAGTATCATGAAATTGTCTATTTCTCCACTTTTTTTTTTTTTTTTTTTGGAGCAAACAGGAAGCAAATCTCTTTATCTACCCATCTCAGACAGACAGGAATTGGATGGGCCAATTTTCCATTCTGCATAGCAACTTTTAATCAAATACTTTTTTTTTTTTTGGTTTTGCGAGGTAGGGTTTCACTCTGGTCCAGGCTGACCTGGAATTCACTCTGTAGTCTCAGGGTGGCCTCAAACTCTCGGCGATCCTCCTACCTCTGCCTCCCAAGTGCTGGGATTAAAGGCGTGCACCACCACGCCCGGCTTAATCAAATACTTTAATGGAAGTCCTGCTCACACTTATACTTTTGCACACAGGCAACATTGTTCAAGAAAACAGTGTAGCTCAATATCCTTAAATATGTTGCCCTAGCATCATGGCAATCAAAGGAACTTCTTGCAGCAAAAGGATTTAGGGACTTCCAATTAACAGGCTGAGTAGAGGGTGGGGAAATGACTCAGTGGTTAAAAGAATTTGGCATGGTGGGTCACACCTTTAACCCCTGCACTTGGAAATCAGAGGTAAGAGGATCACCATGAGTTTGAGGCCACCCAGAGACTACAATTGTGAATTCCAGGTCAGCCTGGGCTAGAGTGAGACCCTACTTTGAAATAAAAAAACTTGCTTGCAAAGTCCAGGTTCAATACCAAGACCCACATAAAACCGGGTGTGCAAAGTGGCTTATGAGAGGCTGGAGAGATGGCTTAGTGGTTAAAGGGCTTGCCTTGGAAGCCTAAGGAACCAGGTTCGATTCCCCAGATGACACAAGGTGGTACATGCATCTGGAGTTCATTTGCAGTGGCTAAAGGCCATAATGTGCCCATTCTCTCTCTCAAATAAATAAATAAATAAGAGAGGGGGGAGGGGGGAGAATGGGAGCAGGAGGACTTATAGTCACTGCAAAGGAATTTCCACTTTGCGCATTTGGCTTTAAATGGGTACCGGGGAATTGAACTGAGGTCTTTAAGCTTTGCAGGAAAGAGCCTTAATCACTGAGCAAATAAGACGTTAAAAAAAAAAGTAGGCCGGGCGTGGTGGCTCACGCCTTTAATCCCAGCACTTGGGAGGCAGAGGTAGGAGGATCACTGTGAGTTCAAAGCCACCCTGAGAATACTGAGTGAATTCCAGGTCAGCCTGGACTAGGGTGAGACCCTGCCTGGAAAAAAAAAAAAAAAAAAAAAAAGTAGGGGCTGGAAGGATGGCTTAGCAGTTATGGCGTTTGCGTGCAAAGTCAAAGGACCCAGGTTCCATTCCCCAGGACCCATATTAGCCAGATACACAAAGAGACGCATGCATCTGGAGTTCCTTTGCAGTGGCTGGAGGCCCTGGGGCGCCCAGTCTCTCTCTCTCTCCCTCTTTCTCTGTCAAATTAATAATTTTTTTTTAAAAGTAGCCTATGTGTCTGGAGTTTGCAGTGACAAGGAGGCCCTGGCGTGCCCACTCCCCTCCCTCCCTGTGTCTCAAATAAATAAATAGTTTGAGAAAAACTGGAGAGGCTACGTAGCAACGTGAAGCGCCTCTTGAAGTCTCGATTTCGAGACTGCTGTCTGTGATGAGATTTCCAGCCAAGGCAGAGATGTAAAATCCCAGCCCCAGGGCTTGCATCTTTAAAGCGCCTCCCGCCAGGTCCGACTCCGAGGACTCCCCGCACCCATCCAGTCGGCGCAGAACGCGAAGGCCCGCAGGAGCGAGAACCCGGATCGAGGACAGGCAGAGGCTGGTCAGCACGGCCGGCCCGGCCTCCTGGCCAGTGTCCCCAGCCGGCTCTCGGGCAGCTCCTCGGGGCGCGAGAGTTCGCAGCCATCCCGGCCAAAGGCGCGCACCTCAGCCAGCCGCTCGTGGGCTGCTGGATGCATGCTGGGAGTTGTAGTTCCTCAGGGCTACAAAACATACAGTCCTAGCGGCGCAGAGACTACCGTTCCCAGCATGCGCAGCGACGCGCGCGCCCTCCCCTCCGCAAGTCTGGGTGGTTCGGGCCGCTCCGCCGCAAAGCTCGGCTCACCCGGTAGTTATGGTAGTGTGTCTCCACGAGGTGCCGGTGGCGCGACTTAGCGTGGCCCAAGTTGGATTTCTCGCAGACCAGTAAGTGCCGGGGCGTCTCCTGCAGCCGGCGCAGAGTACTCATGTTCTCTTGCTCTTCCGGCCGCGCACACCCCGGCGATCTTGGGTCTCAGGCCCCGCCTCCTGCCACGCCCCCATAGCAGCCACGCCCATCAAGCCACACCCCTTGGGACAGCCGCGCCCCTATAGCCGTCACGCCCGTATAGCCACGCCCCTCACCGCAGCCACGCCCCCATAGCCGTCACGCCCGTATAGCCACACCCCTTGCGACAGCCACGCCCCCATAGCCGTCACGCCCGTATAGCCACACCCCTTGCGACAGCCACGCCCGTATAGCCGTCACGCCCGTATAGCCACGCCCCTTCGCAACAGCCACGCCCCTCACGGCAGGCACGCCCGCGCTGAAGGCGGTTATTTCGGTTAGACGCACAGACGGCCTGTTCTTGCTAGGTCTGCGCACCCATGCGGAAGGACCTTCATGGACTCCAGTGCTGGGAAACCCGGTGTTTGACTTTTCCAAGCCGAATTCCCTTTATCCCTCCATCCCCCGGAGCTGGAGAACTCCTCGCTCGGGGACCCTGGGATTTGTGGCTGAAGTGCGCGCTGTACCAAGTTCCTCCTGCGCCAAGAGGAAGACGGCCCAGCACACGCAGGGAACCCTGTCACGGTTGAGTTGTCCCCCAGCCCACTTTGGGGTGCACACCCGCGCCACGCTTGTGACTCACCACTGGTCTGCTTTGCAGAGCTGTTCTCCTAATGTGGACCTCGGCAACAAACAGGACCGAAAGTTCCTTTGAGTTCAGTTCCTTCCCAGACGGAAAGGAAGTTGGGTGGAAAGATGACACAGAATTTCTGCGTATTTTACTTCCCGTAGTATTCCTTTGAAGTCACCTTATTCACTATTCCTTTGGAACCACTTTCAGAAATGTGTTGCTTTGGGAGACGACAGTTTTCCTTTTTTTCTGATGTGCATTGACAAACATATTGAGGAATAAAGGAAAATAGTCCCATACATAATGGCCTAACCAAGGAAGTGAAAGGCCTCTACAATAAAAACTTTAAAACACTGAAGAAAGAAACTGAGGAAGACAGTGAAGATGAAACGACCTCCCATTAATATGAAAATGGCCATCCCACCTAAAGCAATATAGAAATTCAGTGCAATTCCAATTAAAATTCCCGTACCATTCTTCATAGAAATAGAGACAAAATTAAGTTTTATTTTTATTATTTTTTGTTTTTTCAAGTTATGGTCTTGCTCTAGCCCAGGCAAAATTAAGTTTTAAAATCCACATGGAAGCACAAAATACGTAGGATAGCCAAAAATGTCCTTAGCAGAATTCTGCTGGAGGTAACACTATACCTAATTTAAAGTTATGCTCCACAGCCATAGTAAAAAAAAATAAAAACAGCATGGATCTGGCACAACAGATATGTAGATGGATGGAATAAAACTGATGATTCAGGTGTGTAAGTTAATGTAACTACAGCCACCTGATTTTAACAAAGAGTCCAGAAACATGCCTTAGAAAAAGATAGGAACAATGACCCTAGGCAAACTGGACATGTACCTGTAGAACAATCAATTTAAACTATCATCTCTTGCCATGCATAAAAAGCAACTCCAAATGGATCAACAAACTCCATGTAAGCCGGGCGTGGTGGCGCACGCCTTTAATCCCAGCACTCGGGAGGCAGAGGTAGGAGGATCAAAACCCTGAGACTACATAGTTAATTCCAGGTCAGCCTGGACCAGAGTGAGACCCTGGAAAAAAAAAAAAAAAAAAAAAAAACCATGTAAGAGCTGGAACCCTTAAAAGACTGGAGGAAAAGGTAGGGCAAACACTTTAAGATTTGGATGTAGGGTAGGACCTACTGAATATTCCCAGGAGCCTAGGGAATGAGGAAACATCAACCAACCACAGGATCTCATAAAACTAAACTGCTACTGAACGGCTAAGAAACTGTCAGCTGAGTCAAGTGACAACTGACAGAATGGGGGGAAATCTTGGCCAGGTATATATCTGACAGATTTAATATCTAGAATATACAAAGAAGGCAAAATACTAAGGCTGGGCGTGGTGGTACATGCTTTAATCCCAGCACTCAGGGGGCAGAGGTAGGAAGATCACCATGAATTAGAGACCACTCTGAGACTACAGAGTGAATGCCAGGTCAGCCTAGGCTAGAGTGAGAACCTACCTCAAAAAAAACGAAAAAAAAAAAAAAAAAGCCTGACATGGTGGCACACGCCTTTAATCCCAGCACTTGGGAGGCAGAGGTAGTAGGATTGCCATGAGTTCAAGGCCACCCTGAGACTACATAGTAAGTTCCAGGTCAGCCTGGGCTAGAGTGAGACCCTATCTCAAAAACAAACAAAAAGAAATACAAAAAGTCAATAAACATTTAAAATGTTCATGATCTTTAGTCATCAGGGAAATGCAAATTAAAACTACTTGAGATTCTATTACACGCCAGCCAGAATAGCTATCATTGAAAAATCAAATGACAACAAATGTTGGTGAGGAGCCTGCTCAAAAACCTCTATCATGTGAGGCAGCTCTACCACTCCTGGGCATATGTCTTAAGTACTCTACACTACTGTCCAGATACTGGCTGAGTCAGGTTTGTTGCTGCTCTAGACATAATAGCTAGGAAAAGGAATCAGTCTAGATGCCCATCTGCTGATGACTGTCTAATGAAGATGTTGTGCATATAGAGAATGGAGTTTTATTCAGCCATAAAGAAAAATGAAATTGTGAAATTCATAAGAAAATGGATACATCTCGAAAAAAATTAGATGAGGTAAGTCAAGTGCAGAAAGACAAATGCTACATATTCTCGTGTGGACCCTTAGCTTTGACTTTTGGATCTCTATGTAAGATGGAGTAAAGAGGTAGTAATAGGGGTCAGCAAGCTGGGGAAAAGTGAGGAGGGGATAGGAGACATGTAGGTAAAGGGACAGAATACAGGGGTGGAAAGGTCTAGTGGAAGCAGGGGAAAAGGAAGGAGGAGAGGAGGGGTGGGGCAGAAGGATGCACACAACTAAAGATGTTTTATTTTTTTGGTTTTTCGAAGTAGGGTCCTGCTGTAGCCCAGGCTGACCTGGAATCCAATATGTAGTCTTAGTGTGGCCTCAAGCTCACAGCAGTCCTCCTACCTCAGTCTCCCAAGTGCCACCATACCTCACTAAAATGTTCTTGATAATCCTTATGGAAGCCTACTTCTTTGCTGGGTGCCTTTGATCCCAGCACTCAGGAGGCAGAGGTAGAAGAACTGCTGTGAGTTTGGGACCTACCTGAGCTAAAGTGAGACCCTACTTCAAAAAAAGAAATTCTGTTTAAGAAAACAACTGGGGGCTGGAGAGACAGCTAAGTAGTTAAGGCTCTTGCCAGCAAAGCCTAAGGAATCATGTTCGACTCTCTAGGTTCCATGTAAGCCAGATGCACAGTGACACAAGCATGCAAGGTCACACATGCTCACAAGGTGGGCGCATGCAAATCTAGAGTTTGATTGCAGTGGCTGGAGGCCCTGACATACCAATTCTCTCTCTTTCTCTAGCATAAAAAAAGCAGCTGGGCAGGAGAGATAGCTCAGTGGTTAAGGCACTTGCCTGCAAAGCCTAACAACCCAAGTTTGATTCCCCAGTACGCATGTAAAGCCAGATGCACAAGGTGGCACATGGGTCTGGAGTTCATTTTTAGGGGCATGTCCCTGGCATGCCCATTCTCTGTCTCTATCTCCTTGAAAATAAGTCAAAATATATTTAAAAACTCCTTTTTATTAGTTAACTAAATAAAAGAGAGAGTAAGTGATTGTGCATTTGGGTAGAAATGTCCTGCTGGGTGGGAGAATGCTGTACCCAGAAGCCATAGGTTGTTGCAGGAACATCCCAAT
Organism: Orientallactaga sibirica; assembly: GCA_036365145.1. NCBI lineage: Eukaryota > Metazoa > Chordata > Mammalia > Rodentia > Dipodidae > Orientallactaga > Orientallactaga sibirica. The sequence continues at coordinate 7,681,844 of JAEOAD010000463.1, read as the reverse complement.
AGCAGTGGAACACTCCCCAGCGAGTTGTTGCTACTGAGTCCCATGAACCCCCATAAAACAACATAAGCTATTGCCAGTGCTCTTGGTTGCCCACCAGAAGTAGATGGGAAGACCCTATTGCTTAAGATATTTTATGGTACAGTTGCAGAACACTCAGAAAAAGTTGGAAATAATTGAGAAGCCTCCTCCCTGCTGGTTAGTTGTCATAATGCTAGAAAGTGACACTCAGGCTGTGGGAAGGAGAGTCCATAGCAGCCTTCACTAGCAGTCCTGCCACCTGCGTCACAGGCCAGCCAAACAAAACGCACTCAGTAGCATGCGGCAGTGGCAGATCTGCTCTCTGGACTTGAGGCCTGTCCCATGGGGAGGAATCTGAAAACCAGATCAAATCTTATCACTTGGAAGGTGAAGGGCTACAGAGCGAAGCTACCCCTGTTCTTTGCTAAATCAATACATTGTGCCTGCTACATTGCCCTCTAAGTGGTTGTGCTATTCCCATAGATGCTTCTGCCCCACAGGGCTGTTGTTATTTGGTTAGAAAAGCTGCTTTTTGCAGATGGTGGTGAATACCAGGCCGACTCAAGTCCCCTCAGGGTGATGAGAAGGGCCATCACATGCTTAGCACTGGACAAGGCTCCACTGTCACACGCACCAGGCTTAGGAAACATGGAGCAGGCAGGGCAGGAAACAGTATTAGTGCTGCTCTCACTGCTGGCCAGAGAGCTTCTCTATGGAGATGCAGATCAAAGTGCTAAAAAGGAGAGGCTGTTGAGGGCTCAGTCAAAATGAACCATCTCTAGCACACCCTCCAAGGCTCATGGAATACTGCAGAAGAGGGCAGAAAGAATGTGAAAGTCACAGGTAAGAGTACTCTGAGGCACTGTCCTCCAGTCAGAACTGAGAGGTGCCGTCCTGACATCACCGTGGATATTGTTGCCTCCAGAACACTTTACCATACCGAGCCCATCAACATGGAGGACAGACGAGACATCAAAACAGCAAGAAAGACTGTGTGGAAAGAGTGGGGGTTCAATGGAAGGGACTCAAAAGGGGAACGAGAAGGAAATATGATCAAGTTACAGAATGTTCATGTATTAAAAATCTCCACAAAAAGTCATTGTTGGGCTACTTGTTTGTTGCTTGTAGATCCTATTCAGTGCATGTAGGCCAGGCGTGGTGGTGCACACCATCGGTCCCAGCATGCAAAGGCAGAGATGAGAAGACCACTGTGAGTGTGAGGTCACCTGAGCCACAGAGTGAGTTCCAGGTCAGCTGGGCTAAGGTAAGAACCTACCTCAAAAACAACCACAACAACAAAAATAGAGAGATTTTAGGATTAAAAAACTCATTCTTTTTGGTGCCAGAGAGATGGCTCAGCAGTTAAAAGCATTTGTCACTTAAGCCTTAGGGCCTGTGAGGGCCAGAGACTGCTTGACTTCCACCCCACATAAAAAGTAAATAATCGTACTAATAATTTAAATAATATGTAAAATACAAATTGTCTCAAAAATACAGCATTGAATATGATGCAAGTTGTGAAAGTGTATATATTTATATCTATAAATATATGTGATATGTATGAATATATATAGAAAGTTTAAACGCTTATTAAGTGATTAATAATAACATTAATTATTAATATTGTTAATTAACAATAAAACTATAATGACATTCAAAGGGTTAAAAAAAATTTCAGGTCTAGCCAGGTATGGTGGCACATACCTTTAATCTCTTCTGTCCATCAAGGAACTGGGCCACTCCTTTTTCCATTTTACCTTGTGTTGTTATTATTTTGTCATCAGTAATACTGGCCTTGTACTATGTCTACCCTATGGACGGACCAGTTACAGACACTGCCCTTCGTCCTTCTGTGAAGTTCAGGGAAGAGCCATCTGCAGCTCCAGGTGCTTGCCTTTTCTTTGCTGGGAGATAGTTTCCATTATTATTTCAGTGTTGTTTCTTCTTGGTTTGGTGCTGGCCATCTGTCATTCCTTTCTTGCTAATTTTTCAAATCTCTGGAGAGCTTTTAATCAAAATTTTTCCCATTGAGCCTCTGAATTTCAGTGGTGTCATTTTACTAACGCCCACTTTTGTGTCTAATGATATTGATGAGTGTCTTCTCTTGGATAGTTTGGTAAGGGTTGTCAGTTCTCTGTCCTTCCAAATAACCCTGCCAGTTTCCTGAATCCTTGTGTTCTTTCAGAGTTCTCAGTTCTTGAACATCAGCTCTGATCTTGGTTATGGTTGCCATGTATTACTCTGGGGTTTGGTTTGTTCTTGGTTTTCAATGACCTTGAAGTGCACCGTGTTTCTTGGAGATATATCCAATTATTGATGGAGAAATTTATTTATTTATTTTTTGTTTTTTTCAAGGTAGGGTCTTGCTGTAGCCCAGGCTGACCTGGAATTCACTATGTAGTCTCAGGGTGGCCTTGAACTCATGGCGATCCTCCTACCTCTGCCTCTCAAGTGCTGGGATTAAAGGAGGACATGGTCGGGGCTGGAGAGATGGCTTAGTGGTTAAGCACTTTGCCTGTGAAGCCTAAGGACCCCGGTTCAAGGCTCGATTCCCCAGTACCCATGTAAGCCAGATGCACAAGGTGGCGCATGCATCTGGAGTTCATTTGCAGTGGCTGGATGCCCTGGTGCACCCATTCTCTCTCTTTCTCTCTCTGCTTCTTTCTGTCTGTTGCTCTCAAACAAATAAATTAAAAAAATAATAAATAAATAAATAAATAAATAAATAAATAAATAAAAAAGGAGGACATGGTGTCTTTTGAGTCATCCCAAAGGTCATCACCAACTGAAAAGAGAAGCAACTCTAGCCCAAAAGTGAGAGTAGCATCAGTATATGAATATGAACATTAAGAAAAGTGTTCGGTGAGCATAGTACATACATTTACTCAGACATCAGCAGATGTTACACCCCTAGGGCTCATGACCTCTCCTGTCATAGGTTTTCAGTACCAGGCATGTATTCTCTCCCATGGAGTGGGCTTCTAGTCTAGCGATTGGTTTCCCCCATGACAGACATACCACTATTGCACCCATTGGCTCATTTGGCCTGGCTGGCCAAACTTAAGGCTTGCAGTGTTCACTGTTTCTCTCCCATAGGGCTGCATGTAGCATAGCTTTCTGTAGTTTTCTGTCAGCTGGTCTATAGGGAGGAGGTTTTCAGCTCAGCTCCTGCTTGATTTCTCAGTGACCTTGCATCCTAAGCATGTGGAGTCTTCAGCAATAGAGAAATTTATTTTTTAAAATCTGAATCTTGATTTCTCACATAGGTTGTTGTGATGGACGAGGCAAGAGAGGAGCAGCATGTGAATATCAGCATGTTGAGTCATGAGCTTGCACAGCACTATGAGGTCCTGAAGACCTGGGACAGTGCAGCTGGGCCCAGGTGAAGGTAGCTCATGACTAGGTAACCCACACACTGGTGGCCATTAAGATCACTCAAATAGACCAGATCAATGATGACTGGTCACTCTCGAAGTCACAATAATGAAAGATACAATCTGCACATCAGATGTCCCACGTGATCCTGTGCTCAGAGCATATGAGCATCATGATGGACCATGCTTCTGGAGGGAATAATGATGTTCAAAGAGCTGGTGGAGAGCTCAGAGCACGCAAGCATTGTGATGGACCACACTGCAGGAGGAGATGGTGGGACTAGGCCAAGTTCAGTGCTGTGTGTCAGTCCTAGGATCAGGTCTGCCACAGGCTGCCTCCTTCAACACTCATGGAAAGCCTGGGAAGAAAGTCCACAACTTTGTGTCAGAGACACACTCCCTGTGGTGTGGCTCTGCCCACCTGGGATTGAAGGCCCATGATGTGGTTCACTTCTTAGAAGAGGAAATGTCCAGTAAGAGTCTTACCACCTACCTCAAGATGAACCACCATGGGCCCTGGAGGGAAAGCAGGGAGCAGGGACTACAGGTGCAGGGAGACTCCTGCCATGCACCTTGCAGGCTTCCCTCTTTCGCCATCACACTGAGCATGAGCCTGAGCAGCCGGGCCTCTCCACCTTGGACAGGCCTGCTTCTCACCACCCCAGGGTTAAGAAAGCCAGGAGGAGGAGGCAGTGTCCTCTGGACCAGCCTTCCCCCAGGCCCCTGAGGCTCCTTGCTCCCCATTCCCGAGGAAAGTGGGTCATCTGTGCAGAGATGCCCTCCTCTAGAAGCATGGGCTTCCTCACCCAGCTCCACAGGACAGTGACCACAGCTCAGCTTCTGAGGGGCGAGCAGCTCCTGCCCACACAGCCCACACAGGCAGACGCACGGTGATGAGGAGAGCTGGGAAATGTCTAATGAACTTGTGCTGCTATCTCCCAGCCTGAAACAGAAGCCCCACACCCTACAGGGGAGTTGTCATGATGCACGAAGAGGACTGCAGAGCCCCAGAGGTAGGGATTTGTGTGTCCCAGGTGTACTCTTGCATTTCTTTCATCTGGGATTCCTTAATTTTCTTTGCAATTGACAAATTATTCACCTCCTTGGAGTGTGATTTATGTATCGTCGCAGTAGGAACAATTCCTTAGGCACCACCTGTGAAAGGTGAGGAAGTTAACCTGGAAGCAGAAAGCAGATTTGCTCCAGGGGAGGAGTGGGGGGGAGGAGAGGTGAAATAAGGGAGCCCAGGTGACAGGGGAGAAGTCAGGTGGGAGCTGTGGCATTGCAGGCCCAGCATAATAATGAGTCCCGTGTATTTCTGTCACTAGAGTCCCTTTCATGTGTTTTTGTGCTTTTTAGTAGAGACACTCTGTGTGTGCATCCAGAACTACATGGAGGGCTCAGGCCTGCCTTCCACGGAGAACTGCAAACCAAGGAGCCAGGCCAGAAGTGCGGGGCAATGTGTGCTCCCACCCCTGACAAAGAAGCTTCCAGCAAGTACAGGTGGAGGTTTATGCAGACACACCGGGAGTGGGAGGAAACGTGGCTCGGTGGTAGTCGCCCAGACCTCATCTCTGCAGCCGATTACCTCTTCCCAATGATACCCTCTATAATAAAGTGTTTTCCTGAGGTCTGTAATTGGTCCAGTGACTGGCCAGATGTGAGGGGGTGGGTCCTGGGAACCCCTGCACTTGCAGTTGGCTAGGTAGAAGTGTGGGTACCCTGGGTATTTCCTCAGCTTATGGCATCAGAAGTGAAGATTGTCTTGTGGGTCTGAACCCTTACCCCATGGAACCACACACTAATTCCAGGTAGATAGGGCTAGGATTGAATTACTGGACACCCATTTGAAGAATCAGAGGACTGGTGTTATGTATGACACCCTTTGTTGTCAGAAAGAACCTAAGCTTAGTCTGTCCCAATGAAGGGACCCAACAGGTCCCTTCATCCCAACATCTTTTTTTTTTTTTTTTTTTTTTTTTTTGGAGAGAAACAGAGAGGGAGAGGAAGACGAAGACAGATAGAGATGGACGTGCCAGCAGCCTCTCACCCCTGTCTGGAAACATTTTAAAAGGTTTCTCAGTAGAATTACACCTTTAACTTGCCAGGACAGGATCTCATTAGCGTTGGGGACAAATCTCTCCCAATCACATGTTCCTTTCCAGGGCATCTCGGTTCAATTACAAGTATTGAAAACTATGTGTGAAATTTGACCTATAATGTGATCTCGGAATTTTTATCTGTGATTTTCCACCATCAGGAGGCATGAATATACTAAATCCCTTGAGCTTGACCTGGTTCAATGCACCTTTATCCCCAGCACTGACAAGGCAAATGTACATGCTTAGGTATGAGTTCAAAGCCAGCCTGAGATAACATTGTGTGTTCCAGTTCAGCCTGGACTAGATTGAGACCCTACTGTGAAAAACCAAAATATAGTCGGGCGTGGTGGCGCACATCTTGAGTCCCAGCCCTTGGGGAGGCAGAGGTAGGAGGACGGGAGAGAGTTCAAGGCCACCCTGAAACTCCATGGTGAATTCCTGCTCAGCCTCAGATTGAGTGAGACCCTACATCACAAAACCAAAATAACAAAAGAAAGAAAAAAAGAAAAGACGCAAGCAAGCAAGCAAAAGAGAAAGAAAGAAAAACCAAAATATAAAAAATAAAATAAAATAAATCACGATTGAAATGGACTGAAGCTTTGACCTTACATAGCCTAAATGCCAGGAATAGTTGGAAGTGAAGCGATTACATAAAACACATTTGGCAAACATCTATTGGGTCCCACTAAGGAGAGGACTCGCTATTCTTTGAAAATTAGAGAAAAACCCTATGAGCTCTATCTCTGCAGAAGAGACACAGACAGCTATACAGGCCTTTGTCATGATAAAGAAAATTCAGAGTTGGTTTCAGAACCTTTCCAGAAGATCTGGGAAAGAAAATTCCACAGATACTATTGGGAAAGCGATTCCCTGTGAAGCGTAAGGACCCCGGTTTGAGGCTCGATTTCCCCAGAACCCATGTAATACAGATACACAAGGTGGCACATGCATCTGGAGTTCGTTAGTAGTGGCTGGGGGCCCTGGCGCACCCATTCTTTATCGGCCTCTTTCTCTCTGTCTGTTGCTCTCAAAATATAATGATAGGATAAAATAAAAATAAATAAAATATAGTGTGTCTCTAAGAGTCCCTGGAATACCATGAGGAAGTAGACTGGGCTGGGCTGTTCTGTTGTGAGGGGTTGGCTAACAGTTGGTAATGATCTAAAGAAAGACTGAAATTTAAAAGTATGACTGGGTTGGAGAGATGGCTTAGAGGTTAAGGCTCTTGCATGCAAAGCAAAAGGACACAGGTTCGATTCCCCAGGACCCATGTAAAAAAAATGCATGAGGTGGCACATGTGTCTGGAGTTTGTTTGCAGTGGCTGGAGGCCCTGGTCTGCCCACTCTCTCTCTGCTCCCCCAATAAAATTAATTAATTACTTAATTAAAGTATGACTTCTGGGAAGAAGGCCATATAAGAGAGTGAAATCCACCTTTGCCCAATTCCCTCCTTACACCATTGTCAAATGCTCCCTCATGGAGGATACTGGTACATTTATTGTGCATCTTCTGTGTTCCATATAATATGCTAAAGTAAATGAATGACTCACATTACCTACAATCATCCCTACAATGCTTGTTTTGTTTTGGGTCCCAGTCATGTAGGATTTCTGGTCCACAGAGAATAAATTCTAGAACTCCTTTCTTTGATTTTTTGAGCCACAAATACTTCCATCTCTCAGATGACTGGCTAGAAGAAAACATGAAACACAGAGACAAAAGACAAAGAAGGGGCTGGAAGGATGGCTCAGCAGTTAAGGCGCCTGCCTGCAAAGCCTAACTGCCTGGTGTTCATTCTCTCTTCCTCTCTCCTTGCACACAAATAAACAATTAAATAAAACTTTTAAAAAAGAAAGGTTTATAAAGCACTTTGTCATATTCTAATTTTAATGATCATAGTGGTTTTGCAAGGAAGCCTTTTTTTTTTTTTTTTTGTCTTGAGGTAGGGTCTCACTCTAGCCCAGGCTGACCTGGAATTCACTATGTAGTCTCAGGCCGGTCTGGAACTCATAGTGATCCTTCTCCCTCTGCCTCCCAAGTGTTGGGGTTAAAGGCATGCACCACCAAGCCTGGCAAGGAAGCCATTTTGTTTGTTCATTTTTTTCAATAAGACAGAGAGAAAGAATTGGTGTGCCAGGGCATTGAGTCACTGCAATTGAACTCCAGATGCATGTGTGACCTTGTGCACATGTCTCACCTTGTGTGTCAGGCTGACATGGGTTCTGGGGAGTTGAACCTGGGTCCTTAGGCTTTGCCAGCAAGCGCTTTAACCAGTATGCCATCTCTCCAGCCCTTATTCACTCATTTTATGGATGAAGAAACTGAGGCTCATAGTGTAATTTGCCTATGGTTATACAATTAATGAGAGAGCCAGGTTCAACCCAGGACTCTCAGACTTGATCTCATGGTCAGTCTTTTGACTCCATCAAAAAAGAAGTACAAGCCAGACGTGATGGTGCACGCCTTTAATGCCAGCACTCAGGAGGCAGAGGAAGGAAGCTCACCATGAGTTCAAGGCCACCCTGATACTACATAGTGAATTCCAGGTGAGCCTAGGCTAGAGTGAGACCCTACCTTGAAAAACAAAACAAAACAGAACAGCCAGGTAAGGTGGCTCACATTTAAATCTAACCACTCAGAGGTAGAAGTAGGAGGATAGCTGTGAGTTCCAGGCCAGCCTGAGGCTACAGAGTAAATTCCAGATCATTAGGGTCTCAGGAGGCAGAGAGACAACGAATGCAGATCGTTAAGTGCGCTTGTTCAAGTAGCAGACATTATGGTAGCTGTTATGTTTTTTTAAATTTCCTTTTTAACTGACAATAGTAATTGTATTTGTGGTGTACAGTGTGGCGTTCCCATGCATGGATCAATCTTTTTTAAAATGTATTTAAATTTTTAAAAATTATTTTATTTATTTTTGGAGAGAGACACAGAGAGAGATAGACAGAGAGGGAGACAGAGATGGGCACGCCAGCAGTCTCTCAGCTGCTGGGAACGAACTCCAGATGTGTGTGCCCCCTTGTGGACAAGTGCGGCATTGCGCCCTTGCTCACTTTGCATCTGGCTAAACATGGGAGCTGGAGATTGGAACCGGCGTTCTTAGGCTTAGCCATCTCTCCAGCCCTTAAAATATATTTTAAATTATATTTTATTCATTTATTTATTTGAGAGAGAGAAAGAGGCAGAGAGAGACAGAGAGAGAGAAAGACAGAGAGAGAGAGAGAGAGAGAGAGAATGGGCATGCCAGGGCCTTCGTCCACTGCAAACAAACTCCAGACGCATGTGCCCACTTGTGTATCTGGCTTACGTGGGTCCTGGAGAGTCAAACTGGGATCCTTTGGCTTTGCAGGCAAACACCTTAACCGCTAAGCCATCTCTCCAGCCCGCATGAATCAATCTTTAACAATGAATGAGATCAGAGTAACTGGCCTACCACCTCAGAGTCGGCCACCCACAATCCTCTCTAGTGCCTCTTTGTAAAGATTGCTATCAAACTTGTCCTTTCATGCTGTAGAACATTAGCCATCACTCTTCCTGTCTAATGGCACCCCTATCGCCACTAGCCACGCTTCCTCCATTTGCTTTCTCCCTACACTTCCTGGGCTCTGGTAATTACCTTTCTATCCTCTATTGCTTTGGGAACAACTTTATTAACTTCTACATGTAAGTTAGAGCATGTGCTATTTACTTTTAAGTATCTGACTTCTTTCTTAGAGGTAGGGGCTCACTGTAAGCCAGGGTGAACGGGAACACACTCTGTAGACCCAAGCTGGTCTTGAACTCATGGGGATCCTCCTACCACTGTCTCCTGGGTGTTTAAAGGCATGTGCCACCACCACACTCTTTTTTTCCAATCCACACAATATCCTCCAATTCTTTCCATGTAACTACAAATGACTGAGCTTTCACTTAATGTCTGAATTATATTCTACCACATATATTATCTACACACGCACATATATAGCAGTTAACCTTATTAATAGCACCTGAACAGTGAATGTTCATCAACTGAGATCAGACGAACCTCTCATAATATAAGAGATGCTGGTAGCTCTAGCTGAGGGCAGACAGAGCCGTTGAATTGAATAGAAATGACTACTTTTGAGCCTTTTTTTTTTTTTTGGTTTTGTTTTTTGAGGTAGGGTTTCACTGCAGCTCAGGCTGACCTGGAATTTACTATGTATTCTCAGGGTGGCCTTGAACTCATGGCGATCCTCCTACCTCTGCCTCCCGAGTGCTGGGATTAAAGGCATGCACCACCACATCCTGCTTACTTTTGAGCCATTTTATGAGGAAATATTGTTAAGTACTAAGGTTATTTTTGAACAGTAGATAAAGCTATTGAGACATTATCAGGATAATATAGAGCTACATAAAACATTCTTTTACTATTTATTTTAGAGGGAGGGAGGCAGGGAGGGAAAGAGATAGAGAGAGAGAGAGAGAGAGAGAGGGAGGGAGTAGGTCAGGGCCTCCAGCCACTGCAAATGAACTCCAGATACATGTGCCACCTTGTGCATCTGGCTTACATGGGTCCTGGAGAATTGATCCTGGATCCTTTGGCTTTTCAGGGAAATGCCTTAACTGTTAAGCCATTTCTACAGCCCAGAATTATCACATTGTTTGTAATGATTTTTTAAAAAAATATTTATTTACAAGCCGGGCGTGGTGGCGCAAATCCCAGCACTTAAGGCAGAGGTTTGCCGAGAGTTCGAGGCCACCCTGAGACTACATAGTTAATTCCAGGTCAGCCTAGACCAGAGTGAGACCCTTTTTAACCAAAAAAATAATAATAATAAAAAAAAAAAAAAAAAAAAAAAATATTTATTTAGAGAGAGAGAGAGAGAGAAAGAGAGAGAGAGAGAGAGAGAGAATGGGCATGCCAGGGCCTCCAGCCACTGCAAATGAACTCCAGATGCATGTGCCCCCTTGTGCATCTGGCTTACATGGGTCCTGGAGAACTGAACTGGGGTCCTTTGGCTTTGCAGGCAAACACCTTAACCACTAAGCCATCATTTTTTTTTTATCATTTTCATTCTCTAGGTATACAATAATATAATCTATAAGGAGTGATCATTTTACCTCCCCCATTCAGATTTTCTATTCTTTATTTTCCTCTCTTTTCTAATTGAATTAGCTGATACTTACTGATTCTATGAGAACTAACAGTCACGGTGATCATCGTGCCCGTTGTGTTATTATTGCTCTTCCATGAATGTACGACTGGACTTGTCTAACGTCTGTGTAAATCTTTTCTCAATTGTGATGTGGGAAGTGTCCCAGTTAGAAGAGTTGTAGTGGGACAAGTAGACCTGAGATTCCCCAGCCTCCCTTATCCCAGCCATGAGACGTCAGTAAAGCAGTGATGAAGGACTGGGGTGGGGACCAGTCACTATAAACAGATCTCTGTAGAGGTAAAGGAACGAATACAGGCAGATCTGCTTAGAGGAACTCCACCACCCCTACAGAACCACTAGGTGACCGGTGAAAATGCTAATGTTTTTGACACCTCCGTGGGCTGTCAGTGCTACAGTGTCTTCCAGAGGTCAGGATGGTCCCAGAAACCACTGGGGATGGCCATGCCATTCTTATGGTCAGAGACCGATTTCCATGAGGCTTGGGTTACAGTTCATTCCAGTAAGCTGCTGGATAACCTCTTTAAATCTCGACTTATTTTTGAAACCACTGGATAGGCTGAGACACATAAGAGTTCAAACCTCACTAGATCTGTCTTGCTCTTCTTATAGATGGCATTATTTTTAAAAAATCACTTTATTTATTTATTTATTTACTTATTTATTTAAGAGATAGATAGAGAGAGAGAGAAATAGGGGCTGGAGAGATGGCTTGGTGATTAAGGTGCATACCTGCGTAGCCCAAGGACCCGGGTTTGATTCTCCAGGTCCCACAGAAACCAGATGCACATGGTGGCGCATGCATCTGGAATTTGTTTGCAGTGGCTACGGGCCCTGGAGTGCTCATTCTCTCTCTCTCCTTCTCCCTTTCTCTGTCTCTAATAAATAAATAAATAAAATAAACAAATCTAAAAAACGAGAAAGAGAAATAGGGAGGGAGAGAGAGAAAATGGGTGTGCCAGGGAAACTGGAGTCAAAGAACCACAGCCTGGCACCTCTGAAACCATCAGCCAAAGTGAACTTTCCAGAAATTAACCTGTTTCTGCCTCCCTTCTTGCTGTAGACACACTAGGATTACAGATATCTGACACAGAGTCCAGCTTTTATGTGGGGTCTGGGGATTTGAACCAGGTACTTAGGCTTGCAGGGCAGGCAAGTGCTTTATCCACTAAGCCTTCTCCATATCCCTGACCTTATTTTTGATACAGTGTCTAGAACTGAACCCAGAACGCACTGATTTGGCTAGACTAGCCTGTCAGCAAACCCGAGGGCTCCTCCCAGCTCTGCTTCCCCAGCACTGACACTACAGGCATGTGCTGCAATACATGGCTTTAGTGTGGGCGCTGGGGATCCAAACCCAGGTCATTTTTACCCTCTGAGCCATCTTCCCAGCTCTCACAGCTCCGTGTTAAAGTTTTTATTTTAATTTATTTTTTGGTTGGCATACAGAGATTTAGGTATCATTTATCCTGTCATTTTCAAATACAGTTTGTTTTTGTTGATTCCTGCCCCCCTTCTCTTCCCCTCTCCCTATATCTTCTCTTCTTCTGTTTGCACATTCATTACAGAGTCCCATAATCTTCCCTTTTATCACATTGCAATACTCAATGGCATAGTTTGGACAGTAGGAATTTCTCAAGACAATAATGCACTCCTGTAACCTTCACTTGCCAGGCAGAAGCAGGAAAATCACAGCAAGTTCAAGGCCAGCCTGGCCTAGATAGTGAGTTCCAGGTTAGCCAGGGCTACATAGAGAAAGCCCATTCCAAGAAAGAAAACAAAACAAACAAAACAAAACAAGCACCCAACCACACAACAAAAAAGATTTAACAATGATATGGTGGCATTTTCCTAGCAGAGTGACCATGTCAGATGACATAGAACTTCCTGAGGTGGTGAGCTGAGCACCAAGTCAATTCTTTGCACATGTCTTTTCTGGAGAACGTCTTCCGGGATACTTTTTTTTTTTTTTCTGAGAGTGGAAGAAGTGCCCTAAATATCCTGAAAAGTTTTTACTACAAGAAGCATATGTTCCTCCAGTCGGGGTGAGCGTTTGATGCTTTCCTGTGTTACCAGCTGAGTATCCACTAGGTGGAGCTATTACATAAGCTATGGTACACGGAAACGCACACTGAGGATTTCTCACTGTGGCTCAACTGCGGCTCTGCCCTCTTGACTGACATTGTAACTTGATTCAGAGCGAGGAAGTGAAGTCTTTGTAAAATGAACGAGTGAGGTGACCAGTGCGCTGTCTTCACTGCTTGTGTGCATGGAACGTTGTGAGCCACAACACGCTGCATCTCAACACCCAGCTCCTTGCAGCAAAAACTGTTGTGGCATTTGTAAGAAAGGAATGAAATTTGAGATTTCCTGCTCTGTAGATAGGAATGTATTGACATTCGGTGTTTAAAAAGTTTTCTTAGGAAATCAATGACGAGTCTGAGAAAGTTTAAACGTTGTACAAGTAAAAGCAGATTTGGTTTAATGGTGACCTGGGAGCTGCCTTGAAATATCTTTCCATGGAGTTTATACTCTGTATCTATCTTGGAGTTGGGGACACTAGAAAGCAGGCTTTATTTATTTATGTGCAGGTGGTGTGCGTGTCTGTAGGCATGCCAGTTCTCTTGCTACTGTAAACACGTGATCTTCTGTTTTTATGTGGGTGTTGGGGACTTGAACTCAGCCTGGCAGGTTTTACAAGCAAACACCTTTAACTGCTGGGCCATCTCCCTATTCCCTGAAAGCAAGACTTTTGACATCTAAGTGTGCTTGGAAGTAGTTTAATGAACCTTTTTCACATAGAATTAATTTTGTAGTTCTATTATATCTGAACTGCAAAATTGTCAAGTAATTAACATAAAGGAAATTCAAAGGCATGAATAGAAAGAATAATTCCAAATTCATAATAAAGGCAGCAATTATGTTTATCAGCCCTATTATTTAAGTGCTGGGAAATGTATTGTAAGTGACATAATATTAGTGTAAGATAATATTTCATTTTTTTCCTTAAACTTTTAAATGCCTCTAACTCAAGAAATTATTAACCTTTTCCATAGGTTCCTTGGCTGTTCATGGATAGAACAGTGGCATCTAAGAACAATGGGTGGAAAAATCACATCTAACAGAAGTGTATTGCTTCTTTAATTATAAATGTATACCCAAAACTACTCAATCACTATTTGTGTTTCTGACATCATCGGAAATCTTTGGTGTTTTAATTTTTTTTAATTTATTGGGAAATGGAGAGAGAGAGAGAGAATGAATGAGAATAGGCACCCAAGGGCCTTTGGCCACTGCAAATGAACTCCAGATGCCTGTCCTACTTGGTGCATTTGGCTTTACCTGGGCACTGGGGAATCCGTATAAGACATAGAGAGGAAAGAATAAGGAAAAAGATGCAGTTTACAAGTAGAGATAAAGCAATAGAACTCTCAGGATGAAATATTTTTTCTATGACGTCTTGGGGGAAACACTGTTGAGTCATGTTTCCACATACTAAATTCTCATGTTAGGTAAGTGAAGTGTGTCATGGGATGTTTGTACAAATATAAGTAAGTCAATAAATCAGCAGTCTATTGTAAGCATATAAGACATTGCAATAGAAACAAAGACTTAAAAGAGCTGTTGACTTGCCTCTCTTCTGAATCTGTATTAAAGCTCCCTTCTTCTTTTGAGAGAACTGGAGAAATAAAAAGTCTGGGTCAAATTGGGGTTATGAGGATGCTGCACGGTGGTTGGCGAATCTCCAAGGCTGTAATTGCTAATCTGATCTTTCTGTTTGCTTCTCCAACGTGGCTTTGAGAAGGGATTGAACATGTTCCAAAACAGGGCTGGCTCTGAATGCTACAGCTAAACACTCCAGGCTTCACTGGTTTCTACACAGCTGGAGAAACTGGGAGATTCAACAACCCCTGTTATAAATTTAGTTGAGGGCTGGAGAGATGGCTTAGTGGTTAAATGCTTGCCTATGAAGCCTAAGGACCCCGGTTCGAGGTTTGATTCTCCAGGACCCACGTAAGCCAGATGCACAAGGGGGTGCATGCATCTGGAGTTCATTTGCAGTGGCTAGAGGCCCTGGTGCACCCATTCTCTCCCTCTCTCTCTCTCTGTCCCTGCCTATTTCTGTATCTCTCTCACAAATAAATAAATAAATAATAAAATATTTTTTAAAAAAGAAAGATACATCTAAAAAAAATTTAGTTGAAGTGAATTGGGAAAGAGTTGCATTCACTGTCTTTGGTATTTTTACAAAAAGGATTAGGTTAGACTCGTGACAAAACAGCAACAACAACAACAAAACCCCACAGATTTTTTCCCCTACAGAAATAGCATTGCCCACCCTTGTGCCAGCCATAGCTTTTATTTCTGCCATCCAGGAAGATGGTGTGCAGTTGCTTATAATCTGCTCCCCTCACAAGCATCTAAGCATCATCTCCAAAACAATGACTTTGCTCTCTCTCTCTCTCTCTCTCTCTCTCTCTCTGTGTGTGTGTGTGTGTGTGTGTGTGTGTGTGTCCTCCTAGAAGGTACAGCATGCACATGGCACAGAGCGGTGCTCAGTACATATTGGTGTCAAGAATAAATGGATAAATGTGTACTGGTCATGGTTCATTTTATCTTTTGGAGGGGGATTTGAGAAAGGGATGGAGTAATTTGTAAAACATTGGAGATCAGAGTCACTATATTTTAATGCAATGACATTCCACTTTGATTTGGGGAATCAGGTATATTCTCAGTGTTAACTAATGGTTTCTGTATGGAAGGCTCTCTTGTGTCCTCCCTCTTAAAAGGAGGGGTCTACTATTGTTTGTCGGAATATAAATTAGTGCAGACATTATGGAAAACAGTGTGAGGATTTCTCCACTAAAATGGGCCACACAGCCGTCCCACTAAGTATATGCCCAGAGGAAGTGAAATGAAATCAGTATGTTGCAAATATAGCACAGAACCAGGCATGATGACATGTGACTGCTTTCTTGCCAGGCAGAAGCAGGAAAGTCTGAGGCAGGAGGATAATAAGGCTAACCTGGCTATGTAGTAAGATCCTGCTTCACAAGAAAAAAGAAAAGAAAAGAAAAGAAAAGAAAAGAAAAGAAAAGAAAAGGCAATTTTACTACCATGTCTGCAGTAGCCAGAATATGCAATCAACATAAATTTCCAAAACAGATTTATGGATAAAGGAACCATGGTATGTATGCATACAAAATGTCACTGAGATGACACATTCCCATTCCCTCATTTCAACATGGATGAAGCCAGAGATGATTATACTCAATGAAATAATCACAGCACAGAAAGTAGACCATCTTAGGATCACATCCACAAGTGGAAGGTACGAAAATGGTCTCAAAGAAGTTGGCAGTAGAAGAGTGGTGACCAGAGGCTGGCGGTGGGGAAGGTTAGTTCATGGGAAAAGAGTTATTGCTTGATAGAAGGGGATACATTTTACACTCTACATCACAATGTGATGAATGCAAACAACAAGGTAATGATGGTGATGAATTTGCTACTTAGTCTAAGTTGCTCACGACCTATTGTGCACATGAATGAAGATAGTGTGTCATATCTCGTAAATATATACAGGCAACATGCCAATCAAAAACTCAATAAAATACACGATTTGTGAGCTTGCTAGGTGGCTAAAAGCATTTGCTATGCAAGCTTGATGAGTGGAGTTCAAAGCCCCAGAACCTACCTAAGGCAGGATGGAGATGGGACATGTGTCTGTCCAACACACCTACAATTGTACCTGTAACTTCCACTGCCTAGCATTTCTGCCTTTCCATAAAGGTCGTCAACCAGTTTGAATTCATTTTTGTGCAGGATGAGAGATGTGGGTCTAATTTTGTTTTTCTGCAATCTGGTCTTCCTTTGGATACCTGAATCTGAGGAACGAATATGTTTCAGTCAACTCTAAAGGCTATTCCAGCTCGCCCTTTTCTTCTCTCTCCTTTTACTGTCTCTGTCTGGGTACTCATGCGTGGCTCCCCTCTTCTCTGGGGGGAGGGGAGCAGAGCACTGTTTCTTCATCTGGATGGTTTTCTGCTTGCCTTTGGTTTATCATTTGGGGTCACTTCTCACTGTAATTACATGTATGATTTCCCTCTGGTCCCTGAATTACCACTTGTGTATTTCCCCTATACTCCAGATCCAGCATGGTGAGCACTCCCTCTAACTCTAGGCCTCCAACCTGTGTAATTTCTCTTGACTTGGGCTAACCATTGGTGTGACTTTCTTCACTACGCTTCCCCTCAATTGCTTGGTCTTGCTTTGATATTTTTTCTCTCTGCTATTCTTCCCTAAGCCACTACCACTTATTTGCCCTCTTAATGTTCTTCCCTGGGGAAACTCAAAGTGGATGCTATGGTTGTTCCTTCTAAATCTCCCTACAGAAGCACCTATGTTCTATCTTCCACGTGTTTATGGTTCTTCCCCAGCCATGTCTCTCAAATGAATCTGATGGACTCTGCTGTGTCTTCCACATGAGTCTGTGTTTCCCACCTCCCAACGTGCTGGTGCCTCTGCTCTGGACTTCTTCCCGCATCCCAATTTCCCTTAAATAAACCCCACAATTTGTGATTTCTCCCTAAATCAACTTAATGATTCATAAATAATCCTTCTTGAGTTCATCTTTATTAATTCTTTGTTAGAGGTAGGACAGGGCCCAACATTTGGGTTCATAAATTTGGGGGAATCCCTCCCTGTGGTAGTTTGAATAGATGGCCCCTAATATATTCAGTGTTTTATTAGTTTGCATCCTGCATTCACCTGGCTGGAGGCAAGGCCACTGGGTGGATCTTAAGGTGTGGTGGTGGGTTTGAGATTCCATTGTAAAGATATGCAAAGTGGGCCTAGTTGGAGTTCCTGAGGTGTGCTGTGCTTTTGGCTTGTGGCTTTGCTCTCTGTGTTTGGTCCTGGGACAGCAGGCCAGCTTCTTCTGCCATTATGGAACTTCCCCTGGATATGTAAGCTTCAATAAATAATATCACTTCCTCCATAACTGTGCCTGGCCTGGAAGTTCATCTCAGAGAACCTAAAGCTGTCTGCTACACTCCCAAACCCCCAAAATCTTGTGTCACCACTTTTCATTGTCATTCTGTCTTTGTGTTTTTGTTGCTATTTGATATTGAAGTGCTTTGACTTGTTTCTTTTTCTTTTTGTGTAACTTCTGTAGTATACATGGGGTTACTTTGGGGCTTATGTAAAATAAACTAGTCCATTTTAAGCTGATAACAAGTGGCAAGTTCAGTTGGATACAAAAGTTCTACATTTTAACTTCTCTCTCCCTCCTTCCCTTTATGTTATTGGTGTCACAATTTAGATCTACTTATATTGTTTATGTTTAAACATATTTTAGAGTCCTTTTAAAGATTCTATTAATCTATTTTTGCTTTTTTTTTTTTTTTTTTTTTTTTTTTTTTTTTTTCGAGGTAGGGTCTCACTCTAGCAAAGGCTGATCTGGAGTTAACTATGTAGTCTCAGGATGCCTCAAACTCATGGCCATCCTCCTACCTCTGCCTCCTGAGTGCTGAGATTAAAGGCATTTGCCACCATGCCTGGCTAACTCTTTTGCTTTTATACATGAGAGAGAGAGAGAGAATGGGCATGTCAGGGCCTCCAAACATTGCATACAAACTCCAGACACATGAACCACCATGTGCATCTGGCTTATGTGGGTACTGGGGAATCAAACCTGGGTCCTTAGGCTTTGTAGGCAAGAACCTTAACTAATAAGCAATCTCTCCAGCCCTATTTTCATTAATATATATATAATAATATATACATATATTATATACATAATATATATGTATATATTGTATATATGTGTGTATATATATTTTTGGGAGAGAGGCAAAGAGAGGCAGAGAGAGAGAATCGGTGCACCAGGGCATCCAGCCACTGCAAATGAACTCCAGACACATGCGCCACTCTTGTGCATCTAGCTTATGTGGGTCCTGGAGAATCGAACTGGATCCTTTTGGCTTAGCAGGCAAGTGCCTTAACTGATAAACCATCTCTCCAGCCCTATTGTAGGTATCACTAGAAATGAATTCCATATGCATGCACCACTTTGTGCATCTGACTTCATGTGGGTATTGAAGAATTGAGCCTAGGCTATCAGGCTTTGCAAGCAGTGCCTTTAACCACCAACTTCAGCACTTTGATAGTCTTTTGAAAAGTGGATTCGTTGGCATGTGCATGTGGATAGTAATATGTGTGATATGATGTATGTGGTATACTCCCGTGTGTGTGTGTGTGTGTGTGTGTGTGTGTGTGTGTACATATGCTCTGTGCATGTGCATGAAGAAGACTGAGGAGAAAGTTGTCCCCTCCCTACCATTCATCCCCTGTGGCTAGACTTCATCAGATCCAGCAGAGCTCCAAGCTTTCCAAGATTGAAGCTGGTTCCATGGACAGTTCCAGAACAGGGCACTGGACATATAGAATAAGTCTCAATCCCCAGAGGGAAGCTTAGAGCTGAGGTTTTTAAATTACTTGCTCTGTGCTTAAAGAATTATTATTATTATTTTGGCTTTTCAAGGTAGCGTCTCACTCGAGCCCAGGCTGACTTGGAATTCACTATGTAGTCTTAGGCTGGCTTCACATTCACAGAAATCTTCCTACCTCTGCCTCCCTAGTGAGTGTTGGGATTAAATGTGTGCCACCACGCCCAGCAGGGAGAGAGAGAGAATGGGTGTGCCAGGGCCTCTAGCAGCTGCCTTTACATGGATATTGCAGAGTCAAACAGGTCTTTAGGCTTGGTAGGCAAGTGCCTTAACCACTGGGTACTTACTCTAGCCCTGAAATAATTTTTTATTTTATCTTATTTGCTCTGTGGATTAATAGAGTGGAATTTATGGTGTCTACTAACCCAATCCACTAATTCTGGTCTACAGGTAGGAAGACAGTGTTGGTGTCCTCAAAGCTCCAAGATGGGTAAGACAGGAGCCAATCCTTTAGGCAATCCATTCAGAAACATAGGAGCACTAAATGCATGAGCCAACCCTGTCCCTACATTGAGGCTAGGCGGCCTGTTCCCAATCCTCTTGCACTGCATTTCAAGCACAGAGTCTGCAGAAACGGTATTCAGTTACTTTGCCACATTTGGAATGCCCTGGCTCTCTGAAGTTGTACTTTGCCTAGTAGTCATGAATACTGCTTAGAAGCAGGTAAAATCAACTTCAAGACTGGAAGAAGGAGGGCTGGAGAGACAGCTTAGCAGTTAAGGTGCTTGCCTGCAAGCCAAAGGATCCTAGTTCCACTCCCCAGGACCCACATAAGCGAGATGCACAAGGGGGCGCACACATCTGGAGTTCATTTTCAGTGGCTGGAGGCCCTAGGAGGCCCATTCTACCTCTCTCTCTCTCTCTCTCTCTCTCTCTCTCTCTCTCTCTCTCTCCCCCTGCCTATTTTTTGTTTGTTTGTTTTTGGTTTTTGAGGTAGGGTCTCACTCTAGCCCAGGCTGACCTGGAATTCACTAAGTAGTCTCAGGCTGGCCTCGAACTCATGGTGATCCTCCTCCCTTTGCCTCCCGAGTGCTGGGATTAAAGGCGTGCACCACACGCCCAGCTGTCTACCTGCCTATTTCTGTATCACTCTCTCTCAAATAAATAAATAAAAATATTTTTAAAAAAAAGATTGGAAGAAGGAGTTGGAGAGATGGCTCAGCAATTAAAGGTGTTTGCTTTCCAAGCCTTTTGGCCCAGGTACAATTCACCAGCCACCCATGGAAAGCCTCATGTTGGTTCGCAGAAAAAAGAAATCTTCACATATACCCATACACAAATAAATCAAGGAACTCTTTTTTTTTTTTTTTTTTTTTTTTTTTTTTTTGAGGTAGAGTTTCACTCTGTCCCAGGCTGACCTAGAATTAACTCTGTAGTCTCAGAGTGGCCTCGAACTCACAACAGTCCTCCTACCTCTACCTCCCTAGTGCTGGGATTAAAGGTGAGTGCCACTTTGCCTGGCTAGAACATTTTTAAAAAAGATAAAGAAGATGCCAGCTTTTGGGGGCAGGTTTTCTTTTCTTTTCTTTTCTTTTTTTTTTTTTTAGCAGATGCCCTAGACCAATATCTTAAGATACTTTTGTGTTAAGACTGAATAATCTTTCAATCCCTACAGCATCAGTGTTTCTTGCTGTAAAAAACTATTTCATATTTTTCTCTGTGGAGCATCTAGCAAAGTATTGCATCCTTAATAGTTTTCAATGTAAACTCATGATGTAAAACTGGAAAGAGGAAAAAGTCAGCTATAGGTAGAAAGAATGACAGGTAAGGAAAAGATCTGGTATGACAAGTGAGCTATCTATTTAGCCACAAATCAAAAGTTAAGCTTATAACACTTTGTACGGACTCTTAGGCTTTCACAGTGCTAAGGACCAAGGCCTGGCCCTGAATCACCAGGTCACATCCCAGCCCCTCTGTGGGTGTTTTAAAGTTGTTTGAATGAGTATTGCAAGCAACCATTAACAATGATTATGCTGTTTAGCTAAGATATATTTGTTTTTAAGACATAGTCTGATTTGAGTACAGGACTGTTTTCCCTAGACAACTATATTCATGTATTCATCCAGGTAACATTTCATAAAAAAGAGCATTTTTTTTTTTTTTTTTTTTTTTTTTTTTGCGAGGTAGGGTCTCACTCTGGTCCAGGCTGACCTGGAATTAACTATGTAGTCTCAGGGTGGCCTCGAACTCTCGGCGATCCTCCTACCTCTGCCTCCCGAGTGCTGGGATTAAAGGCGTGCGCCACCACGCCCGGCTAAAAGAGCATTTTTTTTTTTGCTTCATTCATATTGCCCAATGAGAATCACATCATCTTCACTTTCCTGCAGAACATAAAGTGAGCTCTTTGTTCTGCCTGGAAAGGTGATGTGGGATGAACCCAGCCTGCCTTCGTTTGTTCATATCATATGCGTATTAGTGTTAGTGAAGAGTCTGTCCAGACAGGTGCTCTTCCCAGCTCTTGGTGGTGCTGACACACAGAGGAACATTGTGTTTTATATCTTACAAGGCTAAGGAGATGAAAACAGCCTTACACAATAAGGTTATACAAGCACGTAGTAAATGTAAAGTAACAAGTTCTTCTATCTCTGGAGTCTATCACTCTGTGATTTCCCCCTCTATTTTTATTATACGTTTAGTTGTGTTCCAGCTTAACCCTGCTTGTTATTTAATAATGAGTGTACTTATGCATAACATAATGCTATGTATATTGTATATAATTAAAGAAAATTTGATTCATTGTGCTTTAAGGCTGATGAGAGAAAATCAGTGATGAAAATAAATTAATGTTTTGGATACAGATTATTAAAGAAATTAATTCTAAGACTACAACAGAGTGTCTAAATCTAGCTTTTCCTGTTTTCTTTAATTGCTATGTTTATTTTGTCCTTATTCAGAAATTGGAAAGATTAAAAAGGATGGGATCCTTTGGCCTATTTTTTCTACTCTTAATTGATAAGACAAATATTAATTAATAAAACAGTATATCAGGGTTCATAAAGGGGTGACAGGTTATGGTACCTTCTAAACCAAAGATAGCAGGAGAGAACTTAGTGATGTAATAGAGAGAAAGGAGACAGATCATTATTATTATTATTGTTATTATTATTATTATTATTATTGGTTTTTTAGGTAGGGTCTTATTCTAGCCCAGGCTGACCTGGAATTTACTATGTAGTTTCAGGCTGGCCTCGAACTCACAGCGATCCTCCTACCTCTGCCTCCTGAGTGCTGGGATCAAAGGCGTGCGCCACCACACCCGCTCAGATATTTTTAATATAATAGGATCCATGATAGCCTTTCCAGAAAAATAATGAAGCTAAGACAATCATGCCTTTATAAAAGCAATAAGCATGCACAGTTTTCAAAATTAACATTTTCAAAAATCTGGAAACTCTTCCAGACTTGTAACAATTTGTAGAACATTTATTCATGAAAAAAAAAGACTAACTCTTGATAAGGCCGTGAGATTTGAAGTGTCTTAACTCACCTGATTCTCAGTCTCCTCTTATCTGGAGATAGGTCAATTGAGATTTTCCTCACCTCAGAGAACAACAACATCAAGCCTCAGACACAATTAAGATCCACACTGTGAAGGGGACTGGCAGATGCATAATGGGTCTCAGAAGGGGAGGAGAAAGCAACAGGAACCAAAAGAATGCTGGAGGAAATGGTATTTAATATTCCCAGATGATTTGAAAGTCATCAATGTATGTAATAAAGAAGAAGAAAAAGGAGCAGGATGGGGGGAACTCTACATTAAAAAGAAAAGGCAAAGAGATACACATGTAGACACCACCTAATCTCACCGCTCAAAGCCAACGGGGAAGACAGAACACAGCAAGCGGAGAGAGAAGCAAGTCTTTGTGTGCAAAGGGGGCTCAATACAACTGACAGCTAACTTCTCAGCAGAATCTGTGAGGCTAGGAACAAGGTACAATGCACCCAGAGCACTAAAAGCAAAACAGAAATACTATGCAGGAAGAGGGTAAGTTAAAACACTGCAAAAAAATCCTTCAAAGATGAAGACGTTTAAGCACTCTAAGACGGAACCACAAAAAGATAATTTGATTCTACCAGATCTGCCTTACGAAAGGAAATAAATGAAAGGAAGTTCTTTAATTCAAAAGAAAGGACACTGGAAAGTTAACTTCAGTCCACACAAAGAACTAAAGCGCTTGTGAAGATAAATAAAGATTAGAGTAGTGTGAACATTTTCAGGATCAAAATGGAGTCACTTATATCAAAACCTAAGAGAAAAACAAAGTAGGCAAGAGGTCATGAAGAGATTTCTTGACAATATACGTAATAGCTGGGACTAGCACAAAAGGCATCAAGATGTACATCCTTGAACAAAGGTCACTAGGCCCTTATTCAAAAAATACTTGTGCGGGGACATGGTTCAGCATCTGCCTATCCACTGTGGACTGACACACCTGTCATTATTGTTCCTCATATTCCATTTATCCAACTCTTTTTTCCACTTTTAGCTTTAAATTTTATCTTTTCTTGGCTTTGGTCCCTTGAATATGCTTACATATATTTCTATTATAGTGTTCATTTATTAATAAATTTATTCTTTTGGAAGAACCTCTGGTACTTAGATTAACAGTAGAAATAAAATAGAGAATAGAGAAACAATAAAGAATTAATGAAACCCCCAATTTTTTTTTTTTTTTTTTTTTTTTTTTTTGGTTTTGAGAGGTAGGGTCTCACTCTGGTCCAGGCTGACCTGGAATTAACTATGTAGTCTCAGGGTGGCCTCGAACTCTCAGTGATCCTCCTACCTCTGCCTCCCGAGTGCTGGGATTAAAGGAATCCAATATTAAGAAATGCTCAGCCAGGAGTGGTGGCGCAAGCCTTTAATCCCAGCACTCGGGAGGCTGAGGTAGGAGGATAGCCGTGACTTCGAGGCCACCCTGAGACTACAGAGTGAATTCCAGATCAGCCTGAGCTAGAAGGAGAGCCTACCTCAAAAAGCAAGCAAACAAACAAACAAACAACAAAAAGAAATGCTCAATGCAGAGGAAGGCAACAGAAAGGGGCCAAAATAATGTTTTTGACATGAAAGTAAAGTGTTACACCATGTTAGCAAAATAAAGATGAAAGAGCCACACAATAATCTTTTTTTTTTTTTTTTTTTTTTTTTTGGCTTTTCAAGGTAGGGCCTCTCTCTAGTCCAGGCTGACTTGGAATTCACTATGTAGTCTCAGGGTGGCCTTGAACTCATGGTAATCCTCCTACCTCTGCCTCCCGAGTGCTGGGATTAAAGGTATGCGCCACCATGCCCGGCTTGATAATCTTAATGCATACAAAAACAATGACAAAATTCAACACCCTTTTATGATAAAGACACTCAGAAGCTGACTACATTTAGACCAGAGCTCTGTCATCTTTATTAAAAAAAAAAAAAATAACTGGAGAAGCACAACTATTACTTTTTGTGTGGGGCAGATAAGTGGATAGAGACAGGGTCTCGGTAGGCTGTCCTTGAACTTGAAATCCTTCTGCTTTGGTCTCCAGAGTACTGGGATTGTAGCTGGATCATTTGCACCTGCCCACTGCAATCGTATTTTAATGCTTAAAACGGGGCATTCTTGTTCTTTAAGAAGAAGGCAAGCACACTTACCTCTCTAACTCAATATTGGACTGGAATTTTTACACAGGATAATTGGCAAGACAAAGAAATAAAAGGCATGTGGATGGAAAATGGAGAGGAAGAAGCAAAACGATTTCTGTTTATCGATAATATAATCTTAGCCGGGTGTGGTGGTGCACGCCTTTAATCCCAGCACTTGAGAGGCAGAGGTAGGAGGATCGCCATGAGTTCGCGGCCACCTGAGAGTAGTGAATTCCAAGTCAGCCTGGGCTAGAGTGAGACCCTACCTCACAAAACAACAACAATAATAATAATAATAATAATAATAATAATAATAATATATAGAGAAAACCCCTAGGAATCCACTAAATAATAGTATAATAATTTAGTAAGGTCTCAAGAAACCATATTAATATACAGAAAACAATTGTATTGCTATAATTCAGCAATGATCAATATCAAAGTGAAATTAAGAAGACACCATTCCATCTTAGTACTATGATGAAATTCAATATTAAGAAACAGAGGTGACAAAAGAAGTACAAGCTTAGGAAACTGAAAATTACAAAAATAGCTGGGTGAGGTCATACACGCCTTTAATCCCAGCACTCTGGAGGCAGAGGTAGGAGGATCACTGTAAATTTGAGGACAACCTGGGACTACAGAGTGATTTCCAGGTCGGCCTGGGCTAGAGTGAGACCCTTTACCAAGGTAGTAAATGGGAAAGACAGAAGAAGGCGGTGCCATCCCCTACATCTGTGGAAAATCATATAAACATCAGGCCCTGGGCTTTCATTACCACCCCCTTCTTAGCTAATTACTGGCAGCATTAAATTACAGAGTCAGGAGGCCCCACTCAATCCCAATTCATTCATTTTAGGTCACATTTTGTCAGAAAACCTGTAACAAAAGGCCAAACCATTATCCACTAAGTCTTTTATTTGTGACTAAACAAAAGTCTTGACAAGTAGTATAATTGGCATCAAGCAGGGCTACACCAAAGGCTGATTAGCAGTTTTTCATTTAAAAAAAAAAATCATGATTTGCTTGAGCTTGGAGTGTGCTGTGGAGGACTTCTCATTTTGAATTTCAAAAGACTTGGATGCTAATAGGTCATTTTCTTACCAGTTCAAGCATTGTATTTTTAGCATTATGAATCTGACCAAGAACAGGCAACACAATTTTTAAAAATTAGTTTATCTTATTTATGTATTTATTTGCAAGCAGAGAGAGAGAGAGAGAGAGAGAGAGAGAGAGGGAGAGAGAGAGGGAGAAGAAAGACATACAGAGAGAGAATGGGCGTGTCTGGGCCTCAAGACACTGCAAAGGAACTCCAGGTGCATGCGCCCTTGTATATCTGGCTTATGTGGGTCCTAGGGAATTGAACCTGGGTCCTTTGGCTTCACAGACAAGTGCCTTAACCACTAAGCCATCTCTCCAGCCCAGGCAACATCATTTTTATTTTTTTTTAAGTTTTTTAAAAATATTTTTATTTTTACTTATTTATTTGAGAGAGGGAAAGAAACAGAGAGAGAGAGAGAGAGAAAGAATGGGTGTGCCAGGGCCTCCAGCCACTGGAAACAAACTCCAGATGCATGCCTTGTGCAGCTGACTTATGTGGGTCCTGGGGAATTGAACCAAGGTCCTTTGGCTTTGCAGGCAAGCGCCTTAACCACTAAGCCATCTCTCCAGCCCAGGCAACATCATTTTTAAAGAGGGATCAAAGAGGGCTGGAGAGAAGGCTTAGAGGTTAAGGCATATGCCTGCAAAGCCTTAAGGACCCCAGTTCGATTCTCTAGGTCCCATGTAAGCCAGATGCACATGGTGGCATGCATAAATAAAATAATTTTTTAAAATTTTGTTGCCTATTCTTGGTCAGATTCATAATGCTAAAAATACAATCCTCTCTCCTTCTCTCTCTCCTTCTCTCAGCCATAAATAAATAAATAAATAAATAAATAAATAAATAAATAAATAAAATTTAAAAGAATAGATTGAAGAGGTTGTCTTTTACTATTGTGTGGAGAGACAATATTTTTGGTGGTATTGGCTTTTTATGATATGTGGATTAGACAGATGCACTATTCTAACCCTTTGAAATTCCATTGCTATTGCGCACAAGTTGTCAGTCCAAAATGTGTTTTGAGACATGTAGAAAGGTTGTAATCTGCTTAGGTATTTTCTGGGATATAAAGATACATAAAGTTACTAACCTGCCAGTGATTTAGTTTACTTTTTTATTATCTAGCTGACATTTTTCAAATGTTTTATTCAGGAAAAAGAAATCAAATATATCATAATATAGTATATATATATATGTGTGTGTGTATATATAGAAATGTTACCCCTTCTCTGAGCCCTGGAAGAGAAGGGCAGAATTTAAAGTTAGAGACTTTAAGGGTTAAGGGTTATGTTTGCATTGTAAATATAACTTGCCATGCCCAGTCTCCACAAGGCTCAGGGATCAATGACCCCCCCCTCCTTGGCTGCTACATTTCCATAGTCTTTGTTAAACCTAGCAAATGGACTTGCAGTTCTTGCTGTGCAAAGACCTTGTTGTGAGTATTTATGAATTCATCCTTCTAGTCTGCCTAGGATAAAAGACAGCGGGCAAGTTCGAGCAGCACTCTGTCTGCTTTGTTTGGTTATGTTCACAGCTCTTGGCTGAATAATTAAGTGACCCTTGGCTTTTCACCCCTAATGTCTGCACCAAGAGCATTTTCTCTCAGCCTCTGTAATCTGCATACACCCCAAGTCCTCACTGAATAGCACAGGGCGTCTTTAGAGCAAAATAGGGTGAACACAAACCCCGCGGCCTATCCCTCCACCCCGAGGATGAGCATCTTTCTCATTCACTGCTGCCTTCCCTGCGTGTGAGTGCAAGGAGGCGTCCAGTCAATATCTGATGAATGAATGTATAAAAATTTAATATAAGCCAGGCGTAGTGGCACATGCCTTTATTCCCAGCACATGGGAGGCAGAGGTAGGTTCGAGGACACCCTGAGATGACATAGTGAATTCCAGGTCTGCCTGGGCTAGAGTGAAACCCTGACTCGAAAAAAAAAAAAAAAAAAAAAAAAAAAAAAAAAAAAAAAAAATTAATGTAAGAGGAAAAGTATTAGGAGAGTTAGATTTTTTTATTTCAAATAAGGAACCCTAAAGTACTTTTTGCTTTTGACATTGGTGAGAAGAAGCAAATCCAGAAAAAGAGCTCGCTTCTCATCCCTTCTGCAGTGTGTCCAGTTGCCCACAGAGAGTGACCAGAGCCTGTCTCTTGATCATGTAAGATGGATGGGCCTCTGGCAAGAGCTTTTAGCTTTAAAATCTCACATTCAGGAGATGTATGTATATATCTGCCTAAGGGGAGGTTGAGGGCTCTTTTTATTCTAGTTTTCAAAAAAAATTATCTTAGAGGAATAAAAATTACCTACTGAAGAGACTTTTGGAATTTTTAACATAAAAATCATGAGTGGAATTTGTATGGAATCGATAATCACTGAAACTATTTTCTTTCAAACAAAAACTGAAAATATAGTAATTTTCATGTACAGAAGCAAAAAGACACTTAGCACAACTTGAAAATTCAAATCCTTCTGGAAACACGTTGGCTGCACTGCTTAGCTCTAATTGGAACTTGAGCTCTTAGACAGAGATTCAGAGGTTCGCCTCATGACAACTGCTACCTTCTGTAGGGCAGGAGGATGGCGAGGCATGGGACGCAGAGCCACTCCCTCCCCCCTCTCATAACCTTCCCCTGACTGCTTCAACCTTGTCATTGGACACATGTGGCCATCCCAGTTCAGGAAGTACTTACGTTTTCTCAAGAAGGGAAAAGTCTAGACTGATTCAAGTTCTTAGAGTGAATGGATGAATGCACACCATTCTACATAAATTAATTATAGGTTTATTATTGTTTATTATTTGGGGATCTTACTGTGCTGTGTGTATAGTGTGCAGGAGTATAAAGATGTGTGCAAGATTGTGCGAGCATCGCATGAGTGTATAAATGCATGCAAAAGCATGTAAGTTCATTGTCATGTGTGTAAAGGGTTCAGGATTGTTAAAGTGTATAGATGTGTGACTTGTGCTAGTGTTTAAGAACATGAGCATGTGTGCAAGAGTGTGTGCAAGAATGTGCAAAAATGTGCAGGTGTGTACAGCTGCACAAGTGTGCAAATGTGCACAAGAATATGTAAGTTCACTTTACTGTTTATGTTCAGGAGTGTTAATGTGAAAAGTGTGTAAGAGTGTGTAGATGTGTATAAGAGTATGTGTAGCAGACAGGTTTGCTGAGATGAACTTTCAGACCAGGCACAATTATCGAGGAAGAGAATTATTGAAGCTTATAGATCAAGGGGAAGTTCTGTAATGGCAGAAGAAGCTGGCCTGCTCTCACAGGACCAAACACACAGAGATAAAACCCCCAAGCCAAAAGCCACAGAGCACAGCACACCTCCAGAACTCCAACTAGGCACACTTTGCATCTGTAGATTGAAATCTCAAACCCACCATCACACCTTAAGATCCCCCCAGTGACATTGCCTCCAGCCAGGTGGCTACAGAAGCAAACTATAAACTAATAAAACACTGAATATATTGGGGGCATCTATTCAAATTACCACATTCAGTCCCTGGCCCCTAATAGATTTATAACCATCTCACATTATAAACTGTATTCAGTCCAATATCTTTAGCCAAGCACATAAGTCCATTACCAATTTAAACTTGATCAAACTCTCTGGGCCTGGGCAGCAGAGCACACCCAGTCCAGCAGGAGCCCAGTTGCAGCAAAGTCCTCTACAGTCTTTCCTTCCCCTTAGAAGGCTCATAAGCCAAACCTCGAAATTCAATACTGTCTGCACTTAGCATTCTCAAACTCTCATCAGAATAGTCCATAAAACTTGGCTTACCACTCCAGAAGGCATCTTCAGTTGCAAGCATGAAGTCCATGCCTATTCCTCCAAAACAAAGGTTCCAAAAGACGAAAATCCATATGGTTGGGTTCGTCTCACCCCATTCTTGGTACCAGCTTCTGTAGCAGACAGCTTCAGGTTCGCTGAGATGAACTTCCAGACCAGGCACAGTCATGGAGGACGAGACTTATTGAAGCTTACAGATCCAGGGGAAGTTCTGTAATGGCAGAAGCCGGCCTGTTTCACAGGACCAAACACACAGAGATAAAATCCCCAAGCCAAAAGCCACAGACCACAGCATAGCTCCAGAACTCTAACTAGGGACACTTTGCATATCTTTACAATGGAATCTCAAACCCACCACCACACCTTAAGATCTGCCCAGTGACCTTGCCTGCAGCCAGGAAGCAAAGTATAAACTAATAAAACACTGAATATATTGGGGCCGGCTAGTCCAACTACCACAGTATGCGTTTGTTTTCATGGGTGTTTAAGTGTTAGTGTATGAACCTGTGCAAAAGTGTGCAAGGGATGCAATGTGCAAGAGCATGTACATGCGTGCAGCAATGTGCAAGTTCATCTCACTGTGTTTTGAAGTGCAAGTTTGTAAGCATTTCAAGAGCATGCAAGAGCATGCAAATGTGTTCACGAGTGTGCACGTGCATATTCAGGTGTATATGTGTTCAGGAATGTGAGTGTGAAGATGTGTGAAAGAATGGATGTGTGTGTAAACGTGTACAAAAGTATATGTTTATTGCAATATGTGCTTAAATGTTCAGGGGTGTTAGTGTGAAAGTGTGTAAGTGTTTTGTTTGAGTTTTAATGTGTTTGAGTGCAAGTGTGTATGAGCATGTAAATGTGTGTGGGAGTGTATAAATGTGTGTGAAAATATTACAATAGTGTGTAAGAATGTACAAAAGCATGTAAGTGTGTGCAGGAGTGTGAGTAAAAGATGATTGTTGCCATTACCTTCTTGTTGCTGGATCTAAAGCAGTTTGTGGGAGGAAAGGGTTTATTTTGGTTTACAGACTCAAGGGGAAGCTCCACGATGGCAGGGGAAACATGGCATGAGCAGAGGCTGGACATCACCTCCTGGCCAACATCAGATGGACAACAGCATCTAGAGAGTGTGCCAAACACTGGCAAGGGGAAGCTGGCTATAACACCCATAAGTCTGCCCCCAACCCCACACCTCCAACGAGGTTCCAATTTCCAGTGGCCATCAGCTGAAGATCAAGCATTCAGAACACGAGTTTTTGGGGTACCCCTGAATCAAACCATGGCAAAGATGCTGGAATCACTCAGAGGTGTTTGGGAGACCTGTGAGTTGTGATCTACGCTTTCTGGTGGTTGAGTGAGTCTTAGGTATGTATATATATATATATATCTCCATCAGAGACTGAGTGTCTATTCACTCAGCAGATCTGTATGAAAGAGCTGGGCTTTAGGACCTAGAAATAAAGTGATGAAGAAGGCTGTCTTTGTCCTTAAGGAACCATTACTCAAATGCTCAGACAAGGTGTGAAGACAGGCAACAAATACATAAATATGCAATGAGACATAGCTCGAATATCCCTCATTTGAAGTGCAAAATCCTCTAAATGCTGCAGCTTCTTGAGTCCTGAAATGATGCTGCAAGTCTGATGGTTCTGTGTACATCCATAAAATTATTAACAATATTACATAAAATCACTTTGAAGCTAGGCATATGTGGTGAATATGAAACAAATGCATTTCCTACCTTGACTTGAACATTTTCCTTGAGATATCTCATTATTCCAAACTGGGAAAAAAAAACAAACAAACAAACAATTTCAACCATTTTGAATAGGGTATCCTTAACTCAACAATTTTTTTAAAACAATATTTGTTGATAATTTCCATACATAGACACAGCATGTTTTGATGATAACCCCTCCCATTACCTACTCTTGTCTCCCAGGCCCCTTCCATGGAAACCTTCCTTCCAATTAGCCCCTCTTCTATTTTGACATCCTAAAAATCTTTTTCTATTGCCCTCCTCCAGCAGGTATGAATGATGGGATGGCGAAGCACCCAGCCTTATACAGCTCTTGTGCAAGTAAGGAGAAAGGCTGTGAGGTGATGAATACAAGGCTTTGATGTCTGGAAGGAGCATTCCAAAGCAACTGTCTCTTACATCCTTTTCAGCTCCTGTTAGGCAATATCCTTTGAGCCTTGGAGGGTGTGGTAGAGATGCCTCATTTAGTTCTGAGCGCTCAGTAGTCACATGTTCTCAGTACTCTGACAGGTTTTGAGTCTTCCCGTGAAGGGAAGGTCCTCTGATCTCAGGTGAGAGAGAGCAGGGGGCCTCTGTGCTGCGTTGTGCAGGCAGGCCCCTTGTCGGTGGTGGCTCTCTCTACACCTGGTTTGTCTTGGCTGGACTGGTCTTGGTAAGGACTGGCTCAGTGCCCTGTGGGTGGCATCTCACCTCAGAGCTTTCATGCACGTGTGCTGTGCAGCACGTGTCATGAGAGAAGGGGGAGGGCAGAGACCATGGCAGCAAGAAGCGTTCCTTCCCCTGAGGGGACTGCAGCAAACTCTTGTGAGGGGATGCTCTTTGAATTAAGAGGATGCGGCTCTGGTGAGTCAGGAGGAGATGCTGTTCCCAGGTTGAACATAGGTTGGATGAGTTCTCAGGAAAGCAGATCAGTGGCCACACTGATCAGTGTGTGGCTTCAGAGTTTACTCCAGTGTTCTGAGGCCTGGCAAATTACATACTCTCTCTGGTGTTCAAGTATTCACAGAGTGGGGGCTTAAAAGGGTGTCTCCCCTACAGACTATCACAAAGATTAGACAAACTCATATTAAAAAATTTATTTGCAATTGCGTGTGTTGGGGGGAAGGGGAGGGGAGGGCCAGGGTCCTTACCTGCTTACTGCAAATGAATGCCCTTCCAGCTTGACGTGGATGGCTGAGGAATTGAACCTGGGCGGCAGGCTTTGCTAGCAGATGCTGTTAACTGCTGAGCAATTTCCCCAGGCCCCTGAATTAGTATTTTTTAAGGTGATTAGAATGTATCTGCACAGCATAAGTGCAATGTTAGTGTTTATTAAGTAAAATGGAAAATAGAGAACTTGGAAACATGGCTAATAGAAATGTCTGGCTAAATGGTTACTCAATGTGAGTGACAGATGTAATCAATATGATAAAGTACTTTTTAAAAAATACTTTTATGTCTATTTATTTTTAGAGAGAGTAAGAGGAAGGGGGGGGAGAGAGAATGGGTCCACCATGGCCTCCAGCTACTGCAAACGATCTCCAGATGTGTGCACCACCTTGTGCATATGGCTTACATGGGTCCTGGGAATTGAACCTGGGTACTTAGGCTTTGCAGGCAAGCACCTTAACCACTAAGCTATTTCCTAATCCTAAGTGGTTTTTTTTCTCAAAGCCACACACGTCTCACTGCCTCAGCTTCCTGAGTGCCACCCAAGCTAACCCTCCTGGCTCAGCTTCCTGAGTGCTGGGATTACAGGCCTGTGTTCCCATACCTGCCTTGATACATAGACACGCGGTATCATTTTTTTAAAATTTAATTAATTTATTTATTTACTTGATAAAGTGAGAGAGAAAGAGGCAGAGAGAGAGGGAGAGAGAGAATGGGCATGCCAGGGCCTCCGGCCACTGCAAACAAACTCAAGATGCATGCACCCACTTGTGCATCTGGCTTACAAGGGACCTGGAGAAGTTGATCCTAGATCGTTAGGCTTTGCAGGCAAGTGTCTTAACTGCTAAGCCATTGCTTCACCTTCCCTATTTTCTTTCTTTTTCTTTTTTTTTTTTTTTTTTTTTGTTTTTATTTCAGT
Organism: Orientallactaga sibirica; assembly: GCA_036365145.1. Classification (NCBI taxonomy): domain Eukaryota; kingdom Metazoa; phylum Chordata; class Mammalia; order Rodentia; family Dipodidae; genus Orientallactaga; species Orientallactaga sibirica. The sequence continues at coordinate 7,648,372 of JAEOAD010000463.1, read as the reverse complement.
GCTGTGGCTTGAAACCCAGGCTTTGCCCATACCACCCAAGCTACGGTCCCAGACTCAATTTCTTCCTCCTCCTTTCTTTTGGCATTTGTGGGGGGGGGCAGGGGTGGCATGTATATGTGTAATGCATGTACATGTGTGTATACGCATGCAGAGGCCAGAGGAGACTGTACTCTGCTTTATACTTCCTTGAAATGAAGTCTCTCACTGACCCTGGAGCTGCTGTACATCACACTGGCTGGTCGGGGAGCTCTGGCAATGCTCTGGGCTCTGCTTGGCACAGGACTGGAGTTAGAGGTGTGTGTGGCCATGCCCTGTTGACGTTTCATATCATGCCAATTTGTGCAATCCAAACCCCCTTTGCTCTCTAGGACCCCTCATTTCTAGCCGGTTGGGTTTAGGAATCCATGCAGCAAGCTTGAGGAGTTTGCTATAAGCAGTATTTGGGAAATACATAGCCCAGTCTCTTTTAGCTCTAGCCCATCTCCAATGTTTTGATTTCTTTTATCTGATCCTCAGGAAAGTGCCTTCTCTTCCAAGTCAGGAATGAACCTGGCTTTCAGCTGGCTTGGTATTCATAAGTTCTTTCTAGTAAATGCAGAAAACAGAACTGCCCACCTACCTCCCTACCTTAAGACAAAAGTGTTGCCCATTTCACCTGATTTCTGAGGCCAACTTGGACGCTGTTCTGCCCTGAGCTGCCAATATGCTGGAAAGCTTTCTTTAATGAGTCCCTCGACCTTCTTTTCTAATCCTTTCAGAAGTGATATAGATGCAAAATCAAATGTGCGACTTATTCCCAATGCGCCATCCTCTCCACCTGCCTGACCTCCCAACAATTTCAGTCTCAGCAACAAAGAAACTCTTGGGCTTTTGAGTCCAGTAGAGCGGAACCACCTTTGCCTTCCCATGTCTTCCCTTCAGAGATGCCACTGCTGCCTCCTCTGTCCCTTCTCCCCAGTCTTGAACTGCTTCATCAGAAGGATGGATGCCTGTCTGCAAAGCTGGGTGGAGATTTACAGAATGATGCCAAGAGTTCTGAAATCCCCTGCCTTTGCAAATTCAGCTTTTCCAAAAGAAAAGGACAACTCAGATTAATAAGGGTGAAAACTCCTGCTTTGTCTGTCTGGTACACCTTGACAGTTTAACTGGCTTGTTCATCACTACAGTCCCGTCACTTGGAATATAACTTGTCATACAGTCTATGCTTTAGTCAAAATCCACTGACAGTGACTGATGAATGATGAATGTATAGTGATTCTGAGGAAGGAGGTGTTTCCCAGCTCAGAATGTGCAATTGGTTAATTTCTGGGAACCAGGAAAAGATGCAATCTCATTGAAAGAAGGATCACAAGAAGCTTTGACCAGGGTCAGATATTCAAGTGAATCCATGTTCACTTGGGCCTTCTACCAAGGGTCCTTGTTTTCAACTCATTTTGGAACCCTAATCCAGAATATGAAAAAAAAAAAAAAAAAAAAACTAAACTACACTAAAGAAGGGCACCATGATTGTGGAAAGTTCTACTGAGCAGTGCTATCTAGACAGGCAGGCCTTACAATGTTATACATTTGCAATTAACCAGTCAACATTAAAAAAATAAAATAAAATCATTGATCATGGTGGTGTACACCTTTAATCACAAAGAGGTAGGAGGATTGCTGTGAGTTTGAGGCCAGTTCGAGACTAAATAGTGAATTTCAAGTCAGCCTGCGCTATAGCAAGACCCTACCTCAAAAAAATAATAAAATCTTAACTTTACCACTATGCTTATAATTAAATGTCAATATGCTTAAAAATGATTAATTTGGTCCCATGTTATTTACTCAATTGTGGCCTATATTGTTAATAAATCCACCTGATCAAACGTTCCTGGGAGTTTTTATGAAGAATTGGTTAAATTGTTCTTGAAAAACAAGTAGTGTGGATATATTATGAATTAACAGAAGCTTGAAAGCTCCAGAAAATGGTGTTAAAGACAAGAACTATTAAATATCCTGATACAAATAGTGAATATTGTGTAAACGTACTGAAATAGCATGAAGGACACAAGAAATGGTTATATTAATCAAAAATTATTTACAAAGTCTTTAAAAACATGGAAATGGGGCTGGAGAGATGGCTTAGCAGTTAAGCGCTTGCCTGTGAAGCCTAAGGACCCCGGTTCAAGGCTTGATTCTCCAGGACCCACGTAAGCCAGATGGACAAGGGGGCACATGCATCTGGAGTTCGTTTGCAGTGGCTGGAGGCCCTGGTGTGCCTATTCTCTCTCTCTACCTGCCTATTTCTGATCTCTCTCTCTCTCTCTCACTCAAATAAATAAATAAATAAAATATTTTTAAAAACATGGAAATGGTTATTTCCCTGATTTGATCATTACACACTGTACACTCAATGAATTATGACACTGTATTCCATAATTTTTTACAATTAAAATAATTTGAAAAATTGAAAATAAGTAGAGACAGATGGCAACTGTGCTAGTTGAACAGATGAGCAACAAATCCCTAAAAGCACTTCTAGTACTGGTCTTTGTGTCTTAGAGATGATTTGAGAGAGACAGAGATCTCATTAGTTCTTTTAGAGATAAAGGTGGAAAATACTTGTTTATATAGTTAAGAAATAGCTTTGTTTCCTACAACCACAAAGCCAGAAGACCATTTTATGATATGTATAACCCAAAGTCACCATATGAAAACTTTTCAGTGAATTTTTGATTTTATATTAGATATGTTAACTTCAAATGATTAATTAGTTCAACTTGCCTTTCCACACCAATCTATTTCCATAGAAACCAAGCTTCATCTCCTCACAAAAATCTGAACCAAAAACACAGACAGCACATTTTATTTCATAGCAGATGAAAAACAGGATAGTGAAAGCATGCACACAGACTTACCGAGGTGTACAAGTGTCCCTCACTGTTCACTGCCAAATACAGCTTGGTTTGAACTCCTTGACTAGCCACCACTCAAAGACCCACAGGGATGAGGCTAAACAGAGCTGAAAATTCACAGAAAGTGAAAAGGTTACACTTCTTGATTTCATAGTTTTCCAATGTGTTCCATGGGAGTATCTGGCTCCCTAAAGGTAGTATGGACTGGACAAGTATATACATAGACATGTAGCCACATAAAAACTAAAGCCTCATTCTACCTTCTAGTATACTTGACTCATAGTTTCCATTACAGTCATTTAACTGGGGCTATAAGTACATATTCTCAAACACTCTAGGTATAATGGAAGACTCTAGACTCAGTACCCTAATTTATAGAATCAGAATGAGGAATACTGATGCTTCTTGGGTGATCTACCACCAGGAATTGTTTTGCACATTAAGTACCATCATCCTTTATAAAACTAAGCTATTTTAAATGAATTTTTTTCTTAAATTTATTTATTTGAGACAGAGAGAGAGAGAGAGAGAGAGAGAGAGAGAGAGAGAGAGAGAATGGACATGTCAGGGGCTTCAGCTGCAGCAAACAAACTCCAGATGCATGTGGCACCTTGTACATCTGGCTTCCATGGGTACTAGGGAATACATCTTCAGACCTTTGGCTTTACAGGCAAGTACCTTAACCACTAACCCATCTCTCCAGTCAAAAACTAAGCTTTTAAACTGCTTCCCCAGGTAGTTGGCCAAATTTACACAGCCAAGGTCAGAGATATCAGAGACATTGTTGGTCAATATCTGGGAAGTGATTCAAACAGTATATTAAGGAAAGAAGAGACATTCTTGGCCCAATATCTTTTCATTTACATAATCTGGAACAAATGGTAAATATAAAAAACTTTTAAATCTTTGCCTTTAGATCAACCCCCTCCTCAATTTCCATAACATATCTGATCTCTGCTTGGCCTTGCAATTGTCAATAAGTCATATTCTCCCAGAGAAGATTTTATTAAAGAAACATATCTAGACCTTGCAATAATAAGTCATATTCTCCCAGAGAAGATTTTATTAAAGAACAGAAATTTTCCAAGTCACTCTTGAGAGGGGTCCTAGCTTTTAGTCTTGAAGAACAAAGATTAAATCAATAAAAACAAGGAGGCAGGTTTTATGGTGCATGCCTTTAATCCCAGCTCTTGAAACACTGAGGCAGGAGGTTCATCATGAGTTTGAGGTCAGCCTGGGGCTACAGAGTGAGTTCCAGGACACCCCACACTAGAGTAAGACACTGACTCAAAAAGAAGGTGTATTTTATCAATTTTTTTCCTGCAAAATAGTTACAAGTGGGAATCCAAATGGTGCCAATGAGGCCTTCATCTCTTCATTTGAAGGTCTGACTGCATGAAACTTACACCCAAGCTCTCCTCACAACCACACACCACTCACTGGAGACAACCAGTGGGTGTCCTCCCACTACTAGCTGTCTACTCCCTCCCACACCATCAACATAAAGAAGAGAGTACATTTTTAAAGCATAGTGCTTATCACACACATCTTTTGAAAATAGCCTGTGCACCTTTCTCTCAGGAGTCATGGACCAAGGCTGATAATTTTTATCCTGTTTTGTAAGTTTACTGAGGATGATAAATTGGTCCGTTATTTCCATAAACAAAAATAAAAAAGATGTCAGTGCATGCTTAAGAAGAGTGTTCTCAGGATCACTCATTTCTGTGCATATATATTCTCGGCAGTAGATAGGATAACATGGATGAAAAATATTAATGAGGAAGGAAGTACTCCTTGCTGAGCCTACAGTGTATCTTTCCCTTAAAATCAGGGTACTTAGCAAAGAGGTGCTGGGACATAATCCCAGCACTGGGGAGGCAGAGGTAGGAGGATTCCCACCACAAGGCCACTGGTGACTGCTTTAGTTAATACCAGGTCAGCCTGGACCAGAGTGAGACCCTTTTATTAAAACCAAAAAAAAAAAAAAACTAAAAAAAAGAAAAAAAAAAAGGATTCTGTGCTTAAAAGAGGAGCTAGTACATACTGTACAGTTCAAAGTGTAATATCTTCCCACCACAAGCCACTGGTGGTGCTTTTTTCAATACTTTTCTTAGTAAAGCAGGTGCCCAAAATATTACGTGATTGATAAAAAAAACTAATTGAACATGATTTCAATTTTTGAGAAGTAATAAATCTGACAATGCAATGTACAGGAAATAATTTAAATATCTTGAGTATGTGGGCCATGTCATATTTTTCGAAGATGCCTTGCTCCCAGCAGGTGCTCAAAAGATTCGGAGATTGATGAGACAACTGTACAATGAAACATGATAATTATTTTTGAGAAGTAATAAATCACAATCCCATTATATAATCCCCTCATTAAAAAAAAAAAAAAAAAAATCTGAAAGCTTAAAACTAAATTTTTCCTTATTGTTTGGTTTAAAGATATATTACTATGCATTATTTGAAAACTATAAAACAAATGTAGTTCTGAAACCAGGTTTGGTCATAGTAAAATCTAATGGAAAATAATGATAAATGAAATTCAGAATTATTTGTAGAACTTCATTATTTTACAATATTCTAAACCTTCTTTGTTGTCGTTTTGGAATATTTTAAAAATTACTTGTGAGTAGAGAGAAAGAGAAAGAGAGTGCATGGGCATGCATGGGGTCTTTGGCTTTACAAATAAACTTTAAATATATGCGTCACTATATGCATTTGGCTTTACCTGGGTATTGGGGAACAAAACTTAGGCCAACAGGCTTGGAAATCACAAGCAAGGGCCTCTAACCACTGAGTCATTTCCAGCTCTTTAAAAAAATTATCTTTTTTTTTTTTTTTTTTTACTTTTTCCTGAGATAGTGGGTCTCACTCTAGCCCAGACTGAACTGGAAATCACTATGCAGCCTCAGGGTGGCCTCAACTCATGGCAGTCCTCCTACCTCTGCCTCCGGAGTGCTGGGTTTAAAGGCTTGTGCCACCACACCTGGCCCTCTTCTTAGTTATCTTCCAGCCCTAAAGCAACTTTTAACGGAAGAGTTCAGGATATGCTTTGGGTCTCTGCACCTGTCCCAGGGCAGTTGCACTGCAGCAAGCCCGACAGAGGCGAGAAAGCCACCACCTTCACGCACACGCACACCGGCTAGGCGGCCTCCTCCGCACAAGCTGGGCTTCAAACTCCCCTGACATGGCCGCCCCAACCCCTCCACCTTCCTCCAATCTAAGGAGGGACATGTCAAAAGACAAAAGCCCCTTCCCACCTTGTCTCCTTCTGCGCCTTTTCTTGGGGCAAAAGAGTTGGACCCAGAAGAGACGTTTACCTTGTTTTTGTCACAGCTGGTCCTGCCTTTGCTGGGGCTGTGGACACACCGGCAGGCATTGGATTTCTCGTGCTCACGGCTTGTCTCTTCTGATGAGGAGCAAGCGGGGACAGCCGCTGCCATGTCCACGACGCCCACACCACCCCTTCTTTTGGGGCCCCTCTGTGGGTTCGCCTCGGGCCCCTTCTCTGCACCGCAGCCACCCGCCTGGGCTCTTCTTGGCCTGCGCTGGGCTTGGGCTTCTGCACACTCGGGTTTCCCCCGAGGAGGGCCGTGGTCCGGCGCCCGCGGGCGGCTGGCAGTCTGGGTCCGAACCGACGCCACAGCCCCGGGCGGGGAGAGCAGGCTACACTGACTGGCAGGCTGAGGAAACCGTGCTGCCCTCAGGCGTGCTCTTGTCCCTGAGCCCCGAGGACACTGGGCAAGTCCAAGCCTCTCCTGTGGGAGTTGGAGGCATCCCCCGCCCTGTGCAGCACGTGCGGAGAGTGCCTGAGGAGGGAGGGGGAGCGAGATCAAGGGCGCGGGGGCGGTCCCTCGGGAGAGAGGCCACGGGCGCGGGCGGGGGGAGGAGGCAGCACGGGCGAGCGCGCTCCAGCCCTGGCCCCCTCCCTGTCCTCTTCCACCAGTCCTGCAACTTCTAGGCCTGATAATCACAAAAGTTGGCCAGTGCCAGCTTTCGGGCAGTGATCAAACAGGTAACATCCTCACATCCTCCCCTTTGCTGTTCCTGCTGCCCTGTTTGAGGGGCAGTCACCAGACAGGAATTCATCTCCACAGGCCCCCTCCCCCTCCCTCCCTAAGAGCACAACAGCCTCAGGGCGGCCCTCTCCCCTGGAAGGTCAGTCCCCTCCTTCAGGGAGCCCTGCTGTTACTGATTGTCTCCAGAGGGCCTCCCCACCCAACCCATCCCCAAATGCCCCGGGGTCACTCAGCCTAACACCTGTAGAGGCCTAAGGTCCTGCCCTGGTGCCCAAAGCTGGGCCATTGCTTGCCCCTCTGGACAGAGCTTTGGCAGTGAACAGTGATGGAGGAAGAGCCCTGGGATGAGGGAGTTGCATTCAAGGAGCTGCGCTTGGCTCCACTTTTGGGAAGGGGAGGAGTGGGATTGGGTTCTTCCCTGAGTGTCTGACTCTTAGCTGGCCAGTGGGAGCCTGGGCTGGAGCCCTTGGAAGTTCGCCAGACCCCTGCCCCAGCCTGAGTGACATAAAGCCCCCACCCACTGAGGTATTTTGCATGGCCACACTTGTTGCCAGCCACTCAGAAGAGGTGACAGATGGGCTCAGCCCCAGCTACAGGGGCAGGGGCAGCCACTACAGAGCTGAACACCATGCTGCCACCCAGTGGTTTTTGCTGACTTTTCATATCATGCCAATTTGTGTGAGCCAAACATCCTTTTCTCTCTAGGGCCCCTCATCTCTAGCGGGTTGGGTTTGGGAATCCACGCAGTGAGCTTGAGGAGTTTGCCATAGGCAGTATTTGGGAAATACACAGCCCAGTCTCTTTTAGCTCTAGCCCATCTCCAATGTTTTGATTTCTTTTACCCGATCCTCAGGAAAGCAAGTTCTCTTCCAAGTCTGACCTGGAAATCACTATGCATTCTCAGGGTGGCATCAAACTCATGGCAATCCTCCTACCTCTGCCTCCCAAGTGCTGGGATTAAAGGCGCACACCACCATGCCTGGCCCTCTTCTCAGTTTTCTTAAAGCAACCTTTAACACAAGAGTTAAGATAATGAGGCAGAGGGAGAAAGTGAAGAGAGATTGAGATTTTTCTTTTTTTTTTTTTGTGTTGTGTCTGAGTTTTATTTTTTTAACCCCTGAGACTACATAGTTAATTCCAGGTCAGCCTGGACCAGAGTTATTTTAAAAAAAAATAAAATAAAATAAAATAAAATAAAATTCTTAAATTCCAACAGCTTGAAAGAGGTAGGAGGAAGAAAAGCAAAAAACATCAGCCATCTATATATGGTCTTATCTACTCCTGAATAATGGTATGAATTAAGTAGCAGAACATGTATTTTTCCTTATGAACTCCAAATTTCTGTGAAGCCTGATTCAAAAACACACATGCAAAACAAACAAACAAAAATCCCTAAAACCTAGAAGACAGCACTAAATGTGATATGGCTGGTCATCCATATTAGTCCAATATTTGTTTCAGACATTCAAGATAGAATCAGTATTTCATAAAACCTGTCCAAGCTGTGTCAAGAGGTTAGTCTTGTAGATAAAAATAATGAATAAGTTATATCAGAGAAAAACTTAGAGAAAACCACTATCTTTCTGCATGCTTTGTTGTTTTAGTTTATCTGTTTTATTTTGAGACAAGGTCTTGCTTCTTTCTTTGACTGGTGTGATATTTGCTATGTAGCTCAGACTGGCCTTGCTGAACTAAGTCTCCTGCCTCATCCTCCATAGTGCTAGCATTACAAACATGTACCACCTTGGTCAGCATAGCTTTGGTTTCTCTAATTCTGGACTATTTCTTCACAGATTGAAGGGCAGGATGAAAAAAATTTGGGGAGAAAGCAATTACTTGCATGTGTGTTTTTAAAGCATATTTAATAAATACTAAAAATTCTTCAATTTCAATCATACTTTTGAAGTTGTTAATGAATGTATTTCCTTATTATTATTATTATTATTCTCTTTGTGTCTACTGAAAACAGCTGCTTTCTACATTAAAAGGATCATTTACTCAGAGCTGTGCACCTAGTTGGCATGCAGTGTTTGCTGTATTCTACTCTGTAGCCACACTTCTTCATCACTTAAAATAGAGTTATTTCTCTAACAGTGTAATTAATAAAGATATTATTTTAAAGAAAATTAGAGAATTGATATATATAACTGGTAATATTATTGCAGATTTGAAGAGAAAGGGAAACTTATCCACTTAAAATAGCCTTCATTGTACCCAAAGCAGATCCAATAAACCGTCACTATGAAATGCCTATCATTTGTTTTCTTTTCAAAAAAAATAAATAATTTAGCTGAGCGTGGTGGTGCTTGCCTTTAATCCTAGCACTCAGGAGGCAGAGGTAGGAGGATCACTGTGAGTACAAGGCCACCCTGAGACTACAGAGTGAATTACAGGTCAGCTGGACTAGTGTGAGACCCTACCTGGAAAAACCAAAATAAGTAAATGAATGGATGAATGAATGGTTAAATAAATAAATTATAAGTTCTAATTTGCACATTATGAAGTTTTATTGGACTGACGCTATTATAATAAATCTAGGTAACATAAGCTTAAATGTACAACATCAAACATGTTTTTAGAAATGGATATATTTGGGAAACTATGAAATCATTTGTTATCATGTTCTTGCTTACCATTTCAAGTTAAAATAACAGAAAAACAATTATATTGAATTCAATGAGAAAGTCAGATAAAAAGAAAAATTGAAAAAAATAAAGGTGTAATACAAGTAATACAGATTAATGAAGTGCTATACAAATGAGTGACAGTTGAAAAATACAACCTATAATCCTACTCCACTCATTTAATTAATGAGTTAAAATGAATGCCAAAACTTGTTTGGCTTGAGGGAGTAAATATATATAAATTTGAATGGCTATACTTTCATTTTGATAGATTAATCATTAAGCGTTCTGTTTTTGTGATGGTTTCTGTATACATACCCTAAATGGGGAAGTGAAGTTGGCCCCTCAACTTCCCCTCTCTCTTATCATCAAGCCTAGAGTCAAGCACCACTAATCTGCTATTTCTTTTGAGATAATTTCCATGTGAATGAATCGAGTTATGGTAATATGTACCTTTGATTGACTTACCATTCTGTGCATTACTCTGACTAAACACAGATTATCATCATCAGGCTATGTTCTTTAATAGTTTTCTGATGTCATCAGTACACAGAAATGTCATGCATTTTCAGTGGGAGTTCTAAGGCAATGAAAGGCAGAACCTATGCATAGGTAGGAATGGAATAATTAGACCTATATTTAAAGATCCATAGTAACAAATGGAGCCTAGGTTTTGGTGTGTACATGTGTGTGTTGTATATCTCCTAAAATGATTACATACAGTGTGATCTTGATGTGTTTAGCATAGCATACTTAGTAAGACACACAGCACAATGAACCCTCAATTCTTTTTATACTTTTCCTTTCCAGGAAAGATATATGAACACCAGATCAAAAGACATATATATTTTTGTATTTGGAATTAGACATTGAAAGTTGACAGGGCAAAACTTGACCAGGTGGGGCTCATTGGTACCTTACCATAAACTTCCCTTTAATAGTGCCCATTGTTCCCAAGAAAACAGAGCAATATACTTCCATTAATGCTTTCCCCAAACATCACTTTGTAATATAATTTGAGGAATGTTTTATTATTAATCACTATGTATTAATGTTGATTATTTAATTCTAGTAAAATATATTTCTTCTTTTGGATTGTTGTTTTAAATAGAATGCATGCATAGAGGTGGAGAGATGAGATGGCTTAGCAGTGAAGGCCCTTGCTTGCAAAGCCAAAGGACCCAGGTTCAATTCCCCAGGACCCAAATAAACCAGGTGCACAAGGTGGTGCATGCATCTGAAATTCATATGCAGTGGCTGGAGGCCCTGGCACACCCATTCTCTTTCTCTCATTCTATCTGCCTATTTCTCTCTCTCCCTCTCTAAAGTCAATAAATAAATGAAAAAATATAGAATCTTATGCATGAAAGGGCAACTGGGATTCATTATGAAACTTTAATATCAACACGGTAATACAGGAGTTTGCAAAAACAGAAAAATCATCTGACATAGAGGGTCTTTAATCTTCGGAACCAAGAGCTTTGGAAGAATCACGGAAGATGACTTCCTCTTCTTAGCCTAGGAAGCGTTCTTAAAACATGTAAAGCTCTTCAGTCCTTAATATCAAAAGCCTTGTCTATGACTTAGTTATCTCTAGCTATGTAGTTCTGAAAGTAGTCTTTAGTGCTCAGATCTATTTTCCTCCATTTTTCCTCTCAGGCAACGATGGGGGTGTAGCAGACAGCTTCAGGATCACTGAGAAGAAGCTGGCCTGCCTTCATAGGATCAAACACAGAGAGCAGGAATGATGTCTGCTCAGCTCCCCTCCGGCAATTTCCAAGGTACACACTTGACTGCTTGTCCCCGTGTCCCGGTCACGCCTCCCCAAAGCCCGGAAAGCGCGCGCGCGCGCGCGCACACACACACACACACACACACACACACACACACACACACACGTCTGACGCTCAGGGGATACATCCAGGATAGGATATGCTTTGGGTCTCTGCACCTGTCCCAGGGCAATTGCACTGCAGCAAGCCCATTACAGTGACAAAGGCAAGAAAGCCATCACCTTCGCATGCATGCACACCGGCTAGGCAGCCTCATCCCCACAAGCTGGGCTTCAAACTCCCCTTATGTGCCCGCCCCAACCCCTCCACCATCCTCAAATCTAAGAGGGGACATGTCAAAAGGCAAAAGCCCCACCTGGTCTCCTTCTGTGCCTTCTGTGCCTCTTCTTGGAGCCAAAGAGTTGGACCCGGGAAAAGATGTTTAACTTGTTTTTGTCGCAGCTGGTCTTGCCTTTGCTCGGGCTTTGGTCGAGGCTGCGAGTTCAAGACAGTCTGAGAACACACAGTGGGTTCCGGGTCAGCCTGGCCTACAGCCACACCCGACCTCAAAAAACCATATTAATAATAATAACAATAACAAAAATAAAATAATAAATAATAAAATAAAATTTAAAAGTAAAATAAAATAATAAATAATGAAATAGAAAGTTAAATAAATAATAAATTAAGTTAAATTAAATTAAAAAGTAAAATAAGGTAATAAAATAATAAATAATAAGATAAATGATAAATACTAAAATAAAATGATAAATTATTACATAAATAATAGAATAAATAAAATAAAAAATAAGAAAATTGCAGTCAACTTGCTTAGAAGGAGGAGAAGGGTCGTGGCCATGAGTTTAAGGCCAGCCTGAGACGACAGAGTGGATTACGGGTCAGACTGGCCTAGAGCCACACCCTACCTCAATGGTAATCATAATAATGATGATGATAATAATAATAATGAAAATAATAAACAAATAAACTCGGGCTGGAGAGATGGCTCAGCAGTTAAGGGACATGCCTGCGATGCCTAAGGATTCAGGTGCGACTCTCCAGAACCCACATAAGCCAGATACACAATGTAGCGCATGCATCTGGAGTTCGTTTGCAGCAGCTGGAGGCCCTGGCATGTCCATTCACTCTTCTCTCTCTGCATCTCTCTGTCCCTCTCTATTTCTCTCTCTCTAATCAATAAGTAACTAAAGTATTTTTTAAATATGTATTTTCATTTATTTACTTATTAGACACACAGAGAGGTTGTGCACTGGACAGGCCTTGAGCCAGGATGCCAGCCATATGGCCTTGTAAGATTTCTTTATCTTTATTTCTTCCTTTAATGATTTACAGTTATTGCTGGGCGTGGTGACACACATCTTTAATCCCAGCACTTGGGAGGCAGAGGTAGGAGGATCACTGTGAGTTCAAGGCCACCCTGAGATGACTACAAAGTTAATTCCAGGTCAGTCTGAGCCAGAGTGGTGAGACCCTATCTCAAAAAACAAAAAACAAACAACAAAAAAATTACAGTTATTTATTCATTTATTACTTACATTTATTTATTATTATTTAGATTTATTTGCTATTTAAATTTATTATTATTTGTCTTTATTTCTTTATTATTGACATTTATTATTTACATTCATTTATTTAGTATTTATCCTTATTTGTTTATTATAGTTATTTATTTTTTATATTCATTTATTTAATATTTATACTGCTTTGTTTATTATACTTATTTAGTAATTATATTTATTTATTGTTTTATTTATTATTATTTATATTCATTTTTTGATATTTATCCTTATTTATCATATTTATTTATTGTTTTATTTACTATTTATATTCGCTTGTTTAATATTCATACTGATTTGTTTATTACATTTACTTACTTATCATATTAATTTATTGTTCTATATTTACTTATTATTTATATTCGTTGATTTAGTGTTTATTGTTTATTGTGTTGACTTATTCGTAGAAATTTATTTAATATTTATGCTTATACATTGATTTATATTTATTAATTGATTATTTATATGTATTTATATATTATTTATAATCGTGTGTTTAATATTTATCCTTATTTGTTTATTATATTTATTTATTATTTTATTTATTATGTGTATTAATTTATTTATCATTTATGTTCATTTATTTAATAGTCACCCTTATTTGTTTATTATATTTATTTATATATATTTACTTATTGCTTTTCTTATCTATTGGTTATATTCATTTACTTAATATTTATACTGATTTGTTTATAATGGTTATTTATCATATGTATTTATTGTTTTATTTTTATTATTTTGGTTTTTCTTTTTTTTTGTTTTTGTTTTTTTGTTTTTCCAGGTAGGGTCTCACCACTCTGGCCCAGGTTGACCTGGAATTAACTTTGTAGTTTCAGGGCGGCCTCGATCTCACAGCGATCCTCCTACCTCTGCCTCCCGAGTGCTGGGATTAAAGGCGTGCACCACCATGCCCTGCTATTTTTATTATTTATATTTGTTTGTTTAATATTTATCCTTATTCGATCATTCATATTCATTTATCATAATTATTTAATGTTGTTTTATTGATTGATTATATATATATCTATTTGTTCGTTTTATCATTTCACCATTTATTGGTGAGAGAGAGAGAATGGGACCGTCACATGCCATGGCCTCCCAGGGACCATGGGCACCGCTTTGTGCATTGGGACCTGGGGATTCGAACCTGGGTCCTTGGGCTCCGCTGGCAGGCGCCCTAACCGCTTAGCCACCTTGCCAGACCAAAAGTAGATTGAGCTCAATGAATGAAGCTGTCAGACAGCCTGAGAGAACAGAAACCAGCCCCTCAGTCCCTTACACTCTTCCGATTAAAGGAAGGAAGGAAGGAAGGAAGGAAGGAAGGAAGGAAGGAAGGAAGGAAGGAAGGAAGGAAGGAGAGGGAGGGAGGGAAGGAGGGAGAGGAGGGAGGAGGGAGGGAGGAAGCAAGGAAGGAAGGAAGGAAAGGGGAGGAAAAGACTTCTTTAACTGACAACTTCCATCAATAGAAACAATATAAAAAGATGAAAATATCATCCGTTTGTAGTGGTGGGATGCCCCCGCATTCATTCTCCCAGTTGAAAACCCTACAAGTTATCTGCTTTTTAGCGGTTTCTTGGGAGTCCCTGCTGGATACAGAAATCATGTCTGGGGTACCGACTGACTCCGGGTGCGGAACCGAAAATTATGTAGGAGACACAGACAAGGCTAGCATGTACCCCAACCGCCCTCCCCTCGCCTGGTGAAGAATGGGAAGAAGGGGCGGCGGGGGCAGCGCAGGCAGAGGCAATGTGTCAGTGAGGTACAGGACAGGGTAGGAGGTAAAGGCTCTCTCTCTCTCTCTCTCTCTCTCAAGAGACTCGTGACAGGATGGGAGTGGTGGGTGGCACTATGCATTCCCACACTCCCGCTTGAAAGAAATAGAGAGAGAGAATGGAAAAGACTTTTTTTTTTTTCTTTTCACGTCCTAACATATTGTGAAGAACTGTGACATGTGGGCATCACGTTGTGAGTGCTTGTTTCTTTAAGAGTGTTCACCTAAAAATCCATAGGAGAGACAGAAGAAACATACCATGTCCATCACAAAGCAAGCTCTGCTTTTAAGAAATGTCGGTTTTATTTTACTTAGAAAAACCTGCAGGGCAACTAGAAGAATCACAGCAGCGGTTAAAGGAAGGAGGAGGAGGAGAAGAAAGAATGGGCTGGGGAGGTAGAGGTGGTTGATCCTGTGGTTACTTAAAGGTGGGGTTCAATTCCCCACTAACCATGTAAAAGCAGGTACACGACGTGGCACTTGTGTCCTGAGTTAGTTCCCTTTGCAGTGGCAGGAGAGCCTAGCATTCGTTCTCCCACATGAAAATCCTACAAGTCATCTGTGTAAAATTAAACATTTTTTTCTTAGCGGTTTCTGATGAGTACCGGGCAACTCCAGTTACAGAACCAACAGTACGTAGGAGACAGTAGAAGGCTGGCATGTACACCAAATGCCCTCCCCTCACCCGGCGAAATGCGTAAGCCAGATGCATAAGGGGGCACATGCGTTTTGAGTTTGTTTGCAGTGGCTGAAGGCCTGGTGTGCCCATCCCAATCTCTCTCTCCCTCTCAAATAAATAAATATAAATAAAATACATTTAAAATGCTTTAAAAAAAGAATGGGAAGAACACACACACACACACACACACACACACACACACACACACACACACGGCATCCACAACAGTACTTAAACGTGAGACTGGAGTTCGTTTGCAGTGGCAGAAGACTCACCATTTGTTCATTCTCATCCATTCCTTTTTATCATCTATCTATCTATCTATCTATCTATCTATCTATCTATCTATCTACCTACCTACCTACCTACCTATCATCTCTCTGTATGTCTCTCTCCATGGTCTACCATTTCTCATCTCCTTAAATAAATAACTATAAATGATAGATAAGAAAGTAAAAAGCTGGGCGTGGTGGTGCATGCCTTTAATCCCAGCACTCGGGAAGCAGAGGTAGGAGGATGGCCATGAGTTCAAGGACAGTCTGAGACTACATAGGCTGAAGTCCAGGTCAGACTCTACTTCCAAAAACCAAAAGAAGAAAAAAGAGAAAGAGAACAAAATAAAAGAAAGTAGCAGTAAGAGTAAGAAGGGAGTGTGAGGACAGAATGAAAAATCCTACAGGTTATCTCTGTTGACCATTCAGAAAATATCTTTGTTTTTTTTTTTTTTTTTTTGACACATAGTAATTTAGATAAAGATCACAAAGCAGCCTAACATGGTGGTGAAGCCTTTTCACTCCAGTGCTCACTCACTCCAGATGCTGACTTAGGAGGATTTCCATGAGTTCCAGGCCCCTCTGGGGCTACAGAGTGAACTCTGCACGAACATGGCTGGTGTGGGTGAGGGCCTGTTTTCCCGACTTTCACCATCTCACATTTCAAACAGCAACCTCTAGATGGCACCCGGGTCCCAGGAAAGCATTTGGCTAACATCACTAGGATGGGTCGCTCTTCTCTCCTCCCCCTCCCCTCAAATAAAAGCAGAAGTCAAGCCGGGTGTGGTGGCGCATGTCTTTAATTCCAGCACTCGGGAGGCAGAGGTAGGAGCATGTCCATGAGTTCGAGGCCACCCTGAAACTACATAGTGAATTCTAGATCAGCCTGAGCTACAGTGAGACCCTAACTCAAAAAAAAAAAAAAAAAAAAAAAAAAAAAGCAGAAGTCACGCTGTTTCTGCTAGGGGTGGGGCACAGCGGGGAGGATGGCCTAAACAACAAGTGCCACATGATGTCTTAACAAGCATGGCCTGCCTCATCGGAGCCCAACACCCACCCCAGGGCAGGCTGCCATTGCCACAGGCAGATACACACACACATACAATCTCTCTTTGGCCTTTCTGTCCCACCCAGACTCACAGGGCTTGATGTTTTGATGGAGCCAGGCAAAATGAGTAGTCAGCTTGCTCACCAGGCTACCTATATTTCTAAGGGTGAAAACGACAGCCAGCCACTCCAAAAAATGCATCCATTGTCTGGAGAGAGGGCTCAGCGTCTAAAGGTTCCTGCTTGAAAAATCCATTCTAAAAAGAAAAAGAAATTTTTAAAAAAAAGAAAGAAAGAAAGAAAGAAAGAAAGAAAAAGAAAAATGCATTCAAAATAAAAAGGAAAAGAAAAGGGAAATGCATTCAAGAGCCTGACCCTCACCTCCATAGATCTGTATTTTCTTCTCTTGACTTTTCCTCTCCCTCCTGCTTTTCTTAAAACAATGATGTCCAATTTGTTAACTTTTACACTTAAAACAAATGACAGTAAAGTTTTATTTAAAGATAAATAATTTTTGGAAATTTTAGATTTTAGGAACATATTTTAGGAAATCACTTTAACATTTAACATTACAATACGCTAGCAGTTTTTCAAGGTCTGAGCGACCTCCATAACGTGACATCACTATGGCCAGCTTGGCCTACATTCCAGCAAGCAGGCAGAAAACTCACACGCAGCCACGTGCACAAAATGGTGCCTACATCTGGAGTGTATTTGCAGTGCCTGGAGGCCCTGTTGTGCCCATTCTCCCTCTCTTTCCCCCTCCCCCAATAATAAATAAGAATACACTCTGAAGGCCTGGCGTGGTGGCGCACGCCTTTAATCCCAGCACTCAGGAGGCAGAGGTAGGAGGATTGCCATGAGTTCAAGGCCACCCTGAGACTACAGAGTGAATTCCAGGTCAGCCTGGGCTAGAGTGAGACCCTACCTCGAAAAACCAAAAAAAAAAAAAAAAAAAAAAAAAAAAAAAAAAAAAAGGAAGGAGATGGCTCCATGGTGAAGGTTGCTGGCCTCCCAAGCAAGGTTAGATTCCCCAGTACCCACAATACAGCCATGTGCACAAAATGGCACGTGCATTTGCAGTGCCTGGAGGCCCTGTTGTGCCCATTTTCTCTCTCCCTCCCCCCTCTGTCATAAATAAATAAAAAATGAAATTTTAAGCTGTGCGTGGTGGCGCACGCCTTTAATACCAGCACCGGGAGGCAGAGATAGGAGGATCGTATCACTGTGAGTTCGAGGCCACCCTGAGAATACATAGTGAATTCCAGGTCGGCCTGGGCTACAGAGAGACCCTACCTCGAAAAACAAAACAAAACAAAAATAAATGAAATTTTAAAGAAAAAAATAGTGTATGTGTCTGGGAGCAAGAGTTCCTAGGGTGCCAATACATGCCTATATAAATAAAAAAGAAAAAGAAAAAGAAAAGAAAACAGAGAGGAAGGCTGGGGAAATGGCTCTGGGGTCAAAGGTGCTTGCCTGCAAGGCCATGTTGGATTCCCCAGGACACACATACAGCCATGTGCACAAAATGGCACATGCATCTGGCATGCATTTTCAGTGCCTGGAGGCCCTGTTGTGCCCATTCTCCCCCCCCCCTCTCTCTCTATATATATATATCAAATAAAAAAGGAAAGAAACAGGAGGAAGGCTGGCTGGAGATAATGGCTCTGTAGTCAAAGGTGCTTGCTGCTTGCAAAGCTTGTAGGCCCAGGTTATATTCCACAGTTGGACCCACACATGTGAAGCTAGAAGTGGGTATGTCAGAAGCTTTGCAAGCTCCAGAACCAGTTATAAGTAAGACAGTGGCTCAAAAGCAGACCAGGTGAAAGAAAGATGGATGGATGAGGACTTCTAACATGTTTTGTTCCACCCTGGTCAGTGAAGGCCAACAAAACCACCTCCTTCTCTCCATAGGTGAGCTTATGCATTTTCAGTCTTTTTCTATAAAGAACACATTTTAAAGTTTTTTTGGTTATTCTTTTCTTTCTTTGAACTGTCTGCCTGTTTCCTAGTTTTTTGTTTTGTTTTGTTTTTGTTGACTGGAAACTTTATCTGTAGCCCCAAGCTGGCCTGGAACTCCAAGAGCTAAAAATGGAGATCAGAGTTTAAAAGACAGGCATGGTGGCTCATGCCTTCAATCCCAGCACTCAGGAGGCAAAGGTAGGAGGATCTCAGGTAGTTCAAGGCCACCCTGAGACTACATAGTGAATTCCAGGTCAGCCTGAGCAAGAATGAAACCCTACCTCGAAAAACCAATAAATAAATAAATAAAGAAGTAAATAAAAGTAAAAAAAAAAAAAAAAAGGAAATCAGAGCTGGGTGTGGTGGCACATGCCCTTAATCCCAGCACCCAGGAGGGGCTCAGGAATTTAGGAGGATTCCCGTGAGTTCCAAGCCATCCTGGGCTGGACAGAACAAGAGATTTTGAGTCTATCCTGAGCTAGAGGGTGGTGTACCCATTCCACCTCCACCTCAGTTTTCTGTTTCTTTGCTTGCAAATAATTAAACAAATGCGTGGTGCATGTGTCTATATTCACACCCCAAGGAAGTAAGCAAATTATAGAAATAAAATGAGATACCTTAAAATAAGAAGAAAATGTCAAAACAAGAGCAAAGAAATCACACACACACACACACACACACACACACACGCACACCAAGTCTGTGTCTTGGATGGGTGCTGACTGCCACCTGCTGGAACTATGGTGGTACTGTTTATGTGTGGAATTGCACCAAAATGGAGTCAAATAGATTGGGAGCGCAGAGACACAGGATGCTGGGAGAGGGGACACATGTGTATGGTGGGAGGGATGGAGGAGCCCTAGGGTGACTCTACTTGAAATCTCTCTGCCCAGTATTGATCATCACTGAATATAAAAGACCCCTACTGTAGGCAAGTTACACTTGTTTTGTTTTTTTTCTAGGGAGGTAGGTCTGGCTCTAATGGGTAGTGACCGTCATATTTTTACATGGTATCTTCCTCCTTTACAACTGTCCACCATTTTTAGATAGGGAGGATCTCTCATTTCGCTGCTCATTGGGCCCTGGTGCCCACTCTCTCTCCCTCTCGCTCCTTTTATTTAAATAAATTTAAAAATTTTGCGGACGTGGTGGCGCACACCTTTAATCCCAGCACTTGGGAGGCAGAGGCAGGAGGATTGCCATGAGTTCAAGGCCACCCTGAGAATATAGAGTGAATTCCAGGTTAGCCTGGGCTAGAGTGAGACCCTGCCCTGGAAAACAAAACAAAACAAAATAAATTTTAAAAATTAAAACATATTATTTATCTCCAAGAGTCAAATGTGATGCATTGGTCAGTAATTCCAGCATTTGAGAAGTCGAGGCCTGAGTTGCAGTCGTCTTTGCTCTATATTGTGTTCAAGATCAGCCTAGGGGGTCTATCTCACCTCCACCACAAATTAATGTTCAGATGCCAGCCAGGTATGGTGGCGCTCGCCTTTAATCCCAGCACTTATGAGGCAGAGGTAGGAGGATTGCTGTGAGTTCAAGGCCACCCTTAGAATACGTAGTGAATTCCAGGTCAGCATGAGCTGCAGTGAAACCCTACATCGAAAAAAAAAAAAAAAGTTCAGAAGGCATCCAGGCCTCTTGGAGTTGTAGGAAAGACTTTCTGGAGTCTTCTCTGTCTATGAGCCATCTTTTCTCAGAGATCAAAGACATGGACCCTGGATCAGTATTAAGTAATACTGAAGCATGGAAACTAAAACAGAATGAATGAGTTACTCTCTTTAGAGCTATGACCTTATCATTCCCTACTAAAGTTAAAGGGGAGGAACCACACGTGACAAATTGTCACTTGGGCTCATCTTACCTTGAAGATCATCTGGGAAAGTTCTTTGTTGAAAGTGGTTCCTCCAGTACTGTTGCAAAGTGGAGACTTGCTCTTGATCCAGGCACTCGCTATCTGAGACCCCTTGCCTTTGCAGAAAACCACTGACTTCTCCACCCTGAGTTTGCCATCGTCCTCTGCTGGCAGACTTCTGTCACAGGCATCTGACACTGGAAATTTGATGCTATTGACCCGAGTCAACTATGTCACACTGCATTCGCTTTGCAACAACCCTAAACCCATCTGACAGATGAAAGTGGCTGCTCCCTTGCTGTTTCCAAGCGTTTAAAGACATTATAAGTGTCTTTTGGTCATTTGTAAAATTGGCAAGCCTAGAAATGTTCTTCTCTTGCTACCCAAGTTGTCAATTGCACCAACAAGAAGGTGATAAAATAAGAGAGAGAGACGTGAATGGGGCACATTCACAGCATTGTTTTCATCTTCAGGTATCCCGCAGTTTTAGGAACGTTCCCTTTGTAATAGCGGGCTGGGGAGATGGCTGAGGTTAAAACCTAAGGTGGGGGGGTGAGCTGTGATTAAAGGAACCCAAAGAGTACCTCTTCCCAGCCCAAGCCTGGTCCACAACAATATTTCTGCAACCTGATATGCTATTTTACACAAAAGAGAAATTCAGTGCCAAGAGGCTTGCTGAACTTCAGTGATTCCTTGTCCTGGAACGTCACCTGGTGGGCATGAGAACTCTCCTCCCAAGAAGCAAATCCTGTTTGTCCTCATTTGCATGGTGCGCATTGCTTGCTGGGAAATTGCATGTGGTCACTCACCCTAACCGAAGAAGGACTGCTGAAATATAGATACCTTTGCCCCAAGAACATGCTCATTTGAACATTCAAGAATGTTCTTTGTTTTAAGTGTAAAAGGTAGATGGTTTCACTCTTTTTCTACTTTCTGGCTTAAGTTTTGTCCTTTTGGTAGTCCTCCTCTTCGCTGTAAGAGGCACGTATCACTATTCCCTGATCTCATTTGAGAACAATAAGAAAAAGAAAAAACTACAGATGCACGTGCTCCTGGCTAACATGACTACTGGGAAGCCAGGCATCGAGCTGGGGGTTTTAGGCTTTATAAGCAATCTCTTCACTTTTCAGGCATCTCTCAATTCCTCTACTTTCTGTAGCTAATAGTCGTGGTACCACACACCGTGGTTGAGATGGGAATCACTCTGCCTTAAAGAAAGCATTTTAATCATTTATTTGCAAGCCGACAGAAAGGGGAAAAGAATGGACACCCCCAGGCTTCTAGCCACTATAAAGGAACTCCATTTTGTGCATCTTGCTTTGCGTGGGTATCGGGAAATTCAACTTGGAATTTGTCATTAGGTTTTCCAGGGAAACGTCTCAACCACTGAGCCATCCTCTCTCCCTCTCTCTCTCTCTCTTTTCAAAGAAACTTGTTAAACCACGTATGTTTTAGTATAGTGGAAGAAAGCAAAACAACTTTTCAAATAGTCCTGGATGTTCCTGAAGTTTCAAGCTCACTTCAAAGGCTAGACTGATGATAATCTCTTCAAGTGCGTTCCTTCAGATACCTGCCTCTTAGAGAACATTGGAATGTATACGCACACAGATGATACATGAGAATTTCTCCTCCCAATTATACCTATTTGCTACAATTCCAGGGCACAAGATTTTGGGGGGATTTTCTTTCTTTTTTTTCTTTTCTTTCTTTCTTTCTTTTTTTTTTTTTTTGTTTGAGTATTAATTCTTATTAAACTTGACCTTTGAATTTTATTTTATATTTTGGTTCTTTTCAAGGTAGGGTCTCATTCAAGCCCAGGCTGACATTGAACTCACAGAGATAGAAGAGAGACAGACAGAGAGAATGGGCATGCCATGAACCTTTGCAGACATGAGTTAGTAGAACTACAAAAGAAAGCGTAGAACATAAAGAGATTAAAGCCTTTAATATGATCATGTTTTTGTTAAGTTAGACAAGTTAAAAACTTTAACTGGCTGGAGAGATGGCTCAGTGGTGGAGGTGCTTGCCTGCAAAGGCTGATGATCCTGGTTCAATGCCCCAGTACCCATGTAGAGCCAGATTTACAAATGGGCACATGTATCTGGAGTTTGTTTGCAGTGGCTGGGGCCCTGGCATGCCCATTCTCTCTGTCTGTCTCTCTTCTATCTCTCTGCTTGCAAATAAAGAAAAATATTTTTTAAAAACCTTTAAAAAACTATTGAAAAATAGACACAGATAGAAAAGCAATACTCTTTTATCATAATGCCACAACTATGGGTTAAAGTTTTCCTAAAAACTCTGCCTCCTCAGTGCTAGAATTAAAGGTGTGCGCAACCATGCGTGGCAAACTTGGCATTTTTTTATTTTTATTTTTTTGGTTTTTAGAGGTAGGATCTCTCTCTATTCAGGCTGACTGACCTGTAATTTGAGGGTGGCCTCAAACTCACATGGATCCGCCTACCTCTGCCTCCCAAGTGCTGGGATTAAAGGTGTGCACCACCATGCCCAGCTTCCATATATATATTTTTTTATCTCTGTTTCATTCACCACAATCTTGCCTATCTTTCATTTTGAATCATCATAATGTATCTGTCTTCAAACGTGTTTCACTGAGCATTCAAACTGACACTGACCTAATCTCCCTTGACATTTAAGCATTTCAGATTCTCTTTATCTTGTTACTATTAGATGATGATGATGATGATGATGATGATGATGATGATGATGAGTGTGTGTACAGAATCCTCAGCAGTTATCACTGCATTATGCCACATCTGATCCATTACATGTATGAGATTCTTTTCCCTGATCTGCTTTCTCACTTTTTCTCTTGTATTGTTGCCTAGTGACATTACATACAATCAGGATATATATATATATTTGTTTTTTGAGGTAGGGTCTCACTCTAGACCAGGCTGACCTGGAATTCACTATGTAGTCTCAGAGTGGCCTCGAACTCATGGTCATCCTCTTACCTCTGACTTCTGAGTGCTGTGATTAAAGGCATGCACTACCATGCCCAGCTTGGTTTCCTTTCTGCAGTACTATTTTATAATCTTATCCATGAACCTTTGCAGACATGAGTTAGTAGAACTACAAAAGAAAGCGTAGAACATAAAGAGATAAAGCCTTTAATATGATCATGTTTTTGTTAAGTTAGACAAGTTAAAAACTTTAACTGGCTGGAGAGATGGCTCAGTGGTGGAGGTGCTTGCCTGCAAAGGCTGATGATCCTGGTTCAATGCCCCAGTACCCATGTAGAGCCAGATTTACAAATGGGCACATGTATCTGGAGTTTGTTTGCAGTGGCTGGGGCCCTGGCATGCCCATTCTCTCTGTCTGTCTCTCTTCTATCTCTCTGCTTGCAAATAAAGAAAAATATTTTTTAAAAACCTTTAAAAAACTATTGAAAAATAGACACAGATAGAAAAGCAATACTCTTTTATCATAATGCCACAACTATGGGTTAAAGTTTTCCTAAAAATATAAATTATTCATTGAAGACTTAATAATATAGCCATTTTTCTTATATACACAGAAGCTTATCCAGTTTCTTAACGTTACTGTTGTTGTTGTTGTTGTTGTTGTTGTTGTTGTTGTTTTGAGGTAGAGTCTCGCTGTAGCCAAGGTTGTCCTGGAATTCACTATGTAGTCTCAGGGTGGCCTCAAATTCATGTCAATCCTTCTACCTCTGTCTCCCGAATGCTGGAATTAAAGGTGTGCACCACTATACCCAGTCTGATTTGTGAGATTACATTTTCTGTAATTTTTTTTTGTGAAATGAAATGTAGTATACAGATCTTTGACAAGCACAGAAACTGAACATTTTACATTTAGAACTTATATACTAATTCTACAAAGAAATTAATTCCAATCTAATAAAAGCTTTTACTGTACATTATATAGAGGAATTTGCCATTTAGCAATTTTCTGTCATACATTTGTTATTCATGACTACCTAAAAATGAGGTAGGATTAATTAAATATTTTCAAACTGGTTTTGGAAAGAAATCACTACCAAAATCTATAGCCTGATTAAACTGTCTTACGACCCCAATGAAAAATTTCCTGCACAATCAAGTAGCATTTTAAGGTTTCATGCAATATTTAATAAATCAACAATGTAATTTTAATAGGTTTCAAGGATATATCTAAGCTTAAGTAAGTTATTTTTAGGCCTTTTATAGCTCTGAAATGCATTCTAATCCAGTCACACATCTTAAGTTGGCATATCAAGAAATAAAAATAATTCAAAATAAAATTAACAAGTAATGATGAAAGTGTTCTATAGAAATGCATGGAGGAGATTGATGTGGCCACAAATGGTGTTCCTCAGTCATTTGGGGACTTTTAGGAAGCAGGCTAGGGTTTGTATTATGTTGTGTGAACACAGCATAGCATACATGAAGACAACTATGTCACACATGACACAGTCACATTGACAAGGTAGGTTGTTATCTTTGTTCCTCTTTGAAGGGAATGGGGTTCACTCTTGGGGATCTTTCAGGCTGTCATTTGTTTTCATTTCCTTGGCTAAGCTATCTGGTGGATGCCTTTGGTCCTGAGAGCTGTCATGCAGAACTGGCATTTCTCTGGATCCAGCAGCTGAGTTTGTGAGGCTTGGGGTTCTTGTAGTGTTAAGCAATCTTAGCATAGTCACTTTGGATTAGCAAGTGTGAGAAATACTGTTTGGATATTCATAAAGAAAGGTAGAAGTAGGCCTGATATGAGGCAATGCATGTATCTCTTGAGGGTCTGATGCATGAGATATTGGCTTTGTGTATGAAGTCTGTGTTCTATCATTTCCCCCTCACACCACTAATTGGTGACTTCAGAATCTCCTGATTTTTCTTTCTACAACTGTCATCTATAGCAGTCATCCTGTGTTTCTGAAACCAGGATTCAGTCCTTGATACTTGTACTTTCAGAGACAAGTGAGAAAAGAGAAGAATTCCACCTTAAATCTGTGCTGTATTGGGAGAGCTGGAAATTTGGGATAAGAAAGGATTCTTCTCTTGGAGAGATCTTGTAGTTCATCTATAGCTAACAGTAAATATAGGAGGGGAAAGAAAGGCAGTATTTTAAATATTTTTTGAGAAGTAATCAGTTATGACTCTGAGATTTATGGTGTTACTGGTTCTATGTGTCTTCTTGTGGACCTATGGACTCTTCTGTCCATGTAGTGAGGGTTTCATATAGACCAAAGTCAGTAGCCCATGCATTCCTCTGACTCTCCATTTTGGTTACATCTAGATCAAAAGTTAACACAGGACAAATCAAGACCAGTGTGTGTGTGTAGATTACTTCATATAAAACATGTCTCCATTTTACCATTATCACTCTTTTAAAAAAGATATTTTTATTAGATATGGACATAATTAGTATGTAAACAACACATGATTGTACCATCCTTTCCCACTTCCCTGCCCCTTTTCTGAAGAGGCCTTCCTCATTGGTGATGCAGGTCAGTCTCTGTGGATTGTAATCATGCATTACGGGGCAGCAATCAGTTATGGGGGAGAGGCAATGTCTCTATACAAAATGTCCCAACTTGTGGCTCTAACAATCTTTCTTTCCCCTCTTCCGCAAAATTTCCTGAGCCATGTTGGGTGGGTTTTAAGTCTACTTCAGTGAAGGTCTCTGAGGAGCATCTGGATCTCTGGTTTGGTAGGTGTTGAATGTCCTCTGTGTCTATCTCCTTCACCCTTGTGCTGGATCAGGTTCACCAATAAAGCAGCACTCTTTTATTTCCCCAATTCCTCTGTGGTGAAGTGTGCTGGATCGTGTATCTCCCCAGATCCTGCTCCCTCTGAAAAAGAGAAGCAGAATTTCCATCAGAGTGAAGTCATTATCAGTTAAATTAGATAACTACTATTAATTTAGAAAGAATTTAAAGGTTGTAGACCCACTTATATGCCAACATTAGTGGGAACTTGATATTGGGAAGCAAAATTGTTATCAGGATATGATTCTGACTTGTTTCCCAGTTCCAGATATGTTTTTCTTTCCACGGAGCAGATGTGTTAGCCAATCCAAGAGCAGCTTGTCACCCACCATAGCTGTGTGTGACTACTGCACTTGTGTGAGCATCATGTCAGGTTGTTGGCTACTGAGTCACTTAGACTTTTAGTTGCTCAGACGGATGTTGGCCACTTTTCCCCGGTAGCTCACGTGTTCACCTTCCAGCACTAGATGGGATAGTTGTCTGGGGAGTGGCTCACTTCCAGATTCCAACCAGATCTCTCCATGGTCCGTGCCAATAGCATATGGTGTCTTCAGCAGTAGGGTCTTAACATTAACCTCTGGTGGGTAATCAAGTTCTCTGTCGGAAGTCTGTCTTGTTTGCTTTGGGAGAGCTAGTAGGTCTCTCTGATCAACAGTTCATTGTGGATGTAAACCACATCCTGGTACAGGGAATTGCAGACCAGCACCAGGGGAAAAGAGAAATGGAAAAAAGACAGAGAAGAGAAACAGGAGAAATTTAAGGTTAGGTTTCATCTCACCCTCTCCAGAGCCTTTGATTCAGGTGCTCCCCCTAAGGTCCTCTTGAGGGTTCCTCCTTTAATCTGACTTCCAGGATATAGGATTGTATGGTACCAGTTCAATTTGGGTTCAGTTTTGTGTACCCTTTCCCTTCCCCCAAGCCCTACCTTCCCTACTGTCCAAGCTTTGAGATGCTATTCAGGTATGTCAGCAACTCGGGCTGTTCCAGGTTAGAAACGGCAAGGGAGTGAGACCATGTGATGATTATCTTTCTGTGATTGTGTGAGCTCACTTAGAATGATCTGTTCCAAGATCGACCATTTTTCTACAAATATCAATATGTCATTTTTTCTTACTTCTGAGGAGAATTCCGTCATGTACATATACTATATCTTGGTTATCCATTCATCCAATGATGGGCACCTGGGTTGATTCTACTTTTTAGCTATTATGAATTGAGCAGCTATAAACAAGGCTGAGCGGATAGCTCTGAATGTGGAGCTTTTAGGGTAAATAGCCAGTAAGGGAAGACCAGGGTCTGTTGGTAACTCTATTGTCATCCTCTTCAGGAGTCTCTATAATGCTTTCCATACTGGTTGTACCAGTTTACATTCCACCAACAGTGAATGAGTGTTCCTATTTCTCCACATCCTTGACAACATTTGTAACATTTGTTTTCTTTTTTCTTT
The DNA here is from genome assembly GCA_036365145.1 of Orientallactaga sibirica. Lineage (NCBI taxonomy): Eukaryota > Metazoa > Chordata > Mammalia > Rodentia > Dipodidae > Orientallactaga > Orientallactaga sibirica. Next base: position 7,620,719 of record JAEOAD010000463.1, on the reverse strand, counting down.
TTCTTTTTTTCTTTCTTTTTTTTTTTTTAAAGTTTTTCAAGGTAGGGCTTCACTCTTGTCCAGGCTGACCTGGAATTCACATCTATGTAGACTACGTCTATGTAGTCTCAGGGTGGCCTTGAACTCACAGTGATTCTCCTACCTTGGCCTCCTGAGTGCTGGGATGGTGTGTGCCACCATGCCTGGCTTTAATGAGTTTTTAAATAAACCTAATACATACAAATAATTTTTTTTTTTTTTTTGTGGAGATAGGGGTGAGACAGCGCCTTTGTCGCGGCTAGCTTCTTAACACCTGACCAAGAGCAGCTTGTGGGAGGAAAGGGTTTATTTTGGCTTACAGACTGGAGGGGAAGCTCCATGATGGCTGGGGAAAATGACGGCATGAGCAGAGGGTGGACATCACCTCCTGGCCAACATCAGGTGGACCACAGCAGCAGGAGAGTGTGCCAAACACCAGCAAGGGGAAGCTGGCTTTAACACTCAGAAACTCACCCCCAATAACATATCACCTCCAAGAGGCTCCAATTCCCAAACTGTCACCAGCTGGGGACCTAACATTCAGAACACGTAAATTTATGGGGTCATCTGAATCAAACCAGCATGGCCTTGTACATGCTAAGCATGTGCTTTACCATGCTTCACTTAAAGCCCTTAAACTCCTTCACTATCTGCTCAGTTGCTCCCTCCTCCACCGGGTCTTCTCACGTCTCCCATGGAGACAGTGCCTCAGCTTCTGCAGCAGTACTGTGTCTTCCACAGTTTGCCATTATGACATTAAGTAATTAAGTAAGTAAATTTCTTTAAACATTTTTTCTCATTACAACATTTTCTGTTTAATATATTTTTATTTATTTGAGAGAAAGAAAGAGGCAGAGAGAGAGAGAGGGAGAGAGAATGGACACACCAGGGCCTCCAGCCACTGCAAACAAACTCCAGATGCTTGTGTCCCCTTGCGTATCTGGCTTACATGGGTCCTGGAGAATCGAACTGGGATCCTTGGGCTTTGCAGACAACCTCTAAGCCATCCCTCCAACCCAACATGTTCTGTTTAAATGTGAGGTACTAAGGAAGAAAGAGACAATAAATGCAATGCAAAGTAGTAAACAGACTTATCCTCTCCGTGAAATGACAAAAACATTAACAAAATATACCAAAGGTTTTTCAAGACAGCAGTCATCAAAAACAGAGGCTAGTGATTCCATGCCACGTGATTACCTCAGCTTATTACCACAAAAGCATTTCTCAGATGTTGTGCAGGGCAGGTAACCAGGTGGGCTATGATTTGAGGACACAGAACTGAGAGACCACGGAAATCAAGAGGGATAAAGTTTCATGGGACAGTGAATTAGAAAAAAGAGAACTAACTGCATTAAGAGGGTACACTGAAAACCCACTAGGATCAGCAGAGTAGTGGTCAGTGCATATGGGGGAGGAAAGGGCTTGAGGCTGGGGGAGGAGTCAAGAGAGAGGAGGAAAAAGGGAAGTAGGGGCACACAATAATCAAATTCTCAAAATCATGATAAAGAGATAAAATGGGGACATGAAAACACACCAGCAGGGCCACATGTTACAAGTATAAAAACAGGGTTTATTAGAGAAGAAAGCCCAAGTGGCTCCTTGGTTTAGGGGCATAACTACCACTTAGGATGTGTGTGTGTGTGTGTGAAGAAACCTGTAAGTAGGAAGCGGTGGCATGCATCGTAATTCCATTAATCTAAAATCACAGCTTAGGCCAGGCGTAGAGGCTGCACAAGCACTGCAGTGACATCTACAGAGAGGTGTGTTCTGCTTATTACACCAGACCTGCAGAAGCGATTTTCAGCCAAATGGCCAAAGTGCAGTAGAAAGTGAGCTCCAAGGTGACATCCAGGTTTGTCCCTCTAGATGTCTGGAGATGTGGTTTGACTCAGGAACTATCTGAATTTACATAGGCCGTCTTCTTGTCATCATTCTACTACTGCAATAAGTACCTGAGATCAATCAATTTAGACAGGAAGGGTTTATCTTGACCCACCGTGTTGGAGGTTTCAGTACACACGGTTGGTTGGCTCCGTTATTTCTGGACCTGTGGCAAGTCAGCATTCATAGTGGGGAGAGTTTGGTGGAGAAAGCTGTTCACCTCATCTTCTTAACACCTGACCAAGAGCAGCTTGTGGGAGGAAAGGGTTTATTTTGGCTTACAGACTGGAGGAAGCTCCATGATGGCTGGGAAAATGACGGCATGAGCAGAGGTGGACATCACCTCCTGGCCAACATCAGGTGGACCACAGCAGCAGGAGAGTGTGCCAAACACCAGCAAGGGGAAGCTGGCTTTAACACTCAGAAACTCACCCCCAATAACATATCACCTCCAAGAGGCTCCAATTCCCAAACTGTCACCAGCTGGGGACCTAACATTCAGAACACGTAAATTTATGGGGTCATCTGAATCAAACCAGCATGGCCTTGTACATGCTAAGCATGTGCTTTACCATGCTTCACTCAAAGCCCTTAAACTCCTTCACTATCCGCTCAGTTGCTCCCTCCTCCACCGGGCCTTCTCACGTCACCCGTGGAGACAGTGCCTCAGCTTCTGCAGCAGTACTGTGTCTTCCACAGTTTGCCATTATGACATTAAGTATTAAGTAAGTAAATTTCTTTAAACATTTTTTCTCATTACTACATTTTCTGTTTAATATATTTTTATTTATTTGAGAGAGAGAAAGAGACAGAGCGAGAGAGAATGGACACACCAGGGCCTCCAGCCACTGCAAACGAACTCCAGATGCTTGTGTCCCCTTGCGTATCTGGCTTACATGGGTCCTAGAGAATCGAACCGGGATCCTTTGGCTTTGCAGACAACCTCTAAGCCATCCCTCCAACCCAACATGTTCTGTTTAAATGTGAGGTACTAAGGAAGAAAGAGACAATAAATGCAATGCAAAGTAGTAAACAGACTTATCCTCTCTGTGAAATGACTAAAACATTAACAAAATATACCAAAGGTATATTTTGATGACAGCAGTCATCAAAAACAGAGGCTAGTGATTCCATGCCACGTGATTACCTCAGCTTATTACCACAAGAGCATTTCTCAGATGTTGTGCAGGGCAGGTAACCAGGTGGGCTATGATTTGAGGACACAGAACTGAGAGACCACGGAAATCAAGAGGGATAAAGTTTCATGGGACAGTGAATTAGAAAAAAGAGAACTAACTGCATTAAGAGGGTACACTGAAAACCCACTAGGATCAGCAGAGTAGTGGTCAGTGCATATGGGGGAGGAAAGGGCTTGAGGCTGGGGGAGGAGTCAAGAGAGAGGAGGAAAAAGGGAAGTAGGGGCACACAATAATCAAATTCTCAAAATCATGATAAAGAGATAAAATGGGGACATGAAAACACACCAGCAGGGCCACATGTTACAAGTATAAAAACAGGGTTTATTAGAGAAGAAAGCCCAAGTGGCTCCTTGGTTTAGGGGCATAACTACCACTTAGAATGTGTGTGTGTGTGTGAAGAAACCTGTAAGTAGGAAGCGGTGGCATGCATCGTAATTCCATTAATCTAAAATCACAGCTTAGGCCAGGCGTAGAGGCTGCACAAGCACTGCAGTGACATCTACAGAGAGGTGTGTTCTGCTTATTACACCAGACCTGCAGAAGCGATTTTCAGCCAAATGGCCAAAGTGCAGTAGAAAGTGAGCTCCAAGGTGACATCCAGGTTTGTCCCTCTAGATGTCTGGAGATGTGGTTTGACTCAGGAACTATCTGAATTTACATAGGCCGTCTTCTTGTCATCATTCTACTACTGCAATAAGTACCTGAGATCAATCAATTTAGACAGGAAGGTTTATCTTGACCCACCGTGTTGGAGGTTTCAGTACACACGGTTGGTTGGCTCCGTTATTTCTCGACCTGTGGCAAGTCAGCACTTCATAGTGGGGAGAGGGAGAGTTTGGTGGAGAAAGCTGTTCACCTCATGGCTGCCAGGAAGCAGACACAGAAAGAAGGGAGTGGCATCCCACAGTCCCTTTTCTTTTTTCTTTTCTTTTCTTTCTTTCTTTTTTTTTTTTTTTGGTTTTTCGAGGTAGGGTCTCACTCTGGTTCAGGCTGACCTGGAATTCACTTTGTAATCTCAGGGTGGCCTCGAACTCTGGCGATCCTCCTACCTCTGCCTCCCGAGTGCTGGGATTAAAGGCGTGCGCCACCACGCCTGGCCCACAGTCCCTTTTGAGGAAACATCCTTAATGGCTTAATGACTCCTGCTATGTCCCACCTCTTAAAGGTTTCCAGGACCTTGAAAGCTCAGAGCTGGGGACCAAGCCTTTGACATTTATCTTTAGACGACATTCTTTTTTTTTTTTAATTGTTTTTATTTTTATTTATTTATTTAAGAGTGACAGACAGAGAATGAGGCAGGGAGAAAGAGAGAGAGAGGGAGAGAAAACAGGCATGCCAGGGCTTCCAGCCACTGCAAACAAACTCCAGATGCATGCACTACCTTGTGCATCTGGCTTATGTGGGTCTTGGGGAATACAGCCTCAAACCGGGGTCCTTAGGCTTCACAAGCAAGCACTTAACTGCTAAGCCATCTTTCCAGCCCAAGGACATTCTTTTTTAAAAATTTTTTTAATTATTTTATTTATTTTTGGAGACACACACACACAGAGCGAGAGAGCGAGAGAGAGAGAGAGAGAGAGAGAGAGAGAGAGAGAGGGAGGGAGAGAGAGAGACGGAGAGAGAGAGGGAGACAGATAGAGATGGGCGCGCCAGCAGTCTCTCAGCTGCTGTGAACTTAATCCAGATGCGTGCGCCCCCTTGTGGTCAAGTGCGGCATAGCGCCCTTGCAACACTGTATCTGGCTAAACGTGGGACCTAGAGATTGGAACTGCTGGAGATTGGAACCAGAGTTCTTAGGCTTAGCAGGCAGTACCTTAACCCCTAAGCCATCTCTCCAGCCCAGGACATTCTTTTTTTTTTTTAAAATATTTATTAGAGAACAAAAAGGAGGGAAGGAGGGAGAGATATGAATGAGCATGCCAGGGCCTCCTGCTGCTGCAGCAAATGAAATCCAGATGCACGCGCCACTTTGAACAACTGGCTTTACGCGGGTACTTACTTAGCAAGTAAACACCTTTCACTGCTGAGATCTCTCTCCAGCCCTAGAGGACTTTTTTTTTTTTTTTAATTACTTTGAGATAGGGTCTCACTCTAGCCCAGACTGACCTGGAATTAGTAGTGTCAGGCTGGCCTCAAACTCACAGAAATCCTCCTACTTCTGCCTCCTGAGTGCTGGGATTAAAGGTAGCTAGAGGATATTCTTTTTTTTTTCTTTTTATATTTTATTCATTTATTTATTTGAGAGAGAAAGATAGAGAAAATAGACACACCAGGGCCTCCAGCCACTGCAAACGAACTCCAGATGCATGCATCCCCTTGTGCATCTGACTTATGTGGGTCCTGGAGGATCGAACTGGGATCTTTTGGCTTTGCAGGCACACGCCTTAACCACTAAGCCATCTCTCCAGCCCAAGAGGCCATTCTTAATTCACCTGTACTACCAATTGTGCTTTGATGGGACTTGATTACATTTAGTTGCTATTCAGCATGAAGACACTTGCCTTGTAACCATAACCTGAATTGGTCTTTCCTTCTTTCTTTCTTCCTTCCTTCCTTCCTTCCTTCCTTCCTTTCTTTCTTTCTTTCTTTCTTTCTTTCTTTCTTTCTTTTCTTTCTTTCTTTCTTTCTTTCTTTCTTTCTTTCTTTCTTTCTTTCTTTCTTTCAAAGAAGGAACAAGAGGCCGACGTCTATGGTTTGGGTAATCACTATTCTATCAAAGTAAATTTATTTATTTATATTTATTTATGTATTTATTTTTTGGCTTTTTGAGGTAGGGTCTCACTCTGGTCCAGGCTGACCTGGAATTAACTATGTAGTCTCAGGGTGGCCTTGAACTCACGGAGATCCTCCTACCTCTGCCTCCTGAGTGCTGGATTAAAGGTGTGCACCACCACAACCAGCTCAAAGTAAATTTATTTTTGTGATAAGGTTCTCCTGTAGCCCAGTGTGGTCTTGAACTCACTATGTAACTGAAGCAGACATTGAGCCACCAATCCTCTTGCCTCCATCTCTAATTGCTGGGATTGTAGGTGTGTGCCACCATGCCCAGTTACCAAAGTAAATGTAAATACTGAAAGATATGATGACACTTATAAACACAGTATGCTCTCAAGTTTAGCTCCATCATAATTAATGGGAGTAGCTGACCTGTAAACTTTTTTTTTTTTTATCCTGAGATTTGAGTCTATGATTAACACTGTTTCCACAAGTCAGTAAAAGCTCTTAACCAGTAGGGGACAGTAAGCATGTAGAGCAGTAAAATGTATTCTAGTCACAATAAGAACACCAAGTTGTAGAGCACACCTATGACTTTAAAAGATTATTCCAGAGCCACGTGTTGGCGCTCACTTTTAATCCCAACACTCGGGAGGCAGAGGTAGGAGGATAGCCATGAGTTCGAGGCCACCCTGAGACTACATAGTGAATTCCAGGTCAGCCTGGGCTACAGTGAGACCCTACCTCGAAAAAAAAAAAAAATCCAATTCCACAAAATGTATTGCATATCTGCTTTAGAATCCATGCGGTGCTAGGAGTCCAATGATCCACTTTACCAGTTCATGTTCAAATACATGACTTTGACAAAGAATGACTGTCTATTCACATTGTATGGCAACCCTGTTCTTTTATTCACATCTACCTTAAGCACTTCCTCTGTGCCAGGCATTATACTTAGAACTCAGGACACATCAGTTAACCAAGAGAAGATCCCTGACCTGGTAGAGCTACTGTTCTGGTGGAGGATCTAGTTAATGCGTTAAGTAAATCACACAGTGTGTTGGGATTCAGAGGAGTTGCAATAATAAACAGGAACAGGCCTTCAGATGGGGACATACAAACAACACTAAGGTGCTGAGTTAGATGTGGTGTTCTGAAAGTGTTCTGGATTGCGGAGGTGGGGGATGGGGGGCGCATACACATGTGAAAAGAGCCCTTGTCGTAAAGAGCCCTGAGGCACATGCGCAGAAGCTTCAGATGCTGTCCTGAGGACTTTGGGGGTCTACTTTAAAAATATATATTTTATATTTATTTATTTGACAGAGAAAGAGGGAGAGAGGGAGAGAAAGAGAGAGAGAGAATGGGGGTGCCAATACATCCAGCCACTGCAAAAGAACTCCAGATGCATGCTCCCCCATGTGCATCTGGCTAATGTGGGTCCTGGGGGAAAGAACCTGGGTCCTTTGGCTTTGCAGGCAAGCACCTTAACCACTAAGCCATCCCTCCAGCCCTACTTTAAAAAATGTATTTATTTATTGATTTATGAGAGAGAGACAAATAGAGAGAATGGGTGCACCAGGGCCTCCAACACTGCAAACAAACTCCAGATGCATGTGTTATCCTTTGCGGTAGCTGGAGGCCCTGGAGCACCTATTCTGTCTGCATCTTTCTCTCAAATATATGAATAAATAAAATACAATCGTACATATAAAAACCTATTGTGGCAGTACTGGATCTATGGGTTCAGGGCCCTGTGTGGTCAACACAGAAATTGGAAACATTCATAAACTTTAATAGCAATTCTTTTTTATTATTTTATTTTTTTATTTTTGGAGAGAGACAGAGAGGGAGAGGGAGACAGAGAATGGGCTCGCCAGCAGTCTCTCAGCTGGGGTGAACGAAATCCAGGTGCGTGCGCCCCCTTGTGGGCAAGTGCCGCATTGCATGCTTGCGCCACTTTGCATCTGGCTAAACGTGGGCCCTGGATATTGGAACCGGGTTCTTAGGCTTAGCAGGCAGGTGCCTTAACCGCTAAGCCATCTCTCCAGCCCAGCAATTCTTTTTTAAAAAATATTTTATTAAGCTGGGCGTGGTGGCGCACGGAGGAATCCCAGCACTTTCCAGGCAGAGGTAGGAGGATGCTGTGAGTTTGTGAGGCCACCCTGAGACAAACCTGGGTCATAGTTAATTCCAGGTCAGCCTGGACCAGAGAGAAACCCTACCTCGAAAAAAAAAAGAAAAAGAAAAAAAAAACGAAAAAAAAAAAAGAAAAAGAAAAAAAAATATTTTATTTGCAAGGAGAGATGAGAGAGGAGGAAGAAGAGAAAGAGGAGAATGAATGGGTGCACCAGGGCTTCCAGCCACTGCAAACAAACTCTAGATGCATGCACCACTTTGTGCACTTGGCTTTACATGGGTAGTGGGGTATCAAACCTGGGTCATTAGGTATTGCAAGCAAGTGCCTTAACTGCTAAGCCATCTCTCCAACCCTTTGATAGCAATTCTGAAGAGTAACTATGTCTGTTCAATCTAGTAACAGATTTGGACACGTGTTCAGCCTATTTTTTTTGTTTTGTTTTGTTTTACAAACTGACCTGAGGACAGGATTTAAAAAATAATTATGGCGAAAGAGAGAGGGAGAGAGAGCGCTAGCCTCGGTCTCTTGCTGCAAAGGGAAGCCAGATGCTTGCACCACTCTTTGTGTCTGGCTTTACATGGATGAATACATAATCGAGTCCTCGGCAGGCAGGCTTTGCAAGCAAGCACCTTTAACCAGTGAGCCAACTTCCCAGCCCTGTTATGTTTCTTAAACCTTTTTTCTCTCCTATTTTTATAGTATTTTACGTGAGGCTGAATACACAATAGAATGGCCTGACCGTACATAAAACAGTATCTGACCTACAAATTGTGCAGAAAGCCAGCGCCTTCCCTAACAGGAAACAGCCCAGAAAACCAGCCCTAGCAGGAAGCCAGATGGCCTTTTTAACAGCCCAGGAAACTATATGTAGTGATTTAACGATTGCCTCCAAATAGCTACTAGTTTCCTTCCCTACGTTCGTCCCTGCTTCTGATTCAACCAAACTTGCTCTCACGACCAATGCTACCGCATGCTCCAGCTCTGGCCAGCAGCCCCCAGCGTCCCCAGGCCACCGGGTGTCTTCCCACTCCCTGACCTGCTGGTGAGGCTGGCTCCCTTGCTACAGAAAACTCCGAATAAACACCTCCGTCGTCTGATGTGGTTGGTCTTCATTTATTAACACACGCCAAAGGCCAAGGCCGGGTCATCCCAGGGGCGGGAGGAAGCCCGGCGCTGGGCTCGGGTCCTCGGAGGAGGCCGAGCATCCCGCCAGGGTCTCAGGACCCAGAGCAGTTCTAGCGAACCCGGGACAGCTGGCAGGGGCCGATCTTGCGACCCAAGACGAAGCAGACGCTAAGAATCCCAGGAACAATATAACTTCTTCCGACTTCCTCGTGCCAGGGCCCGGGAGCGGGCGGAGCTTCCAGCTTCCGCCCTCTGCGCACGCGCGGGCACGCTCGGCGCCCCATCCCCGCTGGCGTGACGTCATGTGGCGTCTGGCCGCGTGCGGGGCGTGTGCGTCGCTCGGGCCAGGCGGGCGCCGGAATCCCACCTTGTTCCTGCGCGGGCCGCCCGCGTCCTTCGCCAGCCATCGGCCCCTGAGCGTCCCAGCGGGTCCCGGCAGCGCCGGCCTGTCTTCCTCGGCTCCCGGGACCGCCGAGTTTCTTCCCGGGTGCGCTTCCGCCCAGGAGGTGAACCTACGGGACTGGGAGAGGGGACCCGGGTCTTGCAGTGTCACGATGTTCTTAGGCCACAGGGACACTTTGAATACTTTAAAAAAAAAATCTGCATTTTAATGCTTCGGAATGTTTTTTCTTTTTGTAAAAACCATCTGTTTGGAAAGCTCTCCAAAACTAATACTAAGTTGCTCTTTTAAGATGAGCTTTGCTTTGACCACATCGGTTCAGAGGACAGCTTTTCAGTAAATAACAAATCTTCCCTGGCCATGGGGACATCTCTGTTTTCCCACCGAAACTCAACATTTGGGGGAAGAGGTGCTGTTTTTTGAAAATGCTTTACGTCTTTGCTGTTCTAGACACACCAACCTAATTTGAGTTTTTTCCCCTCTTGAATCAATATTATAAAGGGTGTTTTGAAAGAACCCAAGGTCCTTGAGCCATTCGGATTTTTCATATCACAACTGTGACAGTAGTGTCCCCAACTAGCATTCCTTGCCTTCTAGTTAGTTGTTCTTTCTTTAATGCTTTTTTTTTTTTTTTTTTTTTTTTTTTTTTTTTTTCGAGGTAGGGTTTCACTCTGGTCCAGGCTGACCTGGAATTCACCTTGTAGTTTCAGGGTGACCTCGAACTCTCGGCGATCCTCCTACCTCTGCCTCCCGAGTGCTGGGATTAAAGGCGTGCGCCACCACGCCCGGCTTTCTTTCTTTAATGCTTTTTATCTGTTGTAGATTTTGAATTTTGGTAACTACATTTGATAGAGTTGTGTTGAGTAGAATGTGTGGATTTCTAGTTTTATGTAACTTCTCATTACTCAAAATACCCCTTGTAGGAAATACAGCCAAGAAAAAAATGTAAAAGCATCTGGAATTCTAGCTAAAGATAACATTTTTTTTATTTTTTTTTTTTACTACATAATATCTCTCAAACAATCATGGTCCAGGCTGACCTGGAATTAACTAACTAGTCTCAAATGTGGCTTTTTCTTTGCATGTTTGTAATGGTTTCAGGATCCTTGTTCCTCTGCCTCCCGGGTGCTGGGATTAAAGGCCTACACCTATGCCTTTTCTTATAGCAGCTAAAAAGATAACATTTTGAGCATCATCTTAAATTTTACTACATAAAGGCAAAGATTTAATATCTCCTATAAAAACAAACAATTTATAATATCTGGCTAATTGTGAAGTGGACTAACCCTTTTATATAACATTTTTTCTAATTCTTCTTGTGTTGCAAATGTCATCTTTTCTTTCCAAGAATGAAACATGGTTTCAGGGTATTCCATTGTTCTGTCATAAAGTGCTCATAAAGTTGAAAAAGAAATCAGGAAATCCTCCTGAAAGATGACCTATGCCTTTTCTTATTAGCTAAAAATGACTGCTGACTTAGTTTTACTAAAAGATGACCAAGATGTGTAAATGAGGCATGGTTAGAGTGACATAAAGGCAAAGATTTAATATCTAGTCCACTTTACAAAAGAACAGACAGTTTCCATTATAAAATATCTGGCTAATGTGAAGAAGTGGAGAAAAAAGATGACCGTCTGAATTTTTTTTTCTAATTCTTCTGTCATTGTTTTACCTTCTCCATCTCTTCTTCCCTCCAAGAATGAAACAAATGTTACCTTTTAGACTTCAGAGGGACTTGTTTCTCAGTGTATTATGTTTGTGTTTTTTTAGTTGACAACAACAGATGGTTTAGTTGAGGAAAAGAAATCATTTTTCAAATTCTCCTGAAAGATGACTGTCTGGATGTTTTTTTTCCAAATTATTTTATTTCATTGTTTCTCGGCCATGGACAGATGTTCTGTGAAGCAAATGTTACCTTTTCTCAGGACTTCTGTGAACAAACTCCAGATTTGCTGCCCCCTGCTGTGTATGTCTGTTTGTGTTTTTTAGTGAAATGACAACAGCAGAGTGGTTTATTCTGAGAGAAGTTAAAGATTTTTCAAATTCACCAAGAGGCTTTGCAAAGCTTATTTAAAAAGTCAACAATATGAACTGGAGAGATGGCTTAGTGGTTAAGGTGCTCAGGATCCACGTGAGCCAGATGCACAAGACTGCACATGAGTCTGGAGTTCATTTGCAGGGGCTGGAGGCCCTGGTGCACCCCGTTCTCTTTCTCTTTCTGCCTCTCAAATAAAAAAGACTCAACAATATATATATATTTTGTGAAGCCTGCATATTTTCTCAAGTTCCAGATGCGTCATTACAGTGTCTGGGCAAGCTTTTGCAGAAACTTCAGTCATGATGTTCCTTTACAGAAATACTAAGATTTTGTAACATGTCATTACACATTGGTATTTTCATTTATTTTAAGCCAGTATAATAAAGTCTGTTGTTACTTACAGTGAAGCAAACTGAACCATAGTTGAAAACACTACTTTATTATTGTTGTTCTCATGCTAGGAGTCAAACCCAGGGCCTAGCATATACTGAACAGGAACCTTTACCACTGAGCTATGCTACACCACTGTTCCACATAGAGCACTTTCAGAGTTTCAGACTTGTATTGCATTTGATCTTTGGTCCTCACTGGACTTGTTTGTTTGTTTGTTTGTTTGTTTGTTTGTTTGTTTCGGAGGTAGGGTCTCACTCTAGCTTAGGCTGACCTGGAATTCACTATGTAGTCTCAGGTGGCCTTGAACTCATGGTGATCCTCCTACTTCTGCCTCGAGTGCTGGGATTAAAGGTGTGAACCACCAGCTTGGACTGTGTTTTAAAGTATGTCTGGCATGATTATTCTCTGTTGCTAAGTAGAGAAATTGAGAATTTGGGCCATTAAGTGTAATTTATTGGTATATCATTTACCAGTTATATTAACTTGAAGTCACAGAACTACTTTTAGCTTCCGTTTCTCTATCATTTAGTACAGTAACTCCCCACCAGTCTAGTAACATGCATTAAATAAAATCGACTCTAGGGGCTGGAGAGATGGCTTAGTGGTTAAGGCACTTGCCTGCGAAGTCTAAGGACCCAGGTTCAACTCCCCAGAACCCATGTGAGCCAGATGCACAAGGTGATGCATAGGCACAAGGTCATACATTGCACACAAGACGATGCATGCATCTGGTGTTCGATTCAATGGCTAGAAGCCCTGGTGTGTTAATTTCCTCCCTCCCTGTCTCTTGCTCTCTCACACAAAGAATAAATTAAAAAATAAAATCAATTCTTTAGTAATTACTGCTAATGTTAAGGGAATGTAGTAATGTATGCAAACACAGCCCTCATGCTGCACAATGCTAATTGTTTTAAGTTGGTGAAAGATGTGGGCTAGAAATGAAAGCAATATTGCCCAGCCTTTAATCCCAGGGGAGGCAGAGGTAGGAGGATCGCTGTGAGTTCAAGTCTACCCTGAGACTACATAGTGAATTCGAGGTCAGCCTGGGCTAGAGTGAGACCCTACCTGGCGGGGGGGGAGAAAAAGAAAAAGAAGAAATTTACTTATATTCTGATGACATGCCTGGTAGGTGTTAGTTTAAAAATGCAGTATCCCGTCCCTGACCTGCATGAAGCAGTTCTGTTGTTCTTTCCCCTCTAGATACCGAGAAGCTCTGTACTTTCAGCCAGAGGTTCCCGCTGCCGTCCATGTACCGTACGCTGGTGTGGAAGGTGCTTCTAGGTAGGAGACACAGGTTTTTGGGGGGTTGTTTCAAAAGTATTGACTAATGAGAGCATTTGTTATCTTACAGTCAGAAGAGGAGGATTCACCTGGGCCCTCTGCTGAATACTGGCTCTTCCTCAGGAGACCCAATTACTGCTCACTGTAAAAGCCTTTAGGATGGTGACTTCAGCAGAAACATATTGGCCATTGTTCTAGTAGTGCCAGATTATTAATAACAGGAGAGAAGGCAGTCTATGATCCTGAGACGAAGTGTGGTGAGGTGGTCTGGTCTAGCCTTTGCCCTCAGCTGGTTAACATGGAGGAAGACTCTGGGCTTTGTTTCTTTGCATCTGAAAAATGAACACATGGAGCTAAATTGCATTTAGATTTTAGCTTTGAATTTGTTGGGTTCTGTCACGGTCAGCGGTGAGGAGTAACTTCCTCATGCATGCTCTCTCAGAATCAAAGAGGAAGCCCAGTTTTCTTTTCCTAGAAGTGGGAGTGAATGAATCCCAGTGATGAGTGGCTGGACGAGCTTCTGCTATAAGCAGCATCCCTTCTGAGCACAGGGTTTTTACCTCTGAACCTGCTGGAACACGTAATCCCCATTATCACCCTCAGTTCTTAAACAGCTTAAGGTTGTTAATTGTAAGATAGTAGAGAGGATGGAAAAGGTGAACTGTTAGGGTTATTTATCACACGTCCTTGGGTGCCTGCCACTAAGCCAAGTGGTTGATGTAGAGCAATCCTGTAGAGAAGTCTCCTGAGGTCAGTTGGTCTCAGTATCTCAAGTGTACAGACAAAGAGACTCTGGGAGACTAAATAATTTGCCTTATAGCCTGTCTGAGACAGGAGCAGGGATTTAAAGCTTCATGAGTTCATTTGAAGGCAGGTTAGGTTACAGACTCCATTTTCCTTTCATAGGTTTATTTGAGGACCTGAGGCACCTGCAGCCCTGAGTGGTTTGTCTGGAAAGTTCTGCCCAGTGACCAGTGACCTTTGTTGCTCAAAAAAAAAAAAAAAAAAAAGCCTTTGTGCACTCCTGTGGTGGCTCATGGTGGGCTTATCATCTACGGAAGTGATGACAACTATTTTGTTTTGTTTTGTTTTTTTTAGAACAGTTGTTATTAAATCTTACACGAAGGTTTTGTCACCATCAAAATACATTCCTTCCGAGGTGGTCATGTTGAGAGAGTCCATTTTTGCTGTGAAGTACTGACTGTGTGTCTGACTAGTAACTCCAGGGGACTAGTGGGAGGTGGGAGCTTCCATGTACCTTGTGACACTCCCAGAGTGCCATGGCATATCCAGCTTGTCACTTCTGCCTTTTGTTCCCTTCTTTATCATCTAAGTGATTGATAATTTATTTATTTGTTCTTTGTTTTTCAAGGTAGGGTCTAGCTCTAGCCCAGGCTAACCTGGAATTCACTAGATAGTCTAAGGATGGCCTCGAACTCACAGCAGTCCTCCTACCTTGGCCTTCCAAGCTGGGATTAAAGGCATGTGCCACCATGCCTGGCCTGTGATTATTATTATTATTTTTAATGTGAAAGAGAGGCGGGGGGGGGCGTTGCGGAGAGAGAATTGGTGTGCCAGGGCCTCTAGCCACTACAATTAAACTCCAGATGTGTGTGCCACCTTGTGTGCATGTGTGACCTTGTGTGCTTGCATCACCTTGTACATCTGGTTTATGTGGACCTAGAGAGTTGAATATGGGTCTTTAGGCTTCACAGGCAAGCACCTTAACCACTAAGCCATCTCTCCATCCTGATTGTTATTTTTGACATAGTTCTAGGCCCTGGAAATGTAGCGCTGTCATAGTGTGAAAGACTTTCCTTAGTGCAAGGTTTTGTTGCTAAGGGCTCTGTGAGTGCTGGCTTCCTGGTACCATTTCAGGTAAAAATCAGAGAATTTTTAAGACCAAGTCTGACACTGTGCTGCCCATAGGAAATTCAAGTACAGCTATTTAATCTGTATTGGTGCAGATGTGGAGGACATTTAATTATTCCCTTGGCTTCTCTGAGGTACTGGCACAGAGCTCCACAGCCACGGTGAGAGGTTTATATCAGGAAAGAACATTTAAGCAAGCTTTATTGCTAGACACTTTTGAGCTCTTCTAACTTGTTTCCCAGAATGTTCTCTAGAATAATGGCTCTCTGAGGTTTGTATCCAGGAGGGAGTCATAGGCAGAAGAGCTGGCTGACACTTAGTTTGCATGGGCCAGGCACTTTTCTGAGCATGTTCTGTACACGCATTGGTTCGTCACAGTAGCTTGCAAGATAATGCATTATCCCCATCTTTCAGATGAGGAAGCCGTGGTGCTGTTTCATTTCCTTTTAATGTCAGGATCCATCATTGTACCAGTTACCTTCCTATAGCTGGACAAAGCATCCAACCAGAAGCAGCTTATGGAAGGAAAAGACTTAATTTGACTTCTGGTTTTAAGGAAAGTTTCATCATGGTGAGGAAAACATGGCAGGAGTGGGAAGTGGGCTTCTTGTTGTATCACAGGAAATGGAGAACAGCGGTGGAGCTGGGCCACGGGCCCTCACATCCCACCCCCCAGTGACACACTTCCTCCAGCAAAGCTCCTCTTCCCAAAGGTTCCACAATCTGCCCAAACGCTGCCGCAAGCTGGGGATCAAGCATTCAGTTGCATGAGCATTTTACATTCAGACCCCCACAATCATACAATCATCATTGAACACTTAAGATTGTTAGAGTGAGTTTCTGAGAGACCTGTGTGGTGACTAGTATTTGTGTGAATTCTCACTCGGCTGCTTCTCACAGGGTTTGGATGGGGTCTCCGTATCACCCTTTTCTCATCCTGGTGCTCTCTCTAGGTATCTTGCCTCCACACCATGAATCCCATGCCCAGGTGATGACCTATCGCAAGGATCAGTACTCCGATGTCCTTCATGCCCTGAAAGTCGTCCGCTTCATCAGCGACAGCACACCTCAGGTTGAAGTCTATCTCCGTATGTATCAGCTGGAGTCTGGGAAGTTGCCGCGAAGTCCCTCTTTTCCACTGGTTAGTGGTCGCTTTCACTTGCTGTTTATCTCGGCTCTTTTAGGTTATTTTTGATTTTTATCTGTCACTGTCATTTGCAGAGCTGGGGACCCCGCTCAGGTCCCTATGGATGCTGTGAGCACTCTACACTGAGCCACACCACTAAGAACTCTTGATTGTCTCTTTGCTGGTTTTGATTGTGTCATGTTTTGCTTTAGAAAATTTTGTTGGCTTCCATTTTCTGTAGAATGGAAGCAACACAACTTTTCGTAGCATCCTTTAATACCTTTAATTTTAAAATATGATGATGCATTATGACTTGCTAGCAGGGATACATCCTGAGAAATGTGTCAGACAATTTGTCATTCGTAAATAGCATAGTGTATACATACATTTACAGATTTACATTTATTCAAACTAAAATGACTGACATTACTAAGCAATTTAGTTTGATAGGACCACCATACTAGATCAGATCCCTTGGTAACTGAAACATGGTTATTACTGTAATTTCAGGTGTACAGGAAAGTTACAGGGTTGCTCCCAAGAATTGCTCTATCTTTTTGCTTACATTTATGACAGCTGTTTTGTCATTTTTCCTATATATACACACATATGTACACATAATTCCTTCTTCTTCCTTCCCTCCCTTTTTTGGCTCCCCCCCCCCTTTTTGAGGTAGGGTCTCACTCTAGCCCAGGCTGTCCTGGAATTCACTATGTATTCTCAGGCTGGCCTGGAACTCACATCAGTCCTCCTACCTCTGCCTCCCGAGTGCTGGTATTAGAGGTGTGCACCACCAGGCCTGGCTCCTTTCTTTGAGGTAGAGTCTCACTGTATATGCAGCACAGGTTAGTCTGTAACTTGGGATCCTCTTCCTCTGCCTCCCGAGTGCTGGGATTGCAGGAGTGCACCACCATGCCTGGCTGTGTGCAGATACTTCTTTTTATAAGTAAGATGCAGACAGGATGCTCTGTTACCTCCGATTCCTTCCTAAGACAAGGGCATTGTGGTAGGTAATCCTAGTATAGTCATTACAACCAACACATTAATGTTGTTAACAATATTCACTTCTTCCTTAAATTATGAATTATTGAGTTTATTAGGGAGAAATCATAATTTGTTAGGTTTATTTAGGGAAAGTTAGTGTCCAGGAAAAGGCTGGGGCAGTTCCACACATGCATGGGAGATTGAACATAGAAGCTTTTTAAATAACAGACCAGAGAGGACTAAGAAATAGTGAGGGACTCAGAGATGAAAGATAAATCTTACATGTAATCAAAGTGAGAGGGGTCCTCCAAAGCATGACATAGAGAGAAGGCAAGATGAAAAATACCCAAGCCAAGGCAAGTGTCCCCCCCTTTTCCCAGCCACCCGGGAAGGAGGGTCAGATTCAGGTGGATGTTCAGGCCAGGTCATGGGGCAAAAGGAAGAGGAACGAGAAAAAGCCGGTGAGAGATGTGGGGAGGAGAGAGCAATGCTCTTCACTTCTCATTTCAAGCTCTGTTCATACTTATCAAGTGTCCTAGCAGTGCTCGTTGTCACAAACAAACAAAATTCTGGTTGAAGGTTTGATCTTGGGTTGCCATGTTGTTTTGTTTCTTTTGATTCAGCACAGCTCCCATTTCTTCTTATGTTCTTGACATGTTTGAGGGCTGTGGGTCACTTATTTTGCAGAAAGCCTTTGCTTTAGATCTGGCTGGTACTTCCTCCTGGGTAGATCCAGGCTGTTCACGCTAAGCAGGGACACACGTGGATGATGCAGTGTCCTTCCAAGTTACTGTATCAGGAGGCACTCGGGAGAGTTGCCTGGTGAAAAGTCTTTTGGTAAAATGTCTGTTGGGGTTTTCCACTGGAAGTTATTCTTTCTTACTTAGTAATTACTATTTTCTCTTGTGGGAAGACACTGTAAAACTGCTATGAAATTATCCCATTCCTGATCAAAGTTTGGCTCACAGGTTTTACCATGTATTGATTACATTTGATTTTATTTTTTAAAACTTTTTGAAGCAAGGGCTCATCCTAGCCCAGGCTGACCTAGAACTCATTCTGTAGCCCAGTCTGGCCTGAACTCATGACAGTTCCTTCATCAACCTTCCAAGGATTATAGGCATGAGCCACCATACCCAGCTCGAAATAATTTTGGTCATAGAAAAGTTGTAAAAACAGTATGCACCCTCAGATAACTTCACATAGCATCCTCCACAGCCATGGTGTGAAGATTAAAATGAGGAAGTAAGCCTTGATGCAGGATTGGCTCATTCACACACCTCACTGAAATTCCCTCTTGTCACCCTGTGTCCTTCTAATTCACGACCAGTCCTATGTCACACTTTGTGTTTAGTGGCCAGGTCTTAGACTTCTTTAATCCAGAACAGCTCCCTCAGGCTTTTTTGCTCATTCATGACCTTGACACTTGAAGAGAATGGGCTGGCCACTGGAGTATTTCTTTCTTTCCTTTTCTTTTTTTATAAGATTTAAAAAATTTTATTTATTTATTTATTTATTTATTTATTTATTTATTTATGACAGAAGGAAAAAAAGAGGGAGAGTGAGAATGTGTGTGCCTGGGCCTCTGGCCACTGCAAACAAACTCCAGACACATGTGCCCCTTTGTGCATCCGGCTTACATGGGACCTGGAGAATTGAACCATGGTCCTTAGGCTTCGCAGGCAAACACCTTAACTGCTAAGCCATCTCTCCAGCCCTCACTGGAGTGTTTGTCCACTTGAGCTTGTCTGGCGTTCCTTCAGTGCAATCTCAGACATGCTTGACATCCAAGTGTGGGTGGGAGACTCTGTTTCCCAGCCTTTCCTCAGGCAGAGCCCTGTGTATGTTTTTGTCTGTTAGTGGGAGTGTGTGCCGTGCGCAGCCTGAAGCATGGTCAGCTGAGGGCCGTTAGTTCTTCCCTCCAACTGTCAGTTACTGGGAGCAGTGTCAGGCCACTGGGGCACCCAGTCCAGGCCTAGGACTGACTGTGTGAATCCAAGAGAGAATTCCCTTCCTTCCCCCCTCTTCTTTGTCTTTCTCTGAGTCTTAATAGATATCCAGGGAAATGTATTTCCTCTGACCTTGACTCTGATACTCTTTGCATTTTATTAACAATGGCAAAGATGGCTGAAGAAGGAAATTATTTATTAAAATATGGTTTGAAGCTGGGTGTGGTAGTGCAAGTCTTTAATCCCAGTACTTGGGAGGTAGAGATAGGAGGGTCACTGTGAGTTCAAGGTCAGCCTGGGACTACAGAGTGAGTTCTGGTCAACCTTGGATGGAGTGAGACTCTATCTTGAACAAAACAAAAGAAAAGAAAATATGGTTTGATTTAATTTGGGGAATAAAAATATACTTCTTTTAACCTCTTAACCTTTCCTTTTATCCTTAAAATTTTCAAGCTGTGAAATCCTTGAAGAAAATGTAAGGTTTTTTGTATATGATAGTGATGTTTGAAAATAAAATAGAGCCAGGCGTGGTGACACACTTAATTCCAGTTCTTGGGAGGCAGAGGTAGAAGGATTGCTATGAGCTTGAGGCCACCCTGAGACTCCATAGTGAATTCCAGGTCAGCCTGGGGGGCTAGAGCGAGACCCTACCTTGAAAAACCAAAAAAATAAAAATAAAAATAATAAATAAATAAACTAAAATAAATTCCAGACAAGGTTTCGTTTTTATAAGAATTCTCCATTGAAGTTTACTGGAGGGTTGACAATTGTCGTCTGAAAACTAATGCAATGTCTGAGAAATATCAGTCATTGGATTTCTAAGATTGTGGTTTTTAGGGACATTTCAACTTTTTTGGTGCTTAAAGGCAGAATAGCATTTGAAAGCTGTTTGCAACTGCTTTGAAATGGAGCAATTGCTGTATGAGCCCTTTCAGAGTCCTTCTGTGTTTGTAAAGTACTGTACTGACACATCTTCAGGTTTGGTTTGTCTTAGTACATCTTTTTGAAAGAAATTCTGATCAGGTGGTGTGACTGTTTTTGTATATGATTCGGGCGGACTGCAAGGCTGGATCCTGCAGTATAGAAGCTGTGTGCTCCTTTGAAACCACCTCTGTCAGCCACCCCAACTCAGCTCCATCTCTGTAGCTGTTCACCCTAAACTCCCCTACTGTATCCTGACTGATGCACTCTGCTGTTTGATCCCACTCTGTTTTATTAACTCAGACTCTTCAAAATGTAGGGGCAAGGCTGCACTTCCTTATTAAGGAACTAAGTCTTCCTTCCTACTCCTGCCTCCCTCTTGAGAGTTAATATCAATCTTTTAGGAGCCTGATGATGAAGTGTTTCTTGCCATTGCTAAAGCCATGGAGGAGACGGTGGAAGACAGTGTGGACTGCTACTGGATCATCCGCTGCTTTGTGGACCAGCTGAATAACAAGTACCGAGATTCTCTACCCCAGCTGGTGAGAGAGATGGTGGTGGTCGCTTGTTACTTGGGAGTGAACAGAGAATGCTTCTACCTTCTGGTGATGCTGAACTGATGAGTGGGTCCTCTGTAGTAGCACTAGACAGGTGTTTTCTGTAAAGTGCCACGTAGTAAGTGTCTCCAACTTGGGTGGGCCAGGTGGTTTCTAGCTCAGCCGTTGGAGGGTAGAAGCAACCCTGGGACAATGCAGGGGGGACTCCTCCTGCTGCAGGCCAGCCTGCTCCCCTGCTGTGTGGTAGTCCTTGTCCTGGACCAGAACCCACTAGCTATATGGAGACCAGTCTCTCGGTGTTAATTGGGCTTTGTGTTTGCCCAAGGAGCAGAAACTTGTTTCCTCTCACATAGACGTCCAGGAGGCAGCCAGAGCTGGTACTGCAGTGCTGCGGTGTGGGCAGGATGTCAGAATCTCATTTTGTCCCAGCATGCTTAGGCGCAGTCCTTCCTCCCCTATCCAAGATGGCTATGGGACCAGCAGCAATGACAGTCATGTTCTGGGCAGGAAGGAAGAGGGAGAAAGATAAAGGGAAGGGAGGTACGACAAGTGTGCCAGGGCCTCTTGCCACTGCAGATGAACTCCAGGTGCATGCAACAGTTTGTGCACCTGGCTTTATGTGAGTACTGGGGAACTGAACCTAGACCACCAGATTTTGCTGGCAAGTGCCTTTAACTGCTGAGCCATCTGTCCAGCCACCTGAGGTCTGTCAGTCTTCAGCAGCTTTCCCTTTTGCATCTATTTAGTTTCTGAACTTAAGATGGGGTTGCATCCTGAAAAACCCATTGTAAGATGAAAATATTGAAAATGCGTTCACCTACTGAACATCTGGGCTTAGGGGCATGGTGTGTGGTGGAGTGTGGGTTTTCCCTCATGATGACTGGATGACAGCCTCATACCACATATCTAGCCTGGGAGAACTGATCCAGTACCTAAAGTGCAGTTTCTGTTGGATGCATATTGCTTCTGTGGCATGCTGCAGTCAGAAATAACTCAAGTTGAGCTGGGTGTGGTGGCGCACACTTTTAATCCCAGCACTCGGGAGGCAGGGGTAGGAGGATTGCCGTGAGTTTGAGGCCACCCCGAGACTACATAGTTAATTCCAGGTCAGCCTGGACCAGAGTGAGACCCTACCTTGAAACCCCCTCCCCCCCCCCAAAAAAAAAGAAATAACTCAAGTTGAATTACTATAAGCTGGGGACAGTCTGCATTAGTGGCCAGGACTCTGCTATGTGGCTCCCTCATGCGCATTAAAGCCTGGGAAACATGACTTTTTTTTCTTTCTTTTTCTTTTTTGGAGAGAGACGAGAGAGAGGTGGGGGGAAGGAAGACGGATAGAGATGGGCGCACCAGCAGTCTCTCAGCTTCTGGGAACCAAATCCAGATACGTGTGCCCCCTTGTGGTTAAGTGCGGCATTGCGCCCTTGCGTCACTGCACCTGGCTAAACGTGGGACCTGGAGATTGGAACCGATGGAGATTGGAACCAGTGTTCTTAGGCTTAGGAGGCAGGCGCCTTAACCACTAAGCCATCTGACCAGCCCGAAACATGACTTTTGAAGCCCATTAAAATAAGAGAGTCTGTGAGCTGGGGAGATGGCTTAGCAGTTAAGGCCCTTGCCTACAAAGCCAAAGGACCTAGGTTTGATTCCCCAGGACCCACGTAAGCCAGGTGCACAAGGTGGTGCATATGTCTGGAGTTTGTTTGCAGTGGTTGGAGGCCCTGGCTCACCCATTCTCTATTTCTCTCTGGTTCTCTCTCTTATCGTTCTTGCAAATAAATAAATAAAAATATTAAATAAATAAAATAAGAGAGTTGGCCAGATATAGTTGCACAAAAATTTGGCTGAGATAGGAGTTTTGCCGTGGGCTAGAGTGAGACCCTACCTCAAATCTCCTGCTTCCCCCCAACACAGAAAGTCTTTTAGTGCAGGGCAGGAAAGAAGTCAGCTGTGTACCGTACCCTAGTTTGGGAATGCTAAAGACTCAGTGGCACCTGCTTCATGGCATGAGCCATCCTTCCTTGTTGGTTACTTTCTTGTTGCTGTCAACAAACACCTGACCAGAATCAGTTTATGGAAGAAAAGGGTTTAATTCATCTCACATCATGGTGGGAAGGCATGGCAGGAAGCCCATGTCACATCTCACTAGAGTAGGAAACTGAGAGTGAACTGTATTTGGAGCCTGTCTATAAAACCTCAAGAGTGGGCTAGAGAGATGGCTTAGTGGTTAAGGGACTTGCCTGCAAAACCTATGGACCCAGGTGTGATTATGTGGTACCCATATAAGCCAGATGCACAAGGTGGTACATGCATCTCAGTGGCTACAGGCCCTGGTGAACCCATTCCCTCTCCTTCCCTCTCCCTCTTAAGAAAAAAAAAATCCTCAAGGGCATCCCCAGTGACCTACTTCCTCCAGCAAGACTTTACCTCCTGAAGATTCCACAACATTCCTGAATAGGGCCACCAGCTGAGGATCAAGTATTCAAACGTGAGAGTCTATGGAGGGCATTTTACATTCAAACCACCACACTTGGCCATTTTCTAGTTTTTTTGCCCTCTTATCTCATTTATGAAATGTCTTTTTCCTTAAATCATTGCCACTCTGGCGCATATGGTAACTGGTACAAGCGCAGCAATGATGGGTGGAGGAGCTGTCACATTCAGACTGTGAGGACAAAGGAAAGGACTCTTCAGCCTTGTAGAATTCTTTTTTTAAAAAAAAAATTCTAAAAATTTTTATTTATTTAATTGAGACAGAGAGAGGGAGAGAGAGAAAAAGTGAGAATGGGCATGCCAGGGCCTCTGGCCACTGCAAACTAACTCCAGACGCATGTGCTACCATGTGCATCTGGCTTACATGGGACCTAGAGAATCGAACCGGGGTCCTTAGGCTTCACAGGCAAATACCTTAACTGCTAAGCATCTCTCCAGCCCAGCCTTGTAGAATTCTTGAGCGCAGTTTTTATGTATTTCAGCCGAGTATAATCTGGTTTGGAGGTGTTGACATCTGATGCACTTAGTGACATCAATACAAACACTGGAAGCACATGTTGGAGCATGTGGGGCAGGAGTAAATATGT
Source organism: Orientallactaga sibirica (assembly GCA_036365145.1). Classification (NCBI taxonomy): domain Eukaryota; kingdom Metazoa; phylum Chordata; class Mammalia; order Rodentia; family Dipodidae; genus Orientallactaga; species Orientallactaga sibirica. Next base: position 7,597,043 of record JAEOAD010000463.1, on the reverse strand, counting down.
CAGCTTCCTACGTAAAGCCGAACGTCTCAGTTATGTCAGGACTCAGTCAGCTCTCCTAAGTGTGATATTGGAGTTGGTAGGATTTTCATAGTCATGCTATGCTTGCAAACTCATTTTTGGGTACAAATATGTGATATATGAATACACTCTCACAAGAAATCAGACAGTGCAGATGAATTCACATTCCCCTAGTTCTGGACCTGCTCTCCTAGCCTTGCTGAGCAGTGAATGTTCTCATTAGCCTGACATGTGTTCTTTGAGACTCTCGGGTGGAAGCATCCGGCACGCAGAAGCCATGACTGTAGAGATGGGCCCTACTGGTTTTTTGTTGTTTTAACTTAAATTTTGGAGTGTATTCCAGATTTGTTCAGATAAACCAGTAGCTTTAAGTCCTGGCTTCCTATAAGTAAACCTGAGAACATTGAAAATTTTCCCATCACCTTTCCTCTTGGCTCAAACCAGTTAACTCTCATCCTCTATGGGTGAGCCCTGGAGTTCTTTTTTTTTTTTTTTTTTTTTTTTTTTTTTTTTTTCGAGGTAAAGTCTCTCTCTAGCCCAGGCTGACCTGGAATTCACTCTGTAGTCTTAGGGTGGCCTTTAACTCATGGCGATCCTCCCACCTCTGCCTCCCTCTATTTTTTTTTTTCAAGTTACAGTTGCCCTGGAATTCACTATGTAGTCTCAGGATGACGTCGAACTCATGGTGATCCTCTTCCCTCTGCCTCCTGATTGCTGGGATTAAAGGCATGCACCACCACGTCTGGCTAGGAGTTCTAATTTTTAAAGTCTGCAGGCAGTTCTGATGTACAACAAGGACTGAGAGTCACTCATTTAGAGCCATTTTTGTTCTTTTTCTGAAATATATTTGTGCGCATGTGCATGTTCGTGAGCGAATACAGGTGCACACGGGCCAGCACAAACATGGTGAGGTCCTCGCTTGTCCACCTTATTTGAGGCAGAGTTTTCCACGATGGATTCTATTTAAGAGAGAGAGAGAAGGAGGCAGACTGAGAAAAAGAATGGGTGCACCAAGGCTTCCAGCTGCTGCAAATGAACTGTAGGCATGCGCCACCTTGTGCATCTGGCTTACATGAGTCCTGGGGAATTGAACCTGGGTTCTTTGGCTTTGCAGGCAAGTGTTTTAATCACTAAGCCATCTCTCCAGCCCTCTTTTTGTTTTTAAAACATCTTTATCTATTTGAGAGTGTGTGTATGTGTATGAGCACACTGGGACCTCTTGCAGCCCCAAATAAACTCCAGGTGCGTATGCCACTTTGTACATGTGGCTGTACATGGGTGCTGGGGAATCAAACTGGGGCTGACAGGCATGGCAAGCAAGTGCCTTTAACCGTGGAACCATCTCCCCAGCCCTTGCTCTGAATTCTTCCTCTGCTGTTCTTTGCTTTGATTGCCAGGAGTTTCTGGGATATTCTCCTGCCTCTGCCTTCATCTCGGTGTCTGCATCAGCATGCTGGAATTGCAGAAGCCTGTCATGACTTCCTGCTTTGTTAAGTGAGGTCTGGGGATCTAACTGAGATACTCCAGCTTGAGCAATGAGCACTTGATCCACTGAACCATCTCCCCAGCCCCACTTTTTTCCTAATCTCACTCAGCATTCTGATAGGAGTGTGCTATAGTTAAGTGTAACAGGCACACAGACAGTAACACACCCTTGTATGTACTGCTGTGCCCGTGACTGTCCTCCAGGTAGTTACTGTAAGAATGCTCCAATAAAGGGCCGTTTAAAATCTTTTCTATACTTAAGTGTAACACCCACACAGACAGACACATAGCCTGGTTTGCACCCCTATGTCTGTGAGTGTCCTCCAGGTAGTTACTTAAGAACCCTCAAAATGCTTAAATATTTTTGCTTTTGGCCCCTTTCCATTTCAGGATTGATCTGGGTGTCCGACAAGGTGGCTTTCACTCCTGTACACTTGTTCACAGCGCCTCCCTGTTCGTCCTTCCTCCTGCTCAGCATGTCAGGGGTGTCCTTCTTCACCTTGGGCACTGCTGACTTGGCCTTATTAGTGAGTGAGTGATTTCATCTCAGCACAGCATCTCCTTGTTTGCAGATCGGGGTACTGAATAGCAGAGAAGATGAGACACTTGTCCGAGGTTACACAGTTCCCCATAGAACTACCTACTATTCACCGGTTTGTCATTTCATCCTATTCTCAGAATCACATGTTACTTTTACATATGGCATCTCCCTACCTATTTGTATTTCTTTTCCACTGACCTGTTTGTCTATCTCTAGGCCAATAACAACTTGTTCAGTATTGCTTTCCAGCATAGTTTGATAGCTAACAGAAAAAAGTTCTTTCTCTCTCTCTCTCTGAATTCAGTGTACTTACTTTATTTCTTTACTTTTAAATTAATTATAAACTTTACGATATGTACATATACATGTTGGTCATATTCCCATCAGGTTATTCTCTTACATTCCCTTTCTTGCCCCTGTTCCACAGAGGGCCCTCCCCAGTGGGGTTACTGGTATTCATTGTGGGGTCATGAATGCACCAGTTAATCTCTGGGGGTGAGAGACACACAATGCCTCAGGGTACTCCTTCCCACCCTGTGGCTCTTACAATCTTTCTATCCCTTCTTCCACAATGCCCCTAAGCCTTGGCCAACATGTTATGTTTCCTTTAGAGTTGAGCTCTCTGTGTAAGTACCGTGCACTAACTGATTGTGCCACTGGAGCTCTGTTAGTGTTGAGCTCTCTGTGTAAGTACTGTGCACTACCTGATTGTGCCACTGGAGCTCTGTTAGTGCTGAGCTCTCTGTGTAAGTACTGTGTGCTACCTGATTGTGCCACTGGAGCTCCGTTAGTGCTGAGCTCTCTGTGTAAGTACTGTGCGCTACCTGATTGTGCCACTGGAGCTCCGTTAGTGCTGAGCTCTCTGTGTAAGTACTGTGCACTACCCGATTGTGCCACTGGAGCTCTGTTAGTGCTGAGCTCTCTGTGTAAGTACTGTGCACTACCCGATTGTGCCACTGGAGCTCTGTTAGTGCTGAGCTCTCTGTGTAAGTACTGTGCACTACCTGATTGTGCCACTGGAGCTCTGTTAGTGTTGAGCTCTCTGTGTAAGTACTGTGCACTACCTGATTGTGCCACTGGAGCTCTGTTAGTGTTGAGCTCTCTGTGTAAGTACTGTGCACTATTGTGCCACTGGAGCTCTGTTACTGGAGCTCTCTGTTAAGTGCACTACCTGATTGTGCCACTGGAGCTCTGTTAGTGTGAGCTCTCTGTGTAAGTACTGTGCACTACCCGATTGTGCCACTGGAGCTCCGTTAGTGTTGAGCTCTCTGTGTAAGTACTGTGCACTACCTGATTGTGCCACTGGAGCTCCGTTAGTGTTGAGCTCTCTGTGTAAGTACTGTGCACTACCCGATTGTGCCACTGGAGCTCTGTTAGTGTTGAGCTCTCTGTGTAAGTACTGTGCACTACCCGATTGTGCCACTGGAGCTCTGTTAGTGTTGAGCTCTCTGTGTGTAAGTACTGTGCACTACCTGATTGTGCCACTGGAGCTCCGTTAGTGTTGAGCTCTCTGTGTAAGTACTGTGCACTACCTGATTGTGCCACTGGAGCTCTCTGTTAGTGCTGAGCTCTCTGTGTAAGTACTGTGCACTACCCGATTGTGCCACTGGAGCTCCGTTAGTGTTGAGCTCTCTGTGTAAGTACTGTGCACTACCTGATTGTGCCACTGGAGCTCCGTTAGTGCTGAGCTCTCTGTGTAAGTACTGTGCACTACCTGATTGTGCCACTGGAGCTCCGCTAGTGTTGAGCTCTCTGTGTAAGTACTGTGCTGGAGCTCTTAGTGTTGAGCTGTGTAAGTACTGTGCACTACCTGATTGTGCCACTGGAGCTCTGTTAGTGTTGAGCTCTCTGTGTAAGTACTGTGCACTACCCGATTGTGCCACTGGAGCTCCGTTAGTGCTGAGCTCTCTGTGTAAGTACTGTGCACTACCCGATTGTGCCACTGGAGCTCTGTTAGTGCTGAGCTCTCTGTGTAAGTACTGTGCACTACCCGATTGTGCCACTGGAGCTCCGTTAGTGCTGAACTCTCTGTGTAAGTACTGTGCACTGGATTGTGCCACTGGAGCCGTTAGTGCTGAGCTCTCTGTGTAAGTACTGTGCACTACCTGATTGTGCCACTGGAGCTCCGTTAGTGCTGAGCTCTCTGTGTAAGTACTGTGCACTACCTGATTGTGCCACTGGAGCTCTGTTAGTGTTGAGCTCTCTGTGTAAGTACTGTGCACTACCTGATTGTGCCACTGGAGCTCTGTTAGTGCTGAGCTCTCTGTGTAAGTACTGTGCACTACCCGATTGTGCCACTGGAGCTCTGTTAGTGTTGAGCTCTCTGTGTAAGTACTGTGCACTACCCCCGATTGTGCCACTGGAGCTCCGTTAGTGCTGAGCTCTCTGTGTAAGTACTGTGCACTACCCGATTGTGCCACTGGAGCTCCGTTAGTGTTGAGCTCTCTGTGTACTGGAGCTCCGTTAGTGTACTGTGCACTACCTACCTGATTGTGCCACTGGAGCTCCGTTAGTGCTGAGCTCTCTGTGTAAGTACTGTGCACTACCCGATTGTGCCACTGGAGCTCTGTTAGTGCTGAGCTCTCTGTGTAAGTACCGTGCACTACCCGATTGTGCCACTGGAGCTCCGTTAGTGCTGAGCTCTCTGTGTAAGTACTGTGCACTACCTGATTGTGCCACTGGAGCTCCGTTAGTGCTGAGCTCTCTGTGTAAGTACTGTGCACTACCCGATTGTGCCACTGGAGCTCCGTTAGTGTTGAGCTCTCTGTGTAAGTACTGTGCACTACCACTGGAGCTCTGTTAGTGTTGAGCTCTCTGTGTAAGCCACTGGAGCTCCGTTAGTGTTGAGCTCTCTGTGTGTTGAAGTACTGTGCACTACCCTGATTGTGCCACTGGAGCTCTGTTAGTGCTGAGCTCTCTGTGTAAGTACTGTGCACTACCTGATTGTGCCACTGGAGCTCTGTTAGTGTTGAGCTCACACTACCCGATTGTGCCACTGGAGCTCTGTTAGTGCTGAGCTCTCTGTGTAAGTACTGTGCACTACCTGATTGTGCCACTGGAGCTCCGTTAGTGCTGAGCTCTCTGTGTAAGTACTGTGCACTACCTGATTGTGCCACTGGAGCTCCGTTAGTGTTGAGCTCTCTGTGTAAGTACTGTGCACTACCCGATTGTGCCACTGGAGCTCCGTTAGTGTTGAGCTCTCTGTGTAAGTACTGTGCACTACCCGATTGTGCCACTGGAGCTCCGTTAGTGTTGAGCTCTCTGTGTAAGTACTGTGCACTACCCGATTGTGCCACTGGAGCTCCGTTAGTGCTGAGCTCTCTGTGTAAGTACTGTGCACTACCTGATTGTGCCACTGGAGCTCCGTTAGTGTTGAGCTCTCTGTGTAAGTACTGTGCACTACCCGATTGTGCCACTGGAGCTCTGTTAGTGTTGAGCTCTCTGTGTAAGTACTGTGCACTACCCGATTGTGCCACTGGAGCCCGTTAGTGAGCTCTCTGTGCCACTGGGAGCTCCGTTAGTGTTGAGCTCTCTGTGTAAGTACTGTGCACTACCTGATTGTGCCACTGGAGCTCCGTTAGTGTTGAGCTCTCTGTGTAAGTACTGTGCACTACCCGATTGTGCCACTGGAGCTCTGTTAGTGTTGAGCTCTCTGTGTAAGTACTGTGCACTACCTGATTGTGCCACTGGAGCTCTGTTAGTGTTGAGCTCTCTGTGTAAGTACTGTGCACTACCTGATTGTGCCACTGGAGCTCCGTTAGTGTTGAGCTCTCTGTGTAAGTACTGTGCACTACCCGATTGTGCCACTGGAGCTCTGTTAGTGTTGAGCTCTGTGTGTAAGTACTGTGCACTACCTCTGTGAAGTACTGTGCACTACCCGTGCCACTGGAGCTCTGTTAGTGTTGAGCTCTCTGTGTAAGTACTGTGCACTACCTGATTGTGCCACTGGAGCTCCGTTAGTGCTGAGCTCTCTGTGTAAGTACTGTGCACTACCTGATTGTGCCACTGGAGCTCCGTTAGTGCTGAGCTCTCTGTCTGTGTGCCACTGGCTGCACTCTAGTGTTGAGCTCCTGACCTGATTGTGCCACTGGAGCTCCGTTGAGTGTTGAGCTCTCTGTGTAAGTACTGTGCACTACCTGATTGTGCCACTGGAGCTCCGTTAGTGCTGAGCTCTCTGTGTAAGTACTGTGCACTACCTGATTGTGCCACTGGAGCTCTGTTAGTGTTGAGCTCTCTGTGTAAGTACTGTGCACTACCCTCTCTGTGTAAGTACTGATTGTGCCACTGGAGCTCTGTTAGTGTTGAGCTCTCTGTCTAAGTACTGTGCACTACCTGATTGTGCCACTGGAGCTCAGTTAGTGCTGAGCTCTCTGTGTAAGTACTGTGCACTACCTGATTGTGCCACTGGAGCTCCGTTAGTGCTGAGCTCTCTGTGTAAGTACTGTGCACTACCTGATTGTGCCACTGGAGCTCCGTTAGTGCTGAGCTCTCTGTGTAAGTACTGTGCCACTGGACCTCTGTTAGTGTTGAGCTCTCTGATTGTGCCACTGGAGCTCTGTTAGTGTTGAGCTCTCTGTGTAAGTACTGTGCACTACCCGATTGTGCCACTGGAGCTCCGTTAGTGTTGAGCTCTCTGTGTAAGTACTGTGCACTACCTGATTGTGCCACTGGAGCTCCGTTGTTGAGCCACTGGAGCCACTGGAGCTCCGTTAGTGTTGAGCTCTCTGTGTAAGTACTGTGCACTACCCGATTGTGCCACTGGAGCTCTGTTAGTGTTGAGCTCTCTGTGTAAGTACTGTGCACTACCTGATTGTGCCACTGGAGCTCCGTTAGTGCTGAGCTCTCTGTGTAAGTACTGTGCACTACCCGATTGTGCCACTGGAGCTCTGTTAGTGTTGAGCTCTCTGTGTAAGTACTGTGCACTACCCGATTGTGCCACTGGAGCTCTGTTAGTGTTGAGCTCTCTGTGTAAGTACTGTGCACTACCTGATTGTGCCACTGGAGCTCTGTTAGTGCTGAGCTCTCTGTGTAAGTACTGTGCACTACCTGATTGTGCCACTGGAGCTCCGTTGAGTGCTGAGCTCTCTGTGTAAGTACTGTGCACTACCTGATTGTGCCACTGGAGCTCCGTTAGTGTTGAGCTCTCTGTGTAAGTACTGTGCCTGACTACCCCGATGCTGAGCCACTGGAGCTCCGTTGTGTGGAGCTGTTAGCTCTCTGTGTAAGTACTGTGCGCTACCCGATTGTGCCACTGGAGCTCCGTTAGTGTTGAGCTCTCTGTGTAAGTACTGTGCACTACCTGATTGTGCCACTGGAGCTCCGTTAGTGTTGAGCTCTCTGTGTAAGTACTGTGCGCTACCTGATTGTGCCACTGGAGCTCCGTTAGTGTTGAGCTCTCTGTGTACTGTGCACTACCTGATTGTGCCACTGGAGCTCCGTTAGTGCTGAGCTCTCTGTGTAAGTACTGTGCACTACCTGATTGTGCCACTGGAGCTCCGTTAGTGTTGAGCTCTCTGTGTAAGTACTGTGCACTACCCGATTGTGCCACTGGAGCTCCGTTAGTGCTGAGCTCTCTGTGTAAGTACTGTGCACTACCCGATTGTGCCACTGGAGCTGTGCCTCTGTACTGGAGCTCCGTTAGTGTCGAGCTCTCTGTGTAAGTAGTACTGTGCACTACCTGATTGTGCCACTGGAGCTCTGTTAGTGTTGAGCTCTCTGCTCTCTGTGTAAGTACTGTGCACTACCTCTGTGATTGTGCCACTGGAGCTCACTGGAGCTCCGTTAGTGTTGAGCTCTCTGTGTAAGTACTGTGCACTACCCGATTGTGCCACTGGAGCTCTGTTAGTGCTGAGCTCTCTGTGTGGAGCTCTGTTAGTGTTGAAGTACTGTGCACTACCCGATTGTGCCACTGGAGCTCTGTTAGTGCTGAGCTCTCTGTGTAAGTACTGTGCACTACCTGATTGTGCCACTGGAGCTCTGTTAGTTAGAGCTGTACTGTGCACTGAGCTCTCTCTGTGTAAGTACTGTGCACTACCTGATTGTGCCACTGGAGCTCCGTTAGTGTTGAGCTCTCTGTGTAAGTACTGTGCACTACCCGATTGTGCCACTGGAGCTCTGTTAGTGTTGAGCCTCTGTGTAAGTACTGTGCACTACCCTGATTGTGCCACTGGAGCTCTGTTAGTGCTGAGCTCTCTGTGTAAGTACTGTGCACTACCCGATTGTGCCACTGGAGCTCTGTTAGTGCTGAGCTCTCTGTGTAAGTACTGTGCACTACCTGATTGTGCCACTGGAGCTCCGTTAGTGTTGAGCTCTCTGTGTAAGTACTGTGCACTACCTGATTGTGCCACTGGAGCTCTGTTAGTGTTGAGCTCTCTGTGTAAGTACTGTGCACTACCCGATTGTGCCACTGGAGCTCCGTTAGTGTTGAGCTCTCTGTGTAAGTACTGTGCACTACCTGATTGTGCCACTGGAGCTCCGTTAGTGTTGAGCTCTCTGTGTAAGTACTGTGCACTACCTGATTGTGCCACTGGAGCTCCGTTAGTGTTGAGCTCTCTGTGTAAGTACTGTGCACTACCTGATTGTGCCACTGGAGCTCCGTTAGTGTTGAGCTCTCTCTGTGTAAGTACTGTGCACTACCTGATTGTGCCACTGATTGTGCCACTGGAGCTCTGTTAGTGTTGAGCTCTCTGTGTAAGTACTGTGCACTACCCCTGATTGTGCCACTGGAGCTCCGTTAGTGTTGAGCTCTCTGTGTAAGTACTGTGCACTACCTGATTGTGCCACTGGAGCTCCGTTAGTGTTGAGCTCTCTGTGTGTAAGTACTGTGCACTACCTGATTGTGCCACTGGAGCTCTGTTAGTGTTGAGCTCTGTGTGTAAGTACTGTGCACTACCTGATTGTGCCACTGGAGCTCCGTTAGTGTTGAGCTCTCTGTGTAAGTACTGTGCACTACCCGATTGTGCCACTGGAGCTCCGTTAGTGTTGAGCTCTCTGTGTAAGTACTGTGCACTACCCGATTGTGCCACTGGAGCTCTGTTAGTGTTGAGCTCTCTGCACTACCTGATTGTGCCACTGGAGCTCTGTTAGTGTTGAGCTCTCTGTGTGTAAGTACTGTGCACTACCCGATTGTGCCACTGGAGCTCTGTTAGTGTTGAGCTCTCTGTGTAAGTACTGTGCACTACCCGATTGTGCCACTGGAGCTCCGTTAGTGCTGAGCTCTCTGTGTAAGTACTGTGCACTACCCGATTGTGCCACTGGAGCTCCGTTAGTGCTGAGCTCTCTGTGTAAGTACTGTGCACTACCTGATTGTGCCACTGGAGCTCCGTTAGTGCTGAGCTCTCTGTGTAAGTACTGTGCACTACCCGATTGTGCCACTGGAGCTCCGTTAGTGCTGAGCTCTCTGTGTAAGTACTGTGCACTACCTGATTGTGCCACTGGAGCTCCGTTAGTGCTGAGCTCTCTGTGTAAGTACTGTGCACTACCTGATTGTGCCACTGGAGCTCTGTTAGTGTTGAGCTGTCTGAGCTCTCTGTGTAACTACTGTGCACTACCTGATTGTGCCACTGGAGCTCCGTTAGTGTTGAGCTCTCTGTGTAAGTACTGTGCACTACCCGATTGTGCCACTGGAGCTCCGTTAGTGTTGAGCTCTCTGTGTAAGTACTGTGCACTACTACCCGATTGTGCCACTGGAGCTCCGTTAGTGTTGAGCTCTCTGTGTAAGTACTGTGCACTACCTGATTGTGCCACTGGAGCTCCGTTAGTGCTGAGCTCTCTGTGTAAGTACTGTGCACTACCTGATTGTGCCACTGGAGCTCCGTTAGTGTTGAGCTCTCTGTGTAAGTACTGTGCACTACCTGATTGTGCCACTGGAGCTCCGTTAGTGTTGAGCTCTCTGTGTAAGTACTGTGCACTACCTGATTGTGCCACTGGAGCTCCGTTAGTGTTGAGCTCTCTGTGTAAGTACTGTGCACTACCCGATTGTGCCACTGGAGCTCCGTTAGTGCTGAGCTCTCTGTGTAAGTACTGTGCACTACCCGATTGTGCCACTGGAGCTCCGTTAGTGTTGAGCTCTCTGTGTAAGTACTGTGCACTACCCGATTGTGCCACTGGAGCTCCGTTAGTGCTGAGCTCTCTGTGTAAGTACTGTGCACTACCCGATTGTGCCACTGGAGCTCCGTTAGTGTTGAGCTCTCTGTGTAAGTACTGTGCACTACCCGATTGTGCCACTGGAGCTCCGTTAGTGTTGAGCTCTCTGTGTAAGTACCGTGCACTACCTGATTGTGCCACTGGAGCTCCGTTAGTGTTGAGCTCTCTGTGTAAGTACTGTGCACTACCTGATTGTGCCACTGGAGCTCTGTTAGTGCTGAGCTCTCTGTGTAAGTACTGTGCACTACCTGATTGTGCCACTGGAGCTCCGTTAGTGTTGAGCTCTCTGTGTAAGTACTGTGCACTACCCGATTGTGCCACTGGAGCTCTGTTAGTGTTGAGCTCTCTGTGTAAGTACTGTGCACTACCTGATTGTGCCACTGGAGCTCTGTTAGTGCTGAGCTCTCTGTGTAAGTACTGTGCACTACCCGATTGTGCCACTGGAGCTCTGTTAGTGCTGAGCTCTCTGTGTAAGTACTGTGCACTACCTGATTGTGCCACTGGAGCTCCGTTAGTGTTGAGCTCTCTGTGTAAGTACTGTGCACTACCTGATTGTGCCACTGGAGCTCCGTTAGTGTTGAGCTCTCTGTGTAAGTACTGTGCACTACCCGATTGTGCCACTGGAGCTCCGTTAGTGCTGAGCTCTGGAGCTGTGTGTTGAGCTCTGTGTGCACTACCTGATTGTGCCACTGGAGCTCTGTTAGATTGTTGAGCTCTCTGTGTAAGTACTGTGCACTACCTGATTGTGCCACTGGAGCTCTGTTAGTGCTGAGCTCTCTGTGTAAGTACTGTGCACTACCTGATTGTGCCACTGGAGCTCCGTTAGTGTTGAGCTCTCTGTGTAAGTACTGTGCACTACCTGATTGTGCCACTGGAGCTCCGTTAGTGCTGAGCTCTCTGTGTAAGTACCGTGCACTACCTGATTGTGCCACTGGAGCTCCGTGCTTGAGCTCTCTGTGTGTTTGAGCTCTCTAGTGTTGAGCTCTCTGTGTAAGTACTGTGCACTACCTGATTGTGCCACTGGAGCTCCGTTAGTGCTGAGCTCTCTGTGTAAGTACTGTGCACTACCTGATTGTGCCACTGGAGCTCTGTTAGTGCTGAGCTCTCTGTGTAAGTACTGGAGCTCCGTTAGCACTGAGCCTCTGATTGTGCCACTGGAGCTCCGTTAGTGCTGAGCTCTCTGTGTAAGTACTGTGCACTACCTGATTGTGCCACTGGAGCTCTGTTAGTGTTGAGCTCTCTGTGTAAGTACTGTGCACTACCTGATTGTGCCACTGGAGCTCTGTTAGTGTTGAGCTCTCTGTGTAAGTACTGTGCACTACCTGATTGTGCCACTGGAGCTCCGTTAGTGCTGAGCTCTCTGTGTAAGTACTGTGTGTAAGCCACTGGAGCTCCGTTAGTGCTACCTGATTGTGCCACTGGAGCTGGAGCCGTTAGTGCTGAGCTCTCTGTGTAAGTACTGTGCACTACCTGATTGTGCCACTGGAGCTCCGTTAGTGCTGAGCTCTCTGTGTAAGTACTGTGCACTACCTGATTGTGCCACTGGAGCTCCGTTAGTGCTGAGCTCTCTGTGTAGTACTGTGCACTACCTACCTGATTGTGCCACTGGAGCTCCGTTAGTGTTGAGCTCTCTGTGTAAGTACCACTGGAGCTCTGCACTAACTGATTGTGCCACTGGAGCTCCGTTAGTGCTGAGCTCTCTGTGTAAGTACTGTGCACTACCCGATTGTGCCACTGGAGCTCTGTTAGTGTTGAGCTCTCTGTGTAAGTACTGTGCACTACCTGATTGTGCCACTGGAGCTCCGTTAGTGTTGAGCTCTCTGTGTAAGTACTGTGCACTACCCGATTGTGCCACTGGAGCTCCGTTAGTGTTGAGCTCTCTGTGTAAGTACTGTGCACTACCCGATTGTGCCACTGGAGCTCCGTTAGTGTTGAGCTCTCTGTGTAAGTACTGTGCACTACCCGATTGTGCCACTGGAGCTCCGTTAGTGTTGAGCTCTCTGTGTAAGTACTGTGCACTACCCGATTGTGCCACTGGAGCTCCGTTAGTGTTGAGCTCTCTGTGTAAGTACTGTGCACTACCTGATTGTGCCACTGGAGCTCCGTTAGTGTTGAGCTCTCTGTGTAAGTACTGTGCACTACCTGATTGTGCCACTGGAGCTCCGTTAGTGCTGAGCTCTCTGTGTAAGTACTGTGCACTACCTGATTGTGCCACTGGAGCTCCGTTAGTGTTGAGCTCTCTGTGTAAGTACTGTGCACTACCTGATTGTGCCACTGGAGCTCCGTTAGTGCTGAGCTCTCTGTGTAAGTACTGTGCACTACCTGATTGTGCCACTGGAGCTCTGTTAGTGTTGAGCTCTCTGTGTAAGTACTGTGCACTACCCGATTGTGCCACTGGAGCTCCGTTAGTGCTGAGCTCTCTGTGTAAGTACTGTGCACTACCTGATTGTGCCACTGGAGCTCCGTTAGTGTTGAGCTCTCTGTGTAAAGTACTGTGCACTACCTGATTGTGCCACTGGAGCTCTGTTAGTGTTGAGCTCTCTGTGTAAGTACTGTGCACTACCCGATTGTGCCACTGGAGCTCCGTTAGTGTTGAGCTCTCTGTGTAAGTACTGTGCACTACCCGATTGTGCCACTGGAGCTCTGTTAGTGCTGAGCTCTCTGTGTAAGTACTGTGCACTACCCGATTGTGCCACTGGAGCTCCGTTAGTGCTGAGCTCTCTGTGTAAGTACTGTGCACTACCCGATTGTGCCACTGGAGCTCCGTTAGTGCTGAGCTCTCTGTGTAAGTACTGTGCACTACCTGATTGTGCCACTGGAGCTCCGTTAGTGTTGAGCTCTCTGTGTAAGTACTGTGCACTACCCGATTGTGCCACTGGAGCTCCGTTAGTGTTGAGCTCTCTGTGTAAGTACTGTGCACTACCTGATTGTGCCACTGGAGCTCCGTTAGTGCTGAGCTCTCTGTGTAAGTACTGTGCACTACCCGATTGTGCCACTGGAGCTCCGTTAGTGTTGAGCTCTCTGTGTAAGTACTGTGCACTACCTGATTGTGCCACTGGAGCTCCGTTAGTGTTGAGCTCTCTGTGTAAGTACTGTGCACTACCTGATTGTGCCACTGGAGCTCTGTTAGTGTTGAGCTCTCTGTGTAAGTACTGTGCACTACCTGATTGTGCCACTGGAGCTCCGTTAGTGTTGAGCTCTCTGTGTAAGTACTGTGCACTGTGCACCTGATTGTGCCACTGGAGCTCCGTTAGTGTTGAGCTCTCTGTGTAAGTACTGTGCACTACCCGATTGTGCCACTGGAGCTCTGTTAGTGCTGAGCTCTCTGTGTAAGTACTGTGTGCTACCTGATTGTGCCACTGGAGCTCCGTTAGTGTTGAGCTCTCTGTGTAAGTACTGTGCACTACCTGATTGTGCCACTGGAGCTCCGTTAGTGCTGAGCTCTCTGTGTAAGTACTGTGCACTACCCGATTGTGCCACTGGAGCTCTGTTAGTGCTGAGCTCTCTGTGTAAGTACTACCTGTGCACTACCTGATTGTGCCACTGGAGCTCCGTTAGTGTTGAGCTCTCTGTGTAAGTACTGTGCACTACCTGATTGTGCCACTGGAGCTCCGTTAGTGCTGAGCTCTCTGTGTAAGTACTGTGCACTACCTGATTGTGCCACTGGAGCTCCGTTAGTGTTGAGCTCTCTGTGTAAGTACTGTGCACTACCTGATTGTGCCACTGGAGCTCCGTTAGTGCTGAGCTCTCTGTGTAAGTACTGTGCACTACCTGATTGTGCCACTGGAGCTCCGTTAGTGCTGAGCTCTCTGTGTAAGTACTGTGCACTACCTGATTGTGCCACTGGAGCTCCGTTAGTGTTGAGCTCTCTGTGTAAGTACTGTGCACTACCTGATTGTGCCACTGGAGCTCCGTTAGTGTTGAGCTCTCTGTGTAAGTACTGTGCACTACCTGATTGTGCCACTGGAGCTCCGTTAGTGCTGAGCTCTCTGTGTACTACCCGATTGTGCCACTGGAGCCGTGTGCCTGTGTGCTACCCGATTGTGCCACTGGAGCTCCGTTAGTGCTGAGCTCTCTGTGTAAGTACCGTGCACTACCCGATTGTGCCACTGGAGCTCCGTTAGTGCTGAGCTCTCTGTGTAAGTACTGTGCGCTACCTGATTGTGCCACTGGAGCTCTGTTAGTGCTGAGCTCTCTGTGTAAGTACTGTGCACTACCCGAGTACTAGTGTTGAGCTCTGTGTAAGTACTGTGCACTACCTGATTGTGCCACTGGAGCTCCGTTAGTGTTGAGCTCTCTGTGTAAGTACTGTGCACTACCCGATTGTGCCACTGGAGCTCTGTTAGTGTTGAGCTCTCTGTGTAAGTACTGTGCGCTACCTGATTGTGCCACTGGAGCTCTGTTAGTGTTGAGCTCTCTGTGTAAGTACTGTGCACTACCTGATTGTGCCACTGGAGCTCCGTTAGTGCTGAGCTCTCTGTGTAAGTACTGTGCACTACCTGATTGTGCCACTGGAGCTCCGTTAGTGCTGAGCTCTCTGTGTAAGTACTGTGCACTACCTGATTGTGCCACTGGAGCTCCGTTAGTGCTGAGCTCTCTGTGTAAGTGTTGACTGTGCCTACCTGATTGTGCCACTGGAGCTCCGTTAGTGCTGAGCTCTCTGTGTAAGTACTGTGCACTACCTGATTGTGCCACTGGAGCTCCGTTAGTGCTGAGCTCTCTGTGTAAGTACTGTGCACTACCTGATTGTGCCACTGGAGCTCCGTTAGTGCTGAGCTCTCTGTGTAAGTACTGTGCACTACCTGATTGTGCCACTGGAGCTCCGTTAGTGCTGAGCTCTCTGTGTAAGTACTGTGCACTACCTGATTGTGCCACTGGAGCTCCGTTAGTGTTGAGCTCTCTGTGTAAGTACTGTGCACTACCTGATTGTGCCACTGGAGCTCCGTTAGTGCTGAACTCTCTGTGTAAGTACTGTGCACTACCTGATTGTGCCACTGGAGCTCTGTTAGTGTTGAGCTCTCTGTGTAAGTACTGTGCACTACCCGATTGTGCCACTGGAGCTCTGTTAGTGCTGAGCTCTCTGTGTAAGTACTGTGCACTACCCGATTGTGCCACTGGAGCTCTGTTAGTGTTGAGCTCTCTGTGTGCAAGTACTGTGCACTACCTACCTGATTGTGCCACTGGAGCTCCGTTAGTGTTGAGCTCTCTGTGTAAGTACTGTGCACTACCCGTGCCACTGGAGCCACTGGAGCTCCGTTAGTGTTGAGCTCTCTGTGTAAGTACTGTGCACTACCCGATTGTGCCACTGGAGCTCCGTTAGTGTTGAGCTCTCTGTGTAAGTACTGTGCACTACCCGATTGTGCCACTGGAGCTCCGTTAGTGCTGAGCTCTCTGTGTAAGTACTGTGCACTACCCGATTGTGCCACTGGAGCTCCGTTAGTGTTGAGCTCTCTGTGTAAGTACTGTGCACTACCTGATTGTGCCACTGGAGCTCCGTTAGTGCTGAGCTCTCTGTGTAAGTACTGTGTGCTACCCGATTGTGCCACTGGAGCTCTGTTAGTGTTGAGCTCTCTGTGTAAGTACTGTGCACTACCCGATTGTGCCACTGGAGCTCCGTTAGTGCTGAGCTCTCTGTGTAAGTACTGTGCACTACCTGATTGTGCCACTGGAGCTCCGTTAGTGTTGAGCTCTCTGTGTAAGTACTGTGCACTACCTGATGCCACTGGAGCCCGATTGTGCCACTGGAGCCACTGGAGCCCGTTAGTGTTGAGCTCTCTGTGTAAGTACTGTGCACTACCTGATTGTGCCACTGGAGCTCCGTTAGTGCCACTGAGCTCCGTTACTCTCTGTGTAAGTACTGTGCACTACCACTGATTGTGCCACTGGAGCTCCGTTAGTGCTGAGCTCTCTGTGTGCTGAAGTACTGTGCACTACCTGATTGTGCCACTGGAGCTCCGTTAGTGTTGAGCTCTCTGTGTAAGTACTGTGCGCTACCTGATTGTGCCACTGGAGCTCTGTTAGTGTTGAGCTCTCTGTGTAAGTACTGTGCACTACCTGATTGTGCCACTGGAGCTCCGTTAGTGCCACTGGAGCTCTGAGCTCTCTGTGTAAGTACCGTGCGCTACCTGATTGTGCCACTGGAGCTCCGTTAGTGTTGAGCTCTCTGTGTAAGTACTGTGCACTACCCGATTGTGCCACTGGAGCTCCGTTAGTGCTGAGCTCTCTGTGTAAGTACTGTGTGCTACCTGATTGTGCCACTGGAGCTCCGTTAGTGCTGAGCTCTCTGTGTAAGTACTGTGCACTACCCGATTGTGCCACTGGAGCTCCGTTAGTGCTGAGCTCTCTGTGTAAGTACTGTGCACTACCTGATTGTGCCACTGGAGCTCCGTTAGTGTTGAGCTCTCTGTGTAAGTACTGTGCACTACCCGATTGTGCCACTGGAGCTCTGTTAGTGTTGAGCTCTCTGTGTAAGTACTGTGCACTACCCGATTGTGCCACTGGAGCTCCGTTAGTGCTGAGCTCTCTGTGTAAGTACTGTGCACTACCCGATTGTGCCACTGGAGCTCTGTTAGTGTTGAGCTCTCTGTGTAAGTACTGTGCACTACCCTGATTGTGCCACTGGAGCTCTGTTAGTGCTGAGCTCTCTGTGTAAGTACTGTGCACTACCTGATTGTGCCACTGGAGCTCTGTTAGTGCTGAGCTCTCTGTGTAAGTACTGTGCACTACCCGATTGTGCCACTGGAGCTCCGTTAGTGCTGAGCTCTCTGTGTAAGTACTGTGCACTACCCGATTGTGCCACTGGAGCTCCGTTAGTGCTGAGCTCTCTGTGTAAGTACTGTGCACTACCCGATTGTGCCACTGGAGCTCCGTTAGTGCTGAGCTCTCTGTGTAAGTACTGTGCACTACCTGATTGTGCCACTGGAGCTCCGTTAGTGCTGAGCTCTCTGTGTAAGTACTGTGCACTACCTGATTGTGCCACTGGAGCTCTGTTAGTGTTGAGCTCTCTGTGTAAGTACTGTGCGCTACCTGATTGTGCCACTGGAGCTCCGTTAGTGTTGAGCTCTCTGTGTAAGTACTGTGCACTACCCGATTGTGCCACTGGAGCTCTGTTAGTGTTGAGCTCTCTGTGTAAGTACTGTGCACTACCCGATTGTGCCACTGGAGCTCCGTTAGTGCTGAGCTCTCTGTGTAAGTACTGTGCACTACCCGATTGTGCCACTGGAGCTCCGTTAGTGCTGAGCTCTCTGTGTAAGTACTGTGCACTACCCGATTGTGCCACTGGAGCTCTGTTAGTGTTGAGCTCTCTGTGTAAGTACTGTGCACTACCCTGATTGTGCCACTGGAGCTCTGTTAGTGTTGAGCTCTCTGTGTAAGTACTGTGCACTACCTGATTGTGCCACTGGAGCTCTGTTAGTGTTGAGCTCTCTGTGTAAGTACTGTGCACTACCTGATTGTGCCACTGGAGCTCTGTTAGTGCTGAACTCTCTGTGTAAGTACTGTGTGCTACCCGATTGTGCCACTGGAGCTCCGTTAGTGCTGAACTCTCTGTGTAAGTACCGTGCACTACCCGATTGTGCCACTGGAGCTCTGTTAGTGCTGAGCTCTCTGTGTAAGTACTGTGCACTACCTGATTGTGCCACTGGAGCTCTGTTAGTGCTGAGCTCTCTGTGTAAGTACTGTGCACTACCCGATTGTGCCACTGGAGCTCCGTTAGTGTTGAGCTCTCTGTGTAAGTACTGTGCACTACCTGATTGTGCCACTGGAGCTCCGTTAGTGCTGAGCTCTCTGTGTAAGTACTGTGCGCTACCCGATTGTGCCACTGGAGCTCCGTTAGTGCTGAGCTCTCTGTGTAAGTACTGTGCACTACCCGATTGTGCCACTGGAGCTCTGTTAGTGCTGAGCTCTCTGTGTAAGTACTGTGCGCTACCTGATTGTGCCACTGGAGCTCCGTTAGTGCTGAGCTCTCTGTGTAAGTACTGTGCACTACCTGATTGTGCCACTGGAGCTCCGTTAGTGTTGAGCTCTCTGTGTAAGTACTGTGCACTACCTGATTGTGCCACTGGAGCTCTGTTAGTGCTGAGCTCTCTGTGTAAGTACTGTGCACTACCTGATTGTGCCACTGGAGCTCTGTTAGTGTTGAGCTCTCTGTGTAAGTACTGTGCACTACCTGATTGTGCCACTGGAGCTCCGTTAGTGTTGAGCTCTCTGTGTAAGTACTGTGCACTACCCGATTGTGCCACTGGAGCTCTGTTAGTGTTGAGCTCTCTGTGTAAGTACTGTGCGCTACCCGATTGTGCCACTGGAGCTCTGTTAGTGCTGAGCTCTCTGTGTAAGTACTGTGCACTACCTGATTGTGCCACTGGAGCTCCGTTAGTGTCGAGCTCTCTGTGTAAGTACTGTGCGCTACCTGATTGTGCCACTGGAGCTCCGTTAGTGTTGAGCTCTCTTTATTCTATGATTTTCTGACTTGATGGTTTTGAGTCTTCTCGGAATCTACCACCTTCTCCCTGGTGGAGTATGTCAGGCTATCAGTGGGAGCAGTATTTGAGCTTAAATTGCCACTTCCTCTGGAATGTTCCTGGACCCTGGCAGATGTCTTGGGCTAGGCAGTTGGCTTTCTTTTCTTGGTATATTCATTGGTCTTGGCTCTCCCTGATATTCGCTGCCGTCTGGGCCCTCATTGCCAGTGCTTCTCACTGCCTGGGGCTTCGGAGGGAGATCAGGTCCTTGGACTCTTCTGGTGGTGGCGGTGGCAGGACAGATTCCCTCTTACTGTTACTCATTTCAGAAATGCTTTAGATTTTCTTGAATTTCCTTTTTTTTTCTTCCTAGAATTAAACTATAGAGTCAACTAGATGTTTCATGCCCCTTAAACATTAATTTCCTCAACTTTAAAATGGCTTTAGCATGTATATTATAATGCCTGACACATAGTTTTAGAGTTTTCAAAAATGTTCTTTAGAATGTGTAAGAAGCACTAAATGTCCTTTGTGTTGCATCAGTCTATCATATGTTTTCTTATTGTCGTTGTATAGTGGGTTTCTGGAGGCTCTTGGGTTTTGGCTTGTTTGCTTTGTTTGTACTGGAGATTGAATCTGGGGCTGTGCATGTGCCAAAGCTCTAAGTCCAGCCCTCTTTTACTTTTTATTTATTTGAATACTTATTTGAGAGAGAGAATGAGAATGGGCATGCCAGGGTCTCCTGCCATCACAAACTCCAGATGCATGTTCCACTTTGTGTATCAGGCCTCATATCTAACTAGAGAGCAATTGGTTTCCCCCATGACAAACACTATTGGACCTAAGGGAACATCTTGCTGGCTGGCTAGTTGTATAGCTTGTAGGGTCCATGGCTAGTTAGGACTGTTGATAACTTTTCTGCCTCTACAGGCTTCATAGAACTTTCTAGCACTATGATAGCTAGTCAGCAGAGGAAAGGCTTTCAAGTCAGTTCTAAATTGATTTCTCAGTGTCCTGAACTGAAGCGTGTGGTGTCTTCAGCAATAGGGTCTTCCCATCTCATTCTAGTGTAGCTATCCCTGTGAGATTTTAAAAAATAAACAGCAGCCACTTCCTAAGGTCAACACAATACACATTCCTAATTCAGAGTAGATCATTTTCTTTGTTACAAAGCTTCACCCTCTCTTAATGATATGCACTTTATTTTTAAATATATATATAAATAATTTATTTAAGATAGTGGGGGCAGAGAGAGAGAGAAAATGACAATGAGGATGAATGGGTACTGGCCTAGCATACAAACTCCAGACACATGTGCCACTTTGTGCATCTGGCTTTTTACATGGGTACTGGGGATGTCAAATCTAAGCCAGCAGACTGCAAGCAAGTGCCCTTAATCACTGAGCTATCTCTCTAGCCCTGTTTCTTTTATCTTAAGCAAGCTTGAGAATCTTTTCACATGTGCATTTTAAAAATTTTTTTTAAATTGTTTTTTATTTATTTATTTTTGGAGAGAGACAGACAGACAGAGAGGGAGAGGGAGACAGAGATGGGCGTGCCAGCAGTCTCTCAGCTGCTGTGAAAGAACTCCAGATGTGTGCGCTCCCTTGTGGGCAAGTGTGGCATTGCACCCTTGCGTCACTTTGCATCTGGCTAAACGTAGGACCTGGAGATTGGAACCGCTGGAGATTGGAACCAGCGTCCTTAGGCTTAGGAGGCAGGCGCCTTAACCGCTAAGCCATCTCTCCAGCCCCACATGTGCATTTTTTATATAAAGTTCTTATCATTTTCCTCTTTATATTTAGAAGTTCTACTTAGGGATATTAGCCCTTTGAAGTTATTTATTAACCTGGGAAAATTACTACCATTTGTTGAGTATGAAAATCAAAACACTAGGGCTGAGGAGGTAGTTTAGTTAGCAGAATGTTTGCCTAGCATGCATGAAACCTGGATTGAATCTGCAGCACCACTTAAAATTGGGTGTGGTATCACTTGCCTATAATTTCAGCATTGGGAGGTGGAGGCAGGAGCATTTCTCTGTAACAACCTATGGCTTTAGGGAAAAGTTTTCTCCATCCCAGTAAGGTACTTCTACCCAAATTATCTTTCTTACTCTCTCTCTCTTCAAGAAAGTTACATCTTTAATTACCTAATGAAATACTAGGTTTATATTATTCATTACTGTCTCTGGCCATTTTCACAATAGTAATTCTTCCCATCTGTTGTCTTGTGTTTTCCTCAGTTTCTTCAGTGTTATGATGTTTTCACTGTAGGGTCTTTCACAGAGGTCTTTCCCTGGAGGGATATTCCAGGGTACATATTTATTTTTGTTAGATCATATGTGTCACAAATTCATTCTGTTGTCTCAGGGTGGCCTTGTACTCATGGTCATTGTAGCAGACAGCTTCAGGTTTGCTGAGATGAACTTCCAGACCAGGCACAGTTATGGAGGAAGGGATTTATTGAAGCTTACAGATCCAGGGGAAGTTCCATAATGACAGAAGAAGCTGGCCTGCTCTTACAGGAGCAGGCAAGAGAGAAAAAGCCAAAAGCCAAAAGCCACACAGCACAGCACACTTCTGGCACACTTTGCATGTCTTTAGATTGAAATGTCAAACCCACCACCACACCTTCAGATGCGCCCAGTGACACTGTCTCCAGCCAGTAGCTGCACATGCAAACTACAAACTAATAAAACACTGAATATATTGGGGGCTAGCTATTCAAACTACCACAGTGATCCTCCTACTTTGGTCTCCCTACTGCTGGGATCAAGGTCCTGCACCATCATGCCCATCCTGCTTTTATTTCTGAGACAGGGTTTCCCATGTAGCCTAGGCTAGCTTCAGGCTTACCATCCTCTTACCTCAGCCTCCTGAGTACTGAAATTACAGGTGAGCAGCACTGCATCTGGCCCAGCACTGGAATGGGCCTTTTCTAGCTCCCCAGAACAACTAACTCTTGCTTTGGACTTTGCCGTAGGAGTCAGTTTGGGTTAGGGTGGTGACAACCATTCTGTCTTGCCTGGGACATTCCTGGATTCAGCACTGAATGCGGGGAAAGCCCTCAGTCCAACCCCTTGTTACCCATCAGTATTGCCTCCGACTGAGTGACAAGCCAGTTCCAAAGCTTTGGTTCCCAGCACTTATCATTACGCAGCACGTAAGACTTTCTCATGACAGGTGGTAATCTCAGGTGACCTGACATCACAGGAAATGAATAATCACTCTTCCTCTTTAACCTTTAGCCAAAGGCTTTTGAACAATACTTGAATGTGGAAGATAGCAGGCTGCTGAGTCATCTGAAGACGTGTTCTGCAATGTCCAGACTTCCTTATGACCTCTGGTTCAAAAGGTGCTTCGCAGGATGCCTGCCCGAATCCAGTTTACAAAGGCAAGCGTTTCTTTCCACTGTACGCCGAAGGCCTGGGGTCAGAGAAGATCCTGGCTTCATGGGATTGTCCCTGAGAATACAGGTTTGCTGCAGAACAAGATAGTAACTTGAAGCTAAGTCCTCCAACAGCCACAGTATAGCATGCAGTTTGCTTCTTGTTGAATACAGGCTTAGACAGATGGCAGTCCCTCAGCATGTGCATGATGTCAGGCATATCTGAAATAGTTCCAGGAGCCCAAGGACCTCTTTCCTAGTCATAGGCTTGAACAGATACCTTGGCAGCTTAGTTTCTTTAAAGTTGTTGGGCTGGAGCTGCAGAGCAGCTGGTAGAATGCTTACGTAGCATGCATGAAGCCCAGTCCCACATAGACTTGACTGGTGGTACACGCCTGTAACCCCAGCACTGTGAACATAGGAGGGTCACAAGTTCAAGATCATTCTCAGTCTCAAATAACATGAGCTAAGATACAGTAGTGAAATAACTGAAGGCAATCAAAGGTTTGAAAATTAAGCTTAGTTCTTGTAGTCCGTTTCTGATACATGCTGTGGATATTTGAATCCCAGCCCCACCTTCCTTTCAAAGCCTACTGACGACTTCAGCACCCATGTAAAGCTAATGAAAAATGGAGGATTCAAGGCTGGAGAGATGGCTTAGTGGTTAAGGTGCTTGCCTGCAAAGCTTAAGGGCCCAGGTTTGATTCCCCAGTATCCACATAAAGCCAGATGAATAAGGCTGTGCATGTGCCTGGAATTCGTTTGCAGTGGCTAGAGTCCTTGGCATAACCATTTTCTCTCTCTCTCTATTTTTTTTTTTTTAAGTAGGGTCTCACTCTAGCCCAGGCTGACCTGGAATTCACTATGTAGTCTCAGGGTGGCCTTGAACTCATGGCGATCCTCCTACCTCTGCCTCCCGAGTGCTGGGATAAAGGCGTGCACCACCACGCCTGGCCATTTTCTTTCTCTTTATCTGCTTCTTTCTCTCTCTCAAATAAATAAACTTAAATGAAATAAAATGGAGCATTCGGCAAGAAACCCTGTCTCAAAGTCAGTGGAAGAAGAGCAGAGATGCCTCAAAGTTGTCTTCTGGCATGTGCATACCCATACGCCTACATGTACGTGGATATACACACATACGTATATATGCACACATACAAATCAGTAATTTAAAAACTCATTAAAAATAATTATTTCAGAGTAATAGTAAATTTAGATAATAGCCTTGGAAAAGTTGAAAGGATCTTTCTGCAGGATCATGGGCAGTGAAATTGACTGTATCTCATATTTGATATATTTCCTTTAAAAACATTTTATTTATTTGAGAGAGAGAGAGAGGCAGAATGGGCACACCAGGGCCTCTTGCCGAAACAAACTCCTGATACATGCACCTCAGTGTGCACTTGGGTACTGGGGAATTGAACCCAGGCCAGCAGTCTTCTCAGGCAAGTGCCTTTAACTGCTGAGCCATCTCCTCAGCTCTGAGATGCTTCTTTCATTACCCTCTGATAAGCTGTAGTCACTCCAGCATGACAGTGTTAGTAAAATACCAATTTTGGTTTGGACTTTTTTCCTTTAATGTCTTACTCTCAGCAGGCATTGGGTAGGTTCTAGCACGGCAGTGATTTTTTTTTTTTTTTGAGGTAGGGTCTCATTCTAGCTCAGGCTGGCCTTGAATTCATGGTTGCTCATCCTATGTCACCCTCCTGAGTGCTGGGGCTATGCATGTGAGCCACCACCCCCAGCTGGCTTCTTAGCAGTGAGTTTTAGTGGGTCCCTGTTCTCTCCTAGCTCTGGGTTTGTCTGGAATGCTCCCCAGTGCTTCTTTATTCTGTTGTTTCTGCTGATCATTTCATAACCATTCTTTCCTGACCTTATTTTATAACTTGAGATGTCTGGGTAAACATAAATTTCAAAGTTATGTAACTTGTTTGTGTCTTATTTTGTAGGGTCTGGGATAAAGTTGTAAGTGGATCTTGTAAGATCTTAGTTTTTGTAGCTGTGGAAATTTTATTGACCTTTAAAATAAAAGTAATGGCGTTGAACAGTGCTGAGAAGATAACGAAGTTCCTGGAAAATGTAAGTGTGCTTTATTTGATTTTAAATCTAGAAATTAAGTCAGCAAGCCAGATTTTCCTGTTATGTTAAGGCACTTATGAAGAAATAATGTAGCGTATTTTTACTTTACAAGAAACATTTTTTTAATCCCAGCACTCTGGAGGCAGAGGTAGGAGGATAGCCATGAGTTCAAGGCCACCCTGGGATTCAGAGTGAATTCCAGGTCAGCCTGAGCTAGAGTGAGACCCTACCTTGAAAAACCACAAACATCTTTTTTGGCCTGGAACTCACTATGTAGCCCAGGCTGGCCTCAAATTCTTGGCAATCCTCCTGCCTCAGCCTCCTGAGTGTATGGAATTGCAGGCATGCACTACCATGCTGGCAGAAGCATTGGTTTTCACCTTGGAATACTTTGTGGGTTATGGCTTGCATCCTCTTCTCTCTGGGAGATGCTAGTCTGAGCAGCAGGACTCCTGCTTGAGAACTCCCCTGGGCTGAGACAGCAGAGAAAGGAGGGGGAGCCAGCGGTAAATCATGTCAGTGGAAGAAGAACCTTGATGTTGGGGGACTCTCTGTCTTCTCCTGTCTGTTACTCTCTCTCTGGTCTAACCCCAGTCTGGTTTTCTAATGTGCGTAAGTACTATGTTAGCACTAGAAAAGGCCTCATGAAGCAGTTCTGCCCGCCTAGGTCCTCTCGTAGGTAAGAGGTGAAACATGTATCAAGGCTAGGTCTTGGAATCTATCCTTTCTAAGCAAGTAGCCGTATTAACATCTGCATCATGACTGATGAGTAGTACCAAGTGAATGTGTTTTCAGTAAGTGAATTACTGTATTCTAATAATTAGCAACTACAGGGACAAGCATTTGTGGAGCAAGAGCTGTTACCTGTCATTCTCTTTAAACAGCTCAGTGAAGCTGGGGTGATGTTTCTCCAGGTTAGAACTGGAGCTGACTCTTAGGCAGCTCAGGTAACCCTCAGAGCTGGGCAAGCAGCAGGTGGTACAAGATCTGAAATCAGCTGCCCAGTGCCAAGGCTGCTTGGTGTTCCCAGATGGCAATTCAGTCTTTTTATGCGGTCACCTTCTGAAACACAGAAAGTGCCACCTCCCCACCTCCCGCCATGGGAATAAACTTCATAGCTACTAGTAAATATATACCTACACCCCAAACACACTTATGATCATGCAGCAACGCTGATTAAACTCAGTGGATCTCTCTTTCTCCCTCTCTCTCTCACACACAGATGTCAATGTAGAAGTGGTACTGGTTGGGAAGAAGAAAGGGTTTGGGGGGGAGAACAAGGAAGGTTAAAGGGATGAATATGATCCAAATACACTATATACATGGCAAAAATGGGGCTGGGGCTAGGGAGATGACTCAGCAGTTAAGGTGCTTGCCTGCAAAGTCTAATAACCCAAGTTCAATTCCCCAGTACCCACGTAAAGCCAGATGCACAAAGTGGTGCATGCATCTGCAGTTCATCTGCAGTGGCTGGAGGCCCAAGTGTACCCATTGTCTGTCTCCTCTTTTCACTCTCCTTGCAAATTAAAAAAAAAAAAAAGCCTTAGAAAAATGGGGCTAAAGAAATGGTTCAGTGGGTCAGTGCACTTGTGAAAGCATGAGGGCCTAGCCTGCCTGAGTCAGATCTCTAGAACCCGTGTAAGACAGCTGAGTGTGCACACACCTCCGTAAGCCTAGTCCTGTGGGAGGTGTGGGCTGGGGCTTGTGAACAGCAAGCTCTGGAATCAGTAAGAGGCTCTGTCTCAAGGGAAAATAGGCCTGTGAGTGATGGAGGGGAACACCCAACATTCTCCTCCAGGGGCCCTGTGTCAGCACTTACACATGTGTAACCACACACACTGCACATTGTTGCAGGCAGGTTCGCACTGCTGGCAGAAATCACCTAACCAAGAGCAGCTTGTGGGGAACCAAGGAGGTTTATTTTGGCTTACAGGCTTGAGGGGGAAGCTCCATAATGGCAGGAAAAATGATGGCATGAGCAGAGGACATCACTGCCGCATTCCACCCCTGGGCCCCATAAACTGATAACCACACATGATGTAAAATGCAATGCATTCATCCAACTTTACAAGTCCCCATAGGTTTTATCAAGTCCAGTGATGTTCATACATCCCCATAATCCAAGGTCTTTTAACTGAGTCATAATACCAAAAAAATCCAGAAAAAAAAAACCATAATGGCACAGAATAAATATTCACATTGCAAAAGATGGCATTGGGCAAAGCAAAGAAATATTCAGCCAATACAAGATTTAAATCAACCAGGGCAAACATCAAACTCTGTAATTCCAAGTCCAACAACTCATCAATGACAAATCCCCAAGTCCGATCTCTGGAGTTCCAACTCCGTTCCTCCAGCTAGGCTACTCACAGTCCTGGAAAACTTCATCCGGGGCCAGCAGCTTTCCTCAGAAGCCATCTTGTCCCGGCATCTCTACTGGGTCTCCATTACAACCCACAGTCCATCCTCATGGCCCCATGGGATCTCCATGCAGGCATCCAGCAAACCTGCTTCACACTGCCCATGGCCATTTCCAAAACACAAGACCACGTTACAATCTCAATGACCCTCTCTTTCCTGCATTTCTTATACTCCACAATACCAGGTAGAGTGCCCATTTGTTAATCCAGGGGGGAATAAAGCAGACTTTGAAGAACAGGACACTCCTTCAGCATTCAGGCCCCTTCAAAAGAGTCTGCATTCTTCCTGTTGCCCCAGTGCAGGTCAGCTGAGCCAATCTTAAAGGTTGTAATCTCTCAATTGGAGATGAACGGACATAGTTCACCCAAAGATTTCATTTTTTTCTGTGCTACATCCCTCTGCTCACACCAGTTCATTTCTACGCAAAGCAACCCTGCACAACTTCTCAGGACACGGGCATAACTGCAAGCGTCTCATACAAACTGCTAGCCCAGTCCAAGTAAAGCTCTTTCTTATTCTCATAAGCCAAACCTCACAGTCCATAGTTCTTACTGCATTCAAGTCTTACATCTCTGACCAGAATAGTCCATCAAGCTGTACTTACAGCACTGCAAGGCATCTCTTAGGCCAGGGTTTCAAATCCTTCCACATTCCTCTTGAATATCAGCTCCAAAAGGCCAAGGCCACGCAGGTGTCTAGCAGCAATCCCACTCCTCGGTACCACTTTACTGTTGTAGTCAGGTTGGCATTTCTGGCAGAAATCACCCAACCAAGAGCAGCTTGTGGGGAAAAAGATTTATTTTGGCTTACAGGCTCGATGGGGAAGCTCCGTGATGGCAGGAAAAATGATGGCATGAGCAGAGGGTGGATATCACAACCTGGTCATCATTAGGTAGAGACAGCAACAGGAGAGTGTGCCAAACACTGGCAAGGGGAGGCTGGCTATAACACCCATAAGCCCGCCCCCAACAATGCTCTACCTCCAGGAGGCTTTAATTTCCAGTTGCCATCAGCTGGGGAGACTAGCATTCAGAACACATAAGTTTATGGGGGACACCTGAATCAAACCACACACTCATGCAAAATAATTGTCAAAAAAATTAAAAAATCTGTCACTCAAAAAATTATACAACTAGAGCCGGGTGTGGTGGCGCACGCCTTTAATCCCAGCACTTGGGAGGCTGAGTTAGGAGGATCACCATGAGTTTGAGGCCACCCTGAGACTACATAGTGAATTCCAGGTCAGCCTGGGCTAGAGTGAGACCCTACCTTGAAAAAAAAGAAAAAAAAATTATACAACTGAAGGCAGGCAAATCTCCAGTGCTCAGTAGTATTTCCAATGCCCACTAAATACTCTGATGGATTTTAAGGATTATTTTCACTACGGAACCCTCACTGTGGTCTTAGACTATAGCAATCTTAAAAACTACATTTTATGCCTCATTGAATGAGAAGGTCCTGATGGTACAAACAGAAGGCTTACCAAGACGGATTTGCTATTCCCAGATTCCCCAGGACAGCTCGGATGCCATTGTGAGCAAGGCCATCGACTTGTGGCACAAACATTGCGGGACCCCGGTGCATTCAGCCTGACCGTGTGGACAGCCTGCGGCCCCTGAGCATTTTGTTCTAGTCAGCTGGTCTACTAAACCAATTAGAAATCACGTTCCTGCTGTGGTGGTCAAAGTGCAATCTTTTTCCCAATAAAATAAATTAATAAAAATATCTGGTATACTTTTGTTATAAAGCAATGTCTCTTGGCGACACCAACATGTAGAGTTCATTTTGGAATAACAGTTTTTGTGTATGTAGATATGGATATCTGTATGCATGTGTGTAAGCAGAGGACAGAGGACAACTTCGGGTGTTGTTCCTCAGGCACTGTCCACCTTTTTTGAAACGGTGTCTCTCACTGGTGTGGAATTCACCAAATAGGCTAAACTGGTGGCTGTTCCGCCCCAGGAATCCTCCCGTCTGCCTCCCCAGTGCTGGGATTATGAGCACGTGCACCAGCGCACCTGCTTTTTATGTGGCTCTCAGGCTTGTCAAGCGCAGGTGCTGCTGCTGTGTGCAGTAAGTACTTTACCAACTGAACCATCTCTCCAGGCCTGGCCTAGCACCTTTTAAAGGGTTGTTAGAAGATAACTTTTAGTTCCTAGAGCAGTTCAGTCTGGGGAGTTGGGTGTTTATGCACAGTGTAGAACAAAGCCTACTCCTTAATTAGCACCGAGCCAGTCACTTTGAAAGAAAGGCCTATTTCTGGAATAAAGAGCAGCTTCCTTTTGTCGACACCTCAGATTTGGCTTTTATTGATGCAGACTGTGTTTAAATGTGAGCTGACTGCCTTCTCAGGCTTCATCTTGCCAAATCGGCTTAAAAACAGACCTTATATTTTTTCCCTCTCCTTAGTCAGCTGGTAGGAAGCCATTTATTATTTACTTATTTGAGATAGAGTCTCATTCTCTAGTTAAGACTAACCTAAGACTTTGGGTAATCCTACTGCCTTATCCTCCCAAGTGTTGGGATGGCAGGCATGCACCCACATGAAGCCTGTATGGATCCAAACATGTCTAAATTTATCTATGAGGAGAGAACATTTGCTCTCCTTTTCTGGCATTGTACTTTTTCCTGTTTGGGTTATTGAATGTTGAGTGGACCCTCTCGAGCCCTCTGCCACAAAAGGAATAGATGCAGGCAGTTAAGGTTAAACGGTGATGACCCTCAGGCTGTGTGGTGTCCCATAATGGTCATTTTTCATGGGGCACTATTTGACTTTAAGACTGGTGAATGAAATGGGGTCCTTGTTTCAGACTTAGTTGTAAGTCCTGTAAAAGCCTGGGGGTAAATGGGATTCTCCACCCTATCCTGCCAGCTACACAAGTGGGAGAGAGAGGAGGAAATTGGAAGTTAGAATTCTGAGAATCCGGTGCCTCCCTGATAGATAAAACATCTGTTAGAGACAGAGGAAGCAGCGTTGTGGACACCAGTTGGCACTTGTGTGTAGCAGCAGATCCAAGAGCAGGAGAACATTTAATATTCTAAAACTGTCTACTTACATCGTCAGTAGCCCTGAAGTGTAAGGTATAAGAAACCACTAAGGCATCCTGGACCCAACTGCCTGCTTCCAAGTGACCTTGGAGACTCCATGAAAGTCACAGGGAAGCGATGAAGCCACTCTTCAAGAAGTGTCATTTGGGCAGGAGAGATGGTTTAGCGGTTAAGGCGCCTGCCTCCTAAGCCTGAGAACGTTGGTTCCAATCTCCAACGGTTCCAATCTCCAGGTCCCACGTTTAGCCAGATGCAAAGTGATGCAAGGGCGCTATGCCGTGCTTGACCACAAGGGGGCGCACACATCTGGATTTCGTTCACAGCAGCTGAGAGACTGCTGGTGCGCCCATCTCTATCTGTCCTCCTCTCCCTCTCTGTCTGTCTCTCTCCAAAAGTAAATAAAATTTAAAAAAAAAAATATATATATATAAAAGAAGTGTCATTTGAACAATTTTTTAGTGAAATAGCAGTGGGTGAAGTCCGTTGATGTTAGTGAATCCCAATTTCAGAAAATAAAATCTAGCAGTCTCCCCTGGAGGAGAGTGTTGGGGCCCAAAGGCAGATGGGCAGAGCCCGTGGGAGCCCCGGCCAGGAAGGGAAAGCTTGGGCTGCGGCACCTCTTCCCCATGGTCTCGGGAGCGGGCTCCTGTGGGAGTGCTGCACAGCCTCACTAAGCACCTTGCCGTGTTTGCTGTCAGATCCAGCCCGGAGAACCCTTTCTGGCCATCAGGGAGTCTTTTGTTGTTAAAGCGAATCTGGAGTCATTACTAGAAACCAAACAGCCCTGAGCTTTTTAAGGTCCATGGGAGAACTCAATTTTATGTCATGACCAATCTTTACTTTGAAGAGAGCTCAGTATTTAGTTTCTGCCCTGTTGCCCATGGCCCCTAATGAAAATGTGCCCATGTTTGTTTTTTCCAGAACATTCTGTCAGGATGGCGAGGAATGTTGGCTCCATGTT
Source organism: Orientallactaga sibirica (assembly GCA_036365145.1). Lineage (NCBI taxonomy): Eukaryota > Metazoa > Chordata > Mammalia > Rodentia > Dipodidae > Orientallactaga > Orientallactaga sibirica. The sequence continues at coordinate 7,566,499 of JAEOAD010000463.1, read as the reverse complement.
AAACCCTAGGTGCTGGTCATAGCCGGAACTGCTGCTGCTATAATGCAGGTTTTCCCTCTTCCCTGGAAAACGGGGAATTAGCCATGATTAACCCTGTCCCTTCTAGAGTCTTCAACACTGAGGACAGACCTCTAGGTCCACTCAGCTAGGAGTGATGTGTGCTGTGTATGTGTGGTGAAGAGTGTACGTGTAGAAAGTGTATATGCATCATTGAAGGTCATGGGGGGGGGAGCAGCTTTGTCTGTGTGGGCTTTAGGGTCTCCAAAAGCAGAGAGGTGTTCTCCACCCTTGACAGACAAGGGGGAGCAAGGGACAGTGAGGATGTTGTGGCCAGAATTGGTGTCATACCCTCTGGTGACTGAAACAAAGGGCCTTTCTCCTTGAGTGTAGGCCAGATGAAGCTGCTTGTGGCTCTTGGCCCAAGCCCTGCCTCCCAACATCACCGTTGCTCAGCCAGCATTCATGGCAGGCCTGCTGGGAGGAAGGGGCAGCAGAAGGACCGGACACTCATTTTCCTGGGAGAGCACACATGGGTGCTGGCCTTGTTCTGCCTTCTCACCTTCTCAGTTCTTCCTGCTTGTCCTTCATCCCACCTTGCCTTGTGGAGGTTAAAAAAGAGGGTGGTCGTGAGGTGGTGAGGTGACAGTGCCCACCGCACTCGGAGCTGTGTTGAAGGAGAGCAGGAGAATGTGATCAGAATAGGGCATGGGAGAATCCTTCAAGAAATGTATTCTGAACCAAACAGGACTCCAGATGGAGTTGTTCTAGTGAGCACTCAGTGTCCCCACTCAAGAGCCTTCCTTCAGGTCGTCCTTTGTAGATGACCATGAACAAGCCACAAGCTTTGGGGCTGTGACAGCTCACATCCATTTGGGGCTGCTTGGTCTTCTCCACGAATCTCATCCCTGTTGTTGTGGGCAATGGAGTGTCCATCTCACTTGTCTCTCTTCCCTCCAGTGCTGTGCGGTGGGAACTTTCAAGGGAGGAGTCAAGAAGGAGAGACTGCGTGGTCCATTTCTAAATGTCCAGAGGCTCAGAAGGGATTCTGTATGCTGCCCCTGTCTCTCCCCGTCCTCGGCTCTCAGGCTCTCTGGGTTTTTGACTTCCCTCCATTGTGAAGTAGATGCCAGAGCAGTCCTAGTCATGACCCAAGTGCCGGGCACTGGGTGTTGGAGATGACATCTTATGCTGGCATTCTTTTTTTTTTTTTTTTTTTTTTTTTTTTTTTTGGTTTTGCGAGGTAGGGTCTCACTCTGGTCCAGGCTGACGTGGAATTAACTATGTAGTCTCAGGGTGGCCTCGAACTCTCAGCGATCCTCCTACCTCTGCCTCCCGAGTGCTGGGATTAAAGGCGTGCGTCACCACGCCCGGTTTATGCTGGCATTCTTGAAGCTTAGGGTCACGCAGAGAAGTAGTAACCAAGTCCGTGTTTCATTCTAGAAGTCATCATGAACGCCTCTCATTGCCGAGCTGTCACACAAGGACAAGATGACTGGGCTGGCTATGTGCTCTAAGCAAGGTTAGGGTGACTTGAGATGTGTGGGTCTTTGTCCCTTTCTGTCATCAGTGGGAGAAGTGACAGTAAGAACCTTGGGATGGCCTTGGGATGAACCTTTGTCCTGCGCGATGATTCAGTGGCCAAGCTGATGGCTCAGTTTCTTCAGCCTCAGGCCTCCACTGTTCCATTCCGCATCCCTCAGCAAGCTACTGGGCAAGCAGCGCAAATGGTCATTGTGAAGGGCCCTTAAGGGACCATTACTTTCTAGTGTTCTTCACAAGAGTCAGGTCAGGCCCTCCTATTTGAGTCCGCTTCGTGCTTCAAGGCCAAGTTCCTCTCTACTCCGTCTATAAAGGCCCTTCTGGGCTGAAAGGACACTGAGCTTCTGCAACATTTCAAGCATCACTCAGCAATAACTGGAAGGCTCTTGTTTTAGTTGTCTGAAACTGTCTGTGTTTTTGTTTTTTGTTTTTTTCTTTCTGGTTCTGCTTTTGTTTTCTGTGTTGGGATGGACTCTAGAGCTCGTACATGCTAGGCAAATGGCCTATCACTACACACCCTTGGATGGACTTTAAAAAAATATATTCTTGGGCTGGAGAGATGGCTTAGCAGTTAAGGCACTTGCCTGTGAAGCCTAAGGACCTATGTTCAACTCTTCAGATCCCACATAAGCCACAAGCACAACATGATGCAAGTGCACAAGGTCACACGTGCACAAGGTGGTGTATAGGTCTGGAGTTTGATTACAGTGGCTGGAATCCCTGGCATGCCAATTCTCTCTTGCTGGCTCACTCACTTGCTCTCACATTAAAAAAAAAAAGAGAGCCAGTCTATTGGACTTGTCTCAAAAAAAATTATACACACACACACACGCACATATATATAAATTTATATATACATATATAAATATATAAATTTATATGTGTATATATAAAATATGTCTATATATATGTATATATTTATATATATTTAACACATAGTACTTGCACATGTGTATGGGGTATGGTGTGGCATTTCAATGTATGCACACACTGTATCATGACTACTAGGGTAATTTGGCATATTTATCACCTTCAACATTGATTTCTTTGTTTCAGAAGCATTTCAAAACCTCTCCACAAGCTACTTGGAAATAGTCAATTGATTGTTGCCAACTATAGTAATTCTGGTGTGCTGCAGAACTGTAGAAGTGATCTCTCTTATTCACCTGCACCCTGGCAATAGGAATTAGGAGCAAGGCAGCCCCTGTTTTGTAGACAGCTAGTCAGGGTCATAGGCCCAAAGGACAAAACTATCTAGATCTGTATCTGTGTGCCCTGGCAAAACTGATAGTCAATTCTGAGAACACAGAGGTCCTATAATGGCCTCGGTGCAGTGACAGGCACAAAGAACAAAGAGTTCAGGAGCTGCAATCCAAAGAGGCCCTGACTCATCAAGATGTCAGCTGACCACCAGACTGTTCTTGTCTTACTCCCTCATTCTTCCTCTTCCTCCTTTGGACCTTGGCAGGCACCTTCTTTTCTTTTTAAAATAAATTCTTAAAAAAATTATTTATTTGGGCTGGAGAGATAGCTTAGCAGTTAAGTGCTTGCTTGTGAAGCCTAAGGACCCTGGCTCAAGGCTCAATTCCCCAGGACCCACGTAAGCCAGATGCACAAGGTGGCGCATACATCCGGAGTTCGTTTGCACTGGCTGGAGGCCCTGGTGCACCCATTCTCTCTCTCTCTATCTCTTTCTCTGTTGGTCTGTCGCTCTCAAATAAATAAATAAAAATAAACAAAATTTTAAAAAATTATTTATTTGCAAGGAGAGAAAAGAATAGAGAGAAGGAGAATGAAAGAGAGAGGGGATGGGTATGCTAGGGCTATTGCAAAAGAGACTCTAGACACATGTGCCATATTGTGCACCTGGCTTTACATGAGTACTGAGGACTCAAACCTGGGCCATCAGGCTTTGCGAGCAAGTACCTTTAACCACTGAGCCATCTGTTGAGTTCCCTAAATATTTTTATTATTTAATTGAGAGAGAGAGAGAGAGAGAGAGAGAGAGAGAATAAGGACTTGTGCACCAGGACTCCTGCCCCTGCAAAGGAACTCCCAGTACATGTGCTATGAGCGTCTGGCTGTATGTGAGCACAGGCTTTGCAAGCAGATGTCTTTACCTGCTGAGCTATCATCTCAGCCCAGCAGGCATTTTCTTTCTTTTTTTAAGTATAAATTTTGTATAGACTCATCATGTGTTTGGTACCATCATTTCCCCTCCTCCCTGCCCCCACTCCACTGAGGGCCCTCCTTAGTGGGATTGCTGGTGTTCACCATGGAGACTGTCACTGTGGGGAGGGCTATGTCTATGAATGTTCCTTCCCACCCTGTGACTCTTACATTCGTTCCGCCCCCTCTTTTGCAAGCTTCCCTGAGCCTTGGTGGGTGTGCTTTAATTCTACTCTAGTATTGAGTTCTCAGCAGCTACTGGATTTCTGCTTTGGTGCATGTTGAATATCCTCAGTGTCTGTCTCCATCACCCTGGTGCACGTTGTCAGGCTCACTGTGGAAGCAGCACTCTTGCTCACCTCGCCACTTCCTCTTGGTTTCACCTGGGCTCTGGCTGGTGTGTGAGGGGTGGCTCACCTCCTGCCAGGGAGTCAGCTACCTGTTCTTGACTTTTTGGTAGTTTATGGCTGGCCTCGGTTCTTACTACTTTCTAAAAAACAAAAACATAGTCTTCAATGGCGAGTGAGATCAGGATAGGTTAAAGTGGATAATCATTGTTAATTTAGAGAGATTTTCATGGGTGTAGCTTCACTTTTGGATGAAGGCTAGTGGGCGCTTGTCATTGGTGTCCCTTATCTTGGTCTCCATAGGGTTCTGACTTGGGTCCTAGTTCCAGTTATGGGTTTCTTTGCACTGAGCAGATCTCATAGCCAATCAAAGAGCCATGGGTTGCCCCTAGACTGTATCCACTATTGCATGGGTGTGTCCATCCTGTCAGGTTGGTTGTTTTCATATAGTAGTGTCCCCTGCTTGCTCATGATATTGTTGGCCATTTCTCCCCAGCAGCTAACCATCTGGGAACTGGCTTCCTTCCGGATTCAGCTTGATCTCTCAATGTTCTGCATTGGCAGCATGTGGTGTCTTCAGCAGTAGGGTCTTACCTTTTACCTCAGGTGGGGAATGAAGTGCAGCAGGCATTTTCTCTAGCCAGCTTTTGTCTGTGCTCTTCCACCTTGGTTCATCCACCAGTTGGATCCCCGAATACACACTTGAGTTGGTCAGTCAGACTCTACACAGTGATGCCTAATTTGCACGTGCGCAGGGCCAGCAATGCTCATTTTGAAGGGATCAAAACCTCCAATCTGAGAGCCACTCAGCAGCCCTCATGGGACTCCTCCCTGCTCTTGGGTGCTTTCCTTTTACTCTCCATTCTCAGTACGGGTTTTGCTGCTTGCTCTTCTTCCGCTGTCCTCCCTTGTCGGGCTTCGTGATTGTGAGACAACAAGCTGTGACTCAGGAAACTGGTAACACTGGTACCCATCAACCATCCCCTCTCTCCAGCCTCCCCTCCCTTCCTGTCCACTTGAACTTGAACTTTCCATGGGGCTTATTTTCCATGCGATTGAACTTGCCATGCCGTTTCCCTCTGAGTCCAAGCTTGTTGAAGCTACGGCTGGGTCTGGCACCCTTTAACCCCATGTGGTTCCCAGGCATGCTTTCTCTCTGATGTTTTGGCTTGGAGCATGCTTGGAGCCTGCCTTGACCTCCCTAGAGCCTGCTCCCTGCCCCCGGGATGGGCTTCATTCTTCCTTCTCTTAAGGTTGAGCCCAGCTGATCCCTCCCCAGGGTGCTGGTTCCCTGGTTTTACCAGTGTCCTGTGGGCACGTGTGCTGTCAGTTTATTCAGTTCTCTCTGTGTCACTCCTAGCCTGGGAGTCCCTTGAGGGTAGAGATATGGAATGAATGCTCTCCATCCCCATACCCATCTTGTGCCCACCTGGGTTCTCCGTGTTTACTTGTTGAATTATTGAGTGCTGGACTCAGTGTTAAAATTCCTCCAGGAACAAGTGCTAGCGCTCACTCTGAGCTTGCTAGCTTGCTTCAAGGAGCCTTTGTTACAACACAGGGGTGAGCCTAGCACTCAAAGGGGGAAAGGTTGGAATTGGGGACAGAACTGAAGAGATCCTCCTTCTCTGATCATTGATCCCTGGGTGGGTCGGCGCATACTTCTTGCTCTGCCATCTGATTGCCCTAGTGGAGGAACCTTGCCCCGAGACACCTTGGCATGGGCCCAGCCTCTGGAGCTGATTTCTAAATTCCTGGGTCCAGTCACCGTGGACCAACCTGTGAAGGGGTGAAAGGACCCTAGACCCTGTGACAACTCAGTTCCAGGAGTCGCCTGTGAGCCTGCCATTGGATTTGGAGGAGGGGACTGTTGCAAGGTCACTGTGGATGGGGAAGACCACTCCCCCCCCCCGCCCCAGGGTATTCATTCCATTCAGCCTATTTGGTGATCAGATATCTGCCTTGCCCTGGGCACAGACCAGAACACTTCTGCCCAGCTACGACTGAGTGGCTCGTTCTGCACCAAGGACTCCTCAGTGCTGTCAATCACCGTAGGCAGCCAGCCAGCCCTTTCACAGGGTGGTAGACAGAGGAAAATTGCCCACGGGCAGCTCTGGCGAACAGTCTCCAAGGCCAGGTGTTCCCTCTGTGAACATGCATACCTGGTCGCATTCATCCCGGGAGTCTGCAGCAAGCTGGCTTGCCTGGCTCCTTCCCCTTGGGTGGTGGAGGGCTTGGAGGCCAGTGGCTGGAAGCTGCTGCGCCTGTCTCTGTTTGACAGGGGTGTGGCTTCCTAACATTTAGATCTCTAAACCCCAGCTAGGTTTGCCAGAGCAGGTAGCCATTGGCTGCGCCTGAGGGAAGTCAGGCTGCTCGGGCTGGCCGGTCACAAGATGACTGGGAAGGCCTGGGCCTGAGGAATGTCACAGCCCCATGGGAAACTGTAGGCCAGCCAACCCAGAGATAAGAAAGGAGAACTTCCGGGTGCAAAGCAGGTGACAGGTCACAGATGAGCAGGTTAGATCCAGCATTCCTGCTGCCCATCCACGGCCTGCACTGCTCCTCTGTCTTTGGGTTTTAAAACCCTTTCTGGCCAGGTGTGGTGGCACAAGCCTTTAATCCCAGCACTCAGGAGGCAGAGGTAGGAGGATCGCTGTGAGTTCGAGGCCACCCTGAGAATACAGAGTGAATTCCAAGTCAGCCTGGGCCAGAGCGAGACCCGACGTTGAAAAAATAAAAAACAAAAACAAACAAACAAACCCTTTCTGAGGCTGGGAGATGTAGTTCAGTGGCATAACATTTGTAGTATGTAGTGACCTTGGGTTCAATTCACAACATTGCATAAAGGAAAGGAAAGGAGGCGAGAGGGAGAAGAGTGGAAGGAAGGGGAGGAGAGAAGAGGACAGGAAGCAAAAGAAAATTGCTTTATCACAGTGAACCACTTTGAGAGGCAATGCCTGCCTGGACCCACCGGGCACAGTGTCCTCATCTGTAAGCCACAGGAGCAGATGGCTCCCTGAGGAGTGGTATTTAGGGTAGTTGAGGCCCATTCTGTGACAGGAGTAGAGCCCTGGGTGGGTTTGGATCTGCCTAATGATGGTGAAGAGACACTGCGCTCTGAGTGAGTTTAGAGTCCCTCAGCCAATGGCTTTACAGTCATGAGGCTTTTTCTTTTAAATGCAAGAGAACAAGAGTGAGGGATAGAGAGAGAGAGAAAGAGAGAGAGAGAATTGGCACACCAGGGCTTCCAGCCACTGTAATCAAACTCCAGATGTGTGTGCCACCTTGTGTGCATGTGCAACCTTGCGTGTTTGCATCATGTTGTACGTCTGGCTTATGTGGGGCCTGGAGAGTCAAACATGGGTTCTTGGGCTTCACAGGCAAGCGTCTTAACTGCTAAGCCTTCTCTCCAGCCCAACAGTCACACGATCTTATCCATACTTAGTGAAGAATTGGAAAACACAGACTCAGAAAAAACAGTGCATTTATTAAGGGAGAGTTGAAGCAAGAGGGGAAAGAGCAGGAAAAATCTCACACAAGTGGAAGGTGTGCACAGGTCCATTTATATGCATTAGGCATCCAATTAGGCTGCATCTCATTGCCAAGTTCAGTGTATAGGAAAGACCCGGATTGGTTGTTGGGCACAGGAGGCCTGCTGACTGAAGAAGGGCCCCGTGGTTGCTAAACCCACTAAAAATTCAAGAAGAATCAGGAAGTTGCTACTTAACTCTCTCTTGGATGAGACTGAATCAGAGTGGAGTTTTCTTTGGTCCCCAGTCTCTGACTGACTAAAAAACAAACAAAAAACAACAACAACAACAACAACAACAAAAACCTACCTTGCTTCTAATCCATATCAATCCAGATTCTATGAGATGCCCCCTTGGAACTTTACCTTTTACAGAAACCCCCTGGGGCGGATCCCGAGTCAGCAGGCCTGGGTGGGGCCTGGGGCTCTGCATTTCCAGCAAACTTCTGCATGATGTGTGGCTGCAAGTCCTTGGAAAGCACAGTTTGAGTAGCAGGACCTACCACGTGGATCTCATCTAATGCAAGATTTATCTCTAATAGTCAAAGACATGCTGCAGTGAATGCCACCTGCCTGTGCTGTTCTCTGTCTTTAAAATGACTAGTGTAGGCCAAGTGTGGTGGCATACATCTATAATCCCAGTACTTGGGAGATGGAGGTAGGAGAATGAAGGATTCAAGTTCATCCTCAGTGAGTTCAAGGCCAACATGTGCTACATAAGACCCTGTCTTATAAAAATAAAAATAAAGCCAGGTGTGGTGGTGCACGCCTTTAATCTCAGCACTCGGGAGGCAGAGGTAGGAGGATCACCACGAGTTCGAGGACACCCTGAGACTACATAGTGAATTCCAGGTCAGCCTAGGCTAGAGTGAAACCCTACCTCAAAAAAAAAAAAAAAAAAAAAAAAAAAAAAAAAAGAAATAAATAAAAATAAGTAAGTGAATGAATAATTCAATAAATTAAATAAATACATAGTCTAACCTTATCCCAGTGCCTTTACCAAAGACTTATGAAGGACGTCCTCCAAACAGGAACAGAGTCTCAGCTCTGAGATGTGTTCTCACATCTCCATTCTCTGTCTTCATTGGGCCACAGTATGTGGGTTCACTGTAACCTGGTCACTGATCAGCTCGTCACCGAGGATTACTCTGGAGAAAACAACCAACGGCCATGAAGTCACTTGGCACATATCCACCTTTTTTTTCTCACTAACCAGGCCCCAACTTTATTTTTAATTAAATTGTTTTTAACTTTTTGAAAATTTATTTTTGAAAATTTCATAATGTCTATAATGCATTTTGATCATACTCAGCCTTCCCTGCTACCTTCTTCTGTTCCCTCCAAACCTACTGAACCCCATCATCTTCCCAACCAGTCCTCCTCCCACTTTCATGCGTGTGTGTGCACACATGCATGTGGAGTCTGCTAGTCAAACTGTTTCCCAGAGTCCCCTGTCAAAAGAGATGGCCAGCAATGTGTATGGTGATGTCGTTAGACAAGACTTCCAGAACAGTCACTTCAAGAGCATTTTCTCAGCCGGCAGGTGATCGTTCCTCTGACTTCCCGAAGACCCTTCACGGAAGCAGCCATCTTGGAACAAGAAGCAACCTCAGGGGTAGAGGTTACACGATAAGGGGGCTGGGGCAGAAAAACAGATTGGTGACACGATGATGATGTCACAGAGCCCAAGCTCTTCTGAGCTTAACTCCAAGCTTCTTTTACATGAAAAACTCAGTTTGGGGCTGGAGAGATGGCTTAGAGGTTAAGGTGCTTGCCTGCAAAGCCTAAGGACACAGGGTTGACTCCCCAGAACCCACATAAGCCAGAGGCACATGCATCTGGAGTTTATTTGCAGTGGCTGGAGGCCCTGGCATGTCCATTTTCTCTCTCTCTAATAAATAAATAAATAAATAAAAATTAAAATTAAAAAAACACCCAGCTTGTTATTGTCACTGTCGTGTGAAAGCTGTCTACCCTGCTATAACTGACATCAACAGAGCAGATCAGTTTATCAGGACAGCATGAGTCAAACCTTCACCTAAAGTGGGCCTGCTGTCACAGATCTGTAATCCCAGCTACTTGGGGGCCTAACGCAGAATGATCATAAGTTCAAGGACTGCCTGGGCTATAGCCCTATACTGAAAATAAAAAAGAAAACCTGGGCTGGAGAGATGGCTTAGCAGTTAAGAGCTTGTTTGTGAAGCCTAAGGACCCCGGATCAAGGCTCGATTCCCCAGTATCCACATAAGCCAGATGCACAAGGTGGCACATCCATCTAGAGTTCGTTTGCAGTGGCTGGAGGGCCTGGTGCGCCCATACTCACTCTCTCTCTGCCTCTTTCTCTCTCTCTATGTGTCTCTCTCTCAAATAAATAAAAATAAACAATTTTTTTTTTTTAAAAGAAGGAACCTGATTTCAGATTCCATGCACAAGCTGGATGTAGTGGTTTGCGCCTGGAATCCCAGTGCTGGGGAAGCAGAGATAGGCAGATCACCGGGCCAACTAGCTAGCTAGTCTAGCCGAATCTCTGGCCTCTGGGTTTAGTTAGAGACCCTGTGTCAATAAGTAAGATTGAGAGGTAGAGGGACACACTAGGCGTCAGCCTGTGCTCCATAATCTTATACTCTCTGCAGTCCCACGTCCAGACATTGGCACCACATACGCATAAACTTTTTTTTTTAAGTGAAAAGATGGGCTGGGAGATGGCTTAGTGGACAAAGTACCTACTGCATAACTCAGTACTTGAATTTGGATCTGCAGACCCTGATATAAAGTGGAAGCTGTGGTGGGCTTCTGTAATCCAGTGTGCCTACTGTGAGAAGGGAGGTAGAGACAGGAAAATTTTCCAGAAGCTTATGAAGAGAGACCCTGCATAAAAAAAAAAAAAAAAAAATAGGGAGAAGGTGAGGGCTGACCCAAAAGCTGCCACAGCACACAGCTTGAACACAAACACACACATTCAAAAAACAAAAACAGTAAGGCTGGCTGGAGAGATTCTCTGTGGTTAAGGCACTTGCCTGCAAGGCCTAACAACCTGGGTTTGATTCCCCAGTATCCGTGTGTGATGGTTAAGTTTGTGTCAACTTGATTTGTTTAGGAATCCACAGACATTCCTCATAAGTGTGTCTCTGAGACTGCCTCTAGGAAGGATTAACTAAAGGAAGAATCCTTCCCCCAGGGTGAGCCCTTCCCCCAGAGTGGGCGGTCCCTCTTGGAGGAGTGGGCTGGTTGATAAAAAGAAGCTCTGGGAAAAAACCGGGCGTGGTGGCGCACTCCTTTAATCCCAGCACTCGGGAGGCAGAGGTAGGAGGATCGCCGAGAGTTCGAGGTCACCCTGAGACTACATAGTTAATTCCAGGTCAGCCTGGACCAGAGTGAGACCCTACCTCGAAAAAAAAGAAGCTCTGGGTTGAAAGGCTCTCTCTCCTCCCACCTGGCTGTTCTCTGCTTGGTGCTTGCTGCTTGGTGTTCTCTGCTTGGTGCTTTCCGCTTGGTACTTGCTGCTTGGTGTTGCTGCTTTCCAGTGTGGACTGAAGACCAGGGTGGACTGAAGAGCAGCGTCTCTCCAGGAAGCCTCCAGGCCTTCAGTGCCGTATTGGGACTGCTGAGGCCTCCAGCGTCGTGGACTGAGCAGCTACTGGGTTCCTTGACTCTCGGGCCTGCAACCTGCTATTGCTGGACTGTTGTAAGCTAATCCAATAATTTCCCTTTTAATACAATTCATTCTATCCATTCTGTTCCTCTAGAGAACCCTGACTAATACACTGTGTAAAGTCAGATGCACAAAGTGGCATATGCATCAGGAACTCGTTTGCAGTGATTAGAGGCCCTGACACTCCCATTCTCTCTTTTTCTCTTTCTCTTTCTGTGCCTGAAAACAGATAAATAAGTAAATGAATACATAAATAAAGTATCTTAAAGAAAAAACCAATGACTAAGAGAGCTAGGGATGGAGCTCAGTGGTAGAGTGTTTCCTAGCATGTGCGAGGACCTAGGTTCAATCCCTTGGACTAAATAATAAAAATCTGCCAACTTCCTGACCGCCTTGTAGGTCACCAGCATAGGAGCAGGAGAACTGGAGCCCAGAGTTCTCTGCTCTGTTCTGCTCTGCTCTTTTCTATGGTCATGTGCCTGTGCCAATGTCCTTGCCTGTGAAGTGAGGACAGGGGAAAGTGACCAGCACAATGTCCCAATGAGAACTCATTCCCCTGGTGTTAAGTGGGTGTGTCTGGGGATGCAGAGCAGTGACCAGTGCTGATGGTGCACTGCGGGGACATGTGATGTGGCACTTAGGTGTGGGCCTTAATGTGCTTTCCAGTAGTTTCTTTAGGGTGCCTGCATAAAGTAGCTTGGGGTGGAGCCTTGAGACCTGCCTCCTCCCAGTTCTCAAGGTCGAGGCTAAGGCCTGGGAGGGACACCATTGTCCCCATTATTTGCTGCCCTATCTAAGTGACCATCTCCCAGATGCTCCCAAATGGCCAGATTTTCCCTGGCATCAGCACAGGGCACTGATACTTCCACAGAATGGATGGAGCTCAGAAAAATGCTTTCAGCTCGGGGAAGAAGTATCCATATTTCGTCAAACCAGTCACCCGATTCTCTTCTGATGTTCCTCAACCATGCTCTGACCCAGAGCCATCACTGTGCCCTTTCTCTCCTCCCCCACACTGGACTGCACTCTGCACCTGCACTGTCACTGCCCCTGCGCACCCAGTGGGCTCCTATAACACACACCCACAGCTGGACCACTGTGAACTGTCACCATGGGCACTGTGCTGAGGGCTGAGGGGCCGCTCACTTGGTAGAGTGCCTGCCTAGCATGCACAAAACCAAGCTTGGTGGTACATGGTGGTACACAGACAGTTTGAGGCCAGCCTGGGCTACATTCAAGACAGAAAGAAATAACAAAAGCAACCCCCCACCGCCCGCAGAAACTATACTTACCCCAGAGTACAAAGGCTGTGACCATCCCTGAATGGACCTGGTCATGGAAACCTCGCAATGCCTGCTTAGAAAAGCTGCCTTGTGGTCTGAAACCTGGGTTCTAAATTTTAATTTGATTGAAATAAGGCCTATGTGACCACACAGATTACATCCAGGTCAGTTTCCTTGTTTATGCACTGTCTTACACAAGGCGACCAGCACTGTGTGTGAACTTGCTAGTCTGTCTCCCTTCCTTCGTCCCTCCCTTCCTTCCTCCTTCTTTCCCTTCCTTCCTTCCTCTTTCCCTTCCTCACTTCCTTCTTCCCTCCCTCTCCTTCCTCCCTCCCCTCCCTTCCTTCCTTCCTTCCTTCCTTCCTTCCTTCCTTCCTTCCTTCCTTCCTTCCTTCTTCCCTCCCTCCCTTCTTTCCTCCCTCCCTCCTTCTCTCCCTCCCTTCCTTCCTTCCTCTTTCCCTTCCTCATTTCCTTCTTCCCTCCCTCTCCTTCCTTCCTTCCCTCTCCTTCCTTTCTCTCTCCTTCCTTCCTTCCTTCCTTCCTTCCTTCCTTCCTTCCTTCCTTCCATCCTCCTCTCCCCTCCCCTCCCCTCCCCTCCCTTCTCCTCTCCTCTTTCCTTCCTTTCTTTCTCTTCCTTTCTTTCTCTTTCTTTCTTTCTTTCTTTCTTTCTTTCTTTCTTTCTTTCTTTCTTTCTTTCTTTCTTTTTCTTTCTTCTTTCTCTTTGCCATACTTGGGATGGAACTCAGAGCCTCACACATGTTGGACAAGCACTGTACTACTGAGTCATTTCCATAGCCTTCCTTTACTTATTTTGAGACAGGGTCTCACTGAACTGTCAAGGCAGGCCTTGAACTTCTTCTGTAGCCCAGCCAGGCCTTAAACTTGTGGTCCTCCTGCCTCAGCCTCCCCAGTTGCTGTAGTATTCTTATTTTCACAATTGAGAAGGAATTTGTGCACACAAGGGAAAAGAGACCACCACGATAAGAGGGCGGGTAAGGACTAGGGGCTCCTCCCTGCTCTTGGCCCCAACTTCTCTCCCTCAGAGGCATCTTCTGCTGGTCTCTGGCGAGCACCTTATTGTGTGCACTTCTCCAGGAAGAATGAAGGGGCTGTCATCACCAAACCAAGGTCAAGCAAGGAGAGCCCAGAGAACTAAACTACCACAAGGGACCCTTGATGCCACAGTAAGATGCATGAGGAGCAAAAGGGGGACGACTGTGGCCAGAGCTGTCATTTTAACAGTGGCTTGGCAAAGGGCCCTTTCCCCCAACACCAAGGTGGCACACAGTTGGGGCAGGACCAGCCACCTGCCAGATGGCTGAAATGTTTGAGCCTTGGGCTCTGATGTGCTCTCGCCACAGGCATAGCTGCACACTAAGGCCAGTCACTGCCTTTGGCACTGTGCATGCAAAGCTGCTGTTCTCCCCATAGTTCTACAGCTGCCTGCTCTCTTCCACCTTTGCGGTAACTCTCACAGGACACGTGCAATACCAAGGCCTCGTTCAGCATTAGTTTTCTTGCAAGTGGTCAACAACGGCCCACTGTCAAAAGCCTGCAGAATGTACCCAAGGGCAGTTGCTCAGCATAACCCCAGATGGGTAGTGCATGGAGGGCCGAGGGACTTGTCTTTCCTGGTGCCTGGTGCCTGGTGTCACAGGATCAGGTCATCATGGGTGACAAGCAGCGGGGATAGCTGGATGGATGCTGAGAAAGTGGAACGTGAGAAAACAGGCAAGGAAATGAGGTAGCAGCCTAGGGGAGGTGTGCTGCCCTGACTGAAGCTGACCTGGGCTTGGAGGCTACTTGGCTGTTCAGCCATGTGTGTCTTTTTATTTATTTATTTATTTATTTCAGAGAGAGAGAGAGAGACAGACAGAGAGAGAGAGGGGAGAATGGGCACACCAGGGCCTTTAGCTGCTGTGAACAAACTCCAGACATGTGTGCCCCCTTGTGCATATGTGTATGCTTGTATCACTGTGCATCTGGCTTATGTGGGACCTTGGGCAGCCCCTTCCTCCCCTACCGAGTCAATGTGCGGCAATGATGTATAAGAACAAACTCACACTGATCCGCAAATTCTCAAAAGATTAGATACCCTTGAGGCTGTCTGTAGTCATGTGGCTTGGAGAGCACCAAGAAGCTCTTGGGCTACACCAACAACGACAGTGTGACACTGGTTCACATGGTATGTGTGTCGCTCTCTCCCCTGTTAGTTACACTGGGGGATGGAGCAATGTCTCTAAGCATCTTACCATGGTGTTTAGTTCTCCCTTCGAAAAAGATATCTCTATTCTAGAAGAACAACCTTATACTCAACTTCAAAAGCTTAACGAAGAAACATAAAATGTGTCTACTCAGACTTCAAGAAGTCGTTGATTGGTTAAATCCTTCTAATTGGTTTTCAGAATTGAATATAAAGCTGTAGTTCTTTTTTAAAAATATATTTTATTTATTTGAGAGGGAGGGAGAGAGAGAGAGAGAGAGAGAGAGAGAGAAAATAGGCGCTCCAGGGCCTCCAGCCACTGCAGACAAACTCCAGATGCATAAGCCCCTTGTGCATCTGGCTTACATGGGTCCTGGAGAATTGAACCAGCATACTTTGGCTTTGTAGGCGAATGCCTTAACTGCTAAGCCATATCTCCAGCCCAAAGCTGTGGTTCTTTACAGGAATAGCTATTCTATTTGTTTGCCTCATAGTCACAGTTCTGTTCTGCCTCTGCCACGCCTTCTAAAGAATCATCCAAACAGAAGTGAGGCCTGACCACCTCACTCTATGACCCATGGCGTCCTTCCAGAGCATTCCAGCCTGACCTGACCAACCTCACCCCATGACCTATTCCGCCCTTCCAGAACATTCCAGCCTGACCTGACCACCTCACCCTGAGATGTCCCATGCTGTCCTTCTACAGCACTCTAGCTGACCTGACCACCTCACCCTGAGGTGACCTCATTGATTTGCTTCTTTTTAAAAAATTATTTATTTACTTATTTATTTTTTGGTTTTTTGTTTGTTTGTTTTTTTGAGGTAGGGTCTCACTCTAGCTCAGGCTGACCTGGAATTCACTATGTATTCTCAGGGTGGCCTCGAACTCACGGCGATCCTCCTACCTCTGCCTCCCGAGTGCTGGGATTAAAGATGTGCACCACCACTAGAGCCTTTTTTTTTTTTTCAAATTTTTTTTTTTATAAATACTGAGTATGAAAGATGGAAAGAGAGAGAGAGAATGGGCACGCCAGGGCCTCCAGCCTCTGCAAATGAACACCATACGCATGCGCCATCTTGTCATCTGGCTTACGTGGGTCCTGGGGAATTGAACCTGGGTCCTTTGGCTTTACAGACAATCACCTTAACTGCTAAGCCATCTCTCCAGCCCGATTTGCTTCTTCAACAAACAAAAAAGAGGATCTATGGGAAAGAAGTAAAATCAACTATGTGGGAAAGAATTATAAGGAATGAACTATTTAATGACATATTGGAATTAACTGTGTGAAAGAACTGTGGGAATATTTCCTATGGGCCTTATAAAAATAACTTTTTTTGTCATTATTGCTGTGAGATGCTAAATTCTTTACTTGTAATTTGTCCTACAGTTAATCTCACAACTATGTAATGCACCCATTTAAAGCAAAGTGACTAGGTCTCCCAGGGGAAACAAGGCAGAACTTGATGTATCTTTGGCCTGAACAGCACAAATGACCAACATTGACAAGCAGTGTTTAGAGATGCTGACGGGCCTTAAGCTATGCTCGTTGCCCCGTTTCCTCCGAGATCTGGTTGGATTCAGAGCAAGCATAACTGGACAAGAAGGCTGACCATGGCATTGAAGACAACAGGGTCAGTAATGAAGGGCCACAGATCCATTGAAGACAGCAGGTGGACTTAATGTGATTATATTTGTGATCAGAGCGTGTGTGTTCTGGATAGGTGAAGGGTTAACAGCCTTCCCTGAATACTCAAGGGAACTAAAGAGTTAATAACTATCCCTAAATCTCTTAGCAAAAAAAAAAACAACAGAGGCATCGGGCACCCTTCCCTGATTGATGGACTCCCCTATGCCTAGACAGCCTTGAAGAACCAGAGACCCTCTGAGTCTCCTCGCTTAGACAGTCCTGGCTGAAGAAGCCTATTCTGAACAAGGACACACACAGCTACAATTTTCTTATCAACTGCACCTGGTCCAGTCTGTTTTTCTTAGGATCCCCCTTATAAGCTTACACCCCAGCCTAGCTTCAGCTTCCATCCCGTGGGAAAGCTGAGGTTCCTCACGGTTTCTCTTAATAAACAGTCTGTCTCTAGAGATCAAGTCCAGTGTTCCCTTTTGCTTTTCTCTTACACTTTCCTTACAATAGGTAGAGTCCAACAGGACATACCCCTAAATCCCTTCCTTTAACAAATGTTTAAGGATTATCCAAAGTTTTTGGCTGTTCAATAAAAATCCCAGTGAGCACTTGTGTGCAGAGGAAGCCACCGTGGCAGTAACATCACAGCAGCAGTAACAGCGGATGCAGCAGGTTTACTAAGGGCTTAAACTAAACTTCTCTTCAGCTTCTGTTGCCCTAGGCTGCTGCTAGAGGCAGGTAGCCCACTCCTGGGATGGGTGCACCAGGAGTTAGCTCTCCCATTTCTCAGGCTTTGTTCCTAGAAGTAGTTTTCCCACTTCTGGATAAGAAAATTCCAAGAGTTGAGTCTTCTAATTTCAGAGCTGTGCCCCCTCCGCAGCTGTGCAGCTAGAGAACTAATGATAGTTAATGGTTGCACGGGAGAGGGAGGGAGTCACTCTCTTCCATGGCATAGTCCCTGGTAAGTGATGAGAAGTACAGTGAGACTGAGGGGGTAAGGGAGAATAATGTAGGGTACACGTGACCAAAATGTAATATGTTTATTAAATTGTCAAAAAGCAAATTTTAGAAAACTGGGCATGGTGGTGCATGGCCTTTAATCCCAGCACTCAGGAGGCAAAGGTAGGAGGATCACTGTGAGTTTGAGGCCACTCTGAGACTACATAGTGAATTCCTGGTCAGCCTGAGCTAGAGTGAGACCGTACCTTGAAAAACCAAAACAAATAAACAAACCAATTTTGGAACTGGGGAGGTGGCTTGTCTGTAAAGCCTTGCAGCCCAGGTTTGATTCCTCAGTACCCACATAAAGCCAGATACACGAAGAGGAGCATGAAGTTTATATGCAGGGCAAGAGGCCTTGGTGTACCCATTCTCTCTCCTCCTTCACTTTCTCTCATAAATAAAAATGAAATAAAACAGATTCACAAAAATGCCAGACATGGTGGCCTGTGCCTATAATCCCAGCCCTGGGGAGGCAGAGACAGGCAGTTCCCTAGGGCTTGCTGGTCAACCAGTCTAGCCACATTAGTGAGCTCCAGGCCCCTGTTGTAAAAATAATAAAAGGTGATGTTCCTGAGGATAATACCCAACCCACCTGCGGTGGTCTGAATCAGATGCTCCCCCCCACCCCATGAACTCATGTGTTCTTCAAGCCTGGGCTCCGGTTGGAAGCTATTGGGAGGTGGAGCTTTGCTGGAGCAGGGGGTGGGCTTAGGGGTGTTATAACCAGCTTCACCTTGCCAGAGTTTGGCTCACTCTTCTGTTGCTGTTGTCCATCTGCTGTGGCAAGGAGCTGATTTCTGCTCTCCACCTTTTCCTGCCGTCATCGAGCTTCCCCTCAAGACTGGAAGTCAAAACACATCGTTTCTTCCCATCAGCTACTTTGGGCTGGTGTTTTGCCCCAGCACTGCCAACCAAGGTTGTCCTCTGGCTTGCTGTGCAGTGGCACATGTACATTCTCACACAGGCATAAAAAATGCCCAACCTCTCCTATTTCCACGCATGGTGGTTCAGGGCTATCATCTTAGCATTTAGGAAGCTGAGGCAGGAGGATTGCCTCAAGTTTAAAGTCACCCTGGGTTACAGAGTGCAAGCCTATCACATCACCCTCTCCGCCAATAAAAATTGCTCCCATGTTCCTGGAGTTGACCCTGTAAAGAGTTTCAAGAACATAACAGCTTGTAATTTGATGTTCCTACTTTCAGAAAAGGAGACTAAGGTGTGGAAAACTTAAGTGACATGGAAATAGACCTAAAATGAACCCCACATGGCTCAGGGAAATTCGCAGAAGAGGGGGCAGAAAGATTGTTAGAGCCATGAGTTGGGTCATTATACACAGAGTCACTGCCTCTCCCGCATAACTGATGGCTACCCACATAAGGCAAGACCCACACTACCCATGGGGGGAGGATGGGGAGAAGGCTAAGGATGGTACCATCATGGCTGTATGTATACTATATTCATAACTAATAAAAATATATTAAAAAATCTTAAGTGACATGGGCTACATCGTCCAGGTAGGAGCAGTGGCAGAGCCACCACTGCTATGCCATAGGGAAGTGTAAACAGGTACAGGAGTGGACACAGCAGGACCCTTCTGCCATCACTCTCCCCCTGGTCATCTCCCTTCCCTCCCGCATTACGGAGCCTGTTTGGAACTCTCCCCAAAGCTCGCTCTTTCCAGCCCTTTCACACCCCAAGAAAGCTGCCATTAGCTTCTTAGATTAGATTTACACAAACCTGGAGAATCATGGAAGGCAGCAAAGGTGGGAGCAGGAACGTACTGGAAGCAGAGATCCTTGTAAACCACTCCTGCTTGATGGACCTCTGCCTGCCTAGGGGAGGCTTGGACCTGGGCTCTCTGATGTGAGTCTTGCACGCCTGGGCCACGCAGCCATAGCCACAGCTTTCCTGCTGGGTCCCAGGAACAGAAAGTGGCCTGTTCTCTGAAACCTGTGCCACCAAAAAGGTGGTTCCTGGCCGGTAGTCCAGGAGTCCTTGGCCACTTGTCAAACACACAGACTCCCAGTATATCTAGACCTGTCCTGTTGTCAGCAAGACTCCCAGCTGAGTACCCTGTAAGGTTCAACGTGGCTGGCTGGCCTTGTTTCCCCCTCCTAGAGCGACCATCCTACATTGCTGTGCCAAGGATTTGTGACCCAACCAATTCCCCATGTAAGATGCAGCCCTCTGCTTCCACAGCGCTGCCAGACAGCTCTGCGGTGATACTCGGGTTTCTCAGGAAGCAGGTATGCACGCGTACATCATCTGTTCATGTGGCATTCCAGGACTCTTCTCAACTCCAGTCGTCAATGTGAAAACTAGATCAAGTGATAGAGCATTTAACCTTTAGCCTTTGGAATCCTCCCATGTGCTCTAAACCATCGCAGGATGGTTTATAATCTCTGATACCATATAAATATTGTCAGTAGTTATCCTGTGTTGTTTAGGAAGGACAAGGAAAGTCTATGGTGATAGGCCGCTGCATGCTCAGTACAGACAGATGCACTTTTCCTTCCAATGTTTTTTTTTTTTTTTTTTTTTGATCCACAGTTGACTGAATCATCAGAAACAGAGGCAACTATTCTCAAGAGGTGAAACTGAGGCTGGGCATGGTGGCGCACGCCTTTAATCCCAGCACTTGGGAGGCAGAGGTCGGAGGATCGCTGTGAATTGTGAGTTCCAGGACACCCTGAGACTACACAGTGAATTCCAGGACAGCCAGGGCTAGAGTGAGACTGGACCTCAAAAAAAAAAAAAAAGGTGAGGTAATCTAGGGCTTTATTTATTTTTTTTTTTAAAATTTTTTATTGACAACTTCTATATTTACAGACAATAAGCCATGATATTTCCCTCCCTTCCCCCCATTCCCCTTCAGAATTCCACTCCCCGTCATATTCCCTCCCTTTCTTTTTTTAATTTGATGTCAATCTAGGGCTTTGTTTCAATGCAGAGCCTGCCCCCTCGTCAGTGGACTCCCAGGCTACAAGGCTATCTGGAGCCAAATGATCTGGAGTGACTTAATCAAAGGTTAAATTAGATTCACTCTTCTCAGACAGAGACACTTTAGATATTCTAAATGTTAAAGTTTGAGTTTACAAAGTATTATACAAAAGTTAGTTTATGCAACCATGCTGCCTTCATATGTGAGCTGCCCTCTCTGTCCACTACCTGGCGTTATCTCATAGATCAGCTGACCTCCCCCTTCCCAGCTAAATGCTTTTATTTTTTAAATATTTTATTTTTTATTTATTTCTTTATTTGGAGGGGAGAGAGACAGAGAGAGAAAGAAAGAATGGGTGCACAAATGAACTCCAGACACATGCACCACCATGTGCATCTGGCTTTCGTGGGTCCTGGGGAATCGAACCTGGGTCCTTTGGCTTTGTAAGCAAGTGCTTTAACTGTTAAGCCCCAGCCTCCAACTAAACATTTTTGGCGGTTCCTGCTGGTAAGTGATAAAACAATACAGGAGTCGAAGTTTTTTTTTTAAGACATTTTTTTTGGTTTGTTTTTAAAGAAACTGCATACATCATCAGAGAGAAACAATAATTTAAATACCATGCAGTTTCTGAATGTACAAAACCTCGGCCATAGAGATCCAGTTTAATTTGTATTGTATGTACATTGTCTTCCTCGTACAGCCGTCATCTGTTCCATTAGAACCCGGGAGGGCACGGGGTCGACGGTCACCACACACACTCACTCCTATACAAAGACATACTATGTACAGACACTGGAAAGCGACTGGAAAAAGCAATCGGCTTGGGGAGGAACAGACTCGTGGGAGGAAGAAGTCATTGAAGGTGACCCCTGACACTGGCTGTGCACAGGGGGGTACAGCCTGAATTCCCCTCTATGGAACAAACACACCACAATGCTCATTCAGCAAGTATAAATACATGTTCGTAAGCAGGAGGGAAATAAACTCGGAGCATCTCATCACACTGACCTTCATACTGTTTGGTTTCTCTGTCTGGCAGAAAGGCTCACGTTTGAAGTCTGACAGGGCTTTATGGGTCTCTGTGGGCGATCAGGAAGGTAAGAAAGCAAGCTGGGCACCGACAGTCGCTTCTGTCAACGAATGGGTTTGGGGATGGGGTTTGGAGCAGCATTTGATTTTCAGAAGGAAACGTGATTTGACACATCACATTTTTTCCCCTCTGCTAACCCAAAGGACAATGCCCAACTAGAAAGGTACTCCCTCAACTCACTTGAAAGCTGCAGCTTTGCCAGAAAAGGGCGCCTGCCTCCCCAAGCCCAGTTAACATCAAATTGTCATCTTGGGAAGTAATATAAGCTGCTTTACTTGTCCTAACAAGATGGCAACAAAAAAAGAAAGAAAAAGAGAAAGAAAGGTGGCTACATCTCCCCAGTAGTCTTCAGAAAGAGAACAGAGGCCCCATCCCGCCTCTGCTCAGGTTGAGCTGGGCAAGAACCTTGGTGTAGCCAGTCCCTGGAGGGAGGTGATTTTTTTCGGGAGCCTGAGAGTCACAGCCCTACCTCTGAGCAGGTGACTTCTGCAAAAGGGTGCCCTACAGGAAGAGACACGGACATCACGTTCAATTTCTTCTGTACATAAAGGGGACAGTAATCCCAGGGGACTCTGGGGAGACAGCTGAGGTTTGAAGGAGATGGGTTTGTCCTTCTGTTCCCAGCCATTGGAAGGGCCCTATCAAGGCCAGCGGGGAAGTCAGGAGCCTTCCTGGGAAAAGTCTACAGTGCCTTTGGTGCTCCTCCCGCCCGGGCAAGGCTTGTCAGGCCAGCCTGAAACACAGCTGGCTAGAAGAAATGCGGACCTCAGGTCCGGCCAGGCAGGGACCTCTGCTCAGAACATGTGCCTGCCCTGAAGCCCTAGGGAAGTTCAAAGAGAGAGCCCTGTGTCTTTCCTCCTACCATGTGCACATTCAGAAGTCAGTCGATAAACCTCTTGGTCAGACTGGGTTTACAGCCACACTAAAATCCCAACCACATTTTTCCCTGAATACTTCTCCCGACTGCAGGGACTATTCGGATTCAACATTCAACTAATAACGTTAATAATAATAGTAACAATAAAAAGCTCTAGTGATGGTGTCCTCCTTGCGCTGGACAGAGGTGTCCTTGCTCCTGACCATGCCAGGACAGCAGGGGCTGGGGACACTGCCTACAGAGCTGAGCAGAGCTTTCTCCAATTCTGACTGGTTCCTGGGTTAGTGCTGGCCATGGAGCCATTAACTCTCCAGAAAATTCCATGGCTTCATGGATGGGTGCTGCATCCCAAGAGTAACATGGTCCCACTGATTTGTCATGGGGATTTGACTCTTTTGGGGACGGCCACACTGGCTTGGCTGGCTGGCTGGCATCTTTATAAGTCCTGGGTGTATGTGGTGGGAAGCACAGCATCACCTAGAAAGACCATGGGGACTGTGAACGCTGGGCACAGCACAGGTGGCCAGGCATAGCTCTATGCCCAAGGGCCTGCAAGGTCTGTTAGGATGAAAAATGAAAAAAAAAAAAAAAAAAAAACAAAAAAACAATGCTTCAGCAGGCCTCCTTATGACTCTCTTAAGGGTTTGGGAGCATCTCCTCACTGCACGCCTCACCCTCAGGAGGCTTGTCAACAGGGCTTGCCTTCCTGGGGTTCCAGTGCAGTAGGCAACTGGAAGCATATCTCCTGTCACCTGACATCCTGAGAGAGCAAAGATTCCCTCTGGATGAACTGAGCAGGTGGGACACCATGGTGGGCGCGTTAACGTTTGCCTACGCTGCTGACTCGGGGCTTCTCTGTGGGAACTCTTCAGTGCAAAGAAAGGAGAGTGGAAGGCCCTGGAGGGGTGCTGGCCTCCATGCACTCATTGGTCCTATACTCGAAGCCACATCCACTGCCCCTGGTGAGTCCAGGGACGAGGAAGAACATGGGCCAAGCAGAGCCTCTGATCACAGCCTTTGGACAGCTCACACACATGGACACACGGTGTGCCTTAGCAGTAGCATTTGTGTGTGTGGATCTCCCCTGATGTGAGGTCAACAAGGGTGAGCGGAGGAGATAACAACTCCCTCTTGTAATCCACAGCCTCCTGGATGGCAGCTCAGCTTAGGCTGGGGGGCAGGGTGGACACTCAGCACCAGCCTGTCATGCCCACAGCACATGTACTTAGGACTAAAGTGCCACCATAGGCCCTCTCAGGATGGGGCTGAGAAGAAAGGACAGGGGAGACCCAGAAATGGCCGCTTCTTTTCAGCATCCCCCTTCCCAGGGGCCCCCGAAGTAGATGCTAGTACCGCTGACTAAGTCTAGCAGGTCAATGGGACTGGGACATTTGCCACCCCCATGCCAAACCCACCGCCTCTGGCTTCTTTGGACTCAGGCTGCAGTCCTTGGGAGGCGGGGGCCACCGTAGAGTGGCCCGATGTTGTGCGTGCTGGGCCTGGATGGAGAGGGCGAGGCAGCCTCTGGGAGGTCTTCTGGGAGGTCCCCACAGGGGCTGGGACCCAAGCCGATAGCAGAAGTGGTCCTGGCAGCTCTGACCAAGGAGCCATCACCATCACATTTCCGCACATAGAATCCTGACTGTGTTTCCTTTTTATTTCTTCTTCTTTTTCTTTTAAAAAAAAAAAAAAAAAAGGCAGTTCAGAAGATTTACATCGTAATAGGGAAGTGGATAAATACCAGCACTTATGGTTCTTATAAATGCATGTTCTGAAGACGGCAGAGCGATCGAGCCATTCCACTGTTAAGGTCGGTGAAACCTAGAATAGAAAAACAACTAACTTCAGCAAGGGGCTGTCAAAGACTCCACATTCTGCCACAGAGAGCCTCCTGTCTTGACAGGAGCCTGTAACCTCCCACCATGATACACCCACTCAGGGGATCTCATAAGACCCAGGGATGGAGAGTTCTGCTAGAACCCTTGGGGGCCAAAGTGGGTGCCCGTAGTCAGACTCTGCCCATGCTATTGACCTGGAATCAGTAACAAAAGTGCAGGACCCCAGGTGTGTGTCTGGGTCAGGTGGTACATACTTGGTGAACCCCATTTCTCTACATGGCTGCCGGAGGAGAGTCAGTGCAGTTAGGCCAGTGGCTTGCTCACTAGCCATGTGCACCCCTCAATACTGACCTTGTCAAGTGTCTACTCAATTCGTGGACTTCCATTTCAGTGCTTTTGAACTCGTTGAGCTCCTTCCGAATGGCAGCCTGGAAGAAGGGCGCTGGGTCAGCTTGATGGGGGAGGTGGGAGGGGAAAGGGCTCTCGTGCTGTTTTATGTCCGATAGCATTTTACTTCTTCCATAAAACTCTACTAGTGGGTACAATGAGTTCTTCACTGGGAGGGAAAAAGTCACCTGGGGGGTCCCTGTCTTAGGGGACATACAAGGGCCTAGAACCTTTAGGCTCCTGTTTTAGAGGACATCCAGGGACCAAGTACAGTGAGGCCCCGTTCTGCCACGTGAACATGGCTTGTTTCCTATGCCTTCCATGAAGTTACAGAATGTCAACTGGTGACTTTGGCGTCTTTTGCTTTTGGGAACCCCCTGCTGAGTGCCAAGGACAGTGCCTGTGTCTTTACACACCAGCTCTGTGATTAGCCTGGAGCCTTGTGCTCTTAAAGTGTTCTGTGTTGAACCAGTGAACTTCTGTCATACTAGGCAGACCCTCAGGCTATGGTATGCCATGGTATTGGGCGATAGTGGGGCCATTATGAGGTAATACAGCCTAACACCTGCATCGAGGAACCCACCAGATACAGGGCGAGTAGGGCTGTTAAAAAGAGAGGCCACAAGCCAGGCGTGGTGGCGCATGCCTTTAATCCCAGCACTCGGGAGGCAGAGGTAGGAGGATTGCCGTGAGTTCGAGGCCACCCTGAGACTACATAGTTAATTCCAGGTCAGCCTGGACTAGAGTGAGACCCTACCTCGAAAAAACCAAAAAAAAAAAAAAAAAAAAAAAAAAAAAAGAGAGGCCACTTCCTGTGTTTTCTTCTGTCACGTGCCCGTGCTTAAATATCCTTATTTCTCTTGTAAAATTCCCTAGTCTTAGAAACTCTGAAAATAGGCTGAGACACTGCCCTTCCTCCTTCGGTCAAGCAGGCACAGAGCTGCCTTGTGTCTCCCCGTGTGGTAAGAAATGTATTCAAGGACCTAGAGCACTCGGGGACACTGTTGAGATTGTGACACTGTTGAGCCAGGCTGAGGCCTCACTACTGATTTCCTTAAAAGCTCCCCAGTGGCAGGTAAGCGAGAAGCCCCGCCCCATAGGGCCATCCCTCCCTGGCCTTACCTTGTCGGCAGCGGTGAGGCGGGTCCATGGCTTGTCTGCCCTGCGGTCGTAGTCCTGAGCATCTGCCACTTCCACGTAGTCACTGAAGCGGATGAGGATCTTCCTCTCACGGAGTTCTTCCACCGTGGGCCTTTGACTGAGCTGCAAGGAGACAGCGACCCCGTCCACAGAGTGCACTCCTTGGGCTTCCATCACTGAAGCCGTCGGTGTCCAGAGAGGCCACCGGTGTGTTACACAACAAGAGCATAGAGGTGGGCGGGGGTGGGGGGAGGGGGGTTGGGGGACCCAGGACTTCTGGCTGTCTGGATTCTCAGAGTGTATTTATTCCCTTCCACCCCTCCAGGCCTATACAGGTGACAGCAGCTCCTTTCTACATGACACTGCTGTGTCTTAGTCCCCTATAAGGCTGTAGGCCTGTTGTGGATTTTTCTTTTCACTTGCATTTAAAAATTAAGAAAGGGCTGGAGAGATGGCTCAGCAGTTAAGGCATTTGCCTGCAAAGCCAAAGGATCCCAGTTTGATTCTCCAGGACCCATGTAAGCCAGATGTACAAGGGGGCGCATGTGTCTGGAGTTCGTTTGCAGTGGCTGGATGCCCTGGCGAGCCCATTTTCTCTCTCTCTTTCTCTCTCACAAATAAATAAATAATATATATATAATGATGAATGTAGGGCAATAAAAATATAAAAATAAATTTAAAAATTTAAAAAAATCGGGGCCAGGCGTGGTGGCACATGCCTTTAATCCCAGCACTCAGGAGGCAGAGGTAGGAGGATCACCATGAGTTCAAGGCTACCCTGAGACTACAGAGTGAATTCCAGGTCAGCCTTAGCTAGAGTGAGACCCTACCTTGAAAAACAAAAAAACAAACAAAAAACATTTTATTGACAACCTCCATACATACACACAATATTCCATGATCATAATCCCCTCTCTTTTCCTTTCCCTAGCCCCTCCACTGAATCCCTTTACTGTGGATTTTTCTATATCTCTTCTTCACCCAGGAAGTGGCAGGCACCTTATGCAATGATTCTATCTTATGTGCACTGGCGAGTCCACATCTGTGTCTCAAATTTAGAACTCCCTGCAAGATGGGTTTGTGACATATTACGCATGTCTGTGTGTGCACCTACATACATTATACTCACACATATATGTGTTCATATATACAAGTGAGTTTTATGCACACAGAAAAGCATCTGTGCAACTCATACACAAACGTTGAGGTGTGCAGGAATGAGAATATTCACTTAGGAGTTTTCGGAGAAAACACAGCTAATAGTCTGCAGAAGGTCAATTTCAAGGTCAGTGAGCCAATGTGGCTCTGAGCAGGGGCAGAGCAAGGCCATGCTTGTGTGCAGGAAGACTCGGCTTCTCCCTCAGCATGGCTTTGAAAGGAAGGTCTGCAGAAATGAGGAATGGAAGTGCCTTTACTTAGCGTCTCCCAGGGTCACCCCTGAGCACCCTTCCCTGTCCTTTAACAACACAGAGCTGACGTCTCTATTATCTCTTCTGTCACAGGCTTATTTCTTCTGGAGCTGCGCAGTGGGTCCCTTTACGATGCTGTCAACTCATGTTCAACTGATGTTATTTAAAAACAATTTTTCCTCCGAGCCCTAGACTGTTGAATGTTATTACCAAAAGAGGCAGGCACATGAAGTCTTACCCAGTCAGGCCTATAAAACAAACACACACACAAGAGAGTCCAAATTATCCTGGCTATTTTCATGGTCGCACAGCTAGCTGCCTGCTGCCCTTGGCTGGAGTTGGAATGTCCCAGCCTGCTACAGCAATGGCACACTGTGATGGTGGCCTGCTGCTATTAAACAGAGTGGCTGCAGGAACTGGAGCTTCACCAAGCAGGCCTACAGCTCCTGCCCGGCGGGTGGAGGAAGCTTCAGGCATCAGAGGCCCAGTGACCATGGAGCTGGTACAGCCTATACCATGGGAAGCTCCCTGTTAAGGAACTTCGGTCCATCTTGAGGCACCAGGAATTTTCTGAGGACAGGATACTCTGGTATTCCCATGTGTCTGTCATGCCAAACTACTGATTTCCTATGCTGTATGGATACAGTTGCTAGATACCAAAATGGTGGTCATTTTGGCATTAAAATGTACTCTGTAAAATGTGACAGCAGAGGAAATCTGTGCCAAAACAAACACACACACAACATTTAACTTTTTCTGATCTCACATAAATAGTTGCTTCCTCATCCCTGTTTGTGTTCCTGGGGACGTGTGGGCTCAACCCCATAGAGTTAGACCTGCAGCAGTACTTTCTACACATGCCACAACTCGAGCAAGGCCACACATAAGTTTTGAATTTATCCTCCTGGAAATGATGTCCTGGGCTAGCTGGATGTGCTGACACACATCTGAGATCACAGCACTTGAGAAGATGAGGCAAGAGGGTCGTGAATTCAAGGCTAGCCCAGGATACATAGCAAGAATCTATCTCAAAACAAAAACACAGGTGGGTGTGGTAGCTCATGCCTTTAATCCCAGCACTCAGGAGGCAGAGATAGGAGGATTGCTATGAGTTCAAGGCCAGCATAGGACTATAGAGTGAGTTCTAGGTCTGCCTGGTCTAGAGCGAGACCCTACCTTGAAAACAAAAACTAAAAACGGGGGGGAAAAAAGGGCTGGAGAGATGGCTTAGCGGTTAAGGCACTTGTCTGCAAAGCCAAAGGACCCACGTTCAATTCCCAGGACCCACATAAGCCAGATGCATAATGGGGCACAAACATCTGGAGTTCGTTTGCAGTGGCTGGAGGCCCTGGTGCACCCATTCTCTCTCTCTCTCAAATAAATAAATAAAAATAAAATATTTTTAACAAATGAAAAAACCCTCATAAATACAAAGACGTCATGAGCTGGACTTCACAAATAGCCTATCTACATCCAAGTCTGGAGGGAACAGATGACTCCCTGTCAGTTTGCAAGGGTAGGGACTTTTTTTTTGGAGAGACAGAGAGAGAGAGGGAGAGGAAGACAAATAGAGATGGGCACGCCAGCAGTCTCTCAGCTGCTGCGAACGAAATCCAGATGGTGCGCCCTGCGCCCCCTTGTGGTCAAGTGCGGCATTGTGCCCTTGCGTCACTTTGCATCTGGCTAAACGTGGGACCTGGAGGTTGGAACCCGCATTCTTTTAGGCTTAGGAGGCAGGCGCCTTAACCGCTAAGCCATCTCTCCAGCCCAGGACTATTTTTTATGCAGTCGACAGAGTGTAGACCATGGGGTTACAGCTGTAAATGGGTAGGTTTTCAGTGAGGCAACTGATGTGTTACAAATCAAATCACTACGGTACCACGCGCTCATGTGCGAGGTGGGGCCAGTGAGGACAGCCTTGACCTTGGGGGTCTCGGGCGAGTGTGGACCTGACACTAACCGAGCCTCTACCTCTCCTCCATAAGCATGGACTCACCACGCCCACCACACTACACTGGGGCTCAGCAAGCAGACCCCTAGTCTGTGGTTGGAGGCAGCCCTTGGATACGGGGAGCCTGGCTTTCTTTCTAGATGCCTGGGAGACAATCTTTGTGGTCAAAATCAGGTTTCCTGGGGAAGATGGGTTGGAAGAAGGGGCAGGGACAATATTTGTGGCCTATCTATATGGCAGCACTACTTAAAAATGAGCTCCAAGTTCCACTTGTAATACAACCTAATGCAAGCGTATGTCTCTCCCTCCCTCCCTCTTCTCCTTTCTTTCCTCCCTCCTTCCCTTTCTCCCTCTCCTCCTTTCCTCCCTCCTTCCCTTCCTCCCTCCCTTCCTTCCTTCCTTCCTTCCTTCCTTCCTTCCTTCCTTCCTTCCTTCCTTCCTTCCTTCTTTTCTTCCTTCCTTCCCTCCCTTTCTCCATCCCTTCCTTCCTCCCATGTGTGCATACTTTCTTGGTTTTTGCTGGGGTGAAGGGTGGGGGTAGGGGTGTGTGGGGATATAACTCTGGACCTAGGCACACATTCTACTATTGAGCTGCACCCCAGCCTTCATTTCATTTTATTTCATTTTTTGGAGGGAAAGTCAGTCATCTTTTAGCATACAATTTCTAGTATATTCCCAATGTGGCTCAGGAAAATGACTTGGTCTGCTGCTATCAGCATCTGCTACTGGGTTTTTTTTTTTTTCCTCAGCAATACCTTAAAAAATCAATAGAAGTTCACTGAGGAACTCCTAGAGCTGAGGGTGTAAGTACAAGAAAAGCAGTGACCACCTCTGGCGTGTTGACTTGGTGATAAAAGCTCTGGGGTAAAGAACTTGTCCAGAGCTAGGACAGGCTGTGGGTTCCCTGCCTATTGGGGATGCCACAGTTCATCGGGTACAAATAGATGTGAAAGCTACTTCCCCATTCCCTCAGCCTCTCCCTGAAAACACTTACTCCTTCCTTCATGATCACTATTTCGAATTCCCAAAGGCAGCCTCAGGGGACTGCAAATGCTGGAATTACATGGCCATTTCTCTGGGGGCAGGGAGGGGAGGAAGGCCAGGGGACCAAAAGGAAACACACCATGATCTTATCTGCAAAATCTAGAGGCTGTTTTGTGGGCAAGATCCCCACTGTTGCCCATCCTAGAAGACATGGGAGTGAGGACCAAGGCTCTCTGTCCACTGCTGTATTATGCAGTGAAAGTCAAGTTTCTGATGCAAGAACACATGGTCTTTTCGTTAAGAGATAAAAACTGAATAGATGTCTAAGTAAAAAAATTTTTTTTGTTGTTTTTTTTGAGGTAGAGTCTCACTCTGGCCCAGGCTGACCTGGAATTAACTATGTAGTCTCAGGGTGTCCTCGAACTCATGGCAATCCTCCTACCACTGCCTCCTGAGTGCAGGGATTAAGGGCGTGTGCAACCACACCCAGCATAAATTTTTAAATTCTCTCTTTTTTTTTTTTTTTTTGAGACAGGATCTCACTGTGTAGCCCAGGCTGGCCTGGAACTTGCTAGATATCCCAGTCTGACCTCAAACTCACAGCAATCCTCCGGTATCAGATTCCCAGAGTGCTGGCATTACAGGCTTGCGCTGCTCCACCTCAGCTGATGTCTAAGTAATTTCCTATGATTATCTTTTAGCAAATCATCTTGAAGTCTTGGAGAATTTAGGCATTGTAGCAGTCAACGCCAATGACCCTGATGAAAACTGGGTTTGAAACACTTCCATGAATACCATCTTTCTGTATCAGAACTGAAGTGGTTAATAGCCAGGTGTGGTGGCACACGCTTTTAATCCCAGCACTTGGGAGTCAGAGGTAGGAGAATCACTGAGAGTTCAAGGCCACCCTGAGACTATATAGTGAATTCCAGGACAGCCTGGGCTAGAGTGAGACCCTACCTCGAAAAACAAAACAAAACAAAAGGTGTGTGTGGGGGGGCTAAGACGGGTCTCTATTTCATGTTGCTCATTTCAAGGATACACTTAGGGAGCGTGTGTATTTCCCGTCCTTCTCTTGCTCAGTCTCAGAAATAAATGCACCTTGCCTTCAAAAATTGGATTGTCTTAAGGAGGTAGAGTAAAACTTGCCTGGGATGAGAACAACTGCCCCAAGGGAAGTCAATTAGCTCTTATTCTCCATGCCGTCAGAGTGATACCAGGCAGTTTCCTGACCCTTCAGACCTTTATCCATCTCACTTCCTTAAAATGAACTTGGCATCCGGCTCATCACCAGTATTTGGGATTGTTTTAAGGGGAGACAGTGTTGAAAAATACAAATTACCTCCACAGTAAGTGGTATGTTATCTCGGGACCTCTGAACCTCTTCCTGTGAGTAATTTTTCTAGGGAGGAAAATTTACTGGTGGACCTTCTTAAAATTAATTCTAATGGGTCTCTTCTCCATCTTTCAGATCTGAGAATCTGTCTCTCAAGATGGTCCCTAGGAGGCTGATTGAAACACTCTAGTCACGCAGAGACAGCCTTGTATCCTGCATGTCACCAATTAATTAAACATCTCGATAACATCCAAGAACAGCTTCAATCTCATTATTCAAATTCATCTTTCACAAGGCCTCTTGTGCTACATGAGATCCCCATGGGGCTAGATTACATTGCCTCACTAGCTACTTTGGGGGTTAAAAGTATTATTCAAAGTTCAGCTTCATGAATCATGTTAAAAGAACTGTTGGCTATTTTCCTTCATTTCTCAGTACTTTGGGTATTTTCCAAATCTAATAATTATAGTTGAATTTAGCAGAATAAAGTCAAATAGTTCATAGGTGATAGAGAATATTGGGAGAAACAAGAAAATCCATACTGTTCCAAACCAAGAAAATAACTGTGTTATAATTAATTGTGTGTGTGTGTGTGTGTTTTGAGACCGAATTTCAGTCTGTAGCCCAGATTGGCCTTAAACTTGAGATGCTCTTCCCAATCCAACCTTCCAAGTACTAGAATTACAGGTGGGACTCGTACTAATTTTAATAATGGATTTCTGATGGCCATGTGTGTGTATTTAGTGCTGTGATCAAACTGAGAGTTTTGTGTACATAAATCACACATACAAGCCACTAGGCAATACCTCTTAGCAAATATAAGGAATTTTCATTATATATTTTTTGTGTAATTGAAAGCATCATGCAACAGACACTAAGTTGTTTATAGCTAGGTCACGGATCAAGCGGGACTGAAGGTTACCGGCTGAAAAGACCGAAGGTGTGGAAGTTGAGCGGACCCCTGGCGAGATCACAGACTGTGAGTGCTATGTTCTCTGACACAACACGCAGGGGGCAAATATATCCCCTGGCTTCAAGGGCGTCAAGGCTACAAGAAGCCAAGGTCTCATCTGTCCAGCTCTGGGAGTGGGAAATGTCTCACCTTCCGAGTTAGCCGTCTCTTGATCTCCCGCTTCTCTTCTTGTTCCTCTTGTTCGTTCCGAGCTGAAAGAAATATTGACAATGCCTTTGATGTCGGTGTGGAGTACCACACTTAGGCATATCCTGGAGGGCTCCCCCTTTCCCTGGTTACCCTTATGTCTGAGGGGACCTGTCGCCATCTATCTATTTTCTGCATCCTTTCAAATCGAAGGGAAGCAGGTTGGCTTTCTGTTTTTTCTTTTCTTTTTCAATTTATGAGAGAGAGAGAGAGAGAGAGAGAGAGAGAGAGGAGTGTGAATAGGTATGCCAGGGCCTTCGGCTGCTGCAAACAAACTCCAGATGCCTGTGCCCATCTAGAACCTGGGTCATCAGGCTTTGCAAGCAAGTGCCTTCACAGGTTGGCTTTCCTTGTGTGGTTATTTTCTTTATGGCTCGAGGGGTTTCAGGACTCAGGCAGGGATGCTGAGCTGAGTAATGTGGCTATGGAGGCAATGGAGGTGTGTTTGAAAAGTGGTGGGGGTATTGTTGGCAGGCAAGGGCATTTACAAAGAAGGTGCAGATTTCACATGTCTGGAGCTCCTAAGAGACTAAAAGGACCCGCTGTGCTATGGTCCTGGGGGCTGGTGCGCTGGGGGGTGGAACAGAACACGGGCCTCCACTGGCTGAAGGAATGAAATGGGCAGAGCGGCTGCACTAAGGATTTCAAACCGCTCACCTTGCGTAAGCCCTGACTCCATGAATTCCTTGAATCTTCTAAGAAGTCCACAGAACACACGTAAGGCCAGAGTGTGGGATCCAATTGCCTGCATTTAGACTGGGAGGGAGTTTCTTAGGAGCAGACTTCAGAGACTAAACTTTCCCGGTATAACGTGTGGGCCTCTGACTTGTCTGAATTTTAAAAAGCCAGAGAGGAGCGGCTCTGGGGAATGGGGCCGAGAGTGTGGGTTTATTTCTCTGGGTGCTAACAGAATGACCTTGGGCAGAGAAGCATTTACTCTTGGGACCTTGAAAAGATTCTTCAATATCTGTGGGGGGGACATCTATCAACATAGTTCCCTTTGACTTGGAAAAATTCACGAACCCAACTAGCATTGGGGAAGGCCTGGGGTTCTGCTCTGTGGGGTCTAGAATAGCATCAGTGAAGGGAGACGCCTAGCTAACACTGGCACAGGGCACACTTGGCTTACTTGCTTGGGGTATTTATTTGCTCATTTTGCAATCAATGTTGTTAAGTTACACTTTGATAACTTAGTTTGCTCTACTGTGAATGGTTAGAATTTGGTGGTGGCCTCGAACTGTCTCAGCACAGGATGGGTCGTCTTTAAAAGAGGGGGTGTAGGGAGTGTTTGATAAATGGTTCTGCCTTCCTCTTCTTGCAACACCTTCCCCTGGAAGACAACAATTACAATCACAGCCAACTGGTGCCAAAAATAACCTGGAACAAATGATGTGTGTGTGTGGGGGGGGGGAGGGGGGGAATGTTCAGAGCAGGGCTATAGGACTAAGGTCCTTGCCCTGCAGTGGCACGATTTTATACCCCTGCCTGCCCTGAGAATCAAGGCTGCTCCAGGCCAGCACAGGAAATGCCTTCTTCCTGCTGTGGGCTGGGTCCTGAGAGATCCCACAATGCCGACATCCATCGTGGGTGCTCCTTCCTTTGGTTTGAATGACTTTATCTCCTTCCCAGAATTTTCTTTAAAAACATACACACATTTCCCTTAGCTAAAACCTCATTATATCCTAGCCAGCCATTCAATAGCTTAGGATGAATTAGCTCATCAGAAATAAATTGGCAAGTAGATGCTGAGAACCAGGAGACCCCAAGACAGTCCTTTGTGAAAGATGTAAATTTCTCCATGATAAAATCTATGAAACTAGTCACCCACTAATATCTTAGTGTGAATCAGCTGGTCTGTCAGAGACTGTTCAACTGACCCCAGGCAGGTTTGCAGGCGGCGGGAAGCATGGAAGGGAAGCAGTCTGGACGTCGTCTATCCAGGAGGCAGCTGGAGGGCGCTTGGTTAAAATTGAGTAGCTAGCACTCTAGGTTTCCAAATGAAGCTATGAAAGCTCCAGGGAGAGAAGCCATCGTTACACTTGCCAATGCTCACCAGTCAGACACACAGTTTAGGCCTCTGCTTTTCCTGCTGTCAAGTGTTGTGTGGGGCGACCCCCTCCCGCCTCACTACCGGGAACTGACCTCACTCCTGATCTACAGATCCCTCATGAGCCACGATGGTGGGTGTTCTATGCCAAGAGGTGAGCAAGCATGGGGCCTTCGTCCTTCACATGGGTTCTTAGGCCCTCAAGGGGTGGGGTCTCAAGCTAGTGCTCATGGCACCCGGAACATTAGTTCAAAGCCATTGACAAACTCAGGGTCATGAATTCTCAGGTAGAGGGTGCCCAGTCAAATGCACTAGGCAACCGGGAAAAGAGGCCAGGGAAGGCCCATGATGTCATCACCATGGTGCCCCTCTCAGAGTGCTCATTATGTGCTCAGATGTACACAGGATCTCACTGGCTGCTGAACAAAGCCAGCAGATCATGGCAAGATGGGGTTCCACCACCCAGGCCTCATACTTCCTCATGCAATTTAAAGCCCCCCAAACACTAAAGATAAATTTTAGTACTAACTGGGGGTGGTCTCATACAGCACTAGACATTTTTTCTTTAACAATCGAGTCAGGGGTGGGAAGTGGTGGCCTGCCCCTGTAATCCTGGCACTTGCGAGGTAGAGGCTGGAGGATCAGCTGCTCCAAAGTCATTCTTCGCTACATAGCAAGTTCAGGGCTACCTGAAGCTCTAGTACCAAACCGAACCAAACCACAAAACCGAAATCTAATCAAGAAGATTAATTAAATTTAAAACAGAAAACAAATCCAGAACAGCAGTTCCATAATACAGGGAAGAGTGGGGTCACCTCTGGGAAGGCGTGACATTGCCAAGTGTTCCACCTGTTTGGATTTGGTCCAGCAGTGCTTGAATCGGTAGCAGTTTGAGAAGGAAGAGGGAACAGAACAAAAGAAAATGACAGGGCCAAGTGCAGAAACCCCTCTTTAGCTCCTCTGGGCTTCTCAAGCAATAGCAAAAACTCCAGTCCTCGACCTGCTGGGGTCTGCTGGGATCTGGGAGAACCAGAGGCGGAACTGTGCCATGGAGGAGCCAGACGTGAGCTGGGGTGTGTCACACTCTCTTTCTGTGAACCTCACTGCGGCTTAGATAAATGCTCCTCTCAGAAACCGAGACAATGACCAGAGGTTTGTGGCATCTCCGAGCTTGGGCAGCGCATGAGGGGGCCCAGGTCCAGCTGGATCTTCAGAGGAAGAGTGGAGGAAGCTAGCTTATCTGATTTCTGATTTTAGGAATCAAAGTTCCCCTTTGTGCTTTTCCTTCTCTCCACTAATGGAAACGTTACAGTGAATGGAGCAGGTGTCAGAGTGGGGCCAAAAGGGAGATGTTCTATGGGCCAAAGTCCCTAACCATGGCGACCCCTGAAAGTGTTCTCATTCTACTCACTGTGTAACAGAGGAAAGCCTAGAACTTGTCCGAGACGGAGTGTTTTTATGTAAGCCAGGTGGATAGGATTTACAGTCTTCCTAGTCCCTGCATTGACTTGAGGGACAGGATTATAATAGTTTTCACCATCACACCACTTGGAAGGACACTCAGTTAGAAAAATCACACACACACACACACACACACACACACACACACACAAAGTCTTAGAGACCTAGATGCCATATGACGTGCCTTCAAGACAAGCAAAACCAATCCTGAAAATGGCTCTGCGCTGGAGGAAGTGGTGGTTGCCTTGGAGAAGAGAGGCGGGATATAGAGAGGCAAATGTGAGCAGATGAGCGCCTACAGGGGCTGCACAAGCAGGCCACATACATACTGAATGGGGACCATGTCATGAGACCACTGGGAAGAGGGTAGAAAAATGCAATCAGAAATGGTTCTTATATTTGTTTCAGTGGAAATACTTAGCCAACCAGATCGAGGTCTCCCGTGATGTGTGTGTGTGTGTGTGTACACAGCATGTCTTTAAGACTCTGTATAATATATATTTCTCTTGTCCAGAAAGAAAATAGAAGGGTGTTTGTGGGTTGGAGGGAACAGGGTCACTAATGAAAACTAAAATGTTATTTGTTGACTTTGTTGAGAAAAGTGTAAGAATGGCAGCAGTGGTCCAAGAGCTGTGAACAGTGGTTTGAGTTTAAAAAATTACAGAATATCTGCTATATTGAAGTGTATGATCATCTATGAAATTATTTCTTTCTTTTACTGTTTTATCTTTAATTTTTTTTAAGCGCCAAATGGATTCTCAGTACACATTCAAATACACTCTGTATCCTGAACCAAACAAGGGGCTCATTTCTTTCCCCTGTCCGCAGCCTCACTGACAACCAGTTCTTCCTGAATGAAAGCGTCACACAGGCATGCCACTGGCCCATCCAATCCTGAGAGATGACAAGAAGCGTTTTCACTTGAAAATGATCTCTCCCATTGTGAAGCTGGTGCTCAGAAAGGCTGAAGAATTTTGTCTACAGCAGCCAATTGTCTTCTGTCCCCCATTTTTGAAATGCCCCCCCCCATTTCAGAACGAGGAATCGTTTTGAGGCCCATTTTGGTTTAAGGGTGACCCCAGTTCTCAGAACACTCAGGGTTAGCTCTCAATCTGACTGTCCAGCTTCTCTTTTACATGCGAGCTCACTGGAGGGCAGCTGCTGCCTCTATTCTGGGAGCTTCCAACTCGCCAAGGGGAAGCAAGAGACATGAAATGTCACTTCTTGGTAGGAAAATCATCTCTGCTGTCTTACGACTCAGGGATGAAGCCTCGGGACAGAAACCTGGTGAGCTACCATTCTATCCCAAGGAGAGCCACCCAGAGCACCCTTGCCCAAGCCTGGGTTCGGTCACTTACGTTTTAGAATGTTCCTCTGTTCCAGCTCCTCTGCTGTGGGCCTCTGGCTCAGCCGCCTACGGAAGAAATCCAGGAAGAGTTTTTGGACCATATCATCACATCCTCCTCCGGTCGTTAATCTCCTCGACCCTCATCCATGCAGTAGGCAGCCGGAGGTCTTGCCCCATCCTGTGCTCTGACGGACTGGCCCTGGTCACCAGTGCCTCCTCAGTTCCTCAATTGCAAGCCCAGGAAGGGCACGTCCTGTCACGCCGAGCTGCCCTTCCTCCCTCTCCAGGCCCCTCCCCAGCCCTGCTCCTTCAAAGTGCCCCCAGGCCAGGGGACTGAAACTGAGCTGGGACTCTCTCCTTCACAGAAGTCCCTTTCTTTCCTTGTGGACTCTTAACTGCAGGACTGTGGCCTCCTGCCTCCAGGCAAGCGCTTGCTTCTTGCCACCTTTGTGTGGACTCAGAACACAGAGGCTCAGGGCCCCAGGGACATGCACGAGAGGGTGCCTGTCTGCACAGAACAATAGCTGTCCTTCTTCCTGTCCCCACCCATCTCCACCAGAGCCTTATTAGACATGGAATGCCAACCGAACAGGCTCAGAAATGACCCTCTTGTTGTCAGGAGCAGAGTGTAGTCCCAGTGAGTGGAGGAATCATAGCAAGGGTAGGAGGAGTGTGTGCTGATGCAACCGGGAGAGGCAGGGATAGACAACGGGTGACAGGTAGAAACAGAAATTGCCAGAGCAGGGGAACTATGTCTTTGAATACGTCTATGAAGTTCCAGGTGTGACACCATACACATGAACCTGACTGTGAATGCAGACATTTGCATTTTTCAAGTTTTTGGTAATGATTACAGAATTTTGCAATTTTTTTTTGTTGTTGTTTTGGAGAGAGACACACACACAGAGAGAGAGAGAGAGAGAGGGAGAGGAAGAGAGATAGAGATGGGTGTGCCAGCAGCCTTTTAGCTGCTGTGAACAAAATCCAGATGCGTGCGCCCCCTTGTGGTCAAGTGCGGCATCGTGCCCTTGCTTCACTGTGCACCTGGCTAAATGTGGGACCTGGAGATTGGAACCGGGTCTTAGGCTTAGGAGGCAGGCGCCTTAACCGCTAAGCCATCTCTCCAGCCCAGAATTTTGCAATTCGTCAGCATGTCTCCTTCATCCACTAGGATGAAGTTGTGCCAGATGAATATTGTAGAAGGAATCTGGGCTTCTCAGAGTCCTCTGCTGGGACATACGGGGTAAAGAGGCAAGCTCTCAGATATCAGAAACTGGGGTCTGTGTTTGGCAAGATGTTTACATCATTGAATCTTGAAGAGGGAGACACTAGAATGGAGGAAGGTTGTCAGAATCAAAATGGAATCACTGTGGTCAAGCCCTGACAACAAGTCAAACCATTAAATAAGTCAAGCCTAGGAGAATCATAACCTTGCACCGGCTACCACCATCTTACACAGAAGTACACCTATAAGGACATTGCCCAGCAATGCAACCACAGACTGTTATCCTTGCTATTAATTCTTTTTTAAAAATATATATCTTTAGCTGGGTGTGGTGGCACACGCCTTTAATCCCAGCACTAGGGAGGCAGAGGTAGGAGGATCACTGTGAGTTTGAGGCCACTCTGAGACTACACAGTGAATTCCAGTTCAGCCTGAGCTAGAGTGAGACCCTATCTCGAAAAATATATATATATATATATATATATATATATATATATATATATATATATCTTTATTTCAGAGAAAAAGAGGCAGGAAGAAGCAGACAGAGAGAGAGGGAAAAAAAGAGAGAGCCAGGGAGTGAGAGAGAGTGAGAATGGGCACACCACAGCCTCTTGCT
Organism: Orientallactaga sibirica; assembly: GCA_036365145.1. Lineage (NCBI taxonomy): Eukaryota > Metazoa > Chordata > Mammalia > Rodentia > Dipodidae > Orientallactaga > Orientallactaga sibirica. The sequence goes on along the minus strand of JAEOAD010000463.1, from coordinate 7,527,329 downwards.
GCTGCTGCAAACAAACTCCAGACGCACACACCACTTTGTGCATCTGGCTTTATGTGGTTATTGCGGAACTGAGCCCAGGCCATCAGACTTTGCAGGCCAGTGCCTTTAATCAATGAACCTTCTCTACAGCCCCACCTTGTCATTAATTCTGGTAGCTAAGGCTTACTGTTTTAAAACATCATATGCAGCAAGCCTCATTTTGCCTTTAAAAGCCCCCCTGCCTCAATCAATCTCCATGAATTCCCACGGCTTCCTATGGCACCTACAGTCTCATTGCTATTCCCAAATAAATCATTATTCTTTGGAGACTGATTATTAGTTAGGTTGACGAGTGAAAATATAAAGTTTGCAGGGTCTGCAAGTGTAATTTAACTCCCGTGTTTGTTGTCATTTGTAAAATCTGTACACCTTGAAACTGTTAGAAATTTTATTCCAAAGTGTTTTTAAGTATTTAAGAACATTTTAATATAGATTATTCCTTTTTCTCCTCAAAACAGCTCTGTAGTGTCATATGAAATGAATGCGGGCTTTGTCCCTGGCTCCTATCAAGGAGCACTAAGAACCCTTGAGAGGCTTTCCCGGGAATAGGACTGTCTTTTGTTTTTTTTTTTTTTTTTTTTTTTTTTTTTTAAGAGCGAGACACAGACAGAGAGAGAGAGAGAGAGAGAGGGAGAGGGACACAGATAGAGATGGGCGCACCAGCAGCCTCTCAGCTGCTGAGAATGAAATCCAGATGCCTGCGCCCCCTTGTGGTCAAGTGTGACATTGTGCCGTTGTGTTACTGTGCATCTGGCTAAACGTGGGACCTGGAGATTGGAACCGGGTTCTTAGGCTTAGGAGGCAGGCGCCTTAACCACTAAGCCATCTCTCCAGCCCTCTTTTGTTGTTCTTAATGAGTTCCTTCACATCACAGATACTAATAAGGCAAGATAGGGTGGGACCCTAGGTAGGCTGGCCACAAGAAAGACCGTGTGATTGGATGGCTGAGGCTCTTAGCCCCACCCACCAACTTCCAGAAAGGAGGTTAGTCTGTGAACATTCTTGAACAGTGAGCTCCCATGAGCTTCCAGAATGCTGAACTCTCAGAGCCAGCAGGTTGGGCTCTGTTATTTGTGACAGTCTTAAGTGACTGCGCCCTTAACCTGTGGGATTAGACACTATTGAGGGAAACATGTTAGAAGGGAATTGAGTTATAGGAGGCCTGTTGTTCACTGCAAAACTATGCTGGGTGGGAGAGATCCACACACCTGGCCGCAGAAGTATGCTGTGTCCGTGTGAGAGTAGAGAAAAAAACACAGCTTGTATTTTCTTTTACAAGCCCATTTAGACCTTCTTATTTTTATGTATTTATTTTAATTTGTGCATGCACGTGTAGCATGTGTGGTATGGTATACACACATGTGTGTTCAAATGCGTGCACACCCCACGTGTGCATGCGGAGGCCAGAGGAGAAGGTTGAGTGTCCTCCTATTGCTCATTTGTATCTTTCCTTGAGACAGAGTCTTTCTCTGAACTCTTGCTATTTTTGAGTCCCAGGGATTCTCTGGTCTCTGTTCCCCACAGGCCTGTGGTTATATGTATGCATGGCCATGTCCTGCTGTTTACATGGGTGCTGGTCTTGGATGGTCTCAGGCCCTCAGGCTGTCATGCTTGTGTGGCAGGTGATCCTAAAGGCTGAGTCATCTCCCTAGCCCTCCATTAAAACATTCATGATCCCCCTGGAAGCAACAGCTGTGTATCCTCACACTGGTGGTGCAGGTCTGGAATGCCACTTGAATTATCCCAGATGCTCTTTCACACCTGTCTTTGTTCTCCTTAAGAAGACTGGTTTCTTTTGTTTTGTTTTTTAATGAATTTTTACCACTTTAAATATTGTTTTTGCTTATTTGAGATAAAAAGAGGGAGGGAGAGAGAGAGAGAGAGAGAGATAGGGAATATTGGTACACTAGGGCCTCCAGCCACTGTAATCAAACTCTAGACATGTGTGCCACCTAGTGTGTATGTGTGACCTTGTGTGTCTGGTTTAAGTGGGACCCGGAGAGTCAAACATGAGTCCTTAGGCTTGGCAGGCAAGTGCCTTAGCCACTAAACAATCTCTCCAGCCCATGTCTGGCTTTTATGTGGGTCCTGGGGATCCAAACTCTGCTACTCAAACTTGTATGGTATGTTGTTTATCCATTAGGCCATCTCATGAGCCCAAGAAATTTATCTTGAAACAATCCTTTAATATACATTTAATTTTACCATTTATTAAAGATGAAAATAAATTTTCATACTAATCAGATGGATATGCTAGTCTAAAGAACACAATACAATTCAAAGATGACCCTCAATAGATAGACCCTCAATAGATAGACCCTCAATAGATAGACCCTCAATAGATAGACCCTCAATAGATTCGGGAGTTTATTAAAGCTTGTAATTTCGCTTCTCAGCAGCCTGGCTGGAGGAGGTGTTGCTGTGGGCAGATCCCAGGCCCAGTGTTAGGTGTTTGGGGCAGATCTGGAATTTCCAGCTAAAGATACGCCAAGTGCCTGAGTTCTGCCTGCTTTCCTGGATTGCTCTTGCTGGTGATGCTGGTGGTGGTGGCCTCTCTGCATGGACCTGAGAAAGTGGGCCAGCTTCTTCTGCCATTGTGGAACTTCCCCTCTATTTGTAAGCTTTAATAAATACTTCCTTCCATGAACTGTGCGTGGCTTGGAAGTTTATCCTAGCAACGTGAGGCTGACTACAACAACAATGAACTGAAAAATCATTGGGGTCCATGCTAGCAATTGCCACCAGTGGGTCTTCGATTTTCTTTCAGAATTTAAAAGTGAATCTAGTATTTTGTCCATTCTGAAGCTGTTATTGGTGAATAACTATAAGAAGTAATAAAGGGAAACTTTCCTTTTGGCATGAAAAGACTGAAAACATTCCCCTACCCTGGCCCAAACGCTGTTTCCGTTTGAGCCTTGGAAAAGGGATGCTGCTAGAGAATCTAACGGCGAGATGCTTCAAATCCATGCACCGTCCTTGTGCGTCACAGCCTCACATCACCCTCATGGGTCTTGCTGGTCTGTCTCAAGCAGAGGATTAGTTCTGCTGTGCGGTTCCAATGAGCTTCTGCTATTTGCAGAACTCCAAGGTCACAGTGTTCATTACCATTTACAAACACTGATTGTTCGGAGAGACCTGATATCTCTGAGGTCTGCATCTGTAGCTGTGTCTGCACTTCAGGCCAGGAAAAGCAGAGTTCACTTTGGTCTTTCTGCATCTCAGCACCATGGGAAGATGAGCACATTGTTCCACAGATGGAAAGAGGAAATGCAAAGGATCTCTGAATTGTCTGTGGTAGGGTCCTCCCTTCTAAGGGTGGAGTGACAGGGTTACCCTAGGATGGGTGGAACAGTCTTGTTACTATACCAAAATACTGGAAGCTGCATGCTTTATCAAGACAGGGGGTTATTTATCTCACACTTTTGGAGGCTAAAAGCCCAATCCTGTATGGTCCCATTCAAATAACTAGAGTGCATGTGGAGGAGATCACAGGATGAGGTAGAAAGACAGAGAGATTTGAGGACCAGGCCTGTTTTTCACAGAACGTATTCATTAAGTTTCCAGGAGAACATGAATTCCTTCCTAAGCATGTGTCCCAATGGCCTCATCTATGTTTTCTCTAGAATCCACCTCTGAAAGGGTTCAGCACTATACTGAAAGAGTCAGGTAGCTTTGTTAGCCAGTTGGGGTGACTGGGCCCCTAAAGGTAAGAAGCAGGAAATGTCTTTGGGCCTCTCCTCGCAGTCTTCACTTTGCTAGAGATCAAAGGATGATATCTGATTCCTTATCGCTTGCCTAAAGAATATCTGTTTTTCCACAAACAACCTGGGCCCCTCCTGGGATTTTAATCCTAACATTGTGGTTGACCAAGTTCAGCCCCCAGAACTTGGAGTCATGGCTAGCCTCTTCCTGAGACAGCCCCTAGCCCAGAAAAATCAGCTGTCTCTCTGACTCACCTGAGCCAGAAGGTAGGCCCACCACCATAAGGTTATACACACATTTGTGAGGGAAGAGCAAGCTTTCTAGGCCGCCTGACCACTCGTGAACATCCAGCTTCTCAGCCCACCTGACCCCTACTTCCACATGGGCTCTCTACTTTCTCCTGCCCTTTGCATGGCAGGAGCTCTTTTTACTTTCTTTCCTCTCTAATTTTCTTTTTATGGTTTTTCCAGGCCCACCACGTGGCTCTCAGCCACTTTGTTTGGGTGTATTCATTTGCGTTCCCTTGGCTCTGTACTTCCCTCAAGAAATATGATAATTTAATAACTACCCTTCTTGGTTTGGTTTGCCCCAATTTTTTTTTTTTTTTTTGGTTAAATGTCAACGTGAACCCACGGTTTGGGGTTCAAGGACTTTCCTGAACCCCTAACACTCTATTTCAATACAAATTGCCACAGGGGGCCATGAGCCTTCGGGGAGCACAGCCAAGTCACCTAAATCACATCCGTGAGCGGCTGAGCAAGTGAAGATGGGTGTGGCACGGTCAGAGGAAAAGCTCAAACCCATCCTCTTCCCCTCCTCTGGGAACGTTCCAGAAGGCCCAAGCCTTTCTACCTCGTCCTGTCGCTACGACCTTCCTAGTCTCTAAGAAAGCGTGAAGAGCGTCAGAGAGCCATTTTCTGTGACTGAGCTCCCCAGTGCCCTCCAGGCACACAATTGGCACTCATTCAGCAGCTGTTTAGCCTAGATCCTTCCAGCGCTAAGGCCACACACAGTCCTAGATGACTTCATCAACACTCAGGATCTCCACTACCATCAACACGAGGACTCCAAAATCGAAGCCTCCCGGGCTGAGGAAATAGTTCATCTGGTAAATTGCTTGCCTCATAAGCATGAGGACCAGAGTTCAATCCCCAGTAGCCATGCAAAATAAGCCATCCGTGGGGGCGGGGGTAGGGTGGTGCTTGTAATCCCAGTGCTGGAGAGGTGGGAGTGGACAGATCCCTGAGACGCACTGGCCATCCAATCTTCCCTAATTGGTGAGCCCTGGCCAATGAGAGACCCTGTCTCAAAAATCTTGGATTGCTTCCCACAGGAATAACAAGTGATGTTGTCCTCTGGCACATTACTTGTATGTGCGCACGTGCGCACACATACACGCACATGCGTATACAGAATGTCGGCCTTCTGTCGTGTTTCTGAGTGCCTGGCCCCTTTTCTGAACTGTATTTTTGCATACCGACAAGACACCAAACTTGAACAGACCCAAGTGAATCGATTCATCTGCCTCCCAGACAAGCTCTGGACCACATGGTTCTATATTCCCCTCCTAGGAGTGCTCAGTGCAGAAAACCTTGGCCTTCAACAGCCTTTGCTGCCTGTTGCTATCCCCACACGCCGCAGGTGGCATCAGTTCTACAGAGTGTTTTCTTAGCTCCTGCCCCCAAGCATCACACCAGCATCACTAGGCTTACAATGAGGCCTTTTTGCTGGGCCAAGGCACATGTGCAGGCCATCACATGGTGAGAGAGAGATCAGCTAACCTGGGCCTCTCTTCTTCCTCTTATAAGCCACAAATGCCATGATCTTATCGAATCTTAATTATCTCTCCAAGGCCCCATCTTCAAAGGGCATTAGTGTATGACTGAGGATTTAGTTTCACATGACTTTTGGGGAGGATGAACACCAATGATACACCAAGTCCTCCAACCAAACCATTTCTCCTGCTGCCCAGTTATTTACATGGGTGCTATGGATTTCAAGCCCCTCTCAGGTGTTTGTGCTTGCAAGGGTGACAATGACATTCTGCCACCAAACGCATACTTTTATTCTTTGACCCCAGCCCTTTCCCCAGACCCAAAGCTACCCTTTGCCTTCTCTTTCCCCACTTCCAGTGGCCAGCTCTGCTGGTACCATGCAGAAGGGACAGTAAAAGCAATAGTTCTCCACAGGAGCACACAGGATTCTAACATAACTTTGCGTCAGAGTCTGACTGCCACTCTGCAGCACACTAGGGAAGAAACATCCCTGCTCTTAACCTCAAACTTATCCTTTTTTTTTTTAATTAAAATTTTTTTGGGTTTTAACAAATATTTTATTATTTATTTATTTATTTGAGAGAGATACAGAAATAGGCAGGTAGAGAGAGAGAGAGAGAGAGAGAGATGGGTGCGCCAGGGCCTCCAGCTACTGCAAACGAACTCCAGATGCATGCACCCCCTTGTGCATCTGGCTTATGTGGGTCCTGGAGAATCGAGCCTCAAACCGGGGTCCTTAGGCTTCATAGGCAAGCATTTAACCGCTAAGCCATCTCTCCAGCCCTTATCCTTTTTAAATGAAAAAAAATTATTTACAGAGAGAGGGAAAAAAATGAACCAGGGTCTCTTGCTACTGTGAATGAGCCCCAGATACATGTGTCATGAGCATGTGGCTTTACATGGGTATTGGGAATCAAACTTGGGCCATCAAGCTTTGTAAGCCCCTAGCCCTAACCAACCAGCTGTCCCTGCCAGAAGACAGCCCACCACCATGAGGGCAGGCTCTCTGACAACTTGGGAACTTCCAGCTGTGGGTGAGTTTTTCCCTCTGCTGGGCTTGGGCTGACTTGGTCCAGGCCCAGGCCCAGCCAGGAGGGCCCCCCAGCCCTTACTCTCCACATAGGATCCTTTATCCCCTCCAACTCCCCACATGGCAGGAGCTGCTTGAACTTTCTTTGCTTTTTCTGTGCTTCTTTTTCCAGGTCCCCCAAATGGGATCTCTAGCCATGTGGATGCTTTTCCTTGGGTCTGTACTTCTCTCAATACATATGATAATTTAATAATTATCCTTCTCAGTCTTCTTTTTTAAATAAATTACTTGATTAAAATTAGAAATGAACCTAGGGTTTAAGGTTCAAGAACCTTCCTGGACCCCTACCACCCCATTACATTTAGGCTTTGCAGGCAAGTGCCTTAACCACTGAGCCATCTCTCCAGTCCACCCTTCCTTCTTTCTTTCCTTCCTTCCTTCCTTCTTTCCTTCCTTCCTTCTTTCCTTCCTTCCTTCCTTCCTTCCTTCCTTCCTTCCTTCCTTCCTTCTTTCCTTCTTCTCTCTCTCTTTCTTTTTGTTCTTTCTTTTTTCTCTTTTTCTTTTTTTCTCCCCTTCTTTCTTTCCTCCCTCTTTCCTTTCTCCCTCTTCCTCCCTACCTCCTTCCCTTCCTCCCTCTCTTTCTTACTTTTTGTGTTCCTTTCTGCTGAGTCTCACTTTAGCCCAGACTGACCTGGAACTCACTATGTAGTCCAAGTAGTCTTGAACCCATGGTGACTCTCTTACTTCAGCTTCCTGAGCACTGGGATTAAAGGTATAAGCTACTGTACTTGGTTTATTTATTTTATTTTAGTTTTAGTCAATAAAATAATTTTATTCAATATGACTCAAGATGTGTCTGTTGACTATTTTCTGGAGTGGGTGGGATACAAGAAGATGAAGGTGAAGTATAATAAAGAAGTGGAGTTACAGCTGTGTTAGCCCTCCTGGCTTGGGAATAGAGGTGAGGTTTTCTCAGTTCAGAATTTACCTCTTCTCTGAGTCTGTTACATCTGAGAATCTCCCACATACTTATAACGTCTTCATACAAAAATAGCTAAGAAACCTGTTGCTGTCTTGGTTTTCATGGAAGATACAATTAGTCCTAATGTGCATGTATCACTATGAAAGATAAGTTCCTCTCGTTTGTCAACCTGAGCTGCATGACAAAGGCTGGGCCATGGTGAGAACGGTTTGGAAGCCTGTCCACACCTTTGTGGTTAAGTCTTCTTGTAAATAAGTTTTCCTCCACTGACAGTAGTAAGTGGCCCATTGGTTTCCTGCTGGAGTCTTGACTCATGGGAAGAACACAGTGGAGGAGTCTTCCTTTTTAATTTTTTTTTTTTTAATTTTTAGAGAGAGTGAGAGAGAGGGAGAGAGAAAGAGAGAGAATTGGTGCCCCAGGGCCTAGGCCACTGCAGTCGAACTCCAGATATTTACGCCATCTCACGGGCATGTGTGATTTGCACTTGCCTCACCTTTGTGTGCCTGGCTTATGTGGGATCTGGAGAGTTGAACATGGTCCTTTGGTGAAGGTGCTCACATTTGACACCATGGAACACCAGGTAAGGGAGAAGACACTGGCCTTCATAGTTCTATAGCAACATTACCTTGAAGGTCAGCATATGACAGAAAAGGGCACTCAGACTGGGTTTTCTTTCTATCACTTCTCCTTAACAGAGATTTAAAGTTGGCAACATATGCCAACCAAAATATTCAGATGATTTTTGCATAAAATTCCCCATGTCACACAAATACAGAACCTCCAAGCTTCCCATATTGTCACAGCTGTTTCTCACCCCAGCTTTGTCATGAGTGCCTCAGGGTAAGTCTTGCCTGTGTCATGTGGTGCAGGTGGGTTCATTCCTTTTCTGTCTTAGCTGCTTTGTGCCCTCTCACCACTTATTGCTACTACCCTAAGAGGATAAGGCTGCCCAAGGCATTGGGTCTAACCTTCCTCAGGAAAGACTCTTGTGGACTCAGGATATGCCTGTCAAACATGCCCACAACTGCCTGAGTCTCAGGCCAAGAACTGAAGAGGGCATCAGCTGGGCTGTCTGCTGTATGTGTGTCTGCAACCATTCCTTTCTTAACCTGAACCTGGTCTAGGTGTCCCCATACCCATTATCCTTACTTCTTCTTCTTCTTTTTTTTTTTGAGGTAGGGTCTCACTCTGGTCCAGGCTGACCTGGATTTAACTATGTAGTCTCAGGGTGGCTTCGAACTCTTGGCGATCCTCCTACCTCTGCCTCCGAGTGCTGGGATTAAAGGCATGCGCCACCACGCCCGGCTTAGCCTTACTGAGAGCACAGAGTCTGTGGGCAAAGTGATCAGATGAAGAGAAAGCGCCAGGGTTTGCTGTTGAGAGTGACTGTCACAGGTAACATCATGCTTAGCCAAAATGTGCACAGCCCACATGTGACCAAAGTGTCAGAATCACGCCAGCACTCAGGAGGTGGGTGGAGGTTGTATCAGGAGCACTGGGAGTCTAAGGGCAGCCTGGACTATGTATTGAGACCCTGTCTCAAAAAATGAAAACAAGAATCCCCAAAACAACCCCAAAACAAAGCAAAACAAAAAAATACTAACTCTTCACTGTAAAAGTCATAACCAATTACCAATTACTCATGCATAAAATATCATAGCTCCAGCTTTCTCCAGCGTTTCAGCAAATAACGCACAGAACTGGTCACTCTCCAAAGACAGGGCTGGGATGAGTGATCAGAAACAGGCTTTTCTTAAGCCGGGTGTGGTGGCGCACGCCTTTAATGCCAGCACTCAGGACGCAGAGGTAGGAGGATCGCTATGAGTTCGAGGCCACCCTGACACTACGTAGTGAATTCCAGGTCAGCCTGGGCTAGAGTGAGACCCTACCTTGAAAAACCAAAAAAAAAAAAAAAAAAAAAGCTTTTCTTTTTTCTTTTTTCAAAGTAAGGTCTTCCTCTAGTCCAGGCTGACCTGAAATTTACTATGTAGTCTGAGGGTGGACTTGAACTCACAGCAATCCTCTTACCTCTGCCTTCCAAGTGCTGGGATTATAGGGGTGCGCCACCATGTCCTGCTCCAGAAATAGGCTTTATGTGTCTCAGATTCCACTTAGGAGCTGTGGAATAGATATAAAGAAGTTCATGCTTTTTAATGTCACCCTTCACAATACTAGTTTTTTCCTCTTGGGACCACCAATACATCCCAAGGAAGGGTCAAAGAGGGTGAAGCAAAAGCCAGGAGACAGGGGGCACAGGAGTCCCCAGCCTTTCCATCCTCATTCAATGGGGGCCATTGTTACTTTCTGTACTGCCACTTTTAGGAATTCTCTTATGCTGGGGGTTTCAAAAAGGAAAAAGTAACTGTTCAAGTTCAAATGAGATCCTGTGCTCTGTAGATGCCTGGGAACAAAACCTGCGAACTCCGAAGGCTCTCAGATGCTTGAGTGGAGGGCTTGGGGTGTATTATGTTGCTGTTTTCTATAACTTATGAAAAATCTCATTCCTTTACTCTTTCCTGATCTGTGGACCCTCAATTTAAAATATTCATTTTAAAACCAATAACTTTGTTGCCCAAAGAACTGGTACAAATGTAGTTATTAATCTTGAACTGTTTTCCTATGGCCTAGTACTCTTTAAAAAATGAATTTTTATGTATATATAATATAACAAAAGATCTCTTTGCCTAAAGGTTTCCCCCCCCAGCAGCATGACAAACTTTAGGAATGTCTAATAAATCTAAATTAGCATTTTGCATCTTTTGGCAATTTTATGGCCAAGTCTGGTGGTACAAACTTGTAGTCCAACATTCTTTGTTTTTGTTTTTCGTTTTTTGAGGTAGGGTTTCACTCTGGTCCAGGATGACCTGGAATTAACTATGTAATCTCAGGGTGGCCTCGAACTCTCAGCGATCCTCCTACCTCTGCCTCCCAAGTGCTGGGATTAAAGGCGTGCGCCACCATGCCTGGCTTTCAACATTCTTTTTTGTAAATTTTATTTATTTACTCATTTTGAGAAAATGAGAAAGAGGGGGAGGGAGGGAGAGAGAGAGAGAGAGAGAGAGAGAGAGAGAGAGAGGAGAATGGGTGTGCTAGGGCTTGTAGCCACTACAAATGAGCTCCAGACACATGCACTGCCTTGTGAGTCTGGCTTACGTGAGTACTAGGGAACTGAACCTGGGTCCTTAGGCTTCGTAGGTAAGCACCTTAACCACTCAGCCATCTCTGCAGCCCCTCAACATTCTTTCTTAATTCTAGGGACCACAGAATAGATGAAATTTAAAAAAATTATTTATTTATTTGCAAACACACACACACACACACACACACACACACACACACACACACACAGAATGGGCATGCCAGGGCCTCTAGCTGCTGCAAGGGAACTCTAGATGCACACGTCACTTTGTGCACCTGGCTTAAAGTGGGTATTGAGGAATTGAATCCTGATCACTAGGCTTTTCAGGCAAGTGTCTCAACCACTGCTTCTTCTCTCCAGCCTCCTAGATGGAGCTTTTTAAGAAATATTTATTTATTTAAGAGAGTGAGAGAAGGACAGCGAGAGAATAATGGGCACCTCGGGGCCTCCTTTGGCCGCAGATGAACTCCAGAGGCATGTACCACTGTACATCTGGCTTTACATGGGTACTGGAGAATTAAAGCCAGACCTTTAGGCTTTACAAGAAAGTATCTTTAACTGCTGAGCCATCTTTTCAGCCCTCAATGGAGTTTTAATATTTTTTAATTGAAAATCTCTGTACATATAGACAATATACCATGATCATAATCCCTTCCCACCACTCTTCCCCCCCATAATCCCTGCTACTGAATCCCTTCTTCTTTCTAGCTTCGTCTCTTATGTTGATGCCATCATTTTTTTCTTCCTCTTAGGCACGTGTTGTGTAGGTAGCATCAGCCACTGTGAGATCATGAATGCCATGGGCACTTTAGGTGGCATTTTAATGATTTATTAATAGTTGGAAAGTATCTATTTATATATGAAAGGGAGAAAAATGGAAAACTGAAGCCAGGTATGGTGGTGTAGCCAGGCAGGAGAGGTGGAAGCAGGAAGCCAAGGAGTTCAAGGTCATCCTTGACTAAGGAGTGAGTTTGAGGCTGGTCTGAACTACACCAGAGAGACCTTGTCCCTCGCTGCAGAAAAGGAAAAGAGCAAAGTACAAATGCATCCTCTGAGACGTCTTCAGCTGACCTGAGGTTTGAGAGATGGTGAGCAGAGCAACCGCCCCTCAAGCAGAAGACCCCACACCAGCTCGTTCATGGCACATTTCTGCCTCAGGACTGTCAGCCTGGGAGATGTCAGTCCACAGCCTTTCCCTTCCCTTCTCTTCTGTGTTTTTATTCCCTCATATTCTGGTCACATTCAATATAACACACACACTCAACTTGTCTCCCATGTGCACATTGACCTTGAGACCAGATGGAAAGCAGACTGCAGCAGCAGCAGCAAAGAGGCCACAGCTCAACTCTGAACTGCCCCAGTGGGAGGTGAGGGAAACGTGGGCACATTCCATTAGCAGCCCTGTGCCTGTGACTGGCACATCTATCCCATGAAGCACCAGCGATGCCAGCTCCTGAGGTGTGACAAACACACCTCCTTCCTGAGGGGAAAGGCTGAGGGCGTCGCACATCCTTTAGTCAGAGCTGCCACCCCAGGTCCCGACCTCACAAGTCCTCAACTAGAGACCACCAAGAGGCTGGACATGCTGGCAAACAGAGTCCAGCACACAGTGACAGGAATGCTCTGCCAGTCCAGCCTGAGAGCCAACCTGCCCTTCCATCTGGCCACCATCCACAGGAGAATCACACGGGCAGAGTCAGTGGCAGTGAGCCACAAAGCCCACAGACCCTGTGTTCTCAGTGTGTGCTTTGTCTGGTCCCAACGTGTGTATGTGTGTCTGTGTGTGATTGTGTATGTGTTTGTATGTGCGTATATGTATGTGAATGTGTGAGTATGTATGTGTGTGATGTATGTGTGTGATTGTTTATATATGTGTGCATATGTATGTGTGTATATGTATGTGACTGTGTGTGTATATGTATGTGTATGTATGCGTGTGATTGTGTATGTGTGTATATGTATGTGTGTGATTGTGTATGTGTGTGTATGTATGTGTGATTGTGTGTGTATATGTATGTGTGTGTCTGTGTGTGATTGTGTGTGTGTATGTGTGTATGTATGCGTGTGATTGTGTGTGTATATGTATGTGTGTGTCTGTGTGTGATTGTGTATATGTGTGATTGTGTGTGTGTGTATGTGTGTACGTGTGTGTGTATGTGTACCTGCATGTGTGGAACACAGCCGTTTTTCTTCATGCAGGAAATGCACGAGGGAAGGCTTTGTTCTTCTCTCACCACTCTGACTCACATCCTCACACAGTCTGTGGCTTTCAATCTGCCGCAGCTGTTGCTACTGTGTTCACATCTGTGTGACTCTCAGTTAATGTACAGCCTTCATGGGTTAAATTTTTGCACAGACATGGTGGCACACACCTTTAATCCCAGCCCTTGGGAGGCAGAGGTAGGAGGATTGCTGTGAGTTCATGTTTAGCTGGGACTACAGAGTAAGTTCCACATGGTTTTGAGGTCAGACCTACCTCACACCTAGGCAGTCATGACCTAGAATCTGAGTTTTACTAATTGGCTGTGTGGGCTCTTGCCTGCCCTTATGTGTATTGCATGCATGTGCCACAGTGCATGTTTGGAGGTCAGAGGACAACTTGGGGTGTTGGTCCTTGGCTTCCACCTTGTTTGTGACAGGGTCTCTGTTTGCCACTGCCAATACCATGCTCATTGGCATTGCAGATGTGTGTTCTGTTTCTGTCACATAGACTTTTTTTTTTTTTTGGAGAGAGACAGAGAGAGACAGAAAGAAAGGGAGAGGAAGACAGATAGAGATGGGCACGCCAGCAGTCTCTCAGCTGCTGTGAACGAAATCCAGATGCGTGCGCCCCCTTGTGGTCAAGTGTGTCATTTCACCCTTGTGTCACTTTGCATCTGGCTAAATGTGGGACCTGGAGATTGGAACCAGCGTTCTTAGGCTTAGAGGCAGGCGCCTTAACTGCTAAGCCATCTCTCCAGCCCTCTGGCACTCAGTTTTATGTTCTGGGGATCTGAACTCCGGTTGTCAGGCTTGAGCAGCCATCTCTCTAGCTCTTTGCCCCACCTTTTCTTGTGGAGCTTAGAATGCAGGTACGGCTGGAAAAAACGAGAAGATAGTCATCTTCTGTGGATGACATGTTGGCATGGCCAGTGCCTTACTCTTGTAAGAGCCACACCTATCTGCTAGATCTGATGCCCCTCCCCATCTGTCTTCACACTCAGACCTCTCTTAGCTGGCTGACAGGTAAGGGCCTAGTTGTCCCCAAAGCAGCTTTTCAAATTAATCAATACATCAAAATAATTTGCAGGCTACATGGTGCTTTGTAGGCAGATTTGGATCATTTTGAAAAAAAATGAATTGCAATTGCATGTCAAGATAAATAAGATTTTCTTCTCTAGTGCAAATGTTATGAGGTGTTCTTCTTAAAGAGATCCGGTCTCCACCCTGTGAGAGCAGGGCATGCTTCTCTCATTCCTTAGTCTACGTCCTTACCTGTGTCATCTCCTTCTTCCTCAAGTGGACACATACTTCAGACTGCATGAGCCACAGTCCCACCTGCCAATGTAGGGTGACAGCTCCACAAACAGAACGGAAATGAATGTGTGGGACTGTATGCTGATAAAGCTTTATTGACAAAGGCAGGTGAAAGAACAGATTTGATCCATTGGTTGTAATTTATAGGTTCCCATGTCAAAGAGTGTCACTAAAGCCTGAAGCACCAGAAGTCACCACACTGTGACAGCCTACTAGCTACAAGTTATTTTGGTTCCCCAGTGCTAGTGAACTGTTTAGTAACCATAGTGGGTTGTTTTTCTTTGTTTGTTTGTTTTTATTTGAGAGTGGCAGAGAGAGAGAGAGAGAGAGAGAGAGAGGGAGAGGAAGAGGCAGAGAGAGAATGGGCGCGCCAGCGACCTCTCAGCTGTTGTGAAATAATTCCAGATGCGTGCACCACCTTGTGGGCAAGTGTGGCACTGCGCCTCTCCTCACTTTCTGTGCCTGGCTAAATGTGGGACCTGGAGAATCGAATGGGCATTCTTAGGCTTGGCAGGCAGGTGCCTTAACCATTAAAACCGTTAAGCATCTCTCCAGCCCCATAGTGGGTAGTTTTTTTTTTGTTTGTTTGTTTTTTGAGGTCGGGTCTCACTCTAGCCCAGGCTGACCTGGGACTCACTATGTATTCTTAGGGTGACCTTGAACTCATGGCGATCCTCCTACCTCTGCCTCCCGAGTGCTGGGATTAAAGGCGTGCACCACCACACTGGGCTAACCTTGCTTGCTCTTTAACTCACACAAGGATTACATTTTTGTTGGCTCTAGTCAGATGAGAGCTTAGGGGTGTGGCTATAGCTATAAGTTCCTCCACTTAAGTCTGCTAAAAGCGTGGTTCTCTTAATATGATTGGTTGCCCCATCTGTTAATTGGCCCTCCAGCAATGATTTTACTTCCTTGGAATTGTAGCAGTTTGAAGGGATGTCCCCCAGTAGATTCAGGAGTTTATTAAAATTTGTAATTGAGATCTGCAGGCCCCTGGCTGGAGGAGGTGTTGCTATGGGCAGATCCTAGGGTCCAGCCCTAAGGTGTGGGGATGGATCTGGAATTTCCAGCCAAAGATATGCAAAGTGCTGGAGTTCTGTCTAGAGTTCCTGAGTGTGCTTGCCTGCTCTGGTGGTGGTTGTTTTTCTCTCTTTGCAGGAACCTGTGAAAGTGGGCCAGCTTCTTCTGCAATCATGGAACTTCCCCTGTATCTTTTTATTTATTTACTTATTTTTTTATTTATTTACTTATTAGAGACAGAGAAAGGGGGAGAGAGAGAGAGAGAGAGAGAGAATGAGCGCACCAGGGCCTCTAGCCACTGCAAATGAACTCCAGATGCATGTGCCACCATGTTCATCTGGCTTAAGTGGGTCCTGTGGAATTGAGCCTCGAACTGGGGTCTGTAGGCTTCACAGGCAAGCTCGTAACTGCTAAGCCATCTCTCCAGCTCTTCCCCTCTATCTTTAAGCCCCAATAAATCCCTTCCTCCATAACTGTGCCTGGTTTGGAAGTTCATCCCGGCAACCTGAGGCTGCCTACCACATGGGTCCTTCACCTTACGGCTTTGCTATGAGCTCATTATGAAGATGATGGTGATGCCCACAAACCCGATCAGATACCCCCTAAGTCAAGTGGGCTTGTCTAACAGACAGTTTGAAACTGTATAGAAATGAAGAGCTTAATGTTCCAAAAATGTCACATGCAGTCTTACAAATATCCCAGTACTATACATATTCACAAATTCAATAAGCATCTACGCAATACATGATGTAAACTTACAGTCTAGCTAATTTCTTACGTAACCAAAAGCTGACTCACACAGTGCTGACTTGTCCTGATGTCAGCGGATGGGCTCATTCTCTTTCTGCCCAGATGAAGTTATCTGCCTTTGCAGTTTCCCTCTGGAGACTGAGCACATCGGAGCACACTGCTTGTTAACTGTGCGCTGTGTGGCGAGAATCAGATTTCACAGGCGAGGGCCCCTACTGGCCCTCTCGATTAAGAACCATGAATACACAGACGGAAAGCTGACTGAGCGCCCATACAGCGTGAGATGGGGCATGGGAGGTGCTGCTGGGATGGGCTGCATTGAGATGGTGGCCTCCACAGCAAAGTGGCCATTCAGTTCCCATCAGGCAATGGCAGTCCCAAGGAACTGAAAAAGAGGGGCGCGGGCCTGGCTTCTTGGGGTAGAATGTACAGCTGGCAGATTCACAGGTTCAATCAAATTTGTGGAGGGATGTGCCTCACGAAGTCATTTTAACACACATGAAGATGCAATGAACTGTCTTGGCATCTTTTCTTTCCTTTCTCTTTCTCTCTTCTTTCTTTCTTTCTTTCTTTCTTTCTTTCTTTCTTTCTTTCTTTCTTTCTTTCTTTCTTTCTCTCTCTCTCTCTCTTTCTTTCTTTCTTTCTTTCTTTCTTTCTTTCTTTCTTTCTTTCTTTCTTTCTCTTCCTTTCTTAGAAAGAAAGAAAGACACACACACACACACAGACACACACAGAGAGAGAGAGAGAGAGAGAGAGAGAATTGGTGTACCAGGGCCTCAGCCACTGCAATGGAACTCCAGACACTTGTGCCACCTAGTGGGCATGTGCAACCTTGCACTTGCTTCACCTTTGTGTGTCTAGCTTACCTGGGATCTGGAGAGTCAAACAGGGGTCCTTAGGCTTTGCAGGCAAGCACCTTAACCGCTAAGCCATCTCTCCATCCCCTGGCATATTTTAAAAGGGAATTTGATAATTTAAAATACAAAGATGGGCAAACAAGGAAGATTATGATAGTCAAAAGAAGGGCTGGATTGTTGGTAAGTAAACCTTTTTTCACTACACTGATTACCTGTCAATAACTATGATTTATCTGTCTGCTAAATTCTTTTCAAAGGTGTTAAAAAGGCTGCCCATTAAAATAAGAAAACTTTTTTTTAAGACACACACACACACACACACACACAGAGAGAGAGAGAGAGAGAGAGAGAGAGAGGGCATGCCAAGAGAGGAAGAAGCTGCTGAGAATGAACTCCAGACTCATTCAGCTGCTTGTGCGCATGAACCACAGACTCATGTGTCTGGCTATACATGGCACCTGGAGATTTGAACAAGAATGTGTCACATTGGTGGCTCACGCCTTTAATCCCAGCACTTAGGCAGAGGTGTTGTCTGGCTACTACATGGCACCTGGACCAGATTTGAAAAAAAAAAAAAAAAAAAAAAAAAAAATTCTTAGGCAAGGCTCCTTAACTGCTAACCCATCTCTCCAGCCCCCAAAACTTTTTAAAAAATATTTTATTTATTTATTTGACAGAGAAGGGGGGGGAGAGAGAGAGAGAGAGGAGAGAAAATGGGTGCACCACTCCAAATGAACTGCAGACGTGTGTGCCCCCTTGTGCATCTGGCTGACGTGGGTCCTGGGGAATCGAATCTGGGTCCTTTGGCTTTGCAGGCAAACGTCTTAACCACTAAGCAATCCCTCCAGTCCAAGAAAACATTTTTAAAAATGATTCAATGAACATAGATCATCAAATTTCCATGATAAAACTTCTGAAAATAGAAAGTGTATTCACTTATACTTCAAAGGAATTGCTTTTCAGTACACAGGGAAAGAAATTTCCCAGCATTTGTATCTTTGGATGCCTTTATGTTTTTTGCTTACATTCTTTCTAAGTATTATTAGTTAGGCACATATGTAATTTTCGAGGCTATTATCAAATCTTGGCATACTCAGAGGAGGGAAATGCACATAATGAAGACAGACAAAATGAATGACTCTTATTAGCATTTTGCATGAAACTTGAAGTCTTTTTGCCAGGAAATTTCTGGTTGTAATCCAGTTCTGGCATTTAAATATTCAGGACCACTGGCAAGCTCTGTGTAGAAGCTGAAGAAAAAAAGTCACATTCTATCAAATCTGGAGCCAAATCTGGCGAGCGAGGGAGAAGGAGCAGACACCATGGACATGGCTGTGGCGAGAAGAAATGCCAACCTCAAGAAAGAATTCTTAGCAAGTGACGAGGGCTTCCCTTAGTATTTGAGAATTAGATCACGAGCATGGGCCAGCTCCAGTGAAGGCACCAGCTAAGTGGTCACTCAAAGAACTGCTCAGTCTTCCAAGTCATTGTTCTTTCTTGCAGTGCTAAGGATTGAACCCAAGGCATTGGGCACACTAAGTAATCACTCCACCAACTGAGCTGAGTGCTGGGCTTAGTCGTCCCAGTGTCAATGATCCATCACGAGAGATCGACATGACGTGACATCTCTCTTTTGCAAATTTAATGTATGTGTCCTTTCAGCTAAGAGGAATCAAAGAGTAGAACTGCCTATGAAAGAATGTAATTGGGAGATTTCAAAGAATCCTTTCTCATGGGCTTTGATTATTGGAAATGTCTTTCCCCTCCACTCCTCTATCTTCCCCTCCCCTCCTCTCTTCTGTTCCCCTCTCTCCCTTCTCCTCTGTTCTTCTCTCCTCATCTCTCCCTTTTCTCTCTTCTCCTCCCCTCACCTCCCTTCCCTCTTTTTCTCTTTCTCTTCCCTCTTCCTGCTCTATTTCCTTTCATGTAGCTCAGGCTGGTCTCAAATTCACTACACAGCTGAGGATGGCTTTGAACTCCCAATCCTCCTGCCTTCACCTCTTGAGTACTGAGATTACAGGCTTATTACAACACCATGACTTGGAAATATTTCTTAAAGATTTAATTCAAAGCTGGGCATGTTGGCACATGCCTTTAATCCCAGCACTTGGGAGGCAGAGGTAGGAGGATCATCGTGAGTTCAAGGCCACTCTGAGACCACATAGTGAATTCCAGGTCACCCTAAGCTAAAGTGAGACCCTACCTGGAAAAAAAAAAAAAAAAAAAGATTTAATTTAAAACCTGTACTCTTTAGGTCATCTGTTTTGTGTCCTGGAGTCAATTTTTGCGTTTGTTTCCAAATAGAGAAAAATGAATTGAGAACTAAGATTTGTTATGCATTCTAGCAAACAACAGGCTTTTTTTTTTTTTTTTGAGGCATATTAAATTGTTTTTTGTTTTTTTCAAGGTAGGTTCTTACTCTAGCTCAGGCTGACCTGGAATTCACTATGTAGCCTCAGGCTGGCCTGAACCTCACAGAGAACCTCTTACCTCTGCCTCCCAAGTGCTGAGATTAAAGGTGTGCACCACCATGCCCAACAGAGAGATATTCATTTTTTTGGAGAGAGACAGAGAGAGAGGGAGAGGAAGACAGATAGAGATGGGTGTGTCAGCAGCTTCTCAGCTGCTGCAAACGAAATCCAGATGTGTGCGCCCCTTGTGGTCAAGTGCAGCATTGCGCCCCTGTGGCTAAATGTGGAACCTGGAGATTGTAACCGCTGGAGATTGGAACCAGCGTTCTTAGGCTTAGGAGGCTGGCACCTTAACCGCTAAGCCATCTCTCCAGTCTGAGATAGTCATTTCTTAAATTTTATTTATTTATTTTTTTATTTTTAGAGAGAGACACAGAGAGAGAGAGACAGACAGAGAGGGTAGAGGTAGACAGATAGAGAATGGGTGCGCCAGCAGTCTCTTGGCTGCTGTGAACGAAATCCAGATGCGTGCACCCCCTTGTGGGCAAGTGCGGCATTGCACCCTTGTGTCACTTTGCATCTGGCTAAACGTGGGACTTGGAGATTGGAACTGCTGGAGATTGGAACCAGCATTCTTAGGCTTAGGAGGCAGGCGCCTTAACTGCTAAGCCGTCTCTCCAGCCCGAGATAGTCATTTTTAACATTTGTTGGAGTCAGAGAACTGGGTTTTAAATTCTAGCTCATGGGTTACTAACATGTGAACTTGGCTTAAGGCATAACCTTAGCCTCAGTGTCCTTATGTGCCAAATTAAGGGTATTGCATACAGTAGTAAGTATTCTTTAGGTCCTAAATGCTCTAATTCTGTTATTCTTTCAGATCCTGAAGATGTAATTGTAAGGAAATTCACCAGTCACCTCCTGCAATGGGTTAGCACACCTTCACAGTGACAAAAATTTCTGAGAGTGGATTTGATGGTCTTAACCCTGTTTTCAGGGCAAGGCATTATGATACACATCTATCACCTCAGCATTGCACAGGTGGAAGCAGGAGGATCATTGCCTTTAGGTCAGCCTGGGCTGTGTGTAGTGAGATCTTGCCTTGAAAGTCAAAACAAAAAAACCAACAGATCAAACAAAAAATACTCAAAACAATAATTGCACCCCCACACCAACACAACTGCCGTCGCAGCAACAACAGTGTATCCAAGGCCATGCTCCACCCAACAAAGCTGATGTCCGAGCAAGCTCTGGATCTTCCTTCAGCTGCTTCCTGACCTGCCATTCATTCATCACCTCTTAGTCACTTCACCACGACTAAGCGATCCTTCCATAGGCAAAAATACAACAGAAAGAACACATGCTTGTGACTGTTTTGGTTTATAAGTAAGCCAAAAGATTGGAGGAAGGAACAAGGATCAAGTGCTCTGAGAACTTGTTGGAGGTGTTCTATGAACACCCATGGTAACGAGAACATAAACTCTGCGCCCAATGTTCAGAGCATGCGATGTTGAAGTTGTCTGTGTCCCTGTCCCCCTCCCACTCTTGGACAACATTTGAAGTAAAAACCAAATGCTGGAAAGAGAAATAGTCTAAATCCACACCAACAAGAGTATGCTAAAGAAGAAAGCCACTCAATGCTCCATGAACATCTTCCCCCAGAGTAGAGAGAACACAGGGCTTGTCCTACTGGCTAGTCCTGTACCTCTGAGAAAGTTACTCCTAGAAGTTCTGGGGACATAGTTCAGTAGGGCATAGTGCTTGCCTGGCATGTACTAGGCCCTGGGTTTGATATCCTGTACCACAAAACAGAACAACACACAAAAAAGGATACTGATATGGTGTTGTGAACACAGAAGGTGCTTACTCAACACCTTCTAATACAATCTAGTGTTGAAACTGAGGTTCCACGGTCGTCTTGGTAACTTGCTCCTGGGAGGGTTAACCTTCAATTCCTCTACCACAAACCCATTCAGCTCAAGGGTCACTGTGTTTTGTTTTTTTTTTTTTTAAATTTTTTTATTATTTTTTATTTAATTTTGGAGAGAGAGACAGAGAGAGATAGACAAAGAGGGAGAGGGAGACAGAGATGGGCGCGCCAGCAGTCTCTCAGCTGCTGTGAACGAAATCCAGATGCGTGCAGCCTCTTGTGGGCAAGTGCGGCATTGCGCCCTTGCCTCACTTTGCATCTGGCTAAATGTGGGACCTGGAGATTGGAACCGCTGGACATTGGAACCAGCGTTCTTAGGCTTAGCAGGCAGGCGCCTTAGCCGCTAAGCCATCTCTCCAGCCTGGGTCACTGTGTTTTTTAGGGATTTTCCAGCTGTACGGAAGCTGGTTTTTTCCTTTAAATAGAAGCAATGCTCATTTTAGGTCTCATTTTTCTATAAATGAGATAAATACGGTTTCTATAAATCATTTTACTAAATCGGACCTCAGGAGGGATCATGGGCATTTGCACTGCCTTCTGGCAATCCACACCATCTGCTCCACTCAGTTTATCCATCACTCTGCCAATGGTGAAAAATGTTTTAATCAAGTCTCTTTTAGCTATGATGGTTTCTTTTACATGAATGGAAGAATCATTAAGTAAAACAAGACCCAAGGCAATTACAGGAGCAGTGTGGCATGGGAAAGGTCCTGTATGCTCATCAAAGCATCCATGTAGGCTGTTTCTCAGACTCCCTTGCAGCTAGATCGCGGTCACGAGACTAGCCTGTCAATGAACTGTAAGCAGATGTGATAGATATGCCTCTTCAACCCCTCTCTCCTTGCTACTGAGAAGCTGAAGCTACGTACTCTAGAAGAATGCAATGACTGGTGACGGATAAGGCAGATGGTGCTGCATTATGTTTACAACAGTGGGGAGTAGATTTTTACTCCTGTCAGCCAATGGGGTTGAGGATTTGCTTGATAGGGAAGCTTTCATCATTTATTATGACCAAGAAGAATTTAGCATGACTATGGCACTTTTCATTCACAGTGGAAGGATGGGTTTGGTGGTGCCTATCTGTAATCCTTGCATTTTGGAGGTTGAGGCAGGAGGATTGGTCAAAGTTTGATACCAGCTTGGGCTACAAAGTTAGATTCTGTCTTTAAAAAAATCCACAAAAACTAAACCATACCAAATCAAAACAAATTCACACAGTGAGAGGGAAGGAAGATTAGACGAGGTGCTTATTGGAAAACGTTTTATCCATAGTTGAGAGATTTAAAGCCATACATAACGTTCAGGAGGAACCAGAACCCTGGAGGTTGTCTGTATTTGTGGTCAGGTTGAGTTGACTTTTATGCAGTCACATAGCTTAAGAGCCAGAGCCTTCCCTTTTGCCTCGCACTAAGATGATGAATAAATGAGAAATGATTGCTGAAGGTCTAGCGCAATATCAGTAAGGAGAAAAACCACTTGAGAACTAACAGAAGGCTGAGAAAGGCCAGGCTTGGACAACAGCCCCAAGAAGTCCTCAGGTCTGTGCAGTCTGCTGTCAGGTGGAGATAGTGCTGCCTTCTTCAGCCTCTGAGCCCAATCTTTGAAATGTAGCTGGACTAACCAGTCATTGAGAATGAATGCTATGATACCTTAGCAAGACCCTCAAAATAGAAGAAAAAGATGATGACATCAAATTAAAAGTGAGACTAATGGAGAGAGGGAGGGGATATGACGGAGTGTGGAGTTCTAAAGGGGAATGGGGGGAGGGGAGGGAAATACCATGCACTTTTTGTATGTAAGTATAGAAGTTGTCAATAAAAAATAATTATAAAAAAAAGAATGAATGCTATGAAATATAGAAGCCCCCCAATCCTCAAAGATGGCCATTTTCCTTTGAAAAAAGTTTGCAATTTTTTTAAAAAAAATTTTTATTTATTTATTTGAGAGAGTGACAGAGAGAGAGAGAGAGAGAGAGAGAGAGAGAGATGAATGGGTGCATCAGGGACTTCAGCCACTGCAAATGAACTCCAGATGCACGCACCACCTTGTGCATCTGGCTTACGTAGGTCCTGGGGAATTGAACCTGGGTCCTTTGGCTTTGCAGGCAAGTGCCTTACTCACTAAGCTATTTCTCCAGCCCTAAGTTTGCAATTTTTAAACACAGGTCAAATCTGTTCCCACTTAGATAAGAGGAAGCTCGTCTGTCTATCACACTATATCATTGAAGAATGCACAGGCTGCAGGGCATCTGTAGGGTATAGAGGTAGAACTCTGCCAGTGCTTATCAAGATGTACCTTTTGTCATGGACATCTGGGTATTGACTCTTCCCTTGAGACATAGGGACACACACACACACACACATGCATGCAGTCAGGAACCCCATCTTGCCAATAAGCTGTCACCAGCTCAGTCTTCATTGCATGCATCTCAGTAGGAGGCAGGGATGAGGAGACAAGAGGCTGCAAACACCTCTGCATGGTTCAGACGTGCAATCACGGTGGGACCCTGAGATGGGAGTGACCCATGTCTCCAAGCCAGAATCTCTACATGTGTGTGAATCTCTACATGTGTGCTTTAGAAGGCTTTTTTTTTTTTTTTTTTTTTTTTAGAGTTTCAATGTAGCCCAGGCTGACCTGGAGTTCATTTTGTAGACTCAGGGTGGCCTCGAACTCATGGTGATCCTCCTACCTCTGCCTCCCAAGTGCTGGGATTAAAGGTGTGCACCACCATGCCTGGCTGGTTTTCCTTTTTTAAAAAAGTTTTTAATTAATATATTTATTTTTATTTGAGAGAAACAGAGATGGGGGGGCAGAGAATGGGCATGCCAGCAGCCTCTCAGCAGCTGTGAACGAACTCCAGACACGTGTGCCTCCTTGTGGGCAAGTGCGGCATTGTGCCCTTGCATCACTTTTTGCTTCTGGCTAAACGTGGGACCTGGAGAATCGAACGGATGTTCTTAGGTTTGCAGGTGTGTGCCTTAACTGCTAAGCCATCTCTTTAGCCCAAGTTTTTAATTTTTATTTATTTATTAGAGACAGAGAGAGGGAGGAAGGGGGGAGGGAGGGAGGCAGAGAGAGAGAGAGAGAGAGAGAGAGAGAGAGAGAGAGAGAGCATGCCAGGGCATCTAGCCACTGCACATGAACTCCAGATGCATGTGATACCTTGTGTATCTGGCTTATGTGGGACCTGGAGAATTGAACCTGGATCCTTTAGGCTTCTTCATAGGCAAGCACCTTAACCATTAAGCAATCTTTCCAACCCTGGGAGACTTTTTTCTACCCACTCCCAAAGTGCCTTGGCTCAATTCTTTCTGTTGGATTAGCTTTCTTACCTATCATTGGAAAACAATAGCGAGAAGAGACCAGTGAGCAGATGCGTGAACTCCAGCAGACACGAGCGTCTTTTCGAAGATGTTATCTTTCTTTCTTTTTCCTTTTCTTAAATGTTAGCTTTCTTCAACAGCTCTTATTTTGTGCAGTGAGTTTCTGAAAGATGTGAAATGACCTAAAAGAAACTTTGCTTTCTCCAAGAGTCCATGTGTTTGTCATGCAAATGCCACACAGCTCAATTCTGCACTCCAGTCACGCTCATCCTGGCTTGGTGCCATCATGAAGTGTCACCTCAGTGACTGGTATCTCTCTTCAGTTTTATGGATGGTCTCCAAATGCATGGGGAAAGTCCCCACCCCTTCCATGTGAGCCACTCCCGTGCAAGCTGTGTGAATCTTTAGATGGGTGGATACAAGTTCTCGCTTCCTATTGTGCTCTCGCTCCTCTGAGCTGTGTCTTATTTCATGCCACCTCCATGGCCGAAATGACAACATTGACAATGATGAAGAGGAAGCAAAATTACACGAGCCAGGTTTATATGGAAATGCTGCAGAACTTGTCTCTCCCACTTCTTCCTTTCAAGTGGTAAATTTGCAGTGATGTGTATCCAGGGATATTAAGTCAGTTCGAGGTGAACTGAATTCACGGAACCTTTGATTGGTATTTCTATATTTAGAAAGTGTTTTTTTTTTCTCAGAAGAAATCATCTAGCTTGGGATGATGCCAACTCACACTTAGCATTGTCCTTAGACCCCTGGGGGAGATGTTGTTTGCCACTTTGGAGCTAGGTGCTGGTGTGTCAGACTCCATAAATACCACACACGCTACAATTAGAAGTCAGGATGAGTGTATTTTACTGCCTGGGCTCTGAGTGTAAAAAAATGGGTTTCGTTTTTCTCCCTTGAGCATTACATTATGACTTAAAGCAGCTCATGGCCCTCATGCATAGTACCTGATACGCTGCTGATCGTGACGACAGTACAGGCTGCCGAGGAGGACAAAAGGCAGATTTAGGAGACTCTTTCTTTTCTAGTCTCACATTAAATCTTAAATAGGAGAATTGACACGGGGGAGGACTGATGATTTGCTGGCTTCCCCTACCTCGTTTACTGCCCCCACTTTGCAGATAGAAAGGCAGCAGCCTTCGGTGCTCTGGCTGATTCCCAGTGAAGAGGACAGAGAGCAGGGAGGACTGTGCTTGTCCACACAGGGAACCGTACTGGGCCCACCACGTGGTGCCTAGTGCCCGTTTCCATGGCCTCAGTAGAGACTCTAACCATTGACATCAGCAGATGCTTTACTGTGACCTCCAGATGCCCAGGCTCAGAGTGTTCAAGGAAGCAGTTTAGCCCTGTCACCCGGCACCTTCATCCCACCCAGCAAGTTCTCCAGTCAACTCAGGCAAATGTTCTGAGAACTGCCTGAGTAAATTCCTGCAACAGTGTGTTGAGACCTACATTCTTTTCAGGAACATACTATGTAGATTTTAGGATCAATCCAAACAAATAGATGTATTCAAATTAATTATATTCTACAAACATTAATTCCAGATAGCCACACATGTACAATCACTCCCCCTACAGACTTTTCACGTCTCCTTTCCTCATCCACACAGGCAGTGCATTCATAGAAACCCAAAATACGCCAAAAACATGACAAACCATGCCTGTCAGGCTCAAGACTGAAACCAGATGGCCTAGGAGTAAGGAGGGCCCTTGGGCTAAATTCAATTCACAAATGTACCGTTGAGGTATACCTGCCAGGGTTTGGCTAAATGTCTATCCAAGGTCAGGTGTTATCCGAATGCACTACTGGCAATATTGGAAGGCGGTGGCACCTTTAGAGGTTGAGCCCAGTGGGATGTCTTGAGGTCCTTGCGCCTGTGCACTCACAGGGGAATGTGAGACCCTGGGCTCTCTTCCTCTTCCTCCCCTCCCCTCCCCTTCATGGCTGCTATGGTGTGAGCAGCTTTGTTCTGCCATACGTGTTCTGCCATGATGTGCTGGCTTGCCACAAACCCCAAAAGTTCAGGACCAATCAATCTTAAGTTGAAACCTCTAAAACTGTGAGCCTAAACAAACCTTTCCTTTTTGTATCAAGTGATTTGCTACAGCTGATGGAGAGCTAACACATAAATTTTTTTTTTAAAGCTGGAATTTTTATTTCAAGTTCAGATGATTTAAAAGTTCAGATCTTTTCAGAAGAGATGACAAAGGAGGGCTTTCATTTCTTTGAGACAATAGGCGGTCAAAACTGAATTGAGATGCTTTCTTTAATATAAGGGGCTTTTCATACCATCCAGCTTCTAACACTTCCTGTGAACAATCTCATAACCATCTATTTGACTTCTGCACAGTCTCTCTCTGTCTTCACATGCATGTGAGCTCACTTTCTATTTTCTAGACCCACTTCTAGACCCACTTCTATTTTCCCAAGTGTTATGGGCTGAATCCTGGCCCCCATAAATTCATATATGTTGAAATCCTAACATCCAGTATGTCTGAATGTGGAGGCAGGATCTTTTCAGAGGAAATCGATTTAAAATGAGGTTGTTTGGGTGAGCTCTAATCCAATATAATTGCTGAACTTAGGAAGAGGATCTGTGGACACACACACACACACACACACACACACACACACACACACACACGGCTGTGTGGAACTGAAGGCAGAGGTTGGAGTGTCACAAATACAAGGTCAAAGATTTCTAGCAAACCAGCAAATGCTAGGGGAGGCCTGGACAACATGACAAAACCCTGCTCTCGGGCTGTGCTCTCTGGACCTGTGTGCGCTATGTTTCTGCTGGGTGAGCGACTCAACTAACGGTGCTTTGTTAGAGGACCTCCAGTGGACACATACACCAGCTCCAATTATGTGAGCATCCTCCTTTGATCACGGGGAAGAAAAACAAGAAAATGGCCTAAAACAACCTTGGTTATGTGCAATTTAGGGAAAGGACATCACAAGAAGGAACTCCTTTTCCAAGTGCTAGCAGCCAACTTTCCAAGAGCCTCCAGGTACAGCTGTGTCCAACACAAGTGCAGGCCATGTGCTTAGCGTCAGTGGTTGAGGAGACTTCAATGAGGAAGCTTCCAGGCCATCTCTGAGTAGGAGGTGATATTTAAAAGGCAGGAGATATGTTGGGAGGGGGCAGGTCATAGGTGTGTGTAGGTTGGTACACATTTCCTTCTAATTTACTCATTTACTTCTGACCTCAATGTACATCATAAGCTCCTATAGATACTGTGAGACAGCTTCTGTTTTATTTCTCTTCCCAAGCTTTTCTCCTTTTTTTTTTTTTTTTTTTTTTGAAGGTACTGGAGGGGACCCTAGGTGAGGCTTCAGTGAATGGATTTCCTCTTGTTGAAGCTGGAGATCTGGCTGTCCCCCGAAACACAGGCTGTTGAAAGACCTCAGTCGCCCAGGAGACTTCCCAACAGCGCACCTCCACAGGACGCTCCAGAAGCTTCCCCTTCGTCCCTAAGCCCCGTTATTATATCACCCAATCAGCCTCCCCAGGCTGCAAGCAGGAGGACTGGAACATGCTGTCCCTCTGGCTGACCAGGAAGCCAGCGTGATGGGGGCACCCCAACTGTGTGCTTTGACAAGCAAGGCAGTAGGTCTAATTTTTCTCTAATGCTCACTTTAAAAATTTTTTTATTTTTATTTATTTATTTGAGACAGAGAAAGGGAAAGAGAGGCAGAGTGAGAATGGGCATGCCAGGGCCTCTAGCCACTGCAAACAAACTTCAGACACATGTGCCCCTTTGTGCGTCTGGCTTACTTGGGACCTGGAGAATTGAACTGGGGTCCTTAGGCTTTGCAGGCATGTGCCTTCACTGCTAAGCCATCTCTCCAGCCCTTTTCCCCCCATTTTTTTCATTTTAAATTTTATTTATATTTATTTATCTATTTATTTTTCACTTTTTTTTGGAGGGGTTGTTAGGTTATATTACAAATAGAATGGAGTCATGTGGATTGGACATCACTGGAGATGGGTAGAGAGAAGCTGGGTTCCTGAAGGGAACTAGGTGCGCATTGGACAGCTAAGGTTCCAAAGTCAGACTGACACCTTCCTAAGGTTCAGGTATATAAAGGGTCTGGGAAGAAACCAGAAATGCAGCATGGTGTGCAATGGGGGCACAAGGAATGCCCCAAGGCTCTGCCTTTCCACTCACTACAGGCTGCTGGAGAGAAAAGTGATGTTCACATGACTTTGGGAAGTGACCCGCAGAGCTGTGGACTATAATCTTTTTTTCTTTTTCTTTTTTGCTTAGGTGTGTGTGATATGGTGTATGCCCATGTATGTGTCCATGCATTCGTCTGGAGTGGCTAAAGTGGAATGTGAGCTGTCCCACTCTATTGCTCTTCCACTCATTCTTATTTGAACCAGAGTCTCTCCCTCCCTCTCTCTCTCTCTCTCTTTTTTTTTAGGTAGGGTCTCACTGTAGCTCAGGCTGACCTGGAATTCACTATGTAATCTCAGGGTAGCCTTGAACTCTCTGCCTCCCGAGTGCTGGGATTAAAGGTGTGCACCACCATGCCCAGCTTGAACCAGAGTCTCTTATTGATCCTGGAGTTTGCCATTTTTTGTGAGCTTGGTGATATCTGTTCC
This sequence comes from Orientallactaga sibirica, assembly GCA_036365145.1. Taxonomy (NCBI): domain Eukaryota; kingdom Metazoa; phylum Chordata; class Mammalia; order Rodentia; family Dipodidae; genus Orientallactaga; species Orientallactaga sibirica. The sequence goes on along the minus strand of JAEOAD010000463.1, from coordinate 7,498,236 downwards.
CCTGTGGGACTGGGGTTACGGTGTGCATAGCCAAACCTGGCTGTTTAGTGTGGATTCTAGAAAATTGATCTCCCGTCATCTTAGGCCCCTCATGCTTTCACAAAGAGCACACTTAACCACTGGGCAATATCTCCAGCCCCTGTAAACAATTTCATCAATATAAACCTCAACATGGCTCACATGTGCTAAGACATCCATGAGTATTCTTCATTGATGTGCTGTGCACATTACGGCGAGGCACAGATAACTACATTAAAAGGGATGATATAAACAGAAGTACGGTTTCTGCTGCTTCTGTGTTTGCTATACCCACCTGGAATCCGGAGTCTGGATACATAAGGAGCAGAAGCAATGTCCATCCTTTGGCCATGTTTGCACTGTGTGGTGGTTGGATTCAGGTGTCCCCCATAAACTTAGATGTTCTGGATGTTAGGGCCTCAGCTGGTAGCAATTTGGGAATTGAAGCCTCCTGGAGGCAGTGTATTTTTGGGGGCGGGTTTATGGGTATTTTAGCCAGTTTTCCCTTGCCAGTGTTTGGCACACTCTCCTGCTGCTGTTGTCCACCTGATGTTGGCGAGGAGGTGATGTCCACCCTCTGCTCATGCCATCATTTTCCCCTGCCATCGTGGAGCTTCCCCTCAAGTCTGTAAGCCAAACTAAACCCTGTTTCCCACAGCTGCTCTTAGTCTGGTGTTTTCTGCCAACAATGCAGAGCTGACTGTAACACACCTATAGGGCAATTCACACTTCTCCCATGGTGGCTGACTAGAGTAGCTGTTATAAAAAAAATCTTGATGATTTTTTAAAAAGGTATGTGTGAATACCTGGTACACATGGGTGTGCATGTGTATATGGATGCTAGACAATAACCTTGGGTGCCATTCCTCAGGAACTGATTAAAATTTTTTTTAATTTACTTATTTGAAAGTGACAGACAGAGAGAGAAAGAGAGAGAATGGATGCATGCCTCCAGCCACTGCAAATGAACTCCAGATGCATGCACCACCTTGTGCATCTGACTAACGTGGGTCCTGGGGAATCGAGCCTCAAACTGGGGTCCTTAGGCTTCATAGGCAAGCACTTAAGCCATCTCTCCAGGCCCATTTTTTTTCTTTGAGACTGTGTCTCTCATTGGCCTGGAGCTTGTCAAACAAGCTAGACTAGCTTGCCAGCGAGCCCCAGGGGTCAACTAGTCTGGGTTCTACAGCTCTGGGATTGCAAATGCACGCCATCACGCCTGACGTTTCTATTTGCATATTAGGTCAGGTCCTCCTGCTTGAGAGGTTAGCATCTCACAGCACCCTGATGACATCTTCCCTGAGATTTAGGAGACTGCCTCAAAGCAAGTGACTGTGTTGAAAAAACGGATTAGTCACAGCAGCCAAATTCCTGGCAGAAGGAATTTAGGGGAGGAAGGATGTTGGCTCACAGTATCAGGGTGGGGAAGCGTGCTGGACTTCAAGGGTACTGTCCATTGGGACTCCTCATAGCTCAGTGGACACAGAGAGCTCGAGCTGGAACCAGGGCTGGGCTATAACCCAGAAATCCTTCCCCCTTCCCCAGTGACCCACTTCTTCCAGCCAGTCCCCACCTTTTAAAGTTCCCACCACCCCAAACCAGTGCCACCATCTGGAGCCCAAGCATTCAAACACATGAGCCCATGGGGACATTTTATATTCAAACCATAACAGAAGACCAGTTTCTGCATTTTTTAGGTAGAAATTCTGCTTTAATGCCAGGAGGTTCAGCAAAAACTGATATCATTATACTTGGTGTTTCTGTCCCTAATTCCCTACTTTGGGCTTATTCTTGGAATGCTATATGTTGTGTGTGCGTGCGTGCGTGTGTTTTATTATGCTATTCAAACTGTCAGGCTAAAATTAAGCTTTCTATCTTGCTTACTCCAGGACTGCACACTTTGCTGTCTGCTTTTCAAAGAGTTTAGGACTCCCTGTTCATCCCTGCTGTGTCACATGGCTGCCGAGGAGCCTCTGAAAACAAGGCTTTACCGCACAGCTCATATTCCTTGACTTACGTTCCTGATCACAGAGCACATGGTGTGTTCAAAGCAATCAGAAGTCTGCGCTGTAGAAAAACAATTGTCAGGAAGCTGAGAAGCCAAGCTGCTGATTCCAGAACAGTCTGTCAGTCCCCTCCTGGCTCAGACTCCTCCCTCGTTTTGTTCTGAAGGGAACAGTCCTTCAACGGCTCTGGGTGTGAATCCATGGCTACACTAACTCCAAGATGACTGTGGCAGAGCGGCATCCTCTCCGCCCATTTGTGAAACTCTGTACAGTCCTGTCAATCACTAAACTCCTTTGACATCCCCTCACCCAGGCTTAGCTCCTACAGCCTGGCTACTGCCAAAAGTCTTACCATAGTAAAGAAACTTTCTAGTTGAAAGAATTTATGTAGACAAAGGGACTCAAAGCAAGGTTTACAGGCCCACTCAGTACCTCGAATATCCCCAGCTCTTCCCTCTCTACTTCTGCCTCTCTCCCTTGATGGCACCTCTTTGCCTCCACTCACCATCATGATGACCAGGAAAATACATGAACTGTGGTGACCCTTTAGAGGGTCATTGGTAGTGCTTATGTGTTGTGAAAAGAAGAAGGGTTGAGAGAAGAAGGATCTACAGGACAAAGTTATGAGTGCATGACTTTTTCTAGTCCCAGGCAATGACTGCAGGGTCATGGGTATGGACGTATCTTATCTTTTTCAGGGTCATGGGTATGGACGTATCTTATCTTTTGCAGGGTCATGGGTATGGACGTATCTTATCTTTTTCAGGGTCATCTTCTTTTGCAGGGTCATGGGTATGGACGTATCTTATCTTTTGCAGGGTCATGGGTATGGACGTATCTTTTGCAGGGTCATGGGTATGGATGTATCTTATCTTTTGCAGGGTCATGGGTATGGACGTATCTTTTGCAGGGTCATGGGTATGGACGTATCTTATCTTTTGCAGGGTCATGGGTATGGACGTATCTTTTGCAGGGTCATGGGTATGGACGTATCTTATCTTTTGCAGGGTCATGGGTATGGACGTATCTTATCTTTTGCAGGGTCATGGGTATGGATGTATCTTATCTTTTGCAGGGTCATGGGTATGGACGTATCTTATCTTTTTTGGGGTCATGGGTATGGGCTTATCTTATCTTTTTCAGGGTCATGGGTATGGACGTATCTTATCTTTTGCAGGGTCATGGGTATGGACGTATCTTATCTTTTGCAGGGTCATGGGTATGGACGTATCTTTTTCAGGGTCATGGGTATGGACGATCTTATCTTTTGCAGGGTCATGGGTATGGACGTATCTTATCTTTTGCAGGGTCATGGGTATGGATGTATCTTATCTTTTGCAGGGTCATGGGTATGGACGTATCTTATCTTTTGCAGGGTCATGGGTATGGACGTATCTTTTGCAGGGTCATGGGTATGGACGTATCTTTTGCAGGGTCATGGGTATGGATTTCTCTTATCTTTTGCAGGGTCATGGGTGGACCTTATCTTTTGCAGGGTCATGGGTATGGACTCTTATCTTTTGCAGGGTCATTATGGAGTCACCACCAGGGTATGGATGATCTTATCTTTTGCAGGGTCATGGGTATGGCCAGACTTTTGCAGGGTCATCCTTTGGACTATCTTTTGCTCCTATGGATGTATCTTATCTTTTGCTTGGACCTTTCTGGATGTATCTTATCTTTTGCTGTCCCTATGGACTCTTTGCAGCCATGGGTATGCTATCTTATCTTTTGGCAGTCAGATGGATTCTTATCTTTTGCAGGGTCATGGGTTGGATTCCATTTTGCAGGGTCAACTCATCCATCTTTTGGGGTCATGGGTATGGACATCTTATCTTTTGCAGGCTCATGGGTATGTTCTTTGGCAGGGTCATGGGTATGGAGAAATTTTGCAGGGTCATGGGTATGGAAATCTTATCTTTTGCAGGGTCACATTCCCGGGTGGATCTTTTACAGGGTCATGGGTATGGACGTATCTTTTGCAGGGTCATGGGTATGGACGTATCTTTTGGCTTGAAGGTGATTTCTCTCGTTTGAGGTGCCTGCTCTGGGGCACACTGTCACTCTTCACCTTTCAGTCACCACCAGGTAGAAGAGCAGGCAAGTGGCCAGACTCATACGTCTCCTTTCTATTTCTCCTGCTCCTTCCTTTCTACCCTTTCTGTCCCTCTCCAGCCAAGATGCTATGCCAGGCAGTCAGATGTTCTGGCGTGTTATTCCATTTGCAGAGAACTCATCCACTGGGCCCCATACACCTCAGGCTCTGCATGTTCTGTGGCAAGGGTGGAGAAATGGGAGGTGTAGGGAAACTACAATAAAAGTTGTCCACATTCCCGGGTGGAGCTGAACCTGGAGAAGGAAGACTGGGGCCCAGGATCTGCTTCTCTATTTCCTAGTCCTCAGAAGGATGGCCCCATGTGCACTCTGTGTAAACTTGAACAAGCAGAGTCAGGAAGCAGTCCAGAGCCATGCACACATCCACCCTACCCACTGTCAGAGAAAAGATACGGTTATATGTAGCTTGGGGGAGTCAGGGACAATGCCAATATGGACACTGTCTCCACTCTAAACATGCTATGATGGAAGAGACAGGCTTTGCACAGTAGAAGAAAGAGAGCAGTGGATAGGAGTTCATGGGAGTTTCAGTTCAATTGATGGAAGAATGTTTAACAATTGGGATGTCTAAATGTGCCAGGCTCTCTAGAGAGCCAGTTAACCACACTGTGGCCATGTCACAGCATTCAATAGAGATAGATATACCTATATAAAAATACAGAGATATAGACACACACACAGAAAGATAGCAAGAGCAATCACACGAAAAAGTATGTGTTTGTGTGACTCATGAGGCGTAAGGTAGGATATTTTTAGTCTCTACCACTAAAGACCGGATCACATCCATTACTGTTGAACATTTTACACAGCCCTGTATCATTAAGACACTATCCTGCAGGAGCAATGCAGGTTCATCATGAGAAAGAAGCTGTCCTCAAGTCACAGTAGGAGTCAGGTAAGACCTCTACCAGCACAGTGTAGGCTAACACCTATGCCAACCTCACCTCTCTAAGCACCACTCTCCTTGCGTGGGCCACATGAAGAGAACAGTCACAACTACTTGATGGGGCTGCTGCGAGGAGAAGTGCGACATCCATAGATCATTGCAAGCTGGCTATGGGCCAGACGCTGTTTTAAGTACTTACATTAACTTGTTGAATTTTCACAACTCATTGTTTTCCAAAGAGGCTAGGTGACTGACTCAGAGCTACACAGTCAATGCCTACATTATTCTACCTAAGCACTCAGCATGGTGGTGCCTGGGACAAAGGGAGAACTCGGTGAGGAGTTTATCAGTATAGAGAGGAAGTGTAATGTCCCGTGGAAGAGGAAGTGTTCTGGAGCTGTTCTGTGGGACAGTGTGAAAGGTAACTAACGTTCTCTAAGCCTCGCGTTCTCAACTGTAACTTGAACTTCTAAAATGTCTATGTCATAGGGTCGCTCAAAGATGAAATAATTTAATGCATGTAAAGTGTTTAGAAGGATGCCTGGAAAATAAAAAGTATTCAAAAAATGCCCCAATACCATGCAAACACAACTTAGATGACAAATGCACACATAGATGTTCAACAGACAACTATGCCTATGTCTTTAATATCCACACATGGATGGCTACCATTCAAGAAGTATCCCAAGTAGCAGTGACGAACCACTACCAATGGGCTGATAGGAGAGCAGACACAGTGCTTCTCTGACTGACTTGTTCTTAAAAAAATTTTTTTTAAGACCATGTCTTTTATTTTTATTGAGTGAGAGAGAGGGAGAGAGAGAGAGAGAGAGAGAGAGAGAGAGAGAGAGAATGGAGGAGAATTGTTGTGTCAGGGCCTCTTGCCACTGCAAACAAACTGTAGATGGATCAGCCACTATGGGCATCTGGCTTACATTGGTACTGGGGAATTTAACCTGGGTCCTTAGGCTTCACAGGCAAATGCCTTAACAGCTAAGCCATCTCTCCAGCCCTCCTTGTCCATAAACAAACAACTGCCACATATATGGGTGCTCCATCCTCCTGGGTGATGGGATTTTCCCATCTCTTCATAAACCTGTCTGTCACTTTCTCCCTAAACTTTGAATCAAATGAAATTTCCAAGTTCTGGCTAAGTGAAGGGGACAGTCATTTTACAGGCAATGCTAGGGACAAAATGAGATGTTTTCCTTTTTTTTTTGTAAGGCAGGTAAGTTAGAAAGGGCTCAGGTGGCTGACGGAAAGCCTATGCGTCTGTTAAAATTCAGGGTGACTTGGTGCAGAGGGCACAGGGGTGCCGCTTTCCTACCTGGTGAGCTTGGTGCCGATCTGCTGCCGCAGCTCCAGCCTCTCCTCATCGGTCTGTCTGGGGAGGATGTTCTTTTCTTCCAGTTCCCGCTTGGAGGGCCTGTTGCTCAGTTTGATGGCTAAGGAATCCTTCCTGCAGACCTTCATGGCCAGGGAGCCTGCGGAAGGAAGTAAGTCAGTTAATAGAGACACACATATCTGCCTGGGCTCCTCTGAGGACCACCTTGAGGCACAAGGTAAAAGTTAGGAAGAAAGACACAGTGGCTTAAAACCTGAGAGCTGTTAAGGCCTGAGTTCCTAGCTTTCCTGCCATCACCACGTTCTATCCACTTAACACTGTGTTGGGGGGCATGACTTCTTTCAGAAGTCCCCAGCGTGAGGCAGCATCACAAGGGGAGGCAGTGGAGTTCCACTGAGTGAGGTGGGAGATTGCTGAAGCCTGAGGGAAGGCTTGCTTCCCAGAGGAGGGTAGAGATCAGAATGGGAGGGGAGAGTCCCATCGCAGCAGGCTCAGTGGTGACATGGAAGCTAGGACCCCCTCCCCCTCCCCCCGCTGGAGACAGAGAGGGTAAACTGCACTGGAGCTGGGGGCTTGTGCTGAAATAGAATGCTCCGGTGGACAAGGTAGGTCTGGTTTGGCGTAGAAGCAGAAAAGAGCATAGCGAAATGAATAATATTTTGGGGTTGCTTTATTTTATTTTTTACAAAAAATTTGTTTATTTTTTATTTATTTATTAGCAACAGACAGACACAGAGAGAAAGGCAGAGAGAGAGAGAGAGAGAGAGAAAATATGGGAATGCCAGGGCCTCCAGCCACTGCAAACGAACCTCAGATACATGTGCCCCCTTGTGCATCTGGCTTACGTGGATACTAGGTAATCAAGCCTCGAACTGGGGTCCTTAGGCTTCACAGGCAAGTGTTTAACCACTAAGCCATCTCTCCAGCCCTATTTTACTTTTTTTAAAAAACTTTTTAGTTTTTATTATTTTTTTGGAGAGAGAGAGAGAGAGAGAGAGAGAGAGAGGGAGAGAGAGGAAGACAGAGATGGGCACACCAGCAGTGTCTCAGCTGCTGTGCATCTGATGTTACATGGGTGCCCTTGGGTCACTTTGCATCTGGCTAAACGTGGGACCTGGAGATTGGAACCAGTGTTCTTAGGCTTAGGAGGCAGGCGCCTTAACCCCTAAGCCATCTCTCCAGCCCCTATTTTACTTTTTTAAACATAGACGTTTCTGAGCAGACAAGGTTGGGATTTTCTTTTATAAAAAATATTTTATTTATTCATTTGAGAGAGAGGGGGGGAGGGAATGTGTGTGTGTGTGTGTGTGTGTGAGAGAGAGAGAAAGAAAGAGAGAGAGAGAGAGAGAATGGGTGTGCCAGGGCATTCTGCCACTGCAAATTAAATCCAGACACATGTGCCACCATGTGCATCTGGCTTACATGGGTACTGGGGAAATGACCCTGGGAATCTGGGTCCTTAGGCTTTGCAGGCAAGTGCCTTAACCACCAAGCCATCACTCCAGCCCAAGGCTGGGCTTTTCAACCACAATTGATTTTCCTCTCAGGGAGCAGTGGGAAATGTCTAGAGCCAGTTTTTGGTTGTCAAAACTCAGCTGTTGCCGGGCGTGGTGGCGCACGCCTTTAATCCCAGCACTCGGGATGCAGAGGTAGGAGGATCGCCGAGCGTTCAAGGCCACCCTGAGACTACATAGTTAATTCCAGGTCAGCCTGGACCAGAGTGAGACCCTACCTCAAAAAACCAAAAAACAACAACAACAACAACAACAACAACAACAAAAACAACAACAACAAAACTCAGCTGTCAGTAGGGAGGTTGCTAGTGGCATCTAGTGGATAGAGAGAGGCCACGGGGGTGGCTGAACATTCTACAATGCCAGAACAGTCACCATGACAAACAAAGATCTGGTCCCAAGGGTCAAGAAGCTCTGCCAGTGTTCATCCCCTGGCACCACATGGCATATGGGCCGAGCAGCTACCCCTTCCCCTCATGGGTCTGAGGTCCTTGTCTGCCCCTTTGTGGCATTCCCCTCTGCCTTACTTCATGCTTCCATCTCCATTTTCTCCATTGCTCTGTACAATGGGAGTAGGCAGTGTCTATTCCCTGGGATTGTTGGAAGACATGGGTAAGAGAACACAATCATAAGACGTTGCTGGGCATACACGGCATCATTATGGTAAATTCACTTATTACAAGGTTGGTCAAACATCTCTTGGACTGTATTCACATCATTAGGAACTTATTTTCTTTAAAAAATTTTTTTTTAAATTAATTTTTGTTTATTTTTGGAGAGAGAGACAGAAAGAGATAGACAGAGAGGGAGAGGGAGACAGAGATGGGTGCTCCAGCAGTCTCTCAGCTGCTGTGAACGAAATCCAGATGCGTGCGCCCCTTGTGGGCAAGTGCAGCATTGCGCCCTTGCGTCACTTTGCATCTGGCTAAACGTGGGACCTGGAGATTGGAACCGCTGGACATTGGGACCAGTGTTCTTAGGCTTAGCAGGCAGGCGCCTTAGCCGCTAAGCCATCTCTCCAGCCCAGGAACTTATTTTCTATTCATGAGCAGAGTAACAGATTATGCATTTGGCTTTTGCCGTTTCTCATCTTATCTCTTAAGACTGTGAAAAGTCTTCACGACAAATTTAAATTCAGGCCTTCTAAAGCTGACGAGGAGTACTTAAGCATGGATATGCTTCAATGGTTAGTATCTGTATGTATTTTCCACATGCATAACAGATGTTTAAGCCCCCTGCCCTCAACCCCAGCTTTATATATTTATTTATTTTAGTTTTATTTATTTAAGAGAGTCAGAGAGAGAGGGAGAGAAAAAGAGAGAGAGAGAGGGGGGGGGAGAGAGAGAGAGAGAGAGAGAGAGAGAGAGGGAGGGAGAATGGGTATACCAGGACCTCCAACCACTGCAACAAACTCCAGATGCATGCGCCACCTTGTGCATCTTGCTTATGTGGGTCCTGGAGGAACTGAACCAGGGTCCTTTGGCTTTGCAGGCAAATGCCTTAACTGCTAAGCCATCCCACCAGCCCAACCCTAGCTTTTTCGAAGAGGAGGGATGCATTCTAAGAAAGCAACAGAGAGCTATCGACAGAGACAGGAGGGGATAGAATGCTGTTGTAGCTTTTACAGCGAGGGAACTATCTAGATAATATTTATCCCCTCCTCTTTCCGCTGAAGAAGGCGAGACTCCCAAGAGGTTATCTGAGTCACCCTATGACCTAAGGCCAGTTAAGAGCAGACCCTGGGACAGTTGGCTCAGCTAAGTTCCCCCAGCACCACTCTCCCCCCACCCTCTATGGAGAGATTCACACACATACTGGTGTACAGTGAGCTGTCATCATCTTCATCCTCCTCCTCTTCCTCCTCTTCCCGCGTGTAGAGACAGGAAGAGTCTTCATAGTCAGATTCATGAGGCACATTTTCTTTATTGTCATCACATTCAATCACAACAGTTGGCACTTGTCTTATTTCCGGAAGGCCCATGGGTCCTGCTTTTGTGACACCGTCACTCGAGTGCAAACCAGAGCTGTGGTAAGAAGTGGGACAGGGGACTCGCTGCTCAGAGCTGCTTAAAGAGAAGGAAAGAGGAAATTCTTCTCAGCAACACGTCATATAAATGCGTGGAAGTACTTTAAACTTTAGCTGTCTCCTACGCAGGGACAAAATTCCACCAGACAACATAAACCCGCGCCTCATCTAAAGCTCATCCATTTAGGACAGTGTAATTTCCTGTGGTGGCAGTGGCATGGACTGGGACACAAGTTCCTCATTCCCTGTGGATGGATGGTGGTGAGGAGTGCATGTGTGAATGGACTTATGGTCAACAAACTGCACACTTTGAACTGGTTAAGGTGGCAAGTTTAGGCTAGGTGGACTTGTAAGACTTAAGCATTTTTTAATGAAAGGAATTTCAATTACACAGATATTTCTGATTATCACCAATCTCTCCAGCATCAAAGGAAGGCTCATTTGCAAACTCTGTGTCTGCCAGCTGGGGTAAAAAGAATTAATTTGAGGGTAACACAGAGATTCAGCACTGTGGGATAGTGAGGGCCTAGTCATGCTGGGGCTTCTGAAAGGAGGGATCCAATCATAGGTTCCTCCACGCTTCCTTTATGTCCCCCCACCCCCACCCAGTGCTAAGCGTAGAAGACATGGTGATGGCAGAAATGCTAGGAACTCAGGCCTTAACAGCTGTCAGGATTTAAGCCTTTGTCCTTCTTCCTGACTTTTTATCATATGTCCAAAAATTAGGCAGGGTGGCTGGAAGGGCCCGAGAGTGGTTTGAAATGGTGTGGCTGAAAAGACAGAGGAAGAGACGGGGTGAACAGATGGCTGAGCCGCGGGCATGGACATGAAGGCCAACGTGGCCAGGGAACCTAGAGAGAGTTCTCTCCCAAGGATGGTGTCAGGGCTGGCAGACAGGCAGCCACAGGTAACCTCAGCCTTGCTTTTTAAAAAAAGACAACAGGAAATATTGTATTTCTTTATTTGACAGAGAGAGAGAGAGAGAGAAAGAGACAGCAAGAGAGAGACAGAGCAAGAGCAAGAGCAAGAGAGAGAGAGAGAGAGAAAGACAGAGCAAGAGAGAGACAGAGCAAGAGAAAGAGAGGAGAGAGAGAGAGAGAATGGGCATGCCAGGACCTCCAGCTGCTGCAAATGGACTCCAGATTTATGCGCCACTTTGAACATCTGGCTTATGTGGCTACTGGGGAATTGAACCTGGGTCCTTAGGCTTCACAGACAGGCACCTTAACCACTAAACCATCTCTCTAGCCCAGCCTTGCTTTTGTTGTTGTTGGTCAGTTTTCTGAGATGATGATCTTGAAGCTTACTCAGGTTCAGTACAGTTTTTAACTAAAAACAAGCAATAGAACAGGCGTGTCTGACCCTGAACTGCTGCTATGAATGCAGCCCACCATGTCTGTGGACAATGTTGTGGACACCCCTGCTGTAAAATATTCGCTGTTAGAAAATTAGGAAATGAGGTGGGAGAGATGGCTCAGTAACTGAAGACACTTGCTTGCAAGGCCTGCCATTGTGGGTTCAATTCCCCAATGCCCATGTAAAGCCAGGTGCACAAAGTAGCACATATGGCTGAAGTTTGTTTGTGGTAGCAAGAGGCCCTAGCATGTCAATGCTCTGGTTCTCTCTTTTGGCTTGTAAATATATAAATAAAGTGTATATAAAAATAAAATTAGGAAATGCACACTAGCAATAGTTCTCTATCAGGTCTATGTGAGGATCCTATAGCAATTTAGAATACTTTTAATGACAAGCTTTATATGAAGTCCAGCAAGAAAATGAGAATATAGAACCAGAAACATATTTTTTTAAATTTTATTTATTTATTTATTTTTGGAGAGCGACACAGAGAGAGAGACAGACAGAGAGAGAGGGAGAGGGAGACAGATAGAGATGGGTGCGCTAGCAGTCTCTCAGCTGCTGTGAACGAAATCCAGATGTTTGCACCCCCTTGTGGGCAAGTGTGGCATTGCGCCCTTGCGTCACTTTGCATCTGGCTAAATGTGGGACCTGGAGATTGGAACCGCTGGAGATTGGAACCAGCGTTCTTAGGCTTAGCAGGCAGGAGCCTTAACCGCTAAGCCATCTCTCCAGCCCAGAAATGTATTTTTTTCAGCAGCGTTGGGGATTGAACCCAAGGTCTTGTGCATGTTAGTTAAGTACTTTACCACGGATCTATACCCCCAGTCCAGTTACAATTTCAGTTCCTTTGCAGAGTCACTATCCCCACTGAGAGAATTTTTGAATATAGGAAACTCAGTGGATTTTTCCATCAATAAGTATTTGACACTTGTAAACGAATGGATTGTGAGGTAATACCACATGTTAGCGGTTTACATTCCAATATTTCATGCAAAAGAAACGTCACTAGTACTACATGAAAGCATGTGCTTTCTTGAAGCTCTGTTAGGCTTTAAATTCTTGTTGTGTCTACTTTAAATTAAATTAACTTTCTCTCTTTCACTGTCTCTAAAGAACTGTTTTTCTCTTTGTATTTTCCATATAACTCTTCAGTGACACAAAATAGAAACCCTGGGTAACACAGTTTGAATGCTGATGTTCAAGGCAATGAACAAACTAAACTTAAAATACAGGTGCTGGAGAGATGGCTTAGTGGTTAAAGCACTTGCCTGTGAAGCCTAAGGACCCAGGTTTGATTTCCCAGGAACCATGTAAGCCAGATGCACAACATGGCACACGTGTCTGGAGGTCATTTGCTGGATGCCCTGACTTCCTCATTCTCTTTCTATCTGCCTCTTCCTCTCTCTTTCAAATAAACAAATAAATAAAATATGAAAAAAACCCAACAAATCTTCAACTGCTGACTGGGACTAAATCATGTATTTGCAAAAATGCAGCAAGTATTGCACACCAGTGGTTTGAGATGACCCGTTTCCTGCCTGGTTTCAAAGAAACACCTATGAGGTAGGTGGAGCACGTGACAGATGGTCTCTAGGGTGACAAAGTATTGACCTACATGACAGACTAAGAGCAAGGCAGCCCTTCCTACCATGTCAGGACACTTCCTGCCTCCCCGCTGAGACTGGATTTCCTCTTTGGGTGTTATGGGAAGTAGAGAGGAAAGAGGCAAAAAAACGTAATTGAATGGTTCATGTTTTATCTCACCTCCGTCTTTTCCTCTCCTGCTTTCATGGTTTATTTAGCAATGGTTTCTAAAAGGCACAAAGCTGAGAAACTGACAGCCAGGGCTAGGGATGTGAAATGGGTGATAGGTATTGTTGGCGGGTGTGAAGAACCTTCTGCACTATAAACAAACACAGCTGGAAGCTGGAAAGCATGGGAGCAAAGGAAGATAATCAAAGCAGCCCCACTGGTGTCCATGATAAACCAGAGGCTGTGCTTTCTCTTTACTGACATAGGTGGATGTGTGAGAGCTTAAGCAGAATGGGATTCTTTTGTTGTTGTTGTCGTTATTTTTTGAGTAGGGTCTCACTCTAGCCCAGGCTGACCTGGAATTCACTATCTCGTCTCAGGCTGGCCTTGAACTCACGGTGATCCTCCTACCTCTGCCTCCCGAGTACTGGGATTAAAAGTGTGTGCCACCACCCCTGGCTCAGCAGAATGGGATTCTATAGAACTCCCAGCCGCATTGGTGGGTGTAAGGCATCATTCTACCAGCCTTGTAAGTCAGGCACCAGTCATGGTGGTTACCGGTTGTGTGGTAATGGGGGTGTTACAAGAACAGCTGGAGACCTTTGCTGGTCAACTGTATCATTCTCAAGTGTGAATCTGGGGTGTGCTACAATGCCTCAGCTTTCATATGCAGGAAGGACGTGCTCCAGAAATCACAAAAGTGTTTTAAATTATCTTTAGCTATCTAAGCCGGGCCTGGTGGTGTGTGTGCCTATGATATCAGCACTTAGGAGGCTGACGAAGGAAGAAGGAGAATCCTGCTTAGCCGGGTCTACATGGTGAAACTCTGACTCAAAAACCACCTATCCACCCACCCACTCACCCAGCCCAACAACTAAACTGAATCAAAGTAAACTGAATGTCCACTGAACAGCAAGTGTGTGTCAGGTGAGACAGTGAGAGGAAGATCACCACTCAGTCAGACCCATTGTTACTGCATCTGTGGAGACCCCCAGAAGAACAAGAGGAGACAGAGAAGTAACTGGGAAGGAGGCTGGAAAGGTTAGGGTGAGATTTCATTTGGAGAAGTAAAGACATAGATTTGAGTTCATGTTTTGACATTGACTCTCTTGATACTTGGCAACTTCTTTAGTCTCTCTGGGCCTCAACTTCCTCTACAGAGAAACTGGGTACCTCACGCCTTTTCTTTTTTTTCTTTTCTTCTTCTTCTTCTTCTTCTTTTTTTTTTTTTTTTTTTGGTTTTTCGAGGTAGGGTCTCACTCAGGGCCAGGCTGACCTGGAATAAACTATGTAGTCTCAGGGTGGCCTCGAACTCTCGGCGATCCTCCTACCTCTGCCTCCCGAGTGCTGGGATTAAAGGCGTGCGCCACCACGCCTGGCTTTCCTCACGCCTTTTCACATGTTGCATGCAGAATGTCCTCCTGCTAATGTGGCCTTACATGAGACTTTCTCTAGGTCTTTCCTTCTTTCTTTCTTCCTTTCTCTCTTTCTTTCTTTCTTTCTTTCTTTCTTTTTCTTTCTTTCTTTCTTTCTTTCTTTCTTTCTTTCTTTCTTTCCTTCTTTCAAAAATTATGTATTAGAGACAGACAGAGGGAGAGAAAAAGAGAGAGAGAATGGGTTTGCCAGGGCCTCTAGCCACTGCAAACAAATGCCAGTCTCCAGATGCATGTGCCACCATGTGCATCTGGCTTATGTGGGACCTGGGGTCCCTAGGCTTCGCAGGCATGTGCCTTAACCACTAAGCCAGCTCTCTTTTTCTGTAAAGGTGTATACCACCATGCTCAGCTAGACTTTATTTATTTATTTGAGAGAGAGAGAGAGAATGGGTACAGCTACTGAAAAAAACTCCAGATGCATGCACCATCTTGTGCATTTGACTTATGTGGGTTCTAAGGAATCGAACCTGGGTCCTTAGGTTTCACAGGCAAGCACCTTAACTGCTAAGCCATTTCTCCAGCCCTCACTAGTCTTTTTCTAAGAGGTTTTAAAATATGCTGTTTTAGTTCATTGTCCACACTTGTCAGGACAACTTTCTAAAATTTGGATTTAGTTGCCTTTTCCATGAGAAGTCTGAGTGTCTTTCTAGTCTGCCAAACCAGTGACACAAAGGGAAAATCCAGTTAACACAGTGTGAACTACACTATCCAGGTCAAGACCGGATCTACTCAGCGCAGCATATGACCACGTGTGGTCTTTGCCCTTGTGGTAGTGGAGGAGGGAAGGAAAGAAAACGCAGCAGCCTGTCAATCTCAGGAATGCTGTTTTTACACAATACAGTTTCCATGTAGATTTGGTCTAAATAGAGGCACTCGTTGCTCAAGAGAAGTAAAACTCATCAGCCCACGAGTAGAATAGCGCAAATATGGCGTGATGTCACACACCCACACAATATGTTCTAATTTATTAATGTGACTTCTCCTTCTCGCCTTTGTCTCTATGTTAGTCACCTGGCTCACCCACAACTCTGCATCCAATGCTCTTGGCCTGGAACATGAACCTGTCCCATCGTTGCCTCATTCATTCCTATTTATATCAAAATACTTGTCTAAGACAATATTCTGTCTATGTTAAAAAAAATCCCTCAGGCTGGAGAGATGGCTTAGTGGTTAAGGTGCTTGCCTGTGAAGCCTAAGAATCCTGGTTTGATTCTCCAGGTCCCATATAAGCCAGATACACATGGTGGCTCATGCTTCTGGGGTTCATTTGCAGTGGCTAGAGCCCCTGGCATGCCCATTCTCACTCTTTCTCTCTCTCTCTCCCTGTCTCTAATAAATAAATAAATAAATAAATAAATAAATAAATAAATAAATAAATAAATATAAAATCTAAAATTAAAAAAAAAATCTGTTAAAAAAACCCTCAATTGTAAAAATTGCAAGCATCTACTTTCTTACTGTCTTCACCTCTGTATAATTGTTTGGATATAAAGTGTGCCCACCCCCCAAAAAGGCTCATGTATTGAAGGCTTGGCCCCAGATGCAAGCATGTTCAGAGGTGGGGCTGTGTGGAAATGGGGGCTCTGCCTTCATCAATGGATTACTCCTCTGGAGTAATGCTGGAGGGACTGTGTAGTGGTTAAGGTGCTTGCTTGCAAGCCTGATGGCCCAAGTTTGAATCCCCGGTGCCCACATAAAGCCAGATGCACATGGTGGCTCATGCACCTGGAGTTAGTTTGCAGTGGCTGGAGGCCCTGCCACATCCAGTACCATTCTCTCTCTTCTCTCCCTGCTTGCAAATAATAATAAATTTAAAAAAATTGAATAGCCTACTGGAGGTGATGGAACCGTGGAAGGTGGGATCCAGTTGGATGAAATAGGCCGTGGAGAGGAGTATCACGCCCTGGCTCACTCCTGTCAGCCACTCTCTCAGCTAACTGGCTGCAATGAAGCAAGAAGCCTCCCCACACATGCGCCTGTCCTGCCACTATGACAGTCAGCCTTTCTGCAGGCGCACGGCAATGCAACCAACCAACCATCCATGGATCAAAGCTTCTGAAATGGTGAGCCAGCCACGGTAAGTCCTCCTTTAAGCTATGTATTGTTACTTTTAATTTTTTAAGATTTATTTTTATTTATTTATTAGAGACAGAGAGAGGGGAAGAGAGAGAGAGAGAGAGAGAGAGAGAGAGAGAGAGAAAGAATGGGCATGCCAGAGCCTCTAGCCACTGCAAACGAACTCCAGATGCATGCACCGCCATGTGCATCTGGCTTACATGGGACCTGGAGAGTCAAACCTGGGTCCTTAGGCTTTATAGGCATGCGCCTTACCCACTAAGCCAACTCTCCAGCCCTATTGTTAATTTTCTTTTTTTAAAAAAATATTTTATTTATTTATTTATTTGAGAGAGAAAGAGGTAGAGGTAGAGAGAGAGAGAGAGAGAGAGAGAGAGAGAGAGAGGGAGAATGGGTGTACCAGGGCCTCCATCCACTGCAAATGCTCTCCAGATGCATGTGCCGCCATGTGCATCTGGCTTACGTGGGACCTGGATAATTGAACCTGGGTCCTTATGCTTCGTAGGCATGCACCTTAACTGCTAAGCCATTTCTCCAGCCCTGTTGTTACTGTTCTAATCACTGTGACAAAACACTTGACGATAAACGTCAAGGGAGAAAGGACTATTTTGGCACATGATTTCACATGCTTTAGTTCATGGTTGCTTGGTTCCATGTGCTTGGCTGGGTCAGCATGGCAGCTGGTGAGAGTGATGGGGAGAAGTAGTCACCGTGTGGTTGACCAGGAAACAGAAGGGGAATGCAAACACATGGCTAGTTTCCTCCTTTCCCCTTCTATTTCTCGTTAGTCACCACCCCTCAGCCGATTCTCCCTGGAAACAACCTTATAGGCCCACTGGTATGCCTTATCAGTTTCCTGGCTGATTCCAAAACCAGTCAAGTTGACAATGAAGGTTAACCATAATGAACCGTTTCTGTCAGGCATTTGTCATAGTAACAAGAAGTCTGACTAACATACTCTTGTTGCCAAAGATGTGGGCTTTGTGGTGGGTAGAGGCCACATCTTGCCAGTGTTTGTATATGGTGCTTGGAACCATGCCAGCAACAAGGTGGGCATCCAGTAGCTGCTTATTATTTCTGTAGACTGAAAGAACTGTGGGCTGTAATGACTGATATTTGGGAGAAATTGTCAGTGATTGAAAGGCATATTCAAAGGGTATTAATTAAGGGATTTAAAAAATAATTTTCAGGGGGTTATCTAGTGATGTATGGTAGGGCTTTGGGTGCACCAGATTAGCTG
The DNA here is from genome assembly GCA_036365145.1 of Orientallactaga sibirica. Classification (NCBI taxonomy): domain Eukaryota; kingdom Metazoa; phylum Chordata; class Mammalia; order Rodentia; family Dipodidae; genus Orientallactaga; species Orientallactaga sibirica. The sequence continues at coordinate 7,480,463 of JAEOAD010000463.1, read as the reverse complement.
GAACCTTTGACAATAGCTTAGATAATGGCAGAGCATCCTTACCAAATATGTAGCAGGGAAGATGAGAGAGAGAGAAAAAAAAAAGGGAACATGTATTGAATGTTCTGTAATTTTTTTTTCACACAATGTCCCGTTCTGTCTTTATGGCCCTATGAGGGAGTTGCTAACTGAGCCTCTGAGAGGGTGAAGAACTGACAGACAAATACAGGTAGTCAGGGAAGAAGCTGGGATTTGAACCCACTCTCAATATTCTGTATCCAGAAATTGCATCGTGGTGGCACATGCCTTTAATCCCACCACTCAGGCTGAGATAGAATTGCCATGAGTTTGAGGACAGCCTAGGCTACCAGAGTGAGCTCCAGGTTCTAATGAGACCCTACTTCAAAGAAAAGAAAAGAAAAAAAAAAGTCTAGGGAAATGGCCCCAAAATTAAAGGCACTTGCTTACAAAGCCTACTGCCCCGGGTTTGATTCCTGGGCCTGAAGCAAAAGAGGCCCATGTACATGGAATTCTTTGCAGTGGATAAGAGGCCTTGGCATATCCATACTCTCTCTCCCAAATGAATAAATAAAAAAATTTAAAACAACAACCAAACAAAAACAAAAATTGAATTGTGGTACTTATAAGATGGTGTATTTGGAATGAACTAAAATCCCACTAACTTACCCATGTAAGAGTGAGGCAACAACACACTTCATTAGCCACATGTGTGAAAGATAGGCATCACCACTTCGTAAATACTTTAAGTCTTGGTGGGCAGGATAAATGAGAGATTAGGCACTGAGTTTAACGGGTTCATTTGGACAGTGAGTTCTGAAAATCAGCATAGTAAGAGGACTTATCCATCTACCTATTGCCAAAGCTGTTTATTACTTATTGCTGTGACAAATACTTGACAAGGAGCAACTTAAGGGAGAATGGGTTTACTTCAGCTTAGAGCTTAAAAAGGCATCATGGTGGGGAAGGCACGGTGGCAGGGGTGAGGACTTGTCTCAGCGTGTCCACCGTCAGGAAGCAGAGAGTGGATATGCACTGAGGCCTGGGTATCAAATCTCAAGTCCCACCTCCAGTGACCCATTTCCTCCAGGGAGGTTCCACAACCTTCCACAATAGTGCCACGAGCTGGGGACCAAGTGTTCAGACATACCAGTATGTGGAGGACATTTCACAGTCAAACCACAATAGTGCTCTTGCACCAAAATGGCAGAGTGGGTACAACAGAGATTTAATTAAGTATTCAATAACAGTTCTTTTCCAACCTCTGGTCTACACCAATCTATCTGTAACCTTTATTATACTCACACTGCCTTACTTTTTAATGTAAGCTACTGTTTAAGTCCATGTATGTATGTATGTATGTATGTATGTATGTATGTATGTATGAGCATGCTAGAGATTGACCCTTAAGCTTGGTGCATGATAGACAACTATTTTACCACTGAGCTCTATCTCTGGTCTTATTAAGTTGTCTAGACTGGCCTTAAACTCATTCTATAGTCCAGATAGGCCTTGAACTTGTGATCCTCCTGCTTTAGCCTCCTGAGTACCTGGGATTGGGGTTCTAGGCCTGCGTCACTAGGCTGGGTATATATATGATGTTTAACTTTTTTATTTATTTGAGAGAGAGAGAATGGGCACACCAGGGCCTTCAGCCACTGCAAACAAACTCCAGACACATGTGCCACCTTGTGCATCTGGCTTAAGTGGGTCTTAGGGAATTGATCCGAGGTTCTTTGGCTCTGCAGGAAAGCGCCTTAACTGCTAGGCCATTTCTCCAGCCCTGGGCTTATATTTTTAAGTGAATGCTTTCTTGAAACTTAAGACTTTTAAAGACTAATCTTAAAGTAAATAATATTTGTACAGGTTTTAGATGCTAACTACATATATTTACAACATGTCACACTAACTTTATGTTGTATATATTTTATTTATTTATTTGAGAGAGAGGAAAAGAGAGAGAGAGAAAGAGAGAGAGGGAAAGAGAGAGGAAGAGGCAGATAGAATGGGTGTGCCAGGGCCTCCAGCCACTGCAAAATGAACTCCAGATGCATGTGCCACCTTGTGCATCTGGCTTACATGGGTCCTAGGAAATCAAACCTGGGTCCTTTGTCTTTGCTTGCAAGTGCCTTAACCACTAGGCCATCTCTTCATCCCTAACTTAACACTTATAAACAGAAATGGCAAAGGACGTAAAGATTCTTGTGTCCCATGTAAATGCTCATTGAAAGGTGACCTCACCAGAGATGACAAATAATTAAGTAGGCAAGATGACCACTTCTGTGTATGGCAATCACCCTCTTTCTATGGCCCAATGGGCCCATGAACACACAGGCCGTGGTGTCAGAGGTGGAGGTTATCTGTGCATAGAGTCAGCAACATGGACTTCCACTCACCACGGCTGACCTGCTGAGTGCCAGCTCTGCCAGCATTGGAGACCAACACTGAGCCCTGAATATGGCACCACTTCCCTGGAGTGACCAGCCAGCTGCCAGTTTTACTACGTTGGACCATTTCTCTCATGGAAAGCTTGGTGGTTTGTCCTTACAGGACAAGGTACTCATTCTGAGCTTGGATTTTCCTTTCTTGAGCATGATGCTTCTGCCAAAGTTACCATCTGTTGACTTACGGAGCACCTGTGCACTGTGCCCTTCACACAGCACTGCACCTGGCCAGGGAACTCATATGCGTAGTGAGCTCATGCACATGGCAATCACTGCTCTTACCATGTTCCTCACCATTACAAAACAACAGGCTTGGCATAATGGAGGAATGGTCTTTAAAAGAAACGCTACAGGGCTGGAGAGATGGCTTAGCGGTTAAGCGCTTGCCTGTGAAGCCTAAGGACCCCAGTTCGAGGCTCTATTCTCCAGGACCCACGTAAGCCAGATGGACAAGGGGGCGCATGCATCTGGAGTTCATTTGCAGTGGCTGGAGGCCCTGGCGCGCCTATTCTCTCTCTCTCTCTCTCTACCTGCCTATTTCTGATCTCTCTCTCTCTCTCAAATAAATAAATAAAATATTGAAAAAAAAAGAAACGCTACAGCATCAACTGGGGGGAAAAGCCTGGAGGGCTGGGACAGGGTTCTCCAGAAGGCTGTGTGTGCTCTGAAGCAGTATTCAATATACGGTTGTTTCTCCTATAGCCAGGCTCAAGAATCAAGGGGTAGAAATGAGAACGGTAGTGGGTCACTATAAGAAAACCACTAGCTAAATTTTTGTTTCTTGTTCCTGCAAGCTCACTCTCTGCTGGACTAGAAGTCTTGGTTTCAGAAGAAGCAATGCTTTGGCCAGGAGACACACAAAAACCATTCAACTGAACTGAAAGCTAAGATTCACCACTGGCCCCTTTGGATTCCCGATGCCCTTGAGTTGACCGGCTAAGAAAGGAGTCACAGTGCTGTCAGGGTGACTGGCCCAGACGACCAGGGTGAAACTGGACTGCACCTCCATAATGGAGGCAAGGAAGAGCATGTGTGGGGTTTAGGAGACCCGCTAGGGTGTCTCTTGGGGTTACCTTGTCCTGTGATCAAGGTCAATTGGGAAACTGCAATCACCCAATCAAGGCAGTGTGAAAAACATCCCAGATCCTTCAGCAGTGAGGGTATGGGTCACGCCCCTGCCCAGGTAAAGAGCCAAGATAAGCTGAGGTGCTTGCTGAGGGTGAAGAAAATACAGAATGGGTAGTAGAAGGTAGTTACAAAGACCAGCTAAGGCCACATGACCAGTTAGAGAAAGGAGGACTGTAATTGCCATGAGTATTTCTGTCTTATTTTGTTTATGCATTTGTAGACAAATATTAAGCTACACTTGCCTTTTCTTTTCTTTTCTTTTCTTTTTTTTGGTTTTTTGAGGTAGGGTCTCACTCTGGCCCAGGCTGACCTGGAATTAACTATGTAATCTCAGGGTGGCCTTGAACTCACGGCGATCCTCCTACCTCTGCCTCCCGAGTGCTGGGATTAAAAGCGTGCGCCACCACGCCTGGCTCTACACTTGCCTTTTCTATTTCTCTACTATGTAATTATATGTAATTAGTTGAGGTAACAGTAGTTAAGTGTTAATAAACTTATACTTAAGCTACTGGGTAGTAGAGACTAAGCATTCCTCAAGGGACTTTGCCATGCATTTGAAGGCTAAGAACAGAGTTGTTTTTGGGGATATCATGCCAGGCAGAATTATGACCTTGTTATTGTCTTCATTTGGAAATTAAGCATGACATACGGAGGTGTAGTTTGGTGTCAAGTTGACAAATGGTGGACTTATGAAAGTTACATTCTGTTGTCAACTTGATCAGAATACGAATCAAGCGACTGACATCCCTTGGTCTACTGGGTGAGTCTCAGAGGGGGTTTTCACAGGAAGGACTGATGGAGAGAGGAAGCCCTTTCCCAGAGCAGGCACCCTCCCAGGGGTGGACTGTATGCAAGGGAGCTGAATGCAGGCCCTCCTGACTGGCTGTCCCATGCTCCCCGCTGGCGTGTGCATCTACTCCATTGCGACACTTCTTTTGTGGCCTTCCAAAGTGGACTGGAGACCAGTGGCTCTCCAGGAATCCTCCAGGCCGCCAGTGCCAGACTGGGACTGCTGAGACATCTAACCGTGTGGGCTGAGCAGCTACTGGGTTCTCTGAGTTTTCAGCCTGTAGACAGTCATGGTTAGACCACCCAGCCCATATTCTGTAAGCCAATCTAATTCTGTTTGTCAAACAAATTCACTCTATCAGTTCTGTTCTTCTAGAGGACCCTAATAATATATCTCTTTTAATTCGTATGCATATAAATATATATTTAATAAGATACTGAAATGTTGGGGCTGAGCGATGGCTCGGGTGGTAAAGCAGCACAAGAGCCTGAGGACTTGAGTTTGGAGCCACGGCAACCACATAAAGGCTGGGTGCCATGGTGCGAGCCTGTGATCCCAGTGCTGGGGAAGTGGAGAAAGGAGGACCCTGGGGTGTGCTGGGGAGCTAGTCTAAGCTGAATTGGTAAGGCAGAGAGTGATTGAGAAAGACACTTCATGTTGACCTCTGGCCTCTACACACAGGGCACATACATGCAAGTATACTAGCATACACACAGGAGCCCACATACGTATGAACATACATACACACACACACACACACACACACACACACACACACACACACACACACCACATACACATATACACACAAAATATGCTGAAATTTTTATAAAAGAAGCCTCAATGATGCAGACATCATGTTTTGTTTTAAACCAGGCTAGACCAGGCTTGTCAACGTTGCCATGACCAACCTTTCAACAAGGAGATTCTTTGTTTTGGGGACTGTCATGTGCACTGTGGCATGTCTAATGTCACCTCTGGCCTATGCCCACTAGCTCTTTTGAAGTTTGGAGAGGATAAAAAAAAAAAAAGCTTATTTCCCAAAGAAAGAATGTATGCTTGAATTCCTGTGTTCACTTCAGTAGAAGCCCTGACCTTTCCCAATGCATGGTGATTCTTTAGCGTGTTGGGAAGAAAGATTTTACAGGTCAAAAAATATAAAACACAGGGCTGGAGAGATGGCGCAGTAGTTAAGTGTACTTTCTGTGCAAGCATAAAAGCCCAAGGGGGCCCAAGGCTGCCAGAGTTTGAATTTCCAGGTCTCACAGAAACAGCTGGGAATGGCCACCCATGTCTGTCATCTCAGTCCTGTAGAACAGCAGAGACCCAAGGAGCGTCAGAGCCCTGCAAGCTCCGGAATCACCAAAGATGCCTCAGCTCAAACCGATACTGGGCAGAAGAGCGATGAAGTGGGATGCCCGATGTTGCTATCTGGCTACTGTAGGCAGGCAGTCTCCACCACAGGGAACACAGGCAAGTATATAGGACACTGTAGTGTATACACACACACACACACACACACACACACACACACACACACACACACACACAAATCTGAATGTGGTGGTACATGCCTGTAGTCCTATCACTTGGGAGGCTGAAGCTCACCTGGGCTACATAGGGAGACATTGTTTCAAAAATACACACATACTATGGGGCTGGAGAGATAGCTTAGCGGTTAAGGCGCCTGCCTGCTAAACCTAAGAATGCCAGTGCCAATCTCCAGGTCCCACGTTTAGCCAGATGCAAAGTGACACAAGGGCGCAATGCCATACTTGACCACAAGGGGGCGCACACATCTGGATTTCGTTCTCAGCAGCTGAGAGGCTGCTGGTGTGCCCATCTATCTGTTTTCCTCTCCCTCTCTCTCTGTCTCTCTCTCAAAAAAAATCATTCATGCTAAAGGAAGTTTTAAAAAACTGATAGGTAGCACCCAGTAATTAGTGGTATGGTGGTTTGAGTGGCGTGTCCCCCATAAACTCATGAGTTCTGAATGCTTGATTCCCAGCTGGTGGCAATCTGGTAGGTGGAGCCTTGCTAGATGAGATGCGTTGTTGAGGGGGCAGGCTTAGGGGTGTTCTAGCCAGCTCCCCCTTGCCAGAACTTGACTCGCTCACTTGCTGCTGTTTTCCACCTGCTGTGCAGAGGCAATGTCCAGCCTCAGCTCATGCCATATTTCCCCTGCCATCACAGAGTCTCCCCTTAAGACTAAAAGCCAAAATTAAATCCTTTCCTCCCATCAGTGACTTCGGCTTGGGTGCTTTGTCCCAGCAAGGAGAAGGTAACTGAGACCCTGGGTAATCCCCATCCACTATGGAATCATTGATGCCTGGAATCTAGCCACTCATGGATCTATCATGATGACCAATCTTTTAAAAATTTTTAAAATTATTTTATTTATTTTTGGAGAGAGACACAGAGAGAAACAGATAGAGAGGGAGAGGAAGACAGATAGAGATGGGCACGCCAGCAGTCTCTCAGCTGCTGTGAATGAAATCCAGATGCGTGTGCCCCCTTGTGGTCAAGTTCGGCATTGCACCCTTGCATCACTTTGCATCTGGCTAAACGTGGGACCTGGAGATTGGAACCAGGTTCTAAGGCTTAGCAGGCAGGCGCCTTAACCGCTAAGCCATCTCTCCAGCCCACGATGACCAATCTTTGATGAGCTGCTGTGCGACTGCCAGAGCTGAGGTGTCAGAAGTACACTGCACCAGCATTTCCCTCTGATCGTGCAGCAGCCTGACAGGTAGCAGAACAGCTTTCTCTACTTAGCCAAGGAGGAAACAAAGAGCAAGAGGTAATGTGGTGATGGGCTTATATGGGGCACAAGCATTCTTCGCTCTGCATCCTGTCCTTCCGGTACCATCGCTGCTTCCAGTGGCCATGCATGACCTAGGACAGATGTCTGTAGGCACCACTGATTTCTCCATCAGAAAGGATGAATGCCGGGAGGGGTAAGTGGTGGGTCAGACTGTACTAACGATGGCATTACTCATTGCATCCCACTCCAGACAGCATTTCAGAAATGTGGGTAATTGATCCTTAAAAGGACAGAAGAAGAGTTGAAAATAAATTCACCGAAGCCCATTACCACTTCTGGAGAAAGAAGAACTGTCCTCTACACAGAAGGCTCAGTACACTATGGTATTTAGGGAACAGCATAGCTTCTGGCTGACTAAAGTCCAACGACAAACAAAAGCTCTAATGTTGGGTTTCTTATCTTAGAAGCTCATCCTGGGCCCCAATACACCCCACAGCGTGGGCCCGCTTCCTTAAGATGAAGCCGATTAACTGTTTTCTTGGGCTTCAGTGGTTATTTCTGTCATTTTTTTTTCAGCTGCAGGCGCTGCAATTTGTAGCATAATTTCTCACACATTCTTGGTTCCTGAGAGGAAAATGGCTGACTGCCCTCCAACCCCTGTGAACTCTTATAGTTCATGCCGACAGAATTACAGAAGCTATTCCCACTGAAGTTTAATTTCATGTGCAGTGTCATTATTGCAGATAATAAATTTTCTCTATCCACTGGAGGAGATAAATGTTTTCCCCCAATCCCATTTCAACCACTAATGCATTTAGAATCAATTGCCAGAAAGTAATATTCCTTTATGACACATTTTTCCTTCGGAATGGTGGCATAATTGTTCTTACATATTTTTGAGGAAAAGTAAAGATTTAAATAGTGATTTTTTTTTTGGCGCGCGTACGCGTGTGTGTACTGATGCGTGTACCCTTTGTGTATATGCAGAGGCCAAAGGAGAATGTTTAGTGTTTTCCTCTTTTTTTTTTTTTTTTTTCGAGGTAGGGTCTTGCTCTAGCCCAGGCTGACCTGGAATTCACTATGTAGTCTCAGGGTGGCCTCGAACTCATGGCAATCCTCCTACCTCTGCCTCCCAAGTGCTGGATTAAAGGCATGCGCCACCATGCCCGGCTTGTTTTCCTCTTTTTGCTAATCCACGTGTTTCCTTGAGATGGACTCTCTCACTGAACCCAAAGTTGTCATTTTTCAGTCAGATTGGCTGACCAGCAAGCCTCAGTGATTCACTTGTCTCCACTCCCCATGGGACTGGGGTTACAGAGGTATGGGGCCATGCCTAGCTGCTGACATGGGTACTGGGAAATCTTATCTGATTATCTATCTCCCCAGGCACCGGACAGTGTTTGTGAATTTCACAATTCCCAACAAGAATGGCAAAGACGTTCAATAATCCGAAATGCCTAGGAATGGACGGTGGTTCACAATGCATTTCTACCCACCAGCCACATGATGGAGACAAAGTGAGCGCTGTAAAGCTCTCCTGACAGGGGCCTCGCCTCCTGATGTACAGACCCCAACAACCTGTTGTTGGTATTGCTGCATTCATTTCATTATGGACCATTAAAAAAAGGGTTGGCGCCTAACCCTTGGCCAGTACGAAACATGGAAGGTCAGTCAGTCATTTATTTTTCAAAGGCTAGAAAGCCCTCAAAAAGATGAGGTGATTTAAGTGGCAGAAAAATGAGTAGCTGAGAGAAACTAATGTGTTCTTTTTTGTTGCTGTTGTTGTTTATAATTTTTATTACATGTGTAGTGTTCATGCAAGTAAGTGTGTGTGTGTGTGTTTATGTGGTTGTATGTAAAGGCCAGAGGTCAATGTCAGGGGTCTTCCTCAGCCACTCTCTACCTTCTTCTTCTTTTTTTAATTAAATTAAATTAAATTAATTTATTTTATAGAGAAAGAAGGAGAGAAAGAGAGAGAATGGGCATACCAGGGCCTCTAGCCACTACAAATGAACTCCAGATGTGTGTGCCCCCTTGTGCATCTGGCTAACGTGGGTCCTGGGGAATCAAACCTGGGTCCTTTGGCTTTGCAGGCAAGCGCCTTAACCGCTAAGCCATCTCTCCAGCCCTCCACCTTATTCTTTGAGACAGGTCTCTCACTGAATCTTGAGCTCAGCCAGTGAGCCCTAGGGATAGTCCTGTCTCTGCTTCCCTTAGTGTTTGTCAGTCGCAGAGCTCCTCTCACTTCCAACTCTGAAAGGGAAGACTTCCTTCAAAGGGTCCCCTCTCTCCTGATGCATGGGGGACCCAGACAACCTGGTTCCTCTTGAGCTCATGCCTCCACAAGGCCCTCTCCCACTGGCCAGCCAGCTATGTCCAAGGGCATGGACATACAAGCCCTGCCACCATTAGCCTTGCTCCCTGTCTGTCCGTCCCTTGCTGTCCAGGCGTGTATATTTTCTTTTTCCCTGCTCACATACACACTTTCTCGGTCTCTTCCTCTCTCCCTCACTTCTCCATTTCTCCCTCAGTCCTTAGTAGCTGCTTTCCTTCCCTTGCAGTGTATTCCACTCCACCTCTCCCTTACTGGCACCCCCTTCTAGCCACCAATACATTGTGCCACCACCTGGCCCGTCTCTTTCCCTCTTAAGTCACATTGCTCCTCTCAGAGCTGACCATAAAGTACTCTTGATCTAACCTACAATGGTCTCAGAGCCTCTACCTTGGACCCAAACACCTGACTGTGCAGGGATGAAAGGTGTGCACTACGATGGCCAGCATTTTATGTGAACTCTTCATGTGAATTCTTCACATTTTATGTGAAGATTTGAATTTAGGTCCTCAAGTTTGGGGGGGCAATTAACCCACTGAGCTGTTTCCCCAAAGCCCTGTAATTTTTGTTTGGAGGCAAGGGCTCACTCTGTAACCCAGGCTGGCATAGAACTTGCAATCTTCTTGTCTCAACTGGCCCTAGGATGACAGGTGTGTGCTGCCAAGCTCAGCCTGCCACTGTACTTTGGATCTATGTGCATTACTGGGTTGAGTAGGGTTAAAGAGGACAGCAATGGTTTTTAAAAAGAACACTTGTGTGAATGTTACCCTCGATGGAGATGGGGTAAACGGGAGAGAATAAGGCTTCTTCTTCCTTACTGAGATATAGGAACATGAGAGAGAGAGCAAGAAAGAGAGGGAGACAGAGAGAGAGAGCGAGAGAGAGAGAGAGAGGGAGAGAGAGAGAGAGCGATTTGTGTGGGGAGCCTCTCACCAAATGACTACTATTTATTTTTTATTTTGAGAGAGACAGAGATAGATATATATATATAGAGAGAGAATGGGCACGCCAGCGGCCTCACAACTGCTGTGAATGAACTCAAGACGCGTGCGCCCCTTGTGGACAAGTGCGGCATTACACCCTTGCATCACTTTTTGCATCTGGCTAAACATGGGACCTGGAGATGGGAACCAGCATTCTTAGGCTTGACAGGTACGCGCCTCAACTGCCAAGCCATCTCTCCAGCCCTACTTATTCCTAAGCTTTCCAAATGCTTGTGTACTCAATGTTTCTTTTGTGAATATTGGGCCTGCTATTATACACAGCCATTCTCTTTCCATTCATTTTCACGAAGGATGGCTGTTCCTTCTAAAAAACACAAGGACACAACAAGGTCATTGCACTGACAGACCTCACCAGGCAGGATTAGCTGGTCCGGTGTGGTAATTATCCTCGCCTCTGTCTCTAGCCGATTCTCTCTGCACACCTACTCACCCACAGCCTGTGCTGTTCAAACTGAAGCAGTGGCACTGCCCCAGTCTAGAATTCCAACCCACCTGTGTGCTCCCTACGGACCTAGTGCAGCTCTTGGCAGCAAAATTCATTGCAAAAGAATAGGTGGATTGTGTGAACATCTGTTATCCTCATTTTGCGTTGTAAAAGTACATTCTATTAGTACATTCTATTGCTTTAAATTTGATGTGTAAATTGTATTACATAGTTCGTACATTCATATTAGGGGACATAATGGACTTTGGTGGTTTTCTGGGAGAAGGCAGATGTATGGTTAGTCAAAATAACTCAGGCCCTGAGGTAAAAAGACCCCCAGTTCCAATTATCCTCTCTATGGCTGAATGTCCTCACACATGGAATCAAGATAGGGACTACACACTGGCTTCAAAAAAGTACTTATTTTACTTATTTGCAAGGAGAGAAAGAGAAAGAGAGGTAAAAGAGAATGAATCGAGAGTGAGAGTGTGTGCCACTTCATGCATCTGGCTTTATGTGTGTACCTGGGGAATTGAACCTGGTCAGGCCGGCTTTTCAAGCAAGCGCCTTTAACCGCTGAGTAATCTTTCCAGTCTCAACTATACCCGTATTAAGTTTACAAGACTTTAGGAAGGTTAAGTAAGATGGCATATTCATGATATGTTCCCACAGGACACATGTACACCACCTGTGGAAGGTCAGGTGAGATGACACACTCATGATGTGTTCCTACAGCACACATGGAGGACCACTTGTGGAAGGTCAGGTGAGATGACACACTCATGATGTGTTCCTACAGCACACATTCACAACCACCTGTGGAAGGTCAGGTGAGATGACACACTCATGATGTGTTCCTACAGCACACATTCACAACCACCTGTGGAAGTTATATGAGATGACACACTCATGATGTGTTCCCACAGGACACATGGAGGACCACCTGTGGAAGGTCAGGTGAGATGACACACTCATGATGTGTTCCTACAGCACACATTCACAACCACCTGTGGAAGGTCAGGTGAGATGACACACTCATGATGTGTTCCTACAGCACACATTCACAAGCACCTGTGGAAGGTCAGGTGAGATGACACACTCATGATGTGTTCCCACAGGACACATGGTGACCACCTGTGGAAGGTCAGGTGAGATGACACACTCATGATATGTTCCCACAGGACACATGGTGACCACCTGTGGAAGTTATGTGAGATGACACACTCATGATGTGTTCCCACAGGACACATGGTGACCACCTGTGGAAGTTATGTGAGATGACACACTCATGATATGTTCCTACAGCACACATTCACAACCACCTGTGGAAGGTCAGGTGAGATGACACATGGATGGCACACATTCACAACCACCTGTGGAAGGTCAGGTGAGATGACACACTCATGATGTGTTCCTACAGCACACATTCACAACCACCTGTGGAAGGTCAGGTGAGATGACACACTCATGATGTGTTCCTACAGCACACATTCACAAGCACCTGTGGAAGGTCAGGTGAGATGACACACTCATGATGTGTTCCCACAGGACACATGGTGACCACCTGTGGAAGGTCAGGTGAGATGAGATATGTTCAGGGTGACCACCTGATGAGATGACACACTCATGATGTGTTCCCACAGGACACATGGTGACCACCTGTGGAAGTTATGTGAGATGACAGTTCACAGCATTCACAACCACCTGTGGAAGGTCAAGATCAGGTGTTCCCAGGACACATGGTGACCACCTGTGGAAGTTATGTGAGATGACACACTCATGATATGTTCCTACAGCACACATTCACAACCACCTGTGGAAGGTCAGGTGAGATGACACACTCATGATGTGTTCCCATGTGTGACACACTCATGATGTGTTCCCACAGGACACATGGTGACCGCCTGTGGAAGGTCAGGTGAGATGACACACTCATGATGTGTTCCCACAGGACACATGGTGACCACCTGTGGAAGCTGTGGAGGTTGTTTTCAGAGACCCTCCTGCCTTCATCCAGAGCTGCAGAACCTCCCAGTTGCATTTACATAGCAGCATGACATATTTCAGAATGGTACAATCGTCTGCCACTGTGTGAACATCATGGAAGGCTCATTGGTTTTAGCCTGTTTATTCTTATTACATTTGCCAAGAAATTCCATTATTTGGAGCTACTTAGATGACAGGAACCAAACCTCATACTCATTCCCCTCACAACCCCCACCCCTGCCAGCCCTGGAGAGCAAGGGCTTTGCTATTTGTTCAAAGTCCTTGTGAGAAATCAGGTCCTACAGTCCTCATGCCTGAGCTCAGAAAAGCCCGTTTCCTTTTAGTGTGTGATCCTGAACAGTCTTGGGTTTTTCCTCTCTAAAATGGGGAAATGACAATAGCATGTACCTCTTAGGGCCACTGTGAAGCTTAGATGAGTTCATTTAAAAACGTTAGTGTTTAGCATTTTCTGGAACACCCCATTAACAATTAGGGAAGGCTCCCTGGAGGAGGAAGGACAGGACGTTTCATGGTTTAGTTGGTTCACTGAAAGAGGAACTGTGCAAACAAGCTGCATGTACTGAAGTCCATTTGCATTCAGAATTCAAAACAGGGCTGGAGAGATGGCTTAGGGGTTAAGGTGCTTGCCTTGCAAAGCCTAAAGATGCTTGTTCAAATCTCCAGGTCCCATGTAGCCAGATCCAAAGTGACGCAAACATGCAATGTTGCACATGCGCACCAGGGGCTGCATGCATCTGGAGTTCATTCACAGCAGCTGAAGAGACCTGGCATGCCCATTCTCTCTCTGCCTCTTTTTTTCTCTCTCTCACAAAAAAAGAAGTCAAAAAGACTAAGTGCTTAGTGTTTACATGAGCAGTCTAAAATAGATTTGCCTACCTACGTCAGCTTGTCCTCAGGGAGTTTAGCAGTTAGTCTGGAAGATGTGCGGTGACTTTCAGGTCACTGGTGCACCACTGAGATGGGTGATGTAATGAGAAAAATCCCCAGAGCTAGTTTGGAGCTCTCATATTACATGGATAACTACTCAGGAACCCAAGCAGGAGTGTCAGTAACTCACTGGTGGAACCCTGCTAATAGCAGTGTTGCTTTAGCCCCTGGGATGCCAGTCCGAGATGCCTGGAGGAGTCGGGAACCTATACCACAGGATTGAATGGTTCCTCTCAGTGCAGCGGCTGCTGCACGTTCCTGGGCATCAGTACCAATGTTGCTTTTGAAGAGATCATAAGGGCCCTTTCTGGGAATGCTGCCAGTAGGAAAGGCATTGTGATACTATCTGGAGATAGTGTTCCCCCTTGGTGATGTGAAATACTACGAGATAACTTAGTGCTATGATCATGTCACACCCCTCAGTGGCTAACAAAACAGGAAAACAATATGAGTGAGTGGTGCTTAAAACTATAGGGCTGGAGAGATGGATTAGCTGTTTAGGCATCTGCCTGTGAAGCTTAAGAATGCCCATTCAATTCTCCAGGTCCCATGTTTAGCCAAACGCAAAAAGTGACACGAGGGTGCAATGCCGCACTTGCCCACAAGGGGCGCTTGCATCTGGAGTTCCTTCACAGAGGCTGAGAGGCTGCTGGCATGCCCATTCTCTCTCTCTCTTCTCTCTTAAATTTAAAAAAAAAAAAGGATAGCACTATGCCTCCAAGTCAAAGAATTAACTTCAACATGAGTGCTGCTCTCACTGTTAGCCTGAGAACCTCCCCCAGGGAGATGGAGGTAGATAGACATTGAGGAGACATAAAACTCATCAAAGTTGAAGATCAGAGGATGCAGAGAGTTGAACACTAAAGGAGACTTATAATCAGGCTCAGGGAACATTGCACAAGAGAGGCCAGAAAGATTATGTTTAAGTGCTGCAGAGTGGGCAGGAAAATCCTGCGGTATTATCCCCCTTCCCCACAGACACTGTATAATATATTCATGATCCCACAGCGATTACCAATAACCCCACTGAGGGCTGTCAGTGGAATGGGGTGGGCAAGAGGGGGCGTAAAAGTATAATCTGATGACCAGATGGGAATATGACCTATATGCAATATGTTCATATAGTAAAGTTTACAGTCATTTCAAAGAAAAGAACTAATCTAAAATAGAAAGTTGATAAATCTGGCTTCCAGGAAGCAGGGACAAATGTTTCACCAGAACTGCATGAGATTCTGAAGACATGGTGTTCCACAGAAGAGGAGAACTTTCCCCAAGAGACGTATCTCATGTAGCGAGGTATGCTGTTAGCTATGCCATGGACAAAACACTGAAGCTCAAACCCAGGCCAGTTCAGAAGTGAGCAGCTGAGACCTGCAGAGGTTCATTCACTGGGCAATAACTCGTTCTGCTTATTAGCGTGAAGCCCTGTGACTTGCAGGTAAGACATCATAAGCTTGCGCCAGTGCAGTGAGGACGTCACACTGTTAAGTCTAAAAGAAACCCTGGGAACCAACGAGTTCAGGACCAAGCATTAGTCTTTAGAATTTCCCGTGACTCTTGAGACAACATGAGGTCAAGTAATTGTCACCATGAAATGGATTTGCCCTTGGATTATAAATTGAATTGGGTTCTTTGAAAGGCTTAAAGAAATCACGGGATAATAAAATTTTAGAAATTGAAAGGAATTTTGGGGGCTTCATTTCAATTTTTTGTCTGATGTAAACATGACTCCCTTTTCAATATTATTTACAAGAGTTCCATCCCTAGATAATATGTAAACATGTAAAGAGATGTTATGATCAGACAACATACTACACATCTATATTTAGTAATATTATTTTTAAGGAAAGACTACCTTTTGTTATTGTCTGTCACAATTGTTGGCATTTAGTGCTCCACAGACATTATTAAAAATTCAAGATGAGGGCTGGGGAAATGGCTTAGCAGTCAAGGCATTTGCCTGCAAAACCTAAGGATCCTGGTTTGATTCCCTAGTACCCACGTAAGCCAGATGCGCAAAGGGGGCGCTTGTGTCTGGAGTTAGTTTGCAGTGGCTGGAGGCCCTGGTGTGCCCATTCGCTCTTTCTCTCTGCCTCTTCCTCTCTGTCTCATAAATAAATAAATAAATAAATAAATAAATAAATAAATAAAGTATCTTTTAAATATTAAAGATGATTCTGGAAACTTCCTGGAGCAGGCTGACCACAGTTGTTCTGGTCTGTCTGTGTTAAAACACATGTACACCTAATACTCAAACTGAGGTAAAGTCATTCTATTTCTGAGAAGGCAGTCTCTCTCTCTTTCTCTCTCTCTCTCTTTTGAGGTGGGGTTTCACTATAGCCAAGGGTGACCTGGAACTCATTCTGTAGTCCCAGGTTGCCCTCAAACTCATGGCAATCCTCTTACCTCTGCCTACCAAGTGCTAGGGTTAAAGAAAGGTGTGTGCCACCATGCCCCCATGCCCGGCTCAAATTAAATTAACAACTTTTTTCTATATATATTTCAATATCTAATGTGTATCATAGAATTGAACAGGTATATTATCTAAACAGTAGGGCTTTTCTGGATTTTTCTTTGCATAAATACAGGATTAAGCTCTCTGGGACTACTGCTGTCCCAAGATTGCATTTCACGTCTTCTTTAACCTCTCCCTTCTTCCCTCCCTACCTCCTCTCTCTCTCCTTTCATCTCCTCCTTCCTTTTGCAAGACAAGGTCTCATCATGTAGTAAGGCTGGGTTCAAGCCTGTAATCTTCCTATTTCTGCTCATAAAAGTATCATCTGATGACCAGAGGGGAATATGACCTATATGCAATATGTTCATATAGTAAAGTTTACAGTCATTTCAAAGAAAAGAACTAACCTAAAATAGAAAATATGCTCAACCTAACTTTTCTGAAAGACCTCCTGTGTTCTTGCCAATGGTTCTGAAATTCTTCCCCATTTAAGACTAGAATCTTCTGTATTACTCTATTCTCATTTTCTCTGAGTCTTTTAAAACCTGAAGAGTCACTGTCAGTTTCTTTCCTTTTCTGATTAAAGTCCTCCTTCACTCATTTGGAGACAGTGTATGACTAGCTCTCCTGAAGTAAGCAGATGACGTATTCTCACTCTCTTTCTCCAGTTTCATTTGGTCATGCCTTCTTTTAGCAGGCAGAGGCCACCGTGAGCGCCCCCTAGGGGTGGGCACTTGACAGCCCTATTCAAACTCTCCTCTCACCTGTACTCTTTGTAGTACTGACACACTCAGCCCATTTCCCAGGGGAGACTCAAAGCTCCGTGGAGGGCAGTCAATCTCTGTATTTGCTTCAAGGGTTCTAGCCCAGTGTGAGGCACAAAGCGAGGTCCAGAAAAGGTATTCAGCAACAAATTGTTTTCGGATCTTTCCATGACTTGATTACTATGGTTTGAATGCATTTCCCCAAAATTCATGCACTAGAGATTTAAGTCTAAATGCAGGAGTGTTGAGAGAGGTGGTTAGTTCAGAGGGTGCTGCCTGCATGACAGATCAATGTCGCTATTAAGGAGAGGGCTCGTTACAATGAAAGTACATCTGTTATAAAAGCAAGTTGGGGGCTGGAGAGATGGCTTAGAGGTTAAGGCTCCTGCCTCCTAAGCCTAAGAATGCTGGTTCTAATCTCCAGCGGTTCCAAACTCCAGGTCCCACGTTTAGCCAGATGCAAAGTGACGCAAGGGCGCAATGCTGCACTTGCCCACAAGGGGGCGCACACATCTGGATTTCATTCACAGCAGCTGAGAGACTGCTGGCGCGCCCATCTCTATCTGTCTGCCTCTCCCTTTCTCTCTGTCTCTCTCTGTGTCTCTCTCTAAAAAAAAAAAAAAAAAAAGCAAGTTGGGCCTCATTTCTCACCCTTGCTCTCTCTCTCACACCCTCAACCTGCCACCACGGGGTGACACAGCATCAAGATCCTTGGCAGATGGGTGGCATCCTGATCTTGGCTTCTACAGCTATGACAGGATACATCTGCGTTGTTAAGTCACCCAGTCTATGGTACTCTGTAATGGCAGCCCTGGCCAACACGTCTAGCTACGAACTGGTTTATGTACACATAATCTCTCTGGGCATTGTTCTGGGATGCTGTGAAGGAGCAGGAGCAGGGCAGGGACAAGACATGGACAGAAGAGACTGAAGCAACACAGGTGAGGGCAATAGAGGTCTGGGCCAGAGGGCAGTAGAAACAGAGGGGAAATGGACAAGCAGACATCTCACAGTAGAGCAGATGGGGTTGAAGAAGAAAAAAGATGTCAAGGGTTACCTTGGGTTCTTGTGTGAGCTATTAAAAGCACGAAGCTGCCTTTAATCAAGAAGGGAAAGGTTTCTTTAACGTTTGCTCCCTTGAGAATCTTTCTACAATTCCTTCAGGGTCAACAAGGCTTTGTATCCCATTTTATTTTGCCAATGGGCAGAGAAAGCAGGGACAGAATGGACAATTAACCTCAGAGAGGACACGAGTGGCTGGCTAGAATTAAAAGTCTGAGTTCCAGAATGGGTGCCAAGTCGATCACAGAGTTTACTGCAGATATTAAGCATGAAAAAGCCCAAATAACATTTGAAATGGTAAAAATATCACCTTTCAAAAAAAAAAAAACAAACATAAGTCACCAGTGGAGAGAAATCAAGACCATCTAATTTGAAGAAACTGGCACAAACAAACAAACTGTCTGCCAAGGTTGGCTCAAACCCAGTCGCAAGTTTTTGTGCCTTTTGGGGACACAGAAGAGGAATTTTATGAACCCTGTAATTTGACTTAATGCTCACTGTCATTTATTGGACATTCATGATGTGTCATGTACTGACCTGCCTGATTTAGACTGATTAACTTATTTGATCCTCACAAAGAACCCTAACGAGGCTGTTGCTACTATTACTATCTGTTTTACAGATGAGGAATGAAAGCTCAAGAGAGGTTATGCAACAAGCTTTGGGTCGCAAGACAACTGAACAGTATCTGAGACCCAAATACTGGTGTTGCATTCTGGAGCCCATGCACTTGGTTATGAGGTGGTATAAATAGGAGCCCTCTTTGGGACTTTGGATAAATACAAATCCTTTATACTCCTCTCCTCTGCTCTCTAGTTCCTGCATTATGTACCCCTCTCCCCCCAATCTGGTGACCCCAAACTCTAAACAGCTACATGGCATTTTCCAGCACAAGATCAGATGGGCAGTGACTAAAAGCTTCTTCACACAAGTGAGGGCAGACTGAGGCTCATCTCCTGGGAGCATGCACAAGAAGGGAGGGAGTCTAGAGAATCTGCCAGGCAAGCAACAGGGGGGCTGTGATGTTTTGATTGTTAACTTGGCGGGATCTGAAATCATCTGAGATTACCTAGATTGGGCTAGCCTTGGGCATGTCAGTGAGGGATTATCTTGATTAGGTTAATTGAGGTGGATAGATCTACTTTAGTGGTGGGCCATGCCACTGCACAGCCAGAGTCCCAGACTGTGTTAAAAGGAGCGAGCTGGCTGAGCAGCAAATTCATCCCTCTGCTTCCTCACTGTGGACTGAATGTGAGCAGCCACCTCAAGCTCTTGCCACCATGCCTTTACTACTATGATGGTCTGTAACCTGGATCTTTACAAACATGTCCTCTGTTAAGCTAATTTTTTTTTGGGGGGGGGGGTTGAAGTTTTTTTCAGCAATGAGAAGGTAACACAATAACTTTCCTTAATTATTTGAAAACCTTTCTTATGAAAAGAAGAATAAAAATAAGACAGGAAGTATAAGTCATAACAGGGAAAGCTTTTTTTTTTTTTAAAAATCTTTCTTTTTAAAAAAGATTTTATTTTATTTATTTATTTATTAGAGACAGAGAGGGAGAGAGAGAGAGTGAGAATGGGCACACCAGGGCCTCTAGCTACTGCAGTCGAACTCCAGATGCATGGTCCACCATGTGCATCTGACTTACATGGGATCTGGGGAACTGAACCTGGGTCCTTAGGCTTCACAGCCATGCACCTTAACCACTAAGCCATCTCTCCAGCCCAACAGGGAACGCTTTTAGGTTAATGTTAGAGAGAAATTCAAAAGAGTTAGATCTTCTCCATTGATAGAACAAGCTGTTTTGGAGCCAAGTGGGGATCCCCAGACAGAGTTTAGATGATAAATGTCTGGATAATCTTCAAGTTCCCTTTCAATGACAAGATGACTACTTATATGAATGTATGCCCCAAAGTCAGGTTCGAATTCATCATCTGATTTTCCCACTGCCCATCATGTATTCATGGGGACCTCACTCCAGGTCTAGACTGGTGCTGTGCAGGAGATCCCATGAGACTTAGGGGCAGTGATGACACAAATGTGGGAGGGGGCTAAGACTTTTGTGGGTTCAGTGCCATAATAGTGTGTTTAGTAATGCTTCTTGTCCTAGCAGTGTTGTGTGAAGTCACTGGAAATCGTCAGGAGAATGGAAAAAGAATTCTGTCAGTGTCGAACTTGCTGAGATGAATGGCTTCATATTAGGTTTCAGGCAGTGAAAAGACCAGCAACGTTACCCCGGACAGTGACGGCTCCCCTTGCTACGTGAAGAGGTGGCTTGTGGCCCTGATCTGCTTGCAAATTCTTCTAGGACGTCTTTGAGACCATGTGGATTCTCAGAAAAATCTCTCCAATTTTTATTTGTTTGGGAAGAGGTTTCTCTCTTTCAGGGTGGGTGATCTTGTAAAAGTGACACATACATTAATTCTCTATGTCCTGGCTGTCCCGCTAGGAAAACCCTATTCTTCCACCAGAATGAGAGGTGACAGAGACGGGAAGTAAGAGTGTGGCGAGGGCTTTGGCTCAGCTGCCAGCATCCTACTGTGTCCTTTTCTCTAGCCCATCATTTCAATAAAGAACTCAACCCAGGGCAGTTCTAAAAGAACAACTCAGAACTATTCCACAAATACCCATAGATGCCATTAAATGGCATGAGTTAAGGGGAACACATTTATCAATATCCTAATATGCTCTCATGAGTGTCCTTTTTAGATGAGAAAAGCTCCCAAGAGACATAAAACCCTGTGGAGTTTCAACAGGTGTACAAAGTCATGTTGACTAATGTCTACCTTTAGGAAGCAGCTGTAATGTAAGAGTTATGGACTTGCGGTGGATTGAAGGCCTGGCTTTTGACCTTAATTATATGTATAATTTATTATAAGGCTGTGCTTTTCATATATCTACGTAGAAACAACAGTCTTTAATGTGTATTTCATTTAATTTTTAATCCATCTTAGTTAGATGTTTTTGTAAAATATAATGAAGAATTTGCAAAAATTGAAACCCTTTTAAATCACAAGATTCAACAAACATAAAATTGTTTTGTCTAACTGCTATAAAGGTATGGACACGTGTGCTCTCAATGTCTATGCTGTGGGTATAGAACGTTGACAAGTGGTCTGTGAAGCATCATTTGAGTAGGTATGGGTGAATTTTCTCAGTCTTCTGTAGTTTTTTCTTTGCTCAGTCCCTAGGTGATGTAAGCACTAAAAGCAACAAGGACTACAAAGAGCACATGTGTGCGTGTGTGTGTGTGTGTGTGTGTGTTACATTAAAGATGTCACCTGAATTCCAAGTTACTATTGTTCTCATTAACCATAACAGTGGTTGAAAACAATGGCAAGAGGCCAAATTAAATTTTGTATTTTCTTTGGCAGGGAGGGAGAGTAGGTATTAATAGAAAGTAATCGACTTAGAATTCCTAGAGGCAACAGCTTCCTGAGGATCCAACCATTTCCCAAACACACAGTACTCAGCTGGAAGGCAGGGAGCAGAAACCAGCTCTCGCCTGTGTAGCTTTTGTATTTGTTTGGCTTTCTACTGTGGCTGTCCACTGGGCCTTCCAGGTTGTATTTTTCCCCATGTTTACATCCCACTGAACAACCATCACTTCCCTGGGGCACATATTCAGGGTCCCAGTTCATGTACATCCCTGTACCTCAGATGGAAACACTTTCTCCCTGTCCTGTACAGAGAACCCAGTCGTTCAGTGTGTCTTGAAGGCATGCTTGGATGTCCAAACATTTCTTGGGAACAAAGTGAGCTGGTGGCATTGTAGTACATGCATACGCATGTAAGAGCAATCCAGAATCAGTGTCAGAGGTGCAGGATCTCCTTTGGTCAAGGTGGGATTGCAGACCTGTCTGGGGAGGGGGGCAGGTCTCCCAGGAATGCTTTTGGGGTCAGTAAATGGGGGTGG
The DNA here is from genome assembly GCA_036365145.1 of Orientallactaga sibirica. NCBI lineage: Eukaryota > Metazoa > Chordata > Mammalia > Rodentia > Dipodidae > Orientallactaga > Orientallactaga sibirica. The sequence goes on along the minus strand of JAEOAD010000463.1, from coordinate 7,458,451 downwards.
GTAGGGCTGTACCAGTGGTTGGCAAATACTGGAGGCTCACATGCATGTCATGGGCCTTCAGCACTCTTGTCTTCCTTCAGCAAGGACGGGGCTGTGTCTCTTCACCCTTCCCAGCCGCCATCCCATCCTGCCAACACTGATCTTTTCCTACTTTATATATTTTTGGCATTTTTCTCAGCTGTAGAATTTTAAAGAATTTATGTGTTTATGTGTGTGTGTGTGTGTGTGTGTGTGTGTGTGCATTCATACATACATTTACATGCACCAGGATCTCTTGCAGCTGTAAATGAACATCAGACTCTTATGCTACATTATGTATCTGGCTTACATGGAGGGCTTGGGAATTGAACCCTGGCAGACAGGCTTTTGCAAGCAAGCACCTTTAACTGCTGTGCCATCTTCCCAGGTCCCCTCCCCCCTGACTGGCTACTTTACATTTAAATGGTCTTTTCAACATCACAGAGTATTCATAAAATCAAAAGCATACCACATATAATGATATGAAATATAAAAGTACTCTCTTCCTATTTCCCTGTCCTGGGAAAAATTTATCAATGATCATTCATGTACATCCTTCTACAAAGTGGTAATGTTTAAAGATACTTATATATCCTAGTGTGTAACACTATATATATATATATATATATATATATATATATATATATATATATATATATTTACACATACTATTACACAAAAATATGTTATGTGTGTGTATATATATGTTAAGTATATATATGTTAGGTATATGTAGTAGCAACATATATATGAAACATATGTGTATATATAAAAAACATATATATGTGTGTGTTACCAAATGTGATTATCCTGTTTGACAAATGGTAATATCATTTTAAAAAAATTTATTTGAGAGTGACAGACAGACAGACAGAGACAGAGACAGAGAGAGAGAGAATGGGCACATCAGGGCCTCTAGCTACTTCAAACAAACTCCAGATGCATGCACCACCTTGTGCATCTGGCTTACTGGGGAATCGAGCCTCAAACCGAGGTCCTTAGGCTTCACAAGCAAGAGCTTAACCACTAAGCCATCTCTCCAGCCCTGGTGACATCATTTTTTGACCATATGCTCCTTGCTATTTGGGTTTTGGTTTGATTTTACTAACAAGCTTTTTATTTTCCTCCAGGGGAGATGCACCCTTGTATAGCCTCCATAACCACAATCTAGATTCCCAACCTGCCTCTCCCCACCCAGGGGTCCCCCTCCTCATTCTGCCCCATTACCTCTCAAGTCTCTGCATGGTCATAGCCAGTGTCTTGTTCAGCTCGTCGATCATCCTGCAGCCCGAGGGGTGCATGGGGAGGGTGCCGGTGGAGGAGGGGAGGTGCTGGCCGTGGCTGCCATACTGCAGCTGGTGTTGGATCTGGGATGGCAGGACGGTGTGGTGGTGCTGGGCCAGGCTTTGCTGGCTGCTCTTCTGGGCGGCGTAGGATGCCAGGGTGAGCTCTGGCCCCCCTACGGGCATACAGATCATGACTTTCTTTGGAGGTAGCGGAGGCGACAGTTTCACTGGCAGACAAGGCAATTTCACGGGGGCGCCAGGATCTGTGGTGGAAGGAGGAGGAGAGGCGAGGTATCAGGAGAAACCCAGAACATGACACATGCCCATCTTGGCACAGTGGCCATCGAAGTGCAGCTACTGGACACAATGCAGCCACCGGATGCCTCAGAACGCTGAGGGCCACCTAGTGAATGTCTACCGCCTGACTTGCTGCTCAGAGGACAGTGGCCCAGGGATTCTAAGACTCTGGTGTCAGTGCTGTTGGTCAGTCCCAGGGCGTATCACACTGAGGCTCCTACTCAGTCCGCTTAGGAGGGTGTCAGGAAGGGGTCTGGGACGGAAACCCAGGGGCCATTAAAGGAGCATTTATGAGGTTCTGCCATGATGTCTACACATATGTCATTGCCAAAACAAAAAATAAAATAAACCACATCCTTTCCAACTTTACAAAATCCACACAGGGCGGAAGCCAATAGCAGGTTGAAATCCACTTACATCCTGTTCCTCCCTGCAAGTGACTTAGCACTGCCAGTCTTAATTCCCTCACCTGTCACTGAGAGATGGCTTTGGGAGGGTTAGTGGGCCCATAACCTGGCTCTGGCACACCGAGTAGGGTGAGGTGTGACCACTGTTGCTGGATGGTTTGAGCTGTAAGAAAGAACCCTTTGGGCACTCAGGTATATGTTTCACATGCACCTTAAACACACAGGCTGATGGTAATTTGATATAATCTCTTCAAAAGCATTGTGGGGCTGGAGAGATGGCTTAGTGGTTAAGGTGCCTGCCTATGAAGCCTAAGAGCCCAGGTTTGACTCCCCAGATCCCATGTATGCCAGATGCACAAGGTGATGCATGTACAAGGTTGCACACAGGCACAAGGTAGCACCTGTGTTTGGAGTTCAATTACAGTGGCTGGAGGCCCTGCTGTGCCAATTTTTTTTTCTCTCTCTCTCTCTCTCTCTCATAAAAAAGGCCAGTCTGTTGGGCTTGCCTCAAGGGAAAAAAAAACCAGCATCATGCACACATGATCAGAAATGAGCACTTCTGGCCAGGTGTGGTGCAACAGGCCTATAGTCTCAGCTCTCAGAAAGCAGAAGCAGGAGGAGGGCAAGTTGAAGCCGGCCTGGGCTGTGTCAAATATCCAAGCGCTGTGGACAAATAGCGCTACTGTCTGTCATCCACAGAGCCTGGATTTTAAGTTTTCTGTATATGCACAGATGTGAGGGGGCACGGAACAAGAAAGGGGACCTTGAGAGAAAAAATACTGATTTGTTTCAAGATTATTTATTTATTTATTTATTTATTTATTTAGAGAGATATAGAGAAGACACAGACAGAGAGAGAATGGGTACACCAGGGCTTCCATCCACTGCAAACAAACTCCAGATTCATGAGCCCCCTTTTGCATCTGGCTTACGTGGGTACTAGGGAATTGAACCTGGGTCCTTTGGCTCCACAGGCAAACACCTTAACTGCTAAGCCATCTCTCCAGCCTGGAAATACTGACTTTAGTGTTGGGGAAAAGGGTATTATGATACTATAACAAGAAAGCAGAAAGGGGACCTACTGGGGGAGGAAGGGGAACAGTGGGAGGTTGTGGGATGGGAGAAGGATGTGGGGAAGGAGGATCAAGAAGGAAAACAAGCCTGTTCTAAAGTGCCATATGGGCTGCAGAGATGGCTTAGTGGTTAAGGCATTTGCCTGCAAAGACAAAGGACCCAGGTTTGATTCCCCAGGACCCAAGTAAACTAGATGCACAAGGGGCTGTGTGTGTCTGGAGTTTGTCTGCAGTGGCTGCAGGCCTAGGTGCACCCATTCTCTCTCTCTCTCTCTTCCCCCTTCTCTCCTCTTTCTCTCTCAAATAAATAAATAAAAATATGGCTGGAAAGATGGCTTAGTGGTTAAGGTGCATGCCTCCAAAGCCTAAGGACCCTGGTTTGATTCTCCCACGTAAGCCAGATGCACAGATGCATCTGGAGTTTGTTTGCAGTGGCTAGATGCCCGGGGCATGCCCATTCTCACTCTTTCTCTCTCTCCCCCTCTTTCTGTCTCTAATAAAAAAATCTTAAAAATAAATAAATAAATAATATTTTTAAAAAGTGCCATGTGAAGCACACTACTTTTTATGCTGGAGAGATGGCTTAGTGGTTAAGGTGCCTGCCTCCTAAGCCTGGTTCCAATCTCCAGCAGTTCCAATCTCCGGGTCCCACATTTAGCCAGATGCAAAGTGACGCAAGGGCACAATGCCGCACTTGACCACAAGGGGGCGCATACATCTGGATTTCGTTCGCAGCAGCTGAGAGGCTGCTGGAGCGCCCATCTCTATCTGTCTTCCTCTCCCTCTCTCTCTCTCCAAAAAAAAAAAAAACCAAATATAACAAAACCTCCTCAAAGACTGGGGATGTGGCTTAGTGGTACAACACTTGCCCAGCATGTGCCAGGCTCTGGATTCCATGCCCAGCACTGCAAAACCAACCCCAAACAGTGCTACTTGCATCATCATGGTGGTACTCAAAAATCTGAAGACAGTGTCACTAAGCTTCCTGAGATGGTCCACATTTAGCAAGATCACAGACAGACAATTCCAGGACATTCTGGGAGGATCTTGCAGTTTTTGGTACCTCACACTCCTGGAATTATCTGACCTTAGAAAAACACACAAACATTCATTTGGGGTAGGGTCTCACTCTAGTCCAGGGTGACAGGGTGACCTGGAACTCACTCTGCAGCCCCGGGCTGGCCTCAAACTTATAGAGATCCTCCTACCTCAGCCTCCTGAGTGCTGGGATTAAAGACATGTGCCACTGTTCCTGGCTTGATCTTGGAAATATTAGCACATGCCATCCTTACAACCATGTCTCAGATGCCCACAATTCTAAGTGTTTTTCATATGCTACTAAATTAATCTCCATTGTAGGCTTAGGTTAGACACTGTGTGCATTTCCTGATTGTGTAACTATCTCCCTACTTAGAGAGACCAGTGGATAGGTGTAACCTAAGATGGGACCCTTACCATTTTCTTCAGTATCCTGCTGTTGTGACAAAATGGGCAAATCACATTTACAGATTGTGCCAAAACTCTGCTGGATGAGACAGATCCTCTAGAAGGAAGATGGGGGTGTACAACGAACTACCACTTCAGGATCACAGTTACTTTTCTTGTTGCTGTGACCAAATAACTGGCAAGAAGTTTTTATTTTAGTTCAAGAAATCAGGGGAAATATGGGCAGGGAATGAAAAATAAACCATTTAAGATCATTTGGCTCAGTGGATTTGGTAAAATGGAAAGTAATTAAGAAATAGGCGAGGACTCATGTAAGCCAGATGCACGAGGTGGTGCATGCATCTAGAGTTCATTTGCAGCAGCTGAAGGCCCCCATGTGCCCATTCTCTCTCTCTCTCTCTGTCAAATAAATAAATAAATAAAATATTAAAAAATATTAAAAAAGAAATAGGCTAGGGAGCTGCAGAGATGGCTTAGTGGTTAAGGTGCTTGCCTGTGAAACCCAAGGACCCAGGTTTGATTCCCCAGTGTCCACGTAAGCCAGATACACAAGGTGGTGCATGCATCTGGAGTTCATTTGCAGTGGCTAGAGGCCCTGGCGTGCCATGCCTGTTCTCTATCTCTGCCTTCATAATGTACCTGCATTAGAAACTTTTCTCATTGCTATGACAAAATACCTGACAAACTTAAGGAAGGAAGGAAGAAAGGAAGGAAGGAAGGGGTTATTTTGGTTCACAGTTTGAGGGCACAGTCCATTATAGTGGGGAAAAAGCTTGAGACGGCTGTCACAGTGCACCCACAGACAGGAAGGAGACAGAGATGGACACCAGCACTCAGCTCACTGTCTTTTTATTCAGTCTGGGACCCCCAGCCCATGGAATGCTGTCACCTACCGCTAAGGGGAGTTTTCCCACCTTAACGAACCTAATCTAGAAACTCCCTTACAGACCATGTCCAGAGATTTGTCTTCTAGCTGATTCTAGAGCCAATCAAGTTGACAGTCACAGCACCTTTGACAGATCTTACAAAGTCACCATACGGGTTAGTGGAAGGTCTGCAGATAAAGCACCCCAAGTAAGGGTCTTTGATGTATCACAGAGGCGATCCTGCAGCAAGCACCACAATGAGTTCCCTGATATCCCTGCCTTGTGCAGAGTTTTCAAGGTCAGATAGCATGTGAGAGTGCTCTCAAGAATGCAGAGCACTCTGTTGTTTGAGGTATTTCTCACAAAACTCTTGCCACATCTCTGAAACCCATTTATGCTGATGCTTTCCAGCCTAGGATGGGATGATGGCGGCCAAGGCAGCCCTAGAGGCTGCCCTGTGCACATGGCATTATTGTCTTAAGTGACCAGAGAAGAACCAACGGTCCAGGTTTCAGTGCGTGGCTGCGAGGTACGCTGTACCTTGCAAGACCGAGAGTTTAGCAGTAAAACCCAGCACAGCGAGTCAGAAGGCCCAGATTCCTTGCTTTGAACTAGTTGGAAGCTTTTTGGAATTCAGTCTCTTTACCTGAGAAAACTAACGGATAAAATTGCTTCATCACTGGATAGTACCTTACTGAATCATGATGCCTGATAGACCTCCATTGCTGGAGGACACCTCTGCCTTGTGCATGTATAATGATGATGAAGGCCGGGGCTGCTGGAAGATGCACAGTGCTATCTGCTCACTCACTTATTTCTGCAGCCAGATGAATCGAGATGTGGCATGTTCATAATGCTGCTGTCTCGGTGATAGAGTGAGAGAAGCAGAAATGACCAGTTCCAGGGAACAAGGAAAATAAACCCCAACTGTATCTTTGAGCCATAAAACCCAAGAGGGTCCATATTTCCCAATTCAATACAGATCTGGCTGATGATATCAGACAAAGAAATAAAAATTCAAGGTTATTTCTACCATCAGTTTTTGTGACATAAGACTGTGGACTGTGACTGGCAATCAGTGAGGGGCCAATGAATACAGGTGGAACATCTCTAATCCAAAAATCTGAAATGTTCCCCGATCTGAGTGCTGAGAAGGCCTCCCAAACGGAAAGTCACACACCTGACCTTTTGTGACAGACTGAAGTGAAAATGTACGTGCACTGAAAACATTGTATACAATTGTTTTCACTGAAAACGTTGTATACAATTGTTTTCAGGCTATAGGTACAAGGTGTGCGTGAAACATAAATGAACTTTGTGTTGAGACCTAGGACTCTTTCCTAAGATGTCTTACTATGTGTATGTAAATGTTACCAAATCTAAAATGTTTCTGTTGCAGTCAGCTTCTTGGTACCAATTTTCTTGTTGCAATTAGCTTCATGTTGCTAGCACAAACACCTGACCAAAATTTATTTTGGCTTTCAGACTTGAGGGGAAGGAAATTCCCTGATGGCAGGGAAAAATGTGAGATGAGCAGAGGGTGGCCTCCTGGCCAACGTCAGGCGGACACAGCTGCAGGAGAGTATGTCAACACTGGCAAGGAGTAACTGGCTATGACTCCTATAAGCCCACCCCAACAACACATCCTCCAGCAAGGCTCCAATTCCCAAACTGCCATCAGCTGGGGATTTAGCATTTAGAATACATAAATTTATGGGGGATAGCTGAATCAAAACCACCACCACATTCTGCCACAGGCCCTCATCAACTCACAGCCATCTATGATGTACAATGCAATGCATTCGTCCAACTTGAAAAGTTCCCATATTTTATTCATTCTCAATACTGTTCAGATATGCCTACAGCCCAAGGTCTCTTAACAGTTATTCTGTAAACTATCCCTCTCAAAAACAAACAAAAAACAAAAAACATAATAGCCTGGAATAAACCTTCATACTGCAAAAGATAGCACTGGGCATAAGAAGGAAAAATTGAACCAACGTAAGATTTAAAACAAACAGGGAAATGATCAAGTTCCATAGCTTCAAGTCTGACACCTCTAACCAATGACAAACTCTTGGATTTCAACTCCACTCTTCCAGCTGGGCTGCTCACGGCCTGGGGGACAACCATCCCCAGCCAGCAGCTCTCCTTGGTGGGCCATCTCACAGTCCTGGCACCAAACATGACCAGTCAGAGCTCCAAACTGCTCTCCCGACACCTTAGGGCTGGACTTGAGATTGGCCTCCAGTAACATATCTCTTCCCCGCTAAAGCTCTGCCCACTGGAGACTCAGGTCAAGCTCAATTAGGAATCAAAAACACCTGAGTCTACGGGGCCATCCATTCAAACTATCACCTTCAAACCATCACAACTTCCAAATCTGAAGAACTTGTGGTCCCAAGTATTTTAAGAAGGAATATCCAACCCACACATCTCCAGACCCTCCTTTTACCACTATAAATGAACTCTGAATCGGCCCCTGTTGGAGGAGTCCTGACTGCTGATACATAAGCAGCGCTCATCTGCCATAGCAGCATTTGGCGCCTGGTGAACAAAGGTGCTGGAAGGAGCTCTCAGTTGGTTCACACATGGTTTCAGCACTGCAGATGCTTCGTAGCCTCTCTCAAAGATACAGGCTTTCTGCCCCAACTCCTAAGAGGCCTGTTCGATGTGTTCTTAGAACTTAAATCCTAGTGCAGCATCACAAAACTGACATGTGCCTGCAGGAGGGAGCTCCATCAATTCCCTCAGCACCCAGCCCACTCCAGGGACTTCAAGGTAGCCTGGAGATTTTGCTTTGGTCAAAGGCAAAGCAAACTGTGGAGGTGGTGAGAGTCAGTAAATATGGTGAAGGGGGGAGGAAATGAGAGGCAGCAAAGAAAATTCTTTGTATTCAACGTCCCGAGCTTGGTTTGCTCCCCCAAGTCAGGCTAGCATATGGAGACTACTTCCAGCACCTGCATTTGTGAAACGTTAAGTCCAGAGACCTTCTAGAATCCTCAAACTGAGCGCCATGAGAGCATACACCAGCACTGGCAAGTGGGTTTGCTTTAAGGAACTTCCTAGAAGAAACATTTTTGTGTCTGAATTAACTTCTCTCAAAACCATCTGGAGAGATGACAGTGAGGACTGTGTCTCACTGAGAAGAGATGTTAGGAAGTCGGTGAGGGTCACTCACCGGTGGAGACTCAGGAACGTCCTTGCAGGACGTGCAATTCAACTCGATGCTTTTAGTACAATGACTCATGCCACTCACAGCCAGGTGTCTGCTCGCCAATGAAACAAACACAATCATGTCAAAGCAGCACTTGTTGACACTCTAAATCATCACCTGTGTAAATACAGTTAAAAAGCTTTATTCATTTGTTTGCAAGGACAGAGAGAGAGAGAGAGAGAGAGAGAGAGAGAGAGGAGAGGGAGGGAGAGAGAGAGAAGAAGAGAGGCAGACAGAGAGAAAATGGGCATGCCAGGGCCTCTAGCAACTGCAAGTGAACTCCAGGTGCATGTGCCCCTTGTGCATCTGGCTTATGTGGGTCATGGAGAACTGAACCGGGACTCTTTGGCTTTGCAGGCAAATGCCTTAACTGCTAAGCCCCAATGTCATTCATTTTTGTAGCAGTTGAGCACTGCTTTCACTGACAATGAGAGTGGGACACAAGAGTGTCATGTGGCTGAATACTGAATTATGGACTCTGAGCTCTCTGCAGGACAGACAAACAGAAGAGGAGGACCAGAGCTAGACAGTTGGAAAAGAGATCTTACAGCATCCATGATGGCAGGCTGGGGAGGACTGTTGTGTGGGAAACAGGTAAGAGCTTCAAGGGAAAATCCTGGTTGTCAACATGACTGGATTGAGACCCCTAGGAGATTAGTGAAGCATACCTCCGGGTGTGTCTGGACTTGATGAGGTCATGAAGGTTCTAAAAGATTAAAACTTTCATCTGCGGGTGGATCACACATTTGAATAGCCCACTGGAAGGTGGTGAAACTGTGGAAGGCAGGACCTAGTTGGAGCAAGTGGTGCACTGAAGGACATGCCTTGAAAGTGTACATCCTGGCTTTGGTTCTCTGCTTCCTGGCCACCATGATGTGAGCAACCTTGTTCCTTGTTCCACTACAGCTCACTGCACTGAAATTCTGACTTATATAAGTCCCAAGGCAATAGATTCAGATGATGTTGGATTGCAGCCTCAGAAACCAGAAGCCAAGCTAAGTCCTTCCTCCCTTTAAGCTCTTTTCCTCAGCATACTTTCAAAGTATTTCATGTGTGGCAGAGTTCAATATTGAAGAGCGTTTCCCCAGCTTCTCTAAAGAAGTAATCACCCTACTAGGAACGCTCAGGCAATGACCACGTGACTCATCCTAAAAGGTCTGGCAACAGGAGCTGTTCTTCCCAAGGCTGCCTGTGCTGTGCCTGTGCTGGGTGGCATCGGCCAAGGACATGGCTAGGAACAAAGCAAACAAAATCCTTGACCTCATGAAACCTACCCCTGGGACATTTTTTTAAAACATCAAAAATTAAAAACCAAGGACAGCAGGTTGGTACCTTTGTAATTTCAGGCTAATGCCAAACATCAGCCAGTTGTAAATTCAGTTATACATCTATATATATATATATATATAGATAGATATATCCAGTTATCAATTCATCCAGTTGCATAAGGGTTCACCTCATCCTCATGAAGGAGACATGCTCAGCTAGAATCAAGTGATGGCTGCCGAGGGCCCACAGAGATGCCCACTTCCTCCTGCAAAGCCAAAGCGTGACATTCAAGGTTCTCCAGTTGCCCTGCTACATTTCTACTTTTCAGTTCTAACTTTCATTACTGCTACCAAAATCCTACATTCCTGCCAGGTGGGACTACTTGCTATTTCTTGAGCACAATATGTCTCACCTGAATGCACCCTGTGGGCCCCCCGACCCCCCGCTTCTCATTAACCTCTAACACTCACCTGTCCAACCTCTACTACTAAAGGCTTGCCTTAAATACATCTTCCTTTGATGATGCTATTTTTGATTCCTCCAGAAGAATTTGACCTCTTTACTACTTGAATTTATTTACAGCCATGCCTTTAGTTCTCCACATAAAACTCTCTCCACAGCTTATTATTGCCTGTGGATTCTGTGCCTGATAGCCTTAACTTCTTTTGTACATTATATGAGGGCTTAGAAAAATATATTGTGCATGATGGGAGCTCACCAAGCTAAATGTTGAATGAATTAAATTTCTAAATGAACACACACACACTTTGCCATAATCTTTACTCTGATCATCAAAGTTAGAGAAGAGAGCACCATTTCAAATTTTTTAAATCAACAAACAGGCTATGGTATGTAATAGGTTATGGTAAATGCTATGGTAGTTTGAATGTGATAGTTTAAATATATGGTCCTATAGACTCAGTTTTTTTTTTTTTATTAAAGTTGAGCTTGTAATATGAACCCCTAGCAGACAGACTCCTGCTACAGGGTCAGTGGGGGGGGGGCATGTCACTGTGGACAGATCCTGGAATCCAGCCCTAGAGTGTGTTTGGGGGTAGATTGACATCCAGCCTAAGGTGTGGAGAGAACAGTTAGAGTTCTGGCAGTTTGCATTTTGTGGTGCAGACTGTTTGACTCTCTGCTTGGATCTATGAAAGGGAGCCAGCGTCTTCCACCACTGACGATGTTCCCCTGGCCTCTGTAAGCCTGAAATACATCCCCATCTTCCCATGAACTGCGTCTGGTTGGATGTTGGTCCCAACAATGTGAACCTGACTACAACATATGCATTATGGGAAAAACTTTCTAGGGCTGAGGCTGTAGCTCACTGGCAGATGTCCATCTGCCTAGCCATGTGTGAGTCACTTGGGTTCAATCACCAGGATGTACATGTGTTCGTGCAAATCCATACAGAGCTCCTATATTTTGAGAAAGGAAAACTAAGATTGGAAAAAAACACATAAACTGGCATCAAAGTAAATTCAGTTAATCACTCTACTCCTTTCATGTGCATTTTTTATTTTAAAGAGAGAGAGAGAAAGAGAAAGAGAGTTGGCACGTCAGGGCCTCAGCCACTGCACTCTAACTCCAGACGCTTGTGCCACCTAATGGGCATGTGCAACTTTGCGCTTGCCTCACCTTTTGTGCACCTGGTCTGGCTTACGTGGGATCTGGAGAGAGACCGAACATGGGTACTTAGGTTTGCAAGCAAGCACCTTAACTACTAAACCATCTCTCCAGCCTTCATCTGCATTTTTAATTTAATTTAGCTTTGACATCTTCAAAATCTTTTCTGGCTGAGGTCAGCTCATTCTTCGAGCCAGCAAGTGCTACCCCTGGAACATGCCTTTGATAATTAGCAGATGAACCAGCCAGTCTAGAGAATGCAATCACCTTTTGTCTTAATCATCTGGGGCAGGTAACCAGGCAGCTAGAGAAACCACCCTGGTGGTACCAAGCTCGCTGAGTTCTTCAGGCCAGCCAGTCCTGTTTATGGTGCTTCACGTTTCTGAGAACCCTCCCTGCACAAAGGCTCTGGCCTCAACTATCCTTTTGCTTCTGTTTTCAGCCTGCCGACCACCTCCTAGGTGCCCTTGTGGCTCTGCATGGTAAGCCCAGCCTGCAGGACTGTGAGAATAATAAACTTAGGCTTTAATTTGCATACACAGAACACCTTTAAGGTATAAATTACAAAGAAGTGAGAACTGGCGCTCTCCCTCTGAGGCTTCCTTATATAGATTTATTTATTTTTTCCATTTAGAGGCACAGATAAGGTCCAAGCTCACAGCATTCTTTCTTTTCTTTTTTTCTGAGGTAGAGTCTTGCTCTAGCCCAGGCTAACCTGGAATTCACTGTGTAGTCTCAGGGTGGCCTCGAACTCACAACAGTCCTCCTACCTCTGCTTCCCAAGTGCTGGGATTAAAGGCATGTGCCACCATGCCTGGCTCCCAGTTCACAGTATTCTAATCTTTGGTTTCCTTGCACTATTGGAGTGAAATTCAGGGAGGAAGAGTAGGAACAGCGGCAGCAGTACACAGTTCTGTGGGGGTGAAGAAGAGAATGAGGATGAGGGTGAGGTAAGATGATGGGCAGAGACATGGGGGAGGAGAGGAAAGGGTGGAAGGAGGTGGGAGTGAAGGAAGGGAGCAAATCAGAGAGTAGCAGAGAAAATACATAAAATTCTATATTCCATTGTGACTGCAGAACAGTGAAGGTATCCACAGACTTCAGGAGAAAGCTATAAATAGGAACATTGGTCTTGGCCTAACAATCACTTCATGCATTCTCATTAGACACGAATAAGTGCTCAGGCTGAAAAACTCCACTGGGCACAGATGCCATTTGCCAGGTAAAACTATTGATATGGGTACTTTGCAGTCGCTGGAGTTCTGAGGCTACGTAGTCATCTCTTGTGTCTGAGGGGACCTGTTCCAGGAACTCTTGTTGTGACCCAAATGGACTGATGCTGTAGCTCCTTATGCAAAACAGCCAGTTTGCATAGACCCTACACAGCCCTCTTGTTTATGTAAATCACCTCTAGAGTTCTTGTAGTAATGAATACAATGGAAATACTCTGTCACTATGCATTTTATTTGTATTATTATTTTTTGTTTTTTTCTGAAATGTTTTCTCTTTTTAATTAATTAATTAATTAATTAATCAATCAATTTATTTATTTATATGTAGAGAGATCCAGGCAAAGAGAGAGAATGGATGCAGCAGGGCCTCTAGCCACTGCAAACAAATTCCAGATGCGTGCTCCACTTTGGGCATCTGGCTTTATTTGGGTACTAAAGAGTCAACCCTGGGTTGTTAGGCTTTTCAAGCAAGTGCTTTAACCACTAGCCATCTCTTCAGTCCCCCTTTTCCAGACATTTTCTAGACATGGCTGGTCTAATCTGAAAATATGGTACATATTATGGCAGTCCAGGTTCCTGAAGTGCTACTAAGACATGGACTGGTTCACATCAGTGGAGAGACTTGATTTAAGGATCAGCAACAACTTTTTCTGGCTCAACTGTCACTCTCTAATTGTGGCAAATATTTCCTGTGTGATTCCTCTCAGTTATGGGTCTTAAAACTTCTATCTTTCTGCTCATTTTATTTTGAGGCAAGCCCAATAGACTGGCCTTTTTATTTTATTTTTTTATGCATAAGAGCAAGAGTAGGAGCAAGGGGGGGAGGGAGGGAGGGAGGGAGAGAGAGAGAGAGAGAGAGAGAGAGGGAGAGAGTTGGTGTGCCAGGGCTTCCAGCCATTGTAATTGAATTCCAGATGCATGCACTACCTAGTATGCATGTGCCACCTTGCACACTTGTGTCACCTTGTGCATTTGGCTTATGTGGGACTTGAAGAGTCAATCATGGGTCCTTAGACTTTTTGCAGGCAAGCACCTTAACTGCTAATCCATGTCTCCAGCATCCCCCTTTTTTGAGGTAGGGTTTCACTTTAGTCCAGATTGACCTGGGACTCAGACTCTGTAGCCCATGCTGGCCTTGAACTCATGGTGATTCTTCTACCTCAGCCTTCCAACTGCTGGGATTCCAGATGTGAGCCACTAGGTTTGACTTCCACTGGTCAAACCTAACCCAATTGAACTCAGATCTCCCTCTAAGTGCCTTGAGAATATTCCTTAGTTTTGAAAGACAAACTAATATGTTTGCCTGGATTAAGCTATGGATTCATTATGTAGCCCCACTCCTGATACCAAATTCATGTTGAAGATCCAACCCTTAATATGGTAGTATTTGGAGCACAGAAGCAACTAATGTTAAACGAGGTTATAAGGATAACACCGTAATTATGATACAATTTGTATCTTTACAGAGACAGCAGAGATCTCTCTTTGCTCTCAGCTATGTAAGAACAGCAAGAAGGCAATGATCTATCACCAGGAGAGAACCCTCACCAGAATCTCAGCTTCCAGAGCTAGGAGAAAATAAATGCATAAGACATTTAATTCACATTATTTGGTATGGCATCTTTTTAAATGTTATTTTAAATTTTAATTTCCATTTGCAAGTGGAGAGAGACAGAGAGAATGGTTGCACCAGAGCTTCCAGCCACTGCCAACAAACACCAGATGCATGTGCTACTTTGTACATCTGGATTTATGTGGGTACGGGGGGATTGAACCCAGGTCATTAGGCTTTGCAGGCAAGCACCTTATCTGCTTCCATCTTAAGTAGACTAATATAAGTTATAAAAATAACGAGGCAAATTGCTGGTCATAGTTGTGCACGCCTTTAATGCCAGAACTCAGGAGGCAGAGGTAGGAGGATCACCATGAGTTTGAGGCCACCCTGAGACTACATAGTGAATTCCAGGTCCACCTGAGCTAGAGTGAGACCCTATCTCAAAAAACCAAAAAGTAAAAAGTAAATAAATAAATTAAAAAAATAGTCAGATTTTATCACTTTTAAATTTGATTAAAATATGCAAAGCCAGGGTGGAGAGATGGCCCAAGTTCAATTCCCCAGGACCCATGTAAAGCCAAATGCACAAAATAGCACATGTGTCTGGAGTTTGCAGTGGCAGGAGGCCTTGGCAGGCCCATACCCACTAACTCTGTCTCTCTCTCTCTGTAACTCTCTCTCTAAATAAATAAATAAATAAGTAAGTAAGTAAATTTAAAACATGCAAATAAAAAAAAACAAAGCTGATGATTTTCTAGCTATATAATTACAATCAAGTCATTCCACACTCATCTTCTGTGAGGAGGTAAAAATTAAAATGATATGTACGTCTTATAGGACTAACTGGGACCTAGTGAAGCTCTCAAAGGTGCCAGCTATCATTATTGTTACCTGAATGTGAATGCCAGGACATGAGGTTCAACCACCAGGTATGTGTCTTCATTCACCCACATGTGAGGTGCCTGCTCCTCACTTGTATCTTATGCAGTAGCACAGGTTATGTGTGCACATTCAACATTTGACATCTTGGTAAGGATGCTCAGAGAAATGACTGATGGGGACTCAGAAAGGCAGGAGTCAGGGGATTTTGCCCTGATCACACTTTCCTTCTGGGGGTCATCCACCATTTCAATAAGAGTCTATTTCGAGACTCATCCACCTCAGTTCACATTGATAGCACAAACAGCTCTCCTAAGGGTTGTATCCCAGAAAGGCAAGAGCCTGACACCCAGCAACTCCTGACCCTGTGTTACGAGCCACTGTGCAGGTGGACGATGCACAAGAGGGGGAAAGGGAAGATGACAAGAAGAGAAGGAGACAGTGTGACAGAGTGAGGGCTTCTGTCTGGCTGGCTGAGGAACAGAGACCATTTGTTAGACAAATTTTCCAAGTCTATTGTGATTTTCCTGATAAAGTGGAAACAAACCCTAAAGTACAGCCAGTTCCCAATCTTTCCCTGGTTGTGGACTTTGAAGCAGCTCCTATTCGCTATGGCATTCTACCAGACCATTACCCACTGTCGCTCTCTTTTAATCAGGCTTGGCACCTTTCAATGGTCCTGTGTTTCCTTTCAAACACATGATCTGAACAACAGACACTGAGGACATACTAACCACTCATAAATCTCAATTTTGAGTTCTGGAATCCTTAGTTGATTCATTCCTTCTGACATGGCCCAGATGTCCCTAGAGTAATTAGTAACGGAACAGGGGTAATGGAGCTCCTCACGGTGATGCAGATTCGTCATGACTGAATGCTCACTTACAAAAATGAAGCAAGGCTACTGGAGTTTAGACTCAAAAAGGATAGCCTAGCCCGACATTCCATAGATGCAGGCATCTCTACTGGTCTTATCTTTATTATATTTGAGTACCAAGTACATGGTAAAGATGCAATATATTTTTTTAATAATTTTTAAAAATTATTTTATTTATTTTTGGAGAGAGACACAGAGAGAGAAAAGACAGAGAGGGAGAGGGAGACAGAGATGGGCGCACCAGCAGTCTCTCAGCTGCTGAGAACGAAATCCAGATGTGTCCGCCCCCTCGTGGGCAAGTGCAGCATTGCACCCTAGGATGCAATATATATTTTTAACCATTTGGTCCAAGCTATTTGGAAGTGAGGTCCGTAGATAATACAGACATCCTTAGATAAGTGGATATCTTCTGCCTCTCATGCACAGAGTCCTGTGGACACTGGCGTACTCAAGCCCAGAGCTCATAGCTGAAGCTGCCGTGTGCCCTCTTTCGTCAATAACTAGATAAACTGGAGGACATTGTGACTTAAGAAACTCTGTAGTTCTTTCTTATCTTGTTAGCTTATATAACAATGACTAGGAAAGCCTTCCTGGGTCATTCCATTGACTAGCAATTTTTGGGTACATAGCCCAAACTAGCATTATCGGTTTCTCTGATAAACCTTCAATGGTTTCTTCTTCCTGTCCATTGTACATAGTGATGCAGGAAGATATTTTAAAAGCTAGCTCCATCATGCCACTCCATGCACAAAACCCTCCAAGCCCTCCCACGGCCTAGGAATACAATCTGAATCTTGCAGACTATAGCCTACAAGTCTAGTCTGGCAGTGCACCCCTTAGTTAAGGCTCCAACCTAGCTCAGCCACTTCCGTGACCCAAAACATTTCCACCTCTGAGCCTCGCCAAGGCTCTTCTTTCCCGGAATCCCCCTCCTCCTTCTCCATAAGTGCTCTTTTATATTTTTAAATTGTCTTTATTATTTTTATTTATTTATTAGAGACAGAAGTGGGGGGGAGAATGGGAGTTACAGGGTCTCTAGCCACTGCAAACAAACTCCAGATGCATGTGCCACCTGGGTCCTTAGGCTTCTCAGGCCTTAATTGTTAAGCCATCTCTCCAGCCCCACAAACGCTCTTTGTATGGAGACAGCCAACCACGCTTCATCCTTTTCCTTGCCCCCTTTAAGACACTGCACTAAACTGCAGTGATGCTCTGAATGGTGGGTGCTCTGGCACTCGGTTTTCTGAGTGCATGACACAGCTGCCCCCCTGGTATTTCTGCACTGCTGTAGGACCCATGTGAACATCAAAACCCACACACGCTCAAATCCCTTATATAAAAGAGCATGCCATTTCCACAGAACTTGTACACATCTCCCCATACCTCAACTCATCCCTAGATGACACACGCAATGCTGAGGAAACAGTTGTGACACTGGGCTACTTATGGAAAAATGGCAAGAAGAAGTGTGCAGAAATTCAGTACGGAAGGATTTTAAAGGAACTATTTTTGGTTGAATCACAGATGTCAAACCCACACAGAGGCAAGGCTGGTTGTATACGTATTCATTAACCTAACACAAGCTGCAACCACTTTGATACCTACCACAGAATCCTGTCTACAGTGTGGATACTGAACAAGTCTGTATGACAGGCATGGATTTCTTTGCGCTGTGTTTAGTGTTTCTTAAGGGACAGTTATTATCAAAGGCTTAAAAGGTACATATGCCTTGACTTCACAACTCTAATTTTGGAAATACACTGGGAAATTCTGGGGTATTTCTAAAGGTATGCGCAGGTGACTATGGGTGTTTACCATTGTGATTTTTATAACAGAGAAGATGGAAAATCTCCTTGATCCACACTACATGGCTAGTCAAATCACACTGTAGGATATTTCCTAGAAAAGTTCACAATACATGCTAAGGGCTAAAAGTAAGATGATATGTGATATTTGATTTCTTTCAAGTACACAGTGGGTGCATCTCTTAGAAGAAGGCCTATTTCTGCTTTGGAATTTTCATCCCAGGACCTTCATAATAGGAGGAAAAGAGGATGACATCAAAATAAAGGAGAGACTAATTGAGAGGGGGAGGGGATATGATAGAGGGTTGACTTGTGAGGGGGAAAGTGGAGATGAGGAGCAAATTATCATGGATCATTGTCTATAATTATGGAAGCTGGCAAGAAAAAGCTAAAGAAATTTAGCACACGAACCAATGTATTATTGATGTGTCGAATGGTTCTTTTGATGGACTTTGGCTCTTTTATGCCACCAGCACCCAGCTGGGATGGATGGGGACATTGGTGGAGTAGTTTTGCCACAGTCTATGTCAGAGCTGCACTGTGTAAACTCAGCACTGTTACAGTGGGGACAGCAGCCACTGAACATGGAGGTGGGAAACCCAGGATCCAATCCTGCTTCCACAAGTCCTCTTCACACCGGGGAAGCCCCTTATGTTTCTTGACACTCAGCATCTCTACAAGATAAGTGAGTATTCTCCTCTCCCTTCACCCCATTACATGTCTCAAAATGCCGTCGAGATCAAACACTTAATATATGTAAAAAAGCAGTTGTTTAGTATCTGCTGAGATTATAATCTTTGACTCTCTAATTAAACCATACATAACCATAAATCGCAAAGTGGCATCTGTGGGGGAAAAGGCAGTTTCAACGAATGTCCAACTTAACAGCCATGGGTGCAATCACTAAAACCAGAGACTGGAAATCATTCTAGGATGGTATTTACCCACATCTTTGCGTATTACTTTATTGCCTCTGCTTGTTTTCCAAGACAGGGTGGCTTAGGCTGGCTTTTAACTTGCTACATAGGTGAGGGCGACCTTGAACTCCAGATCTTCCTGCTTCCACCTCGCAAGTGCTGGGACTGCTGACATGTATCATCAACACGCAGACTTTTTAAGAACTGAGAGGGCTGAAATGAATTTTAGCAGCAGAAATATACTGGGCTTCAGATCAACAAAACACTTAATGCCTGACAAACTCGTTATGAAGGAAGCAAGACACTCATCTATCTCTGCAAACATTTGGATGTTGAATCTAATTCGTCCAGATGGGCAGTAAACTTGAATTGGTCACATAAACACAACGCACATATTTACAGATACACACGGACTGAAGGCTCTTGGCATATGGGTGACAAGTGTTTATCAAATGCTTCTTGAGACAAAAACACAATTCCTGGTCATGGCTGCATATATTGACACACACACAAAACGCCCAAATACCCCCACGGGACCATCTCCCCAGAGACCTGTATATTCAGGCCCGAGATTACAAATGACAAGAAAGAAAGAAAGAAAGAAATTATCCCTTGAAGGGAGGGAGGGAGGGGCTGAGCGCCTTGAAAGATGTCGGACTCACCTGTTAAGTGGTTGGCAATCCGGGCAGTGGGTTTGGGAGGCAAGGCCGGGGGCTGCTTGAGAAGGGACAGCTGTTTCACTGGGGTCTCCTCATGGTCTCCAGAGAAAGCAGCAGGTTTTTTGGGGGGCAGTAGCAGGACTGGTTTTGCTGAAGGATCTTGGGACAGGAGGACTCCAGATTCACTGGCTGAGGGACTCTCTTCAGACACTGAGGGGACAACCACACGATACACAGGAGACATTACACAAACGTAGTGCAGGCAGGGCCGCTGGGGGCCCATCTGGGACATAGGACAGGGGACAACTGCAGCCTTGCAAGACAGCTGAGCACCTCCTGCTGTGGGTGTTCACGGGCACATGGAGAGCTAAAGCAAGGACATGGAGATTTGTGAAAGCAGGAGAGGTAGTGGAGGCAGAGAAAGAGAGAGAGAGAGAGGGAGAGAGGGAGGGAGGGAGAGAAAGAGAGAGGGGGCCGAGGAAGAAGGAGGAGACAGGTAGTGGGTGCAAGAGGAAGAAAGAGAAGGAGGAGGAAAGATATTTTCTTTTGAAAAACTTGACCATTTCAAACTGGGTGTTTATCATACAAAGACTACAGATGCTTACAGTGTGACTGGGGACACGGGCACAATCCACAGATGGTAGATACATCAGATCGAGGATGAAGAGTCCCCTAAACCCAACAAGAAGACCCCAATGCCTGCACCTTAGCTTGGGTCTGGCTGCCCTGTGCTAGGAAGAGAGGATGGATATCAAGTGGCGGATACATTGGGTCTTGCTCTGTCCCTGCTCTTGGGTCTTGGAGACTAGATGACAGTCCCCAAGGCTGGCACTTAACGGGCTCTACCCACAAGTCTTGCCATCAGCTCCTCCAGGCTCCAGAGCAGTCAGCACTAAGTACCAGTCTGTCAGTCAGAACTCTAGTTGCCTTGCCAGGTCCAGGAAGATGATATTGTGACCAGGCAGAGGGTCTTCAAAAGCCACACCTTTATATCTTCCCCGTTCTTTTTCTTCTTGCTTGTTAGACTTTCTGAGGCCGACCTCGCATTACTGATCCTCCTGAGAGCTGGGGCTGTAGGCTTGTACCAGGTTGATATGGTGCTGGGCATCGAACCCAGGACCTCATACATGTTAGGTAAGCACCGCATGCCAAGTCCCTGTGGCCTTGTTTCAATGCCCTTGTTTCTCTTTATTTTCCTTTGGGCCCAACTCTTCCTTCTTTCCCTCTGAGTCCCCAATGGGCTGGGTGACAACCTGCCATAGAGTGGTAGTTCA
The DNA here is from genome assembly GCA_036365145.1 of Orientallactaga sibirica. Lineage (NCBI taxonomy): Eukaryota > Metazoa > Chordata > Mammalia > Rodentia > Dipodidae > Orientallactaga > Orientallactaga sibirica. Next base: position 7,437,748 of record JAEOAD010000463.1, on the reverse strand, counting down.
TAGTGTGCAGGCAGCCTGGATAACAATGTGACTTTACTGGGATGACAGATTTCACTAAAACAATCAAATGCACCTGATTCCACTGGCACAAGGAAAGTTGGAACTGAAAAAATAAAAGTCCAGTGCTCTTGGCTTGAACACCTTTCCCGGAGGGAAAACTAGAACTCAATTGCACGTCCTCCTGCCTCCCATCACCTCCACAAGGAGGAAGCGTATCAATGACTCCTCCCCTGCCCTCTCTCCCTCCCTTCCTTCCTCTGCCCTAGTTCAGGGAGTGGCGTCTGCTTGGCATCTTCAGGGACATTCTTCTCATCAGTGCTGAGCACAATGGAGCAGTAGCTTGCCAAGAGCTACAGCAAAGCTGTGTGGGAATCCACATGGGACAATAGCATCTCTCTCCTCCCTCATGAGCCCCTGTGGGTGTGGATGTTCTTCTACCTGGGAGCAGGTGGGACGTGGCTTTTCTACCCATACTCGAGACAGTTCCACAGGTTCCTCCAACCAGCTCTGTTTCCTGACAACATGCTCCATTCTTCTCTGTTTAGCAGGGTCTCATCTTAGGCTCACTGGAGCTTCTCGGTACCTCCTTAGAGATGTCAACTGGCCACTGAGGTTACCAAAGAGAACGGCGATAGGCAGATGGCATCCAATCTCATCTACTGGCAGACTCCATGATTAAATGAACGGAGTTGCTACAACCATTACCTGGTATGTTGGGACTAGACATTAAAGACTGCGGCCAGACTTTTTGAACAGGTAAGTCAAGTTGGAAGCATATAGAACCAACTAGGTATTATATATAGAAACACAGGATTCTTTAGCTTTACCTTATCAGATATGAGCGTCAGAAGATAAAAAAAAACTGACATTCTAAATGATCAATATTACAAACTAAGTTCTCCTTCAGAGCAATTCATGTCATCAAGTTTTTAAAAATTGGAAAATACTGTGTGTAAATACCGTTCACATTTCTTATAGTCAGTGTACATTCAGAAGTAATATGGGGTCAGTTTCATTCCCATTCCACATCCTTCTGTCCTGGATCATTAGAATATTACCTCCCCAGTCTGGCCAGGAGAGCCGTTGCCAGTGTGACGTCCTGGGGACCTGCCTCACACTTCTGCTGGGGCATTACCTGGTCCATCCATGATGTCTGAAGCTTGGAGCACCTCATACGAGCAGGGGTCTCTGGGCATGGGAACTGGCTCCATTTCGGACAGGGCAGGCAGGGACAGTTGGCTGGAGCTCAGCGACTGTCCATTTTCCAGGGAATCCTCTTCATTCGAGATGGAGAGCTCCCCATCTGTTGGAGAGAAGGAGACAGCAGAGTTAGACAGGGTCTACACCACAGGAGGGAGGCATGTGGAGCAACTCACAAATCCAGAAGCTGGGAACTGTCTTTTTCAAGGTCAGTATCTCCGTCCACATCTGCACTTTTGCTTGAAAGACATGTATTGTATCTTTAGAGACAGGCTGTCTCCCCAGTCAGTGCAGTATTTTCCAACCATCCACCGCTATTTCCCATTTATTTCCATCCCTCTCATCACAATCTATCCCGTATTCTATAAATTTACTAATATAAAAATAAGACTGAATAAAAATTAGTTTTCCTTTTAATTTGTTTTTGGGGAGAGAGACACACAGAGAGGGACAGAGAGAGAGGGAGAGGAAGACAGATGGAGATGGGCGCACCAGCAGCCTAAGCTGCAAATGGAATCCAGATGTGGGCACCCCCTTGTGGTCAAATGTGGCATTGTGCCCTTTTGCATCTGGCTAAACGTGGGACCTGGAGATTGGAACCGCTGGAGATTGGAACCAGATTTCTTAGGCTTAGGAGGTGGGCGCCTTAACCACTAAGCCATCTCTCCAGTCCCCTTTTAATTTTTTTAAAAATTATTTATTTGTTATCTGCAAGCAGAGAGAGACACAGAGTGAGAGACAGAGAGGATGAGAATGGGTGTGCCACAGTGCCTCAGAAGCATCTGGCTTTATGTGGGTACTGGGGAATTGGACCTGGGCCAGGAGGCTTTGCAAGCAAGCACTTTTAACCTCTCAGCCATCTCTACAGCCCCCATTCCTCTTAATTTTTTTTTGGAGAGAGACAGAGAGAGACAGAGAAAGAGGGAGAGGAAGACAGATAGCCTCTCAGCTACTGCGAACGAAATCAAGATGTGTTCGCCCCCTTGTGGTCAAGTGCAGCATTGTGCCCTTGTGTCACTTCGCATCTGGCTAAACGTGGGACCTGGAGATTGGAACCTCTGGCGATTGGAACTGGCGTTCTTAGGCTTAGGAGGCAGGCGCCTTAACCACTAAGTCATCTCTCCAGCATATATATATATATTGAGGTAGGGTTTCACTGTAGCTAAGGCTGACTTGGAATTCACTATTTAGTCTCAGGGTGGCCTTGAACTCATGGCAATCCTCCTACCTCTGCCTCCCAAGTGCTGGGATTTAAAGGCATGGGCCACCATGCCTGGCTCCTCTTAATTTTTAAAAGACTGGAAAAAACTCAGCAAGAAATAGGAAAGGATTAAGAATTGCCATTTTAGGGTGTTAAGGGATTCCTGTCACTCAAGAAGCAGTGAGAACATGGTACTCCAAGGTCCTGGGAAGGAAGTCATCTGTCTTCGGTGTAGCTCTGCTCTCATTTAATTTCTGTAGGTCGATAAACATTTAGGAACGCTCTCATCACCACACAATAGGTTGTAGCAGCCTGAGGTGGCTGGGAGGTGCCAGAATTCTCTTGGTGCTCACCACCAACCGTGCCATTTCTGATTGTGCTTGGAAGTTCAGTCACCCAGGGTAGGGTTGTGGGTTAACGCCATGGTGGAAGATGAAAGGCTCCGGATCAATGGCTATTTGTTAGATCAAAACCACCACCCCCCGTGTGATTTCATCTCAGCCCAGGGGAAGTCTTAGGTAACGAAACATTAAAGTCAAATTAATTTTTAAAGAGGACTAAAAGCTACTCCGGTCGGATGAATAAACACCCAGATGAAAGATGAAGCTGCACCCACTCAGAAACTAGCAAAGCAATTTGCTGATTTAAAACTGGGAGAGGGACCTGCAGAATGAAGCAGTGGGGAAACTCAAAATTTAAGGTCTTTCACCATATTCTTTTCAAACTTTTGATTTTGTACACCTACATCTGGTGCCTCTGGAAGCTTCTAGCCCAGCCCATTTGAAGTGGATTTTTGTCAGAATAATCATCAAACCAACAGACCTGGAACTGGACAGATGGCTCAGTGGGTAAAGTGCTTGCTGTGCATGAATGATGACCTAAGTCTGGATCCCCAGCACCCATGTCAAAGCTGGGTGTGATGGCACATGACTGTGATCCCAGCGCTGGGGAGGCAGAGACAGGACCATCTCTCTGGCTTGCTCGCTAGCAAGTCCAGTTGAATTGGTAAGCTCTAGGTTCAATGTGAGATCCTATCTTAAAAGATAGGGTGGGACATGACTGAGGAAGACTCCTGAATTGACGTTGGCCTCCCCATGCATGCACACAGACACAAACATTCACAGACACTACACACACAAAGAAGACCCCCACAGACTTTTAGTAGCATATGTGTGTCTGGCTTTATGTGGGTGCTGGGGAATCAAACCTGGGCTGTCAGGCTTTAAAAGCAAGCACCCTTAACTGCTGAGCTATCTCCCCAGCTAAGTAGCATGAGATTCAAGGACTTCTGGACCTATTAATGGTTTTAAAAATACCAAATCAGTGCTGGAGAGATGGCTTAGCAGTTAAGGCACTTGTCTGCCTAAGGACCCCGGTTTGACTCCCCAGTATACTACTCACGTAAGCCAGATACACAAGGTGGTACATGTGTCTGGAGTTCATTTGCAGTGGCTAGAGGCCCTGGTGCACTCATTCTCTCTCTGCTTTTTTCTTTTTCTAATAAATAAATACATAAATAAATAAATACCAAATCATGTGAAGCAGATAGATGCTGGAAAACTCTGCCTTTGAGGATTACATTGGAATGTTTTCTTTTCACTCAACCTTGCTGCATGATCAGCGCAGTAGTAGAAATTGTAACTGGGCTGAACAGTTCGATCACTACATGTTAAGAGCACAGGGTGGTGCAGAATTTAAGGCCAATGCTATGGATATTAGTGGAGCTGTATTTGTCATGTTCAAATCCGTGTCCTGGTGGGAAGTAGCTCTGCTGGAAGTTCCCAGTTGGGGGAAGAAGGACACAGCTGCCATTCAGTTTAATTCATCTCTAGCACACCACTTTGATTCTTGCTGGTGCCTGTTCATTCAAAGCCGTGGACAAGACAACCTGTGGAGGAGGGGAAATCTGTGCAGGTTCCAAGTGTTGCTTCTCAGGGTAAAGACGCGACCAAATGATGACCCCATTTCCCCCGATCACTGAACTGAGCATGCAGCATGAGTGGTCCTGGGGAAAGGGCCACTGCACTTGGATTTCACTGGGTGCCTCCTGTGACTCCGGACCTGGTCAAGGCAGCTCATTTACTAAGAACTTCACTATGAACAGGTGATGCTGCTCCCTCCTCTTGGGCAGTCTCCATGTTCCCGAAGTGGAGCTCCTTAAGGGATAAAAGGACCTGTGCTAGGTCTCAAAGGTCCAGCAGACCACTTTAGAGAGAAGTTTATCTTAGGAATGTCTTTCATAGTCATAATTTCAAAGACACATTTCTTCTGAAAAAAAAAAAGATGCAGAGACCATTCTCACCCTGTTAGATCTAACAGGAAGTTTACTCATTCTGCACTTGTTTTTAGTGGGTGTAATCCTACTATGTACCACAATTTTATGATATGTTTTCTCATCTTACTCTTACAAGCACAATTTGTATACTAGTCTTGACAATGGTGAATCTGGGTGAATCTAGAGATATTTGCTCAGATACCTTCCTTGTGTATGCCATTATGAAAAAAAAATTGGGCTGGAGACATGGCTTAGCCAGTAAGGCACTTGCCTGTGAAGCCTAAGGACCCAGGATCAATTCCCCAGGACCCATGTAAGCCAGATGCACAAAGTAGAACATATGTCTGCTGATCATTTGCAGTGGCTAGAGGCCCTGGAGTGCCCATTCTCTCTCTCTCTTAAATAATAGATAAATAAATAGACTATTTTTAAAAATATTGAGAGTACCATTTTCTTATATAGAATTTTTCAGCAATTAGGACTCTAATGTCTAATGACACATAAGTGGATCTTGTGCAATTTTCCAAAGGCGTTTCTAAATTACATAGTTATGATCAATTTATACATCACACACAGCTTCTGATAATGTCTTCAATATCAACATTGACAACTATGTCTTATCTACTTACTTATCTATCTAACTATTCTATCTATCCACCCATCTACCCATCTACCTTCCACCCATCAGCATATCTTTTATCAACACAGATATCCACATATACATACTTAGTGGAGATAACAACCATTCACTAGGTATGACAAATTGCATAATTCATCTCATTTATGACCAAGACAGATAGTAACAAAAGTGAGAATCATTTTATTTAAATAAGCTGCTGCTGCAACATGTAATACATATACTAAAGAGGAAATATTGGTGTAATAACCTCCACACACCCACCATCAAACTAAGAAAATAGCTGGGAATTACTAAGCTTGGTGATTTCAAGTATGATTCTTTTGAAAACAGTTTTTTTAAGCATTTTTATTTTGTTTCTATTTTTAAAAATTAATTTATTTTTATTTGTGATGGGGGGGAGTGGAAGAGAATGGACATGCCAGGGCCTCTAGCCACTGAAAGTGAACTCCAGATGCATGTGTCAACTTGTTCATCTGGCTTACATGGGACTGGAGAATCAAACCTGGGTCCTTAGGCTTTGCAGGCAAGTGTCTCAACCACTAAGCCATCTCTGCAGCCCTCGAAAACTCATTTAGAGCTCTATATCTTTGCACTGTTTATAAATTCTGTTCATCAGCACTCTAGCAGCATTTCAAAATTTGCATTTATTGGAAAAACTACCTCTGACCCCCACCCTGAGGAAGACTCTAAGTCTCCTGCTTAAGATGAGGCACGTGGGTTATTCGTGCCTGCATCCTTCCAGGTCACCACTGTCATACCTTATTATAGATAGAATAACTCACTGAGGATTGAAATTATTTTGATGTTTCATGTTGCCTCTTTATTTTAGAGAGAGAGAGAGAGAGAGAGAGAGAGAGAGATATCTCAGCCGCTGAAATCAAACGCTAGATGCTTGCACCCCCTAGTGCGCATATGCAACGTTGGGCTTGCCTCACCTTTGCGCATCTGGTTTATGTGGGATCTGGAGAGTTGAACACGGGTCCTTAGGCTTTGCAGGCAAGTGCCTTAACCGCTAAGCCATCTCTCCAGCCCTCATGTTGCCTTTTAAAATGATCTGTGCAGATGGTCAGAATGGTGCAGGGTTGACTATGTGGTAGTTTGAATGAGATAGTTTGAATGTTTAATTCTATAGACTCAGTCATTTTATTAAGTAGAAACTTTGTATGGAAAAATTATGGATTAGTACCATCCCCCTCCTTGCTCCTGTTCCATTGAGGGCTCTCATTTTTAAATATTTTATTTTTATTTATTTATTTGAAAGAGAGAGATACAGAAATAGGCAGGTAGAGAGAGAGAGGGAGAGAGAGAATGGGTGCCCCTAGCCCCTGCAAATGAACTCCAGGTGCTTGTGGCCCCTTGTGCAGCTGACTTACGTGGGTCCTGGGGAGTTGAACCTGGGTCCTTTGGCTTTGCAGGCAAGTGCCTTAACTGCTAAGTCATTTCTCCAGCACTGAGGACCTTCATTTTTAATTAAACTTCTTACTTGAGCTCCTAGCAGGCAGGTTGCTGTTAGAGCAGGTGTATGGAGCTGAGTCCAGTCCTACTAGGTGTATTCAGAACAGTTGGCTGTGATTTCTGTCTGCTGGGATCTATAGAAGGGAGCCAGCTTCTTCCACCTTTGATGGAACTTCCCCTGGATCTGTATTCCTGAAATAAACCCATTCCTTCCCTAAACTGTGTGTCTGGTTAGATGTTTGTCCTAGAAATGTGGAGCTGACTGCAACAGCTGGTGGTCAAAGTGGTACGGGTTCATTGTCAATCAAGCTTCCTAGTAGAACTGGGAGAAATGTGAGCAGGAGGCAGGCAGAGGTGGGAGGACAACCAAGTGGCTTAAAGCCATGGTTCTGTAACTCAGGGGATCATCACAATATCACAGAGGGTGGATGGAGCCCCGACTGCTGAGCTTCACTGTGCTGAAGGCTCATCTTCCTTGTCAACTTGGCTGGACTTGGAATTGCCTACGAGACCCACCTCTGGGTCTGTGTGTGAGGGTATTCTCAGAGAGGGTTAACTGAAGAAGGAAGACCCATTCTGAATTTAGATGACACCTTCCCAGGGGCTTAGGTCCTGGACTGAATGAAAACAAAAGATAACCAGCTGAGCGGCAGCATTCACTCCTGTGTGCTCCGTGACTGCAGACTCACGGTGACCAGCCACCTCAAGCTCCTGTCGCCATGCCATGATTGACTCTGTCCCTTAAGCTGTGAGCCAAGATAAATCCTTCCTCTCCGAAGTTGCTCTTGCCAAGTACTTTGTCACAACAATGAGAAAAGTAGCAAATACACCCACCCCGCAGGGTTTCTGAGTCCTATATCTGGGGTGGGAACCAAGAATGTGCACGTGCACGTCTAACCAGTGCCTGGGCGGGGTGGTGGCTTTGGCTGCTCAGGGTTCCCCACTTTGAAAACTGCTGGGGGTCGGAGAGGCTGGAGAACCTGAAATGTTGTGTCCCTAACATGGAACAGAGTTGGTTGCTGTGAGCCTCAGAAGGGACAAGAAGCAGGGCATTGCACTGAACAACTTGTTCCCAAAGATAAGATCCAGACTGGGTCAGCAGTGCATTCTATAACCTCAGCATTTGGGAGTGGGAGGCAGAAAGTGTGAGTGTCAGGCCCATCTGGCTTCACAGTGAGATCCTGTGTTAAAAAAAGGAAGGCTGGACAGATGGCTTAGTGGTTAAGGTGTATGCCCACAAAGCCTAAGGACCCCGGTTCAATTCTCTAGGTCCCACGTAAGGCAGATGCACATGGTGGCGCATGCATCTGGAGTTTGTTTGGAGTAGCTAGAGGTCCTGGTGCGCCCATTCTCACTCTTTCTCTCTCTCCCTTTCACTGTCATAAATAAATAAATAAATAAATAAATAAATAAGTAAATAAATAAATAAAATCTTTAAAAAAAGACAACTAGGTTGGGAAGAATGGTTAGGTAAAATTAGGCTGCACCCTGAAACATCTCTATCTCACCTTCCAATGCTAAAGGTCCATTGCGGAAGAAGTGGTGGAAAGAATGTAAGAGTCAAAGGAAAGGTAGGACTCCTTACAATGCACTCTTCCGGACACAAAATGGCCTGGATATCCATGACCTTGCAGTGCCTGACACTACCTACACAAGACTCATAATAAGAGAAGATGATGACATCAAAATAAGAGAAAGACTGATTGAGAGGGGGAGGGGATGTGATGGAGAGTGGAGTTGCGAAGGGGAAAGTGAGGGGGGATGAAATGATCATGGTTTATTGTCTATAATTATGGAAGCTGGCAATAAAAAGGATCAGGCTGCAGAAGTGGCAGAGTACTGCGTGTAATGGTGTGAATGTCAAATGGTGAGACACAGAAGCTAGGGAAATTGCACCAGCCTTTTTCCCTTCTTGTCCTTGTGAGGCCTAAGAAAGGAAAATGTGAATAAGGGTCAAATGAAGAAAAGTGAGAGTGAGTGAATGTATTTGATGGCAAACACCTGCAGAGAACCCGTCACCACACCCTCTGCACTCCTGAAACCACTGCCCCCCGCAGTGCCTTCAACCCAGTGGGGAAGCCGAGGTTTGCTAGCAGTCCCTGATGGTTCTTGTGGAAACAAATGACTGTCTTGGCTGCCACCAAAGCTCTGGGCTCCCCATACCGCATCCTGCCTTTCCCTCCCCAAGGTTGGGCATAATGCCAGGTTCTAAGGAGAAAGCAAGGTGCTGGGGCAGGCTGTCAGAAATATGGACCAGAGTGGAGTTAGCTTGAGCAGCAGAAGTGAGAACTGGGAAAAGCGAACAGGAGAAAGGAAGCTCTGAGAAAGAGAGAAATAAAGTCAGGGGTGAGGAGAGACAGAAGGTGTGTGCTTAGACTCCATAGAGGAAACTTAGTAAAGGAAGACACAGGGTTGATCTTGAGATTGCTTTAGAAGACACATTATAGGTGTTTGTTGTTGTTTTCTTTCTTTTTATTATTATTTATTATTATTTTTTTGGAGAGAGACACAGAGAGAGAGACAGAGAGAGAGAGAGAGAGAGAGAGTGAGAGAGAGGAAGACAGAGATGGGCGCGCCAGCAGTGTCTCAGCTGCTGTGAACGAAATCCAGATGTGTGTGCCCCCTTGTGGTCAAGTGCGGCATTGAGCCCTTGCGTCACTTTGCATCTGGCTAAACGTGGGACCTGGAGATTGGAACCTCTGGAGATTGGAACCAGTGTTCTTAGGCTTAGGAGGCAGGCGCCTTAACCGCTAAGCCATCTCTCCAGCCCTGTTGTTTTTTCTTTAGCAGTTGCATCTACTGTTAATCACCACCGAGATGACTGTACTCCAAGTATCTGTGGGTTATTGTTTTTGTGTGCTCATGCTATGTATGTATATGATGTATTTAAATGTATGGGTGCAGGCATGCCAAAATGTGAGTGTGGGGGTCAGAGGACAACCTCAGGGTGTTGGACCTCACTTTCTACCTTATTTGAGATAGGGCCTCTCTTGTTTTACCACTGGGAACTCCAGACTACCTGGCCTGTGAGCTTTGGGATTCTCCTAACTGTGCATCCTATTGCCATAGGCACACTGAGGTTACAAGTGTGTGTGTTACTTGCGACTGAGTTTATGTGGGTTCCAGGGATCAGTACTCTGGTGGGGTCAAGCTCTAGTCATCTCCCCAGACTGATGTGTACTGCCTTAAAAAGTTGTTTATTTTAAAATATTTTTTGCTTTTTTGAGAGAGAGAGAGAGAGAGAGAGAGAGAGAGAGAGAGAGAGAGAGAAAAAGAAAGTATGGATTTTCCCGGACCTCCCACCACTGCAAACAAACTCCAGATGCATGCACCACTTTGTACATCTGGTTTTATGTGGATACTAGAGAAGTGAACCTGGGTCTTATACTTTACATTCAAGAACCTTTAACCACTGAGCCATCTCTCCAGCTCCTTAAAAACACTTGTGTGTGTGTGTGTGTGTTTTGTTTTTTGTTTTGCTCATTAACTTGTCTTCCAGGCTTACTATGGTTGAAATGCTGACTGGCACGATCCCCAGGATGGCACTACTGGGAGGTGCTGTGTGTTTGCAGAAGGTGAGGCCTAGTGAGAGGTCCTTGGTCTTTGGGGGTGTGCCCTCAAAGGAGTCACTTTCTGTTTCTCTGCCTGGCTCCTGATGTAAGCAGTCTGCATGTGCTCCCATCATTGGCCATCTGTAACACCCATCAGAGGTCCCCTGATCCGTGACTGGAGCCTCCAAAACCATGAGTCTCTTCTCTGTATGGGTTAATTACTGCAGATATTTTATTACACTTACTGGAAGCTGACCAACACAGGACTAAGACCCTGATTTGGGGATGATCAACATTAACTTCTGGTCAATTACATTTTCTCAGAGCTCAAGCCTAACTGAAGAATGTCACTATGGAGAACAGGTGACAGACATTCTTTAAGCTTCATAGGGATGTTTATGTACAGCATCTTCTACTTAAACAAGATGTTACTTGGGGGGTAGGGGGATTGCTCAGTGGTTAAAGGTGCTTGCTTGCAAAGCCTAACAGCCCAAGTTTGATTCCCCAGTACTGACCTACAGCCAGACACACAAAGTGGCACATGCATTTGGAGTTCATTTGCTTTGGCAAGATGTCCTAGCATGCTATATTTATATTCTCTCTCTCTCTCCCCTCTCTCAAATACATTAATAAAAGTATTTATAAAACTTTCTTGAAAGCTGGATATTTTGTTTTGAGAAGACTAGTGTCCACACTCCTTTGGAATTTTACATAAAATGTATCCATTTTAGTTCTAAAAAACAAAGTGCTTTAATAAAGTTAAGCTCACTGATAAAGATACGAATATGGCTTATACCAAAACCTATGTTTAAAAATGCGTTTCTAGTGGGATAAAAAAAAATCCTTGTTCAATAACTAACATTTGCATATGAGTAAGGAGAAAAATTACTTTATTTATACCTATATGTTAAACCATTACTTCAATAAATTTCATATGCATCAAAAACTAAATATAAAACTTCAAACTAGAATGAAAAAAATAACAGTGGAATAAATATGTTTTTATTCAGGCTGTACAAGAGGGAAGCCAGATGGATAGTTTTGACTTACTTTTGACTCAGGAAACTTTCTGATTTTTAATTTGCAAAATGGAATCTGCAAGAAGTAAAGTAGCATAATGGGGAAATGAGCTAAATATAGCCATTAAAAGAACAAAATATTCTGAGTAGGAAGAGTGTTTGTTCAGGTAAATAAAAATCAAGTCCCAGGTGCCTCTTGCAAAAAGTGTAACCTTGTTGGGAATGAGAAAAATGCAAATGAAATGACCGTGTGGGTGATGCTGATATGTCAAATGCAAAAGTGGGGAAAGGGGAACAGTATGCACATGTCAATTATAATGAAATTAAAATGAAATATGCATGTAGTGTGCCACAGTCCTAGATGGAATCTGGCTTAATGATCACTAACTCCCCCAAAGATGCATAGATTTAGTATTAAAATAAAAACATGCATGGTGCCTCATTAAGTTAAATGCAAAACACAGACAGCCCCTCTTCCAGTTTTCGTTGGAAAGAAAACCCCTTCCTCACTCCTGTTTCCTGGCAGAAGGATCTTTCTTTAGAGCTTCTGCTTCTTGCCCAGTTGCAGACTCTCCACAGAGCTAGCCCATTGCTGAGATGCAACCACCCATCTCTGCTTTAAGCCAAGCTTTCCTTCCTGCCCTGAACCAGTGTTGATTCAAGATTCACACTTTCTCACTTGTTGGCCGGTCTGAGATGTCAAAGCCTGAGAGTAGAAAAATTATCAAGCTCACGGCAACTTCCTTGAGCTTGGCTATCTGGGCCTCCCACTTACCTCAGTTCTCAAATGGTTCACAAACTCAAGAGACTACAGTGGACTCCCAAATCCTGAATAATCTGGAGACTCGAGGGAAGGACTGGTTATTCCATCTCAGGTATTCCTGCATGATGTGTGCTGGGAGACATGGGAACAAGGCCCACATGATGTGTGTTTAGACATGGGAACATGCCCCCATGATGTGTGCTTAGACATGGGAACAAGGCCCACATGATGTGTGTTTAGACATGGGAACATACCCCACATGATATGTGCTTAGACATGGGAACATGCCCCCATGATGTGTGCTTAGACATGTGAACATACCCCACATGATGTGTGTTTAGACATGGGAACATGCCCCCATGATGTGTGCTTAGACATGGGAACATACCCCACATGATGTGAGCTTAGACATGGGAACATACCCCACATGATGTGTGCTTAGACATGGGAACATGTCCCACATGATATGGTCTTAGACATGGGAACATACCCCCATGATGTGTGCTTAGACATGGGAACACGCCCCACATGATATGGGCTTAGACATGGGAACATAACCCATGATGTGTGTTTAGACATGGGAACATGCCCCCATGATGTGTGCTTAGACATGGGAACATGCCCCCATGATGTGTGTTTAGACATGGGAACACACCCCACATGATGTGTGTTTAGACATGGGAACATACCCCCATGATGTGTGCTTAGACATGGGAACATGCCCCACATGATGTGTGTTTAGACATGTGAACATACCCCACATGATGTGTGTTTAGACATGGGAACATACCCCACATGATGTGTGTTTAGACATGGGAACATACCCCACATGATGTGTGTTTAGAGATGGGAAAATACCCCACATGATGTGTGTTTAGACATAGGAACATACCCCACATGATGTGTGCTTAGACATGGGAACATACCCCACATGATGTGTGCTTAGACATGGGAACATACCCCCATGATGTGTGCTTAGACATGGGAACATACCCCACATGATATGTGCTTAGACATGGGAACATACCGCGCATGATGTGTGCTTAGACATGGGAACATACCCCACATGATATGTGCTTAGACATGGGAACATACCGCGCATGATATGTGTTTAGACATGGGAACATGCCCCCATGATGTGTGCTTAGACATGGGAACATACCCCACATGATGTGTGCTTAGACATGGGAACATACCCCCATGATGTGTGTTTAGACATGGGAACATGCCCCACATGATGTGTGCTTAGACATGGGAATATACCCCACATGATGTGTGCTTAGACATGGGAACAAGCCCCACATGATGTGAGTTTAGACATGGGAATATGCCCCATGATGTGTGTTTAGACATGGGAACATACCCCACATGATGTGTGCTTAGACATGGGAACATACCCCACATGATGTGTGCTTAGATATGGGAACATACCCCACATGATGTGTTTAGACATGGGAACATGCCCCACATGATGTGTGCTTAGACATGGGAAAATACCCCACATGATGTGTGCTTAGACATGGGAACATACCCCACATGATGTGTGTTTAGACATGGGAACATACCCCACATGATATGTGTTTAGACATGGGAACATACCCCACATGATGTGTGCTTAGACATGGGAACATACCCCCATGATGTGTGTTTAGACATGGGAACATGCCCCATGATGTGTGTTTAGATTGGGAACATACCCCACATGATGTGTGCTTAGACATGGGAACATACCCCACATGATGTGTGCTTAGACATGGGAACATACCCCACATGATGTGTGCTTAGACATGGGAACATGCCCCACATGATGTGTGCTTAGACATGGGAACAAAACCCACATGATGTGTGCTTAGACATGGGAACAAAACCCACATGATGTGTGCTTATACATGGGAACATACCCCACATGATGTTTGCTTAGACATGGGAACATACCCCACATGATGTGTGCTTAGATATGGGAACATACCCCACATGATATGTGTTTAGACATGGGAACATGCCCCACATGATGTGTGCTTAGACATGGGAAAATACCCCACATGATGTGTGCTTAGACATGGGAACATACCCCACATGATGTGTGCTTAGACATGGGAACATGCCCCCATGATGTGTGTTTAGACATGGGAACATACCCCACATGATGTGTGTTTAGACATGGGAACATACCCCACATGATGTGTGTTTATACATGGGAACATACCCCACATGATATGTGTTTAGACATGGGAACATGCCCCACATGATGTGTGCTTAGACATGGGAACACACCCCCATGATGTGTGTTTAGACATGGGAACATGCCCCACATGTGTGCTTAGACATGGGAATATACCCCACATGATGTGTGTTTAGACATGGGAACATACCCCACATGATGTGTGTTTAGACATGGGAACATACCCCACATGATGTGTGCTTAGACATGGGAACTTACCCCACATGATGTGTGCTTAGACATGGGAACATGCCCCCATGATGTGTGCTTAGACATGGGAACATGCCCCACATGATGTGTGTTTAGACATGGGAACATGTCCCCATGATGTGTGTTTTGACATGGGAACATGCCCCACATGATGTATGCTTAGACATGGGAACATGCCCCCATGATGTGTGTTTAGACATGGGAACATGCCCCACATGATGTGTGTTTATACATGGGAACATACCCCACATGATGTGTGTTTAGACATGGGAACAAAACTCACATGATGTGTGCTTAGACATGGGAACATGCCCCACATGATGTGTGTTTAGACATGGGAACAAAACTCACATGATGTGTGCTTAGACATGGGAACATGCCCCAGATGATGTTTGTTTAGACATGGGAACATGCCCCCATGATGTGTGCTTAGACATGGGAACATACCCCACATGATGTGTGCTTAGACATGGGAAGAAAACCCATATGATGTGTGCTTAGACATGGGAACATACCCCACATGATGTGTGTTTAGACATGGGAACATGCCCCACATTATGTGTGCTTAGACATGGGAATATACCCCACATGATGTGTGCTTAGACATGAGAACATACCCCAAATGATGTGTGCTTAGACATGGGAACATGCCCCACATGATGTGTGTTTAGACATGGGAACATGCCCCCATGATGTGTGCTTAGACATGGGAACAAAACCCACATGATGTGTGCTTAGACATGGGAACATGCCCCCATGATGTGTGCTTAGACATGGGAACATACCCCACATGATATGTACTTAGACATGGGAACATACCCCACATGATGTGTGCTGGGAGACATGGGAACAAGCCCACTCCAACACTTGCAAATCAGCCTGAAATAACACAAGCCTAACAGCCAACATCTTACACTTAGATTGTTCTTGGATATAAAATAGCAAGAACTGTTTTCTTTTCTAATGTGTTTCTGATTTACTGTAGCTAAATAAGGTTTTAGATTTTAAAGTAAAAATCTGCTTTAAAAAGTTTTAGCATGGATCTAGAGTCTTGTAACCCTTATATAAAATGTCTCTGTTAACTGGGGATGGAGCTCAGTGTGATGGTTAAGTTTGTGTCAACTTGATCTGTTTAGGAGTCCACAGACATTCCTCTAAGTGTGTCTCTGAGGTTGCCTCTGGGAAGGATTAACTAAAAGAAGAATCCTTCCCCCACGGTGGGCGGCCCCTCTCAGAGGAGGGGGCTGGTTTATCTAATGAAGAGATGGCTTAGTAGTTAAGGCGCCTGCCTCCTAAGCCTAAGAACCTGGTTCCAATCTCCAGGTCCCACATTTAGCCAGATGCAGTGATGCAAGGGCGCAATGCCGCACTTGACCACAAGGGGGCGCACACATCTGGATTTCGTTCACAGCAGCTGAGACTGCTGGTGCACCCATCTCTATCTGTCTTCCTCTCCCTCTTTCTCTGTCTGTCTCTTCTATGTCTCTCTCCAAAATAAAAAAATAAAATAAAAAAAAGAAGCTCTGGGAAGAGAAGTATCCCTCTCCTCCCACCTGGCTGCTGGTGCTGCTGGCTGTTCTCTGCTTGGTGCTGGGTGCTTGCTGCTTGGTGCTTGCTGCTTTCCAGTGTGGACTGAAAAGCAGCGTCTCTCCAGGATGCCTCCAGGCCTTCAGTGCCAGATCGGGACTGCCGAGGCATCCAGCCTCGTGGAGTGAGCAGCTACCAGGTTCCTTGACTCTTGGGCCTGCAACCTGCTATTGCTGGACTGTGGTAAGCTAATCCAATACATTCCCTTTTAATACAACTCATTCTGTCTGTT
The DNA here is from genome assembly GCA_036365145.1 of Orientallactaga sibirica. Lineage (NCBI taxonomy): Eukaryota > Metazoa > Chordata > Mammalia > Rodentia > Dipodidae > Orientallactaga > Orientallactaga sibirica. The sequence goes on along the minus strand of JAEOAD010000463.1, from coordinate 7,421,394 downwards.
CTGTTCCTCTAGAGAACCCCGACGAATACACTCAGTGATAAAAGCCTCTGTACATGGGAGAAGGAAAGGAGGAAGACATCTTCCATGTCATGTTCTGTGCTGGACATTTTATTTATGACAGTAATGACAATGTCACTTCAAACACTGCTTCAGAAATTCGCCACATGCCAGGCTCCATGTTCATGTTCATTCACTCTTTTCTTTTCCTTCTCTTATCTCTTCCCTTCTCCTTCTTGCCCTCTCATCTATCATTTGACTATGACCCTAAACTCCCTCCCTCCCTCTCTCCCTTCCTCCCTCCACAAAGATGATACCAAAATTATCCTCACTGTATATAAAAAAAAGTGTACCCTGGAAGTAAGCACACACCACAAAGTCACCACGCTAGTAAGTGCTGAGTTAGCACCTGGCGATGTGCATGCATGTGAGATATTGCATTATGGGGACAAAACACCTGACCAAAAGTAGCTGATGGGAGGAAAGGGTTTATTTTGGCTCACAGTTCTGAGAGAAAAACTTCATGATGACAGGACAAAGTGTGGCATGAGCAGAGGCTGGGTGTCACTTCCTTTACAGCAGGTGGGAAATAGAAGAAGACTAAGTTGGACTCTGGCAAGGGGGAGCTGGCTATAATGCCCCAAAACTCGCCCCTAGCAACACACCTCCTCCAGCAATGTTCCACCTCCCAAGCTGCTGCCAGCTGGGGACCAAGCGCTCAAAACACACAAGTTTAGAGGAGACATCTCATTCAAACCACCACAGATATCCTTTACCCTTTCTTGAAATTTTAATTACTAAAAGATGACAAAAGAATATAACAATTCTTTATGTATATAAAAGAAGACACATAAGCTATGCATGCTGGTACCACCATGCCTGCAAATCTCAGCTGAGTCAGGAGGAACAAGGCCAACCTCAAAAGTATGACCCTGTCTCAAAGAATAAATAAAAAGACATGCCAACGTCACAGTAGACACTCAAATTCGGTTAACTGTGAGTCCTTGTAGTTCAGAATAATGAACATCGCAGAAACATTTGCATTTATCATTCCATTGTCAAGACAAATTATGTAAAGTGGCATGTGACAACTTAGATTGAAAACACTAGGAGGTGTTAGATAAACTGTATCCTTCTTGCTGATGCAAATGTGTTAGCATTTACACTTGCACTTGAACAAACTCAAACACATTTTAATTTGCAGATGATCACCAAGGGCTATAATTAATGTGAAATAAAAAAGCTAAGCCATCTATGTTGAAGCAAATAATTATCATTGTCAAGACATGAAAGGAGACAGATGCAAGTATCTGCCACCTGTCTTTTCCCTCAGAGATGGGCTGCTGTTGGGCTGGCTCTGGGCTCTCATTTTAGCTGCCTAGACATGCTCTTTGGCCAAACAAGGGCATCTTAGCAAGTGGCTGAAAATAAAGAACTAAATGGCTGGGCGTGGTGGTACACACCTTTAATCCCAGCACTTGGGAGGCAGAGGTAGGAAGATCACCATGAGTTCGAGGCCACCCTGAGACTACATAGTGAATTCCAGGTCAGCCTGAGCTAGAGTGAGACCCTACCTTGAAAAACAAAAACAAAAACACATGAACAAACAAAAAGAACTAAACAGTCATTTCTACAGACGTGACAGTAGTGGTATTGCCCCTCATCATAGTGGATCATACTGGGGATCCATGGCACATAGTCTGTCATCCATTTTTGATGCTACAGTACTTTTTACTACTAGAGTACTAAACCTACCCATTTACAGGTCAGAGCTGCCATTTTGTAGTCTAGATAGGCATTCTTTATCAACGACAGACTGTTTGAAAAATTTGTGGCTCAGTGGTTAAAGGTGCTTGCTCGCAAAGACTAACAGCCCAGGTTTGATTCTCTAGTACACACATAAAGCCAACCACAAAAAAGTGGCGCATGAAGCTGGCCGTGGTGGCGCACGCCTTTAATCCCAGCACTCAGGAGGCAGAGGTAGGAAGATCACTGTGAGTTCAAGGCCACCCTGAGACTACATAGTGAATTCCAGGTCAGCCTGAGCTAGAGTGAGACCCTACCTTGAAAAATAAGCAAACAGACAAAAAAAAAAAAAAAAAAAAAAAAAAAAAACAAACAAACAAACAAACAAACAAACAAACCACAAAAGAAAAGTGGTGCATGTGTCTGGAGATCATTTGCAGTGGCAGGAGGCCCTGGCACACCCATATTCTCTCTCTCTCTGATTCTCTTCCAAATAAATAAGTGAAACCATTTTAAAAAGAAAAAAGCTTACTAATACCAGTAGCCCTTCAAATCACCATAATCAGCAGCTAGAGAGATGGCTCAGCAGTTAAAGGGCCTTGCTTGCAAAGTCTGACAGCCCAGGTTCAATACCCCAGTACCCATATACAGCCAGATGCACAAACTTTGTTTGCAGGGGCAACAGGCCTTGGCTGGTCCATTCTCTCTCTCTCTCTAAGTAAATACATAAAATATTTAAAAAGCACAGAAATCATGACAATTAAAGCAACCAGTTGCTTCACAGTAAAATGATGCACTGCGGGTTGGAGAGACGGCTCAATGGAGGATTGAAGGAGAGATGGCTCAGCAGTTAAGGCACCTGTGTGCAAAGCCCGATGACCCAGGCAAGGCCCAAAGCCCAGTACCCACAGAAAGCCAGATGCACAAAGTAGTGCATGCATGTGGAGTTAGTTTGCAGTGGCTGGGGGCCCCGGTGTGCCTGCCTATTCTGTCTCTCTTCTCTCTCTCTCTCTCTCTCTCTCTCTGTTTGCAAGTAAATCAATCAATAAATAAATGAGATGCACTAACTAACAACAATTAACCAAGAGGTTTATTTTGTTTCTAAGTTCATATCTTGTTATTTTATTTTACCCAGTTTATTTTAGGTAACCTAAGGAGTTATTTTCTTTCTTCATTGTTTATTTGTGTGCGTGTGTGCACGTTCATGTGTGTGTGTGTGCGTGCACGTGTGAGTGAGGGCATGTGTGTGGAGGTCGAAGGACAACTCGTAGTTTGGTCCTTACCTGTCTGCCTCATTTGTGGCAGAGTTTCTCACTTGGATTCTCTCTCTGCATTTTCTATGACCCTCATTGTCTTTTTTTTTGGAAAATTCTCCTGCCTTCATCTTCCATCTCATCATCAGCCTCGGTGTCAGTATTCTGGGACTGTAAAAGCCCACCACAGCTTCTGTCAGTTTCTGTGAGGTCTGAGGAGTGAACTTGGTTTGGGGTACTCCGGCTTGTACTCCAGCAGTGTGTGCCTTATCCCCTTAAGGAGTTTATTGAAGAATTAAAGATTTAAATCTCAGAATTGAAATAGCTTCTTGACATTTGTCAGTTTTAAAGATTTACTCAAGTTAATTGAGTTTCTGGAGTTGCTGTGATTAGACTAAATGGTGTGATAGAGATTTTGGACAATTTTAAGCATGGAACATAGAAAGTAATACATTCGTATGAACCACTGTCTGTTGCTGAGTAGTAATGCTGTTTGATTCTTAAACACTAAAATTACCTTGAAAGTCTAATTCTCCTCAATTAGTTAATTAATTTTTACATTGTACTTGAGAAAACTCCAAAATATTTTAATTAATTTTTAAAACTATTTTTATTTTTATTTATTTATTTGAGAGAGGGAAAGTGGCAGAGTGACAGAGAGAGAGAGAGAGAGAGAGAGAGAGAGAGAGAGAGGGAGGATGGGTGCACCAGGGCTTCCAGCCACTGCAAACGAACTCCAGATGCATGCACCACCTTGTGCACCTGGCTTACGCGGGTCCTAGGGAACTGAACTGAGATCCTTTGGCTTTGCAGGCAAAGCCATCTCTCCAGACCTATTTTAATTAATTTTGAGACAGGGTCTGACTGTGAAACCCAGGTTGGCCTCAAACCCACAATCCTCTTGTCTCTGCTTCTTGAGTGGTAGAATTATAGATATGAGCCACTGTGCTGGCTTGAAAGTATTATTTAAAGCAAAACTACACGAACAAACAAATGAAAAATTATAGTAGCACTGTGGGCACATTTTTGTTCCCAGGGATGGGCAGTCACATCGCATGTGTGTGTGCATGCTTTCTGTACATCTGTCTGAAAGTAGCTGGGTATCACCAGGATTTCAGACAGACTTCAGCTTAATACTGAAAACCTAGTTAAAAGCCCATGGCTGGGGAGGTCATAAGCCTAGAGTGGAAACTACTGGTTTGGCTAAAGGGATATATTATGCCCATCAAACTGTCCTCTAAATATTCATGTTTATGCTCATATATTAATGCCACTCTCACTTTTGATTAGAGAAGCTTCTCTCTTCAGATGACATTGACCTCTGAGGTGATTCAACACTCACTGAAGTGGTGAGAAGTGACAGTGGAATGTCCACCACTAAGTGAGACACCTCCATCACACCCTCCAAGGCTCAGGAACCATTCCAGAAAAGGCACTTTAAAGAATGTAAGAGCCAAGGGAAGGGCCAGAGCGGCTTATAATATTGTCTTCCAGACATAAAGTGGCCTAGATTTACAGCCCCACCACAGCTGATGCTACCTACACAAGACAGGCAGAATAGGAAGGCAAAAATGATGACATCAAAATAGAAGAGACTAGTTGAAAAGAAGAAGGGATTTGGTGGAGGGGGGAGAAGGGAGGGGAAAGGGTGATAGGAGGAAATTATGATCGTGGTATATTGTCCATATGTAGGGAAGTTGTCAATAAAAGGTTTAAAAAAGCAGAAAGAGGGGCTGGAGAGATGGCTTAGCAGTTAAGGCGCTTGCCTGCAAAGCTAAAAGAGCCAGATTCAATTCCTCAGGACCCACGTAAGCCACATGCGCAAGGTGGCACATGCATCTGGAGTTTGTTTGCAGCAGCTGAAGTCCCTGGCACTTTCTCTCTCTCTCTCTGCTTCTTTTCTTTTGCTCTCAAGTAAATAAATAAATAAATAAATAAATAAATAAAATATATTAAAAATATTTTTAAAAGTAGAAAGAGGAGATCATCTTGCTCTTCCTGTCATTTTGATATCAAAGATACAGTGGGGACACTAAATAAGCATGAAATGAACAGAGAGGCAGTTTCTGTCACAGGCTGAAACTCACAGAATCACATAATGCTTATGCGAGGGACCTTTCATTAACAAGGAAGCCCAGCTGAGACTAGATTCCAAGATTTATTTATTTGAGAGAGAGAGAGAGAGAGAGAAAGAGAGAGAGAAGTGGATAGAGAGAGAACGGAAACACCAGAGCCTCTAGCCACTGCAAATGAACTCCAGACACATTTTGCAGGCAAGCACCTTAACTGTTAACCTATCTCTCCAACCCCAACATTCCAAGACTTTAAAGTTCTTAATTAAAGGACTTGAGGTCTAGTTCAGTGAAAAAGTGCTTGCTTAGCATGCACAAGGCCCTGAGTTCCATCCCTAGTACCTCCAAGGTCCCTAATGGCTGAAGTCGGGGGAGGGCAGCAGTAGGAACTTGCAATGTCCAAATTTAAGCAGCTGTTCCTCCAGCAGACATCTGCTGGCTACATGTGGGGGTTATTCAAGGTAACTAAAGTTTAAAATGTACTTTATCACTCAGACTAGCCCCATATTAAGTGCTCCATGACTACACAGGCCAGTGTCAACCACACTGGAGGGTACACAGCAGAACACAGTTCTAGAAAGTAGATTTGGAAATCTAAATGGGTCTAAAGGCTACGTGAAGGCAAGTCTGCTTTGTGATGGGGGTTAAAAGGATGTTGCTAGATTGGCCAACATCTCAGTAGTCCGAACTTGGAGGTGTTTCCCCAGTGGTAGAGGCCAGGAGCTCTGGGGAGATGATGTGCTTTAGAGCACGTGTGGCTGGCGAAGGTTTTGAGCAATGCTGGAAAGCCGTGAAGCTGAATGGTATGTGCACCGAGGAGTGGGAAGAGGAAGTGGGAAGCAACAAGTGCATCAAAGGAGTGAAGAACAGGGCGGGACGCATGTCTGGTGGGTGGCACGTGTCTCACAACAGTAGCTTTCTCTCTAGACAGCAGTCACCTAAGAGCTCACGCTGGACTGTTCCTTAGTCCTCCAACAACCCTATGAAAGGACAAGTAAGGGCCAGGATGGAGTTGAAGAGGGCGCCATTCCATGACATTCTCAGGGACACTAGGAGGGCCATTCAATGGTGGGAAAGCACCTGCAATCAAACAGGCTAGCGGCCAGGACTAGCAGGGGTGGGGATGGAAGGAGGGCACAGCCGTGGGCGGGTGCAGTCTGGGATCTTGGGTTTGTAGTCCATCAGAAAGCCAAGTCCAGAGAGGTCAAAAGATGTCCGCGACCTTCTACAGGTAAGAAACGAGGGAGTGGGGGGGGGGAGATGGACCCAGGCTCAGGTCTCCTGTGGGATCTACATGTTAGGGGTGGAGGTTTAATGTTCGTCGACATGTCTAACTCTGCACCAGCCGTGAGTAAAAGGAGTCTGGAAAGATTATTTCTCAGCTACAGGCAGCTTTTCTTTGACTGTCGATTAGCCTTCCCATGTTTGGTTGGCCTTGACATTACTTAGGTCAGTGCAATTCAGTGGTGGTAGAGTGATGAAACGGGGGATGCCACAAAACAAAACTCAGGGACCCTGTCCCGCCCCAAACTCACAGGAGGGGTCCTTATAGACAACTGCAAAGAATGGTATCAAGTGGGCGTTCCAACAGAACCCATATGGCCAGCATCTCTCAGGGAACTTGCCATAGTTGCAATATTTACACTCATGGAAAGGGGTCAACCACAGGATCTAGCGGTTATCTCTACCAACTCCTGAAAATTGCTCGTGAGAATAACTGTGAAGAGCCTTTGGGGCAAAGTGTTCTTGATATTAGAACAAGAGAACAAAAATATAGTCCTCTTTTGTTCCTCTGGGGACTGTGGTATGTGTGTATCAGATAGAGATGAGAAATAGATAGATAGATGATAGATAGATAGATAGATAGGTAGATAGATAGATAGAGGAATGATTGCAACTGCCTTGTTACCACAAGGTGTTGTAGCACGAATATGGCTTCTTTCAACTGTGTCATATTGCCCCGGCTGGCGGGGGTTCAACAAAGGGCTTGAGGGGAGGCTAATCCTGGATGGGGGACAAACAAGCACAAAGAAGGAAGCCCTGCCTCAGACTCCGGTCAAGGCTTCAAGTTTATTATTATCCATACAGAAGTATATATAGGGGAGGCAGGAAGAAGGTATATGGGCAAATGGAATTTATGGCTGCCAAATGGATTTTATGGCTACCAGATGTTTTGATTGATGAGGAGAGAGGGGCGGGGGGTCTTTTGAGTGATGGGCCTCACGGATGTTTACATGAATGTCTGTGTTGAGATCACAGGCAGGGCAGAGTTTCATCAATCCTGTTTGCTAAGATACATATCTTTAGGTTACACCTTGTTCTTATCTACATATCAAAGTAGGCTCTTTGGGAAGGCTTGATAATTCTCACAGTAATTCAGGAAACTGAAATCTAACAAAAGGTGGAGGCTTCTTCCTCCAAATGGCTGCAGTTTGGCTCAAGGTCCCCAATATCATATAGTTAATGGATTAACCAACCAACACTATACTTTGGGCTTATCATAAAAAAATTCCTCTCTGCCTAATTTCCTCCCTCCCTCCCTCCCTCCCTTCCTCTTTTCATTTCTTACTTCCTCCTCCACCCCTCCCTCCCTCATTCAATACATATTAAATGAAAATCAACAAACCCTGCCTTGTTTCCAGGCATTTGGGATACTTTAAAGGACAAATACCAAGGTTGCTGGCCTCGTGGATGTTCCAAATTTGCTTATTGTTTTAGACTTTGGTTGTTTGCATCTCGAGCATCATGGCTTACACCCTCTTGACTGAACATCAGATTCACAGGTAGTTGAACTGGAGCTACAATTAGATAGCATGGGTTCCGGGGACTGAACTTATGTCCTCATGCATGGGTGACACACACTCTACAAGCTGATCCATCTCCTTAGGCCTCAAGGGAATTTTTAATCCCTATTCTTTATTCTCTTTATTGTTTAAACCACTTCTCATCCATCTCCACTGGCTGCCTGTGACATTTTACAGCATATTTTGTTTAGAAAACCTAACTGAACAAGGGTAGGTAAGCCTTCTGCTCTGTGTGCTAAGGTGCTGTGCAAATGGTTCGATGTGGTGGATACTGAAAGCAAAGTCATTTTCACATAGTTACCACGAGTCACAGCTTCCTGAAGATGCCATTTGTAGGTGTGACATTAGAAGAGCTAAAAATGTGACAAACCACAGTGCAGAAAAGGTTGTGAGAAGCATTTCCCATAAATTTGAAGACTTTAAAAGTCTGTACACAGGAGAAACCAGATAAATGAGGGATTTCTGAAGGCCCAGGCCCACATTTATCTCCTCTAACACAGAGAAGAGTTTGCACTTCTGTTCTCAAAGATGATGACCTTTTAATTTAAATATCAGGCTAGAGGAGGGGGAATGAAAAACAATAGTCCATCCTGGGGCGCTTCTGTTTGTGTTGATAATTAAAATCATCACCCTCTGAAAGGTTGCCTCATCTGACTAAGATGAAAACACACTCCCAGATGCATCCCTTACTCACTGTGAAATGTCCTCTCTAATTCAATTCCAGTACATTCTGGAAGGTCATGCTGTTCGGCCCCACCAGTTCTATTTCTTCCTGGCAGGAGACGCACCCTCTTGACTTCCTTCCCCCCATACATAGGGTTATCTCTTCTCCCAGGACAACGGGATCTTTTGGAGGAACTGCAGTGCATCCACCATGTCACTGCAGGCTTCCACAAGAAGCGGGTAGAGCTGTGTGACACGTAGGTGGGATGTCATGTCATTCAGGGGCAGAGCTGGTCCCTCCCTTCTCATCCTTTCTTCCTTATAGGATGTACATTCACGGGAAGTGAACATACTTATTCTATATGCCACAAGTGGTATGAATATAGAACTGAAGTTTCAGAGGAAAACCTGGTGGTCAGAGTCATATCATGACTAGCACTGGTAACAAATATAACCTGTAAATACAGTGTTTTGTTAACTTGTAGGAATTATTTGTAATAAACACTAATTGAAATGTTTACTGAAGCTTCTCTGGTATCATTACACAGCTTTTCAGTATTCTTATACATTCCAAATGAAGCATAGAATTCTGGTCTTGGCAGGAGCTTCAAGAATCTGTGCTCACTGGCAGTGAGGAAGGTATGTTAGTCAGCTTCCCACTGCTATGACAAAATGCCTGAGAGAGATCAACTTACAAGGAGGAAAGGTTTATTCGGCTTGTAGTTTCAGAGATTTCCTTCCACTGTGTCTTGGTCCCGTGACATGGGGCCTGTGAAGCACAAAGCACATGGTGCGAGTGTGCAGAATTGCAAAGCTACTCCCCTCGGGCTGGCTAGGAAGCAGAGAAAAAGGAACAGGCTGAGGTCAGGTCCCCAAATTCCCTTTAAAGAGCCAGGTACAGTAATCTCATCACGTGGGAGGTGATGAGAGTTTGAGTTCTAGGCTAGCTTGTTCTCACACGTGTTTCAAACAAAAACAAACAAGCAAAAAGAATCCTTCAAGGACATTCTCCCAATGACCTTACTTCACTAGGCAGCACCCCTGGCTCCTCACCGGGTTTCATTATGTCTAAATAGCGGCAACATTTAAGGACCAAACTTTTAGTACATGAATCTCGGGGGACATTAAAGACCCCAACCACAATAGGAAATAAGTCAATAACCTCTTTGAACCTCAGCTGTTTCATCTCTACTTTGGAATGACAGTGACCTAGGGCCAATGAAGTCTCGAAGTATGAGAAATACTCTTACTATTTTACTAATGCATAGCTTCCTCCACAACATTGAGAAACATTATCTGAAAGTGAAGGCTTGCCATAATGTTGCATGTTTAAGGTTTCATGGATCATAAAGCTGTATGAGCAAGAGGGACCATTGTCCCCAGGCAGATAAATCATGTCATGAGAAGAAGAGCTATGATCCCATGTGTACATCTGTGGCTCATTCAGTGAGAGTTACCAACTATCAGCTATGTCCCAGGCATTGTTGTAGGCACTTGGGCCACACCCTTAGCAATCCAAAACGGCCATCCTGCCTGGTGATGCTGACTGTCAGTGATGAGAAACAGGCGAGGAAAAAAATTAACCCCCCAAATTTATTTCTATAAAGTAACCCAATTTATAGAATATGTCAGAAAGCAATAAGAGATAGAAAGACAAAGAAGCAAGAGAACAGTTTAAGAACTTGGGGAACGGGGTGACAGTTTTAAATATGGTGACACTAGGGTAAGTTTCATTGAGACAATGAAAGCAAGATTTGCAAGATGAGCGAGTTTATGGTTCTGTGCGGGGTGGGGTGGGCGTACTGGAAGAAGTTGTCAACGGAACCTCAAGGGCTAACAAGCATGGCTAGAATAAAGTTCAGGGGATGGAATTGGCAGAGATATGGAGGGAAGTAAAGCATACTCAGAGCACAGGGTAGATTGAGTGGAGCTTTGCAGGCTCTGCAGGAACGTAGAGTTTTCTAGGGTGAAGCAAGACGTCATTACAGGCTCTGAGCAGTGAGCTTTATGCTCTGATGACAGAAGTGAGAGATGCAAGTACAATGCAGGGGCTTAGAGAATGGAAGAGCTCGTGACACAGGGTACAAGTTATTTACACGTCATAGTAGGACTGAGTGTTAGAATGTGGGTGGCCATGCCAGTCTTCAGCCATGCGAAGGGTTCATCTAGGTCTCTTATGAGTCTTACCTGTATGGAGAGACCCTCCAGATTGGCTCATCTGAAAACACATCCCCATGCCCTATGCCCTAATTTTATCTCCTCGTTCTGTTGCTTGGTTTTCTTCAGATTGCTTGTCACACCTCATCAATATTCAATAGTTTATCCATGCCCATTTCCCCTCCTGTTTTATGCACTGGCACTGTAGCTACCTGTAACAGAGGTACCCATTGATTGATTGAATGAATGAATGGGCAAATGCTTGGGAACCTGAGAAAACCGTTTAATTAAACTTTAGTTTAATTCAGTTCTATTTTAAAGAAGCCAGTAGAATGAGAAGTAAACAAAAATTCTGTCTAACTATAGATTATTTCCCACTCCTGGCTAGCTTCTCACTTTTACTATTTTATTAATTTTAAAAGGTAGCGTACAAAGCAATGGGTTCTACTATGGCATCTTCATACATAAGTAGCAGATAGATGTGAATTATTGTTCTCATTTCTCCTCCCCCCACTGCCTCCCCAGTCTCCCTTCTGCTGGTTCCCTTCTTCTCCCCCAAATATCTCCTCCTTTGGCTTTCACATGTTCCATCACCCTCCCAAGGAAAGGACAGAAGTGAAAAATATGATAAGCAAAATGAACTATACTCAAAAAGACAAACTTCACGTTTTCTCTAATATGTGGAACCTAGATTTAAATTTTCATGTGTGCATGTCATGCGACATTTTTACTATTTAGACTGTTAATGGGTCACATCAATGTTCACATTGGGTCCTTCACAAAACAATTATAACCATATTATAGAAAAGTTGGAAGATGGGGAGAAAAGGAACTTTTAGTTTTAGAGCCTTATAACTACTATAAGTAATGAATTAAAATGTTACTTTTATTTGGTTTCCAGTATTTACCACATCCCACGGTCTTGTTATGTCTGAAATCAAGCTAATGCCTTTGCTTTTTAAACTTTGAGCCCAACTTTGCTTGGACTTAGAACTAGTGATTCTAGAAGGACACCAATAAAAAATTACAACTGAATGTTTTATTTCTAACACATTTGGTGAAATGAAGGACTTCTAGAAACATTTGTGATTCTTCCTAATTTCAAGCTCACATTTTGCCTGATTTGAATCCAGGATCATTGGGGATTCTAACCCACTAAGCAAAGCATCAAGGCTTTTTTTTTTTTTTTTCCCCGAGGTAGGGTCTCACTCTAGCCGAGGCTGATCTGGAATTCACTACATAGTTTCAGAGTGGCCTTAAACTCATGGTGATCCTCCTACCTCTACCTTGGATTAAAGTGCTTGGATTAAAGGTATGCACCACCACACCTGTCTCAAGCATCAAGAATTTTGAGAATGATTAGCGCTTATTAATTCTGAGTGCACTCTGCCCAAATAGCTGTGGACGTCAAATCTCTAAACATAGTTTCCTCCTATTCTTTCTGTGGGAAGCCCTGGTCCCCACTGACAAGAGGTCGCTTTTGCCTTTCCTCCAAGGCACTTATTATTAGGGTGCACGCCACGTTTCAGCCTGTGTGTGCTGACAGACAAACAGACGAAGCTGTGAACCAGGCATTCCTCACTGCCAGTGAACTCCTGAATGCTTGGTGTGGCCTTGGCAGACCTTATTCTCCGAAGCCTTCTCTTTCATTCCTTATGCAAGGCAACTTTTGCTCCAACAGTCTGTAACTTCTCTCGCAAATTACCCAGGCAACACTCCCTGAACGGGGTTAGGCGTAAAGAAGACAGTGAGAACTAAGAGTAAAAGGTATCCCCTGCCTCAGTGTATCGCTGAGGCATAACAGACATGCAAAGGTTTTGGAAGAAAAAAGGAGGCCGAGACAGCCTAGAAAGGGTTGCTCAGCTGGATCAGAAGGGGCACGGACTGTGGGCATAATGTTTATTTAAACACTTGGGTGCTTATTATATAACACTGTGCCTATAGTCAGGCATCTGCCTTCTCTCTTGGGAAATGAATATGGAAAAGGGGACTACGGATAGAAGCATGCACATGCAGATGCAGGTCGACTCGAGGGAGGCTTGGAGGACTGCACAGAAAGCAAGGCGTCGTAGAAGAATGACAACATTATGGATTCCTTCCCCCTGGAGAGGTTCAGCAACCGAGGACATTGTTTTCCAGTACATAGCCTTCCCCAGATGGAAGTGAGTAATGTGGCTCACCACAGGCACTCAGGGACCCCAGAGACTCAGATAATTAGAGAGCCTAGTTTGAAAGAGTACTGTGTTACATCCCTCCAGTGCCCCTTGCCACCGGGGCAGGATAAGAGTGGTGCCACTTTCTCCTTGCATTTCAGACTGGCAGTTTGTGCTAATACTTCAAAGCACCACTAAGAAAGCCCATTACAACGGTAGATGAAGTGACATGCAACGGGGGAGTGAGGCCCAGGGACTAAGACAGCGGAGTCAGGAAGTGGCACCAGGACCCAGAAACACAAACTGCCTCCAAGTAGTCAAATTCAAACTGAGCCTGTAGAAGACTGACAGATTTTAGTGTCACAATCTCAGAGGATGAACCTATGGGGTGGGCATCCTGTGAAGGAGAGTATTGAATGGTTCTGCCGAATCACACCGGTCTGAACAAGCAGACCCACACAGACAAGTGTTCCTGATGACCCAAAAGAGACCAGAAGCTTCAGTCTGCTGTCTCATATACAGCCCCAGGAGGCAGAATTTGGATATCATCTCCAATAAAAAGCAAGGCAAAAGGAAAAGGAGAAAGGAGTGAGTAGAGGAAGAGCACAAGCCAGCAAGCTCCTTCTGAAATAGCAAAACCTCTCAGAGAACAGGAGAGAAGGCTTGTCAGTAGAATGTGCACACCACTGCCCGTGTTCTCACCGCAAGAGAGCAGGCTGGGGAGATGGCTCAGCGGTTAAAGGTTCTTGCCCACAAAACCTGCTGGCCCTGTTTCCATTCACCAGTATCACCAAAAACCAAATGCACAAAGTGACACATGCATCTGGAGTTTGCTTACAGTGGCAAAAGGCCTTGAGAAAGGCCCATACTTCTTCAAATACATACATACATACTTAATAAATAAATTTCTTTTAAAAAGACATGGTATTTGCTTATTTACTTATGGTCACATGAACAGTCACTGCAAACATTGTTATCATTCAAAATACACATGGTTATAATCTTTCCACTTCATTTTTTTTCTATTCTGGGGAGACAGACTGTGGGAGAGGGGTACAAAATAACTCTGTTAAGATCCTAGATGGCTGTCGATTTTTCATATGTTCCTTGGGATTGCACAGAGCCTTCCTGAGCCTGAGCAACTGCATCCACCCCAGCTGTGTGTATTCACACACCCGCAGGCCCACCCCCGGGACCTACATCATTCCTAGAACAACATCACTTCTGTTAGCACGCCACGGTCTAAATCTAAAGCTGGGAGACGAGAGCTCTGTTTGCTTTCTTCTCATGCACCAATTGCCTGAGGAGCTCTCTGCTACATTCTCTTTTCTGCCAGAACCATAGGGAGTTTTGGTCCTGATAAGGGGACGTAGAAAACGAAGCACGACACCGAGAAATAAATGCACATCGAGAGTGCATCGTGGTTCCTTGGCCCATGGACAGTGGACTGTCTCTTACCTTTATCGTAGATTTCCTTCAAGACTCCCCGCTTGATCAGCTCCTCTCTGCTCTGCCGCATTGATATCTTCCTTTCCAGGGCTGCAAGCACAGCACAGAGCAGCAGGTGTGAATAAGTAACAACCACTTTCTTGTAATTCTTACACTAATGGATACAACACTGTGACGTATTAGAAAATATTCTATGCTTTGGCTGGAGACATGGATGAGCGGTTAAAGACACTGGTTTGTAAAGCCTGCTGGCCCAGGTTTGATTCCCCAGTACCCACATACAGCCAGATGCACAAAGAGGCACATGTGTCTGGAATCTGTCTGCAGTGGCAAGGGGCCCCAGGGTGCCTATTTTTTTCTCTCTCCCTGTCTCTCCACTCACAAATAAATACAAATATTCAGCAAAAGAAAATGATCTGTTTTTAATGGTAAGCGAATGATATCTATCAGTTAATAGTTTTGCTATCCTGATAAGCCTTTTCAGCGGGTTATTTTAACTCATCCATACAATGGTTGTGCTTCCTGTAAGATAGGTGCATTTACTGAACTTGATGTAACCCGGACATATGGAGGAGTTCTCTGTAGCAGGGGGTCCTGCACTTTGTCAGTCAGACTACTGAGTAAAGGAATCAAGATGGTGAGACAGACACATAGTCTGCTCTGGGCTCCCCCTCCAGGTGAAGTGTCTGCGGCAGGAGAGGAGGGCTCTAAGTCATATGCATGACCCTGAATGTGATGTGGTGGACCCTTGCAGGCAGTACTTACACTTTCCTGGTCTGATTCAGGGATGACTCTTCATGGAGATTTCCCTGCTTTTCAGTTATTAAAAAAAAATAGTAAGGTATGTAAATATCTCTTGAGAAGCACCCGTATATGGGGGTCTCCAGAGGACTAGCTGAGGGGTGGTATGTGGCCTCAAGGGAGGACCCCTCCGCCCACATCCATCTCTTCGGCTCCAGGTGGGCAAAGCCATGTGAGGAATGAGTGGTTCTTAAGCCAGGTGTGCTTCCAGCTGAGCCAGATGCACAACAAGTGGGACAGAGGAGGACGAGAACAGTGGGCATGATGGGAGCCGATGGAGCAGAAGTGGAGGGCAGGGTGGAGAAGCGTTTGTGTGGGCAGGGGTATGGGGAAATTGCTGCCGCACACCTGGGTTTCAGACTCTGGTGAATTCCGGGCTGGGGTGGGGGTGGATTGTCAGCATGAGAATGTCCCTCTCCTTTCGAAGCACAGTGACACAAGGGTGATAAAATATGGAAACTATTTTATGCAAATCACATGTAGATTAATTAGACAGAAACATGCACAACACCTCCACAGAATTTAGTCGGAAGAATATGAATTAGAACCGGAAAGCCAGAAGTGAACTCTGGATGGATGATTCTAATTCTGTCACACAGGAGCTCTCAGGGACCCCATTCAAGTTATGTTGCTGTTTCAAACGTCCAGAGAGGGTCTGCAACACCTTGACTGTGATTAAAAAAAGCCCTCAGGATTACTGTTAGGCACAGCTAGGATGACAACCCCTGATTATATATTTCAGAACTTACTAGTTTACAATATTTTATTCTCCTTGTCTTACAAGACAATGGATTAAGTGGAAGGAGGGAAGAAAGTAAATGTCAGGTTAGGTGGCACGTACTGAGAAGAATAATAAAAGAGACAGCAATCTCAACCCACGGAAGGGGGAGTCACAGGCCAGCTGTGTTGGTTAATCTTGAATGTCAGCTTGCCCGAACTGCAGTCACGGAGGAGACAAATCTCCCAGTGTGTCTGTGAAGGCATCTGGAGAGGTTTCACTGACTAGGGAAGAGCCACCCCGACGTAGCTGACGTGTTCCCAAGGGCTGAAGTTCTGAGTGAACGTCAAGGAAAAAGCGAGCTGAGCACCAGCATCTGTCAGTCTTTCTGTCTGTGGGCACAATGTGACCAGTCACGACATGGTCTTGCCACTGTGATAAACTGTGAGGCAAAAACAAACCCTCCCTTCTTTAATTTTTTTTAAATGTATTTTTGTCACAGTAACAAGAGAGGTAATTCCTCCAGAGGTCGTGCTATAAAGGCAGGTCTAGGAAGCACTGGAGTGGGGTTGTTTTGGAGTCAAAGAGCTTTCTGACCCATTCCAGATGCCCCACATGGAAGCAGGAGGGCACATGGCACTCTTCCTCCATGCATGAGATGGTTGGGGATGGCACCATGACTCCTCTGCCCAGCCTGCTCTGTCTGGAGGGTTTCCTTCTCAGCTTTAACTGAGCCTGAGACAAGATACACCCATCTTTGCAACTTCCCCTCAAAGATCTCCCCCGATCCCTTTTTAACTTATCAGTCTATTTCAGGGATCCTCCCTTCTGGACTGATTCACCCTCTTTCTTTCCCTCCCTCCTCCTCCCTCCCTCCCCCTCCTTCCCTCCCCTTCCTTCCCTCCCTCCTTCCTCCTCCCTCCTTTCCCTCCCTCCTCCCTTTCTTTCTTTCTTTCTTTCTTTCTTTCTTTCTTTCTTTCTTTCTTCTTTCTTTCTTCTATGGGAGGAAGAGTTAATTTTTGTTCAGTGTCAGGGTTCAGTCCACCATAGGAGGGGAAATGCTGATGGCAGGAGGGAGCATGAAGCAGCTGCTCACATTGTATCCACAGTCAGAAAGCAGACACAGATGAATCCTTTTACTCAGTTTGCTTCCTTCTTTCTCCCTCCCTTCCTCCTTTATTTATTTATTTGGAGGTAGGGTCTAACTCTAGTCTAGGCTGACCTGGAATTCACTCTGTAATCTGAGGATCTCAGGGTGGTCTCGAACTCACAGCCATCCTCCTTCCTCTACTTCCGGTGCCACCATGCTCGGCAATTTACTTCTTGTTTTGTTTTTCTTTTGGGGGCCTCACATGCCTTTCTTTTTAAAAATGTATTATTATTAACAACATATTTTGTATGGACACATCATGTCTTGATACCATCTTTTCCCTCGTCTCTGCCCCCATTCCCCTGGAACTCTCCTCAGTGGGGTTGCAGGTCTTCCCAATGGGGTTGTGGGTTATGCATTGTGGGAGCAGTAGTCAGTGTTTTTTGGGAGGGCAGTGCCTCTGGGCATGATGTCTCAACCTATGGCTCTTAAAATCTTTCCTCCCCCTCTTCCGCAAAATTCCCTGAGCCGTGGTGGGGGAGTTTTAAGTCAACTTTTGGACCAACTTACTCTTTCTTTTATGCTACTGTGTTATGCACATAATTCACTAATCAGCCTTTAATGAAAAGGAACTTAAATAGTTTCTTCTTCTTCTTCTTCTTTTTTTTAATAAACCTTGTTCCTATGAGCCTACTTGTTTAGGATCCTTGGGGGAAAATGCATAAAGGCTTTTCTCATTATGGAGCTAGAGGTATGGTTTATGGGAAGGGGGGATGCTATGTGTTCCCTGTACTGATGGCAGAAAGAAACTCATGTTTTATAACTTTTTAAATATTTTATTTTTATTTATTTGAGAGATAGAGAGCTATGAAGGGGTAGATAGAGAAAGATTGGGTGCGCCAGGGCCTCTAGCCACTGCAAACTCCAGACACATGTGTCACCTTGCGCATCTGACTTATGTGGGTCCTGGGGAATTGAACCTGGGTTCTGGGTCCTTTGGCTTTGCAGGCAAATGCCTTAACTGCTAAGCCATTTCTGCAGCACCCCCATGTTTTATAACTGTTTAAGATTGCTTAAAAAAATGAGGGATTGGGGAGAAAACAATATTGATACTAAAACAAGTCATTTGGTCCTACTAAGAGTTCCACAGCAGAGACCTGCATAGAGTTTGCTCTAGGAGAATCTGTCTCTGTTGAATTCCCTGCTCAACTGTCTTTAAATGGCAGTCTGAGGGGAGCAGAAGTATAAAGGGAAAAAGCAGTTGAGAAATGATGAAGTTTGTGGCAGCTCATTGAAGATTCCTTACTTTTGGTACTTAAAATAGTCAGCTTGCATGTAAAGTCTGTAGCTTTTATCCCTTAAAGTTTACAACTTCAGGGGAAGAGAAATTCAACTAGCAATGTACAGATGGTAAGCAGAATGTGCTTCCAGAACCTGAAACACGCCTCACTTCCCATCTGGTCTCACCAATGCCAGGGGTAGTTAGTATGATGCAACACCCATCGCCTAGAAAGACCCCAAACCTACACGTTAATATGATGCCGCTGCTGCTGGGTGTGGTGAGGCACGTCTGGAATCCAGTACTTGGGAGGCAGGGGTAGGAGGATTGAGAGGTCAAGGTCACCTTGGACTACAGAGCGAGACCTTTTCTTACAAAACTGAGAATGCAGCTCAGTGGCATGTAGGCAAGGGTATGGCCCTGATTAGGAGAACAGAGAAAAAAAAAAACAACTGGAGATTTTTCATTTCAAATGACCTCATGGCCAGGGCCAGTTGATCTTTCACAAGCACACAGATGAGAGAAGTTACAAGGTTATCAATCTAAATGCTAGGTTGAAAAAAAAGTAAAACAAAAACAAAAACAAACAAAAACAAACAAACTAGAACAAAGACTACAACTAAATGCTACTTCTTGCCAGTGTGGAATGATGAACACATTCAGCAAAGTCCTGTAAACCCCTAGGCAATGTGTGTGAGAAACACCGAATACTCTTTCTCTAACTGTGCCTTCAAGAGTGCTACCAATAACTAAATTTTTTTTTTTTTTTTTTTTGCCAATAACCCAGTTACTATCAGATAGAGAAGTTTTCAATTGATTATCCAAGGAAAGCTTACTGAATTATTAATTGAAAATGAAAAAAAAATTCTTGGGCAACTAAGGCCAAGTGACCCTCAAATCAGAGTTTGGCCAGGTGGAGCATTTTCCCATCGGCTACAGTCTGGAATGTGCACTCCCCCATAGGCGCATGTGTAGAAGGCATGGTTCCCAACTGGTCATGCTGATGGTGAGTGGTGGAACTGTTAGAAGGAGGAAGCTAATTAGAGGAATTTCGGAGACTGGGGCATGCCCTTGAAGGGACATTAGGAGCCCAGTATGCTCTCTTTCCCCCTGCTTCCTGGCCGCTATGACTTGAGCAGTTGTTGGCCATAAAGTGCCACCTCGCCACAAGCCCAGAGACATTGAGCCAAGCAACAGCACACTAGAATTTCTAAACCTGTCACCTTAGACAAGTAGGTCTTCATTTTAAGTTGATTTCATTTTTGTCACAGTAATGATAAACTAATAGACTCTCAAGAGATCTAAATTATATGAAAATCATATTAAAAGGATCTGAGTTGTAACTGTTCTTATCACCTGATTATGTGCCCGAGTCCTCACTGCTGTTCAGGGTCAGTTTGGCCAATGGCTCCTTCCATCTTGTTACAATAGGGACTTCAGCTGGAGTCTTGGTAGAGGATATAAAGACCCAATAGCCTGTCTCTCTGCTTTCTCTGGGACCTCATCAAAGGTCACATGGGGATTGGGGAGATGGGTTAGTGGTCCAGGCATTTGCCTGTGAAGCCTAAGGACCCAGGTTTGATTCCCCAGAACCCACATAAGCCAGATGCACAAAGTGGCATATGTATCTGGAGTTTGTTTGTAGTGGCTGGAGGTCCTGGCAGGCCCATTCTTTCCCCCTCTCTCTTTTTATCTGTCTCTTAAAGAAATAAAATTTAAAAAACAAAACCACGAAAGAGTCACATGGAGTCTTGACTATTCTGTGACTCAGCAGGGTTTTCTCCTCAGTTACTGATAAAGTATTTAGGTTACTTCCTAGTCCTGGCTCAGAGCTGAATTCCTTCCCTTTCTGTATGAAGGTCACCACAGCACTTTGGAAGTTCTCCTAATAAATGGCTTGGGTGGCACGTTCAGCGCTTCTCCAAAGTCCCGTGTCTGGAAGGCTTGGGGTACTCCTGGGAGGAACTGCAGTCTAGGTTTGATGAAATAAAACTAGACAAACATGGGCTGGAGAGATGACTTAGTGGTTAAGGCGCCTGCCTGCCAAACCTAAGAACACTCATTTGATTCTCCAAGTCCCACGTTTAGCCAGACACAAGTGATGCAAGGGCACAATGCTGCACTTGCCCACAAGGGGGTGCATGCTCCTGGAGTTCATTCACAGTGGCTGAGAGGCTGTTGGTACACCCATTCTCTCTCTCTCTGCCTCTTTCTCAAAACAAACAAACAAACAAACAAACAAACAAACAAACAACAACAACAACAAAAACTAGACAAACATGAACAAAATTTCTCATTGTCAAGGTGGTAACCAGAACATGGTACTTGTGTGAAACTAAGTAATTAGCTGGTTTAAGTCTTCATGGCTCATGAGGCCAGAGATGTGATTATTTACTGTTGATTGTGATCTGATTTAAGATATACTGCACACACTTCCCAAATTCTCTCTTTTAAAACAGTAAGTCCAAGAGGCACCCCAAGAAAAGACTCAGAGGATGAATTATTTGGGGAAATGTCACATGTCACTGGAGAACCATGTCCATAGCCCACTGCAGGCCCTGGGAGACAAAGAAAAGAAAGCGGGCTGGAGAGATGGCTTAGCAGTTAAGGCGCCTGCCTGCTAAGCCTAAGAACACGGTTCCAATCTCCAGGTCCCACGTTTAGCCAGATGCAAAGTGACGCAAGGGCGCAATGCCGCACTTGACCACAAGGGGGCGCACACATCTGGATTTCGTTCACAGCAGCTGAGAGACTGCTGGTGCGCCCACTTTCTATCTGTCTTCTTCTCCCTCTCTGTCTGTCTCTCTCTGTGTCTCTCTCCAAAAAAATAAAATAAAAAAGAAAAAAAAGAAATTAAAAAAAAAAAGAAAAGAAAGCAACTTAATCCTGCTCTGCCCAGTGTTTCTCCCCAGCACACAGGACAATGTGACCCTTTTTTGGAGTACTGTGAGACTTGTGCTCTGAGGAAAAGTCTCTCAGAGATACTGGTTTAGATAGCAGGTTGCAGAAAGTAAATGTGATATTCTATCACTTAAGAAAAAGACTTGTGAGGAGGTGAGTCGACTTAGCAGGGACATAGTCAGCTTTGTGTCTCCATGATCCATGTCAGTAAACTCAATCAGTGTTACCTTGGATCATAGACATCGAGGGAAAAGTTTGTGTTTATACTGGCCATTATTCCCTAAACACTACCATATAATAACTATTACTTAAGGATATTTCCACTGCATTGTGTAGTGTAAATCATTTAGCAATGGTGTCAAGTACACAGTAAGAGATGTATAAATTCTATGCAAATATGTTGTTTTGGTATATGGGACTTGTGGAGATAAGATGTCTGTGGATTTTGATACCTGTGGTAGTCCTGGAACCAAAGCTCTAAGGAGACCACAGGATGATGAGACAGGAAGGGGTAAAGCTCTTTCACAGAGAACTTTCCAGTAAATGTTTGAATCCGTCTCTGACTCAATCAAGAAAGTAACCCTGTGTTCCTATGGCCCCAGGGAAACTTCAGTTAGTGAGTGCCCTTGGCTAGGAGCTCAGCAAGGTGCTTGGTTCTCAGCTACCTTCCCCAGGAAGCAAAGGCAGAGAGTCTTGAACCTCCCGCAACTCAATTCCACAGAGCCTCTGCCTAATGCAACAGTTTCGGTTTTGTCATAATTGTTAGTAAATCTGTCTTTTGAAAAAATATTTTCTTTGAGAGAAAGAGGCAGAATATGTCTCTCTCTGTGTGTGTGTGTGTGTGTGTGTGTGTGTGTGTGTGTGAGAGAGAGGGAGAGAGAGAGACAGAGAGAGAGAGAGAGAGAGAGAGGGAGAATGGTTGCATGCCAGGGCCTCTAGCCACTGCAAACGAACTCTAGATGCATGTGCCACCATGTGCATCTGGCTTTATGTGGGTCCTGGGGACTGAAGCCTGGGTTTTTAGGCTTCTCAGGCAAGCACCTCAACTACTAAGCCATATCTCCAGCCCAAATCTGTCTTGTCTTTCCCTCCCTTCCTCCCTCCCTCCCTCCCTCCCTCCCTTCCTTCTTCTTCTTCTTTTTTATTTTTTTTTGCAAAATCTGTCTTTTGACAGTAATTCAGACAGTGTGATTTCCTCTGGAGTGACAGCATA
Organism: Orientallactaga sibirica; assembly: GCA_036365145.1. NCBI lineage: Eukaryota > Metazoa > Chordata > Mammalia > Rodentia > Dipodidae > Orientallactaga > Orientallactaga sibirica. The sequence continues at coordinate 7,399,098 of JAEOAD010000463.1, read as the reverse complement.
TGAAACCAGACCATGTTGTTCACATAGGGGGAGGCTGTTTGTTTTTCATTTTGCTATTGGAGGATTCCAGCCAGGTCCTGAACATGTGTATGAAGACAGGGAGGGGAGACTCAGTGTACAAAAGTACACTGAGCTGTGGAGAACACATATATCATGAATTTTGATTGCTCCTTCAGAACAGAACTAGCCAGCTGCAAAAGCACTTGGAGGCTAAGTTGGAAAATATGATTATGGGCTAGATATTAAATCATATTAGGAATTATTCTTAGTTTCCCTTACAAAAGAATGGTCTTGTTATACAAGATATGTTTGTTACTTCTGTTTTTAGAGATGCATGAAAAGAGGTCTGTAATTTACAGTAAACACCAGAAAATGAGCAGCGACTACAGTTAAAGCTTAGTACCTGTTAGATGGCCATTATGAAACCCGTTTGCCTTCTCTTATGTTTGACAATTCTCACAACAAGAAGTAAACACAGAAACGAATGAATCTTACAAACAATGTTGAATGAGAAAAGCAAAACCAAGGAACATACATGTATGAAGTTCAAAATGGGCAAAAAGAGCTGGAGAGATGGCTTAGCGGTTAAGGTGCATGCCTGCGAAGCCTAAGAACCCCGGTTTGATTCTCCAGGTCCCATGTAAGCCAGATGCACAAGGGGGTGCACACATCTGGAGTTCATTTGCAGTGACTAGAGGCCCTGGCATGCCCATTCTCTCCCTTCCTCTCTCTACATCCCTCTCTCTGACTCTGTGGTAGTTTGAATAGATGTCCCCCAATATATTCAGTGTTATCAGTTTATAGTTTGCATCTGCAGCCACCTGGCTGGAGGCAGTGTCACTGGGTGGATCTTAAGGTGTGGTGGTGGGTTTAGGATTTCAATCTAAAGAGATGCACAGTGTGCCGAGCGGGAGTTCCTGAGGTGTGCTGTGCTGTGTGGCTTGTGGCTTTGCTCTCTGTGTTTGGACCTGTGAAGACAGGCCAGCTTCTTCTGCCATTATGGAACTTCCCCTGGATCTGTAAGCTTCAATAAATAATATCTCTTCCTCCATAACTGTGCCTGGTCTGGAAGTTCATCTCAGCGACCCTGAAGCTGTCTGTTACAGACTCATAAATAAACAAATGGGCAAAAAAAAGTTCAAAATGGGCAAAAAATAAAAACATGGCTTAGTGCTCCATCTCGCTAAAGCTAGGCTATGATTTACAATAAGAATCAGGCCAGGGGCCAGAGGCTACCTCTTGTGGGGAGGGGCCCTGACACCCGACACGTACATTAACAGACTTCCAAATACTGGCAATATTTCACTTTTGTGAATTAGGCTGTGGTCCCATGGTTCACTTTGTGACACGCTCATAAATTGCATATGGGTGTTTTACTTCCCAACAAAAACTTTCAAAGGCCATTCTTACTGACTCAGCTTCTCTTTGTACCTTTGCAAGAGTCTCCAAAAGAGAATAAAACAGTATGCAGTCGCCATATAATGAAACCACGCAGTTGGCCAGTGAACTAACTCCCATTGATGCTTCTAAGGCAACAAATGCCACAATCTGCCTTTTCTTGGTCATTTCTTCAAGTAGGTCAGACAAGAGTCTGGAAGGGCTGTTCTCAGTATCCACTTCATCTTTTCTCCAAGTCTCCAGGGAACTTGATGGGGCCTGAATTTGTGGGTTAAGAAAGCTAGCAAAAAGTTTCAGAAATGAGTAATTTCATAGAAAATTCTGAATTTGGAAAACAGGATGGATTATTCTTGGAGTCCACCCTTAAAGTGACAAATCAGAAGCAACTGAGTGGAGACAGTTCCACAAGGACCAGGCAACACACTCATGAGAATGCACCATGGGGAGGTTATGCTACAATGTGCTGCTTCTACTTTGCATGGTGTGTTTGCGTGTGTGTGTGTTTACGTTGGTGCCACAGTGGGTGGATGGAGGTTAGAGGGTATCCTCAGATGTTCTCAACCTCCTCCTTGTTTTTCTGGCAGGATCTCTTGTTCACCGCTGTGTTTATTAGGCTAGGTGGCCCACTGGCTATAGCTCTGGCTTTTTATGTGGGTTTTGAAGAGTTGAATTCTGGTCCTTGTGCTTGAGCGGCAAGCACTTCATCCACTAAGCCATCTCCTCAACCTTCATGCCAATCAGGATAGGAAGCTTTTTATTCAATTCTCACAGGATATGCGTTGTGGTAATTCTTCTCCATTTACTGACCCCGACTTAAGAAAACGTAGATCTGCACAAGAATTCATGTGAAATTCCCTTTACAACCTTCAGTTTGTTCTTTCATGTTATAGATCTGTGACCACGACAAGCTTTTCCATTAACTGTGACACAGGTGGCCCTGCAGTGACAGGGTTGTAAAGTGATGGGAGTGTGATGGAAGAGATGAAGGCTTGCAGCTTTGGGGCTGGCTTACATTGCTTGTAAAAGCATGTCATAACATCTATTTTTTTCCTTTTTGGAACTGTATACTTCACATTTCCTCTGTGGCCTCTAATACTTTCCCCCGGAATAAAAAAAAACAGTCACTGATTAATGGCCAGTTAAGTGAGTTTAGCATTCCACATAGAGTGAGCATGATGCTGTAGTGTATTCCTCTGGCCACCTAATTGTCATTGGTCACTTGGTGATAGTAGTACATTGCCTCAAACACCACAGAATGGATATCTGACATTCTGCCCACGGCAGCTTTATATCCCAGTAACTACCTGTTAGCCAAAACAGAACAGAGCCCTTGTTCAAAGGGTCAACTTGTGCCAAGTTCATGTGCATAAGCTTGTCTCTTTTTCTGCTTGCTCTGTCAGATTCCGGTGGTTAGCTCTGATCTTCTGTACTGTGCAGAAATCTTGAAGGTAGTATTGAGATTCTGGGGGCTTTCAAATATTATTTCTCAGACTCTTTTTAAAATTTATTTGAGAGAGATAAAGAGGGAGGGGGATTATGGGTGTGCCAGGGCCTCCAGCCACTGCAAATGAACTCCAGATGCACATTCTACTTGTGTATCTGGCTTACGTGGGTACTGGAGAATTGAACCTGGGTCCTTGGGTTTTGCAGGCAATTGTCTTAACTGCTAAGCCATCTCTCCAGCCTGATCGGGCTCTTTATAGACTGAATGATAGAAGCATTTTGTTTGCTTTATGAGAATCTTCTGGTGCTGAGGTTTTGTGCATGTTAAACACACACCCTGCCACTCAGCTACACTCTAACCTGGCTGAAGGGTTTTATTTATCTACTGTCAAGACTAAAGTCTGCTAATAATTATGAACCACAACATTTAAAAACCATAACTATACATAGTTTATGTCATATATCTGACCTGACAAATATTTTGCTTGAAAGAGGCAATAACTTACGTGAAGGTTTTATGTTGTCCTATGGTCACCATGGTAACTCTATCCATCAGCAAACATGTGCCATGTTCTTTCCATGTAGTGCTGTAAGTTAGTTTCACAATAATCGCAGAAAGCTAGTACTCTTACCTCCAAACAACATATTAGGTGATGTTAAGTAAACTGCCCCAGGGGCAGAGCTGAACTTGAACCCAGGCTGTGTGATTCCAGTGTATGAATACCTAAGCACGCAGTAACATGTTCCTCCTAAGGTTTGACGAGCTAGGACTATGCCCTACAGTGTGTCACACCTCTCTGCAAGTGGACACACTTGCACAGATATGACACAGCTCAGTTAGGTAGCTGCTTGCTGAATCCTAGGCAGAGGTTTATGGCATGGGGTGTGAGTCTGCTTGACTGGCTATAAAAAATACCACCGACTGTTTAAATAGCAGAAGCTTATTTTCTCTTGCATCTGGAGGCCACGTGTCCAAGATCATAATGGCACCAATCCCACTGGATTGGGACCCCACCCTATCTCATTTAACTCTCCTGGGATGTACCAAATGTATCCATTCTATTCGTTAGGGCTTCAACATAGAGATTTTGAATTTACACCTCCAGTTCATAGCACTTGTGAACTGTGGTCACTTCTTTTTTAAGATAGAGAGAAAAGGCCTGGAGAGATGGCTTAGCAGTTAAGCGCTTGCCTGTGAAGCCTAAGGACCCTGGTTTGAGGCTCAATTCCCCAGGACCCACGTAAGCCAGATGCACAAGGGGGTTCATGCATCTGGAGTTCATTTGCAGTGGCTGGAGGCCCTGGCGCACCCATTCTCTCTCTCTCTGCCTCTTTCTCTCTCTGTAACTCAAATAAATTTAAAAAATATTTTTTAAGAGAGAGAGAGAGAGAGAGAGAGAGAAAATGGGTGTGCCAGGGCCTTCAGCAGCTGCAAAACAACTCCAGATGTGTGCGCCCCCTTGTGCACATGGGCGACATTGCACGCTTGCATCACTGTGTCTGGCTTACATGGGCTCTTGGGCTTCTCAGGAAAATGTCTTAACTGCTAAGCCATCTCTCCAGCTCTGTGGTCACTTCTTAATTCTGATAGGTTTTGTTACTGAATGAGGTTGTATATATGAAGACCAAGTTTACTGTCTGCACGTGAAGGTCAGTAATCTGTAACTGCTATTCAGGTGGAGGAGTCCTAGCTCAAAATGCCTGGGAGCAGAAGTGTATGGGTTTTGATGAGTTGGATTGCTCACATATACAGACGAGCCATCTTGGGGACTGGGCTCATCTACATATACAGTTCTTTTATGTTCCATATACACCTTAGACACACAGCCTGAAAGTAATCTTAAACAACAACATTAATGCACCTGCACCTTGACTGTCACTCATCCTTTGAGGTCAGGTGTGGAATTCCTGCTTGTGGTATAAAGTTTACAATTTTGGAACACTTCAGAGTTTGGGCTTTCAGGATGGGGATGCTCACCCTCTGTGAGAACTCTCCCATGTTAGAGCGACGCTAAACTATCCAGGGAAATAAAGAGCTATGCATTTCTAGTTTCACTGTTTAGCTCTGATAAAGTAATGCACACGTTTGAGGAGGGTGATAGCGGCCCTGCTCTTGCTCAGCAGTCCTTGCAGGTGTGAGTCTACATGTGATGTGCTATCGATACTGGTGGAGAGGCACTGACTTTACCCCAAAGCAGAATGGGAACAGAGCTGCTTCTTAAAAACTAATCATTTGGACTTGCCGGATGTGGTGGTGCACACCTTTAATCCCAGCACTCGGGACGCAGAGGTAGGAAGATTGCCATGAGTTTGAGGCCACCCTGAGACTACATAGTGAATTCCAGGTCAGCCTGGGCTGGACCAAGACCCTACCTTGGAAACCAAAAAAATAAAATAATAATAATAACAATAATTTGGGTAGCCACTGATCTGTAGTCCCTGCTTCACGCAGTAGTGACATGACTTGTGCTGGGTGGCTGTGCACACCTGGTGTTGTCACTGACCCACACCCGCTCCACACCGTTTTGGTCCCAGTAGCCTCACAGCTACCCTCGGCATCTACTCGTATACATCTTAGTTCTTCAAGTGCCTTTGTTATTTCTGGTCATCTGAATTTCTGCACATATGGTAGAATAAGCTTGGCAATTTCTATTATTAAAAAAATCCTCTCGGAGTTTTGATCAAAACTGTAGTGAGGGCTGGGGAAATGACATAGTGGTTAAAGCGCTTGCCTGCGAAGTCAAAGGTTTGATTCCTCAGAACCCACATAAACCTGGTGCACAAGGGGGCACACACACTGGGGTTCATTTGCAGTGGCCAGAGGCCCTGACATGCCCATTTTTTTTTCTCTCTCTCCCTGCCTATATCTCTCTCTCAAATAAATAAAAATAAAAACAAAAACTGTAGTGAATCAAGATATAATTTTGGGGCGGCCCATTTGAATTTTCCAGTCCAGGAATATGACATATGTTATTATAAGCTAAGCCATCTCTCCAGCCCATAAGTGATATTTAAAATGGTTTCACCATATGCTACCAGATAGACTTTGGTCTGTCAGTCTATGTGGGAATTGGCTATAGGACTCCCAGGCACTATATCCTTATTTCTCTCTCTCATCTCCCTCCCTTTCATTAATAAAAAACTGATGCAGTATTTGCAGTCGCCTGTGTACGTCCTCTCACATAGCTTGCATCATTGCTAGACGACTTACCAAGCCGGCACCACGTAAACATTATGTAGTTGTTATACTAGGTTGCTTGGGGAATAAGGACAAGAAAGCTGGTTTGTGTGTTTTTAGTACAGAGATGATTCCTTTTCTTAAGTGTTTTCTTCGCAGTTGATTGAGTTCATGGACAAGGAGCCCACATATGGGGGAGCAGGTGCTGTCCGTGTTCACTTTTTATATTTCTTTATTTTCAAAGACAGAGAGAGAGAGAGAGGAGATAAGACAGAGAGAATGGGCACACCAGGATCTCCAGCCACTGCAAACCAACTCAATATGCATGCACCCCCTTGTGCATCTGGCTTATGTGGGTACTGGGGAATGGAAATTGGGTCCTTTGGCTTTGCAAGCAAGTTCCTTAACCGCTAAGCCATCTCTCCAGCTCCTATGTTTACTTTTTATATAGAGACATTCTTATACTCACTTTTTTCTTACTGCTTATCAAATTTTATTTTATCTTCTTGTTGCCTAATTTTTTTCTCTAAAAGACACAAATGAGTGTTTATTTATTGCTTTGAGTCTTTAAACCTCTTACTAACCTTTCTTTATAGGGCTGGGTAGGCCCTCTATTGCCCTTTCTAATCTTGGGAGGGGTGTATCTTTCACTACTTTACAATCTGCTGTGGAATTTACTTGATTATTTATTTCTTGATATCTTATGTCAAAGCTTAGATACTCTTTTCTATTTCTACTTTACTTAAAGCTTTGGTGAATGTTGACTTTTATTAGATGTTTTGTTGTTTTTATTTTTTCAAAAATATTTTAAAACTTATTTTATTTGTAAGAGAGACAGAGGGGGAGAATGAGAGAGAGATAGATAGAGAGAGAGAGAGAAAGAGAGAAAGAGAGAAAGAGAGAAAGAGAGAGAGAGAGCATGCCACTGCAGCTGAACTCCAGACACATGCTCCATCTTGTGCATCTGGCTTATAAGGGTCCTGGGAAATCGAATTTCAGTCCTTTGGCTTTGCAGGCAAACATCTTAACCGCTAAGCCATCTGTACAGTCTAACTTTTATTAGATTTTTATCTGCATCCATGAATAGATCATAAGGTCTTTCTTTTTTTTTCTTCTGCTAACAGGTAAATAATAATCAATTTTGAGCATTCACAATACCAAGCTAATCTAATTATGATATATTATTGGATTCAATTTCTTTATATTGTATAGAAGATTCTTGCTTATGTACTGAGTATTAGCCTGCATTTTTCTTTTTTTAAAATTTTTAAAATTATTTTTTATTTATTTTTGGAGAGAGAGACAGAGAGAGATAGACAGAGAGGGAGAGGGAAACAGAAATGGGTGCGCCAGCAGTCTCTCAGCTGCTGTGAACAAAATCCAGATGCGTGCACCCCTTGTGGTTAAGTGTGGCATTGCGCCCTTGCCTCACTTTGCATCTGGCTAAACGTGGGACCTGGAGATTGGAACCGTTGGACATTGGAACCAGCGTTCTTAGGCTTAGCAGGCAGGCGCCTTAGCTGCTAAGCCATCTCTCCAGTCCAGCCTGCATTTTTCTTATCTTTATTGTGTTACTATACCAAGTTAGCCTTTTGAAACAAGTCAGTTTGTATCAGACTGATATTCATCTTTCTTAAATATTTCAAAGAATTCATTAGTGAAGCCATCTGGGCCTCGCATCCTCTTTTGGGGCAGTTTTTTTTCTCTTATCTTACCAGCACAATTTGTGCAACAGATACAGTAGGTGCTATGTTTTCTATTTCTTTTAAAAACTGTTTAAAACTATATTTTTATTGTAAAAAGACCTTTCAAATTTAATTATCATATTCTGAACACAAACCATAGTCTACCTTCTTTTCTCTGCCTTTTCCTTTTACTTGAAAATCTGCTTTGATCAGACCCAGCATCTGTTCTGGCTGTACTTTCCTTATACGTTCATCATCCAGTATGGCCAAATACCCATTGCCTTCATGCAGGAGAACTGAATTTGTAATGTGCACTAGGGCACTGCCTACAATCCATGGGGAAAAAATCCTGGAATATTTAAGAGGAAGGTCTATGAATCAAACACTTACTCCAAGGGCCATGTAAAACGCATGCACACTGTACTCCAAGAAGGCAGGAATCTCATCATGCATGTACACGGAAGGCAGGGTGAGAGCAATCTCATCATGTAGGTACACGGAAGGCAGGGGAAGAGGAATCTCACCACACGTGTACACGGAAGGCAGGGTGAGAGCAATCTCACCACGTATGTACATGGAAGGCAGGGGAAGAGGAATCTCACCACACGTGTACACGGAAGGCTGGGGAAGAGGAATCTCACCACACGTGTACACGGAAGGCAGGGGAAGAGGAATCTCACCACACGTGTACACGGAAGGCTGGGGAAGAGGAATCTCACCACGTATGTACACGGAAGGCAGGGGAAGAGGAATCTCACCACACATGTACATGGAAGGCTGGGGAAGAGGAATCTCACCACACGTGTACATGGAAGGCTGGGGAAGAGGAATCTCAACACGTATGTACACAGAAGGCAGGGGAAGAGGAATCTCACCACATGTGTACACGGAAGGCAGTGGAAGAGGAATCTCACTATGTATGTACACGGAAGGCAGGCGAAGAGGAATCTCACCACACGTGTACACGGAAGGCAGGGGAAGAGGAATCTCACCACACGTGTACATGGAAGGCTGGGGAAGAGGAATCTCACCACATATGTACACGGAATGCTGGGTGAGAGCAATCTCACCACACGTGTACACGGAAGGCAGGGGAAGAGGAATCTCACCACGTATGTACACAGAAGGCAGGGGAAGAGGAATCTCAACACATATGTACACGGAAGGCAGGGGAAGAGCAATCTCACCACACGTGTACATGGAAGGCAGGGGAAGAGGAATCTCACCACACGTGTACACGGAAGGCAGGGGAAGAGGAATCTCACCACACGTGTACATGGAAGGCTGGGGAAGAGGAATCTCACCACACGTGTACATGGAAGACTGGGGAAGAGGAATCTCACCACACATGTACATGGAAGGCTGGGGAAGAGCAAGCAGGGATCCATGCTTTCCTGATGGCTGTCCTGGTCGAATCCCACCAGTCCTCCCTCCTAGCCAGCGGTATACTGACCTTTCAGTGGATGTTCTGATCTAGCTCATCTCTCATGAGTGTCACCCCAGGTTTTCTGACGGGCGTTTCTGCGCCGTCTCTGAGGTGTATGTAGCATGCACAGTGTTCTCAAATAAAAAGAAGAGAAATCATCTTCTTTTCTTTGCTTGGAATGGTTTTCTTTTTCTTTTGCCTGGGGATGTGTGGTGTGCATGCACGTGTGTCTGTGTTTGTATATGTGTGGGTACATGTGTGTGGAGGCCAGAGGTTGACACCGGGTACCTTCATCAATCACTCTCCACCTTTGTTTTGTTTTCAGACAGGCTCTCTCGCTGAGTCTGGAGCTCACTGACTAGGCTAGACTCGCTAAGTCTCAGGCATCCTCCTGTCTCTGCCTTTTCAGCACGGGATTACAGTTGCCTGACAGCATGTTTTGTATTTTACATAGGTGCCGGGGATCTGAACTCATGTCTTCATGCTTTTGAAGCAACCATGTTACCAACTGAGCCATCTCCTCAGTCAGAGTGAGTTTTTTAAAAAAATTATTTATTCATTTATTTGCAATGAGAGAGAGAAATAGAGAGAGAGAGAGAGAGAGAGAGAGAGAGAGAGAGAGAATGGGTACACCAGGGCCTTCTGCCACTGCAAACAAACTCCAGACATGTACCACTTTGTGTACCTGGCTTTATATGGGTACTGGGGAATCGAATCCACATGGTTAGGCTTTGCAAACAGTGCCTTTAACTGCTGAGACACCTCTCCAGCCCCTGGAGTGACTTTTTTAAAAAATTAATTAATTAATTTATTTGCAAGCAGAGAGAGAGATAGAAGAGAGGCAGACAGAAAGAATGGGTACGCCAGGGCCTCTAGCCACTGCAAACGAACTCCAGATGCGTGTGCCCCTTGTGCTTACGTGGGTCCTGGAGAATTGAACTGGGATCCTTTGGCTTCGCAGGCAAACGCCTTAACCACTAAGCCATTTCTCCAGCCCCTGGAGTGACTTATTTTTATTTTTATTTATTTATTTTTTAAACTAAGCTTTTAGTTTTAATATTTTATTATTTATTTATTTATTGGAGTGACTTTTTAAGACATGATGAATGGTCTTGTGTTCCGTCATATTGCCCAGGAGTTTCCAGTGACTTTACTCCTCATTGAGCTGAGCGACGGCGTGGGCCCAGGCACTGCCTGAGAGTTCTGATTTGGATTCTTGGCACAGTCGTGGCTTGAGTGAGTGTGGGAGCAAGGTTTCTGGTTCAGATGGGAACGTAGCTGAGGTCAGTGGTATACAAAGGCAATGCAGACCCTCACCCATCCTTCTTCTGGAAAACCTGCCAATGGGACTGTGCTGGTTCATACCATCTGGTTAATAGAACATCTCGCCTGAGGTTCCATCTACACAGTAATTCAGGAACAAGTCATGTCAACAGGTCTATCAAATTTATTTGATTCCCTCCTTTCATTAAAACATCCTGCCACCTGGCAGAGATGACTAGATCAACTAATTACTGTTAGACCCTGAGGACAAGGCTCCAGAGAACTCTGCCTGGACTCTTACACACCGCATCCAAATGATTCTTTCATCAGCATCACTTGAAATTGTGGTTTAAGAATACGCATCACACACATACTTCAAATTTACTTGAAGGCATTGAAAGCAGATCAAGGCATTTAATATTGTGATTAGTACACAACAATGCAGTGTATCTCCTTTTTCTGTCTTTAAGGTACATGAAAGAATTTCTGTAATTGTTCATCTAATTTTGGAAAAATCCAAATAGATTTTATAAATAGTTTTTTTTACTATATTATATTATATTATATTATATTATATTATATTATATTATATTATTTATTTCACAGAGAAAAAGGGGGGGGAGAGAGAGAGAGTGAGAGAAAGAGAAAAGGGGCATGCCAGGGCCTCTAGCCACTGCAAATGAACTACAGACACGTGCACCCCTTGTGCATCTGGCTAACTTGGGTCCTGGGGAATCAAACCTGGGTCCTTTTTCTTTGAAGGCAAATCCCTTAACCACTAAGCCATCCTTCCAGCCCCCAAATAGATTTTATAAATATCAAGGATTTTCACTCATAAAGAAATTAATAACATATAATTCTGGTATCCATAATATACACATATTTAATACTTTAAAATTATGCATCATAAAATTCATCATTATAACGTTGAAGATGTAGCTCATATGGTTATGCAAGCATCTCCAGCAACTTCACATCTCGCAGAACTGAAACCCATCTCCAGTCAACAATGACTCCTCAGTACCTCTCTTTTTAGCTATGGGTAACCACCATTTTACCTCCTGTCTCCATGACTTTGACTAGGTACATGAATCAGGCACTTCATTTAAGTAGAATCATACAGCATTTGTTATTGTATGACTAGGTTATCTCATGTAGCAAGTGTCCTCAAGGTTCATGCATTTATCCAATGTGCAGAAACCTCCTTGCTTGTGAAGGCTAAGGAAAATTCCACTATCTGCCACATTTTGTTCATTCATTCATCTGTTCATGTACATGAGTGCTGCTTCCACCTCTTTTTTTGAAATGCCTTTATTTATTTGTGTATATATATATATATATATATATATAGAGAGAGAGAGAGAGAGAGAGAGAGAGACAGAGAGAGAGACAGAGAGAGAGACAGAGAGAGAGACAGAGAGAGAGACAGAGAGAGAGAGAGAGAGAGAGAGAGAGAGCATGCCACAGTCTCTTAGTGCTAAAAATAAACTCCAGATGCATGTGCCCTTTTGCATATCTGGCTTTACATGGGTACTGGGGAATCAAACTCAGACCAACAGGCTTTGAAAGCAAGTGCTTCTAACTACTGAGCCATCTCTTCAGCCCAGCTTCCCCTCTTGATTTTGTGAATAATGCTTCTGTGAACACAGATGTGCAAATGCTTTCTCAAAACTAGGCTTTCAGTTCCTCCTGATACATGCTCAATAGCGGGATTGCTGAGTCATATGGAGGTTCTCGTTTTACTTTAATTTTCAGGCACTGGAAACTATGACCCATAATCTAAGTCTATTCCACTGCCCATTTTACAAATAAAGTTTTATTGGAACACAGCTGCGTACACTCATTTGTGGACCAGAATATGTCTGTGGCTGCTATGCCTGGTCTGAGGGGCTGCTTTCCCATTTTTTCACAACAGTTGTGTGATTTGACATTCTCACCAATTTTGCTGAGGGAAGACAGAGATATGTTTTATGGAAAGATGAATAAGTAAAAGGGAAAGATTATTATTTTAAGTGCCATAGTGGCACACGGCCATGATGAGTAACCAACTGCTCTTGGATTGGCTAACAGATCCACTCAGTGGAAGGGAAACCATATCTGGAACTGGGAAACAAGTCAGAATTATATCCAGATAATTATTCTCCTTTCCATTGTGAAGCTCCCACTAACCTTAGACTATAAAAGAGTCTACACCCTTTTAATTCTCTCTAAATTAATAATGGTTATCCCCTTAGCTGGTGCTGACTTCACTCTCCATTGGAGAATCTACTTCTCTTTTTCAGACAGGATGACCTGAGGAGATAAATGACCAGTGCACTCCACCCCAGTCCCAGCTGAAACCACAGAGAAATTGGGGAAATGAGCAAGAGTGCTGCTTTCCTAGTGAACCTGATATCAGGATAAGGGCGATGGAGATGGACACTGAGGACTCTCAACACCTACCAAACCAGAGATCCAGAGGCTCCTGAGTGCCCATCACTGAAGTACACTTAAAATGCTCCCAGCATGACTCGGGGAATTACGCAGAAGAGGGGGCAGAAAGATTGTTAGAGCCACAAGTTGGGACATTTTACACAGATACATTGCCTCTCCCCCATAACTGACTGCTGCCTCCACAATATACAACCCACAATCCCCATGGGGTTGACCTGCATCCCCAATGAGGAGGGCCTCTTCAGGAAAGGGGCAGGGAGGAGGGAAAGAATGTTACCAACATGTGTTGTTTTCATACTAAATATGTCCATATGTAATAAAAATAAAAATAACTGAATAAAAGAAAAGAAAGAAAAAGAAATGTTTTACTATTGTTTTATTTTTATTTAAAAAAACACATCCAGAAATTTCTTATTATTAATGGGCAATAGCTTTGTTTTACATAATAATAGTAGTCTATATTCTATAAACTGGACAGTATATATTAGATAACACATATATACCTGGTCAGTTGGTAACTGTAATTTGTCTCTTTGAAGCCTCACAGAGGTATTTTTTCAAACCAAATGCAAGTTTTTTTTTGGGGGGGGAGGAAGAATACATAAAAATCAATATGGATTCTATAAGTGCCATGATTCAAATAGAAAAGATAAGTATAATGGGAAAAAGATTTAGTCTGTGAGAACGGTTTAGGTAGAAGGCCAGACAGCCAGCATGTTCAGTTTTACCCAGCTTTCTGAAGGAGGAGAGGAGAAAGCTAGTTTTTCTTAGGCAGTCTCAGTGAGGGAGAACCAGGAGGTGCCAGCTCGCTTGCCCTTAGCAAAAATGTCTATTTGAGACTGATCCACAGTGCCCCCTACTGCCCACAGTCTACTGCACTACCTGGGTGGGCTGACCCTCAGGTTCACCCTCTAAATTTACCAGCCAATCAGGTCTTCCCCTTACATACCTGAATCCCATGCTATAAGGGCTGCGGTCTTCCAGCACCTCCCTCTCTTCTCTCTCACCGGGCCTCTCAGTGTGTGCCTGCAGTTCTTTCCCGGTTCTTACCCTGTGCACCCGAACACGAACACACATGCATGTGTCTGGCCTCTACCCCAACTAGCCAGGCTGGGTGGAGGTGAAAGAGCCTTGCATTGTTTCTTGCTCAAAACTTTTCCGTTTGCCTCTGCTTTATCGTTTGGGGTCACTTCTCACTTTAATTATATGTATGATTTTTCTCTGGTCTCCAAATCCGCCACGTGGGTGCTCTCACCAAGTCTAGACTTGCTATCTGTGCAGTTACCCTACACTTGGGGTAGCCATGCCTGTAGCTCTCTTCACCACTCATTTCTCCTATGAATCTTAGTCTCTTCTTTGATACCTGTCCTCTCATTTTTTCCCCATTGAGCCTCATTGTTTGTTCTCTTAACTCCTCTACAAACACATGGAAGAGACCATGCGGGCTCCTCCTTGGTTTCCCCACACACGCTCCCAGATTCTGCTTTCCATGCGCTTGCAGCTTTGCCTTAATTTCTCGTTGAGCCTCAGTTTAATTCCCCTCCATGTGCCTGGGGCTTTACCCTAGTTTTTCTCCAAAGAGCCTCAATTTCTCTTCCGCTTTGACACTTGCCCTCTTCAAACAGCACATGGCGGATGCCACGTGTGTTTTCTGAGTCTCTTTACATATATATCTAAGAGTTCTACTTTCCACGTGCTTACAACTCTGTTCCAGGCCTTTTCTAAAGGCCTCAATTTCTCCTAAATGAACCTTATAAACTGGACAATGTTTCCACATGACAGCGTGTTTCCTACTTTCCACATGCTTAGGCACTCTTCCTAGACCCAAATCTCCCTTAAATAAACCCCACAGTTTGTGATTTCCCCCTCAATAAACTTAGTAATTCATAGTTTATCCTTCTTGAGTCTGTCTTTATTAATTCTTTATTAAACGTATGACAGAACTCAAAACTTGGGGTTCATAAATTCTGGGGGACCCCTCTTGAACCCCCAAATACTGCATCATTGATGTTCATCAGCGATAGCATCCACAGATGGATGGTCTACAAATGGATGTGTGTAGCTGTGTTCAATAAAACTTTGTTTGTAAAATAAAGTTAGCTTACAGTTATAATTTCCTAACTCTTGGATATAAAACCTTTCTTATAAGAAGGAAGAAGAACAAGACTTAAACGTCTGTGGCAACAAACGGAGACAAATGGCAGCATGTCTCCTCAATGGGACTTCTTTAAAATACGAGGTATAGCCAGGCATGGGTGTGTAGGCCTGTACTCACAGCACTTGTGAGTCTGATCCAGGCTGGGCTACATTGGAGATCCTATCTGAAAAGAATAATCCACCCAAATAGATAGGTGGATGGATAGATGGATAGATGATAGGTAGTAGTTGTGTAGATAGATCGGTATATAGATAGATAATAGACAGATAGAGGATAGATAGATCTAAATATAAAACCAAGGCTTTTGCCAATGTGCTGTCCCCTAAAATCCCAGCACTTGGGAGGTAGAAGCAGGAGGATCAGGAGTTCAAGATCACCCTTTGCTACATATGAGTTCAAGTCCAGCCTGGGTACATGAGATCCTGTCTCACGCCCACCCCCAAATAGATAAGAGTAAAGCAGTGGCTTTCATGAAGAACATATATGCATGTCACAGCTCTACATCACATCCACCATCTCCTGAGAAACATCATGAAGGTCAAATTTTGAATGATGGCCGAGTTCAAGTGGCCTCTGTGCTCTTGTTCTGTGGAAGGATCTTCCTACCTTATAAAAAGAACATCAGCGGATTCTGTGTGTGTCTGAGGTACAGTCAAATTACTGAAATGCTCTCTTAAAAATATCCCATTGGCCTATTCATCCATGCTGAGGAAGCTTTTAGAGTACTTTAATTATTTTCAAAGTGAGATGCTGTACATTATCAAATTAGATAAAGGTAAAAGCTGCTCATCACACTTTGAAATGGAATAATTAATGGAAGCAACTTAAAAATGGAACGGGGGTGTAGTTTACTGGTAGTAAAGCATTTGACTAGCATCGATGAGGATCTGGGTTTGAGCCCCGGCATCACAGAAGTGAATAAATGAATGAGCGAATAAATGTTGCTCTGCACTTAAAAGTTACAGAAATGAAATGCAGCATCTGTTTGTCTTTCCTTGTGACTGAAGTGTACAGGAAAACGAGGGGCAGGTCTCCATAGTGCTGCTTTATTTCAACAGAAGAGTCCTCGCAAAGCAGACGGGGGTTCTGCTTAGGCCTGCTTTCCCTACCTGTGAGGGTGACATTTCACACCAGCCAGCATGGCCAGCCACAACTCAGCTAGCCGCCCTGCTTCAAGGCAATAAGCACATTTTGAGTAAGTTATCAGTTAACGTCATCCATCAATTCTACCAGTTTTATTTACAGCACATCCCACATTCAAGACACAGAATGTGGCACTGGTGATGGAGTGGTGAATGAGACCCGGGCTGCTATTAACCATGCTGGACAAGTCGGGGTGAATAGTGATTTTCCAGGGTGTTTTGATGCTGATTGCTCACTCCTAGTCACTCCGTCTTTCTCTTTGTTGATCCCTGAGCTCCCTATTATCAGGAATTAAGATCTTTCTTTTTTGTTTTTTCATACTTTTGTTAGGGAGTTTTTTTTTGTTTGTTTTGAGAGAGAGACACACAGAGAGACAGAGAGAGAGGGAGAGGCAGAGAGAGACAGAGAGAATGGGCGCGCCAGCAGCCTCTCAGCTGCTGTGAATGAGCTTCAGATGTGTGCGCCCCCTTGTGGGCACGCGCAGCATTGCATCCTTGCGTCACTTTGCATTTGGCTAAACGTGGGACCTGGAGATTGGAACTGGCGTTCTTAGGCTTAGCAGGCAGGTACCTTAACTGCCAAGCCATCTCTCCAGCCCTTGTTAGGGAGTTTTTTTTAAACCCTAAGGAGGTTTCTAGGGAATACAGTCATATACTTGAACCCTCAGACCTGTGCTTCAGTCTGCTGTATACCACTCACCCGTCATTTCTAGCACAATGCACCCGACCACAAGCATCTTATGGGAGGAGAGGATTCTGACTTACAGCTCCATGACGGGACGGCAAGGGAAAGATGGTAGAGCAGGGCTGGGCATCACCTCCTTGCCACAGCAGGTGGTAAACAGCAGCAGGAGAGTGAGCCAAACTCTAGCAAGGAAGAGCTGGCTCTACCACACCCAAGCTTGTCCCCAACACACACCTCCTCCAGCAAGGACCCACCTCCTAAATCACCATCAGCTGGGAACTAAACGTTGAAAACACATGAGTTTATGGGGGTCATCTGATTCAAACCACCATACCTTCTGACTGCTTACACGCAGGCAACTTTCTATGATTTTTCCATCCACCTAATCATGTATCTAACTGCTGTATCAAATCTCTCTTTGTAAAGAACTGGAGTAATATTCAACCACGGTGAGAGGAGTCTGCTTCAAGCTGGGAGAGAATTAGAGGAGGTGATACTGCCGTTGGAAAGGGTTGGGACATTCAAGTGAAAGTGTCTGATGGTCACCTAAATACAACGGGAGAAATGACAAGAAGTTGGAAGCAAGAGAACCCAGTATTCTGTTTAATTTCATAGGAGAATGGGCTTCAAAGAAATGAAATTTGATGGAAAAAAAAAACACCCCAAGTGTGGTAGTTTGTATAGATGGTCCCCAATGTATTCAGTGTTTTATTACAGTTTGTAATTTAGATCTCCAGCCTTAAGGTGTGGTGGTGGATTTACAATTCCAGTCTAAAGATATGCAAAGTGCCTGGAGTTCCTGAAGTGTGCTGTGTGGTGTGGCTTCTGGCTTGTGGCTTTTTCTTTCTTTGCTTGGACCTGTGAAAGTGGGCCAGCTTCTTCCGCCATTATGGAACTTCCTCTGGATCTGTAAGCTTCGGTAAATCCCTTCCTCTATAACTGTGCCTGGTCTGCAGCTTCATCTCAGTGACCCTAAGCTGTCTGCTACGCCAAGAAGGCAATTGACAGAGCCCATGACCACCGCACTGACGAGGCTGAAAGAGAAACAGTTAGTGGAGGTTACGGGGGGAATGCTGCCATGCCTTAAACACAGACTATGAGAAAAACAAATAAAACTTGAAAAAAGGAGAATGAGTGGAATCTATAGATAGCTTAGTCAAAATGGCTGGAAGTAGGTATTTGAGGGCTGGCTTTAGTATTAATTACTTTTTTTCATTGCTGTGACAAAATGTCTGACAGAAGCAACTTAGGGGTGGAAGGATTTCTTCTGGCTCAATTTCATGGTAGACAAGGCATGGTGACATTTATGGCAATTAGAATGGCTCCTGTTGGTGATGAGGGAACATGAGACAGATTGCTCACATCTCATTGGGCCAGGACACAGAGATGGCCCAGAACCGGGGTGGGGCTAAAACCACAAGGCCCACCATTACCACCTTGCATATGCCAATAAGTCTTTCCTTCCAAAAGGTTTCACAACTTCTCCAAACAGCACACCAACTGGAGACCAAGGGTTTAAACCCAGGAGCCTGTGTTCTGGGGCTGGAGAGAGGCATTTCACATTGAAACAATGGCAATATTCTAACATCCTAAGGAATATTAAACTACTTCATGTAAGGATTATATAATTGTAAGCACTACCTTTAGTAGGGTTCTTTCTATTATCAGTAAAAGTATAGTTTTTACATTTAATAAAGTTCTTTCGCAAGCCACTCTCTTTTTCAAATTTGCATCAATAAAAAACACATTTCAACTTTTCAGATGACAATATTACACATTCAAAATCACGTATGAAGACTCCATTTTTGAAAATGACCTACAACTGACTTACTCTGGTATAGAGAAAATGCAGAATATTCTTCTACTACCAAGACTCCAAGTAGAAGAAATAGATTTGGAGAAGAAAAAAAAGATTAAAAACATCTCAGCTCACAAATTTGAGGTGAGAATTTGACAGGATTGGCTTCATAAAAGCATGCCAGCCTTGTTCATTTAGAATGCACCCAAAAGGTTTTTGAACAGTGCACCTGTGCAAAATCACAGGCTAGATAAATTCTCTTAATGAGGTCATTAAGCTATTTTCAAACCTCCCATTGTTAGTTTATGAGAAAGTTCAGCTCAGATTTTAATTTGCCTCTGTGGAGTTGTAAAATTTATATGGGCTCATGGCTGCTTAGGAAAAATATGCACAAAGAATTAAAAGCTCCCTAGATTGAGGGCTGAACCTAATGGAAAAAAAAAAAAAAAAACACCAAAAACTGAAAAACAAAAACCACTCTTCCACAGTGTGTCATTTTTTCCACAGCTCAAAGACTGATCTAGTCAAACTAGAAAATGATGCTGAAATTCAGTTGATATTTTCCCTTATATTTATAAGCTTTTAAAATTAAAAGGAAATCACCATTAGTATGGTTTGAAAATTTCTTCCTTTCTGTGAATACAGGAATCCCTTCAGAGTTCTAGTGACCAGGAAAGCACAGAACCCGGCAGCCACAGAATGGATGGTGCAGACCCACCCACTAAAACTTGACCAGCAAAACTACTGGCAGGCTGATGGGCTATCTAAGCTTCACTTCTAACAGGTTTATTTTACAAAAAGTATGTTTTTTTTTAAACCTTTTTAAAATTTAAAAAATTTTTTTAATTATTTTTTTTGGGAGAGACACACACAGAAAGAGAGAGAGAGAGAGAGAGAGAGAGAGAGAGAGAGAGAGAGAGAGGGAGAGGGAGAGAGAGAGGAAGACAGAGATGGGTGTGCCAGCAGTGTCTCAGCTGCTGTGAATGAAATCCAGATGTGTGCGCCCCCTTGTGGTCAAGTGCAGCATTGCGCCCTTGCGTCACTTTGCATCTGGCTAAACGTGGGACCTGGAGATTGGAACCGCTGGAGATTGGAACCAGTGTTCTTAGGCTTAGGAGGCAGGTGCCTTAACCCCTAAGCCATCTCTCCAGCCCAGAAAGTATGTTTTTTTGAAAAACACTTTATTTATTTGAGAGAGACGGTAGGGAAGGAGAAGATAGAATAGGCAAACCAGGGCCTCCAGCCACTGTAAACAAACTCCTGATACATGTACCACCTTGTGCATCCGGCTTTATGTGGGTACTGGGGAATCAAACCCAGGCTATCAGGCTTTGGAGGCCTGAGCCATCTTCTCAGCCCACTCCTAGCTAGTTTATTTTAAATCACAGTTTAGATCAGGTTGTTTTTGTCATCTTGTTTTCTAGTCCATAGTCCATCAGAAATACATACTAGGAAGGAAGAAGTTAGTGGCTCATAGAAACGGAGATAGGAGGGACTCTAAAAAGACTAACTTCACTTCCACCTTCTAAGACCCCCCCAAGAACCTCATTATATGGGATAGTGAGAAGGTGTTACTACGGACACTGAAAGTAGGTTTAAACAGAAAAGGGAAAGTGCATGTCCTTTTTCAACTTTCAAAAATGATGTATATTATATAAACATAATTTCATTATAAAAATATAAGTATATATTTTACGTAAAAATAATTTTATTATTTTGTGTTTTTTAAACTTTTTACTGACAGCTTCCATACATATACACAATGTACCCTGACCATAAGCTCCTCCTACCACCCTCCTTGGTACCCCAGCTATATCTCTCCTCCACTGAGACCCTTCTTTTCAGATAGTGCTTCTATTTTGATGTCATCATTTTTTTGCCATCCTATAATATGCAGGTCTTATATAAGTAGTGAGGTCATAAACGCAATGGCCACCTTGTGTCTAGAAGACAGTATTACAAAGCACTCCTCCCCTTCCTTTGCTCTTACATTCTTTCCACCACCTCTCCTGTAATGGTCCCTGAGCCTGGGGAGTTTGACAGAGGTATCTCGGCACTGAACACTTGGAAAGTGTGTATTTTAAAGATGTTTGTTAATGTTTTTTTTTGGGGGGGGCACATGCCTTTAATCCCAATACTTGGGAAGTGGAGGTAGGAAGATTGCTGTGAGTTCAAGGCCAGTCTGAGAATGCATGTGAATTCCAGGCCAGCCTGGGCTAGAGTGAGACACTATTTTGAACAACAAAACAAAACAAAAACAAAGACATTTATTTTCCTAAGGTTAATGTAGCATTATGTTATTTCCATAATGTTGTAATTTGATAGAAATACATGGAAACATGATCACAAAATATAAAAAACTGTGTGAGTGATTAAAATATGAATACAAATCCCACAATTCAATAATGGTATATTGTTGCATTCTTTAAAACACTTCAACAATTCTGACCCATATTTTCTGAAGTTCAGAATAAGTTCCGAGTGGTGCTATCAGAACACTTTTTCTTTTTCTAAGGTAGGGTCTCACTTTAGCCCAGGTTGAACTGAAACTCACTGTGATATTCCTACCTCAGCCTCCGTAGTGCTGGGATTAAAGGAGTGCACTTGACTCTAACTCCAACTTTTAATTAATTCATTTATTTTTTGGTTTTTGAGGTATGGTCTTGCTCTAGCCCAGGCTGATCTGGAATTCACTATGTAGTCTCAGGGTGGCCTCTCTTGTTTAAGCCTACTTCTTTCAATTTAGATTGCTAAAGTCCAGTGGCAGTTAAGATTTCTGATGGTCGTCATTAAAGCCCCCCTACCACTTGGAGTGTAAGAAGATGTCTTACATATCCTCTGAGGTCTAACCAATTCTTTCTCTGGGCAACATGAGCGGATGTAAATATGGTGCCAATTAAGCCATGATTTTTTAATTATTTATTTATTTATGTATGTATTTATTTATTTAGGCAAGCCCAACAGACTAGCTTTTTTTTTTTTTTTAAATGCAAGAGTGAGAGAGAAAGAGGGAGAGGGAGAGAGAGAATTGGCATGCCAGGACCTCCAGCCACTACAACTGAACTCCAGACACAGGCGCCACCTTGTTGTGCACATGTGCAACCTTGCGTGCTTGCATCACTCTGTGTGTCTGGCTTACATGGGATCTGAAGAGTAGAACATGGGTCCTTAGACTTTGCAGGCAGGCATCCTAACCTCTAAGTCATCACTCCAGCCCATGATTTTCTATTAAACCTTCCACATAAAGACAAAGTAAAGATTGATACAAAAGCAAGCAAGCAACAACAAAAGAACAAATAAAAACAACTAGCCAAACAAAAACTCCCAAAACCTAAACCCAAAACAACCAAACCACAGTACTGAAGCATAACACAGCATCTACAAACACTACAACCATGACCCCAGCAGCTGGGGAGATGGCTCTGCAGTTAAATGTGTTTGCTTGCAAATCCTGCTGGTCCAGGTTCAATTTCCCAGTACACATAAAAAGGAAGACATGCAAAGTGGTACGTGTGTCTGGAGTTTGTTTGCACTGGCAAGCAAACTAGCATGTCTTTCTCTTGCAAATAAATAATAAAACCAGAAAAATATTTTTTAAAAAGATATCAGAGAGCTTCTCAGCTCTCTTCCCTCCATGTGAAAGCACAGAGATAGGAAAGTCCTCCACAAGCCAGGAAGAGGCTCTCACCAGTACCCAACCATACTGGCACCCTCCCTGATGGCAGACTTCCAGACACTAGAACTGAGACACAAATGGATGTTGTGCAAGTCATCCAGACTATAGCATTTTTTTAAAGAAAGTGAATGAGAGAGAGAGAGAGGGAGAATTGGCACACCAGGGCCTCAGCCACTGCAATCGAACTCCAGATGCTTTCACCACCTACTGGGCATGTGCAGGCCTGCACGTGCCTCACTGTGCATCTGGCTTATGTGGCACCTGGAGAGTGGAACATGTGTTCCTTGGCTTCACAGGCAAGCACCTTAACCACTAAGCCATCTCTCCAGCCCTATGACATTTTTTTATAGTAGCCCAAGTTTATCAGTACAGGTTTGTATCGTGTGTGTGTGTGTGTGTGTTTTGTGCATGTGTGGTTGCACATTAATATGTTTGTGTATGCATGTAGAGGCTACGATAGATGTCAGGAGTCCTTCTCAATTGTTCTTTCAGACAGGGTCTTTGGCTGAAGCTATTGGCACCGATTCATTTAGACTGGCCAGCAGCTCCTCTCCAGCACTGGAATTATAACCACTAGCCACAATGCCTGGGTTCTGGGGATCTGAACTTAGGTTCTTATGCTCATGTGCCAAACATTTTACCCACTGTGCTATTTTTCCAGGCCAAGGTTTGTGTCTTTAATCAGGAAGCTTTCTAGAGAGGTTGTGGCTGTTGCTCAGTGGTAGAGTGCATGCTGAGTACACACAAGGCTCTGAGCTCTACGACCAAAAGAACAGTAGCCCTTACAAACATTATAGAAGCAATAGTTAGTGATGGGCTGAAGAGATGGCTTAGGGGTTAAGGCACGTGCCTGCGAGGCCTAATGACCCTGGTTCAATTCTCCAGGTCCCATGTAAGCCAGATGCACATGGTGATGCATGCATCTGGAGTTCATTTGCAGTGGCTAGAGGCCCTGGCACACCCGTTCTCCCTCTCTCTCCCTCTCTCTGTCTCTAATAAATAAATAAATAAAAAAAATAGTTAATGGTAATGACAGGCTGGGCATGGTGGTGTGCACATATAGGCTGAAGTAGCCGGAGCAATAATGTGAAATCCATTTCAAAAAGACCAAATAGTCAAGGCTGGAGGGATGGCTTAGCTGTTAACGTACTTGCCTGCAAAGCCAAAGGACCCAGGTTTGGTTCCCCAGGACCCATGTAAGCCCGATGTACAAGGTGGTGTATGTATCTGGAGTTCATTTGCAATAGCTAGAGGCCCTGTCAGGCCCATTCTCTTATCTCTATGTCTCTGTCTCAAATAAATAAATAAATAAATAAAAAATAAATAAATAAACAAACAAACAAACAAACTAAAACAAAGCCAAATAAATAATAAGCAGCAAAGAAAATAAATGCACTGGGTGACTAAACAATTTTGTAGCTTCAATGATTTGTTTGTTTGTGTTGAAGCAGGGTCTCACTCTAGCCCAGGCTGACCTGGAACTCACTCTGTAGCCTCAGGCTGGCCTTGAACCATGTGGTGATATTTCTACTTCAGCATCCTGAGTGCTGAAATTAAAGGTGCGCACCACCATGCCAGGTTTTTTTTTTTTTTTTGAGGTAGGGTTTTGCTCTGGCTCAGGCTGACCTGGAATTCACCATGTAGTCTCAAGGTGGCCTTGAACTTAAGGTGATCCGCCTACCTCTGCCTCCCGAGTGCTGGGATTAAAGGCATGCACCACCATGCCTGGCTTTTTTTTTTTCCATTCATTTTATTTTATTTTTTGACAACGTCCTTAATTGTAGACAATATCCCAAGGTACTTCCCTCCCTTTCCCTAGTTTCCCCTTTGAAACTCCACTCTCCATCATATCCCCTCCCCCTCTCACCTATCTCTTTTATTTTGATGTTGTCATCTTTTCCTCCTATTATGATGGTCTTGTATAGGTTGTGTCAGGCACTGTGAGGTCATGGATATCCAGGCCATTTTGTGTCTGGAGGAGCACGTTGTAAGGAGTCCTACCCTTCCTTTGGCCATGCCAGGGTTTTGAAACAATTTTGAACTGTGTTAACTGCTTGCTCACAGGTATGCATTAAGCCAACCATGTGACCTGGCCACAGGCGCCTGGACATTTGATGACCACCATTCATCGCACATGTGCATTTGAATGCCCTCAAACGGACAGCACATTACAGAGAACATCGTTATAATCACTTTATTGGACTGCTTAAGGAAACAAGTGGAAGCAGATGTTATTACTTTCTTCAATGACAGACCCCCAGGGAACACCGTCTATTGGGGAACAGGAAGCTGTTCTTCCTGGTTCTTCCAAGTCAGCTGGAGATACAGCCTGCTACAGCAGCAGGGGAACAGGACCCACGTGTACTTCTGACTGACAGGGAGGGAGACGGGCAGAAATTGTGGAACACTGCTCCAGGCCCTAGCTCTCTGGGGCCTCATAGCCCCAGTCTCCTGTGGTCCCGCTGGTGGAGGATCTTAATTCAGCCTTTGGACCCTTGATTTCAGTTTCCTTTGATCATGTGAATATGGAAGGATCTGTGTCTCTCCTTGTTAAAAACACAAGCTCCCTGCCCCACCTTGTGTGTGTGTGGTATATGTACATGTGTGTAAGTGTATGTATTTATGTGTTGGCAGATATCCTTTTTGATCACTTTCTGTGTACTGAGGTAGGGCTTCCCATTTGAATCCAGAGCCAGCCAGCTTGCCCTGGGGCTTCTTTATCTTTGCTCCCCCAAAGCCTGTGTGTATTAACTGCTTGGTCTCCAGTGTTGGCAGCGTTTGGAGGAAACTCTGAGATGTAGGGTTGTGGAAGGTCTTTAGGTCTTTGTCATTCTGCCTTTTCAAGGGACTGGGGTGTGTGGGGGGAACCCCAGCCAGGATCCTGTTCTTCTTTAGCTGCCTGGCTTGGGAGGTAAGTTGTTTTGTTTTGTCATGGATCGGGACCTTGGAAACTGTGAGTCAGAATAAACCTTTCTCTTCATAAAAGGATTATCTAAGGTACTTGTTACAGTGATTGAAAGCTGCCTAACACATGCCCCTCAGGACTGGCTGGCTTCTAGTGGCTGCCTCATATCTCACAGCGTGTGATGCCAGTGCAGGAGATTTCTGCTTTGCTTGGGAGTGATGAAAGCGATGTGACAGGTGCCTCCAGCAGCAGGAGCAACAGATACAAATACAATTCAGCATTCTGGTCTTGATTTCAACTTGTCATTATTTTATCTGTTTCCCAGGCATGGTTATAGACACGTGCATTATTGTCAGATTTTCAAGGATTGTCTGCAACAGCGCATTCTACCCATATCCGCCACCTCAGATCAGTACAAATGAAAGATTATCTGCTCATTTCAAGGAGGGTAGTAATGACAGTCATTCCCCCCCCCAGCTGGCTGACTTTAAGTGGTCTTCCAGTTCTCATCATAAGAGATAAATACCCATTGTAAGGCGGTAATTGCTTAATGCTTTGTGCCTGGATGAGAAGGGACACGCTATTAAGGCTCTTGCTCTTCCTGTCCTTCATGTCTATTCCTGTGACATTCCCATTCAGTGCCAACTACCCTCCCAACCTTACACATATGCAGATTTGGACTTCCTCAAACATCTTTTTAAAAGTTCCCATTTAGGACATCTGATCCCTGGGGAGCTCAGCTGTAATTGGTCCATTTCAAGACAGCGACATTGGGATTTTTTTTCTAACCCTTTTCTTGCACCCAGGAGCCAATGTAGGCTCAGCTGGTTCTGGGGAAAATAAGGCCCACATGCCTTCAACAGCCACACTACTCACTATTCCTTTACTTGTTTACTCCTCTGTCTTGCCAAGTTCTAGGAGCCATGATCCTAGAACTTTACAACATTCTTGATCTTTTTAAAATGCTACTTCCAAATTCATCTTTTGAGCCATTCTCTGAGACACTTGCTCCTTAATTCCTAGAAACTTGTTTATTAAGCAAAATGAACTAAACAAACAAACAAACAAAAACCCACCAAACACATGTTACCATGTGATGAATATTTTTTTGTAGGACACCACAAATTCACCAGTAGTAGTCTGTTTTTTTTTTTTTTAAACAAAAACCAAAACAACAAAAACTGAAGGTGGTGACTTTGACTGATGGAGCCAATCTAATGCTGGGAATGTCAACATTCTGATGACCCCCAAATCACACCACACCACATACTCTTTGGAGAATGGCTCCTAACAGTATATCCCAATTTCACAAGTTTCATTTTATTAAAAAGTTTTATAAACAAAAAGCCTCATTTAAAATAGAGAGATGAGTACAACAAATGCCCCATGTCTGTTTTCAATATCTGTAGCCATGATTCTTACAAGTTTGATTCATCAGTTAGGGCACTTTTTAAAGGAAAGTCCTGCACTGAGGTGAGACCATGTCAGTAGGCTGTCACTGTCAGAATGAGCCAACCTTCCGACGCTGTCCTAGTCTCTGGGCACTATGCTAACACTCACAGGTAGCTTGGAAGCTTCACTGTGGTGTTTACAAAGTCCTCCTGAGATCAGGTGTGGAGAAAGTGTACCATACCTTCTCTTCCTTTGGGAAAGTTCAACCTTATTTAATTACAGACATAAACTGATCTCATATCTGGTGGCTTAATCACTAGCAGGTTATGTAACCCTAATTAAAAAAATACCTTGTGGTGGCGCAACACAAGACACAGAGGTAGTTGAGTTCAGAACCCTGACAAGGTTCCTGGATATAAAAACCAAAAAAAAAAAAAAAAAAAAAAAAAAAAAAAAAACTCTTAAATGGTTCTTATTTTTAAAACCTCTTTTCATTTCCATTGGCTTGTTTATCATGTAGAGATTGCTGGCATGTATTACAACATAGAGGATAAATCCTGTTTGAAGACTAATGGCTGTGAGCCTTAAAAACATAGTGTTCTAGCCGGGTGTGGTGGTGCATGCCTTTAATCCCAGCACTCGGGAGGCAGAGGTAGGAGGATTGCTGTGAGTTCCAGGCCACCCTGAGAATAGAGTGAATTCCAGGTCAGCCTGGGCTAGAGTGGGACCCTACCTCAAAAAACAACAAAACAAAACAAAAAAAACAACAAAAAACCCCTCAGATTGTTCTACTGTCATGCACAGGGAGATGCACAGTCACATCATTAGTATGTGTCAGGTGACATACTGTCTATGATATTTCACAAGATAGTGTATAAATATGCACACATGTATATATGTGTACATACATGTAAAGCCCAGTGAGATCTTGAACTTCATGGTGTATAACATACATTCTAAATGCAAGAAGCCTCTGCTCTCCTCATTGCATGCCCATAATACCTCACTCATTAAATTGCCACTTCAGTCCCAGTCCTGCCTCCAGGCAGCCTGCTGCAGCCCTGGGTGAAGCCCCATCTGGGCTGAATGAGGCATCTGCTGTCTCCTCGCAACTCCCACAGTTCCGACCCAGCCTTCCCACTGCTGCCAGAGCTATTTTTAGAAATCACATTACAGCATATGAAACAACCTTGGGCTCTTTTCATGCCTCCTTCTTGCTTACAAAATACATTCACAGTCACCAAATTAGCACGCCAGGCTCTGTCACTGAACCTCAAACAATAACAATACTATGTAGTATTAGTTACTCTTGCTCAGTCAGCTACCCACAGTGTAGACATTAGTTATATCATTATTTATTACTAGAGTTTTCATGGGTTTCAAAAGTTCATGGGTTGGAAACTTATTCTCTAAATTTGCATGTGACTAATATTTGGAGGTGGGGCTGTTTGGTGGTTTTGTGATTGTTTGATTCAGGTGTCCCCTATAAACTTAGGTGTTCTGAATGCCATGTCCCCAGCTGATGGAGATTTGGCAGGCTTATGAGTACTATAGCCAGTTTCCCCTTGCCAGTGTTAGGCACACTTTCCTGTTGCTACTGTTCACCTGATGTTGGCCAGGAAGTGATATCCATTTTCTTACTCATGCTGTCGTTTTTTTTTTTTTCTTTCCCTGCCATCATGGAACTTCCCCTCAAGTCTGGAAGCAAAAAAAAAAAAAAAAAAAAAAAAAAAAAAAAAAAAAACAAAAAACCCCACAAAACCTTTTTTCCCCACAAGCTGCTCTTGCTTGGGTGTTTTCTGGCGGCAATGCGAACCTGACTGCAACAGTGGTTATTAGTGTTAATGAGGTCCCCCATCACGGGTGGAGTTAGCAGTTTCACAAAAAGAGAAGATGGACCTGAGTTAAAATTCTTGCTCTGCCTGGTCATGTGATGGCCTCCAGCAAGTTATGATGCAGCAAGAACATCCTTACAAGATGCCCAGCAGATATGAGGACTGTGTTCTTCAACTCCCTTGTCTCAGGAATCAGGAGACAAATGATCCTCGATTATTTACAAACTCCTCAGTCCCAGGTATTTTGTTATGGAAACAGAAGATGGACTAAGACATACATCATAAATAATATGAGGCATATGACAGATGACAAGAGAACTTGCCCAAGTAACCTTGAGGGAGGTCCTGAAACTGGCTAAGGCCTACATAGACTGATATATGTTCCTTAAAAAAAGCAAAACAGTGTCCAGGGCTGGAGAGATGGCTTAGTGGTTAAGGCGCTTGCCTGTGAAGCCCAAGGACACCCATGTTCAACTCTCCAGATCCCACAAAAGTCAGATGCACAAGGTGACGCAAGCATGGAAGGTCGCACATGCACACAAGGTGGTGCATGTGTCTGGAGTTCGATTGCAGTGGCTGGAGGTCTTGGCTTGCCAATTCTCTCTCTCTCTCTCGTTAAAAAAAAAAAAATCAGTGTTCACATGTCTTTGAAGAAACACCTTCCGTATTCACTAAGGATTGTTTGGAACAGACTTTTTAAGAACAGACCTGTGTAAAGCCGGGCGTGATGGCGCATGCCTTTAATCCCAGCACTCAGGGAGGCAGAGGTAAGGAGTATCGCCGTGAGTTCAAGGCCATCCTGAGAATACATAGTTAATTCCAGTTCAGCCTGGGCCAGAGTGAGACCCTACCTTGAAAAACCAAAAAAAGAAAAGAGAGAGAGAAAAAAGAATAGATCTGTGTAGGTGACAACTTTTGACAGGTCAATGACATCCTGGCATCATGAGCTCCTCGTCCCTTGAACAGCCCATGAGACCAGCATGGTTCTGAGCTCCTCAGCATTTTGATATAGCACACAGAGGAGGACAAAGAGAATGAAACAACAAAAGAGAGGAAGGGCTGCCTTGAAAGAGGAGGGTCCCCAGGGGATGAGGAGTGGGGGAGAGGGGACAAAAGAGGATAATTACCACATGGTCGTATCTTAAAGTTATCAACACAAAATTGAAAAATCCCTTTGAGTAGAACAAGGTAAGTCCCTCATCCCAAAGAAACTTGCAGCCTGTGATGAATCATGAGGTCATTTATACCTCTACAAAAACTCCTCAACGTCCCCCCTACCATCCCATCAATGGGCAACACCTTCGCTCTCCCTTCCACTACCCCCACTACCATGAGATCCAGGAGGCAAATCTGTTCTCCTCTTTAGTTCCTAGCCACCTCGTCAGCTGGTGACATAATCAAACTTCAGTTTTTGCAAAAACATAGTGTCCCCATATCAGTCTCCACACTTGTCAAGTGTCAGGCCCTTGCTGAGTCACAACAATGCCACCCCCACTTCACAGATAAGCAACCTGAAGCATAGAATGGCTAAGTAAGTCTCCCAGGGTCACCCAACTATTAAGCGAAAATGCGAGTTGAACCCAGGCAGTGGCAATCTGGAGTCTGCCCCCCCCAGCACCCCACCGTGTCCATGCCAAGCATCCCTCTAGGTGTTTCTGTTCCTACTGCATCCAGCATCCTAATCATTCCTTATGTGCACCGAGTGTTTGTGTGGCCATCGCTTTCCTTTCAGCTAGGAACACTGCTTTCTCCAGACCTCAGGTAACATTAGCCTTTCCCAGTAGGAACACCTATGCTATCGACATTCACTTGCCTACATTTTTGTCTTGCATTGCTGTCAGTTGCACAGCTGTCTGAGAACCTCAGACTGTGGTAGTGGGACTTATTCTACATCACTCACTTCAAGTACTGGCACAGGGGGCAAGCACTGGAAAGGGACACACTGCCAATTCTTTAAATGACCCCTAGTGCACCTTTAAAGTTTTGCTTTGTTCTGTTTTATTTATTTGAGAGAGATGGGGAAAGAGAGGGGGGAGAGAGAATAGAGAGGAGGGAAGGGAGGGGAAAGGAAGAGGGAAGCCGAATGGGCACACCAGGATCTTCTCCCACTGTAACGGAATCCACATGCATGCACCAATTTGTGCAATTGGCTTTATGTGGGTACTGGAGAATTGAACCTGAAACCCAAAGCTTGATGGTTTTGTAAGCAAGTGCCTTTAACCACTGAGCCATCTCTCCAGTCTTTGTTTTGTTTTAGACAAGGCCTTACAAGGGAATCTGGCCACATTATGGATTCCCTCTGAGTCACTATTTCAAGGTGACCTAGAGAAAACTTTGCTCATTGCAATACTAGAAGAAGCATTCCCATCACCCATGTTTTGAAAGTTGGGTATATAACCTTGAGCTGACCCTGTTTGAGAATATGCTTACCTCGACATGTGATAACGAGTCTGTCCTACATGAATATGTATGAGGCCCCTATTAAAGCTCATTGCTTTTCTGTTTGGCAAGAATACTGCATTCAGGATCGTTTCTCATTGCTCTTCTTACTTGCTTCAAGTCATAAACCTTTTGTCACTCTTATTTCTCAGTTGGCTTATTGGCTTTGCACTTACCAAGAGGTAAACTCACTGAATTCAGTTACGAAATTGGCAACCCAGACGGGACTTTCCCTTTGCAACATCATGAGACTGTTATCTGGTACCACATGGGAGAAATGACAGCACATCCTGGATGACTCTCCTACATTGTTGGATGTAGATCTTGACAAAGTCAAAGGATTTCACATTGGGGTTCTGGCTCACTTGCCTGGAACTACTCTCTCCAATGAACACAGAAGTCCCTGTAAGCTTTTTTCCCCCCAAATGGTCCCCAGATTGGTAAGCTGGATCCTTGAGTTGGGTAATACTCATGATAACAAAGAGGAGAGGGACAGTGTAGTATATAAAAACTTACAAAGCTCAGCTATAATATCTAATAGACTGCATTTCATTCTTGAGCTCTGGAAGCTCCAGGTTGACACCCACCAGAGAGCTACAAGAATAAAAGAAATCTCCAGACCTGGTTGAAGAGATGGCTAGTGGTTCAAGGTGCTTGCTTAAAAAGCCTGATGTCCTGGGTTCAATTGCCCACTACCCACGTTTAGATGGATGCACAAAGTGATGCATGAGTCTAGAGTTAGTTTGCAGTGGCATGAGACCCTGATGCCCCATTCTTTCTATCTCATAAATAAATAAATATATTTTCTTAAAAAAAAAAAAAAACACCTCGGAGCTGGAGTCACTTGCCTGCAATGCCTGACAACCTGTGTTTGATTCCCCAGTACCCATGTGAAGCCAGATGCACAAAGTGGTGCATGCATCTGGAATTCATCCCTGATATGTCCATTTTCTCCCACCTCTCTTTCTAATAAATAAAAATATAGAAAATTTCTTTGGAAAGAATTGTGGAGGGCTGGAGAGATGGCTTAGCGGTTAAGGCATTTGCCTGCGAAGGGTAAGGATCCTGGTTCGATTCTCCATGTCCCATGTAAGCCAGATGCACAAGGGGGTGCACATGTCTGGAGTTTGTTTGCAGTGTCTGGAGGCCCTGGCATGCCCATTCTGACTCTCCTTCTCTCTCTGTCTCTAATGAATAAATAAATAAAAATAAAATCTTTTTTTAACAAAAGAATTGTGGAATTTTCACTTTAGCCATTTTTTCAGCCCTTAGGTAGCTAGCACAGCCTGACTACCTAGTTAGGAAGACATCCACATTGGTAGAGCCCATCACCTCTACCATTGTCAGATGTCTGACTCTACACCAATGGCTAAATAACTGGCACTGGAATTCTTAGAAACAGTTTGTTAGGGTTTACTGCGATACTTCACTTTTTGGCAGGTTTTCTTTTCTACATTTTGAAAATTTATTGAGCTCATGTTAACATTTTATGGATTTTTTTTCCTGGTGAATTCACTTTGGATTCTGCAGGCCTAATAGAATATACTGTTTGATTGGCATGCCCAATTTAAAATTATTCTTGTGAACAGTTTTAGGATATTTTTAACTGCAGTTATAGAGTTTGCATGTAAGGATGCTTAGCTCACTATTTTAAATCTGTCAATATTTTGCTTATGGTAAGATAAGTTTGTTATTCCCACTCACTTGGAGGTTAGTTATTTTGAATGGTCCAAGCCAGAATGCAAGCATCTAATTGCCACTTCTTTAGTTCAGTTGAGATTCAGAAATGAAAACAAAACAAAACAAAACAAAACAGAACAAAAAAGCCAATCAGATGTATTGCACAAACTTTGGCTCTTTGTACACAAATGATGATGAACTGCTTTGTTGGGAAGATTTGGTCCAGAACCTATTAAGACCATAAAGGAAAATCTTAAAGATGACTTTAACTTGCTCCATTTCTCCAGAGTCATTTGGATAGAACCGTCTTTCTATGAGCTGCAAGCCTATATTACTGTGACATCTTGTTTTATAACTAAACTCGTGCCCTGTCCATTGCGTTCTGTTTTTCCAGTACGGCAATTTTTAGGGTTTTCCTTTGACACAGGAAGAGCTTGCTATGATGACTGTGCACATCTGAGATCTCAGTATTCGTGGGTACTCTAGGAATAACTGTTGAAAATAAATAAACTTGCTAAATGTTAATGGATAAAATGTTTCTAAGTGTGTTCACCATGTCATTTAAAACCTGAAAGTTATGATATGTGACAGACATAAACATCTGAGACATTTGTAAGTAAGCCCAACCACTGAAACATCAATGACTAAATATAAACTTAAGTGCTCTTGGCTTCTTAAATTCTCCAAAACAGCAATATATTTGAGTCTGTTACTAAATGTGTTTTCTGGGACTGGGAAGATTATCAGTGGATGAACTGCTTGCCCCACAAGCATGAAGACTTGATCGCTCTTGCCCATGTAAAAGTGCTGGGTGCAACAATAAATCAACAATAGGGAGGTGGAGACAGGAGAATCCCTGTAGCTTTCTGGCTAGCCAGCATAACTGGTGAGCTCTATGCTGTTGAGAGACCCTGTGTCCAAAGGAAGTAGACGGTGTTCCTGAGGATAAAGTGTGCATACATACCCACTTCCCACTACACAGTATGTTTTCAACAACTGCTGGAACAGGGCCAAATAATTTAAGATTGTTTCTTCCTTGGTTCTTCATTCACAAGCAAGGCGATGAAAAGTTAAAATTCTAATAAAAATAAGATTTATGTCCTAATCAACACATGCCCAAATTCATAAAATTTATATAGATAACTTCAAAATGTAAATGTAAGGAGGGAAACAAGACAGAAAGGAAGTAGTAAATAGGAGAAAGAGCGAGGAAGAGAGTGAGAAGTAGGAAAATGTCTTGGAATGAGAAATGGTAAAATAAGACTTTTGTCCTCAGGGGACTTGAAAGAAAGCACAAAATTAAAAGTTCAAACAACTTGAAGAAGTTTATGGAAGATCACAGCCAGAGAGTGGCAGAAACCAACTTGGTATCTCAGAGTGCTCTGAAGTTAACCAGACTCTTTTATTGCTGGGACAAATACCTGAGGGGGTGGGGGCTCAGTGTAGTAAGGATTTATGTTGGCTCACAGTTTCAGAGGCCTTAAGTCCATCATTGTGGGGAGGGCACGTGGAACAGAGCAGCTCATCTCTCATAGCCAAGGAGCAAAGAAGAGAATACTTGCACGATAGAATATCGTGCCTTTATTCCATCTGGTCTCCTGAGGGATGGGAGGGCGATGCCCACAGTCAGGGTGAGTCTTCCATCTTAATCTCGAGACAGGTCAGAGGTGTACTTTACTAATCTTGTAGACAGACACTTGTCAATCCAGTCACCTTTAACCATCACAGCTCCCCACTGGCTGTGGCAGTAATTAAGCTTTCTTGACTAGTAAATGTAAAAATTGCCTTTAAGGTTGGTCAGCAACAGAGCTGTGGCTCAGGACTGAAAGGAGAGGAAGGAACGAGGTGAAAACCTTTCTGCAGGTAGCTGATCTCCAGAAAAAAAGTGCAGGAAGCAGAGAAACCATCAACACATTCAGTCTATTTTTTTGTGTCCACTTTTGAGTCATTTAAACTTTTAACAAAATGGTAGAAACACAATGAATTTTGAAAAGTTTTGTTTGATTTCATCTAGATTCCCAAATCAGCACAAGGACTGTGTACTGATTTAAGGAGGACATATGAGTCATATGAAATTCTACATTCAACATAGATGTATAAAATTATGCTTCTGATTGTGAAAAGAAAAAAAAAATCACGAGTTGAGTAGAAAGGTTTGCATTACTTGAGACATCTGTTGAGAGCTCACGGACAGAGGTCTGTCCTGGGTCAGCTAAGGGTCAACAAATATATAGAGAAGGAGGTGACAAGAAAGGAGATGATGATGGCTGGGGAATGACAAATAGATGTGTTGTCATCCCTAATGAAGATAATGGAGGAGGAAAATGAGGTGATCTGTGTGGGCTAAAATGACAAGGTAAAGCATTGAAAATTACATTATATGCTATTTTAAAAGCCTAGCTCCATGGGAAGAAAAATCTTCACACACTCACATATATCCACTCATCCTGAGCAAAGACCACATTTTTGTGCAACTTACAACATGTATTAACTAGTCACAAATTGGTGCCAAATAAAAGCTGGTTTGACTGAATCAGGTGTGTCAGGTGGTGACTGACTTTCAAATTTTAACCTTTGAAGAGCAAAGGATATATTTGAACTTGTTATTTAATGCCTTTTATGACTGGTTCTTCAAGATCTGGCATAGAAATCCATTCCTCAAACACCTCTGCATGGCATCGGTATAGAAGAGGCCATGATGCAAAACCCACTGAGACCTAACTAGGGAGGAAAGCATGTCACTGGCACCGAACGCCAAGCCCTTCAAGACGGCGTCTTGCATGAGTTAAGCCTGTGGAAATGAACACATGTTCTCTTGTCTTAGCTGCTACCAGTGACCTTAAATTTAAAGGGGAACCTAGGGGATGGTAGAAAGTGGCAGACTCATTTTCCCCTTTCTTGAATATTTATTTGAGAAAGAAAGAGAGAGAGATAGAGAAAGAGAAAGAATATGCCAGTACCTCTTGCCACTGCAAATAAACTCTAGACACATGGGTACTTTGTGCATCTGGCTTTACATGGGTACTGGAGAATTGAACTCCGATCACCAGGCTTCCCAAACAAGCACCTTACCCACTGAGCCATCTTGGTAGCCTGAAAGTGGCAGATTTCTACAGACAACTTGTAGCAGACAGCTTCAGATTCACTGAGATGAACTTCCAGACTAGGCACAGTTATGGAGGAAGTGATATTTATTGAAGTGAAGTTCCATCATGGCAGAAGAAACCGGCCTGCTTTCATAGGACCAAACACAGAGAGCAAAACCAAAAGCCACACAGCACAGCACACTTCAGGAACTCCAACTAGACACACTTTGCATATCTTTAGATTGAAACCCTAAACCCATCACCATTCCTTAATATCCCCCCAGTGACACTGCCTCCAGCCAGGTGGCTGTAGATGCAAACTAATAAAAACACTGACTATATTGGGGGCCATCTATTCACACTACCACACAACTGTCAACAGTTCTGGAGCAGGGTGGGGATGAATTTCTTCCCATAGAGCACTTAGACTTTGGCACATCTACAATTTAAAGCTCTGTGTGTTGAAGGCTCAGTTTGTGAGTGATGGAGCCAATCCAGACATCACTAGGGGTTCAAAAATATTAAGAGGCTACAGAGCACCCCATTTTGTGGGCCAGCTCAGACACTTTACAAAGTAAGATTGTCATGTCTTCATAAAAACTTTAGCATCTCCCAACAGCATGACCTGGGAAACGTAATTTAGCTGCTGGAGGCCTGACTTTCTTTATCAAACAATGAGATAATAATATTGTTGACTTGACAAGTTGTTGCAAGGATGAAATGAGATAAAGCAAAAAGAAGATGCCAGGGGCCTGGGAAGATGGCACAGTGGGTGAAGTGCTTGCCTCGCAAACATAAAGACCTCAATTTTATCCCCAGAACCCATGTAAAAATTCCAGATATGTTGGAATTGTAGTTGGCAGTTGTAATGCCAGCACTGGGGAAGTGGAGACAGGTATGCCTGGAGCTCAGTGCTAGCCAATCTAGCTGAACTGGCAAGCTGCAGGCCAGTGAGAGTCCCTGGTTCAAAAAGAGGTGGATGACATTCCTGAAGACGACACCCAGAGCTGCCCTCTGACTTCTGTACACATGTACTTGCACATATGTGCGCGCGCATGTGCGCACACACACACACATTTAAAATGTGTGAAACGGGCTGAAGAGATGACTCAGAAGTTAAGGGACTTGACTGCAAAGCCTAAGGACTCAGGTTCAATTCCCCAGTGCCCACATAAAGCCAGATGCACAAGGTGGCCCACATGTCTGGAGTTTGTTGGCAGTGGCTGGAGGCCCTGACATGCCATTCTCTCTCCCTCATTCTATCTGTCCGCCCTCAAATAAGTAAATAAATAAATAAAAATTTAAAAAGAAAAGAAAAATTAGTTTTTAACTCTAAACTTGATGATTTATGATTTTAAAATTTCTCAAATGATGCAATGCATTTCTGTTACATATGCATATATTAGTTACATTATATTCAGGGATGTGTTTTTGTTTTTGTGTTGTTTTGAGACAGGGTCTTACTCTGTAGCTCAGTCTGGCTGCCAGCTTATGATGCTCCTGTTGCTGCCTCCTGAATACAGGGATGACAGGGTTGTTGTGCTGTCATGCCCGCCTCAAATTCAGGAATCTTGACACTCCCATACCACCAGAAGAACAGTTTTTAGGGGAAAGAAGCTTACCAGGTCAAATCAGAAGGGAGCCCTGAACCTGAAATGACCATGCATCAGTCTTGGGGACGTCTTAGGAAGTACTCTGGGGCTGAATGCAGACCCGATGTGTCCCCACCCTAGACACTTCAACTCTGAGAGGCCTCAGATGAAGTGATTTGAGGATGTGCACAGACCAGGCACTTGTTTCTCTACCCTAGACACTTAAACTCTGATGGGGAGCTCTCTGGGGGTGGATGCTCACCAGATGCGTCCCCACCCTAGGGAGTTAAACTCTCATAGTCTCAGGAGACATAAGGTTTTGGAAAGGAAAGAACTGTAGTTTTTCTGCTCTTCAGCCCAGTGCAGATCCTTGCAGAGCCATCAGCCTTGTGCTCGGGTACTGCATTTGATGTGTCTCTGCCTCTGTCTCTTTGGACCTCTTCCTCTAACTTTTTTATAGTAGTTTTTGTCCCTCCCCCCCATAGTTATTGAAATTGAAAGGTTTTAACATTTTATTTTCCCATATGAACACTTCTAAGCTTGCGAATTTCCCTACATCCCACAAGCACTAATGTGTAGTCTTTTAATTAATTTGTTCTAAGTATTTAAATTTACATTATAATTTATTCTTTTGCCCATGAGCCACTTAGATAAAGGCCTTAAACTATACACACAACAGTAATTGTTATCTTTCGTCACTGCCTTTGAACAGCGTTGGCTTTTATGGCACTCTCTTTAAGTGTTTTTCTTTTTGCTAAACAATACATTAATGTCAGCATAAGGTGCTTTGATTTTGCCCTTTATTTGAGTGGTTTCTTTAAAATTAAAAAAAAATTTTTTTTACTTTATTTATTTTTGGAAAGAGAGACAGAGAGAGACAGACAGAGAGGGAGAGGGAGACAGATAGAAATGGGTGTGCCAGCAGTCTCTCAGCTGCTGTGAACGAAATCCAGATGTGTGCGCCCCCTTGTGGTCAAGTGCGGCATTGCGCCCTTGCATCACTTGGCATCTGGCTAAACGTGGGACCTGGAGATTGGAACTGGGTTCTTAGGCTTAGCAGGCAGGTGCCTTAACCGCTAAGCCATCTCTCCAGCCCTTGAGTGGTTTCTTTATGCTGAAAAAATCCTCAAAGTTTTCATGATATCTTGGAAGCTCCGCCAAGTGTTAGGATGCTGCCGCCAGGATCAAGCTGCTTGGCAGGAGGAACCCTCAGAGGACCCAGTCCTAACGCTACTAGACATGGTAGGCTCAGGCCTTCTTTTCAAATATAAACCATGGCCAAAGGACATCTGGAATTTGAGGTAAACTCTTATATAAAAGAGCAAAACCATGCTAAACAAAACAAAAAATGAGGTGAAGTTTATGCTATAAAAAAGGCACAGAGAACATAACTCTTAAAAGTAGAAAGATGTTTACCAAAATAAATAGACTTCTGTGTAGATGAGTTGGAACACAGAGTCAAGGAAGTATCCCAGAAATCAAAGTCAAGAGACCAGGTTAAGAGATGAAAAATACCAGCATGTATGTCACATGACTAACTTCATGGATCTACTGACACACGTTCCAGAATGAAAGAGCAGAGAATTCCAGAGTGGAATTTACTTATTTTTAATTAATTAATTAATGAGAGAGAGAGAGAATATGGGTGTGCCAGGGCTTCTTGCCATTGCAAACCAACTGCAGACACATGCATCTCTTTGCATATCCGGCTTTATGTGGGTAATGGGGAATCAAACATGGGCCTGTAGGCTTTTCAAGCAAGCACCTTTAACGCTGAGCCATCTCCCCAGCTCCCAAAGTAAAATTTCAAAAGAAATAATATAATTACGTTTCCCAGAAATGAAGAACAGGTCTTTAGATGGAAATGCTAACCAGATGTCAAACAGTGAATATTAATGCTAACAATTTTGAAATTCTCTAACACTGGGGACCGAGAGTACTTGAACTTAAAAATAAATAAAATATTCTAAAGAAGAAAAGGTTATATAAAACAAGAGCAATCGGAATGCACTAGACCTCTCAAAGATACTTGATACTAGGAGACAATAATAAAAATTTCAAATTTTTATGAAAATTGTCTTAAACCTGGGATTCTGTACTCAATCAACAAACTGAGATTACTCAGAGTTACTCAACAGAACCACAGAAAATCACAGAAAAGTCATGAGGCCAAGAAGTCCGGGTTGTATTCAGTGAATAACCAAAGAAATCTAATAACAAAAGCAGGTGTGGAGAATGAGTGAGTGTGAATAAATAACTAAATGGCAGATAAAAATAAGGTTGTTTTTTTTAAAAAAAAATAGAAATCAAGGTCATTTAATAAATATTCTAAGACAAATCATAATATTACCACAAAGAAGATATTGCAGAAATAAAAGAAAAATAACTACTCCAGGGAGGAAAGGTAAAAACATAAGCTCTACATGAAGAGAACTGTAATCACATCATATTAGCTTTACGGAACATAATACACAGTCATGGCATTGTGAACACTCTGCTGATTGAACTGTAGAATCTGTTGAGACAATGGGAGAGAAAAATCAGAGGCCTAAAATACGAGTCATTTAAAGAGTAACAAGTATGGGCTGGAGAGATGGCTCAGTGGTTAAGGTGCTTGCCTGCAAAGCCTGGGTTCAGTTCCTCAGTACAAATGTAAAGCCAGATGCACAAGGTGGTGTATGCAATCTGGAGTTCATTTGCAGGGGCTGGAGGCTCTGACACTTCCATTCTTTCTCTCTCTCTGTCTCCCTCTCTCTCTCTGCTTGCAAATAAATAATAAAAATATTTTAAAACACAGACTAATAATTGAATTAGCAACTGTAGAAGTTGGAAATCTAAAAGAGTTAAAATTCACTTCCTTTGAGCAACAGGGCTAGAGTAATGAGATGTGGGACAGGAAAGAGAACTGTTCATTGTAGGGTGTTTTTCTCTGCTATTTGGTATTTTATTTTTATTTTTTAAAAATATTTTATTAAGCCGGGCATGGTGGCACACACCTTTAATCCCAGCACTCGGGAGGCAGAGGTAGGAGGATCGCCAAGAGTTCGAGGCCACCCTGAGACTACATAGTTAATTCCAGTTCAGCCAGGACCAGAGTGAGACCCTACCTCGCAGAAAAAAAAAAAATTATTATTTATTTGAGAGAGAGAGAGAGATAGAGAATAGAGAAATAGGCAGGTAGAGAGAGAGAGCGAATGGGAGTGCCAGGGCCTTCAGCCACTGCAAACGAACTCCAGACGCATGCACCCCCTTGTGCATCTGGCTTAAGTGGGTCCTGGAGAATTGAGCCTCGAACTGGGGTCCTTAGGCTTCACAGGCAAGTGTTTAACCACCAAACCATCTCTCCAGGCCCTATTTGGTATTTTAAAACACATAGTTTGTATAGAATAGAATAGAATAGAATCTAATATATAATAGAATCTAAGAAAACAAATGCAAATGTCCAAAAGACATTATGCAAACTCAAATATAATAATTAATGAAGTTATGAATAAAGTTCTTATAGTTAGGCAGCTGCCTCACCTCAGGTGAGCATTAAAGGAAGAGTCACCATCCAGTCCTCACAAGGTCCCGGTGTACTCAGACTTTCACACAGAGATGCTGAGTTTAAGCAGTCTTTATGAATAGCAATATGATCATTTACATAAGGTGACAATCAAATGTCTATTTCTTTTGGCACAGCAATTTCATTTTGTCCCAGAGAGACAATAAAAAAGAACAAATATTAATGCATATCAAGTGGTATCTATGTTTTATTTATATTGTGAAGAATTATGTCAATTATGGCATGTCCATTCAATTATCTATTCTCTGGTCATAACAATGAAACTTATTGAAGATTGTAGAAAAGATTTAAAGGGGGCTGGAGAGATTGCTCAGTGGTTAAAGGTGTTTGCTTGCAAAGCCTGATGGCCTGGGTTCAAGTCCCCAGGACCCATGTAGAGCCAGATGCACAAAGTGGTACATACTTCTGGAGTTCATTTACAGTGGCAAGAAGCCCTGGCATGTCCATACTCACTCTCTTTTTCTGTGTCTGCTTCTTTCTGTCTCTCTCTTTCAAATAAATAAAGTATTTAAAAAAATAAATAAATAAGGTAAAGATTTAAAGTACAGAGTCAGAGGAAATAAATACAAAATGAATGTAGAGCCAGAGATATAGCTCAGTGGCAGAGTGCTTGCTTAACAGGAACCAGGTCCTGGGTTTGGCCCCCAGCATAATGAACAATACCAACTGTGTTGGAAAGGGAAATTTCAGGCCTGACTTTTGCTTGTAAAACCTAGAAATCTGGACCAAACTTAAAACAATTTTCAGACACTTCAAACAAACTTGTAAGCCTGTGATGTGAGAAAACGAAAACTAACAAAGTGAGCCCTTTGCTTTTTCCAGCTTCTGTTCAGACGTTTCCCAGATGGGGAAAACAACAGGGTACCAAGCCCAGTTTGTGGCCACACTGAGTGGAAGAGGTGGAACTTCAGGCTGCAGGAGGGCTGAAGGCAATTGGAAGATGAGAAGCAGAGGTCTAGAGATGAGGCATTTGCAGTCATGGCAGAGAAATCCTCTGCAGTTGTTAGCCGAGATTCAGAGCTATTGAGCGCACCACAACTGAGGGAAGAAAAACTATCAAAAGGCAGGAATCATTCAAATTCTGACCATGAAGAATGGAGTGAACCCCTGGACCTGTCACGTTCTGTGTAGACCTCAGAAAGGAACTATGAGCAGAAAATATGTATTTAGTCCAAACGTATGGCAGCTCCACTAATAAATAAAACACAGAGACCTACATCTCACTCACTCTGTACTACAAACCCAGCCCAAACCCACTGTCAATATCAAGAGACAGATTAATCAAGTAAAGGGTTGGAAGGGAGTTATTCTTTTCAGACACTAACTGTCAGAAGCTAGAGTACTATTTTTTAAAAAGTTTTTATTTATTTATTTATTTATTTAGAGAGAGTGGAAGTATGGATATGCCAGGACCCCTTGCATACCCATACCTCACTCTGGTCCAGGCTGACCTGGAATTAACTTATAAATGAACCTCCAGATGCATTAAAGTGCCACTTTGTGCATTCTTATAAATGAACTCCAGATGCATGTGCCACTTTGTGCATAAGGATTTACATGGGTACTAGGCAACTGAACTCAGGAAGGCAAGCTTTGCAAGCAAGCACCTTCAATTGCTGAGCCATTTCTCTAGTCCTAAAATACCATCTTAATGTCAAACAGGGATAGATAAAAGTGTACCAGATATAAAGAATATTATTATATGATAAACATGAGTCAAATTCTGAAAATACATATAAAAGAGTCCTAATGAAGTCACTCATGTTAACCAATTTTTCTTCCTTATGTGTTTCTGTCCCTACCTTACAAAAGAAAATCACTTTGAAATGACCAATCTTCCTCTTAGTCTTTGTTCATCCTTTATTCAGGTCTTTTCTGCCTATAAACCTTCTCTGCTCACTCCATCACAACATTTGTTATAAGCTTACTACAGTGCTTCTTGCCTGTAATCCCATCACTTGGGAGGCTGAGGCAGGGGAATTGCCATGAGTTAGAGGCCAGCCTGTGCTACATAGTGAGCTCCTGGACCAACTTTCCCTGCCTCAAACAAACATGCCAACAACCTCCCCAAACACTCTATTCCATGGGATGCCATGTTGCCCATTCTGGA
This sequence comes from Orientallactaga sibirica, assembly GCA_036365145.1. NCBI lineage: Eukaryota > Metazoa > Chordata > Mammalia > Rodentia > Dipodidae > Orientallactaga > Orientallactaga sibirica. The sequence goes on along the minus strand of JAEOAD010000463.1, from coordinate 7,356,209 downwards.
ATAAAGCCAATTAAGATCTTTAAATTGTAATTTTATCTTTTGACCACAGGTATAAGGTAGTAAGGACATTATGTGCTGTTTCATGTTTTTGCATGTCTAAAATTAATTTGACATTAAGTTCAAACCCAAGGAACATTTTTATCCCATGTAAACATTTTTACATCCATTTAAAAGCATGGTATTTTAGAAAAGAAAACCCTTGTGCATCTCAAGAAGCTGTGGCAGGTACTGGAATGTCAGGGAAATAATAGGGTCTCACCAATTGTTAACAGCTGTTACTTTTAGTAAAATTTCCTATCATGAAAGTAACATAATCACCATTGAAATGCTGTCAAGTCCTTGCAAACTCTCATGAAAACAAGCCCCCGTCAGCATCTTCTTGTCTCTCCTCGGACAAACATTCAGATGTTCGATCCCTAAAACTGGTCTGGAGCTGGCGCTCAGCAGCCTTCATGCCTAATGCATAATATGCCTCCAATTATATTTATGGCTTCACACCAATATGCTTGCCAAAAAAGCAATAAAATTAACAGCATGGCCCTTTTTCCAACAGGCCAAAGTAATTTATTTAGAATGATTCCAAGCCATATTTGTGACAAACTTTAATAGGTGGAAATAAGTAGAAATTTATCTCTTTTGTTTTGATAGTATCATAAAATGAATTCCAATCACATTAGAGCCAAGCAGGCTGGGCGTTCTGTTCTAAGTTGCGAGAAGAGGCGAAATAACACAGCTCCAAATGCTTTCCATGGCTAAGGATCAAGTAAAGGCAATGAGCTCCTTTTACAAGCTGCCTTCTTGCAGAAGAGGTTGACTGCTCACAAAGGAAGCAAATGGTGGTTTGTGTGTCTGCCACTTTACAAATGGCTCAAATAGGTTGATGTGTCTAAGGACAACATTTATTGCAACATCAAATACAATTTTAGGGCATCATACACTGCTATTGAATCAGGATTTTTGGGGAGCTCTATTGGAGCTTGGGGAGATGGCTCAGTTGGGAAAGAGCTGGATATGCAAGTGTGAAGACCAGCATTCATATCGCCAAAGCCCATGTAAATGGCAGTGGGTGCCAATGCTGGGGAGGTGGAGGTAGGTGGAATCTGGGGCAAGGTGGATGGCTCGACTAGCTGAATTGGTGAACTTTGAGTTCAGCAAGAAACCATATTTCAAAGCATAATGTGAGGAGTGACTGAAGAAAACCCCCCAAACTGACCTCTGTTTGCAATGCACCTACACATGCATGCATGTACACCCCCATACATACGAACACACGTATGCAATGCACACATACCACATACATGAGAAAAATTAGCAATTTTCCCTGCACAGTGCAGACAGAGACAAAGGAATTTTGTTTTCTCCCCAAGAGATTCTATATATCCTTGAATTTACACAATGTACTCCAGACACCTATAAAAGATTTGCCAACAGCTTTGGTTGCTTGGCCATGTTCCTGAGGCAAAAGGAAAAAAAAAAAGAAGGAAAAAGTGTTGACTCAATATATATATTTCATAGTGTAATTGTGATGAATAAACAGGCTATGCATTTAAATGTGAAAACTGTCCTTGTCTTTCATTTCTAATTATAGAACCACTGTAGGGATGTTCAAATTTTTCCTCATTGTATTGTTTTGTCCCTCAAGAATATTTCAGAACCAAATTGCAGAACCAAAGGTTTTTCATGCCGTCCATGACCTTCTCCTCAAATCCAGAAACTCCCTTACTTTGAGAAAAGGAGTGGGGTTTTAACGAATCTCCAAGCAACTCGGTCAAGGTTGAACTTGGAGGAGTAGTCTGAAACTTCCTTGAACTTGCTATCCTCCACCCAATCAATAGTTCCTTGGACAGGGCTTGTTAGAAGCTGATGCTGAACACTTGGCATCTGTGTTGCCCCTTAGAGAAAAGAGAAAAGTGCTACTAATTGCAGAGGTGAAATCCTGGGTCAATAAGCAATCCGAGTGTGTTCCCCACTTAGGTAAATTGTGACAAGAATCCCTGGCTTGTGTGTGGGAAGCCTTGGTAGACACTTGCTGGGGCATCTAGAGAGTGAACAGAGATACAGCAAGACCTGTATTAGAGTAACCAATGAGGAACAAGACCATCCCAGGGAATCCCAGCAGTTATGAAGCCCTGGACTTTACCTGAGATTAACGAGTGTGTGTGTGTGTGTGTGTGTGTGTGTGTGTGTGTGTGTGTGTGCACGTGTGCGTGTAGAGCAGACCTGTGGACACCAGAAGACAACTTTTGAGTGTCACCTTCAGAAATGCTATCCACTGGGCTGGAGAGACACCTTAGCGGTTAAGGTGCTTGCCTGCGAACCCCAGGGACCCATGTTCAACTCTCCACATCCCACATAAGTCAGACACACAAAGGTGAGGCAAGCACAAGGTTGCACCTACCAAGTGGCGCAAGAGTCTGGAGTTCAACTGCTGTGGCTAAGGCCTTTGTGTGCCAATTCCCTCTCTCTCACTCTCTCTAAAATAAAATAAAAATAAAAAAGAAATACTATCCACTTTTTTTTTTTTTTTTTGAGACAGGGTCTCATTGGTCTCGAGCTCAACAACTTGGCTTGAATAGCTAGCCAGTGAGCCCTAGGGAACTGCTTGTCTCTGCCTCTCTAGCACCAGGATCACAAGTGTGTGCCACCATGTCTGACATTTTAATGTGGGTCCTGGGGCTCAAGCCCAAGTGCCCAAGCTTGTAAGTATGCATTTTCCTGAGTGAGCTATCTCCTTGCCCTCTTGAGATTGACATACTCATTGTAAATGTTACATTCTTTTTTTTTTTTTTTAAATCTCTTCAGAGATGTCTTATCTGTGCCTACCCTTTAAGACTCTGGCACAATACTTTCTGCATCTGAATGCCTAAGTCAGTTTCTGCGCATTTCTACATCTATGTGCTGCTTGGACCAATGGTGGCATACTGCCAACACATGAGACATAGTTTTAATTTATATTCACTATACTCTGACCACACAACTTGGTGTTAATGACTAGAGATTTACCACTATTTTTCTCAGCTCTCAATCTTCTTTTTTTTCCCATAAATATCACAATTTTATTAAAACTAACCATATTTTCCAAATAAAGTCAGAAGAGCGATGTTCTCTTTGAAACTGAGGAAAATCTTTAATAAGCCCTCTAGCTACATTTGCTTTTAGTCATTTGCCCTTAAAACCAATTGTAGAGGTCACCTGCCTGATCGGTATATTTCCATTAGTTTTGCTATATACAGGACCTCTGACCCACAGGCCATGATGGAAATAGTTGCTTGTCAGTAAATTGGAGGTAGTCTTTGTATGTCAATCTATCTGAAGCCATTAATCCTTCCTTTGGGTATGCCCAGATGCCTGCTGGGTGACCTTTTGATACCAGCAAAGCTACCTAATGCCATCACTTTCTGAGCAGTTCTGTGAATTTATTAAGTGTGATTATGCATGCATGGACTGCTGGCCACTTTTTCTTACCTCTAATCCCCTCCCCATGATTTGGTTATACTGCTTTGAATTATATAAGTCCCTCAAACTCTATACCCCAGGGAGAGAAGTTTGAGACTTGGGGCTTGCCCTCCTCCTGAATAAACTGTCTTTTGCAATACTCATTGCATACATTGTACAGTGGCACCTGGGGCAAAGGGCTTGTTCAATAGCATCTTTAACTGTTGGCTTAGACAGTCACATCTACCTGAGTTCAGTCATGTAGACTGCTTGGTTGAAATATAGCATGAACGTATCTCCATGGTCTCATCGAGACATATAGGCAGTAAAGCAAGAAATATTTTAATAGTCTATTTAGATAGCGGTGGATCTTTTGGGCACTATGCCAAAACATGACTTTAAAGCTCCTTGCAAGGAGGGAACCGGAACCCCAAGAATCAATCCCATATTGAGCGGATGTTCCCTCACTCAGGATTTTGTATGAATTCCTCATTTGGAAAATATTACTTTATTGGGTTTTGCAGATTTTGATGTGCTCCATTTTGCAGTATCAAAAATTACTTCATCGTCCCACTGGGCCCATGAGACAGATATGGGTCTGGAGACACAGCCAACCTCATGGGGGTGGATACAAATTTTTAAAAATTCTATCTTTTGCTTAGAAGCTCAATTTTTTCCTTGGCAGTAAATCCTGCTGGTGACTTTCTTGAAGTTGCAGGCTCTACGTGTGTGTTGTGGCACACGTGTGTCTGCAGTCTCATAAACAAACTCCTGCGCATGAACACACTTTGAGGAAAAACTATCCTCCATCCCCAAGTCTGAATAACCCTGGTTTCTCCCTTGGTCTATCTCGCAAATGAAAATGGCCCTCGATGCACCGTGAGGTGGCTCGGCTCATGACTTAAAATGGTTGGCTAGATGCCTTTTCTGCAGCCTTGGAGCCACCATGTTTTCATGTGGGTAGACAAGCTTTATGAATGTTTCTCATGTCCTTATGCAGGACAAAAAGACAGATTATTTATGTGACAGATGTTATACCATCAGAAGAAACGCATGACTATCAAATGAGAAGAGTTCTTGATAACATCTGTGAGTATGGTGCCTGATTTACGCTGATGTTTGAGAAAATGACATTTTGAGAAGTAGGGGACAAGTTCCCATATGCAGCCAGGCTAGGAAGTCAAAGGACATGGACTGAGAAAGAGCATGGGACCTGTCATGTGTCTGGAGCAGCAGTGCCAGGGAGGGGCAGGGACTATCTGAAGGTTGGTAGGCAGGGACAGTTCTTACAGGGACACTCCTGGGACTCTGGACTTGGTAAGTTCGTAAGCAAACACAGTTCTTCAATGATCCTATAACTTTGGACACTGGGTGACACTTTATCACAGATTGCCCAAGTAGATGGATGAAGACAACAGGAGGCCGTTGAGACAGTTCAGGCAGGAGATCTTAGTGGATGGCTGAAGGAAAACCTACGAGAATAGGAGACCGAACACAAGCCACAGATAACTAAGCTAAATCAACAGGATTTAGAGACTGAAGGGAAGAAGTGGTAGACAGGCATGGAGGTGCCCAGGTAACTGAGCACAGAGTGGTCTGGGCAGGCTCCAGGCCACACTGCCACTGCTGGGTTGACGATAACATCATCTGTTGTGGTTGGATGGGATGCGGTCATTAACTACTCCGTTCGAATTCAGGACAGCTACCTAGGGCAGAGAGGCATGCTTCCATGTGAGTCAAGTTTCTTCTTATAAAGTCAAGTGATTTCGTGAGGCTCAAAAGTTTAGTGACTTTTCCTCTGCTCTAATAAACAAGAAAATACAATTCTCAAAATACAACCCAAACAATTCACTGTGGTGTATGAGTAAGAATAAATGAGCCTGGTGAATTATTTGAGAGGCCATTCAGTCCTTTATACCATTGCTCGTGGCCCTAGAGGGGAGGTGGTTGAGAGGACGGGGCGCAGCAGAGGTACTACAGGCATGGATTAATAATATGCACTGACAGGGATGGATAATGTTTCCTTAGACACAGATCCATTTTAAAGAGATACACTGTTCATTGTTTTCCATTGACAAGGTAGAAAGAACTCATGGAGAACGCCTGGAGATTAAGGACTGCCTTCCTAGCTAGGTTCCCAGATAGCCTTTAGGGTATTCAAACTGACAAAGTCTACAACAGTGGGCTACAAGAAGTTAATTTTGTTCTGGAACAAAGGTGTTAGTCGGACTTGTCCAAATTGGTATTCGTGGGAAGATATGTGAATAATCTTTTCCTTTCTAACTTATTTATGCAATGAGAATGTGAGTCTTTTTTTTTTTTAAATATCAGATTATGTCTTCCTTATGCATCAGAACTTTGCTGTTTTGGGCTGGGGGTGGATCTCAGTGGTAGACGTGCAAATCAAGAGCAAAGCCAGCTTTGATCTCCAGCACCAACCAACAAAACAAACATAACACTAATTCGCCTTCATTTTTTAATGTGCATGTACGTGTGTTGATGTGTGTATACACACGTGTGTGTGTGTGTGTGTGTGTGTGCATGAACTTGTAAGGACATGCATGTGAAGGCCAGAGGACAACCTCAAATTTGATCCTCAGGCATCACCTATCTTTTTATTCATTTAAAAAGATTTTACTTGTTTGTTTGGGAAAGAAGGATGGAGGGAGAGAGGAGGATAAGAAGGAGAGAAAGAGAGAGAGAGGGAAAATAGGTATACTAGAGCCTCTTGCCACTGCAAACAAACTTTAGATACATGTGCTACTTTATGTGTGTGGCTCTATGTGGGTGCTGGGAATTGGACCAGGACCTGAAGGCTTTTTGAGCAAGTACATTTAACTGCTGAGCCATCTCCTCAGACCCTTCTTCACTTTTTTGTATGTGTGTGTGCCTGTGTGTATGCATGTTCATATGTATGTGGGTACACATGTACATGTGAGCATGTGGTGACCAGAGGTTGGTGTCAGATATCTTCTACTGTTTGCCACTTCATTTACTTGCGTCAGGCCTTTTACAAGCCCAGGGCTCGCTGTAGGTCTAGCTAGCCAGCTTGCCTCGGGGATCCCGTCTCTGTCTCCTGAGTACTGGGATTATGGGTGGACCTGGCACTGGCTATGGACATCCAATATCCAGTCCGCCCACTTGCCAGCAAGCACTTTACACTTCATTGACTAAGTCAATCAGCTCCCTAGCCATTGGCCTATCCCTGTTTTATTTATTTTTGTTTGATGTGCTTTTCTGAGACAGGTTTCTCATTGGCCTGAAATTTAACAAGTAGGCTAGACTGGTTGGCTAATGGGTTCTTAGGGATCTTCTTGTCTCTGCCTCCCCAACACTTGGATTACAGGCATGTGCCACCACACCGAGCATTTTTACATAGGTTCTGGTGCTTGGAGGCAAGCTCTTTACAGACTGAGCTATCTCTCCAGTCACTATCCTTCATTTCCACACAACCTCTTTGTTTTTGTTTATCATGCAAGGATGCAATGAAAGCTTCTTCTTTTTTAAAAAAGATTTATTTATTTTTGGGAGAGAGACAGAGAGAGGGAGAGGAAGACAGATAGAGATGGGCACGCCAGAGGCCTCTCAGCTCCTGCAAATGAAATCCAGATGTGTGTGCCCCCTTGTGGTCAAATGCGGCATTGCGCCACTTTGCATCTAGCTAAACGTGGGACCTGGAGATTGGAAACAGTGTTCTTAGGCTTAGAAGGCAGGTGCCTTAACCGCTAAGCCATCTCTGCAGCCCCAAAAGATTTATTTTTATTTATTTATTTGTTAGAGACAGAGAGAGGGGAAGAGAGAGAGAAAGCGAGAATGGGCACACCAGGGCCTCTAATGCAAACAAACTCCAGACACATGTGCCTCTATGTACATCTGGCTTACATGGGACCTGGAGAATCGAACCTGAGTTCTTAGGCTTCACAGGCATGTGCCTTAACTGCCAAGGCATCTCTCCAGCCTTCTTTTTCTTTGTTTTTTTAATTTGAGAGACAGAGAGAGAGAGAGAGAGAGTGACAGAGGCAGAGAGAGAGAGAGGAAGAGGCAGAGAGAGAATGGGCATGCCAGGGCCTTTTCAGGCACTGTCAATGAACTCCAGACACTTGTGCCCCCTTGTGCACATGTGTGACATTGCGCGCTTGCATCACTTTTTGTCTGGCTAAATGTGGGACCTGGAGATTTGAACAAGCATTCTTAGGCTTCGCAGGCAGGCACCTTAACCGCTAAGCCATGTCTCCAGCCCTGAAAGCTCTTTGTGAAATCATGAAGGTCATGGCCTGTAGCAGGAAGGAGCCATGCCTCCTGAAACTGACTCATAAATAGATCTCATCTTCATTTTTCTCAGTACCTCTATGCCATGGACCTGCCCCAAAAGCCATGCTTACAGAAGACAGGCTTCACAGACAATCAGCCTCAATGCTGACTTGTTCTAAGTCAGAACATTTAAAAGGCAAGTAGGAAAAAAACAGACCACTGGAGCTTCTTTATAAGCTACGGGTCCTGACTCTTGTCAAGTCCTGTCTTTATACTTCTTTCCCCTGCTGTGCACAGTGACTTTTTTTTTAGACTGTCCATTGCCTGTCAAGTTTAAGTCATCTGTACCCACACTGTCAACAAGATTTGATCTTCTTCCCCGGTGGGTGTTGTAGTCAGCTTCACGTTTCTGGGATGAACTTCCAAACCAGACACCTTTTATAGGAGGAAGGGATTTATTTCAGCTTACAGATCCAAGGGGAAGTTCCATCAGTGGCGGTAGAAGTTGGCTCCCATTCATAAATCCAAGCAGAGAGACGCCACCAAAAGCCAGCACAGCCCAGCAGCAAGCAAGCATGAACCTGCGGCAACAGGACCCCCAGAGCTCACACTTCTCTGTGTACCTTAGGCTGAAATTCTGATCTGTCCCCAGTGACACCTCCTCCAGCCAGGCAGCTGAAGGCAAGCTTTAATAAAACATCGTAGTCTATTGGGGGACATACAATCAAAGTACAACAGCCGGAAAGGTCTCAAGTGTATTTTCCTAATTTTAAAGAGTACGAATGATGACTATATGAAGCCTTCCCTCTCAGGCTGTGCCCTTTCAGGCCTGCCCAGATATATCTAATTAGCAATGTACTCCAAGGAGCTACAGTGTTAGTCTCCAACCAGAAGAGGAATCTCTCTTTGACTTTCAGTCTTGTGTATAAACTAATTCCTTGTCTGGCTCCTAGGGTGACAGAATTAGTACCAGAGGAGAGGAGGGAAAAGGGATCCAATTCATTCCCTTTACTTATCAACTTGATTTCTATCCAGGACAGTGTGCTGGCAAAAAAAGAGAAAAAGAAACAAAAGCCAATATGTGTTGGAAACGTTCTTATCTTCACCTCCATAGGCTGCATGGATACCCTGGTTGTGGGCGTTACCATTTGCATCATCTATGGGGATGGAGTGCAGAAGGGAGCATCATTCCAGGTGTTCCTCTTTCCATGTTAGTTCTGGGAAGTCCACAGTTAGAAGGAATGAGACACAGTTCAAAAGAGCTCCATTCTACCTTCTGTGTTTCAAAAAGTCACACCTGCTTCTATGCACTTGCTTTCTTGTAGTTACCTGCCTCAGCATATAGAACACCCGTTCTGCCTCTTGATGGTTGACCCACCTTGCTTTCCAAGCTTTGTTCTAACAGAAAACCCCAAAATAATCCACTCAAGTTGTTAAGAAGTAAGCTGGGGATAAAACTCAGTGACACAGCACCCTAGGTTTGAACTCCAGCAACCACACATACACGTACACACAGAGAGAGGGGATGCATAATATCAGTTACAATTCTAAGCTCTTCATCTTGCTTCTCCACTCACGTCAATCTCTGGATGACCTTCCAGTCATGGATAGATTTTTGATTATTCTTTTTCCAGTCTGCCTGTTCCTGAACAGGAATGCCACACTAAGGATTCCATTATACATGCTTTCTTCTTCCTTTCCTTTCCCTTCCTTTCTTTCTTCCTCCTTTTCCCCTTTCCTCTCTGCTCTTTTCATCCCTCCCCACTCCTGTTAAAATAGAGACTAACGGGCTGGAGAGATGGCTTAGCGGCTAAGGCACCTGCCTGCTAAGTCTAAGAACGCTGGTTCCAATGTCCAGCAGTTCCAATCTCCAGGTCCCACGTTTAGCCAGATGCAAAGTGATGCAAGGGCGCAGTGCCGCACTTGATCACAAGGGGGTGCACACATCTGGATTTCGTTCACAGCAGCTGAGAGACTGCTGGTGCACCCATCTCTATCTGTCTCCCTCTCCCTCTCTGTCTATCTCTCTCTGTCTCTCCAAAAATAAATAACAAAATAATAAAAAAATTTAAAAAAAAGAGACTAACACACCTACAGTGCAATTTTAAAAACAAAAAGGCAGAGACCACCTCTGCCTGGTTGTGACCACACAGACCCTCGCTTCTCACTCAGCAGAGAAGGCTGAGGCTGCAGGAAGAGGGCATGCAATGTAAATCACCCAGGGCCCAAAGTCACACGCTCTGTTCAGTGTGTCTCCAATTCACAACCCACATTCTCAGTGGGCTTCCTGACCCAAGAGCAACGCCGAAACAAAGTCTAAGCTCACACTGCAAAACTGAAATACCAGACAGGTGACCAAGGAACACTCCTAGCTTCTGTCTCACAGACCAGAGTCTGGGAAGTCCACGATCACGGTGTGGGCAAGGTAGGCTCATTCTTGAGCCTCTATACATGTGTTCCCACATGCATGTGCATCTACACATATGCACCACATATACATACCCATGCAAAAACAAAAATCACGAGTTGCAAACACATTTTACAGACCACCACATTGGACACTCTAGCTCAGCATCCGAGCATACGGGAGCCCCGCGTGTGTCCCTTTCCAACCCTGAAGCTCAATAGCAGCTGGGGTTGCTGCCACTGTCATATGTCTCCAGGGAGAGGGAAACAGGCGACAGTTCACTAGCCAGGAAGGGATTCAGATTCAAAGTCCAAGGCAGAGTTTTTGGTGAATGCAGATGACTGTCACACCTTTGGAAAGCTGAACAACCACAACTCAAACCTCCTTATGTCAAGGTCATCTTCAAACAGCAACTATCAAATTTTTTTTTTGTTAAGAGAACATACAATGGAGAGAGAGAGAGAGAGAGAGGGAGAAAGAGAGAGAGGGAGGGAGGGAGGGAGGGAGGGAGGAAGACCCTCAAGCTGTTTTGTTGTTTCTGTATCATTTTACTGGAGAATAAAGTCAGTGAACTGCAGCCATTGCAGGGCAGGCCAGGTGAAGGCTGACCTGAGATGCCATGTTGACTCAGTACAGTTGTCACTGGCATTTTGCCACAAAGGGAGATAGATGACCTACTAATGCTGTCCCTTTCTTATTAATTGATTTTTAACTTATTTATTAACACACAGAGAAAGACAGAGAGGAAAAGAGAGTGGGGGGGGGAGAAAGAGATAATGGGTGCACAGGGCCTTTAGCCCCTGTAAATGAGCTCCTGAGGCATAGGCTACTTTGCACATCTGGCTTTGTATGGAGACTGGGGAATCGAACTAGGGTTGTTAGGCTTTGCAGGCAAGCACCTTAACCACTGAGCCATCTGTCCAGTCCTCACAATGTTCCTTCTTACGTGTTACTCAGTACCAGGCACTTCATGCTATTGGCTAGCTGGTGTCCATTTCTGATTTGAAATGCATTTCTTCTTCAGCAATAGGAATTTATTATTTCCCAATGCAGGGAAGCCCAAGTTACAGGGGTCTATCTGGGCATGTGGTTGCGTTTTCCTTGGCCTCCACTCACAAGGCTGTGCACCGTGGTTCCAATGTGTCACTTTCATTCACCAGTGACAAAGCTGGTGACCTAGTCTGTCAAAGCAGCCAGGAACGACAATGCTGGGAGTTGGGAATAGAAAGCTATCATAGGAGGGGAAGCGACAAGATCATCTCACGCTGAAACTTTGTTCACTATTTCCTATAGAAATCCCATGCGTGCCGGGCGTGGTGGCGCACGCCTTTAATCCCAGCACTTGGGAGGCAGAGGTAGGAGGATCGCCGTGAGTTCGAGGCCACCTTGAAACAACATAGTGAATTCTAGGTTACCCTGCGTTAGAGTGAGACCCTACCTCGAACCCCACCCCCTCAAAAAAAAATGAAATCCCATGCATGACCACTGGCAGGACATTCATTTTCCTGACTTCACTTCATTTAATGAAAAGTTTCGAAGAGATTATGTCAAAGGTCTCAAGTCCTTATATGTTATGATTCTACCTAAATGAAAAGGCAGGCTGTTGACTGGGTCAGAATTCTTTAGGAAACAGGGTGACATGTTCATAGCTACACCCTTAGACCCACGTGTGTGTCCCCTGAGTGTGGTTCCTGTAAGGACTGGTCCTCCACACCCATGAGATCTATGGGCTAGGGAGCCTCTCCACATTCTGGGTAGCTAGGGGTCTTGATCTCTGCCCAGATAGCACGGAGCTTCCAGGGGATGGAGGAGGGAAAGGCCCAGGGTACAAGGACAAGGAATGGTCCCAGCTAAGCGGAAGGGACGATATTTGTCCTCTTGTTGGTAGAGGGCCTGTGGGACCCCTTCTATGCCTGCACAGTGACACAGAAGGGGAGGGGACAGAGTTGAAGCACCTTTTCCCAAATAGTTCTTGGAAAAATCTAAAATAAATTACTGTGTGTTTTTTTTCTTTTTTGATTGTGAGGTTTTGTACAAACCATTTCGAAATACAATTGGTGCCTTCTTTTTGCAACATTCTTTTGGGCTCAGAGGATATAAAATTGACTAGCATAGCATCCCTGCCCTTGAGAGCCCGTGAAAAGATATTTTGTTGCATATTGCTTTATATTCTTTGCTTTCTTGCAGACAAGAGAGTAATTAAATGCTGAAGTGGACCTTAGAAGTGTTCTTTTCTGAATGACCACGGAGACCTCCATAAACTTGAGAATAAAAGTGTGTGTATGGAGAGAGAGGGAGAGAGAGAGAGAGAGAGAGAGACAGATAGACACAGAGAGAGAGAAGAGTGAGAGGGAAGATGTTTTATACAAAAACTCAATTTAAACCGAGACTCTGATCTGTGATTAGAGTCCTCTGGAGAGAAAGTTTTAGGAGTTTTTTTTTTTTTTACCCCACATCTAAAAAAAGCTAACATGTTAAATAGGTATTAGGCAAAACATAGTAGCTAAAGCATAGTAGCTATTTAATAACAGCTAGGCAGTGAAATAAATGGGTCAACACAAACACACACACACACACACACACACACACACACTGAACCACTGGGCAGAAATAACTGTAAATTTAGTCTGCATAGGGAGACTCAAGTTTCTCCCTGGTACAAGAAGCTAGGGCCTTTGGGGTGCAACCAAAGCCAGTTATAATCTGAGCATTGAGCTTTGTTGCTTGCTTGGGTCTTTGGGGTGTCAAGAATAGAATCTTTTATAAATTATGTTCTCTCTCTCTCTCTCTCTCTCTCTCTCTCTCTGTGTGTGTGTGTGTGTGTGTCTCATGACTCTCCCTCATCTATGATGAGATGTTAACTGGTTCAGTTATGCACAGGAAACCATGTCTGCCGTGTGTTCATGAATGTAGCACATTTATTACACCCAGAAGACAGCACCCCTTATCCTACTTCCTGTTCTTACGTTCTTTATGCCACCCCCTTTACATGAGGTACCCTAAGAAAAACTGTTTTCTTAAAAAACACACATATAAATTTTTTATGGTGCTGGGAATTAGATTTGAGGGCCTTGTTGGGGAAGAAATCTACCACTAAGCCACATCCACATCCCTAGCACATTGAATAATTATATTAATCTTGTATTCCCAGCAACCTTACCAAACTCTCCATATTAGCTGTGAGTCTCTCTGGAGTCCTTCCATTCTATGCGTAGACCTTTGGCTCTTGGGAAGTGGAGCTGAGGAAAGCCAGGGATCTTTACCCTTACCAAAAAGAATATGGGACTTTTGGGGGGTACACTTGACCAGGTGCACCTTTACTTATACTTTGATAAGATTGTTTTCTTTAATTCATTAATGGATATTAAAATGTTTAATGCCTTGTTTTCTTCTTTGGAGATAATTATATTGTCTTCTGCTATGCTAATGAATGTTCCTATGAATGCTAACCCATTCTTGGATGGATAAATCCCATTTGGACAGGATCACTTTACCCGGCTGCTGGAATTACTTGGATAATATTTTAGACCACTACATTGAATAATGTCTTAAATTCTTATTTTATTTTTATTTACGAGAGAGGGAAAAATAGACACACAGAGAGAATGGGTGGCCTCCTGAGAATGCCAGGGCCTCCAGCCATTGTATGAACTCTAGATGCATGTGCCACCTTGTGCATCTGGCTTACGTGGGTACTGGGGAATTGAACCTGAGTTCTTAAGTTTTGCAGGCAAGCGCCTTAACCGCCAAACCATCTCTCTGGCCCTTACATTCTTTTATAGCTTTTTTCAAATACATGCTTTATGATATATGGGCCTACTCATTATTTTGTTGTTTTCTGGTCATTAGCATTTCTGCTCCTTTCAATTTTATTCTATGTGGTGTGTTTAATGTTAAATTTCCTAGGCTGTGCATTTAAGATTAAGTTTCTCTATTCACAGCTTTAGCAAAATCTCACATGTGTATTACATGCCATATACTTATTTTCAGTCAGTTCCAAATATTTATTTTGTATTGAATGTAACTTATTCTTTAATCCATAAAATACTTATTCACTTCTAAATTTCTAAACTTTCAACAGGTTTGACTTGTCAAGCATGTCTTTTTTACCCCTTAACTTTGTAATGCTTTGTTTATTTATTTGAGAAAGGGAAAGAGGCAGATAGAGAGAGAGAAAGCAAATGGGCAGGCCAGGGAACCTTGGTCGTTAGGCTTCACAGGCAAATGTTTTAACCACTAAGCCATTTTTCCAGCCCTACATCCTTAACTTTTATCTGCCTCACCTACCAGCTCTGAGTGGCACACTGTGGTAGTTTGTTCATTTATTCTCATAATCTATACTTTTTGCTGCACATATTTTTGAGACTATGAAATTATATACATAGCTAACATAAATACGTTTTGCATGTTATTAATGTTCATGATTTTTCAAGTATTGGTTATATACCTTTTTGTTTCCTTTTATTTTAAACTCATCTACTTCCTTAGCTTTTGAGTATATTTAATAAATTTCACATATCAGGATTTTGTTGTGCAGTTTTACATAATGCAAAACTTTTTTTTTGTTTTTGTTTGTTTTTTCGAGGTAGGGTCTCACTCTGGCTCAGGCTGACCTGGAATTCACTATGTAGTCTCAGGGTGGCCTTGAACTCTCGGCGATCCTCCTACCTCTGCCTCCCGAGTGCTGGGATTAAAGGTGTGTGCCACCACGCCCGGCATAATGCAAAACTTTTAACTGGAGTGGAACACATATATTTATTGCACTGTAATTATTGATATGTGCGGATTTATTTGTACCTTTTTAATGTCTATTAGTTATAATGGTTTCCCTCTTCATTTAGAGTATCTAAACTTTCTTCATCCTCTCTTCCCCCCCTCACTAAGTTCCCATTTTTATTCTTAAATGTTTGATTTAATGGGCTAGGGAAATGGCTCAGCTGCACACCTGTGCGTGCCTGAGTTTGGATTCAAAGACCCCACATAAAAACCGAATGCTGTAGTGTGCATCTGCAATTCCAGCATGGCGGCAGCAAGGGGGGAGAATGCACTGGAAATCCACAAGCCAGTTAGTAAAGCAATGAACAATGAATGACTCTGCCTCAAATGAGATGAAAGGCAAGGACTGAGACTTAAACATGGTCTTCTGACCTCCACACACATGCCCTGCACATAAACATTCATGTAAACACATATCATATACACATACAACACCCTCACCAAAAAAGTATTGATTTGCTTGCCAAGAAACTTCAGAATGAACCCTATCCCCCACCTCCGAATTACATGGTGAGCTTAGAATGGTCTTACTCCTGCTTTATAGATTGTTAACTAGCATACTATTGTGCCTTTGTGAAAAATCACCACGCTGCTCATAATTACTTTTATTCTTTAAAAATTATTTTATTTATTTGAGAGAGTGAGAGAGAGGCAGAGAGAGAAAGAATGGGCATGCCAGAGACTCCAGCCACTGCAAACAAACTCCAGATACATGTGCTACCTTGTGCATCTGGCTTACGTGGGTATTGGGGAATTGAACATGGGTCCTTAGGCTTCTCAGGCAAGTGCCTTAACCACTAAGCCATCTCTCCAGCCCACTTTTATTCTTTTTAAACAATGAGTATCCATTCACATTTATAAAATTTCACTCATCTTTGCTTCTCCATTCTCTTCCTTTTAAAAAAATTATTCTAGCTTCTTCTCCCTGCATTCTAGTCTTTCTCCTCCCTTCCTTCTATTCTCCCGCCCTTCCTTCCCCCCTTTCTTCATTTCTGTTGCCATTAACTACTCATTGCTGGGGTAAAGCACCCAACCAAAATGGCTGATGGAAGGAAACTTGTTTTGACTTAAGTCTCAAGGGGGAAGCGCCACAATGGCAGGACAAAGGTGATAGAGGAGAGGCTGTACTTCACATTATTGAAACCCAAGTTTGACAACAGCAGCAGGAGAATGAGCTAGAGTCTAGCAAGGAGTAGTGAGTTAAAACACCCATAAACCCACCCTGAACAGCACACCTCCACATTTTCTTCCTTCCCTCCCTCCCTTCCTTCCATTGAACAGCACACCTCCACATTTTCTTCCTTTCCTTTCCTTTCCTTTCCTTTCCTTTCCTTTCCTTTCCTTTCCTTTCCTTTCCTTTCCTTTCCTTTCCTTTCTCTTTTCTTCCTTCTTCCCTCCCTCCCTCCCTCCTTCCTTCCTTCCTTCCTTCCTTCCTTCCTTCCTTCCTTCCTTCCTTCCTTCCTTCCTTCTTCTTTCTCCTTCCCTCCCTCCTTTCCTTCCATTGAACAGCACACTTCCACATTTCCTTCCTTCTTCCTTCCTCCATACCTCCCTTCCCTCCACTGAGCGATATACCAAGACCACACATTTCTTTTATGAATCATCCTTCATGGTGAACTCTTTTCTATTTTGATAGCTGAGCATATCATCATCTTACCTGAGAGATATTTTGCCTAAACACAATTGTTGGTAAATAGTATTTCCCCTTCAGCAAACTGAAGACATCAGAAACATGGCCAGCCACCTCCAGGGCTGTTTTTGAGCAAAGTGATGCCTAAGAAAGCCTCTGGTGAACAGTGGCAGAAAAGACACCCATAAATGTAGAATAAAATGAATGAGAGGCCAGGATGACCAGACGTAGGAGGCAAAATACTTTGGAGTGGAACAGAGATGGGGGGGGATATGAATGAGAATCAGTGGATTTTCCTTGAACCTGTGCTGAGGCATCACTCTGTCTTGACTCATGATTCTTCTTCCTTTAAGGAGGAAAGCCTGTCTGCTAATAGCATGTAGCAACAATGATCTCTCTGTGAATGGTTAAACTAGGAAAGAAAAGAACCCAGCGGTGCTGAGAGCCACATCATTTGTTACTGTTTCCCCATGTACCTGTTAGCAAAACCTACTGTTACAGCCAAACCACACTTCCACTTAGCCTCTTATTCAAATAAGCTTTTAGATAGCATCACTCAGGATTTTCAGATAATTGTGACTGGAAGCAGTGGTTGGGGTTGGCATATTTTGCTCACAGAAAGGGTCAATATTGTATCTATCAGTTCTGTTTCTACCACATTTGAATATGACTGCGGAAGTACTTAATAAAATTTGACATGTTTCCTTCAAATGTGTTGATATAAAAACCAAAGAGTGTTATGGCTGGCAGGGGACTCTGGAACCATTTATTCCCAAGCCTTCACTTCATGCAACAGGAAGCAGAGCTCCAAGGGCATTTGTGAGTTCATCTACAAGTAAAATCCAATTCAGGGAGCATGATGGGGTTTCACCAAGGACTTCAAATCTAGCCAAGCTCTGCTCACAGAAATCAGTGCTTTAACTCACTGCTTTGTTTTATAGCTTGGAAATGAAGAGTGACACTCCGGATTTTTTTAAACCTGGTTTCTCAAATAGTGTACTCTCTGTGCTCACATGAATAATGCATTGCTTTTCAACACGCTCCGATTTAATGTTGATGTAACAAATAGTTTGTACTCGAGGTGCCTGCTACATTTTCCTAAAATGTTCTTATTTTTAGCCCAGTCTAAAATTCCTTTGTTTTTCTATTAGTCATAGAAATAAGCTATTAAAACATTTTTCTTTCTTTCTTTTACAAAAAGTTCCGCCAAAAGTGATATAAACTTGAAATGGGAGAAAGTTCTACTATGATTATAATAAGGCCTATTTGTTTTTTTTTTTTTTTTTTGTATTTTCCTTCTTAGGACATTGTCTATCGTCCTCCAGGACAGTATAAGGAAACTTGTTTGACACAGACAGCATTACAGGCTCCTGATCCAAAGAGCTCATTCATTCCCAAGATCATTACTTCTAGACAGCAGAAAAAGGTGGTTCCAAGAGGATGGCGTGTAGTTAGTCTCCTGTTTTGTTCACTGAGTTTGAATCATCAGTTTTGCAAAGACCATACCTATATTCAAAACACGATCTGATTTTAGAAGATGGCATAGAAAGAAATCATGTGTACCACTGATTTGGTTCAGAAATGAACAAAATCAATGTGAACCATTTCCATTTTGACCCTGTACACCCTCCAGTTCCAATTAAACCAGCTGGATAAAAACTCTGACGGGGCTAATTTGCCAGATGAGGATATTCAGGGCTTGCCTGGACTCCAGCCTCATTAGAGTCTCCATGCCACTTGTCCTACACAACTTAAGACTCCAGCACTTAAAATAACTTTTGCAAAGGTCCCCAAAGACAAGCACTCAGATCTTCTGCACTGGGGTTGCTGCTTGTGTGGGATGGGTGAGTCAGGTACATAGCAGGACAATATTATCCAAGGTCAAGGGACAGCGTCCATAGTCAAGCTGGATGAAGGGCTGTTTTAAGTAGAAGGTGTCCACGTGTCATATTTCTTACATAAAGCTGTGTGCAGGTTCATTTCCTCCAACGTGCTGAGGCTGCTCGTGGCTAGGGATATAGTGACTTTTCTGTGTATGGAAGATGTTCAGAGACTTTTCTGTATACTAGTAATAAGGAATATCTGAGCACTGTGGATCCTGGAGCTGGTCTAGCCTAAGCCACACATTTTGAAGATAAAGTGATGAAGTTCAGAGACGTGAACTCATCTGTCCAACACCAGACAGACAGGTACAGTTACACCAACAAGCTTGCTGATATATCCCACTGATAATCTTATTTTAACATCCAACTGAAAAAAGAAAGAAGGGCTAGAGAAATGGCTCAGTGGTTAAGGCACTTTTTTACCATGCCTGATGGCCTGGGTTTGATTCCCCAGTACCGATGTAAAAGCAGATGCACAAGGTGATACATGTGTCTGGACTTTGTTTGCAATGGCAATTGGCTCTGGCATGCCCATTCTCTCCCTCTGTATCATTCTCTCGGGTTTGTAAATAAATAAATATGTAAATAAATAAATATTTTCTTTTTGAAAAAGAGACTCATTGTATACCTCAATATTAGGACATCATGCAATTTTTCTCAAGATCTCTTGGGACCCTCGTCATTCGAATGCAAACAGGCCCTGGACATTTTACCTGTCAAAATCCCTTGAGGTATGTTTCTGAAGAAAATTTCTGCATGCAGCGGTATCTCGCCAAGTGTTCCTTGGCCTGTGAATCTAGTACTGTATATCTCTGAGTCTCCCGCAGTGAGAAGAGTGAAAAATTAATGAGCAGCTCAGAGAAGCTCGTGTTCAAGGCTACAGAAATCGGGGGTGGGGCAACAGACGCTGGAAGTGAAAGGAAATGCTTTAAGCGATCAGCCTCATGCCTGGCAAATCATATAAATGGGATGAAAATGTAAGAAATCCCACCTGAAAATACCATACCACTGAAGAGCTGTTTAGGGAGGGCCTGGTCCTGAGATACAGCCAAGGCAGGGCTGTTTGTCACCATGGCTGGTGCTTCATCTCTGGAAGGCCCAAACCTCCACTCTTCAGCTAGACACACAACGACACAGGCTTCCTTCCTTGATTGTGTTTTTTAAATGGGGGCGGCTTGTGATTCGAAATGTGTTTTCCTCTGACTCTGCTTGGCCACAATAAACTATATGCCCCGGGGAGATAAAACTGAATTTGGGAAAGCCTTTAAGTTTTTTTTTTTTTTTTTCCCCTTTCACAAGGTGAGATCATTTCCCAAGAGGAAATGCCTGGAGTTGAGTTACAATCTAGAAGCTGGTTGAGTGTGGTGGTATTTAGCACCTGGGAGACTGAGACAGGAGGACTGCTGCCAGTTAAAGGCCAGCCTGGGCTAGGAGGTGAGTTGAAGGCCAACTCCAGTTACACAGTGAGACCCTGTCTCAAAAATAAGTATGAGGGCTGGGACGATGGCTTAGGGAATGAATGAAGCCCTTGCCATGCAAGAACGAGTACTGGGCTCAGATTGCTAGACCCCAAATAAAAGCCAGAAACTGGTGAGCTTCGTTCATCCCAACACGCCTATGGTGAGACGGGGAGCAGAGACAGGAGGACTTTCCGGAAGCTTGAGGACCAGCCAGCCTGGTGAATGAATGATGAGTAATGAGGGAGATTGTGTCTCAACCTGAACGTGGTCCTCTGACCTCACACAGTGTGTGTGTACTCACACTCGCACACAGACATCACACGCACACCCACAAAGCTAAAGCAGACCAAGCTAGAATAAAATGGATAGAAGTCACTTTGGGTAGACACTGAATGGGGGGAGGGCGTGTCTATACCTGGACTTCCTGGGTGGCCCAGCCTTGCTCTGCCTTTCAGTTCTTTCTCTCAGGCAGCTTAACCTTAAGGGAGCGCTCTCTAGCCAGCAGGCATGTGGGCCTGGCCGGGGTTCTACTTCATTTTGACAGATGCTATTTGTGCGAAGGGTTCTAGTGGTCTATAGCTGGGGAGAAAGGAGGAAGGGCTGATCACAGGAGAAATTCATGCCCTGACCTTCTTTGGCTGCTTAAAAATGTTCTTAAGTCCAATAAATGAGTTGTCTACAGCACTCAGCTCCAGTTAACTTGATGTTTGTAAGCCCATCATGAGTTTCTTGCAAACCTCCAGGAGACGCCTGAGGATAGCAGAAACCTGTTTTTTTTTTTTTTTTTTTTTTTTTTTTTTTTTTTTTTTTGAGCCTCTCACTCCTGGCCACGATGGGATGAATCCTGTCCCACCGACCTTCACGAGTGGGTATCTTAATGCCAGGAATCTCACACTGTGACCTGATCTGGAAAGAGGCTGTGGCAAAGGACTCGTTAGATTTGGAGGGGTCATGTTACAGAAGGACAAGCCCGTAATGCAGCATGTCAAGGCACCTCTCAGGGGGAATGTGGAGCAGATGTGCACACGGGGAGGACACAGGTGGAGATGAAGGCAGACATTACTGTGGGGCACAGACTGATGAGCAAGGCATGACGATTGTCAGCCGAGGACCACAAGCCCGAGACGAAGTTCGGAAGAAGTCTCCCTCGTAGCCTGGAAGAAGCCAGCTGTCGGAACTCAAACACCTGCTCCGTGGGTAACGACTAGTCCCTCTTTTTGTGAGACATGCCAGAATATGCCCTGGTGCCAAGCTCTTCCAGTAGATGGTGCTTGTTCATGGTGTGGTGGGGACGCCCCGGCTGCCTGCCATGATGTTAGTTTTTACTTATTTATTCCTTTATTTATGAGAGAGAGAAAGAGGCAGAGATAGATAGAGAAAGTTTGGCTTTGCAGGCAAACACCCTAACTGCTAAGCCATCTCTCCAGCCCTGGTGTTAGTTTTTTTTATTATTATTATTATTACTGTGACAAAATACCAAGGACAGGCTGGAGAGATGGCTTAGCGGATAAGGCGCCTGCCTCCTAAGCCTAAGAACGCTGGTTCCAATGTCCAGCGGTTCCAATCTCCAGGTCCCACGTTTAGCCAGATGCAAAGTGAGGCAAGGGTGCAATGCTGCACTTGACCACAAGGGGGCGCACACATCTGGATTTTGTTCACAGCAGCTGAGAGACTGCTGGCACGCCCATCTCTGTCTCCCTCTCCCTCTCTGTCTATCTCTCTCTGTCTCTCTCTCCAAAAATAAATAAAAAATAATAATAAAAAAATAAAAAAATACCAAGGACAGCCTAAAAGTAGGAAAGGTTTAGTTTGGCTCAAATAGATGGTATGTTTCATCCATGGTGGTGTTATGATAGCACAGTACATCCTGGCAGAAGTAAGCGACAAAGTGACATATATATCTTATGGCAGTCAGGAAGCAATGAGAGATAGGAAGGGGCTGGGGTCTCAAAATCCTCTTCACTGATCTAACTTCCTTCAACTAGTCCCCACCCCTGAAAGGTTCCACCATATTCCAGTGATATGACAGACTTTTGGAAACCAAGCCTTTAACCCATGGACTTTTGGAGGGGATACTGATGATCCAGGCAATAGCAGGGCTCCATGTAAAAACCAATATTCTTTTTCCTAATCTACAAAATTCAACGCTTACCCACTCCTGTCACACATGTCCTACTAGTGAGTTCCCAGGACCAACTCCCTAAGCTGGCTTTGAGTTCTCCTTTCCCTCGCTCCCAGGTCCTGCCATGTCTGCCTTCTCTGAGTCTCTCCTATCTCTCGTCTTTGAGGTTTCACTTCCGCACCACAGTCTCACGCGGACACTGATTAGTTCCTGCCTCAACTCTCACAGTAGCCGTCTAACCGGCCGCCCGGGCCGCTCCCCACTGTTTCCCTCCTTTGGGTACTCCCCTAATCTCCAGTGGGTTCCCCAGAGGCCAGCCAAGATTATGTCACCTCCTTGTTCCAAAGCCCACCTCTGCGGTCTTCATGACCTTCTGTGACCCAAGCTCAAGTTCTGTCTCCCAGCACGTACCTGCCACACGCCATGTCCCACCTAAGCTGGACTTCCAAACCACACTTTGAGTCCCCACCGTGATACACTCCATGTATTCCACCAGGTCCCAAGTCCACGGGGAGCCTCACTCCATCTCCTTTGCTTCTCAGTGCGACATCTCTACCGTCTTTACTTCCGCCCCAAATGTATGCCATTGTCTCAGTCATAGATTGCATGTCAGACTCTGAGTTCAAGTGCCCAGCCTTGGGATGAACACTCAGTAAGGAAGCAAATCTTCATTTTTGTAGTCTCACAGAACAAATAGAAGGGTATGAACACCCCAGGGAATGGGAGCTAGCTACATTATTTTTCAACACTGTGATGTGTTACATGTTTTTTTGCATGTAGGAGTGAACGGGCATGGACTAAACTCACTCAAGGAATCAGTATTTCTCAAGAGACTGGACACTTCCTTGGGCAGCAATTACTAAGACCACATCAAGACAATCCAGGCATGGAATGGCTTCTTTGGTGCTTCCAGAGCACATCATAAGTCTCTTATTAATTAAATAGTTGCTACACTGTTTCCCCCATGAGCGTGTGCTCAGTGTGGGTGACTGTCCTCTTTAGCCCTCAGTGTTCTGTGTCTGGCATTTAAGAGATCTTGAGTTGAACAAAGGCCTTTGCAGGAGAGACCCATGGTGCACAGTGGGGCCATTAGCATCACTGGCCACTCAGGGAAAATGAGAAAGAAAGAAGCATTGTGTTCTCAAACAATTCCTTGCTCAGAAGGTGATTCTGACCACATACTACTGTTCTTTCTATGACCTGATTCCGCAAAGAAGGAAAATTCTTAGCTGCGTCCATGTCATCATGCTGGCCTTAGATCCGGCTGGACTTGTGGGATTTTGTTTTCCAAGCTTAATGGCATGAGTCAGAAGCCAGAAAGATCCCTTGGTATATGACCTTGAACCCCACAGTGACGTATTCAGACAGCCTATGCTCTTGTTGATGGAGCCCAGGAGCTGTGACTGTGTCCTGGTCCACAGCTGGCCTCAGGGGTTACAGAAGAGATAATCCGGCCAGCTTCTCTGTCAGGAAGCAAGACCACGGCTGACAAGGAGGAGGAAGAGCTACAAGGGGCATGTGTTGGCTTTCCATCACTGTGACAAAATATCTAAGGTAAATCAACTTAGATAAACAGAAAGGCTTGTGTGGGTTTCAGTTTTGGAAGATTTGGCCCACTGGTCTGTGGGCCTCAGTGCTGTCTGGACCTGTGGTAAGGCAGCACGTCATGGCAGGAGCCTATGGCAGAGGAAGCTGCTCACCACAGTGCCAGGAAGCAAAAAGAGACAGGATGTGTCTGGGGTTCTAACCCCCGCCACCCCCATAAAGGCATGTCCCCAATGACCTCACTTTCTCCCACCAAGGCTCACATCTGGACCGTCCCATCACCTTCCAGAAGTGCCACAGGTGAGGGGCAGTGCCTTTAACACCCAGGCCTTTGGGAGACATGTCAGGTCTAATCTGTGGTGGAATGTTTCTTCCTGATCTCTCATGGCTTCATGGTATTGTTAGATGATGCCCCAAAGAAGTCTGTACATGAAAACAACTTAGTTTGTCCTAATTAAGCTATTCACTGACTGAACCTCACACTGATTGCAACCGGTGGTATGCAGCTCATTTCCAAGACCCTACTCACAGTAAGTTTTGTGGTTTCACTGGAGGATCTAAAATAATTAGGCAAAAGTAGAGTTCAAATCCTCCCTCCGTTGTGCTTGTAGGTTTCAAGACTTTTCTGAAACTTGGTACATACCCCATGCTGTCCTTGAGTTAGTGAGCCTTTGGCTTCAGTCCCTCCCCTCCCCAAGTCAAGTGATGAGACTGTTGGTGTGTGCCATCATATCCAGCTTTCTTTCTACTCTTTGAGAGTTTTTGCCCTCAGGGAAGGTTGCCTAAACTACTTGGTACCTCAGTTGTTTCTTCTGCAAAATGGGAATAAAAAAGCCTTGTGCATATGAGTTTGTGATGATTAAAGCGAGGCAATAAACGCAGAGTGCACAAGGTTCAAACGGCACACAAACAATGCACATGCCGATGACCAAGACTGAATTAGACAAAGGTGATATAGGGCTGAAATAAAGGTCATATATCTTTCACAATCACAAGCAATTCACACATATGCCAAGTATTCCAATAAACCCCAGTCTGAATTCCCAGTTTTATACGCTAGAATGTTTTTTCCATATCTTGGGAGAAAAATAGGAAAACATAAATATACATAGCATCTATTCTTTAAAATCAAAGGGGTTTAGTAGGAGGGGATAAGTGAGAGTATTGGGGGTGACTATGATAATAATACATTATATACATCTAGGCAATTTGCCAGAAATAAAATAAAAACAAATAAACAGACAAGGAAAGAAAAAATAAAGAAATAAGCAGTACCATAGCATGCATACTGCCACATATCTCATCTTGTTTCATTTCTGTTAGGTAGGACAAGAGTCCCAAGGTGGAGTCAAAATGAAGGAAGAGATTGAAGGAAGAGAACAACAGCCCAATTGATACAACTTGAGAAGTTCACATGGCCTAACCCCCACTCCCCTGACTTAGCACTGCCCTCGGCCATAGCTGTTGATCTTATCTCAGAGGCAACCTGGCTCCTCTCCTGATGGCACCTCCTTGTCCTCCTCCTTTTGATCTCTGTCCCCCTGACTCTCTAGCTTCTCCACTGGGTCCCTGCTGTCCCCTCTAGTTCCCGGTCCTTTGTCTTCTGTATCCCCTTCCAAAAGGAAAAACCGCTCTAAAAACCCAAACTATCCAGAGTCACACTGGCTGTTCTCTCTCAGTTCTCCTGTGAGACAGCCCAGCAGCTCGGGCCTCATAAACAGCTTTTTTCCTGCCTCAGAGTGGTCCTGTGTGGTCTTTGGTCATTCAGGAACCTTACAATTTCCATTTCATGCAATGTTGTGAATTTCTTTCTATGCTAAAGACAAGAATCTTCCTTGGTTTTTCTGTGGCTCACTGCTGACCCACTCTGTAGGAAGACCATGATTTAGGCAGAAGCTCCACCAAACAGCTGCATCGCCAGACCAGGGTCATGATTTATATAACCAGGCCACCACTGATAGCATTTCTCTGGCTTCCAATATTTCCTACTATAAACAATCTGTAATGCACGCCCTTGTACATCCATCTTGCTCTGTTTCTGCATGTATACATGTGGATTAAATTGCTGGCAATTTATAATTTCTTCTGGACATGCCTGCTCTCAAATCTGGAACTCTGGCAGCATCACTTCCCTGTGTCTGAAATACTCTCCTTTGCTATGTTGATAAATTGCAAGGTCACTGGCAAGTGCATTTACAATTTTGATTACTCTTGCTACGCTGCACTCTACTAGGCTTGCTCAGATTCATCCTGCCAGCAATGCCGTGCAAGGAGGTGGCGTCCCAGTGTATGCTCACATTAGCAGCTCTCAATTTCTTTCATTTTTGCCAAAGTCATAAATGAAAAATGATATCTCATGAGTTTTGATTTGTGTATCTTTAATTATAAGGGAGGGAGAAACCTTTTTATATTTATGAGGCATTTGCATTTTTCTTTGATTTGCCAGTTCATATTCTTTGCCCAGATAATCTGTTTGGAATTGAAATTATGAGCTCTTCTTTCACAGTGACCTAGGTATGAAGCCTGGAATAATCTCTAATATGACATAGAAGAGCCTGGGACCTGGTGCCTTCTATGTCTCTTCCTTACGTTGTCTCTTGCCTGCCCCAAATGCAATGCCTGGCTGCCTCTATCCCAGCCCACATGGTCCCTTGCTCAAGAGCCATTCACTGATTGGTTGGATGAATTCCAGTTTTCATGTATTTCACCTTAAATAAGGTGAAACATTCAATTTCTTTCCTCCAGTGTTTCTTGCTGTTGTCGCTAATACTTCTATCAGACATGGTACTAGATGATTTTTATTGTCAACTTGGTTGCTAGGAGACATACCTCTGGGCATGTCTGTAGAGGTGCCAAGTGGTGAGATACACCTTAACTCTGGCAACAAGCTCCCATGGGTGGGGGTCCTGGACTGAATAAGGGGAGAGTGAATACCAGCATTCATCTCTCCTTCTTCCTGACTACCAATGCAATGTGACCAGCTTGCAATGTGACCAAGTTCTTGCTGCCAAATGGGCTGTAACTTCAAACTGTGAGAGAAAATAAACCTTTCCTTCTTTAAGTTGCTTTTACCAGGCATTTTGTCACAGCAATGACAAAGCAACTAATAAAAAATGATTTTAAGGGCTAGAGAGAAGGCTTGGTGGTTAAGGTGCCTGCTTGCCAAGCCTAAGAACGCCCGTTTGATTTTCTAGGTCCCAGATGCAAGTGACGCAAGGGATGCAATGCCACACTTGCCCACAAGGGGGCGCATGCGTCTGCAGTTCGTTCACAGCGGCCGAGAGATTGCTGGTGCACCCATTCTCTCTGTCTCTCTCTCTCTGTCTCTCTCAAAAAAGAAAATCATTTTAAGTAATGTCTTTTATGGCCTCCCCCAGTATATGCTGGTAAAGATACACAGATATTGCCAGCTGATTTCAAATAATCTCTCTCTTTTGTGTGTGTGTGTGTGTGTGCATGTACACACATGTGGAGGCCAGAGGACAACGTTGGGTGTCATCTTGGGTATGTGGCTCACCTCTTTTGGAGGTCTTTCATTTGTTTGGATCTCACCAATAAGGCTAGCCTAGCTGGCCAGTGAGCCCCAGGTGTCTCACTGTCTCCACTTCCCCAGAATTTGGATTACAGGGACAAGCCAACAATATCCAGCCTTTACATGGTTACTGTCTTCATGCAAGTGAGGCAAGCACTTCACCAACTGAGCCATCTCCCTAATCCCATCTGACTCTTAATAAAACTCTCAGTCACCTAAGTTCAGTTATGGTGATGAGGGAAAGGAAGTGCGGTGGCCATACTGTGCAACATGCACAGCAGGGGGTTTCGATATGTTGCAGAAGAAGAAATCAGTTCAAATAGAAGCCAATGAGCCTAGACTCTCGAGGCCACTCTGGACAGAATATGAATGTTGCAATGCCCTGGGCAAAATTCTCATTCCCCTACTTGATTTCTCACCAAATACTTCCCTTCGCACCATTCTGTATGTCTGTATTCCAGTCCTCCTCCAGCCACCCCCTGAGTGTGAAGCCATTACTTTCTCCACTGCAGGGGGTGAAAATCACTACAACCTTCCTGAACAGCAAAGGTTGTAAAGTTATTCACACACCAATGCACCCAGAGCCAGGTCTCTAGCCTACTCCCCAAACACTGTCTAAAGAAACAAGCGTAACACACACAGACAACTCCGGCAGGGCTACTTATAATATCTCATACCCGAGGAAATACTTACTAGGAGACTGTGGACTTCAAGCCGTTTCATTATGTTGTAGTATATTGAACATTGTACAATGTAATGTTGTATTTTCTACTGCAACATGATGTCAATGTAAAAAATCAAAGTAAGATGAAATTTTATTTATATTTTTTATTTTACTCAGGTAAAATTAAACACATAAAACTGAGTATGTATCATCATCAGCTGTAAGAATGTCACTGTTAAGGGTATATTTTCTACTTTTAAGCATTAATGGACTCCATCGGGTTTCTTTTTTTAATTTTTATTTATTTATTATTTGAGAGACAGAGAGAAGAAGAGGCAGAGAGAAAGAGAGAATGGGTATGTCAGAGCCTCCAGCCATTGCAAATGAACTCCAGACGCAGGCGCCCCCTTGTGCATCTGGCTTATGTGGGTCCTGGGGAATTGAACTGGGGTCCTTAGGCTTCGCAGGCAAATGCCTTAACCGCTAAGCCATTTCCCCAGCCCCCATCAGGTTTCTTTATAAGATCAGAGGGGAATAAATGAGAGAAGTATAATGACACATGTATGAAAATGTCACAAAACCCATAACTGTATAAGCTAGCCTAAAAATGATGAAAAACTTTCAGTTTTCTATTTAGAATCTAAATCTAAAACTGTGATGCATAAAGCAATGAGCACAGACAGTGGCAAATAAGTCCAACGTTTAGTTATTTACCCACCTTTAGACTGCAACAGATAAGAGCCCACTCGTCCTGTATTCTCTTTCTTCTCTTACTTTCTTCTCCTTCCCTTCCTCCCTCCCTCCCTTTTTCCTTCCTTTCCTGTACCCCCCGCCCCTTTCTCTTCCTGTTTGTATATATGCAGGTGGTGAGCATGCATGAGTAAGTACATGTATGTGCATAGGTGTATGTATGGGTGTGCATGTGGAGGCCAGAAGTTAGCGTTGGGGTCTTTCTCTGAGCACTTATGTGGGTCATGGGGATCTGAACTCGTGTGCTCATGCTTTCGTGGTTAGCACTTTATTCAGTAAGTCATCATCTCCTTAGCCTTAGCCTTCCTTGTTTGTCTTTTCTGAACCACCAGAAATGGATCTGATGGAAGGCCACTGGAAGACACATTATTATGAGTATCTCTGTCAGTATCTGTCCCAGATCTACCAGGTGACAGTTCAGTTCTTCATCAGGTGGGTGAAGATAAATCTCATTGTAACATAAAGTTTTTCTTGAAATTAAGCTTGCTGGTTGCCAATGCATGAAATAGGGGTTTGGACCATGACATAATAATTGTGTAATGTTTTTTTGCATGGGAATATATGAATGTAAAATGCTGCAGAATTATAGTGGTTTATGGTTCATGTTTGCTTTATGTGATCTTCATGGAAAAACTGATAAATATCCTTAGAACAATGTGATGCTCAAATGATGGTGCTAAGCTATGCTGGAAAGCACTTCAATATCTTTTTACTTTCATTTTGGAAGGTGGGCGGGTGGGTTCAAGGTAGGGTCTCAAGTTAGGCTGACCTGGAATTCACTATGTAGTCTCAGGCTGGCCTCAAACTCGAATATTGATCTTCCTATCTCCCTAGTGCTGAGATTAAAGGTGTGCACCACCACACCTGGCTTTTTTTCTTGACAACAATATACAGCACTCACAAGTAGCTACCTGCACACCAGCAGTTCCCAACAAGCTTGATAATACAAACCTCAATAATATGGAATGAGCAGGAATTTTTGAGGGTGCAAAAATGTTGGTATTCTAGGGAAGAGATATTCATTCTTTACAAACGTAGACATGATAATCTGAGGACAAAATACACATTCTAGTATATTGTCTTGGATGACCAAATTATACCTGCCTCTGAATATCATTAGCACCCCTCTGACTTCTACTCCCAGAATTATGATGCCTGTGTTAAGAAGGAAAAGCAGTGGGGGCCTGGAGAGATAGCTTAGTGGTTAAGGCACCTGCCTGCCAAGCCTAAGAATGCCCGTTCGATTCTCCAGGTCCCACGTTTAGCCAGAAGCAAGTGACGCAAGCGTGCAATGTTGCGCTTTCCCACAAGGGGGAGCATGCCTTTGGAGTTCGTTCACAGTGGCTGAGAGACTGCGGGCACACCTATTCTCTTTCTATCTGCCTCTTCCTCTCTCTCTCTCTCAAAAAAAAGTAATGGGGTCATGGGAGGTTGTGACCCACATCGCCCAGGTCAGACTGGCGGGCTCTTAAATCGCACACTTTCCTGATGCGCTGACGTACACTCTCCCACACATTTTATACCCCTCTAACAAAAATGAACACAGACATTTCAAATTGACCTTCAAGACTGACTTTATTCTTGTGAGACCTCACCATCTATTTTTCTCTATGTTAAGGTTATAAAACATTTGTATTCATCGAACAAGCCCCAGATCACAAATGATTCATTGCCAAATGCCATTCGTGTATCTCCTACAACTTGATAAGGAAACCAAGAAAATTACCCTCCCCTTCCCACCACAAACACCACCTTCTGAAAAAGAAAAAAAAAAAAGCAATTAATATGTTTCCCATGATTCTCTCTGCCTCAGGAATCTCAGCATCACCAAGTCTGTCTTACAACACCAATTGCTACTTTCCTTGTAAGATCAGCTTTCTGCATTCAGGTATATTTAAAATTTACCTTGTTATTCATTTACCGTGCCTGACCTTTCCAGTCCTTATGTTTTCTAGTCATATGTTGTGGAGATCTTTCCAGGCAAAGCCCAAAAGGCTGTGTAGTGAGGTGGGCTTGCACCGGAAGCCTGTTGGGACTTTTTACCTGTGGTGTGATCCTTGGCAACTTACTGAGCCTTGCTGATTTTCATCACCCTGATTTATGAAACAAACAGAAGAGGGAACTGAGTCACTCGGCTGTTGGTGCCTTCAGAGCCAGACCGCGGCTTGCCTCGTGTCTGTCATACAGGGGTGCTCACCTGTTAGCCTTGTGACTGGCGGTGCTAATGTGTATGGGATTATGAAGACTTGGAGACACAGCGAGGTAAATACCTCAATTAGATGACAGTGGCAAAAGTGTTACGTGTATCATTGACCTGGACTTGGAAATAAGATAGAGGAGGCTTGATTGCTCACAGGTATCCCTAAAGTGAACAATGGTTCATTTGCAGAATCAGGATGTCTCTGGAAGGGAAGCCTGCTAGGTTTAAAATGATGCATTTAGCATCTACAAACTCGATATGGCTTGACTATAGTTTGCCCCCTGTTGAACTCATCTCAAAATTTAATCCTTGTCATGACAGAGAAAGGGGTTTGGACCAGGTGAGAACTGAAAGAGATGACTAGGGCTCTGCTCTGCATTTATAAATGGATCACTCCATTCATAATAGATCAACAGGTTAAAGAGTTACCTTGAGAGCGAGTCGCCAATTCATGACAGTTTGGTAGGTGTTTGGACACTCCTGTCTTTCACCATGCAATCCTATCCTCCACCTTAGGGCTCCTTAACCTTGGATGAAAGCAAGCCAAAATCAATCTCTTTTCTTTTTCTAACTTAACTGGCAACAGGAAATGGACAGGGAGGATCCTCATATGGAATTCTTGGGGCCAAAGTTTTACTTGCAAAGGGGAGCTAAGTCCACTCCTGCCTGATGGATGGAAAACAGTCGATGTCTGAGAACAGTCTGTGAGCTGAGAAGCAAGGAGACACCCAGGCATTGAAGAGGATGCAGGGATGATCCAAGGAGAAACAAAAAGGACATGGATAGAAGATAAAAGGGGGCCACAGTTATGCCTCATTTAGAGGCAGGGGTGTCTTTGGAGACATGCATCACTGGATGGTTTTGTTGTGAAGAGATCAAGAACGGACTTTCACAAACTAGGGTGGCTACGACAGTAAGACGATGTAGCCCAATGAGAGCAGAACGTGTGTTCCATCTACATGGTGTGAAATGTGTGGCTGTAGAGTGAAGGAAGAATGACTGAAAAAATGATGCGTTCAAAACTGAAGCACTTGAGGGAAGGCAGAGGTGATTTCTGGGCTCAGGCGGAGGGGAGGGCACAGTGAAAGCACGTGATTTGCGCCCCGGAGGGCCTGGAAGTGGGGCAAAGGCATCGCAACTGGCCGATGGAACTTAGTAGAACTTTGGGAAAGCGAGGGACTTGTTAAAGGAGGAGAGAATAAGCCATTGATGGAAGGAATTGGTACTGGGACAGGATTCCCATGCCAGCTGTCGGGAGTAGAGAATTAGGAGAGGAGGCAGAAACATGGTCGTGGGCTAAAAAGCAAAGTGAGTTCTGTAAAGAAGCAAAGACATCACCCTGCCCTGACTTCATCTCACTGAGCTAGAAGATAGTTGTGAGTCATTCCATCATTTCTGTGTGACTGACTCAATCCCAGTGGACCCTGACTCTGGATTTTCTGTTGCAAGGTAGGAGGCAATTCTTGCCTCTTATAAAAGTCTATTCCTGCCTATTATAAAAGTCTATTCCTGCCTATTATAAAAGAACCGCGCCTCACATCCCCACCGTGACCACATCCCCAGCTTCTCCTGGCATTCTTGTGTTGTTCCTGGGCAGGAGTATCCCCCTTGTGGAACAGTGCATGGGGATCTTTTATTTCCTTGGCGTCACCTTCATCACTCTGTTGCTGTTTCTATTTCCTATAGAATGTGAAAGCTATTTTAAGGCAAATTTTGCAGTGTGACAATCCAATTAAGCAACAAAAATCCTGAACCTCACATTCCCTTTGGAGATTGCTATAAATTTCTCCTCCTTCTCAAATAGTTTTAAAAAGTATTTATTTATTTATTTGCAAGCAGAGAGAGGGAGAAAGAGAGAGAGAGAGAAAAAAAAAACAGGCACAGCAGGGCCTCTGGCCACCACACATGAATTCCAAATGCATGTGCCGCTTTGTGCTTCTAGCTTTACGTGGGTACTGGAGAATTGAACTTGAGTCATTAGGGTTTGCAGGCAAGTGCTTTAACTGCTGACTTCTCTCTCCAGCTCAAACTTTTTTTTTTTTTTTTTTTTTTTTTTGAGGTAGGGTCTCCCACCAGCCTTGGCTGACCTGGAATTCACTATGTAGTCTCAGGGTGGCTTCAAACTCATGCGATCCTCCTACCTCTGTCACCTGAGTGCTGGGATAAAAGACATGTGCCACCACCCGTGGCTTTGAACTCTTTTTAGAAATATTTTTATTTATTTATTTGAGAGAGACATACAGAGAGAAAGAGGCAGGGAGATAGATAGATAGATAGATAGATAGATAGATAGATAGACAGACAGACAGATAGATATAGACAGACAGACAGACGGACTATATGGATGCACCAGGGTCTTCTGCCCCTGCAAAGAACTCCAAATATATGTGCCACTATGTGCATCTGGCTTTATATGGGTACTGGAGAATCGAACCCAGGCTGTCAAGCTTTGCAAGCAAGCACCTTTAACTGCTGAGCCATCTCTCCAGCCCTCACACAAATTTTTTTCTCCTTGCACATACCTGTCAACTTTATGTTAATTAAATGCCTGGATACTTCAAGGCCTACTCACCATCTTGTGGGGGCCTGCCAGAGTGCACCCTTTCCTTCCTCCTACTCTGTTCTCCTCGGATTTGATATGCCATAAGCCCCTCCTGGCTTCCTTGATGTCCTTGCTGAGCCCTGTCTGTCTACTCTCCTTGCTCATGACATCCGGGCTGGGGGCCTCAGAGCCCTGCTTCAGCATCCTTTCTTCTTACATGACTTCTTGGTTCATATTCCTTGGCTACCAGGACCCTGTCCATTAACTACATGTTGTCAGCCCTCTGCTGTTCACCAGTGCCCCCTCTAACTTATGTCTTGAAGACATATGGTAGCCAGCATTCCACAAAATAAATCCATCACCTACCCCATAAACATTCTCTTCTCCCATGTCTCTGACATAATGAATATTACCTCCACCTTTTTGCTCAGCAAGAAATCCAAGAAAGTTCATTCCACCTCCATTTCCCTTATCCTATCTTATAATCAGGTCTTGTTCATTCTGTATTCTAAATATCTACTGGTCTGTTCATAGTTTTCAGCAACTTCTGTCACTGTTAAAGTCTAGTCTGTCTCCCTCTGTCACCAACATTGTCATCAACCACTGGCTAACCTGCATACTAGACAACAATGTTGGTGACAGAGGGAGACAGACTAGACTTTAACAGTGACAAACTTGAAAACAGTATTTGCTTCCACTCTGAGCTTTTTTTGATGGTATACAGAAAAACCTTTCTGAAATGCGATCTTCTGGGAGTTCCTAACTGCACAGGCTGAGGTCCAGGCTCCTCGGCTTGCCTCTGTAAGAGTGTTCTAGAGCTCTCTACCCCCACCTCTTCGTACTCATTCCTCTCAACTCTCAGCTCCCTACCCGCAAATCTGTTCAAGCCAACTCTGCAAGCAATGACATGTTTTGAGGCTACATGTTTACACTTTTCTTCTCCAAGCTTTGTTCGCTTCTGTTCTGTCTTCCAGAAGAGAGGACCTGTCCGTGTTCACTGCCTCCCTCCCTTGCTAACCATCCTCTTCTCCTGCAAATTCTCCTGGCAAATTGCCACCCCACTGGGTCTGTCTCCTCTGCACAGTCACAGCCTCTGTGCATCTCCTATCACTTCCCTTAAACTGTATTAAACATTCTAGCACAACTAACTGCTTTTCCTTTACGACCACAACTTTTGGGGAGCAGAGTCCATCACTGTTCTTACCATTGTGGTTTTATGGACAATAGCAGTATTCTGCATATAAATAAATGCAACATGCTAAGCTGGGATCCTTTATGAATGTCCTAAGGTTTATAGGCTAAAACTGGGATCAGAACAAGTAGATACTGTTACCTTATTAACAAGAATGGGGACAACATAGCTGGGTGTGGTGGCGCACGCCTTCAATCCCAGAACTTGGGAGGCAGAGGTAGAAGGATTGCTGTGAGTTTGAGGCCAGCCTGAGTCTATGTAGTAAATTCCAGGTCAGCCTGGACTAGAGTGAGATACTACCTCAAAAAAATAAAAACAATTAAAAAAGAGGGCTGGAGAGATGGCTTAGCAGTTAAGGCACTTGCCTGTGAAACCTAAGGACCCAGATTCAATTCTCCAGGTCCCACATAAGCCAGATGAACAAAATGGCACATATGTCTGGAGTTCCCTTGCAATGGCTAGAGGCCCTGGCACATCCATTCACCACCCCCCTCCTCTCTCAAAAAAAAAAAAACCACATATAAAATAAATAAAAAATATAGGGCTGAAGATGGCCCTGCCTCTGAGCACATCCATTCACCCCTGGAGTTCGTCTCCTGCCCATTCTCTCTAAAAAAATCTCTCTCTCTCTCAAATAAATAAATAATAAAATATTTAAAAAATATAAAAAGAATGGGGACAACAAAGGCACACTGAAATTAAGATTCTGACACACAAGTTGTCTTTCTGTTTTCCTTCTCCTTCTCTTTTTCCTCTCCTCCTTTCCTTTCTCATAATCCTTCTTCTTCATCACCACCACCACCACTACCACCATCATCATCACCATCATCACCTTTTTCCTCTCTGCCTTAGTGGGAAGAACGCAAACTCCCAGGTCAGCACCGGTGCTAGTGGTGGATGGTCCACAGAGCTTGTCTGTAGGGCAGAGCTCATGTCAGCGGGCTGGGTAAGGACCATGCTTCTAGCCATTCCCAGTGGTGTCAGCCCTATACAAGCAAAGGTAAAGACAGGCCCTGATGCAATCTTAAGATAGACTTCTAATAAACCTGCCAAGGAACACTGTGGGGGTGGGGGGGCTGGAGAGATTGCAAGAGCCAGAGGACGGGAAGGAGTATCCTGAGGCATTGTCCACCTCCACAGAGACACAGAGACTGACTGATGCATTCACAGCCCCGTGATGAATACCAATAACCCCTCTGAGGAGGACTCTCAATGGAATGCGGGCAGGAGAGAGCGTGTATGAGAGGAAAACAGGAGGGAAATGGGACCATCACGGTTCCTGTTTCCTTTGGAACGTGGATTTTGACTTTTTCCTACAGTAAAGTTCATATTAATAAAAAGTTCATATCAATAAAAAATAAAATAAAAATATTGTAAATGTTCTTCCCCAATCACATCAGGGTTCTTAGCAGAGAAGAAGTAGTGCTGGGGTTAACCAGGGCTCAGTCATCCCGTCATCAGGCAGTGTTCTGGAAGGGCCCTACTACACCAGGTCTAAAGGCAGAATCCAGTGTCGACTGTCTACTCTGGCCAAGGATTTGACCCAAAGGGAACAGTTCTAGGTACAGGATTCCTGGGAGGGGACTCCTGGGGCTTAGTGGTAGCTCCTGCCAGCAGTAACGGGGTGGCAGATGGTCTAACTCTCAAGGAAAAGAGCAGCCAGGAAGCTCAGTGAAGTCTTTGACTCACGGGCCAGGGGTCAGGATTGGCTTTTTCTTCTGCTGGAGGATTTTAGGAAAAGTGGAACTTAAGCAGAAGGACCCGTAGGCTGCATCGTTGACCATGTTTTAAATAAGACAATTGCCATTTTCCTGACTTACTGGTCCATCTGGGCTGCCCACTTCTATGGTTAATATGTGTTTTGTCTAGTATGGCATTGTCATACACAGAACACAGCTTTTTTCATCACCCACACACCCACCACCCATACACCTGCCCTTCCAGTGTACTTCTGCAACTGCTCCTCTGACAGCTTAAAATCCTTTGGTCTCTTTGGAACTAGAAGTTGCCTGGCTTTTCTAAACCTCCCCATGAGGGCTTCTTTCTAATCTAGGTTTATAACACAATGTTCAGTTCCTCAATGGATTGTGTGCTGTTGCCAAAGCCCAGTTTAGGTCACCGGTGCCCATGAATGTAACCTTACTTGGAAATCACTTACTTGCAGATTTATCAAAGCTAGTATTTCTTTTTGAGCCTGCGTCTCACTCTGGTTGGTCTGGTACTCACTATGTAGCCCAGGCTGAACTTGAACTCACAACAAACCTTCTGCCTCTGTCTCCCTCGTTCAAGTGGTGAGAGGCATGAACCTCTAGGACTGTCTTAAAACTCAGGATCTTTTAAAAAAGATTTTAATTAATTAATTAATTTATTTATTTATTAGAGACAGAGAGAGGGAGAGAAGAAGAGAGAGATAATGGGCAAGCCGGGCCTCTAGCCACTGCAGACAAACTCCAGATGCATATACCACCATGTGCATCTGGCTTACGTGGGACCTGGAGAGTCAAACCAGAGTCCTTAGGCTTCACAGGCAAATGCCTTAACCACTAAGCCATCTCTCCAGCCTGAAACTAAGAATCTTTGAATGAGGCTATGTTGGCTCTAGGAGGAGCCAATGTCCTTGTAAAAGGAAGGAAAGAGACATGAGACATGGGGCCAGTAGGTGAATGTTCACAGAGATGGCAGTTGAACAGCCCGTGACCTCCAGCAACTGCAGTTCCATGGCCACCAGCAGGTGGGACAAGGTGGGAGGGCGGCTCCCTCAGGAGGCACCCACCTCGCTGACACGTGACTATGGACTCTGGTATCCAGAGCTATGAGGTAACACACACAGTCCTGTGGTTTGAGGCCAAGTCCATGGAACACTAGGGCAGTCTTAGGAGATGAATACAAATGCCTTGGCTTCCTTTGCTATCTTTTTTTAATTTTTAATTTTATTTTATTTTTTATTTTTTGGAGAGAGACACAGAGAGAGACAGAGAGAGAGGGAGAGGGAGACAGAGATGGGTGCGCCAGCAGTCTCAGCTGCTGTGAACGAAATCCAGATGTGTGCGCCCCCTTGTGGTCAAGTGCGGCATTGCGCCCTTGCATCACTTTACATCTGGCTAAACGTGGGACCTGGAGATTGTAACCGCTGGAGATCGGAACCAGCGTTCTTAGGCTTAGCAGGCAGGTGCCTTAACCGCTAAGCCATCTCTCCAGCCCTCCTCTGCCCAGAACAACGGACCCCCAGCCTTATCCGAGCTGAACAAGTGAATGAAAAATTTCACCAGTATCCTATTCGTTCTTTTCCTGTGTTGTGTCCAAATGCCTAATGGGAAGCAACTTAGAGGAGGGGAGATTTGCTTTACTTCATGGTTTGAGGGGTCTAAGTCCGTCAGGGTAGGGGAGGCATGGAGGTAGGTGGCTTGCTCACACCTTCACAGATCAGGAAGCAGGGAGCAGGGAACGCTGGATCTCAACTGGCTTTCTCCTTTCCATCCTTTTATGGGTGTTTCTTTTTAAATTTTTTTTATCTTTTGGAGAGAGACAGAGAGAGAGACCGAGAGGGAGAGGGAGACAGATAGAGATGGGCGCGCCAGTAGTCTCTCAGCTGCTGTGAATGAAATCCAGATGTGTGCGCCCCCTTGTGGGCAAGTGCGGCATTGTGCCCTTGCGTCACTTTGCATCTGGCTAAACGTGGGACCTGGAGATTGGAACCGGGTTCTTAGGCTTAGCAAGGCAGGCACCGTTAACCACTAACCCATCTCTCCAGCCCCCTGGGTGTTTCTTAATTCAGTCAAATAGACAATCAAAGTTCATCACCACAAGTCCATTGTCAGGAATAACTAAACACAGGCTAGAACTGTGAGGTAGCTGGCCTCGGCTGTTGGACAGGGCCAGAGACCTTGGGCTGGGGTGGGGGGTTGTAGCAGGCCTTATCTGGTGCCGGAGCTGGCCCTCCCTTCCCGTGAGGTAGTAGTGTGCCTCATCTTTGCCCAGATGAAATGGGACCAATGGGCCCTCCTCCCTACCCCAGAGCACCTGAGCATTCCATAGTCTAAGGTTCTGCCCATCCCCTCCCTTCGGTTCCTGACCTTGTGGCCAGCTGCCCAAGAGACCCTTATATGGTAGTAAACAGTCTCCCTGCAGCTTCAGCCATCCGATATGTGGCTGAAGTCATTTAGCTTTTCCCACCACTTCTACTATCTCCCTCACAACTTCTGCCTTCCAACATCAACCAATTAGATAGCAACCCATAAACCTATGTATCCAATCACCTTGTAGTCTGTATGTGCCTTCTCAACCTTTCTCAAGTGTTTATAAACCCACTCCCCTTTTGAATAAATGAGTGCTGTCCATCAGACCTACCCCCAGGTGGTTCATTGCCCGCTGGACTCACCCGCTCCAAGACCCTGCTTCCCCTCAGCTCCTCCTGTGCCCAGGTCATCATTGGCCAATGACTCCCGGGAGTAGCAAGGACCCTTAGTCCATTGCTTATTTATCATCACCTGAACACCCAAACACATCACTTTAAGTCATGATGAGTACCTTGTACAGCCATTCCTCTTAGCTGACATTTTCATGTCTCTAAGTTTCCACTACTCACACTCAACTGTGTTCTAAAAGTACTTCATGGAAAATTCTAGAAATTATTGATTCATACAGTGTAAACAGCATACCATTTCTGCATAATAGGATGAAATCTTACCCCATCCCGCTTCGTCTAGCTCAGGGCTTAAATCATCTCTGTCCAGTGTATTCACACTGTACAGGCTCTTTGTCCACTACTGCTTAATAGCCCTCTTGTTTGGTGGACACACTGGCTTGTTGCCATAGGACTTGTGTTCAGAGGGCTCTTATTTCACCTAATGACTGCAGAGAATAAGAGTATTGCTGGAATTTCAGACGCTCCTCATAACTTTTATTTCAGTAGATTGTTATAAACGTTTGATTTATTAGTTGCTGTTACTCTTTTACTGTGTCTAATCTACAAGGTGAACTTTACTGTAGGTATGTGTGTGTAGGAAAACCAGCATATATAGGGCTTGGTACTATGTGTGACTTCAGGTATCAACTGGGGATCTTGGAAGGTGTGTAGGCACACAAGAGGGGGTGTGTTATAGATTCACTATAGATTCATTACAGATTCTATCTGAATTGGGCTTAATTCTGTCCATCTTCTACTTCTTCCTGTTCAGAGACAACCTCACTTATTTTCTAGAAAAAACTCAGCCATCAGAGTCCCCAAACGCATCTGTCCTCCTGCCTGGGCCTGCAGCCAATCTCTCCACTCCCCCTACACCGGTGGACTTCATTCCTCCTGGGCACAATCTCTCCCCCTTCCCGTGCTCTGGGTCTATTTGCTCCTTATTTCGTTTCGCAGCACCACTATCAACTCTCATGTGAGATATTTTCTCTCTCAGTCCATGTTTCCTCTGATCATTCACATCGGTTTTTCATGTTCATGTCTCCCCCAGAACCTAATAATGAGGAAGAATCAGGGTGCCCAGATACATCCTCTATTCATGAACACACACACACACACACACACACCCTCCCTACAGACACACCACCCACATACCCTACATGACTTACAGACAGCAAGCCACTGCCTCTGACTTCCTTCCTGTCGCACTGCGCGCTCCTTCA
Organism: Orientallactaga sibirica; assembly: GCA_036365145.1. Classification (NCBI taxonomy): domain Eukaryota; kingdom Metazoa; phylum Chordata; class Mammalia; order Rodentia; family Dipodidae; genus Orientallactaga; species Orientallactaga sibirica. Next base: position 7,316,192 of record JAEOAD010000463.1, on the reverse strand, counting down.
TTCCTAAATTTCTCACCCGTCTCTTCCACCACAGGGTCTTTGCATGTGCTCCTTCTGCTATCTGGAATGCTTTTGTTCAGTCTTAGCTGTCCCTCAGATTCCGATGCAAACACACCTCTTTCCTCTTGGATTGTCTTCCTAAACGTTTGGAACAAATCAACTTCCACTTGCCTTCTGCAAATATCTTTCTTTCACTGTCCAGGTCATGTGTTTGATCTTACTTTTTTTGGGGGGGGGGTTACGTGTTGCTTGTATGGTGTTTTCCTCTATTACTTTTCTGTTGTATTTTCTTGAGACATGATCTTCATTGAACCCGGAAATCTCTGTATTTTCAGCTAAACTAGCTAGTCAGTGAGACCCACTTAACACTGTGGTTCCAGTTACATGCAGTGATCCTCCTCACTCTCTGCTTCACTTAATACTGGGGTTACAGGTGTATACAGCTCCACCACGTTTTCTTTTTTTTAAAAATATTTTATTTTTATTTATTTATTTATTTGAGAGAGAGAGAGAGATACAGAAATAGGCAGGAAGAGAGAGAGAGAGAGAATGGGTGTGCCAGGGCCTCTAGCCACTGCAAACGAACTCCAGATGCATGTGCCCCCTTATGCATCTGGCTTACGTGGGTCCTGGAGAATTGAGCCTTGAACCGGGATCCTTAGGCTTCACAGGCAAGCATTTAACCACTAAGCCATCTCCAGCCCTCTTTTCTTTTTTCTTTTTTTGGTTTATCGAGGTAGGGTCTCACTCTAGTCCAGGCTGACCTGGAACTCACTATGTAGTCTCAGGGTGGCCTTGAATTCACAGTGATCCTCCTACCTCTGCCTCTTGAGTGTTGGGATTAAAGACATGTGCCACCATGCCTGGCTCCACCGAGTGTTCTATATGGGTGCTGGGGATTGAACTCAGGCCCTCGTGCTTGTACAGCAAGTGTTTTTACTGACTGAGCCACCTCCCCAGCCCCACGATCTTTTATTTCCGTGATTTGACCCTCTGCCTTACCCTCGACATGGCCTATAATGTGAGATGCATGGCAAGCCGTAGGCCAGTTGACAATCTAAGAAAGGCAACAGGAAGTTAGTCATACCATAGATTCCCAGGGACTTGGTGTTCTCTCAAGAGGAAGTAAAAGCAGAGCTCAGTGGTGTCTTCACAGCATCCTCCTACGGGGCCTAACTTTCTATAAGAACAGTCCTCATGTCCCAGGAATTCTAGGAAGATTTCTGCAGCTGGTTATTTATTTGGCTGTTTTGGAAAGGATGTAATCAATGGACTCCATTCCCATGTCAGGTGTGAAGACCCACCTTGGGCACCTGCTCCTCATTCCCATAAGATGGGCGTGCCCAGCTAATTGCCACTTAGGCTCCTGGCAGAGCCTCTGAGGCAGGTAACATGACCTACAGGGACCCACTCCATGGGGGAATTATTCCATTATGCTCTATCCAGTACTTACTTTCTATTGTTTCAAAGTACAGGGATGCTTCAGAGGGTCCCTCTCTGCCATACAAAGTCTTTCACTTCCCTGGCTCACCCATAGGTCTTAATGGTTGAGGTCTTTCAAGCACAGCCATCCCCAGCTCAGAGCACACAGCAATAAAAGACCTGTCTTTACTCGTCATCTAACTACTGATGTCAAAGCTAAGGGAAAACGTTGAGATCGTGATTTTCTGATCGCAACGCTTTTTTTGTTACTGTGATGTAATTTATGAGCTGTATTTCTGGGTGAACCTTTAGAGATGTGGGCACAGACATAAGTGCCCCTAGATTTGAGCTGCAGTAAAAACTACACTGCAGCTAATTGTGGCAAAGTGCAGGTGCAAAAAATCACAACAGGTCAAGTTTGCTTTGTGCCGGGTTCCTTTTGTGTGCATGAAAAAGCACATCAAGGCTGGAGAGATGGCTTAGCAGTTAAGGCACTTGCCTGCAAAGCCTAAGGACCCAAATTCAATTCCTCAGAATGCACGTTAGCCAGATGCACATGGTGGCACCACGTGTCAGGAATTTGTTTGCAGTGGCTAGAGGCTCTGATATTCACATTCTCCTCTCTCTCTCTCTCTCTCTTTTCTCTATCTCTTAAATAAATAAATAAATAAATAAATAAATAAACTATAAAATATGTATAAAAAGAAAAAGCACATCAACTCAAATGCAAACATATAACAACATACAGAGCACCTTCTGTATTAAAACTGTGGACATTACTGTTAGCATGTAAGGGCATTTTATGGATTGGCAAAGCTTTTCTCACAAAGCAAACTGCTCCCCTTTGTCTTCACTCATTTTCTAGGAAGCCTGACTACAGTCTTTTGTGTCCTCTCTGAACCCTTCAGTTTTATCCCGGATCCTGGTCCCCAAGCCTCAATATCTGATCACCCTCTGTCTCCAGTGCAGAGGTCTTCTACCACCCCAGGTGCTACCTCATCATCTTGGCCTGTTTGCAGCAAAGAATGTTCTCAACTAGAATCCCCCAATGCCCCCAATTCCTGACGTTTTCCTTTGGAATAATTTTCTACCCACTGAGCTCATCCCATACTCATTCAGTTTTCCAGGATGTGTCAGACTTCAGGGGAGAGTCCAATCCGTCATTGACTAGAAGACTCCACTGCAGAGGCCTCTGGACCTACTACCATGGGCCTGAATAAGTCTGTCTTACCAGCTTCAAGAAGTGGTGCTAGGGGCTGGAGAGATGGCTTAATGGTTAAGGCGTTTGCCTGTGAAGCCAAAGGATCCCAGTTTGATTCTCGAGGACCCATGTAAGCCAGATGCACAAGGGGCACATGCATCTGGAGTTCGTTTGCAGTGGCTAGAGGCCCTGGAATGCCCATTCTCTCTCTGCCTCTCTTCTATCTCTCTCTCTGCTTGCAAATAAATAAATAAATAAATAAATAAATGATTTTTAAAACAGTGGTGCTAAATAATTTTTTCTTTACTAGCATAGCACAAGATGAATACATGCACAGCAGTCAAAACTAGTCAACTGATTAGCACTCCCATAACCCCTCAATCCTCTTCCTTATTTGCTTTACCTATGACTCTTACAGGAAAGTTTGCACATTAAAGTGTCACTTGAACCTTTATACAATTTATCATGTTGAACAACAGCCTTATAATATCAAATTATTCCTTTGGGCTAACAACTAGCCCAGATAGTTTCTCTTCTGCAAAATTAAGAAATTCTGGAATCTAATTAAGAAGAACAAAGGATGCTTTGGTTGTATGGTGTGCTCACCCATTTATGATGATATAAAGTGTTCTATGGTGCGACCTCTCATTGCTCTAATTCAGGACCTCTGTCTCTTAAAGAGAGAGAACCCGCATGTCAACAAAACATTCAGCTGCCAAATTAAGCAGATTGGATGTGGAGGCCATGGAAACTCGCTATGAATCATGATATGTTTTACAGTTAGAAAGCTGTCTTGTACATGCTTGGATTCTTTCTCCTATGCCCCCAAATAAAAAGTTTTCAGATTTTAAAAAATTTATTTATTTATTTATTTGCAAGGAGAGAGAGAGTGAGTGAGTGAGAACAGGTGCATGCCAGGGCCTCTAGCCACTGGAAACAAACTCCTGATGCTTGTACCACTCAGTGCATCTACCTTTATGTGGGCACTGGGGAACAGAACCCAGGTCATTAGGCTTTGCAGCCAAGTGCCTTAACTGCTGAGCCATCTCTCCAGCCCAGTTTTCAGATTTTTAATGACTCACGGGTAATGTGATTCCATCTTTGCATCTATCAGAAGGACAAACTTCGATGTATCTTGAGGTCAGTGGATTTGATTCGATCTTGGGAGAAGGATGGGGTTCTTGCCCTTGTGGCCCGGCCAACAATGTTCCTCAAAGCCTTTGATCTGCCTGGGGGAAATGTATTTACCATCCCATGGTTCATGGATCCCTGCTGACAATTATCAGGTGTGTGTTTGCATTATCACAAACTGTTTTGCATTGTAAAGTCAGGCAGGTACTCTGGATCTTGTGGTTATTTGCTTTCATGCTGACACGACACACCTCCATGTCCCTTCTGGGTCCTGTGTCTTGTAACTGACTCTGCTCTCACATGCATTTCACTTAGATTTCTTCTCCCCTTTGTTTTTAATTTTTAGTGTATGTGCTGCCAAAGTGAGCACATGTTTTTAATTTTTTTTTTTGGAGGGAGTCAGAGAGGGAGAGAGAGAATGGGCACGCAGGGCCACTTCAGCCACTGTGAAGGAACTCCAGATGCGTGCGCTCCCTTGTGGGCAAGTGCAGCATTGCGCCCTTGCATCACTTTGTGTCTGACTAAATGTGGGACCTGGAGAATCGAACAGGCATTCTTAGGCTTAGCAGGCAGGTGCCTTAACCGCTAAGCCATCTCTCCAGTCTTAATTTTTAATAGACACATGACAGTAGTACTTGTTTATGGGGTGAAGCACGACAATTTGACACATGTATACAATGTATAACTATCCAATTAGGATAATTAGCATTTCCTTTTCCTTAACATTACCATTTCTTTGTGTTGGGAGTCTTCAAACTCCTTTCTTCTAGTTCTTTGTAAAATGATAAATAAATACATTTTTTTTTTGAGGCAGAGTCTCACCATAGACCAGATTGACCTGGAACTCTGTAGTCTCAGGCTGGCTTTAAACTCATGGTGACCCTCCTACCTCTGCCTCCCGTGTGCTGGGATTAAAATAAAGCAATTTTTGTGAGCTGCCGTCTCTCCACTGTACTACGGAGCACCAGCGCTCCTTCCCCACTACGGAACCTGGACCAGCTGCCTTTTCTTAGTCAAGGGGGAAATCTACTTGGGGTCTTGCTGTTCTCTAACTCACCTTGTGGTTTTCAGGTGTGCACAAATGACCTTCATTTGACCTTCTGCACTCCATGCAGTGGTGAAGGAACTTGGCCAAAGGGGCCATGATTAGAGGTTCATTAGCTACAGACCCATTCTTCTCTCAGAAACAAGCAAAGTGTAGCTATTGGCCAATGAGACCAGCATCCTAGGAGCAGTCATAACATGAATGAAGGGTGTCTATCGTGAGAACTGTGTATGTTTCACAATTTCTTTCTTTTTTTCAAGTTTTCTTTGTGTTAGGGTCTTTCCACAAAGTGTCTGGCATGAAGATTCTTGGATCTGTACATTGACACTGAGATACAATTGGACAACACCTCTTATTTCAAGGTTTATTTGGGTTTGTAGGTTGTGTTTGCCTGAGTGAGAGGGACTGGGTATGTAATGGAAACCAATTGGATCCAGACTAACTTGTGTCCCTCCCAAGCTCATAGGCTGAAGTCCTAAGTCCAAATGTGAAGGTACCTGGAGATGAGGGTCGTTGGAGGTAATTAAATTTAGATGAGGTCAAGATGGTGGGGGTTGCTGATAGGGTTGGTGCCCTCATCAGAAGAGATCCTTAGACAGAAGACTCTCTCTCTCACTCTGTGTGTGTGTGTGTGTGTGCGCGCGCGTGCTCACATGTGCACATAAAAAGAAGCTCTATGAGTACTTAGCAAGATGGCAGCCACCTGCCAACCCACAGAAAAGGTCTAAGAAATAAACCTACCTTGACTGCAGCTCTTCTTGGATTCTTAGCTTCTCCAATGGTGAGAAATAACATTCACCAACTTAAGACACCAATAGCTGGTATTTTGCAGGCCAGGCCAGGCCAGGCCCAAAACTAAGACAAAATCAAAACCAGTCTGCTCAGCTCTACCACTATTCCATCTCACACCAACGTGATACACATTTCCCTCCTCATGTCCTTTGCCACAAATTGTCCCCACAAACGTGAGCCCATGTATGTCCTACTTTACTGATGAGGAAACTGAGGTACACTTAAAGAAACTCAGCCACAAGTTATCAAAGCTCGAATTTGAATCCAGGGAGCCTGGTTCCAGAGAAGGCCCTAGCTGTGTTGGCCTCACCTATGCTTTCCAACCGGCCAGAGCTGGGAAATGCACTCCTAACTTTGTCACTCCAACAATGATTCATCTCTCTGCTTTTTTTTTTTTTTTTCCCTGCCTTGTCCAAGAATCATTTATTCAGGATTTTTCCTCCATGAAATAACCCATTCTTATCTGCCAGCAACTATGCACAGCTCATTTTCTGCTGTGTGTTGACTTTCAGTGGAGAAGTGAAAGTCAGGGTGAAGAACCAGAAATGGCTTGTCAGGCTAAGGGTGAAAAGATTCAATTATAGCAAAGGTAGAGTTCCAAGTGTGGCTTATTTATAGATCAAATAAATGTGGTGGTTTTAAAATTAAAAAGTACCTAACATACACAAAAAAAGAAAAGAAAGCCTCCTATGAGATATGAGAAAATGCAGAAGATCTAAAAGCCACTTTTTCTTGCATTGAGGAATCAAGACAAGAGCAATTCCAAGGTTTGAGAATTTTCTTTGATTCTGATTCTACTAATTAAGACCCAGAATCAAAATCTACAAACAGCCAGTGAGAACTGAGAACTGAAGCAGGCAACTGTCTTACCTGCTGACGTGTGTTTGAACTTCTCACTCTTCTTCTTCCTCCATTTCCAAGGCTTGAAAATCCTTCCCAGATTGGCAAACTTACTTCTCCTCCGGATGGGTGGGGTGTGGGTACCTGGGACCAGGGAGTCGGAACGCATGGCGGCCAGCCTCTCCACTTCCTCAGCTTGTTTTTCCCAAGAAGAGATGGAAATAAGGGGGAGGGGGGGAGAGAACATGTTAAAATGGGACTCTCACAGATGGCCAGCATTTTCCATGGTGACAGATTACAGAACCACAGGACTCCATTTTCCCTTTGGAATGGAAGTCATGCTGTTGCGTTCTGAAGGCTTAGGGACAGCCAGCCAAACCCTAGTGTGTCAGAGTACCCCTATCAATATGCGTGCATTTAAAGAGATTGGGTCCCACTGTGTCACCCGGGTGGACCCAACCTCTGGTCTCAAGCAATCCTCTTGGATTACTGGGATTACAGACACGCACCACTGCAACCAGCCCGTCCCAGTCAAATTTGCTAGACCTTCCCTTAGATGGCAGGGGGGATGGGAATGAGGAGGGACTAGGCCCGCTTGGCATGGAACACACTCCACCCCATGGCAGGGAAGGCCCCTGCAGACTCTCACAAGAGTCTCTGTCACACACGGTCTGGGAAGTGCTCAACCAGGACTCTGACAGATGTCACTGCTACAACATTGTCTGCCTAGAAAAGAGGGAGGGAGAGAACATTCTCCAACGGTGTGTTCTGGTGCCAGTGTCTCCCCCACCCACTGATCACCACTCCCTACTGCTCTGCTTTATCCAGACCAGCAGAAGTGCTGAAATCTGGGCAGGTAAGAAATGGCTCTCCTCCAGGGTTAATGGCTACACTTTCATGATATGTTACAATTGCATTTTTTCCCTTTTGGCCTATTTTTTGTTTGTTTTTATGCATGTGTATGCATGTGTTCATGTATGTGTGTGTATGTGGACGCCAGAGAACAACCTTGGGTGTTATTCCTCATGAACACCATACATATATGTGTGTGTGTGTGTATATATGTATGTATATATATATATATATATATATATTATATATATATATATATATATATATATATATATGTATATATGTTTTTTTGTGACAGGCTTTCTCATTTTCCCAGAGATCATCACCTAGGCTTGATCACCTGGCCATCACTCCACCTCCCCAGTGATGTGCTTTGTAAGTATGCATCACCTTGCCTGCTTGTTTGTTTTTTAAAGTGGATTCTAGGGTTCAAACTCAGATCCTCATACTTGTGAGGTAAATACTTTCCATGCTGAGCTGCACCCTCACCCCCTCCTGGGCTATTATCCTAGAGTTTTGCTATACATTTTTCTTTTTAGAAGTTTAAAGTTGGGAGAATCTTTGAGGAACAACTTCACTAATTTCAATAGCCAAAAAAAAGTACAGTACCTACTGAATTCCTATGAATTCCTATAGTTTGAATTTGAAATGCTCCCCAAGAGCCCATGTGCTAAAAGATTGGTGTCTAGTCTGTGAAACTCTTAGAAGGTGGTGGGACCTTTAGGAGCTGGGGACTACTGGGAGGAAGTTAGGTCACGTGGGGTGTGCCTTTGCAGGGTTATTGGGAGAAAGTCAGGTCACGTGGGGTGTGCCTTTGCAAGGCTATTGGGACCTCAAGCTCTCCTAGTCCTCTTTGTTCCTCAGCTGCCAAGAAGTAGGCACCTTTATTCTGCCACATCCTCTACCCTGATATGCTGCCTCACTACAAGCTTCAAGCTACAGGACTAATTGTAACTGGTCACAAACTGAAACATCCAAAATGAAATTTTCCTCTTTTTAAAAAATATTTTAGGGCTGGAGAGATGGCTTAGCAGTTAAGCCATTTGCCTCCTAAGCTTAAGAACACTGGTTCCAATCTCCAGTGGTTCCAATTGCCAGGTCCCACGTTTAGCCAGATGCAAAGTGACTCAAGGGCTCAATGCCACACTTGACCACAATGGGGCTGAGAGGCTGCTGGAGTGCCCATCTCTATCTGTCTTCCTCTCCCTCTCTCTCTGTCTCTCTCCAAAAAAAAATATTTTATTCATTTTCAAGGAAAGATGAGAGAGAGAGAGAGAGAGAGAGAGAGAGAGAGAGAGAGAGAGAGAATATATTCTCCAGGTTTTCTAGCCATTACAAATGAACTCCAGATATATGTGCCACTTTGTGCATCTGGCTTTATGTGGGTAATGGGGAACTGAGCCCAGGTGGTTAGGCTTTGCAGGCAAGTGCCTTATCAGCTAAGCCATATCTCCAATCCAAATTTTCCTCTTTATAAAAAAAAATAAAAATAAATATATAAAAATGTTTTTATGTATTTGAGAGTGAGAGAATGAACTGATTAATGAATAAGTGAATGAATGAATGAATGAATGAATGAATATGGGTATGTCCAGGGCTCTTGCCACTGTAAAGGAACTCCAGATGCATGTAGCACTTTGTGCATCTGGCTTTATATAGGTACTAGGGAATCAAACCCAGGCAGGCAGGCTTTGAAAGCAAGAAACTTTATCTGCTCAGACCTTTCTCTATATCAGATTTTCCTCTTTATAAGCTGATTTCCTTAGATGTTTTGCCACAGTAATGCAAAGCAGACAAACACAAGGCTATTAAGAGTCATTCTTAAGGAAGGGTTGAGTTCTTGAAAGGCCATGGCCACCCCAGCTTCCTTTCCTATGGAATAAAACATTTCTAAGATACACGAGTATTTACATATCTTAGTGATCTAAATACATTCCTGCTTGAATTTCTTTCTTTCTTTTTTTAAAATTTTATTTATTAGAGATTGAGAGAGAGAGAGAGAGAGAGAGAGAGAATGGGCATACTAGGGCCTCCAGCCACTGCAAATGAACTCCAGATGCATGCGCCACCTTGTGCATCTAGCTCACATGGGTCCAGGGGAATTGAACCTTGGCTTTGCAGGCAAGTGCCTTAACCACTAAGCCATCTCTCCAGCCCCCACACCCCCGCGTGAATTTCTAATACAAGAATAATCAGAGAACATCCTTGGAAGGATGGACGGAGTGGAAAGAATTCAACATCCCAGAAGGCAGAATCGCAGCTAAAGCTGTGGCAAATCCAAACCACTGTGCATGGTCTTGAATAGGGTCCTGGAAAATGTCCCTGGGACTTTTGCACCATCCTTGAGAGTTTGATCATGTGACTTTGTCTGTTGTCATTTTTTTTTTTTTTACACTTAGGAGCTCCTTTTTTTTTTTTGGAGAGAGAGACAGAGAGAGAAGGAGAGGAAGACAGATAGAGATGGGTGCGCCAGCAGTCTCTCAGCTGCTGTGAACGAAATCTAGATGCGTGCACCCCCTTGTGGTCAAGTGTGGCATTGCGCCCTTGCGTCACTTTGCATCTGGCTAAACGTGGGACCTGGAGATGGACATTGGAACCAGTGTTCTTAGGCTTAGGAGGCAGGCACCTTAACCGCTAAGTCATCTCTCCAGCCCAGGAGCTCCTTTTATCATATAAAACATAAATGGGATCCACCACTTGGCTGGTAGAGTGTTGTGGTGCCAAACTGGTGACAGATGTTGACTTTTGTTGGCAGTGGTTCTAGGGAGAAAGGTCAGAGAAGCTGATGGACTTGAGAGGCATGTGGTGACATCTGTTCATAGGATTTATAGTACTCTGGGTGACCTGAAGGATAGAAGGCAGATAATTCTCAACTCTCATACTCACGTCAGCAGAATGCCCCCCTTCATGAATTAACAGAAGGTTCTGTGAGAGACGGGGCTCTTCTGCTCATGTGAAGAAAGTGGGAGAAGTGAATCTTTGACAGGAGAAACAGACCCCAGAGGATTTACCACGTGACAGTGAGGAACTTTGTATACCTAATGCATCAGTGACATTAAGGGAAATAGAGACCTTGTGTCTGGAGGACTCTGGAGCCAGCACCACTGAACTTTTGACAGGATTTATTAGGTAGCTAATATTCAACTTATAAGCAAATAAAAAAGGATGAAAATCTATTTTTTAAATTTTTGTGTCTGTCTCTGAGTCAGTGTGTGTGTGTGTGTGTGTGTGTGTGTGTGTGTGTGTGTGTTGCATATGGAGGCTGTCAGTCAACTCCTTCTCTTGAGACAGGGTTTCTCTTGTTTTTCCCAGTAGATAGGCCAGTCGAGCTGGCCCACAAGCTTCTGAATTCTTCTGGCTTGCCTTCCTATTACTACAGGTGTGCTGGGATTACAGACATATGCTTCACTTTGTGTCTAGCTTTACATGGGTGCTGGGGAATCAAACTCAGGTTGACAGATTTGTAAGCAAGCACCTCTAGTTATTAAACCATCTGTAGGCCCCCAGTGTGAGAAATTTACATCCGTCTTTATTTGAAAGGGCGGGGAGAACAGGTATGCCAGACTCTCTTGTCAATGCAAATGAACTCTGGACACATGTGCCACTTTGTGTGTCTGGCTTTACATGGGTACTGGGGAACTGAACCCAGGTCAGCATGCTTTCCAAGCAAGGGCCTTTAATCACTGAGCAATCTCCCCATGCCCCACGGGTGAGAAATTTAAAGGAAGGAATTGACGCTATTACATCCCAAAATAAGTATTGAATCTTCTTCTTCTACGTTTTTTTTTTTTTTTTTTTTTTTTTTTTACTAGATGTTGGGGTTGCATCAGTTTGCAAGATAGATGAAAATACTGACCTGTGGTACTTACACCATGACATGGGGGCGATAATAGACATGGAGACTAAGTGATACACACAAGACACTCCAAGACACACATTTTTGGTGGGGAGGAGAACAGCAAAAGCAAAAACCAAAGAATGAATGGAATTAACTGAAACAAATCAAGAGTTTCTGAGGGAGTGGTTGAATTTAACTAGCGTGAGAAGGTTATCTCGTTGGAGGAAGTAGGTAAGTGGATGCATGCCCTCAAAGATGTACCTGGTCTCCAGTCCCCCTCCCCATATCCTCCCTGCCATGAGGTGAGCAGCTTCCATCCAAAATATGCTCCTTGTTAAAACCTTTGCCGACGATGGACTGGAACCTCTGAAACCCAGAGCAAAAACCAAATCTTTCTTCCTTCAAACGGTTGTTCTCTGGTGTATGTCATAGCAATGCACAAGCTGACTAACAGCAGAAGGCTATCAACCCTTCTTAGGAACATGCCTGTGACAGCCACAGGCAGGGGATGCCCTGGCCTGTAAGAGCACCACTGCAGTCACATCACGCAGATTCACAGGCACACCAGTAGGACAGTCAGTGAAAGACAGAGATAAAAGATGGGGTTCCAACCAGGTGGGGGAAATCCGCAGATTTGCTAGCTTTCAGGAAAAACACACAGGGGAGCGAGGAAGAAAGAATGGGTAATATTTTGGGTCTTCATGACTCCGTCAATGTCACAATTCTAAATGGAATATTGATGATAAAATGAAGAAGTAGAATGATGTGGTACTCCTTGGAGAGGACACTGCAGCCAGATAATGTGGTCTGTTTGCAAAGGTTGGATTTAAAAAAAATTTTAATTTATTTTTATTTATTTATCAAGAGGGACAGACAGAAGAGAGAGAAAGAGGCAGAGAGAGAGAAAGGGAGAGAGAGAGAATGGGCGCATCAGGGCCTCCAGCCACTGCAAACGAACTCCAGATGCATGTGCCACCTTGTGCATCTGGCTTACGTGGGTCCTGGGAAATAGAGACTCAAACCGGGGTCCTTGAGCTTCACAAGCAAGTGCTTAAGTGCTAAGCCATCCATCCAGTCCCCAAGGTTGGATTTTATATCCTTAGGTACCAGAAGCACCGAGAGGAAGTTTTCCTGTGTGGGGGAGGGGAAGCTGTCTGGTCTGCAGGATGCATTCACTGCAGGATCCAGGGGAAGGTGGAGACCTGGAAGAGGCTGAGAAGTTTATGAACTTGACTTTGCTGGGGGAAGACGAGGCAGAAGCAAAGCACCCAGACATGCGTGTTGTCACAAGTCTGTGCTGCAGGACTGAAAGTCTGAACTGGCGTGCATGACCACAAAGGCACAGGTCAGATGTGTGAGTGGTGGGAAGATTCTGCAGCAGCAATGACAAGGCAGCTTGTTAAAGGCTGAAGGAAGATGCTGGAGATTCAGGAGGCTTTAAGTAGTTTTGCCTTGAAGAGCAGCTGGGAAGAGTGGTAAACTTCCAGAAGAAAAGAGAGCTGGGAAGATCTCTCCATAGTCAGAACTGCTTTCTATACAAGCCTGACCATTGTTCCTAGAGGCTGGATCCCCAGGACCCATGTAAAACCACACACAAATAGGCACGTGGTGTGTCTCCAATCCCAAGGTGCCTATCACAATGGGAGGCGGGGCCTGAAGAATCTACCAGCATTCCTGGGTCAGCCAAGCATGGCGCTCATAGCTGGAAACAACCAGCTCAAACAAGGTGGAGGGGACGGACACTCGTGGCATGCTTGTGGAGTCCACACACACACACAGGCAGACACACACATGGACTTCCAAACCTCTGACTCTGTTTTCAAATCCCAGGATGGAAGCGACAGTAACAAGGACACCACAGCCCTGTCACTTTCAAACCCATCTCTAGCCTCTGCTTGTTTCTTTTTTCATTTTTTCCTTCTCTTTTTTTTTATTAACAACTTCTAAACTTACAGACAATAAATCATGATATTTCCCTCCACTACCCCATTTCCCTTCACAACTCCACTCTCCATCATATCCCCTCCCCCTCTTTATTAGTCTCTCTTTTAATTTGATGTCATCATCTTTTTCTCCTATTATGAGGGTCCTTTTTCAGTGCCACTGGTAAGGTCAGTCTCCTGCTTTCCATCTTCTGTCATGCTGTTGTTTACCTTCTCCCAGAAGTCCACTCTTCCTGGGAACCTTCTAGAGTGTCCCATAGCTTATGAAGGAACTTCTTTCCTTCCTCCACCTTCAGCAGCCTTGACCTAAGTGACCTGCTTAGAAGCAACTGCCAGACCAAAGTGTAGCCAAAATGAACTACTTGCTAAGATAGTCTCCTCCTGGGATGGGGCCTCCCAACAGGCTGCACAGCGCATCAAAACACTGAAGTCATGCACAGTGCAGTCACGGTGTGTTTAGGTGTCTGCGTTTGGCTGAGAATTTCTTAGTCGGTAACGTGCTTGCCTTGCAAGCATGAGGACCCGAGTTTGAGTCTCAGAACTGCATAAAAATGTCCAGCATGTGGAGAGATGGCTTAGCGGCTAAGGCGCCTGCCTCCTAACCCTAAGAACACTGGTTCCAATCCCCAGCGGTTCCAATCTCCAGGTCCCACGTTTAGCCAAATGCAAAGTGACGCAAGGGCGCAATGCCGCACTTGACCACAAGGGGGCGCACACATCTGGATTTCGTTCACAGCCTCCGAGAGACTGCTGGCGCACCCATCTCTATCTGTCTCCCTCTCTCTGTCTGTCTCTCTCTGTGTCTCTCTCCAAAAATAAATAAAATTTTAAAAATTAAAAAAAAAATGTCCAGCATGGTAATTTCAGTGCTGGGGAGGTTGAGACAGGTGGATTCCTGGGACTCACTGGCCAGCCAGTCTAGCCTAATTGGCAAGTGAGCTCCAGGCCAATGAAAGACCTTCTCCCAACAAATAAATGAGCCACCCCTACACCCACAAAAAGGTCTGCGGCGTTTCTAAGAAAGAATCCCTTGAGCTGGAGAAATAGATTAGTAGTTAAGGCGCTTGCCTGTGAAGCCTAAGGACCCAGGTTTGATTCCCCAGGACCCACGTGAGCCAGATGCACATGGTGGTGCATGCTTCTGGAATTCATTTGCAGTGGCTGGAAGCCCTGGTGCACCTATTCTCTGTCTGTATGGCTCTTTATCTCTTTCTCTCCCGCTCTCTCAAGTAAATAAATAAATTAAATGTTTTTTTTTTAAAGAAATGAAACCTTAAACTGTCCTCTGTATGCACACACACACACAGCTCCCGTGCACACATGAAGAAAGCACATGCACAAAAACTATTTTCTGTCTTTCTGTGATTCTCCAAACAGTCCATGACACAAAAGATAACATTTAATAAGTATCTGGTTTGAATATTAATGTAAAAAAATCTACCAATGGTTAAAAAGTAATTCTTAAAAATTGTGGACAGAAGCTAGGGCTGCATCTTGATGGGGCAGCACTTGCCTAGCATGCAGAAACCCGTGCTTTGAGCCCTAGTACTGAGAAAAAAATCTTAAGACAAGAATTATTCAGGATTATATTAATTAGTTCTTGAATACAACTTATTAAATAAAGGAATGGCTGCATTTGATTTAGCCCACCGGCTTCTGTATTGAGAGGTATGGGGATAAATATTACCACTGGACTCAAGAAAAATGAACCTCAACAATGAAAGCTGTTCACAGCCTTATCTTTAAGAAATAGATAAAAATTATTCTGAAATTGCTACATTAAAATAATTATAATCAATTAAGAGTGCCTTTATAAAACTTAAGAGTGGCAGGGAGCAGAGAAAGCATTAGGAAGGCATAATTATAACTCCAGTTAAATGAATCCTTAATAAGTGTATTATATTAAATTCAAGACACTTAGCCCTTAAGTGCAGTCGATTGCTGAGCACACTAGCTTACATTAGCCTTAATTGATTTATATTTTAATCACCCATATTACATTGTCCACTAATTCATCTGATGATAGTGGCTAGCTCTCAACCTGACTGCTTTGCCATCATATAATGAAATTGGAAGGCTAAGGAACGAGGCAGGAGGCCAGGTTGTGAATACAGTTCAAAACGGAAGACAATACATCTCAGAATCAAGCACCCTTCTAATGCAGGAACACGAGAGAGTGAGACGAAGGCGAGTGGGTGGGAAGGGGTGTTGGCCAGACGTGGTTCTGAAATCGGTTCTGAAATCCCCCTGTTTGACACAGACCACAGACAAGCTTCTTTCAAGCCCTGTGTTCCCAGTCTCAGAGGCAGCTAGCTTCCTCACTCAGCTTGCAGGGGCAAATGCTCACACGTGAATCCACTCCCGTGTGTGTCGTGAGGGAGAAGGCTAATCAAGAGAGGAAGCTGAGCAGGGAAGCTCCTTCAGCGCTGGGGGGCAGAGGGAATCCCCTGAGATCTTTCCAGGACTAGCACCCCAGAAGATAGTCTTTAAGGGACTAAGCAGTCTGGTCTCCCTCATGTCCTGACTGGGACTTTTTCTCTCTCTCTGATGAAGGAAAACACTTGGGAGATGCTCCTTTGAGTTACAAACTCAGGGAAGCTCATACTTGATTTCTGCATAATTTTGTCCTAAATGAACCCAAATATCTATGTGTGCAGGTTCTCTGGCTCTGCCCTTTGTGGCATGGGGGGGGGGCGGTCTCGAGGACATGCAGCCATAGGAAGTGGGCACGAGTTTTTCTTACCCTTGCATGGTGGCTTGGCTTTCAAAAGGTCCCTTCAAGGACAGTGCTGACTCTGGCTTCCCATTGGTCTGCTGAGTATCAGCTGTCCAGTGTCCCATTGACAGGACAGAAAGCCAGGAGTCTGTGCTGATGTCTAGCTAGCGAGAACAACAGGGTCAGAAGGAGTAGGACAAGGACAGCTGGGCCTCTCATGAAGCGGGCCCTATGTGCCAAGTGCTTCTAGGATTTTGGGGGGACCCGAATCCGAAACTGAACACTGTTTCTGTTGCCTCTTCAAATGCAGGGACATTCTAAACAGGACGGGACTTCCCTTAGGCATTTCTGGGGACAGCACTACGAGCAGTGATGACTGAAGACAATGACTACAGTGACTTATGGTTTAGATCTGAACTGTTCCCCAAAGGCCCATGTACTTGCTTTCAGCCTAGAGCAGTACTGGAAGATGACGGGACCATGGGATCTAGTGGAAGGGAGGTTACTGGGGGGTTTGCCCTTGAAGTGGGTATCGGGACCCTAGTCCTTTCTTCTCTCTCTCTCTATTTCCTGACTTCCACAGAGTGCATCTCCACCTGATGCACCAACCCATCACAGGTCCAAATCAAGAGGACCCAAGGATCACGGACGGAAGCCTCTGGAACTCTGAGTTGAAATGAAACTCTTCTCTTTGTAAGTTGATTTAACTCAAATATTTGCCACCACAAAGGACAGCTAATACAATGACCATGTTGATAGCAATTATGATGATGACACTGACAGTGTTAATAACCATGACTGACCATCTTCCAGCCACTATGTCTGTGCCAGTCACTGACTTAGGCCCTTACGTTGTACCTCCTCAAGCAGTCCTCACGTGACTTTATGAAGTATTGTCTGACTGTGCCCCCATTTTACAGCTGGGAAAACTGGGGAGGTGCTAAGGAGTAGGAAAGCAGTGGTTTTTGTCGAAGAAAAGAAACACATGGTTTTGGCGAAGGCTAGTCTGATGTACAACTATCTCCCCGCTGTGTGACAGTCTGGATCTCCATATCTCAGTGTTATCGACCAAGTAATAAGAGGGCTTCAAGGATGAAGGAGAAAAATGAATGTCCTTTTGAGAAAAGATTACCAAACAGATGCCAGTATAAACAGAGCCTTCTCAAGCAAAATAGGTGCGACCTTGCTCTAAAATGTCATGCTGTCTAAGCATGCCTATCTGCTGGGGCCCTGGAGGACACCCTCTCTAGGTCACCAGGACATTAGGAACCACAGGACATACTCTATGAAGCACCTATACCATGAGCTACAATTAAGTGCTCAGTGGGCCCCAGGTTGGACCAGAACAGGCTTGAATCTTACTTAGAAAATTCGATACATTACTGACATCGAAGGCAGGAGAATGTGGGTTTAAATCTACCCCCTGGTGGCTTCTGGCCAATATGAAGCAAGAAAGACTTTCTGATTTTTCTAAAGGGTCACCCCAGTCCATGGAGTTCATGATGTACTGACCTCAGTCTTGATATTGGGGAGGTGGGCAATGACTCCATCCTGGCCCATCTGGGCATTGCATTCTCTACCCTCACTCCCAGTGATTCACACAGGGAGGAGCAATTGGGCTCAGCCAGGCAGTAAGACTTGATTGTGGGTTTGGAGCAGGCTCTTGACAAACAGGCAAGGATTTATATGTGGTTGCAGGCTGGATAGACCGTCAGCCTAGTCGTTGTAGGGACACAAGCTGGGTGGAAAGTCTTCACTCAGCCTCAGTTAATATTAAAAGTATGTTTAGTCAAAGTGACAGTCCACAAGTTCTAAGCAGATACAGCCCTGCTATATCAACTACTTTGGGAGGATAAAGATATTTCTAGTCCATAACACGGGTGGTCATGGAATACAGAGCACTGCATAAGAGGCCAGACAGGTAGGGGAAAGGTCTTATTTAAACTTGACATTGTACAGGTTGTTACATTGTACAGTGTTACATTTATTGAGACGTTAGATATTATCAACAAAGTTCTTCCTGAGATATTCAACACAAAATTCCTATTTCATCTCACAGGAATTTAACCTTCCACCGCTAACATGTGTAATGAATACAAAAGCTTATAAACATCCTTTCACTCATTTAAGCCAAAGAATGCATTTGTACTAGAAACAGAACTTGTTTATTTTAAATTGTGAATGGACTTATAAAGCCTTGTGTTAAACCAAACCAAAACAAACAATGTTTAAACGTTGTGGATTCTTTGTTCATTGAAAACCTCAGATTGTAGGACCTAATGTTCTTGCAATTAACTAAATTGTATCTTTCAGAGTCCAGTCAAACCTTAGTAAATGTACAGAGGTCAGCAAATTCTTTCTGTGAAGTCCAATTGTGAGTAAAGTAGCTTTATGGACCACACACTCTACACTGTAAATGCCCGACTCTGCAAATGAGCAAGAGTGGGTTCCAATAAAACTTTATTTATAAAATCAGACAGCTGGTGCTTGGGGCCATAATTGCCAACCATTGTCCTGTAGCAAGGAGCTGCTGGTGATCTTCCTGTCCCTTTGTGAGGAGAGACTGCTTCAGAAATGAGCCAAAGCAGGCAAAGAGAACTGAGCACAACTCAGGTGATGCAGAAATCTGTATGTCGCTTGGAGTCTTAGATTCATCTATGTCTGAAAACGTCAGACATTTTTCTCACGTGAGCCAGTAATTCTCTCTTTTACTTAAGTTGGAATAGGGTCTTTTATTTTTTTAACTGGAAAACTAAAGGTTTTTAATAAGATTACTGTGTGATCTTCAAAAAGTATCCTCCACTTCCTCTTTGCAAAATGCAAATGATACTGAGGTATAAGGAAGGATTATGGCTTGCATCACAGGTGTCCCTGAAAGGCTGTGTACTTAAGAAATGGTCCCCAGCAGAGAGTACTATTGGATGGTGGAGGAATCTTTTTTTTTTTAATTTGAGAGGATAGAGAGAGAGCTAGAGAGAGAGAGAAAGAGAGAGAGAGAGAGAGAGAACGGGCACACCATCAGCTACTCAGCTGCTGTGAACGAACTCCAGATGCGTGCACCCCCTTGTGGTCAAGTGCGGCATTGTGCCCTTGCGTCACTTTTTGCATCTGGCTAAAGGTGGGACCTGGAGATTGGAACAGGCATTCTTAGGCTTGGCAGGCAGGCGCCTTAACCACCAAGCCATCTCTCCAGCCCTGGTGGAGGAATCTTGAAGAAGTGAATCCTAGTGACATCATTGGGGGGGTGCCCTTGAGGAGGCTGTTGTGATCCCGCCCCTTCCTGCCTCTCTTTGCTTCTGGCCATCGTGAGGGTGAGGTGACAGCGTTGTTGCATGGGCTCTGTCAGGATGTACTGCTGTGTCACAGAACAACAGAGCCACGTGACCATGGACCCAGACCTCTGAAACTGTGAGCCCAAATTCCTCCTTTAAATGGATGTTCTTAGGTGTTTTCTCCATGGCAGTGGGAAGTTGATAAGCACACAGGCGTATCCTAAGCATGCCCTTTGTAGTAGAGAGCAAGGGCTCAGTAAGGGTTCTGTATACATGGAAAGTCTCTGGGAGTAAGCAGACCACAGGGCCCATGCGGGCCCTTCAGCATGAAAGCTCCTATCTTCTACCCACTCACATGTCCTGAGGGAAACACACGAGTTTAAGAAATTGTGCCTGTCTGAGCTGTGTTGAGTCTCCAAACCACTGGACCTGAAGCTTTACTTTGCAAATTCCCACTGAAGCACCTTTTACACTTTGGATCCTTTATTTCCTTCTGGTTCAACAAGGAATGTGATTGCCTGCCATGTAGTTCAGGGATCTGCCAGTCCTGAGCCCCTCCAGGCATGAAGAAAGAATTCTTTGAAAAAGGCCTGATGTTCATAGGGTGGTTTATGCTAAGTCCTTTCACATCTGTCTCACTACATCTTCAGAGCATCTCCATTGTACAGGTGTAAATTTTCCTCACATCATTTCCCTACCATTGAACTAACATACTCTATATCACGTTATAAATCAGGCTTTTGTTCAGTCCCCTATAAAGTCTATTACATTATCTTTTTAAAAAATTTAAAATTTTTATTTATTTATTTATTTATTTATTTATTTATTTTTGGAGAGAGAGAGAAACAGAGAGAGATAGACAGAGAGGGAGAGGGAGACAGAGATGGGTGCGCCAGCAGTCTCTCAGCAGCTGTGAACAAAATCCAGATGCATGCGCCCCCTTGTGGTCAAGTGCGGCATTGCGCCCTTGCCTCACTTTGCATCTGGCTAAATGTGGGACCTGGAGATTGGAACCACTGGACATTGGAACCAGCCTTCTTAGGCTTAGCAGGCAGGCGCCTTAGCCACTAAGCCATCTCTCCAGCCCTCTTTTTAAAAAATTTAGACACACACAAGGCCCTTTATTCCCTTGCCCCTGTTCCCATTTCTCTGGGTTCCTCCTCAGTGGGGTTATGGGATTCACTGTGGAGTCATGAAGGCCTCAGTCAGTCCCAATGGGGTAGTGGGGGCCTGTGCCTCAGGGTATTCCCACCCATTCTGTGGCTCTTACAATCTTTCTGCCCTCTCTTCCAAAATGTTCTCTGAGCCATGGCTGGCCTACTGGCAGTCTGATATAGTGTTGTTCTCATAGTCAGGAAACTCATAGTTCAGCGAGAAGCCTCCACTGCTCTCTGGAGAAGAAAAGTGGGCTTGAACACCAAAAGTCTCTCAAATAACTTTGCATAATCTCTCTAACCCAAGCTGCTCTCACTCTTGGTTGGCGAATCTGCTTTATTTTACAGATGACAGAGAAAACGGAGGAGAGTCAAGATCCACTGATAAGACAAGAAGATAACCTACTGCCCACCATGACACTCGCCACCTGCCAGGGCCCAGGAGAACCTGCACTGAAAGCGGCTCCATGAACACAGCTCTCACTGCTAACCTGACAACCAGCTCCAGGGTGATGGCGGTAGACACAGTGATCAAGCACAACCTGTCAAAGCAGACATCCAGAGGCTACAAAGAACTCAACACTAAATCACACTGCTAACAAATCAGCCATTGTAAGGCTCCAAGGAAGTATGTAATAAATAACTTTAAACTTTGTTTAACCTTTTTAAAAAATTTTTTTAAAATTATTTTATTTATTTTTGGAGAGAGTCACAGAGAGAGACAGACAGAGAGGGAGAGGGAGACAGATAGAGAATGGGCGCGCCAGCAGTCTCTCAGCTGCTGTGAACGAAATCCAGATACGTGCGCCCCCTTGTGGGCAAGTGCGGCATTGCGCCCTTGCATCACTTTGCATCTGGCTAAACATGGGACCTGGAGATTGGAACCGGGTTCTTAGGCTTAGCAGGCAGGCGCCTCAACAGCTAAGCCATCTCTCCAGCCCATAACCTTTTCCCCCCCCCAAACTTAACCACTAATATGGATGGCTGGTGTTTCCTATGGGCCACCATAAAGGTCTCATAAATTAAAACATGTCAAATACTAAGTGTCATTGTACATGTGGTGTGTGTGTGGGAGGGGGGAGGCATGCATGTGAAAGCCAGAGGATGAGGTTGGGTGTCTGTCTTTATTGCTCTACACCTCATTTATTGAGACAGAATCTCTTAACGAATTCAGAATTTGCCAATTTAACTCACTTAACTAGCTAGTTTGATCTGTGGGGGTCCTTGGCCTCTGCCTCCTGGGTTGCCACCACACCTGGTCTTTACATGGGTGCTAGCGCCTAAACTCCAGTCCTCACACTTGCACAGGAAGCTCTTTAGCCCCCCAAGCCATCTCCCCAGGCCAGTCTTCTTCGTTTCACTCTATACTTGCAGGAAAAGAGGCAGAGAGGCGTCAAGAGACTTGCCCCAAACATGCTACTCATGCAGGGAGATAAGATGGCCTCGCATTCCCCAGACTACAGAGTGTTCTGTCTAGCCCACCAATCCCAGCATGTGGATGGCCCGAGAATGCTCTCCACCTGGCTGGGTGAACTGTTGGATTCAACTCTGCACACAGACTTTCCCTCTAGTAATACTGTACAGGTTAATACTCTTGGGTATTTTCTGTCTCTTGAGTGTATCCTACAATTTCCTGATATTAGCCTCTCTGGAGGGCGGGATGTTAGAGAACCATACGAAACTCTGCATTCCACTTAAGAACCATTTTTCACTCTATTTCCTCTTAAGCTCGGAGTTCTCATTTTCTTCCTCTGGTGATGTGACAGTTCCCCTATGTGGCTCCCATTAGCTAGCAGACCAGTTTTTCAGAGCCATTTGTCATTTGGGTAGTGACTGAGTAGAATCCAAATAGCTCTTTGGGAAGAATATTTGTGCAAGGGTGGTGATTCTTGCTAAAATAGATTTGTTTTCTTTTTTTTTCCTTTCCTTGTGTGTATCTTCTTGTTACTATTCATAGCCCCAATTCAGGCCTGCTATTTTTTTAATTTGAGAGAGACAGAGAGAGAGAGAGACACAGAGAGAGAATGGGCATGCCAGGGGCTCTCAGCTGCTGTGGACAAACTCCAGACACGTGTGCACCCTTGCACGCATATGTTACATTGTGTGTTTGCATCACTTTTGCGTTTTGTGTCTGGCTAAACGTGGAACCTGGAGATTTGAATGGGTGTTCTTAGGCTTTGCAGGCAGGCGCCTTAACTGCTAAGCCATCTCTGCAGCCCCCGGGCCTGCTTTTGATTGGTTCCCAACAGGTATGAAACTTTGCTTCCATTTTTCTTGAGTCATTTACAGCAAGTTCTCTATTTTCTTTGTCTCAAAACTCAGAAACTGAGTTCTATTAGTCCCTTTTCAAGAACAAATGTTTTCTTTCTGTCCCGTTAAAACTCTTTATGTGTTTTCAGTTATTTTCATCATGAAAGAATGATCAACAGAAAACAGTCACCTATTAATTTTGCCCCGTAAGTTTTGAATACAGCTTAGTGATTATTTTTCTTAAAAAAAATTGTTCTCATGACCGAATCCATTGATCTCAGAACTGAGAATTTAGACTTTTAACGTCAGCGGTGTAAGTGCCCATCATTGCACAGCTATGAGACTACATGCAAATTAACCTCTCAGAACTGTTTCCTTTACTGAAAAATGGATACAATCATCTTTAATCTGTCCATGCTTATATGTATCAACATTAGATTATTAGCATGCAAAAATTCTAGTATGTATAGGTGCTCGATAGATATTGTCTGTCCCCAGAGTTTGGTTACTGATTGCTTAGGTCTGTTGCTCTGGCTGTATTCACCCAGGGTTCCACCTCAGTGTGCACTAAGCCTGCCCCATCTTAGCTAGTGAGCAATTGATGGCTATGCAAGAGGACCCGTTTACTCTGCAGCGCATCAGTCAACTAATGGAGCTGCACCTCAACTCCTCCCCAAGGTGGCTCAAGGAGAATGTTCCTAGTACTTAACTTAGACTTATAATCTGTTTGCCATTCTTTTCCTGTCTTGTTGCAATATTGTAATTGATATAGCATCTTTGTAGCTTTTCTTTAGGTTATACAATGAGACTTGGCCTAACTCAGTCTCCTCTACCCTTTCCAAAGTTTATCATTAATTAATATTGGTGAGGATGGGGAGAGAGCTCCATCAGCAAAGCACTTGCTTTGCAAGCAGGAGGACTTGAGTCCCATGGGACAAAAAGCTGGGAGTAGGGCTGGAGAGATGGCTTAGCGGTTAAGGTGCCTGCCTGCCTGCTAAGCCTAAGAACCCGGTTCCAATCTCCAGGTCCCACGTTCAGCCAGATGCAGTGATGCAAGGGCGCAATGCTGCACTTGACCACAAGGGGGTGCAAGCATCTGGATTTCGTTTGCAGCAGCTGAGAGACTGCTGGCACGCCCATCTCTATCTGTCTCCCTTTCCCTCTCTGTCTGTCTCTCTCTGTGTCTCTCTCCAAAAATAAATAAAATAATAAAAAAAAAAAAAAAAAAAAGCTGGGAGTAGTTGTGTGTGTGTTTGTAATCCCAAGGTCAGGGAGGCAGGGCGTATATTCTCAGCCCCCCATGTTTTTTTGTAATTTGTAAGCACTGCATACATAATAAGATTTCAGCTAAGGAAAGAGAAAAAGAAGGAACCACAGGAACAAGCTAATGCCACAGCTTCTCACCTCACATCACCTCACATCTGTCTCTCAAACACTTCTGGGAAATACAGATCGTTGGCCTTGTATATCCACAGTTGACCCACTTTAGATTTGCCCAACCTCAAACATACTCCTGGAAACCCTGCTCCTGTACTTACCATGTACAGCCCTCTCCCTTGCCATCGCTCTGTAGACGACAGAGCACAATGACTGTTTTTGCAGCCTTTTACACCGTATGTGCATCGTAAGGCATCGAGAGATCATTTATAGGGTATGGAGGGTGGTGTTCAAGTTATGTGCAGACAGTATGCCCTTACATAGGGGAGGTTGAGAATATATGGATTGGGGTTCCCGTGGGATCCTGAAAGTACAGATTGTGATGGATTTGGGAACCCGTGGGGGTCCTAAAAGTAGAGGGTATGTTGTGCTGGCTTGGCAAAAATTTGTCAAGTATTTATTGTGTGACTCAATTTATGGGGCCATCAGTGATTTTGAGGAAGGAAAAGAAGTTCTTATTCTCTCAAATCCTAATAAAAAATCAGACAAAAACAGAAACTACGTAACAAGAGAATACTGTCTCATTTTTGGAGGAATTTGTGACCAACATCGACACATCCAGTACCTGCATAGGACAAGAAGGCCCTGGCCTGTGTGATAGAATGATCTCCCTGGTAGTGACAAAGCAAAGTTACCATGTTTCTGACCCCAAGTCCCCAAGTCTGAAAGGCTATCAAGAGCTTGCAGACACTTCCCCAAAGCCTTAGACTTCAACAGAAAAGAGAAGATTCATTTACTTTGGCCCAACAATGTTCCAGACACTACATGGAGCTCCAACATCAAAAGGTCCCACCGGCCACCTTCGCATCTGCTCCTGGTGAGTAGTATGGGGATGGTGAAGCCTCTCCCTTCAGTGTGACTGTTAGGCCACCAGCCCGTCAAGTTGGGTGGAGCCTAGGTAGGTTAATGACACACCACTGTCTCTCAGATGGGCTTCGCACCACATCTACCAGCAAACAGTCCCTGGCCAGTGTAGTTCTGAGCAGACTGCAGGAAATCCTGATGGGAAAATGTCCCGCAAAGCTCATCAGCTAACCCTCCTGGCTATTCTGCAAGTGATTTCAAAAGCCGGGGAAGGCTTTGCTACTGACAGGCAAGACCTGCAGCAAAATCTCTCGGAGTCACATTTCTTGCTTTTGATCCCACAAATAGGTAAGCTGTATTAATGTTTTTCCAGATGTTCTCATGGCAGACATACTCAAGTACCTACCGTCTAGAAGGGGTACCTTGCATCACCCATCTGAGCAGTGTTTGGGTCATCCCCATGGCACACCAACAAGAGGTGCCATGAGCATGTCACCCCTCCTTTACCAAAGAGCAAATTGACAGTGGCAGAGGAGATAGCCCTTGCTTGTGAAATCCGTTCTTTCTTTCCTCTCTAGTGAACGGAAAGTGCCTTTTGCCCACTAAAAGACTATTTCTTTTTAAATTTTTTTTTCGGTTTATTTATTTATTTATTTATTTATTTATTTATTTATTTAAGAGCGACAGAGAGAGAAAGAGGCGGGGGAGGGGGGGAGAGAATGGGTGTGCCAGAGCCTCCAGTCACTGCAAATGAACTCCACACACATGCGACCCCTTGTGCATCTGGCTTACGTGGTACCTGGGGAATCAAGCCTTGAACCGGGGTCCTTAGGCTTCACAGGCAAGCGCTTAACCAGTAAGCCATCTCACCAGGCCTAAAAGACTATTTTCTGAGCCCCCTCTGGCTGTGGGTGTAGCCATG
The DNA here is from genome assembly GCA_036365145.1 of Orientallactaga sibirica. NCBI lineage: Eukaryota > Metazoa > Chordata > Mammalia > Rodentia > Dipodidae > Orientallactaga > Orientallactaga sibirica. The sequence goes on along the minus strand of JAEOAD010000463.1, from coordinate 7,290,573 downwards.
TTATCCACCTTTGATCAATGAGATGTGGAAAAACAGTTTTGAAAGACTCCCGGGAAGTCGATTTAAAGGGAAGGGCTGTTCTCTTTCATCAGTCTAATTCTCTTTTTCTTTCATCTGGGTTTTTAGCACAGAGATGTGATGACTTGTATGACAAATCCATGATGAAGTCAGGGGTCATTTCACAGTTAGGATGGACAGTGACTGGGTAGCACCTTACAAGGTATTTCAGAACCTCGCGAGTCATCATTCAGCACAGCTTTGAATGGTTACCTCTGCACATGCTTTGTATCAGAGAGTACTAAATACCCATCTCATTACTAGCCGGACCTAATCGCTGTGAAGATGTGGCGGCCTCAGTGCATACAAAGCATTTAGTTTGTAAGAGGGCAGAAAATCAAGGGCTAACAAGCCTTTCTCTCTTTCTACCGCTTTCTGTCTCTCACTCATGCACATGCATGGGCATGTGTGCAGAATTTCAGAATGTTTTATGAGCGGCTTCTAAGTTTGTAAAGAAGCCAAGTTCTTTCATTATTTTTATTCTAACAGTTGAATATTCATTTAAAGAAGCTGATCTACCAGAAGCCTCCCCCCCACACCATGCACTCCCCCTTCTCTTTTCAGCATTTCTATGTCTCTGAGGCCTTGATTTAAATTACAGAATCTCCCAGGGCTCAGCTCTCCTTAGGCCATATTATTCACTCTCATGGCTTAATTAGTACTGATAATCTGAATATTTCTAAATTTATACTTCCAGCCTAGAAGGCTCTCTTGATGGACACAGTACTAGCCATGTAACTCTGGTCAAGCTACTTAATTTTTCATTTACCACATGCATAAAATGGTGATGGTAACAGCATGGGGTGTTTGAGAGAATCAGAGTACTTCAAACAAACAAAAGATGAGAGTGGGGGGGGCGGTGTCTGGAGGGATGGCTTAGTGGTTAAGACGTTTGCCTGCAAAGCCAAAGGACTCTGGTTCGATTTTCCAGGACCCACATAAGCCAGATGCACAAGGGGGCACATGCATCTGGAGTTTGTTTGCAGTGGCTGGATGCCTGGCACACTCATTCTCTCCCCCTCTCTCCCTCTCTCTCTCTGCCTCTTTCTCTCTCTCAAATAAATAAATAAAATATATTTTAAAAAAAGATCTGGGGGATGGGGAGATGGTCCAGTGGGTATACTGCTTACCCCCCAACATGAGGACCTGAGTTCAGCTCCCCAGCACCCACGTAACAGAGGAAGGTTCTGGTTTGGCCATGCATTGTAGTTCCCACCTTCTAGTACATTCACAGTCGGGAAAGCAAAGGTAAGGAAGATTCCACCCGCATTTACCTCTGTGATGGGAGGTTACAATGTTGGAGACAGAATCTACCTGCACACCCCAGGTAGGAAATGATGTTCAGAGAGTTTCCGCATGTGCAAGGGGGAAACCGATTGCTGACATGTTTCTTTAAAATGTTGTTTTATGGGGACTGGAGAAATGGCTTAGAGGTTAAGGCATTTGCCTGAGAAGCCATAGGGGTTCAATTCTCCAGGATCCATGTATACCAGATGCACAAGGTGGCACATGCATCTGCAGTTTGTTTACAGCAGCTGAAGGCTCTGGCATGCCCATTCTCTCTCTCTCTGAAATAAATTTAATTAAAAAAAATCACTTAAAATGCTGTTTTAGGGGCTGGAGAGATGGTTTAGCAGTTAAGGCACCTGCGTGTGAAGCCTAAGGACCTGGGTTCGATTCTCCAGGTCCCACATAAGCCAGAGGCACAAGGGGGCGCACGTATCTGGAGTTCGTTTGAAATGGCTAGAAGCCCTGGTGCGCCCAGTCTCCCTCTCCTTCTCTCTCTTTTCCCCTCTCTGTCTCTAATAAATAAATAAATCAACAAAAATAAAATATTTTCAAAAATGCTGTGTTAGTTGTAATATCCCAAGTTGAACTGGATAGGGGCTTTTGTGTCAACCTGATCTCTTGCTTTCACTCACTGTGGATGTGGTGACTGGGTTCTGATTCAAAGCTGATGGTAAACTTCACAAGCAAAACTTCATCTGTACTTAAGGGCATGGGAAGTCCATAACTCACCATGAGGGGCTGATTAACCAAACTGAAAACTACTGGCTGGATGAAAGTCTGTGTGGCCGTTATGGATGATGACTGAGCCAGGTGTGGCAGCACACGCCTGTACTATCAACATGCCTGAGGCTGAGGCTGAGGCTGAGGCTGAGGCTGAGGCAAAGGTATCAGGGGTGCACACTAGTCTGGCCTATATAAGAAGGCTCTGTCTCAAAAAGATTAAAAAAACAACAACAGAAAAATCATGAAAGACAGCTCTAAGTACCAGCATGACATATCACTACTGTTTTCTGATCAGTGGAAAACAACTTGCTAAGTATTTTGTATAGCAGACTTTCAAGACAGTTGTTCAATTATCTATATATCTAACATGGGATTTGGAAGCGGAAACTCAGAGAAGTATGTCCCTATTTGGGTGATGAAATACTATGTGATTTTGAATTTTTTATAAATAGTTTTTAGTGATGTCTCTGGGGAGCAACTTAAGCTCTGGTATCTACTAGTCATGTTCTAGAACTCAATAGCCACCTCTGTACCACAAGGAAAGCATGATGACCTCTCTCTAAGGCATTTATGAGTCATGAAGTGCTTGCAGGTCATACTGCATGTATGGTCAATACCAATAACCATTAGCTATTATGGTTATGATGTCACAAAAAGTATATTATCCTCACTGTAATACACTCACCGTATGTCTTTTCTTTTTAAAAATTTTGTTTATTTATTTATTTATTTATTTGAGAGCGACAGACAGAGAAAGAGGCAGATAGATACAGAGAGAATGAGTGTGTCAGGGCTTCCAGCCATTGCAAACGAACTCCAGATGGATGTGCCACTTTGTGTATCTGGCTTATGTGGGTCCTGGGGAATTGAGCCTCGAACCAGGGTCCTTAGGCTTCACAGGTAAGCGCTTAACCGCTAAGCCATGTCTCCAAGCCCCTGAGTATGTCTTTTCAAAATGCTTGGGACCAGAAGTGCCTTGGGTTTGGGATGGTTTTAGAATAGTTGCATATGTATAAAATAAAAAGTCCAGGGGATGAGACCTGTGTCCCAAAATGAAATTCATTTATGTTTCATAACCACTTTACATACATGTATCCTGAAGGTCATCTTATACAATACTTAAATAATTTTTTTGTGCCTCAAACAGTAACTGCATGGCATGGAATTTTCTACTTGTGGCATCATGCTGCTGCTCCCAAAGCTTTTGGTCTTGGAACATTTCTGATACCTGCTTAGAGGCGCTCAGTTTGTGTGGGTATCAGTTTGTTCTTATCTCTAACAAGTGTATAAATGAGACTCAGTGAGGCTTGTGATTGAGTGAGCAAGGCATAAAGGAATTAAGGGCAACACTGACTGTCACCTCTTCTGCCAGAGCTGTCCCTGAGGTATGTGTGACACAGCATTGAAAAGCATGGCTTTTAAGTGAACAGACATCTGCCTTGTAAGTCAAGGCACATTTGTTCATTTTAAATTGGAAATAATAAAGAACAAGGAAGACAGCTCAGGGGGTCAAATGCTTGTCATGCGAGCATGCAGGCCTAAGTTCGGTCCCCAGGACTCACGTTAAAAAAAAAAAAAAAGCCCGGCCTGGTGGCACGTGCTTGGAATCTCAGTGCAGAGGCAGGTAGATCCCTGGGACTCACTGACCAGCAAGTCTAGGCTAATTGGTGAATACCAGGCTAATGCGAGTTCCTGTCTCAACGTGGATGGTGACTGAGGACTGACGCCCAACACTGTCCTCTGGCTGCCACACCATGCACACACATGAACATCTGCATATGCACATGTACTTTCACATGGACAAATGTTCATACATGCATACACACACACATTAAAAATTAAATAAAATGGGAACAATAATGTTTTCTCCATAAGACTGGGTTTTAAGCAACATTGTCTATTTATAGCCCAACACATTCTCTGGTAATGGTTAAGAGTTTAATGAATATTAAACTTATTACAAATCCATCATAAAATGAATACATTAAGTATATGAAATCTTGCACCAGTATTCTATTAGTTATAACTTTTTACTAATAAGTTTCTCCCAATTTAAAACAGAGTTGTGAGAGCTTGGGAGATGGCTCTGGGGTTAAAGGCACTTGATTGCAAAGCCTGACAGCTCAGGTTCAATTCCCCAGAACCCACATAAAATCAGATGTACAACATGGCACATGTGTCTGAAGTTCGTTCACAGTGGCCAGAGGCTCTGCCATGCCCATTCTCTCTCTCTCTCAAATAAATAAAATACTAACAAAAAAAAAAAAAAAAATAGAGTTGTGGAAACTACTCAAGCAAGAATGAGCACAATGCTCTCAAAGGAAGTGCTATGTCTTAAACAAATCAATCAATACAACTTTACTGGAATATTTATATTTTGAAAAGAAGGGACTAGAATATAGGCCACTATAGAGGAGGAACTAACATAAAATAAATTCATCTTTATCCCTTAGCATTTAACTTACATGAAAATGACACTAATGAATGGAAACATACGATTTACAGACTAATCCAAACAATAGAGCCCATTGATTGGTCTAAAAAGACATATATATCATCAATTTTTATCTTGAGAAAATAAAATCATTTGGGTTTTAATCTTGTAGCTAAGACAACCAGAAAAGCAAAGAGTAAACTCAAGTAAACTCACAATCACGCCGTGTGCCAAGAAAACACTATGTAAATAGGTGAAGATTCCAGAGGTTTTATTTCAATGGAAACTGCCTGAGATCTGGTGCAGGTCCACTAAGCAGAAAAAAATTAACATAACAGGTAGATATTTTCATCGATAGTCTGATTGCATTTGAACTTTGTTGAATTATCCTTCAAGAAACAATGGAAGCTTATTTTTTTAAATCTATTTCCTGGCTTTTCAATATCTCAAAAAAGGAAGAAAAAAAATATTCTTCGTACTGGTTCAAGTACAATCAATCATTCCCTCTAGTAGTTATGAAAAGTCAGATGGACTTACAGAATCATGCTGATTTGAGAAAGCTTCAATTCAGGAGTTCAAGTCACGCTGAGGGCTCCCTTATTTCCAAACAGGAGGCCGTGCAGCAGAAAATATGCATTTGTCAAGCATGTCTTCTCTCTCTAACTTGCAGATATGATCTTAGCCAGGAACCAAAAGCGGAGGTTGTCCTTGACTACCTGTGGCCCTCAGCCACACCCAATGGGTGAGAGCCCTTAGCTGTCCACCTCTAGCTCTCTGCTCGCCAGGCCGACAATGCCTGGGCATCTAAGATAAAATGCCACAGGAAGTGGTTTGGAAGGGGAGAGTCTGTATTAAGTACTTAGCAAAAATTAGTTTCTTCAACAGACTTGTGTGTTAGGAATTCAGCGAATCATGCATTGAATGAGCATCTACTATAGACATTATGTGAATTGGGCAAAGATGAGTTTCCGTTATTCACAAATACAGTACACACACACAGAGTGTGTGGGGGGATAGCGCACATATCTGGTTCAGATAGGGATAGAGAAAATAACGTTCAGATTTTCTGGAAGGAAGGATCATGCCATGGGCCACAGGGGCCATTTCGTTGTATTATATTTGGCACAAAGGACATACCTCTTGATTAGAAACCACACAGTGGCCCTTTGTCTGGGGCATTGTGTAGGATGGGGGGGGGGCGGGCTAGCCAGCACTCTTTCTATAGAACTTGCCCAGCTTTTCTCTGCAGTATTTCATAGTGTAAGCGATGCAGAGACCTGGTGCCAGTAGTCACGTTGACATCAGTGTCGGGATTCTGCCAGACTGAATCAATGTCCCACGACATTCTTCTTTTCTCCGTGAGCCAACTAGGATAAGCAGCTAGAGATTATCAAAATTATATAATAGTCTCAAAAAAATCTTTCTAGGACTGGAGAGATGGCTCAGTGGTTTGGGAGCTTGCTTGCAAAACCTGACAGACTGGGTTCCATTCTGCAGTACCTATGTAAAGCCAGAAGCACAAAGTGGTGCATGCGCCTGGAGTTTGTTTGCAGTGGCAGGAGGCCCTGGCATGCCCATTCTCTCTGTCTCTCTGCTTGCAAATTAAATATTAAAAAAAAAACTTTCTTGATCAATTGTCAACAGCTGCCCCATATGGCTTTCTGTCAGAGGAACCAGCACTCTAATATTGCTGATTGACCCAGCACCCATCTAGACACTCTGTCTATATAATTGGCAGCCAAGCTTTTCCACAAAGAGCTCTCACGATCATTGTGCTAGGACGTGTCAAGGAGACACAGTTATTGCACAGTGAAAATGAAAATGTAACCACATAGTTACATATGCAATCTAGTTGGGACTAGAGAGAGATACAGAGGGGAACAATATTCACAGTTTATTTTTCCAAGTCAAGAGCCAAAAAGCAGTGGTGAGGATTTTATGGATCTTCAAGAAGTGGATGTTTAAGAATTTATAGTGAATTTTTGTGTTATTCCTACAGTCTGGCTGGGGGAAGACACTGAGTAAATACCCAAGCTGCCTTTGTGTGGGGAGCTCTCATTCCATATCCACCTTCCTGCACAGAAACTGTTGCTAACACATTTGTTCCCGAGTTGCTGTTCTGTGCTGCATTTTCTCCTTACATCTGTGGTTGCAAGTGAAGATTAATGATTCACACGGAAGAGAAATGAAAACAGAGGAGGAAAAGTGATTCATTTTCACAACATTCAGAGTAAAAAGCTAACACACATTAACAAAATTGCATAGTGCTGGGGATCAAATCTGGACTTCACAAATGCTACACAATCTCTCTGCTACAGAGGTAGACCTCCAGACCCAGGCAAACCCACAATTTTGCTTTGTTTTGTTTTTGAAATAGGGATTCACTAGGTAGCCCATGAAGACCTCAAACTTTCAGACTTATTGTCTCAGGCTGCCAAGTGCTAGAATTATAGGTGTGTATCGCCAGATCCAACTACATTTTTTTAAAAAATGTTTCTTTATTCATTTATTTATTTGAGAGCAACACAGAGAGAGAAAGAGGCAGATAGACAGAGTGAGAATGGGCGCATCAGGGCCTCCAGCCACTGCAAACGAACTCCAGATGCATGCGCCACCTTGTGCATCTGGCTTACGTGGGTCCTAGGGAATCCAGCCTTGAACCAGGGTCCTTAGTCTTTATAGGCAAGTGCTTAACCACTAAGCCATCTCTCCAGCCCAACTACATTTATTATTATTATTTTTTTTTGGTTTTGCGAGGTAGGGTCTCACTCTGGCCCAGGCTGACCTGGAATTCACTATGTAGTCTCAGGGTGGCCTCGAACTCTCGGCGATCCTCCTACCTCTGCCTCCCGAGTGCTGGGATTAAAGGCGTGTGCCACCACGCCCGGCCTATTTTTTTTTTTTTTTTTAAATAAAGTTTCACCAAGCTGGGACTCTCTCATGCAAATGTTAACCAGAACTCCAAAATATTAACCAAAATATCAACAGTACAAATCTACCCTATATTATCTTTTGGATCCTGAAATAATGCACGTTTCAAAGTATGGTAAATATTATGTAAACAAAGGTACCAGGGATCTCCTATGTGCATGAAAAGAAAAATTTAGTAAATGCTGTTGTGAACATAGCAACAACAGGATTTATTCCACCGCCCAATCGTGGCCTAGAACTCCAACATAAGAGATTGTCATTTATTTACATAGCAAAATGCTAGCATAGTCTTAGTCAAATGCAAACAAACAGAGGAGGCATGCCATCAAATGGCCCTATATGCACATATCCAGGGAAAAATAGGTCAAGCTCAAAACAATCATAATTTAGGGCAACCAAAATTCACACCCGATCATTGCCAAAAGGCTGAGAAGTGATTGACAACCAAAACTTAAAAATTAAAAAAAAAAGTATTGGGGCCAAAATTTTCAAAATATTACTGTTCAGTGTAAAATATCTCTCTTTAACAAATGGTAAACACTGGAATAGATTCAAATAATCTGTCAAAATTATTCCATGGCTATACAATGTTAGAAAAGTACCTCCATGCTTAAAACTATTCTATAGCACTAGGTGAAAACTTATATTTTGAACTTTTCTCTCTGATACTGAAAACATGGTAAATTCTACTTCTTCTACTAGTAAATTCCATAAGCCTCAGGAGAGTGCCTGTAAATATTTTTCCAGACACAATGCAAATGCTAATCTTTCTGAATAGTTTCTATAAGGGATGTCTTATTCCAGGCTCAACCGCCACATTTCCATGTAGATCAATGAAGAAGGGCAAGCTTTGATTTCATTTTCTTGTTACTATTCTATTTCTTGAGCAAAATTGAGTTAAAAGAAAAAGTAGTCATTTTAAGAATTGTTTTTAAAACACTCTTATTAATACTTTAAATACTCTTTTAATTACTCTTATAAATGAAATGGACCCTAAAATGCACCCTACTTCAAAGAATAAAACCAATTTACAGAGAAAGGTATCCCAGCACACAGCCATCTCTTCCCAGCCACAACCAGTTGCCACCAAAAAAATATTGATTTTTTTTAACCTTCCTACTACATGGGAATAATCAGATAAATATAATAATAACAGTGCTCTGATTAAAATTTAAAATGAAATCAAATTCAATTAATTATTTTACTGTTGACCTATAATTAAATTCAACATAATTAACCAATATGCAAAGCACCAATTATTTGCTAAGCAAAATTTATAAAGACTCCAAGTGAACAATGCCACAATAAACGTATTCAAATTTTAGGACCTACATGTGACAGATAATGGGTAAGCATAGAGCCTAACTTTTAAACTGTAAATTAAAAAAGTGAGGATACAGGGGCATCCAAGGGTCTGTTAGGTCAGTGAGCAAAGTAAATGAAATGCAGCCTGCCTGAGAGATCTGAGATGTATGGAAATATGCTATTTTTGCTTGCATATATTAGAACACAATGTCTCCAGACACTCTTAGATCATCTGATTTCAAAGGGTGGCACAAGTTTGCCTCCCATGAGATATTTAGACTATAGATTATAAGAGCTGGGGTGGGGGTGGCCACTGCCATCCCCTGGGCAGACATCAGGATTCTGTAGGCCTATAGGGAACAACTGCCTGACTCAAATGTCACTAGCATAGAGCTGCTCTACCCAGGAACACAGGGCCAGGCCGAAGCCAGAGCTGGAGACTGAGGTCAGAGGTCACCCTGTTCTAGGTCACCCAGGGCTCACTAGCTCAGCCCCTGAAGTCTGGTGTCATCATGAGGGTTCTCAAGACAGAGAAAAGAGCCTGTTCTTTCTACCAACAGGCAGCTGTTTCGCATGTGTGATGTCTCTTGGTTAGCTATAACATCCATGGATCATTTTGAAAAGCAAATGCTTTGACTGGCTTTAATGGTCCTGGTTTATGAGCAATGGATTACACTTCAGGGAATTTCTAATTAACAGACCCAACCCATTAAATGATCCCACATGTGAAAACCTAAGCTATTTATGCACACATAATGTGAAAATCTCCCCCATCAGAATTCCAATTTAATTGAAATTCCACAAGATTTCTAAGGACTTCATTATTTTTCTTTTTATATTCTTCAGTTAAAAGTTTGTATTTTTGAGCCAGGCGTGGTGGTGCATGCCTTTAATCCCAGCACTCAGGAGGCAGAGGTAGGGGGATCACTATGAGTTCAAGGCCAGCTTGAGACTGAATTATACACAGTGGATTTTAGGTTCACCTGGGCTAGAGGGAGACCCTACCTGGAAAAAAAAGTCTAAATTTCCAAAGTTCTGATTCTCCTTCTTTTCACTACATTAGCACAATATACTGAGTGCTACTTGCCAGGAATTGTGTGTAAAATGCCCGAGAATGTCACTTTCCCAAGCGCCCAAGCTGCAGGAACTATTCAGATTTCCTTTCCTATCCATCAAACTCAAAAACCATGGAGTTAGGGAACGAGGGATAGGAATAGACATCTGAATGCAGCACTGTCAAGCATGGGCTCAGTTTAAATTCATTTAATCCCATGAAAAGCAGGACAGACAAAGACCAGGAGGACAGCAAAGTTATCGTTTTAGCATATATTTTATGGGTGCCATTTGCTTTATAATTTCATTCAGTCTTACTTCACCAACCCCACATAGTTGATGCTGACATCCTCCTCATTTTACAGACCTATGCTTAGTCTGACCAAGTTCACATGGCTTCAAGTGACAAAGCTAGGATCTGTGCCCATTCTGTCACACCCGATAGCACAGAGAGGGGCTGGACAGACTATAACCCTTCTTTCAACTTTGGTCCATGACTCTCTTGGTTAATGAAGTTTTACTGACACACAGTCATGCTTGGGCGTTTGTCCACTGCTTACAAATGCCTTTGCACTCCTATGGCAGAGTTGAGTCTGACCATATGGTGAAAGCCTAAAATATTTACTACTGTTTGGCCCTTTTCAGAAAAGGCTGACTGACATCTGTCTACACTCTTCAACTGTAAGCCATGTCAACCTGATGCTCTGAGCTTAATCCACTTCTGCTTTTTGTAGTCGTCCTGAGTAATAGTATTTTTAGAATTTAAATCGAGCTTTAACTGGATATATAAAAATAACATGCACATGTTACTGGGGAACGATGTGGTTCAATATATCTATGCATTGCCTAATGTTTCCATCAGTCTGTACATATCCTCCTACTCCAACACTCGTCAGTTTCTTACTGTGAAAACTCAAATGCCTCCCTTCCAGCTCTCAGACACACACGGTCCATTGCTGTTCGGTGCACACCAGTGTGTCTGCTCCCATCTAACCAGGCCTTCACACTTAGAGATCAACCTTCCTCCATGCCTTCTTGCCCCCTCCTCCTCCCAGCCTTTCTTCTGGAAAGCGTTCACCCGAATGATCGCAATGTTTTGTAAGGCAATTTAAGAAACTTGATTTCCTCACCGGGAGAAATCAACCAAAATAAAACCAACAAATAGCAATTATCAGTAACAAGTTATATACCAGAATGAGAGAGAGGGAGAGACAAGAAAGAAAGAGAGAGACAGAGAGAATGAGAGAGAGAGAGAAACAGAGACAGAGTGAGAGACAGAGAGAGGGAGAGAGAGGAGTGAGAGGTGATGGCACATGTCTTTAATCTGAGCACATGGGACACAGAGAGAGACAGAAGGATCATGGTGAATCTGAGGTCAGCCTGGGCTACAAAGTGAGTTCTGGGTCAGCCTGGGCTAGAGTTAGACCATGCATAAGGCAGACAAGAACACAGCACAGTCTAACGCTCAAGGAGGTCACAGGTGAGGCCAGAGAGGCTGGGGCCACAGGCCGCACAGTGGCTTTCTGTGTGCTGTGCTCAGGACCTCAGAGAAGGGAGCCCGCGAAAGTCCTCAAAGTTAGCAATGAGAAAACCCATCTCTATGGAAGACACAGTTCTCCATGCTATCAAATCGAGCAACAGAATTATGTCTGATGTGCTCAGCAGCCAAATTTATCACTCGTGGAACAGAAGGCGAGAGCTGAGAGAGGTTTACAAGCTCAGCCTCTTCATTTCACAGACAAGAACATTAAGAAGTACCTAAGGTCTCTGGCATTTGACACGAGAGACAGCTGTTAAACAGCACTTCACAACTTGCTCAAGAAGTGGCAGGGCAGGGGTGTGAAGGGCAAGCCAGATGTGGGGCAGGTGATAGAACCTGAGCCGCAGTTTTCTCATCTGCAAAATAGAGACTCTATGCAGGAGTCATTGTGACAAATGAACAGTATATGAACAGTGGCTGCCTCTGAGAAAGTAGAACATGAGTGCTGGCTGTTAAGGAAACTGGAAATAAGGTGGGAGTGGGGCTGGGGCTGTAGCTTAGTGGTGGAGACCTTGCTTAGCATGCCCAAGGCCCTGGGTTCCATCCGCAGTGCCATATTTTTTAAAGTGAGTCATGGAGAAGAACCAGATCCTGAGACTTTGGTGAGGCCACACTCACACTCCACTGCAAAACCAGCTCTCACAGCTGCCGCCCTCTGTCGTTTCTACCTTTCTATGGGTGGGACTAGTAATGATCATTCATAAAGCTTTTTGTTTGTCTGAGACAGGGTTCTGCTATGTAGCCCAGGCTGGCACTGAACTTTACCTCCCACCTCGCTTCTTGAGGGCTGGAATTATAGTGGTGGCTCCATGATGCCTGGCTTTCCTCCCAGCTTTTGTGCATTTTGTTTACCAGCCCCCTCACCTCTCCCTCTCTGATTATGCCATGAGTGCCCGTGACTGTGCCCCACCAACCCTCACTTCTATGGCTGTTGCCTGCCCAGCCTCACATGACCAAACCCCAACTCCTACACCCCCCCACCCTCTACATGGCAGCGTGAATCCAGCACACCCTTTTCCCACCACCCTCTCTTGCTGAAGAATGGTTACTATTTTACGTAGCATGTCTCTTTAAGTCCAGACACACCTGTATAATAACTTGCCAACCTTTAGCCTTACCTGATGTTATTACTAGTTTACAACATTTTAATACTGTCTTGTAGTAAGAGATCTGGTTGAAAACCATAACCTTGGGCTGGAAAGATAGTTACAGTGCTTGCCTGCAAAGCCTAGTGACCCAGGTTAGATTCTCCAGTACCCACATAAGGCCAGATACGCAAAGTGGTGCATGCATCTAGAGTTCGTTAGCAGCATCTGGAGGCCCTGGTGTGCCCATTCTCATTCTGTCTGTCTCTCTTCTCTCTCTCTCTCTGCTTGCAAATAAATAAATAAAAATACTTAATAAATAAAAAATGAAATAAAATCCTAACTTTAACTCTTGCCACTGGGAAGACTCAGACATAATCCCTGGGAGCCTTGGTTTCCTTTTCTACCAAGTTGAGATGAACACTACCTACCTTGGGAATGTTTGTTTTTGTTTTGCTTGAGTGTCTGTATGTGGTGTGGTATGGTACAGTATGTATGATGTATGCGCTTGTATGTGCCCTTGACCCCCCCCCCCCCGCATGGGAGGGTACTTTCCTGCGGTGGCCAGAGCAGAGTGTCAGGTTTCTTGCTCCGTCATTCATCTGCCCAATTCTCATTGTGAGCCCGAGTCCCTTACTGATGCCAGAGCTTGCTATGATTTGGTGAGCCAGGGCAATGCCCTGCTCTCTGTTTCCCCTTTGGCAGGACTAGGGGTACAGCCATGTGTGGTCACACCTAGCTGTTTGCATGGGATCTGGAGAGTCAACCTTCTGCAGGAAGCACACTTCACTGCTGAGCCATCTTTCCTGCCTTGCCTTGGGAATATTACACAGCTAATTCCTGTGACTGGCATCGGGTCTGGAAGATGGTAAGCAGACAGATGATTTTGTATATCATCCAAAGATTGAGGAGAGTCACTCTCTCTCCCTTTCCTGGGGTTCATCTTATTCCTCATTTGGGATTCCTGCTCTCTGGAATCTTGTCCACACCAGCCCTTTTGCACAAAGCCTCTTCTGGGGCTCCCATCCATGTAGATCTCTTGCTTTGGTGAGTTCACTCAGGTTCAGCACTAATTACAGTCAGTGGCTCTCCATTTGGGACCACGGTGTCTTCTAGGGAACAACAGGCAATATCTGGAGATAACTTTGATTGTAACAAGTGGGACACTGGGGGCGCATGCTATCTGATAGAGGGGAGATATGCTGCCAAACACGTTACAAAGTACAGGACGCCTCCATCCAAAAATAATCAAGCACCTGGACTGGAACTGTTCCAGCCTTGAAGTCCCAAGTAGAGAAAGCCCGAGCCCTTCTACAGGGTTTTCATACAGCCTGACTGTGGAAAGAAGGAAGTCTTCATGCCGGGACTGGCTGAAGCAAACTCACAATCAATACAGTAATTGAATTTACAATTGTAGCTCTGTTAACCTGTGTTCAGCTACGGTGGGAGCATTTCTTCTTGGTGACGATGGCATCACTGATCTTATAGCATTTGCTAGGAAAGAAAAACTCTTGAAGGAAGTGTGTTCTATTGCGGTGTCTCTCACCAGTGGGAGCACGTTCCGTTAACACTGCGTAAGTCTTTCTATGGAGCATCTTGATGCAGCACACTAATTTTCCTGCAGGGTTTCAGTTACCTGTAATAGTTTGTCAAACAATCCCCAAAGCAAATAACCAAGAGCGTGTGCAAAGAGCCCAGTGCAGCCAAGTGTTCCTGTCGCCCTGAATATTCTGGAGGCCAGCACTGAGATATAGGACTGCATGAGCCCAGGAGTTTCAAACTAGCCTTGCTAACACAGTGAGTCTGTCTCAAAAAAAAAAAAAAAAAAAAAGCCAGGTAGGATGGATGGCACATAGCACTGGGCAGGATGAAGCAGGTGGATTTTGAATTTGAGGCCAGACTGGGGTACATAACTACTGAGACCCGGTCTCAAACAGAGCAAAACAAAACAAAATAAATAAATAAAATAAATAAATGGAAGGGTATAAGAAGATATGTTTGGGTAAAGAAGCATACATTCACTGTTTCTGGGAGGTTTATAATGTACACAGGCCAAGCCAGGACTCACAGACGAAAACCATCTGTTTACTGCTGGTTAGCTCAGTTTTCCTCTCTGGCTTGGGCATGAGAATTTCAGATCTATTTCCAGCCCATGGAACAAGTGTTATGGAGAACACATTTTGGCAAACATTTCATTAAAGTTGACAAAAACTTCCACATTGAACTTCAGAACTGAATTTTCACACTGTAACCAGAGCTGCCTTGCGATGGGAACAGCAAAGGCCCACAGCATGGCCTGTCGCTTCACAAGTCTTGGCGGGAAGAAGATTCTTTTGTTTGGCTCTGTGGCCAAAGGACTAGATTATGGCCAGACCACATTTCCACTGGCATTTACGAAACTAACAGAAGAATCTTTTTTCCACCTAGTTAACTTGGACTGCATGTAACAGGACTAACTTCCATAAATTCACATACCAGGCAGAACATTATTTCTCCACAGACAATATGACTAAAATTTTGTGAGAGAAAAGGTAAATCTTACTAAATAGTGACTCTACATATCCATAAGGAAGAAAAGTACAAGGGTGTTTGTCTAAGACCAAAGATGAGGCACACAGGAAATTGTTTTCTCAACCAGTTCTCCGCTACCTCCTCATTCTCGGCAGGATCTTTCACTCCTCAGTCCAAGATCCAGTTTTCCACTGTAAAAATTCTGCAACCGGGGGCTGGAGAGATGGCTTAGCAGTTTAGGCACCTGCCTGTTGAGTCTAAGAACGCCAGTTCCAGTCTCCAGGTCCCTCGTTTAGCCAGAGGCAAAGTGATGCAAGGGCGCAATGCTGCACTTGCCCACAAGGGGGTGCACGCACCTGGAGTTCCTTCACAGTGGCTGAGAGGCTGCTGGCGCGCCCATTCTATATCTGTCTCCCTCTCCCTCTCGCTTTCTCTCTCTGTCTCTCTCTCTCAAAAACAAAATTTCTGCAATGGGGCTGGGGTGCTGGCTTGGTTGGTAAAGCATTTGCAAGAGGACCACAGTTAGAACCCCCAGCATTCACATACACGTGCAGTGGACATGGTGACACATCTGTCATTCCAGTGCTCAGGAGGCAAAGATGGGTTACTGAGCCACGCTGCCTAGCTAGACTGGCCAAACTGGCAAGCGCTGGGTTCAGTGAGTGACCCTGCTTAAGTAAATGAGGTGAAGAGTTGACCTCTGGCCTCAGTACGTACATATGTGGACACCTGTGCACATGCAAACATGTATACACACCACACATGTGTGCCCACACTTATAAACATGCACACACACACACACACACACACACACACACAGCAGAAAGAAAAATTCATTGATATGTGTGGACTTCACAGAGAACTGGGAATTGTGAAGCAGACTCGGCTTCCTAGATGAGTTCAGCCCATTGGCCATGTGTCATGTACAGCCTCATTCTTCCAGCAGAGAAAGCTTGGCGAGGTATGCCAGGTGGTCGTAGAAGAGGCAGCAGAAGACTGCTCTTCAGTGGGTCACAGCTCTGTAACCCACCCAGGCTGAACAGGGCCTGGCCAGGCACCGGGTGAGGACACACACACACACACACACACACACACACACACACACACACAACAGGAAGAAGGCTGTGACAGCCATGTGGCCATCTGTCCCTCCAGCTCAGGGGTCCCTCTGTGCATTCACCTCCAGATAAAGCCACTCTTCTCCTCCAGGCCCTGTGAGTCACACAGCCTGTCCAGCCATCCACCCTTGTACACAACCATGAAGCGGAGAAGCCCGGGAGCAAAAAGACGTCCGTCTCTGTCCTCCTGGAATGGGGCCATTAGCACCATGGGTATAGAAGTAAAACACCCCTGGTTTTATTTGTGTAAGATTCCCAGGTCTTCTGTTCTCCAGGATCCTTTAGAAACAAACTGCACCCCCGTTTGGTATGAAGGGAAACAGAGATGAGGATCTGGGTGTCTGTCTGAGGCCAGCTGGTGTGTTTTGGGAAGCCAACTCTGCTTCCCCCATCCCCTGGGGCGGCTCATTCCCTCTCTCTGGTAAACACTGCCAGGAACTGCACTCTTAGGATTATGCAAGGAAAATAAGCCCTGTTTGCTTTCTTAAACCGTGGTGGAAAGCCTCCCAGCTGAATCTTGCTGGGGCTTAAGACTATGATATTTTCCAAGTACCGGTGTCATTTCATTCATGGGTAATTATGTGCTGAGAGCAGAAGCGTACTCTGACCCTCCGTCACTGTCACTCCTGTTTGGTCCCTTATGCTTGTTTACAAATCCACAGGCGAATTTCAGAACCATTAGCAATGTTAGCAAAGGCACAGTGATTACATTCTTATTCCAATTTCATTTTAAGCAGGTGCCTTTAGAAAGGAAGTGATTTTTATGAAACATTGTTTATATGTTATGTTAATTATACACTATAATAGGTAGCTCTCCCTCTTTCATGACTCTCCTTCCACTGGTCCCCTTCCTCTTCTCAATAACCCCCTTTTGCTATTTATTAATTGTCTTTTTAAGTTAGTATTACAAAGTGATGGGCTGCATTATGGCATTTTCATATACATAATGTCACCTTTTCTAATTGGAAGAGATTATTAATGTTGACATGAGATAAAACATTCCTCTTGAGATAACTTGAATCAAAAAATGCTACATTCAGCTGGGCATGGTGGTGCACGCCTTTAATTCCAGCACTTGGGAGACAGAGGTAGGAGGATCACCTGAGTTTGAGGCCACCCTGAGACTACATAGTGAATTCTAGGACAGCCTGAGCTAGAGCCAGATAGTACCTTGAAAAACCAAAATTAAATTAAATTAAATTAAATTAAATTAAATTAAATTAAATGCTATAGGGTATAATAAAATTCTTGAGCTGGGTATGATGGCACATGCCTTTGATCCCAGCACTCAGGAGGTAGAGGTAGGAGGGTCACTGTGAGTTTGAGGCCAACTTGGGTCTACAGAGTGAGTTCCAAGTCAGCCTGGGCTAGAGTAAGAGCCTACCTCAGTAAATAAATAAATAAATAAATAAATAAATAAATAAATAAAATTGTCTAGCTAGTATATGTTTTCCCCAAATTAATTCTACCTTGGATGTTCTACACACAAATATCACACACACACAAACACACACACACACACCCCTTAGGAATATGGTAGCCTCACATAAAGAATTCAGTTTGTTAGGCCTAATTTATGTCACAAGCTATCAGATGTTTCATCATCTTCATGGAATTAAACTGAGGGTCATACTATCCCTTGTAATGTGTGACTGCTCT
The DNA here is from genome assembly GCA_036365145.1 of Orientallactaga sibirica. NCBI lineage: Eukaryota > Metazoa > Chordata > Mammalia > Rodentia > Dipodidae > Orientallactaga > Orientallactaga sibirica. The sequence continues at coordinate 7,272,867 of JAEOAD010000463.1, read as the reverse complement.
AAAGCTACAAAAATTACTGTCTCCTGTATTATTAGCTGAGTGGGGTAGAGCAGAGAACAGCTCCAAAGCTGTGGTTCTGGGGGTCCACAGAACTCCAGTACACTATGACAAGGCAGGTCTGCCACCCTGGCCTCCCTTCTGTCTGGTTTATATGCAGGTGTTATCTAAGATGCTTGTGTATCTTTTTCCAAAGAATAGAGAGGAGTAAAGCTCTTCTGTTATGCTTCTTGTCTTTATTTTTGTTCCTTGAATAAGATACTCCTTTCTGAATATATCCTCCTTTTTTGTTGTTGTTGTTTTCTAGAATAACCTGAAAAACCAACGTGGGCACCCAACCCAACGAGTACTACACTCTTTAGGTATCCCACCTGCCTGCCACCTCTTACAGTTTGATCACAAGAAATCTTTTTTTTTTTCTGTGCCCAAGTTCAACTTCAAAGACCCAGAGTGGAATGGGAAGTGTCCTTCTCCCAGGGCCTTTCAGCCGGGAAAATCAAGCCTTTTCGCTTTTTTCAGTTTCAACTTGAGTAATGGTGTTCTGGCCACAGGCTGCTTAACAGTACACGAATAAGCCATCCCACAGCCAGGGGGAAACTTCAGCATGCTATTCATTCTGGGGACTCAGGAAGGCTTTGGGCAGCGAAGACGGTTCGCAGAGTATTCAGCTGTTTAAAGAGGAGCTCCTGCCCCGTGACTGGGATCACTGACAGTGGCTGGGGAAGACACAGCCCTCAGTGAGGTACTGAAATCTGCACAGAGGGCATGCTTCCTGGATGTATAGAAAGGTCTTCATGGCGCCTGTGGCTAAGAGTCCCTTCTTTCCCCATCCCTTCATGCGGAGGAGCTTGCTCATCACATCCAGGAATTTCCAAACATAACTGGTATCTACAGCATAGGCACCACGCGTCAGACAAGCACTTGACCATCAATAGGTTTTAAGTCTCTCCAGGAGGAACCTAATTCTGCTGCATGCCTCGCCTGCCAGAAAAGGCTGGTTGCTAACCGTGCACATATTTCACTCTTCAACTTGTGCCAGGAAGCACTGGTGCCAGCGTGTACTCAGAACACCTTGAGAATCCAACCAGCCAGGATCAGAGTCTGGTAGGTTAGGTTTGTTGTTTTTGTTTGTTTTAAAGATTTTAATCCCAGAAAAATTCTATTCAGTTTTGTTTTCTCCCCTTTAACCACTCCTTTCTCTTTGTACCCCCCCATCCTGGAACAGTGAGTGTTTTGTGTCCTAAAGAGCTGAGGTTCGTTAGAGATGGCCACTGCACTTGAAATGACATCAGAACTGTGGAGAGGGGCACAGGGGAACAAGCAAGAACATTACAGCTCTCAAAATGAGACTTACAGAAGGGCAACTCCCTTCCCCCTAAGAGCCATTGCTGGGGTTATGGCTTGTTTCGAAGATAATTATTTGATTTTATAATTACTTTTGTGGGTTGCAAAATAATTACTGTGCAGGCACATCTCCATGTGCCAAAATAGCACAGGCAATTGTTGTAAAGTTCACACTGAAACAATAATATTGTCGAGATAGTGGGCTCTTAGGTGGGGATTATAGAATCCACCTCCCTTTGTAACTTATGGCAGTCCGAGGCCCACAGAAAGGTCAGAGTGGAGGTGGGGATGCTGCAGACACTCCATAGACTCAATTCAGACATGTGCTTCCCTTTTAGTTGATGGTCCCTCTGAGTGTACCAGGACACCTAACTGACTTTGCAAGAGACCAGAGCCTGAACCAGGCATGGTGTGTCTGCCTATATAAGTCCCAGCCTTTGGGGGGGAGGGCATAGTTACCTGTGATCCTCTGCCCAGCAAACAAATGCAAGACAAACCAAAGGGCCTGATGAGACTCAGGGAAAGGGGTAAACACTTATCATCCCAGCTCCTTGGTAAGCTCAAAGTTTGAGACCAGTTTAACAGACACAGTAAGGCCCCATCTCAGAAATAAAGACACGAGTGCAGTTCGCATGATTGCATGGCACAGATATGGCACAGATATGGACTGGGCACTGGTTAGTTGACAGGATCCTTTTCAATCCCAAGATCAAATGTGACCAGGAGTGGGTTTTTTTTTTTTTTTTTTTAACTTGGAAAGATTTTGATGTGGGCAGGACCTAGCCAACATGTTGATAGAGAACTACAGTGAGAACATCTTTGACTTCTTGGAGCTGTGCTGTAACTCTGCCGCTGCAGCCCCTGCCTTACGGTTGGTGTATAACAAAGGAGCACAGCCAAGCTCTAATAAAACTGCATGTATGGACACTGACATGTGAAGCACATGTGTCCTTGACCATGTAATCATACTCTTCTGATTTCTTGTCACGCATTTGAAGTTGCAGAAAACATTCTCAGCCAGTAAACCCAGGTCGAGAGCCCCTGAGCCAGAGTTTACCCTAGGGATCAGGCACCATAGCAAACTTCATTTTCCAGGTGGAAGAAACTGGGGACAGAAGTGACTCAAGGGCACATAGAGGACAGTAGAGGTCCCCTGGGCCTCTTAACTCCAACCAAAATACCCTCTTCCCCTGATAATTAGATCTTACACTTTTTAATGATTTGGCAGTTTGCTTGTTGTCCTAATTTTCTAGAGTCATTGTCACAATTTTCCCTTCAATTCATCCCATTAAGAAGTTAAACTAAGGGCCGGTGAGATGGCTCCGTGGGTAATGCGCTTGCTGTGCAAGTGGGAATACCTGAGATTGGGCCCACAGAACCCACAGATGTTGTGCAGTTATCTGTAAACGCAGTATACCTAGGGTGAGAAGTGGAGACAGGAGAAGCTGTAGGACACTTATGGGCCAGCTACCTGGTGAATGGAGCGGTGACGGAGAGATGCTGCCTCAAACAAGGTGAAAGACCAGAACTGACGCCAGAAATTGTCCTCTGCCTTTCATATTCATGTGGCTGCACATACACACAGGTGACATAAACATACACACACATATATGAACATCAAAAAAACCCTTAAACTTCTCTGATCAGAATACCTCATTTCAGAAGCTTGGTGAAGGGTGACCCTCAGTCAGTTGTACATAGCTGAAAAGGCTGGACTGGGGGTGGGGGTCAAAGTCAAAGGTGTGGTTCAGCCACCACAAATCAGCAAGGGACGTGGGGACGCTACAGAAGCCCTGGTTGTCTGAACTTTCTTGTCAGAAATGGTCACAGTGGTAGCTGCGACCTTGAGAGGTTGTTCAAGATGCAGGAACTTCCCAATATCAGGTGAATGTTCACCTCTGACTCCAGGTCTTCGAAACTTACTGGTTTCCTTCCCTTCTTTTTCTTTTTTGTTTTCGATTTTTCAAAAGATCTTATTTTTATTTATTTGAGTCAGAGAAAGAGGAAGAAGACAGAGAGAGAATGGGTGTGCCAGGGCTTCTAGCCACTGCAAATGAACTCCAGATGCATGCACCACCTTGTGCATCTGGCTTATATGGGACCTGGAGAATGGAACCTGGGTCCTTAGGCTTCACAGGCATGTGCCTTAACTGCAAATCCATCTCTTCAGCCCTGGTCTGCTTAAATGGACTGAATTTACTATTTGCTTGAACATCATCTCAGCACCTTCTCACTTTGTCTCAAATGACCTCTAAGGTGGCTGTCATCCCAAACAGCAATAAAAGTGGATTTTGACACATTCATGGCCACGAGACAATAAATAAAATGGCACTGTCATACTGTCATGGTGAAACACAGTGGTGACCATAGAGCTATCCAACAGGTAAATCCTGGCACATGAATGTTCATAGTGGAATATTTGTAAAAGCCCAAAGTGGGGATGTGAGAGCAATCTGGCTGTGACATCTGTCACCCCACTGACCATCAGGGTTGATTTGGCTGATCAGGCTGGCTAGGCCAGTGTCCCCTTTGTCCCTCACTACTTCAAGTGTGCCTCTCCAGAAGCTGCACATTCAGTCAAGGAGAACGACCTTCCCTGAAGAGAAGAGATCCAGCCTTCATTCAAGGGTGTATGAGTGGCTGTGGTCCCCTAAGAAAACCTCCAAAAGGGTCCAATGCGCTTCGGGTTCAAAGTGGGGAACACGATCCTTAGATCCATCAGCTGAGGAATGGTGAGTAAATGGAACAAACATTCCGCCATGGAAAGAAACAAGTTCTCGTCTAGGCATAGCTCAGGCGAGCCTCCAGCACTGCACTGAGTGAAGAAATCCAGGCCCAGAGGCTGCACAGCATTTGATCCCATTTTTATGAAATGTCCAGAAACAGGCTTCTGGTTGTCTGGCATGGGGGTTGGGGGACAAGGGACAGATTAACCTAAAGAAACAAAGAGCATTTTAGGGGCCAGGAGCAAGATAATTCAATGTCCTAAAACTGAGGTGATAAATGTACAATTCTAGTAGAATATATCAAAATCCATTTAACTCCATGCTTTACATTAACGAATTGTATGGTGTGTAAATTATGACTTAATGAAGCTGATAAGGAAAACATCCACCCCCCCCCCTCAGAACCTTGCATTCTGTCAAGGGCAAGCCTTCACTGTTCAATGTGGCAGCCCAGACTCTTCATGTACATTCTCTACTCCCAGCTCCCTTCTCACCACACCCCAGAGCCTGTGCCCTACCCCATTGACACCCTATCTATGATTAATAAATTCCACAAATCTTCTTGTACTCAACACATTTTGTGATGTGCCTTACATCGAGACACTGGGAACAGAACAGCAAAGAGGAGAAACAGAAAGCCTATGGCGGAGAAAAGTCTCCCCTTCATGCCTGCCTCACTTCTCCTAACCCTTCTGAACACTGCTCTTCATCCCAAGTGCCTTCTTCCCTCAGGCATCTTTTTTGCACCCCAACATCACTTAGCTCCATGGCCATCTCTTCCTACGGGACCTTGCTGACCGTCCACAGCATCTCATGATTACCCTGTCACAACAACAGCCCTCCCTGGACTACGTGGTCCTCTCAAGGAAGGAATCCCTCCGTATCTGTTTCCTCACATTAATCTCACTATAAGCATCAACTCTTGATATGAATTAACCAATGTCCAGGTTCCACTCTCCCTCTGGCCTTGGATATAGAAAGAGCCCAGGCTTACAGAAACACCAGCACATTAGCTCTGTACAAGGTCTGCTGTTGACATTCTGGCTAATTCTACCCTGGACTGAAAAGCTGTACAATCTGCTGGGCGTGATGGTGTACGCCTTTAATCCCAGCATTCGGTAGGCAAAGATAGGAGGATCACCATGAGTTTGAGGCTACCCTGAGATTACATAGTGAATTCCAGGTCAGCCTGGACTAGAGCGAAACCCTACCTTGAAAAACCGAAAAATGAAAAAAAAAAAAAATCTGTACAATCCCTTTCTTCTTTTTGAACCCAACAACCAGATCCTTGCTTAACTCCTGATTCTTCCTGAAACTCTGGGGCTTTTTCCTCCTTGGACTCTCCTTCTGCCTACAGCATGGGAATTGAAGGGGAAGTCACCCTTTCCCTGACCTTGGCAAGCTGGCCCTCAATGGGCTCCCATTGGTATCTTTGCTTTCAACATAACTGCCCACCTGGCACAGGTGACCACCCACCCACCAGAAGTGACACATTCCACACCCGTGGTGGAAGATCCGAAATGACTCATGTGCCCCTTCTCTTCAGGGTGACGTTTTGATGCGTTTTTTTTTTTTTTTTTTTTTTTTTTTTTCGAGGTAGGGTCTCACTCTAGTTCAGGCTGACCTGGAATTTACTATGTAGTCTCAGGGTGGCCTCGAACTCATGGCAATCCTCCTACTTTTGCCTCCCAAGTGCTGGGATTAAAGGCGTGTGCCACCATGCCCGGCTTGATGCTTGTTTTTAGTGCTGGGGCTCCAATCTCACACATGCTAGGAAAACATTATAACACTAAGCTGTACTCCAGCCCCAGACCTCAGATGCTTCCAGAACCTCAAATACCTAGTGACATCCATTTTGCTATTCACTGGTTAGTAAACTTCAGAAAGGAATGTCTGGGGCTAGAAAGTGGTTGGTGGGCTGGGGAGATGGCTTAGTGGTTAAGGCGCTTTCTTGTGAAGTCTAAAGACTCATGTTTGACTCTCCAGGTTCCACCTAAACCAGGCACACAGTGGCACAAGCACACAAGGGGGGACATGCATCTGGAGTTCGATTTCAGTGGCTGGAGGCCCTGACACACCAATTCTCTCTCTCACTCTCTTGCTCTTGCTCTCTCACATAAAAAAATAAAAGGCCAATATGTTGGGTTTGCCTCAAAAACTATACAAAAAAAGTGGTCAGTGATTCTTCACCCAGCCTTGTATGGTTTCATATATTTGGTCTACTAATGTTTTTAGTGTGAACTTAGCTCTTTTCCATGTGTGGGTTTATTCTAAGCTCTCAAATTTCACAAATATTTGACACATTTCTTCTACTAGGTAGTTACAGATGTGTGTCAACCAGACATAGTGGATGGAGCGGGTCTGTAATACTAGCTACTCAAGAAGTTGAGGCAAGAGGATGCCTGGCTATAGAGTGAGTTCAAGGCCAACCTGGGCAACTTAGTGAGAATAAGTAAAAACCAAAACCAAACAAAAAAAATCACAGGTTAAAGAGAAGAGTCAGTATGGACAGCTTGTCTAAAATGAGTGAGGTCTTCAAATCAATTCTTAGTGCACGAAAGAGAGGTGGTGTGTGTGTGTGTGTGTGTGTGTGTGTGCACGTGTGTGTGGTGGGGGCGGATATCTGAAAACAAAATTAGATGGTTTTGAATTATTGCTGGTGTTGAAATACTGAACACACTTTAGTCAGTAACAGAAGTGCAGAATCTCAGTCTTTTGACACTTAGACATTTACTGTTCAACGTCAAGGGTACCCTTTCCCCTGAGCCACAAATAGCCACAGCAGCTGGTCTTTTACCTCTAAATGTTCCTTCCAAGTTACTACCAGGACCATGGTAAAACCTACTTGAACGTGCTTCCAAAAGCACACAGGACTTAGGAGTATGGATGATGTCTTGGTGGTTCATTATCCTAGTCTTTTGTGGAGTGGACAGTTTTCACAATGCTTTTCTTAGGAAGGTGACTCACGAGCCCAGGGAGCTGGCTCAGTGAGTAAAGAGCTTGCTGCACACGTGTGAGGACCTGAGTGGGGACCCTCAGAACCCATGTACAGTGCTGGACATGGTGGCACATGCCCCATAGCACTAAGGAGGCAGAGAGAAGAGGATCGATCCCTGGTGAGCTTGCCTAGCCCAACTGGTGAGGTCAGGATTCATGAGACCTCTGTGCAAAAGTAAGGGGGAGTAAAGCCCAATGCACAAACTGGAAACTGGTGCATGCATTTGGAGTTTGTTTGCAGCAGCTGGAGGCCCTGGCATGCCCATTCTTTTGTCTCTCTATCCCTCTCTCTGCTTGCAAATAAATAAATAAAATATAAAGAAAAGTAAGATGGAACACATACATATACACAAACACACAAGGAAATAAATATATTGTAAATACTAAAACAGCAACAACAAAAAAGGTGGATTGAGAGTGTTTAAGTAAGATCCCTATAGCCAACCCCTGGCCTCCACATGTATGCGTGCACACACATTCACCTGCATGTAGATGTGCCAACATACATGCAAATATACATACATACATTCACATATACTATACACATGTGGAAATGAAACAAAAGATAACTTATTGACTGTTATCTGTACCCCTGTGGCACTCAGTGAATGAACTCTAATCTTCAAAAAGTCCTTCAGAAAACATTTCCTGACCTCTCTTGCTCACTTTACCACTCTTTCTGCCTCTGAAAAACCAATGTTTCCCTCTCAGACACTTCAAACTTCTGTGCAGGTATGTGTGTATCTTCTAATCTGCTCTTATAATGCGGTCCTAGGAATTTTCACTCTCCTGGTGCTTATATAGCCTAGCAACGGTGTTTTACAGGGCGAGAGAGATGGCCCAGCAGTTGGGGCACTTGCCTGTTAAACCTAATGACCCGAGTTTGATTCCCCAGGACCCACATAAAGACAGATGTACAAAGTGGCACATGCATCTGGAGTTCATTTGCAGTCGCTAGAGGCCCTGGTGTGCCCATTCATATTCTTTCTCTCTCTCTCTCTCTGCAAGTAAATAAATATTTTATTTAAAAAAGTATTTTGCAGATAAGTTGATTGGAAATGATGGATGTGCTCCAAACTCACTCACGTTGTGCCGCCATATTCCACACCCTCTACCTGCTAAACTTTCCCCTTTTCCTGGACACACATTGCTCTTTTACAGTTTCTATCATTTGGTATCTTCTTCCTTACTGAAACGTCCTTCCTCTTTCTCTTTATCTGGAAAACTCCTGGTTTAGGTCCTAATGTAAATGTGCCCTCCTCTGAGAAGCCTGCTTGCCTTTGGCATACAGCTCCCAGTGTCCTCAAGTCACATGACTGTTGCTGTCTTGCTGTTGTTGCTGGTGTTAAAGCCCTTCAAAGGCAAAAGGGGGTGACCCTCTTGGTGTTGACCTTGACTGAGGGGGGCCGAAATTACAGACAGACACTGGTAAGCCAAGCAAATTTCAGCTGCTTGAAGATATGATGTCTTACTAGAATTTTAAGACTCCATTGTAATTAAACCCTTCATAGCGTCTTGCTAAGCCTACTTTCTTTCTTGCTTTTGTGTGTGTGTGTGCGCATGCGTGTATATGTGCGTATCCTCATTGCTGGGGTTCAAACCCAAGGCCTTCCAAATGCTAGTCAAGCACTCTACTACTGAACTACACCTCCAGGCCCCAAGTCCTTTTCACCTCCCTTCCCTATTATTGCTTAAGAAGTAACTGGATCTCCACTTGTCTACTTTGATGATTGAACTACCCAAACCAGTGCTTCATCATGATAAACTTAGGGGCATATGTGAGTTCTTTTATTTGAATATAAAAAGACATGTTTTAAGTTGTGAGCTACAGAGAAGAATTGGGTGCTTTTATCTTGGACCCAATCGAAGGAATTTAATTACAGAAGAGGCATCCCAGAACAGTCCAGGCAGGAGAAAAAAACCCAAGGCAAAACTGGACTTGGCGGTAACCAAATGACCATAATCGCAGCTAATATTTCTCAAGTACTTTCTCTTGTCAGGCACCATGCTAAGTGGTCTATACCAATTATCTCATTTAATCCTCACGACTCCGTGCAGTAAATAATATTCTAATACCCTAAAGCCAGCCAGCTAAGCAAGCGTTGGAGGCTTGATTTGAAAGCAGGCAGAGGAGTTCCAGGGTCCATCTGCAGACCCCTGCTGGTCACTGCTTCCCTCTTCAAGAACCATTCTGTTAGCAGCTCTGACATCATGTGGTGGTTTGGCCTCGAGGAACAGGCTAACCTGATGCTCCTCGATTTTTTTTTTTAAGGAGGGATGGCGTCCATACACGCTCACAAGGCATTCTCTCCTAAAAGATTGTCTGCTAAGAGGATGCTACAATCCATATTACAAAGACCCATGGGAAGTAATGTTCATTGCAACATTTATATAGGAGAGCTGGGCCCAGTGATGCGTATCTATAATTTCTGCAATTGGGAGGCTAAGGCAGGAGGATTCCTATGAGTTTGAAAAAAGCCTAGGCTACACAGTGAGACCATGTCTCAAAAAAAAAAAAAAAAAAAAAGAAAGAAAGAAAGAAAGACAGTAACCACAACAAAATCATATAGTAATCCATTATGAAACATTTTAAATATTTCTATCCCTCAAAATAACACCTGGAGATGCATCCGGCAAGTCAATGGATTAGTGAAAGAGCATGTCAGTCAGTGTTTAAAGAACTGAAATAATCGCTAAGTAAAATGATGACACTGAAACATTGATCACTCACATGAAAAGGCCCTGAATAGAATTACAGTCAATACTCCTTATTTTTAAAATGTTATTTTATTATTTTTTAAAATGCCCCTGCAAAAAGAAGATGAGAGACTTGTAAATATTTTTTGAAACTGCTAAATGTTTCATTCCTATCGAAACAACATCTTCATGATAGTTATTTGGTTTGTGTGTGGTACCGGGGCTCAGGTCTAGGGCTTCACACACGCTAAGCACATATTCTCTACTACTAAACTATCCTCACCATTCACAATTTACTGATTCTTAAAAATGATGTTTCCTAAAGTGATTCCTCACTATCAGTAGTCTGAAAGGGTGTCAAATAAGACTACAAAATGTATATGAAATTACATACAGATACACTTTGTTCCCTAGAGTAGATTTCTCTGTCATGTTGATTTTTTAACCATCTGTAGATTAAATCATATTCTCCTACTGGCTTCCAAGATAAAAACTTTCAGTGGGAATTTAGCTACGTCTTCTAGCTTTACAATAACTTCTCTTTCCCTACACACATGTTTTTCTACAGTCCTACCAGTCAGGCTCTCCAGCAAGTAGGTGAAGGAGAGTTAGGCTGGAGAGACGGCTTAGTGATTAAGACATACTTGCCTGTAAAGTCAAAGGACACAGGTTTGATTCCCCAGGACCCACATAAGCCAGATGCATAAGGGGGCACATGCATCTGGAGTTCATTTGCAGTGGCTGGAATTCCTGGTGTGCCTAATCATCTCTCTCTACCTGCCTATTTTTCCCTCTCTTCCTTCCTCTCTCTCTCTCTCAAATAAATAAATAAAAATTAAAATGCAGTCTCACTTAATGAGGCTGTAAAGGTCCATATACACAGAGCTGTGAACACACACCACATACAATATACACAGAGCTGCGAACACATACCACATACAATATACACAGAGCTGTGAACACACACCACATACAATATAGAGAGCTGTGAATATACACCACATACAATATACCATACTCTCTGTATAATACACATAGAGCTGTGAACACACACGACATACAATATAGAGAGCTGTGAACATGCACCACATACAATACACCATACACTCTGTACAATACACACAGAGCTGTGAACACATACCACACACAATATAGAGAGCTGTGAACACACACCACATATACCACATACAATACATGCAGAGCTGTGAACATACCACATACAACAGAGAGCTGTGAACACACATCACACACCACATACAATACTTCCACCACAATGCCAATTGTCTACATTCAATGGGGGAGGGGGGCAGAAATAAATGCCATTTAAAAATCCACTTGATGGTCCTGTGAGAAATTATTAGTTTTTGCTTGTATTTGCTCTGTGGCCTTCAGCCCTGAAGTGTCAAACTTGCTTCCTGACTGGAAGTGGCTTCAGTATTGAACCCGAATAGCAAAGACAGGAGGAAGCAATGGTCTGGCCAATGATGAATGGCAAATTGAAGTCGATAGCGTTTTATTGGAGATATTTAATTAAATAAGGTCAGCAAACACCAACCTTATTAGTGATTCACGGATATTAAGAACTTTAAAAATATTTTAGTAAAACAGAGAAATACTAAAATACTATTTCAGGCTGGAGATATAGCTCAGTAGTTAAAGGTACTTGCTTGCAAAGCCAGAAGACCTGGGTTCAGTTCCCCAGTACCCATGTAAAGCCTTTCTCTTTTTCCCCTTCTTGAAAATAAATAATAATAATAAAAATAAAACCATAATTTCACATCTTATGTACTGCTCAACCAATCAAGGATTTTTTTCCTAAAATTTATTCTATATCATTTAAGTACTTTATAGTGTGTTTTTTTAGGTGGAATTGTTATTAAAATATGCCTTAAGCCGGGTGTGGTGGCACATGCCTTTAATCCCAGCACTCGGGAGACAGAAGTAGAAGGATTGCTGTGAGTTCAAGGCCATCCTGAGACTACATAGTGAATTCCAGGTCAGCCTGAGCTAGAGTGAGACCCTACTTCGGAAAAAAAAAAAAAAAAAAAAAAAAAGGCCTTAAGTGCTTTAAACAAATGTCGTTTTAATTGAGGGCTTCCCAATTAAACCAGAATTTTCCATGGTTACCACTAAAAGGCCTCCCTGGTGCTGAAGGAGGAACCAGACACACAGGATACTGGACACAACGTAGGTTTGACCCACTCATAAGAAACAGCTTTCTTCGGCTGCAGATGTAGCTCAGTGGTAGACTGCTTGCCTAATGTGCACGAGGACTCGGGTTCCGATCCCTCGTACTGCAAAGAGAGGAAAAGCAGAGAGGAGGGAAAGGAAAGGAAAGAAGGAGGGAGGGAGGGACAAAGGAAAGAAGAAAGGATGGACTTTCTATTGTGCCTTGCCAAATAGGTGCACTGGGAAAGCTCTGTATCATTAAAACCATGACCACACATTTCCTTTAAAATAAGCCACTCCTACCATGCAGAAAAAAAAATAATTACTCAAATTGGACTGCACTCTTTTGTCCTTGGTAAACGAAAGCACTCACATCCACTAGGTAGACTAGTCATGTAGAAAGTGGGCGCAAAGTAGGTACTACCTAGCCCTCCCCTTTATGGGAGCCTTTGAAATGAAATATTTCCATCATATCACATGATATGTGTGTCCTTATAGACATGGCTCCTCAGAACATTCCAAAGTGTTTGAGGCTATAGAGATGGTGCATGTAGAAGAAAATACACCACAAGTTAACATACATGCCTGCCTCATGGAGCTGCATGCTTCATGTGTTCATCATTACATATGTCAACATACATTCTTACATGTAAAAATATACCTTTCCTTAAAACAGCAGCGTTTAGCGATACTAATTTAAATAAACTCCCAAGGTTGGGGAAACAGCCCATGTGGAGTGCAATTCAGCGAGCAGAGTGACTGACTGGCATTTCGTAAGCAGCATGCTTGGCGCTGCATGTTGTATTTTACTACCTGGAAAAGGTCTGACTTTGGGTGTGATTAGTCTGAGTGTGCAGACATACATGCATTAGTGTCATCCGCTCGCATGGTAATCCTAAGAATCAGACACACGTCAGTGTGCGTTTCTCGGGAAGCATTAAACGTTAACAGTCCTGTCCTCCTGCCTCCAGTACTGTCCCAGTTCGCTCTATGCCACATAGCCTCGTGTACATTTCCCTCAAAGAAAGCCGTAATTAAGCCACCGGGGCTCAGATTTTGAAAGGACATTAGGCAAGCCACAGTCACTTCATTACACAGCACTTCCAAGGCCTGCGGACAGGAGGGTCCTGGAGAATACTCTTGGCAAACCCGCTTGGTGGATGGGAAACCCTGGCGGCCCAAGCAAAGGGGGTGAGCTTCAGAGCTGGCCAGCCTTACGCTTATGCCTCCTCTGTAAAATCTCCAAAACTTCGCGGCGACCTTCCGTGGCCCTCTGGAGTCTGCTCCGCGTCCACATCTGCAGAGACTTCCGCCTGTTCCTGGCCCTGTCCCCCGTCCCTGGCTCCCTCCCGCGCGGTGCCCCTCCGCCCCGCACTCCATACGGACGTGGAAGAGCCCTTGGGCACACCTGGAGGATGCCAGCGCCCACTCTTCCTCCACCCCTCACAGTCTGGGCTCCGGCATCATTCCAGGAGCGACCAGCAGCGCTCAAAAAAGAAAAAGAAAAAAAAAATCACACCACACTCCTATTTTACTCTAAACCAGTTATCTTTCCACACAACTCCACGAGCCAGTAGGGAGCTGGGCCCCATAAAGGTCAAGGCCACAAGCGAATCCACCCTAAGAAATCGGTCCGTCCGGAATGTCCTGCAACCTACAGCCAACCTTCATGCAAGGATGGGGACGCAGTTAAGAAGCCCCCAGGAGGGGGTGCGGGGAGAAGCAGGGGTAACCATGTTTTCCTTCTTCTTTTTTTTTTTTTCCGGAGTGAATCACACTGCCGCCCAGGGATCCCTTAACAGCCCACCTTCTCGAATCAAAATCCCAGAGTTGCTCCAACTCCCTCCTCAGCTGGAGGGTGGGGAGACAACGACATGCCCGGGTGGTACACTACTGCGTGCCCTCTGGTCTGGGTGGCACTCCTGCCAGGTGCGGAGCGGGCGAGTGGCTGCTGCACAGCCACCTTCCCGCCACCCGCGCTCGCCACCTGCCACCTGCCAGCCGCCAGCCGGGGGCTCGCCAGCCACTCACCGTCCCGGGCGTCCTGCCCCCGGCTGCAGTTGCTGCAAATGTGTTTGATCTCCTTGCCCAGTTGACAGTGAATCACAAAGGACACGTTGTTGTTGTTGTGGTTGGGGGCGGGGTCCTTCGGAGGCTTCATGCTCAGCAAATAAAAAGCTTTCCTTTTGGGTTTCTCCGAGGCAGGGGCGGCGGGGGCGCCTGGCACTGCGCCCTCCCTGCAGCGCGGCGCGCGGCGCGCAAACCTCCGCGGCTTAGCGGCGCGCGTGGGCTCCGCCATCCGGCCTCGGGGCGCCAGGGGCCAGGCGCCACCCGCTGCTCCCGGCCCCGCGCGCCGCCTCCGCCGCCACCCGCGCCCCTCCGCCGCGCCCGCATGCCCCCGGCCACGCCCCGCCCCGCCCCGCGTGTCGCGGCCACCAGCGCCACCGCCCACGGGCGGGGGGGGGGCGGCTCCCAGGAGGGCGCCCAGGGGTCACGAACCCGCGACCTCGCTGCGCTGCGCGGCGGCCCGAGGGAGGGCTGGCGGCGTCCGTCCTACCTGCGGTGCCCCACTCCCACCTCTCCCTCTCTCTCCCACCTCCTCTCTCCCACCTCTCCCTCTATCTCCCACCTCCTCCTCTGTCTCCCCCGCCCAGCTTCCCAGCAGCCCCACCCCTCGGTGACGCTCAGCACCAGCCCGCCCCGCACTTCAGAGCCTCTACCTTCACTTTGGAGCTCCAGGACGGGACCCTCACCCCGCCCCCTTCAAGAGTCATGTTTCCAGGAAGGTAGGATGAAGGACCCAGGAGGTGGCCGCCAGGAGTCTCCCCCCACCCCACCACCACCAATGGGGAGCGCCCCTTGGACCAGTTCAGATGAAATTCTCTGGTGGGTCCGACCACATCCCTCCACTTGCCCTGAACAAGGGGAGAGGAGCTGTTTACAGCCCAGGAATCTTTATCTTTAACAAGGGGAGAAGAGCTCGGCATTTACAGCGCCTTAAGTCCTTTCTGAACTTTAAAACTTGCAGGCCTTTCTCACTGGACTCTGCCTCACAGGTCAGAACGTAAGACCTGGATAAACTCCGTCTGGCCTTAAGAAAATAACTGAGCTGGAAGCAATTTTTTATTCACTCCCTGGGTAGCAAGCCTGGCCTAGGGGCCGAGTGTCTGATCTTAATTGGCCAAGTATCACTGTGAATGTGGTAGACAACTGACACACAGCCGCCAGTTTAGGCTCACATATCAAAGGATGTGCCCTGAGGGGCGGAATGGCCCTGGCTCTTTATTCGAGTCAAGCGTACCTTGTCTTGGAGAGCTGTTTTTCTGGTTTGCTGATCCCTCTTCCTACACTGTCATGCCCGAGTTTGCACCCTCTAACTTCTGGTGTCCAGTGTGAGACCTAATTGTCATATGAAGCTAGTTCCACTGAAATTTGATTTGATAAAGTTAAAATGCAGTTTCTCAGTGGCATTTGCCACAACTTCAGGGAGCCAGTGGCTAGAATTGGACAGGGGAATTATCAAACGTTTCCACTATTGCCAGAAGCATCACTAAACAGCAGACTCTTAGAAGACGGATGAGTTTTCGCATCTGAGGCTGAATTCAGCTTCAGATGTGATGTCTCCTATTACTACAACAGAAGGCCCGTAACTAAGGGACCACAATGCAGTATACTTAGTGCTGGTGGCCTTGTCACATGGCTTTTGACACCATTTTGCCTCAGCAAGCAGCGGGCTGATGTGAGCATGTAAGTAGCATTTTCTCTTGACCCTACTCTGCACCCTGTATGCTGCCTCAGTGAAGCTTGCTTCTGAGGTCCATTATTGTAATGTCCTTATAGCTCTGGATGCCAGCTAATCTCCTTGACAGGACCTGTGTTTGTCTTCTCCTATAGACAAGCTTAGGTTGAATTATTATCTTTGTTATTTGGTTTAATTCAGTCATCACTGATGATTGCCATTTCCCCTTTACTGGTAAAACACACACACACACACACACACACACACACACACACACACAAAAAGATATTTTCCAAAAATAATTACAGTGGGATTTTTCTTCATTTTTTGAAAGGAAGGGTGAATATATTGCAGGGAAATCCACTGTTGTACATAGCATCACTTATAACGGGGTTTCTGGACACCAGGCCTACACAGCATACAAGAAATTTCTCTGCAGACGATGTAAGTGGGAAAGAACCTCATGATCACTCTCACTGCCATTGGCTGGATGACAGTCTTGTCCCTGTCCTTTCTTTAGCATGCACTTAATTTTCAGATCCCCTTCTTAAATGGGTTTGCTATTCTAAGACCCTACTACTCAGAATGTGACATTCCCCCCCCCAAGGTGAAGCAGCTCCCAGTTATCTGGGACTTATTACTAATAAAGATCTCAAGTGCTGCTTCCGAATCTGCATTTTCACGAGATTTCTAAGTGATTTGGATGCACAGAATGGTTTGAGTGACGCCCCCCTGATAATTCTGTTAATGGGATGCATATTGTAGCTCTAATGTAAAGCACAGGACTCTCTTGATGTCTTGGAGCTTAGAATTTAATGGGAAGAGGGTGCTCTCGGGGAAAGGCCATACAAAAATAACAGACCCCATCAAATAGAAACATCAACCAGGACAAGCTCTGGAGGACAACGCTTTTACTATCTGAGCTGGGGCACTGTGTGAAGGGAGTTCTGCCGTGATTAATGTGGAGAAGGAGGGGCTGATGTCAGCCATGGCAGTGGAAGCAGAAGGTGGAGGTGGTGGTGGTACCTGCATGAGGGAATGAAAGCTTGTATGTGGGGAGAGCGCCTGATGTCCTGGGGGTGAG
Organism: Orientallactaga sibirica; assembly: GCA_036365145.1. Classification (NCBI taxonomy): domain Eukaryota; kingdom Metazoa; phylum Chordata; class Mammalia; order Rodentia; family Dipodidae; genus Orientallactaga; species Orientallactaga sibirica. Next base: position 7,256,114 of record JAEOAD010000463.1, on the reverse strand, counting down.
GAAGGGCAGGCAGCCATCTACCTAGGACACACCCTCCAAGGCAGTAACTAAAAATCGGGCCTTCTAGAAGACCCCGCCATTCAGATGCTGTGAAGGAGCTTGACAAGCACCAAACCTGAGTGGGAGAAGCAGTGAGCACCCCATTTTGAACGCAGTGATTTGAAAACAAGAAAATCGCAAATGTAAAGACAGAGCTTTGGGAATGTTCATTGCAATTGTTACCTTCTCATTGCCATGACAGAAGCCCTTGACAGAGCAGTTTAGGAGAGGAAAGGTTGATTTTCGCTCACAGCTGGGAGGATGTCAGTGCATCGTGGTGGTGGGTTCCTTCTGTAGTAGAGGGAGTGTGCTGCTAGAGCTTGTCACACCTCAGTGCCATGAGGCAGAGTGCTAGACTGCAAGTGGAGCCTGCCTATCACCCTCAAGGCCCTTAAGGGCTGTCTGTCAGCTAGGATCCGTGTGCAAAGGTTCCACAACCTCCCACAACAATGTCATCAGCTGGGGACTAAGTGTTCAAACAATGGGCCTTGGGGGAAACATTCAAATTGCAACACTTCCATATAATACAAATCATAACACTTATGAAGTTCCTTAATGTGTATGAAAAAGACAAAAGGGAAATAGAACATATCACAGTCAACACCAGGCCAAACTGTGCACTGGGATGAAACTTACCATGTATGTATGTGAAAAGATTAAAAAACGAAACAAAACCAGGACTAGAGAGATGGCTCAGTAGATAAGGTGCTTACCATGTAAGTGAGAAAATGAGAAGACCTGAGTTCGGATCCCCAGCACCCGTAAAATCAGGTGACCCTGGAGATCTCAGGAGGCAGAGACAGGACCCCTGCAGCAAGCTGGCTAGAGACTCACCGAATCAGCAGGCCCTGGGTCCAGTCAGGGTCCCCACCTCTGGAAATAAGGTGAAAAGCTATGAAGGAAAATACCCGAAGTCCACCTTGGGCCTCCATATGCATATACAAACATGTATATTCATACACATGAGAACATGGATGCTCACATGCACATCATGTGCACACACACACACACACGTACACACGCAAAAGAAACCCCTTTTTTCTGCTGCCATTTTTTTTCTTTGATTTTAACTCCAGTTGTCTGGCGTTTCTGTGTCTCCTTGCTCATCCCTAGCCTCTCTCCAGTGACACGAATGGTTTCCCACCCTGGAAAGGACACACATGTCCAGAACATGCAGATGTGACCTTGTTTTGACCTTTGCACGTGTAATTAAAGGTCTTGAGATGAGGAGACAGTCCTTCGGTATTTGGATGGTCCTGTATCCAATGGCTAGTATTCTTTTTTCTCCTCCTCCTCCTCCTCCTCCTCCTCCTCCTCCTCCTTCTTCTTCTTCTTTTTTTTTTTGTCTTTTGGTTTTCGAGGTAGGGTCTCACTCTAGCCGAGGCTGAACTGGAATTCCCTATGTAGTCTCGGTCTGGCCTTGAACTCACAGTGATCCTCCTACCTCGGCTTCCCGAGTGCTGGGATTAATGGCAAGTATTCTTACAAAAGACACACAGGAGAGACAGGCCATGAGAGGAGGCACCGGGAAGATGGATGTGTAGACAGGAGGGATGCAGCCTCAGGCATGCTGACAGACACCAGAACTGGAAAAATGCAAGCATGCAGTCTCCCCAAGAGCTTTTTTAAAAAAAAATTTTATTTTTTTTTTGGAGAGAGACAGAGAGAGAGGGAGAGGGCGACAGATAGAGAATGGGTGCACCAGCAGTCTCTCAGCTGCTGTGAATGAAATCCAGATGCGTGCGTCCCCTTGTGGGCAAGTTCGGCATTGTGCCCTTGCGTCACTTTGCATCTGGCTAAATGTGGGACCTGGAGATTGGAACCGCTGGAGATTGGGACCAGCGTTCTTAGGCTTAGCAGGCAGGAGCCTTAACTGCTAAGCCATCTCTCCAGCTCCCCCCCCCCCCAAGAGCTTTTAGAGGGATCGCAGCTCACCTTAAACCTGGAAACTGGGTCTCCAAAACTATTGAGATGAAACACTTGTTATTTTAAGCCCCTGGCTTTGTGGTAATTTGTTCTATCAGCCCAAGAGAACCAGTACACTCACTAAACATTAACAATCTGCTATAATCCTTATACAAGATCAGCATCTTGTTTTCCAAGTTTAATCTAAAAGCACAATATGTTAAAACCAGAACTGAAAGTGAATCTACGAACTACAAATTAAGCACAAGGGCTTCCTAGGGGTAGAGAGATGGTGTGGTGGTAAAAGGCGCTTGCTTGCAAAGCCTGCCTAGGGTTCAATTTCCCAGTACACACGTAAAGCCAAATGCACAAAGTGGTGTGTGCATCTAGAGTTCATTTAAAGCAGAAAGACATCCTGGTACACTCACTCTCTCTCTTAGATAAACAAATAAAAATATTAAAAAATTAAAACAGCCGAGTGTGGTGGTCCATGCCTTTAATCCCAGCACTTGGGAGGCAGAGGTAGGGGGATCGCCATGAGTTCTAGGCCACCCTGAGACTACATAGTGAATTCCAGGTCAGCCTGGCCTAGAGTGAGACCCTACCTTGCAAAACCAAAAAAATAAAAAATTAAAATTAAAATAAAAAAATATAAAAAAATGCTTCCAAATACACTGCTATGGCTGTATATATTTTTATATGTGTGTATTTTGCATTTTGAGTATCTTTTTTTGTTTTGACAGGTACTAGAATGTAAGTAAGGAATAAAATGGAAATAGATTGGCATTAAGCGGGGCTATGGCTGCCAGGCCTTTTCATGTTTAGTACAGCAATCCCCTTTGTCCACAGGTCATGCATTCCAAGGTTCCTAGCAAATCCCCTCGGCCACCAACAATCCTGAAGACACTGTGTCTTAGCAACCTCAGCAAGTGATTTTTTTTCCCCTGTCCTTATTAAGTAGTGACCTTTTACCTCTTCGTTTAAAGAAAGTACTTTACAGTTTTTCTTTGGCACATCCAAATGGTCTGTGTCACCTCTCTTGCACTGCGGGGCCATTATCTTACTTGATAATAAGGCTTACTTGAATACGAGCACTCTGACAGCAGGCCAGTTGATCTTCTAACTGAGACAGCTACTAACAGGTCAAGGGCAGGTGGCACACATAGCATGGATGCCATGAACACAGAGATGATCCATGCCCAGGGTGGGGTAGGGTGGCATGGCACAAGTTTTCACACCTCAGTAGTTTATGATGCCATGCAGTTGAAAAATGTATGAATTATGTATGGAATTTTCAATTTAATATTTTTGGACTGTAGTTGACCATAGATAACTGACATGGGGGAAGGCGAAAACACAGATAAGGGGGAACCACTGTAGCATGCATTTATATTCTGTGCAAGAAGATATGATTGCCACTTGAGGTGGGAGGCCAGTGAAGGTAGTAAGCAGTTGGGTGATGTAGAAGTGGAACTCAATCAGCCTCACAGACGGTCCAGTGGTATGGTTTAGTTATGGCTGGCATCTGTTCTAATATGTGGAAAACTCTCCCTGACTCTTGCAAACCAAGTGGTTAACTATTTTGAATATCACTCCTGCAGATGGAAATGAGAAAGCTTTAATTCTTCTAGGAGGGTTTTCTACCACAGTATTTTTCTTTAAATTGTATTTTGCAGACTAAAAACAACATTATTTTGGCTTAAGCTTTTTCTCTTATTGTTTCTCAATCCAGCCTGGCAGGATTTTGGTATAGGACCCAGAAAGAGAGCTCTATGGACAGTAGGCTTGTGGAAACAATATCATATTTCTGCTTTATAGATAGTGCTCTTAAAAATACAATTGAGGCATATAAATGGTGTGAAATAGCTTTTGTATTTTGGATTCTTTGGCTTTTTTTTTTTTTTTTTGTAGCTAAGCGTAATTATCATATGGTAGGCTTGTGATATCAATGCTTACTAAGATTGTTCTGTGTGAATTATTCTGCGAACACTTAGCAGATAGCAATATGAAGAGATTGAGTCATTACGATAAAGCAGGCGGAGGAAGAGATGATGGCGAGAGAACCACCAGGAGAGACATTCTTGCACTTCCTGGTTGCAGCATTGTTTGCAAGGACTTCTTTGTGCTGTTTCTGAACCAGATTCTCGCTACGTAGCCCAGGCTGGCCTTGAGCTGCCAATCCTCCTGTTTCCTCAGTTTCCTCAGTGCTGGGATTACAGACTTGTGCTGCCACTATGATCAGCTTTGAAAGTCTACTTAGCTTTCTAAATGACCCCAGAGAAGAGGACTGGTCCAGCCAACTCTTGAATCCAAATAGAAGGATTGCCCTCATTGTAGGCTATATTGTCAGAGAGAGTATTATTTTTATGACTATGACAGAAAAAAAATAATCAGGTCTGATGGGAAACATTCGGCAAGCTCTCCCAACATCAAGTATCTTCAAAATCTCTATAGCTCATATCCAAATAAAGGCTCTCATTCTGTGTTAAAAATATGGGGGTCAGGTATTGCTGCTCATGTTTAGGGAAAACTAGGGGGATGGAGTAGGTTTTAGCTGAGAAGTTCCAAGTAGTAATATGTGAGAATTGTAGTTGTGAAGTTTCTTTATATTTTGCTCTAAATGACAAATCCTACTTTAAACTAGATATACAGATTTATGTTTTATAAACTTAGCCTTATGTTCTTTTTAGAACCAGGTTTCCTTTTAGCAGATTTAGACACTGCTAGCTATTTATCTTTTAGGAATAAGAGTATCCAAACACAAAAGTGTTATTGAGTGTTTTCTATTGTAGTAAACGAAGTGAGTAAGAAAGTCCACCCACAGAAACACGACTGCAAATATGGTATGGTTACATCATGACGCCACCAAAAGTAAATGACACAGACATAAACAAGGTGGTCTGGGAGCATTTCCTCTTGCTATGAGCCCAGGCTGGCCTTGAATTCACAATCCTCTTACTTACCTCCGCCTCCCAGCTCCTGGCATTTACAGGCCATATGCCATCATGCCCGGACTCTCAGAATATTGTTAAGTGAAAAAACTTAAAGTTCAGAGAACTGTGATCTCATTTTTGTAAAGCAAATATCGTAGACATTCATTTGCTTCCCCAGCTATTTCTGGCTCATGGTCTTTAGGGGCATGGAAGCACTATAGTCTGATAGATCCCTTGCAAGCGAGCAGAGCCAGGTGACTCGTTTTAATGGATCAGTGATGAGCTGAAGTTCGAGATAGTAGCTGCTACTTCCATTTGAGTACTAGAGTGAGGCAGTGATGAGTCGTCCCAATTACAATATTGAGTGCCCACCCGCAAGGCTTGGTTCCCAGCCTGTGACACTCTTGGAAGGTGGTGGGACCTTTAAGAGGAAGTACCTACTGGGAGGAAGTTAGGTTGTTGGTGTTGGCCCTTGAAAGGGAATTGAGGGCCTGGCCTCTCCTCTCTTTGCTTCCCAGCCTCATGGGCTAAGCACGTCCTCTGCCACATGCCCCTGTTGTGATGTTCCATGCTATGACAGTCCACTGCAAAGGGGCCGCGAGATCATGGGTGGAACTATTGAAATCATGAATCAAAACAAACCTTTTATCTTATTAAATTAATTAGCTCCTGTATTTTGTCACAATGGTACAAAGCTGACTAAAACATAAGCCACGACAGTGGTCTGATTGGAGAAGCAAACCTGCATTGTTGCTCCTGAGATGTTGGAGTTGTTTTTACTGTAACAAACCTAGCTTGTCAAGGCAAATACAATAACGAATTTGTGTGTATGTGTATCTTTTTAATCATACACCAACACCAGCTGATGATGGAACTATGATCTTCATTTTTCATGTCAGGAAACAGAAAACCAGTAAGATTAAATGTAACTTTAAGTCTCCACAAAGTAACATTTTTGCCAAGTAGAAATTTGAGCCAAAATATGTCTAAAAACAAAACCCACCCTTCCTCCTTCCCCCCACTGACATTCAGGGAGCTGGTAAGAGCTGGTAGCTTTTCATCAGAGGACCCTTGGCACTATTTTAAGAGCGAAGCATATGGCATCATAAAACCCAACCAAGAAAGGTTATCAGACTAGAGGCGCAGGACATAGAAACTGTGGCTGCCATGCGGAGCAGAGCTGTTGGTGGTAAAGGGGACAGGATAAAAATAGAAAGCACTGTTTCTCATCTGTCCTCTATATTGGTAGAATCCAGCCCTTTCAGTCTTTAAAACAGACCTCAGTTGTCTACTTCCTATGAAGATCTTTTTAAGACTGGAATCATTTCTATGGGTGTGGTGAATGCCTATGATCAAAAGCCTATGACCAGCTAATGACAACTGGACTTTAGGACAGAATCATCATTGTTTCTACAGAACAGGTACATGAATGAATGCAATATTGACAAGAGACAGAGATGGGCCCGTTTTGTAACTATGAGAACGTCAGTTACACATGATAATGTTTACGGGCATTTGTGAGTAGCCAGCCATGGAGAGATTTAAGACTTTATTATAGGTACATGGAGGTGTGATATGCAAATGACGTCCTCCAAATGAGATTGTCTAACTCAGCAAGGAAAGCATTAAGATGTGTTCTGAGACTTGTGTAGTGAATGATCAAAGGACTAACTGCTTCCAGCAAGCCAGGTGGTCTCTTCTTTATAGCACTCCGGGATCTGGTGAGGTGAGCTTCCAAAACTATTTCTATGGCAAGGAAGCCGGGATGGAGAGGAATATATGATGTCTCTTTGACTCATTACTTCAGTAGAGCTTTTCCCTAGTGCTGTAGGTTATCACCACGCAAGCTATCATAACAGCACTTTGTAGCCTCTTTACCTGTGAAAGAAAAGTTTGTAGGAATAGGAACTCCATTTAAAAATCTACCAGGACAGAGTTAAAGGAAGATCACAACAGAGTATATTATTGGAATTTAGGAAGGGAGAGTTGTACATGTATGGTAAAGAATGTGTGTGTGTGTGTGTGTGTGTGTGTGTAGAAGAGAGAGAGGGAGAAGGAAGGATTGTAAAGAAAACCTTCAGAGCTTGGTGTGCCATATAAGCATGAGTACCTGAGTTTCAATTTCCAGAACCCACATGCTACAGCTCTAGGTATGTAATCCCAGGTAGCCCAGGGCAAGAAGGGAGATGGAGACAGAAGAATCACCCAGAAGCTCATGGAACTGACACGCAAAGTTGTTCTCTGACCGCCACAGCATGCCATGGTCCATGCATGCCCATATGCACACACATGAACATACATACACATACACACCCAAACAAACTTCCAGGGCCACAGTGATAAATGGGGGGAAAAGACATATCATAATGATGGGAGAAAGAGATGGAGGATATATCTTACAATGAGAGGTCAGCTTCTGATGCATTTGAAATACTCTGCTAAGCTTTTTATTCATGATATATTTGTTTATAAAATATAGTTAAATAATAATACATTCGACATATGTTAAAATTAGACTTTATATATTATGTTTTTAAATATTTTATAGCTTTAAGAATTGTATTGTTGGGCTGGGGAAATGGTTCAGTGGTTAAAGGCAGTACTTGCAAAGCCTGACAGCCTGAGTTCAATTCCCCTGTACCCACGTGAAGCTAGATGTACTAAGTGGCACTTGCATCTGGAGTTCATTTGTAGTTGCAAGATGCCTTGGTGTGCCCATTCTCACTCTTTTCCATTTGCAAATAAATAAAATTTAAAAAGAATTGTATCATTTGGGACTGAAAAGATTGTGCAGTTAAAAGCACTTGTGTGCAAAACCTGGTGTTCTGGGTTCAGATCCCTAGTATCTATTTCCTTTTTCTCTCATTCTCTCTCTCTGCTTGCAAATAAATACATAAAATATTTATACAAAAGAATTGTATCATTTAGTTCTAATCACATAGTTCTAAGGTTTGAGATGCCCTGACCATGACCACGTAGGGAAGAAGTCAGAGAGATGAAGTTGGCAGAAGCTGTAAGATGTAGACCTAGTGAAGCCTGGAACCGAAATGAATGCAGGCCAGGCATATCCATATCTCTCATGTCCTGCTGTGTCCAGAAATATGTATGCACATAGAAAAGAGGCAAAACAGTGCAAGTAAAAAGAATATTTCCAAGGCAACTTAGGAGAAATTCCTGGAGGACTTCCAAAAACGGAAGAGCAAGCCTGTTACATTTAATACCTAACCATTTACACTGGATGCAAATCTAACTTACATTGTATAGATTTTTTTAAATACCAAAATGGGGCTAGACATGTATCTCCATGGTAGAATACTTGTCTAATATGCAGCAGGACCTGGGTTCAGTCTCTAACACTAAATACAAACACACACAAAAAGGTACTGAAATGGAAACTCTTCCTATCACAAATTTTGTGATATGTTTATAAATAGGCCTATATTTTTGATAGTCATCATACAAGTTGAAAAGCAATAATTAAACCTTGACAAAAAGGATTAATAGCCAGTATGGTGGCACATGCCCATAGTCCCAGCTATATAACATGGGGGCGCGGGCTCACTTGAGCTGAGGTGTAAAAGACCTAGCTAGCACAAGGATGCAGGGGAGGGGAGGGGAGGCAAAATAAAAGGGGTACTGAGGGGCAGTTATGACCAAAGTGAAACATTTAGATTGATAAATGAATATCAAATCAACATATTTGATTTTACCAATGAATGAAATCATTTAAAGGAAATCTCACAGAAATGTTAACTATGTGAAGTCCGTTTCTAGTCTCCTTTTCCCAAAATTGCATTTTTTTCAGGGAAACCCAAAGCACCTAGGCTAGCATCCCCATAAAATCTGTCACTGAAATTAACTCTATGCCCTGCTAAATCCGAGTCTGCATTTAAAAAATAAAACACCTCGGCTGGAGAGATGGCTTAGTGGTTAAGGCATATGCCTGCGAAGCCTAAGGATCCAGGTTCGATTCTTCAGGTCCCACGTAAGGCAGATGCACATGGTGGTGCATGCATCTGGAGTTCGTTTGCAGTGGCTGGAAGCCCTGGCACACGCATTCTCTCTCTCTCTCTCTCTCTCTCTCTCTCACCCTCTATGTCTCTAATAAATAAATAAAAATAAATCTTTAAAAAAACCTTTTAAAAAATAAAACACCTGTTTTGCTTGCATGAGAAAGCTGCAGAGATGGGCTGTTAGCCTGAAACTGGCTCACAGAAGCTCCAGCCCTCCACCATGCTGCAGGGTGTGGAAGCACATGACTCACAGCATCACTTACGACACTTTGCTGCTGATGGGCTCACGAGTCCATAGAGGCATGTCTGTGTATTAGGGTCTGCTAATTTTTCTTAAGTGGTGCACATTAAGTCAACTGTGAATTGTTTAGAACATTTTACACACAATTTGGGAACTATTACCCATCATTAAATTCATTTAGAATGAACTCCCAAGGCAGACATTGGCAGCCCCAAGCGTGGAGTTTGACAGTTGCACATGATCAATCAATAACTGGCATTAGGGGCTGGAGAAATGGCTAAGTGGTTAAGGCACTTTCCTGCAAAGTCAAAGGACCACAGTTTGATTCCCCAGGACCCACGTAAGCCAGATATACAAGGTGGCACATGTGTCCAGAGTTCGTTTGCAGTGGCTAGAGGTCCTGGCACATCCATTCTCTCATTCTCTCTATCTCTATCTGCCTCTCTCTCAAATAAGTAAATATTTAAAAATATAAGTGACATTACCTTGATTGTGAGTATATTTTCCAGCAAAAATGGGGTCTGCCATTTGCATCTCCTTGCTTTTAAGTATGAGGGTCATACATAAAGGAGACATCAATAGTCATAGGAAATGCTAACTGCTTAAAATTTTCCTTGAGTTTTGTTAATGTCTTAATAATGAGAGCTATAGACATTTCCATATGGAGTGCTGTAGTAAGGAGAGCTGAGCTACGTTTCCTGTGAATAAATATTTGTATCCACTAACCAAAATGACAAGTGGAAATGTATCTAATGCTTTGTAGTATGTGGTAATTTTTTTTTGCCAGATCACAAAATAATGACTGAGCTGATATAGCACACATTATGTCTTTAGCTAAAACAAGACTATTTACAAAAAAGTATAATGCAGTACTGCAGTGTTCAAAATCATCACCTGACCTGATGCTCACACAAGTGCAGTAGTGGCACACAGCCATGGTGGGTAACCAACTGCTCTTGGATTGGTTAATGGATCTGCTCAGTGGAAAGGAAACCATATCTGGAACTGGAAAAAGTCAGAATCATATCCAGATAATGATTTTGCTTTTCAATGCCAAGTTCCCACTAATCTTGGGCTATAAGAAGGTCTACACCATTTAAATTCTCTCTAAATTAATAATGGTTATCCCATTTAACTGATGCTACCTTCACTCTCCATTGGAGATTCTGTCTCTCTTTTTCGGATGGGAGCCCAACCTGAGTTGATAAACGACCCAGTACACTTCACCCTGGCCCCAGTTAAAACCACAGAGGAATTGGGGAAATGAGCAAGAGTGTTCCTTTCTCATTGAGCCTGATATCAGCACAAGGGTGAAGGAGATGGACACTAGGGACACTCAACATCCACCAAAGAAGAGATCCAGAGCCCTCAAGAGCCCATCACTGATGTAGACTTAAAATGCACCCAACATAGCTCAAGGAATTTTTGTGGAAGAGGGGGTGGGAAGATTGTTAGAGCCACAAGTTGGGACATTATGCACAGAGACATTGCCTCTCTCCCATAACTGACTGCTGCCCCCACAATGCATGACCCACAATCCCCATGGGGTTGACCTGCTTCCCCGAGGAGAGCATCTTTGGATAAAGGGCAGGGCTGAGGGAAAGGACGGTGCCAACATGTATTGTTTACATACTAAGTATGTTCATATCTAATAAAAATAAACTTTAAAAAATTCTTCTGAATTTCAGCATGATTTTTTTCACATTATGCTAAGTTGTATCCTTTGTAAAATGTCAAGAAACCTGCTGACCTCAATGTGTCAGTTATATATGGCCATAATAACATCATATAATAAACACATACAAAAGTAAAAAAAAAATAATCTGTTAGTTTTAATGAGAAGTCCACTGGGTTTATATTGTAAGCACTCCCCCTGATGTTCATTTGCCTCTACATAAGCAAGGCACTGGGGATTTGACATTTTGACTCCCTCATTAGCAAGCATACTGCCTTGAACAGAAGGACTATCAGTCATATACACAACAGAACCAGCCTTATGCCAGAACCCGCAGTTGTGAATATTCCCCGGATGCAGTGAGACAACTAAACAAAAGATCCTGCAGGCACAGCCCTGGCCCCAGCCAGTACTGTGTGCAACAGTTTGCACTGACTTACTGCGATCACCAGTATTCTGGATGAATCACTTCCAGCTTGGTCAGAGGGGAGCACTTCCCTCCATGATGGGCTATGATGTCTGCAATTGGTCCGCAACACAGGCAAGGCTGTGATTGACCAATCAAATGGCTGTGACTGGCCCAAACACTCCCCTCTTGGGTTATCTGAACAGTGTGCTAGGCACATGCTGGGAAACAAGGTCTTGTGTTACCCATTCTGCTTGGGGTTTACAATATCAGGTCCAATTGAGCCTTATCTGGAATATTCTTCCCCTGGCTACTTTCAGTAGTGAAGGCTGAGTTGGAAGCATATGAACTGTTGGTGCCATGGTAGCAGTGACAGGGTCAAAGGTGGTCCCAGTGACTGGCACCTAGGGGCTAATACCCAGCACTGGGTTCCTAACATCCCTACTTGTAACTGGCCTCTGGTTTCCAAGCTGTCACCCAAGCTTCCAAACACAACGTACCAGTCATCATGGCTTGATGGCTGAAGAGGCCTCAGATGTGCCCATCTGCAGTGCCCACAGGCCTGCATCTGCCCAAGGATACAAGTGTAATGTCGTGGATCCTGTCGTGGGGATCCTATCACCCAGTAGGATCCTGCCTCTGCTGGGAAGGGATGCCTGTGCCTAAGCCAACGTGGTGGTGACTAGGTTTCTTAATGGGTCTTTGGGTTCCCTGACATCCTGACAGAAGCAGTTACCCTGCCAGCAGCCACTGAAAACCGAAGAAGCATCCGAGGAAAGAGCAGCAGAAGGAGAGATGATAAGAGCTGAATGCTGTAAGGAGAAAGTGCAGTGAGGCTGCAGGCTCCGGTTGGCTTTAAGAATTTAAGAGTTATCTTCTCCGACCCAAAACTGAGAGTCATAACTGGTTATGGCCAGAGTCCAAGGATCCCAATATTTAAGGGGACTTAACTGGGGACTTCAGTACTCATAGGGCTAAGGATCCTGATACCCAAGGCATTACAGTACATCTACCTGTATATTGCCCCTGTTCACTGACCCCAAACATTGAGGGAAATGAAAATTCCTCCCCATCACCGTTTCTAAAACAGACATAGCAAGACTGCCCTCAGCCAACTTGTCTGACTGTCCATCACGATGGTAATGAGTGAATGAGTCCATCTTCAAAACCATCCCTACTTGGCTTTGAATCCAGACTCATACCACTCCCTACACGTTCCCCACCGATCACCTGTCACTGTCGACTAGATTGAAAACTCTGATGCCTGACAGTCTCACAAATGAGCAGAATTCTTCCTGGACAGTCTAATCTCCCTATGGCTCATGTTTGATATGGAGGATTACAAAAGTCAAAGACTTCAAGTCTAAGTGTGAAGAAGGCTAGAAATAAGTCCTTTTCCAAAGCAGGCGAGACACCTTTTATGAGATTTGTTATCTATATATCTATATATGTATCTATGATCTATCTACCTTTCTTCATCCATCCATCCATCTATCTATCTATCATCTATCTATCTATCTTTCTCTCTTCTTCTATCACCTATTTATCTATCTACCTATTTATCTATCTATGATCTATCTATCCTTCTTGTTCTATCTATATATATCTATCATCTATCTGTCTATCATCATCTTTCTCTCTTCTTCTATCATCTATCTATTTATCTATCTATGATCTACCTATCCTTCTTGTTCTATCTATCTATCTATCTATCTATCTATCTATCTATCTATCTATCTATCTATCTATCATCTGTCTATCTATCCATCTATCATCTATCAATCCATATAGCTTTTTATATTATCTATTATCTATCTATCTATCTATCTATCTATCTATCTATCTATCTGTCATCTATTTTGGTACTTTTTTTTTGTTCTTAGAGTCAGTTTCCCTTTCCTCCCAGTTGTGTGAGCTGAAATTTTCTTCCAGAAACACATTCCCTAAGACAGTCTGCCCCATGACTCTTTCATAAAGCTTCCTCAGGGATCCATTGTTTTCCCCAGAAAGTCAACTAAAGCTAACTCAGAGTATAAAGATGAAAACTTCCAGAAAGGACTGGACTAGTCAACAAGGCATTTCCAAATCTATTATTCTTTCATGATAAGAGATATCAAATTGCTACTACTGGAAGTATGTCTTGAGGAAGAAAGAAGTGGGAAGAATTGATGGTGTTGAAGTGGAAAATGACAGTGCACAGAAGTGAGAGCTTTCTAAGATACTGAATCTTGACTCACTGCCCAAGAATCTTCATCTCCCTCTACTGCTGCATCCACCACCATTTCATGGCTACCTTTCCCAGGAGACTCAGTTCCCAGCCATCTCTGCCATGCTGTGGCTTCTGCACCCCCTCCCTCCATCTTCCTCCAGAGCCTCTTCTTCCATGTTACAGAGGTGAGAGGGCCATTTTGGTAACCTCCATTAGCGCACATTGACACAGAGTCACCTGCCCAGTTCTGAGTACCAGCTCTGAAGCTACTGTTAACTGACCGTTTACTGTGACAGTCTGAAAGCACTGAAGTTTAAAACTGAGGACAGCCAATTTGATCTTACTTGTGTGTATTTGCACCTAGAATCTTAATGCTGTGTTTTCCTCATTTTAGTACTTTAATGAGAATATAAAGAAAAAACTGGGCTGGAGAGATGGCTTAGCGGTTAAGGCATTTGCCTGCAAAGCCAAAGGACCCGGGTTCGATTCTCCAGGACCCACGTAAGCCAGATGCACAAGGGGGCACAAGCATCTGGAGTTCGTTTGCAGTGGCTAGATGTCCTGGTACCCCCATTCCCTCTCTCTCTGTCTCTCTCTCTCTCTCTCTCTGCCTCTTTCTCTCAAATAAATAAATAAATAAAATATATATTTTTAAAAAAGAAAAGAAAAAACTACAGATACACACAAAATACTACCAAACCTTCCTTTCTCATTCCCTTTGGCATTACCTACTACCTTGAAACTAACATTTGTGCATCCCATTTTTATTTTTGTACTTTTACTGTATACATATAAATCTGAAAAATTTAGATAATATTGCTTGCAGGTTTTAAATATATCATAAGTAGTGTTCCTTTTTTTTTTTTTTTAATTTGAGACAGGAATTCATGTAGCCCAGACTGGCCATAAACTAACTGTGTAGCTGATGATGAACTTGAACTTCTGATCCTCCTACTTCTAATTCTCAAGTGACAAGATTAGAGTATGAGCCATTTACCCCCAGTTTTATGTGGTGTTGGGAATATAATCCAGGGCCTCATGCATGCTAGCTAGGCAAGCACTCTGCCATTTGAGCTATATCCCTTCCCAGGGGCATTACATTTTAGGATCATTTTGTAACAATATATATTCAATTCAACATTACATTTTAAAGATTATTTACAGGTTGTGTCATATAAGGCCAGTTCATTCATACTTCCTACTATATTACTATTCTGATATGTGATCAGACCACAGTTTGCTTTATGTCCCTTATACAGGATTTTTAGATGGCATACAGACTTTTGGTAATTACCAACAGTCTTCCAGTGGATATCCTGTAAAATTTTCTTCAGAGCTCTTGAGGAATAGTTTCTTTATAAACCTTAACTAGATTGGAATAGCTGTGGCACAGGACATGCACATCTGTAGCTTAAGTAGACATAGAAGGAAGTTTTAAACAATATTGACTTATTTATCAGTTACTGACAAAAATGTGTTTTTTTTAAAAAAAACCTCGACTCTCTACTTCCTCCCTGCTGGTGTGATGATGTGTCTCAGGCTTTCTGCTCCTTCCATGGTTTTCCTGCCAAGATGTACTCTAGCCTCTAGATCTATAAGCAGAAATAAACTCTTCCTTCCTCAGGCTACTTCTGGTTGGGTCTCAATTCATGACAACGAGAAAGAAATCTGGTACCTAGAAGTAGGGTCATTGATGCAATAACCTGACCATGTAGTTCTTAGTTTTATAGAATATTTTTTGTTGTTTGGTTTTTTGAGGTAGGGTCTCACTCTGGTCCAGGCTGACCTGGAATTCACTATGTAATCTCAGGGTGGCCTCAAACTCACAGTGATCCTCCTACCTCTGCCTCTAGAGTGCTGGGATTAAAGGCGTGCACCACCACACCCGGCTCAGAACATTTGTTTTTGTGAGAGAACTGTGGAAGAATTTAGAACTGTAAAGTAGAGAAGCCTTGCAGAGCTATGAGCAGAGCTTGAAGGACCACTTGGATGGGAGTTTGAAAGAACAGAAGGCTGAGAAAATGTGCAAAATGTAGCCTTGACAAAATGAGAGTTCAGAGGGGAATATGGACTCTCTTTGGAACTTGGCTAGAGTTAGTTTATGTGACATTCTGGCAAAGAAACTAGCTGCATTATACCCTTGTCCTGAGAACTTGAGTGAAATTGAATTTAAAAGTAAGGGACTAATGTGCTTGGCAGAGGAAATATCAAGGAAGAATAGAAATGAGTCTGTGTTGTGGCTTCACTTATTTTCCATAAGTGAGAATTATAGTGAAAGAGACCAAAATGCAGTGCCTAAAGAGAGCAAAAGTATAAAGGGTATGACAGGGTAAGAAATGTGAGCAAATTTAAAATCTCAGAGTCCGAAACAGAATCCACTGTAATCATTAAAAAGGTTACCACCATGAAAGATAAGGCAACTGCTCTCCACTGACAACAGGAAAGATTCCCTGAGGGCAAAACTCACCCCATTGCTGGCTTAAGCTAGTAAAAGTGTAAAGTATTTTGAAAGGCCTGAAGAAAGAGCGCCGAGGGAGATCACTGCTACCCAAGGTCAGCTTTCACAGGCTGCCACAGCTGTGCTTCATGGAAGTCTGTCAGGCTTCATTTGATCAGACAGCAGAACTGGCAGCACTGCCCATGTGGGACTGGTTTTAGAAGAATGCAAGGTGCAAGATGGGTCATGGAGTTCCAGAGTCACTGAGGCTAAGCAATGTGAGGCAGGGTCAATGGCCCTATAAGGAGGCCTTATGAGGGCACTGTATAAGCTGTGAAGGTGAACCCTACGTTGCAATGTATACCTTGGGCTGTTAGAGATGCCAGGATCATGTGACTGCCACCAAGGAAAGCTTCAGGCTTGGGGTGAAGTCTACCCAGAGAGAGAGACAGAGAGACAGAGAAAGAGAGAGAGAGAGAGAGAGAGAGAGAGAGAGAGTGAGTTGTAGGGGCAGGAGTACCTGAGAGGTCTAGAGCCCAGAAGATTTCATAGGAGTCGCAGACACTGGACAGGGAGCGGCAGAATTTGGTGTTTGTCATGTTGGATTTTGGCCTTGCTTATGTCCAGTCCTTCCATGATAGGCCCTGATTCCTCCCTGTTTGTTTTGTGTCATTGTATGTTGTAAGTATAAAACTTGTGTTTTGATTTCACAGAGTTCACAGCTAAGAGAATGTGGTGAGTTTGACTTCACAGGGCTCACGGTTAAGAGAATGCTGTGAGACTTCAGACTTTTGATGTGCATAGTATGTGTGCTGTGGTGTGTGTGGTATATGCATGTGTGCATATGCTAGAGGAAAATATCAAGGTCCCCCTCCATCACCCACTTGTTTTTCCTTTAGATGGAATCTCTTACTAGGTCTGAAGCTTGCTGTTGGCAAGCCCATTGATTCTCCAGTATTTGCTCCCCACAGAACTGGGTTACAGATGTTTACAACCATGCCCAGTTGTTTGCATGGACTCTGGAGATTTGAACCTGGGTGACCTCAGGCTCCCTCAGGCCCTCATGCTTACACAGGAAACACTTCACTGCTGAGCAATCTCCCCAGCCCAAGACTTTGGACTTTTGAATAGTCTCGGGACTGGTAAAAACTATGGGGACTTTTAAAACTGAACTGAATACATTTTGCATCATGCGACGGCCATGAGTTTACAGGGGCCAAGGGTAGTAGTTTGAATGTCAAATGTCACCCATAGACTCATGTGTTTGAATACTTAATCCCAAATTGGTAATGCTGTTTGGGAAGGTTGTAGAACCTTTTTAGGAGGTGAAGCTTTACAGGAGGAAGTGTATCAGTAGGGCGGGCCTTGCGGTTCTCTTGATACTTCCTTGCTGCTGCTATGATGATATGTTACAAGCAAGGTAGCTTTTCTTATTTTATATAGGTAGTCAGCTAGGATTGTCCCAAAGAAGCATGGATACCACCCTGCCTGCTCTGTTGAGACTGGAATTCCAGTCTGATCCTGTCTCCTCCCAAGTGGCTCCAGGCAGCATGGCAGCAGCAGCTTTCTGTTTCTTTCTCAGATTTTCACTGGCTTCACCCTGATTGGGGGGTGGAGGGGTTGTCTTCATGAGTCTGCAGTCCTCCTGAGTGCCCTTCAACCAATCAGGGTTCTTCCTATGCACCTGAACCTGGTAATGAGGCTCATTCTAATTGCCTAATTCATATAAGTGAGGACTTTCCCACTGATCTTTCCTTCTTGCTTAGCAGTGTTGGGAAATGGAGATCTCTTGGCTTGGGGGCTTGCCTACATTTTCTTCTCTACTGTCTCTGCTCTCCCTCAATAAATTCTCCATGATTTACTCTCCTCTGAGTCAATGTTTCTGAACTCTCTGCTAAATATGGATAAGAACCAAGGCCTGGGGAGTTCTAAGCCCAGAGTGTGCTCAGACACTTCCCTTCCCGCCCCCTAGATTCTGGAAATCTAACCTCTCCAACAGCTCCAATCCCACAACGCTGCCATGTTTTTTTTTCCTCCCTTGATGGACTCTACTCTCTGGAACTGTAAGAGGAAATATATTTTTTCTTCCTCTACTCAAATCTCTGCTTATAATGTTGGGTAATCAACCTCTTCTCTTATAATTCTGATCAATTCTTTGTTCTATATTTACAGAATATCTATGCGATTTTTATATCTCCTTATAAATCTCTTTCTTTATCATTAAGGATAATCATGAAGTAGTAATCATTTAACATTGCATATTAATTGTTTCCATTAAGTAAAAATTCTCATTATATGTAGTGATGCCATTAACTTTAATGATCATTTGGTTTGATAGTAGTATTGGTGTGCCAGTTTTCTTTGGTTAATATTTGCCTGTAACGCTATTGGTACATCCTTTTTGTCCTTTAAGCAGGAAGATCTAATCTGTTTGCAAAAACTATGACTCATTTTTAACATATGGTTTTAGTTTTCTACCTACCTTCCTGCTTTTCATCTCCAATTGATGCAATTTTATTTCTTTATTTTCCTCCTTATTCTAGTGTGGAAGTTCCATGTTTTGTTTCTGTTTTCTGTATAGCAAGCATTAAACCTATAGCATATTTTAGTTTTCATAGAACTGTCTAATATACTCCAAACAGCACCAGAATGCTCATATCTGATCGTTTCTCTCCATGTTCACATTCTTATAGCCCTGGTTTCAGTTTTAGTTTATTTGTAATTCTTCTCTCAGAAAAAAGTCTGCCATTTTAAAATGTTGTTTAACTTTTCACTTTTTAGTGCTAGGGATTGAACCCAGGTGCTCACTCCCCATGCAGCTACATGCCCAAACTAACTTTGTTTAATTTTAAACAAACAGATTTCTTAACTTCATATCTATCTCTTAAATCTCACTCTTTCCTTCTTGGTTGGCTCTGTTTTCTTAACAGCATGCAATTAGCTCACCTAGTTGAGAATCCATGGATTGCATATTCGGGGTCCATCTGAAGTCACTAGAATCAATCTTTATATAGTTTAATATTTAATTATTATTATTTTAGAAATGCATGTAAATGTACAAAATTTCATTTAGTGCTAAAATATTACTCTTCCATTCCTAACTTTCTCAGCGATAACAATTTTCTTTCCGTTGCGCTAATTTTATAGTATTATTTCTAAGTCTCTCTTAAAAAATTTTTTTATTTATTTGAGAGAGCGAAAGAGGGAGAGAGACATACACACACACAGAGAAAGACAGAGCAAGTGAATATGGGTGTGCCAGGGCCACTGCTGCAAATGTCATACACTGCATACACATGTGCCGCTCTGTATATCTGGCTTTACATGGGTAGAGGGGAAGCAAACCCTGGCTGTCAGGCTTTGCAAGCAAATATCTTTAACTACTGAGTCATTTCTCCAGCTTTATTTCTAAATGTCTAAATGATATGCTTATAATATAGTCAATCCATTAAATTCACAATATTAATTTACTATACATTATGTTAGAGGGAGATAGATTTCTCTTTTTCTTTTACAGGTATATGATTTTTTCTGTTGATATATTCCATTTTTATGTTATTTTGACTTTGCTAAAAAAATTCACTGGAATTCTAATATCATACTTCTAAATTTCAATAAGTTTTCATTTTTGCTGGAGTGAAAAATGACTTAAAATATTTTTCTGAGTCTTCTTTGAATCATTCCTTAATTCTTTCCACATCATCCTGCAATAGTTTCTCACTATGACACCCTATGCAGGCAAATGCTTTAGACAAGGCGTCTCCCTCCTGGGCTGCATTTGTGAGCTTAAATTTAGGCACATTGGATTTCACTGTCCCAAGGAGACAAATCCCATCTCCAGAGGAAATGCTAGAGATACTGCCTAACCCTCCTCTCTGCAGATAAGCCTTGAGATACTGATTAACTGATATTTAATATTTTATTTATTTATTTGACAGAGAAAGAGGGAAAGAGAGAGAGAGAGGGAGAGAGAGAGAGAATGAGAATGGATGTGCCAGGGCCTCCAGCCACTGCAAACGAACTCCAGACACATGTACCCCCTTGTACATCTAGCTAACGTGGGTCCTGGGGAATCAAACCCGGGTCCTTTGGCTTTGTAGGCAAATTCCTTAACTGCTAAGTCATCTCTCCAGTCCCTGATTAGCTGATATTTGCTTTGAAGGTGCAAGGCCCAGTGACAAAGGGAGAATAAGTCAGGGAAAGATGAGAAGTGATGCCTAATCATGTGATGCCTAATCATGCCTGTTGCATGTGCAAAAACAGTGTCAGGTGACTGAGCTTGAAGTGAATGGACAACAAGTTGCTCAGTTCATCCCCTAGATGTCCTATGTCCCATAACTACCTTCTCCCTGCATGAGTTTCCTGATGTGTGACACGGAGGCCAGTATTAGTGCTCGGTGTTGTGACTGAGCTTGGGTGAATGGACACACAGGAGCTGCATGGCATTATTGCTTCATCACCTCCCTGCATGGCATTATGCCCATCACCTCCTCATCATGCCCTCTCATACGGTAGGTCTTTCATTTCTCTGGGATTCATTCTGAATTATGTCCTTAGATCTTCCAGGTTATGTATGTATTCTCTCCTTGGCTTTGTCCACTCTGCTGTTTAATCCAACACAGTGTTTAGTTCCATAGAATATGAAATATGTATATAAAATTTTTTATTTATTTCTTCACGAATGTGTATGCAGATCATGATTCCAGGTTTATGTGGGTGGCCGGGAAGTTGAACCTGGGCTGACAGGCTTTATAAGTAAGCGCCTTTAACTGCCAGGCTATCTCCCCAGCTCTATTACTTTCATTTCTCTGTTTCTTTTACTTTTTAAAATATTTTTATTTATTTATGAGAGAGACAGAGAGAGACAGAGAGAGAGAGAGAGAGAGAGAGAGAAATGGGCATGTCAAAACCTCTAGCCACTGCAAACAAACTCCAGATGCAAGCACCACCTTGTGCATTTGGCTTTACATGGGTACTGGGGAATCAAACTCAAGTCCTTAGGCTTTGCAGGCAAGTGCTTTAACTGCTGAGCCATCTCTCCAGCTATCTGTTTCTTTTTCTAGTCAGCTTTTTAAATTGTTGTTCTACACAGAGACCTTTTTCTCGCACTATGGAATCTATTTACTTTTCTTATTATAAGCATATGCATTTGCTAGTCACTTTTGTATTTACTCCTTATTGCTAGTTATTTTGTAGAACCTGCCGACTCTCTTATTGTGCTTTACATCTTTGTGTGACTTGGGAGTTTTTCATTTCAGCAAGATGCTTTGTTCAGTGCCTACACAATCATTTTTAATTTGTTTCTGTCAGTATCTCAGTGATCCCAGTGGGCTGGACTGGGAGGTACAGCGGATATTCCTGGAGTTGAGAGTCTTGTGGGGACGATGCATTTGGATCCCATAGGCTTCCAGTTTCAACGTCTCCCAGGCACCACCTCCCTCTGCCCAGATCCCAGGGGCTTTAAGTTCCCTTGCTACTCCCTCGTTCTTTCAGTGGTGTTTTTGTTTCTGTTCACTTTTCCACATTTATCAATGGATAGATCCTGAAGGGTTCCCTTAAACAGATTCCTCATGGAGCCTCTGGCCTCCTTGTCCCTGAATTGGGCATTGGCATTCTAGCCTTCAGTATTTTGACAGGGCCAAGGTCAGATACTTTACAGAAGTGTCCACTCAGCCCTCCCTGCTGCTGCGAGTTCTTGTGTGACCTTTTGCACGTGTGTCTTCCCTCCTCAGCTGTGAGCATCTCAAAGGAAAGGCTGGTGTACAGCCCATCGTTGTCTCTGCTCACCTCTTCCAGCTTTCCCACATGGTGTCTGTCATGTTGTAAACAGGAGCTCAGTAAATATTTGATGAATGAATGGGTTTAACTCAGATGGATTTGACATTCACTAAAACGTTACCTACAGCTTGTCACTTGCAATGTGATGCAGAATATGTTCACATCACAGGTAAGAGATGTGCCAGAGAGAAACCAGCACAGGGAAAGACACCTGGAGATGGTGAGGGTGCCTCCTCTGCTGACCTTATCTTTAACTGGTTTTCTTGTTCACTGTTTGAAAGACTGTTGAACTTAAATAATTAAAACTATATTAAGACCCAGGAATAGCACTCCGCTGCTATAGATAGCTTCATGCTACCTCCTTATGCAGTACCCTGAACTGAGGCAAGGAGCTTTTTGACAATTTAATTAGCATTTCTCTAGATCTTCAATTTCTTAAAAACACGGGGGCTTTCATATTCAGTTTGCTTACAGTACAAGGGGAAGACACCTTGTGTTTTGTTTCAACCTTCATCACCGAGGGATTTGCAGGGATAGGAGAAAGGAGAGTGGAGAAAGGAAGGTTTGGTATTTCACTGACCTGGAATGCATCTTTTTCCTATGCTTATTCTAAGTCACTTTTTTGACATTATGAACATGGTAAATAATCATTCATGTTCATGGATTTGGAGTATAAGAAAATGGCAGATTACCACGGCTGTGGTGTAGCTAGGAATAGACCACTTGCGTAGTCATTCCATGAATTTCATGCCCAGCACTACACACAAACAAACACCATGGGGCTGGCTCCCCCAGTAGAGTGCTTGCCTAGCATGCACAAGTCCTGAGTTGGCTCCCTAACAGCACAAGAAAAAAAAAAAAAGGAAGAAAGAAAGCGGGGAGAAGGAAGCGTGAAAGAGAGAGACAGAAGTAGAGAAAGATTTTGAAAGACCTTTCATAATAATTTTTTAAAAAGGACCTAGAAACAGTTATTTTGATGCGATAATAAAGTGAGGTCATGTATTTTGGTTCAAAATGTATAAGGTTTGTCAAATGAGTACTTGTTATTTTCAATATTTGAAAACCTGATCTAGCTATTATTGCACTTGTGATTTTCCATCCACTCCTGACGAAAAGACATTATAGCTTAATCTAATTAAACCAAGTCCGCCATGAGAGTGCTGGTCTCTCTCAACAATGTGCCTCGTCATCCAAGCCCCAGCTTGCTCCTCAGAGGCCAGCTAGCTCTGAATGCCAACACAATGCTAAGCAGGAAGCTTGAGTTCTTTAGTCGTAGGTTTGAATTTTCTTATTTAAGAAAGAGATGTAGGACAGGAATCTGTCAGACAAGAATAAACCAAAGAACCAGAGGCAAGATTGTTAATGAAATCTGGTAGGCTGCAGTGGAAGACTCTGTATGGCTGGCCTTTCAGAGGCATTCGGCTGGGCAGATGTTCTTGGAACAGAATGAGCTGCCGTCATTACCAAGTACGGATTTGCTGGACAGCTCTGTAAGTGGAAATTTTGCAGAATAAGATAGTCCTGGGAAGACACAGGTTAACTCCCCGCCCCCTTGCCCCCAATTGCTTTCCTGCAAGCCAGGGCCACGCTTAAGGTGACAGGACCCTTGACTGTGGAAATAAGTCATGTCACTATGATTTCACAAGACAATGGCATCCTGGTCCTTGTAGATCTTTGTTCAGCTGGCTACCTTCCTGGAACAAGGGCCTCAGACCAACCTGTGGTAGCAGCCATGGGACAATAAACAGTCTCTAAGTGGGGGTTGAAAGGGTGTGGGAGGGCACCCCAAGGTCTAGGACCCAGGTGCAAAGCTCTGGGGTTGACTTGGTGGGACATTACATATAAATGCAACCTCCTACCAGCTCAGCTGCCACCACGTGGGTGAGACTTTCTTGATGATCTCAGCAGTTATTTTCTCTCCTGAGCTTATAAAGCATTTTCTTTGTTCCTCACCTCTTCTGTGGCTTTGTGAGCCATGTTCATGCCTTTACCTCTCTCTACAGAACTTGGCGCTCCGTAAAAAGCAATTATCTCTCGGGTGTCTATGTGTCTTTAGTACCTGGGCACATGAAACAGCAGTGATGTCTGGAAAATGAATAAATTAATGACTTGTCTGCCAAGAAGTCATCTTATGTAGTAGGAATCCATATGTACATTACCCAGTACAGTAGCCAGTTAGGACAAAAAGGCTCTGTGGCAGGCATCATGAGGCTGTGGTGATATTTACGTTGATTAGGTAAGGATGGTAGTTTCCTTTTAAATTTTTTTAAAATTATTTTATTTATTTTTGGAGAGAGACACAGAGAGAGACAGAGAGGGAGAGGGAGACAGATAGAGATGGGCGCGCCAGCAGTCTCTCAGCTGCTGTGAATGAACTCCAGATGCGTGCGCCCCCTTGTGGTCAAGTGCGGCATTGCACCCTTGTGTCACTGCATCTGGCTAAACGTGGGACCTGGAGATTGGAACCGGGTTTTAGGCTTAGCAGGCAGGTGCCTTAACGGCTAAGCCATCTCTCCAGCCCAGTAGTTTCCTTTTTAAAATTTGTCAGATCAGCAGGTTGAGAGTGAAGCACATTTTTCTAGATCCACCTGTCTTCCTCAAAGGACTCTGCCAAGTTCAAAAACGTATAGGAGCTCTCCACTCTAGTCACACAGATGACATCTTGCACTTGAGTCTCACTTTCACACCCATAACTGTGGTTCACTCAAAGTCTCTGGGAGGTGAGTATGTTCTCACTAAAAAATGGTAGCTCTGGGCTCAGTGAGAGACTGTGTCAAGGAAATACGGTAGATGTGTAAGTAAGGAAGACAGCCAACATTGTCCTCTGGCCTCCTTGTGCATGTGCACAGGAGTCATGCATGCATCTGCTCACACATATGTGCATGCATTATACATGCAAATTGAAAAAGAACTGTTACAAATCTTGGGGCTGAGGGTACAACTCAGTAGTAGGGCATATGTGTAGCATGCCCAAGATGCTAGGTCTAATCCCCAGGGCAGAGAGAGAGAGATAGATACAGAGAGAGAGGGAGAGAATGAATATGAGAGTGTGTTACAAATCTTTCCATAAAGCCTTTTATTAACATTGTGGTCCACAGTGCTATTTTTCATCTCCTACTTGTAGTCCATGTTGATATAACATATTTTGGATTGGGATCAAATGTTGTTCTGAATTGTTCTCTAAATGTTTCATTTGATAATATTACTCTGCTGTGAAAAAGACTTTTTGACCCCCCCCCCATAAAATAAAAACCCTTAGTATTCCAGATCTTTCTTAACCTAGTCATAGAGGATTACAGGCTATGATCATAATATTCCAGAGTACACTCCTTCTAAAATTGTATTTCTTATAGTGAATATGGAATATTTTTATTGTAGAAAAGGCCTAAATGGCAGTCGTATGTCTCTGGAGGACTCTGATAGACACAAAACAGAAAAAGCCACTCACACATGGAGCACTCTGAGACAGTTCCTGTCGGTGTGAACGTGTCCTTCAGATGTTTCCTACTAAACCTTCCTCCTCTCTCTCCCATTGTTGTGTTGAACTACATTGTGAGGCCTCCCTTGATGGGCATACTGGCAAGCAAAGAATTCACACGTCACCTCACCCGCTGTAGCCCTGCTATAATTGGATTTTGAACAGTCCCTGAACATCCGGGTCTTGGTTCCCACCCTATGTGCTATTGGGACAAAGTGGAACCTTAAAGAGATGACAACTGCATATGGACGTTAGACTGCTGAGGGTGTGCTCTCGAAGGGGTGTTAGGACCCAGTCCCTTCCTTTCTGTCTTTGCGTCTCAGGCACCATGAGGTAAGCAGCTTTCCTGGGCCATACACTCCTGCCACGATACACTGCCTCACCAAGGGCTGATGAGCAATGGGCCGAGAAACTGTGGGCTGAAATTCTGAAGCTAAGCCAAAACAGACCTTTCCTCCTTATAAGTTGATACGTTCAGGCATTTTTGTTCTCAGGAGCGGGAAACTGACACAAGCTCCATCCCGACAAGCTTTTCACACATTTTTCCTACACTGGCATCGTGGCATCTGCATGTGGTATTTGAGGGCCTCGGCATACATTTACATCTATCACTGCAGGGCAATGAGAATTTGTGGCAGGGGTGTTCCTGTATCTTTAACACACTGCTCCGCACAGAGCTGGCGTTAAACAAACACTAGGTAAAAATATTAACACACCAGGCTGGAGGGATGGCTTAGCAGTTAAGACATTTGCCTGCAAAGGCAAAGGATCCCTGTTCAATTCTCCAGGAACCACATAAGTCAGACGCCCAAGGTGGCGCATGTGTCTGGAATTTGTTTGCAGTGGCTGGAGGCCCTGGCACACCTATTCTCTATCTATCTATCTATCTATCTATCTATCTATCTATCTATCTATCTATCTATCATCTCTCTCTCTCTCTCTCTCAAATAAATAAAAATAAAATAAAATATATATTAACACATCAACATTACTTACGGCTTCACATCCAGTGACTTGAAGCCTAAAAACATTCTTATACACAATTTTTTCAATAGCAGTAAGGTCATAGCATTCTCTGACTGTTTCTCAAGTTTCCCAGCACATTGTATTATTTATTAGCAACAGACAGAGAGAGAAAGAGGCAGAGAGAGAGTGAGGGAGAGAGAGAGAATGGGTACACCAGAGCCTCCAGCCACTGCACACAAACTCCAGATGCATGCGCCACCTTTTGCATCTGGCTTATGTGGGTCCTGGGGAATCGAGCCTCGAACTGGGGTCCTTAGGCTTCGCAGGCAATTACTTAACAGCTATCTCCCAGCCCCACATTGTATCTTTTATGATGGACAAATTGTCCAATGACAAAGGAAAAGTCTGTGACAGGCTGTAATCAACTTAGTATTCAGTTCCATAATATGCAGTGGTGTATCTTACCACTACCCGGTCCTGGGAATTCTCACGTAGACATCACCCAATCAGCGTATCAAACACAGACAACACTGTGGAGACCTGCTCAATATCCCCATCAAATTTATTTCTAACTGTACTTAATACTGCATGGTTTTGGCCTTATGTAAAAAGAATCATTAATGTTAAAAAAAAAAAAAAAATAGCACCAAGCAAAGGGAACCTCAATACTATTTTTGTGGAATTCATGCATATAATCATAGTTGTTATTTATAAATTGTGTAGTATCCCACTGTATAATTATTACATATCTCATTCATCCTTCTTATTCTTGATGGACACTGGATTGTTTTCCGGTTGAACTTTTATGGAAAATGTGATAAAATTTTATATGTACATATACGTTCATATTCTTAACATTTTTATGCATCCATGAACCATAAAATTAATCTATAGCATTTTGCAAATCTTATGACTTATTAATAAAAATTCAGCTTCACGTGATTGTAGCTGGCTGAACATTTAAATGAATGTGACAGTGGGACATTACAGTTCAGATGACTTCAACAGGAGGGGTAGGGCTTATTAAGCATTTGTCTGAAAACACGATGGAAGGATACCCCAGTGTGGTAGATCCAGAATCAGAAGACATGCCTTTTTAATCAGAAATAACTGTTTTTTGAGAAATAATTTCTTATTTTTATTTATTTATTTGAGGGAGAGAAAAGAGAAAGAGAGATAAGTAGAGAGAGAGAGAGAGAGGGCGCGCATCAGGGCCTCCAGCCATTGCAAACAAACTCTGGACGCATATGCCACCTTGTACATCTGGTTCATGTGGGTCCTAGGGAATAGAACCTGGGTCCTTTGGCTTTGCAGGCAAGTGTCATGCATTTATTTGATTCTGAAAATTCAGAATGTTATGTAAAGGCCAAACCAAAAAATAAATAATGGACTGAAAATCCTAGGCATGGGTCTGGTCTCAGTTCTGCTGCAGTCTGATTGTGAGATCTTGAAACACCACTCTCCCTATATTTAAAATCAAGATATTGTTAGGGGGGCTGGAGAGATGGCTTAGTGGTTAAGGAGCATGCCTACAAAGCCTAAGGACCCCGGTTTGATTCTCCAGGTCGCACGTAAGCCAGCTGCACATGATGGCACATGGGTCTAGAGTTTGTTTGCAGTGGCTAGAGGGCCTGGCGTGCCCATTCTCTCTGTCTCTTTCTCTGTCTCTCCCTTTCTCTGTCTCTA
Source organism: Orientallactaga sibirica (assembly GCA_036365145.1). Lineage (NCBI taxonomy): Eukaryota > Metazoa > Chordata > Mammalia > Rodentia > Dipodidae > Orientallactaga > Orientallactaga sibirica. The sequence goes on along the minus strand of JAEOAD010000463.1, from coordinate 7,228,348 downwards.
ATAATTAAATAAATAAAAATAAAATCTTTAAAAAAGATATTATTAGGGGTCTTAGTCTCAAGGATGTAAGAAGAAATTTAAAAGCCCTCTCACTTATAGTCATATACTTATTGTGAATATTCATCTCATTAATTACATCTAGGATGGAAGAATATTTTTGACATTTAGGAACTGGTCAGGTAAAAAAGTACAATCTAAGCCAGGCATGGTGGTGCATGCCATTAATCCTAGCCTTGGGAGGCAGAGGTAGGAGGACTGCTGTGAATTTGAGGCCACCCTGAGACTACACAGTGAATTCCAGGTCAGCCTGGGCTAGAGTGAGACCCTACCTAAAAAAACCAAAAACCAAACCAAACCAACAACAACAACAACAACAACAACAAAACCCCAAAAGTATAATCTGTAAAAGTGATAGAAACTCAAGTTTGCTGACGTAGTGACTTTATGCAAGAGAACTGGCTCCTGGAAGAGAGCCTGATAAGAGAGCGTGAGACAGGTGAAGTTTTATCACATATGTCATAGAACATGACAGTAACAGGCATGCAGTGAAGAAGTCATCACCCGTGTCTCAGAGGGAGACTTGTTAGCATGGCCTTAAGCGGTGGCCAGAAAATTGCTCTGGGTAATTGAACCTGGACAGTCCCGGGTGAAGGACATACATAGGAGAGGCCAGTTGACCCACAGGAAGTTGCAGGAGGTAAAGTCTTAAGAATGGGAAAGGTGGGGCCTAATGTAGGTGAAATGTAAACTGTACAACTCAACTCAGTACCAGTTCTGGAGAGAGATTGAGAGACAGCATGAAAATGAGAGTGTGTGGTATGTGTCTGGTGCATGAGGGTGTGTATGTGCATGTTCGTATGTATGTGGGGTGCATGTGGGTACAGGTGCATATGCATGTGGAAGCCAGAAGTCAGTGTTGGGGTCCTCCTCAAATGCTTTCCATATTACTTTTTGAGACAAAGATCTTTCATTGAGCCTGCAGGTCACCCATGTGGCTAGACCAGCCAGCCAAGGAGCCCTCGCTGTCTTCCTGTGTGTGCTTCCTCAGTGCTGGCATTATAGGCATGTGCCACCATGCCCTGCTTTTACAGGGGTGCTGGGAATCCCAACTCAGATCTTTATGCTGGCATGGCAGGCACTTTCCTGGCTGATCCAACGCCCCAGTTCTGGGAATGAGAGAAAACATTTAATTTCCTCTCCAGGATCATTAGGAAAAGAAGCTTAGTGGAATTTTGGCAGAACAGATACAGGGACACATAAGAGGAAATCAAGTAGAGCAAAGGGAAGACTCAAGCAATTTCTAATTCTAGACCCTGGGAACAAAGCATCAATGATTGAAATGATGTATAAAATTATTCATAAGTCATGACGGGTTGAGGCATATGATTAAGTTATCTACTGCAGCCACCCATGTGTTCACACTTTGCATCTTTCAGTCTCCTTCCCCTGGTGTTCAGCTAGTTCACTGAGCCCTGTGATGTCGGGAAAGATGGAACATGAACATGGGACAAGACTGACCCCATGGTGAGATTGTGAAAGAAAATCCCGATCTGTGAGCCAGGGCAAAAAAGGCTGACCAGTCACGTACTATGTAAAGAAAAGTGCCACATTTAAGAAAAATGTCTGCAGATTTTCCCTACCTAATCATTATAAAAACTGACCCAGTGTAGGGTTTTCTCAGACTGCTTACATTCTAACAGGAGAAAGAAGGAAATGAATCCTATTTATTTCAATTTAAAGTTTTTCCTTCATATCTTTAGCAATTATTTTCTTATTGCTGGGGGGAAAAGTACCCAGCCAGAGGCAGAAGTGACGTATGGAAGGAAAGGGGTTTGTCTGGGCTCACAGTTTTGCAGGATTTTCAAAAGGCCAGTGTGAGAATCATTTCCAAAGTGAGACACTCATGAAGGAAAACAGATGGGATGCTATGCTGTGCGGCTGCTGCCTGCATGCAGGCTGCGTGGCTTGGGACTTCAGATCTGTAATCCTGTTTTACTGAGAATTTGTCAGTCAACGTGAGGGAAAGCTGGCCAGGTGTATGTCAAACAGAATGCAAGCCCATCTCCACACATCTGTATAACCTGTGCATGGCCCCCCCAAATGGGAGGAAGAGTAGGCAGAGCCATGAATGTCAGCGTACCTGTTTAATTTTAAAACAATTGTGTAGGCAGAGCCAGTCCTAGGTGGGAATTTATGAAAAGTAAAGGAGGACTCTGGGACTATTTCATGAATGGGTATAAAGCACAGCAGGAAGATGGATTCCTGTTCCAAGCTGGCTTTGTCCTTGGTCTTCACCAATAGGTCTCGAACAAGCTAAAAAGATTTTCTGTAAGACCGACGAGTTGAGAGTCTCGGTGCAGTGTTTATAAGCACAGATATTTATATTTAAAATTTCATAGATATAATTGTTTTCCTAACACTGTGCACTTCACCCTCCCCTGCTTGACCATTTACACTCCAGTCATTCTGCCTGTTACTCAGAATGGTGAATCCAAACACTGCAGTTTTAACCCTTAGGGCTCGTATGCATTCACACTATTCATTATTGGGCACTGTGAAGTAAGCGCAAGTCACTGTGCTGTACTCTTGGCAAAGACCCCGGAGGACTTTCTTCCCCTCAGGAATGTGCACAATCACAAATGCCACAATGACAGCAATGCTAAGCATGTGGGCATTAAGAAAGGCACAGTGCAGCCGGACGTGGTGGTGCATGCCTTTAACCGCAGCACTCGGGAGGCAGAGGTAGGAGGATCACCGTGAGTTCGAGGCCACCCTGAGACTACATAGTGAATTCCAGGTCAGCTAGAGTGAGACTCTACCTCAAAAAACCAAAAAAAAAAAAAAAAAAAAAAAAAAAAAACAGTACAGTGTGGCCAGAGCGCAGGCCAAATGGGATCACCATGTGGTGCTGTGGAAAGTCACATTTGGAATTGGGCAGGCAGAGGTGGGGAGGGGGCAGAAGAGATGTGGAGAACAGCAGGAGCAGTAGAGAGGTCACTGTACAGAGCCCGTCCTGCCCCAAGTAGCATGCACTCTCCTTGCACTGTGCACGCCTGACACCCTGGACCATGTAGCCCCAAGGTCCTTCCCTCACCCTGGTCACTTTAAGGCCTATGAGAAAAGGAGCAGGAAGGGGAAAGGATTTGTCACTTGTCACATAAACATAGAAATTTTTTTCCTGTAAGCTTTTAGAATATCCAGCATTTTCACGTTGCTAGATAAGTAATTCAGTTACGTTGAAGACTAATGCCTGCTCCCTCTGTTATGACACTAAACAGCTCTCTGTCGTTTGACCGGGGCATTGTAATTGTGCTATCAGCTTGACCTACAGTAGATCAAACCTTTCTATGCAGCGTGACCAGAGTGCTGGCAAGAGGAGGCACATCTGCCCTGAGGACCAGCACGCGATGCTGGGAAGGAAAGGTCATGCTTAGATCTGGGGCAGGCAGAGGTGGGAAAGAGGCGAATGCAATTCACAATCTCTATGTATTGCAAAAGGCAAAATATTTCTATGAACTAAAGAGAAGCCAGACTATACAGGGCTATGTTGTGTCGAGGACTCTCTGCTTGTGACTAAGAAATCATGGTAACTCTCAGGGTGGTTTCATCTCCATGTGAACAAAGAGGTATTTTTCTTGAGAACTTTATTGTATGAACACATGGCATAGTGGTTATATTCTCAATGGCTTATGCTTTTACGTCCCCTCTCCACTGCCCCCATTGAGGGTCCTCCTCAGTGGGGTCCTGGTATTCACGGTGGGGTCGTCTGAGGAGACGATAGCCATGGCTTGACGAGAAGCAGGTCTTCTGAAAGCCATTCCAGATGACTTATATTATTTGGCAAATATTTCACAACTAAGGGATTTGTTAGTTTTAGGAGAACTGTACTGTTTTACAGAAAGCCCAGAATGTAAGGTAAAATTGACTGCGTATCTTTTGGGGTGTGACTGGATCATGGATCTCAAAGGAAAATTCACTAAGTTGGATCCCCTTTCTTGTACTCAGCCTAGGGGCGGGGCAAGGCCAGGGGGCAGCTCCCAGACCTGGCTCCATGTAGATTCAAGGACCTGGCTCCATCGGTGAGGGAGCCAAACCCAGATGACATAGCTCCCAAAGACCCCAACCTGTCCTTAGACATTACTGCCTTTCCGGTTAATGTCTTGATGGTTATTTTTCATTGTCAACTTGACTGAATTGAGAATTGCCTAAGGTAATAGGTGTGTCTGTGAAGGTGTTCCCAGACACAATTAGATCATGAAGGCTCTGATCTAATAATAAGAGCAATTCCATAATAGATCTATACTATGGTGGCATTATTAGGTGGTCTGAAATGTAGAAGTAAGGCCTAGCTGAAGGAAGCAGGTCACTGGACGATTGCCCACGGATGCTGTATCTTGCCCTGGCCCTTTCCAGCTCTGTTCTGCTTCCTGTTGTCATGATGTGAGCTGCTCTCTCGACATACTGACTGGCATGAGATGACCATTCTCTGACAGTTGCTCCCATCACCATGATTTTCTACCTCAGCACAGACTCGGAGACAGGACGTCAAGTGACCATGGAGTCAGCCACCTGAAACAGTGAGCTGAGAGAAGCTCTTCCTCCTTTTTAGATGGTTCACTAAGGTAATTTGGTCAGAGTGATGAAAAAATGGACTACCAGGGGCTGGAGACATGGCTTAGGGGTTAAGGTGCCTGCCCACCAAGCCTAAGAACACCCGTTTGATCTCCAGATCCCACATTTAGCCAGACGCAAAAAGTGATGCAAGTGCGCAATGCTGACCTTGCCCACAAGGGGGCACACATGTCTGGAGTTATTCACAGAAGCTGAGAGGCCACTGGAATGCCCATTCTCTCTCTGTCTTTTCCCCTCTCTGTCTCTCTCTCTCTCAAATAACAAAAAAAAAAAAAAAAAAAAAAAAAAAAAAAAGGACTGCCAGGTTGGGAAGGTGGCTCTGTTGATAAAATGCTCACTTTGCAAGCATGAGGACCTGACTTCAATCCCTAGAACCCACCTTAAAATAATAGCTGCGGGGGACTGAAAAGATGGTTCAGTGGTTAAAAGCACCTGCTTGCAAAGCCTGATGGCCTGGGTTCAATTCTTCCAGTGCCCACATAAAGCCAGGTGCAGAAAGTGATGTATGTATCTGGAGTCCACTTGCAGTGGCACCATGCCCTGGCATGGCTAGTCTCATCATTCATTCATTCATTCATTCATTCATTCATTCTCTCTGCAAATAAATTAAAACAACAACAACAGGGCTAGACAGATGGCTTAGCAGTTAAGGAACTTGCCTGCAAATCCTAACAACCCTGGTTTGAATCCCTAGTACCCACATAAAGCTGGATGCCCAATGTGGCACATGCAGCTGGAGTTTGTTTGCAGCCATTAGAAGCCCTGGTATGCCCATTCTTTCTCTCTCTGTGTCTCTCTTTTCTGGCTCCCTCTGCTTGCAAATAAATAAATAAAAACAATTATGAAAACAAAAAATCCAAACAACTGGGCACAGTCACGTGTGCTTGTAATCCTAGGGCAGGGAGATGGAGACAGGAAGAGCCCCGAGATCTGTAGCCAGCCAGTCTGGCTGACCTGACAAACTTCAAGTTATTAGAGACCTCATCTCAAGGAAAGGTAGATGGGGCCTGAAAGAAATGACATCTGAGGTTGCCCTCTGACTTCCACACACAAGCACACACACACGTGCATGGACACCTCACTCACAAACACATGTACCCATGCAAGCATACACATAAAAAATAAAAATGAAAAATTATGGACCACCACAGTCTCTTGTATTTTATATGAGCAAAGAGAGATAGAGACAGAGAGACAGAGATTGGGGAGGAAAAAGAGAAGGAGGAGGGGCTGGAGAGATGGCTTAGCAGTGGTTAAGGCACTTGCCTGCAAAGCCAAAGGACCCAGGTTTGACTTCCCAGAACCCACGTAAGCCAGGTGCACAAGGCGCATGCATCTGGAGTTCGTTTGCAGTGGCTGGAGGCCCTGGAGTGCCCATTCTCTCTCTCTCTCTCTCTCTACCTGCCTATCTCTGTATCTCTCTCTCTCTCTCTCTCAAATAAACAAATAAAAATAAAATATTTTTTTAAAAAAGAGAAGGAGGAAGAGGAAGAATACAGCAATGCACGGTGGCAGAAAGTGCACTGGGTAGCACATATCAAGGTGCTTGAGGCCACCAATTCTGCGGTCCTGCTGGGAGAATCACTGAGGCTTTCATTTTCTTCTCAAGTCAAATGAGAAGGTTGAATCAGATGTTGTACAAAGTCCCCTATGCTACCATCCTGAGTTGGATGCTAAGTCAAGTCTTATTCAAAATTCCCTCTGGGAGTTTCACTTGTTACCAGTTTGACTGATTCCTGAAGGAGTTATACCTGGACTTGGCCTGATTAGAATATTCACCATGCTATTCACACATCACCTCTCAAAGGAAATGCAGATGCCAGCAATCCTGCTCTCTTGTTCGAAAATACGAAGTGATGGAAGCTTAGAACATCTTGGCCGGTAGTCTCTGCACCTTCCCCTGCCCTGTGACTGATTGCTAGGCTCTTCTATATGTCACAGATGTTGACAAGTTGGGTTCTCAGAAATAGTTCCGAAGGGGAAAGGAATTGAATTATCCTGTTCCTCCCACACCACATATTTCTAAGAGCACATCTAAATGCCAAATCTTTTCAATGGATGTTAACAGAACGAACTGGCCCATTTTGCAGATAACACAGGCTGTGCCTCCTAGGAAAGACCCAAAATATACTCATGGCCAAACTGAACCTTCTATATATTCCAAGAAACTGAAAATGTGCTTCTTGTAATTTAAAATGTCACAGCTCTATGATGTATTAGTGACATTTCTGAAGACTGGAAAGGGAAAATCCTACTCCAGATGTTGAAAGGCTAGTATTTTAAGACTATTTCCATAGAGATAATATAGTACATATTTTATCCTATTCAGGACTTTTATGAACTCTTTAGTTTCCAGTTAGCTACAGATTACTTTCTTTTTTCTTTTGGCCATGTCCACCACGGAAGTAGCACATATATGTTGCTAAGTAAGCATTAAAGAATTATGGATTGTAGTTTCTGAAACACTCACAGCAAGCTTAAAAGCCCACTGCCTTATCATTTCCTCATTGGCCATTCATTTCCCACACTTCTTCCACACTTCTTAGGATCACTGCAGCAGATGTTGTCAGCATCCCGCCGGAACCCAGGGCGCTTACTTCCATAATTGGAAGCTTACTGGGAACGCCTGCAACTCTATAGAAGCCCTTGCTTCCTAACTGTAGAAGTAATGGAGAGTAAGTGCTGGGGGAACAGTGCGCCCCAGAGCAGTGCTCAACCAGGGAAGGAGAGAGTACGTGAAGAAACACCCCATTGCCACACCTTGATGCTGTACAGAACACGGTGGTGTGTTACACGCATTGGTAACTGACTTGATGACCAACTCTTTACTTCCTTTCTCGTCTTTTCCAGCATATTTCCCCAAACCTCTACTAGCATTTCTTGAGTGAAGCACGCAACCATAACGGGAGAAAGAAATCATCAGCGGTGAAAACAGTGGACACTGGAAACCTCAAGTTTGGCCAGACAGGCCAATGACCAAAAGGGTGCAATAGTGGCATGTCTGCTTTGGGGAAAACCAACTGGTCTCTAATTGGACGGAAGGCCTGCTGTATGGGAGAGAATACATGCCTGGTACTGAAAAACCTAGTCAAATGTCTATGGCAGGGGAGATCATGAGCCTTAGGGGTATAAAGCCTGCTCTTGTCTGGCTAAATGTATATATTATTCCCACCAAACTGCCCTGAAAGCACTACACTTAATGTTCATATTCACATATTAATGCTACTGTCACTTCTGGTTAGAGAAGCTTCTCTTTTCAGATGGTGATGACCACTGGGATGACCCAAAAGGCAACATAGTGCTGAGAAGAAGGGACGGACAAGTGTCCAGCACTGAAACATCTCTATCACACCCTCCAAGGCTCAGGGTCCATTGTGGAAGGGTACGACTCCTTACAATGCAACTGTCCAGACAGAAATTGGCCTCGGTATCGATGACCTCACAGTGCCTGCCAAGACCGCCACAAGACCCTCATAATAGAAGAAAAAGATGATGACATCAAAATAAAAGAGAGACTAATGGAGAGAGGGAGGGGATGTGATGGAGATTGGTGTTCTAAAGGGGAATGGGGCCAGGGAGGGAAATATCATGGTTTATTGTCTGTAAGTATAGAAGTTGTCAATTAAAAAAATAGAATTAAAAAAAATACGGCACTCAAAATCTTATCCTGGATCCGCCTTTTGGAAATTACAAACCAGCCTCCTAAATACTTCCTGGATCCACCAATGTCCTGAGATGGTGAGATACTGGAACTGAAAAGCATGCAGTAGACAACCCTAGACAATTAGCAGATGGACTTCAGCATCAAATGACAGACAAGCAGGTCTGAAGACCCCAGGATTATCTCTGAGAGTGAGAAAAGCCGTGTTAATAGTCTCAGGACACTTTTGAACTAAAACATGACTTGTAGCAAAAGCCTGTCCTGGGATTTGGATGGAAGAAAATAAACAGTCCATGGCAATATGCTGAGTATACACATGAGAACAAGAAATTAAGAGGATGATAGACCGTGAGGAGATGGCTTTATAAGGAAAGCTATTATTATAGTGAAAGAGAGATGAGAATATGTAGGAAAACTGAGTAGCAGCTAAGGGAACACACAGCCTCTTCAACTCCAAACTCTCAATAGCCAATATTTTGAGTGTATATATAACTCTTTATAATATCTTATAAAAATACATTTTTCATGGCACTGGGGCTTGACCCCCCATGGCCTCATGCATGCTAGACAAGTGCTCTAATCCTGAGCTACATCCCCTGCCCTGTCTTTTTAATTTTCTATAAACTTTTAATTTTGATACAAGGTTGAAGTTTCTCAGGCTGGCCACAAACTTGCTGTGAAGACCAGGAAGGCCTTGAACTTGGAGTCCTCCTAGCTGGTGTTAATAAACCTTCATTGCCAGCCCCCAAATACCTTTTAAGGGTTCTCTCTTCGGAACAACAACCACATGGAGTCCAGTACCCATGAACAACAGACAAGCTGTCTTCTCTAATATTCATGGTCATCTCATGGTCTCTGGCAAATGAACTCCAGACCCATGTGCCACCTTTTGCATCTGCTTTCTGAGAGTACTGGGGAATTGAACCTGAGCCCTTTGGCTTTGCTGGCAAGCGCCTTAATTGTTAAGCCATCTCTCCAGCTCTGGCTTTGTTTATATATATTTATATATATATTATAAATATATATATATTTATTTATTTACAAGCAGAGAGAGAGAGAATGGACACACCAAAGCCTCTTGCCACTGCAAACAAACTCTAAATGTATGTGCCCCTTTGTATACCTGGCTTTGTCTGGCTAAAAGGGAATCCAACCTGGGCTGGTAGGCTTTGCAAACAAGTGCTTATAACCACCAAGCCAGCTCCCCAGCTCTTACTTCATTCTTCATCTCCTATTATAATTTGGAGAGTCCTGTCTCCACTTTGACAATTACAGCTGCTGCGGTTAGTGGGTAAGCCTAGAGTAAAATAGGTACAACAGAACTTTTCAAAACAAGGTAACGGTCTATTTAACAACTTATTTCTGAGCTCAGATTTGTTTTAAGTGAAATTGTAGAAGATCAAGTGTGCCTCAAAACAGATTATGATGCAATCTAAATATTATTCCATGTGTGTTGGTACTCATTTGTCCAAGCTTCCACATTCCTTTGATGTGGGATCTGAGGGCTTGATGTGTTGACATTAGTCTATCATTTATCAATGAATAATAATAACAACATTTCCATAGGAAACTGATCTTCTTAATTACACACGATTACATTTGTAATTTATTTTATTCCTCTAAAGTTTCAAGTGGAGGGTACTGCAAATTGAAGACAAATAAATTTTTGATTTTAGTCTTGATTTTGCTGTGATTAAAGAAAAGACTGAGCTCATGTTGAAGGTTAAAATCTGGATGATGAGACACTCTGAGATTTAGATCACACACAGGTCTCGAGGGTTGGGGTGTGCTAGGCAGAATGATGGCCTTGTCTCCAAACCTGCATGCTACTTCATATCAAAAGAGGGACTTGTCAGATGTCATTCATTTTTTTTTAATTTGAGAGAGAGAGAGAGAGAGAGAGAGAGAGAGAGAACTCTCAGTCACTGTGAATGAACTCCAAATGTGTCGCCTCCTTGTGGGCAAGTGTGGCATTGCGTGCTTGTGTCACTTTTGTGTCTGGCTAAATGTGGTACCTGGAGATTCAAATGGGCATTCTTAGGCTTCTCAATCAGGTGCCTTAATCGCTAAGCCATCTCTCCAACCCTGTCATTCACTTTTTAATGACTATATGTAATTGAGTCAAAGCTCTTGAGAAGGGGAGCTAGTTTTCAAATCAACCATATGGACCCAGTATATCACAAAGGTCATTGTAGGAGGAGCAAGAGGTCAAAGTCAGCAAAGGTGGACACAGGGTGACCAAAGTCAAAATGACACTTCTTGGAGTGACAACAATCACAGGAAGGGGCTCTGAGGTCCAATGCACATGACCCAGAAAAGCTGGGAAAGAAAAGGAAATGGACTCTCCCCAAAGTCCTCAGAAGGAAGCAGCTCTGACTCCATCTTGACTATCTTGGTGAGACTGGTTGAGACTGATGTTGGCCTTCTGACCCCAGAGCTCTGAAAGGATGTTCCAGCAGGAACAGGAGTTGGATACCCTGAAGATATGTCAGTATTATTGCTGCTCCGTCTACCAAGCAGCTCAACCCCATGCTGGCCACTTTTCTTCACTCAGCGTCAGGGCAGCAGGATGGAAGCAGAAGATCAGATGTCCCCGAAGTTGTAATCATGGGTCTGTCACTTCCTGTTCACAGCTTAAGGAAAGTGACTTCACCTCGCGGGAACTGTAATTGCCTCATGGATAAAGCAGTGGTTGTTTATATTTTATATCCAATAGAATCACCCCCCCCCAGTGCTACAGCAATAAGCCATGCATATGTAGCAAAAGTATCTGTATGTTGTGGTTGATGTTTAAATGAGATAATGTGAATAACGTGTCTGTGCATGGTGCTTATTATACAACAGGTGCTCACTGGAGGTCAGTCTTTGCTTCATCTCAACCCTGTACACTGGGGTTGTATACTATGCAAGTAACCTTCTTTTTTTAAAAATTTTATTTATTTATTTATTTATTTATTTATTTATTTATTTGAGAGAGAGAAAGAGAGAGAGAGAGAGAGAGAGAGAGAGAGAGAATGGGCATGCCAGGGCCTCTAGCCACTGCAAACAAACTCCAGATGCATGCACCCCCTTGTGTATTTGGCTTAGGTGGGTCCTAGGGAATCGAGCCTAGGTCCTTTGGCTTTGCAGGCAAGTGCCTTCATCACTAAGCCATTTCTCCAGCCCTTTGAATATATATATTTTAAATTTCATTTATTTATTTGCAAGGAACTTTCTAAAGTGCATAGCATAGGTCCAAAAATCCATTTTGCCTGCCTCACATGGGATCCCACCAAAATGTCTTAGGAGGGTTTGTGAGATGTTTTCTGTTGGGACAACTTTATTTATTTATTCATTGATTTGTTCATTAGCTTTTTTTTTTTTTTTTTTTCTGTGCTAGAATTGAACTCGGGGCCCTGTGTGTGCTAGCCAGGCACTCGACAGCCTTGTCCCTTAACAGCTTCATTAAGGCATATTCTACGTACATTAAGTGTCTAAGTCTCTGGAATTCCATGAACTTGGAGGTAGTTACAGAGCCTTGGTCCATGTATTACAGTCACCACCGCAGAAATCTACCTTTTGAACATCCCTCCAACAAACCTGCTCACAATTTACCATTTCTCCTTCTTTGTTCCTGCTCCAGCCCTAATCTATGGCGGCCACTAACCCATGTTCTGTCTCTACAGGGCCACCTTTTGGACAGTTCACATCATGTACTAAACTATGCAGAGTTTTGTCGGGGCCGCATTCACCTTGCCCTGGCTTACCTTCCCGATTTCCCACCCCGACTCCCATCTGGCAGCAACATGAGATTGGTTTTAGTTCTCTTGGTTTTCATGAGCTACACTCCTCTAGCTCCAGCCTGTACCTGTGTGTGCCACTTTGTCTGGGAAAAGCTCTACATCCCACAGACCTCAAACCAGAGTCTTCCACCCTCCCTCCCCCAGCTGTCATCATTGGGTTCCTTTGCAATGTGTGTTTGTAGCCACTTATGCTACAATCCATCGTGTTATGTTGCAATCGACAGTCTGTATTTCCCGTGAGCCCCAAGAACACAGGGCCTGTATCTAGCTTGTTGGTTTCTGTGTTCTCTCCACCTTGAATGGAGCTCAGTATCCCAGGTATTTATTGATAGAAAGGATGAAAACTATTTCCAATTTAAACAAGTTTCTCTTTGGTAAATTCAGAGAAGCTAATCTTAAACTCAAGCTTAAGTGGATAATTTAATTAGGGCTATTGTTGACAATTTGTTAGAGAAGCCAATCAATTTAGATATGCCTTATATACTATTTGATTTTCCCCAACCAACTTTTGGGCAAAAAACATGGCTAAATAATTCACAGAGCAATTATTCCAGTTAAATGTGGGCAACATCTCCACTGAGGTAGAACAAAGAAGCTGCTTCGTTCCTAGGTCTCTACTGACTGGTGTTTTAGCCTTTGTGCAAAAGATTTCTAGTAAAGTCCTGGATGTGGTGGCACATGTCTGTAATCCAGCACTCAAGAGCTGGAGGCTGGGTCAGAAGTGCACAGCTACCCTCAGCTCACTCCATAGAGTTAGTGGCCAGCCTGGGCTACAGGAGATCCTGCCTCAAAAAAGAAAGAAAGAAAGAAAGAGAGAAAGAAAGAAAGAAAGAAAAGAAAGGAAAAGAGAAAGAAAGAGAGAGAGAGAGAGAGAAAAGAAAAGACAAAAAGGAAAGAAAGGAAGGAGGAGAGAAGGAAGGAAAATTTAGAGCTTGAAGATGAAATTAAGCAGGGCATGGCTCAGTGGCAGAGCACCAGCCTTCTGTGCACAGGACCTGGGCTCAATCCCCAGCACCACAAAAACAAAATCCAAGATGAATATTAAAGATTTTCAATCCAGATATAACTAATAAATCAGTGGGTCTGTTTGTACTTCATAGAACGAACCCTTGGGGCTTTACCTGCAGGCTCCAGAACAGAATTGCCTGATAGGAATATCGTATTAATGGGCTGAAGAGAGATAGCGCAGTCTGTAAAAAGCTTGCCTTGCAAGCCTGCGTTCCATGCCCAGAATCCACATAAGAAATCCTGATGTGGCATTGGTGCTTGTAACCCTGGCACTGGAGGCAGAGGCAGGCTACGCAGATGAGAACTGACTAGAGGACCTGCCTTAATGACAGGCTTGTCTCATTGCTGGTGTGGTAAAATTAATTTGGTATGTTTCTTTCTTTTTTCTCCTTCCTCTCTTCCCTCCCTCCCTTCCTTCTGTCCTTCTTTCTTTTCTCTCTTTCTTCTGAGACAAGATCTTGCTACCCAGCCTCTACTTCAGTTACCCAAGGAGTGCTGGGATTACAGGTGTATGTCACCACACCTGGTTAGACCCCCTCCTCTCTCCGTTCTCTTTCTTCCCCTTTCCTGCCTCCCTTTCTGTACTCTGTGTTGAGGATGGAACCCAGGGACTTGTGCGTGGCAGCCCCATCGCTGGCTCAGCTGCTTCCCTAACTCAAGTCTTTAGATTCTTCAGAGTCCCGTGTACCCGGCTCTTCACATTATTGGCTACCTGGCTGGGGTGCTTGTGGACATTCCTGACTGACTTTTAGGTTCTGGAGATGACCTTCTGCTTCTTATTTTATTTTTCTTTTTTAATATTTTATTTATTTATTTATTTGAGAGAGAGAGAGAGAGAATTAAGCATCCCTGGATGTTCGTGTATGCAGGGAACATTAAAGCAATTCCCTAAGAATACCCAGGGATGACTGAGGACAGAAGAGAGCCCAGACAGGGATGACAAGCAAAAAGGCCAAGAAGGGGGTCCCAGGCTGTGGGACTGGAATGAGTAGAGATGGAGTCAGAGAAGAAATTAACAAGAGGGATTCGGAGTCATTTCCTCCAGTTCTGGTTTGTGCTGCTCAATCCTAGTACATGAGACTTAACTGGAGTCTCAAATAGTGTCTTGCAATAAAGAACAACAACAACAACAAACCCTGTTTTCATGACCTCCTTGGCCATATCTGTTCTATTGGTGATCATTCTACTACTGACCATCCCTATACACAGCCCACTTCTGCAGAAAATAATGAAGAATACTTTTGCAATGATTGCTTTTGTCAGCCTTTGGTTTATTCACATGAACCACCTATAGCAAAAGTATGGAAAAGGTACATGCAAAAATCTTTAATTCTTTAAGCCTGTCATCATACCACTGGGAAAACAGGGCAATTGGCAGATTCTAAAGTCATAATGTACATTTAAAATTCTTTTGGTGATTCAAATGTAAAGAACTTGGTGCAGTTTGGAGATGAATTGAGCGAGCAATTCGTCTGGAGGTGAACTGAGTGAATGAATATTTGTTTGTCAGAACAAACAGATTCATTCTTTACTGTACTACACTATCTTTCATTATCAGACATAAGGCATGACGTTAAGATATAACTGCTACTGTTGGCCAGGTATTGTGAGAAAGAGAAGTTTAGTCTCAATTAAGTTAAAACTGAAATAATTACATTTGACAGACATTTTCTAGTACTTAAAGTGCATAACGTTTACTAACAGAGCACACACTCAGCTTCTCAGGTGTGCACTTTGTATGTGCACATCCAAGAATACTCATCATGCCGCAGTTATGAGCAGAATATGTTCCACATGAGAAATATTACATTTATTTTATGATGGAGTCAAGTGGATCATTAAATCTGCTTTTAACGTTAAAATTTTTTAAAAAATATTTTATTTATCTGAGAGAGAGATAGAAGAGAGGCAGACAGAAAGAATGGGTGCTCCATGACCTCCAGCCACTGCAACTCCAGATGGATATGCCACCTTGTGCATCTGGCTTATGTAAGTACTAGGGGAATCGAACCTGAGTCCTTACTCTTTATAAGCAAGTGCTTTAACTGCTAAGCCATCTCTCCAGCCCTGCTTTTAACATTTTTATTTATTTATTTTTAGAGAGAGAGAGAGAGAGAGAGAGAGAGAGAGAGAGAGAGAGAGAATTGGTGTACCAGGGTCTCAACCACTGCAATCGAACTCCAGATGCTTACACCATCTAGTGGGCATGTGCAACCTTGTACTTGCCTCACCTTTGTGCATCTGGCTTACATGGGATCTGGAGAGTCAAACATGGGTCCTTAGGCTTTGCAAGAAAGTGCCTTAACCACTAAGTCATCTCTCCAGCCTGTTTTTAAGATTTTTAAGACAAAATTTTCTTTTGGTATTTTCAGTGCAGAATTGTAGTTTAAAATATGTATCTAAAATGGGTGTGATGGTGCGTGCCTTTAATACCAGAACTTGGGAGGCAGAGGTAGGAGGAGCTCTGTGAGTCTGAGGCCAGCCTGAGACTACATAGTAAATTCCAGGTCAGTCTGGGCTAGAGTGAGACCCTACCTTGAAAAAACAAAAACAAAAACAAAAAAACTAAGTACTTGAGCATGTTAAATATTTAACATGTTATATATTTAAATATTTTAAAATATATATTCTTTCTTTCTTTCTTTCTTTCTTTCTTTCTTTCTTTCTTTCTTTCTCTCTCTCTCTCTCTCTCTCTCCCTTTCTTTCTTTCTTTCTTTCTTTCTTTCTTTCTTTCTTTCTTTCTTTCTTTCTTTCTTTCTTTCTTTCTTTCTTTCTTTCTTTCTTTCTTTCTTGATGTGGGAGAGAGAATAGGCATGCCAGGGCCTCTAGGCACTGGAAACAAACTCCAGATGCATGCACTACCTATTGTATCTGGCTTACATTGGACCTGGATCCTTGGGCTTCCCAGGCAAGCCCCTTAACCACTAAGCAATCTCTCAATCCTACTTAAATGATTTTTGAGGATCAAAGTTCATTCTGCCCATTGTTATCCATGCGCTGCACCTCTTTGCATATGTAGAAGATCCTCTGTAACAAGGAGAATAAAAAGTCTCTGAATGTTTTGCATCACATTGGGATCTGAAGCATTTGTCTCTTTTATCAGCAGCATAGAAACCATTAATTAAGGCTCTTATCAGAGAAGACTACTGCCCATTCCCTGAAATCTTACACTCACCAAGTGAGACTTGATTTGGGGAGAGATGGCCTAAAACTAAGAACTCTCAGAAGTTCTTCTCCATGCCAGCTCTACATTAGAATGACTTGGGGATACTTAACAACAACAACAGCAGCAGCAACAACAGAAAACATACCTCCTGTGCCCAATACCCTCCCCAAACATTTGATTTAGAACCTTTGAATGGGTTTGTGGCATCAGGAGCCAATCTTCTAGAGCCCTGTTTCCTGAAATATGGCTCAGTGACCATCACTGTAGCATCACCTGAAAGACTGTGAGATGGGATGCTCTAAGCCCACTCCAGATCTGAGGGATCAGAGCCATCATATTAAGGAGACGCCTCAGGAAAATCGAATTCAGTGGGAAGGTTGAGAAGTGCTTGTTGGGTTTAGAAGGTCTTATAGACTTCGCTTTTATTACTGAACCATCAAGGGGAAGCAAACCAGCAGAACTACACGCTGAAACACTTCCACTGGACTCTACTCAGTGTACACTTCACTGACTGTGATCAATTGGAAGCACAGCAGCAGAACTCCATGCTGAAATACTCACTGGGCTCTACTCAGTGTACACTTCACTGTCTGTGATCAAGGGGAAGCACAGCAGCAGAACTCCATGCTGAAACAGTCACTGCACTCTACTCAGTGTACACTTCACTATCTGTGATCAAGGGGAAGCACAGCAGCAGAACTCCATGCTGAAACACTCACTGCACTCTACTCAGTGTACACTTCACTGTCTGTGATCAAGGGGAAGCACACCAGCAGAACTCCATGCTGAAACACTTCCACTGCACTCTACTCAGTGTACACTTCACTGTCTGTGATCAAAGGGAAGCACAGCAGCAGAACTCCATGCTGAAACACTCACTGCACTCTACTCAGTGTACACTTCACTGTCTGTGATCAAGGGGAAGCACACCAGCAGAACTCCATGCTGAAACACTTCCACTGCACTCTACTCAGTGTACACTTCACTGTCTGTGATCAAGGGGAAGCACAGCAGCAGAACTCCATGCTGAAACACTCACTGCACTCTACTCAGTGTACACTTCACTGTCTGTGATCAAGGGGAAGCACACCAGCAGAACTCCATGCTGAAACACTCCCTGCACTCTACTCAGTGTACACTTCACTGTCTGTGATCAAGGGGAAGCACACCAGCAGAACTCCACGCTGAAACACTATCACTGCACTCTACTCAGTGTACACTTCACTGTCTGTGATCAAGGGGAAGCACAGCAGCAGAACTCCATGCTGAAACACTTCCACTGGACTCTACTCAGTGTACACTTCACTGTCTGTGATCAAGGGGAAGCGCACCAGAAGAACTCCATGCTGAAACACTTCCACTGCACTCTACTCAGTGTACACTTCACTGTCTGTGATCAAGGGGAAGCACAGCAGCAGAACTCCATGCTGAAACACTCACTGGACTCTACTCTGTGTACACTTCACTGTCTGTGATCAAGGGGAAGCACACCAGCAGAACTCCATGCTGAAACACTCACTGGACTCTACTCAGTGTACACTTCACTGTCTGTGATCAAGGGGAAGCACAGCAGCAGAACTCCATGCTGAAACATTCACTGGACTCTACTCAGTGTACACTTCACTGTCTGTGATCAAGGGGAAGCACACCAGCAGAACTCCATGCTGAAACACTTCCACTGCACTCTACTCAGTGTACACTTCACTGTCTGTGATCAAGGGGAAGCACAGCAGAAGAACTCCATGCTGAAACACTCACTGCACTCTACTCAGTGTATACTTCACTGTCTGTGATCAAGGGGAAGCACAGCAGCAGAACTCCATGCTGAAACACTCACTGGACTCTACTCAGTGTACACTTCACTGTCTGTGATCAAGGGGAAGCACAGCAGCAGAACTCCATGCTGAAACACTCACTGGACTCTACTCTGTGTACACTTCACTGTCTGTGATCAAGGGGAAGCACAGCAGCAGAACTCCATGCTGAAACACTCACTGCACTCTACTCAGTGTACACTTCACTGTCTGTGACTTGCCTAAGGAGGAGGGGTGGATATGGGGCTAGTCATTTTTCTCAGCGACTTTATTTCATTAAGAATATTTTCATTTGACTTATTTTTTATCCTCTTATATGTTTATTAGTCCTCCCTCCACCTTTCCTTTACTCAATCTCTTCCCCTGACTTCACTTAGACTTTTTCACCCTATTAATCTGTTCTTCTATTTACATATATGCAATACCATCCTATAAGTCCCCCCCCACTCTACTTTTCTGGACAGTGGAACACTCAGAAGCAATAGATTGTTACTAGAAAATTGTCATTGCCAGGGATGGGATACTTCCAGTGAGTTGCTGGTCAGGAAGGTCAAAGTTACCCCCAAAACTTTATAGGCCATTGCTGAGGCTCTTGGTTTCCCACCAGGAATAGATGGTAAGACCCTATTGCTGAAGACTCCACATACTTGGGCAGCAAGGTCACTGAGAAAGCCTGCTGGAGCTGAGCTGAAACCCTCCTCCATGTAGACCAGCTGACAGAAAGTTGGAAAAAGCTACACTGCATGCAGGTCAATGGGAGAGAGAAAACACCAGTGAAGGTACTCAACAGTGAACACTGCAATCCTTAAATTTGGCCAGCCAGGCCAAATGAGTCAACAGGTGCAATAGTGGCATGTCTGTTATGGGGGACACCAACTGCTCTCTAATTGGACTGGAGGCCTGCTCCACAGGAGGGAATACATCCCTGATACTGAAAACGTACAACAAGGGTAGTCATGAGCCCTAGGGGTGTAATGTCTGCTGGTGTCTCACTCAGTGTATATACTATGCTCACCAAACTGCCCAGTAAGACTTCTCTTAATGTCCACACCCATATATTAATGCTACTCTCACTTGTGGTTAGAGAAGCTTCTCTTTTCAGATGGTGGCAATCTTGGGATGACTCAGAAGGCACCATGGTGCTGAGAAGAAGTGGCAGAGGAGTGCTCAGCACTGAACTGTCTCAAACCTACCTTCCAAGGCTCAGGGTACATTGCAGAAGAGGGGACAGAAAGAATGTAAGAGCCAAAGGAAGGGTATGACTCCTTACAACGTGTTTCTCCAGACACAAAATGGCCTGGATATCAATGACCTCACAGTGCCTGACACTACCTACATAAGACCATCATAATAGGAGGAAAAGATCATGACATCAAACTGAAAAGAGAGACTGATTGACAGGGGGAGGGGATATGATGGAGAGTGGAGTTTCAAAGGGGAAATGGGGGGAGGGAGGGAAGTACCATGGAATATTGTCTACAATTAAGGAAGTTGTCAATTAAAAAAAAATTAACCAAACAAAAAAGAACATTTCCACTCATATACCCAGTATTCCTCACACAAGCATCCACACACTGAAAGTCTTTTTATGTTTTTTGAAGGAATAAGTTCATGCCACCTGAGAAATGAAGTTACTCCTTCACTCAGACAGAAAGCAGGATGGTTCGATTCCCCAGCATCCATATAAGCCAGATGCACAAGGTGGTGCGTGCATCTGGACTTCATTTGCACGGGCTACAGGCCCTGGTGCACCCATTCTCTTTTTCTCTCTCTCAAATAATAAATAAAAATATTTGTTTAAAAATTGTTTTTGACACAGGGTTTTATGTAGCCCAGACTGATCTCAAATTCAGTGTAAAGCCTAGGTTGACTCTGAACTTCTGACCCTCCAGTCTCTACTCCTGGCATATGTGGTGCTGGGGACTGAACCCAGGGCTTTATGGATGTTAGCAGTCTACCAACTGAGCTTCTTATTATTAACATTGTGGCTGCAGCTGGAAAAGTTATCACCTGCAGTGTCATTTAGCAAAATGCTATGTGGTGAAAGAGGTCAGAGAATTCTCGAAAAAGCATGACTTTGAGCGGGAATCATGGAGGTCAGCAGTCATCTTTCTTGTTCTTCAGGTTTCTGTCTTCATGCAGGCTTTTTGTGAAGGCAGTCACCCGGCTCAGACTTCCTGTCAGGATTAGTCAGGGGCCTTTGCTAGCTCTGGAAACCTCAGGATCCAGGGCTTCTGCCCCAGAACTGAATCCAGAACCTCTATTCCTGTCTGTATGTTCTTGGAAGAGCAGGGCTTCCTGTTTTCAAGATAATTTTTTAAAAAGGCTCATAAAGCCTTTCTTGGCCACAACTAGTCCTTGCAAGGCAATATTTGGATGATTGAACTATAAATGAATCAGAAACATATGGAGCGAATTTCCCTTGGGTTTGGCAAAGCAACTTTGGACTCAGTTCTGTCCAGGGTATTTGAAAGATGGTTTCCAGTGTTTATTGGATCAAAGAAGGCTTTACTTTTCCCAGTTCCCTTTTAGGCTATGGCAGTGTGAGAAGACAGAGACTCCAGAGCCTTTGTTCTGACGTTACCAGACCTCTACACGAACGCAGGCCCTGTTCACCCAACAGCTACAGTCCACTGAGTATTTGCAGCTGCACAGCTCTCTTCTCTCTCTCTCTCTTTCTCTCTCTTCTTTCTCTCTCTTCTCTCTGTCTTTCACTCTCTTCTCTCTCTTCCTCTCTCTCGTCTCTCTCTTCTCTCTCTCTCCTCTCTTCTCCTTCTCTTTGTTTCTCTCTCTTCTCTCTCCTCTCTCTTTCTCTCTCTCTTCTCTCTCTTTCCTCTCTCTTCTCTCTCTCTTTTCTCTCTCATCTCTCTCTTCTCTCTCTTTTCTCTCTCTCCTCTCTCTTTCTCTCTTCTCTCTCTTTCCTCTCTCTTCTCTCTCTCATCTCTCTCTTCTCTCTCTTTCTCTCTCTCTCTTCTACAGTCCACTGAGTATTTGCAGTTGCACACAGCTCTCTTTTTTCTCTCTCTCTTCTCTCTCTCTTTTCTCTCTCTTCTCTCTCTTTCTCTCTCTCTTTCTTCTACAGTCCACTGAGTATTTGCAGCTGCACACAGCTCTCTTTTCTCTCTCTCTCTTCTCTCTCTCTGCTTTAGTATGGGTCAAGAGGTTTCTTTTCCAATTCACAAATGAAGGACTTTCAGGTGGGTTGTTTAAAAGAATTGAGGCTCCCTTTGGGTGAGCTCTTCCATTCTCCCTCCAAAGATTCAAGTTTGACGTTCTTCCTGAAACTCCTGGCATTGGACTCTGTGGAGAGGCATTTGATGAGTGCCATGGCTCTGGAAATAGTGCTTCCATGGGCTCAGCAAGAGTAACCACCTCTTGGATGTCTCGGAGGGGCATTTTAGAAAGAAAGAAGGACCCAAGGTTCCAATTTGAGGCTTCCTACTCCATTGTGTACTGTTAACAAGCTTTTGCATGTAATACACAGCTCTGAAGCTTTTCCATGAAATGTCCTCCATATTATTTGGAAAATTTTTATCACAGGCACTACTATCAAGAGTGCTATGGGACTAACCTAAGTGTTGAGGAATAGTTTACTTTTTATTACTTCTCGAACTTAGGCAAATAAGGCTCAGGAATACAGATTTGAGACACTTACAGACACTGCAAGGCTTTTGAAAGTTTCAGAGATCACTAATGTCCAAGATGAAATGCAAAATGAGAACTATGAATTTTTAATGCCAGTTTTTTCAAATATAATAGACAAATAGTACAACCACGATTCCCTCTATTAATGACATTTCTGTGAATCAAATGCAGCTCTAATAATGTGAAATTCAAGAATGCCTGTGAGAATACTTCTTAGAAACATGTATTATATTCTAGGAAACATGGAAATATTCACCTGTGTTGTTAACAAAATAAAATATGACCAGCATATCCAACTTCTACAGATACAAATAACTTTACCCATTCCTTTGTCATTAAGAAGATGGAACTGGGTAGGTGGCTTCCTGGGTAAAGGGCTTGCCATGTGAGTATGAGAGCCTGAGAGGGTTGGTTGACCCTGAGTATGATTCCCAGCACCCATGGAAACAGCTGGCTGCAGCCACACATGCCTGTAATCCCAGTCCTTTGGGGGGAGAGGAGACCAGAGATTCATTAAGGCTCACTGGTCAGCCAGCCTGAAGAAAACCACAGAAGTTCTGGGTTCAATGAGAGATTTCATCTCAAGGAAACACACAGATGAGTGACAAAGGAGGACCCCTGACACTGTGGCCTTCACATGTGTATGGGGCATGCGCATCTGCACACACATGTATACACCATGTGCACACACACACACCATGCTACACATATGACACACATGCAAAGAACTGAGAAGGAGGCGGAAGGAGAAGGAGGAAAAACATCTAAAGGCTGAAAGAACAAAATTCCTTTGAGAGAGAGGAATTTGAACAAAAATGGGCGGGAAAATATGTATGCAGTGGATGGAAAACATTGGGAACTGTACACCCAAAGCAAGGAACTAGGAAACCACGTGGAAGGGCCGTCACTCACATTTATGCTTGTCTTCCTCCAGGATCTGTGTGTCTAAAACTTCTCTCTGTGACTACAAGCTTCCTGGTCAGAAGGCACAACTTTGTGTTCCCTGATCTGTGGTTATCAGCAGGGCATGAGTGACCAACTCACTTACTTTTCTGAACCTCAATCTCTCACTTGTAAAATGAGAATTATAATCCCAGTCTTGGATGTTCCTGTGAGGTCATTTCATGGGAACCTTCCAATAGCACCTGGAATCTAGAAGGTATTTCTCTGTGGATTCTCACGACTCACAGAAGTTCTGTTCTAGAGAGTCGCTGTGAACGATGAATGGGTGAATATTGAGCCATTGCTACTATGGCAATGCAGGCCCAAGTTTATGTAAGCAGCTTTTTCTCGAGCCCATCAATACAAGTATGGTTATTGAGACGTGCATTGTTGATTTGTTAACACTGAACTCATGGTCACAGCCAACAGTACTGTAATTCATGCCTTGAACAGTGCTTAGTAAACACGTGTGTGTGCACCATGAGTCACATCACTACATAGTGGCCTAACTCTTCAGCACTGTATCACTTGGAGCCATTTTAAGCGTCATCATCACCAACAAAAATAATAAATAAATAAATGTGACATTAAAAATGCACAGCCAAAAAAAAAGACATTTATTTACAGGATGAAAGCTCAAACAGAAAAGCACAGTGTCACCATATGCCACTTCAGCTTGGATTTTTCACTGCCCAGCTCAGGCCCATGAATGACTGTGAAAGTGCCTCAAAAATTGATTTGGGTTTACAAAGGGTGCATGCTAATGACGAGCTGAATTTTGCAACAGATAGACTGTGGAGAATAAGGATAAACTGTGTTGGTTCGCTGTGCATGTTAAAACAGACAATCCGAGCCTCTGCTAGGCAAGTCAACAAGGGGAATCCATCACTTACTGTCATTAAGGGTCACTGCAATAGCATTGTCCCTGCCAATCACCGTCTCTCTCCATTCACACCATCCTAGATGTAGGTTTCAGATCTCCCCATGTCATTTCTGGACTTGGCATTGAAATGCTTCCCAGTATAACTAACAATACAGTGCTATCTTTCTACCCTCCCTGACCCCAACAGAATTGGCCTGGTCACCTTGCCTCATGTACATACCAACAAGCCTTCTAGGAATTTTCTTTCTACGCCCTCTTTCTCCCTTGCTGGGATAACCCCCTTCCTTCCAGCTCTTCTCTTCTTTGCTGCTCCTTCTCCCTATATGGAAATATAACGCCTCAGCCCGCAAGATGTTCAGTTGAAAACAACCCTGAAGCCTTTTCTAGCTGGAATTAATATCTCCCTCTTCTGTACCTTAATAACCATATTTTTCTGTTCTCATGGAAGCTGTCATTTTCTACATTTTGTTAAAAAGTCTGAAGCACATGTTTTATTTTTTTGAAAAGGTATGGGTTGGTCTGATTCATCTTTTACACACTGCAAAGCTCTTAGCACAGGCCTGTGTTCTTAGTACAACAGACGATAAATGCTTGCTATTGAAACACAGCAACAAGGTCCCCACAAGGTGGTGAGCTTTTGTTTTGTTGAAAAAGACATGATATTTATCAAAACACAGATTTGAAAAAAACCTATATATGAACAAATCAACCTTAAAAAAATTCTAATCTATAATGAAAGCCAAAGAAAGCCCCCACTTTTTAAAAATACAGTAACTTGTTCCTCAGTGTGTGTCCTTATCATTTCCAGCCTGAGGTCCCTTTTTTGAGCAAGTCATGAGCGTTGGAACCAGGGTTAAATCATTCAGACAGTGGCCTATTCTGAATCACATCACAGTTTTCTTCAACAGCCTCATTCTAATGACCTAAACAGCAGCACTTGACACTTGGAGAGGATGTTGCTTCCAAATAGCTCGAAGCGTAGGCAAACTAACATACAGCAATAGCACATTATCTGCCTTGCCGTGGCAGAGAGGCCTGGTGCAAGGTCAAGTCTGTGTACTTCTGATTCAGTGGGTCCCTGTCTGTGCTGGGTGCCAGAAGATCACTCAGGAGGCATGATTTTCACACCCAAGGAAATGATCTTTTCCTCTAGGGTCTATGAGGGGTACCTTATACACAGATTTTAGGCAAGTGCTCTACCTCTAAGCTATATCCCCAGCCAGAGTGCCTTGTTTTGTTTTGTTTTGTTTTGTTTGAGGTAGGGTCTTGTTCTAGCCCTGGCTGACCTGGAGTTCACTATGTAGCCTCAGGGTGTCTTGAACTCACGGTGATTCTCCTACCTCTGCCTCCAGAGTGCTGGGATTAAAGGTGTGCACCACCATGCCTGGCTAGCATGCTCTTTTTAATTAAAAAAGAACGTGGGGGCTGGAAAGATGGCTTAGCAGTTAAGGCACTTGCCTGTGAAGCCTAAGAACTCATGTTCAAATCTCCAGGTCCCATGTAAACCTGCTGCACATGTGCACAAGGGGGCACATGTGTCTGGAGTTTGTTTGCAGTGGTTGAAGACCCTGGCATGCCCATTCTTTCTCTCAAATAAATTAGAATAAAAAGAACATGGTAGGACATTTCACGAGTCATTAAATATGTTCTCCTTTGTTACTTTTAATATAATTTTCTTTGTCACTACTGTTGATAGTGAAAGAAAATCAAAATGCATGTCTTGCTTGCATGAGTCCCTTTACTTGGCATTTTTCTGACTGGCTATGATATCCACATTGCCACTTGAGAACCCTGAGTGTGCAAATGGTCCTGCTAAGGGTCCAGATGCCTCTTCATGCTGGTGGGAGGAATAAAGAAGTGCAAAGACTCTCACCCTCAGCTTCAAGTACCTGTGAACCACCTGCTCCTTCTGTCCCCATGTTTGTCGTTTTGACTCTGCACATTTAGAGCAGATGTCAATCCCCATATGCTCACTATGATGGTTGAGGACATCTGGGCCATGACATGAACGTTTTATCACCCTGCCTGAAGTCAACGAGATGAAATTTAGAAAAGAAGCCACTTGTAAATATCCTGGCAGATCATCTTCCTCTCTTCTCCCAAGTTCTGTCTCTGCAGCACTGTGTGTGCATGTTTCACGCAGCACTGCACTCGCTGTTGCTGTGAATGCAGAATGGGAACAGGGAGGACCAAAGAGATGGCAGTGAGCGTACATGGTCACGCAGAGCATGGTGGAGACTCTAATAATGACATCCATCTTTTACTTCCTTTAAGAGACAGAACACCAAAAGGAAGTAGGAAATTGTCCAGAAAAGTGTCATCATCCTTCTGACCTCAAAAGCTATGTCAGATCCATTGTCCTGGAATAGCTGTCATTGCTGACACACACCATTGCTAAAGACACCCTCTTAATGCTTTGACAGAGCTCATGGGATTCAGTAAACCAAGGTCCTCACTTTCTCTCTTCATGGAAACGTCTCAGGAAGTCAAGCTTCTCCTGAAGCTTAACCCAGGCTAGCTCATCCATGGATGAGCTCATAGAGTTTGGAGGTACCATTTTCTTTTGTAAAAATAATAGGTTCCTGCGTTCATTAACTTCTTGCTACTGTGACAAAGATCAGCTTAAGAGAGAAAAGGTTTACTTCAGGGTACAGTTTCAGAGGGTAGCGTTCATCGTGGCAAGGAAAGCATTACAAGAGTAGGAAGAGGACATCGTATTGTCACATGAGCAGGGAGAACATAGAGGGGGATGAATGCAGCTGCTCAGCTCTCTCCTTTCCTATGTAGTTCAGGACCCAGCCTATGGAACGCTGCCACCTATGGTTAAGGTGTGTCTACTCACCTTAATTAACCTCATCATGACACTCCCTCATAGACCTGCACAGAGGCTTACCTAATCAATATAATCCCTCACAGGTGATTCTAGATGCTGTCAATTGTTATTATATTAATTCCTTAAAAATAATTTCCTTAACTTGATAGCTGCTAGGACTGAATTAGGATGTCTAAAATTTGTATGATGAAGCTCTGACTCCAGTATCGCTGAACATAACTCTGTTTGGAAACCAGGCATTTAAAAAAGCAATTATGGAGAAATAATGCCTAGGGGAGGCTTTATCAAATGGTGTCCCTATAAGAAGAGATTAGGGTGTAAGCATGTGAAGACACAATGGGAAGACAGCTATCTGCATCCCAAGAAGAGAGGCCTCAGGAGAAGGCAACCTTGGGAACACTTTTATCTTGGACTTCACAGATGGCAGAATTATGAAGGAATAAATTCCTTTAAAGCTACCTAGTCAGTGGTATTTTGTTATAGAACCCTAGCAAATGAACATAATACCCATTGGTTACTTGTTAGCTAAAGTAAGATTATATAAAATGATTTTCTTCTTTATAATTGGTAAGAAAATGTGGGTTTTTAGTATCATGATCATTATTAAAAATATTTTTATTTATGAAAGAAAGAGAGAGCATGGGTGTGCCACTGCCAATGAACTCCAGATGCATGTTTTACTTTGTGTATCTGGTTTTACATGGGTACTGGAAAACTGAACACAGGCCAGCCTGCTTTATAAGCAAGCGCCTTAAACTGCTGAGCCACCTTCCCATCCCATATTCCTTCTTCCTTAACCAACTTTCTTTAATCCTAAATACTCAATACCCTTTGGGTAGGCCCCGGTGGAGTTTATATTCTCAACATCATCAAGAGTGCTAATGAAGGTTCTTAGCATCTCATTTGTTCCTTTTAGGTAACTGGGAGTAATAATTATTTTCTAGGTGGGGAAATAAGACTTTACTAAATGTTTTACTCAGACCATGGCTGAGCTTACACTGAAGTTTCATTCCTGTCTTCTGTTCTGCTGCTTCCACCTGGCACTCCTCTCCCCTTCTTGCTAAGCACTATAATATTTCTAACTTTGGTTGATATTTCACTACTTCTTGAAACTTGATCTCATTGATTTTCTGCCATTTTGTTGGGTTCTTTTTTCTCCCACTTCTCATAAATTTTGGCACTGGTATTTCCTCGCAGTGAGTTTCTCAGAAGAGAATAGCCTGTGCCCTTCTTCACTGTTCCCTCTTTATGACAAATTCCAAGAGGAAAGTTTATCTCCTTAAATTCCTAGAGAATCCCAGGCTATACATGGAGAGTGTTTTCCTCTCATAGCCCCTTGCCTGCAGCTGTGGAATCTCAACTTGTGGGATGCAGAAGTAATGGTCTTTTAGCATTGGTAGAGGAATTTTACTATGCTATAGTCTTAGGACTTTATATTACATGATCAGATTATTGGAGGCACTGAGTATCTCTCTGTGTTAGGAGACTGCAAAGAGAAAAAAAGAATCACAACCCTCATGGTCCTAGAAGAGGGCAAAAGTGGGCTACAGAGATGGCTTAGTGGTTAAGACTCTTGCCTTATGACCCATGTTTGACCCACATAAGCCATGTGCACAAGGTGATGCACGTGCAAGGATGCACATGTGTACAAGGTGGCAAACACATCTGGAGTTCAATTACAATGGCTGGAGGCCCTGTCATGCCAATTGCCCCCCCACCACAAAAAAAAAGGCCAGTCTGTTGGGCTTGCCTCAAAAAAAAAAAATCTCTGTAGTGTCCCCAGTGGAACATTGGAATTATAGCCATGGACCACTGTGGTCAATCGACATGAAGTTCACTAGTGGGCTAATGTCTCCAGGAGATCTCAGCCCAGCAGATTCGGGATGAGTCAGGCAGAACTGCAATGAGCCATTTGGCAGAAGCAGGAAACTAAAACCAGTTGCATCAAAGCTGTCTCTGTTGGAAGGTGTCTAGAGCTTCCAGAGACAAAGGCCTCCATTGGTTCTCTGTTGGAGTGACCTTCCTGCTTGGAATAGCAGGACAGTATTGCCTGATGGTTAGTTCTCAGGGAGCCTGGAGACCAGTCTCATTCATCTGGTGCTGTAACTGATATCCTTTGTGTCTTAAACCAGTTCAATGGATTCTTCTATGCAAAACACAAGGAAAACGATGCCTCCTGGTGTAGAGGGGAAGGCAGGCTAATGAATTAATTCCACAGCATGTTCAGGATCACAGATGTTGAGTTCAAACTTCACATATGTTCTTTACTCTTTGGCATGGTAACGGGAATGAATGACCTGGGTTTGTAAATATTTTGTGGTTACTACATACCATCCATGTAACAACAATAATAATAGCAGGTACTGCCAGATGTGGTGGCTCACGCCTTTATTCCCAGCACTCGGGAGGCAGAGGTAGGAGGATCACCATGAGTTAGAGACCACTCTGAGAGTACATAGTGAATTTCAGGTCATCCTGGGCTAGAGCGAGACCCTACCCCGAAAAACCAAAAAAAACAAGAAGAAGAAGAAGAACAACAACAACAGGTACCATTCATGGTGCCACACACGCAACTCTGTGTTGTTCTAGCCCTGTATTGCTCTCTTTACTTCCAGTACTCCTTGTTATTATCCAGTTGTACAGAGGATGAAACTGAGGGTTAGGTAGCTCAAGAAACGTGTCTACTTTTTACTCAGTGAATAGGTATTGCTCATTGAAAGGAATTGGGATAGGAACTCAAGTCTGACCCACACGTTTATTTTAATCAAAGTATGTGTGCTAACATAAAGACTGGATTTTAAAAAATCCATCACATTCTAACCCTTTGTCCCATAAGTTATTGAAGTGTCTAGAAATGGACGGCCCAAACTTGGTGTCCGCGATGCATTTCCCAGACTCCCCTCGTACTGAAAGCGACACAAAAGTCCTCTCTGAAACTGAAAGCCTCTGGTCGATTCCTGGCATAGAAAATGTGGGTGCCAAAACCTAGGCAGATTGCCAAGTTGTAGAGAATTAGGATGCGAAGCAGTGTACTCAAAGTTGAAGCTGCTCAGGGCATCTTTTCTGGCCCTATCTGGAGGCCATCGTTGTGACCCTTAGTCTTCAGTACAGCACTCAAGTGCAGAAATGCAGGTTCCCAGCAGTTTCAATTATTGGAAACTGCAAAATAGGAATTCCATTATTTAAGCAATATTTTCTTGGGGGACTGCTAGGGGCTCCAAAAGGAGGCCCATGAGCTATTCTTCTATATTATACATATTTATGATATATATTATCTATATCTCAAATGTCAATTTTAATGAAAGCCCTCCTGATGACTTTTGGGTATTCTTTACTTTTGTCTGTGGGCATCCGAATAAATGGGAGCAATAGCCCCCACCCAGGACAGGGAAGGACATAAACATTTATAACCCACTGAGTCTCTTGAATTTCCAGATGTGGTCTGTGGTCTTAGACATTTAAGAACTTCAGAGCAGACATTTCAATTCAGATACCCAAATGTTCTTTCACAGAATGACCATACCACTCAAGAGAGTTGCTCCAACACATTTGCTCACATCTGGGAGTGGGGTGAGGAGGGTACAATGCAGCAAGAGTGTGAGTGTCTCTTTTGAGGCAGTATTCTTAAGGATATTTCCCCACTTGCTGCTTAATATCACTGTCTTTTGTTAGGGCGCCTCATGGGGCCTGAAAAAATAGTGACTAGCAATGAACTCTTGGGACTCATGCCTGGGGTATGTCTTGGAACCTTCTAGCATTCTCGCTGCTCTGAGAGAACTGATTTCCCGTCCGTGCAGCAGCTCAGAATGCAGGAGTACCATCCCACCAAACCTGTTCTTCATTTTATCCTTGCCTAGTCATCTTTTCTACCATCAACTTCTCTTCATTTTATCCTTGCGCAGTCATCTTTCCTACCATCAACTTCTCTCTGAGCTCACCTTCTCCCAAGACACAGCTGCAGATTCAACGGCCCCCCCTTCCTGTCTCTTTAAGTCAGAAACTTCCCGAGGCTCCTAGATGTCTGCTGAGCCTCTAGGCTCACCAATAGCCGCGAGTGGACCTCCTAGGTTTACCACACATCACCAGATCTTGGTCCTCCCTCGCTGACGCTGCAGGTTGGGCACGTTCTACGAACCGATTGGGAGATTTCTAAACCAATTCATACAGGCAGGAAATTCTCTTAAATCAGACAGAGCACATAAGCAATACAGAATCCACTTAAATCCACAACATCAACAACCACTAAAAATGATTTCAGACTCCAGTGCCTACCTTAAAGATGGCCCAGAGCTCCGGGCTCACACGTGCATCCGCCCCTCTCTGTCTCCGCTCTCTGGCTCTCAGAGAATGCTGAGCATTCTGGAAGTGTGCAACAGTTTATTTCCCCAGGGCAGGGCTCTGCACACACACCACCGGCTACACACAGCCTCGCCGTGCCAGGCAGCCCCTTCCTCCTCCCTCCCCGCGCTGCCAGAGCCTGGCAGCTGACCAGCTCCCTCCTGGGATGGAATGGAGAAGTTGGGGGACTGATCCAAGGCACCCTGCGCGAGGTGGCTGCGCATCTCGGCTGCAGGGGGCCGACGCATTCCCTTTTTCATCCAGGACCCCTTCCTGGAAGGGTTTCCCCGAGCATCCTCCAGATCATCCCCAGGGGAGCCTGCGGACTGGTCACCTCCTCTCGGGCGGGACGTGGTCACTCCGACCCCGGGGGCGGCGGCGAGGTGGTGGCGGGACGCGGTCGCCTCTTACCTTCAGGTCTCAAAAGCCTGGCTTCAGTCTCCAAGGAGTCCTACTTTTGACTCCACATGGCAGGACACGGGGTTCCGAAGCAGGGGGCATTTCGAAGCGAAACAGAAACCTGCCCTTGGCGGCCACCGAGCTCCAGAGTCTTCCCACCCAGCCTGCTGGCTCAGTCAGTCTGGGAGGATCCCCAGCAAGCCGCCTGCCTCCCAGAAGTCGGAACTCGTGGCCCGAGCTGCAGCTTTTTTTTTTTTTTTTTAAGTATTATGAGCTTTTTAACATGCAGTTTGTCTCCTGCAGGGAATTAGCATAGCGATCCCATCACCTGACTCTCAGTGGCTCCATTATATAATTCAAATTGATGGAAAGCCACTTTCTCCGTTAAGCCCCCATCCCCACCCCAGGGCAACAACAGTCATTGTCCCCTCCCTACCTGCCCAGACAACCTTTCTAGAACCTTAGCTTGAGGGGGACTGTGCTTCTGCAGTATGCTTTGTTGCCCTTTGGTTTGATTCTTCCTGTACACAGCACCTAAATACCAGCGCTCTTAGCATGGATTTCTCAAGATATAACTGCAGTTTCCATGATAATCTCTTAGGGCCGCTCTCTGCAGGTGGCATGAACTACTATGGATTTTCAAATGACAGATGCACCCAACACCTGGAAAACCTCCCACAGGAAAAAGAATAGCACACGGCAGAGTCTGAAGCCTACAATGGTTAGTATTGTTGTCCTTTATCTAAAGTATGTGCAATGGCAGAAGGGTGGCTGGGAGTTGAAAGGTCTTTAGCCAACTCCCCCATACCCCCAAGTCCTGATCATGACCTTCCTAAATCGCCCAGCCACTTCCCATAGGCATAATGCCCAAAAAGCTGCTTGCTTGCTATGCAAGGCCAAACCTCCACTTCCGATAATATCACAGTCCCGAAGGCCAATGGACACATTCTGAAGCCACCGCTGTTTTGGGAGAAGTAAACAAGGGCCACTTCAGTCTGTCCCAGTTCCCCTGTTCATCATCTACCTTCTCTTTCCAGATGATGTTTATTAGAGGCCACCGAGAACTGGGGGTGAGTAAGAGGCTCATTGCTGGCCTCGAGATATGGCTCAGCAGTTAAGGCACTTGCCTGCAAAGCTTAAGGACCAGAGAGTTCAATTCCCCAGTACCCAGGCAAAGCCAGATTCACAGGATGGCACATGCGTTTGGAGTTCATTTGCACTGGTTGGAGGCCCTGGAGCACCAATTCTCTGTCTCTCTGTCTCTGTCTCTGTCTCTCTCTCTCTGTATCTATCTATCTATCTATCTATCTATCTATCTATCTATCTATCTATCTGCCTCTTTCTCACTGTCTCTCAAATAAATTAATAAATAAAGTATTCTGGGGAAAAGGCTTATTGCTAAGTGATGATGGCCATGCATGGGCACACTGGTGGCCTCAGGAACAGGGATGATCAGGCTCAAGAAGCCCAGCCTGTTCATTTGCAGCTCCGCGTAATGCCAGGATGAATGATGTGTGTGGGCACTGGGTCCTCCCTTCTCCAAGACAGCCAGGTCTTGCTGCTGGATCTGAGAAGGACCCTAAAAGGACTCTTGCTGTCTGCGAGAACAGATGCTAATGGTAGCCCCTCTTTATTTTCCTTTGTCAGTCTGATTTTTCCTTTCTGCACCCCCAGCCCAGGTCCACAAAGGAGACTGCTCCTGTGGCCACAGTGAAGTCGGTGTCACTGGATGGACGGTGTGCTCTAAGAATCATTTCTGGAGTGCTTTGTGACTCTTCACCCGTACATCCCTCTGAAGTGGGAAGGAGGTAGCTACCATTGTGATCAAACCGAGAGAAGCTAGCGGCTGGGATGACAGTCAGTTCTGCTCTGGGAGCTCTGGCTTGTAGAGGAAGGACCAGATATGTGTGAGAAAGATGTAAGTGGATAAATCTAATGACAGAGTTGTGTTCATTAATGTCTCACCCTCGGGGTGTAATAGACAACACATAACCTTGGGTGGCAGTTGCCATAGTAACTAATTTTTTCTTTAAACAGGAATAAGGGCCCACTGGAAGATAGTAGAAAATATCAGGTAGTAAGACCTGCTTTCCTTAGTAATGGGCAAGGAATGACTATGAAAACGACACGTGGCTAGCTCTATGTAGTCATTAAATATCAGCACAGTAAGACCCGAGTTTTCTAGGGCAGCACTGATCAGAGAAATATGAGTCATGAATGTAATCTTAAACATAAAATATGAGTCATGCATGTAATCTAGTAGTCATATTTAAAAATATTGGGCTGGAGAAACAGCTTAGTGGTTAATGTGCTTGCTTGTGAAGCCTAAGGACCCAGGTTCGATTCCCCAGAGCCCATGTAAGCCAGATGCACATGGTGGTGCATGTGTCTGGAGTTCATTTGCAGTGGATGGAGGCCCTGGTGCACCTATTCTCTCTCTTTTCTCTGTCTCTGTCTTATAAATAAATGAATAAAAAGAATAATATGAAAATTTAAAGTATCATTCCAACATATAATTAAAATAAAAATTAGCAAAATCTTTTGTATTCCTTTCTCTATCTCTGAATTGTAATGTGTGTGTTCCACTTGAATCACATATCAGGACTAGTCACATTTCAAGGGCTAGGTAGTCAGATGTAGTTAGCAGTTACTGCATGAGGTGGTCCAGCCATTGCCAGCTTAGGAGATCATATTTATCTATTCTGCTTTTGAAATTTTAGAAAAATATATTGCATTTATTCAGTTCTAGTCCCATGTTATAACTCACATGGAGTATTCCTGGGTGGAGTGGAAAAAATAAAATGACTTTGAAACTAAAATAATAATAACAATTCAGTTTATTTTATGCTACCAGCAAAGCATGAAAATTAAGAAAAATAAATCTTGGGTTGGTAAAATGTTCCTTCCTTGGGCTACCTCCTTTGTTCTTAAGTGTCCCCAGAGTCACACTTGATTCTATTTCTTTTCTAAGTTTTTGTTTTTCGAGGTAGGGTCTCACTGTAGCCCAAGCTGACCTGGAATTCATTACGTAGTCTCAGGCTGGCTCCGAACTCACAATGTTCCTCCTACCTCTGCTTCCCAAGTGCTAGGATTAAAGGCGTGTGCCCTCATGTCAACTTCATTCTATATCCTACATAGAGTCTATATCTGTATCTTGCATACCTTCCCCCACCCCATCCCTGAAATAAACCACCCAATCTTATCAAATCTACCTGTCACCTTTCTCAAGACACAGAGTCTTGGCTGTAGCTGACAACACCATAAGAACTTATCCCTGGTCTTCCAGCCTGTACTTTCTACCCTTCAGAGTCATTCATTCTCTGTCTGCCTTCAGTGTGAGAATGTGTCCAACTCAGGCATTGAATCATGTAACTTCTCAGCTCTAGAGACTGTAACAGCAACCACATTCTTCTGAATACAACTCCTGCTGCTTGCTGTAGAACACTAAGACTTCATAAACGGCTTCACTTCTACTACTCTACTTTGTCTCTGCTTATGGTTTGATTTCTCTGCCTGGCAAGTCTTATCTTAAAATGCTTTCTCCTGACAATATAGCAAGATCTTCCCAGCCTTGTTCATTTATTGACTAATTTTCCCTACTTTCGCAGCCCTCCCACCTCTGTCTGCTATCTCACAAGTTTCAGGAATAAATGTAGTATAGCAGGCATAGTTGTATTCAGGAGGGGGAGGCAGGAGAACCCCAAGTTTGAACAGGTCTGTTTTATATAGTGAGACACGTCCTCAAAAAATATAGAGCATTCTAACATGGGTCAGTCTATCATAATCACATGACATGCTATGTAAGGTCTTTTCAGGACCAGGAATCACATATCATTTACCTTTCAATTCACCTTGGGGCACAGTGGTGTGAAATTTGGGGTGCCTGAGCCTTTGAATCCCAACTTTCAGGTCCCTGTCCATTTTAACAAAAAATTGAGAAAACAAACTCTGAGAAGGGTAACTTATGATTATGAGGCATATTTTAGGGAGAATCAGTGTACAGGGAAAGGCTAGAAAGACTCAAGCCAGAAAGGCAGCCTCCTCACCTGGCAGGAGAGGTGGAGGGGAGATGGGGAGAATCTCCTTCACAAAGAAAATCTCTCTGGAAAGATCCTCCGGAGACAACACATATACACACTCATGTGGAAGGCATCTGGGAGGCAGATCGTAAAAGCCCAGGCCAAAAGATGAAGAAGAAGCACACACGGGAAGTCAGGCACAAGCCCTCCACCTTCACACTCACACAGGGCGCAGGAGGGACTATGGAATTGCATAGTAAAGGACTTAGGGCTCCAAGAAAGATCACCCATGTCGTAGAGGGAGAAAGCACCCAAAATCAAGACAGGAAAGTGCTCAGATGAGAAGTATTTTGCCTCCTTCCCAGTCTCTCTGGGAAGTGGGAAGAGTTTACCAAAGCAGGGGTCAGGGGAGTCTGGTGCCAGAACACAGCCAAGAGACAGATTACACACATAGCAGGTCCACTGATGTGGGTCAGATATCCAATTAGGATGAGACTTGCCATCAGGCTTAAGTGTGTATGAGAGAGAGACCTGATTGATGTGTGGACTCAAAGGGCTGGCTCAGAATGGAAATATGAGGTGCTGTTGCTGAGGAATTGCTTGTAGCCATCTTCGGTGAGAACGGATCAGATGTGGGTTCTAGCCCTGCCAGGGCAGGCAGTCAGCATCTCCTTCTTCTCCTCCAGCCTTGTCCCTGGCTGACTATATATACATAAAATATCTTCTGTTTTTCCTTCAGTAGGAGTACTAAATGCTCAAGAGGTTCTGATACTCTCCATTCCCCACTAATTACCCGATACATTATCACCATGGACATCACAATTATTAACACATACTGATATTAGTTAGCACATACTAAGTATACTAGGCATTTTACACACATTTCATTTACTTCAACAACAAATCAATAAGATAGGGACTTATCTTCAATATTTAAGAGATGTGTCATCTTGAATACAATTCCTCTCTTTGAGTCAGTGTGTTAAGCTATTCTGATAAGCATCTACTTATGACAAGTTGATGAACTCACATCTCCAAGATGCACAGGATTACATGCTTATGTGTTAACTTATTTGTAAAGAACCTGATACACGTGACATTTTAGTACTTTTCATGTCTACTTTTAAAGCTTCAAATTCCAAAAGAGCTTGTTTTTAAATTTTAATTAATTTATTTATTAGAGGCAGAGAGAGGGAGAGAGAGAGAGAAAGTGAGAATGGGCACGCCAGGACCTCTAGCCACTGCAAATGAACTCCAGATGCATGTGCCACTGTGTGCATCTGGCTTACGTGGGACCTGGAGAATCAAACCAGGGTCCTTAGGCTTCCCAGGCAAACACCTTAACCACTAAGCAATCTCTCCAGCCCACTTTGATAGTGTTTTATACACAATAAGCAAATGTTGGCTATGAGTAAGGGCATGGTGAAGTCTGACTGTAAGATAGAATTTTCAGCTTCATTGCTCAGAGACATTTTGTTATCTTCATTTCCTGATCTTCAGTAGTTTATATATAAATCAGGCTTTGGGTGCTTTAAATAGTGGAGGGACCAGCAACAAACATGATGAGGCTGGGCTGGAGAGATGGCTTAGTGGTTAAGGCGCCTGCCTGCTAAGCCTAAGAACCCAGTTACAATCTCCAGGTCCCAGGTTTAGCCAGATGCAAAGTGATGCAAGGGCTCAATGCCGCACTTGACCACAAGGGGGCGCACACATCTGGATTTCATTCACAGCAGCTGAGAGGCTTCTGGTGCGCCCATCTCTATCTGTCTCCCTCTCCCTCTCTGTCTCTTTCCAAAAATAAATAAAATAA
The DNA here is from genome assembly GCA_036365145.1 of Orientallactaga sibirica. Classification (NCBI taxonomy): domain Eukaryota; kingdom Metazoa; phylum Chordata; class Mammalia; order Rodentia; family Dipodidae; genus Orientallactaga; species Orientallactaga sibirica. Next base: position 7,191,416 of record JAEOAD010000463.1, on the reverse strand, counting down.
TAATAAAAAATTAAAAAAAAAACATGATGAGGCCGTGGAGCAGCAGAAATTCTCATCATTGCTGATAGGTACATGCATAGTTTGATAGGTACATGCATAGTTCAATCATGTTGGAAGACAAATGTTCTCAGAAATCATGTGTACATGTACACAAAGAGTTGAAAAACCTCATATCCAAACAAAAACTTACGCACAAATATTCATATGCCCACACTTGGATGCATCAAGTTCCTTCCATAGGTGAATGGTTAAGTAAGATATGGGGGCATATTAATATGATGCAATATTATTCAAATACGCTAACAGGCTATGAAAAGACATGGAGACAGAAGCCATGGGCTATTCTAAGAAAATCCCAGTCTTGATGGTGAGATCCCTCCAGTGAATTATTGGTCGGGGAGGCCACTGAGGCCCCCCAAACAATATAGGCTCTCGTCATTGCTCTTAGCTGCCCACCAGGCCTATATGGTAAGACCCTATTGCTGGCGATGCCACTTGCTCCAATTGCAGGACACTGAGAAATCAAGCTGGAACTGAGGCAGAAGCTTCCTCCCCGCTGTGTGGCTGTCACGGTAATGGAAAGTGCTATACAGACTGTAGGGGGAGGGGAGAAAAGTCATCAGTCATCTAACCCAGCAGTGAACTCGGTGTGAATTACCCAACTAACCAGGCAGGTAAGGTGTGCCCACTGTGCCACAGGGGCAGGACTGTTATCAGGAGAACCAGTTGCTCTCCAACTGGGTTTGAGACCCACGCAATAGGAGGAAATTCATAGAAATTTTAGGAAAACTAATAAAGAGGGCTGGAGAGATGGCTCAGGAGTGCAAACCTCAACAACCAGGGTTTGACTGCCCAGGACCCACGTAAAACCAGATGCACAAAGTGGCCCATGCATCTGGAATATGCTTGCAGTGGCTAGAGGCCCTGACATGCCAATTCTCTCTTGTAAATAAATAAATAAATAAATAAATAAATAAATAAATAAATAAATAAATGAAAAACAAGAAATAGGGCTGGAGAGATGGCTTAGAGGTTAATGCATTTGCCTGCAAGGCCTAAGTACTCGTTTGTCTCTCCAGATCCCATGTAAGCTAGATACACAGTGATACACACATGGAAGGTTGCACATGTGCACAAGGGGTGCATGTGTCTGGAGTTTGATTGCAGTGGCTTGAAGCCCTGGCATGCCAATTTTCTCTTTCTCTCTCTCTTTCTCAAAAATAAAAAAGAAAGAAAGAAAAAAGATATGGAGGAAATTTGAATGTACATTATCAAGTGAAAAGGCTGCATGAAGATTGGTGTCTAATCTTTTCAAATTTTGGAAAAGGCAAACGCTATGGTGAGAGTGAACAATTTTCAGGGTTAGGGAGGGTGGGCTGGGTGGAGCACAGGGAATTTTGAGGGACTGTGACACTACTGTTTCATATATACTGGTGGACATATGTCATTATACATTTGTGCAAAACCATTGAAACCATTCACACCAAGTGTGGACAGACACTGAGGTGAACAATTGACTAGGGTTGATACTGATGTATCATTGCAGGGGCATCTATTACAATGAATGCAGCGCTCTGGCAGGAGAAATTGATAATGGAGAAGGTTGTGTATTGGGAATATGGGGAATCTGTATAGCTACCTTTCAAAGTTGCTGTGAACCTAAAACTGTTCTAAAAATAAAGCTGATTTAAAAATATATAGGGCCCAGGCTGGGGAAATGGCTTAGCGGTTAAAGTGTTTGTTTGCCTGTGAAGCCTAAGGACCCTGGTTCAATTCCCCAGGACCCACATAAGCTAGATGCACATAGGGGCACATGCATCTGGAGTTTGCTTGCAGTAGCTGGAGGCCCTGGTGTGCCCATTCTCTCTTTCTCTCTATCTGCCTCTTTCTTGCTCTCAAATTGATAAATCAATCAATCAATCAATCAGATAAAAAATACATAGGGCCCACAGAGAGTAAATCCTGGGAGCCTATGGTTAAACTCGCTGGGCTGTGATATAATCTACAAAGTTTTCTCCTACTAGGCTGTCAGTTAGTCAAGCATTTACTGTTTTCTCTACTTTGTTTTAAGAATGTATGATCAAACCATATGAATGGCAGTGGATATGCTAATGTTTAAAAACAATCTTGGTTGAAAGCTGGAGAGATGGTGTAGCAGTTGAGGTGCTTGCCTGCAAAGCCAAAGAACCAAGGTTCCATTTCCCAGTATCACATAAGCCAGATGCACAAGGTGCACACGCGTCTGCTGTGCTCATTTGCTCTCTCTCTTTCTCTGCCTCTCTCTGAAACAAGTAAAATTTAATAAAAAAAGATCTTTTAAAAAAATCCTGGTTGAAATGAAATGAAGAGAAAATACACCTTCTATTTTATATAATAAATAGACATTTTGACCTCCAGAGACAGTGCAATAAGCTTAATGACATCAGAAAATGATTCCCATGAGGCTTCTGGGAACTCTGAAGTCTAGGACACAGGGCTATGCTAAGTGGCTGTAGACACTGGGGATTCTCGTGGGCATCCCATGAGCTCATGTCTAGAGAGTTCTTGAGTGGATGATTGGCTAATATGTGTCAGAGATGGTCAATGCTTCTTAAGAGTCAGGGCTATTGGATAGTGCACGACTGTCAGAAGTGTGAGAGCGTGCGTTTGGGAGCTCAAGGGTTGACAGTAATGGTATGGTCTCCTCTTACATCACTTCATTTTCTTTCTACCCATCTTGCTCCCGCTGCCCATGAGGATGGTAAAATGACCTAGTTCTACCACCTCTGCTTCCCTCCCTTTCTTCTTTCCTTCTTCTATTCTCCTTTCTGACGTTGTTATTTTCTCCTTTTCTCTTTCACTTTCCTCTTCCCACGTACTTTGGCTAACTCCAGTTAACACTGTCCCTTGTTATTCTTGGCCGACTCACTAAGACTCTTTGTACGGAAACCTTGCCAAAGCCATATTAACCAGACCTGGCTGCTCACCTCAGATTGGTGTGTTTCTAGTCTAACAAGGGAGGTTTGTGATGCCATAAACAGCAGGGGTATGAGGCCAAAGGATTCTTGTTCAGAGAAAAGTGGCTGCTTTACCCAGACTTCCCAGAATGAAGGAAGAACCTGACAGGAAAGAGATCTGAGGTCTCCAGCATAACCCATGACAGAGCGGTTATTACTACACTCTCTGCCAAGTTGATGCCACTACCAATCTTAGAAGTCATTTTTCACACTACTTTTCAGCCAGCTCAGCACAATAGCTCTGTGACAGTGTCACTTGGGCATGAGCAATAGGAAAAGATAGTTTCCCACGGGATGAGGCTGTTCTCACGGCTCCCTTGCATGCTCTCCAAAGCACCATGTCGAACTGATGTCACGACTAGGACAAGAGTGGAGTGAGATACAGGGATGTGAACAAGGTCCTAAAGGTGGTGAGTGTAGAAGCAAGAGACCTGGGGTTGCATTCAGTTTTGCCCCCCAATCCCTGGTTGCAGGTGGTTGAGGCTGGTTTTAGTGAATGGGAGAAGCTCTGCAGTGATGCCTTAAGATGTCCACCAGGGGGAGAGCAGATGTTGAATGGCTCTAGCCAGCTGGGCTCTGAAACGCCTATAACAGACAATTCCATGAGGCTGGGATGAACGTTCAACCAAACACAGATTGATGGGAGGAAGGGATTTGATTTAAGCTTACCAAATCCAAACAGAGAGCAAAACCATCAGCAGCCAGCAAACACTAAAAAGCAGCAAGCAGGAACCAGCAGCAAGCAGGACCCCAGAGCTCAGACCTCTCGGTGTGCCTTTGGGCTGGAATTCAGATCTGCCCCCAGTGACAGCCCCCACCCCCAACCCATGGAGCCAGAGTCTGCCTGCTAAGGGGCTGAAGATGCAAACTCAATTTTTAAAGTTTATTTTTATTTGAGTGAGTGAGAGAGAGAGAGAGGAAGAGGCAGATAAAGAATGGGCACACCAGGGCCTTTCAGCCACTGTAAATGAACTCCAGACACGTGTGCCCACTTGTGCACATGTGTGACATTGCACGCTTGGGTCACTTTTGTGTCTGGCTATACATGGGACCTGGAGATTTGAACAAGCATTCTTAGGCTTCGTAGGCAGGCACCTTAACCACTAAGCTGTCTCTCCAGCCCTGCAAATTCAATTTCAATGAAAACCCGAGTCTATGGGGCCATACATTCAAACTACCACACTTGCTTTTCCTTGAGAATGAGATGGAAAGGGATTATGAAGCTGAAGCTCTTCGGATGCAGAGTTCTTCTGGGGAGAAGTCGAATGACACAACCTGTGAACAATAAGCACCACTAGGTGTCTCCTCTCACATTTCCATGTTGCAGATTTGGTTTTCCGAAGGTGGACATGACAAATCGTGTCTCTCCTCTCCCATGTTCTGTAACCTGGACATTTCCCCATCATGTCGTAAAAGCTCATTCATTTCCTTCTGAAGCAGAATGGGCTGTGAACAGCACGGTTGATTGGTTCTGGGGATCACCCAGGCTTCATCCCAAAAGGCTCTGGAGCTTGTGCTTAACTAGTTGGGTTTTCCCCCCTTGCTGCTGGGGACAGAACCTCATGCTCTACCACGGAACTACAACCTCAGCCCTAACAGTCAAGCCAGCTGACTTGTAGGTAGTTGGCTGCATTGAGGCCACCGTGTTGGGAGGAAGCCAAACTTAGCGTGTGTGGAGGGGCCAGCGACAGTTTCCATATATTCTACCCTCATTTCACATCACTTACAATCTGAGCTATGACGTCATGATGCATGGAAACCAGAGCTACACAGTAAAGTTCTTCCCAATTCCTCACCCATAAAGCCATGGCAGATAACACCATGATTGCTAATTTAAGCAGCTCAGTGTTGTAGTCATTCATTATTCAGTGAAAGAGGTCAGGGGCTGGTCAATTAAACCCAGAACATCTCAAGATGAGGAGATCAGGGGGAGACCTCAATGGCAGATAAGGCTCTGGCTCTTCGTCATTCCTTAAGCCACAGGGCAAAGACTGCTCCTTTCTCATAGTTTTATCTGCCTTGTGAACATTGTGTTTATGTGTGTGTATGTGTGCTTGTGTACATGAGTGTGCATACATTTGCATGTGTACTATTATCTAGTCATCAGTCCAGTTTGGTGATATTTTTTGATCACAGAAGCCTTTTCTTTTCTTTTTTTTCTTTTCTTTTCTTTTCTTTTCTTTTCTTTTCTTTTCTTTCCTTTCCTTTCCTTTCCTTTCCTTTCCTTTTTTTTTTTTTTTGGAGTCAGAGATAGATAGATAGATAGATAGATAGATAGATAGATAGATAGATACATAGATAGATAGATAGATAGATAGATAGATAGATAGATAGATAGAGACAGATAGAGAATAGGCATGCCAGCAGCCTCTCAGCCCCTGTGAACGAACTCCAGACGTGTGTGCCCCCTTGTGGGAAAGTGTGGCATTGCATCCTTATGTCATTTTGCATCTGGCTAAATGTTGGACCTGGAGAATTGCACGAGTGTTCTTAGGATTAGCAGGCAGGCACCTTAATCACCAAGCCATCTCTTCAGCCCGCCATTTCTTTTTTATATTAAAATTGAAAGTTACTGTCATGGTTTGAGTGTGAAATGTTCCCCACAGGCTTGTCTATTTGAATCCTTGGTCCCCAATTGATGGCAGTTTTATGAGGTTATGGAACCTTTGGGAAGTGGGCTTTCTGGTGGGGCAGGCAAGCCCTATTTCCTGTTCTCTTTCAGCTTTCTGGTCTTGCCACATAGCTGTATGTCCTTCACTTTGCCCCTGCCATGAGGGACCATGTCCTGAAACTGAACCAAGACAAAATCTTTTGCCCTTCATTTGTTTCAGTCACGTATTTTGTCATAACAATGAGAAAAGTACTGATGCAGTTGTCAAACCGTGTTGGTTTAAAAGCTTTTAACGTGAAGTAGTTTTTAGAAGTTGCATGTAAATGTATGAACATTCATGTAGTCTTTAACCTTGTTTTAAATAGCTCCACCATCACCTCTACACTTAGACTTCTTCTTGGTTGGAATCCCCTCTCCAGACCATATGCCTTTTGGGCCAGTTTGTAGCTGTACTGCATTCAAAGTCACTGCCCAAGGCTGCCTCTTCCAGGAAGCTCCCCAGATAACCACCGTGGCTTTGGGCTGTTTACTGCATTCCTTTTCATTGAGCACTAATGTTAGGAGAATAGTGTCTGCACTGTACTCTCGTGGTGCCTTTGAGGTGATACTTTGCTTGGGCATTCCCAACTGTTTCATTGACTTAAGTTTGAGAAATGCGGATCAAGTTTCCTGTTTCCTTATAGCCCATTCATTCTCACAAAACTTCCTGGCACCTGAGTACTTAGGACTCTCGTCAGATCCTCAAATAAGTCTGTTCTGTCTTATTTCAAAGTGTTTGTGGTGGGGCTGGGGAGGTGTAGCAGTAAGCAAGAGTGCTTTCTCCACGAGCATGAGGGCCCGACTTAGAAAGAGTAGCTGTGCATACCTACAGCCACAGCACAGAGGGGCAGAGACAGGCGGATCTCTGAGGTTCACTGGTCACCCAGACTCACGAAAAAATGGTGTAAATGGCATAAGCTACAGGTTCATTGAGAGACTCTGTCTCAGGGAAATAAGGCAGAAGAGTAATAAAGGAGGACACCTGATGTCCTTCTCTGGCCTCTGCAGGTATGTGCCCAGTGTATGTGCCTCTGCACACACATATGGATATAACACACACACACAGGCACACACTCACACACACACACGTTTTCAGGGTTTGGATAGCTATAACACTTATTGTGTCATTGCTGGGAGAAAACACCAGACCAGAAGCAACTTATGGAATGAAAGGGTTTATTTCATGCTTAAATTTTAAACAAAATATTTTTATTTTTATTTATTGATTTCAGAGAGAGCAAGAGGAGGAGGAGAGAGAATGGGCATGCCAGGGCCTTCAGCCTCTGCAAACAAACTCCAGACACATGCGCCACTTTGTGCATCTAGCTTACATGGGTCCTGGAGAATTAAACCTTTGGCTTTGCAGGCAAGTGCCTTAACTGCTGAGCCATCTCTCCAGCCCAGACTTACATGTTTTGAGGGGAAGTTTCATTACGTTGGAGAAAAGCAGCTGGCTCATGTCTTCACACATCATCAGCAGAGAGAAAGAGAAGCCATAGCTAGCTAGCTGTGAACACACAGTGGGCTGGACTCATCTACCCTAAGGCCCTCCCCCAGCAACACACCTCCTCCAGCAGGACTCCACCTCCCAAAGGCTCCACCAGCTGGAGGCTAAGGAGGAGGCTTTATCACAAACACATGAAGCTATAGGAGCCAATGTACGTATAGGGAAGCAGGCGTAAATTGCTCAGAAGTAACATTTAATGAATTATTAGTTACCAAATTTTCGAATGCATCAAAGTATGGGAGCAACCTATACACATTAAGGAAATATAGACGTGATCACACAGAAAGACCAAATTGGCAGAGAAGGATTAATTGCCTTCCCAATATTTATACCTTCTCAGGGGAAAACCACAGAGGCCCTGTGAAGCTCAGGCCTTGGAATCAGACAGGATCAGTGCTTACAGTTTGGTTATAATTACTTTAGCTGTATGAACTCTGGCAAGTCCACACACTTCAATGGGAAAGAAACATGATGCATTGGTTTTAGGGTTATTGCTAGCATACATGAGGTGGCTGACGTTGAGTATGTAGCACCTTAACAGGCAGAGTAGATGTGCTTCCTGGATACTGTTTGTCACCACCACCAAGACCCTGCTCTGATCATCAGGATGGTGTTTGCTCTGTGAGCTCAGAGCATCTCTTTCTATTTAAGTCCTTTCTCTTACACTCACTGCTTCTCATTCTTCTTGTGAAAGCCTGTCGCAAAGCATTGTTTCCAGCTTGGCTATAGCTCAGCTACTTTCCACCATCACCTGACCCTAAACTTTCCTAAACTTTCTTTTTTTTTGTTTTAAAGATTTTTAAAATTTTATTTTATTTTTATTTATCTACTTATTTGTAAGCAGAGAGAGACATAGAGAAGAGAAGAGAGAGAGAGAGAGAGAGAGAGAGAGAATGGGTATGCCAGGGCCTCTAGCCTCTGCAAATGAACTCCAGATGCATGTGCCACTTTGTGGATCTGGCTTTACATGCATACTGGGTAATTGAATCCAGGTCATTAGGCTTTGCAGGCAAGTGCTTTAACTGCTGAGCCATCTCTTCAGCCCTAAGTTTTGTTTTGTTTTTGTTTTATTTTATTTTATTTTATTTTATTTTATTTTATTTTATTTTATTTTATTTTATTTTATTTTATTTTATTTTATTTTATTTTATTTTATTTATGAGAGAAAGCGAAAGAGAGAGACACAGAGAGCATAGGTGTACCAGGGCCTCTGGTCACTGCCAACAAACTCTGGATGTGTGCACCACTTTGTGCATCTGACTTGACGTGGGTACTGGAATTCAGCCCAGCAGGCTTTGCAAGGGAGTACCTTTAACCACCGAGACATCTCCCCAAACCCCAAACTTTCTTGACTCTGGGTCATAATCACCTAGTGGCTCAGCTGCTGTAGGGCAGGAAGCCTGTTCTGTGAGACATGTAGAACTAATGGGATTCTACATCTCTCAGCCAGGCAGCTCAGCATCTCAACAGGCCAGCGGGAGGAAGCATTAAAGTTGGCAAAGATCAAGAGATTAGAAAAGCCCAAGAGTTGAAACGCTCACTCACGTAGTCGTTTATTCATTCCACCACCAGTTGTGAACAGCTTGCCATGTGTGATAGGGCCTAGACACACAGATGTGAATGGAACACATGAGTTCTGCTCTCAGAAAGTCGTCAGAGTGATGGAAAGTAAGTGCCTTGTCAGCGAATAGGCCTGGGTTTGATCTGACTGTGTCATTTGCTACATATCTAAGTTGTTTAAACCATGTTGAGCCTTGTCTTTTTCTTAGGGTCATTGTGAAGAATACATGTGTTAATGTAAGTGCATCACTCCCCTGAATGCCTGACCAAGTGCCCCGTTCTTTCCTTAGAGGTCACATAACTTGTAGCAATTAGAATCCAGTCACAACCCTGGAGAGTCTGATTTCGTTGTTTGGAGTCCAGAAGAATTTCCTAATAGGTTCTCCCCCCCCCAGTTCTTGTGGTTTAGCTTTTATTTATTTGCCTGTGTTTTAAATTCAATCAAAATTCACTTAAACATTAAAATTTAAGCCAGGCGTGGTGGTGGACACCTTTAATCCCAGCACTCAGGAGGCAGAGGTAGGAAGATCACTGTGAGTTCGAGGCTACCCTGAGAATACAGAGTAAGTTCTAGGTCAGCTTGGGCTAGAGTAAGACCCTACCTCGACCCCCCACAATACATATATATATATATATGTTGAGGGTCTCATGTAACTCACTGGGAAAATGTTTGCTCTCCTGACATGTATGAGGTCTTTGGTTCAGCTCTCAGTATGGCGAATCGATCAATTACTCAATGGAACTTTTATTTTGCCATTAACTTCTTTCCATATATTTATTATCCCTTCTATAGCAAGCCATTCCTTTATATATTAACTAACATGGAATAAATAAGGTCACTACTATCAATCCAGGGGAAAAAATTGGAATAGTTTACCCTCCAGAAATGACAGTGAAGTGCTAGGTTATGCAGGGCATCTGTCTAAATGGCTCAGAAGAGATGGGCGTGGTAAACACCCAGACAGAAAGTGCCCAGTGGCCATGTGACAACTCGTGGACATGCCTTCCTTTATACACTAGGTAGAATATTACAAAATCCCATCCATGAGTCAGGGGTCTTCCATTAAAGCCCACCACCATCACTGCACTGCACTGCCTATGTGAAGTTTATCTAGACCCCGTGGTCCTACCGTCTTGCAAAACCACATTTCAATCCCCTTGTTTTCCACCTACCATTTTAATCTACTCTGTTCATTTGCATCAAGTGTACTTCCTACCCATTTTTGCTTCTCTCTATTTAACTTACTTTCTTAAACATTAGGCTGTCTCTAGAGCCCTCTCCTGGTTTCCTCTTTGCTGAAAGATTGGTCTTATGAGCTTTGATATGCCTGTTTATAGTCTTTCTATGCAGATAGCCATTTCTCTAATTGACGTCCTTAACTCCTCTTACTAGAAAGATCACAGTAACCCCAACTGGCTTTCCATTGACAAATGGATCTTCTTTCTACGCTAGCTTTTGTACATACACCACAAGGCTAAAACCAGGCTGCTACGTAACAACCTTTCTGTTTTTCTTTTTCTTTTGACATATACAGATGTATGTGGTATGTGTGCATGTGTGTGGGCTTTCTGGGGAAGCAGCTTTACACAATGGCCTGAGAAGCAGTAGGGTTAGTATGTGGGGAGTCTATAGCAGAAAGGAAGGGGCACATAGGAAGGACCAGCAGCTGGCACGAAGGCACTGAAACCTGAGAGAGCAGGGAATGTCTGCCGGGTTCAAAACAAACTCAGCCACTGCGCCATTGGGCACCACATCTCCTCCCCTTAGACAGTTCATGCACATTCTCTGCATATACTATGAGAAGTCCTGCCACAAATAAGCTGGGTGAGTCTACCTGGGACATCAAGACTTCTGCACTCCCTTTGTCCCCACGCTGAGTTCTTCCCCATCCTCTACCCTGTACAGCTTGCAAAATGGACGTTCAGTAAATACCAGAACAGAACAGTGATATGATCAGACAAATTATTTTATGGGAATGCATAGACTTTTCATGTACCCAGTCATCCCCACATTTCTAGCTCTCCTAATAAAGTTTAAAAAGTCTTTTTTTTTGTTGTTGAGGACTGAACCTTGCACTTACTTGTTAGGGAAGTACTCTTCCACTGAGCTGACTCCCCAACCCTGGGAAGTTTATTTTTATGATGTTTACTGTCCAAAATGTTTACTGACATGATACTGATTTCTCTTTCAATTCATTTTCAGAAAGAATTAAAGACAGATATGTAATTGTGAATGGGGAGGGAGTTCTTACTTTTCTTAATTAACTGTGGTTTTTTGTTTTCAATCCTCCTTAACATATTTTCCATTCCTAGGCAGCTTAGTCAAGTAGCAAGGAGAGGCTGGGCTTGAGCTAGAGGCTTAGAATGGAGGAGAGTTCCTCAGAACCCAGCAGCCAGGCTCCTGCTCTCTCTGCAACCACCAGGGCACTCTAAGTCTGTGAGTCCTGTCTGCTCTCACGTGGCCTGGATTCCCAGATGCACTGCCAGAGTTCTGGTCTTTTCTTCCTATGGCTGCTGGTAGGTAGAGAAAGAAGGCCTGTCTCATTCATTCATCAGTCATCAGCAGAGACTCTCTCATCACCATGAGAGTTCTTAATTGACAACAGGAAGTGGGGCAGCCTCACCATTGTTCCTTGTGAATTCCACACTCAGCTGGGAAAACATAAGAATCCACAAAGTAACCTGGGTTCTACGCAGAACAGTCATCTTTGACAATCTCCCACCTCCCACCCCCTGGCAAAGTTATGATGCACAGATCTCCACGGAATCGTAATAGTTGCACAAGATTGGATCCATCAATATTCCTTCCTGGATGGGGCAGAGGCCTCACTCCTTCCCGAGGTGCTATTGATAGTCAGTGCTTGCTGGGGGAGAGGAAGATGTGTTCTTCAGTAGTGTAGCCACCGGCAAGCTGCCTGTGCTCCAGTAAATACACGCCCCACACATGCTCCCACACTTGATCCCAGTTAGGCTCAGTTCACCAAAGAAGATAGCAAAGTAGAAGTGGGCTTTAGGAAGAAGAAGGGGTCCCGCAGGAGCAGGAAAGGGACACGGGAAGGTAATGGGGGTTGCACAGTTAGCAAAATATATTGTGAACATATATAAAATTGTCAAAAGTAATTTAATGATTGAAATGTAAGAAATAAAAGCTTAGGTTGTGTTTATGTTTCTTAGTGTCCTTATGGAATTTAAAAACCATGGTTTGTGACATACAAAAAGCTCCAAATTAATTATATGGGAATAAAAGTCATGTTTAAGGGGAAAATAATTAAATAATTTTGAAGTTTATAGTTTTCTTTCCTTCCTTTCTTCCTTTTCCTTCCTTCCTTCCTTCATTTTTTAAAATTTTTATTATTTTTTAATTTATTTTTGGAGAGAGAGACAGAGAGAGATAGACAGAGAGGGAGAGGGAGACAGAGATGGGTGCACCAGCAGTCTCTCAGCTGCTGTGAACGAAATCCAGATGCGTGCCCCCCCTTGTGGTCAAGTGCGGCATTGTGCCCTTGTGTCACTTTGCATCTGGCTAAACGTGGGACCTGGAGATTGGAACCGGGTTCTTAGGCTTAGCAGGCAGGTGCCTTAGACGCTAAGCCATCTCTCCAGCCCCCTTCCTTCATTTTTTATTCCTTCATTCCATCTCTCCTGTGTCCCCACACTCTTTTTTTGTTGTTGTTTCTTGTGTGTTGAAATCTTTTGTTTCCCGAAGGGTTAGCAGGCAGGGGGACTGACACTGGAACATCGCCATCAAAGACTCCAGGCAGAGTCCCTTCTAAATGCCTTCTCTCCACTTCTTTGTGGAGAAAAGTCAGTTGTTGGAAGGAGTGGCGAGGGCAGGGCTCTGTGTCGCCTGCTTGAAGATGAGTCTCTCCAAAGGGAGTGACCTAAGAACCCTTTGTCTACACTGGACAGCTTATTTTGATCACTTTAGGGGAACTCATGGCATTTTGATGGAAAGCCCAGTATACTGACCTTCCCGTCCACTTTATGTACTTTTCTATGCAGTTTTCTATGGCAGGACACGACTGACCTCTACAACAACTAGGCCGCATGTCTTTCTGCATAAAGGATTGCACCTGGTTCTTCATCCACCCTGGGCTCTGATCACATCATATCTCTGATTCCTGCTGACTGCAGCTCATCTGCCCTGACATCCGCCCACAAGTCACAGCTCCGCACTTTCCCAGAATATCAGCGCCACACTGACAGCATTTGGGGGCTACTGTTTTCTTGGGTGAAACAGAGTCAAGTAAAGGTGGGAGGGGTGCAGTGGGGCTAATGACACCTCAGAGACTCCCTGTACTGAAGAATGGCTTTAGAGTGACATGCTGGGTATTGAGACCCCCCCCCCAGGACTTCTTTACCTTTAGTCAACTCCTGTCACAATGTCCTGCTGTCCTTGTTTCACAATTGTGACCGCCAAGAATATTCCTGTGTGGTCTATGCATGGGTGATTTAAGCCATAACAACGCAAGAGGAAATAAGATATCAAATACCTGTGCTTAATTTGCTACTACTCTGGGTGTACTTTCTCTCTCTCTTTCTCTCTCTGTGTGTGTGTTGAGTGATGTGTGATGTATGCATGTGTATGTGCCACTGCAGGGCCTGGTACTTTGGTCTCTAAGGGGTGCTGCTCACCTGTGGTGGCCAGAGTGGAATGCCCAGGAACCTGGTCTTTTTCTCTTTTCTTTTTTCTTTTTTTTAAAGCTAGAACCTCTTTTTACTGATACCAGAGCTAGTGGGACTCCAATGATTCTCAGGTTTCTGCTCCCCTGTGCCATTGGATAATGGAGGTGTGTGGATGCACCCAGCTCTTTTACATGGGATCTGGAGATTTGAACTTTGATCATCTCAGGCCCCTCTCTGTCCCTCATGCTTGCATAGGAAGCATCCTTCAGCACTGGGCCTTCTCTCCAGCCTTGGAGTTCCTTCTTAAAGCTGCATGAATTGCTGGTCTGGTTTAGTCTTGCACTGGCTGAAGATGGCCTGCTCGGATGTAGCATGGCCCAGAGAATTCCTTCAGGCCATGAATTGCCTCAGTAGGAAAAGACTGCTCACATGGAACTGGTTCTATAAGAAGCCTGCTCAGCATATGAGCCAAGTGAAAACTGTGTACTTGCTGTGTAAACACCCCTTAAAAGCTAAGTCTTCAACCTCTACTTTTTATCACACTGTAATCTATAAAGTTACTCAATACAGACATTTTCCCCCCATGCTGGGAATGGAACCAAAGGCTGTGATCACGCTAAGCACATGCTCTACCACTGAGCCACCTCCTCAGCCCCTACATATTCTGAAGCCACTACCGTCTTGAATGAAGGTAATTAGAATCATTTCAATTCGTCCCGATTTCTCTGCCTTAGCATCTGCTAGAAGTAGAGAGAAAATGGCTCTGTCCACATGACGCATATTGAGCAAGGAGTGTGTTGTCCTTAGAATTGGTCCATTGATGGAAGCCTGAGAAACGGAGATTATACAAATGAGCATGGCGATTTGAGCATCTTTAAAGCTGAAGATCGACATAAAAATCTCCAGCCTACTTGCACCTCACGTGTCAAAACCCGGATGAGTGATGCGCAGGCTGACCAGGGACGCTCACAGAATTGGGCATTAGCCACTTCCCTGCACAAAGCTCCCTGGCCCCCGCCTCCACGTGAACCTGACTCTGCACTGAGTACCACCACCAGCCTAAAGAGAAACTTTCCCAGCCTGTCACCCTGTCATCAAACTTTTTCTGAGGAAGGGTCCTTCTAAGCCAACAGATGGAGGCTTTCTTGAGTTGCCAACAAAGTCCCTGCAAACTGTGTAAAACAGGGAAAAAAATCGTTTTTCAACACTGCAAAATGTATGGCAGCTTTAGGAAGTCCCGCTGTCCCTCGCACCTTGAGTAATTTACCACACGTACCAGGAATCATTTCTTAATTCGTCTAAAGCTACAACAACAGTTAACTATGGGAGTGGAGGTGGGGATGCTTTTGCTGCTGTGGGGCACAGAGAGCAATGCTGTCAAGTTCAAAGTTGGGTAATTATAAATTAAACTAATAGTGTGTGTGTGGGGGGGCTGGATCACTTATCTGGTCCCCTTACTCTAGTTCCTGCTCCCCCAAAATATTTCTTTCGTAAAGCATTTACCTAGTGTGTGAGGTGTTACTCTGGGTCCTGAAGATGTGAGCATGTGGGATTGGATCACAAATGGTATAGCAGATGTTCTGAGGCAGGGGATTGTCACCCTGGTTTGTTATAAGATGTAAGACACGTCCTTAGTTCAGTATTTTATGTCAAACTTCCACAATTAGGAAGAGGGACTGGGTTAGGGGTCTTCTCAGCGTGGCCACATTGAAGAGATCAGGGCTCTCTGTGTTCTGCTTTACATACAATTGACAGCAAGCAGATTTGTGTAGGGGAACAGTTTGGACTGGAAGGCTAGATTCAAACCCACCTTTGCCTGTGACAGGCGGGGAGAGGGCCACTTTTGGTATGTCATTGCTCCCTGGACCTCAGTTTCCTTCCATTTCTCTTACATCACTTGCACCTCTGAGATGTTCTGATTCTCAGGAGCAGGCGATGGAGGAGTGGGATGGCACAGAAGTCAGGATGGCACAAGTACTTCGATACCCACAGCTTTCCTCCCAGTGTCACGAGCCGTGAGTCAGCCTTTGACTTGGCTAAGAGTTGAGTGACAAAGAAAGGAGGGGAGAGAGGAGAGTGATTTGTTGACAGCGGCAGTGCTAATTGTGGGAGTGAGACAAAGGCTGGAGCTCAGTGCCAGGTTATCCAAGGCAACCTCTCTTTGGATTACCGAGACACCAAGTGGCATCTGAATTAAAGGCTTTGCGACTGTAGTTTTTGAGGGCTATTCATTATCCTTAGACTGGGGTGGGATCACACATCTTGAAATCCGGCATTCTTGCTTTTCTTCCTGCATGATTTTGTCACACATCCTATTTTTATCTTTTTCTAGAGAAACTGATGAAAGTGGGCCTGCTACAAAGATTTGTATCAAAACATGGAGACAACCCCAATGTCCACTCACAGGTGAATGGGCACATGGTGAAGCACCTGCATAATGGAGTGAGCATTACTCAGGGGTGGAATGGAAGCTGCTTTACCTGAAACACACTGAATTACTGGAAAATAATCTGAGTGCAGGAAGCCAGATCTCATGGAAAGAAAAATAATCCACTGTATAGGGTTCCATCTTTTTAGAATGATCAAAATTGCCAGGCTTGGTGATGCCAGATTGGGAGGCTTCGGCAGAAATATTAAAAGTTTAAGGCCAGCCCGGGCAACTTCGTGAGATCCTGTCTCAAGACAAAAACAAAATAGGGTTGGGAATATAGCTCAGTCGTACAGTACTTGCTTCATACATGCAAGACACTGGATTCAATTCTGAGTACTGCAAAAATGTTAAAAAATGGAAATATTTCAGGCCAATATATAGTGGCAGAAGGTAGATCCATTATCACTTGGAGCGAGCAATGTGGGGAGGGGTGGGAAGGAAGAATTATAGGAGGCATGATGGACCTTTGGGGACTGATGGGAGATGGGCTCATAGATTTATGCATATGCCAAAAGGTCTCAAATTGTGTACCAAAGTATGTGCCATTTAAAAATATATTTTATTTATTTATTTGCAAGCAGAGAGTGACAGAGAGAAGAGAGAAAGAATGGGCATGCCAGGGCCTCTAGCCATTGCAAACGAATTCCAGGTACATGCATGTCTTTGTGCATCTGGCTTTATGTAGGTACCAGGGAATTGAATCTGAGTCATTAGGCTTTGTAGGCAAGCACCTTAACCACTGAGCAATCTGTCCAGTTTTTGAACCATTTTTATATATCAGTTATAGCTAAATGCCGCTAATCCAAAATAAAAGACAAAATTCAGAGGGGCTTGAAGTTGACACTGAGATCTATAGCACAGGTGTGTACCTTTCTGTGAGTTATTCACTTCATGGAAAAAGAGAAAAAGAGAGAAGGAGCTGGGCATGGTGGCGCATGCCTTTAATCCCAGCACCCAAGAGATAGAAGTAGGAGGATGGCTGTGAGTTCGAGGACACCCTGAGACTACATAGTGAATTCCAGGTCAGCCTGGGCTAGAGTGAGACACGACCTCAACACCCCTCCCCCGCGCGCGAGAGCAGGAATAATAATTCCTACTTCACAAAGTTGCCATGAATATTAAATACATAAGTTCTTCATAAAATTAACTCTGATTATGGGGTTCTCACACTCCAGACAGGGGCCCTGATCTATCTCTTTCATTACATTTTGCTGGCATGCAAGTTAACTTCATGACTCTATTTAAGGAATAATAAAGTGAGGCACTTCATGTAGGCTTTCCTACCAGCTCATCATCTCCTGCCCATCCTGCCCACAATGGTGTCCTTCCCAGTCTCCCTCGTGTCTTCTTTAATAACAGTTACCATCACCTGGCATTCTACGATCCATCTGTTTGCTTGTGTGTCGTGTCTCCCTCCACTGGCATGCAAGCTTCCTATGATTAGAGACTGCCTGTTACACAGTAACAGCAAGACACTCAACAAACACCAGCTCAGTGTTGCATCTGAGAATAACCACATGGCCTCTTTCTCGCCTTCATGATGGCAGTGCAGCTGGGCACACAGGTCCACTGCCATCCTGGTGCCATTGCTGGGTTGAAGTTGCGAGTGGTGTGCCCAGACACATGGTCTTTTGTAATTCCATGCACAAGAGCCTAGCATGGAAAGGTGGATGGGCAGGAGGACCTGCAATTAGCTAGATCAGTGGAGTCCTCATCTCATTTTATGTAGAAAGAGTACATAGACTGAATGATTTGAAAAAATTAAGATGGGGGCCCAACCCTATTATTAAACCAAGGAAGCATAGAAATCTTAAGATTGAGGAGCTTGTGAACACGAATGCTCTAATGATTCATACTATTACTTCCTTTACATAGCCAATAAGAAAAAGAATTGAAAAAAATGGAGTCCAAGGCAAAAATGTTACTCCAGCCTGTAGAGGTTCTCAAACTAAAAGCCAGTTTGCTCTCTTTAAGGTCTCAAGATTTAGTCCAACTGGCTTTTCACTTCTTTTAAATTTCTGAATGCGAGTTGCAAATGTGAACCCGGAAGCAGCTGAGTCCTGACTTTCTCCCGTGTGTCTGTCTCCTCCTGCCCTGTTTTCTCCCACACAGGTGCTGCCGCAGGAAACATGTGGAAACGGAACTGATGTTGACTGCATGTGAGCTCTTCCACAGATGTGCCTCAGATCACAGTTCTATGGGTCACCTCCTTGTGGCTGTGAAAAATACTACCTGGTGAGAAGCAAGTTCCGGGAGGAAGGACTTATCTTCATTTGATTTGGCCTCTGGTCCCAGGGTACAGTCTGCCATGGCAGGGAAGTCATGGTGGCAGGAATAGCTCTCGGCTATGGGGGCTGGAGTGTAAGGCTTATTTGCAGACATCCGGGAAGGTCAGGATACAGAGATGAATGCTGGTGCTCAGCCCAGTGTCTCCTTTTTATTCAGTCCAGGATCCCAGCCCAATGGTGCTGCTGCCTGAATTCAGAGTGGGTCTTCTCATATGGAAGTACTTGCACAGACACGCCCAGAGGTGTGTCTCCTTGGTGATTCTATTTATTTATTTTTATTTTTTTTGTTTTAGAGAGCGAATGCGCGTGCATGTGAGAGAGAATTGGCATGCCAGGGCCTCAGCCCCTGCAATTGAACACCAGATGCTTGTGCAACCTAGTGGGCACGTGTGACCTTGTGCTTGCCTCACCTTTGTGCATCTGGCTTATGTGGGATCTAAAGAGTTGAACATGGGTGCTTAGGCTTTTTAGACAAGTGCCTTAACTGCTCAGCCATCTCTCCAGCCCCTCCTTGGTGATTCTAAATCTAGGCAAGTTGGCAATGAAGAGCAACCATCATTATGTACAAGTTTACTGCACTCAATCCTCGTAGGAATATGCTTATCTGATGTCCATATATAAGAGATCATTTGTATTATCCCTGCCTTGTACCCTCTCAGGAGCAATCTTCAAACAATGTCTCATGAATAATTAGCAGATGGCTCAGTGCATACAAAGTCTTCCTGTGGTAGTAATTGTCAGCGTTTACATTTTAATTAATTCATTTGAACTTCTTATTGTGGCAATTACATTCTAATTTTGTGCGAAGACATTTGGGTGCTTGGTCTAGACTAATCAATTAATATTATAATTATTATCATACCAATACAAATAAAAGTAGATAGGTGGTTAATGTAGCTCAGCTCCATCATTTAAATCCTGAAGAGTCTGGTTGTCAAAAAGTCTGTTAGACTCTTGAAATAAAAAATGAGATGCTTCCTAAAATCCTGAAGCCACATAGAGAGCTTGGGTAGTGCTGTGGTCTGGATATTGGTTTGGGTGTCTCCCAAAGGTCCAGGACTAAAGGCTTGGTCCACAGGATGGTACCCCTGAATACTCTAGGGGGTGGGACCTAGAAGAATGTTCTTTGGTCATTGTACATATACCTTTAAGGACATTGGAGGACCTCGGTCTCCCTGTCTCTCTCTCTCTCTCTCCCCTGTGTCTTTCTCTCCCTGTACCCCAACCTTTAGTTTGAGATATGGGATTGCTCCCATTAACACATGCTCTTGCCACTACTGCTCTTCATTTAACAAGTGGGGGCACAGCCAAGAGGCCATCTTTGCCAGCCTGTGACACAGTCTTTGGTCTGTGAGTCTCTCAAACTTCTAGGTTTTTCTTTTCTCTTTCTAAACTTAATTGTCTCAGGTGTTTCATTGTAGTATTGTAAACTGACTAATAAAGATAGATTTTGTCTGTTTTGATGCTACATCAACCCTGGATGTTTGTTGCACACATTTATGTGTTGTTGGGTTTTTTTTTTTTTTTTTGAGATTCAATCCAAATCACAAGGCAGCAACTTGAATCTCAGATTCTCCTCATGAGTTCAAAGTCTGAGCAGGTTGTGAATACATTAGGTTTGCAGCAACATAAGCAAACATATCTCACTGATACCAGAGACCTCCCAGCTCAGTGCACAAATTTGACAGGAACCTGCGTGTGCAAGGTGCACTGAGAAAGGATCTTGGGTTTTTATTTTTCAGCCTCAGGAAAAACACTCTTTTGCCATACTACTTATAAATCCAAATACATATTTCATATACACACGTGCACACACACACACACATACAAATGCACTATAAATAATACATAACACAACAATCTATGTATATATATTATGTTTTCTGGTCTTTATTTTTACATGGTAGCATCAGTGTATACTCTATCATACTTTTGTTTATTGTTTCTTCTGCAAACCATCAACACATTTTGTTCACATATAGGACTGTGGCTCTGTGAATATAGTTACAGCAGCCAGTAACATTTATTAAGCCTTTGCAATGGTGCACACAGTATCTATTAACCTCATCTAATCTCCAGGGCAATCCTCCATGACCATCTCCCACTGTCACACTGACTTCCTTTCAATAACTTCCTCCATCCTTTCTGCTTCTAAAGTCAGTTTCATGCATTTAGAGAGGAACAAGGAAGTGCAAGGATGATGCTTGGCCTGGACTTCTCCAGAAGACAGTGATGGGTCCTTTCCAGGAAAATTACTCCAGGAAGGAATTTGAAAACACTCTTTTATTCATCTGTCTATGTCTATACTGGTAAATATGCAAGGCATACAAGGTAGCAATTGTAGCCAACATTATCCCAAAATATCTCCAAGGATGGAAATCATATGGTCCTTCTTATTTAGTTCCAACTTTAACTGGCATTTCTTTATGATAAAACTCCTCTTTGTTGAAATGCAAACCAAGTTATTTTGTTGTTAGTGGTTTTTTTTTTTTTTTTTTTTTTTTTTTTTTTTTTTTTTTTTTTTTTTTTTGAGGTAGGGTTTCACTCTAGCCCAGGGTGACATGGAATTCACTATGTAGTCTCAGGGTGGCCTTGAACTCATAGTGGTCCTCCTACCTCTGCCTCCCCAGAGCTGGGATTAAAGGCATGTGCCACCAAGCCTGGTGCAATTTATTCTTGAACAATCTTCTTGAGTGATTCTCCAGTCTTAGGCTATTATTGTTTTATATACTCAAATAAACCAGTTTATTCTTCTCTGTGTTAAACTAGATCATATTAATTCCTTAAATAATGAAGTGGCTAGATGATAGATAAATGCATGATGTATCTCCCTGTATAGCCCAGTATGTCCTCAAATTCACAATCCCTCTGACTTTAGCCTCCAAAATACTGGTATCATAGACATGCTCTATTAGGTCCTACTAATAATTTTTTAAAATATTTTATTTATTTGCAAGAGAGAGAAAGAGAGGGGGGAAGGGAGAGGAAGAGAATGGGTGCACCAGGACCTTTAGCCACTGCAAACTCCAGATGCATATGCCACATTGTGCACCTGGCTTATTTGGGTAATGGGAGATTGAACCTGGTTTCTTAGGCTTCACAGGCAAGTACCTTAGCCATTAAGCCATTTCTCCAGCCCTCCTGTACACAATTTTAGTTATTAAGGATCCAGGCTGTTTCATAAGCTGTCATGGGCACTGTATCACTAACCCATATCATAGCCTCAGGAGAGATGCCATTGTTTTGCTCAGTTTTCTATGTGAGGAGTTTGAGTTCAGGAAATGAAGCACCTTGCCTGAAAGTTACAGAACTTGGGTGTGCTTGAGCTGAGATTAGCAAGGACAGAAACCAAAGTGACCTTGGAGATAGCTTCTTTGAAGAGCCCGGTGCTTCTTCAAATGTCCTTTCTTCTCTCTTACTCTGAGAGAAGTGACCTGGCTGGACTGGAGAAACGCTGGGTGCCACCTGTGGTGGGTGGACTCCGAGATCCTCATGTGAAAGCACAGCCCATTTCTAGCCTAAGGCCTTGGCAGGCCTGGTGACACACACTATCAAGCAACTGGGAGGTAGAATTAGGAGGATTGCAAGTTAGAGGCCAGCCCTGGAAACATAGTGAAGCCCTCTCTCAAAACGGGGAATACTCAGCTGGAGGGATTGCTTAGTGCTTAAGGCACTTGCCTGCAAAGCCAAAGGACACAGGTTTGATTCCCCAAGACCCATGTAAGCCAGATGTTCAAGGTGGCACATGCTTCTCGAGTTCATTTGCAGCAGCTAAAGGCCCTGGTGCACCCATTCTCTCTCTCTCTCTCTCAAATAAATAATTAAAAATGAAAAAATTAAAAAGGGGGGTACTTTTTGTTAAAGAAGCCAAGCCTTTGCCTAGCTAATGTTATCATTTGCATCTGTTTCCTTTCTGAACTCAAGACTCAGCACACGTCTAGATTCATGGTACTGATGTATCCTCTCTCCTATGCAGTGTCCCCCTTCTCTCCTTATCTGCAGGGGATTTGTCCCAGGACCCCCTCTGTGGCTACCAAAATCCATCAGTGTTCAAATCCCTTTCGAAGAATGGTGTGGCATTTCTGCACACCCTCCAGTATACTGTCAGTCATCTCCACATCTCCTGTGGGGCCATGCAAAATGTCAGATAAGCCGGTCTACTGTGTTGCTTAGAGAATAATAACAGAAGGTGTGTCCACATGCAGTTGGTACACAGTTGTTTCCCCTGAGTATGTTCATGGGTGCAGAACCCTTAAATGTGGAAGGCTGACTGTACTTGCTAACTGGCCTTGAACTGAAATTTGCTTCTACTCTTCCCACCATTCTGAGAACCCTAGCCAGCCCCTGTGTTCTCGTCTGTAATAATTTGGTCCCTGACATGGAGACTGGGGCCAAGTAGATTTTGAAAGACAGATGTGGCTAGCAATGATAATATATCAAAGCTGTTACAATGTTAGAAATGAAAATAATGATTGCCAAATAATCAAGTAACTATTTAAGTATCTATCCTCAGCTCTGTGGCATTTTCTCTGTGTTCACAGAATTGCCTCAGAGGGGACACGTGTGCACACACACGCACGCATGCACACATGCACGCATGCACTCTGTATCCAAAGGGAGGTCTTGGAGGTTTAGCCAAAAGATTAGAAAGTCTTTTCTCTGCAGTGCTTGTGTGACAAAATATATTATTTACCAAAGAGGAGATGCTAACGAAACAAAAAGGAGACAATAGCTATGCTGGTGACTCAAAAGACACTGCCATTTGCATCAATATCTTAAAACAATGAATGTTCACCCAAGAAGTTCCACAGAGACATTTACAGAAAATTAAAATGATTCTGCTTTGAAAAGCTGGCATGGAGGAGGGATCTCACTAGAGGTGGATCCATTAGGAAGTATTCAAGGCTGTCACCTTGGGGACCTGGGTGCTTTCTCTGCACCAAGATGACAGTGAAGAAGGTGCAGGGGTTGGCTGTAAATGCACAGTCGTCTCAGGAGGTGGGAGTGACAGCCACTGATTTTTGGCTGAGGGACAAGGAGGGTTTGTTCTTCAGATTTATTTCTGTCGGGTCTGAGATGCACCCTGCTTCCTCCCTTCTTGGATTAAGCCACTGTCCTTGAAGCCTTTCCCATAAAGGGCCAATGAGTCAGTTAGGACAAAACTTCAGAGTCCATATTTCCTCTTTGGGAAATGTTATCACTGTCACTACTAATCAATCTACACCCAGCCTCCACACCCTATGATCTGAATGGCTGGGGTCTGTGGAGTCAGGCGCCACAAAGTAGAGCATTGGAGGGCTTCCGGGTAAGAAGAGATGGGTGGAGGAGGGACTCCAGCAAGGTGAGATCTTAGTTGGATACTCGCCTCTCCTGACCTGATTGGGAAGCTCTAAAGCACCGGTTGCTGCTCCTGAGTGGACTTCATGTTTAAGCCTGCCTTTGGCTCTTTTGTGCCACTCACTGGCTGTGAACTACGCTGGTAGGCAGGGTGGGAGGTAACAGGGTGGAACATTGATACCTAGGTGGACTTGCCTGAACGGAGCTTCCCAAATCTGGCTGCACGTCTGAGTGATCTATAAGGTCTTCAAAATCCAGGGCTGGAGAGATTGCTCAGGCACTTGCTTGCAAAGCCTGATGGCCCGAGTTCAATTCCCCAGTACCCACAGTACCAGTAAAGCCAGATGCACAATGTGGCACATGTGTCTGAAGTTCATTTGAATTGAAGAGGCACTGCTGTGCCCATTCTTTCTCTCTCTCCTTATAAATAAATAAATAAAAAGAATTTTAAGAGCCACCATTGTTTTACCCTGACAGTCTGGCAGTCTAATTGGAAGAGCTTTTGCCTGAAATCCTCTGATTTCTCCTCTTCCCCTTCCAGACTGGCATGCTGTCCCTCAGTGCCATCTTTAGTCCATCCTCTGGGGGATAACATATTGACCCTGACCCTCCGAGCACCATGGCCTGCCTTTGTTCTTCATCCTCTGTGAAGTTGTCTACTTATGTCATCTGTTTGCCAGTTGCATGAGGCTCTCTCTGCAGGATTCAGGCAGAATGCTGTCTGCCCTGGCTTCTCCATAGTGCTGACACACAGCACAACCTCAGACTTCATTGTGCGAATGAACGAGTGAATGAATGATATGATCAATGCATGATACTCTAAGGAGTAAGTAGTCCTTCAGGGCTGGGGCAGGCTTTGAAGGAGAGGTGAACATTTTTTTTAAAGGGGGTTCTAAATCTATGAACAAAGGCCAGGGCGAGGGACATGGCTCAGTGGTAAGAATACTTGCCATGTAAATACAAAGACCTGATAGAGGCCGCCCAAGTTTGGTCCCAAGCAGCCACGCATGAAAGCTGGGCCTGGTCACGCACATCTGTAGCCCCAGTCTTATGGGGAGTGAAGACAGGAGATCCCCAGGGCTTACTGGTCAGCCAGGCTGACTGTGACTGAGAAAACAGCAGCTCTGGGTTCAGTGACAGACTCTGTCTCAAGGAAACAAGTAGAAGAGTGAGAGAGGCCCCGATGGATGCTCTCCTCTAACCTTTGCATGCACGCACACAGTGACCATCCATCTGCACACACATGTGCATGTGCTTTGTCGAAATATACCACTAACATACGACACACATACAAAAAAAAGTTAAAATGAAGACAAATCCCTGTCCCGTTCTTGTTTCTGGGCTGATGAGGAATCACGGGGTTGATGTCAAACTGCTTTTGTTAGTGGGTACTTAGACAGATGCGGGTGAGCCAGGCACGTTTAGGGGCTCCTTTGAACAGCCTTTCCTGTAACACACATGGTGACAGCAGCTTTGGACTGAGAGCTCACTCTTCCCCCATGGTGGACAGAAGCTGATGGCTCACCCACCAGCAGGCTCTGCTGTATCTCCTTTTCAGTGTGCACGCGAATCTCTGCTGTGAGAGAGGAGTATGTTGCTGCCACGTCTTTCTGCAATGCTGGACACCTCCCTCCCCACCTTCACCTGAACTGACAGAGAGAACCCGGAGCTTATGCAGAGCCAGGCTCTAACAGGAATGACCTATGAACCCACAACCTGGCTGGGGCTCAAATCTCGTCCACGGAAGATGAAGCTGTTGGCAAGAGGCAGAACTCTCTGTCCCTGCCTGGAAAGTCTACAACCCTCTGCTTCCAGGGTGCCTCTGCATTTGCTTATCAGCCATTGCACAGCTCCCTAGAGACACACTGCAGATGCTCCCGCAACACAGCACTGAGCACCAGGCATTCATTGTCTCCAGCTGGTGAGTTCTTGGTGTGTGTGTGTGTCTATGTGTAGTATGCATGCAAGTACACGTTTTGGCTACTGTATTGTTGAAGGTTCAGTCTCAGGAATGAGACAAGCCTTGATTCAAATCCTGACTGAGTTTAAGCAAGTACCTGAGCTTCTTTAAGCTCCATCTTATGAATTATAAAATGGAAAAGAAAACAGTAGTAGCTTTGTTGTAGACAATATGATATCCAAGTGAGATAGTCAATAGTCAATATAGAACATAGGAAATTGTTCCTACAACATAAAGGATTTTTTTTTTTTGAGGTAGGGTCTCACTCTGGTCCAGGCTGACCTGGAATTCACTATGTAGTCTCAGGGTGGCCTCGAACTCTCGGCGATCCTCCTACCTCTTGCCTCCCGAGTGCTGGGATTAAAGACGTGCGCCACCACGCCCGGCTAACATAAAGGATTTTAAAGCGTTGATGGCATTATTACATTATTACACTGTTCACTGTCCCAAACTGTCAACCTTTGTGAACCCATTGAAGAGACAGCACAAAGACTTGAAGGCATAAAGATAAGGGAAACCTGGGTCCCCATCTGGAGGGGCTGATGTCGCCTTTTACACCAGGTTGCCACTATGTTCCATGGCACCTTTATGCAAATTAGAAAACTGGCTGCTTCCTCTGCCAGTAGGCTGGATTTTCGGTGGCTGGTCTCTGGGCCAGGTGTCCTTGCTCCATGAACAATCTCAACAACTGTGCATCATGACCACATATAGGTACATGCTATGCTTGCGGGCTTCTAGAAAAGTACCAAACGTCTTCATAGTGGAGGGCCCAACTGGGTCAGATCTGAAGCGATGACTATTGGACTTAAGAAAGTGGATAGAAATGAGAACTAAACAAAGGCAAAGAGGCACGAGAGAGGCTGGGAAGGCAGGCAGGACCAGCATGGGAAGAACCTTGGATGCCTGACAGAAAAGATGGCTCTCTGTGTAAGTTCCCAGATCTCATGGTCAGCTGGCAGGGCACCATGCCTTCTAAACATGTATGGTATGGTTTCATGATCAGTTGAGGCAGACCACTGTAATTTTGTTGAGATCAGGAGGACTCAACTCAGGGTGTGATGCAGAACCCACTATAGCCACACATGCTACAGAGAAAGCCTCTTCAGGGCTTGACGGAACACATAGTACAGGAATAAGGATGTGAGTGATGGGGCTTAGTGATAGTAGGCATGACTCCAAAGGTAATATCTGGATGAGCGCTTTTTCTTTCTTCACCATTGATGGATACAGTACACCTCATCAGAGCTGCATGTAATTCCACCATGGAATTAGTGAATTAGCATTGGATCCACACAGGATATATTTTCTTCTCTATTTCCTCTCACCACTCAAGCACTAGGACTTTTTCTTCCTGGCAGGATGGATGTGAAGAATGGTGGGAGATGAGAAAGTTGAAGGCAATACATGAGAATCAGGGAGGAGAAATCTGTCTAGTCGCCTCTCTGTATGTCTGGATAAGGCTTCTAAACCCACCTCACTGATCTCTGCAGTTCCAGCTGTACTTCCCAGGAACAGGTTGAGCTCTGGTATACCTTGCTAGGAGTGTGAACTTAGATGCCCTTCCTTCATTTTTACTGGGCTCCACTGCCATGTACCGCCACATTTTTATGTTTGTACAACTATGTACTTCTGTAAGTATTTTTATGTTTGCACGACTGTGTACTTCTGTAAGTATTTTTATGTTTGCACGACTGTGTACTTCTGTAAGTATTTTTATGTTTGCTGTAAGTATTTTTATGTTTGCACGACTGTGTACTTCTGTAAGTATTTTTATGTTTGCACGACTGTGTACTTCTGTAAGTATTTTTATGTTCGCACGACTGTGTACTTCTGTAAGTATTTTTGTGTTCGCACGACTGTGTACTTCTGTAAGTATTTTTGTACTTCTGTAAGTATTTTTGTGTTCGCACGACTGTGTACTTCTGTAAGTATTTTTGTGTTCGCACGACTGTGTACTTCTGTAAGTATTTTTGTGTTCGCACGACTGTGTACTTCTGTAAGTATTTTTGTGTTCGCACGACTGTGTACTTCTGTAAGTATTTTTGTGTTCGCACGACTGTGTACTTCTGTAAGTATTTTTGTGTTCGCACGACTATGTACTTCTGTAAGTATTTTTATGTTTGCACAACTATGTACTTCTGTAAGTATTTTTGACCACGTCTCACAACTTTGCAAGGCAAACCATGGGATGCTCTCATTGTCTCTCTCCATTCTCTCTCTCTTTCTCTCTCCGTGTCTTGGATTTTTTAAAATTTATTTTTACTTATTTATTTGAGAGAGAGAATGAAGTAGAGGAAGAGAGAGAGAGAGGGAGAGAGAGAGAGAGAGGGAAAGAATGGGCGCACCAGGGTCTCCAGCCACTGAAAACAAACTCCAGATGCATGTGCTATCTTGCGCATCTGGCTTACATTGGCCCTGGGGAATTGAACCAAGGTCCTTTGGCTTTGCAGGCAAGTGCCTTAACCACTAAGCAATCTCTCCAACCATGTCTTGGTTTTTTGATGTAGGTTCTGGCTCTAGCCCAGGCTGACCTGGAATTCACTATGTATTCTCAAGGTGGCCTCAAACTCACAGTGATCCTCCTACCTCAGTTTGGGATTAAAGGCTGGGATTAAAGGCATGTACCACCACACCCAGCTTCATTATTCCCATTTTACAGGTGAAGAAACCAAAGCTTCAGGAGATAATAAGACTCGGTTTCTTGTCTTAGATTTCAGGCAAACAAGTCTTGTCATGAGGTACTTTCTGCCTGGCTGAGCTGGGAGGCAGAAGAGTGTCCATTAGCAAGCATGAGAAGAGGGACTGGCTACCAGGACTCACCTGCAAGCATGTGTTAGTTGAAAGGAATTTTCTAGGATGTGGCTGCTGGCTCTTCGCATGGAAATTACTTCTGGCATTGTTTGAAACTAATGCTGGCTAGCTTTCTAGTGGTTTATTGAGCACCTACTATGTGTAAGGATTTGTGTAAGCATCATGAACAGTCTTTAAAGTAGCCTTTGTCCACTCAGATGCTGGGATATTTGGACTCAGAGAGGTCACACAGCAACAGCTGCAACAGAGCTAGTGAGTGGCAGAGTCAGGATTTAAACTAAGCCATCCTGTCATTTGCCAACTTTGGGGACAATGTAGAAAAGTAGATAGAACAAAGCACCTTAAGATACTGAAGATCTGTTTTATGTTACATGTTATTATCTATAATAGTACATGTTACATATGTAGTCTGGAAATTGAACGTGTTCTCCTACTAAGATATTCCTTAGTCCTCTTTTATTTTTTTTAAACTGAAATTTTTTTTTCAACATTTCATTTATTTATTTACTTGAGAGAGAGAGAGAGACAGACAGACAGACAGACAGACAGACAGACAGGAGAGAGAGAGAATGTGCATGCCAGGGCCTCTAGCCACTGCAAATGAACTCCAGGTGTATGTACCACCTTGGGCTTTACATGGGTACTGGGGAATTGAACCTGGGTCCTTTGGCAAGGCAAGTGCCTTAACTAAGCCATCTCTCCAGCCCTTGATCTTTTATTTTGAAACAGGGTCTCACTAAGTTGCTCAGGGTAGTCTTGAACTGACTCCTTAGACCAGATAGGCCTTGAACTTGCAGTCACCCTGCCTCAGCCTTCTGAGGAGCTGGCTGATGGGCCTGCAGCACAAGGCCTGGATTGAACTGTTCTGTCATCATACTCCACACACAGTTCTCGAGTCAATGACTTGTCACCGTGTTGATCCCTCTGCCTAACCAACATACATTAACATTTTCACTTATTGTCCTTAATGGCCTCATTAATACAAATGTGAGAGTCTTGGAGGTCAATATTCTTGATGTGTACACAATATTCTTGTGTACTGATGTGTGTGCAAAGAATTTAGCAAAATTTACATAATCTTTCCCTCAATATTTCAGCCACACAATTATGAAGACTCGGAATCATTTTTATCCTCATTTTCCCATACAATAAATGCCGCAACATGGTCAGGAAAGGAAAAGAGTCCTCTACAAAGCCATTAGGCTGGGAAGACACAAAAGATTCTAAGTGCAAGTTCACTGTTGTGCAAATTACATCCACATTCCTTAAAGCACCAGAACTCCTTGGACTTGATGGCATTGCCTCTGGACCTGCTAAGTTCATCAACACAGAAATGCACACCTTTTGAGTGTCTTTGGTATCTGTCACCATCACCCAATCCGAAATCCAGAAGCTGGTGAGAGCTCAACACTAAAGTAGTCTTCAAACACACCCACCAAGGCTCATGGAATTTTGTGGGAAGAAGGGGTGGCAGGAATGTAAGAGCCACAGGGGGAGAGGGGATAGCCAAGGGCATTGCCCCTCCCCTCAAGGACTGACTGCTGCTCTCACACTCATAACCTACACCCCCACGGTGAACACCAGCAAGCCCACTTGCTGACTTGTCACGCGGGTGGGGACAGGGAGGAGGGAAATGATGATATCAACACATGATGTGTCCATACAAAGATTCTCCTTAATAAAAAAATGCACACCTCTCATAGCCTTTCTTTGTTTCCATTTATTGTGCTCGTACTTCACCCAGGACCTGGCCTTTGCCTTATTCTAGGGAATATTTTGATAAGGACAGCCCTTTCACTTTCACTAGAATTTTGTGACTTACTACTTGTAAGATAAATACATTTTACATCTCCACTGTATTTTGCCTCCGTCCTTAAGGTGTCTGGCAGGGAAAACAGAGACAGGAAGACAAACAAGAGCTCAATAATGAGTGGATTACTACTACTTAGAAATGATGAAAAGAACTCAGTAACATCTGCAAGTCGGCTCCTTGGCAATTGACTTCATGTGACAGGTTTGGGAAAGTTCTTAATCTGTCTATGGTGACCTGATGAGGACCGAAGCTGGCCAAGGTGGAAGCAGCTTAAGCTTAGTAAGTGAAAATGGTAGGAAATGTTCAGTATAACTCTTTGTAAGGTGGAACTGGAGCCTTGTATGCTTTCTGGGGATTTTTTTTTTTTTTACCAGCTTATGAATATAAAGAGCTTCATGTTTCCTTGTACTCACTGCATAAACTGAGATGGGACAGAAGCTAGTTTAGTTATTCTCTCAATCTGTCCTTTGCTTAACTAATCATTGTTTATTAGAGGAGATAACGTATCTGTGGCCCATCAGGACATCAATAATAACAACCAGCATTTCTTCAGTGAACCGTATGCTTCCAGCAAAATGTTTCAATGGTAGCTGACTTGTCTGTTCTCTGAGTATCCTTTAAGGTAGATATCTCTGTGCTTTGAAGAGGAGAAATCACCTGGTGACTGAGGACAGGGAGTGATTTTACCAAAATTCTATGGGCTGTGGAGTGTGGATTTTGAATGAAACAGGTCTACATGTCAACAAAGCTTTGCTTTATTCATAGTAGAGGACTGGACTCTAGAATGCAAAAGAGAAAAGATATAAAAGACATGGGGGCATTTATGCTTAGAATCTGGTATGGGTAACATTGATTTTTAAGTACAGACTATGTTTATTAGCATTATTGTTGTATTTCACTCTTCATATACAAAATTATGGATTAATCGGAATTTGAATTTCTCAGTGAGTTCATTGAGGAATGTGAGACAGAGTTCAAGGTCATGAGAAGCATGAAAATGGAAAAATGTCCCAGAACCTATTGCATAAGAAAACTAAGTCAGTTTTAAAAAGCATTTGAGTAAAATATTTATAATACTTCCTTGGTTCTAAGATATTATTCATAAATGATTAATGATATTTTATCATGTGTTGCTCAACTTTTTATCATATTAACAAAATATCTGAGAAGACAACTTGAAGGAGGAAAGAGTTATTTTGGCTTACAGTTTCAGAGGTCTCAGTCTATATCAGCTCTCAGGCCTGTGGCCAGACACAACTACCATGTCTTAGAGAAGGAGAGCAGCTCACCTCATGTCAGTCAGGATTCAGAAAGAGAGAGAGAGAGAGAGAGAGAGAGAGAGAGAGAGAGAGAACAAGAACCAGAGGTCAGGGGCAGGATATAATCCTACAAAGACTCTCCCTCATTGACTAAGTTTCTCCACCCAGCCCTCCACGTTCCTCAGTTTCTCCCACCTGTCAGTAATCCATTCAATTATTAATCCATTCATGATTGGCCCCTTTATCATGTCAGAGCCTTGATCCAATTTCTTTGCTTTAGGGACCTTGGCAGTTAATCTCCGCTTGTCATCTTGACAGGATTGAGAATCACCATGGTAACAAATCTCTTGGCTTGTCTGTTAGGGATTTCTAGACTAAGTTACTTGTGAGAAGACCCACTCAAACTGTGGACAGATCCAGTTCGTGGTTTGGGATCCTGAACTGCATACAAAGGAGGAAGCTATGCGCACCAGCATCCATCACTCTTTGCTTCCTCTCTGGGGGCTAAAAGTGACCAGCTGCCTCAAGTTCCTGCTGCCATGCCTTCCCCGTCATGGTGCACTGTAACCTTGCAAAAGTCTTTCCTTCCTTCAGTTGCTTCTGGTCACATATTTGGTTACAGCAAGAAAGTAACTAATACATAGAGAAAGACAGCACATGTGCCTTCAGGGGACATTTCATAGCCAAGGCTTAAATGCCATCAATGTGTGTATTCAATGTGGCTATGGATTGTCTTTTTATTATTATTATTATTTTATATTTATTTTTGGAGAGAGAGACAGAGAGAGATAGACAGAGAGAGATAGAGAGGGAGACAGATAGGGATGGGCGCTGCAGCAGTCTCTCAGCTGCTGTGAACGAAATCCAGATGTGTGCGCCCCCTTGTGGTCAAGTGCGGCATTGCGCCCTTGCCTCACTTTGCATCTGGCTAAACGTGGGACCTGGAGATTGGAACCACTGGACATTGGAACCAGCGTTCTTAGGCTTAGCAGGCAGGTGCCTTAGCCGCTAAGCCAACTCTCCAGCCCTGTCATTTTTTTTTTGAAGAGAGACAGAGAGAGAGAGCGAGAGAGGGAGAGGAAGACAGAGATGGGCGCACCAGCAGCCTCTCAGCCACTGTGAATGAAACCCAGATGCGTGCACCCCCTTGTGGTCAAGTGCAGCATTGCACCCTTACATCACTTGGATCTGGCTAAACGTGGGACCTGGAGATTGGAACCAGTGTTCTTAGGCTTAGCAGGCAGGCGCCTAAACTACTAAACCATCTCTTCAGCCCTGGTTTGTCTTTTTTTTTTCTCCTTTAAAGTATTTTAAAATCAGTACTGAGTCCCACAAAATATTGATAATTTAAAATTTAAAAAATTTGAATCTTTCTTTGTTGCTCCTGACGACCATGAAGAGTTTTAAATTAAAATTCAAGTGTAGAAATTGTTTTCATCTCAAATTAAATTCACAGCGTCTTTCACCAACAGACACTTGCCTCCTTCTAGGGCTCTCGCTAGGTTTATGCCTTTGGCATCTCTCTTTAGAGTCAATAATGTGTCCCTGTGGTTTTAGGTGCTGGCCAGTCATTTTATGTGCTAAGGAAATAATGAGGGAGTTAAATTCCTTATACATTAATACATTTTAAAAAATATATAAATATTTTTACTTATTTATTTGAGTGAGAGAGAAAGAGGGAAAAAAAGAAAGAAAGAAAGAAAGAAAGAAAGAAAGAAAGCAAGCAAGCATGCATGCACCAGGGCCTTTTGCTACTGCAGATGAACTTCAGATGCATGTGCCATTTTGTATATTTGGCTTTATGTGAGTACTGGGGAATCACACCTGGAACAACCCAGGCCCGAAGGCTTTGCAAGCAAGTGCCTTTAACTGCTGAGCCATCTACCAGCACACATGTTATGTTCAGAATGACATCAGGTCAAATTAATGAATATTTGAAAATACAACCAGATAATATCTATATGCTGATAAAATAATGACAGCTATGGAAGGTCTCACAAAACGTGGCTAATTTTGTGCATGGTAACAGAAGCCATGTGAACAATCACAATTGTAAACTCACTGCCAACACTTATGCTAAACTCCTTTCAGTAAGTCAAGATATAATTACGTATAAAACAAACTGCTTGCAATGTAAAGTATGGCTATGTGTGTGGAGTTACAGTGGCTATAGCAAGAAAAGTAATTCAAGACAATTTGGAAGGAGTCATGAAGATTTTAAAATGTCAGCCCAGCATTTCCTTAGAGCTGTCTGGAAGTCCCTGATGAGGAGGAAACTGTCAAGGAGATGAGCCAAATGGCCAGTCCTCTGTGTGAGACAAGTCCTGTCAGGTAGAAATCAATGTGTGGCTCCCGAGGGCGGTTTTTTGCTGGACTGATTAAGGGGATTCGTTATACAATGGTCTCTTCTTTGGCTAGGACTAGTGTGGCAGAGAGAGAATGCTGTGTGTGTGTGTGTGTGTGTGTGTGTGTTTGCACGAGTGTGAGTGCACATGTGTGCATGTGATATTGGGTGCCAGTGTCAAGGGCTCTCCACTTTATTTATTGACATAGGGTCTCTCGTCATTTTGGCTAGTCTAACTAGTCATCTCGCCCTGGGGATCCTCCTCTGTCTCCTGAGCACTGGGATTACAGGTTGGCCAGATTGTCATTTTTATGGTACTGGGAATCTGAACTGAGATCCTCAAGCTTGTGAGTGGAGCACTTTACCAGCTGAGCTATTCCCTCAGCCCAGGATGCTGTTCTTGTCATTGTACCTGCTCGTTTCTGAGCGTTGGTAAAGCTCAGGCCCAGGTGCCTTGGTTTCAGTGTAAAAAGCACCCTCCCCCATAGGCTCATGTGTTGAAACATTTGGTCTCTAGTTGGTGGCACAGTTTGAAGGGCTTGAAGTAGTCTTATATGGAGGAAGTGAGTCACTGAGGGCAGGTCTTTGGGGGTAGAGCCAGGCTTGCTGCCAGCCCTAGCTCTCTGCTTGAGGAAATGTGAGGAGCCCTAGAGCAACACTCCTGCAGCCTTCCCTGACACATTGCCTTCCCTGCCATGATGCACAGTTGCACAGTGCCTTCTCAAACTGTGAGCCAGAGCTGGAGAGATGGCTCAGCGGTTAAGGCGCTTGCCCTGAGAAGCCTTAGGACTCATGTTCAGCTCTCCAGAGCCCATGTAAGCCAGACGCACAAGGTGAGGCAAGCACAATGTCACACATGCCCACTAGGTGGTGCAAGCATCTGGAGTTCAATTGCAGTGGCTGAGGCCCTGGTGCGCCAATTCTCTCCCCACCCCACTCTCTCTCTCTCGCTCTAAAATAATAAATAAATAAAAATAGAAAACTGAGCCAACATAAACCCTTCTTCCCTTGGGTTGTTTCTGTCTGGTTGTCTGTCACAGAAAACTAACGAATATACCATAGGAAGCAGGATAACCTTTTCTTATCATTGAATACAAACTGGACTCTGATTTCAGTGGCACTGTGGTGCCCTGACTGTCACCCTCGGATGTCTGACAATATCCAACATCCACTTAGTGGCATGAGCTGCTTCTCATGATCCACGTGTCCATGCAGGATCCATATCCATGTCCACGGCATATTCTTGCCTTA
Source organism: Orientallactaga sibirica (assembly GCA_036365145.1). Lineage (NCBI taxonomy): Eukaryota > Metazoa > Chordata > Mammalia > Rodentia > Dipodidae > Orientallactaga > Orientallactaga sibirica. Next base: position 7,156,583 of record JAEOAD010000463.1, on the reverse strand, counting down.
AAGTCAACCCAAAAAGCTGTAGGGCTACAAATGGGTCCAAACTTCCCCCACGCATGGGGATCCTGCAGTGTTGGTCAGCTAGAGAGGACCCCAGACCATGCTACCAATCTCTTTGTGCCAGACTTCTTTACTCTTATCAGTACCCTCGCTGACGACAAGACTTACTTAAAAAGAGTAACCCAGCAGACTACTTAGAGAACGGTCCCCAGCCACTGGAATATGAAGTGGGTTGATCCACATGCAGCAGGAATCTGGAAGCCTTGTGCTCTCACGTATTGGTGGGAGCCAGGGTCAACATCTCAGGCTTGTGTGGGGCTCAAGTCTGCTCTGCACTTCCAACCAACCTCAAAAAGGCACCCATACCTTGCAGAGGAAGTAATTTGAATTACTGAGCTAGTCTAGGTGAAGTGTTGGCAAACATTCCTGAATACCAATATGCTGAAAGTTAAAAAAATGAACACATTAGTAATTCATCACTTTGACAAGTTATTCAACTCAGAAGCCCAGACTCAGGAGGATCTAATTCTTCTGAGATTTATTAGTTGCTAATCATTTTTGAGTTAGTGGTTACAGATTTACTGTCAACATTGTGCTCTATGTGAAGGGTGCATAGATAGGTAGGTCTAACATTTTAATTTTGAACTAGTTTTTCTCCTACAAGATAGGTTTCCTTGGCTACCTAAAGGATATTGCTTCCCAACTGCAGAGGCATGGCAATAAACTTGTCACCCAGGCTACGGCAATTGTCGTCATTCATTCATTCATTCATTCATTCATTATTCAACAGACATGGGGGAACCTACCCTGCACTAGATACTATATTAGGAATAAGGTGTAAAAAGTTGTAGAAGAGGGCTGGAGAGATGGCTTAGCATTTAAGGCACTTGACAGCAAAGACAAAGGACCCAGGTTCACTTACCTGGACCCAGGTTCAATTACCCGTACCCACGTAAGCTAGATGCACAAGGTGGGGCATGCATCTGGAGTTCGTTTGCAGTGGCTAGTGGCCCTGGCATTCCCATTCTCTTTCCCTCTCTCTCCTATGAATAAAAATAGATAAATAAATAAAATAAGAAAGTGTTGCAGAAGAAACAATCCTTCCAGTGTATAAACACATGAATGACAGCCTGCCATGGAAAGAAGAGATTTAAAATATGGAATATTGGGAGACAAAATGAGAGCAGAGATAAAGACCTACTGTCTGCAAAGATTTCAGGGAAAGGTGAGGGAAGAGTAGATTTTTTAAAGTAGGGAGCAAAGTAAGAGAGGGCATTTCACCCAGAAGCTGTGGAAATTCAGGGCTTGCGAGGTGAAATTCAGTCTTGTGAGAGTTGATTTATTTTTTCTTTTCCAGTACTGAGTATTCAATGGAAGCATTCCACTGACCTGTACCCCAACCCAGTCTGGGCAAGAACTGAGAACTGAGGGTGCAGGGGTGGAAGTGTGATGTCCCGAGGCCGAGATAAGGAGCTTGGCAGAGGGAAGCCACAGAGGAGGTTTTATTTTGCTTAAGTTAATAGTTTTTCCTTGTTGTTGTTGTTGTTTCAAAGCAGTTTTAGGTTTATAGAAAACTGAGTAGGCAGTATGTAGGCTCCCATATAACCCTTTTTCTCCACTTACACTTATATTTTCTTCTGGTAAGATCTTATATCTTCCTATTAGTCATCAGAGCACTTAAAGCAAGAGATTTTGTTGTTTTTGGATACCTTGTCTTTATTCAGTGATGATTCTGAATTCAGAACATGTAGGTGGCTGGAAGACACCTTTGATCTTATGTCTGAAGGCCATGCCATAGCGATTGAATGAACTGACCCAAGGAGGATACACTGGGTTTCAGAGTAAGAGAGACCTAGAGTGGGGCTCACGGGATTCCAAATGACTCAGGTCCAGGCCAACGAAGAACTCAGCCAAAGAGGAAGAGCCCCAGAGGCTGGAGTGGAGTCCACAGATAAGGAGTGCTTTGTTTTAGATATAGTCTGAGTGTCCTCCAGTGCCTCCTGTGTTGAATTTTAATCCCCACTGTCAGGTGAAGAAGTTAGGACCACAACATGACGATGGTGTCTAGCATGGGGACTTTGGGAGGCGATGAGATATGGCCCTCAGCGTGGAGCATCTATGATCGCATCCTGGCGGGTTTACATGAGGGAGACACACGTACTCCTGCAGTCATGTGATGCAGCCAAGAGGGTTCCTTCCAGAGCTAAGTCAAGGCCAGTACTATGACCTTGAACTTACAAAACTGTGAGATAAATAGACCTTGTTATAATATTATTCTGTCTTGGGAATGTTATTTTAGTCATGAAAGCCTGGCTAATCCACCGAGAGATCTGATGCAGTGGAATCAGGCTGTCTTCTGATTTTTAACTTGAAGGTTAGGTTGTTCTCAGCAACATCTTCTGACCTCTCAAGAAGTGTAGGATGTAAACACGCCACCTTTGTGAGGGCTTCCTGATTCTCCTGCTGACATGGTATCAAGAGATGCCTCTTCTCCGTGGTGAACTGCCCCTGCGAGCTCATGGCTCTGTAGCTTGATTTTTCTGGGGGATGAAAATTGATCCCATTTTCTAGGATTCAAAGTCCACGAGACTCTCTGGCTTTGAGAGTTATTGGGGTACGTGTGATGCATAGTTCTCTGCCAGAATTGGAGGGTGATAAGGACACTAGAAAAATAACCTTTCAGGCCTTTGCTTAGACTTTTGGCTTGTGGATTTCTTTTTTTTTTAAGTTTTTTTTTAAATTAATTTATTTAGTTGCAAGGATAGAGAGAGAGAGAGAGAGAGAGAGGAGAGAGGCAGACACAGAATGGGCTCGCCAGGGCATCCAGCCACTACAAACAAACTCCAGATGCATGTGTCCCTCATGCATCTGGCTTACATGGGTCCTGGAGAATCAACTGGGATCCTTTGGCTTCACAGGCAAGTGCCTTAACCGCTAAGCCATCTCTCCTGCCCATGGCCTGTGTATTTCTGTAGCCAACTTGGAGCCTCTGGAATGATTTGGGAGTACACTCAGGCACTTTCTGAGGAGATGTGGTCTCAAATGGAAGCTGCTCACTTTGATCAACACTACCCAGTTCTAAGCTGTTTTACAATGTTGGGGTTTTTAGAATGAGTTTCTTGGGGCTTTGCTAAAATGTGCATTAGGTTTTGACATGTAAAGTCTCTTGGGACACCATGAGAGCTGACTGTGGATTCCTTAGCAACCTGGCTTCACTGACTAGGTTTTTTTTAAAAAAAAAAAAAAACTTTATTTTTATTTATTTATTTGAAAAAGAGAGAGAGAGATACAGAAATAGTCAGGGAGAGAGAGAGAGAGAAAGAGAGAGAGAATGGGTGCACCAGGGCCTGTAGCCATTGCAAGCAAACTCCAGATGTGTGCACCCCCTTGTGCATCTGGCTTATGTGGGTCCTGGGGAATTGAACCTGGGTCGTTGAACCTGGCTTTACAGGCAAGAGCCTTAACTGCTAAGCCTTCTCTACAGCCTCAGACTAGGTATTTGATGAACCTCTGGACTCAGTGCTGGTCTATATTCCACACAGTGTCTTCCCTTGGATACCTGCACAATCATCTTTTGGGCACTTATCACATGGGGCCATCTAATCTCTATATTTTGGTCACATGTCTACATTGGGTTTTTGTGTAGAAAACATACTGTCTAATCTGACCTACTAAACTGTGTTTTTTAGAGGTCGGGAGAATTGGTATCAGGCATCTTCAGGTAAGATGGATACCTCCTACCGAACATTTATTGTGGTTCTAAATGCTAGTTTCCTCGATGCATGGGAATAAAATAAGCCACTTCTTGCAGAGGGCATGCTCTTGGGAGGGGAGGAGGCGGCTGGGATGGCTCCACATGAGAACAACAGCCCTCTTGCCCATTCTTTCTTACCCCGAGGCATATCCTAGTTTTATAGCTATGCACAAAATTTCCAGCGGACAAAACCTTTCCAAAACCAATCTGTGCACTACCCATAATGAAATAAAAACCACCAACACGAGCCCTCTGTTTTGTTTTAAAAATAAGGTCTCCTGAAAGTGAGCTGTGGTCAACCGTAGAGAATCAAAGCTACCGCAAAAGCACCACAGTCATCAACTGTCCCTTTGTCACCATGATGTGTTTTCTTTCCACCGTCCTTTCTCACCAGTTTGTTTCCGTGTAGTTAAGTTAATGGCACTTTCAGGCAAGGATGTCACATTTGACGATGGGGAAGGTTAGCTGCCTTAAGTGGCTCAGAAGTCATTTTGTGAAGCAGTTTGGCAAAGGGGCTCAGGGACAATAAAGGTGCTTGTGATGAGCCCCCGAAAGAAATAGCATAGAGAAAGGCTGTGGATTTTCAGCTGAGCTACCAATAGACATGGTGGAATCTTAAGACAACCCTGGGGGCTGTCTCACAGGCTGTGGATCTTGCTTTGGAATGAAATAAGCCTTGAGTTATCACACAAACAGCCACATTATTCTTTAATATAGGTTGCCCTCTAGCAGATGCCTCAATATTGCAAGCATTGTGTTCAAAAATAGATTTTTCCTTACCAGCTCTCTGGAAAGTTCACTGAAAGGCCAGAGGTTCTCAACAGCTGCTACAGTGTGGATGTCGAATTCCCCCCAAGGCCCGCGCTAAAGATGTGTCTCTAAGTTGGCGACACTGGGAAGGGGTGGGGCCTACTGGGAGGTCTTTAGGTCATTGGATGTGCCTTGAAGTGCATTGTGGGAACCTGACCCTTCTCCCTCTCTTTTGCTTCCTACCCACAAAAATTGAGCGATTGATCTCTATCAAAAACTCCACCATGATGTGGTGCATTGCCTCAGGCCCGAAGCAACAGGATCAGTGGACCGTGAACTAGAACCTCCTAACCCGTGAGCCTCTGCAGCTCTGTTCTCTCACCAGAACTGGGTCATCTCAGCATTTGCTATACTGACAGAAAACGAACACTGACTGACATGGCAACTACAGTCAAAATAGTGCTTCGGCAACATGTGTTCACGTGGGGAGTCTTTTGCAAGGAAAAACACAAAATGATGCTCTCAGTTCTTCTCCTGCTTTGTTTTTTTTAAACACAGAGCACCAGACATTGATTTCTGTGGAGACTAGGAAAGAAATAAAATGTAGAAATGAGATTGCTAAGAACTTGGAATTAACATGAGGCTATGATATCCATACTTGGGGTGATTCCATGTGATGAAGGAGAAACAGATAGTGAAAAGTACTGAGAGGCAGGAAGTGTGTAAGACAGTGGAGGCCTTGACACCTGCAATGCTCCACCTTGTGCTAATGGTTCGTGTGTGTGTGTGTGTGTGTGTGTGTGTGTGTTGGGGTTGAGGAGTTGCTTACAAATCATTAGGTTGTGATTGAATGCCTTGGGGACTGTGTCTCTCTATTTCCTCCTTTCTGCCCCCTTCCAGCCAATCTGAGCTTTCAGGCCAGACAGAGAGACTGTGTTCCCCTTCCGAGACCCTTACCACCTTTGAGATGCTGGCCACATGTGGTCAGGTACCACAGCGTATGCATTCATCTCTTTCCTTCACTTCCCTGGGTTCAAGTTCCTTGAGAGGTCCTGAGACCACCCTGGCTGACGTGTCTTAGTGGAGCAGAGCCAGCTGACCTGCGTCAGGTCTGGACCTTACTTTTCTCACCTTCAAAGTAAGTGGGTGCCGGTCTTCATGACTGTTTGGAAGACCAGAATGGGACCTGCTCTCACCCAGTGGGTGTCTAGCAGTGAGTGGTGATCATTACTGAACACAACGGGCTTCCCGTACATATTCAGGATGCAATGGAAGGAGGACTTTATGTACAGTTACCATTTCCTAACCTAACTACCAGACGAGGAAGACGATGAGAAGGTAGTTGTTTGCACCTGGTCAAAGCCATGTGTTTGTTTCTCTGATCCATTTGCAATGTAAGACCTTTCTCTCAAAGGCAAATAGTTTGATCAAACAGATGTTGTTTCTTCTCCTTTTCCTTTTATGTTGTGCACATCAAACTCAGGGTTTTGCCAGACTCTATGACTGGGCCACATCACATGTGTTTCCCTATTTTTTTTTTGAGAGAGAGAGAGACACACACACACACACACACACACACACACACACACACACACAGAGAGAGAGAGAGAGAGAGAGAGGGAGGGAGAGGGAGAGGGAGAGGGAGAGGAAGACAGATACAGAATGGGCATGCCTGCAGCCTCTCAGCTGCTGTGAATGAAATCCAGATGCGTGCACCCCCTTGTGGTCAAGTGCAGCATTGCACCCTTTTGTCACTGCATCTGGCTAAATGTGGGACCTGGAGATTGGAACTGACGTTCTTAGGCTTAGCGGGCAGGTGCCTTAACCACTAAGCCATCTCTCCAGCCTGTGTTTCCCTATTTTTGAAAATAGGTACCTTATTAATTTTATTAGCATGAGCGTCAGCCAGTTTGCATAGTCCTCTTATCCTCCCATGATTAATTTTAGGAGCCCATGACTAGATACCTGGGGCATTACAAGACATGGAGCAGTAAGCAAAAGGCAGATGTGCCCTAGGATGGATACTAGACTTTCAAAGATATACTTCACACCACTGCTAATGGATTTGCCGAGAGTCTTCTAGACCTGGGGTTCTATCGGCCTCTGTTGGGCAGCTCAGCTAAGAAGATGCACACAGGAAAACCTGTCCACTCCTCCCTCTGGCTGGCCTGGGTGTTTACTGCTGAGAAGTCTGGACAGCAGAAGACTCTTAAAGGAGCTGGGCCAAGAGAGATTAAGAAGTCTGCTGTGGGGCTGGAGATATGGCTTAGCAATTAATGCACTTGCCTGAGAAGCCTAAGGATCTAGGTTCAATTCCCCAGTACCCATGTAAGCCAGATGCATGTGGTGGCACATGCATCTGGAGTTTGTTTGCAGTGGCTAGAGGCCCTGGTGTGCCCATTCATATTCTCTCCCTCTCCCTCCCTTTCTCTCTCTCTCTCATAAATAAATAAATAAAATAAAAGAAAGCCCATTGTCTGATGGAAGATGATGGCTGCAGAGTCTTCTGGGGTAGGCTAGATGGACACTGAAAGAAACTCGGGTCTTTGCATGGAAGCTCAGGGGATCACACACAGTTGCTGGCTAGAAGTTTATGGGTAATAGTGGGAAACTAAGACCATGGGTAAGGAAGAGTGGTAGGTTTAGACACTGCTGAGCAAGTCTTCCAGGGAAACCCCGAGTACTTACTGCAGAGCCTGGTCCTAAGCCACAGAGAGGAAATCAGGAAGCTTTCTGCTGACTTTAAACTGGACCCTTATACATGGGTGTGCACTGGACAGTTATTCAAGTCAGAGGAGAAACACGAGCCATTGTATTGACGTTGCACAATTACAATGAACAAGGTTTTCAGCTACTTGCAATGAGTTTTGCTTTAGTCCCTTACTCTGAGGACATGGCACCAGGTGTGATATGCCCCTTCATGTTTTTTTAAAAATCTTGGTATTGTTTTTTTTTTATCAGAGATAGAGAAAAAGAGGCAGAGAAAGAGAGAGACAGAGAGAGAGAGAATTGGCATGCCAGGGTCTCCAGCCACTTCAAACTCCAGACATGTGCGCCATCTTGTGTGCATGTGCCCCCTTGTGCTCTTGCATCACTTTGTGCATCTGGCTTACCTGGGACCTGGAGAACCGAACATGAGTCCTTAGGCTTTGCAGGCAAGGGCCTTAACTGCTAAGCCATCTCTCCAGCCCACCCTTCATATTTTTGATTCACTTCTGTTTGGCATTGCTAAGCATGGGCTGGAATTGTGAGGAAGCTGACCTGGGCTGTTGGACATGGCTGGGGACCTTGGGCTGTGGGGGTTGCAGCGGCCTTATCATCGGGAACCCACTCTGGCGACGGAGCTGGCCCTCCCTTTTCACAAGGTCATAGTGTGCCCCATCTTCACCCAGAGGAGGCAGAACCGGCCGGCCCTCCCCGCCATCCCAAAGCACCTGAGCATTCCGTAGTTTAAGGTTTGCCACCCCACAGTTCTTGACCTTGTGGCCAGCTGCCCAAGAGACCCTTATACGGTAGTAAACAGCCTCCCTGCAGCTGTAGACATCCAATATGTGGCTGAAGTCACGTAGCTTTTCCCGCCACTTCTGTTATCTCCTTTGAAGCGTCTCCCTCACAACTTCTGCCTTCCAACACCAGCCAATTAGAAACCCATAAACCTATGTATCGAATCACCTTATGATCTGTATGTGCCTTCTCAACCTTTCTCACATGTTTATAAGCCCACTCCCCTTTTGAATTAACGAACGCGCTATCCATCAGACTGTCTCCCGGCGGTTCATTGCCCGCCACACTCACCCACTCCAAGACCCTGCTACCCCCAACTCCTCCTGAGCCGGGACATCAGTGGCCAATGACCCTCAGGAACAGCGAGGACTCACACACTTCCATGTTCAATTACTATAACTACAAAATAAATCTAAAATGAATTACTTCTGCATATAATTATATATCTCCCAACTCAGCATTGGCAGATAAAGACAGCCATAGATAGCTATGAGAACAGCAGTCCTAACAGCCTGGAACTGTGACATAATTGCAGTTTAAGTTGGCCCTGGATGTAAACAGTGCCACTGCTATATTTAGGACCACTGAAGGCTACAGTGAAATTGAGACAGAAGGATCATAGGTCTCATCACTACCAGGAAAGTCATCAGAATGCCAGGGGATAAGAAACAGTGCTGTATGGAGTGGTTGATAAAGTCATAATCTTTAAGCAAAAAAAAAAAAATTAAACTTTTTAATTGACAATTTTTATAAACATATATATTTTGAATATAAGTCCTTCCCATTACCTTCTCTTGACCCCCACCCCATCCCCATCTTCCTCCCAACTAGTTCCTCTTCAATTTTATTGTGTGTGACCCACTGAGTTTAATTAGGGGCGCCTGTATGGGCACGGATGGGGCGTATTTCCCAGCATGCCGAGACTGGCTGCACGCTCATTTTACTGATATCCATACTCATCCCTTTGGCATAGACACCCGACACATCTCACTAAAATGCAATCCTGTCTCTGCTGAAAGTCTTCCAGAGACTCTTCCTCCCTGGGGGGTTAAGCTGTCCCCATGTTGTCAAGCAAGCTCACAAAGAGTTCCAAGATGGGTCTCTTTCTACTTGCCACACTCGCATGCTCTATCCTTCTCCCGTCCGGTGTCCAGTGCCTGGCTGACTTGCAGTTCTGTAAACACTCTGGTCTTAACATTGATTTTCCTGTGTTTCTCTTCCTTGTCAGCCTCCAACTGTAGTCAGCAGTCCAAATCTTAGCTGCTTTTGGAGTCAGGCAACCATCACCTCCCTTGATGACACTTTCCTTAGCTCACGCATGCAGGAGAATGTCCTCCACTGGCTGTCTCACTGCACTGGCTGTCTCACTGCACTGGCTGTCTCACTGCACTGGATGTCTCACTGCACTGGCTGTCTCACTGCGCTCTGTTTCAATGATGCAGCTGCAGTTCACACATTTCCCATTCTTTCAGGCTAAGCGTCATCATCTTCATTAGACTTTGGATGCGTTCAAGAGAGCCACTGATCTTTATGTCCTATCTCCTCCTAGAATTTAGCTTGCTATGGGGTCAATCATGGTTTCTCGCCAAACAATTGTCCAGTTCTACTTTTTGACACAAAAATCTCCTGAAGAGGAAGCGAAGGGAGTTATTTAGTTTTGGGGTATTTGAAGGCTTTTACATGAGCAAGGGTTTGGGGCTTGCTCTTCTGGGTGGAGGGAGTGTTGCATGGTCAAAACGCAGAAGATACAGTGTCGCAGTTACCTTCTAGTTGTTGGGACAAACATGTGACCAGAAGCAGCTAATGGGAGGCAAACGTTTATTTCAGGCTTACATATTCTATGGGGAGCTTCATCGTGGTGGAAGAAGCTGGCTCACTTCACCATCCAGTCACTGCAGAGGGACAACAGGGAGCACCAGCAAGCAGGAGCTGACTCTGAACACACAGGAGGCTGGACTCAAGATCCACCCCAGTGACACACAGTGACACAGGTGGAGCCCTGCTGGAGACTAGGTAAGATGCTTAATCAGAAATCCCTGAGGCTGTGGGGACATTTACCACATTCAAACTACTACAGATAGTAAGGAGACTGGACCAATAAGAAGAACGTACGATAAAGAAGTCTGGAGACAGGTAGTGAGCGCTCAGTCAGTGAGTCATTTGGGCTAAGCTGGAGATTTCGTAGCAATTATCTGAGTATCATTCAGAGGACCACACTAATTTTCTTTCCTGTTTTTGTGGTATAACAACTGAAGCATGGTATTAATGCTCTCTTACCATAGCTCCTTATATCCCAAAGGAGATCAGCGGCACCTACATATGCTTAGGGCAACAGTCTCAAATGCTTCATATTATTGAACATCAAAGATATCAATATTGGATTTAAAGAAAGGTTCATACCATGATTTAAAGTTTGAGCTTTTTATTTTATTTTATTTTATTTTATTTTATTTTATTTTATTTTTTTTGGTTTTGTGAAGGGTCTCACTCTGGTCCAGGCTTTTCACTATGTAGTCTCTGGGTGGCTGCAAACTCTCGGCGATCCTCCTACCTCTGCCTCCCGAATTAAATTTTGTGAGCTTTTATTTTTATAAATGATTTTTTTCATGTTTTTGGGTGTGTCCTAATGATTCTTGTCGACGGATCTTCAAAGAAAGCTCCCCCTTTTGAACTTGAGCTTCAAGTGGCACCACGGTTGTGTTGACCGTTTTCATTTTCAATCAAAGAATGGGAATTCTTCTAAGTGTTTTACTTGAGCCTTTATATTTCTGGTAAGACTTGGCTGCACATTTTGAGCCAAACAGGAATTCAAATTGAGATGTTTCCAACCACGTCACTGCAGTTATGAAAGAGCCATCACTGTTCAAGGTTTCAGACATCACTGCAGGGTTTGCTGTCTTTGTGTTCCTGCTGCACCAGAGTCAGGAAGAGAATGATTATGAGGAACCTGGGATGTTGGGCCATTCGAGCCCCATAATGCTCCAGGACCCTTCCCCCTCTTTATACATCCAGGTTTATTTTTTAAAAATAATTTTTAAAAATATTTTATTTATTCATTTGAGAGAGAGAGAGAGAAAAAGACAGAATGGGTGCACCAGGGCCTCCAGCCACTGCAAACAAACTCCAGATGCATGTGCCACTTTGTGCATCTGGCTTACATGGGTTCTGGAGAGTTGAACCAGGATCCATTGGCTTTGCAGGCAAATGCCTTCACCGCTAAGCTGTCTCTCCAGCCCCAATCTCCAGGTTTATTGAAGCAGCCAGACCACGTATAGCTTCTTTATGTTTCATGGGCTCAGCATACAGTTCTATTATCTAAATAAAGTCGCAGAGGCAGCAGTCTGGTTCACAGCAGTTGGAGAGCGTCGTCCCCAAGCTGACTATGGTCAGTTGGAGAGCATCGTCCCCAAGCTGACTATGGTCAGTTGGAGAGCGTCGTCCCCAAGCTGACTATGGTCAGTTGGAGAGCGTCGTCCCCAAGCTGACTATGGTCAGTTGGAGAGCGTTGTCCCCAAGCTGACTATGGTCAGTTGGAACGTGATGTCCCTGAGAGAAACACCAGCTGCAGGTTCTTCCAGTTGGGGTTGGACGAGAGAAACTCGCATTCTGAACAAGGTCTGTTCCGTGATTGAACAGAACGCCATCCATATTTTCCCATTTTTCTAGTCAGTCTGAAAATCTACTTCCACGGAAACAAAGGAGCTTCTCCCAGCCTGTTCTCCAAACAGTCACTAGCTAGCAGCATTGCTCATTCATACCATACTTGTGATGTCTCGGGGCACAGGGCCCCTTTGTCACCAGCTACCAGTAGTCTAACACCCAGAGTGGCTCCCACAGTGCTCATAGCACAGAAGCCTCCACAGATGTGATCACGGCGCGTGCGAGAGTATCTTTGGAGGCTGCTAGTGAGGCAGAATGCTCATCAATTTCTATATGGCTCTAGCACATATGTATTTTTTCCTTAAATACAAATTTGTAGGAGGAACTCGGTGCTTCTGTCATTACGCCATCATTAATGAGTGTTTCAGTCATGCCCACACAGCACAGTCCACATCCTATTAGGCAGTATCATGTAGATGTCTCAGACTTGTTGAAATCCACACTTGAAGAATGTATCTTCAAAGCAGAGGCCTGGCATTAAACAAAAATGGCTTTCTGTTTTTTAAAAGCATTTAGTTATTTGAGACAAGGAAAGTGGGGGAGAGAGAGGGAGATAATGGGGGCACCAGGGCCTCTGGCTGCTGCAAACAAACTCCAGACGCATGTGCCACCATGTGCATCTGGCTTACATGGGTACTGGGTAATCAAGCCTCGAACCCGGGTTCTTAGCTTCAGTCGCAAGCACTAACCGCTGAGCCATCTCTCCAGCACCCCCTCCCCCCAATGGCTTTCTTAAAGCTATTCTAGCTTGTCAGATTCTATCCAAATGTCAGGCTCTTGAGTGGGGACCAATGCCTTTCAAATTGCTAGAGCTTTGTAGAAATACATGACAATAGTTCCTCTTCATAGAACGTCTATACAGTGACGAACAAAAAAATTAAATAATAGTTTCAAAAACAAAATCATAATTTTCAAATGAAGTAACTTCAAGATAGAATCAGAATTTAACTCTCTCCCTTTCTTTCACAACCTCATCTACTTCTCTGGAGATAACAAATGAACTGATTAGGTTTGGTTAATTTGCTCTTATTTTATAAAACATGAATTCTAATTATAATATAAAATATTAATTATATGAACTACTGGTAGTTCTCTCAAGCACTTGAATAACCAAAGGGAATTTTGTAACATCATAGAAAAAAATGAATCAACAGCTGCAAAACCTTTAAAAAGGGAAGAAGTGGTCGGGCGTGGTGGCATACCCTTTTAATCCTAATTTCAGGTAGGAGGATTGCTGTGAGTTTGAGGCCAGCCTGGGTCTACACAGAGAGTTCCAGGACAGCCTGAGCTAGAGTGAGACCCTACTTCAAAAAAACCAAAAAAATAAATAGATAAAAAGGGAAGACGTACCAGTGACATAATCTAGCGACATCTTCTGCTGGGTTTTTGTTTTATTTAGTACCAATAGAAGACTGTGAAGAGAAACATTAAGCTAGCATGGCGACACCTAGTGGTTACTGTCTTAATTGCTCGGCCCGATTCCTCCCTGTGGGAACTTTGTTTCCTTCTCCGCCTTTATGTGTTTCCGGTGGGGCTGCCCTAACGAGTGCCCTTCCTCCATAGTAATGGAAGTCAAGCATCAATCAGGAAAAAAAAAAAAAAAAGTTCCCTAAGCATAGTGATTGGTTGAAACTGGGCACATGACCTAATCAGAGCCAATGAGAGTTCTTTGGGGGGGGGTCTAGGAAGTTTCCGGAGATGGTTTCCCCCTCATAGACTGTGAAGAGTATGCACCTTGAAGCTTGACTTGTCAGAGCCCAGCTTCTTCTCTGTGTGGAGAGAGGCTGCTAGGAAAGGAAGGCAACGGAGAGAGAGAGAGAGACAGACAGAGACGTTCAAGGGCCTCAGCAGTGACGGCATCATTTCACTTGAGGGCCTTCATTCATCCTTGTTTGGGTTACTCCATCTCACCTTTCTTTTAGTTAAATTTGGATTTCAAAGGAAAGAATGCCAGCTAACTCAGCAATAAAAAGCATTAAAGAAGCTGGCGTGGTGACACATGCCTTCAGTCCCAGCACTCCGGAAGCAAAAGGATGGCTGTGAGGTCAAGGTCACCCTAAGATTACATTGTGAGTTCCAGTACAGTCTGGGCTAAAGCAAGGCCCTATCTCAAAACAAAACAAAACAAACAAACAAAAAAAAACAAACAAACAAACAAACAAACAGTATTAAAAGAGTACTTTTTAGCTGTGAGGGCTAAAAATACAGGTTATCTGAAGGACGCAAACATTTACCAAGAACACTTTAAAAAATATTTATTTATTTGCAAAGAGAGAGAGAGAGAGAAAAGAGAGACAGACAGAATAGGTGCTTGCCTTCACCGCTAAGCCATCTCTCCAGCCCCAATCTCCAGGTTTATTGAAGCAGCCAGACCACGTATAGCTTCTTTATGTTTCATGGGCTCAGCATACAGTTCTATTATCTAAATAAAGTCGCAGAGGCAGCAGTCTGGTTCACAGCAGTTGGAGAGCGTCGTCCCCAAGCTGACTATGGTCAGTTGGAGAGCATCGTCCCCAAGCTGACTATGGTCAGTTGGAGAGCGTCGTCCCCAAGCTGACTATGGTCAGTTGGAGAGCGTCGTCCCCAAGCTGACTATGGTCAGTTGGAGAGCGTTGTCCCCAAGCTGACTATGGTCAGTTGGAACGTGATGTCCCTGAGAGAAACACCAGCTGCAGGTTCTTCCAGTTGGGGTTGGACGAGAAACTCGCATTCTGAACAAGGTCTGTTCCGTGATTGAACAGAACGCCATCCATATTTTCCCATTTTTCTAGTCAGTCTGAAAATCTACTTCCACGGAAACAAAGGAGCTTCTCCCAGCCTGTTCTCCAAACAGTCACTAGCTAGCAGCATTGCTCATTCATACCATACTTGTGATGTCTCGGGGCACAGGGCCCCTTTGTCACCAGCTACCAGTAGTCTAACACCCAGAGTGGCTCCCACAGTGCTCATAGCACAGAAGCCTCCACAGATGTGATCACGGCGCGTGCGAGAGTATCTTTGGAGGCTGCTAGTGAGGCAGAATGCTCATCAATTTCTATATGGCTCTAGCACATATGTATTTTTTCCTTAAATACAAATTTGTAGGAGGAACTTGGTGCTTCCGTCATTACGCCATCATTAATGAGTGTTTCAGTCATGCCCACACAGCACAGTCCACATCCTATTAGGCAGTATCATGTAGATGTCTCAGACTTGTTGAAATCCACACTTGAAGAATGTATCTTCAAAGCAGAGGCCTGGCATTAAACAAAAATGGCTTTCTGTTTTTTCAAAGCATTTAGTTATTTGAGACAAGGAAAGGGGGGAGAGAGAGGGAGATAATGGGGGCACCAGGGCCTCTGGCTGCTGCAAACGAACTCCAGACGCATGTGCCACCATGTGCATCTGGCTTACATGGGTACTGGGTAATCAAGCCTCAAACCCGGGTTCTTAGCTTCAGCCGCAAGCACTTAACCGCTGAGCCATCTCTCCAGCACCCCCTCCCCCCAATGGCTTTCTTAAAGCTATTCTAGCTTGTCAGATTCTATCCAAATGTCAGGCTCTTGAGTGGGGACCAATGCCTTTCAAATTGCTAGAGCTTTGTAGAAATACATGACAATAGTTGCTCTTCATAGAACGTCTTATACAGTGATGAACAAAAAAATTAAATAATAGTTTCAAAAATAAAATCATAATTTTCAAATGAAGTAACTTCAAGATAGAATCAGAATTTAACTCTTTCCCTTTCTTTCACAACCTCATCTACTTCTCTGGAGATAACAAATGAACTGATTAGGTTTGGTTAATTTGCTCTTATTTTATAAAACATGAATTCTAATTATAATATAAAATATTAATTATATGAACTACTGGTAGTTCTCTCAAACACTTGAATAACCAAAGGGAATTTTGTAACATTATAGAAAAAAATGAATCAACAGCTGCAAAACCTTTAAAAAGGGAAGAAGTGGTCGGGCATGGTGGCATACCCTTTTAATCCTAATTTCAGGTAGGAGGATTGCTGTGAGTTTGAGGCCAGCCTGGGTCTACACAGAGAGTTCCAGGACAGCCTGAGCTAGAGTGAGACCCTACTCCAAAAGAACTAAAAAAATAAATATATAAAAAGAGAAGCCGTACCAGTGACATAATCTAGCGACATCTTCTGCTGGGTTTTTGTTTTATTTAGTACCAATAGAAGACTGTGAAGAGAAACATTAAGCTAGCATGGCGACACCTAGTGGTTACTGTCTTAATTGCTCGGCCCGATTCCTCCCTGTGGGAACTTTGTTTCCTTCTCCGCCTTTATGTGTTTCAGGTGGGGCTGTCCTAACGAGTGCCCTTCCTCCATAGTAATGGAAGTCAAGCATCAATCAGGAAAAAAAAAAAGTTCCCTAAGCATAGTGATTGGTCGAAACTGGGCACATGACCTAATCAGAGCCAATGAGAGTTCTTTGGGGGGGGGGTCTAGGAAGTTTCCGGAGATGGTTTCCCCCTCATAGACTGTGAAGAGTATGCACCTTGAAGCTTGACTTGTCAGAGCCCAGCTTCTTCTCTGTGTGGAGAGAGGCTGCTAGGAAAGGAAGGCAACGGAGAGAGAGAGACAGACAGAGACGTTCAAGGGCCTCAGCAGTGACGGCATCATTTCACTTGAGGGCCTTCATTCATCCTTGTTTGGGTTACTCCATCTCACCTTTCTTTTAGTTAAATTTGGATTTCAAAGGAAAGAATGCCAGCTAACTCAGCAATAAAAAGCATTAAAGAAGCTGGCATGGTGACACATGCCTTCAGTCCCAGCACTCCGGAAGCAAAAGGATGGCTGTGAGGTCAAGGTCACCCTAAGATTACATTGTGAGTTCCAGTACAGTCTGGGCTAAAGCAAGGCCCTATCTCAAACAAAAAACAAACAAACAAACAAACAAACAAAAAACAAACAAACAAACAGGAAAGTATTAAAGAGTACTTTTTAGCTGTGAGGGCTAAAAAATACAGGTTATCTGAAGGACGCAAACATTTACCAAGAACACTTTAAAAAATATTTATTTATTTGCAAAGAGAGAGAGAGAGAGAAAAGAGAGACAGACAGAATAGGTGCTCCAAGGCCTCCAGCCACTGCAAATGAACTGTAGACACATGTGCCACTTTGTGCACCTGGCTTTACATGCATACTGGCCAACTGAGCCTGGGTCCTTAGGCTTTGCAGGCAAAAATGCCCTAACCACTGAGCTATCTCTCCAGCCTGAAGAACACTTTTCATTGAGGATTTAAGTGCACATTTAAACTGGAGGGGTTGGGAAGGGGAAAACATTGATTTTAGGTAGTGGAGCTCCATGATAGGAAATTTAAAAACAAATGGAGGGCTGGAGAGATGGCTTAGCTTAACAGGTGTTTGCCTATGAAGTGGTTCAATTCTCCAGGGCCCACCTAGGCCAGATGCACAAGGGGGCACATGCGACTGGAGTTTGTTTGCAGTGGCTAGAGGACCTGGCACGCCCATTCACACTCTCCCTCTCTCTCTTTCCCTCTCTCTGTCTCTAATACATAAATAAATACCAATCAAATCTTTAAAGACAAATGGAAACAGTCTTTATGCGTATTTTGAGTGAAGTATATATTCTTTGGTGCCTTGACGTGTTTCTGTCCATTTTCTGAATTGCAGTAAGCCTACATCTAAAGGTTGTTGCGTCTGAGAAGTAACGCATTCAAGGCCATCACAGAGGGCTGACACGAGAGCTGTTAACAGGCCAACTATCAGAGAATTGATTTTATATTGACAGCATAACTGATGTTTCCACTCTCTGTCTTGTGCATGGATAATGGCACACACACATTCTGTCTTAGTCTGCTAGAAAGACAGAATAAAGTGAGAGAAGGCAGGATGCAAAACCATTCCGCCTCTGTTCTAGATCTCTACACACAATATTAAAAGTAACATTGTGTTCACATTCTATGTCAGGTCAGGATATATATTTCTCAGGACATTTAGTAAATGCAATGTTGCCTTGTGGGAATGCTCTGAATGCTGGATGAGTGCTGATTAGGCTGTGTATGAGATGCAGGCTGACTGCCGAGACAGCCCCAAAGGGTTTCTGTAAAAGATATCCAAGGGCCAGGGAGGTAGCTAAGGCAGAGTGCTGTGCCAGCATCCACAGGCCCTTGGTTTCATCCCCAACACACACACACACACACACACACACACACACACACACACACACACACACACACATTCTCTCTCTCTCTTAAAGGATAGAGATTGCGTTAAAATGAATCGCACCTTGCAAAGGGTTTTCCTGACATTTCTCACCAGAGTCTTTCCTTACTAAGACACAAAATTAACTTCACTTAAATAAGGCTCCCCTGGGGTGAGTCCTAGGCATCAGAACTTTTCAAAAGTTCCCCAGGTGGCAGAAAGATTGTAAGAGCCACAGGGTGGGAGGGAATATCCAGAGGCATTGCCCCCCTCCCCTGCTGCCACAATGACTGGCTGCCGCTCTCATAACCCCAGTCCCCTGGTGCATACCAGCAATCCCAATGACGAGGGCCTTTAGTGGAATGGGAGCAGGGAGGAGGGAAGTGATGGTCCTAACACATGTGACCATACAAAGTTCCTACTTAATAAATAATAATTTTAAAAGTTCCCCAGATGATTTTTACCATTTAGCCAGTGGTTACCATTCAGCCAGACGTTGCTTGATCAGAACAAAGTATCAGGGCTGGAGAGATGGCTTAGTGGTGAAGGCACTTGTCTGCCAAGCCTAAGAACCCGTTCCATTCTCCAGTCCCACCTTTAGCCAGATGCAAGTGATGCAAGCATGCAATGCCACACTTGGCCACAAGGGGATGCACACATCTAGAGTTCTTTCACAGCAGCTGAGAGGCTGCTGGTGCTTCCATTCTCTGTCTGTCTTGCTCTCTGTCTCTATGTTTCTCTGTCTCTCTCTCTCTCTCTCTCTCTCTCTCTCTCTCCCCCAAAAAGTATCAAAGCAAATGCTAGCTATTGCTTTTATATATTGTTCATTTGTGAATTCATGTGCATGCCTTAGTCATTTACTAAACATAGAGAAAAAATCTCTAATCCACATTCTGTATTATTCTCTGAAACCATATGACAGTAATTTTTTTAATAATCTTCTGGATTTACAATGGATGTAGGTGTTCTATTTAAACACTAAGCAAACTCTCCATTTTATACATACAGTCTTTGAAAAGTAAAAACAGAATTTAGTTTGTTTGAGGCAGTCTCATAGAGCTGTATCAGATGTCCCCATAAGCTCATGCTAGTGGCAATTTGGGAGGTGCAGCCTTGCTGGAGCAAGTGTGTTGTTGGGGGCAGCCTTAGGGGTATTCTAGCCAGCTCCTCCTTGCTAGAGCTTGGCACACTCCCCTGCTGCTGTTTTCCATTTGCTACTGGCCAGGAGGTAATCCCCATCCTCTACTCATGGCATGCTTTCACCCTGCCATCATGCAGCTTCCACTTGAGACAATAAGCCCAAATAAAATCTTCCCATTATCTCTTGCTTTTGATCAGATGCTTTATCCCAGCAACGTGAAGGTGACTACAACCCAGCAACTACACACACACACACACACACACGCACACACACACACACAGAGTATATGGACAGATGAAAATAATAAAAATTTTAAAGTTCAAGCAACTTAAGAGATTGATAACCACTGGGTGTGGTTGACACATGCCTTTAATTCAGCACTCAGGAGGCAGAGATAGGAGGATCGCTGAGAGTCTGAGGTCACCCTGAGACTACACAGTGAATTTCCAGTCAGCCTGGGATAGAGCGAGACCCTATCTCGAAAAACCAAAACCAACCAACCAAACAAACACACAGAAGAAGACTGATAACCTTTCAGAGGCAGAGTCAGATGGGTGGAAAATCGGAAGAAAGGTAGCACGAGACTAGAAGTTGCAGTGGTGGACATGTCAGGGACTCTGGATAAGATGCTTGCTCAGTATTTGCTAATAGATCAAAGACTCCAGAAGGGCCCCCTCCATTTTCCGACTACCAAGACAGGAGCTACCATTAGCAGGGGTCAGACTGTGTCCCCAGGGGAGACAACAACATGCCCCACCCCTGGGTCCTGCTCTCTCAGAGTGTTGGGGGGCACAGGGCGAGTGACTAAAGCTCAGCCCAGGCTTTGCAGCCTCATACACAATGAACTCTTGCCTCCCAGGAGAACAGCAGTTTCCTGACCCACCCTAACATCACACACTCTCTTCCCTCTGTGTTCATTCCCAGGCAGAGTTGACCTTGAGCCCAGAATCACACCAGTGATTGGTGTGGGTTCATCCCAAGCAATCAATCATTCTTTATTATAGTCTTTTAACACAAGCGATTCCACGTTTGTCCAGAAGAGGGCGCAGACAAACACATGAACTTGAGTAATAGGCTGTCAACCCAAGCCTATCCCGTCCCCTTTTCCACTTTTCCACCTGCTGCTGGATTACTTCACTGTCTGGATTTTATGAACACTTTCAGGTTTCTATGTGGAGACACATTTTATCTTAATGGTTTTATACACTCATACAAATTAGGTGAACCGTAGTAGCTGTAAAGATTACATTCACTAGGGAAACGGGGTGTCTTCTGTGGATATTTGCTGCCTTTAAAATGTTTCTTTCTTCAATATTCCTCCCAACACCCCTACTCTAGGAAGCCAAATCATGCTGCACTGATTCATTCCACATTAGTTAGGCTGAAATCACGAAATACACGAACGCATTAGATAATTTCAGTGTACACACAAAATGTGATGGTTCATGGAGCCTCCCTGGCTGTGAGAGAGAATGCCTGGAGGACACAGTCATAGCCTTTGGGGGCCCAGGGAGCTTTGTATAAGGAGCCTACAGGCAAGGCAGTGGCTGCATTGGTTCTGCAGAGAGCCGCCTTTCAGGCCCAGGACACAGCACCTGTGAAGGGCTGGAATGAGACGCAGTAAGGCAAGTCCTGGGCCCATCGAGCAGCTAGGTTCCAGCGAAAGGAGAGCTGAGTGAGCTGAAAGACTGAAAAGGTGATTCGTTGGATATTACTAAGAAACTTCCAGAAGAGAGATATGCTAAGGGGTTTGCATAATGAAACCAAGAGACTGTTGAGAGAGAGAGAGAGAGAGATTGAGAAATTGGGAAGAAGATGAATGAACTGTGGTTATGGCAGGAAGGTGGTTCAGGGATGGAAGGAGCCCTGTTAGGAGGTGAGAACTGGTCCCAGTTGGAGGTGATGCCTGTGAGCTTGACTAGCTGAGCAGTGGCATCAGATGGAGAAAGAGGCAGATCTGTCCTGAGAGCGATTGGAGTTGAAGCATAGTTTTGGGAATCATCAGCTCATGGCCAGAGATGAGCAAAAGAAAAGAACTAAGGGTCCAGGACCAGCCTGCATGTAACTACAGGGTTTCAAGCCTTCAGACTTTCAAGGTGCAAGAAGAAATGGAACAGGAAGCAACAATGGGTGGAGGTAGGAAAAAACACCCAAGAGAATGTGATGGCCTGAAGTCAAAGCCATCTTTTGTTCTTAAGGTGCGATCTGAGGACTAAATGTGGCATTACAAGTCCTTTAGAATAAAGACTTACAAATTCCCATTATATTTTAGAGTAAGACAGACTGGGTCATTTGTCTGGAGAGAATTTAGTGACGTGCTGGAGGATAAAGCCATTGAGGATCTAGGTGAAAGTAAACAAGGAGCTCATGGTGTAGGTGCATACTGTTAGGGTGTGTGTGCATGTCTGTGCAGGGTGAATTCGTATGTGTGTATATGTCTAAGGGTGAGTGTGTGTGTGTGTGAGAGAGAGAGAGGGAGAGAGAGAGCAAGTGCAGGATGACCTTGTGTGTATGCATGTCTAAGGGCAAGTGTGTGTGCATGTCTGAGTGGGTGAGTTACTGTGTGTGTGTTGTGTATCTAAGAGTACGATTTCATGTATGCATTTCTGATCTGGATAAATTAGTGTGCATATCTGAGAGTGAATTGTGTGTGTGCATCTGAGATGGATGAGTTAGTGTGTGTGAGATCATGTCTGGAGTAGGGTTGGTGTGTGTTTGTGCATGTCGTTTTGATCTGTGGTCCGTTCTTGTCTTTTATGAGCATTCCTGTGTTTTCTGCTGTTTTGAAAGATGGGCAGGTCTCTCCAGACACCTTGAAAGTCAGGCCTTCACCTCCAATGTGCGAGGAGTGGAATTCAGAGCAAGGCCGTGGGTATTCTATTGATGTCTCCTTGTCAGGAAAGTTGAAGTCTCCAGTGCACCTTATAGAACAGATGAAGAATTCCACCCAAGTCCAGAGGCAGAAAAGTTCATCTAATATAACTGTGTGCATGTGTGAGTGGGGTGGGAGGCTCATAGACTTTGGCAATGACAGGAGCAGGCAGGATCGTTGGAGGCTTCGTGTTTTAGCATGAGAGGGATGGGCAAGTGTAACTAGGAGAAACAGCTAGTAAGAGGCGTCATGGAGAGGAACCCTGGATGAGGAAGGGCCTAAGAAGGGATGAGCTGTAAGTAGGAAGAACTTTCTGCACTGTGAGAATGAGTATATTCCATGGGGTCATTTGACTTAAGGACACAGTTGTCACTAAAACTGTCCAGAGTCAGAGGCGAGGCTGCGAAATGGTTTCACGTCCACTATGCAATGGTGGGAGCCAGAAACCCAGGGTGATGATGACTCACCCTTATTATCAACTCCAGGAATGCTATTTTCAGAAAGAAGCTAAGAAGAAATGGCTTCTTCAAGAAGAAATATGTGATGTTGATTCAAGAAGTTTTATATTAGATGAACTTTTCTGCCTCTGGACTTGGGTGGAATTCCTCATCTGTTCTATAAGGTGCACTGGAGACTTCAACTTTCCTGACAAGGAGACATCAATAGAATACCCACGGCCTTGCTCTGAATTCCACTCCTCGCACATTGGAGGTGAAGGCCTGACTTTCAAGGTGTCTGGAGAGACTTGACCATCTTTCAAAACAGCAGAAAACACTGGAATGCCCATAAAAGACAAGAACGGACCACAGATCAAAACGAACTGTGTGGGAAGGAAAACTAAGGAATGGTAATACACTGTGTTTTTAAAAAGACATTTTATTCCATGAAGACACACACTCAGGCTGCTTTTGATACTAGAGAGTGAGTGTTTTTTTTTTTTTTTTACATCATACTCTCTCAGGAACTGAGATTGCGTCCAGCCCTCATATCTCGCTTTCGGTCTGCAGGGGCTGTAGGCCATTTTAGTCCCCGACAAAGTGTTCAGCTGGACCTTGGGGTCAGTGAGGGTCAGTAGGGCTGGGTGGTCTGGTGGGGGGGGCCTTCAGAGTGGGCTGCCGAAGGTTACTAAACACAAGAGAAACACAACGGGCTAAAGGGATTGCCAGAGGAACACGTGGTCTCATACCCAAGGGTGACCGTTACCATCCCCTGAAATTCACAAAATCTCCTGCCTTTGCCTTGTATAGCTTAGCTCATTATAAAAATAGAAGTAATGTCAGATAGGAATATATTAGTGTATTATTATCTTCTTACTGTGACTAAATACCTGACAACAAGCAAACTTGAGAGGAAGGCTCACAGTTTGAGGAATACAGTCATCATGGTGGAAAGGCGTGGCAGCGGGTGGCCCCATGGTGGCTGCAGTGTGCAACTGGGACACCTTATCTCCTCACATTTTGGTGTAACAGGAAGCAGAGAGTGGACAGGAAGTGGATCTTGGCTCTAAAACCTCATGCTCACCTCTAGTAACTCAGTTCCCATCGGGAAACTCCAACTCCTAATGGTTTGATTGGCTGTAGAATAAACACATGAGGCTACAGGGGTCATTTCACATTCAAATCACAACACTTAGTTGCATATAGATGGTATATCCTGAGTAAAATATTGTAGATATTATAAGCAATTAAGAAGTGTGGGTTATACACATTTTTTTTTTTTTTTTTTGTTTTTCAGATTTTCAAGGTAGGGTCTTCACTTTAGCCCAGGCTGCCCTGGAATTCACTGTATAGTCACAGGATGGCCTTGATCCTCCTATCTCTGCCTCTGCAGTGCTGGGATTAAAGGCGTGTACCACCACACCAGGCTTACATTCATTTTTTCCCAAGTATTTGCAAAGAACCTCTTTGGTGCTAAACAATGGTCTAGACTCTAGGGGGACAGTACAATCAACAAACAACATATCCAGGGATTAGGGAGCCAGCTTAGTTGGTAAAGTGCTTGATATGCTAGCATGAGGACTGAGTATGGATCCCCCAAACTCATATAAAATGTAGGGGTGATGGTGTGTGCCTGTAATTTCAGTGCTGGGAAGGAGGAGGCAGGAGAATCCCGGGGGCTTACTGGCCAGCTAGTCTAGCTGCATTGGTGAACTCTGGCTCCGTACAAGACCCTGTCTCAAAAGACTATATGGCAGAGCAATTGAGGACGGTACTCAATGTTGACCTTTGGCCTCCACATGCACACACACACCCTACACATATGAGCACAGACGCACATGTGTGTACATCACACACATGCATCTAAAGACACCCCCCTCCCAAATAAACAAATCAACATTTAAAATTGGAGGTTTGCAAACTGCTTATTACAATATTTTTCTAATGTATGCTCACTAAGATAGAAAAGGATATACATGAAAATATCAATGAAAACAGTTACCATGGGTGATGATTTTAAATATAAGTGACTTTCATTGCTTCCGTTTTTTCCTATGCTTGGAATTTACTATTTCTGCAATTTAAAGTATGGTAACATGTATTGAAATCTGTCAGATGTCTCCCTACTCCAGTGGAAACATGTTCAGCGATTGTTATATAGTTCGATTTGCCTAGCATTAGTATGACCTTGGCAGTGACAGGATGGCCAGGCAGAAAGGTCAGTGTAAGTTGAAGGCTTTTGATACCTGGCAATGATGACAAGTCTGCTGAGGTTTAAAGTATATTAAATAGCAACTAAACTAATACGCCTAGGGGTTTCTTGCCCTTTACTTCCATGCGCTTGTTTTTCAGTGTACATATGCTTACAATATTAGAGACCTGAAAAATACTTGTTAGAAGAATGAAAATCCCAGCTCTTAACTATTAATAGTGTCAATAAGCACTGATGTGCCAGTATCTCTGTACTAGAACGCAGAGTCCATAGAGTATACACTCAGGAGTGTATAGCTGGGCTGTGTCTACCAACCAAAAAATAAAGAAAACAAAACAAAAAAAAAAAAGAAAGAAAGAAAAAAGAAAAAGAAAAGCAAAGAAATGTTTGCAAGACTAATTATTCAAATGCAATACTGAATGGCTCCACGAGGTGGCAATAAAGATTAAAAGGTGACAGTAATTCCATGCAAACCCTTCAGCCAATGAAACCCTGTGTGTGTCCTTTATATTGCAGTACAGGTAAACTAATTAACTTATTTCCAATCCATTCTGGTGTTAACTTTTACTCATGAGAACAGTTCTAGTGGGGATTCTGGAGAGGTAAGTAGAAGAATTGAATCTTAACACCACAGTTTTTTTTTTTTTTTTTTTTGAGCCAAGCCCAACAGATTGACTTTTTTTTTTTTTTTAAATGAGAAATAGAGAGAGGGGGCGGGGGGAGAGAGAGAATTGGCAGGCCAGGATGTCCAGGCACTGCAATCGACCTCCAGATGCTTGTGTCCCCTTGTGTGCATGTGCATCTGGCTTCTGTGGAACCTGGAGAGTCGAACATGAGTCCTTTGGCTTCACAGGCAAGTGCCTTAACCGCTAAGCCATCTCTTCAGTCCCACTTTTTTTTTTTTTTTTGAAATGGTCCTTTTATATAGCACAGGCTGGCTTTGAACTTGAAATCCTCCTGCCTGTGCCTCTTGAGGGCTGAGAGTATAGCCATGTCCACCGTGTGCAGGCATGGTAGAACAGTGAAGTATGTAGCTACTGATCTAACCATAAAATTCTCCGCAAGTTATCATTTCAAAGAATAAAGACCGAGGCTCTATTGAGTCTTTGTGTTGTCAGCTTCCAGCATACACCAGAGAACAAAGTTAAGAGAAGACCCCTCGTCCCATCATGCTTCTGTCAGAGAGGACTATGGGGAG
The DNA here is from genome assembly GCA_036365145.1 of Orientallactaga sibirica. Lineage (NCBI taxonomy): Eukaryota > Metazoa > Chordata > Mammalia > Rodentia > Dipodidae > Orientallactaga > Orientallactaga sibirica. The sequence continues at coordinate 7,130,892 of JAEOAD010000463.1, read as the reverse complement.
TGACCAGCACGTTCACAGCATGGCACAGAGGAGGAGGAGGAGGGGGAGGAGAGGGTCTGGTGTTCTATTGAGAACAGAATTCTGATTCCCATTGTAAAAAAAAAGGGTAAGAGTAGTGAACACTGGTGTATTCTATGTTTCCAAATAGCTAACGAGAGAATTTTGAGTGTGCTTACCAGAAACAAATAATATTGTCTGCGGTTATGGACAAGCTAATTACCCTGAGTTGATAATTACACAATGAATGCATGTATGGAAACAATAGATGAGCATCTTTAAATATGCTCAATTATTACATCAATTAATATCAAATAAAATTTAAAAACACCCAGAGAATATAATGGCCATATTCTTCAGAGGATTGAAAAATGACAAGAAAGCAGAGCAAGGAGAAGGACACCCAGGGGTGAAGTGTGGTGGTGGTGGGTGGGGGTAGTTTCCATTGTCAGAACCAGTGATCCGCACAGGCCTCACCCGGAAGGAGAGTTCTGAGATACTAAACTGGGGGGAGGGTTGACCTGACAGATGTCTCCATCTGGGGAAGACTGCTCTAGGCAAAGGTGGAAGAACTCCACTAGACAGCCCTAGAACCGGTTCTTGTTCTGGAGCAAGGAGGCTCGTGAGGCTGGGTGGAAGGGACAGAGATGACATGAATCCACAGCAAGGCAGGTATGACCCTGGCGGGGATGGGAGCCTGAAATGGAAGCCACTTCAGGGTTGGAAGCAGAGGAGGAGAAAATGTGCTGGTCTTGCATAGGATGTGCAGGACAGGTGAACAGCTCCTTCTGGTGGCACGTCTGGAAATTGCAGGGCAGAATCACTGCTGTCTTCTGTTCAAACTGCCAAGTGAGGGTGAGGAAACTCACAAATGGGACTATAGGTTAGCAAGACCTCAGGTGGCCTAACTCCAATCCAGTCCTGCTGGGCTGCGGATATTGATCCACTGAACCATCTGCTTATCCCCTCAATTCATTTATTTTATAGAGTCCTTTTGGTAACTGGATGACATTTTACATTCTGGATCAATTATAAAACTCTAGTGGGAAAGTCCCCCGTTCTCCCTTTTGGTTCACATTCAAAACGAGCAAAGGATACCAATCAAGAAAGAGATAGCTGGAGTTGAGCTTGGGGATCTCAAGAAGAGGTCTGATGTCCCCAAACTCGAGAAGGACTTACAGAAGGAAAGGAAAGGAGGCCTGTGGTGCTGCAGAAGACTCCCCGGATCATGGATCATTCACCTAAAGAGAGATGGGTGGAAGCAGGAGCAGAAGTGGAAACAGGAAGTTTGGAGGAAGAGAAATTGGGGGGGGGGGACTTATGGGCCTGCACAGTGGTTCGAGATCAACTGAGCCAAACATTATTACCTCACACTTCACACCCCCAGTCCTGCTGGCCGCTATTTGTTTTCGAGTGATAGCCAAAGCTTTTTCTTTCTTTCTTGCATTCCTTAACATTCCTCCTGCCTTGGAGTCTTGCCAGGCTGCCCAAAGGAAGTCAGTAGCCACAAACACACTCAAATGTCACCTAACACATTCTGAGAACTGTGATGCTAGGTGACTTCATCACTGCGTGAACTTCGCAGGGTGCACTTCCACAAGCTAACACAGCCAAGGCGTCACTAGACACTGGACTCTGGCATTCCCGTTGCATACGGGATGCTCTCCCTGGCCACACCCTTATGCTGGACATGACTGTCTGCCTCACACGTCACCGTGACCTTTCCTGGGTTGTCCTTGAAGGGATCTCTGTCCAAGCCTGTGCCCTGTGGGATTTTCCAGTGAGTGGAGCATTATATTGTTAATGACATCTGCTCTTAATGAATGACTACTCTTTTTTTTTAATTTTTAAAAAATTTTTTAATTTTTTTAGAGAGAGACACAGGGAGAGACAGACAGAGAGAGAGAGGGAGAGGGAGACAGATAGAGATGGGCGCACCAGCAGTCTCTCAGCTGCTGTGAACAAAATCCAGGTGTGTGCGCCCCCTTGTGGGCAAGTGCGGCATTGCGCCCTTGCATCACTTTGCATTTGGCTAAACGTGGGACCTGGAGATTGAATGAACCAGCATTCTTAGGCTTAGGAGGCAGGCGTCTTAACTGCTAAGCCATCTCTCCAGCCCAAATGACTACTCTTTGAGCTTGGATGTCATTTTCTGAAGGAAGCCTTTTCTCCTCCAGCCTGCCCCCATGCTGCACCAATGCAGGCATAGCAGACATTCCCTTAAGAGAGAACACTCAGCTCCTACCAAACCAGATATCCAGAGACACAGAGGCTCCCTAGACCTCATCAGTGAAGTAGATCTAAAACGTCCCAACATGGCTTGGGGAAATTTGAGGACGAGGGGGCGGAAAGATTGTTAGAGCCACGAGTTGGGACATTATGCACAGAGACATTGCCTCTTCCCCATAACTGATGGCTGCCCCCACAATGCACGACCCACATTCCCCAAAGAGGAGGGTCCTTTTGGAAGGGGGAGGACAGGGAGGAAGCTAACGATGGTACCAACATGGTTATATACACACTATCTACATAACTAATTAAGAAAAAAAAAAGAGTACCAAGACAGAAAACACGCAGTCCGGGTTTTCAAGGAACTTACTGCACAAAGGTAAAGCAGTGACATTTGTAAATATTACAAAGCATAATATATCATGAATAAATAGCAAATGAAAAGAAGTTCACATGCAGTGGCTGCTATGGAGACACAGTCTTTAGAAGTTACCTCACCTACTAGTCTCAAGGTGTTCGTCTGTAAAATGGGCACAATTATCTTCCTCCAAAGAGATGCTTGGGGCACGTAATAATTGTTGCTTACAGTGATTAGTGCAAACAAGTGCTCAGGAAGAATTCTAGGATAGGAAAATGATCACTGAAGTCCTTTTCTATGAGGGGAATCTCTAACATTGAGAAAGATGCTTTAACATTACAACTTTCCCTCAGGTTTTGGGAGTGTGAAACTGCGAGGCATTTGAAAATTTACAGTTGATGTTTTCAGCAAGCAGTGAACACTTTAACCTGAGCAGCAGTGTACTTACGGTTGGACAACAATGAGCCAATGCCCACATCTCAGTGTACAAATAGATGAGCTTCCTTGGGCAGTTTCTTTTCATGTTGTTGTTTTCTTTTCTGTGCACCTGTGTGTAGTAGTGTGTGTGTGTGTGTGTGTGTGTGTGTGTGTGGTATATGCACATGTACCCAGTGTACATTTAGAGCCCAGAGGCGGACTGTGGGTTTTCTCCTCTATTGCTGATCTACACGGTCCTTGAGACAGAGTCTCACTGAACACAGAACTGCCATTTTCCGTCACACTGGCTGACCAGCAAGCCCAGTGATTCTTCAGTCTGTGCTACTCACGGGACTGGGGTTACAGGTGTGTGTGGGCACACTGAGTTGTTTACGTGCATGCTGGGGAATTGAACCCAGGGTCAGTAAGGTCCTCTCAAACCCTCTTCCCCAGCCCTTCAACGACTTATTATTTCTTTATTGAATGAGAAAGGATCTCATGACAGTCCGGAATGCACTATGTAGCCCAGGTGGGCCTCAAATCCACTTCAGTTCTGCTGCCTCAGCCATCCAAGTGACGAGATTACAGATGTGAGCCACCACAGCTGGCTTTGGGCAGACTTTTGCTGAGTCAGTCGCTACCAGACCTACACTATCCCTTTCATTGGATCGCAGCCCCTTCGCTTCCCACTTGTGTGAAAGTGGAGGTAAGAAATAGCGTCTTTTGGAGCAATGAAGCCACCACAAGTGTGTGTGACCTGGTGAGGCAGCCTTTGAAACAGTATTCTTCTGGCGACGTGATTCAATCCATAAACCTTGTAAGATGACACAACCTCGTGGTTTGCAAAGCTGGAGTGCAATTTCAGACTCCAAAGTTAAATGAATGTATAAGGTCTCAGCATCCCTTTCTGCAGCTACCAGAGAAGAACTTTTCAGGTGAAAGCTTTTCTCTGCTCAAAGGCATGCAAAAATGTCCTTTCATGAGTTGAACAGCCAAGGTAAAAAAATTTTTTTTCTGATAAACTTCAAAGGATTTGGACAGATGACCAAAAGCACAACTTGTGTAAAATCTTTCTCCAGTAGCTCAGAGCAATGTGGAAAGGCTGGATGGAGACTCCCAGGCACCATTTGGCTGTCATGGGGGACCATTCTTCATTCCACAGGGATGGGTGACAGTCGACAGACAGAAGCAAACATCAGTGCCTCCTTAGAGATGGGCTGCCTCCAGGTGAGTTGGGATCACCAAGCCTGTTGCTCTACCCTGTTGGTTGTTTTCACACTGGCATTCCACAATGCCTTTTCTTTTTCATTTGTTCAGATCTCGCCTGACATTGCTCCTTAGTGCTTAGGTCATGAAAACCCACATTGCATATTTTAAGACTTTTTTTTTTTTTAGCTTTAATCATGCTTAAGTTATTTCAACACAACTTGAGCTCTTTGCTGAATGTACCTGTCTATTGTACAGCAATTTCCTCTGCACTGAGACGTTTTCTTTTGGAGAGAGACTCCTAAGAATCAAGAAGCTCCTGAAACTTACAAGACAAGCAACAAACAGTTGCTGTGGGAAGTGGGAGATGGCTCAGCCCTTGAAGATACTTGTTTGCAAACCCTGACAACCTGGATTTGATTCCCCAGTGAAGCCAAATAAACTCACACAAAGCCAGAAGCACAAAGTGGCACTTGTGTCTGGAGTTTTATTTACAGTGGCACTAGGCCCTGGCATGCCCGTTCTTTCTTGCTCCTCTCTCTCTCTCTTTCTCCACTTGCCAATAAATAAGTAAAACTATTTAAATTTTTAGAAAGAGTTGCTATGGAGGAGTCTGACGAGCAGAGCTGCCTGCGGGTTGTGCAGTGAGCTCCAGGGATCCAGCTTCTGTGAGCTGTCACCTCTGCTGGGTGGGCTTTCTGGTGATGCCACTGCCTTTGAGTCATCCATGCTCCCCTAAGTAACTGCTCTCCTGTGCTTTGTAAGTAACCCCAGTCGACTCATTGGCTCACCAAGTTGGCCTTTGGTGCAATTGTACTTTGGTCTGTTCTCAAAGCCCTGTCTTGGGTGAAGAGACTTAAGTTTGCATCTTCCCTGGGTGGGTTCACATACTAATGTCTTGTAGCAGATCATGATGGTTGAAAGTATGTACTTTTCAGACAATGTTAAGCTTTAAATCTCATGTATATCCCTGAGTTACCTTGTGATTTCTGGGGTTCTATGTCCTCCACTGAATATACCCCCCCCTAGAATTTAAGTGGGTGGTTTCATATAAGTACTTGGAAAGTCTGAGACATGATAAACATTCAACATATATGAGCTTTTTACAACCCAGCCTAGCATGATACTTTGGGAATAATGTGGCTTCAAACAATATCCTTCCAATATAGATCGTTTAAAATCAGTAAATATGCCTATAATAGTTACTATTAAGGATAGAAGGAGATAGCCATGAGTGAATATTCATTATTATTATTATTATTATTATTATTATTATTATTATTGGAAGGGGTGTTGTGTTGGAATGGGCTTGTGGATTCAAACTCCCTGGGTCAGATCCCCACTATCTGTCTCTGTGTTGCTAGGTCCTGCCACCCACAAAACAGGGGCTGCAATAGTATCTGATTCAGAGTCCTTGTGAGAACTGAATAAGGCAATGAGTAGAAAATTCTTAACATCCACTGATGGGCACTGATGTGATGCTGTATTGTCAGCAAGCTGCCCCCACAGGACATCTTTGGTGAGCACCCAGAGGTCCTCTGGTTTGAATGATGCCAGGATGAAGGAAAGATAAGAACACAAGTGTAAGGCTTCTGGAAGATTCTATGCACACAAGGTAAATGGTTTCTGGAAGATTCTGTGTGCGCCAGGTAAGTGGGAGCAGGATACAGAAAAAGCCAAGGAAGCTCCCAGGGTCCCCAAGTCCCAGATTCACAAGGCTCCCCTGGTTGGGGCTAAGCAGGGGCTGGACAATGGCATTATTTGCTTTCTAACTGCCCACTAAATATCCATATTCAGCTGGCAAAACAGCCCTGGGCTCTTTCCACAGAGAGCTTAATCTGTCAGGTTTACCTGCTCCCAACCTGTCCTTGGTTTAAATTCATTATTTAGCTTTTTTGTTCCTATGACTGTCACAGCCTCTCCCAACCTTCCTGGCCCCTCCAGCGCTGACTTCTGTCATCCTTTCTCTACTTGGGCAGAGTGAACATGACTGCATGGAAAAACTGTACTGAAATATTCAAACTCTGAGCCAGGTGCTGTCTGGACTAGTAACAGCACCCAGCTGCTGCTCCGCCCTCCCCCACCCCCACCTTGGCGTGGTCCACACAAGGAACAGATGTGAGCTTTTCTAAATCTTATGCCTCTTTATCTGCACCCTCCCCTCGCAGGCAACATTTCCCAAAGCCAATATGAACATACTGAGGACTTAGGGAAGTTCAACAGGATACAAGGCAACTTCTTCATGTTGAGCAGCTTGCCAGTGCTCTAAATATTTCAAAAGAGATTCAATTCTCAGAGGCCTGTTCTCCAGTCCCCGGGGCATCCATTGTATTAACTGCGCTCATGTATTTGGGCTTGTTGCTCAGCTCTGGGTAATACGTAGGCATTTGATGTGCAAGTTAACTTAGCCTCCCCTGGAGCTGGTAAGTTCTTGGACAGCCCCCAGGGCCTCACTCTCTTCCTTTGACTTTATAGGCAATGGGCTCTATGATCTTGGAAACACTTAGTTTTGACCTTGACTTCTTTCTATCTTGAAGATAGAGGAGTGGGATTAGATGTGTGGTTTCAAGCTTAATCTTCATTGGCTGGGGTTATAAACCTCTGGTGGGCAGCAGAGTGTTTGCAGAAGATCACCAACCTACTGTGTTCTCCATCTGCAGTTACTACAGATTCCTCTGATTTTGTGGGGCCATCAAAGCTTGATCTTAAAAAGGGGTCTTTATACTCACTGCAAAACTTAAGGTTCTTTCAAAGATCCTTGCTTTCTGTAATATTTATTCATTCATTAAAACCATTCTTGGTCAGGTAGTCTGCTACGTGCTCTGTAATCTTAGATGAAAATATATGATTTCAGCCTCAAAGAGCAGATGTTAAAGAAACAAATACAACCCAACAGGATGTGAGCAGGAGAGTAGGAAGCTCATACTGTTCCAAATTTTTTTTTAAAAAAAAAAAAACATTTTATTTATTTATTTAAGAAAGTGATATAGAGAAAGAAGCAGATCTATAGAGAGAATGGGCATGCCAGGGCCTCCAGCCACTGCAACCAAGCTCCAGACACATATGCCCCCTGTGCATCTGGCTTATGTGGGTGCTGAGGAATCGAACCTGGGTCATTAGGCTTTGCAGGCAAGCATCTTAACCACTAAGCAATGTCTTCTGCCCTTGATGTTATTATTTTTATTTTTAACTTTTTATTTTTAATCTATCTATTTATCAATCTATTATCTATCTATGTATCTATTGTGTTTTTAAGGTAGGGTCTCGCTGTAGCTCAGGCTGGCCTGGAATTTACAATGTAGTATCAGGGTGGCCTTGAACTCATGGTGATCCTACTACCTCTGCCTCTCAAGTGCTGGGATTAAAGGCATGTGACACCATGCACAGCTTTTTTACTTAAAAAAAAACAAAGATTTTATTGGGGCCGGAGAGATGGCTTAGCAGTTAAATGCTTGCCTGTGAAGCCTAAGGACCCTGGTTCAAGGCTCTATTCTCCAGGACCCACAACATAAGCCAGATGCACAAGGGGGCACATGCATCTGGAGTTTGTTTGCAGTGGCTGGAAGCCCTGGCACGCCCATTCTCTCTCTCTCTCTCTCTGTACCTGCCTATTTCTGTATATCTTTCTCTCAAATAAATAAATAAAAATAAATATTTTAAAAAAATAAAAAAAGATTTTATTTGTCAGAGAGAGAGAGAGAGAAAGAGAGAGAAAGAGAGAGAATGGGTGTGCCAGGGCCTCTAGGCACTGCAAACGAACTCCAGACTCTTGTGCCCCCTTGATCATCTGGCTACTGGGGAATCCAGTAGCCAGAGTCCTTAGGCTTTGCAGACAAGTGCCTTATCTGCTAAGCCATCTCTCCAGCCCTGTTCCAAGTTTTCACGTGAGTATGTTGCTGACCTCTGCCTCTAAGATGGGACCTCTAGGAAGCATCAGCTGATACAGCATACACATGAGCTGATTTCAAAGCCTGAAGTTTTAACATTAAATCAAGATTGGTCTAATGATGGATGGTGCAGTGGGAGAGCATATGGGAAAGTCTCGGAAAGATTCAGTGAAGCCTCTCATGGTGGTGGCGAGAGTCATCTGAATAATGAGGCTGTCTAGGTGAAAAGCCAAGGTCATTCCAAGACATGAGAGCCAGGAACAAGCCCTATACACGGAAAACCCCCAAGATGTGCCAGCCAGGGAACGCCTAGAGTTCTGGATGCTGGAGCCAGATGATAGAGCAGGAAGTAAGCTGAGGGACAAACAAAGATCAGACCCTGAGCCTGGGCATCCGTGAATGTTCCTGTACACTGCGTCTTCTGCTGGCCTACAGCAAATGGCTTTTGACTCAGTTATTAAAGCTGTGCACTGGGCACTGTTCAGTTATCAAGTGGTTGTCAGTACTTTCTTCCAGCTAGTGCATTATCTTTATTTTATTTTATTTTATTTTATTTTATTTTATTTTATTTTATTTTATTTTATTTTATTTTATTTTATTTTATTTTATTTTATTTTATTTTATTTTATTTTATTTTATTTTATTTTATTTTATTTTATTTTATTTTATTTTATTTTATTTTATTTTTTTTATTTTATTTTATTTTATTTTATTTTATTTTATTTTATTTTATTTTATTTTATTTTATTTTTATTTTATTTTATTTTATTTTATTTTATTTTATTTTATTTTTATTTTATTTTATTTTATTTTATTTTATTTTATTTTTTTATTTTATTTTATTTTATTTTTTTATTTTATTTTATTTTATTTTATTTTATTTTATTTTATTTTATTTTATTTTATTTTATTTTATTTTATTTTATTTTATTTTATTTTATTTTATTTTATTTTATTTTATTTTATTTTATTTTATTTTATTTTATTTTATTTTATTTTATTTTATTTTATTTTATTTTATTTTATTTTATTTTATTTTATTTTAGAGAGAGAGAGAATTGGTGTGCCAGGGCCTCAGCCACTTAAATCAAACTCCAGATGCTTACACCACCTAGTGGGCATGTGCAACCTTATGCTTGCCTCACCTTTGTGTGTCTGCTTTACATGGGACCTGGAGAGTTGAACATGGGTCCTTAGACTTCACAGGCAAGTGCCTTAACTGCTAAGCCATCTCTCCAGCCCAGGTGTATTATCTTGAAAACTATTATACCCTGGCCTACACTGCCATCTAAGCCTTTGATGACCACACACTGAGCTTCAGATTCAAATGCTTCCTATACTCCACAACATACACACTACAGGTGTGGTGATCATACAGAAATCATATGCAGGGCCATTTTAAAGCAGCTCTTCCCACTGTGATGCTGTGAACCTTACTATGATGCTCAGTCAGTTCTGCCAACTTGACTTGGCCTTCGTGTGCCTGGATTAAGGATGGTTTTGGGTGTGACTGTGATGGTGTGTCAGGATGAGCTTAGCATTTAAATCCATGAGCTCCCAATAGGGAGGGTATAAGCATAAGGTGGAGCAAGCAGCATTTGCTCCACTCCGTTTTTTTTTTTTCTTTTGAGGCAAGCCCAATAGACTGCCCCTTTTTCTTATGAGAGGGAATGAGAGCGAGAGCGAGAGAGCGAGAGAGAGAGAGAGAGAGAGAATTGGAATGCCAGGGCCTTTAGCCACTATAATCGAACTCCAGACTTGTGTGCCACTTTGTGCACATGTGTGATCTTGTGTGCTTGTGTCACCTTGTGCGTCTGTCTTATGTGGGACCTGGAGAGTTGAACATGGGTCTTCAGCTTCACCGGCAAGTACCTTAAATACAAAACCATCTCTCCAGGCCTCCACTCCTTTTTTCTTCTTCCTCGGTTTCTTTAACTGGGACATCTTATCCCATATTCTGCCCTCAGGATGGGATTTATACCAACTGCAACCAAGGTGCTTGGGTTTCCCATCTCAGACTAACTTATGGCACCAACTTTCCTGGTCTCTAGCCTAAGGTGAAGGAGCATGGGACTTCTTATCCTCTGTAACCCAAGGAACCAATTCCTCTTCTGTATGAAGTCTATCTCTGTACCAGCCACATTGCTTCCAGTTTTTCTGGAAAGTTCTATTATAACTTGTTTAAGCATGGTGCAGGCTTTGCTTACTACTTTCCTGATAAACGTTTTGGAATAAATTCCCATTTCTGTGGAGACGGCACTCCATTCCTGTTAAGCATGTGCATACTTGGCCTTGCCAGGGTCTTCCTGGAGGAGACAGAGGCATGAACAAAAGCCAGGGATCTTTTCAAATTGAGGGCATCATTTTATTCATCACAGCAGGTTTCTTTGTGTGTGGTGTATATTCATCTTTGCATGTATGTGGGCACATGTGCACATACATGTGTGTGCATGAGCATAGAGGCCAGAGGTTGACACTGACTTATTCCTTCTCCCTTGAATCCAGAGATTGCTGACTCCACTAGTCTAGCTAGGCAGCTTGATTCAGGGATCCTGTCTGTGCCTCCTGACCACTGAGATTACAGATGCCAGACATTTACATGGGTACTGGGATCCATACACACTTGTGTGGCAAGCACTTTCCACCCTGGGCCATCTCCTCCGCCCCATCAGAGAATATTTCTAACTCTTTTGTTTACTAGCTGTGTGACATTCGATGTCTCTCACTCGCTTCTTGCCTCAGCTTCCTCATCGGTAAAGTGGAACTACTAATAATATTAATGCAATTATTATGATCATTATATACAATTCTCACACCACCTAGCGAATATGTGCTCACCTTTAGGACAGTGTCAGGTGTGATAAGCAGTCTTTCAAGATTTGTTCTTGGTATCACGAGGCTGTGCAGGGGTGTGGTAACAATCTAGCCTGTGTCTGCTCACTAGCCCTGTGCTCTGCCAAGGACTTCCTTTCTCGATTGCCATCCAGGCATGCGAGGGACAAAGAGCTGTCTCATCATTCAGAAATTATTATGAAGCAGGCATATTTGAAGAGTTAAGATTGATTATGAAGTTCCTTGACTCATGTTTCCAATGTCCCAGCTTTAGTATGACATTTGGGAGTCTGTGGGGCAGAGCGTCTTGATGAGTTCACGTGACTCACTAGTCCTCTTCCTCATGCGCTTGGGCACCGAAAGATGGCATCATAGGCAGCCCACAAGGATGTGCCATCCTGTAGCTACACCTTGTTTCATCAGACCCTTTCAGAAAAGCTCGAGACATTTGGACACAAGCCAACCTTATTTGGCAAGTTCTCCATTGACTTAGCTCAATCAAAACAGCCTCACGATTGTGTGGGGACCCACCCAAGTCTCCACAGCAGATTCCTAATGTTGGCCCAGAAAGTAGGAACCCAATGGGACAATGCTCAAGGTTTTACGCCTCAGTCAGATTGGGCTGGGAAGTTTTCATGATTGGCCTCTCAAGAATAAGGTGACAAGGAATGGTTTTTATGTTCTGCAACAGCACACAATAAGAAGAAGGTACTATGTGGAGGTCAGGAGGTCAAGGCTGAATCCCGGCTCTGAGGAACCTTGGGCAAATCTTCTGGGTTAACAGGACTCTCCGCCCTGATCGCTGCCTGGCCCAGGGCCCTATGAAACCTAAGAACCCTCTGAGGTCATGATTAAGCGTAAGCTATTTTCCGGATAAATTGTAACTTGCACTCTATTGAATACATGAAGTAATCCATAAAGCACATGTGTGACATTTCTGTAAGAATTCAAACCTTATGTTTTGGAGCCATTTGGCATTGACTCATTGAAATGAAAATCTTTTAGCACTAGATGATGCTCTAAGTGCCCTTTAAAGCTTGGTTTCTTTTAAAGTAAGGGTATGCTTACTTATTTATCTATTTATATTTATTTGGTGCAGAATTTCAATGTCCACTCAAAATTCCAATTCTCTACTTAAAAGTAAAGGGGAGACGTTCCTTTCATAAAGGCAAGGTGAAACGTGCAGAGTGTACCTTTAGGTCGTTTGAGTATTCTTGTTTTACTGTAATGTCATAAGGATTTTGGAATGAGGCAGGTGGAAATTGGCATGATTGTTAAAGTTCAAGGTGCAGACCAAGGAATTTGCCCTTTGGATGTTTTATGTTAGGTCTTAGTGTAGTGCTGTGTTAGGAAATGTGCTTGACTACCAAAGAATTGCAGGTAAGAGAAAGATATAGATTCTGGTGGTGGCTCGGCAGGGATTAGATACATGGGGAAGGCTTATGGAGAGTACCAATTAAAAGATTTTTAGTTAAAAGGATTAGAAATAAAGGCACAGAGAATGAATACAGGCCCTACAGTGATTGTTGGAACAGCCTTATATGTGGAAGAAGGATGTATTAGTTGCTATTCTCTTTACTGACAAGAAGCAAAGTAAGGAAAAGAAGGGTTTCTTTTGGCTCACAGTCCGAGAGTTCAGCTCCCCATGTTGAGGGAGGGGAGGCAGCAAGAGCACGAGGTAGCTGGTCATATTGTCAGGAAGCCATGAGAGGTGGATGCTGGTACTCATTAAATTGGCTCCATTTTTACTTTTTCTTCAGTCCAAGATGGGATGATGCTGTCCATTCGGGTTGTGAATTCCCTCCTCAGTTAAGGGTGGTCAATCTATGAGCAAACAGGTGTGTGAGTGCACATGCAACAGTGGCCAACTGAGGAAACAGGTGTGGCAGTGTGGCAGTGTTGGTCAAAATGCAGGTGGAGGCTGGTTTGTCCTTTAGGGCTAAAGTTACAGATGTTACACACATGCTATTGTGGTACAAAGCAGAAAGTTAAGACCTTCCCGTTATATCCTTTTGAGAGACAGAGAGAGAGAGAAAGAGAGAGAGAGAGAGAGAGAGAGAGAGAGAGAGAGGAAGGGGCAGAGAGAATGGGCATGCCAGGGCTTTTTTAGCTGCTGTGAATGAACTCCAGACGCGTGCACCCCCTTGTGTGCATGTGCAACATTGCACGCTTGCGTCACTTTTGTGCCTGGCTATACATGGGACCTGGAGATTTGAACAAGCATTGTTAGGTTTCACAGGCAGGCACCTTAACCACTAAGCCATCTCTCCAGCCCGGAAGCTGCTTTTGGAATGCTAATTTCTAACCTGCTCACAGGCTCTGTGATGCACTCATTTCTTTTTATAATATTTGTTTATTTGAGGGAGAAGGACAGAGAGAGGGGGAAAGAGAATGGGCATGCCAGGGCCTCCAGCCACTGCAAATGAACTCCAGATGCAGGCATCACCCTGTGCATCTGGCTTACACGGGTACTGAGGAATTAACCTTGGTTCCTTAGGTTTCCCAAGCAAATGCCTTAACTGCTAAGCCATGTCCCCAGCCCATTAACTTCTTTCCTTTTTCTTTTTTTTTTTTTGATCTATGGAGGTAGGGTCTCACTCTGGCTCAGGCTGACCTGGCATTCACTATGTATTCTCCGGCTGGTTTCTAACTCATGGTGATCTTCCTACCTCTGCCTCCCAAATTCTGGGATTAAAGGCGTGCGCCACCACACCTGGCTCCATGTACTTATTTCTTTACATGCTTTTATATCCCACTAGACCTTGGTGTTATTGAGTGTAGCTGTGGTTCTTCATTTATGTTTAAGTAACTGGTACCCACTGTAGTGACATAGGAAGCAGCAAATAAACACTTATTCCTCTTTTCTTCTCTGACCTAAACTGGTCTTACTATAAGAACCATTGAGAATTAAAGACAAAAATGCACCAAGAAAATCATTACAACTGCAGCGGTCAAAAGCAAAGAAATAAAGGCACACAGATTCAGCCCTGACCTCCCGTCAAGAGGTGGTTCCTGGGTGGTGTGCTGGTGTGAGTGTGGCCAAGAGCGAGGATGACAGAGAATGGTAGGGGGATTTGATGACACGAAGGAAAGAAGCGGAACTTGAAAAGTCATTTTATGGATTGAAACAAACCAGGACTGGTCAACTACCACATTGCATTGGTTAACTACCATATTAATGAATATTACCTGAACATGTCACAGATTCCCCTACATTCTTCCTAATATCATTGTACACGGACAGTTGAATAACTGCTTGTTCTAAGCACATGGAGCCAGAGGGAAAGATGACAAGCACGTGTGTGTACGTGCACTCATGATAGCATCCTTCATTGATCTTTTAATCATGGCGAGTTTAAATATTCAGTCGGAGTGATTTCTGTCATCCATTTAATGTCATTTTCAAGCATTTTTCTTCTTTCTACTTATACCTGTTAGGTAAGATATGTTAAAACATATCCAAGCTCCTAAGTCATATATCATTAATAAATACTACCAAGTGCACATTTAATGGGTGAAAAGCTTCCTTTCGTGTAGCCATAATACCTTTATTTGTTTCTAAGTTCACCCTAATAATAAAGTTACAAAACTGAAAACTGATGCAGGGCCACCTTCAGTATCTAGATTATAGCGTTTCCATACTGCTCCCCACACAACACACTGTGGGCTCGCTTGAAAGAAAGCAGGGTCCAGATCTCATGTGAAACAAGGAAGCTCTCAACAGCTACATAACTATTTCAGAAGACACGGGAGCTAAGGAGAACATGCTCCTAAAGGCCAGTGATGGCATATTTGAGCACCAACAGGAATGATCACTGTAATGATGGAAATGAATTAAAACATATACCATACCCATATGTTCACACTGGTATAAAAGTTTAGATACAATATGATTATTCTGAAAATTGGCAATTCAAAGAAAAATACAATCAATACACATCCTATCTTTACATATGAAGAATTTCAGGGTAACCTCATGTTTTGATAAGGGGATGTTGTATTTTATAGCAGAATTATAGCTCATAAATGAGTAAAATGAGGTGATTGTAAATTAAACCACTTGTAACTGTTCATGTAACAGTAAATAGCTACATCTGTTAATCAAGACCACTAAAATGGGAAAAGCAAATATATGATGTGGATATGTGGAATTTAAAAGACTTATGTAATTATTTGCCAATTTAACAAATATGAGCCAAATACAATATAAGAGTCATTCAGGTGTGGGATGTGGATTAGAACCAACCAGTTACAAATAGTTACTTGTGTCAGTATTAACAGCATCTGTTCCCAGTGAAGGGTTCTGAGCTAAGAGACGGCTGGCATCTGGGAAGGTACATGCCAGTTAATCTGCTGTATGGTCTACAGACTCATGTCCCAAAGTCTACCATCTCACAATGCTGGACAAACACTGGGAAATTCCTTTAGTCTGTTCCCTTTCCTGGTATCTAGCATTGGCACTCTTTCTTCTTTATTAGTTTTCAGTTTCTTGGTTACCACAGTTTGCTTTTAATTCCCACTTCCCTTGACTGGTCTGGGGGCTTCCATAATCTTTCAGCCAAATTTTAGCCTAGACTCCTTCTAATCTGACCTACATTCATTCATTACAGATGCTTATGATAATGTAGTTCTCAAGGGTATGAGGGGTGGATGGTTAATGTGGGAGGTCAACCTGATGGGATTTGTAAGCACCTGGGAGACACACCTTCAGGCATGTCTGTGAGGGAATTTTCAGAGAGGTCTGACTGAGGAGGGAAGACCCACCCTGAATGTGAGCAACATGATTTCATGGGCTGGCATCCTAGACGGAATAAAAAAGAGAAAGTGGGCTAAAAACTAACAGTCATCTCTCTGATTCTCTGTGGGCAGAATATGACCAGCCATCTCACACTCCTGCCACGACACATTCCTTCCACAATGAGCTGAATCACGTGAACCAAAGAAAAAAATCCTTTCCTTCCTTATGTTGCTGTTGTCAGATGTTTGCTCACCACCAATTAAAAAAAAACTAATACCATGAGTGATTACTCTTGCCTCTGTGCCAATATTAATGTGCTTTTTTTTTTTTTTTTTTGTTTTATTTTTCGAGGTACAGTCTCACTCTGGCTCAGGCTGACCTGGAATTAACTATGTAGTCTCAGGGTGGCCTCGAACTCTCCGCGATCCTCCTACCTCTGCCTCCCGAGTGCTGGGACTAAAGGCATGAGCCACCATATCCGGCTTATTAATGCTTTTTTAAAAAGAAGATTGAGATGATTAAAAAAGAAAATTAAAACTTAAAAAACTCAAGAACAAAGAGTAAAACCACTGTGAAATAATTCCGTTTCAAGGACTCCTGGCCAGCAGATGAGTATCTGTGTCTGTTTACTCTCGGGAGGAAGTGCAAACATGAGTAAAGGACCTCTGAGGCCTGATGTCCTCAGAAGGGGAGACTTGATGTAGTTCCATGTTCAGCAGAGGGGAAAGAGAAGAAATCACGTGGCCGTGTGTACACGGGCATCATATATGTGCACTGTTAATGCACCTGAGGAAGACCGCTCAGATAACAGTTCCAGGCAACCCGCCTCCAGTGCGTTTTCTGAAAGACTATAATTCTAAATGTTCTAAAGACCAGCCTTTGCTAAACATCAGTCTACCAAATTCCTCTTCAAAAGAGGAGTTGATAAAAACCCCCTTGATGAAACATGTAATCATATATTAATGATGCTTCCATTTAAAAGAATTGAATTAGGTGATAATAGCAATGGTCTGGTAAAAGCAGAAAATAAAGAGAAAGAAAAACATCCCCAACAAGAAAGACTCAACACTTTCTAGTGAATACTGTCTGCCTGGAATGGGAGTGTCAGCGCATCTTTTAAATTGGCAGAGCAATGTGTTATTACACCTACATGTCCCGCTGCATTCTTTGACATCTTCCTGAAGAAAATGTGCATGTTTGCCTGGGCCAATTAGAGGTGCCATCGATGCTGGGAGAAGCATAAGAGCTTGGGGTGTATTTGTCGAGTTAATTGTGCCCCTTTGCAGCAACAGTCATCATTCAGCCAGCTAATTTGCTTTCTGCTTTTTATTTCATTCAACAAAATATAACCTGGGTCTGATACAGGTGCTTTACAAAACACTCTTAGAACTATAATTAGAGAGTGCACTCGGTCTTATAAGGCTGTAACTTGCTAACCTTATAACCCTAGCACTCAGGACACAGAGGAGGAACTCAGAGAATAGTTAGTAAACTTGGGCACATATCTGAGAAGTGTGAGAGTGTGTGTGTGTGTGTGTGTGTGTGTGTGTGTATGTGTGCGCATGTATCTGTGCATGGGGGAGAATATACATGAAGGCATAAAGTGGAGTGTGTTAAGTGTTTGGAGGAGGGTAAATAAATGGAGCCATAAGCAGAGAGTATGGAGGAAAAATTCTCATCCAAATGACTGAAGAAATGGATTAACCATTATGGTGCTTGCCTGCAAAACCTAAGGACCCAGGTTCAATTCCCCAGAACCCACGGAAGCCAGATGCCTACAGTATCACATGTATCTGGAGTTCATTTGCAGTGCCTAGAGGCCATGGTGTGCCCATTCTCTGTCTCTCTCACTCTTTTTCTCTTAAATAAATAAATTCTTAAAAAAGAACAGAGACCGTGAAGAAACTCTGGGCGCAGTAACTATTAACAAAAGAGGAAGAAGACTGGGTTGCAGTGAGGACTGGTGTTTGGTTTGGTTGTCAGGGGGTCAGAGGAAGAGGTGTGAAGGGCTCAGGGAGTGTTGTGCTATGGGACTAAAGGTGTGGAGGGCTCAGGCAAGGCTGGGCTGTACAGAAGAGGTGTGAGTTGAAGCGGGCCTACCAGGTAGAAGTGCAGGCAGTTGGAGGAGATGGGGCTGCATGATTGGGCAGACGTCAAGGAAACGGGAGGAAGGCTGCATTCTTAGGTAGGCAATGCAGGGCCGAGACCCACGGCTCTACTGTGAGGTGAAGGCAGATGATGGCGAGAGCTGAAAGTCACATGAATTTTGTTCCTCCTCCTGCATGCTTTGAAGAACCACCGTCAATGGCAAGCTGGGGATATGTCAGTGACTTGCTTGTCTCTCTCAGGTTATTAACCCAGGCTATTAAACCCAAACCCGTCCATAGCCCTGAGGTGCTGGCAGATTAGGAGGGCGTGGGGAGCAGTGGGAGGGTCTCAGGTGGAGAAGGAGCCTTACTATGAACTGCAGAGCCAAGATCACCAGTGCTGGCTATAAGACCTGGAACCTGTTAGTGAGCTGTGTTGCCATGGTTACCTGCAAAGGGTTCCATGGACAGAACTGAAGTTCATCAACCCTCCTGTCCTTTGACAGAGACTAGGAGAATATGTTAATTTCTTGTCCTAAATGCAGTGACTACCCACTTGGGATATAGATCCTACGTATATTTTAAGTTGTCCTCCACTTTTATAAACTTGACAAAGTGTCTCCACAGACTTCTGGGCCTATTCCTATTCCTTTGGCTATTTTCAGGGGTTCTAAAGCATTTGATAACTTCCTTCTTCCCCTCCCCTTGTCCTTTTCTAATGATTTTTCTTTCTCTTTTCACTTTGGGTTTCTGTTCAGTGATCCCATAAAGTGCCATGATGCTGTCTGGGTGATCGTTGGTGAGGAGGTACTGATGATGCTCACCGTGTGTGCTCGTTTGAATTAGGTGTCCCCCAGAACCTCATGCTCTGACTGCTTGGACCCCAGATGATGGCGATTTGGGGAGATGGAGTCTTTCTGGAGGAGGTGTGCTATTGGTGGTGGGTTTAAGGGTATTAGAGTCAGCTCCCCCTTGCGATAACTTGGCTCACTCTGCAGCTGCTGGCTTCCGTATCCTATGGCACATCTCCTATGGCAGCCTCTGCACATGCTACTTTTCCCCTGGCATCATGAAGCTTCCCTTTGAGAATAAAAACCAAAATAAAAACTTTCCTTCCATTAGCTGCTGCTTTTGGTCAGGTGCTTTGCCCCAGCAACAAGAAGGTAACTTTAATGCCATAGTGGTGGACAACAAACTATCTCCCAGTGTCCCCCCTCCCTTAGGTACTCTGTCTCCCCTCCCTACACAGATGGCCATCTTGAGGATATATATTTTCATGCCAAAATCAATTTTAGAATGTGAGTTCAGATGTCATGATGAGAATTTTAAAAAAATCAGATGATTATTTTTGAAGGAATTTTAGAGAAATAGAAGAGTTAGAGGGTCATCTCACATGCTGGTCAACATATGAGCTGATTCTCAGCAAAGACATCAATTGGGATGGGAACGCTAATTGGTTAGCACGTAGACTGGCCCATACTGTAGACTAGTCCTCCTCACCTCCTACCTTCATCCCTCCAATCGTCTAGGGAAATCAAGCCAGCAATGAACTCAGTCACTTTCGATTTCTTTTTCCAAACCAACTTCTAGGTCTATACTGTCCGATGCTACAATGTGGGTCATCATGACTCCAAATTTCTTCCTGTCAATGATATGCTGTGAAGTTTTACTCTGTAACAGACACTGAGTTAGGGCTGCGATAATGGGCTGGGTTCTGGGGTTGTAATTCTCACTCCTCTGTTCACTACTAGCTCGTGAACCATTGCTTTAAACACTCCCTGGGGACAGTCAGATCCCTTGTCTGTGTCTCAATATCTTTGTGGTCGAAGTGGAGATAATAATTGAGCTGAATCATTATGGTTACTAATAAAGGGATAAACCCATGTTAAGAACTTAAAGCTTAGAATAGACAACAGGAAACTTTCATATATTACCTGGCTGAATCCACAGAAGAACTTGACAAATTGGGTATTGTTATTTGCAGTCTGTAGTGAGCCCAAGGCAGATCAGTTCACCTCTGTGCCCTTGAAATTTCCTTTACAGAAGTCCTCGTGTATGAGGTAGAGCCTGCTATGATGGTTAGTGCATTCATACCAGGCAGGACACTGGTTTTTTTTTAAAGGTTTTTTGTTTTTATTTATTTATTTGAGAGTGACAGAGAGAGAAAGAGGCAGATAGATAGAGAGAGAATGGGCACGCCAGCCACTGCAAACAAATTCCAAACGTATGTGCCCCCTTGTGCATCTGGCTTATGTGGGTACTGGAGAATCGAGCCTCAAACTAGGGTCCGTAGGTTTCACAGGCAAGCGCTTAATCACTAAGACATCTCTCCAGCCCCATGACCCTGGTTTTGGTCTTGACTTCTGAGCAGAAGTGACTGGAGGAGGATCAGAACTTACCAAGACAGTGCTATGAAACACAGCCTTTGCCTAAACAATGTCAACTCTGCTTGGCTTAGAGACCTGGATTGTGTTTTCAACCAGTGCTTGAAGCAGCTTAGTAGCTTACAAATCGTCCAAACTATTAGTGATTAGCTATGAGATTCCATACAAACAACAAATCCTTCCGAGAGTTTCCTCTCTGCAGTGGCTAATTTTATTAGCAGCTTGATTCGGTTGAGAAATTCCTAGTAGGTTAGTGAAGCTCACCCCTGGGTGTGGCTAGGACAGCAGAGAAGGGGTCTGACCAAATGAGTGGATTTATTTCTTGATAGGTTTATAATATCACATTATTGGCAGGAGGCACAAAGTGGGGAGTGGGGTCTAGTTGAATGAAATATGTCACTGGTAGAGGGAGTTATCCTTGGGGTCATATCTGTCTTAGATTTTTCCTATATTCCCCCTTTCTGCTTCCTGGCTGCTGTGGGGTGAACTGCTCTGCTTTGACACACCCTCCCCAGCAAGATGGGCTGACACTTCTGAAACCATAGGCTGAAATAGATCTTTCCTCCCTGAAGTGGTTTCTGTCAAATATTTTGTCCTAGCCTCACTATAATAACTAACACATTCACATTTCATCAGTATTAAAACTAGATTGCTCATTCATCAATATTAAAACTAGATTGCTCATTGTTAAATTCTGTGTTCTCTCATTCGGTAATTACACAAGTCAGGTTCATTGTTTCTTGTGGTTCACTTCTTGCCTAATTCTATGCAGATGCTGTTTCCAGAGATGTCAGCCCATATCCCCTCAAGAGAGTATGTTTGTGTTTAACACACTCCTCTCTTGTCCTCTTCTCTCCTCTTTTCTCTTCTTCTCTTCCTTTTCTCCCTCCTCCTCATCTTCCCTTTCTCGCTCTCCATGTCCCTTTCTCTGCACTACTATTGCCAAACTGTTAGCTAAGCTTAAACCTTAGCAAACACAACACACAATAGTGAGTGGTGGGTGAAAAGAGAAGGGGAGAGGAAGAAAAAGAAACACATTTTGCAAAATGGGCCCAGAGCCCAGGAACATGCAATGGACCATGTATTTCCTTTGAAAGCTTTATTTCAGTTTCACAGCATGGCCCCGTGATTCTCAAGCACACAGTCTTATCAGACACACCTCCTGTCTGTCCATTTTCCTTCGCTTGTTTGCCTTCACCAAGGCCCAGCATCTCTTCTCAGCAAGGTGTCTTGCATAACACTTCACTTGCAGAGGGAGCCTAGGTGTCCCGTGGAGGCCCCTTATCCTCAGTGAACATAAATGGTACATTTTGAATATGCCTTCTCAATTACCCCATCTCAGCCTGCAACATGTGGTATATATGTGGGAGGAAGGAAAATTGAGCAGGCTGATTTTATGCACCAATTCTTTTTGACAGAAAGAATAGAAGTGCTGAGCTGCAGGGGGGTAATTCTGGAAACTTTTCCATGCTCTTCAGAAGACAGGGGCTGATGAGACTACTGCAGAGGTGCCTGTAACCACTATTCTACCAAGAATGTAGACGGGAAGAGATCTGTAATTGCTTCTCTACCAAGAATGTATATGGGAAGTGATCTGTAAGCACTTCTCTACCAAGAATGTAGACGGGAAGAGATCTGTAGGCACTTATCTACCAAGAATGTAGAGGGAAGAGATCTGTAATTGCTTCTCTACCAAGTATGTAGACAGGAAGATGTAAGCATTTCTCTACGAAGAATGTACACAGGAAGAAATCTATAAGCACTTCTCTACCAAGAATGAACACAGGAAGTGATCTGTAAGCACTTCTCTGCCAAGAATGTATATGGGAAGTGATCTGTAAGTACTTCTCTACCAAGAATGTAGACAGGAAGAGATCTATAAACACTTCTCTACCAAGAATGTATATGGAAAGTGATCTGTAAGCACTTCTCTACCAAGAATGTAGACGGGAAGAGATCTGTAAGCACTTATCTACCAAGAATGTAGAGGGAAGAGATCTGTAATTGCTTCTCTACCAAGAATGTAGACAGGAAGAGATCTGTAAGCACTTCTCTACCAAGAATGTACACAGGAAGAGATCTGTAATTGCTTCTCTACCAAGAATGTAGACAGGAAGAGATCTGTAAGCACTTCTCTACCAAGAATGTACACAGGAAGAGATCTGTAATTGCTTCTCTACCAAGAATGTAGACAGGAAGAGATCTGTAAGCACTTCTCTACCAATGATGTAGAGGGAAAGAGATCTATAAGCACTTCTCTACCAAGAATGTAGACAGGAAGAGATCTGTAAGCACTTCTCTGCCAAGAATGTAGAGGGGAAGATATCTGTAAGCACTTCTCTACCAAGAATGTAGACAGGAAGAGATCTGTAAGCACTTCTCTACCAAGAATGTGGACGGGAAGAGATCTGTAAGCACTTCTCTACCAAGAATGTAGACGGGAAGAGATCTGTAAGCACTTCTCTACCAAGAATGTAGACGGGAAGAGATCTGTAAGCACTTCTCTACCAAGAATGTAGATGGGAAGAGATCTGTAACTGCTTCACTACCAAGAATGTAGATGGGAAGAGATCTGTAACTGCTTCTCTACCAAGGATGTAGAGGGGAAGATATCTGTAGCAATTACCTTCTCATTGCTGAGACCAAACATGCAAGTGGAAGCAGTTTATGGAAGGAAAAGGTTTTGCTTTTCCCAGCTACTGTTTGAAGGTAGTTTCCTTATGGTGGTGAAAGCATGACAGGTGCCTGGGCCTCACATCTTGTCCCATCAGCAGGGAGGAAGCAGCAAGTGGGGCTCAGGCAGCGGTGAGGGGGTGCTGAGTGATAAAATCCCAAATCCTATCCTCAGTGACACACCTCCTCCAGCAAGGCTCCACCTCCCAAAGACTCTACCATTTGGGGATCAAGAATGAGGACAAATCATAAATACATGAGGCTGTGGATGGCATTTTACCTTCAAGCCTCCTCAGATTAAGAGACCACTGGAGAATATGAAAACACCACCTTACTATTTCTCATTCCCTTCTCCTTGGACTCGGAAAACTCAGGCTCTGTGATCTGTGTGCCAGCTTGCTAGCTGGGTGTCCTATTGTTCTGGGGGGGTCTGTAAGCCCCGAGGATATAAGATCAACCAACTGCAGCAGCTTCCATTGTATCTCTTAGGTAAAAACCAAAGAACAAGCCATTTGGCATTCCCTAGAATCATGGTTCCTCCCCAGACTGTTCTTTGGACCAAGACTTTCTGAGCACCATGTCTATTCACAGGTGATATGAAACACCATCGTCAGAGGATTTTGCCATGCTGAAGCAGCAATATTGATATAAATACAATTATCAGGAATCATTATTCTGTTTTCTATCCCAATTTGCCAAGGATAGAGGTTTCCTGGGAAGGAGAGCCTTCTAGCTTAGAAAAAACACCTGCGTCCTATCTGTCTCTCTCCCCTCCTCTACTTCTTACCCTTGGCCATTACGAACTAGCATTGATTCAGTAAGCTCAGTTGTGCAGATAGAATGAAGAACATTTAATCAGTGACACAGAGAAGAAAATCAAGGGTGAAGAATGGAGTTGATTATAAATGCTGGGCTGTACAAACGAACCATGAAATCCTTTACACTACTGAGAAAATCCACAATAGAAATGAAACCCTGTATCCTAGTTGGTGGAGGTCTTCATACTTATCTCATGGTTTTTGTTTTAATTTGATCTGTACAAAAGGACAAAATAACCAAAACAATTATCTCTTAGGACTTAAAACTCAAGTTGTTTCTCTCTCAATTACAAGGAGGTTGCAGCAGTGTGAAGTCGCCACCATGATATCATCTGAAAACATGTTAGAAATGAATATTCCCTTGTCAGAAGCAGAGACTCTGGGGCAAAACCAGAAATCCATGCTGTTCCATCCCTCCGGGTGATGATTCCTAGAACACACAGCAAAAAGTAGAGAACCACTGGATAGGTGTCCAAAAATCCTTTCCTTCTGTGCCTGACATTCTGTACTACCCTGTGGAAGGAGAGGAACTTGGGGAGTGTGGATCCCACCCTCATCAGTCAATAGAGCCCAGGGCACAGGCTCACGAACCTTCCTTGGCAATGGTGCATGAAACGAAATGATAGCTTTGCGCTTCCCACTCACCCTCCCACTGTCTTATCGGATAATATCACCAGTCATGGACTGCTGTGTAACTCATCTTGACCCCAGTGACCATCAGTACTTGGATACACCTGTACCTATACAGAAAGTCACCTGGAATTTCCATGTATTTTAGCATTGTGCCAGAGAAATTTTATTCATTTCAAAGCTGGGAAAACAGTGCATTTTTTTTTTGCAGGTACGCAGTGAATGAATTAGCCTTTGTCATAAAATGAAACCATTAACCAAACTTGGTTTTATTAGCATTGTCTTAAGAAAATTTCCCAGGGATGCCTTTATGAGGAGCTTAGATCTGTGGTTGAAGATTTTTTTTTTTTTAGGGCTCTTTGCTTTTGAATAGGGAAAACTCATTTTACACAGCTCATGTCATCATCTTTCTGCTAGTTTAACAAAAGCAATAGTCATTTCCACAGTCCATATCTGTAGATCCTTTTATCCTTCACTAACATATAAGTTATTGGCATAGTACTTCACACTTAGTAAATATATATACAACACACACACACACACACACACATATGTATAGTATTTCACATGTAATAGCACTTTACACATGCTAATATATACCCACTTATACATATGTGCGTGTTTATATGCACACATATGGATTTCTGTATGTATTTTAAATATTAATCTCAAATGTTATTTAAAAAACTAAACTGATTGAAATGAGTTCTTCTTTGGCTCTGGTCAGAAGGCACATCTGATTTCTTGCTTGCCAGAAATGACAGTGTTAGAATTCAAGCTTACTGTCTGCACCAAGACTGTCTGGTTAGTTACAGTCTAAAGACAAATATTGGAAATGAAAATTCATGAATTTCACTTTCCTTACTGACTTAAGTAAAACAAAGAAGCCATAAACCCTCCTTTCTTTACAGCAGAGAGCCAGGATTCGGTTCCCATACCCCTGCTCCTCTAACCGCACAAGAATAGTACAATGAGGGGAGGTCAGTGGTAAGGGAGGTTTTGCTCAGCTTCTCTGTTCTTTCTTTCAGTGCAGGGTCTAGTTCATTACCACATACCCCACAGTGCTAGTCTCAAGCCAAGGTTCATGCATGGGACATCCTAGTCCAACAGGCTGTGAAGTCAGGGTGTGACTGCTTGTGTGGAGTCTAGATGAGCACTAGATCAGCAGACCACAAGTCCCTTTCATCTTCTGAATAAAACTCTCACCATGTCTTTTCAGGTTACCTTCCTCTCAAGAAACCAGAGCCATTCTGTTAAGTAAGTCAGGGCTCAGACAAACAATCGCCTATGTTCTCTTTCACATGTCGTACCCACTGGAACTTGTTCCTCTTACCTGACGGTGTTTTGGGACCTTTTGTTTTTGGAGAGAGACAGAGAGAGAGAGGGAGAGGAAGACAGATAGAGATGGGCGTGCCAGCAGCCTCTCAGCTGCTGCGAATGAAATCCAGATGTGTGTGCCCCCTTGTGGTCAAGTGTGGCATTGCCCCCTTGCGTCACTTTGCATCTGAATAAACATGGGACCTGGAGATTGGAACCGCTGAAGATTGGAACCAGCGTTCTTACTCTTAGGAGGCAGCGCCTTAACCACTAAGCCATCTCTCCAGCCCAGTTTTGGAAACTTTAATTAGCCTCCCTCTTTCCCTCAGACCCCACTCACTATTCTGCATTCACATGGACTTTAAAAAAATTATTTATTCAGGCTGGAGAAATGGCTTAGTGGTGAAGGTGTTTGTCTGCAAAGCCTAAGGACCTCGGTTCAATTCCCCAGAACCCATGTAAGCCAGATTCACAAGGGGGCACATGTGTCTGCAGTTTGTTTGCAGTGGCTGGAGGCCCTGGCATGCCCATTCTCTGTCTATCTATCTGCCTTTTTTTCTCTCTGTCTGTCACTGTCAAATAAATAAATAATCAGAACCTTTAACACTCTTGATCTTCCTCCCTCTGCATTTTGGGTACTTGGGTTACAGGCCTGGCCCACCTGCCAGGCCTCCATGACAAACCATTCAGTAGATTTTGAAGGACCCTTAAACAGGTAACTCATTGGAGAAATATTTATTGTACTATTTTAAATGAATCGACTAAAGTAATATGCTATTGTTTCCTCTACAACATTTGCATTATAGCAAACTGAATCAAAGTTAAATATCTTAAGATTCAAAGTCTTCCATCTCATAGCTCTAAGGTACTTTGTGGTTCTCACTATATCCTTATTTGTACCTTCACCCCAGTCGTATGGAGCTGTCAGTAGACATAGCTCTTCCTATATCCCTTCTATGCCCTCTCTGCCTTGTGCCAGTAGGAAAGGTTCATGTCCCAAACGTATCTAATACATCAGATTCAGTTAGTCATATCTTATTTAAATACCTATCTTAATTAAACTTGTTTTCTCCTTCAATTCAGAATATATTATCATTGCTTTCTCCCTCAGCACATTATTTGAATCCCTCCTTAGCGTTTAAAACCAATAGGTATCTTGATTCATTAGTCGTAGCACACCAATAGCATTAACAAATGGATCTGATTTCCTGTGCTGCTCTGATCACCTTCTTTTGCCTGACCACATGTTTTGTGGAAGGTTTGGAAGGTGTGTCCATTGGCAAAAAGAAAATATATCAGCAAGAGACACTAGAGCAGAGCAGTGACGGTACCAGCATACCATGTCTACAACCTCAATTCTTGGAAGCTATGATTACTTCTCCTTCAATGTCATATATTCTAGAGTGTCCTATTTCTTTTTTTTTTTTTTATGCAAGAGAGAGAGAGAGAGAGAGAGAGAGAGAGAGAGAGAGAGAGAATTGGCACACCAGGACCTCAGCCATTGCAATCAAACTCCAGACGTGTGTGCCCCCTTGTGCACATGTGTGACCTTGTGCACTTGTGTCACTCTGTGTGTCTGGCTTACGTGGGACCTGGAGAGTCAAACATAGGTCCTTGGGCTTCGCAGGCAAGTGCCTTAACCACTAAAGCATCTCGCCAGCCCTAAAGGGTCTTATTTCTTTGCAGTGAATGCTAACCCTGTCTTCCGAATGACCTTAATTGAAATCGACCATGTTGAAGACTTGAATTGTAAGTAAAGAGAATTATTGGCAGTTTAGGTTGTGATAAGATTGTGATAAGGTGTTGGGGCCAAGGACTTCCTGCCCAGAGAAGTGAGGTCAGAGGTTACAATCCTTCCATGTAAGGCAGGTGCACTGTATCTAGCGCTGACAGGGGAAGGCGAGGAATCATTTTGGGGTGCTATTCAGATCCAACAGGCATGCTCAACATGGAAGGTTCCAGAGTTTGTGTCCCAAACAAAGCTCTATAAACTTTGCTCTCATAAGCAGTCAGAGAGGAAAATTTTTTCCTTTCTTTCTTTTCTTTCCTTCCTTCCTTTCTTTCTTTCTTTCTTTCTTTCTTTCTTTCTTTCTTTCTTTTTCTTAAATAACTTTGGTGTCTCCTTTGAACATGTTTTCAGGAATGCTTACCTTTTCAGTCTTCCACGAGAGATAGCTACATGAATTTGTGATGCTTTTTTGGAGTGGCTGTCACTGAAAACAGTGACATATTTGAAGACTTTGTGTCTCTGGCTTAGTGGCCTTTTTATGAGAGAAAGAGAGAGAGAGAGAGAGAGAGAGAGAGAGAGAGAGAATTGGCATGCTGAGCCTCCAGCCACTGCAATTGAACTCCAGACACATGTGCCACCTTGTGTGCATGCATGGCCTTGTGCTCTTGTCTGGCTTACTTGGGACCTAGGGAGTAGAACGTGGTTTTTATTTATTTTTAAATTTGTTTTTATTTATTTATTTATTTATTTATTTATTTATTTATTTATTTATTTCAGAGTGACAGACAGAGAGGGGGAGAGAGAGAGAGAGAATGGACACATCAGGACCTCCAGCCATTGCAAATGAACTCCAAATGCCACCTTGTACATCTGGCTTACGTGGGTTCTGGGGAACTGAGCTGTGAACTAGGGTCCTTAGGCTTCATAGGCAAGTGCTTAACTGCTAAGCCATCTCTCCAGCCCTGATTCTTTAGGTTTTGTAGGTAAGTGGCTTAAATGCTAAGCCATCTCTCCAACCCTAGTGGCTTTTAAAAAATATTTTAGTTATTTGTTTATTTATTTATTTGAGAGAGAGAAAGAGAGACAAAAAGAGAGTTAGAGAGAGAGGGAGGCAGATAGAGAATGGGCATGGAGGTGCCTCTAGCACTGAAAATGAACTCTAGGCATATGTGCCGCCTTGTGCATTTGGCTTATGTGGGAACTGGCGAATCAAACCTGGGTCCTTAGGCTTTGCAGGCAAGCACCTTAGCTGCTAAGTTATCTCTCTATCCCCTAGAGGCCTTTTCTCCGGGATTTCCTATGTTTCCTACAGTTGCATCAGGAAATAGAACTCTGAATAAAGATTTTGAAATCATTGGTCTGACTCATTTGACAGGTGACAGGAATAGGCCCAGGAGGACAGGCCATCTTGCTCAGTCCTCCTATGCTGGGTCACGGTGAACTCAGACTCTCATTACTCATTTGTACTCTACTCTGTCTCCTCTCATAATTACAATCCTAGTATCATCATTCCTAAGTCAGCTTCTTTTTCAGACTGATGGAGCCTTTGGATTCCCTTTGAAAGGGTCTTATTTCCTTTTGTTAGCTGTGTTTGCTTTGTAAGGTAGGGTGGACAAACATGAGGGAGGCATGTGCCAGCCGAGTTTTGAGCCACTGCTTTGCCATAGTGAAGCTATGAGTATTTTAAATCGCCCTCCCAAGCATGTCTCTTAGAACTGACCCCAATACCTCCCACCGTATATCAGAGCAGAGCAAAAACTGTATCCTCTTGTACTGTCGAAGGTCACGAAACGCAGGACCAGAGAAGAGAACAACAGCACAGGGATTCCCAATTAAGATCTTCACTTCTTTTTTTTTTAATTATTTGATTTATTGATGAGAGAGAGGCAGGTAGAGAGAATGGGCACTCCAAGGCCTCTATCCACTGTAAAAGAACTCCAGACACATGCACTACCTTGTGCATCTGGCTTATGTAGGTTCTGGGGAATCAAACCTGGGTCCTTAGGCTTTGCAGGGAAGCGCCTTAGCTGCTAAGCCCTCTCTCCAGCCCCTAGTGGCTTTTTCTCAGGGATTTCCTATGCTTCCTACAATTGCATCAGGAAACAGAATTACTTACCATCAAAACCAAAGGACCCAGGTTCAATTCCCCAGGACCAATATAAACCAGATGCACAAGGGAATGCACACATCTGGAGTTTGTTTGCAGTGGCTAAAGGCCTTGGAACACCCATTCCCCCCACACCTGCCTAGTTTTCTCTCTCTCTCTTTCTCTCAAATAAATAAATAAATAAATAAAAATTTAAAAAAAAACATAATTCAGGTTTAACATTCAAACCGCTTAGGATTAACACATGAAGCTAATTAAGTGACTAAGATTCGGATGATCAGAGTAGAAGAATTGGCAGGTGTTACTGGGATGTCATAATATGTGTGTCTTTACTCTTGTTCCCCATGATGAGCTATGGGACACTTGTGTAGTTGGTGACAAGATGGTTCTTTTTTGCATTAGATTGTTACGGCTTACATCTGTTTCCCTGAGGAAACTTACAGGCTGATTGAAAGGCAAAATTTGAGTATTTGTGGATTACCTTCATGAATCTTATTGCCACGAAACCCACTGCTCTTTTCAGCAGCACTAAATTTATTTGAATGGCTTCATTAATGACGCATGTTGATAGCTCAGCACTCACCCACGCTTCGCTTCCCAAGTGTTCCTGGATGTCTAAAGTTCAACGTTTCGGTTTCTTCCACTTAGCACGACTTCCGTGGCACAACCTGGACGTTCTTCCTACTCCCCCAGGGACATAAGGGGCCACTAGATCTAGTGCCTGTGTCAAGTGGGAGATTCGCATCCAGTATGAGGAATGTGGATGAGTGGAGTTTCTCAGAAATGGGAACATTATAACCCTCTACAAATTAGAAAGACTAAGTTACACTGTGTGAGTGCATGAGACAAGGTACTGAAAGGTTGCTATGGACTGCCTCATGTACTCTAAGAGAAGAGGTAATGAACCCTAAATTCCAGTAAGAACGTGTCCTTACTGTCTGACGGCAATCAAATTATTCTGAAGTCACATGTGTGACTCTAATATGGCTGAAGTCTTTGTAAGAAGAGGAGGGGCTGAAGATATTGCTCAATGGTTAAGGCACTTGCCTGAAAAGCCTAAGGACCCTGGTTTAATTCCCCAGTACCCACATAAAGCCATATGCACAAGATGTTGTATGCATCTGGAATTCATTTGCAGTGGCAAGAGGCCCTGGTGTGCCCATTCTCTCTCTCTTTCTCTCTTTCATACAAATAAATAAAATACAAAAAATAAAAATAAAAGAGGAGAAGAGACACGGGGCATCTACATAGAAGGAGAGGTTATGAAGACACACAAAAGGAACTACACAGCCATATGACTAGAATAGTTTATCTACTAGCTCAGCAATGAGACTATAGTTAACTATAGAGATACTTGCTCAGCCATGTTTGTTGCTGATCTATTCCCAATAGCTAGGAAATGGAATCAGCCCAGATGTCCATCAGCCGATGAATGGATAATGAAGATGTGGTACATACACACCATATACACAGTGGGGTTCTGGTTAGTGGTAAGGGAAAATGAAATTATGAAATTCACAGGAAACTTCATGGATCTGGAAAAAAATATAATAAGTGACATAGCTCAGGCTCAGAATGACAAATGCCACACATTCTCTCTCATATGTGGATCCTAACATGAAATAGTTTGAACTGCTTATAAATTGCAGTAAGCATCAATAGTACTGGTCAGAAAGCTAGAATGAGGCTTGGAATGGGGAGAAGTGGAGAGGGATTGGAGGAGGAGATAATAGACAAGCAAGTGGGAGGACAGAATATGGGGATGTAGAAGGATTTAGGGGAAGACGGGGAAAGGGAGGAGGGATACACAACACTGAAGATGGGATAAGTGCTATAGAAACCTATTTCTTTACTAGCTAATTAAAAGATGAGAGAGAGAG
Source organism: Orientallactaga sibirica (assembly GCA_036365145.1). Classification (NCBI taxonomy): domain Eukaryota; kingdom Metazoa; phylum Chordata; class Mammalia; order Rodentia; family Dipodidae; genus Orientallactaga; species Orientallactaga sibirica. Next base: position 7,099,603 of record JAEOAD010000463.1, on the reverse strand, counting down.
AGAGAGAGAGAGAGAGAGAGAGAGAGAGATGGATTATGTGGAAGTGCCCTGCTGAGGTGGAGAAAGCTTTATTCTCAAACTGTAGGCTATTGTTGTTAAATCCCAGTGCCAGAAGTGGTAGTGGTCACCCCTCACCCTCCAGAGTGAGCTTCTTTGAGTCTCACCAGTATTTGTCAACATCTGTCAAAAGCATTTTATCTAATCAAGTCTGAGAGCCACATTAATCAAAGACGATAAATGTGTACATTTAGAAGGATGTTGATGGGTATAACCTCTTCATTTAGCTAAAGAATGGTGAAAGACGCTCCCCTCCCCCAGGGTCTATGACATTCTAAGCCACAGGCTTCTGACTTGCTTCTCAAGTACCAGACACGAATTTCCTCCCACAGAACGGGCCTCATATCCAATCAGAGAGCAGTTGCTAACCTCCATAACTTATGTGCCACTGTTGTATGGGTGTTTTCATCTTGTTTGGCTGGTTGACTTTGTGGTTTTCAGGATCCACTGCTTGTTCACTCTGTTGGTGACCTTTATCTTCAGCGGCTCGCACAGCACTTTCCAGCACTATGACGGCTAGCTAGCAGGGAGCTGGCTTCCATCTCAGGTCCAGCTTGATTTCGCAATGTCCTGGGACCCCAGCCAGTGACGTCTTCAGCAGTGGGGTCTTGCCATCTAGTTCTGGTGGGTATCCAGGTGCTTTGGCAATAGTCTGCATTGTTTTGGGGGTGCTCATGAGGGTCTCCCTGACCTGTTCCTGGCCTTTATTTTTACAGACCTGTCAGTCAGCTGTTACTACTAGGTACTGGTCTACTCTATTCTTTCTCCGCACAGCTGCCTATGTCATCCATGTCTCCACAGAGCTCTGTCCACAGGCCCTCTCCATGGGGAACTGCAGGTCACTCATTCTCTTCACCACCAGCTCTTGGTCACTTCTTCACCTAGAAGGTGTATGTGTTTGTACAAGGAGGTGTCAGGCCATCTGGCTTGGTGATCTGCCTGTGCATAATTGTACCCCCATGCCGAACCCCCAGTATGGGCTTTGTTATTCATTGAGAGGGTTCTGTCAACTCTTCCAGAACTATCTGCCGTGTAGCCAGGCCTTTCTAATGATCTCATTCTCTCATACACTGCAAGGGAGGAGCTCATGCTATTGGTCATGTGTAGGAAAAGTTACCGTTCTAACTCAGTGCTCTCATCACAGAGACTTCCTGCTGGGGAGAAGAGGCAGCCGCCTCACCCTGACTGGAGATTTGTTGTGCAAAAATGAATCAGGTACCATCTGTGCAGTCATTTGACTGGTAGCCGAGAAGAATCTTGCCCATCTTTGAAATCCTGGCCAGAACAATCATTGATAATTAAAAGCATTCAGATAAGAAGTGGGGGAAAAAAAAAGAATATTATTTTCTTGGCATTTCAGCAGTTCTAATGAATTTTCTTTAATTTTCAGTGATTAATCCAGAGAGTTGCAGCGCACTTTGTGAAGAAAGCTGAGGAGAGGGAGAGGGCTAGCTGATTCTATTGAAATGAAGTGGGTTTTTGCCCCCTCTGGGGAGTTCATTTAATCTCCTCTGGTAGCAGAAAGCCATTTGAAAATATGTTCAGAACAAGAAACCTGTCTATTTTCCTCATTTCTGCTCAAGTTCCCATGTGTTGTTTTCAGTGTGATTGGTTACACTGCAATGTTTGTCAGTGATGTGGAAGAGAAAGCTATTAGATGCCATTTAGAGGGAGATAATCTTCAGGCATGCTGCAAACTAATTGTCTCAAGAAACCTTTTATCAAACACACTTCTCCTTTTTCAATGTGAACCACTATTAAATTTCCAAATAAAAGTATCTAACATTTACATGAGATCTTAAATAGAAATGAGATTCAGTCCAATGGCACCTTAAGAGGCTTGGAAAAGAAGATAGTACGAGAAAGAAAAGAATGAGAAATTGCTCATATGCATATACTAGTCAATGTAAAATCTTACATATTTGATGTGTGCATGTGCATGCGCGTGTGTGTGTGTGTGTGTGTGTGTGTGTGTGTGTGTGTAAGATAAGAGTACAGAGAAACAAGGCATGGTGGGGCACACCTTTAATCCCAGCACTCAGGAGGCAGAGGTAGGAGGATCACTGTGAGTTTGAGGTCAACCTAGGACTACAGAGTGAGTTCCAGGTAAGCCTGGGCTACCTTTTTTTTGAGACATTGAGACATTGCCTCAAAACAAGGCTGAGTGCTAATATTGTCTGATGACAGCTATTACCTCAAATGTCCTACAGACACATGAAGATGACAAGATCCCCAGATATTACCCCTCAAAATTTTCTCCAGACACATCAAGATGGCAAGGTCCAGCAAAGTTCAAATTAAAAGTAACACATAGGAAGAATGAATATTTTCAATGCCTAAGTTAAATGGTATCACTAAGGAATAATTGCTTAAGAGGTAATTTTTTTTCTTTTTTCAAAAAAATTTTTATTGACAACTTCTATACTTAGAGACAATAAACCATGATATTTCCTTCCCTCCCCCCATTCCCCTTCAGAATTCCACTCTCCATTATGCCCCAAATTTTGGAGGGCATTGTTCTTAGTTCTGGAAGGAAGTGTCTGCAAACAAGGAGCTACTTTGCCTGTGTTGGATAGAGGGCATCGTGGGTATACAGAAGCACTTTGTAAATAGCTTACTTCCATGAATCTTCAGCAGGATCCGGTGCACTAGAACCCCTCTGGATATGCTCAGTGCTTTTTCTGTTTTACTACACGGCCCCCACCTGATGTTCTAGTTGATGTTTTATAGCTGTTTTCATAGGTTTTCCATTGTTGTTTGGGCTAACAGACATTGCCATATCAATGCTAATGCCAAAATTAGTATCTGACCCAATGTACAAGAATTGCACAGAAAATAAGATTTGTAGATGCAAACAGGCACTGAAGTATTCACAGTAACTATGAGTCATAGAGCGCGGTGTCATCTAGTCTAGTGGTAAGTCCTTTTGGGTTCTTTCTTCCTATTATTTGATTAACTGATTCAACTCATTGGTCTTCGATGAGGTTGATGAATGTAGAGCAGAGGAACCACTACTGACTCATCCCTAGCTCCCTGTCATCTATCTTCCTATGTCTGGGTTGTTTTTATGTGTGTGTGGAGGAGGGCTGTGTTTGAGTCAGGGTCTCTTGTAGTTACCTTCACATTGCTGGGACAAAAAAATATCAGCTGATGGGGGGAAAGGGTTTATTTTGGCTCATCGTCTCAAAGGGAGGCCTCATGATGGCAGGGGAAGGCACAGTATGAGCAGAGGCTGGACATCATAATCTACCATGGCATGTGGAAAACAGCAGCAAGACAGGGAGACAATATCTGATGAGGGGGAGATGGATATAAGACCCAATGCCTGCCCCCAGTGATATGCCTCTTCCAGGAAGGTTCCACCTCCCAAATTACCACCACCTGGGACCAAGCACCCAAAACACATGAGTTTACAGGGGACATCTGATTCTAACCACTGCAAGATCTCACTATGTAGCTCCAAGTAGCCTCAAACTGTGGCCTGATTTTCCCCCCATACCATGTCTTCTTATCTTCCTGCTGGTGTCTTTTGCTGTTTCTTTTCTCTATCTTACTCTTAATTTTTTTTCTTTTCATCTCCAAATATTTGTTGAAGCACTATGGGCTTTAGAATGTCAATACCCCTTTTAGTATTTCTCTACACTTAAGTGGAATGTTTTGTATCTATTAATAACCTCTACCATTTCTAAACATCTATCACCAATACAGGAAGTAATTCCTGAGAGCAAGGGCCCGCTCTTTCTGCTTTACGTTGGTGTCTCCTGCGTGTAGAACAACGCCTGGGACATCCCAAAGGATGCCAGGACCCATGTGCCTTACTTTTGATATTTACAGTGGGGTGAACCTTAAAGTGGGATCTCCCATCTCATATTACACAGGAGAAAGTAAGAAAGCTGCACACTCATTTGCACAGATAGAGAGGACAGAGCTAAAATTCACTCTTTTCTGGTTAGTTCTGCTACACTCCACAGATACAAGGGCAGAAGAGATTTCTACAATCATATATACCGTTTTCCACTGAAACAAATATTGATTATATTTATTTTCGACAGAGGGGATAGTGCATGGAGGGCATTGATCATTTGTCCATGAGACAGCTTTTAGCATGAGGCCTGTTCTCCATATGTCAAGAATTATGCTTTAAATAATTAAATTTATTATACATGAGTAATATAAATTAATCACCTGCTTATTTCCAGGAGTTTTTTCAATTGAATTTAAGGAGAGAATACAGAACAAGCAGCATTTCATAGTCAAACATAGAGCTTTTAAAAAGTCAATATTATTTAAAATATATATTTTGTTTTTTATATTTATTATTTTTTTCAATTGACAACTTCTGTACTAACAGACAATAAACCATATTTCCCTCCCATCCCCTCCCCCCATTCCCCTTCAGAACTTCACACTCCATTACATCCCCTCCCTCTCTCCATTAGTCTCTCTTTTAATTTGATGTCATCATCTTTTTCTCCTATTATGAGGGCCTTGTGAAGGTATTGCTAGGCACTGTGAGGTCATGGATATAGAGGCCGATTTCTTTCTGGTCAATTGCATTGTAAGGAGTTGTACCCTTCCTTTGGCTCTTACATTCTTTCTGCCACCTCTTTATTTGGGGGCAGGAGAGAAAATGGGTGCACCAGGACCTTTAGCCACTGCAAATGAAGTCCAGATTCATGCACCACCTAGTGCACCTGGCTTTACATGGGTCCTGGGGAATGGAACCCAGAACTTAGGCTTTGCAGGCAAGTGCCTTGTGGTAGTTTGAATATATGGCCCCCCAATATATTCAGTGTTTTATTAGTTATAGTTTGCATCTGCAATCACCTTGCTAGAGGCAATGTCACTGGGGGCTGGCTGGTCTTAAGGTGTGGTGATGGTTTGAGATTCCATTGTAAAGATATGCAAAGTGTACCTAATAGGAGTTCCTGAAGTGTGCTGTGGCTTTTGGGTAGTTTTGCTCTGTGTGCTGTGGTGGCTGGCTTGGCTTTTCTCTCTCTTGCCTGGTCCTGTGAAGAGCAGGCCACTTCTCCTGCCATTATGGACTTCCTCTGGATCTGTAAGCTTCAATAAATAATATCCCTTCCTCCATAACTGTGCCTGGTCTGGAAGTTCATCTCAGCGAATCTGAAGCTGTCTGCTACACGCCTTAACTGCTGAGCCATCTTTCCAGCCCCAAACTGCTTTTTTAAAATTTTAATCTTACATTCATGTTTGTGCCTCCAGTAGTGTCCTCCCTGACCTTGCCCCTCCGAAGGGACCCTCCTCATTGGGGAATGTGGGTCGTGCATTATGGGGGTAGCCAACAGTCATGGGGGAGGGGCAGAGTCTCTGTGCATAACGACTTTTATTCTATTGGCATATATCTAGTTTTAAATTTTTATCATATATTTGTTGCACAAAACTATGGGTTTAATAATGATTTTTTTTTTGATTTTTTAAATTATAGCATGTACTTTGACCATATTTGCTCCCCATTAACTTCTCTGGTTCCTCGCTCCCACCCACCCCCCATTTCTCTCTCCTTCCTCTTCCCAAATAGCCCTATTCTATTTTTCTGTCATAGGTGTGTGTGTGTGTGTGTGTGTGTGTGTAGAGAGAGAGAGAGAGAATGTGATATTTGTCTTTCTAAGTCTGGCTTATTTCACTTAGTCCAATGATCTGCAGTTTCATACATTTTCCTACAGATGACACAAGACTTATATAAGCCACCTTTTCTCTGTCTGTTCACCTGTTGATGTGCACCTAGGTTGATTCTACAGCTTGGTTATGGTGAAGAGTGTGCACTAACTATGGGTGTTCAGGAATCTCTGTAGTAGTATACTTGCACACATCTCCTATTTCAACGTAGCAAACAAAGCTGTGTAGTTATCTTTCCCGGAATAAAATTCTTCATTTCCAGCGGCAGGAAAAGAACACAGGATCCCTTTGATGCTACAGATCTGAAGTAGATTCAAGATAATACCAAGAGCTCTGAAGGAATTCTTTTCTTTTTAAAGCAACAGGTGCAAGGATCCCTCTGGAAACTGATATGAGTAGCATAATAAATTGATAACATCAATGGAAGAGAACCTTGCCGGATCCTAATGCTTCCCAGAAAAGACATACCAGACAAGCAGGACAATTATCAAAATGAATTTTGGCATAAAATTAAAATGTTTAACGCACTCCTTCTTGGCCAGCTCCCTTTAATTCTTTAAATAGAGTACTTTTGGGGAATTATCATATCCAGGCTTTGATCGCTATGGAGCTACGAAATTATTCTGCTTGACTGATGTTTCTTCCAGAGCAGGATGGGAATTTGATCTCAATCTAGGCATCAACATCCTTTAAATCATTCTCTCTCTCTCTCTCTCTCTCCTGTCTGCCATATTCTGACCATGAGGTGACTGTCTGCTCTACCCACACTCTGCCATGATGTGCCACCTCGTCAGAGGCCCAAATCAATAAGGCCAAAAATCTGTGGGTTCAAATTCCCCTCACCTCTTCATAAGTTGATGATCTTGGTTCTTGGTGTAGCGATGGCAAGATGGACCCAAGGGCAACTAAAGGAAAGAATGTTTGAAGAGATTCACCTGGTAACTACTCTGCAACTATAGTGAAAACCAAGATGACTCTTACACACCTCCCAATGACTCTCTCACCTGTCCCCGGTGAGCCCTCTCCTACAGAGAACCACTTTAATGAACCCCATTATTCCACCTAAGTCATCTATTTCAGTCCTTGTCTGAGTATGGCTGAGAGAGTAGTTGGTTTTCCTTATTTATTTATTTGAGAGAGAGAGAGGGAGAGAGAGAGAGAGGGAGAGAATGGGCTCACCAGGGCCTCTAGCCACTGCAAATGAACTCCAGATGCATGTACCACCTTGTGTTTTAAATCTGGCTTACATGGGTCCTGGGGGATTGAACTAAGGTCCTTTGGCTTTGTAGGCAAGTGCCTTAACTGCTAAGCTACCTCTCCAGCCCTGGTTTGTCTTTTGTTTGGTAAACTGTGTTAAGCTGAACAAATGGTATCTCTTGCTTCTCTATTATTTTTTCCTTTAGTAAAGTGGAAAAGATGCTAAGTACCTTCTTTTATTTTCACGACATCAGAACCAATAGGACTGATGAGATAATTTCTAAGAAACTGCTCTCTGGAGAAAGGCTTGTTAATGCAGTTAATATTTTAAGGAATCTTAAGAAATTTTAAATCATAAGTGAATTGCTGAGGCGGTGCTTGCTTTCCGAGAATAATTCTTTGTAACCAAAAGATGGTGATTATGAAGAGTGTGTAATTTATGCCTCCAGCAATATTCCAGCGAGTGTTTCAGCTATGACTTCTAGAAATGAACACCAAACCTGGATAACTCTCTCTCTTTCTCTCTTGATCGCTCTTTCCCTCTCTATCTCAGATTTGTAACATCTTTTTTGAAATTATTTTATTTATTTTTGGAGAGAGACACAGAGAGAGACAGAGAGGGAGAGAAAGACAGATAGAGATGGGCACGCCAGCAGTCTCTCAGCTGCTGTGAACGAAATCTAGATGTGTGTGCCCCCTTGTGGGCAAGTGTGGCATTGTGCCCTTGCGTCACTTTGCATCTGGCTAAACGTGGGACCTGAAGATTGGAACTGGGTTCTTAGGCTTAGCAGGCAGGCGCCTTAACCGCTAAGCCATCTCTCCAGCCCGACCAACATCTTTTTATATCATTATTTATTGCATTTAGTCTGGAAAACTTGCAAGGAAGATGGCCCATCCTCTGCCTAGAGATTCTTCTTCACCTGCCAGACACTATCAGAGAGGCTTTCCACACTCATATTCAGCCAGCAGCATCCATGTGACACAGACGTGGTTGGCTTCCAATAACAGGGTGAAGAAAGAATGCTGACAACTCCATGTAACTCAGCTACAATAGTTTATTATTTTCCATGTTTTTACAGTATCCTGCCAATGCCTCAGAATGTATGCAAAACAGATATTACGACTAAATAAATCAAGTTTTTTTATTTTGTTTTTTTCATGTTTATATTCTCTGCCAGATGAATACAGACAAATTGCTAGACTGGTAGGAAATAGAGTGTCTTGTTCTTTCATTTATCTTAAATGGCAAGAGAGAAAGAAATGAAAGAGGGAGAGAGGCAGAGAGAGAGAGAGAGAAGTTAGTTGGCAAGAGAGAGGGAGAAAGATGGAAGTTAAAATTCAGAGGCAGGCTTAACTTTTGTCTTTTATGTCGCGGTGGGAGTGCTTTCTGATGCTTTACATGTCAGGTAAGCTGATGACTTCCTGATAGGTTTCAGAAAGTAATTCAAACTGAAACAAAAGCCCCATACTTAATTCCTAAGCACCATGGCCATTATTAGCCTGGCTTTTTGTGGCATTGAATAAAAGAGCATTATATTTTATAGGGTTCTTTTTAAATAAAGAAAGAATGTAGACACACTGGTGCACTATTCTTTTGTGTCAAAAAGAATCTGAAATTTTCTGCTTGTAGCTCTTCCAAAAGCTGTGGATGAAAGTGGTACGTGGGTAATTTCCTTCACAGTTATCTTTAACTATTTTCTGTCCTTTGCATTTTAAAATCCTGAGTCTTAGTGTAGATATTTCTGCTACGAAGTTAGTAAGTTTTGTTTACATTACAAAAGTTTTCGAAGTCTGTTTCCTTATCAGAATAGAACAATAATCAATCTGACTCACCTTCCAGGATATTGTGAGGACATGCCATGAAACTGTGGTAAAGAAATAGCTGCACAGCTGGGACTGGTATTTCATACCTGTAGTCCCAGACCCCTGCAGGCTGAACAGGATTGCAAGCCCAGCCTGGGCTACATACCAAAGTTAACCCTGTCTCAAAAACCATTTAAGGGCTGGAGAGATGACTTAGCAGTTTAGGTGCTTGTCTGCAAAGCCTAAGGATACAGGTTCGATTCCTCAGTACTCACGTAAGCCAGATACACATGGTGGGGCATGCACTTGGAGTTCATTTGCAGTGGCTAGAGGTCTTGGAAAGCCTGTTCTCCCTCTCTCCAAAATAAATAAATAAATAAATAAATAAATAAATAAATAAATAAATAAAACATTGTTAAAAAGTTTAAAGCATAGCCACCATAGAAACCATTATTAACATTCAACCTACTGCCCCACCATACACTTCCTTCTTTAAGATTTATCTTAGAAGGGGATATATGTGTGTTTGTAACAAATGTATATATACATATATACATATATATATAAATACATATATATGTAGTATGTATACTACATATACTCTCTCTATATACGTGTGTGTGTGTGTGTGTGTGTGTAGTAAATCAAAGAAGATTTACTCAGAGAACAATGAAATACCTCACTATGTCAAGGTAAGCATGCTTAGGATTTCAGCCAGAATCCAAAGAAGAGATGGAAAGGCGGAAAGAAAAGATAATGGTTTTTCAGTCAAAACTCAGAAAAGTGAACTTCACAATGAAGGTCTGTAAGCAACTTTCCGAAGGGGGTTCTTTTCATTTGTCATCTTTTGCATACTATATAGTTTATTAAAAGTGAATGGAATTTAAATCTGACACTGTTTGAACATGTTTCCTTAACTTGGCATTTCTTTTCAAGGTCAAATCTTTAGGCCTAGTCACCTCACACTTGGATGCAAAGGGGTTGTCGGTGGGAAAGGTTTGCAATGCCCTCATGTCGCAGACACCACTGATGATGCTGGCTTTCGCATGGAAAGGCACCCAAACGTGGGCAGCACAGGAGTAGTAATAAGGTCGCATATCAATGTCCCAAAGGCTCGTGTGTAGAAGGCTTGGTCTCAGCTCTTGAGAGAGGTGATTGGGTCGAGAGGACACTCACCCCACTGGTAAGTTCATGGTCACTGGCCCGTTAGGAGGAAATAGGTCACTGGGATCATGTGCTTGGAGGGTGCACATCAGCCCTTGTCTCTTCTCCTTTCTCTCCTGCTGTCACAATGCTCTGCCTCCCACAGGCCCAAAGCCACGGAGCCAGATGACCTTGGATTGGAGCCAGATGACCTTGGATTGGAGCCCCCGAAACTGTAAGCCAAAATACACATTTCCTCCTTTCAGTTGATTTGTTGGGTATGTGGTCCCAGGAAAGAAAACTGACTAGCATAACTATTGTATGTTATAGCATTTGAGGGCTAGCAGGAACCTCAGAGGTCACTTTTGTGATAAGAAGACACAGTGGGCCTTGTAGGCAATTTGTCTCCCTGAGGGACACACAATTTCCTGGTTCCAGAGCTCAGAAAAGTGTCATATGCTGTACCTCACCAGAAATTATGATTATGAAGTCGGCATACGGTCACAGAGATACATTTTTTTCTCCAAATATCTTCCATGCATGGTTGTTCCAATATACAGAGGCAAACCCACCTCAAGTGCTCTAAGAAGTCAGTGGACTGAACAGAATAGAATAGAAAAGCAGCCCAGTGCCCTGGTGCAGAGGGAGAAGCCACCTTAACATACACTATCTTCCACATCTGTGAGTCTACTGCTAGTGTTTTTTTGTGGGCAGGGCAATGTATGGATAACAAAATATGGAGAGATTTTTAAAAAATATTTTATTATTTATTTGAGTGTGAGAGAAAGAGAAACAGGCAGATAGAGAAGATAGAATGGTCATGCCAGGGCCTGCAGCCACTGCAAATAAGCTCCAGACACATGCGCTACCTTGTGTACCTGGTTTATGTCGGTCCTGGGGAGCAGAACCTGGTGGGTCCTTTGGCTGTGTAGGCAAGCACCTTGATCGCTAATCCATCTCTCAGCCTGAGATTCCCCAGTAACAGTTTAGATCTGAAACTAAATTATTTCTTGAGGCAGAGAACTCTGGGATAAGCAATAGGGCAAATGAAATCACAGACATTGTATTAAATTTAATAAAAGTGTTTTAATTTTGCTTCCGTTGGGAGTTCATTAGCTTTCCTGAGAGAAGTTCCTGACTCTCTAAAGCATTACTTTGCGTCCCAATGACCAAGGTCAGGTTGAAGGAGCTCAGCAGGCTTCCTGTTGAGGAGAGATGAGTTGTCTATTTATGACATTCTACAGCTATGAATTTTCAGCCTTTGCAGATGTACATCTATAACTGATGAGGATCAGTTTTATTTCTGCACTGGGGTTTGGAAAATGTGTTGGCCTGGTCTGATGTTTAGACCATCAGTTTAAAACACTCATGAGTTCTCAAGTTAGCTATATGCAAAAGTTTCGTTTCCAACTCCTCTTTCAGTGGGAATGTTATTTTTAAGTGTTCTCTTCCTAACAAACACGGTATACTGGAATTTACAACTGCTTTCTCCAGGAACACGAGGTTCCTGAATGTACAGGTCTCACTGAGGTTCTGAGAGAGTTGAACATTATGCTAACTGTTCAGCTTGGGAGTTCGAAGATCTAGTTCTCCTCTCCAATAAACACACAGCCACAAAGTGAAGAACTCACAAGATTATGTGTATCATTAAAAGGTCAAGGTTATACTCAAGAGAAGTACATTTCCCAGACTGTGTGCTGACCTTGTCTGTCCTTATTTCTTGAAATAAGCAGGAGTCAAGCGTGAATGATTTCATGTGATTCCAAACCATGCCGTGGTTAATGGTCTTGTTGTATCTGAGAAGGAATGTGATAGAATGTAGAACAAAGTCTCCTACGGGGCGGCGGGGGGGGGATAAGAATCACTTCAGTGTTAAGCCCTGCCACTCTCGTGGAATGTGCAATATGCAATGGGGAGGAGATTTCAGACCCATGCTGTTTGTCCTGATAGCCAGTGTTTGGGGTCTCCATATGAGTGAGACACTTAAATACAAAATGATAGGCAGCATCACCTTCTGTTTTAACAATTCTACTGCTCTTAGATCACTGAAGTGCAAATTATAATAAATGTATATTAACCCCCCTCCCCCCGGCCCTTCCTCCAGTCCTTGTCTTTCTGTCCCCTTCTCCCCTCCATTCATCACTTTTAGTAGTAGGTAGTCCAAGTGAGCTTTAAATTCGCTGATTCCATTGGTAAGTAATTCTTCAGAGACTCCTTTTTCCGAAGACCTTTGTATCTTAAAAGCAGTCTACTAAAAGAACTAAGAATCTGGGCACTGAGGGTGAGATCAGCTGTGGATCAGACTTTACTGAAGGTTGTTTTTATTTTTTAATGTTTTTCTCTTTATTTGAGAGAGAGAGAGGGAAAGAGGAAAAGAAAGACACACACACACGCATAGAAAGAGAGAGAGAGAATGGGTGCACCAGGGCCTTCATCTGCTACAAACAATCTCCAGACACATGCAACACCTCGTGCATCTGGCTTACGTGGGTCCTGGGGAATGAACCTGGGTTCTTTGGCTTCACAGGCAACTTTCTTAACTGCTAAGCAATCTCTCCAGCCCTTGATCAGAGTTTTAAGGTAGTTTTAAATTAATTTTACAGTATTGAAACTGTGGTTAGGTGTAAATTGAAAGAATATGCAATCAAGACAACTTTAATATATTTGAAAAGTAATCTTTGAGAAAATATTTTATTTATTTATTTATTTGAGAAAGAGAGAGAGGAAGAGGCAGAGAGCAAGAGAAAATGGGCACACCAGGGTCTCCAGCCACTGCAAAAGAAATCCAGACGCATGGGCCCCCTTGTACATCTGGCTTACATGGGTCCCAGGGAATCGAACAAGGGTCCTTAGGCTTTGCAGGCAAATACCCTAACCACTAAGCCATTTCCCCAGCCCCAAAGTAATCTTTTGAAAAAGCATCTTGCCCACTGTACTCTTTGAACTAGATGCTACTTCAAGATCTTATTGGAGCTGTTTGAAAGAACCCCACCCCAACTGATTCCTTGATCATTCTGTAATCTAAGGCTTTAACCCAGTTCTTTCTTTCTTTCTTTTTTTTTTTTTTTTAATTCTTCCTAACTACTTTCAGTGAGAGCCCATCACCTCCCAGGTCACTCCTTTATTATGTAATGCAATCATCTGGTCCCAAATTCCTCTTCACTAGACCTCTTCAGTATCCCCAGGTGACACTAAACTGAGGCACAACTTCATCAAGTTTTTATTTCTTTCTTAGCTACTAAGAACAGCTTTCTCTCTAGCCTATAACCTCTTTAGTTTTTACTCTTTTGTATTTGGAGAAGTCCAACTCCTGTGTCTTTAAACTTTTTTATTTTTTTATTATGTTTTTGGAGAGACACACAGAGAGAGAGGAGAGAGAGAGAGAGAGAGAGAGAGAGAGAGAGAGAGAGAGAGAGAGAGAGGAAGACAGAGATGGGCGCGCCAGCAGTGTCTCAGCTGCTGAGAATGAAATCCAGATGTGTGCGCCCCCTTGTGGTCAAGTGCGGCATTGCGCCCTTGCATCACTTTGCATCTGGCTGAACGTGGGACCTGGAGATTGGAACCGCCGGAGATTGGAACCAGTGTTCTTAGGCTTAGGAGGCAGGCGCCTTAACCCCTAAGCTATCTCTCCAGCCCTCCTGTGTCTTTAAATGGGGTTTCTCTCTGCCTGCCCCTGTAGTACGTCCCCTTGGTCAAAAGTCTCTATACATGTCTTGCCTCTGTTCAAAATTGCTTTCTCAAAATGGCATGCATCTTTTATAATATGGCATTATCGTTTTTTACCCAAATGAAATTTCTTTTATTGATTCTTTGGCTCATTCATCATAAAAGCAATATATTTTCATTATAGAAAAATTGGAAAATTGAATTAAACTAAAAAGTCAAATAGGAATCACCCATGATCCTATCCATTCAGACACCATTACAGCTAAATTCTCATGTCTCTCCTATTTGAAGCATGTTGCAGCTTATAAAGTTCTCAAATGTAGACTTAAAGTAATAGTAGCATACCAGCTATTAGGAACAAGAATGAATAGAAACTTCAAATATCTACTTTTACTCAATTATCTACTTCTCATAGTTATTTTCTTATGAAAAGAACACATGTATGTAATTTTACATCCTTTTATGCCACCTAAATTCCCTTTGATCTCTCGGGTCCTCATGTGTAATGTTTTTGCAACAGAGACATGAATACGCTATAGAAAATGTACCAGAATGCATACTACTAAAGTAGATGACAGAGGAAGCCAGTGACAATTCCTAATAAATCTGAGACCAGAGAAGCATAGTGTTCCACTTTAAAGCTGAGAATTTTATGATTTTCTATAAATAAAGGCTTTTGATGCACTGGCATTGTGTGCAGCAAAATCAGACGGCCAGCAGTATTGCCTGCCCACTCAGCCCAGTGTGCTTGGTGAGGGCTCACTATGTAATCAAAGCCCACAGCTACTTCTTTGTAGAGATAATTCTAGTGCTGATTAACCTGACAATCACATTCCAAACTAAGTATTCCACCAGAAAAGAGGGCCTCTCAACAACTGGAAAGCAAAGTAAAAAACGACTCCTAAATCTAAAAGCTCCAAATAGCCCATAAGTGAAAGTAAAAGTCCTCGTTTGCATGTTATCACAGGAAGAAGAATATGTACATTAGAATCCACCCCAGCTTTCCTTACAGCGCCAGGATGCCTGTCAAGAGACGACCTTCTCAGGAAAGGTGGACAATGTTAAATTGGCCTTCATTTCCATGCAAATATTAAATAGTGTCAGTTCCAAGAATATCTCAGCCATAAGCATCAGGTTCCGTCAAGCTTACTAAATTGGACCTACATCCATGTGGGGATTTGTGTCCTTCAATTAATAAACCTTCTCTTGACACTGTCTATTGACACTGATGCTGCAGCCATTTCAAATTAAGTCCCTTGAGAGGTAGATTTTCCATATAAAGGCTTTCTTTTACATGCATAGATCTTTAGATACCCAGAGCTAAAGCTATTTGTGTTAGAATGAATGGCATCTTTGGGATAAAGGGGCTTTGTGTGGCTTCTAAGTCAGTCAATCCCCGAAACACTATCCAATCTAATGTTATGGATCTTTGTACATGGATTTGAAGAAGGCATCTTATAGTTTTGTCATCTCCTCTAATAGTTTTATTTTCCAAATACCTCAAAACCCCTGCCCGACACTAAGTGCAAGTGTGTAAGTTTGCTCTCATATTTACGCACTGATACTCTAGCTATTTGTATAGTCAGTATAACTTAAATAGCAGAAAACAAAAGTCCTTTCAAGAAAACTCCAGGAATGTTGTCCAGTCACTGCTTCAAGATGAAGCACTTGGGCTGGACAGATGGTTTGGCGGTTAAGGCACCTGTCTGCCAAACCTAAGCACGCCAGTTCCAATCTCCAGGTCCCATGTTCAGCCAGCCGCAAAAAGTGACGCAAGGGTGCAAGGCCATACTTGCCCAAAAGGGAGCACATGTGTCTGGAGTTTGTTCACATTGGCTGAGAGGCTGCTGGCACGCCCATTCTCTCTCTTTCTATCTATCTCTCTAGCTCTCTCAAATTAAAAAAAAAAAAAAGATGGAGCACTTAACCTAAATGATGGGTAATGTGATTGCAGGCAGTTTGATGCACAGAAACATTAAGGATGACAAAATGGGGGCGTATGATGTAATCCCACAGAATTACCTTTATTTGGTGTATACTAGGATGTGATGACCAGCCCCTCTGTAAGACAATTGAAATAATCCTGGGGCAGAGCTCCTTGGTACCTGTGATGTCAGGGAGTTGCAAAGCAAAGTGGTCACGGCATGCACACAATGAGTTTATAAAGTCCTATGAGAAATTCCTGCTTGATCTTCTTTTCATCAGGGTTGACTGCCCTGACCCTGAGCGGTCATCTCTCTTTATACTGATGTATAGACCATGTGAATTGTGCAATCCTAGTCCTCCAGGATCGTAGGTTTCAGGTGCACTGCAAGTGATTTTAGTACCAATATTGATGTGATGAAGTTTACAAATTATGCACTTAGGAAATAAACTGGAAGATTCAAAGATATCCTATAAGAATATCAGTCATTTGGATTCCCAAATGTTTTCTCCTTGAGTGGCAGAAAGATAAAATAAGTGACAAGCTGGTCACAAGCACGTAAAGCTGGATGGGCATTTAGTGGCAGTGGCAAAGGCCTTAGTGCAGCACAGTTGCCTGCATGTGTGTGTTTGCACACATACACATTCAAATAAATAATTTAAAAAATGTTTTAAAACAGTTTGTGTCGCCGGGTGGTGGTGGTGCATGCTTTTAATTCCACCACTCGAGAGGCAGAGGTAGGAGGATCACTGAGAGTTCAAAGCCACCCTGAGACATATCCAGGTCAGCCTGGGCTAGAGTGAGACCTAACCTTGAAAAACCAAAATAAAATAATAAAATAGAATAAAATAAAATAAAGTTTGTGTCAATGATAAGCATGTTACTCTAGTTTGATCACAACTTACTATATATTTTTTTGTGTGTGGGGGGGGAGTGAGAGTGTGAGTGTGAAGCATGTCTTTGAATCCATATTATCTTATGAAGAGTATATATCCTTGGCCTGGAGAGATGGCTCAGTGGTTAAGGTGCTTCCCAGAAAAGCCTAGCAATCCAGGTTCAATTTCCCAGTACCCATGTAAAGCCTGATGCACAAAGTGGTGCATGTATCTTGAGTTTGTTTGCAGTGGTTGAGGTTCTGACTCGCCCAATCTCCTTCTCTCTCTCTCTCTCTCTCTCTCTCTTGTAAATAAATAAAATTTAAAGAAGACTATATATCCTTGTATGCTACTTAATTCCTGTCCTGAGAATAAATTGTATGTACATAAATGGAAAATCATAATGTTTATGTTATATGATAATACGTTATATTATATATAATAATACAAATTGTATTGTATTGTATTATTATAACATATATACATGAATTGGCTTGTTTCTAAGTCAACATACTTGAATTTATTGTTTCTAAGTCAATCAATAAAACATATTTTATGACTTAGGCATGGGAAAAACATTCTTTAAATGTTAGTTACAGAGCTTTACAATTTATGTGAGTGTACAAAATCACACTGAGAAACTCCAGGAGTCTTAACTGGTTTTTGGACCATTGGAACATTAAAAAAAATTTTTTTTAAATTTTTATTTTTGTTTTTGGAGAGAGACACAGAGAGAGACAGACAGAGAGGGAGAAGGAGACAGAGAATGGGCGCGCCAGCAGTCTCTCAGCTGCTGTGAATGAAATCCAGATGTGTGCGCCCCCTTTTGGGCAAGTGCGGCATTGCACCCTTGCGTCACTTTGCATCTGGCTAAACGTGGGACCTGAAGATTGGAACCGGGTTCTTAGGCTTAGCAGGCAGGCGCCTTAACCGCTAAGCCATTTCTCCAGCCCCACTGGAACATTTTTTATGCACTGTTTTTTTAATTGAATTTTATTTATTTATTTATTTGAGAGAGAGAAAGAGGCAGAGAGAGGGACAGAGGGAGAAAATGGGCATGTCAGGGCCTCTAGTCACTGCAAATGAACTCCAGATGCACACACCCCCTTGTGCATCTGGCTTATGTGGGTCCTGGAGAGTGGAACTGGGATCCTTTGGCTTTGCAGGCAAACGCCTTAACCACTAAGCCATCCCTCCAGCCCTGCACTGTCGTTTTTAAACTCACTGCTCACATAATGCATGAGTGCTTTCAAGTTAACTGCTATGAGGAAACACAAAAAGTGGCCAATCACCCTAGTGGAGGAGCTATGAGAGATACTCAGGAAATGGGGCAGGGGACAGCGGGTGGCTGAAGCTCCCCGGCCCTCTTCAACACCCTCCAGGGGAAAGACATGACTATGGTAATCCACTATGGCCAGCAGAACGCAAGGCCAGCCCTGAGCAGTTCTAAGCCACTAGAACATTCCTTCGCTCTACCACACCCCTTGCCCTGCCCTACTTTCTCAAGTCTGAGTGGAGGGCTGGAAGCACAAGACAAATTCAAGTCAGGAAAGAAAAGAAGTCCCCAGTAGACTAAGGCGATTGGCCACTTTTTGTGTTTCCTCATAGCTTCTGGTTTTTGACACCCATGGTCATATAAGCTCTCCCTGCTGGGATCTCTCTGTGCTCCCAAATGGGTCCATGTCAAAGGTCACTTTAGACAGCTCCAGGTCAGCTTTTTATTTCTGCCACATTGCCTCCGCTGGGAATAGATACCTTTTCTCTTTAGCGAACAGTGATCCAGAGACTGCCAAGCCACTCTTCTCTATTCACGTAGCACATCCAGGTTTTGTCCCTCAGATTCATCTTGTCAGTGTCAGGCAAAAGCCTATCGTGTTCTGAAAGCACCCCGGACATACATCAGACTCTCCTTGTGGGTTCTCTTATTTGGCTTGGGGCCAAGGAGATATGTTCCAAGTATGGCCTCTTCCTGGGGCTTATAATTAAGGCAGTTTTCTTTAAAAGTTTCTTTTCAAGGAATTCCAGAAAACTAAACAACATTTATAAAGACAAGCTAAAATCTGCTTTGCAATCTCATGTGCTTCACTGGTCTGGGTTCAAGTCTTACCCAGCTTGTGCAATCTTGGATAACATGTGACCTCTCTCATATTTATATATCTAAAGGGCAAAATGTGCAAAGATATTTTGAGTTGCAGAAACATCTACAAAGCACTTAATCCAATGTCCTGGCAAAGAATAAGAAGTCAATAAAGGATGAGTATTATCACTAAAGCAATCATACTCTTTCTATATATTTATTGTACACACAGACATTAAAATATAAAGTGACTGTCTACAGATTGAAGCTCAGGACAGGTTAAAGGTAAGAAAGCCCCTGTGGTTTTGGTCTGAACCACATTCATTGATGCTTAATTTCTCATATATATAGCCTCTATTTTTAAGAATCTCTATTTTTTAATTTTTTTATTTTAGAGAGAGAGAGCTAGAGAGAAAGAGAGAGAGAGAGAGAGAGAGAGAGAGAGAGAGAATGGGTGCTCCAGCAGCCTTTCAGCTGCTGTGAATGAACTCCAGATGCATTCACCCCCTTGCATCACTTTGCATCTGGCTAAACGTGGGACCTGGAGATTGGAACCAGCATTCTTAGGTTTGGCAGGCCGGTGCCTTAACTGCCAAGCTATCTCTCCAGCCCAAGAATCTCTATTTTTAAGAACCACACTGAATAACCACATTGGTAGACCTCAGAAAGACTTAGTGTCCAGCCTATACAAATAAATGACTTTTCTGAAAAACCCTAGTTCTCTGTGCCAGGTTTTCCAATAAGAAATTACTTAGGAGTGGTTTGAAAAGATGAAAGCTAAAGGAAGGAAGGCGTAATTATCAAGTGTTAGCAGCAGATAGGGCAGGTTTCTTTTGTATATTTTCCCCTTTTTAGTGACGATAATGATAATTTTATAGTTTGTACCAAATGGCTCTCATGTTTTAGCATTTTAGTTTCCGTTATTTTTTAGTTTTGCTTTTGTTCAGGGTGATCAGGGAAGCAGAGTCTCAAGTAGCCAAGGCTACCTCAAATTTACTATGTAGCTCAGGAGGATCCTTTACCTCCAAAATGCTTGAATCACACGTGTGTGCTATTATATTCAGCTTAACTCCTTTCCTAATCCAAAGAGAACCTCTGGAATATGTCTTTAAGTTTGGAAATGATAGAGAATTCAATTTTAACATTAAATGTTTGGCTCTTTGATTTCAAATGAAGTTCCAAGTTCTCTTGTCAAAATGGCAACAGTGCTTATGTGAACCTCCTTGTCGTAACCTTTTCTGCAGGGACATGGTGCTCTGAGATAACTGAAGACGACAGAAGAGATGGAGAAGGAGAAGTGGGCATGAAACCTAAAGTAAGGGGTAGGGACACATATAAAGCATATCTTTGCTCTGAAGCAAGTTTTAACTGTCAAAATATTAAACATACTTTTTCACTGGTAACATGAAAAGAATTTGTAACACACCTCACAGTGGTTTGGGAGAGATCAGTGACGCATCTCTATATGAAATACTCCCTTTTTCCCGCAAACAATTAAGTTTTCAGTTTTTAATTTCTCTCCCATGATTGAGTCAAATACTGCTAGTGTATGGAGTACTTAGCTAAGAAGCAAGTTGCTACAATTTAGGCAGCAGCCAGGCTTTGGATAATTAGCCTCTAAATAATGGAACATCCTGGCACCTTGGATCCTGGCACCAAAAATTATGAGAATGAGATTTTTGATTACTGATCTGGAATTGAGGGCACCTGGGCCAATTGTGATGTCTGATTATTATTACTGTGATATCATAAGCTCAAACAGACTTGTAGCTTTTGTTGCCCTGAGGAATTAGAAATGGCCTTTCTGAAAGTAACAGTAATAACTAAAATTTCATTTTTGTGGAGATTTTTTTAAAAGGTACAAATCATGTCACACATGATTTACAGAATCATATATCGCAGAGAGAGGGACAGAGGGAGAAAATGGGCATGTCAGGGCCTCTAGTCACTGCAAATGAACTCCAGATGCACACACCCCCTTGTGCATCTGGCTTATGTGGGTCCTGCCTGCTTTGCAGGCAAACGCCTTAACCACTAAGCCATCCCTCCAGCCCTGCACTGTCGTTTTTAAACTCACTGCTCACATAATGCATGAGTGCTTTCAAGTTAACTGCTATGAGGAAACACAAAAAGTGGCCAATCACCCTAGTGGAGGAGCTATGAGAGATACTCAGGAAATGGGGCGGGGGACAGCGGGTGGCTGAAGCTCCCCGGCCCTCTTCAACACCCTCCAGGGGAAAGACATGACTATGGTAATCCACTATGGCCAGCAGAACGCAAGGCCAGCCCTGAGCAGTTCTAAGCCACTAGAACATTCCTTCGCTCTACCACACCCCTTGCCCTGCCCTACTTTCTCAAGTCTGAGTGGAGGGCTGGAAGCACAAGACAAATTCAAGTCAGGAAAGAAAAGAAGTCCCCAGTAGACTAAGGCGACTGGCCACTTTTTGTGTTTCCTCATAGCTTCTGGTTTTTGACATCCATGATCACATAAGCTCTCCCTGCTGGGATCTCTCTGTGCTCCCAAATGGGTCCATGTCAAAGTTCACTTTAGACAACTCCAGGTCAGCTTTTTATTTCTGCCACATCGCCTCCGCTGGGAATAGATACCTTTTCTCTTTAGCGAACAGTGATCCAGAGACTGCCAAGCCACTCTTCTCTATTCACGTAGCACATCCAGGTTTTGTCCCTCAGATTCATCTTGTCAGTGTCAGGCAAAAGCCTATCGTGTTCTGAAAGCACCCCGGACATACATCAGACTCTCCTTGTGGGTTCTCTTATTTGGCTTGGGGCCAAGGAGATATGTTCCAAGTATGGCCTCTTCCTGGGGCTTATAATTAAGGCAGTTTTCTTTAAAAGTTTCTTTTCAAGGAATTCCAGAAAACTAAACAACATTTATAAAGACAAGCTAAAATCTGCTTTGCAATCTCATGTGCTTCACTGGTCTGGGTTCAAGTCTTACCCAGCTTGTGCAATCTTGGATAACATGTGACCTCTCTCATATTTATATATCTAAAGGGCAAAATGTGCAAAGATATTTTGAGTTGCAGAAACATCTACAAAGCACTTAATCCAATGTCCTGGCAAAGAATAAGAAGTCAATAAAGGATGAGTATTATCACTAAAGCAATCATACTCTTTCTATATATTTATTGTACACACAGACATTAAAATATAAAGTGACTGTCTACAGACTGAAGCTCAGGACAGGTTAAAGGTAAGAAAGCCCCTGTGGTTTTGGTCTGAACCACATTCATTGATGCTTAATTTCTCATATATATAGCCTCTATTTTTAAGAATCTCTATTTTTTAATTTTTTATTTTTATAGAGAGAGAGCTAGAGAGAAAGAGAGAGAGAGAGAGAGAGAGAGAGAGAGAGAGAGAGAGAGAGAATGGGTGCTCCAGCAGCCTTTCAGCTGCTGTGAATGAACTCCAGATGCATTCACCCCCTTGCGTCACTTTGCATCTGGCTAAACGTGGGACCTGGAGATTGGAACCAGCATTCTTAGGTTTGGCAAGCCGGCGCCTTAACTGCCAAGCTATCTCTCCAGCCCAAGAATCTCTATTTTTAAGAACCACACTGAATAACCACATTGGTAGACCTCAGAAAGACTTAGTGTCCAGCCTATACAAATAAATGACTTTTCTGAAAAACCCTAGTTCTCTGTGCCAGGTTTTCCAATAAGAAACTACTTAGGAGTGGTTTGAAAAGATGAAAGCTAAAGGAAGGAAGGCGTAATTATCAAGTGTTAGCAGCAGATAGGGCAGGTTTCTTTTGTATATTTTCCCCTTTTTGGTGACGATAATGATAATTTTATAGTTTGTACCAAATGGCTCTCATGTTTTAGCATTTTAGTTTCCGTTATTTTTTAGTTTTGCTTTTGTTCAGGGTGATCAGGGAAGCAGAGTCTCAAGTAGCCAAGGCTACCTCAAACTTACTATGTAGCTCAGGAGGATCCTTTACCTCCAAAATGCTTGGATCACAGGTGTGTGCTATTATATTCAGCTTAACTCCTTTCCTAATCCAAAGAGAACCTCTGGAATATGTCTTTAAGTTTGGAAATGATAGAGAATTCAAATTTAACATTAAATGTTTGGCTCTTTGATTTCAAATGAAGTTCCAAGTTCTCTTGTCAAAATGGTAACAGTGCTTATTTGAACCTCCTTGTAGTAACCCTTTCTGCAGGGACATGGTGCTCTGAGATAACTGAAGATGACAGAAGAGAGTGGAGAAGGGAAGTGGGCATGAAACGTAAATAAGGGGTAGGGACACATATAAAGCATATCTTTGCTCTGAAGCAAGTTTTAACTGTCAAAATATTAAACATACTTTTTCACTGGTAACAAGAAAAGAATTCGTAACACACCTCACAGCGGTTTGGGAGAGGCCAGTGACGCATCTCTATATGAAATACTCCCTTTTTCCCGCAAACAATTAAGTTTTCAGTTTTTAATTTCTCTCCCATGATTGAGTCAAATACTGCTAGTGTATGGAGTACTTAGCTAAGAAGCAAGTTGCTACAATTTAGGCAGCAGCCAGGCTTTGGATAATTAGCCTCTAAATAATGGAACATCCTGGCACCTTGGATCCTGGCACCAAAAATTATGAGAATGAGATTTTTGATTACTGATCTGGAATTGAGGGCACCTGGGCCAATTGTGATGTCTGATTATTATTACTGTGATATCATAAGCTCAAACAGACTTGTAGCTTTTGTTGCCCTGAGGAATTAGAAATGGCCTTTCTGAAAGTAACAGTAATAACTAAAATTTCATTTTTGTGGAGATTTTTTAAAGGTACAAATCATGTCACACATGATTTACAGAATCATATATCTTGGGATTGGCATGAAAAGGTAAGGAAAGGAGTGAATATTTGGTAGACATGGGAAACATGGGTGTGATAATAACTTCAATATGCTTCATAATTTTACATTCCTTGGTCAGGGGTCCCTTTGCAAACAAGTGTTTTTTTTTT
Source organism: Orientallactaga sibirica (assembly GCA_036365145.1). Classification (NCBI taxonomy): domain Eukaryota; kingdom Metazoa; phylum Chordata; class Mammalia; order Rodentia; family Dipodidae; genus Orientallactaga; species Orientallactaga sibirica. Next base: position 7,076,246 of record JAEOAD010000463.1, on the reverse strand, counting down.
TTTTTTTTTTTTTTTTTTTTTTGAGGTAGAGTCTTGCTGTAACCTGTGCTGACCTGGAATTCACTATGCATTTTCAGGCTGGCCTCGAACTCACAGTTGTCCTCTTACCTGTGCCTCCAGAGTGCTGGGATTAAAGGCATGTACCACCACACTTGGCAAAAGAGTTCCTTTTTACATTACTCACTAAGAATATGAACAGGTAGCAAGGGCTCATAAAGAAGAAGCATCATTTTCAGACCAATGCACAAATACAACCCAAATCCCATTTCCCTGCCAATCAAAGATGCCACCTCACCACCATAAAATTCCATCATTACATCCATGAGCACATAGTCATATCCAAATGCATGCACATACATACAAGCACACACAGCACAGACCACGTCTTCTTTCTCTCTCTTCTGCATTATAAATTAGAAATATCTTTCTGGGTTGGCAAAGTACCACTTTTTCCTTTTTCATGGATAAAGCAGTGGGGATTGCCTTAGTGACACAAGCCACAACTCCACTCTCCCTCTTGCTGGAATTTAGATAGGCTCTGGGCGCTCTGGTCTTTCACAATATAGAACTCCTAAAGTCTTTCACCCCTTGTCAACACGTACGCCTGGCCGATCTAGCTTGCCAGCAAGGTAGGAATTTTTTTTAAATTATTTATTTTTTTAAGAGAGAGACACAGAGAGAGACAGACAGAGGGAGAGGGAGAGAGATAGAGATGGGCGCGCCAGCAGTCTCTCAGCTGCTGTGAACGAAATCCAGATATGTGCGCCCCCTTGTGGTCAAGTGCGGCATTGCACCCTTGCGTCACTTTGCATCTGGCTAAACGTGGGACCTGGAGATTGGAACCGCTGGAGATTGGAACCAGCGTTCTTAGGCTTAGGAGGCAGGCGCCTTAACCACTAAGCCATCTCTCCAGCCCAGGAATTTTTTTTTTAAACAATAAAATCAAAGTTTCCCTTCTAGGCTGCGGTTATTGCAGTGTTCATAGGGAAAAAGTAAAGCAAGATTTATCACTTCTGAAAGAGAATATGATGTTCTTACAGTTGTAAGGTAGGATTTCACTGCACAATGAGACCCTGACAAATGTTTCCCAACTATGTTTAACATATGCCAAGTCCTCAAGAACAGACAGTGCATGTCTCAGAGTAATGACCCTCCTGCGGACAAAACCTAACCAGGCTTTAGCTCTCCCTGACGTGAAACCCGAGCGCTACACCCACAGACTTTAATTACCGAAATCTAGAAGACTGAATTCACCTTAGAGAGGACTTCTGATGAAAACAGGGATAGTGTTCAAGAGACGACACTGATTCTTTTAAACTCAGAAAGGGCCTCCCATAAGATCTCCCATAAGAGAGCAAGTGGCTCAAGCTTCTTTGTAATCCATATCATGAAGTGTATAAAGATAAGCTGGGCTGGAGAGATGGCTTAGTGGTTAAGATACTTGCCTGCAAAGCCAAAGGACCCAGGGTCAATTCCCCAGGACCCATGTAAGCCATATGCACAAGGTGGCACATGAGTCTGTACTTCATTTGCAGTGGCTGCAGGTCCTGGCATGCCCATTCTCTCTCTCTCTCTCTTTCTCTCTCTATCTCTCTCTGTCTCCTTCTCTCTCTCAAATAAATAAAAAAATATTTTTTAAAAAAGAAGATAAGCTGTTGGCCTTCTTATGTTAATGCCAATATTCCTGAATCTCTAAGAACCATTTATGCACTTACAAATCTGAGTTGACATGCACCCACTTGCTGTAGCCTCCATAGAACGTTCTAGAATCTAATAATGTCCATATTCACCCATGTGACTTATCACATATGGTCTACCTGCAGGGGTGAGGAGGTGTGCTGACTTCACTTTCGTTTCTCTTACCCCAACTGGCAGAATTCATTCCTTGGGAAACTGAGTCCCAGGAAGTACCGATTCTTTCCCTTTGAAAATTGAGGATTTAAAAAAATATATTTTTTATTATTTTTTATTAGTGATGTATATAGTGTATATACAGGAAAAGTCCATAGCCACCTGGTCTGTGCTCTGTGAGACAGCACCCACGTGGAGAAGGAAGCTGACCTTTGTTTTGTGTAGTCATGCTCCACATGTGGTCTTGTGGTCAGTTACATAAAGGCCAGAAGCATAACAAAGGGCTTCCAAAGACAAGAGAAAACAGCGGAAAGGCACTCTTCCTTCCTGCTTTCCTCGGAGATCTGCACTGGCCCTCATTTGAGAGGCGAACTGGAATTTTACAAATCTTAATTTAGAAGAAGGTGAAGGAGCTACGCCTTCCATGCACCTGCCTACCCACACTCAGGAAAAATGAGAGGACCATTATTGTCTTTCCTTCCCATCTTGAAAGGACTAAATGTCAGCAGCTTCATTAGCAGGGGAAGACTCAGGAAGAGACTGATTTGTCACGTGTGCTGTTTCCTGGCTGAGGCTTCCGAAAGAATGGTTACAACAGGGAAGTATGGACATAGAAAATTCCAGTGCAAGACTCAAAGAGAGGGACTCTTAAATAGCCACATGGAGGGAGGGCTAGCTTTGAACTCAAGGACAAAAGGCTGGCCAAGGTCACTTGTTGCATTCCTCTAGGTGTTCGGGGCTTCTTGAGATGTTATGGAGTGAGAAACAATCAGTTTCTACAGGTCATTAATAAATTGCTGAAACTGAAAACAAGGTATGTCGCCCTCCTTAGTGCACAAGGGCGTCCCTCCATGCATACGGCTTAGAGCTAAGCAAGCAGAACAGGCTGCATGGCATGATCGCTAATTGTCTGCGTGGGGGACTGGAACATTGCAATGACAGTTGGCATCATGAGGGATAAGCACAGGGTCCTGCAGCGCAGAATGAACCTTCTCATGGTGTCCCAGAGGAATCTGCAACTCTGTTCAAGTCACATGAAGTGGGATGTGCTTTGAGGCAAACTTCATGGAGGCTATGTCACAAAGGACCAAGGATTTGAAGTGGAGGAGTTCCATCAGCTCCGACTCACTCATGGCAGTGGAGTCGTGCCCGGGGAAGTGAACCATGAGAATATCTTGGTCTCACAGGAGACCGTCCAAGAGTCAGATGGGCTCTGTGGAATATGGCTGCGTCTACCACCTCCCTAGTGGTAGAGCATCTGTTGAGGGGGAGACTTCCCTGGGGGAATCACATAGAACAGAACCAAGTCAAGATGAGCTGGAAACTGAGGGGTTTGCTTAAGTTTGGGCAAAACTAGTCAAATCTGATCAGATAGCCAAGAGTAGGCTTGTTATGTTGTATTTCAGTGTCCTTTCCAGAGAGTATATGTGGCTTTTTTCTTTAAAAAAAAAAAAAAAGCTTTTATTTTTATTTATTTATTAAAGACAGAGAGAGGGAAAGAGAGAGAGGGAGAATGAGAATGGGCACGCCAGGGCCTCTAGCCACTGCAAACGAACTTCAGACGCATGCACCCCCATGTGCGTCTGGCTTATGTGGGGCCTGGAGAATCAAACCGGGGTCCTTAGGCTTTGCAGGCAAGTGCTTTAACTGCTGAGCCATCTCTCCAGCCCATCTGCGCCTTTTTCTAATAACTATAAAGATGTCCCACTTATCCACGTCTTCATTTTCTGTGGTTCCAGTTACCTGCGCTCAAGTGCTGTCCGTCAGTACTAAATGAAAAGTTCCAGAACTAAAAAACTCATAAGTTTTAGATTGTGCACTATTTGGAGTATTGAGATGAAATTCTGGTGGAAAAAAATAACCTTATTCCATTCTAACCTGCCTTGAATAAGAACCATTGTTTGTCTAGTGTCCACATTCTGTAGACCTCTGTCCTCGGTGGTTCACCTGGCAGTCATCCTGATCAGATGTTGGGAAAGACTCGCGCTCAAGTGACTCTTAGTTTGTTAACCAATGTCTGGAAGATCAGAGAAGCGCTGACTTGTTTCCTTTGGAAGCAAAGGTAAAAAGTACAGTGGAGGAGAGAACGAGAGAGGGAAGGAGGGGAGGGAGAGAGGCAGAGAGAGAGAGAGAGGGGAGAGAGAGAGAGAGGGAGCAAACGGTAGAAGACATGTTCATATAACAGTTAATTGCTATGTACTGTTATCTGAGTTTTGGTTTGGTTTACACAGGGACTTGCCATAGCTCAGGCTAACCTGGGTCCTTCTGGCTGGAATCATTTTGCCTTAGCCTGTCAAGCCCTGAGATATAGGCACACCATCACATCTGTTGCATGATGGCTATAAATGTTCTATTTTATTATTATCTCTCATTAACATCTCACCATGCCCAATTTATGACTTAAGCTTTGTTATGGGTGTACATGTGTAGGAAAGAAATGCAATATATACGGAGTTCAGTAGGAGTGATTTCAAGCCTCCTTCGAGGGTACTGGACCATGTCCCTCTTGCATAAGAGGTAGGGAACTATAATAGCAAAGTGACAGTTTTGTATCCTTTGCTCTAGGCCAGGTACAAAGAACATTTCCTAATATTTTTGTTTCATGTTGGTGATATTCCTACGAGGATGAGGAAATTGAGGCACAGAGGAAGGCAGGGATCTCTCATGACCACATGGCTCTTGCAGAAGGTGACAGAAGTCTCAGTCTGAGTCCCTCCTCCTTATCGCACCATCATCAAGAGCCTGCACTTCGGAGGACCACAGGTAACACATCAGGAATCACACAGAAGCCACAGCTGCTGCTTCAGGTGACAAGAGACACGGAGGAGTGAGAATCAAGGCAGAACTGGTGGAGGTGTGGCTTTCTATGGAAGCAGAAAAGAAAGAACTGGGCTGAAAGTCATGCAGAACTCAGCCCTTCCCAAATTCTGCTGTGTTCTGTGAGCCGTGAGCATCTCCCTGGAATGTGGATCTTCGCACTGTAGGCCTGGGTGGGAGCAGGAGAGCCTGCATGTCTAGGAAGATCCCAGGGATCTGCTGGTTCATGGAGCATCTTGGAGTTGAAAGGCTCTGAGACTTTTCTCCTCTGTGCCTCTGGAAAACTGCTTCTGGTAGCTGACTGGCTCTCAGTGTTGGCCTTCCTGTGGTTACCGGCAGTTTCTGTTGCAGACTCTGATTGATCGGTGTATACTTGGGTTTATTCGTGAGAAGACTGGTGATTGCTGCCTCATCAGATACTTGGAGATGGCAGCACGCCGCTCACACACTCGCTGTGTGTGCGCCCCTCTCCAATTTAGAGAGGGAGCTGGTGACACGGTTGTAGTGGTGACCAGACTGTCAGAAACTGGCAAGAGCTCTGCACTTTTGTCTGCGAGAAATGTGCACACATGCAATATTTGATAGATAATTTCCAGGTATTAATAGACCCCTTAAAGCTGGCTCCTGGGTCCAATGTGAAGAATAAATCTTTTCAAATTACAGGGCTCTCCAAACTTGTATCTACCACTATCAACCTAGTATAAGCTTAAGCAGAGAGAGTGCACATCTCTACAAATAAAAATGATTGTCATTGAAGTGCAACTTGTAAATATTTAAACGCACGTTCACAAAATAATTAGGGCCTCCTGTCGGCTTCTATCTCTCTGTGCATCCTCAATATCCAAACCCAACCAAGTTTTGAGAAATTTAAAATTTTAATTGTCGTATTATTTCCTAGTTAACAAAATTTCACAACCAATTAGAGAAATAAATTGGCCTAATGAATTCATTATTAAAATCCACCTCTGCCATTGCCTGGGAGAAGATGCTCATGCATCTTGAAAGCATACCATCTCCTGAGCAGCTGGAGCAGAGCTGGAAGAGGGCTTCTCTGATGAGCGCCAGGTGATGAGGGAAAATTGCTTTGGGGCTCCAATTCGATGGAACTCCAATTATATACCACCCTGTGCAATGGAAATTTCTGCAATCATTTAAGTGTGCGTTTTGAGATCTACTACTTGTGATTTAAAACTAGCAAAACAAAGACAGACAAAGGGCCTGTTTGGACCACTCTGAGTTGGGGGGCCTGCATCACTAATATGCCAGTAGCTGTAGAGGAAGAACTCTACGGACCACTGGGCTGGACAAAGGAGACAGCCTAGAGCAGTGGGAAAGCCAGCACGGAGTGACGTGAATTTGTATCCTAGATGGGGTGGGTGGTTTGGATACTTTTTAAAATGGGCTAGACACTTCACATCTTTGAATCTTGTTTCTCAGATCTGCATAAGAGAGAGAATTACACTTATACTAGGGCTATCTCAAGGACTCCAGGAAATTACAAAATACCACTGTGCTGTTATGTTGTTAATGCTAAAGAATGCTAGTCCTTTAACCATCCAAAAGGATGTAGTACTGACACATGCTACAATGTAATGAACTTCAAGGACATCATGCTATGTGATGGAAACAAACATGAAAGGTTTCATCTCCTGACATGAAACAACCGGAACAGGAAGATGCAACACACCAAGCAGGCTGGAGCTAGGGAAAGAGATGGGAGAAGAGGAAGTGATCGTTTTAGAGTTTTCTTTTAGGCGGTGATGAAAACATTTGGCATAAGATGGAAGTGAAATCCTCAATGCCACTGAATTGCAACTTTCTCGTGGTTAATTTCGATGTTGTGATCATTAAGAATACTGCTTGCTCATCCTTTCTCCTCCACACCATGTGTGTGGGTCCTCTTCCTCTCTCGAGAAAGGGTGGGGCTTGTACCTCTGTGGCTCTTCCTTGTAGTTCTCTGACTTTTTATGTCTTGGATGAAATCCTACCTTAAGGTAAGTCTTGTGCTGGCAGCCATTGGCCTTTAAGGAGAGGAAAGGTACTTGCTGTTGGAAACCATAGTGCTAGGTAGGAGGAAACAGACATGACACATTGTAGTTTTTTTTTTTGTTGTTGTTGTTGTCATTGTTGTTTTTTAACTTTAGTACCTGATGAAGGCAGAGTCAGGCCAGAGCTGTATCAGAGGAAGTGACAGCAAGGACAGTGTAACTAGAACAACAACAACTGAAAAAAGCAGCATGGGATGGCGTTTAGGCTAGAAGTCCAAGTTAGAGAAAATGCGGACGACAGGAAGGGGATTCAACACTGTGATTTCATTTCCTTCTTTTCCGTGATGGGATTCGATATGAGGCAAGTGCACTACGTTAGGGCACTGCTGAAGGCCTTTGGGCTACTGGGGGCAGGCCTGAGCTATCAGACATGACCAAGGGCCCTGGACCCCCAGGTTGCAACAAGCCCTGACCCTGACAATCTTGAGACCGGCAGGAGTGAGGCTGCTCCCTCCTCCCAGCCAGTGGCGCCTGGACATCCCGATAAGACTTAGGTTTCACTTTTCCCCAAGCCTTGTGATCTTTGTCCACTTACGTCCCTATATGTTAATGAGGTACCAGCCAGCAGCCTTCGCACAGCCAATCCACCTACCTGTTCCCTATACCTTTTCCCAACACTACTTAGACCATGTGACCCTCTCCCACTCACCTGTGACATCACCACATGCTAATTGGGCATCAGCAGGACCTTTGAACTGACCAATCCCCTATGACCCGTACCTACCCGTACCTCCTTCTGCTCTTTCACAAACGCTTATTAACTCATTCCTCTGGCAAATAAAGGACCTGCTCTCTGGAGCTGTCTCCTGGGTGTTTCTTTCTGTCATATGCATGGCCACTTAAGACCAGCTCTGCCCTTGCCTGGACGCCCATGACAACAAGGTGCCACAGCCCCAGGATGAGCAGGAACCACACACTACTTCTGAGCTACACCCCAGTCCTCTTCCCTATTCATTGTTGACCTATTACATTGACTAGGATCTGCTAATAGACTGGGAATTAAAGGTGATGGCAGGAAAAAACAAATGAAATCAAGCCTGGGCATGGTGGGGACACCTGTAACTCTAGCATTTGAGGCACAGAGGCAGGAGGACTGCCACAGGTTCAAGACCAGCCTGGTTTACATAGTGAGTTCCAGGCCAGCCAGGACTACATAGTATGTCTCTGTCTTACAAGCAGAACAAAAGCAGAAAGTAATCATTGCATATACTTCTAAACTGTGGACGGGAAACATAAAATCAAGCGCACCCAATCCTCTGTCTTTAGGTGGTTGAATCAATGCTGTTTTATGTACAAATGTGTATATAGTGGATATGACCTGGAAGAAGTCCTCAGTGCACCCTTGTACTAATGTCACCACCATCCAGTTCAAATGTTCACTTTCACCCGGTCAAGTTTTTAAATGCACAAGTTGCTGTCAGCAGTGAAAGTATACTGCCAGTATAGGCTTAAATAAATGGCATGTCTTTTTACATATTTTTATTTTCATTTATTATTTGAGAGAGAGAGAGAGAAAGAGAAGCAGAGAGGGAGAGAGAGAGAGAATGGGCACACCAGGGCCTCCAGCCACTGCAAATAAACTCCAGATGCATGAGGCTTCTTGCATTTGGCTTACGTGGGTCCTGGAGAGTCGAACCAGGATCCTTTGGCTTCGCAGGCAAATGCCTTAACAGCTAAGCCATCTCTCCAGCCCAATGCAGTGGTTTCAACAAAACCTACTGATAGATTTTGTCCATTCTTGTTTTTGGTTTTTCTAGGTAGGGTCTCACTCTTGCTCAGGCTGACCTGGAATTCACTATGTAGTCTCAGGGTGGCCTAGAACTCATGGCAATCCTCCTATCTCTGCCTCCTGAGTGCTGGGATTAAAGGCATGCGCCACCAATTTTGAAGGTTTAAGTTCAACACATCAAATGTAATACAAATGTAATACACTACATTTGTCAACATCTTCTTTAATCTATCTATTATGCTTCCTTCCTCCTGTGATTTCTAAGATCCCGTATGAAATCCATGACAACTCAAAATGAGCAAATGAAGCATCTTCCTCTAGCTTGCTAAATCCCAGGCACCAGAACGCTCCCAAAGTGATCTAGGAAGTCAATCTTGTACTCTCTGCTCTGGCAGAGGTCCTCAGAGCATCCACTGAATCCACTTCTGAATAACACCAGCGGACGGACAACCTGCTACAGTGCCATCCCATCCCAGCCGAAAATACCAGCTGCTTGCCGGGCTGCCTCCTTGGTACTAGAGGGTGACTGAATGACCAAATCTCTCACTTGAGAAGTTTCAGTGAGAGACATAAAAGAGGGGTGGTCAGTGTAAAAGCCAATGTTACTGAGGCAAAGAAGCCCAGGAAGGGGAGTTGGGATGTGGCTTTTGGGGGAGGAGGAAGCAGGTCTGTTGGGTGGGACAAGTGGAGTCAGAACCCTGAGCGGTGCACAGGCTCTCTGCGGCAGAGACAATTGGTGACTATGAAGAAGCTTTGGAAGACTCAGGCCATTGTCACCTCGTGGGAGAGGCTCAGTTTCCCCATTCTTCAGCTGCTGAGACATGCCACAAACCCCATCAACTGAGAGAGGCCCAGTGCATCCCTGTGAGTACAGAAACAAACTTTGTCTTATGTGTAGTTTGAGAACATTCTGGTAGATGCTGAGGGATAGATGGTGCCCTTCAGGAAGGGCAGTGTAAATTGTGTGAGGGTAGAAACCTCACGAGGTACTAAGAATAATAAATTGGCATGAATCAAGGAACAATGCTGATGATTTGTTTATGAATTATCAGTGAGAAAAATGACTTGAAATCTCCCTCAATTTTGGAACTTGCATACCTTGTAAAGTAAGAGAAAATCTGAAGGGGACATTTCATTTTCAACCTAAGTAGGGTTTGTTTGATTGGCTCTGTTTCATACCCACTAAAGCTGAATATGTATATGATCTAAATGACTTTTCTGAGGTGCCAGGGATTGAATCCAGGGATTCTCTCCCGCTAAGCATGCACTCCATCTCAGCCTTCTTCTACCCCAAAAGCATCCTCTAGAAACAAAAGTGACAAGGTTGACAACAGAAGCAGGTTGCCAAGGTAAAGATTCTCAGTAAGTTCAGTTTGCGCATTCCATATCTACATTTCTGACCTCAGGATTCTAGAACCTGCTTTTAAAGTGTGAGGCCTTGGTTTTGTTGCTCATCACACACACACACACACACACACACACACACACACACACACACACACGTGAGAGAAACAACCTGGGCCAGCAGGCTTTGCAACCAAGTACCTTTAACCAATTAGCCATCTTCCCAAGCCCCAAAGGATAATTTTGGATAGAAATATATTTGTTTTTGAACAGAGGCAAAGTTCTAATTCTTCAGCTTTCTTATCTGTATCTAATCTTTTAAGAAAAATTCATCTATGGAGCTTATTTTAAAGCATCATTTTTCCTCCAAAAAAGATACTTACATGTCATTAGTAGACATATCAGTCCTTGGAGGTAAAAGTTTTATAAATGGAGGAACGTGGATGCTGTGCTTATCTGTACTGGTATTGTACCATCACAAGGGACCATGAAAGACTGCATTTGCTGACACTGAAAAATGTGTAAGAAATATTGCTCAGAGAAGAAAAGTTCAAGTATTTACATTGTAGTTAAGTATCATTGTACTTTTTCTTTTTTGAGGTAGGGTCTCACTCTAGCTCAGGCCGACCTGGAACTCACTATGTAGTCTCAGGGTGGCCTTGACCTCATGGTGATACTCCTACCTCTGCATCCTGAGTGCTGGGATTAAAAGTGTGTACCACCACGCCCGGTTATGTTTTTTTTTTTTTTTTATAGAGCTGTCAAATATGTTTCATCTCTTAACTCAAGTTGGGTGAATGATAAAGGCTGCCAAGTGCTTTGTGGAGAGAACAACTGAGGCTTCGGGATGGTGCTCAGGGAAGGCTGCTGGGATTCATGGATGAGGTCTGTCCTGGGCACAGAACAGGGCTGGCTGGGCAGTGTGCATGCTTCCTTCGGTCGTCAGTGGAATACCCCTTCTAGGAAGAGCACCTGTGTGAGTACCAACAACAGCTTTTATTTTCCTGGTTGCCAACGCTCTCTGTGTTCACCGTATAGAGTTAGAAAACAAAGTTAAAAATAAGGCAGTGGATTCACAACTGTTCTACTGCTTAGAGATGTGGTAACAAGACTGATAGAAATGTGATATTTCCCACCGAAGTTTTATTTTCTAATAATGGGGTGTTCATCTAGCTTTTATATTTTATTTGTTTGCAAGCAGAGAGATAGAGAGATAGACAGACAGAGAGAAAGAGAGAGAATGGGTGCACCATGGCATCTAGACACTGCAAATGAACTCCAGACACATGTGCCATCTTGTGCATCTGGCTTTACATAGGTACTGGGGAGTTGAACTTGGGTCCTTAGGCTTTGCAAGCAAATGCCTTAACCACTGACCCATCTCTCCAGCCCTCATCTAGTTGTATAACCTGACTCTTTTTTTTTTTTTTTTGGTTTTGGTTTTGCAAGGTAGGGTCTCACTCTGGTCCAGGCTGACCTGGAATTAACTATGTAGTCTCAGGGTGGCCTCGAACTCTCGGCGATCCTCCTACCTCTGCCTCCCAAGTGCTGGGATTAAAGGCGTGCACCACCACGCCCGGCTTAACCTGACTCTTAACATCCTTCCATGTTGTATAGTTCCTTACATTCTCTTGTATGAGGTTTTTGGAATTTTGCAACTATTCTTGTATCTTATAGTGGCTACTAACTTTTATTATTTGAATTATTCCAATTCTATGAAATTTGTATGGCCAAATCCTTGGGAATGCATATTATTAGTATATTAATATTAATACATTCAATGTATTACTTAATATTATATAACTTATAGATCAATATTATAAATTACTATTAATATAGTGAATAAAATTAGTATTACCAGTATATTTGTGACTAAAATTGCTTGAACAAACTGGATATAAGTTTCTGTACATGTGACTACAGTGAATCATACCAATGTCATATTTGGAACGACGTGGGTGACAAAATGCTTTTTTAAACAGAAAGATATAATGGAACAATTATCTGCCTGTCACGAATATCTTGATGCAGAAGATGGGTCAGGACTTCACAGTGAACTTTACTTAGAGATGTCTTAGAGAAAATGAGGAAAAGTTTCTCTAAGTAAGAAGGGCAAACCTGCACCCTGTTATTCTGTCTGCAATGAAGCCTCATGTGAAAATTAAAACCAAACTAAGTTAGTAAAAATATTGGAAATGGTCCTATAGCCTACACAGAAAAGTCAAACCTTTGAAGATTAGAGTTACGCATTGTAAATGAGAATCTGCTTAAAATAACTGAGGCCAAGGTGTGTCATATACATTCATCTTCCTGAAATTCAGTCCGACAAACAGTTGTGTCTATACAGCAGATGCAAAGATGATTAAAACATTAAAAGAAGCTCTTGGGATTTATTGGGGAGGGGATACAGGAAAAAGTACTAGGATGTATAAAAGCCCAACCTAGAGGCAAGGACAGCACTAGTGAACTTTAAAAGGAAGGAGAACACTCCACGATGGATCCACTGGACAAGCTGGGCTAGAGTGAGGGTTTTGGCAGGAGCTCTTGCTTGCCTTGTAAGGACATCACATGACTATTCTCATCTGGGCAGTCTGCTGGCAAACATGTCTGAAGGCAGCACTGTTTGGAAGTGTCCATCTACCCACTCTCCATCTTATTCTTCTTGGGTCCTTATATTTCCTTGGGTGGATGCAATAAAAATCATACAGAACCAAAATTTCCATTGCATGCTACCACCTCTTTTGTTCTCTGGAGAATATGCATCTATCTATCTATCTATCTATCTATCTATCTATCTATCTATCATCTACCTATCATCTATCTATCAATCTATTTAATCTTTCATCAAGCTCATCTAATCTGATTAGTTATTTAACTAATCTAATCTAATAAATATATCTTCTGATAGCATTCTCACCATGGGAAAGAGAAAATGGATCCAGTGAATAATTTTCTTTTCTTTCCCAGTTGCTATGTTACGCACAAACATTTTTAGAAAGATGTGATTAAATAATCCAAATAATATTTACTCCTGAACTACTTTGACCATCCAGTCTGTACCCAACAATGTGTGATGTTTACACAAACAAAATGAAACAAAACTCAACTAAACTAAACAAAAGTAGTCGTGTCTCTGCGAGCCGATTAGGCTCTGGGAAATCCAGGAGAGCTCGTGTGCTACACCACCATCTGCGGACTTAGACTCTGGATGTTTTGGGAAATGGATATTTGTTTGCCAAAATACTGTAGCATGGAAAGAAAAAATAAGGATCTTTGTGTTTTTAAAACCACAACAGCTGCTTTAAAAATCATAAAAATAGTTAAGCACAGAATGCAATTGCTCAACTTGTCATCTGATTGCAAGATTAAAAACTGCAGATTTGCAATTATAGCGATCATGCAAACATTCATAGTTCTGAAGATGCATGCCCTCCTGGCTTCTATTTTTAGGTTTATATTGACAATTTTTGTACATGTAGACAATATATCATGATCACAATCCCTTCCTTCCACCCTCCCTTTTTCTTATTCCAAATTCCCTCTCCACTGAATCCTTTTCCCTTTATGACTAATATCTCTTTTATTTATTTATTTTAAAAAATATTTTATTTATTTATTTGACAGAGAAGGGGGGGAGAGAGAGTGAATGGGCACACCAGAGCCTCCAGCCACTGCAAAGGAACTCCAGATGCATTCATCCCCTTGTGCATTTGGCTAATATGGGTTTTGGGGAATTGAACCAAGGTCCTTTGGCATTGCAGGCAAACGCCTTATCCGCTAAGCCATCCCTCCAGCCCTCTCTTTTATTTTGATGTCCTTATTTTCTTCATCCTATTAAGCAGGTCTTGCTTAGATACAGAAGTCACTGTGAGGTCATGAATATCAAGGCAACTTTGTGTCTGACACACAGTATTGCAAAAACACTCCCCACCTTCTTTTGGCTGTGTGTAAGATTTTTATGGACAATAGTTTGCTAAGGGATTTTGATGTGTATTTTAATCACCCTAAAGAAAAACAATTATAGCTATTACTAGTGAAGATGTGTAATGCAGGTCTGATTTATAAGAAAATTTGTGTTTTACTAATTAGTGCCTTATAAAGGGTGATGTTGTAGTATTAGGAATCATATTGTTAAAAAAATTCAAAACTCAACATGTTACTCCATAGCAAAGTGCTTGCTGAGCACAAGTAAGGCTCTGACTCTAAACTCCAATACTGCAAAGAAACAACCTAGGAAGACTCATAAATCCAATTAGAATTGTTTTAGTTTTGCATTGGTCATTATTTTGTTCTATAAAAGACAAAAAAAAAAAATCTCTGTATTCTATTACAGAATCACTCAGAAGAAGTGAAACGACATCTTCCTGGGGTCCCCAGAGTAATGCAAGCCTGTCATACATGTATCACATATGCTGACAACCTCCAGAGGATATGTAAAGCTTATTTCCATTATATTTTTAGTGTACTACAATGATGGCTAAATGTTGTGTGGAGGGGAGAAGCTCTGCAAGGAGGTTTAGAGATGAAATATGTAGCTAAGGTTGAGTCACAGTCAAGAAAAATTTCCCATTGGATCAGTAAGAAGCTGGCCTTCTGGATTTGGAAGAGGGTAATGTCGTAGAGTCACACAGAGATGTACCCACTGCTCACATGACACTGAGGAGCAACTGTTGACCGAAGTAGGAGAGTGAGGATGTTTGCATGGACACAGAGCTGATGGCTACTGGAGAAGCGTTTACGCTGTGGTCATCACTGACTTGTGAGTCTCCGAGTCCTTGAGATGCACTCAAGAACCCACATGGAGTAAAACCACAAATCTGCTGAGCATTCTCAAGGTTACTCTTTGAAAGGGACCCAGTTGGTTCTGGATTGGTGCTGTTTGTAGCTCCTTGGACAAACGTCTTTGCCTGCCTCCTGCTTCAGCATCTTCACTGGTGACGTGAGAGAAGTACGTGTCACATGTCCCTTCTGGAAGACATTAAACACTGCAGTGCCATCAGAAGTGCTTGCTGTGGAGCAGCTAGTGCCTTTCCCAAGTTAGCATCATTACTATTTTTACTCAATCATCGAGAGAAAGAAATAATATTATGTCAATGGCCTACCCTACCCAATCCTAATGAAACTAACCAATTAGCATAAAGTTTCTTAGAGTTAATGGCTACAATTGAAATTATGAGTTCATTATCACCATTCATGCTAGTCCATACTCTCTTCTACCTCCCTTCTCTCTGCTCTTCCTTCCCACTGTTTCTGATATACACTGAGAAAGTTGGGTTTATGAATACTGTTTTGCACTAAATGGATGTCTTCTACTTAAGGTTATATTGTAACTGAAGACTATCTTATATTGTTCAATAAAAATGATAAGCATAAAAGAGGAGCACATTCATATTAATAGAGGAACAAAGCCACTCTGTTTTTTTTTAGAAACAGAGAGAGAAAGAGAATTGGTGTGCCAGGCCTTCAGCCACTGCAATCAAACTCCAGATGCTTGTGCCACCTAGTGGGCAAGTGCGACCTTGCACTTGCCTCACCTTGGTGAGTCTGGCTTACGTGGGATCTGGAGAGTCGAACATGGGTCCTTAGGCTTTACAAGCAAGCACCTTAACCACTAAGCCATCTCTCCAGCCCTCCTGATTTTTTTTTTTTTTTGAGGTAAGGTCTCACTGTAGCCCAGGCTGACCTGGAATTCACTTGGGATTCTCAGGGTGGCCTCAAACTCACAGCGATCCTCCTACCTCTGCCTCCCGAGTGCTGGGATTAAAGGTGTGTGCCACCACAACCGACAACCCCGATTTTTTTTTTATAGCTTTGCACATTCTGATGAGTTACACTACCTGCAAGTTGTAGAAGTTGGATCTGTTGCATTTAATTATCTTTTCTAATGGAAAACAAAGGACAAACTACCAAGTCAAAGCATAAAGTACACACACACACACACACACACACACACACACACTAAACTTAGAGACTACCAGAAAGCTAAGGTTTGAACTCAGGCCCTTGTGGTAATACAGAAACATTTCCTTAGCCCATGACAAACAATTTTCTAATAAAAAGGAGTGCAAATGGAGAATTGCACCAAACTAAGAAGATGAGATAAATTCAAAAGGGAGGGGTAGGAGAGTGGGGACTTGGTTTTATGGAGTAGGAGAATGAAAAAAAGTCAGTGCTATAAAGCCAAGAAATGCAAGCTTCACAATGGAAGCTCTGGTTGACCCTGAAACAACTCTGTGGCCACTCAATTTAACATAAGCTCATTGGTCGTTTAGAGAGTGTTGTTCCAGGAGCTTCATGGGGCAGATGCCAGGGACTGCGTTTATGGAGAAGAGGTGGCAACGTGGGTGTGTTAGTTGCTTTTGCCTTTCTATGACAATGTGTCTGACAACACAACTTACAAGATGGAAGGATTTATTTTGGCTCTTGTTTTCAGTTCATCAGGGCAGAGAAGGCATGGGAGCAGGAGAGAGATGAAGGCTATCTGCATCACAACAAATGTGAGAGTAAAAGAGATGATAGATAGATAGATAGATAGATAGATAGATAGATGATAGATAGATAGATAGATAGATAGATAGATAGATAGATAGATGATGGGTAGATATATGATAGATAGAATGTTTCCAGGAACCAGGGGCCTATTTATAACCTTCAAAGTCCTGCCTGTAGTGATCTATTTCCACTAGGTAGGCCCTATCTCATAAAGGTTCACAACTGCCCAAAATAGTATTTCTAGCTGGGCACAAAGCATTTAAATCATGAGCCTATGAGGGACGTTTCAGATTAAAGTCAGAATCCAGAGGGTTGGTGAAGCTTGGCTGGGATGGAAGGAAGAACATGGCACAGATTCTACAGCTTCATGCAAGTTTTACACTTCTGGAAAAGTGAGATAGGAGACAGACAAAGATCTGAGGCACTTGGCCTTCCGGCAAACCAGATTATTTAAGAAAAAAAATTATTTTAAAGGAAAGGGGAAACATTCTGGCTCCTAAAAAAGTATTGTTAAATGAATTCCAAACAATGTGTTAATTGATGAATTCCAAGTGTGATGTTTTCAAGAGCAAGGATGAGTCATTTCCCCCGTGATATGAATTTCTAACTTAACTAAAAAGATAACTTGATAGGTTTTTATTCCAAACTTTCTTTGTTAAAATATCTCAAAAATACATGCCCAACTCACATATAACCAAAAGTCAAGTACTTCCGCAATAAGCAATAATTATTACGATCAAATTTTTGAATAAATTTGAATGAATTAATTTTCATCCTTTTCTGAGTATTTATTTTTCACACATGTGATGTATTAGTATGCTCAATTGATGTCCACTAAAAACTGTAGAAAAATGGTATTTCATAAAATTCCTATAAGTAATCATTATTATTTTTTAATATTTTATTTTTTATTTATTTGAGAGAGATACAGAAATAGGTAGGTAGAGAGAAAAAGAGAGAAAGAGAGAAGGAGAATGGGCATGCCAGGGCCTCTAGCCACCGCAAACAAACTCCAGATGCATGCACCCCCTTGTGCATCTGGCTTACATGGATCGTAGGGAATCGAACCTGGGTCCTTTGGCTTTGCAGGCAAGTGCCTTAACCACTAAGCCATCTCTCCAGCCCTAAGTAATTATTTTTATGGGAACAAATCATTCAGTGGTGGAGCAACTGTATTTCCTCAGGTATATTAGAGTGAATTGTTTCCTCTCAGGTAGTTGAACTTGCGTATTCCTCCTAGGATCGCATGGCCTGAGTCATTGCAGGTAACCCAGAACACAAAGGAAGAAGTTAAAGAAATTTATGGAACTTTAGAATTTTCAAAACAATATGGCATATGTAACCACTAAAAATCCTTCTAGAAATTATTAAGATGCAATTGTGGTCTTTCATCTAAACATCAGACTCCTTAGACAACTCAGTCTTCAGATAGTTCAATGAGCATTTGGTTTCAAACTGAAGGAGCAAAAGAAGTCATAACCAGCCAAAGATGGTTCTAGAGCATGGTGTTGGGCAGTGCTGGTCTCTTTGACAGAGAATTGACTGACTATGCATCCATCCAGGTGAAGGGCAGATAAAGCACAACATGGCTTTATCCCAATGCTTACTCTCTCTAGGTCATGTTAACAAAGTCTAGAAAAAGGAATCCTTGCAGTGTCTGGAGGTGGAGCACCTGGTAACTCCTTAGTCTTTGGAATTCATTCCATTCCCAGAAGATTTTCTGACATTAGATTCCCAAGTGCATGGCATGGGGACCATGTTGCCTTCCAAGGACACTTCCTTGTCACGACTGGGAAAGGGCTGCTACTGGCATGGAGATGTGCAGCTCTGAAACACCTGCAAAGCCCAGGCGTCACCAGCTCCTCCAGGGAATGCTCATCCTTTCCCAACTGTGGCCAGTGCCAGAGTTGAGAAGCCTGCATTATCCAAGGTGCAGAGGGGTTTGGAGAAGAAAATGTTTGCATTCCTAGTACATGTATCAAAGTTTAGCATGAATAGGTAGTGATAATCTTCTTTTTCTTCATTATTAAAACACATTTTTTGACTTAAAACCATGTACAAAAAATAAGCCCATTCTCCAATATCAAGCTCCCACCAAATGAGAGGCTAGAAGAGGGCCTACACATATAAAAGTCTCTCTAAAATAACTATGGCCTTTCCATATTTCTGGTACTAACTTCTCTCTCCATTGGAGAATTTGCTTCTCTTTTCCAGATGGGTGATGAACCTGAAGGGAGGATCAGCCTATCGTACCTCACCAGGGCCCCAGCTGAAACCATAGAGTAACGGGGGAAATGGGCAAGAGTGCAGCTTTCTTGGTGAATCCGACACCAGAACAAGGCTGAAGGAGATAGAGACAGAGAACATTCAACTCCTACTAAGCCAGATATCAGGGGCACAGGGGCTCCCAAGCCCTCATCACTGAAGTAGAACTAAAATGAACCTAACGTAGCTCAGGGAAATTCATGGAAGAGGGGGCGGAAAGAGTGTTAGAGCCGCTGGGCGTGGTGGCGCACGCCTTTAATCCCAGCACTGGGGAGGCAGAGGTAGGAGGATTGCCATGAGTTTGAGGCCACCCTGAGACTACATAGTTAATTCAGGGTCAGCCTGGGCCAGAGTGAGACCCTACCTTGAAAAACCAAAAAAAAAAAAAAAAAAAAAAAAAAGTTAGAGCCACAAGCTGGGTCATTATGCAGAGACTTTGCCTCTCCCCCATAACTGTTGGCTACCCCCATAATGCACGACCCACATTCCCAAATGAGGAGGGTCCCTTCGGAGGGGGGAGGACAGGGAGGAGGCTACCGGAGGCACCAACATGAATGTAAAATTAAAATAAAAATACATTTTTTCTCTTTTAAATATTTTATTTATTTATTTGAGAAATAAGGATTGAGAAAGAAAGAGAGAGAATGGGCACACCAGGGCCTCGGGCCACTGCAAAAGAATTCCAGACACATGTGCCACCCTGTGCATCTGGCTTACGTGGATCCTGGGGAATTGAACCTGGGTCCTTTGGCTTTTCAGGCAAGCACCTTAAGTGCTAAGCCATCTCTCCAGCCCACGTTATTGCTTTCTAAAGGTATAAGATACTGGGGTTGGGCTGGAGCTTTGTTGGAGTGTGCACCCCAGCAAAGATTCCAAAGTGCAAGATGGACAGTTTACAGTGGAGAGACTGCAGAGTGATGCAGTTCATATCATTTCCATGAGCTTTAATTATCTCTCCTTCCTTTTAGTAGGCCCATATTACTGGGAAAAAATTTTCCAGTATCCCTCATTTGCCATATCCTTCTTCTCAGTGAAGAGTCGTGGACCCTCTCAGAGGTAGTGACGTGAGATGGGAGGGTGGGAGGGGGACAGACCTCCATCCTCAATCCTCCATGGCCTCTTACTGCCTCTTATATCCTGATGTGCTTGGATGATTGGCTCCAAGGTGCCAGAGCTCTGTACGTTACTGAGCACAGCATGGTGGGCATCTGTAACTCTCAAACCAGACAGCACCGAGAAGAGTACAGGAATGGGACCCCAGAGACGCAGGCCTCATCAGTACACAGTGAAACAGTGCAGTGTGTCAAGAGAGCACAGTTGTGTGGACGTGCTAAAGTGTACTGAGGCTAATTTGGGAAGCTGATATTTTAATATTGTACTCACTTTCCTTATAGTGTGCAATATGTCTCTTGCTATATTGCCACACTTATACAGTTATGAACTATCCACCTATGCTTACATGTACATGTACATATATGTCTATTTATTTATTTAACCTATATTTAAATATAAAGATATGTAATTAAATGAATGTAGTCATCACTGTCATCCAAGAGCAGGGAATAAATTGACTGATATTCTTCTCCAATTGGAAAACAAAACTGGAAACTTTTGGTTACTTTCAAAATGCCACTTTTCAGCTGGGCGTGGTGGCACATGCCTTTAATCTCAGCCCTTGGGAGGTAGAGATAGGAGGATCTTTGTGAGCTCGAAGTCATCCTGGGACTGCTGAGTGAGTTCCAGGTCAGCCTGGCCTAGAGTGAGACCCTATCTTGGGGAAAAAAAAAATCCACCTTTTGCAATAGGGGCTCAGGAGATTGTTCAGTAGATAAAACCCATGGCCAGCCAGTGTGAGGACCTACGTTTGGATACCTATCACCCACATAAATGTTGGACTGGCATGGTGGCCTACATTTAATCCTAGTGCTTGGAGTGGAAGACAAGGGATCCTGGGGCCAGCTGGCTAGGTCGACTAGCTGAATTGGCAAGATCTGAGTTCAAGTGGGAGATCCTGCTTCAGTAAATAAGGTGAAGGGTGATCAAGGAAAACATCCAATGGTAAGCCAGGCTTGGTGGTACATGCCTTTAATCCCAGCACTGGGGAGACAGAGGTGGGAGGATCGCCATGAGTTCAAGGCCACCCTGAGACTACATAGTCATTTTCAGGTCAGGCTGGGCTACAGTGAGACCTTACTTTAAAAAACCAAACGATGTAAAAAAGAGAGAGAGAGAGAAAAGAAAGAAAAGAAAAAAGAAGAAAAATCCAGTGTTAACCTGTGACAGCCACATGCAGACATATGCATGAATACCTGCACACACATGTGCACTCACAATGTCAGAACATGAATATACAATGTATGTACCCACCCACACATACACACACATTAAAAAAAAACAAGAATTAAATGAGAACTGAAGATCCCGAGTGCCAAGGGGCTTTGAACTGAGGAGACTGCCCACACTAAGGGTGGAGTGGTAGCCAATCTTCATGTAATGAAGTTTCAAATGTATGTCATCAATTCTAAAATGTACTATTATAAGAAGCATTGTAACATTTAAAAACTCTGAAAGCATCCTGTAACTGAAGTGATTAAAAAAGCACTGTGTCATAGTTTAATTGTTTTTCTCTTTTTTTTTTTTTAACTGGCAGTTAAAATAATGGTTATGCTATATAATTAATGACATTTTAGAGCTAGTGAAATAAAAGTAGATGCCTTCTGAAGTCTAGAGTCACTTTGATCAGGCAGGTCACCTCTAATTGCTCCTTTTTCAATGCTTGTATATACGTCAGTTTTTTAAAAAGAAATTTGTTCTTGTTCAGCTTCTATTTTAGCCTAATTACATATTCCATTTGCCAACACATACAAATGATTAATTTTGTGTGTAGCTTTTTGCTCCTAAGACTGTTCCTTTTTCTTTTTCATTACCATGAATTGCTAATGATGACTGAGGTCTAAAAACATTTATTTATTCTAATAAATGAGCTGCTGGGCTGGGAGGAAAAGATGGATGTAGAAACGAGACTCTATTCAGTGTCTTTGGCATTAACTGGCTTTATCAGTTTTACTCGAGTTACTCTGATTACTTTAGTAAATAGATCAACTTTCCTGGCTTAAAAGGTTAATATATTCAAAGACATGGATGGAGTTAAATTATCACATTAGAACCCAGAAGTTATATTTTCTAGGAACAATTCTGTACCTTTTAACTCAATGAAGTCATTAATAATCACATAAGTAAAGCCAGAATTTGCATCTGCAAATAATATGTTTAGTTATTTCTCAGGATGTGATCTACATTAAGTAAAGATAAGGTTACATATCTCAAAAATGGGCATCATATTCTAGGCTTCTTGGATCTTCGGATCTTAGGGAAGAAATAAGGCAGTTTTGTTTTGTGCTTAATAAAGCTTTATTAAGTAGTTCTCATTTACAGACAGTTTTTCTTGCTTTTTATCTCATTCCCTTAGCTTAATTTAGTCTCATTAATTCCAACCAGATCGCCAGATGATCAGAGATGCCTTACAGCTCTAACATCCCAGGATTCTGCTAACTGCTTCCTGCCTGAACTTCCACAGATTTCTTAGCTACTTTTTTTTTGCAATTAATTCCTCTGCCTTCTGCCGTCCCCACCCTAGCCTAGCTGTCAGCCAAGTACCAAGGATCTTCTGTTATTTTTTATTTTTATCCATTTGCATGAACCTTTGTAATCCCTTCCATGGCTCCTTCTGAACTTGTCCTAGCTGGCCTGTATTATGTGGCAATGAGGTGACCAAGCTATACTTGGTTTAGTAGGGTAAGTGCAACTCGCATCACACCCAAGAGGACACATGGCCACAGCACTGCTGACTGGACACTGTCCACATGGCCCTGCTCATCCTGTCTCTCACTTCACCTGAGCAGTTGAGTCCATCACTAAATCAGATTGAGTTTGCCTGAGATCCATTTGTACTGAGCTTTGAAAATCTTGCGTGTGCTTCCCCTACCCCTAGACTTTCATCAGTGTATATTCACAGGCTATGAATCGTTGTCCAAATAATTTTACCGATACAAATGACTATGTTGAGGCACACTGATACATCTATTTTTTATCTCACTATATTAAATACAAAAATCAAGGACCCCAAAGGATCCCAGTTACTGTATATTATCTTCCTAGTAGCTTCATTCTATTAACAATATTATACTCAAATTTTTTATTAGGGTTGGAGACATGGCTTAGTGATTAAGGCTTTTGCCTGAAAAGGCAAAGGAAGCGGATTTGATTCCCCAGTACCCACATAAATCCAGATGAACAAGACATCTGGAGTTCGTTTGCAGTGTCTAGAGGCCCTGACATGTCCATTCTCTCTCTTTCTCTCAATCTGCCTCTCTGTCTTTTTCAAATAAATAAATAAAATATTTACAAAAATTATTGGTTCAATTCATTACTTAGACATTGAAGGCTGGAAGGGTCCCCGGAAATGAACTAGCCTGATTGACTTAAAGTTCTTTAACTCAGTATTTCCCAGAATTATGGATGTACCTTCTTTGTTATGAAGTCTTTTGATATGATTTTCCCTAATGAACCACCTACATTACCATTAGGAGTTATGCTTCTGTCTTTAAGAGAAAAAAGACAAGACTGATATGAAACATAAATCAATTGCTGTAACTGGAAGCCAGGAAAAAGTTTGTAATAAGGTGAACACAGCAGAAGGAGAGAATGAGCCTCTGTGCATGTGTCCCCACTCACTTTTCTTCTTGGGTTGTAACTTTTTGGTCAAATGCCCAGACTTAGAGACTTTTTTTTCTCTCTTGCACATATGGAATGATAATCCCTGGATTTTAAGCATTCGCTTCAGGGATTTATAGCCCCTGGAACTCATTCCAACCAAAGAAAAGAATCAGGGGCTGAAGAGATGGCTTAGTGGTTAAGGCACTTGCCTGCAAAGCCCAAGGACCCAGGTTCAATTCCCCAGGACCCATATTAGCCAGATGTACAAGGTGGCACATGCATCTGGAGTTTGTTTGCAGTGGCTGGAGGCCCTGGTGCGCCCATTCTCTCTCTCTCTCTCTCTCTACCTTCCCATTTCTGTATCTCTCTCTCAAATAAATAAATTAATTAAAATAAAATATTTTGAAAGAAAAAAGAAAAGAATCAGCATCCAGTCTCAGAGGTTACGCAGTTTGTCTTTCCTTTGCTACTACTGCTTGATTACCGCTCCTTACTCCCTTTCCACTAAGTACCCAAACCTGGGCTTTGGCATCAGAAGGCCCAGGTTTGCTGTGCCATGTATTTATTTTGACACCAATGTTTTCACAAGAATCACACAAAAAAATTAAAATCATCATGCAGCGTTGATAAAGAGTAAAATAATTTCTCTGGGGCTGGGGAGACGGTTCAGCGGTGAAGGCACTTGCCTGTAAAGCCCAATGACCTGGGTTCAATTCCCCAGTATACTCGCAAGCCAGATGTATGAAATGACGCATGCATCTGGGGTTCATTTGCAGTGGCTAGACGTCCTAGCATGCCCATTCTTTCTCTCTCTCTCTCTCTTTTTTTCTCCTTGCAAATAAATAAGATATTAAAAAAAAACTGCATGAGTCTCCATTTCATTATTTTTAAGGTCACATTAAATTCAGGGTAATTTATAATGGGTGCAATTAATACCAGATTACCATGAAGTTGAGCCACATGACTGCACAGTTGGCCCAGGAATACCCAAAGAGCTGACCCATCCCATGAAACACACTAGTTTCTAGCAATGGTAAGCATCCACTTTAAAGTGCAAGTGTGAAAGGCTCAGTTTTGGGGATGTCACTAACATGAGATGGTGGAAGTAGGGCCAAATGGAAGGTCTTTGATTTTTAAGGGTGTGCCCTTGAAGTAAGTAGTGCACCCTTTCTCTTTGTCTCTGTCACAATTTTACTCAGCCAGCACTCCTACCAGAATGTGCTCCATTGCCAGAGACCCAAAGCAATATTTAAAGGAAGGCTGCACAGATGGTTTAGCAGTTACGGTGCTTGCCTGTGAAGCCTAAGGACCCATGTTCAATTCCCCAGTTCCAAAGTAAACCAAATGCACAAGGTGGCACATGTATCTGGAGTTCCTTTGCAGTGGCTGGAGCCCCTGGTGTGCCCATTCTCTCTCCCTATCTTTCTCTTTCTCTCTCTCTGTCCTATAAACAAAATATATTTAAAAAAAAAAAAAGAAAGAAAAGATCTGTTTCAGAGCAGAAAGAATCTGAATATTCTTCTGAATGAAATTTATTTATGGGGGAAAAGTAACCAATTAGAATAAAAGAACAGAGAGAACCTCTCATGACACAGATTCAGAAAAAGGCCAAACAGTGTTCACTCTCAAAAACCTTGAGCCAGGAGTGGTGGTGCACGCCTTTAATCCCAGCACTCGGGAGGCAGAGGTAGGAGGATCACCATGAGTTCGAGGCCACCCTGAGACTACATAGTGAATTCCAGGTCAGCCTGAGCTAGAGCGAGATCCTACCTCAAAAAACCAAAGGGAAAAAAAAAAACATGTGAACTTGCTCTGAATACCGGCACACATGCTGAGTATATACCAAAAAATACAAGCCAGTGGCAAGGCATTCTGGGAATGGCCACACAGCATTAAAACAGTTTCCTCAATTGTACTCTGAGGTGACCATTCACAGCATACCGGCCATGTCCTCAGGCCCCTCCAGAGAAAGCAGGACACACATGCTTTATGATTGGCATCCAGAAGGAGACAGCTGGTTGTGCCACCTAAGCAGTGACTTCAAACTGGCCATTCATTCCTCACACTGTGCTATTCCGATTTATTTACTGCAAAGTTAAGTTGTGACTCCTAAGCTCCTCACTGAGTCTGGAGTAGCTTTCCAGTGATCTCTACCTTCTGGAATCAAATTAACCCTTAGAAATCATAAAACACTTCCAACCTCTCCTTGGGGTTTTCCTGTCATGTCAGGCTGTGGTAGTGCCCACTCCTCAGCTTCCTCATCAGCCACATCATCATATCTCCACCATCCGTTATGTGAAGCAGAGCCCCCTTGATGTCTCAACAACACCTGATGGAAATTCTCAGTTCTCTACAGTGAAACCCTCCTTCCTTTCTGCTTCTCCTTCCTTCCCTTCCTCTATCTCCTCCCTCCCTATCCTTTCCTCTTTCTCCCATTCATTCAATTAATATTTATTGACTTTTTTTGCTAAGCACAGTGCCACACACTGGGGATATAGCAATTAACAAAAATCTTTTCCTTTTTGGAGAGGTGTGTCTGTGTGTGTCTGTGTGTGTGTGTGTGTGTGTGTGTGTGTGTGTGTGTAAAAGGGTGAGGTAGGAACTAAGGAAGAAAATAACCATTGAAACAAATTAGACAGTGTCTGAGTGCCATAAGGATAAGCTATAGGCAGGAGGTAATAGCAGTGTACTTTAAATATGATGGTCCAAAGACATTTTGCATGAACTGCCTTTTGAAATGACATGGAAATGACACAAAGGAGTCTGTTCTGGGACCATCTGAGGAAGGAGTTTTCTAGAGGGAACAGGTGGTACCAAGACCCCCAGCATAGAAATAAACTGGATGTGTTGACATACAGAAAGGCTCCTATGACCGTAGGCTGGTGAGAGGAAGAGAAGAGTTGAGGAGAAAGTTGGTGATATGGAGAGCCAAGATGACCCAGGGTCTTCACCAGGTACAAGAGGCCTAAGTCCTAGATGTGCTTCCACGAGCCACCACTCCACTGCTTCTACTCTACTCTACTCTACTCTAATCTAATCATCTCCTCCATCAGAGATATTATTCTCTTGCTTGTCCTTTTATTCTTTGCCTTTATTTAATCAGCTCAAAATGTTCATGGAAACTGGGCGTGACAGTGCATGCCTTTAATCCAAGCACTCAGGAGGTAGGGGGATCACCATGAGTTCGAGATCACCCTGAGATTACATAGTGAATTTCAGGTCAGCCTGGACTAGAGTGAGACACTACCTTGAAGAACAACATAAAGCAAAAACAAAAACAGAACCATAAAATAAAAATATTAGTGGAGAAGGTGCTCAATAAATTATTATTTCTCTTAAAATATAAGTTACCAGGGCTGAGGAGATGGCTCAGCAGTTAAAGTTATTAGCTTGCAAAGCCTGTTGGCCAGGGTTCGATTCCTCAGTACCCACACCAAGCTATGTACACAAAGTGGCCCATGCATCTGGAGTTCATTTGGAGTGGTGAGAGGCCCTCAGGCTCCCATACACACATACTCTGTCTCAAATAAATAAAAAAATATTAAAAAAATAAGTCACCAGCGAGTCACGTTTGATTGCATGGCAGCCAGCAGGTCAACAATGCCCCCTGTCAGATTGAACTCCATAGGAGAACCTGTCTGTCAAGTGCTGCTGATCTCTGCTAAAGAGCCTTTCACTGGAAATGCTTGGCTACCCTTAACCACTTGCAAACTGGCTTCTGCAGAAGAGTGTGCTTTTCACGTCATCAACCTATTCTTGGGCTGGTATTGTGTAAATTAGCCTGGGCATCGCCATTACACTTGGAAAGTCTCTGGGCTTGTGTCTCTCCCACTGGAACCCTACCTTCGTCAGCCCCTCCTCTCTTGCTTTCATACACATGCATGCACACACACTCCAAGACTTTGGAATATAACATACCACATCTAAAGTGTGGCCCTTTCACTCACAAATTTTGTGCTCTTGAGCATGAATCCGTTACTTAGTGTTTCTGACTCACAGTTTTCTTCAGTGACAAATGGAGGTGCTGGTATGCAGACTTGCATGCTGGAATGCAGTCTGCATGAAGTTTCCAAAGTCTGAAGCACGGTGGGCAGGGAGTGACAGCTGTCTTTGTGCATCTGCTTATACTTGGCCCATAGCCTCTAGCTTTAGTGCTCTTCCCCCCTTCCTCTGCTTTCAGGCCCAAGGAGCATGCACCACACTTCCCACCTCACTTCTTTCCCTAGTGACTGCAAACTCTGGCTGCCAATGTCTAGTAAGTATGAGGGGAAGCTGACCTTAAAATTCAAGAGCAAAAGACAAATTAATTATTAAACACTGTGTGTCTTAATGCTAGGCTTCAGTTCGTTTTGTAGGGGCATCTTGGCTGTGCGTGGCATCACTCTTAGAGAACCAGACTAGAACTCAGTAGATGGGTCACAGATTCTGCTGCCAGTTCAGAGTCTGTGCTGGGAACTGAGTTACCTGAAATAGCAACAAAACATCGTCTGAAGAGTCCAAAGTCCCAGGCCCTAGGAAAATATGATTAATCCAAATTTGGATCCATACATAAAACTTCTATGAGTGAATAGCAACACATTCTTACTTAAGAAATAGGCTACCCAAATGTTGGAAAGGAAAATGCATATTTAGAAATGGCAGGCATTATTAAGTCTTCCTACCCCATATGCCCACGATATTCTTTTTCCTTCTTTTCCAAATCCTTTCAACTTCATCAAGAAAAATCAATCAGCTTTGTAGTCTTGGCAAAGTTCATATGAACAACAGTTTAATGCATTGGATTTCAAAAGAACACAGATGTAAGAGTGTTGGAATTCTTCTACTCTAAAATATTAACCACTTACATAATAAAAGTCCATGGAGGTTAAATAATCATCATTTGAGTCTTTAATACATTCTGAGAACAGCAATGTATGTTTCTTCAGAAGACCATTTTCCTAAAAGAACGGTAAATGTAGAGATGCATATTTGGTCAGAGTATTGAGAATAAATACTCTGTCCTAAGTGGAACATCTCTACCACCCCTTCCAAGGCTTAGGGAACATGGGGAAGAGGGGGTAGAAAGAATATAAGAGCTGGAGGATGGGAGTGCTGTGGAATGCTGTCTTCTGGACACAGCGTGGCTGTTCTGCTCATGAATTCACAGCAGCTGTGCTTTCCTGCACAAGACTGAACCCTCAACACTCCATCATGGACTGGGGAGTGGCTCACAGGCCTCTCTCCTCCCATAGGAGCTATTGCGGTTCATGATGCCTGGGGGGTGGGGAGGAGCCATGCTCTTCCCTGGAGGTCCATGCTGCATAAGTATTTAATTTTCCACCTATGCTCATGAAAGAAACCTTAACAAAACTCAGAAAAAGACATGAAGGTAGGGAGGGAATAACAGGCGAAGAAAAGGAGGTTTAAGTGCAAGTGCCTACGAGGGAGTAAGGGAGAAAACATGATCAAAACACACTACATATGGCTGGAAAGATGGCTTAGTGGTTATGGCACTTGCCTGCGAAGCCTAAGGACCAGGTTCAACACTCCAGGCCTCTCGTAAGCCAGACGCACAAAGTGACGCACGCGCACAAGGTTGCGCATGCACACAAGGTGGCACACATGTCTGGAGTTCCTGGCAGGCCAATTCTCTCTCTCACCCTCTCATAAAAAGGCCAGTTTAGGGCTGGAGAGATGGCTTAGCAGTTAAGGCACCTGCCTCTTAAGCCTAAGAACGCTGGTTCCAATCTCCAGCGGTTCCAATCTCCAGGTCCCACGTTTAGCCAGATGCAAAGTGACGCAAGGGCGCAATGCCACACTTGACCACAAGGGTGCAAGAGAACCCCTACTGTTCTTCTCAGGTCTCCACAGATTTGTGCATGGGACATGCCATGTATACACACATATGTAAACACTATACATACATACCCCATATCACACATACTATACACTCATGCATACCAATTTTTTTTTAAGTTTTATTTATTTCAGAGAGTCAGAGAGAGAGAGAGAGAGGAGACAAAGACAGAGACAGAGAGAATGGGCGTGCCAGGACCTCCAGCCACTGAAAACGAACTCCAGACGTGTGCACCCCCTTGTGCATCTGGCTTACGTGGGACCTGGGGAATTTGCAGGTAAGAGCCTTAACTGCCAAGTCATCCCTCCAGCCCCCAAAAGGTTTTTTTCAAGGTAGGGTCTCACTCTAGCCTAGGCTGACCTGGAATTCACTCTGTAGTCTCAGGTAGATTTTCCTACCTCTGCTTCCTGAGTGCTGGGATTAAAGATGTGTGCCACCACGCCTGTCTCAATTTTTTTCATCAATTTTGTAAAGCTTATTATTAAAAGGTGTAAAAGCTTCTGGGAGGCAGGTTGATGAATGATACCAAATGTGCCTGTGTTAATTTTTTTTAAGTAGACTAACAGTATAAGAACAAATTTAAAAATCATGATACCATTGTTTATATAGATCAACTGAGTTCTCCAGAATTGTGCAAACTGTACAGGCATAAAGAAATCTTTACCAGTTCTGACATCATCCTCTTTCCCTCCCGTTTGCATTCTTTAGTACTGTGCTGCATGTTACATAAGTCAAACACCAGATTTCATTTATCATAGTTCTAATCTTCCGATGAGCAGCTGTTACCGCCTAATGTGTCCCACCTCATTTGTGAATGGCAATGCTCTTCCCTAGAAGTGTTAAACCACAGGCACCTTGTGCTCAAAATGCTTTCTCCTTTTAAGGTGAATTTAGAGTTTCCTGGAAAGGTTAAAAAATGAATTTCAAGATAATGGTTACCACTCACACCCTTAGCTGACACTGCTGGTTTTCCTGAAAGGGCAATTTGACTGGCGGCTCAGAGCTAAGAGTTCTAGATGGCCATGTGATCCCATCATCTATTTCAAATCGATTACTACCTAGGGTTTCTCCCTCCTCTGTTGGTAAAATCATTTTTGAAACTACCTCGTGGTTTTCATTTTAGGTCTTTGCTTCTTGTTATGGTTTGAGTTTGAAACGTCCCCTGTAGGTTCATTTATTGAGTAGTTGGTCTGCCAGCCCATCAAATTAGTTGGAGAGATGTTGGACGCTTTGAGAGACTGGACCAAGCTGGAGGAAATATGCCACTGGGGTTGTATTCTTGAAGATTATCCTTGGTCCCTGGTCCCTTTCTCACTCTGTTTCCTGTGAACCATGAGGTTAAGAGTCCTCTTTCACTCACTCCTGGCACCAGAATTCCCTGCCTAAGTGCATGGGGCTAAATGACCATGGCTGAGCCCTCTGAGATTATAGGTCAAAATAAACCTCTTGCCCCTTACATTGTTTGTGCCAGGTATTTGTCACACAGACCTGAAAGCAGTGAGTTCCTAAGTGTGGTCAATGGAACAGTGCCACCAGCATCCCCAGGGAGCGTGTCTAAAAAGTCAAACTTCAGGCTCTATCCCAGACTTAAAATAAATAAATAAAACAAAACAGAATTATAGCTGGGGAGATGGCTTCGTGGTTAAGAGGACTTGCTGTGTATGTATGAGAACCTGAGACTGTGCAGTTTGATTCTGTAGGACCCACAGTAACAGCTTGGCATGGTCACCCCAGTTCTGTGGGGAGCAGAGTTCAGAGATTTGCTGAAGCTTCCTGACAGAAAGAACAATAAAAAGAAGCTCTGAGTTGAATGAGAGACTATCTCAAGGAAACAGGTACATGAGTGGAAAGAGGACCCCTGAAGTTCTCCTCTGACCTCCCCATGCATGCACAAAGGGCATGCTCATGTATCCACACATGTAGACACTACACACAGTACACCCATCACATCACATCACATCACATCACATCACATCACATCACATCACATCACATCACAGCACATCACAGCACATCACATCACAGCACATCATCACACACTACACCCTGATACATGCACACATGCCAAAAAATCCCAAACAAACCAGAATCTTCTTTTAAGTGGCATTCTCCAATTAGCGTTGTGCACAGGACAGTTCGAGAGGTAAGAATCCGTGTAGCTCAGTCCCTTGGGGTGATTTCTCTGTCATCTGGTACCCGCCTCCTCTCATCTCCACTCCTCTCTAATCCTAGTTCTCTTCCACCCTCCAACACCCCTACCGTGCAGCTAAGCTAATACAGCATGCTCATCCTCCGGCCACCTGTGGTGACTGAACACTTGAAATTGGCCTGAGTGAACTGAGATGTGACATATATGGAAACACGCACGGAGCCTCTAAGGCTTAACCATGGATAAAGAGCACAAGGTAGTTCCTAATTTGGGAGACGGGGGTATGGCTTGGTCAGTTAATGCACTTGCTGTGCAAACGGGAGGACTTGGCTTTGAATCCCAGCACCCACATAAATGCTGTGTGGACGACATGGTGGCCCACCTGTCACCCCAGCACTCAGGAGGTGATGAAAAGTGGATTCCTGTGGCAAGCTGGCTCACGAGACTGGCTGCATCAGTGAGCTCCGGGCTCAAGGGGGAGAACCTGTCTCAATGAGTAAAGGTACAGACTGGTAGAGGGGGACACACAAATGGCAATCACTGATCTCCATGCATGTCACATACATGCACATGCACCCACACATGCACTCACACACATACAAATGTTTACATACATGCATGCACACCACACACACACAGTCACATGAAAAAAGTATTTCCTACAAAGTTACATTAATGACATATTGAATGGATGCTACCTATGCATATGCATACAGCTATGTAAAATATAACCATCCAAATGAATTTCATCTGTTTCTTTTTACATTGTTTTAAAGTGTGACGTGCAGTCAGCGGAAAGCTGCACGTATTTCTACTGGATAGGAATACCCTCCGCCTGACACGTTCAGGGTGTTGATCAGCTTGGGATATTCCCTCAGTTGGGAACCACTCTCCTTACCTTGCCTTCCTGGCAAATTTCCTTCCAATTCAAATCCTGTCTCTGCTTCCAGAAGAAATCAGGGGAGCCCTCAGCACTAGGGCAGTGACGACACTTTGTGGTCTGTCTAGTGGCATCATAGTTGTGTTTGTAGCTTGGGCGGTCTCACTAGATCGACTTACATGTGAGTTAAAGAAGAGCACAGGAGATGATTGTCCCATATGTAAGAGTGTGACATGTGTGAGGTCCACTAGGCACTTTTACAAAATGTCACGTTCCTCTTGGCCCCCATGAGACAGTCAAGTGGCTCTCTGAGCTCAAAGACATGGACTTAGTTTTCTAAGGCCACAGAACTGCTCAGTGACTACGTCAGTTTGTAAACCTAAGATTCATTGACTTCCAACTGTGCCTTTTCCATAGTGTTCTCCCTTTTCTTCTTTTTATTGCATTTCTTTTCTTTGTTCCCCTCCCTCGTCTTTCTCTTTCTCATTCCCTCTTTTTTGAGACAGGGTCTGTGGTAGTGTGAATGTATTTTCTACCCCCTTAGACTCAGGTGTTTTATTACAGCTTGCAACTTGGATCTCCAGCTGCCTGGTTGGAAGAGGTGTCACTGGGGGGCGAATCCTGGGGTCCAGCCCTAAGGTGTGTTGGGGGGGGGTCTGATTTCTAGCCCAAAGGTGTGCAGAGAGGTTTGAAGTCTGCCTGGGGTCCTGCCTGCTGCCGGTTCGTGTTTGTAGCTTTTGCTGTTCACTGGCTGCTGTCGGTTTTTCTCTCTGCTTGGATGTGCGGAAGCAGCTTCTTTCACCACTGACGGAAATTTCCCCATGGGTGTGTAAGCTTGAAACAAATTTCTTACTTCCCTAAACTGTGCCTGATTTGGATGTTCATCCCAGCAATGTGAAACTGACTGCAACAGCATCTAATGTAGCCCTGTCTGGCTTCAAATGTCTCTTCAGCTGAGGTACAGTCTGGCCTTGAACACCTGACCCACCTGGTCTCACATCTCCAGTGTTTGACTACAAGAGCGTGCATAGTACCCAGCATTTACTTCCTGTCATAACTTGAGGAATTAAAATGGTTCCTGGCACTAGTAAATACTTTTTGGCATTGAATTTATTTCTAATTCATCTGCATTTGTACATTGTGTTCTCTTCAAATTGCTAACTGCCATGGGATTGTTTGTGAGGAAGCTTAGGGAAGCATTGCAAACCTGATGACTTTTAATAAAGAAAAATAGATCCATGAGTTTATCGCAGGAAGGCTGACTCAGTTGGCATTTTCCCTATGCCTTTGGCTGAAGCAACAAGGTGTGAGTGATCATAACTTGTAAATTCTTATGTGGATTTGGCCATGAAATGAACTTTAAAGAGCCAATTTCCCTCTGGGACTTTGGTTTCTTCATTGATATAATGATTTTGGAATACCAAGTGTCTTTCAACCCAAAGGTTCACAATTTTGCATTTGCTTTCAAATCTTGAAACCTACAGAATGGCACCGTTTCCTAAAATACTTTTTCATTCACTTGACACACACTAAAGGGGTGAAGAAAAGGACAGACATTTTTGTAACATCTCATTCAATGAAGTTCTCGTACCCAAATAACTCCCTCAAAAAAAAAAAAAAAACCACGAAGAAAAAAATCTGAATAAAAGAAAAATGATATAAAAAGCTTGGTAGTTACAAGATGCATGCCCCAATAAAACTCAAGAATCAGACCGAGTGGGAATAGTTGCCAACTCTTGTTCAAGGAAACACTTGACATATGTTCTCTTGGTTCTGAAACACTTCTGAAATCCGGACTGAATCTTCTGTCAGAGCAAGTGAGAACTGCTCGAGTGGCAAATGAAGCTATCAGTGGAAATGCCACTCAGTCATTGCCCTCGTGTGGACTTATTTAGTTAATTATTTTTACGTGGGGTGAACATTGATAATAACCTTCAAGAGGAGGGAATACAGCTTCGAGGCAAAATTAAAATGACAAATCACACACAGTCCTTGACTGAGAGCAAGCAAATTCTAGATTCTAACCAAAGCTTTTGACAAAGAGAGAGCATGCCAGAAATAGCAAGCACGTAGGTGTAGCCAAGTGAGAAACACTTCAGAATGTCTTTGATGATGGCTCCTCAAAAAAAAAAAAAAAAAAAAAAAAAAAAAGATTTTATTTAAAGTACCAGTAGAGCAGGAATATCAACCTTCAGGAATCTGCCGTTCTATTTAATATCCCTAAATCTTGACTTATTTCCACATTAATGGAATGCAAAATGCCCCAGTGTTCAAAAGAATCTTAGGTTAAGTTACCTTTTCAGCATTCTGATTTAATATTGTTTTTAAGACCAAACAGTGCTAAATCTTGACTTATTTCCACATTAATGGAATGCAAAATGCCCCAGTGTCCAAAAGAATCTTAGGTTAAGTTACCTTTTCAGCATTCTGAACAAAAGTTAGAAAATTAGCACCCAAAGATTGTTTTTAAGACACAAACAGTGCTGAAACCCGGTAGCCTCAAAACAACCATGGCTAGCCATTAATATATAATCAACAGTGAAAATAGTGGATGCTGAATATTCAAGCTTGGCAAACTTGCTCCATAATTGGGGCCCTCTCTATGGGAGGGAATCTGTAAAAGCATTGGTGAGCTTTTATGTCTGACTAAAGGCAATAAACTGGGATGACACAAAAGGCAACATTGCTGAGAAGAAGGGATGGAGGAGTGCCTTTTTCTGTAAGGAAGAGCCAAAGGAAGGATATGACCTGTCAGATCTTGCAACAATCTTTATCTTTTAACAAATTAGGAGAGAGACTAATGGAGAAAGGGATATGATGGAGTTCTAAAGTGGAACTACAAGTAAAAGTCAAAAAATCTAAAAAAAAAAAAAAAAAAAGAACTATCTTTTAACCAGTACAATTTCAATGATATATGAAAGTATGTACAAGTGTAAACACACACACACACACACACATGCATGCTTACACACACACACACACCTACCTATGTCTACTTTCATGTACATACATAAACCCAAGCATATACATTAACATCTACTTGAGGTCTTTGTTCAAATGTTACACTATCAGGCAGCTTCCCTGGCCACTTTTTTAAAAAAGATTTTGTACTTATTTATTTATTTGATAGAGAAAGAGAAAGAGAGAAAGAGAGACAGAAAGAGAAAATGGGCATGCCACTGCAAATGAACTCCAGTTGCATACGCCCCCTTGTGCATCTGGCTAATGTGGGTCCTGGGGAATTGAACCTGGGTCCTTTGGCTTTGCAGGCAAATGGCTTAACTGCTAAGCCATCCCTCCAGCCCTTCCCTGGTCACTTTTACTACACTTTTGCCTTCTTGCTCTGTTTGATTTTTCTTCTCAACACTTAAAACCACCCACATAGGAAACACGTTATGTACTGATTGTGTGCTTTCCCACAAGGATATAGCTCCAAAACAAGGAGGGACTTTTCTGCCATGTGCACTGCCACACCTAGAACAGAATCTGGGCACAGGTGTGGTCATCAAACATTCGCTGAAAGAAGGAACACGTGGTCACCGCTCATTGAGCGCGTGCACTGTGCCAGTCAGTCTGCAGCCAGGAACTGGTGGGCTCATGCAAACGTCTCAGAAAGATGGTGACCTTGGCATATCTTTTGCTTACCAACAAATATCATCAGAAAGAAACTCGACCAAACAGAAAGCCTCTCTTTATCCCTTTCTAAGGTTACTGGGTTTGCTTACACCTCCCTTTGAAGGTCCTTCTACCTGAGGACCCTTTACTCAGACTTCACCACAAAGCTCTGCTGGGTTATTTTGTTGCTGGAGTGGAATTAGTGACAAGCTCCTGGGGGTCTTATTTGTGTCTGGATGTTTGCATTGCTCCAGTGTCTTCAATAAATCCCTCCATTCCAGGGTGTGAGCAAGAACACAGACCTCACATGCCACAAGGGAGGGTCCCCAAAGAAGCATCTCTCTGGTGAGAGGGCTGCGGATCTTCTCACACGACAGCTCCACTTGCCTTCTTTCTCCCTCGGCGGAGAGGGGCAGTCATTCACTGTCCTATGGTCTCTAGCACTTTGCATAACATCTGAGAGGCTTTCTCATCACATCACACACAATTGCTCTTCTGGCTGCTTGTCACATGACCCCTGAGATCCCTCTCCGGTGTGCTTTTGCCATCTAACCATCAGACTTCAGCTGTCACCAAGCCCTACATATTGCATGCACAAAGGCAGCGAGGAAATATGTCTTTAAGTAAGTAATTAATAAATGAATCCTACTACAACAAATTCTTACACTTTCAACCAATATATTAATCCAAAGAGGATTAAGTTTATTAAATATTAAACATTAATATAGATTAATGTCATGTAGATTGTGACCACTTTCGTCTTAGTTATCTGCCAGGATCAACAGTGTAAAAGAATTTGTAATCTGTTGCTTCCCCTGGTCAGTGGATCCGGAGCAATGGCAATCAGGCATGATGACTTGTGTTTTGAAACCAGGGTGTTGACATCAAACAAGTTATACAGCAGCAATGCCACAGGCTGCTGACAGCCTTGCCTCTTCATTCAGCACTGCAGACATGCTCCTGACTCGTGTGAACCACCGAAAGCATGCCATTTGTCATGCGTAAGTCACCAACAACAGTAAACACTGGAGGCCACAGCTCACAAGGAAGACACAGAGTTGAACCCTTTAAATAAATATGTGACTCAAGAAATGATCCAAGCTGAACATAAACGCTTGTCTCTTTCCCCTCTCCATCCCTCAGCGGAGATTCGAGCTGGCTATAGAATTCACATGAAGATAATGACGGTGTGGACTGAATAATTCTTCTCTTTGATAGCTACACAGTTCCTCATTTCCTGTCACGAGGGTGCTATCCAGAGACCTTATTTTCTATTTCTCTGCTACTTTTCCTGTATAATGAATAATTCTTAATTCTATTGATTAATGGCCACTTCCCAGCCTCATCTAGTGTTCTCTAAAGGAGGAGAACCACAGCTCCTCTTACGTTTTGTACATTTTTATTAGTACTTTTCTCATAATTACCACAGGTGCCACCACAATCAAATCTCATCAATGGGAAAAATAATCGTCATAGAGATTTAGGTACAGCAATTTGTTTTGTAGTCAATATTTTTTTAAAAAAAAAAAAACTTAATCATGCCTAAATGAACACTATCCTATAAACACCTTAAATCTGTATGCACACATTGCATGGCTTAGGCACACAAGCTGACACTAGTGCGTCCCTGTGGAGGCTGCCTTCTTACGGCTTGGTCTTACTGTGGAAGGTCAGGCATGGTACTTGCCATCTCAAGATACTGGACTTATTCAAGTGACCCACTGAGGAAAACAGCCACAATCATGCCCTGTCTAGGTGCTAATGGTGTGGGCCATATTTTAAATGGTCAGAGCTTGTAAATAGGACCCAGAAGGGGAATACCTGACTGCCAACTCTTACACATTGCCCCAAAATGATGATATTTTGACATGAAAACTCAGTTTGGGGCTAGAGAGATGGCTCAGCAGTTAAAGCGCTTGCCTTCACAGCCTAACGGCGGGAGTTAGATTCCCCAGTTCCCATATAAAGCCTGATGCACAAAGTGGTGCATTCATCTGGAGTCAGTTTGCAGCAGCTAGGGTCCCTGGTGTGCCCATTCTTTTTGTCTGTCTCTCTTCTATCTCTCTGTGTGTTGGCAAATAAATAAGTAAAAACATCTTTTTATAAAGTTCAGTTTGTGCAGGGTCAGTATGACTTCCTTAGGATAAATGCATTCTTTCATTTAGGATCTTAACAGGAAAATCTTGAAATAAACAGCCACTTGGCCGTGGAGGAAGAATGTGGCTTACACTTTGTCACTAGAAAGAAGCAGAATTGGCAAGAAGGAGGCACCATTCACAGACTGTCCTATGGCAGAAGTAGCAATGGGATTGAAGATCCAGTGAGCCCACATAGGGACATGTCAACAGCTGTACATTTTCAGGCAGTCATTTCAGTAACTGCCTCTCTAGGGCTATGCGTGTCATTAAAATAAGGCTAAAAGAAACCTTATGGATTCTACGGCCAAAATGAGCCTCTGTTTCTTCCATAGAGAAGTCACAGAAGGGAAATGTTCTTGTACAGGAAAACCCTCCAACTTTGGTAGGCTCAATTAGAAAACAGCTTGCACAGCATTTGAGGAGAGCAAACAGCAATCATCATCTTAATAGATTGTGCAGTGGTGTGAAAATAGCATTATCACTTGGGACTCACATAGAGGGGTGTGTTAGTCCATTTCTGCTGCTATGACAAATGCCAGAATCTGGGTAGCTTATGAAGAAAAGATGCTTATTTATCTCACAGTTTTAGAGGTGGCCTGTCCAAGTTCAAGCATTCTTTTCCCTTGCCTCGGTCCTCATCATACCCAGCATTTGTCGTGGATTCTGAGGATCTCGACTCTTCTGGTCCTCGTGCTTGCATACACTTTACCAACTGAACCATCTTCTCAGGCCCCTTATATCTCTTCAACATTCTATTACCTTAACACTGCCACACTGGAAATCAGGGTTCCAGAATGTTCACCTCTGGGGAGGACATTTAAACCATGTCCAAATCATAGCAATTTGGGAGAAACATCTAGGAGCTATCAATAATCATAGAATGGGGGCTGAAGAAATGGCTTAGTGTCTAAGATGCTTGCCTGTAAAGCCAAAGGACCCAAGCTCGATTCCCCAGGACCCACATAAACCAGATGCACAAGGTGGCACATGCGTCTGGAATTGGTTTACAGTGGCTGAAGACCATGGTTCACTCAATTTTCATTTCTATTCTCTCTCTCTCTCTCTTTTTCTGCCTCTTTCTCTCTCAAATTTATGAATAAATTATATATAAAATAATAATCATAGAATGCATTATGAGTAGCATGTGTAGAAGTCATCTGGATTCCTCACCTTAAGGTCATCATAAGGATAGGGGACATGGGATCCCAGGGAGAAGAGAAGGACAAGACTCAGCAGTGTCTCTAGGCCTGTGATGGAACACATTGGGACTCAGCGGTGTTTGAACTCCTTCACATCATTCTTCAAGGTCCCTGGCCCAGAGCGGACAGTGACACGGCATTGGCAGGCTCTGTGTCCCTGCTCACAAAGAACAGCCTCATTTCTTCATGAATGAATCCCAGTATTGACTGGGAGTGTGCGCGTGCCAAGCTGTGCAAAGGGCCCTTCATCAATTCTTCCTGTGGCTGATGGAAAAGGAGGCAGAGCAGAAACCTATGTTTCCTGTCTTCGTCTGCCTTCATTTCTCCTCAAGGCTATCTAGCACAGTCACCTTTTCCACTCACAAACCTTTTCACCTAGGAAATTTGCATGTGACTTCTGGTACATAGGGTTACAAAACAGGTGGATAAACTGAACATTTACTGATAATAAGTTGTAAAGAAATTTATTTCAAAACAATT
This sequence comes from Orientallactaga sibirica, assembly GCA_036365145.1. Classification (NCBI taxonomy): domain Eukaryota; kingdom Metazoa; phylum Chordata; class Mammalia; order Rodentia; family Dipodidae; genus Orientallactaga; species Orientallactaga sibirica. The sequence goes on along the minus strand of JAEOAD010000463.1, from coordinate 7,036,687 downwards.
AATTGTTGTATATAATATTTTACTATTAGCCGGGTATGATGGGTCATGTTTTTAATCCCATTACTTAAGAGGCTGAGATAGAAGGATTGCCTTGAGTATGAAGATTCTGGAACTATAGAGAGTGTACCGGGTCAGCCTGGGCTAGAGTGAGACCCTACCTTGGTCTACCTTGAAAAAAAAATTACTACTTTTTTGTATGCTTATGAGGTGTGCACGGATGTGTGTGTGCATGTTTGGGTATGTTTGGGAGCAAGTGTGTGTGCATGTATGTGTGTAAACTGAAGGTTGACACCAAGTGTCTTCCTCAGTTGCTCTCTATTTTATTTTTTGAGACAAGTTCTCTCATTGATCCTAGAGTTTACCAATTTGGCTAGACTGGCTAGCTAATAAGCCCTAAGGATCCTCCTGTCTCTGGCTTCCCCAGAACCTCAATCACAGGTGCATGCTGCCGTACCTGGTTTCTAAGTAGGGGTCAAGAATTCGACATCATAACCTAATGTGTGTGCAGCACTTTACCCTCTAGGACACCCCCCCTTGCAAAGACAAAAGCAAATTTACATGTTAGTGAGATGGATGTGCTGATTTATTTTTATGTAAACATTTAAACCTTGGGTGAATATTTGATTCTTCAGGACATAGAGCCTCTTCAGTGTTTCTCAGAGATGATCAGTGTTTAGGGGTGTAATTGTCAATACTGAATATGCCAATTTGCATAATTATGTAATAGCAAGTGCAGAAGTGTATTTTGGCCATTTTTGAAGGGATTGGGAATTCTGTTCATCCAGAGAAGCGTCTCTTTTCAGATAGTGGTGACCACTGGGGACACAAAACTCTTCAGAGGACTGAGAAGAAGTGACAATGGTGTGTGTTCAGCACTAAGTGAGACACCTCTATCACATCCTCCAAGGCTCAGGGACCATTGCAGAAGAGGGAGCAGAAAGAATGTGAGAGCCAAAGGAGGGGAGGAGTGCTTTACAATACTGTCTTTCAGACAAAAAGTGGTTGTGGCACTCATGACTTCCCAGTGGCTGACACTACCTACACAAGACCTGCATAATAGGAAGGGAAACTGATGAAATCAATATTTAAGAGACAAGTTGGAAAAATAAGGGATTCAGTGGAGGGGGGGATTCAGGAAAGGGAAAAGTGGTGAGAGGGGATTATTATTATGGTTTATTGTGTGTATTACTGAGGCTGGCAATAAAAAGTTTTTAAAGAAGAAATATGAAGTGTGCATATAAAAATACAAATTATGGGCTGGAGAGATGGCTTAGCGGTTAAGGCACCTGCCTGCTAAGCCTAAGAACTTGGTTCCAATCTCCAGGTCCCACGTTTAGCCAGATGCAAAGTGACACAAGGGCTTGATGCCACACTTGCCCACAAGGGGGCGCATGCATCTGGATTTCATTCACAGCAGCTGAGAGACGGCTGGCGTGCCCATTCTCTATCCGTCTCCCTCTCCCTCTCTCTCTGTCTGTCTCTTTGTCTCTCTCCAAATATATATATATACAAATTACCCAATGATTTTAAAAATGAAACTCAAGTCAGCACTGTAAACAGAAGCTTTAAATCCAAACATCCTAACATCATAAATCCAGAGATATACTAATTTAGCATGCTGAAGAATGATGGTAGGAAAATATTAATTTTGGGTTTTTTAAAATAATTAATTTGTATTAGAGTAGAAAACTTGAAAACACTGCAATTCATAACATATGACGGTCTGGAACCTGAACTAAGGGGTTTCCGGCAGTGTTGGCTGGCTTTTGTGGCCAAAGTGCACATGTTGTGTTCAACAACAAGCAAGGACACAGTGACCCTGTACACGGCAACATGGGTGAGTGCTGCGTCAACGTCTCAGGTTAATGATGAGTTTGGTTTTGAATATTTTTTTTCATAATTATGCTTTCAGAAATCTTTTATTCTTACTACATTTTTTCCTGACCTCACTTCAGTCACATGCCCCATGATGGGATTGTGATCAATAGCCTAATAAGCTGGGCCATAGGGAATGACAGGGAGACAGCATCGTGTCGTCAGCTTTTACTCCTTTGTCTCAGAAACTATCCATTTAAGCTTGGTGCACATTTTCCGAGTTGGCAGACCACTTTCTGAAATTGTGCTAAGGGGTCACTTTTAGAATGGCCATCAGGTGGATGGAATGAATACATTCACATGCCAGGCAAGTAGCTCATAAGAACACACTCTTCTTGTTCATTGGTGGCACAGAGGAAGCCATTATGCACACAGCCAGGGAGAGGTCTGAGGGATGCACACTGGCTTGGACTTGCGGGGCAGCAGGCAGTTCCCAGAGCTCTATTGCTTCTGCAGGCATCTGGTGAAAGATTTACTGCAGGATAAATGGCCCCAATCCACTAAGTGAAATTGCTTCTGCCTAATTCTGCTGGGAATGAAGCTTGCGGGGGAGAGGATTGACTATTTAAGCTCACAATCACATAGCAGCAATTACCTGTTTATCTATACGAGGCTCTGGTGCTAATGTAGGAAGTGACCTCTGCAGAATGCTTTACTATGCATGGTCATGCACATACAAAATAGAATGGTGTGCACGCTCTCTCACTTTTATGAGCACACACATGTGCACACACACTCTCTGTTTCAGCTCATAGATTATCTTTGAATCACAAACTTGTCAAAAGTTTAAAATATTTAAACATTAATGGTCTCACCAAAATACAGTCAGGTTTCTCAGACTCCTGAGCCTCCTAAACAGTATGATTTCAACCTATGGGTGACAGTGTCCTGCCAAAGATTTTTAGTAAATGTCTCTCCTTTCCTCTCCTCTCTGGACTCCAGCAGGATATGGACACAAGTGGCCATACTCAAGAACTTGAGCATTTAGAAATAACCAGTGATCGTCAAATTAACCATGTTACATAATTCTCCATATGTCCCTATGTGAGATGCTCTCTCTATATAAAGAACCTTATTTAAATTGAGTTATAATGAGATTACACACCACACACACACACACGTACTGCTGCTGAGAAATAAGGCCCTAGCAGGTAGTAAAAATATTTCTTTTGAGTCACTATGATATAAGAAAATAAACTTTTCAAGAACGAGAAGGAATCAGAGGACAAGCAATTAGTTTGACCATTAGTAAATCATATCAAATGAAAGAAATGGGGGGAAGAGGAGGCAACAGAATGAGTGGGAAGGAGTCTTTGTCTACACAAGAAGTCACCATCAATAATTTTCCAAGGAAAAACGCAAGGGACATCTTCCAATGTAGTTGCTTTAATTAAACGAAGTAACTATGGCATTACAAAGGCTTTAAGTAATGAGTCCCTTTGGGAATCAGGATTTCTTGCTTGAAAAGGGGGAAATGAAAGAGAGAACATTTGTTTCATCATCTTGCTAATATACTCGGTCAGCCACATAGCTGTACGTGTGGTCATAGCATCAGAGCGCTGCTCGGAGGGGAAGATGGGGCGGAAGTTCTATTTGGTCCTTGGCTTGGGACATGTCTGCGTGGTAAAGGACCCTTTTTTCATTTTCACAAAGCCACGATGTGACCTGGAAGTGGCCCTGAAATATACTCCATAGCACAGTCAATCTGTGCACTTTAATGCACGGTCCTAAGATGGTGACTTTCAACATTTTATCATGTGATAGAGAGCCGATCCTTTCACACAGTCAGGGATTGGAACAACTTTTCAAATCTGGGTAGCTAGCATCCTTGGTTATGAAGACTGGGGGATCAAAAGTGCTTTGGGTATTTTTTAAGATTCTGTATATTCTCTATTAATTTTATACATTTTGACTATTAAAAACTAAGGTTATTTGTGTGTAATGGAAAAGGTACTACAGATAAGAACTGAATGATCTACTTAAAAAGCAAGGGGTGATTTTGCACCAAGTAAATCCAAAGAATAAATGAGTGTTTTGCTCTGTTCCTCAGAAAACTCTCATCCACATTTGAAATCTATGGACATGGTGGGATGAGAAACCCTTGTTGCCATAGCACTCAAGACCATAGTCACGTGTTGAGTGGTAATTTAATTTTATCCAAACAGCATGTTTTGCCACATTAAATTTGTTTTCTTAACTTGATTTTAATTAACTTTGTAGCTTGTATTTGATTGTGAATTTGTCCTATTTTATGGCTGTCCAAGGGCTCTAAGAGTTAGGAACTTATAACCTGGTTTGTATGTAAACATTTTTTTTTAATCTTTATTTATTTAAGAGAGAGAGAGAGAGCAGACAGAGTGAGAGAATAGGCTTGTCAGAGCCTCTAGCCACTGCAAACAAATTTCAGACACATGTGCCACCATGTGCATCTGGCTTACATGGGTCCTGGGGAATCAAACCTGGGTCCTTTGGCTTTGCAAGCCAGAGCCTTAACCACTAAGCCATCTCTCCAGCCCACAAACATGTTTACTATGCTTTTTATGGTACATATTTGTATAAAACTAATTGAAGCCAATTCTAAGGGCTTAATAATGTATATTCATGTCTTTTCTTTGCACCCAGGGCCACAAATTATAAGCAAACACTTTCATCAAGCTATATCCCAACTCCTATTTTGGTCTTGGAAAGGATCAAAATATGATCCATGCTAAGGATTATGACTACCATAGCACCCACATCGCACCCATGCCCTGTGAGCTGCTGGGATGTGTCAGTTATTGTGAGCAGTCATGAACCCAGTCACCAGCCACCATCTTAATAAATTTCAATCCAGACCTTAGTACCATTCTTCAGGCACATAGAAACTATTGTGAACAAAGTGCAAATATGTTTGAGTGTTACCAAAGCATTCACCATTTCTAAAGACACACATTTTGTGTGCATACCAGGCACATTTTTATGGGGGCTCTTGAAAATTTCCAACCTTGAAAATGAGTTTTTACTTAATACACAATGGGAGTTACCACTCTGGAAGCCAGGACGCCATTATGATATTGACCTTCAGGAGAGTATGGGACAAATTTTCTGATTTTTTGGGTATTAAAGGTGGTTTTTTGGAATCTTCTATAACATATAAACTAGTCTTCTTCCTTATTTGTTTTAAAGACTCTAAGAATCTTCAATATTCTTTTCTATCCCACTTATTTTTTTAAAAAATTGTATTTATTTATTTAAAATATTTATTTATTTATTTGAGTGAGAGAAACAGGCAGAGAGAGAGAGATAGATAGATAGAGAGAGCGACGGAGAGAGAATGAATGGGCGTGCCAGGGCCTCTAGCCACTGCAAACCAACTCCAGATGCATGTGCCCCCCTTGTGATGTGGGTCCTGGAGAATTGAACCGGGATCCTTTGGCTTTGCAGGCAAACGCCTTAACCACTAAGCCATTTCTCCAGCTCATATTTATTTATTTATTTATTTATTTATTTATTTATTTATTTATTTATGAGAGAGAAAAAGGCAGATAAAGAGAGAGAGAAAGAATGGACCACTGCAAATGAAATCTAGATGCATGCATCATCTTGTCCATGTGGCTTTACGAGGGTACTGGGGAATTGGATCTGGGTCCTTTGGCTTTGCAGGCAAGTGCCTTAACCATTGAGCCATCTCCCTAGCCTCCTTTGTAATGTCTTATTTCCTTAATCTATGAATGAGCAGGAAGGTGCAAATAAGCATCCACTAAGCTACACAAGTGATACTTGAGGTTTCTTTCTTGTGCTCTTAAGGTATGGAATATAAATATGAAGGATTGATGAGAAGAGAGACAGAATTTAAAATAATACATCCATTTAGTTTAAATAACTGTAAAAATCATCAGTATATTATTTAAATAATATTACAATAACTGTATAAAATAGAATTTGTGGAACTGCATAACTGATTCTCTTAGACACGAGGTATTTCTGACTTCCCCTGGGGCCTGTGCCCACCTTTGGCCAATGGCAATGGCCTCTGGCAAGTGGAAACCTCTACAGGCTGCTGAATATACATGGCCAGGAACCGCTGTGTCAGCAGACGGCTATCAACTAGCACCTCGTTCACTCCTATTCCAACTTTTCAGAGTCAGCTTTTTCAGAAAAAGTAGAAAGCCTGTTCTTATTTTTGACAACCTTAAATTTTTAAATGGTAATGAGGAGTATGTTAAGACAACTCTCACTTTTTTTTCTTTATTCTATAAGTAAACAAGGAAAATGCAAATAAAGCAATGTTGGCAATACTTTCTAGGTTGATGTGAATATGAATAACTTTTTAAATCCCATTCATAACTAAGAGATAAAAATAACCTCATGTTTCATTAAAATACTGTATCCACATTTCAAAAGGAAAAAAATCTTCAGAAATACTTTTTAAATTTTCAAATATCACTTGAGTGTTCAGACTAAATTGACACTTGAAATGATTACATCTCTCAGAACAGAGAATGTGACTGTCCTGATTATAGTTGTCTTTCTCACCCCAAGCCTAAGGCCCACCATAGAGCAAGCCCCTCATAGATAACTGTTCAATAATTATTTCTAATTAAGTAGTTTAAGTTGTTTTAATGTACACAAGTAGTATATGGCCTCTTGCCCATGGAATCTATGAGAAGGACTGGTAATATTTGTGACCTGATCTGTAGCTAGGCAGACCTGGTGGTACAGTGTATTCCAGTCAAAACTATTGGTGGAAGAGAAGTTGGGCACTGGGGATCCTCACATGCCAGGCTTATTAAAAATTTACTGGAGTTAAAGCAAAAGAAAGCCACCTGCTCCTAGATTCCCATACGCATGAGTTGCAATTTCACTTCAATGTGTATCTTGCACACTGACCATCACAATTGGTTTTTAAAAAATAATAATATATAGATGTTTCACATCCTCCAGGGCTCAGGGTCCATTGCAGAAGAGGGGACAGATAGAATGGAAGAGCCAAAGGAAGGGTACTACTCCTTACAATGCAACTGTCCAGACAGAAATTGGCCTTGATATCCATGATCTTGCAGAGCCTAGCAAGACCTTCCCAAGACCCTCATAACAGGAGAAAAAGATGATGACATCAAAATAAAAGAGAGACTAATGGAGAGAGGGAGGGATATGACAGAGAATGGAATTCTGAAAGGGAATGGGGGAGGGGGGAAATAGCATGATTTATTGTCTGTAAGTTTTAGAAGCTGTTAATAAAAAAAAAGAAAAAAAATACAATATTAACTTTTATTTTAAAGTGTCACTTGGTGACCAAAGTTAAGTGAAATATACCAGGATTAGCCTGACCACCATAGCGTATATGTGGAACTGAGTACAGAGCTGTGAGTCACACTGCGCCCCGAGACGCACCAGTTGTGTCCTCCTCCTGCATTTACTACGTGACTATTAACGACATGGCAGCAGATGGCTAGCTCCAACTTTCTCCAAACAAAGGTTTAAAAATTAGTTCAGATAATTAACTTTCTTTTCACAGGAGGTATTATTTCATTAGGGTTAGTTTGGTGGGTTTATTTATTGTGGGCTATGCATTTTAGAACCTCTTCATTTGCAATGTTGACTACAATGTGATGTCCTGTGTTAATGATTAATGCATCAAGAAGATTATGAAGACTAGTTCTTTTTAGAACATAGTCTTACTCATTGTTTTTTTGTTGGTTTTTGTTTTTGTTTATTTATTTATTTATTTATTTATTTATTTATTTTTGGTGCACTGGTGAGGTCAGGCCAGGACCCTGCCCAGCATCTTGGACAAGCAATGAAAACTCATGGATCAATCACCACTGCACATGTTCTTAAAGTGACTCAGAAACTGCTGAACAGTCACGTACTGCCTAAAAACAGAAACAGATATTGGGAAATGCGGTATCAGTGCATTGACATAAAACTGCCTGGCCTAGCCACTGATGCTGTTTGGTACAACCAATAGAAATGATAGTTTCTAGGGCTTGAGAAGCAAAACAGTGCAAGATAATGATGCAGGTATGAAAAGCTGTGAACAGGAGACAGAGGACGTCTGCGCCTGCGTGAGATAGCGGCTGGACAGGAAATTTCTTTCTAAATCGAAGCTGTCCCTAAAATAATGACATCAAAGTACAGTAATTACATACACCAGTGACAGTCATTGGTTAACATCAAGTGTAGGTACTATCCAGAAATGTACGTGCATGACTGGCAGTGTGGGAGGTGTGTTCACACCATCATCATCATCGTGAGCACATGAGCATATGTCACAGCATGATGCCATGATGGCCACCAAGGCGCTGGGTCACTGGAACTTTTCAGCTCTATTACAGTCTTATGGTGCTCCCATGATATTTGCGGTCTTTGGTGGACCAAAATGTCATTATATGGTTCATGACTGTAATTAGAGATGGCCTTGTCTGTTGATAATGAAATGGGATTGACACCAAGCCATGCACTTTTTGCTAATAGTCTCTAGTGAAAATCCATCTGAGAAAAACACTGGTGTCTCTGGGTGTGGTGTTGCATTCAACATCCTGCAGATACTTATGGGTTCAGTATATTGGCTTGCGTATATTCAAATGATTGGTTTGAGCATATTTCCTACAGGTACAGGCGAAAGCAATAGATACATCTAGGTCTCAAAGAGTTTAACATGAAGTTGAAAAAGATAAAATCCAAGAGCCCCTTTCCAATGGTAGGGGGATAAGCAGACTTCACCATGAATGTTATGCACTCAGGAACATTATGTACAGAAATAAACATATGACTATATACAATGAAGAATGTTTCCAACACAAAATGCACCTGTCTCAGCTGAATGAGACGCTCTCGCTGTATTTTAAACTTGCTGAACTCTCACAGTTCTGTGGAACAAACGCCTTTCATTGACCCACTATAACTTCTTTTAGCCCCTCACTTCCAGCCCTACCCTTTACTGTGTTAAGCTGAACATGGTTCTTAGAAGCAATTTCTTCTTTTATCCCAATTTATTATAATTTATTAACTCTAGAAATGATATTTTGTATCAAAACTTGATATTTGTACATATAATAAGAACTTTTTAAATGTTTATTATTATTAACAACATATTTCGTATGGATACATAATATGTTGGAACCCTCTTTTCCCCCATCCCTGACCCCAATCCATTGTGGTCGCTCCTCAGTCGTGTTGCAGGTATTTCCCATGGGGTTGTGATTTATGCATTGTGGGAGCAGCAGTCAGTTATTTTGGGGGGAAGGGAATGCCTCTGGGCGTGATATCTCAACCTGTGGCTCTTACAATCTTTCCGCCCCTCCTCTGCAAAATTCTCTGAGCCGTGGTGGGTGAGTTTAAGTCTACTTCAGTGATGAGCTCTTAGGAGCCTCTGGATCTCTGCTGTGGTAGGTGTTGAGCATCCTCAGTGTCTGTCTCCTTCACTCTGGTGCTGATTATCAGGTGCAGCATGGAAGCAGCACTCTTGCTCATCTCCCCAATTCCTCTGTGGTTTCAGCTGTGGCTTGGCTGAAGTGCGAGCCATAGTTTATCTCCTCCGGCTTTGCTACCCTTAGAAGCAATTTCTCTGAATGTGTTTAGAATACATTTTCTGGCCAGGACATTTAATTATGTTATCAATTAACCAATCAATTTAAAGTACATGATGTGAATGTTCTACCCTGGAAACTGGAGAGGGAGATGGACTCATGAAACAAGAAGGGACTTTCTATTTCTGACTCTCAGGATGAGGGAATCTTGGGTATTTTTGTTAAAGCTTGATATTTTTAAGCATTATATGAGAAGGAGATATTCTGGCAAAGTGAAATGTCCATGTGGTTTTGAAGATTTTTTTTTAAATGCCAAGTTGATGCCTGAAGCAAATATTCTCAGCTAAGATATTGTGAGATCTGTGAAATGCGAGGTTTTATATTAGAACTGAGACAGGACTTGAGCGGACAGCCTTATGCTTCCATCATTCAAGGTTCTTTAGGCTACTTTGAGATGTGGCATTTTTGTAAAATCTGATTTAAAACAAAGGAACAGGATAAGTACTACTGTACTTTCTTTTATGCTGTGTTTTTTTTTGTTGTTGTTGTTTCGTTTTTTTTTTTGTTTTTCGAGGTGCCACCAGGCCTGGCTTAATATTGCTCTTTCCAGCTAGCCCTTTATAAAGGCTGTGGTAATTTGAATGTGAAATGTCACCTCATGTGTTTGTGATTAAGCCTCCTATTCAGGCCCCAGCTGATGGCAGTTTGGAAGGTGGAGCCTTGCTGGGGGTGGACTTTGAGGTCTGTTAGCCTAGTCCCAAGCCTGGACTCAAGCTGCTTCTAAAAACCAGATGATATGACGAAAGTGAGCCACTTGCTCAGTTGCCCTTCCATGCTTTCCCAGCCATGATGAAACTTCTCAAGACCGTGAGCTAAAATAAACCCTTTGTGCACATAAGTTTCTGGCCCAATGTTTTGTCCCAACAACAAAATGCAACTGCTACAAAGGGGATAGATTGCTTTAAAAAATAGTTTTCAAAGAATTAGGTTTCACTGCTGTGTTTTTTCACACACGTTTTCATTTTTATGTCCCTCCCCTCCCTCTCCCTTGTGCCCTCCTCACAGCATAGCCTATTTTCCACTTTTAGTGTCTAATATACACTAATAAATCAGGTGAGGCTACACAGTACAACTTTTGGCAACTGCAAGTTAGCTAAAGAAATTATAATAATTTGTCATACCACTTTTTTTTTGAGAGACATAGAGAGAGAGAGAGAGAGAGAGAGAGAGAGAGAGAGAGAGAGAGAGAGAATGGGCGGTGTTCCAGTGGCTGTGAAGGAACTCCAGATATGTGCTCCCCCTTGTGGGCAAGTGCGGCATTGCGCCCTTGTGTCACTTTTTGCGACTGGCTGAACGTGGGACCTGGAGATTAGAACGGGCATTCCTAGGCTTCACAGGAAGGTGCCTTAACTGCTAAGCCATGTCTCCAGCCCTATCATACCACTTTTAAAAGACTAAGGTGATAGAGATAACAAAAATCCATTGTGCCACGAATCAAATTGGAAATTTCCATTTCTACTAAGAAACCTTGGCATGAAACACAGTTTAGTTGAAGTAACAATAACTAGCCTTTTCCCTGGAGATCAAACGTCATTTTGTTTTGTTTTGTGGTTCTAGGGATAGAGCCTGGTCCCTTGAGTAGGGTACCAGTGAGCCACACTCCCAGCCTGAACATCTGATAGTGTGCTCTCAGTTTTACTTCAGACACACGCAAACCAAAATCACTTCCCACAAATGAATGTCTCCAGACTTCTAAAGAAAGACCTCTGTTGTATGTTCAATCAGTGCCCCAGCATTCTTTTAGCTCTTTTCTTTACTTAGAAAGGCATGTTTTCTTACTTAAAGGTTTCATTACTCTTATACATCCCTGTTGATTTTTTTAAATGTTTTTTTTATTATTTTATTTATTTTTGGAGAGAGACACAGAGAGAGAGAGAGACAGAGAGGGAGAGGAAGACAGATAGAGATGGGCACGCCAGCAGTCTCTCAGCTGCTGTGAACGTGCGCCCCCTTGTGGTCAAGTGCGGCATTGCGCCCTTGTGTCACTTTGCATCTGGCTAAATGTGGGACCTGGAGATTGGAACCGGGTTCTTAGGCTTAGTAGGCAGGCGCCTTAACTGCTAAGCCATCTCTCCAGCCCCCTGTTGAATTTTTAAACAATGTCTGGATTTGTGAGAAGTTGAAATTGAAAATAGGGTTCACTTGCTATGATCTGTAATCATTTTGAACATGTTTCTGCTGTCACATAACATGTTCTGGTGTAAACAGAAAGTTTGAACAGTAAATAGACTTATTTGGCTTGTCATGTTTTGCTCAGCAAAAAGTAACAGCAACTTTTCAATTTAAGAGTAATGGTCAAAGTAGAATTCCAGAGACTACAAGAAATGCAACACTAAATCAGACTGGCAAAAGGCCTCCATGGCTCAGGGAACATTGCAGAAGAGGAGGCGGAAAGATTGTAAGAGGACTGGAAAGATGGCTTAGCAGTTAAGGCATTTGCCTGCAAAGCCAAAGGATCCCACTTTGACTCTCCAGGACTCACATAAACCAGATGCACAAGGGGCGCATGCATCTGGAGTTCGTTTGCAGTGGCTAGAGGCCCTGGCGCACCCCCTCCCCACAAGAAAAAGATCTTAAGAGCCACAGAGTGAGTGGGAATACCCTGAGGCATGGTCCCCTCCACCCTGCTATCTCGCAGGGGCTGAGTGAGGCCTTCGTGACCCCCCACAGTAAGTTCCATAGCCTCATAGAGGAGGGCCCCAGGGAATGGGAATAGGGGTGAGGGAACAAAAGAATATAACCTGTTAAACATAAATAAATTAAAATTTTTAATACATCCTTAGGGAAGTAGATACATCTAATATTTACTATGAAGAATAGGCAGGGCTGGGAGATGGCTCAGCAGTTAGAGGCATTTGCCTGCAAAGCCTGCTGGCCTGGGTTCAACTCACCAGTACCCTCATAAAGCCAGATGCACAAAGTAGTGCATGCGTCTGGAGTTTGCTTGCAGTCTCAAGAGGCCCTGGCATGCCCATACCCACTCTCTCTCTCTCTCCTCAAAAATAAATTTAAAAAATTACTTTTTAAAAAGGAGTAATGGTAGCCAGGCATGGTGGTGCACGCCTTTAATCCCAGCACTTGGGAGGCAGAGGTAGGAGGATCACCATGAGTTCGAGGCCACCCTGAGACTACATAGTTAATTCCAGGTCAGCCTGGGCCAGAGTGAGACCCTACTTGAAAAACCAAAAAAAAAAAAAAAAAAAAAAAAAAAAAAAGAAAGAAAAAAAAGAGTAATGGTATGGTGATTTTTTTCTTTTTCCTTTTGAGGTAGGGTCTCACTCTAGCCCAGGCTGACCTGGAATTCACTATGTAGTCTCAGGGTGGCCTCGAACTCATGGCGATCCTCCTATCTCCTGAGTGCTGGGATTAAAGGCATGCACCACCACACCTGGGTTTTTGGTTTTTTGAGGTAAGTTCTCACTCCAGCTCAGGCTGACCTGGAATTCACTGTGTAGTCTCCTACCTCAGCCTCCCTAGTGCTGGGATTAAAGATATGCGCTACCACACCAACTTGGTATGATGATATTTTTGATCAATAAATTATTTCCTGAGAGAGTTAATCTCATGCTGAAGCCTAATTAGTCTATTTGTTTGGTATTTGAGAATGATGAAAAACACCCCCAAATACCACTTACCCTATAAAACATCAAAAATGCAGAAGGGGAACATATGGTGCAAGCACCATGTCAGAGGAAATGTTAACAGATGAATGTGAGAGAAAGGCCATTGTGCAGAGAACTTGGCACCACATAGCTTGTCACACTGTAAAATAAGTGTGGATAAAAGAAGCTTCAAGGAGAGAGGATAATTGCAATCAACTCCAAATACTTTTAATATTTTACTTATTTATTTGCAAGGGGAGAGAGAGAGTGAGAAAGAAAGAGATGAGCATGCCAAAGCTTCTAGGCACTGCAAACAAACTCCAGATGCATGGGCCACTTTGTGCATCTGGTTTTACACGGGCACTAGGGACTTGGGTTGTTAGACTTTGCAGGCAAGCACCTTAACTCCTAATATTTTATGGATTCACTATGACTTTCTAATGTCACCCAATCTGCTCTCTCCTCTGTGGAATGTGTTCAGGTACATATTTGTTAGTTCAGTACCATTTGGAATTGGTGCACATATAATTAAGGTCACTTGAATGACTTTGTGATAAAAATCCACACATGAACTAGCAAGGCCTGAGTTGGCATCTGGATTGGGCCAGCACTTGAGGGAAAAGGGCCTCTTCATTGGGGTGTTTGTAAGCCGAGCAAGGAAACCAGATTAGCCACACCCATGTAATCTGAAGCACGGAGCCAAACCTCTTCTGGCATTGTCCAGTCTAGCTGCATTATAAGCTCCTGCCTTTCATTCATAGCCTATGTCCTTGAATGAGAAATCAACTCTTACTATTTCCATTTTCTCAACATTCTACCTGCTGCAACTGTGAGCCAACTGAGTTTCTGCCACTTGACTGAAAGGACTCTGGGGAGAGAACGAGCTGTTTTCTGTCTGTCAAATAAAGGGAAGACAGTTGTATCCTGCTTGGTCCATCTGCTGCATCTGAACGTGCTGGCCCTTACACTTCTCTAGCAAACCCCTTCTCTGTCCCTTGCTCTCCTCGTTCCTGTCTGCTCATTATTTCTCCTCAGCTGTGATTTCTCTTCTCCACACTCTTTTCAAGGTATGCTCCTCGGCCAGGGCAGTGGCTCAGAGGTGGCACGCTGGCTTAGCATGCTCAAGGTTCTGGGTTCCATCCCCAAGAAAAGAAAGCAAAATAATAAAACAGAAAGGGTAGTTGTTTAGGAGTCTCCTGTAAATTTCTTCCATCTTTCCCTATAGATTTCTTAGAGACAGGATGGTGGTTTTAAAGGTGCAGTAAGGCAATTGAATAGACCTGACCCCATTAGAGGGAAGCCAACTTGAGAACTGCAGGGGCTCTGCTCGGCATCGGGGGAGGAACAACACACACGATAGACCATCTCATCCCCTGATGATCCACGGAACAAGAGTCTGATCAGGAGGCCTTGGCTGCCTGTAACCCTGGCAAATACAAACATGTGTCCTGTGCTCCTGTCTCATGTGTGCATCACTTGCTGGGCTCTTCACTGGGCTCTCAACCGAGGCCACTTATCTCACTCACCTGTCCAGTGTGTAACTGACATCCCTGGCTTCCTAAAATCGAACTTTCCACCTACCTAGTTAGCAAAGGTAGATGCTTTGAGATCGTCCACTCTTCTCCCACACTCTTGGGGGTCAGTTATTGAAGTCCTGGCTATTTCACCTTCCAAAACACCTGATTCTAGATCAGTCTTTCACCATTGCTGTTGTTTCCCTCCCTTGGTTCTTTATTCCATCTTGCATCCAACTACCTTCGGTATCTAGTCAAGGCCCGGCTTTCTCACCGTGACTATCAGCAGCTTTTGAACCCAGCCTTGTCCTCTTCCCTGTGCAGCATCAGTTACCTGCTTCTTGCTGCTCCAATGTCACATGTGGGTCCTGTCAGGTCTGACCTTACGCCCTCACTCCTCTGCCTTCCTGTGAGGACTCGCCTCACTGTGACACACTCATTGAAGGCCAGGCCTTGCCTAATGGCTCCATGTTGTCTGAGGGTCTCTGTGTTTGGAGCCTGTGAGAGCTTTGATGTCCCCCCCTCCCTGTACTGCTGCCCTTTTTTGCATGTGTGTCTCTCTACAGATAGCACAGTATCTCTATGGGTGCTGTCATGCCTTGCACATCTTTTGGGAATAGTTTTTTGATGTGTGTATGTGGGTATGATGTGCTTGCACATGTGTGTACATGTCTGTGTGAAGATGCAGGTTCTTGTGTGTGTGTGTGTGTGTGTGTGTGTGTGTGTGTATAGAGAACAAAGGTTGATGTAGAGTGTGTTCCTCAGTCATTCTCCACCTTATTTTTTGAGACAGCTTCTTTTGCTGAACCTAGAACTCACAGATGTCACTACACGAGGTGGAGAGAGAGCCACAGGGATCCTTCTGTCTCGCTGGGATTACAGGCACACACTTTTTCTTTTGGAGTCAGTGCAGGGTACCTGAACTCAGGTCTTCACGTTGGCATACATGACTTTCATCCACCGAGCATTCTCCCAGCACCCATCTAGGAATAATTTATTTTTATTATTTTTTTACTTTATTTATTTTGGAGAGAGAGACAGAGAGAGAGGGAGAGGGAAACAGATAGAGATGGGCGTGTCAGCAGTCTCTCAGCTGCTGTGAACGAAATCCAGGTGCATGTGCCCCCTTGTGGGCAAGTGCGGCATTGCGCCCTTGCCTCACTTTGCATCTGGCTAAACGTGGGACCTGGAGATTGGAAGCGGGTTCTTAGGCTTAGCAGGCAGGTGCCTTAACTGCTAAGCCATCTCTCCAGCCCAGAATAATTTTTAAGACATGCACACAGACCCTTATGATCTAGAGAACTGTAAATACCACATGCATTTTGTGCAGTCTTCTTTCTCTAATTGAAGTATCTATCAGTCTATAGAACCCTTTTCCGGGGTCCCTTCACAAATGGTTTCATTTCTACTCATTCTTTGAGACTCAAGGAAGTTCAAGTGCCCTGCTCTCCAAAGGGTCCTCTGCTGTCCCAGGCACAGCTGTTCTCTTGATTTTCTGTGTCCCATGAGGCTTTTCCCAAGTCTTGGCTCCATCACTCTCTGGTTACAATCCCTCTGCCCAGTTTGAGTCAGGATCCTAAGGGGAAGGGGTATGTCCATGTGTAACACACATGCTAGACACAGGAGAAGCCAAACACATGTATGCAGTAGATATGTTTGTACCTAGAACTATGGCCCCATTATCACCACTCTGGGGTAATTTCAGTTTTAGGCTCACCACAATGGAAGGACACAGCAAAGATGCTTTCCAAATGAAAGAACAAGATCACCTGGAGTTTCCCCTGACTCATCCTCTGCCTCCCACATCTAGTGACATTTCAGATTGCACACTCATCCCAAGCAGTTAGAAGAACAGGTGACTAAAAACTGGCATATTACATCTTTGACCTGCCTACTGAGTCCAAATACTGTATCCTTGAAGTTGGGTTGCCTTAGAGATGTCTGAATCTACCTAGGCACAGCCAGAAATATGGCACAGGAAAAGTTACTTTAGCCAAGGCTCACCCTAGGGGGCTAAAGAGGTTTCGCTCTGAGGCTCTAAGCAGATCTGTGCAGAGGAGGGACCAAAATGAAAACATCAACTCACAGAGGGATCCCACAGCTGAGCCAGCTGGCTCTGCTCACCCGAGTCTGTCAGCGCCTCTCGTTTCAGCAGGTGTACAGTCTCTGAGGCTTATTCGTACCTTGAGCTCACTGGGCTGCTTGTCCCTTCTCATCAAACCACTGAGCATTTACAGAGCGCTCACTATGTACTTACAACCATCCAGAGAACTGTCTGCAAACTGCTTTGTACAATCCGCATAACTGTGGCCCAATTATCCAAGGCAAGGTAAGACCCAGAGGGCTTCATCCACTAACTCCAGGCATTTTGCTCAGGGAAACCTGCAGATTGGATGCAAGCCTCCTGGAACCCATTCATTCTCATAAAGAAGAAAGTGGAATAAAAAATACTCACCACCCTCACTGGTCCTGCCAGGATCTTAAGATTAAAACCAAGACTTTGTGACGATGGACTCGTAGCAGGATCTGCTGTCCCTTGGGGACGGGGGAGGGGGGGCTTGAGAGTGCTCATTGTTATTTGCAGGATCTGTTCCCAAGAAATGGGTTTGATGGTCCTCTAATTAATTGTCCTAAAGAAAGACTCATTGTTGTATTGAGTCACAAAACTGGTCAAAATCCAGAAATTCTAGCTCCTAAGTGACAAGTGGATTGATTGTCTCAGACACCAAATCTTACTCTCTACATCAAAGAATAATGTGCAGCCCATTGTGCAATAATATTTAGCCTAAATATTGCTAAAATGTTCTTGATTCATTGATTCAACTACATTAGGCTTAAGTAATTCAAACAGGGTCTATCAATGCCAGTAAAATAAGTCATTTTACCTTTCAGGAATTCTCCATCTTTAAACCATTTTCTTAATCTATAATGCCGCATTCTGAGTCCATTTGTATGTTTTCTCCACATGCCAGAATGCCTGGAAATGACCAGGAAAGGCTTAACACACACACCAGAAAAGTAAACAGCGTCAGCCATTGCCCAAACTGACCTTTGCACATGACAGCAAGATTTCAATCTGATTTCTCTGTCTGTCTATGCACATGTCATTTTTTATGATTATCATGGAATCTGCCTGGAAAGACAGAAAAGGAATGAAAACGGGTTGTTCAGATTTACAGCAAGTCAGGATTCTCTGGCACCTTCATTTGCTCTGCAGCTGCGTTTACTACGAGTGAGCAGCTATTCGCGGAATAAGCAAATAAACTATTTCTCTACATTGCTTAAAGCTCATGCAAACTGCAGGAACGGAAATAGAATTTATAGAAGCTCTTTTATGATGACATGATGACTTTTCAAAAATTCTAACATAGTTAAACAATTGTGCTGAGGAAAAAGAGGCTGGGATAATTCTAAACAGCTACTGACTTCTTGCTTCACGAGGCACCTTTCCAGCTGGCAAAGCTGGTGTGGGGACACTGCAGATGACTCACCATGCACTTGACTGAAACTGTATTCCAACCAAGATTAACATATTCCAATGGTAATGGAAATGTTGCATCATACATTGATTGCTGTCTACCTTGATCTTAATATTGGACAGATTGCAAGAAGCAATCAATGTCTATATTCATAAGTGTCCAAAATATAATGTAAGGTGATAAAATGTTTTCTATAACAAATGCTTCAAAAATACCTATGATATTCATATATACATATATATTCCAAAGAAGGAAATGTATTTTCTTTTTTTTTTTATATTTTATTTTGTTTATTTATTTATTTGAGAGAGAGGGAGATACAGAAATAGGCAGGGAGAGAGAGATAGATAGAGAGAGAGAGAGAGAGAGAGAGAATGGGTGCGCCAGGGCCTCCAGCCACTGCAAACGAACTCCAGATGCATGCACCCCCTTGTGCATCTGGCTGACGTGGGTCCTGGAGAATCGAGCCTCAAACCGGGGTCCTTAGGCTCCACAGGCAAGCGTTTAACCGCTAAGCCATCTCTCCAGCCCCAGGAAATGTATTTTCAAGAGATGCTTACAATCCCTTACTCTAGCCATATTTATTTTCCATTTAGAAATAATAGAAATGCATCAATGAAGTTATCTATTGAGATGCTCCACCATCATCCAAAGTAAATATTTGAATATTAGTCAAATTAAACTGGTCAACCAAAATCAAGCTAATTCCCTTTAACATTAGTGCTAAGAAAATCAAATGATTAAATGAAAACATATCGAGTGTCAGTGTCAACTCTGTGGATGAGAGTGTTGTCTTGTTAAATGTGTAATGGCCAGCTTTCTCGCCTATACAAGTGTGTGCTGACTTCCTATCATTTACATAGTGCCTTCATAATTGACTTTTTTTCTTTCCTAGGAACCACAGAGCTCTGTGAATCATGATTTCCTCACTCGCAACATGTGTTAATTGAAATACATAATCTCTAAACCTTCTTTCAGCTCAGCTCTTTAAATATTTAAGTGACTTTCCTACTCCTGATTTTAAGAAAAATCCTGTTTGGTTTTATGTTTATCCTCTAAGGGCTTGGAGATAAAAGACCACCTCTGATGTAGAGTATGCTAGCCTAATTTTATTATGCCTTCTTTTGTGAAATTTAAGTATGATTTACAAAAGTATATCTAATAGGAGCATCCCACATATTCTTACAATGATGCAACTCATGAAAAGAACTCTCTGGGTTAAGGAGAATAAATGCACTATGGTTATTTCACAGCACTTACTTCATTTCTACCTGTGAATTTTCAAAATGGACAATGTGCCTCCCTTTATATTTGAAGAACAATCAATACCTGGCATTGTTTACAAGAATTGCATACTGGACAGGCCTGGAGACGTAGGCCTGTAACTCAGGTACTTGGGAATCTGACATAGAAGGATCAAAAGTTCAAAGTCTACTCAGGCAACAGCATGAATTCAAGTCCAGTATAAGTAACTTAGTGAGACCCTGTTAAAATAAAAAAGTCAAAAGAAGGCTAGAAATGTAGCTTAGTGGTAGAGCACTTACCGAGCATGCATAAGGCCTTGGGTTTAGTCGGTAATAATGAAAAATAAAAAGGAAAGAATTGTGCTCGCTTTGGCGCACATATACTAAAATTGGAATGATACAGAGAAGATTAGCATGGCCTCTGTGCAAGGATGACATGCAAATTTGTGAAGCATTCCATTTTTTTTTTTTCGTTGGGAAAAAAAAAATCAAAACAAAAGAATTTCACTTTAAATCTTTATTCCCTTCTAGCAAATCACTTGGTAGGAGACTATGAGCCAAATATTGATGAAAAAGATTAATGATATTGCAACTGCCATTTACAAAAATTTAAGCAGAAACTCTGTAGAGAATACCAGTGGACCCTTCCTCAAGAAAGGTGATGAAGGTGCAGAGAGGCCTATCTGGCTAGTAGACAGCTCAAAGGGGATAGGATTGTTTCCTTGTTGTATAGCTTCTATATACAGATATTGTCTGGCGAATGTTAAGATGGATATATGATGATGTCTATAGATGTTACTATGAAACATAATAGAAAATTGAATGTTTATGTGAAGGATGGAGATATGATGACTAGTTGTGGCTCTCACTCATTTCTTCACTTGACAAATACTTTGAGCATCTATTATTAGACATGAGGAGTCAGGGATGAATAAGACAGATTTGGTCCCTTTAAACAAAGGAGAGACTGATAGAGGGGGGAGGGGATATGATAGAGAGTGGAGTTTCAAAGGGGAAAGTTGGGGGGAGGAAGGGAATTACCATGGGATGTTGTCTACAATTATGGAAGTGGTCAATAAAAAATAATTTTTTAAAAGGGGGTGCTGGAGAGATGGCTTAGTGGTTAAGGCGCCTGCCTGCAAAACCCAAGAATGCCCCTTCGATTCTCCAGGTCCCATGTTTAGCAGGTGCAAGTGATGCAAGTGTGCAATGTGGCACATGTGCTCACGGGGCACACACATCTGGAATTCATTCACAGTGTCTGGGAGGCCACTGGCATGCCCATTCTCTCTCTCTGTCTCTTTCAAATAAAAAAAAAAAAATAAAAAAAAGGAAAAGCTTCTTTTTCTAGACGTTGTGTCTTCTGATGGATTTCATCGTTGATGAGATGGTCAAATGGTATGGAAGTAGATACTATACCACTGCTGAATATTTCTTAATATTTAATGAAATGTTACAATAAAGACAACAAGTCATCTTTTCTTTTCCTATGATTTGGTCCAGATTTTTAATAACAGGTTCTTGGTAAACGGATTAACATATGTCACTATGATACAACAGCAAGGTTTCATGCTAAGGTAAGCCAAGCCTGCTTCCTGCTTGAATTGTATGAAAAGTACTTATTGAAAGCCTTGTGTGGTAGTGCACCCCGGTAATCCTGGTACTTTGGAAGTATAGATGGGAGGATCAGAAGTTCAAGGCAGGTCTCAGCTACATAGCAAGTTCAAAACCAGCCCAAGCTACCGAAGGCTCTGTCTCAGAACAATAACAATAGCTAACACCAGTCCTAAATAATAAGCATATTAAACATTCATTATGCCCAGTTCTGAGCCTTACATCCACCTCCCATTTTCATGCAAGGCTCAGAACCCTGCGATGTGTGCAAATACCACTTTGTAAGTAAATCAAGCGGAAGGACAGAAAGAAAATAAACTTGGGGCTGGAGAAATGGCTTAGCGGTTAAGGCATTTGCCTGTGAAGCCAAAGGACCCAGGTTTGATTCCCCAGGACCCACGTAAGCCAGATGCATAAGGGGCACATGCATCTGGAGTTCATTTGTAGGGGCTAGAGGCCCTGGCATGCCCATTCTGTCTCTTTCTCTTCTCTCTCTCTCTCTCTCTCTCTCCTTGCAAATAAATAAATAAAATGTTTTAAAAAAGGAAAGAAACTTGCCTTAAAATTGCCCAATACAGTCAGAATTCAAATATGGATGATAGCATACAAATCCACTTTATCTTTAGTACTGTGATCAGCTCTGCCATCAGGTGATCCAAACATTATTCTGCCTGACCCCACCAGGGTGAACCGATGGCTCTGGGGCACTTTTCTCTGCTGTACATGATTCTACGCTTCAAGTTAGAGTGAACTCCACTCCCCAAGGAAAGTCTGAGCTCTGGCCTGTGTTCAGCAGCCTGAGTTTTGCGTTCATTCCAGATTTTTCAGCCTCTACAGCTTCATCATAGTAAGGGATCTTATTATAGGGCTAGGCCAGGAATGGGAGAAAAGGAACTGCAATCTAAGCCCTGGGATGGTGCATAGCTACTGTGGAGGAAACAAACTGAACCGATTTACATAAACAAGATTTAAGGAGGAAATTAATGTGTTTACGAGCCATATAAACAGCACAATTGTTTCCCCTTAAATCACTGAAAAGCACACATGAAGGAAACAGGACCAGCTGTAATACAGAAAAGACACTAGAATGCACTAGAGATTCATTGTGGCTTTTGGACTATATTTGAGCTTCCCAGAGACTGACAGACTAAAGTCCTCTAATATCCACAAACTAGAAGGAAGATTGTAATGGACATCACTAATGTCACTGAGAGTATTGCGCGTTTGCAGTGAATGCATGCAACATGACAAACCACGTACTAATAGCTGCACAGGCTTCTCAGTTCCCTCCAGTTCTGACCGAGGAAAGCTTGCACTGTGAACACTAATATCTATTCTAGACTATCTTGCAACTATGTGGTTTCTTTGCAAACACCAGTATCTATGTGGGATAACAATTTCAGCAAGAATACCTTCTGATCTGACTTTTGGCATCCCATGAAAATGAATTATGTCGTTCAAAATTGGACCTTCTCTTGATAATACATGTCTTATTAATTATTAACTAACAATGTTTTATTAATTGCCATTCTTATTTTCTTCTTAAAATTTGCTACCAAATATCTTAGTCATAAAGTGTGATGATTAAATTTAAATTAAATCATCAACCCATATTTTTAAAGATATTTTATTTATTTATTTGAGAGAGAGAGAGAGAGAGGAAGAAACAGAGAGAAAGAGCAAATGGGCATGCCAGGGTCTCCAGCCACTGCAAATGAACCCCAGACGCATGTTCCCCTTGTGCATCTGGCTTACGTGGGTCCTGGGGAATTGAACTGGGGTCCTTAGGCTTTGCAGGCAAACGCCTTAACCAGTAAGCCATTTTTCCAGCCCTCAGCCAATATTTTTTAATGAATCACGTACATTTGTACAAATATGTCAGTGAGATATTAACAATATACTCATGTTTGTGCACAAACAGATTACGTAATCTTTTTCAGGACACACTACTGATCACAAATAAAGTTAGTAACATAGCAATGGGAGATAACAAAAACTATGCCTGACTGAATGATTTTGTCAGACGTTTTCCTGTTGGCTGAATTCAGTCGCTGTTTCCTTCTACCTCAGCATTTCCATGTCACTGTCTTTTACACCTGGAATCCTGGTGTCTGTAGGACACAGATGCCAGTGGCTATAACTCTGCTCATTTGTTCTTATAATTGAGTTTATGAAAGGACTCGGCAGATGATATGTTTCTTTATGAGGTGGCTTTGTAGTGGAATTTGTTCAGACAGATCATATTCCATGAGCTATATCCCAGAGTCTAGAGAAGTGAGTTTAAAGCTGACTTGAGCTTCCTTTGGCCTGACCTGGCATTATTTTCACAGATGGCTCCAGTTCGTCTTGGATTTAACACACACTTCATTTATTTGGTTGTGATTCTATAAGCCAAGGGTGACACATTTTGATTCAGATTTTGCTGGACAAGAGAAGTAAGAGCCAATCTTTTATTTCTGGAAATAGAAATGTTCTCAACACCCCTGAATGGATATCTCCCAGTCTACAGAAGCAAATGTATGAATCAGGTTGGAAAAAAACAAAGATTTTTCAGATCAACAGAACAGTCACCCAAGCATTCTTTAGGGCAGTTGCTGGCCAGGCTCCCTGGTTATATCACAATTGTGGTGAGGATGAAGTGGGATGTGGATACACGAGCCACCTTTGGCCCAAGTTCAGAAACCGCACCAATTATTTATTACTGCACATTTACCACACACTTCTTCCACGAGAGCATAAAGGAGAGGGAACAACCTCAAATGTTTTAGAACCTGCAAAAGGATTTGCTCATTGTGAACTCCACATAATTGTAAGAATGTATCAAACATCTGATTTGGTAAAATGTCAGCCAGCTGAATTTTACGATAAATACAGTAAAACACGTGCATAAAAATCACATGGGGTGGTTAATCAGTGACTAAGCAGAATTTGGTGTGGTTTGCAGTATTTATCGTAGTTAAAGCTCCAGACAACTGGCTTTATGAATTAAATCCATACTTTAGGAGGTGGAGCCTCTGACAACCCCAAATAAGTAAAATCCTACTCACTCATAATTTTGTTTCTGTCAATTCTGTTTCAGCTGAATGACTGAATAGAGAGAATGTTTTTAAAACTGCTTCCTTACCCTCAAGGCAACTATGAGTCCTACGTTAATGCTGCGGTCAGAAGTCACTTGTGATGGAAAGAGTTACTTCTTTGATTCCACCCAGCTTCACCATCAGACCGAGCAAGGATGTTGTTGCTGGAAGCAGATTGAAGCGAGGTCTGGGGGAAATACAGGGCAGCTGGCTCCACAGCTGTGTAAACTGTAATTCCGTGGTGTGAGTGGGAGGTAATGAAGAGGCTTAGACTTCTGCACTTCCACAGGGGACAATTTCAGTCTCTCTTTCTCTCAGAAATGAAGGTTTTACTTCGAAACTTTTGGCTAGTCTTTGGTAAGGTGAAAACTAATAATTAGGGCATTCAGTTGGGAGAAGAAAGTGGAAGAAAGAGGAAGTCATGAAAGAAGGGCACCACCTGTTATTTGACTGTCCTTATGCCAAGTGTACCAATCCCCCATGTGTGGAACGTAGGTGCCTTTAACCTCCAAACAACAGGTTCTTCCTTGAGGAACATGTTCAGATAGTAAACACAAATGATGTAAACTCTTCAGTAAGAAGTTTTTAAAAAATCTACCATTCAAAACCACTTCAAATTCAATCACTATGTCTCAGTGATCCTACTAAGGGAATCACACTGGTTACAATGGGTAAGTGCTGCATTTAACGTCTCATCTGCTCCTTGTTGGAATAAAGCATCTGGCCAAAAGCAGATGATGGCAGGAAAGGTTGTGTTTTTTTCTTCTTCCTTACAGTCTTGAGGGGAAGCTCCGTAATGGCAGGGGAAGTGTGGCATAGGCACAGGCTGGGCATCATCTCTGCCACAGCAGGAGAGTGAGCCAACCTAACACTGGCAAGCTAGGGCTAATCACCTTCACGGTTCACCCCAGCAGCACACCTCCTCCAGCAAGACTCCACCTCCCAAGTTCCCATTAGCTGGGGGGCAATCTTCAGAGCACGTGAGATTACGGGGGACACCCAATTCAAACCAGCATAACTGAGCGTGGAGGCACCAACATGACCAAAATTGGTAAATTTTGTGTTCAGCCTTTGGGATGGTTACATTGAACTGAGTTTTTGGCCGCAGCAAAGGCGACTCTTTGTGGGGAATTAGTTTACCTTTCACGTTTCATTCTTGCGTCTTATTTTTTTGTCAGAAAAAAAGCGTTTTGAAAGCTGTCCCATGCCCCTGGATTGCATCTCTTCTACCCTTTCTGGAGCAGTTCACTGGTGGCAAAGCATTTTCCTACTTGTTTCTGGAACAAACAAACAATAACAATGAGGCATAGTGTTCCACGCCTTCCATGTTCAGAGACATGACTCAGTCATGTGTGGTGGGCTTCAGTATTTGGAACCAACAGTTCTCCAAACCCACTGTAGAACCCTATGCCCATCAATGGACTGTTCAGAGCTAAGACAGTATGCTGTTTATGCATGTGTGGCGTGCTTTGTGTATGTACAGTGTATGCATGTGTGTGCCCTTTGCACATGTGTGCAGAAGCCACAAGAAAACATTGGGCATCCTCCTGTACTGCTCTTTTGGTTTCCTTGAGACAAAGTGTCTCTGGCCCTGGATCTATCAGTTTTCAGTCAGCCTGGCTGACAATGAGAACTCCAGCAACTCTTTACCCTTCCCTGCCCATAGGAAGCTCCCTATAGATCTGGGCTTACAGCTATGTATGGATATGACCAACTGTCTAGGTGCTGGCTGAGAAACCCACTCAGATGGTCTCAAGCCCTCTCAGGCCTTCATTCGCACCCTGCAGGCACTCATTCTTACACGTGGAGCCATCTCCCCAGCCCAGGCCTTTTGACCTGTTCAGTTGTCCTCCGTAACTAAAACATTGTCTATCTTTCTCATCCCCCCCTCTTTATTTCCTTCCCTTTTTTCTTCTCCTCATATCTACATCTCTGGTTTTCCTTTCACTTTTATTTCTCCTCAACCTTCAAAGCCTTCTCTAAATTCGGAGGATTGTTGGAATTGACTGTAGGTTTTTCTCACTTATGTGTGGCCACCTGCAAAATCTATTTCAAAGTTGACCATTTGTAGCTCCAGTGGTCTGCTTCTAGAAGACAGACCTTCGTGAAATTATTTGATCTTCAAAACAAATCTCCCAGATGGTGAGCAAGTCACCCATTTTGTAGGTGAGAGCACTGTGGCAGGCTTGATGTTCATTTCCCTTCCAGCTTTGTAGGAAATTAAAACATCTTTGTGGGATTTTTGTTTTTTTTTTTTTGAGGTAGGGTCTCACTAGTTCAGGCTGACCTGGAATTCACTATGTAGTCTCAGGGTGGCCTCGCACTCAAGACGATCCTCCTACCTCTGCCTCCCGAGTGCTGGGATTAAAGGCGTGCGCCACCATGCCTGGCCCCTTTGTGGGATTTTAAAAACATCCCTAGCATGGCCCCATACCTGTGTCACCCGAGATCTACATTGGTCCTGACTGCCTGACAACCTTTCTTTTCACCTTGACTCAGTCCAAGTAAGAGAATTTACCCTTCTGTCTGTCATACACAAGAATCAATTGGAGTTTCTTTGAAAATACTTTTTTTCTCTGAGTTTAGAAAGAGTACCCAGAAAACTACCAGTTAGGCGATGTTTGTTCAACTATGGGTTGTAAAATCAACATGGATCACAGTGAGCAGTTTTAGTATAGAAATATACTAGAACAGCACAGAACAGAAGGAGTGGTATGGAATGGTAAGGAGACACTGTTCGAGTTACACCTTATAAGGGTGTTTGAGGGAAGATTTAATTCCAATGGTGTGTGTGTGTGTGTGTGTGTGTGTGTGTGTATGCGTGTGTGTTATGTAGGATGAAACGAAGTACATTTCTTACAGGGAGTCCTAGCCATATTCCATTTTGTAATAATAAGTTAGGATACATCCTCCTACTTCCACCTCATTCTTTCCTTCTGCTGTGTTCAGCTTTGAATGTGACAACAGAGCAAAGTTGGCGAAATTAGCTTTCTCCCTTGGAATACATCATGACCTTTAGAAACAAATGCCTTGTGGTCACACCACATGGTCCACATTCTTCTTCTTTTAGTTATACTACCTTCACAAAATCATTAAACTTTTCATCATTTAGTTTTCATGTCTATAAAGTAAGGGTAGGAATAATAATACCAATCTTTTAGGTTCATATTGAGAAATAAATGAGCCAATCCTTAAGATGATTTAAACGGAGAAAATGTTAATATATGCTTTTTACATAGTAAATGATTCCCAAATGGTAATAACTCAAATATTTCTTTCTATACCAGACTCCATTTGTTAAGCAGAGACCTGTGTGACAATTGGTTTGATTTCTCCACTTTGATGTCTAGAAGTCATCTCACATTGTCAGGATTGCGCTGGACCTCCAACATCCCCCCCCCCAGCCCTTCTGTCTTTCTAGTTGCTCAGGTCAAGCCTTTGAAGTACTCCTGCTCTTGTCCTTATCTCACACTCCACATCAATCCATTAGACAAGCCCATTGACCAGACTTGCAAGTGCAGGCAGATAATGGCCAATTCCCACCACCCTGGCTTGTTTCTCTGGATCACTGAAACAGACTCCATACCAGCTTATCTGCCTTCTCGGTGCCCTGCCCTGCTCCTATCTTCTCTTCACAGCAGCCTCACTTCTTATCTTAAAACCTCTCAGATGCTGCTAAACCAACTCAGTATCTCTAGGGATCCTCGTTTCTCTAAGGGTAAAGAAAAAGTCTTTACAGTGGTCCATTTGACCCAGTGCCATTTGGTCCCGTTCCCTCTCTGCTCTTGTTCCTCTTCCCTTCACTGCTTTCCAGCTC
This sequence comes from Orientallactaga sibirica, assembly GCA_036365145.1. NCBI lineage: Eukaryota > Metazoa > Chordata > Mammalia > Rodentia > Dipodidae > Orientallactaga > Orientallactaga sibirica. Next base: position 7,008,894 of record JAEOAD010000463.1, on the reverse strand, counting down.
CACTGGGCTCCTTGCCACACCTGGAGCACTGCTGGATAGGACCTTTCTCCTGGCCTTCCCTCGGCTCACTCTCCTGTCTTATATTGACATTCCTTATTTGTTCACATTCATTCCTTCTGCATGTTGCCAGCCCTGCAACCTGCTCTCCTCTCTGTCACGCGACTTGATCTCTTAGCCTCCGTTTATTCATTTTGCCCTTCTTGTGTGGCAATTTATGACATGTTTCTTAGTTTACTTGTAAATCACATGTTGAACATCCTTAATCTTAAAAACTCCTAAGTCCAAATTTTTTGATCCTCATTGATTTTTTGGAGCATATTCAGTCTCAAATTTGCAGGTTAGAGACACTTAGCTGATAAAGTCTAAATATCTAAAATCTGAAATATTTCTAGACCCAAGTATTTTGGATCAAGGATACTCCACCTGTATATTGCTTACTTTTCTGAATCCACTTTTAAAGTTAAAATTCAAGAGAAAAAGATACTATTTGCTTCACAAAAGGTATACCAAGTATTTAAAAATAATCTGCTACCCAGCTAACTTTTCAGTTAATACTTGTTAACTGAATGAATATTGATACATCATTATTGTTCTTATCAACCCCATGCCTTTGAATGGGGAACAAATGCAACCGTATGATTTAATATTAAACCAACTTGTGGTTTGGTTGGTAGGAGTACATCAACAATGTATATAAATGGCAAATGAGTATATCAACAAAGTTCAGAAATATCTATACATTCAGATATGTGCTCATGCCTATAGCTACAGCCCAACCATTTACCATCAGAGATTCTGCTGGTTAATTATGATGTTGGGGAAGACAAATGGGGCAGAGAAATATCAACAGAAAACCTACAAGCTTTTAAGTAGCACTTGCACTCATGAATGATAAACAGCCAATGGTGTGAGGTTGCTCTTGTTGTCTTTTGGTAACTTGTGCTGAAAGTCACATGCATCCCTCATCACTGGATGAAGCCATAAAATTTATTTATCTTTCATTTAGCTAGTCTTTATTACGGAAAAGACTTACAAATTATTAAAATGGCCTCATGGTCTACGTTACCCCCGAGAAATCACATCCAATTTAGCACTTTCCAATGTGTACTGGGATAGTGATAAAATACCTCATGTGCAGAAAATCATGCAGTTGTTTTATTTTTTTATTATTTTATTTATTTTTATTTTTGGAGAGAGAGACACAGAGAGAGACAGAGAGGGAGAGGGAGACAGATAGAGAATGGGCACGCCAGCAGTCTCTCAGCTGCTGCAAACGAAATCCAGATTTGTGCGCCCCCTTGTGGTCAAGTGCGGCATTGCGCCCTTGCGCCACTTTGCATCTGGCTAAACGTGGGACCTGGAGATTGGAACTGGGTTCTTAGGCTTAGCAGGCAGGCGCTTTAACCACTAAGCCAGCTCTCCAGCCCAGTTGTTTTATTTTTTTAATTTTTTGATCCAGGCACATTCTGTTCACACACCATACTGGCTGTAATGTATGCTTCCTTTATCACTTTGTTAAGTTGGGGTAAAACGTTAGTTTTACAAGTCATCTCTTGTTCCCACTTAAATTTTAAAGATGCTACTTGTACTCTAAAGAATGGTCACAAACGAAGTTACACATACCAATGAGGGACCCCATACGGGACCCTTAAAAATGTTTGTTTGAATATTAAAATGTATCCATGAAAGTGCCTGGATATGCAGCTGCTGCATTTATTATGAACAGTGGCTCATTTGTTCCTGCCAGCCTATCCGTCTATGTAGAATAGACATGGTTTTTTATCTCATGGCCCGATCAGTGCCTAGAGGTAAAGATGTTTCTCTGTGAATTCCAAAGGGTCACGCTGAATCCTGCTGGGTAGCTGGTCTGGGTCCATATGTACCCTCCCTATTTATCTAAACTGATGAAGGGAAAATATACATCTGACATGGCATTTAACTTTAACTAGAAAGGAGAACAGATTAGAGGAGGCAAAACCAGATTAATATTAAATCTATTCACCCTCTCTTTCTTGCTAAAATTTCTTCTACATAATTTGATTATATAAAATATTTGTAGGGCATTAATTGTGCTAAAGACTTATCCTTTACATGGTCCAAAGATTTAAATTAATTTAGTGTATAGAAATGACTGTACAATATATGTCCATTATTATTTTAGATCAACATATTTCCATAATGTGCTATAATCAACTATGTTCATTCTTACTATAGCTATCAGAAAATGAAAACAAACAACATGTATATATATATATATGAATAACTTTAAAAATGTTTGCTTGAATATTAAAATGTAGCCATGAAAACTGTGTTAAGAGTTAAGTGACTTGCCAGTTAGCTTAGTAGCTTAGTAGCTTAGTAGGTAGATGCAATAGAACAGAATTCTTGTGACTCTGTCCTCAGATTTTTCCTATAAAACACATCTTTTGTGCACTTCCATGCAATGAAATTATATAGACATATACAGACATGTGAATGAAATATTAGCGATAAGATAATAGTAAACAGAATACTCAGATGTTTAGACAAAATTAATAATAGAGGCTGGAGAAATGGCTTAGTGGTTAAGGCATTTGTCTGCAAAGCCAAAGGATCCCGGTTCAATTCTCCAGGACCCACGTAAACCAGATGCACAAGGGGAACATGCATATGGAGTTTGTTTGCAGTGGCTAGAGGCCCTGGTGTGCCCATTCTCTCTGTGTCTCCCTCTCTTCTCTCTCTCTCTCTCTGCTTGCAAATAAATAAATAAAAATTTAAAAAGAAATATTTCAAAAGATTAATAATATACAGTAGGTCCTAAGAACATTTGATTTCCCATCACAGAATTTATGTTCAAATTGTCTCATAAATATATAAATTGTTGGAACCATGATGCAGTAAACAGAGAAGTTAAATACTTATGGAGAAGAGCTTCCAAGTTATTCATGGTGTTAATTACCTTCTTTCATCATAATAATCTTCATGCCCAACATAAGGAGATTGTCCATGCATCTGACTGTTATCTATGACACTTGAGGAGCGAAGTGCCCCACGTTAGAGACTGCTCATCAGCCCTGTGGCCAGCCATTTGAATTATGGCTGCTGAATGTGAAGGAAAAAAAACAAAAAAACTTCAAAGGAGAGTTTGAGCCATTTGAAAGAAGCCAGACCCATGAAATCAGTAACAAAACGTGTTGTGAGAAGGCTGGGGGAGATGGCTCCATGGTTGAGTGTTTGCAGCTTAAGTGTGAGGGTCTGGTAGGGCTTGAGGTCATTTGGGTTTGACTACCCAGAACTCTTGTCAAAAGCTGGGCATGGGTCACACACATCCATAACCCCAGTCTGCATGGGGGGAAAGAAGGCAGGAGAGTAGAGAACCACTGGGATTTGCTGAATAAAAACAGTAACTCAGAGCAAGAGATTCCATCTCAAGCAGGTGCATGAATGAGCAATAAGAAGGGCACCCGAAGTTTACCTCTGGCCCCTGCACACACACACACACACACACACACACACACACACACACGTGTATACACATGTATATAATGTACTGCACCACACATACTCTTCACATATATGATAAAAATGTTGTGAGGGCCACATCAGCCTTATTCAGAGAAAGATTAAAGGAGGAGGATAGTAGAACAACAACCGTTCAACATGACATAGTCCCAGTACATAGAGGGACCGTTGTCTTTTCTAAGCAATGTCCATATATTTTGAGCTGACATATTGCAGTATCACGGGCTTTTATAATTTGGATAAGGGATGAAAGTCTTTCGTCTAGCTGATCCATTCACTTGATAAGTAGCCAGAGCAAGCCAGCTCTGGCTCCCTTTATGCTGTGGGCCTGAAACAGTGCATGAGATCAGTGGAACAGCTCTTCCTGGGGTACCAACATCCGGGCTGAAAACAGATCCCAGCTCTCTAAAGAGTATAAGGATGCTGACGGAGGCTGGCCATGTTACTCACATAAAATCTTCTCCAGACAAAGAAAGGTTGAAATTTTCTTATCAGTGCATTATTTTATTTTGGGGGTTTAAACATTCCTAAATCATTGTGGGTCTACCTGGTCTTTCTTCTATGACATCCCTTTAAGAAATTTAATACTTTTCCTGACCATAATGCTTCCACTTATTTCAGTGCATAATGACAATGAAAGTTTGAATGTACAATATCCCCCATAGGCTCATGTGCTTGAATACTTAATCTCTAGCAAGGGGTGCTATTTGGGAAGAAGGTTATGGAACATTCCATTCTTGCTGTAGGAACTCTCATGGGAGGCAGGTTTTAAGATATTTTAGCCTGGTCTTGCTCTCTCTCTCTCCTCTTCTTTGTCTGCTGTGTGTCAATATGACACTGGCTTTCTGCTCAAGCCTACAATGCCTTTCCCACCAAGATGGACTCTACTCTCTGGAACTGAGAACAGAATGAAACCCCTTTCCTGCCATAAGTTGCTTCTGGCCAGGCCTTTGTTCATAGAAAGGAGAACGAAGATTGATACAGTTGAAGAAACCTTTTGTTTTAGCACCTTCTATGTATTGAATACCTCTCAATGTGGATCCAATAAAAAGAAAATTAGGATGCATTAGGGCATAGGACAGTACCTTCCAGAGAAGGTGCGATATATATTCACTTCAATGCTGAGTGACTTTGTAGGACAAGAGAGTTCCTTAAAGCTAAATGTCAGTGATGTTCACACTAAGTGGGAACACAATTACAAACACTTGCTACCAACAGTGTAATCACAGTCTTCTGTTACAGGATGTCCTTTTAACACATTTGAATTGATTAGGGAAAAAGCTGTACTTCCAATGTTCTGAACAAGGCATGGTGTGTGGATAACCTCCAGCAAATACATTGCCTTAATTCCATGTAGCATTTACAACTGTCTTCAGCAGATAACCATCTATCAACACCTACATTTTCTAAATGCTCAGCAGAAGCTTAAAACCTAGAAATGGAGCCTTTGGGACAAATAAAAGACAGGACTCCAACAATATCCATCCTGGGGCTGGAGAGATTGCTTAGAGGTTAAGGCACCTGCCTGTGAAGCCTAAGCACCCAGGTTTGATTCCCAGTACCCACAGGGCCAGATGCACAACGTGGTGCACACATCTGGAGTTCATTTGTGGTGGCGGCTAGAGGCCCTGGCAGGCCCATTCTGTCTGTCTCTTCCTCTCTCTTGTTCTCTCTCTCAAATAAATGAAAAATATTTTAAAAATTATTTAAAAAGAAAATGTCCATTCTTTATTTTCTCAGTTTAGGCACAGCTTACAGTGAGCATTTTCATACAATGATGAAAGACCCACATTTTGATGAAGTTCTTTGATTGACTCAGAGTGTAATTGACAGAATCTATCCTATATTCAATCTGTGGAGTTATTCCAAAATGATATTGTTAAGGTCTGTCAGCAGCAGAATGCTTAAGTCATTAATTAGTATTCAAAACACCCAGCCTACTGTAGTCAGCAACTGTAAGATTAGTGGAAGAATTTGGTACCCAAAATGATTTCATGATAGTCAAGTAAATGAATATACGTGTTCTTATTTCCTTGAATATTGCTAAGAGAAGTGGATTTGCATACAATTAGTGGGTTTGGGTGAGCAAATATTTAACAAATGTTTCTCTAGAAAGAATAAATCGTAGCTGCATGTTTGGTGGCCTGAGAAGAAAAGGAGAAAGGGCAGAGGAATGCTTGTGTGACTAGCTGTTTATAAATTGCTTTCAAGAGACAAACAAAGTTCTTTCTAGGCTGAGATTATGTAATTTATTGGGAGTATGCAGGCTTCTCTGTTCAGCAGCCCTGATAATGACACTAATAGTTTAATTACAGCTTGTTGCTTAAGGAGATAAACAAGGCTGTTGGCTTTTTTTTTTTTAAATAAGGAGTTACAATTACTTTTAAATGCGATGGAAAGGCACATCTGCAAGTGCATCTACTGTGCTAGGAAAGCAACCAGAAACCAGCTGGAAAATAAACAAAGCCCCAGGAGTGAGAGCAGGCAGCGCAAAACTAGAGGGGAAAAAATGTCCAATTTGAGAAGTGGAGCAGCAGAGGCATGAGGCACAGTAAATACATGGAAAGTGTGGATGGAAATACCTAGAAAAGTTTATGGATGACATATCCCCCGCCTTTTCCAGAGATCCCATCACACCTACAGCATTAGCATCCTTCTATCCACTGTCAATCTGACAGTCCTGTCTGTGCCCCGCCATCCTGCCTTTCAGCACCACGAAGAGAGAACAGCTCCCCACAGCCAGACACCAAGCTCTGACCTCCTCCCTCCTTACCCCGGCAACACCCTCTCCAGGATGTTTCTTTTTCTCACTGGTGTCTTCCTTGTTGCTTTGTATTTAGGGCTATTAAAATGGACATCGAGAAAGACCAGGGTATACATCTGGCTTGTTTATTTCCAGATGGAATGAAGAGGAGTCCTGCCTGAGCCAATCATTTAATTGGGCACCAGAGTAATTTAACTAGAATAAAAGATTGCAAGTCACTGGGTTTAATAAGTTGGCAAAGTGGCCCAATGTTATTTAGTAGCTGAAGAATAGGCTCTTTTTTAGCGTCTTATTTTACTGTTTTGTTATAAATGTATGAGTAGACAGTCAACAGCATTTAGTATTTACCACTGTAGCCTATTTTCTCCTCTTTTAAGCCAGAGACACTAAGGGAACACATCTGAGTTTGCTAGCAAAGGGTCAGTGGAATAATTCTGATATGAATAGAAGTTCTTAGTGGTTCCTCAGAACTCTCTTAGCCTTATGCTAAATCTTGATGATACAAACAGGATCTCGAAATGAGCACCAAGAACTACTACAACATGCAGCAAAAAAATGAGCAATGTTTTCACACAGAAGTTCTCTTTTCTCTAGCTCCAAAGCCAGAGGGAACTGTTTGAGAAGTGACTGGGAAGATGCAATTTAAAGAACCAAATCACCAAGGCAAGAAAACCACAGTCCAAGCAACTTGTCTATTCTGGTACTCAGCTTGCACTCTTCCCACCATAAAGAGTTGCTTAGCCAATGCACCTTGGTTCTCCGTGCCCTGTTGTCCAAAGTTCCCAACAACACATTACACACTCATCACCTGAAGATTTTCTTACACACGCGCACACACTTTGATTCAGTTCCATTTCCAATGGTTTTGTTTCCTAAAGAAGAAAACATTGTCTGCTCTTTAAAACTTAATCTCAAGTTGAGTCTTGAGGAAAATGCTTTCGCTCTTTTTTGCAAGAACAAGAAGTTGCTAGAACTCTTAGAAGGCAGCGGAAGGAGGAAGAGACACCAGCTGGGGCTGAGAGCTAGGAGCCAGTCAGAACAGGTCGCTCTTGAAGTTGGTGGTGGACAACTTCCTCCCAGTGACTGAGTGACTCAGTCAGCGTTGACTTTGAACCTGCAACAGCAGGAAGAGGGGCAACCTCTGGGGCGACTAGTGACCCGAGTTCCTGAGTGCATCCAACTGAGAGAGCTCACTTTGGATACATCAGGCCTCTTTCTGTTGCCCTTTTCATCTTCATCCCTTCATTTCTCCCTCTCTCCCTTCCTTCTTTCTTTCCTCCCATCCCTTTCCTCTTCCTTCCTTCCCTTCCTTTTCCCTTCTTTCTTCCCTACCTTTTCTTCCTTTCTCCTTCCTTCTTTTCTTTCTGCCTCCCTTTTCTTCCTTTCCTTTCCCCTTCCTTCCTTCTTCCTACCTTTCCTTTCTCCTTCTTTCCTTCCCTCTTCTTTCTTTCCCTTCCACTCCATTCCTCCCTTCTTTCCCAGAATCTGTACTTCCCTCCCCATTTTCCTCCTTCCTAGTCTCTCCTTTTGCCTGCCTCCTCTACCTCACTCACCCTTTTCCACTTATTTCTACCTGAACCACTTTGAGCGCAACCTCCAGCGACAGCATCCAATCACATGCTGCAGACCACGCTCGCTCCCGTCACTCCCACCAAGGTCGCTTTCCAGAGTGCTTGGCGAAAAGGAAACGTTTGGCTCCTCCGCGCTCAGAGGTCAGCCCCGCCCCCTCTTGCCACTCCAGCACCAGGGGCGGCAGTGGCATCCACCAGACCCAAATCACCAGAGTCTCAATGTCACCAACAAGTTCCACCCCGTAGTAGCCCCGCCAGCTACAGCCTCACCCAGGGAAGCCCGAAGACCCTCGCGCGCGCCCACAGCTGGCGCACGGGCATTCCCCACCCGGCTCTGGCTCCGAGGGGGATGGCACTCATCATTGTTATCCCTGACAACACTTTCTCTTGCGGGTGGGTGTGCGGCTCCACGCACTACCCTCCCCCACTTCTGCAACATGCACACGCGCGCGCGCACACACACGCCCTCCCCACGCTGGCGACACAAAGGGAGCGCGTGGGAGCGCGCGCGGGGCGCCCCGGGCCCGAGGGGGCGGGGAGGGCGCGCGGGAGTGGGCACGGGGGAGCGGCGGGGGCTGAGCCAGCCGGCCCGGGAGGGATGGCAGCGGGTGGCTGACACCCAGAAGGAGGCGAGGCGGGGCGAGGGGCGTCCTTACCGGCCCCCAGGTTAAAGGAGATCCTGGCCTCGGCGAGGTAGGGCGTGTCGCTCTTGGAGCGGACTCTTCTGATGGGCCGCCGGTCTATGTCATCCTCCGAAGAAGCCGCCATTAACGTGGGAGGCAGGAGCAGGGTCGCCCGGCGAGCTGAACGGAGAAGGAGATGGAGAGAGAGGGAGGGGGGGAGAGAGAGAGAGAGAGAGAGGCAGTAAAGGGGAGGAGGGGTAGGGAGGAGGCTCACGCACGTGGAGAGGGGGAAGGGAGGGGGATGGGAGAGGAAGGGAAAGGGGACAGGGAGGGAGGGGAAAGGAGAGGGAAACAAGGGAGGGGGAGAGAGAGAGATGGAGAAAGAAAGAGAGCAAAGGAGAGAAAAGGGGTGAAGGGAAAGAAAGAAAATCCGTTAAGGATTGGTGGACTGGAGCAAGATCAGGTTATCCCTGGCTTGTGGCCAGGGCTTCCCTTAACTCCTCTCCCAGCCCTGGGCCAAAGGGTCAGTATGAAACCCCTCCTCCTGCCCGCCTTGGCCCTGCAGCAGCCCACTTTCAGCGGCTGGCACAGATAGACTAAGAAGAACAGGAAGATGCCAAAGCCAAGATGCCCAGTCAGCACCAAGGGCCTCTCCCGCCAAATGTTCTGTCTGCTTTTCAAGTACACTCTAAGGTCTCCTTAACCCTCTGCATCCTCTCGTCTGAGGCTGCGGGGCGCGGAACCCAGCCCCCCCCCAATTCTCCCCCCTGCAGTTGTCACTCCACGGATGTGAGCTCTGGACACTGTGCCCAGGCAAGCCCTCTCTGCTTCCAGTTCTCCCCTAAGCAAGAGAGTAAATGAAATCAGAATCAGATCTGAAATCCTCAATGGCGCTCTCTCCTGCCCCTTACAACTTGGAGGTAGGGAGGAGAGGCAAAGAACACGTAAGTTTGGAAACAGTTGGGCAGGGTGTTTTCTGTCACGGCCACTTGGAACGTGGTCAAGGCATATCCAGAGGACTCATGGCTGTTTACTACTAAGTAGTAGGATGGATTTAGCTCTACATAAAAATACCCATTTATTTTGACCTTCAACTCTCTCTTTTTTGGTCATATGTAATACAAATAGAAGTCTTTGGACTGGACTCGTAGTCTACAGCCCTGCGCCAGAATGAAGGAGAAGCGAAGGTCAAGGTGGGGGAGGGAGGAGACTTTCCATTTCTTCAAACATTTGCGTGGCCTCTGTGCAATACTCCATACTACACTGTGCAAACCCAGAAGGGCTTCAGGGGTGTGGACCATCCTGCTTTGATGCTACCACCGAGTCTTTTGACGGGCTAAACTCTTTTATGTGTGGCTTTCTGAAGCTTCCTTCACTTGGCCTTTTTGGGCCCTGATGTTGCCACTCTTCTGTCTAATAAGTGCCCACCTGGAGTACACAGACAGCCCTTACCTCCCTCTACAAAGGCAATCTCAGCATGGAGTCGTGCCCTTCATTCTCAGGGGACGCATCCTGCCTGGGTTCGACAAGCCGCCCCCCCCTTCCTGTGTTAGTTCCGGTCCCTTTCATCCCCTTCAGAATCTTCAGTCTTCCCGCACTAGTCTTTTGCTTTCACATACACATTTTAAACTCTTCATCTTAGGAAAGACAGGTCTGCCCTTGGCCTAGCTGGTTACTATTTTCTTATCATTCTTGGATCCCTCCTGGTTCTGTTTCTTATTAATTTTTTTTTTTACTCCAACTTCCCTCCTTTCACTCCTACTTCTGGTCTTTATACTCGACTCTCAACCAAGGTTATTATAAAACATCTTCAATGACTTTCTAAGAGTTAAGTCTATCTTATCTCTTTCTTGGTCTCTGAAACATTTAGTAATCTTTCTCTCTTGAAATGATCCTTTCCTTTGGCTTTCCAATTCTGGAATACTTACCTAGCCAGTTCATTCTGTTCGCCGATTCTCTCTGCATTAATTTGAAATTGCTTATCCTGGCATTCAGCTCCCCTTCCCAGACCGAATTCCACCTGTATTTCCATTCTCCTCTCATTATTTTCCTTGACTTTACTGGAAACTGCCTACATCTGACTCATTTCTGACCAGCTCACACCTATATGCATGAGACACTCCTTAATTTCCTTCCCTATAAACTTCCCATGTTCTTCCTAAGAATGTACTTATGACATGAACCTAACACATAGTAAATGCTTAAAAGATATGTCTGAACAAAAGAAGGATGGAGAACAACAGAGAGAAGGATAGAATGGGAAAGTGAGTGAAAAAGAGTTAAATAACTAACAACTGGTAAAATTGGGGTCATGTCTTCCTGATTTCAAAAGTTATGTTTTTAATGAATTGAGTCAGTGTCCACATGGAATGATTCCAGTACTTTTCACAGATACCAAAACCGTATAATGTTGTAGACCTTTATATAAAGTACTGCAGTATTTGTATAGAATGCATACACCACATTTTGTTTATGTTAATTTATTTGTAAGTCATTACTTCTTAGGTTATTGAAAACAGTTCGTTATATGTAAAGTACATGAAAACTGTTGTTATGAGAACATAAAGTCTATAGTGTACAGATATAATTACCCTCCAATATTTTCCATGTGTTAGTGAAATTTGAGGATGTAGAATCCATGATTATCAAGGACTGACTTTATATTGTGGAAAAGGAGGGGTTGGGAGGAAGGGAGGGAGGGAGAGAGGAGGAGAGAAAGAATGAGAGAATTCTCGTCATGTAACTGGCCTTGAATGGATTATGTAGTCCAGACTGGCTCCTGACTCCTGACCTTCCTGTCTCCACCTCCCGAGTTCTAGGACTTACAGGTGTGAACTATTTTGCCCCGCTCTAAGTACACTTTATATTCATATTTTAATATATTTTATATTTTATTTACTTATTTATACAGGGGAGAATGGGTGTGCCAGGGCCTTTGGCCCCTGCAAACAAACTCCAGATGCCATATGCATTTGGCTTATGTAGGTTCTGGGGAATTGAACCTGGGTCCTTAGGCTTTGCAGGCAAGCACCTTAACCACTAATCCATCTCTTCAGCTCTATGTTCATTTTTATTACATTTCTCTCATGATTATATTGTGTATGTTATATGTCATAAATATTTTTTTCAGTCCTAGTTTTTATTTTATTTATTTATTTATTTATTTATTTATTTATTTTTATTGACAACTTCCTTAATTGTAGACAATAAACATATATTTTAAAAGGATGACTCCTATTCCAAGAAGCAAGAAGATCCATAGATCTTTGGCTTATAGTCACAATACACGGGTTTAGGTTTTCAAGGAAGTACAAAAGTAAGGAGGCAAAGGCAGTTCTGAATATTGTATAAAAAATGCCACCTTTGAATCAATGTAGTGCTATTTGTTTAACATGTTTGTGATTGCCTCTCTCTTTATATTATCATCCATTGTCCATGTCTGCAAAAAAATGATAAAATTATTTGAAAGCATAGCTAGCCTTGTAATTCCCAATATTTCTCTTGATTTGGAATGTAAAGAAAACATCTTTGAATTCCCATTTCTTTTTTAAAAAATTTTAAATTATTTTTTATTTATTTTTGGAGAGAGACACAGAGAGAGACAGACAGAGAGGGAGAGGGAGACAGATAGAGATGGGTGCTCCAGCAGTCTCTCAGCTGCTGTGAACGGAATCCAGATGTGTGCGCCCCCTTGTGGGCAAGTGCAGCATTGCACCCTTGCGTCACTTTGCATCTGGCTAAACGTGGGACCTGGAAATTGGAACTGGGTTCTTAGGCTTAGCAGGCAGGCGCCTTAATTGCTATGCCATCTCTCCAGCCCTGAATTCCCATTTCTTATGCATTCAACACATTAGAGGACTACAAACATGATAATGCTATTATTTTTACTTTTACCTCTCTTCAAAGAGTTTCACAGTCATGTTTTTTAAAGGCAGGGTCTTGCCATGTAGTCATGACTAACCTCAAACTTACAGTCATCCCCCTGCCTCTGCCTCCAAAGATTCCAAATGGAGTGGACATACATACACACACACATGTATAATATATATGTGAGAGATCAATGATATAATTTCTAGAAGAAAAACTTTTTAAACCCTTGCTAGAGGCTAATCAACTTTATTGATTAGTGTTGAGGTAGTAGTCTTGTGGTTCACTTTTCTTTTGATTCTTATTTTCCGTTTCAATAACGTCTGCCTTTAAAATATTTTATTTATTTATTTATTAACAACCAGACACAAACAGAGGGAGAGAGGGAGAGAGGGAGAGAGAGAAAATACTTTAATGAGCCTAGCATGGTGGTACACATCTTTAATCCTAGCACTTGGGAGGCAGAGGTAGGAGGATCGATGTGAGTTCAAGGTCAGCCTGAGACTACATAGTAAATTCTAAGTCAGCCTGGGTTTGAGTGAGACCCTACCTCAAAAAACAAACAAAAAGAAAAAAGACAAGGAAATACTTTAGTAAACTGGCAGAGATTTTGAAACACAGTAACCACAAAAGAGATGGGCATGTTGATGCCATTCAAACTAAGAATTTCTGTTCATCCTCAAACACCACCATTGGAATATAAGCACACCAAACTCTCTGAGATATAACTAAAGCAGTGCTCATAGGAAAACTTGTAACATTGAATGCTTACATAGAACAAAAGAAGGTCACAAATCAATAAGATATATTTGTACCTTAGGAATTTAGAAATAATAAGGAGAAAAATCAAAATAAGAAAAAAGGGATTAATGAAGTTCAAGGCAGAAGTTGGGCTGGAGAGATGGCTCAACAGTTAAGGTGCTTGCCTGAAAAGCCTAGTGAGCTAGGTTTGATTCCCCAGCACCCACATAAAACCAGATGCACAAAGTGGAGCATGTTTCTGGAGTTTGTTTGCAGTGGCTAGAGGCCCTGGCGCTCCCATTCTCTTTCTTGTCCATTCTCTTCCTCTTTCTCTCTCCCTCTATTTGCCTCTGATTGCAAATAAATAAATAAAATATTTTAGAGGCAGATGTTATTGAAACTAAAAACAAGAGATGAAAGAAAAGTGAAACAAAAGACTATTACCTCAACACTAATCAATAAAATTGATTAGCCTCTAGCAAGGGCTTAAAAAACAGAAGATATGTCACTAATATTAGAAATCAAATAGGGGTTCCCACTGTACATCTTAGAAACCATTGAGAGAATACCTGGAGGACACTGCAAAGATCATTACACTCACGATGAAACTCGTATTAAGAATAAGTTACAGGCATGGCTTTGTGAAAAAGAGACACCATTATGAAAGTGAAAGGGAAGCCAGAGTTAGCAAAGACATTCTTCTCTTTCTCTGTAACTCTCTTACCTACCCATCTATCAATCATCTATCTACCTCTGTGACAAACGGCTTGTGTCCAGATATACAAGACCCCAGAGAGGAATGAGAAGACAGACAACTCAATTCAGTTTTTATAAAACGGGCCAAATACTTCACCAGACACCTTCAGAAAAGACTTTATCCAAGTGCTCAAGAACAATATGAAAAGACACTCAGCATCATTATTTTCATGGAAGTTGAAATTGTAACTCCCATGGATACGTTGCAAAAAAAAAAATCACTAAGATCCAGATATTGGTGAAGCTATGGAAGGATTTGGGTTGATAGTCATGGCTGCCGGGAATATAACTTGTCAAATTACTTTGGAAAGCGCTAGTATATCTCTGTAAGTGTGAATAAACCTACATTCGTTTTATAAGAAGGTCAGGCATGTCCACAGCAGATACTTAAAATGGCCACAGATTGGAAACAAGCCAGATGGCCATTAGCAGAATGAGGTATACACATATCTGTAATATCTTCAGGTCATACTAGAAGAAAATGAAAAGGAGCAAACTCCTGCTATGAGCAGCAACATGGGTGAGTCCCACTGACATCATGTTGAGCAAAAGAAGCCATTTCTGGAAATGCGCATTGAATAGGCCTGTGTATATGAAGTTCAAGAATAAACAAAACTCACCTGCTATGCGAGAGAAGGCTGATGGGGAGACATGGTTGTGGAAGGAGCACAATGGAACATTCGGGGATATAAAATGCAGTTCACATTGTGTAGATGGGGATTGGTTTTCTTAGAAAAGGTGACTAGGACAAGTTCATGTTACACATTTCAAACTTGTTAAGAAGAAGCTTATAAAGTACTTCCAGCTTATTGAGATGCATGAAGTGCTTTGAGCAATATTACTTTTAGGATGCAGGCTCTTTCTAAAAACCTACTACTAAGGATGGGGAGGTAGTGCAGTAGTTGAGTGCCTATGGAATGCATGAAAGTCCTGGGTTTCATCCCCAGTTTTGCAAAAGCTAACAAATAAAGAAATAAAATGTTACTGACATGTTAATGAGTGGATTTATTTACTAGTGACCAGCACTATTTTTAGAATATTAAAATTTCCACTACACCAAAATTTTGTAGTTTTAATTTTTGTGTCACTAGTATTTCATTGCTATTACTCTATCACTGAATATATATATATATATATATATATATATATATATATATATATATATATATTCAACTCACTGGACTAAAAGTGTATGCAAGGAATGAAACCATGTCAACAATTTGGCTCTTGGTTAGGCTAAAAATAAAAAAAATGTCACAAGAGCACAGGAGCCAAAGATTAATCAGATTGGGGCATGGATCAAATTGGGACCATTTGAAGAAACATGCAATTTAATCCAGTAATGAAAGATAAATAAAATTAAAGAAGACACTTATAAGAAAGGACTAGTCCTGATCGTGCAATGTCAAGAGCTAACATTACTGTGAAGGCAGTGGAGAAGTTGCAAATGCCATCCTTTTACCACCATCTCGATAAATATCTAACAAGGTCTGACAATCTATGCTAGACCTGTCTCCAGGAGAAAATCTGATAATGACCAAGATGTTTGCATGGTCATATAGATCCTTCCCACACACCTGTTGGTAATATCTTGCCAAAGGAACAGAAGTGATCATCTCCAGTGAAAGACAGATGGGTGCTGGGTATCTCCAACATGATACCTAGAGAAGTATGTGAGGCCAACTTTGGACTGTTCTAGCCTAGAAGTCATGGACTTGAGTCTGATCATGAGACAAGGACAGACAACCCCCAAACAAGGAGAGATGTATTAAAAGTGGAAACTATATTCTTCACAAGGGGTCAAGTTCTCAAAGGCCATTTAAAGTTGGCGAAATGTTGCAGATTGCAGAAGGCAGAAGAGATTTGCCCCTGGACTGGGCTCTCCTAAACTTAACCTCAGACTGAACTGACCTTAGACTGGAGTCTGTCCTTGAGGAGCAAAGAGCTTTAAGGGACCTTCTTGGGCTAGCTTGTGGAACTGAGGTTCAAAGGGCCGGTTAAATTAAAATGTTAATGTTAAACTTACTGCACTTGACAGATAGGCTCTGGTTATAAAATCTATGTTCACACACATTTGTGCATATGCATTTTATACTTCTCTCTACATAAAGAGATGATAGATAAATAATTATGGAAATGATTGAAACAGAGAAAGCAAACCCAGTGAAATGTCATAAAAAGACTAATCTGAGCAAATAGTACATGGGTGCTCTTTGTACTATTTTGATTTTGTAACTTTCCTGTAAGTTTCAAATTGTTTCAAATATAGTTAAAAAGTGCCAATAAAATTATATCATGCTCATTTCTTTCTCTGTAAGAGAGTTTTCAGGGATTGGAGATGAGAAGCTCTTCTTATCAATATATTTTTAAATGTCAATTGTCAGGTATTTTCACATGCTATAGATAACTATAAAATTGATATTAATAGTTGTATTTGTTGGAGGTCCTTGGCTTTTGGTTTAAGGTAATTCTTAGGTATTTTATTCAAGCAGATTAAGAGTCAGAGTTACATAAAAGAAACATATTTTAATCACTTTTCATATTTGACATGAGTTAGAAATGTATGAACTTGGGGCTGGAGAGATGGCTTAGTGGTTAAGGTGCTTGCCTGTGAAGCCTAAGGATCGATTCTCCAGGTCCCATGTAAGCCAGATGCACAAGGTGGCACATGCATCTGGAGTTCATTTGAAGTAGCTAGAGTCCCTGGCTTGCCCATTCTCTCTCTCTCTGTGTGTGTGTGAGTGTGTGTGTGTGTCTGTCTGTCTCTAATACATAAATAAAAATAAATGCTGAAATGTATGAACTTTTATACTTCACAGTGAACCCCAGGACAATGTCATCCACTAAAATGATGATTTTGCAAATCATTCACACAGAAAACACAAAATGCCAATGATGGGCATGTATGTTACTCACTGTAATATTGACTCAACCTACAGCAACAACTTATATATCTTAAGTAGGTTTAGCAAACATATACTAAAATGTTATTTAGGCTGGCTTTTTGCTTTCACCAAATTTAGTGTGCAGATCTTGCAACATTTTTCCTTTCTATATATGTACACATTCTTTGCTAGAGAACCAAACATTGTAGGAATCATGATTGGTACATCTTAGTTCTTTCTGCTTAACCTATGATTGATTCAAGGAGTTATTCACATGATAAAATCTGAGATCAATTCCCTGTTATATCTGGTAGTTTTGAGGCATTCCATAAAGGAGATGGGAGGCTTCATTCCTCCTCCACTTGTGCCCAGTTTCCAGCTCCATGGCCTTTCTACCAGACACAATGTATGTCTTCCGTATCATGCAACTTCAGGATTGCAGTGTTCACTCCATGATGTATATGCACAGAAGTGGGGAAGTGTGAAATGCACACTCCTGTCACCATAGGCAGAAGAAGCTAACTTTCCAAAGAATTGCTCCACATCCAGGCATTGAGGCCATCACTGTTTCCTACATGAGTCTAGTGACTTAGCTCTGACTCTTCTCCAAGACTTCAATACCCGCTTCTCTTGAGTTGATGTCTACATATTTGCCTGCAATATTTTTCAGTGGCTCTCATACCATGGGTGCAGTAAATTCTCTCCCAAAGGGGGCTACATTTTGTTCTATGCAATCCTGTACCTAGTTTAAATACTGTTTGCTGATGTGAGACATAGTACCAAAGTATATTTAAATGTAGGAGTTGTTCTCTTCTGTCTTTTTAAAAAAATTACCCCTAGAAGACTTGTATGTGGTGGTAGCTAGGCTCTAAAATACCACCTTGCAGTCCTCAACTCTTTATATTTGTGCCCTTGAGTAGTTCTCTTCACACTGAGTCAGGGCAGGTCTTTGTGACTGTTAGACTAAGGTACAAGTGATGTCATCTCACTTTCAAAGTTAGGTTATACAAATATTATACTATGTGCTTGCTATAAAAGTGGTACCAGGAGTGGGGTTAGATGAACCTGACCATGTGGATGTTTGGTTTTTGGAAACTTTGTTTTGGAGGAATGGGCATGGACTTGGTGCTTGCAACTGAAGATGCCTTCTGGAATGGTAAGCCAAGTGTTATGGAATATTCTGATGAGAGTTTGAGAATACTAAGTGTAGACAATATTGAACTTCAAGGCTTGACTTATGAGCTTTCTACGCAGAAGGAAAGACTACAGAAGACTTTATTAAAACTGGGCTACTGGCATAAGGGATGGCTGCATTCTGCTGCCCAGGCCCAGAGAATTTAATCAAGATTAAATTTGTAATGGACTGATGTGCTTAACTAAAGATATTGGACTGAGAGACTTAAGATTTTAAGTTGGAAAACCTCAAGCAAGTTAAAATTAGAGGCACTGAGACTGATTTTAGGTTACTGGAGCTGCTATTGTCAAACACATTAACAATCTTAAGGAAGGTGGAAGGAAAATGGCCTGACTGATTTACATTAAAACAATGGAAAGGATGCCTGAGGAAAGACTGTTAGAAATGCAAACTTTTTTGGAAAGAGTTGACTGGAGAAGGAACCTGCTTTTCAAAGTTATGATTTATTTCATCCCTGGATTAAGAATATGGCTGTGTCCTACACACTTGATATTAATTTTGGAAGCATGAAAAATGCATGGAGTGGTCATGAATTGCACACAGTTCCAGGAGCTGCTGCTGAGATGCAGAATGAGGTAAGTCGTGAGGCCCTTATAGGCTGGACCCTTTGGAAGATGGACCTTGGTTTGCATGGAGACCTGAAGATGTTTTGGATATACCAGGACTATGCAAGGACTACCATGGAGTGCAATGTTGGCTTGGGATAGAAGTTTTCCCTGGCTACTCTGCCTAGCTGTAGGGACAAAATTGGAAAACCTGGAGACTGTCAGTCTTGGGTTATTTTGAACTTGAACTGCAGAAGTTTGATGACTGCTGATGGTGGCTGAGTTTGCATTGTTCTAATCTCTCCTTGCTATTCCTTATATAGTTAAAAATGTTTACTCTGTGCCTTTATATGTTGAAAGTATTTAACTTGTTTGATTTTCCAGGACTCACTATCTTAAGTTGGTCAAGACTGTGAGAACCTTTGAAATTGGACTGAGTACAATTTACAATGTGTGATAGTTATAAATCTATTGGGGGCCGGGGCGAAATATGGTAGTTTGAATATATGGTCCCCAATATATTCAGTGTTTTATTAGTTTGTTGTTTGCATCTGCAGCCACCTTGCTGGAGGCAATGTCACTGTGCGAATCTTAAGGTGTGGTGGTGGGTTTGAGATTCCATTGTAAAGATATGCAAAGTGTGCCTAGTGGGAGTTCCTGAAGTGTGCTGTGTTGTGTGGCTGGTGGCTTTTTTCTCTCTTGCCTGATCTTGTCAGAGCAGGCCACTTCTCCTGCCATTATGGAACTTCCTCTGGATCTGTAAGCTTTAATAAATAATATCCCTTCCTCCATAACTGTGCCTGGTCTGGAAGTTCATCTCAGTGAACCTGAAGCTGTCTGCTTCAGTTAGGTTATACAAATATTATACTATGTGCTTGCTTTCCCCTGTGGATCTTTGCTTTGGGAATCTGGCTGTAACTCTGTGGGCACAACAAGGTGGTCAAGTGCCAAGTGAAGAGCCCATGCTGGGATTCTTCAGTTCACTGTCCAACAGTCAGACCTTCAGATTATGACCCACAGTCAAACATTTGGATCACTGTCCCTCAGTCAAACCTTCAGTTCTCTGTCACTTAGTCAATCTGCAGATCATTGTCCCTCAGATAACTTCATGATTTAGCACACTTATACATTTTTGCTTCACAGAAACTACAAGGTAGTAAGAGTTTGTTGCTTTAAGACATCAGGTTTTGGAGTAATTTTTGAAAATATTTTTATTTATTTGCAAGGGGTATGGGGAGAGAAAGAACAAGTGATTTGGGTGAGCCAGGGCCTCTTGCCACTGCACACAATCTGCAGATTCAGGTTCCACCCTGTGCATCTGGCTCCATGTGGGTTACTGGAGTCCTAAACCCAGGCTATCAGGATTTGCAAGCAAACATTTTAACCACTGCTCCATCTCTCGAGCCCTTTGGAGTCATTTGATAAGCACTGTACTTCTGGTTCTTAGTGGTCTCAGAGAATCAATTGTAAATGCTGTCTTTGTGTATTAGAAAGCCCAAATCTTAATCAGGTAGTGGGTCAACTGACAAATTTCAAGACATGGGAGCTAAAACGAGGAAAGCATCACCCCACAAATGACATAGGAAACCTTTCTCATGGAGAGCATGTCCTTCTTCTCCCCCCTGTCATTTTGCACATCCGACCTTGCTTGACTTTCACAGATGAAATACTTTTATATTATTTATTTATTTGAGAAAGAGAGGGAAAGATAGAGCGAGCATGGGTTCACCAGGGCCTCTTACTACTGCAAACACACAAACTGGCATGTGCCAATTTGTACATTGGTATTGGGGAATTGAACCTGGGCTGGCAGGCTTTTGTAAGCAAATGCCTTTAACCCTAGCCCTCATTGTTGAAACGGTTTTAACTTTACCCTTACTTCAGCATCACCAGGAAAATTCATATCCTCTTCTGCATATCTCTGCCAGCCATAAGAGCTCTTTGTCATTTTTACTTTGCATGAGTAGATAGAACAAGTGATAAGGAAACTGTATTCCTTCCAGGCAATAAGAACTATTGGCTTAAACCACAGACTTTGAGGTTAGCCTTTCTGTGTTTGTATCTAAACTGCATACTCAACAGTCGTATGATTTCATGCAAATTAGTATCTTTTGTGTAGGTCTGTTTTTCAAAATTTATTTATTATTATTTGCAATCAGGAAGAAAGAATGAGAATGGGTGTTCCAAGACCTCTTGGCACTGCAAATGAATTCCAGAGGCACACACCACTTTGTGCATCTGGCTTTAGATGGATACTGGGGATTCAAACCTGGTCAGTCAGGCTTGCAAGCAAGTGCCTTAACCACTAAGGAATCTCTCCAGCCCTAGATCTAGTTTTTTAAGGTCACTATGAGGACTTAAACTCATATAAAGTCTCTGGCAAGGGGAATTCTTGATAAACATTTGCTGTGTTAAAACGATCACGACAAGCTGGTTTTTATGTAAGGCTGTGGCTGTGAAATTAAACCTTGGCATAATTCCCAAGCTCAATACTGATTAGACCTTGTTTAAAAAAAATAAAGTTAGCTCTCTAAGCTTTGGTTTCCTTATATGCAAATTATAAACTAAGTGAACTCTCTCACTGGGTCTTGGGAGGGTAAAACATTATGTAACAAATGTAAAACGCCTAACATGGAGCCTGACAAATGGTAGGCGGACACCAAATGCTCATTGCTTCCTTTCCTCCCAGTTTCTTAAAGTAGACACTGTGCAGAGTGGCTGGGGGCTGGCTGCTAAAACCTGCTAGATGCAGAAAGGAAAATGTGTTTCAAGCTTTGCATGTTGAATTGAGGGTAGACATAAACCCAAGCAGCTTCTATTATTTAAACATTAAACATATCTGGTTAAGTCACCCAACTCACTTTTTTAAGTCTCCATTTTACAGTACAGGTAATAGCAAACTTTATTTATTTTACTATTATTTTCTACGTGGTTGGTTTTAAATATAAATGGTAATTGATGAGGTAATTTGAAATCTGAAGATTTTAGTAATTTTAATCCACATGCAATGTACTGAGGGTGACACAGAGTGGGAAATATCCTTTTAGTAAATTGATGGACTTGTTCATTTGTGAGTCCCCTCAGAGATAAATGAGGTGAGTTTGAGTTAGATTGAGTTCCTTTTGCAAGAAGACATAGCATGTTGCGATGAATATCTGCCTGGGCATCTTTCTCTGTCATAACCTAATTGTGTAATTCAGTTCAATTCCTTATGCCCCAGGAAGTCAGGATGCTATGAAACCAGAGGGACAAATATTTGAGTCCTGGCTTCCCTTCTTCATTCGTTGATATTAGACTCATGTTTTGATCTGTTTCAACTTTCATATGACCCATGGCATTAACACCCAATTCCTAAATGTGTGTTTTCGAATGAATCACACATGCATAGCTTCTGGTATTTAATCAGTGATATGTGCTTGTTCTTTGTTTCCTTAGCATGTGTACAAGGAGCCCATTGAAAGAAGCACCTTCAGGCTCTGATATTCTATTGCTGTCAAGATTATGCACTTACATGAAACATCAGAACGGCAGGAACAGAGGGTTGTGGTATCTAGAACAAGAAAAGCATACTCTGGCATTGGTGTGTGTGTGTGGGGGGGCACACAGACATCCCTCTGCCCAGGACTGGTTAGGTGGGTATTTTATTTACATTCTGTTGTGTCTACAGATGGGCTGATGACAGTAATCAGATCACAGCGTATTAGTCAGAGACTCTGTCTAGTAAATAACAGAAGAATGGATCCAGGGACACAACCCAGCTGGCACAGTTACCCTTTGGGTAAAAACAAAGCATGGTTGTCCTCTGTCCCTTAGTGAAAACTGTGCCTGATTATCCACGCATCAGAGAGAATGGCAACCCCACATTCAGAGGAACATTTATTTATTTATATTTTTACTATTTTAAAAATTAAGACAGACAAAATTCAAGATAATTAACACTGGGAGCATGACTTAGTTTCAAAATGTGTGTGGGGGGTGTGAAATATGTAAGAATATTCGGCGGGTTGTAAGGAATGCCTCTATTTATATGGTGGGACTATATGAGTTAGGGTTTGCTTTGCTATCTGTATATTCTAAATGTTCTGTCGTTACTACACATTATATTGGTAGTAAGAAGAACAAAAACAATTTCCATGGGGACTTAGGAAGGTTCTCCGTGCAAGTATGTCACATACCATTTAACCTGAACTGAGGTACAGAGACCACATCAACCCACTGTGATAGTTTCCAAAGGAAGAAAAGATAAACTGTCCCTTTAAGAAGCTTACCTTTCAGTATAAATAGTTAAAAGGATTGCCTTGCTAGGCTTATCATCCATCTACTGGGACACTCTACCTTCGAACATATACAATTGATCATCTCACACACCTATCTGCTCAAGATTTCTTCTTGTATTGGGGAGAATCAAAAGTTCAGGATTATAATTAAACCTTTATTTGTAAATCTGTGTGGGCTTGTAAAGTTGCTTGGTTATTGAAACATGGGTTAGTTCCTCTGTAAAAAGGGGATAATAAAGATTTGTAGATCAAATGAGAGAGTAAGTTTCAAGGCTATGACACATAGTGAGACCTTCATTTCCGGCAATGGCTGAATGCCTTACTCTCCCTCCTGTGCAATGTCTGTGCTGAGCTCTAGGTCTATAGAGTGAATGAGTTTCTTTGCATTTTTTTTTACTTGTTTTTTAGATGATCTCATCAATGCTGTTTCAGAATAATACTTCTTATGAAACTCCCAGCCAGAATTTGAAATCATCTTGATAATGGCAAACATTTGGTTCATGTAAATATTTTATTTATGTATGTATGTATTTATTTATGTATTATTTATTTATCTAGTTATTGGAGAGAGAGAAAGAAAGAGAGAGAGAGAGAGAGAGTGGGTGCTCCAGGGCCTCTAGCCAATGCAAATGAACTCCAGATGCATGTGCCACTTTTTGCATCTGGCTTTCAGTGGGTACTGAGGTATCCAACCTGGGTCCTTAGGCTTTGCAAGCAAGTGCCTTAAATATTAAGCCATATCTCCAGCTCAGAACTAAGTTTTGTTCTTGTTTTGTTTTTAGAGAGAACAAGAGAGGGTAAGAGAGAAAGAGAGAGAGAAAGAGATAATTGGATGCCACTGCAATCGAACTCCAGATACTTGCACAACCTAGTGTGCATGTGCGACCTTGCTCTTGCCTCACTTTTGTGTGTCAATTTATGTGGGATCTAGAGAGAGATAGAACATGGGTCCTTAGGCTTTGCCTGCAAGCGTCTTAACTGCTAAGCCATCTCTCTAGCTCGAAACTAAGTTTTCCGAGTGGGGATATGTCATTTTGGTTTTTCTCCCCCAGTGCTGGGGATCAATCTCAGGGTCTTGTGTGTGCTAGGCACTGTATAATTGAGCTAAATTTCCAGCCTCTGCATTAATGTGTCACATTGACAGGAAATAACTGGAGTAATGGCACTGAGTGTAATTGAACATAAAATCTAATTGTATTAATTTAGAACAAAATATTTAGAAACTGAAAATCATTGTTCTGAAATATAATAAAGGGCTTATTGCCATACTATAATCATATCCCATTTTAAGAAAAGAGGATTTGGTTTTAAATATTTATGGTTAAATATTTTTGGTTTTAAATAAACTTTATTTGTGGGTATTAAGCACTTGGTTTATCTGCCAGATATGTTTGTTTTTTGGCATTTTTAAATGATATTTTAAAAAATTTATTTATTTATTTGAAAGAGAGAGAAAGAGGCAGATAGAGAGAGAATGGGAGCACCAGGACCTCCAGCTGCTACAAACAAGCTCCAGACACATGTGCCACCTGTGCATCTGGCTTACATGGGTCCTGGGGAATCAAACCTGGGTCCTTTGGCTTCATAGGCAAGCTCCTTAACCAATAAGCCATCTCTTCAGCCCTACTTTTTGACATTTTTATCATCCATTTGATCATAAAATCAAATAAACAAAGAAGCAATGTGAGATAACATCTATACTTCTTTTAACCTTCTAAAAAATTGAATTATTTATTTATTTATTTATTTTGAGGTAGGGTCTTGCTGTGACCCAGGCTGATCTGGAATTCACTATGTAGTTTCAGGCTGGCTTCAAACTCACAGTGATCCTCCTACATCTGCCTCCTATGTGCTGGGATTAAAGGTATGCACTGCCACACCCTGCTTTTTAAAAAATATATTTTAATTAATTTATTTGGAGAGAGTGTGTGCGAGCAAGTACGCCAGGGCTTTGGCAAATGAACTCCAGATGATTTCACTGCTTTGTGCATCTGACTTTACGTGGGTATGGAGGAACTGAACCTAGGGCCTTAGGCCTTGCCAACAAGTGCCTTTAATCACTGAGCAATCTCTCCAGCCCCAACGTGCTTGTTTTCTAAATTTCACTGCTCTACAATAAACATGTAGTCCTCTTTATTCTTTTAAATTTAATTTTTTGTTGTTGTTGTTGTTTTGAGGTAGTGTCTCACTCTAGCCCAGAGATCTCACTCTGTAATTCCAGGCTGGCCTCAAACTCACAGTGATCTTTCCAAGAGCTGGGATTAAACACATGTGCCACCATGCTTGGCAGGATGTATTCTTTTTTTCTTTTTTCCTTTTTTTTGTGTGTGTGTGGGGGGGGGGGCAGGGTCTTGCTCAAGCCAGGCTGTCCTGGAATTTATTATATAGTCTCAGGCTGGCCTCTCACTCACAGCAATTCTCCTTGGTTCATGTAAATATTTTTAATGGGCTATTAAATTTAAGTACTAGTGCTAAGGTGGGAATATTGTATTTATAACAAAAGTTTAACTTAAAAATTTAAATTAAATTAAAGTTTAATTTAAAAATCCCCAATCTTCTAAATAATATGAGAGAAAAGTTAGAGGCCTAGTGAAGCATTCAGAAGCAAATACAGAATTACAAAGGATCTCCGAGTATTTTAGGTGGTTTTCCAAGGTCTCTGTACACTCACAGAACATTCTCTCTACTGATCCTTACCGAAAGTCCACATATTCCACATTCTAAATGAATTGCCCCCATCTCTATTCTCTTTCTACAGACCCTCTGTCCATGCCCAGTTTCCTCCATTGGAACCAGACATAACATGTAAAGGTCACTTGAGGTGCCCTCTCTCACGATCTATGTGCCTTGCAGCCACAACATCTACAAGTAGCCTTACTGCTTCCAGACCCTCTCCTCTACTGAATCCCCTTTCCAGATGGTGTTTCCTTCTTCTTTCAACCATTGCAGCAGCCACCCTCTCTCCCATCAAGCCTCCCTATTTAGTAACAGATCTGACACAGATCTCCTGTGTGCTGGATTCACACGTGGAGTCCATGTCCCCACTGTAATGTTTCAATCTAGCTTGCCTTGCATGCTTTACTTTCTGCTTAGTGACTAACTTCCCTCTCCATGTGCCCCAGTCTTACCACAAGGCACTTTATACAATCTAGAAGGTTCTTCATTCTCCTCACGAAATCTAACTGAAATGCAAGTCGTCATCTCATCTTGAAGGCCAACTGGTCAACGCATTTGTGTCTCTAATAACCTAGAGTTTGCTGTAAGTTCATAGCAAACCAGCAGTTTTGCAAATGTTACACAATTTGTGTGTTTCAAGACTGTTCCACATTTCCAAAGGTGTAGACAATTGAAACAGGAAGAGCAGCATCAGAGCAGAGAGGAGCTGGGCAAGGCAGGGGTGTCTCTTGGTGAAGATGAAGCCCTGCCAGTGTCATCTGAGGTCTGACAAAATGAAAGCAAGATTATCACAAGAGCTAACATTCATTAAGTGGATATCTTGTTTAATGTTTTAGATTTATTTACTCACTCCTTGAAAACCCCACTCTTCCTCTATTAACTTTATATATTTTAGAAGATCTAAGTGCCATTTTATCCTATTACTTAATGTTTTTATTACTACATTTTCTGTAACTCTACAATTTTCTTATATTGCTTTTCTCAGCAATAAGTCCATACACATGCAGTGCTAGCTATATATTACTAAATATTGTTCTCCTTCAATTTAATCTTTTCTACTTATATTTCCTAAAACACAATAAAACAAATACAGTATCATTATTAAACAGTGCATGTTTGTATTTTCTGAAAGTCATATGCTCTGCCATAACTTGTGAAATGCTACTTTGTTTTACTTAATCTTCAAAACTACCATTTGGTTTAGGAACTCTTTTTCCCATCATTTGCATTAAAAAAGAAGAAGAGAAACAAAACAAGAGATTAAATAACTTTCCTAACCTCACAAACTAGGAAGTAGAAACCACTGTGTGAACTCAGGGCTGTAGGGCTGCAATGCTGAAGTTCTAACCCACTGAGAAATGCTGTAGTCAATGTGGGAAAGTACTTTATTCCTGCCACCAATTTTGTACCTGCCATTACTGTAACTTTGTGAAATGCTAAATACATCTGAAAGAAATGAAAGTAAAAATAAAAATTCTGAGTGTTTGTACAGGGGTGATTTTGCTCTACTTTTTTTTTTGACAAATGCATTGATTTTGTTTAGTTTGCTGGGAAATTCTTAACCATATTTAAAATGGTGTTGGCTGGGAGCTAACTTTGATGCAGCAGGTTCTCTATCCTTGCCTCTGCCAGTGTATGTACAGAAAGCATAGTAGTGAAGGGTTTTTGGAATTTTTCTAATTTTTTTTTTGAGCAAACAGACTTATTCAGGCAAATGAGTGATGTAACAGAATTCTTCCCCAAGCACCTGTGAATTGTTTATGCTAATTGGGTCATGGCTAATGCTGGCTGAGTGTGGGCTGCATTTTAATCCACTCTTTCATATGCCTTCCATGAGAGTGGGAGTTATTAATTGATTGGAATTGTTTCATTATGTTTTCATGTCATTTTCTTCCTCTCTGTCTTTCTTCCCTATGATCCACTTTATATAGAACCCTGAATCCTAATAGGTGGTAAAGCAGACGCTTCCTGGGAGTAAAGACACAGGAAATAGCAGCAGGTGTCCCATGAGGTCCCCTTTGTGCACAAAGTTGCCCTGTTCTGAGGGCACTGCCCAGAAGCTGGGCTGAATTTTGTGCTCCTTCACATATCTGTAGGAGTGGTAAGCTGTCTGTCTGTATGAGATTTTCCCTCTTGATCTGCTTTCATTCTCTCCTTCATACATAATGTTCCCTGTATTGTGCACAGGTTGGGAGAGCCTGGGTGTGAGCAATTAGAGGTCTAAAATGGAATGCGTGGGAGGCTGGGAGGGGAGGTTTGCTAGCTAGCTGCTTTGTCACCTGTTCATGAAGCTCAGCGTGCCGCTTCCTCAACAGAGAAAAATCCAGATCTCCAGACAAGAAGCTGTGGAGGGCAACAGCTCCAGTACCACAAAAGCAAGACCTGAAACTCTTTTATTATTTATTTATTTATTTATCCATTCTTTTGAGAGAGGGAGAGAGAGAGAGAGAGAGATCTACAGCCATTGCAAGAACTCCAGGTGTATGTGCCACCTTGTGCATCTGGCTTACGTGGGTACAGGGGAATTGCACCTGGGTCCTTATGCTTCACAGGCAAGTGCTTCAACTGCTAAGCTATCTCTCTGGTCCTGAAACTATTTTATTTTAATTGTTATCCAAAATTCTTGTCTGAAGGAAGGAGCTGGAAACGAGTGCATTATATGTATATTACTTGGACAATGAACCAAGAAAATACAGGAAAAATCACTGTTTATGAAGGGACAGGCCAATGCTGCTGTGCCTGTTCCAGCAGGCCTCTCAGGGGCAGACAAAAGTAATTAGACTGGTGAAAGGAGACGGTTAAAATCCACTTGGCCATGCCTCAAATGGGCATTGGGTTGACCTGTGATCGTTGTCCTTGCTCAGTTGTTCTGGAACAAATCAGACCTTCAAGTCCATGAATGAGCCAGGAAGGTCTCAGGGGCCAGGAATGGAGAAGGATAACAAGCTGGTACTTGCTAAGCCAAACTCCCAAAGTACCTGGCCAGACATCCCATGAGTGGTTCTCACAAGGTTCCCAGTGTGGCCGGTCTCTACCGCTGCCTTCCAGTTTGGCTTTTGTATTGGTAACAGGACTATGAGTGGTGTCTACATCAAGGAACAACTGGCCCCAAAGGGTAAGTAAAGATTTAAGGTAGTAAAGATCTAAGGAAGGCACAGAAAGGAACCTCAGTTAAGGTACAACCCAGAGCATCTTCCCCGAACACATAAGAGAACTGTGTGAATTGATCTCAGTTAAATTTATTGCAGTAAAAGCTGAGTGGTGGGCTGGAGAGATGGCTTAAGGGTTAAGGCGCCTGCCTCCTAAGCCTAAGAACACTGGTTCCAATCTCCAGCGGTTCCAATCTCCAGGTCCCACGTTTAGCCAGATGCAAAGTGACGCAAGGGCGCAATGCCGCACTTGACCACAAGGGGGCGCACACATCTGGATTTCGTTCGCAGCAGCTGAGACACTGCTGGCGCGCCCATCTCTGTCTTCCTCTCTGTCTCTCTCTCTCTCTCTGTCTCTCTCTGTGTGTCT
Organism: Orientallactaga sibirica; assembly: GCA_036365145.1. NCBI lineage: Eukaryota > Metazoa > Chordata > Mammalia > Rodentia > Dipodidae > Orientallactaga > Orientallactaga sibirica. The sequence continues at coordinate 6,979,974 of JAEOAD010000463.1, read as the reverse complement.
CTCTCCAAAAAATAAAAATAAAATAAAATAAAAAAAGCTGAGTGGCCATCTATTCCAGAACTAGAATGAAAACTCATTTGTCATAGACAATGACAACAACATTGACATTAAAAGTATTCAGGGATCCCTGGAAATCTATTTTAAAAGGGTAAATTTGTTCAATAATGCATCTAGCCTCCACCTGTAATATTTTCTCTTTTCCTTTAATGTTTAACAGAATTCCTGCTGTCTTACAAGAGGAAGCTGAGTTGATGACTTCCCTTCACTTCTTGCCTCTTGCTGTATCAGGTTTTGCTTTTATGTGTCTCTACCTTTGGTTTCCTGTGGTCTCTGTTTTCAACTAATATTGAAAGGGCTGGGATTATCTGTATTTGTCATGTCTTCTCCCTGAGTCCAAACTTTGCCATATAAGTGCTGACTTAAGCGTCTTCATTCCATCAGTCAGGAAGGACATTTGTAAATTTTAATGCTTTACATTTTACTAAGGATGATACCAGCCACTAAGAAAATGATATTTAGGGACAGCACTACACTTGGGAACGATAGAAGACATTTAATCACCATAAAACAACAGTATCACTATCCATGACATAATATATATATATACATACATATATATATATATATACATATATATATATATATATATATGGATAGATAGATAGATATAGATATATAGACATAGTACCTCATTTAATTCTTAAACCTCCTTGTGGATTCAGAGCTGGCATTTATACCAATTTCAATGAAAAAAACCTGAGGCTTATAAAAGTACTATTATTTATGGGTGCAATAACACCTTTTAAGCGGTGGAGATACAGAGTATGAAATAGAAGTGGAATCTCATGGCCTGTAGAGATAGCTCAGTAGTTAAGGTGCTTTCTTACAAAGCCTAATGACCCAGGGTTTGGCCAAATACAAAGACACAAAGTGGTGCATGTATCTGGAATTCATTTGCAGTGGCTATAAGCTCTGGCACACCTATTCTCTCTCTCTTTTCTCCCTTCTCTCTGTCTCTCTCTCTCCTTTCTTCCTTGGAAACACACACACACACACACACACACACACACATGTAAAGTGAAGTGGAATCTTATTGGGACTGGGTCATGCATTCAGCACAGAAAAAGAAAAGAATGCAAGCACATTCATATGTTGCTAATGATCTTTAAGTAACTGAATGATACTGAATGCTCTTGTCCCTTGGGGCCTTGTTAAGAGTCCCGGAAGCATAAAGTTTCAGCTAGTTAAATGCAGAGGGCATTGAACTCAGAGCTGAAAAGTGTTCTGATAGATTTCAAGGGATGGGGACAGAGACAAAGAGTGGAAGGGGGTGCTGACGGGAAACTGCTGACAGAGTGGTTCACTGAGTTCTTCTCTATTCCCCAAAACAGCCTGAAGAGACGGTGCCGCTCCGCGTGGCATTCATCACTTGTCAGAACTGGCATTTATTTCCCTTTGTTGAACAAGACAATGTAGACAAGAGAAAAGGTGCTTTATGATGACTAACAAGGGCTTCTAATGCCAGGAGTTATGTAAAATGAGAAGAGAGGGGAACTTGTCACCAGTAGCCATAAATTCGCTTGCCTTGTGGCCCTTAGTCAACTGGCAAATGTATTCTAATGCATTTTCTCTTTAGAAGATAATTTAATTATTCAAGAATATTAATGGTCTTCAAGAAAAGAGAGAAAAAATACCTAAAAATCTGGTGGAGTGGAAAGGGCAGGTGTGTACTAAGATGAGGGTGTCTCTCTTCTCCATCTTCTCATGACCAGCTATGGTGCTTGGGCATATGGGAACCTGATTCTCAGCTCATCAGCTCAGGAAGACTGATACGCTCACCAATGTGACCCTCGCTCACCTACACAGCTGACTGCTACCCAAATCTCCAGCCCCTTTCCATCTTTTGTTCATCAATCTTAAATTTTCTAGTCTGTCACATGGACCCAAAGCTGCAATTTCTATTGCCCAAAGTTTCTCTGAGGATCAACACGTGACTATGTAAAATGATGCCTCTGACACATTTTTCAATGTTTATGAAACCCTTTCAGTGGGTTGGATGAATGTAAAAGGTAGATCTCGGGGCTGAGCTGTGACTCTGTGGTAGAGCACTTGCCTAACATGTGTAAATGTCCACTTAGACCCCCTATCACTGATAGAGATATTCAGGCAAGAATAGCTACAAGAAGTCAGAGTGTGGCTCAGAGGTAGTGTTTGCCCTGGGTTTTGGATCCCTTCTAAACCCACCCCACCTCTACCATTCTGCTAGCCACAACAGTGATAAGATCTGTGTCATAACATGGGAGAAGCCTGGGTCTCAGCTCTGGCTGCCCACTGGAAGCAACTCACAGGACCCTCTTTGTGGCATTCCCCCCCACCGACCAAGATTCAGTTACACGTCAGTGTGTCTTCATCCTGCGGAGTGGCTGTGGGTTTTTAAATGCACACTGGATATAGTGAATGTTTTTCAAACTTTAGCATAAACATGACAATAAAATCTTGTTAGCATGTAGAATCTGGGTCTGGAATGAAGGTGACAAGCATCATTAAGAAGCTCCCAGAGAAAGTATGGGTGAATGGAGAACAGCGTGGTTAGAAAATGACTGGTGACCTGCCAGCATATTTCTCAAGTGTTGGTGTTCACGAGAAATAACCCAGGAGCCTGTTGGAGATATGGCCCTAGGGCCACCCTGATTCTGTTTCCCTTAGTTTAGGGGAGCGGCTGGAGAGAATCAGGGATTTACACTACCCATTTCATTCTGAAAAATCCCACGATACTCATTTTGTAGTTTTCTTTTTTTTTTTTTTTTCCAAATCTTTGTCTCTGTGTGTGTGTGTGTGTGTGTGTGTGTGTGTGTGTGTGTGTGTGTGTGATTTAAGTGGAAGTCAGAAGACAACTTTGAGTGCCAGTCCTCCCCTTCTACCTTGTTTGAGGCAGGGTCACTTTTGAGCTGCCTGGCCTGTGAGCATCTGGAGATTCTCTTGTCTCTGCCTCCCATCTCTCTGTAGGAACACTTGGCTTATAGAAGTTTGTACTACTGTGGCTGGGGTATGTGGGTTCTGAAGAAGTGAACTCAGGAGCTCATGCTGGTGAGCCAAGTGCTTTATGCACTGAGCCATCTCCCCAGCTCCACATTTCACGATGTCTATGGTACAGCTTCCCTCTCAGATCACCTGAGCATGCTAAAGCTACGGAACCTAAAGCTTCGCCTGTGAGCTATCACTGCTCTAACCTCAAAGGTAAGTGAACTCCCATTATGTTATGTGATGCAAAGACTCAGCTGGTCTTTGAAAGCACGCATATGTCCAGCCTTCAGAATCCTTCCTTTAAGTTACCACGGGCCTTTGCAAAGCCCTCTGTATGAGCAGGGTACTGAGGATGAAACTCCTTAACTAATCAGGAGTGCATCCTTCACTGACAGGAGACAACTAGGAAACCCTGTGACGTTTTTCCTGCTCGCCACACCATATCATGTTTTGCAAGCAAAGACCCCAGCATGGGCCAGTCCTCCCCAGCTTGCACTCAAATCAAAGAATCATGGAAAAGTAAGGCACCGTGGACCTTTGCAAAGTTCAAGGACTTGTGAAGGGATCTGTCGTAGGACAGACTCTTTGTTGCCTTCCCTTCTTCTTAGAGTCCTCTTATGATAACTAACTAGGACAGCCTCTGTTTAAGGACAGGTTTGTGGCATTTTCAAGGCAAAAATTTAACAAAGGTAACTGTGAGGCTGTCAAAAACGTAATTCTGAAATTATTGCTTTGGATAAACATGCAGAATATAATTAATGTAAAAGGTGTTGCTTCTCTCGATTTTTTTTTTTTTAATTTGAAAATGCAGCCAGTTAATGGAAGGGTAAATCACGTAGCAAATAAGGTAGAGAAAACCCCCTGATTGTCTTGCTTTATCCTTAAATCTGTGAGAACACTTGACAGTCTAGAGGAACTGCTGTATGGATATGAGAGTGGGGAACTGAACAGATGTGAACACATTGTACAATAGCCAAGCCACTGAGGTCCTTCGAGAGCTCCAGGTTGTCAACTGTGCCTTGCACTCCGGGTTAGACCTTTTCTAGAAGACGCTATTAAATCTAGGTGACTTGACCTCCTCATCTTCCTCTGTTCCTGGACAGAAAGCTTCCTGGAGTGAAATTTGCTCTTGGCCCCGTATGCCCTTTGCCAGAAGTAGCCATCATGTCCCCCCTTCTTCCCCTACTCCTCGGAACCTTGACATGCCTCTGACACGGGCTGCAGTCCAGTCATTTTGGAGATCATGAGCAAGTGAAGTGCACAGGGCTGCAGGCTGTGGCAGTCAGCCTTCACCTGCTCACCTGGCAACTTTGAACAGGCCTAGGGCTTTGGTGTCTAGGAAAGATTGACTGAGTATTGATGTAAAGAGGACGGAATCACCATACTGGAGCCTGTGATGCAGAGACAGGAGCCCCAAGTGGCAGTGGGAGCAGATCTCCAGAAATAAGAATCCCTGGATGTGGGGGCAATGGGGACCATGTTTATCTTGCTTTATGATAAATTGAAGGACTGGATAGGAAGGATGCAGCAAGGGAAACTCTTGTTCATATTTCAGTCTTGCTAGGAATGGGAGGTTAAACTCCTTTCCGTTTTGAGGTCTTGTCTGCAAACAGTGGTTGTCTCAAGTCACAGAAGTCAGAGAAGACACGGCTGTTAGCAAAGGGTGCTGATTGTATGGACTTGCTGATGAGTCATCGCAAGTCTGATGAGGCAGACCTTGTTTTAAGCCCTATGAAATCTCACCTCAAGATATGCTTAACAACTTAGGGCTCTGCCACTGTTATTTTCATTTTGCAGAGGAATGTCTTCAATTCCCAGAGGAGCTTTCCTGCTCCAGAGTGCAAGGTCAGAAACCGGCCTGGATGGATGATTCTTAAATGTGGGTCCCCCAGGGGACTGGTTCAGTACTCATAAACATGACTATGGCAGGGCGTGGTGGCGCACGCCTTTAATCCCAGCACTCGGGAGGGAGGCAGAGGTAGGAGGATCACCATGAGTTCAAGGCCACCCTGGGACTGCATAGTGAATTCCAGGTCAGTCTGGACTGGAGTGAGACCCTACCTCGAACCCCTCCCCCCCCAAACAAACAAAAACAAACAAACAATCCCCATGAATATGGGTGCTGTTTACATGCAGACTCTGAGACCTCAAAAACACCTGGGCTTTTGGTTCCAAGAGCATGGCAGTTTTGAAACGTTAGTCTAGCTGATGTTTGGAGTGGAGGGGGCGCTGTTCCACTTCCGCTGATTAAGGATGCTTTGAGTGGACGAGCATCCCATGAACCTCAAATGCACATGATCACGCGTAGCTGCCACAGCTTGTGCCACCACCGCCCATGCATTTTCCTGTTAGTCCAGCTCTGGGGTCTAAATCACCATCACGGATGTTGACAATTCTGACCACTCCACCCCCACCTCCATCTGCTGCCAGTCACCAGGCTGCCTGTAGTTCTCTGAGCCTCCCACACCTGCCTGCTTCCCTTCCATATAAGCCAAGAGTCCATCGCCACCGTAACATTTTAAGCCATTCCCACTGCAAGACCAAGTGGGCATCTTTACTCTCCATAGTTAACTGACCCTTCACTTCTCTCCCAGCAGCTGTGTCCCTCCGGTGGACAACCCAACCACTGAACGTGACTCATTCAATGCCATGCGAGGGATGCAGTGGTGCCTAAGGTCAGAAGCAAGATGAGACAGAACTTCATCTCTACCATCTCCTTTCCAGCTGCGGAATCTTCTTCCAGCACCATCGTGCCTTAGTGTAGACCAGAGCAGGCTGGGGTGCTGCCCAGCTCTTACCCTTCTCCTTCATCAGTGACACACTTATGCCTCACCAAGTGGCAGAGGGCAGCAATGATGCCTCCTCCTCCTCCCCAAAGACAGTTATCATTTTTGCTAACTGATGCTTAGCTGCTGAGCCTGCTGACCCAAGCAAACCCGGTAGATAATCCCAAGTCCCTCCTGACTTTAAGAGGACTAGCCCATGCCTGGAAAACAGAAACAGGGGAGGGGGAGGCTTGCAAGCCCCCAAGGTTGCCACAAGCCATTGGCTTGCGAATGATGAACAAACGATTCAGAAGACCATTTGGGAAAACCAGGGCAGAATATTATCAGCCATGGAAATGAGGTTCCTGTCACATAACAGTGAAAGATGCCAGGATTATAAAAATGATGCCTTCTTTTCAGCTCCACTTTATGTACTTCCAAGAATTCAGCTACTTTCCTATTTAAAAATAGGTGTGCTGTCCTCCTTCCCAGCACATCTATGTGACAAGGGGGACGACATGGTTCAGGACGCTTTGACTGAGCACTGTAAATATCCCATGGAAAACACAAACTATGCTTAAAAAAAAATCTTCCCTCCAGGAGAGCCTGTAGAACATTCATGCAGCCTTTTTTTTTTGTGACTCAAACACTCTAAACAGACCCTGGAACAGAATCTTAAGTGCACCGGAGCCCAACTGATCACCTTGAATTAGGCAATGAAACTGTTCTGTTCACACTTCACGACAGGGGGGCTCCTTCTTGAGTGGGCACTGAAGTCTCTAAAGCAGCTACTGAAATCATCGAAAACAGATAAGGTAGCTAGAGAAACTGAACGCTTATCTCAGGAGCCCTTAATCTAAGCTAGATTGCACTCAGCCAGGTCAGGGTGCCCAAGCTTTACTCAAATAGAGCTGCTGCAAACCCAAGATTTTCCAGGGTGGAAAGGAATTCTTGCATCCTTCTAAGCATAGGTTTTGGGCTCAAAGAGATGGAAATTAATTTTCTAACATAGCTTTTGACTTTGTACCCAGCCTTGGATATGCTGTGTTTTTTTTATACCCCCTGGCAATGTGGATTTATTTTATTCTTTACTTCCTAAAATTACGGCAACAGTTTGGCCAGGTCGTCAATTTAGTACTAGAATCACTGAACGTTTAAGACAGATTTCACAGTGCTGCAGCTTAGACCACCCACTGTTCATAGAGAAGCAGTCTACAAATGAGGACATTCCTCTTTCCTTCCCATTTTATTACCTTGAGCTCCTTGGCTGTAGAAGAATCTTTGAGCTGATTCCACATCCAAGAGTCTGTGAGCAGACTCCACATCCAGAAAATAGTCCATTTTGGGATAATCCATTTTTGATGTTCCAAACACAGAATTTCGAGAGAAAACACTCACTTGAATACCTATAAGGAACCTATAAAGAACAACAAAAAAACCCCACAATATTTTAGACTGTTGAGTATGCATATACTTATCATATCCTATTATTTGACTGCCATTTTCCCATTCTAAAGCCCCCACCTTCAGAGCTCTCTTATTGTATGAGAAAATACAGTCTTTAGCTAACATTCATTAAAAGTAATATATTCTACGTAGGGTAAAACAGATGATCCAGGCCAAAGAGAGACAGCACGTTAGTGTTGCCTTGCTGTGTATTAACTGAAAATACAGTGCTAAATTCGCATGCTCCCAGCTTTCAAAAGTCTGTCTGAACAATGCTATCCAAAAGTGTCAGTTGTTCTGAGAGTTGATCTTCCCTTGATGCAGGGACTTCTGTTTTCCCCTGAAGCAGAGAGAATGCCCCCCACAAAAAAAAAACCCACAAAAACAACCTCCTCTCTCCTCTCACAAATACCTTGTCTTTATGACACATCCAGGCTTGTTTGTTGTAAAATCCCTTGAATCCCTTACTTTTCAGCAATCCCTTTTAGCACATTTTATAATCTTATGCCTATACCCAACGCATGCTGCTTTGAGATTAACAATTATTGCAGCCTCAAAATGCCCTCATTGCATTTCCATGCAATAGCCAGTCATGAAGAAATATCAACTTCTTGGGTTCTTTTTGATGAACCCATATAGTTTTTCCTTGATATTCACACATATGAAGTACCTCTATTTTAGCATGATTTTTTTTAAAGAAATATATCCTAAGTCAAAGTCAGTAAGATCAAGCTCAGAAGGAAGATGCAATTTCATTTCCCTCTCTAACATACACATCTTAATCTATGAAACCAAGTCCATCAAGAGAAAACTTTTTAAAAATAGCCACAGGTACCCCCAAAAGCAAATTATACTTACTGAAAAAATAAAATGAAGGACTAAAAAATGTCCACAGCCAGACAGGAGCAGTTTCAGTTAGCAGTCTTTGATCTCACTAAATATTCCCCCAGCGAAAGTAAACAATTTTGATTGTTTGATTAGCTCAGTGATAAATAATGTATTCCAGCCACTGGACTTCCTTTATCTGATAAAATGGCCAGAACACGTTACCTTAGCAACAGAAGGTGACGCCAGCCAGCCTCAGCCTCTCTGAGCTCCCTCCCCTGTGAAGAAAGGATATTGCCAGTTTGCCACGTTAAACTTTGGCAGAAAAATCACCCGAATCTACATATAGATTTTACATCATCCAGGGCCATTCCTTCCCCTCTCCTCCTCTCCCCTCTCTTTTCCTATCTCTGCTGCTGATAAGTGCCTCAGTTATTAAAAAGCATCATAATCATGAATTCATATTTTATTTTTTATAATCTAATCCTAGTTTGATTTGCAATTGCAATGGAAGAGCATGTTAAATGATTAAGCAGTGAATAGAAGAAAGTTGTCAGGCATGATTTGAGGGCACCAGGTCTTACCCTAATGCTGAATGGTATGGGTGATGGGGAAAGGCCATTTTAGCTAGCAGTATGTTCAGCATTCTCGTTATAATTAATACACAGAAACAGCCACTAGCATGTAGGCTGAAAATAACTCTTTCCTTCTGCAAATCTGTCATTGGAAACAGCTTCGAAAGCTGTCTGAAATTTCCCAGATTTTGAAAGACATTATAATGCAGATCTTATAGGAGATTGCCTCCTGAGGAAAAGTAGCCGAAAAGATTTACAAAAAGGGACATTGTCAAAGTTAGCAGATACTCACCAGCTCTTGTCCCCTTTCACCAGAACACCCGAGAGCTTGAAACGAGGCTGAGCGGTGCTGCTGAGCCCACGAGCCCAAATGAGCAGCTTCTAATTTTCCCTTCAATCTCCAGTCAAGAGCACTGAGTGGAGGGAAATGATAGGTCGGCCCGTTTTATATTGTGAGGAATTGCAGCCTGAGAAGAGATCTGAGTGCAGCTGCTCTTTAGAACACATTAGACTGCTAATTTAAGAAAATTGAAAGGTTTTGTTTTACTGTCTTTTGTGTGTTCTTTTCTGCTACCCCCTCAATTTAATTTGCATTTAAAATTATTCTCATGTCTCCTTGGCTCTCCAAGGTGTGGAGTACTTCCTAATCATGAAACTGCTCCAGTAGAATTTGGTGAAATACCGCTTTTATTCTGGGCTGCAAAACAAGGTGGGGAATTAAAAGCAAGCCATTTTTAGGAGAGAAATACAGAAGGCCAGTTGAGTTTCACTCCCTCCTGGTTTCCTGACTTTCCCTCCTCTTGCTGTCATTCATTGCTTGGTCAGATCGCCCAACTATGGGGTGCATTATTCTGTCTGAATGTAACAAACAGCAAAAAGAAATGTTAGGGCATGGAGAGATTGCTCAGTGGTTAAGGCCCTTGCCAGCAAAGCCTAACGATCTGGGTTCACCTCCCCAGTACCCACCCACTTAAAGTCAGACACACTGAGCCACATGCATCTGGAGTTCATTTACAGTGGCTGAAGGCCCCAGTGTGTCTATTCTCCATTTCTCTATTTTTTTCTCTCTGCTTGCAAATAAATAAAATTATTTTTAAAAAATAATAAATTTGGATTCTATCCCTGTGATTATCCTCAATCGATAGCCTCCCTGCCAAACTATAAGGACATCAGATGTGTTCACAAAGACCATGATGATAAGAGATTAAGCTCTCCTGGGCAATTTCCACCATTTTCTTCCACCCTTTGAGGACTAAGCTGTATAGAGTAGTGTGTGATGTGCTGGGTGCGAAGGGAGAAGTAATGTCTGAAAAAAAAATTGGAAGGAAGATCATCACCGTCTTCCTTCATATACACAGCTCTGCTAGCTGCCCTTGAGACAAACCAGGAAATATCCTGCCGCTTGTCTCCTGGGCTCTTCCACCCCATCAGAACCCACCAGACACCAAAGCTAGTACTGCAGAGATGGAAGAAGGAAGCAGAACTACAATCTCATGGCTTTGTGGTGAAGTCCGTTTGCAGCTGGCATGCTCAAAGCTTTGCTCAGACACAGGACGTGCTTCTTTAAGATTGAAGTTCTATTCAGCCCCCAGCAAAGACAGGTGAACGCTTGACATTTGCCAGAGGAGAAAGCTGTCTTCTGGTTCTTTTCACTTACAGTAAGGTGTGGGCGACTGGTTCTGAACCCTCTATTGTGATTCTATTGAAAGTGTAATGACTCATAGTGGAGAAAGGGGAAAAAGGGGAGAGAGGGAGGGAGAGAGAGAGAAAGAGAGAGAGAGAGAGAGGAGAACAAGCCTATTACTTTTGAAAAACATCAGCCATTTTGGTGAGTGCAAATGCACGTGTGATTGAGGGAGATGAGTAAATAAGACATTGGAGAATAGATTTGGTTCCCTGCAGTGGGTGGGTTTGGCATTCACTTGTTTTTTTGAGAGTTGACCAAGGAAGCACCTTACAAAATGAGCAAATAATGCGAAGAGACTGTGGCTAAAACAGTGCAGGGACAGATCAACTTAAAATTGATGATCTTGGGAAGGGAACAATAGTTCACTTGCAGAAAGGGACTTTATTTTTACTAAATAATCATTCATTAGTTTCTTTTAATATCATCTGTACAGTTTCTGGAATAGAGTTTCAAAAATTGATTTTTTTCTACAGGGAATATAGCAATAGATTATGTATAGGAGAATGTATGAGGAAATTATTATTACTATTGCTGCTATTTGCAATGCTGTCCTTGTTCACACTAGACAAGTGCTCTACCACTGAGTTACATATACAGCCATGTTCTTTAGATACAGGGTCTTTTTATGTAGTTCGGGCTGGCTTTGTACTTACTTTGAGCCTAAGCTAGCCTTGAACTCATGGTTCTCCTGCCTCAGCCTACTGTATGTTGGGATTACAAGCTTGTGCCACCACACCCAGGTAGAAAATTATTTTAAAAGGGGAGAAACATAGCAATGTTCAAAAGTTCATGTCAGGGCTGGAGTGATGGCTTAATGGTTAAGGCGTTTGTCTGCAAAGACAAAGGACCCTGGTTTGAGTCCCTAGGACCTACATTAGCTAGATGCACAAGGTGGCACATGTGTCTGGAGTTTGTTTGCAGTGGTTGGAGGCCCTGGTGCACCCATTCTCTGTCTCTTTCTCTCTCTCTCTGACTCTCTCAAATAAATAAAACTTAAAAAAAAAAAAAACCCAAAAAAGTTAATGTCAAAATATAATGAATTCAGCTCTGTTTTATAACTTCAGTCTCTTTAAAAGCATCACTTAGGATAGACCATTATTCTGACATAATAAAATCAGAGAAAATGGTAAGGTCCTAACCTACCGTTTATGCAGCACTGAACAATTCACAACATCATCAAGATATCACTCTGAAAGTCAACTCCATGTCACCATCTTTGTGACTTGTTAATAAAAATTATTAAAAAGCTTCATAGCAGTGATATCTTTTATATTGACATCCCTACAATATGAAAGTGTAGTGTATGGCACAATGCAGGTCTGGCCCTAGCCAAACCACATGCTAAAAGAAACCAGGCCACACCCCTCAGGTTTTCTCACCAGGATTGCGGGTAATCAATAACAGGTAAGACTCCATGAGATGGGGCAACATAAGACAGGCACCATCGCATGTGATGATCCCTTGGCGCCTGGGGTCAACAAGGCTTGGCAAAGAACCATGCCTCCCAGGGTTGCCAATAATAAAAACAAGGAGGATGTGTATGGCACAATGCAGGTTGGGCCCTAGCCAGACTACATGTCAGAAGAAACCAGGAAGTGGCTTCTGTGGACATGGCATCCTGCGCAGGCCTGGTGTGACAACAGCTACAATCCCATGCTTGCAAGAAACCTGCTGCGAGATGATCTGCCCGGAGACCAGCTGTCACTGGTCCCAAGAAGGGGACCACCCCATACAATGATTGGCCAGCCAAACCCTTTAAAACTCCCTACACTTCCTTGAATAAACGAGTTTGCAGCAGCTCGCCCTCTGCCTGCTTCCTCCCAGCTCATGGAGTATATGTCGTGACTCTGCGCCTCTCACCCCCTACTCGGCAGAGACCCTACCATCCCTCCTGGGCTGGCCCTAGGGGGGACCACAATAGTGTAAGACTATAAAGCTGAAACACTCTAGAAGCTGGTAGTATGTACTTTCTTTTTTCCAGTTTGGTGGTAAAAGGATATGTATGCCATACTTCTTTTTTTTTTATTATTAACAACATTTATATTTATTTTTTCTGCCAGATATTCCAGTAATTATGAAAATGTATCCTTTTTAAGAGATAATTAATTTCAAATTTATTAAACATAAAATGTAACACTAAATGTGTGTTGTTTTATTTGTAAACTTTCCTTAACACTTTTCATACATATACATAATGTAGTTTCATTTTGATTCCCTCTGATTTTGTAATTTGTTCCTTCTCCCCATCCCCTACCCACAGAACTCCTTTTTCTTTCCAATTACTCCCTATTTTATTTATTTATTTATTTGATAGACTTTTTATTGACAACTTCTATATTACATACAAAAAATGCATGATATTTCCCTCCCCTCCCCCCATTCCCCTTTAGAACTCCAATCTCCATCGTATCCCCTTCCTCTCTCCATTAGTCTCTCTTTTAATTTGATGTCATCATCTTTTTCTTATATTATGAGGGTCTTGCGAAGGTATTGCTAGGCACTGCGAGATCATGGATATTGAGGCCAATTTCTGTCTGGGCAGTTGTATTGTAAGGAGTCATACCCTTCCTTTGGCTCTTCCATTCTTTTCACCCCCTCTCCCACAATGGTTCCTGAGCTTTGGAGGGTGTGACAGAGGTGTTTCAGTGCTGGGCACTTCTCCATCCCTTCTTCTCGGCACTATGTTGCCTTTTAGGTCATCCCAGTGGTCAAAGGAAGAAGTATTGAATTAATTGAATATAGAGGCATGCTTCATAGTGGAATCTTGATACAGTAAAGATATCAGCTATATTAATTTATCTTATTTAATTTATTGATCACCATTGGACACAAACATTCTCAGCAAGAAAAGCACAGTAAATAGTAGCTCATTCTTATACCTTCTGGTTGACCTACTTCATTGGAGTCACTCTGAGATAAATCCAGTTGCTAAATTATATTTCTAAATTATAATTTTTAACAGTGATTTTTACCCAATTGATTGATTATATTATAAAGCTCCTTGTAAGATAATATTTATAGTTATGTTAAACTGCATGAAATTCAGCCTTCTATCTGCCTGAAATCTTGGGGAAATTTTCTTTTTGCTTAATCAACCAAATTGAATTTGGGACTATTAGAAGCTTTCTAAAGGTGGATTGACATCTTGGACTTCTTGGCATGGTGCTTAGATTGAGGACTTTGAGGAAGCTTTAGTTTACTAAACAAGTGGAACCACCTCTTCCTCAGTATATGTGGGATATTGGTTCCAGGACCTTCAATAATACCAAAATTCTCAAATGTGTAAGTCCCTCATATAATCTAATGTACTGTTTCTATATAACCTACACCTCCCATGTACTTTAAATTTTCTCTAGATGATTTATAATACTTAATACAATGCACATGCTATGTAAACAGTTGTTATACACTATTGCTTAGAGAATAATGACACTAAATTTCTGTACATATTCAGAATAGATGCATTTTTTCTTCCTGAACATTTGATTCATGGTTGCTTAAATCCATGGATACAGGACCCTGGGATACAGAAATCTGACTATAGAAAAACATATCCTTTTATTTTTATGAAAAGCTTAACCCAAAATATATATGCTTCTGTTCAGTAGCAAATCATTCCCTTATATCTTAATCTTTGACTCACAAGAAATCTTTCCCTTCCTTGATCACAAAGCTTGTCATTAAATAGTATGGGTACTGCCAATATCTCATCTAAGCTATTATTCATATGAAAACCTCTCCAGAAGAAGAAACACTTTTCCTCTATCAATGGGTATTTTTACTCCAGAGCAAATGAATCTCTTGTTCTTCTTCTTCTTTTTTTTTTTTTTTTTTTTTGAGGACGTTTTGGCAATAGTTGGAAAGTTTAAAAAGGCTGACACTGAAGAGTATCTGAAGAAAAGGTCTTATATGGAGGAGGAACTTAATTTTATTTCACATAAGCCTGCAGTCATGTTTTGAGGGCTTCCTTATATATAAATGTTAGCATTTATCTGCTCAAAAAAGAGCATGAAATCTGCAAGCATCACACAATTGGGAGTATAGCTTGAAGTTGCCCTGAATATACAGAGGCAGATTTTTGAGTACTATTCAAGGTCATGATGCCAAAGAGTTTTCCCTTGGCCTGTTCTCTCTTGTGACTGCATTGCAGAGAGCCGTGCTGGAGAAATGGTCTTGGCCAATATGCTGGGGCAGCTGCCCAGCAGAGCAAACTCTTTGGTTCCATGCCATGTTTGTAAACACCTTTTACCCTCTGGATACGGGGAAAACAGGTGAATTCAAGGAATAAAAACATGAACTCAAGGCTGGAGAGATAGCTTAGTAGTTAAGGGGCTTACCTGCGAATCCTAAGGACCTAGGTTCGATTTCCCAGTATCCATGTAAGCCAGATTCACAAGGTGGTGCATGCATCTGGAGTTCATTTACAGTGGCTAGAGACCCTGGCCTGCCCATCCCCCCTGCTCTCCCTATTTCTCTCTGTCTCTCAAATAAATAAATAAAAATTATAAAAAACAAAACAAAACATGAGCTCAAATGTCATCCTATGCTCTGCCAACTGGATTCCAAAATTAGCATCTTTCTCACTATTGTGGAAGTTGCTTACGAAGCTCTACTGACTCTGTCTCTTTAATCCCTAAATCTGAAGGTATGAAAATGATGTCTATCACAGTGTGATGGACAGGTGTATTAGCAGTAGTGACTTTTTTTTAAAGCAAAAGCCATTTTCATATATGCATATAATTTACTTTGAGTATATTCCTCCCCATAGCACACTAATCATTCACTTCCTCTACCTCCCCTACCAGTTAGTCTCTTTTGTTACCAAACAGTTTTCTTTCTGTCAGTAGTCACTTTTTAAACCTGAGTTTAAGGATGTATAATAATATTTGACTTCATTTCTTCGGAAAGAAAGCTACGTTGCCTCTCGGCCACCTGCCCAAGTGTATTTTATTTTCAACTCTTTTAGAGGACACTAAAAGCTAAGCACAAGTTCAGTTGCATTTTCTTATTCCTAAAACTCAAGATTGCAACCTGAAAATCTCCAGAGATACGGTGAAGAAAAAATAATAATAACCTCTAAGCAATGCAATCCCCCCGTCCCTTCAGAGATCACAGGGTCCATAAGCTTTCAAAAACATGGCTGAATTTATCAGTGAGAGCCTGCGAGGACGTGTGTGGTACACTGAAATAGTATGTCAAAGGGATTTTTGTGGTTATTTCACTCCTTTTAAGTTGTGAATAAAGTGTCAAATTCTACAAGGACTCTATGCCTAACAATATTTCATGCTTTCCTCATGTATATATGTAAGAATATTTGATGCATATCATTGTCCAATAAACAGTATACATGATATAGCCCTTTGTTTAATTCGATGTTCAGAGCTAAACACCTTCAGGATCTGTCACATGAAGGCATTGAAGAGCATCCCATCCTGGTTCCTAGCTCAATGTACGTAACAAGACCTAAGTGCTCCACAATGCTCCCATGGTGAATGAGGGCAGGTAGGGGCTACTTCCAAAGCAAAGGGAGCCTTATTAGCATTCACCAAAGTGAAGTCGTGGGGTGCTGGTGCTTACACAAGTTAAATTATACAGGTTAGGCCCTTTAGGTTCAGTTGTCATCTCTGTATCACGGGATTAAAGAGCAAATGAGTAACTATATATAGGCAACATAGAATGTCCTGACATACAGAGAGTGTGACGTATTATATACTTTTGAGAGGCCTGGGAAGATAGCACAAGTGTGAAGACCTGAGTGCGACACCCAGAGCCCACAGAAAAGCAGTCTGATGTGGTGGCACCTATTTGTTATTCCAGTTCAAGGAAGGGGAGACAGGTAAACCCCTGCAGCTTGCTGGCTAGCCAGTCTAGCCTGCTCGGTGTGTTCTAAGCCCATGAGAGACCCTGTGTCTCACAAGGTGGGCAGCACTTGAGGTATGAGGCCAGAAGTTGTTTTCTGGCCTGCACGCAAATCCACACTCATGTCCATGTGTGTTTTGTCACTGTGACTAGAAATCTGCCATAAATAAAATATATTGAATACAAATATATGTCCATATATATGTATGTATGTATGTATTTATTTCATATGTTCAGAGGTTTCCATTCAAGGTCGGCTGGCTCCATTGCTTTGGCTTGCGGGGCGACGATGGCTCATGGCAGTAAGAGCACAGAGTGGAAGGAAGAAGAGCAGGAATTGGGTGTGCTCCCAATGATCTACTTCCTCCAGTTTCACCTAGTCTCCATCTCTTCTTAGTAATGCAATAAATAGATCAATTCATTGATCAGGTCAGAATCTCAGGCTTTAGTCACTCTCAATAACTGGATCCATCAGCTGTAGAGCAGGCTTTCATGACCCCACTGGAGGACATTTACATCCCAACTATAATAGCAGATGGCATTTTGGCATTCTATTTGGGAAAGCTTGTGTATGGTGTTCTATATTTAATTTCTTTACTGCTTTTCAAATTATATTAAGAAATTACAACAGCTACTCGGTCATGGGTGAAGGAAGGAGGAGACGCTATGAAACTTAGTCTTGGTTTTAAGGTTGAATTTGTAGGCGGATACTCATGATGGAACTCATTCAACAGAAGGCTGTCAGATGTAAGAGAACATAGCACCAGGCCCTGAACAAGAAATCGTTACAAGTCAAGGGCTGTTGGTCTGTTTCAAACCGATTGCTTGGTATTTACGTGTGCTTCACCATAATGACAATAGCCTTGGCAAGATCCTGTCCCTTAGAGGTGCTCGTGTGTATTTTACAGATCCCTTTTGGAAAAGGGTAGATTGTGATTCAGTAGCTTGGGACTCACTCATGAGAGTCAGAGGAACTGAGAGAAATCCATGTGCTTTAACTGTTAAGGCCTTGAGGTGGCATTTTTGAGGCGAGTGCAAACTCCTTTGACAGGATAAGCATTTGAATTTCATTTTTTTTTGAAAGAGCACTTTATTTAAAAAGCTGGTAACAGTAAACAGCAAGTAGCCAACATCACATTTTTAACATAGCACCAGAGGAACTATGATTTAAAATCAAAAGTCTTCTCATTCCTATGGCAACCAAGAGAAGTGTTCCACTAATGCTGCATGCTGTGTACATTAAGTGTGCTGCTCCTCCCCCAACTTCTGCTGCCTCCCTCCCTCTGGATTTAGCGTGAACCCCACTAAACTGTGTACCCTGGGAAAAGCTCCATGTCTTCCAGACATCAAGTTGCTTTCCAAGGTTTTAGCAATCAAAGCCCTAGATGCACAAGGGAAGAGTCTTCCCAGGGGACACCTTTACAAACCCAGAGGGGAAAATGTGCCTTAAAAATAGACACCGTCTGCTTCCCTGATTTGACATGTTTCAGAGCTCCTTGTTTTAAAGCCAGACACAAATCTGTGAAGAGGTTCCCTTGAGTTTCAACCCTTTTGGGGAGCAGCAACCATGAAGATAACATATGTGGGGAGACGGAGCCAAAAAGCACCCACCGGGCTGCAGCGCAGCACCGGGAACATTTCTACCACACTCCCAGGGTTAGTCATGCAGGAGAGATACCTCAGCGCTGACTGGCTAGCGGTAGGTGGCCCTGGCTGTCACCAGTACTGCCTGCTCTGCAGGGGGGACACAGTGGCTGAGTCCTCTTAGAGAGCTTCTGTGTGTGTGTGTGTGTGCTTGCACATACAAGCTTATGCAGATATGTGCATGCCATGCCCATGAACATTGAAGCTAGAGGAAAATGTTAGATTGGTTTTCCTGGGAGTCCCAGTGAATCTTCTCTCTTCATACAACATGGACCTGGGGCTACAGACATGTGTGGCTATGCTCAGACTTTAAGGGGTGATAAGGATTGAGCTCATACCCTCTCCGGCCCTCATGTTGCATAGAAGAGGTTTGGTTTAGTTAGCCATCCCCCTATTCTTTTCTTAAAAGAATAAAAACTACAGGTCTGAGACAGAGAGACTCAAAGGCTATGGAAAGATCAGAATCCCTGATAAGTTTTATCTATAGTTCCAAGAAAGGAAATAATTTGTGGGGTGAATGAAGTTTGGCTTTATTTGCATAAACAAATCTTTCTTAGGTACCAAGATATTGAGACACTGTGGACTAATCATTTATTTTACGTCCTTTAGCAAGGTTCAGATGATCATTCTGGGTCATAAAGAAACATAAGACCCCTATTGCTTCTTTGAGGAGTCCAGCCCTTGCTCCTATGCTCATGTGCTTTTCAATCAGGATGCATGTTTTGTTTTGTTTTGGTGGTCGGGGGGTGTAATTAATCATTGCTGGTCTAAAATACTGGAACAGAAACAACCTAGAAAGGACAGATTTTATTCCATCTTATATTTCCAGAGATTACAGTGTGACATGACAGGAGCAGAAAGATGAAATCACATCTTCACATCGGCGGGGAGGGAGCAGAGACAATGAATACTGCTGCTCAGCTGTTTTCTCCTTTTTATAGAGTCCAGGATCCTGGCTTACAGAATGGTGCCACCCACAGTTAAAATGGATTGCTGCACTTCAATTAACCTAATCAAGATGATCCCTTACAGCTATGCCCAGAGGCTGATCTAATCTAGATTACCCCTCATAGATGATTCTGGGTTTTGACAGGTTGACAGTCAGTATAAACTAGCAGAGGACTCTTGGGTTAGGATTCCATCCTTGATCAAGATGTTCATGGTAAGTATAAGAAGTGAGGGATCTGTTGCATCCTGACCATAGCCAGAGCACTTCCTAGCTCTGTTTTTTTTCTTTCACTTATAAGATGGCAGTGTTAAGCTACTTAGTGTATTTGCTTGTTTTCTATTACTATAATGAAATACCTGAGGCTGGAGAACATATAAAGAAAAGAAATGTATTTAGCTCCCAGTTTGGAAAATTAACTCATAATAGCATGACACTGGCTCTAATGAGGATGCCTCTGTCTGCATCAAATAGCAGATGGTATCATGGTGGGAGGATATTCAAGGGGGAGTGATCACATAGTGAACAGGAAGTCAGAGTGGGGGATGGGCCAGGATTGCTCTTTCATAATACTCTCACGAGGACTAACATGATGCCTTGAGAAGTACATCTATTCTTTCTATGGGCTGTGCCCACAATGACCTCTCATTAGGAGCCATCTCTTAACTAACCCATCACCTCTTAACATTAGCAAGATGCCATCATGTGAAGCCTTGGGAACAAACCACACTGCAACTGTAGCATTGGGGAAGTGCAGAACTCGAGAGAATTGGTCCTGATTAAAAGTTTCTGATGTTCTTTTTATGAAAGTAGTTGATATTTAGAAGAGGACCACACTGTGGGCCCCATGGTCTAGTCTCTTGCTGGTGAAGAAATGTACATAGGTCAGCAGCTTTAATATCAGTTGGGAGCTTGGGAACAATAGCATTGGACCCACAAGCTTACCAGAATCTGCATCATATCCATATCTTAATTCATAGGCATATCAGAATGTGAGATATTCCCACCAAGAGTAAATGAGGGTTGCAAACTCCCTATGCCTTTAATGATACTTATCTTCTCCCTTTCCAATGTTAAATAACTGCACTAATGGTGGTGAAGCTCCACTTTGACTTAAGTTTATCATAGAGCCAAGGCAGAAGTTACATCTAAGAAAATGAGAAAGAAAGCCAGGTGTTGCAGTCAGGTTCACATTGCTGGTAGAAATCACCCAACCAACAACAGATTTCAGGAACAAAGAGGTTTATTTTAGCTTACAGGCTCAAGGGGGAAGCTCCATGATGGCAGGGGAAAACAATGGCATGAGCAGAGTGGACACCACCTCCTGGCCAACATCAGGTGGACAACAGGAAACAGGAACAGGAGAGTGTAGCAAACACTGGCATGGGGAAACTGGCTATAACACCCAAAAGCCTGCCCCCAACAATATACCACCTCCAGGAGGCTTTAATTTCCAATTGCCGTCAGCTGGGGAGACTAGCATTCAGAATACCTAAGTTTATGGGGGACGCCTGAATCAAATCACCATACCAGTTTCAAGGATAGCACATTTACACATCACATATTTGGTAAAATGCAAGAAAAAACTTTTCAAACCTCAACAAAAAGAAAACAATAACACAATGAAAAGAAAGTTGAACATATAGCTCAGAGTAGAGTACTTGCTTAGCATTTGCGAGACCTTGAGGTTTGAGCCTCCCTACTTCCTCCATGCTGATAAAGAAAACAGACATGAGATTTTAACACCTCAAACAAAAAATCTTGGTCAACCCTATCAAAAATGTTTAACATCAGCCAGGTATGGAGGCGCACACCTTTAATCCCAGCACTCAGGAGGCAGAGGTAGGAGGAACTCTGTGAGTTCAAAGTCACGCTGAGTCAGCCTGGGCTAGAGCAAGACCCTACCTTGACAAACAAAACCAACAAAAACAAAATGTTTAACATCATTGCTCATAGGTAAATACAACCTAAAATTTAGTAGATTGTATAAATTAGAAAAAGATGCCTTCCATAAGGTGATGGCAAGTTCATGGGATGCCTAATTCTTACGTTGCTGGAAGAATGACAAAATTACTACAAGCCTCTTGGAAATTGCTGTGATAGCTTTTTTTTTAAAAGAAGCATTATACAGAAGATCTTGTCAGTGCCAGCCTTGAGAATCCAAGAGCAATGAAGGCTCATGTGTGTAAAAAGCTTGTAAATGATTGCTCTCTTAGCTTTATTTTAACAGCCCTAAATTGGAAACCAGACAAATGAACCTGTACAGATGAGTGAATGGAATGTGATATTGCCACACAATGGAACATTTCTCAGCAAGAAGACAGAATCAACTCCTGATAAATATAACCACTGACATGGATGGATTTCAAAATTATTATTACAATTAAAAGAAGATGGGCCCCAAAACATACTGTATGCTTCAGTTTACATAGAATTAAAGAAATGCAAACTGATGCATCTTAAGAGTGGTTACCAGAAATGAAATTTGATTATGACGGCTTCAAGGGTTTAATCAAATTATGCCTTTTAAATATGATTTGTTTCTATTGTATTTCCTTTCTAACACGGATATGTTCACCTTTTCATGTCAGACATTCTTCTAAGTTGCAGTGTGTATTTCTATTTCCAGATGACCAAGAATCATCTTTTCATGTGCTTGTCATCCACATATTTTCTTTATACTTCTGTGAAGTATTTTAAAATCTGGAGAAAAATTTAATACCTACTCAAATGTAATGTCCATTTTTCAATCTTATTCCTTTTAGATAATGTTCTGAGACAATTTAAGGACAACTTCTGAAGACGTAATCTCTTTGGCTGTGTTTTATTCTCTCTAAAGTGTCCAAGCCAGAGTCAGATATTTCTTATTCTTAAAGGTGTGCAGCGCATTGTGAAGCTTCAGTACAGGCCATGTAGTGGTTCTTGCTGTCATTGTGTTTTTATATAGTGTCAAGCTTGTTTAACACTAATGCTGGAACAAAACTGGCCTTGGTGTGGTGACTGGGGCCAAAGGACTCATCCAGCTATGACATAGCCTACACAAACGGAAATAAATCACTACCTTGGGAAGAATCAACTATGTGAAGAAGTGTACTTTTTACAATTTTAGGCTAAATTATAGTGAATCTGGAGCCAAAATGTCACTGAACTGTACATTTAAAAGTGACAGTGTTTCTCTTGAATACTTATGGGCTTTCTTGTGTCACAGGACTGTTGAAACAGTTGAAGCAGAATGTCGAATGATATTAAGAGTCCTCATATCATCCCCTTGGACAATGTAATTGACCAAAATACGTCTGGATCTGTCACTAGGTCACACAGACCCCCTTGGGAGGTTCTTGATCATGCTGATAGAAATTTTAAAATGAACTCAAACTCAAGGACAAGCTACTGGGGTCAGAGAGAAAAAGAAACAGGACAGACAAGCTGTAGATCTTGGCAACTGCAAGAAGGAAGAGGAGGAAAAGAGGAAAAGAGAGAGAAAGCTACACTTTTAACAGAGTACAGGTCAAAAGATACACCTTGGGAGACAAGGAGGACACCCTAGGAAAAGGAGAAATAACCAGGTTCTCACAGATATACATATAATGAGGTAGAGTCTCACTCTAGTCCAGGCTGACCCAGAATTCACTATGCAGTCTCAGGATGGCCTTGAACTCACAGAGATCCTCCTAGCTCTGCCTCCTGAATGCTGGGATTAAAGGCATGTGCCACCATGCCCAGCTTGTTCCTTATATATATTTTTAATTTAATTGATTTTTTTATTGATAGCTTCCATAATTGTAGATAATAACCCATGGTAATTCCCTCCCTCCTCTCACTTTCCCCTTTGAAATTCCACTCTCCATCATATCCCCTCTCCCTCTCAATCAGTCTCTCTTTTATTTTGATGTCATGATCTCTTTCTCCTATTATGAGGGTCTTGTGTAGGTAAGTGTCAGGTACTGTGAGGTCATGGATATCCACACCATTTTGTGTCTGGAGGAACACGTTGTAAGGACTCCCTCTTTGGCTCTTACATTCTTTCTGCAAGGTCTTCAGCAGTGCACCCTGAGCCTTGGAAAATGTGATAGAGATGTTTCAGTGCTGAGCACTCCTCTGTCACTTCATTTCAGGACCATGGTGCCTTCTTCTGAGTCATCACAAGGCCACTGCCATCTGAAAAGAGAAGATTTTCTAACAAAAAGTGAGAGTAGTATTAAAATATGACTATGAACATTAAGAGAAGTGCTTACTGAGCAGTTTGGTGAGCACAGAACATACTTTTAGCCAGACACCAGCAGAAGTTACAACCGTGGGCCTCATGACTACCCCTTTTGTAGGTTTTCAGCATCAGGGATGTATTCTCTCCCATTGAGTGGGCCTCCAGTCCAATTAGAGACTGGTTGGTTTTCCCCATAACAGACATGCCACTATTGCACCTGTTGGCTCACTTGGCCTGGCTGGACAAATTTAAATCTTGCAGTGTTCACTGTTGAGTATCTTCACTGGTGATTTCTCTCTCTCCCATTGAACTGCATGCAGCATAGGTTTTCCAGCTTTCTGTCAGTTGGTCTACATGGAGGAGGTTTTTTGTTTGTTGTTGTTGTTTGTTTGTTTTTTGTTTTTCATTTTTCGGTTTTTCAAGGTAGGGTCTCACTCTAGCCCGGGCTGACCTGGAATTCACTATGTAATCTCAGGGTGGCCTCGAATTCATGGCGATCCTCCCACCTTTGCTTCCCAAATGCTGGGATTAAAGGCATGCACCACCATTGCCTGGCTGGAGGAGGTTTTCAGCTCAGCTCCAGCAGGATTTCTCAGTGACCTTGCAGCCCAACTATGTGGAGTTTCCAGGCATAGGTCTTACCATCTATTCTTGGTGGGAAACCAAGAGCCTCAGCAATGACCTGTAATGTTTTGGGGATACCTGTGACCTCCCTGGCCAACAACTCACTGGAAGGTATCCCATCCCTGACACTGAAAAATTTCTAGTAACAATCTATGGATTCAGTTGTAGGTTTCCATATGACTTATTTATATCCTCTTAGATTTTGATTAGCCCTCCCTTCACCTTTCCTTTATTCAATCTGTTCCCTTGATCTCACTTAGGCCTTTTCACCCCCATTAATCTGTTCTTCTACATACATCTATATAATACCATCCTATTAGGTCCCTCCTCCCTCCCTTTTTATTCCCTTTATATTTTTATTGAGAGGCACAAAATTGCCATTCTGTCAGAGGAACATAAGTCTTGGGCTTGAAAGCAAACTTCTGTTTCTTAGATCTTCCAAGGAGAAAATATATAGATTTAACATTATTTGGGCTAGCCTTGGGGTCAGCTAGGAGGTTCTTGGGTGGACTGGAACTCACCACATGTCTATAAATAATGCTAGCTGCATTCATGGTTGCCCGTTTACCTTTCAGTTTGCTTGCTCAGTGCCAGATTACAGGCCTGTCTCTGGTATTGTTAATTCCTTGACTGCCAGGATTTTTACTGTCCACTGATTATGTTTCAAATGATACTGGGAAGCAGATGGCTGCAGAAGGTTCTTTGCTTTCTGCCCAACATCCTCGGTTAGATCCAGTTTGATTTTTGACCTTGGTGCTCTTCTGTCCATTGGCTGATCTGAATTCCTCTGGTCTCTACAAGCTATTTTCCCTTGAAATTTAATTAGACATAGAAAACAAATTTCACATCGTTCAAAGGTCACCAGAATTGTATTTTCCTCCGTACTAATTTCTCATCTAAGAAATATTGAAAAAAGCCTATAGTTTTATCTCTCTATCTCTTTATATCTACCTATCTATCTATTATCTATAATATAGATATAGATGAACAACTATACATACACAATGAAAATATGCTCTTGGGAACAAATATTCTCACTTACAAAAAAAATCCTGTGAAACTTTAATTGACTTATTGAAAGAAATGAGGTATGGAGTTATAACTGTTCGGTCTCTATGAAGAGTCAATTGTTGATGCCCTCAATAATGGACAAATCCATATGAAACCAACTGGTAATTGACTAATTGAAAATATCCATCATTTCATCAATATCATGAATCATGGAAATCATGAAGTAAATACTGACTTTCCCCTTGAAAAGTTCATCTCCTTCCCTGGTACATGGAATAAAGTAACTTTGTGGAGAATACATTTGTTAAATATTGAACAATTGCTTGTTTAAATAGTAGGAATTTCCAAGTATTGAACCAATTCTGGCCTATAAAAGCATCAGGCACTAACAACTCCCTAAATATTAAAAAATGGTTTTGAAATTCTCACATTTCCAAGAAACATTACAGAGAAATTGGCAGATTAAATTTGAATTTTTCTCTAACCACTGGCCTGAGAACCTCCACCAGGGAGATGGCAGTAGACACCGAGGAGACTCAGAACTCATCAAACAGAAAATCAGAGGCTGCCAAGGGCTTGACACTAAAGGAGACTCAAAATATACTCTCCAGGGCGCCAAGGACATTGTGGAAGAGGGCCCAGAAAGACCATCAGAGCCAAAGGGCAGAGAGTACACTTTCTGAAGCACTGTCCCCCTCACTCACACAAGGACTGGTACATTCATGATCCCACAGCAATTAGCACCAACTCCACCAAGAAGGGGCTTCAGTAGAATGGGAGCAAGGGAGTGGGGACTTAGGATTATAACCAGAGGAAAATAAGACTAATTTGCAGTATGTTCCATATTAAAGTTCCCCAATTTTTTAATATTCTGGCATTGAAATAATTCACAGGCTGTGGAGGTACACAGACACAAACTCTAATTAGCCTAAGTCTTTTATAATACCTGCATACATAGTGCTTTGGGGAAGGGAAGATGGAAGAATTAACTTTATTTCAAAGGCATTTTATTGCCTGCTATTCATTACTAGAGGGGAAATATTTCTGTAGGTTAATCTATTTTATCTTGAGCTCAAAAATATATCACAAATGTAATAACCTCAATGACCTTCTGCAGAATGATCAGGGATAATTGCCTAGGAATGTGCTCATCTTGTGTGCAAAGATTTTTATACTAAGTTGTTCTTCCATTTTCTTTACAAATCCACTTACAAATCCTTCCAACATCAGCAAGGAGACCAGTGACAAGTGGTTCATGTGGGACCTAGCCTTGATGTCGTGCCACACATGCCAGTCCACTCTGCTGATTGTCACCAGGAGATAAACCCTTACATACTCATCCCCAGATCATTACACCTCTTGTCTCTCTTCATTCCTGTTTTTAGCCATATGCACCACTGTAAATTTGTTGCTACCAATATATCTTTTAAACCTTGTAAAGAAATTCTTTTCATGTTAAAAAACACATTTAAAAACCCCAAGCATTTAGACATTTAAAAGTTTTTAAATACCTACTCACCTTTTAAAAAAATAATAGCACACCCAACCTGCTGATGTCATTTTCCATGGACGTTGACGCATTTAGATTGTCAATTCTATTTCTGTTCACTTAACCATAGCCTCTGATTTCCACTTACAGAACATAGCTGAAAATTTGGCTTTGTTCAAACTTCCATGGTCTCATTGTAAAGTACAATACAATTTAAATACCCTTGAAACTGCCTCACCTTTTTGGGGTGGATCTTGAGTTTTTTTTTTTTTTAATGAGAATTCCTGCTGTTCCCCCCACCCCTCCTCGTGGCTAAATTGTGGAATAAAGATACAGAGTGACAAAGTGCACACTACCTAACAAAAATACAACCATTTGTATGTTTGAATTCATCCTAATACAGGAGTATTTGATTATTTTTTTCTTTTTGCTAAGTTGACATCTTTCAACTTTACTTCTCCCTAGAGGAGCTAAGCAATCAGTTTGAGCTGAAACAAATAAAGGTTTATTGAACAAAAGAATGAAGGAAGCAAAAGCTGAATTCATTTAGAAAGTCAAAGAAGGCAGTGAGAGTGACCAATTACTGCAAACCATTCACTCTGCAATTCCCTTAGCTGTGTTATAAAGCAAGCCAAACCAAGAAAACTCAGTTTCTCCTCCAGGGGCAGAGGAGGAGTAGGGGCTGAAAACTTTGTGAAATAGATGTAAAGACAGTGTTTTATTTGTCAGTTTAGAGTTTAAAGTGCCTTAAAAATGATTAAAAGGAGTTTTGTTTTTTTTTTTTTTTTTCGGTTTTTCCAGGTAGGGTCTCACTCTAGCTCAGGCTGACCTGGAATTCACTCTGTATTCTCAGGGTGGCCTCAAACTCATGGTGATCCTCCTACCTCTGCCTCCCGAGTGCTGGGATTAAAGGCGTGCACCACCACGCCCGGCTCGGGAAATTTTAAAATTTATTTTATTTTTTTATTTATTTTACATTGAGAATCTTGATACGTGAACAGAATGTAATTTTTATTATAATCCTCTCCCATGATCTTCTTGTCCTCCCAACTCTCATTCCACTGAAGCTCTTATTTCCAGCTTGTCTCTCTTCAACCTTGATGTTTTATTTTCTTGTTTTTCCACCATTCATGTTGAAATTTAGCCAGTTTAGGGGTAACAGGACCCCTGAAAGTAAAAGTAAGGAATTTTTATTGAGCCTGTAGGTGAAGAATCTGGGTTATGCCTTTGTTAGAGGTCAGAAATGTCAAAAGGGTCTGCCCTTTCCTTATCTATTTCTGCCCAAAGGCCTCCCCTCCCTATTTTTCCCCCCATAAACCCAAGTCCTTCCCTGGACCTCTTCCCTCTTAAAGGAGTTCCCCTTTGGTAGGCGAGATAAGCAGGATAATTCCCTTTCCTGGAGGAAAGATCTCTAGATCTCTTTCTCCATGAAAGAATTTCCCTTAGTATGAAAGACAAGGATTAGACTCACCAGGCCGATTGCTTGCTTGTTTATAGGAGCTTCACCTGCTTTCTTTCACTTAAGCTTCAAAGACCCCAGAATGGGTCTCCATGTGGGCCTTCCCATTTTACAGGATCCCCACTCTGCAGAGTTGGGTAGGAGCCCTGCACTCTTTCCTTCTCTTAAGCACTAAGCTCTTCCTATAATAAAATATAAGCCTTATCCTCTGGACTATGGATTTCATTAGTGGAAATTCACAGGTCAGGTATCCAGAGGCCACTGACTCAGTGAAAGCGTTCATGACTGTGGAGCTGGGACCCTAGCTCCTGAGTTACTGCTCATCCAAGAGCCAATATAAGGCTCTGATGCTCTCAAAGATTCTCCAAACTTCCATACCAAAATGCCAATGGTCTCAATATTATGTAGGTCTTATGGAGATTTTTGACTAATAGATGTTCAGAAAATGTTAAGAGCAGGCAGTGTTTGATCTACATTTTGAAGAGCTGAATAAAAATTTAGCTTCTCAATGGGGACATATGTCACACAGTGGAGCAGTGGGAACAAAGGCATGAGAGCAAGGAAGAGTGTAGCTGGTCTCAGGAAGAAGGAGTGGAGGAAGCCCTGCAAGGCACAGACGAGGTCAGATATTGGAAGAGAAGGATGAAGAGGTTCCACTCTGTGAAGTACGCCATGTCTTGGCTTCTTCTCTATGAGAATCTGAAGAGGCAACAAACAAAAGTCCAAGCAAAATTATTAGAAGGACTTGACATAGGTCAGTGGGATTCAGTGGGTCACTTTGAACATTAACTGTCACCGGAAATCAGAGTCTATGTTTAAACAAGTGGAGGAAATGTGGATACAAAGGAAGCAGTCACACTTGCAAATAGGGATTCTCATCTGCCTATCTAGATGTTAAACGTGGATAATGAGGGCTGGAGCGATGGCTTAGTGGCTAAGGCGTTTGCCTGCAAAGCCAGAGGATCCCAGTTCGACTCTCTAGGACCCACGTAAACCATATGCACAAGGGGGCACAATGCATCTGGAGTTTGTTTGCAGTGGCTGGAGGCCCTGGTGTGCCCATTCTCTCTCTCTCTCTCTCTCTCCTTCTCTCAAATAAATAAATAAATAGTAAATAAATAAATAAAAATTTTAAAAAGAAACAAGGACAATAAATGTAATCACTGTAGGAATAGGAGCTTGAATGAATAAATAGTTCACAGGAAGATGAATTTAGGGAGGGTGAGAGGGAACCAGGACAAAGATTATTCCAGACACTAAGGAAGTGTCAAGGAGAAGAGCGGGCAGCTGTAAGTCTATAAAGAATTCCCTCTTGGTTTGGGTAATTATTAGTCCACAGAAGATCTGTACAGCCAGAGACAAACCAACCAGGCTACTATTGCCTCACAGTTTCAAAATATTTTGCCTGGGTTTTCCTTTCAGCATGCCTACAATAGTATCTTGAGTATCTCATTGTGTGAATATGGTTTGATAGCTTTAAGTGGCAGGATGTCTCTTCTGCAGATAGTGAACCATTCTCCAGTGTTTTCTCCCTCAATGCCTCTCAGCTTTTCATTTGAAATGAAAAGATAGGGAAACTGTTATTTTATAAAAGCAAATGAAATCAATGTAGACTAGGAGGATTTGACTTCAAGTGGTCTGTGAGCACTGTGGTATCATCTGGAAGTTTCTTCGAAATGTTGCTCACGCCTTGCTCCAGACCTTCTGGATCAGAATCTCTACCCTAATGACTCTGTAAATGATGGCATTTTAAAACCCACTTTATATGTTTATATGTATTGACAATGGGACATTCCACAAAACCGGAACAGATCTGTTTGATATCTTTACTGTCTCACTGCTGGGATGATGGGAGGCAACAGTTTATCTGATCACCTAGACTTTAGGGGAAGCTTCTTCAAGGTCAGAAAAGGATGGCAGAGCAGAGGTTGCCCATCACTTCTTGCCACAGCAGCTGCCAAAAGCTTCAAGAGACTGAGCTGAGCTCTGGAAGGGAGTAGCTGGCTGTAACACCCCAAAACCTGTTCCCAGCAACATGCCACCCCCAGTAAGGCTCTACTTCCCAAATGTCCACCAACTTGGGACTAACCATTAAAACCACATAATGTTATGGGGAGTATTTCACATTCAAACCACCACATGGGACAAACTCAGATTAGGCGCACTGTACAGCACTAAACAGTAGCCTAATTGTACAGCTGCTCATTGAAAACATCTTCCTAACTTTAAGAGTATATTAAGCTTAGATGTGACCCCTAGTGACTCACTCCTTCTGGGGTGAGGCCCAGGCAGCACTAATATAAAACCTACACCTGATTCTAATGTACAGCTGGGGAAATGATTCATTGTGCTGAGAAGTCCTAAGGAGAAGCAGAAATATAAATCTATTCTATTATAATGGGAGTTTTTGTTAATGTAATGAGAACATAATGTTGGGGGTGTATTAATAGAAGCCTTACTTGCCATGCAGAGCCTGATGTGAAGGAAACTTCTAGAAGCATCATTGACATAAAGGATTATAAATTCTTTAGGAACTTTGAGTTCTTATTAAGCTCTTTCAAGAGTTTCAATCAACTTTAGAATACTCATAGCAACAATTTTTAAAAGTGAGCAGAGACAGTACCAGGGTAAAAAAACTTGTTGTATGTTAAAGTACTTTGAGGGAGAGAGAAAAGCAGGAGGAGTGGAGATAGGGAACAGTATTTTTCTTCTACCAATAATGATCTGCATGCTAAAATTTGTTAAACTCTGAAATGGTGGCATTTTGGGAGACTGAAAGGATTTGTGTAGGTGTAAGTAGAATGTCAAGGATGAGTCAAAGATTAATACCTAAATTATAGGGTATGAAATGGGAATTTTATGTCTCTTGTCTTGAAAATCAAGTTTGGAAGACAGAAGTATTGACTGATTCTATAGCATGACATCTATTCAGTTATAATTTAATAAGATAGATAAATAATGTCCAATTCCTAAACTGGAGAAGACTTCAACCATATATTTTTAAATAATTCTGCATATTTTCTCAAGGATATAGATTATTTATTATCAGGCCACTTCTAACTATGTAAAAATGAGATCTCAAAAAAAAAGACCCCTAGGATTTCTTAATTATTTATATACCAATGCAAATAACATTCACCCCCATGCTCCAATCAGGCTACTATAATTATTTCGAAAGCAATATACTAGCTAAACTATCCTTCATGAAACATCTTCTTGACTGCCAGTACTCAGTAGCTACTTGTTAAGTTCTTCAAAGTGTCTTGGATGCCTGTGGTGATATGAAAGAATCAGATGACACTCTTTGTTCTTGAGGGACATAACCACGTATTCAACAAAAGCAATTAGAGTTGTACCTCTCAGGAAAAAAAATATTTTTTTCCAAGAGAGTATAAAATTCTAAAATCTGCCAAGTCATAAATCTCAATATTTTACAAAGGTTCCATAAAGGCACTATCAATCCCATTGACATGAGAATGCCAAATATTTATAGGTGATTCAAGATCTGGTAAAATATTTGTTAGTTACAGTACAGAGAACTGGCCTAGGAGATTAGAATATGCCACAATTCTCTCTAGAATATAGGCAAAATAAACCATTGAGTTTTTGACATGGAGTCTATAAAGCCATTGTCCTTCACACCTGAACATGTTAATTTTCAAAAAAAAAAAAAGAACCATCCAGGGGGCCCAATTTTCAACTCTCACTGCCTGTTCCCTAGTGTTTATGGATTGTGGCTACTGGAGAAGTGGATAGGCTGTTTCTGTCTGATGTGGGTGAGATACACAATAAACTTTTAGAATGAAAGTTTACACAATAAACTTTGTGTGGCACATTCAAATACAACTCATTTTATTTCATTCTTTTCAAAACCCTCTTGGGTTTTGTTATACAATTTGGGTGGCATTATACCACTTGACAGATGAAGAAAAAAAAAAAAGTCAAAAGCCAGAGAGTTAAAATTTCTTGCCTTAAAACTACAAAGGAGAATTTCTAGCTAAAATTTCACCTGAATTTGCCATAGGGCATCCTGTTTGCATTCTGGGTTGTAGATCATTAGCACAGAATTGCAAAAGCAATAGTGAAGCCCCTCTTTGTTCAGTCTACTTTCAACGGCAGCTGAGTGTGGTCCTGCACCTTCACCTTGGCCTGCACTCATGGGCTACCTTTGCTTTGCTGTCTCAAGGCTTAGGAATTGGGAAGATGGGTCTTGAATGGATCCTTACTCAGTCCTTTGGTGGGTCTGTAACCTTCAGCAAGTCAACTCAAATTTCATGTTGGAAATTGTTTTCTTTTTTATGCCGAGCAATAATTGTAGTTCCTACCTCATATTGTTGTTGTGGGGATTAAATGGGTAAAGCCCTTAGAAACATGGCTAGCACATGGTAGCACTTCAAGTTCATCCTTATCTTTATGAGTCCTAATTGGTGATTCCAAATCAATGAGATTGTCTAAGTTGCCTGCTCAGATTTCCCCTGGTGCTGATGGTGAAGATGCTGACCTGGGTTATCATGAGCTTCCAAAACACTCACCATGCCCAGGTCTGAGGAGACTTTTGACACAAAACAGAGTGGTAAGAACTTGTGTGTGTGTGTGTGTGTGTGTGTGTGTGTGTGCATAAGTGTGCAGATACACATGCTCTATATGCATAGTGTGGAGGCCAGGGCAAGATGTTCAGTGTGTTCTCTCTCTTTACTTCTCTGTCTTGAGACAGGGTCTTTCACTGGACCTGGAACTCTGTGCGTGTGTGTGTGTGTGTGTGTGTGTGTGTGTGTGTGTGTGTGTGTATTTTCCTTTCATCAAGCTTCAGCAATCCTGTCTCTCTTCATCGTGAGCACTGGGGTAACAGGTATAGGCTGTTGAGGACCAAACTCAGGTCCTCACACTTGTTCAGTAAGTACTTTTATCCGTTAGACTATCTCCCCAGACCCATGTGAACATTTTATACATTTTACTTATTATCACTATGAATTTCAAAACCCCTTTTTTCTATTATATGCAATGTAAAAGGCACAACATGATCCAGGAGTCTCCGTTCAGAAAGCTGGGTGTCACCCTACATTTCTGCATTATCTCCATCCAGCAACATCTAGCCAAACATTAACTCCAGTTAATTCTTTTTCCTTGTGCATGTATTTTATGCATCCTATTCTCATAGTCTCATCCTTTTTTCCTTTTATTATATCAATAGGCTGCTGGTGATCATTAGCCTCCAAGGCTTGACCCAGCTCCATTCACTGTCTCAATGACGTCAGGATGAAATGACATTGTTCAGACTGAGCATGCCAATAACTTGCCTTAGTTCCTCATTCACCCACCACCGTGAGCTCTAAGAGGAGGTGTCCCTCAGCCCTTTCTCACCATGAGTTCTTGGAGACCTCCCTCAGTCATTTCTCAGCATGGAGAACAAGACTACATGCTGCCTGGCTCTTACCTCTTAAATTTACCAGCTTTAAGCCTGGTATACTAAATGTACAATCTTCTGGAATTTTCTATCCTTTGTTCTTCCCGAGGGATATTGGCTATGTTTATTTTTTTTAATCCTTACATATGCTTTCCATATTTTTTAAGTAAGAGTTTTCATCCAAAGGTTGAGAAACTCACTGATCATTTGGTTATATTTTCAAAATTTTCAAGTGTATGAAATTAAATTTGATTCAATGATTATTCTGGAGAGCAAAGGATTTGCCAACCACTGGATGAGGAGATGGCTCAGAGTTCAGAGCCCATGACACCAACCACATAAACGCCAGAAGTTGTGGTGGGCATCTGAAATCCTAGTGTGTCTATCATGAGAAGAGAGGTGGAGACAGGACCATTTTCTAAAAATTCATGAATGCAGTGGTAAATAACAAGAGGCCTTGTCTCAAATAAGATGGAAGGCTAGGACTGATCCAAAAGTTGGCCTCTGACTTCCATACACGCACCATAGCATGTGCCTGCCTACACACACACTCTCTCTCTTTCTCTCTCACACACACACATCAACTTTGAAAAAAAAAAAAAAACAAAGATTTGCCAATCCTGGTATACAGAATTCATAGGAGCTTTCAAAGTACTGAGGGTAGAAATTGTTATTTCTTACAGTTTTCTTAGTAGACACATGTTTATTCTGTTGGATTCTGGAGAAAAAAAATAACTTTATTCAGATAAGGTCTTTTTTCTGAGGTTTTCACCAAAGACAAAACAAAGCTTTCAACATTGCTAATGCTGCCATTGTGGGGGAGGAAGATAGACTTGTGGGTAATAGAGGGGTCAGCTTCTCCCAGCAGTGCTGATATTTTGCATGACTTGGGTCAGTTTTTACAGAACTCACTGGCATCCTTTCAAACTCTGTGCCCCTCATCTAGGAAATCACACCCCAGAAATTTGAGAAGGACCACTAGAATTTGATTTTTGGAAGGACAATTAGGAGAAATGGCAATTAGCTTATTAACAGCACAAATAAAAACCACTGGGAAGTCTGGGAAGAGATGAGAATGCTGACAATTTCGGTGAAGAAAGGCACCAAGTCCTAAGCTCAGTTAAAGATTGAGCTGATTACTCTGCATGTTGGAATCCAGCAACAGGTCGCCTTTTCTGGGTCACGATGACTGTCTTTTACAGAGCTTGTAAACACAAGCTTAGGTCGTTCAGAATGGATTTCCTGTAAGAACCTTCTAAACATAGAAGGCAGTTTAAATATTCAAGCTACGAAGAGTCTTACTGCTTCTGGCAACAGTGGTCCTTGACGCTTCCTGAATGGGTGTGACGCAGTTCTTAGTGTTAGGAGGACCCCCAGGACCCCCAGCTTTCCATTTCAGCAACGGTATCACATCATCCTGTGTCGGTCAGTTTTGCAGCAAACACCTGGGATGACCAGGTTGTCAAAAGGAAAGGCTTATTTGCCTCACAGTTTGGGAGATTTTAGTCCACAACTAGGTCAACCTGCGGTTTCTAGGTCTCTGGTGAGTGTGTGGGCAAGCAGCACATCATGGCAAGAGCACATGGAGAAACACAGTACCTTACTATGAAAGAATGACAAGGAAGGTGCAGCAGACTCCCCACCCCCTTCAAAGGCATGCTCCCAATGACCCAATGATGGCCCACGAGACCTTACCTCTTAAGTTTCTGCAAGTTCCCAACAGACCATGGGGTGAGGGTGAATCCTTTAAGAAATGGACTTTGGGGGACATCACGGATCCAAGCTATCGCACATCCCATTTCCATTAGTGTTCCATTTATTTTTTCAGCTATGCCGGACTTGCTGTCTTCTAGTTTTTGTTAGATATTTGATTTTTTTCATAGGAGCTATTTATTAAATGTATGCTGGCTTGAGAAGCAGGACAGTTATAATTGGCATAACTTGAATGCTTCCTTACTGACATGTCATCTTATATCCAATGTTTGCTCGACTTTGCAAGTGGAATTAACCTCTTACCATTCTCCTTCTGTTAAGCTTACTCCTAGAGGATAAAGTTACCTGTACATTAACTCAGATATCATCTTTGATTTGACACCTGAGTTAGCATAATATTCATTTATGCAACAGTTCCCATTCATCCATACATATTTATTGGGCACTATGTGACAAGAATTGTTCTAAAATCAATTGCACCCTTTTGCATGCTGTATAACACTTTACTGTGTGGTATTATATCTTAGTTATGTGTGGCTAGTTTTGCTTCAGTTGCTGAAACACAAACACTCAATATAAGTCAAGTAAATGATTGACTTGATGAATTCAGAAACCCATTGGCCAAATGTGTCTATCCTTTACTGTTTGTCTTAAATTCCAGATTTCATTATCAAACACAGTAAGTGGCTTAGAATTATTTTCCAGTTCAAATATTCCTGGTTCACATCTTCTTTGGGATTATAAAATCACACGTAATTTTGTTGGTGGTTTTCAAATGTATTGTTAAAGAGCCAGAAATTTATTTTGCATAATAGAGAAATTATTGTGTTCATAAAAGAGACCACTCAATGTTCTCACCAGAGCAACTCACAAAAGTAAATAATATTTAGAAAATTAGATGAGATTCTACCCCTTTCTCATGTAAAATCCAAGATAAAACAATAAATTCATTTCAGTAAATTCTTTTGAGTGGAATAGAATATCAATTTAATAATTTCCAGGTATCTAAAATTTTATAAATAAAAGTTTACTTCCTTTAATGGGTAGACAATATATACATATATTTTTTTTTTGAGGTAGGGTTTCACTGTGGCCCAGGCTGACCTGGATTTCACTATGTATTCTCAGGGTGACCTTGAACTCACTGTGATCGTCCCACCTCTGCTTCCCAAGTGCTGAGATTAAAGGTGTAAGCCACCACACCCGGCTGACAATATAATTTTTTTAAAAATTGGTGGTATTTATATTCCCCATTTGTAAAGTATATTTAAACTATTATTTTATTTTATTTATTGTTATTATTTTAGTTTATATTTAAGCTATTTTACTTGAATAGTCTTACTATTATAAGGCTGAAATCGCCTTTTTATTTATATTTGAGCCCTTATAATTGAGCAAATCATTGCTATAATGATCTGAAAAGAGGTAATGATGATATTTTTGAGTGATAAATGAGGAGGAAAGGGACATGTTTCAAGAAAAACAGATGGCATCTATTCTGGCTATTGGTCTTTGGAAAAATGTTAATAGAAAACATGAAAGTAATTTGTTGTATGCTTACAGAAAGTAGGTTTATCACTTGAATACTTCACCACTGGTTGTAGTATTTCATCTTTCTGCAAATAACCTTTAAATTGTAACAATGACCAGGGCCCAAAGTCTTATGAACAAGATGCAAGTAAATCACATTTTACGCCTTCATTTAAAATAGCTTCAGGTTTATCTTGTGAAAATTGGCTTATAAGCAAATCAGAAGTATGACCAGGACGTAGCATCCTTATGTTATCATAGCAGTTATTGACATCCTCATTGCCCCCAGGAACCCTGGGAAGGACCCACTCTTCCAGGGTGCACTCTCTTCTCTTTTTCTCCCAACCTCTCCTGCATATAGTCAGGAATGTATTGCACTATACCCGATGAAGAAGAACAATTAAAATGTTCGTTTAAAATATCCAGAGAAAAAGAAACAAGAAAGGAAAGAGGAGGAGAAGCAGAAGATGGAGCCAGAGAAGGATGAAGAAGGAAGGGGGGGAGGGGAGAAGAGGGCCGCCTCTTTGCATACCCTCAGAGTCGTTAATGTGCTGGGGAATAAGATGAACTTGGTCTCCACACCTATGCTCAAGTGATAGAAACCGATACAAATATTCATTTCTTTGCTGATAGAATCACAATAAATCAACCCTTTCTTCCCATATCTCAACCAACAGGAAAATGCACATCAGACCCCTCTGTTCTCCTTTCTCTCCTTTTACAATTTATGAAGTCTCCCTCCTATAATGTAAGGCTCTTCTCTCTGCTATAGATTCCATTTTGTTCCATCTCCATGCTGACTTTAGCCCATTAAACATCTACCCTCTCACCTCTACTTTACACGTTGACAGAAATGGTACAAGAATGCAAGAGAATCCCATGAACTTTCACCCAGGTGAGATCTGACAATTGGTTATATCTGTCTCTCCTTTCCTCCTCCCTTTCACTTTTTTCTTACTCCACCTTCCCTTTGCTCCCCTTCTTGAGGAAGTATTTCTGATACAACAGAGAGAAAGAACTTTTTATTTACACCCAATGTTTAGGGTGTATTTCTTAAGAACAACAACATCCTCTTTCATGATTATGTTACAATGATTAAAATCAGTAAGTTTATGGTTGACATAATATTATTTAATCCAGGGTCCATATGCCCATACTCAAATTCCATCATGTTTCCTATTAAAGTACTTGTGTGTGTGGGTACATGGAGGCCAGAGCACATCCTTGGATGCTGTTCCTAAAGTACCATCTACTTTTTTGAGACAGAGTCTTTCATTGGCCTGGGATTCACCAAGTAGGCTAGCCTGGCTGAGCCCTAGGAACTCTGATGCCTCTGCCTCCCCAGCGCTGGCATTATAAGAGGCTGCACCATGATCCATCTGTTAATGTTCTTCATCTGCTTCTTCTGTGTTAGGACACCAACTAGAATGACTCTTCTATTTAGTTATCAGACCTCTTAGATTTCCTCGCTCTGGAGTATTTCTTAACTGTTTCCTATGTCTTTTTTCACCTTGCAACAATTTTATAAAATAAATATAAGTTATATTTTGCAATGACTATTAATTTGAGTTTGTGTATTTTCTCTTGATCAGAATTCAGATTATTTATTTCGGCAGTGATAGTAGAAGTGTCTTCTTCAGTTCATGTTGTCAGGGGGTATGGAATGCTGACCAATTATTAATTTAGTCAAAGTGGTTGCATTCCATTTTGGCATCAGTAAGATATTAAATGGGACATATATTGACACTCTTTGAATATCTCATTCATGAGTATTTCAAGAACTCACTCACTCCTCCTCAAAGACCCAAAGTAATAGATCTGCATCTGCATTTCAAAGTGAGAGACCACGAAGGAATACTGGAAATCATCAGGAGATAGACTTGACCTTGTAAGTGTCTTGAGATAACTGCATAGTAAGAAACACAAAACCTATCCTATCCCGGCATGTGCTGTCCTGTACCCATGGTTTGGGGAAAGAGTTGCTCAATCAAAATGGAAGGATGAAAGAAAGACTCAGCAAATTCAGCCTGGATGTTGACAATCCTAGCAATGAGAGAGTTTCCCAGTCCTCAGAGGCTTGTGATAAGTCATGTTAGTGTGCACACTATCTCTGCTTTGGACAACACTCTCACACCACCTCCAGCAATCCACAAGGTGCTGTAATGAAGAAGGAATCTACGGTCTGGATTTTGGCTTTCCATCTCCAGGATTACACAAACATCCCTTTCAGTGGAGGAGCTGCCTCTCTCATGACCCTCATTTGGCCCAGCAGAGAGACTCTGACTCAAACCCTCAAGGTGCCCTACAATGTGGGGATGGGCATTGCAATATGGAGGGACCACAGGGTGCTGTGGTCCAAAATGTAGAGATCATGGAATCTGACCTCTGGGACCAGTGGCATGGCCAGTCATAGG
This sequence comes from Orientallactaga sibirica, assembly GCA_036365145.1. Taxonomy (NCBI): domain Eukaryota; kingdom Metazoa; phylum Chordata; class Mammalia; order Rodentia; family Dipodidae; genus Orientallactaga; species Orientallactaga sibirica. The sequence continues at coordinate 6,941,355 of JAEOAD010000463.1, read as the reverse complement.
TAGATTTTGCCAGTGTCTGGATGGAGGGCAGTCACCCATGCAGTTCCAATGTTTGTTCATCCTGAGTGCTCACAGATGCATACCCCTGGCAGGGAAAGGCCCACAAACGTGTGCTCAGACAGCGTAGAGTAACGCCATGGTTCCAGCTGTCCCCCTACCTCAGGGCAGATGGCCAAAGGAAACTGGAGAGTGGTATTGCCTGCCTCTGGTCATGTCTTGCTCCCACTTGTCTCTTGGTGGGTTTTACAATTCAAAGGAGGGGAACAAATACAGTAGCTGTGGTTTCATCCCTGGGTGTATACAGCTAACACCACTGGCGGAAACCCCATCAGGTGACAAGGGCCATCCTTCCTCTTGCAAGGCTGGTCACAAGGAGAGTGCCTCATACATTGCCTTCTACACAACACCTGCCTGAACTGCTAGAATATGGTCACCTGTATGTGGCCTTCAGCGTGGTATCTCCAACTCTGACACAAAAGTACTGCTCTCAAGCGTATTACTTATGGCCACAGCAACCTCAGTGTGGTTACACTAAAGTGCTGGAAATAACCAGCATTCCACAACACACTTATACTCCCAAGACAGGAAGAGTCACTTACTAAGAAGAATGGCCTTGAAGCCGACCCCATCACAATGATAGCACAGCTACCTGGCCAGCCGTGTGGCGTTGTGCACTATTCTCCCTTTCATACCCAACTGGGCATGGTTCACATTCATTTCCTGTCTTCATGTTACTGGTTTTCTAGTCATTTTGGTCCTGCAAAGTTGGCTTCCTCACAGAATCTTTAGGGTGGGACTATAGAAAGACCGTTTCCTGAGTTCTTTTCTAGTAACAATATTATTTTTCTGTGTCTTTTACCCTTCACGGTCCATTTTGCTGGATAATAAAATTCTTGGTTCACACCCATTTACTCTGAGTAGCTAAAGTATTTTATTTCATGTTTATCTGGCCCGTAGCATTGATGCTTATAATTAGTAAGCTTGATAATGATCAAATATCATTTTCCTAATAAACCTTTTCAAGGTTCAGTGATTTTATTACATTGCTTGTTTGGATCAGTAGTCTCCAATGAACTTGGAGTATTTCTGCATGCAAATTCAAAGTTTCTTTTTAATTTTGGAAATGTTCTCCTGAATTAAAGTTCTGAATATTCTGTTCTGTTGATTTTGATTTATCATTTTTCTTTGCACCACATTTGTCTACCTTAAGTATTTTTCATATATATATATATATATATATATATATATATATATATATAGCCATGACCGTTAGCCTTCTCCCCATCCTCCCCCCATGGGTAGTGTGGGTCTTGCCTTATGTGGGTAGCCATCAGTTATGTGGGAGAGGCAATGACTCTGTGTATAATGACCCAACTCATGGCTCTAACAATCTTTCCGCCTCCTCTTCCATGAATTTCCCTGAGCCATGTTGGGTTCATTTTAGGTCTATTTCAGTGACGAGGTTTTGTGAGTCTCTGTATATCTGGATGTCTGATTTGGTAGGGGTTGAGCGTTCTCTGTGTCTATCTCCTTGGCCTTTGTGCTGGTACCAGGTTCACCAACAAAGCAGCACTCTTGCTCATTTCCCCTATAACTCTATGGCTTCATGTGGTGCCCTGTTGTGGTGCAATGGGCTGATTCTCTCCTCAGGATATGCGTCCACCTGAAAGAGAGAAGCAGATTCTCCAACGGGAGAATGAGGTCAGTGCAAGATACATGGATAACCATCATTATTTTGGAGAGAATAGGTGTAGGCCCTCTTGCGTTCTGCTCTATAAATAATCTGGGGATGGGGAGATGGCTTAGTGGTTAAGGCACTTGCCTGTGAAGTCTAAGGACTCAGGTTCAATTCTCCAGTCCCCATATAAGTCAGATGCACAAGGTGGCAGATGTGTCTGGAGTAAGTTTACAGTGGCTAGAGGCCTTGGCAACCCATTCTCTCTCTCTCCCTCTCTCTCTTCCTCTCTCTCTGTCTCTCTCAAATAAATAAATAATTTTAAAAAACATGCATTTCCAAGGATGGCCTGCTTCCTGGCCTCAGTTAACCATCTATCAATTATCTATCTATCTATCTATCTATCTATCTATCTATCTATCTATCTATCTATCTTGTGATGATGAAAAAATCTGTTGCCTTCACCTCTCCGTTCTCAGTGAATGAGTGAGCACCTAACTAGTGGTTGCTGATTGGCCACCAAGTCTGTGGATGCCTTGGGTTCTGAGTTTCCTTTAACAGTAATTCAAAACGTTGGAAAGCAGAAAGATAAGAAACCAGGGCATATTGTTATACTTATACTTGACTTTAAATGTAATTGTTTGAAGAGAAGCACTAACTAATAATTAGATTAGAAAATGAAGAGCATGAGTTTGAGGATGGACCATTGTCAGGAGAGTGTCCAAGGAATATGCTGCAGTAAGCCTGGGATTTAACTAGAGCTTGAATGTGATGGGAGCTCTGACTCCCAGTAATAAAAAGCTATGGAGCAAACCAAAAGTGAATCCTTGTTTAGAACCAATTAATAACAGTGATAATGTGCTTCAGAAAGACTTACGAAGGGGCTCATCCCAGGAGAGGTGATGAGTCAGCCAATGGAATGTAAGATTCTTCGAGCTGTCACTTTACAGGGAGAATAACCCGGGGGGGGGGTAGGGGTGGGGGGAGAAAGAAACAAGGACGGTGGTAGGCAATCTTCCAAGGACTTGAGGATGCCTTCTTCTTTGTGTTGCTAAAATGCGGACAAGTGCAGTAGCTCAAATCCTTTTTAAGCTCTCCATGATTTCTGGGGAGACAGCTCTGTTAGGACCCATCAAGAAGCCGCTGCCTGCCCCAAAGGCAAACTGAGTTCTATGCAGACATGCTTACGCAGATGTCTTACAGTGCTTGGACCCTGAGGCAATCAGCTCCTTTGGCTTAGTTTTATTGAGATGGGTAAATTCCAAAAGCACAAGTCATTGGAGAGAAAGGGAATGTTCATCTCAGACAAGGGGAATAAGAATATCGGTGGATTAAAAGCAGAAAACTGTAGAGTTCAAGTCACCTAGCCTGCAGAGTATAGCATCCAGGCGTGAAGTGCCATGGTACAGTTACACTCCAGAATTTTGCTGCTATGCTATGCATATACATATGAGGGCATTCTGCAGACTTGTGTGTGACTTTCCAGAGGCCATGGTGGTGGACAGAATAGCTGGGAGGGAGCGGGCAGAACAGAAAGCCAGTGTGAGGACCACGGGTGCATTCTTGCTGCAATCCAGGCACGTGGGACTCTGCTACTCACACCACAAAATGATTCACACTGAAAGTTGGGCTGCCTCTTTGTGTATATGTGTTTGGGTATATATAGGTGTGTGTGTGTGTGTGTGTGTGTGTGCACACACACACACATGCACAGGTGTAGGGTTCAAATAAAAGTTGTGGGGGTTGCTCCTCAGATACTGTAAACCTTTTTTGAGAAAGGGTGTCTTTTTGGCCTGGAGCTTGTTAGTTAGGTTAGGCTGCCAACACATAAACCCCAGAGAGTAGCTTGTCGCTGTCTCTCAAATGCTGGATGACAAGCCTGAATTGTCGTGCACAGATTTTTATACACCAGTTATGTCTATCCCTCCAGCCTCTACGTTTTCCAAAGAAGATTGCCTGACCCAAATCGTTTCCTATAAGAATTATGCTTGAGTTGTTTAAGGATTTTTTGCTCTTTTGTTTTTGCCTTTTCTTTTTGTGCTGTGAACAGCAAGCAGAACAGTAAAAACCGGTGAGAAGTTAATTATTCAGCTGACTGGCAGATGTCTGTCACTGAGGTTTGCTACCTTGAGAGGAACTTGATGTTTTCCCCATTGCACCAGAAACAAACAAAACAAACCCAAAATGCAGCATAAGCAAGCTTGATAACAAGGACATACCAGGCGTGCTAAATCACTAAAAAGGGCAATATTTGTGCTTGCTTTCTTCCAGGATTGTCCTAACAAGAATGAAATAATTTGAAAACCAAATGAAAAATGAACTAAAAAAATAAGTATCTATGATAATCTGAAGCTGGAACAACTTAGAAACATTTAGTTACTCCTATTAAGGATATAAAGAAATTCATAACAATCATCTATCCTGAACACAAATTAAGTCTTACCAAATATTTAAGGTAGATCACATCATCTTGGCTTTAATTTTAGGAAGATCAGAGGAACTGGAGTTTGAACAAATCAAAAGAATTTTTGAGAAATATGCAGTGAGGTTCTCGAAGCCTCTCGACTACTGTTTTCACGTGAGCCCCTTCAGTTCTGGTTCTGAAGTAGACATCAGTGAGCTGTATGTCTAGACATGGGCTTTCTACATATTTTGAGTTAAAACTTCATTGGAAAGAATTTGCCTTTTCCCATGCTTTATTATAGATTATTTATAGAAACTAATTCATTTTATTTGATATTTTATAGGAAACTTTAAGCATTCAGGAAAGTGAAAAGACTCTTACAGAAAGCATTGCATATGGAGCTGGATTCTATTATTAATACATTTCTGTACTTTCTTGTCATAGATATACCTAACTTTCTAACCACCTAAAATGTTGGTAACCTACAGAATTTTCCCTTGTGCTTTTGAAGGCCATTCTGACCCTTTCTTTCCCAAAGGAAAAAAAAACCTAGATTTTTATCTAATTATGATGCAACATTCAAATTTAAATATGACTGAATGAATTTCTGAAAGCTTACACCATTTTGAAGTAGTTAGAAATTTACATAACTATTTTAATTTTTATTTATTTTGTGAATTTTTGAGACAAGGTCTCATGTAGCCCAGAATGGCCTCCAACACACTATGTAGCTAAGGATGACCTTGAACTCTTGATCCTGCTGTCTGTACCTCCCAAGTGCTGAGATTAAAGGCATGTGCCCATCCTAAGTTTTTAAAATTTTTGTAGTAACCTATCTAGTGCATGGTCTGCTTCATAGACATCAATTCAAAGCTTATAGTCCATGAAAAACATCATCATTCTTCAAACAGAACGCTATTTTGAGAGCGAGGTGATGTCTGCCATTTGGGTCTTCATTTGTAGAACAGGTAAAGGAGTTAAAGCTTCAACAGAAATGCCAAGCTTTCCTGTTATCTGCAGCAATCAGGCAAATTGAATTATTAACAGCAGGTTGCAGGTGCTGCCTCTGAGAAGGCACGCCTTCCTCACTAAGCCCCATGAGTTTTATTTCCTGGAAACTTTGGTGGAATTACATAATTGACTCAGTGTTCCTCGTGATTTTCCCTCGTTCAAGACATTAAAATTCTTGTACTAGCTATACACTGTTTCAGCTATGGACTTTAGTACTACTATGCTATTTCCAATCTGTTCCAGTAACACCTTGATTTCACTTATTTTACACCTTTATTAGCTAAGTATTAAATGCAGATTTAATAATACATAAAGGAACATGCCACCCTTTCCTTTACCCTCTTAAACATTTTTTTAGAGAGAGAGAGAGAGAGAGAGAGAGAGAGAGAGAGAGTGTGTGTGTGTGAGAGAGAGAGAGAGAGAGAGAATTCGCTAGCCAGGGCCTCTAGCTTGTGTGCTTGTGTCACCTTGTGCATCTGGCTTATTTGGGAACTGGAGAGTCAAACATGGGTCCTTAGGCAGTTAAGGTGCTAAGCCATCTCCCCAGCTGTCTTTCCCCTACTTTTCATTGTAGGTCACTTTTTAAATTTTTGCCTCTAAAAGACTAACACAGCAGAGAGAATGACAATTGATATTTGTGATCTGAGGTGAATGCAGCCCTGAGAAATGACTCTAGGTTCAAACACAAAAAGAATTTCAGTTTGAGGGGGCTTGTTGGATAGCTCAATGGATAGGTGCGCTTGTGTCACATTCCTGACTTCCTGATGGGGCCCGAAAGCACTCAAATTTGATTCCCTAGCACAGACAGCTGGACATGGCCCCACACACCTGTAACCCCAGTCCTGTGAGGAATGGAGATGAAAGAAGACTGCTGGGGTTTACAGATCAAAATGGTGGCTCTGGGCTGAGTGAGATCCTGTCTCAAGGAAAAAGCTGAGGAGCTATTGAAGACAGCCAGCATTCTTCTCTGGCCTCTATGTATGCATGGGGTATGCATCTGCACACACACACACACACACACACACACATCATCATCATCATCATCATCTCACATACCACACCACACATAGTCTACACACAGACACAAATGCATGCCAAATAATAAAAGTCACCTCAAAAACGATTACTAAGGCTGTCTACAGAATTTATTTGATGTATTGCATTTTTTAGTTCATTTTTAAAAAATATTTTTATTTATTTATTTATTTATTTATTTATTTATTTATTTTTAAGAGAGAGACAGAGAGAGAGGGAGAGGAAGACAGATAGAAATGGGCGTGCCAGCAGCCTCTCAGCTGCTGTGAGCGAAATCCAGATGTGTGCGCCCCCTTGTGGTCAAGTGTGGCATTGCGCCTTAGCGTCACTTTGCATCTGGCTAAACGTGGGACCTGGAGATTGGAACCACTGGAGATTGGAACCAGCGTTCTTAGGCTTAGGAGGCAGGCGCCTTAACCACTAAGCCATCTCTCCAGCCCTTTTATTTCATTTTTGAGGCTAGTAGGCTGTGAACATGCAAAGGACCTTTTGGCTGTGTTCATGTCACTATCCTCATCTGGACTTATTCTATCTCTAACCATCTTTGTAATTATTAGCTTGATCATTTAATACTTCAGGGATTGCAACTATTTTAATGATGAATTTGAATTGTGAGCCATTTTCATCTATTATCTGTTTTCTAATTACTTTATCTGTTTGCTCATTTCCTCAGCTTTTTGTTGTGATTATTTTAAAGAAATTCCTCTTCATCAGTAATTTAATTTCCAGTCATAATGTACTCTGTGAGGTTTCTAATTTACTTATAAAGATAAAGGTGAGCTTGTTGGTTCCCCATTTATTTCCTTGGCTGGAAAGAATTTTCTCTAATTATGTGGTTATCTTGTTTCAAGTCTTGGTTTTTCATTTATGAATTGCATATTTTAAAAATTGTCTATGACATGAAGCAAACCCCGAGAATTCTTGTTTACTCCTCATGGTTTTTGCTTCCTTATGTTATTGCATCTTTTCTTGTTTTCATGTTTAGGTGGGCCATTTTATATAAAATTTTTGGAACATTGTGAATTAACATTCATCAATGATATTTTAAGTTTATTTTTAATATAAGCATGTACTGTGCACACATAATTGTATGCGAGTTCACATGTGTGTGCATGTACATGAGGAGGCCAGAAGTTGATGGTTTTAAAAATTATTTACTTATTTGATAGAGAGAAGCCAGGGCCTCTAGCCACTGCAAATGAACTCTAGATACATGTGCCACCTTGTGCATCTGTCTTACATGGGTACTGGAGAATTGAACCTACATCCTTAGGCTTCACAGGCAAGCACCTTAATTGACTACTAAGCCATATCTCCAGCCCTATTTTATTTATTTTTAAAAATATTTTTATTCATTAACTATTTATAAGGAGAGAGAGAAAAGTGTGTGTGTGTGTGTGTGTGAGAGAGAGAGAGAGAGAGAGAGAGAGAGAAAATGAATGGGCATACAAGGGCCTCTTACCACTGCAAACAAACTCCAGACACATGTACCATTTTGTGAATCTGGTTTTATGTGGGAACTGGAAAATCAAACCCAGGTTCTTAGGCTTTGCAAGCAAGTTCTTTTAACTGCTGAACCATCTCTCCAGCCCACTCTCCATTTAATTACTGAGCAAGGGTTTCCCACTTGAACCCAGAGCTACTTGATTCAGCTAATCTAACCAGCCAGAAATTTCTGGTGCAGAAATTATTGACTGAGAAAGGGTTTTCTCTCCTCCTCTTCTTCTTGTTTTGGGGTAAGGACTCACTCTAGTTCAGGCTGACCTAGAATTCACTATGTACTCTCAAGATGACATCGAACTCATGAGGATCCTCCTACCTCTGCCTCTCAAGTGCCAGGATAAAAGGTGTGTGCTACCACATGCTCCCTTTTTTTGTTTTCTCTTCTAAGACTGCCTTGAGTCCCATTTGGGGGTTCACTCCAATTTGGGAGCACTCCATTTCCTTTTTTAGGATACCCCAGGGATACGCTATCATGTAGCCCAGACAAATGGGCTGTGGTGGTTTCTTGGTCCTCTGTTGAGATCTCATAATCTTAGGTAAATGCTTGAATTCATGATGTTTTCCCAGAGATGCCCATTTACTGTCTGGGGTTAGCTAAGATGGCAGACTGGGTATTAGGGAGAATTTCCAGTATTTTGTTATATTATATTCATTAGCATCTCTTTCTCAAAAACAGATATGGGAGTAAGAAATGTGAAGCCACAAAAGACTTTTCAGTTTATTTGTTGCTATTTTTTGGAAGTGTGTTTGACTTTGTTGGTTGCTGGTGGTTGGTAATTGTTTGGGCTTTAGGTATATCTTGGCTAATATTGATAGGTACATCAGAGATATTAAGAAATACACTGAAAGTTATTCAATTGCAGCTATTAATAGTATTACTGGAAGGAGATTATGACCTGATTCATGTTGACATTTTTATCCAAAAATATGTCTGGTTTATTTTGGTCCTTGTATATGGAACTCAATCTCCAATGATATTAACTTTTAAGACAAAGGCTAATCTGAATTGATACAGGTTCTAGGTTTTGTCATTTTATACACCTCACATTTTCTAGCTGACAATTCATTGAATATAATCTCTAAACATCAAAACTTCGTCATTTCATTTTGGTACAAGTGATAGATATAGCACAATATGGCTTTGGTAGAATTTTCTGGGTTATTTTATAATTATGAACATTGTTGATAAATTTATTCATGGGCAATGGTATATTAGCATGTTTCTCATGAATTCTTGACTTGAAAATAGCTAGAAAAATGGAGAACAAATATTTGTAAACTTAAGACCAATTGATCTTGGAGTCATATGCAAGCTTCAAAAGCAAGGCTGAAAAAATGAATAGAGCTACAACAAACTTATAAAACTCAGGCTCCCTCAGAAAGATCCCAGACTTATGGTTAAGAGAACCCCTAAAGGTACAAGTTAGGCTTGAAATTGAAAATTTCTCATAGGATATGAAGTCTAGGTCTTAGAAAATCTTTACACTTTGCCTAACTACTTATCAGAGCAAAATTTAAATCTTTTGAGAAGAAAAATGCAGTAGCTCAAAATATATGTACACTTTTTCACATAAAGTATGGACTCTTAATAAAAAAAAAATCAGATATGTGAAATGGTTAAGATGGCCAAACATCAAAAGAAAACAACAGAATAAATTTCCAGATAATGGAGACATTAGGGACTTGAATATGTGTCTAAACTATTAACAAAGTAAATGAGAATTCTAGAGGGAAATTGTTAAAACCAACTAAAGGTTCTAGAACTGAGAAATGCAAAGAGTGAAAGTACACACTCAGTGTAAGGCTGTGTCTTGGCTAGCACTGAGATGCAGGGTCATTCCAGGACCAAAATGATTGAAGAACAAAGAAGCAACACAAAGGGTTGCCTTTCTGGGGGAAAACAGGTCTTGACTTGAATGTAAATATGTGTCTGCTAAAGGCAGAATTAGCAAACTTGAAAGTCAGTCAGAACAAGATCTCCAGGCTGGAACACAAATAAATCAAAGGATATGAAATACAGAAAAGAATAAGAGACATAGGGGTTATGAATGAAACGTCCCCCTCCCCCCAAAATAGCATGTATAACTGGTATGCTAGACGATAAACAGAATAGGACAATAATTATATTTGAAGAGATAATGATTGTGGAATTTTCATTAACAAGTGAGCCATGTACACAACTATAATCCCAGCTTTGGGAATTGGTGGAGGGGATTAAGAGTTCAAGATCAGCTTTAGCTACATAATAAGTTCAAAGCTAGCATGAGGTACATGGGCTCCTGTTTAAATAAAACAAATGTTATATATTCATGAAATGCTAAGAACTTAACCAGAAAACACACCATGCTAGGCTTATCAAGCCAAAGTCACTGAAAAAGGAGAAGAACTTCTGGTTAGAGAAGCTTCTCTTTTCAGATGGCGATGACCACTGGGATCACCCAAAAGGCAACATAGTGCTGAGAAGGGATGGAGGAATGCCCAGCACTGAAACACCTCTGTCTCACCCTCCAAGGCTCAGGGACCATTGCAGAAGAGGGGGCGGATAGAATGGAAGAGCCAAAGGAAGGGTATGACTTCTTACAATGCAACTGCCCAGACAGAAATTGGCCTCAATATCCATGACCTTGCAGTGCCTAGCAATACCTTCACAAGACCCTCAAAATAGAAGAAAAATATGATGACATCAAATGAAAAGAAAGACTAATGGAGAGAGGAAGGGGATATGATGGAGATTGGTGTTCTAAAGGGGAATGGGGGAGGGGAGGAAAATATCATTTTTTTGTAGGTAAGTATAGAAGGTGTCAATAAAAAAATTAATAATTAAAAAAATCCACAAAAAAGGCACTAATCAAAAGCAAGATATTGAAAAGTAAATGGTCTTTACCAATTATATCTGTCAATTTTAATTTATTTTTTGCTTCATTAAAGAAAAATACAATGAGGGCTGGAGGGATGGCTTAGCAGTTAAGGCATTTGCCTGCAAAGCCAAAGGATCCAGGTTTGATTCCCCAGGACCCATGTTAGCCAGATGTACAAGGGGAAGCATGTATCTGGAGTTCCTTTGCAGTGTCTGGAGGCCCTGGCATACCCATTCTCTCTCTCTCTCTCTCTCCCCCCCTTTCTCTGTCAAATAAATAAATAAAAATAAAGTTTTTTAAAAAAGAGCCAGGCATGGTGGTGCACTTTGGGATGCAGAGGTAGGATGATCACCATGAGTTCAAGGCCACCCTGAGACTACATAGTGAATTTCAGGTCAGCCTGGACTACAGCGAGACCCTACCTGGAAAAACCAAAAAAAAAAAAAAAAAAACCAAAAACAAACAAACAAACAAACAAACAAAAAACAATGATATACTTGAAGTTTTCCTCTTTGAGCAATATTTCTTACACATTTTTCAGTGTCGGCAAATGCAATATTTCATTGTCCCTTCTGACTGTTCAACCCCGGTCCAGATAAGCATAGCTAAAACTTTACACCCAAGCCAGAGCAGCCTCCAACAATTCCCAACACCTTGCTAAGTGCTTAACATTTGTCATTTTATATTTAATTATCAGTGATTTCCAATGTCTTATTCATGATTCTGCTATAAACATATTTGTAGATATAAAGATACACACATATTAGCAGAAAAAATATTTCTGTAATTCCATAGAAAGATATGTATATTGTTGCATTATTTTTATAACTCATTTATGGCCTAAATTTCTGAAAGAAATATTAGACATTTACATTTTTATTGATACTACGCGGGGTGTGGTGGCTCACGCCTTTAATCCCAGCACTCAGGAGGCAGAGGTAGGAGGATTGCCATGAGTTCAAGGCCACCCTGAGACTACATAGTTAATTCCAGGTCAGCCTGGGCCAGAGTGAGACCCTACCTTGAAAAACCAAAAAAAAAAAAAAAAAAAAAAAAAGAAAAACATTTTTATTGATACTACCAAAATTTCATGTACAGGTTGCACTGATAGAAATTCATGTCTCAGTCAAGATCTACCTTCCACCTTGAAAGGTAAGCCTGTGTGTCTCTCCAGGTTTGTCACTAGACAACCTCTGTAACCAAGACCTTTGTCCCCTGGATCCTTCTTCCTCTGCGACACTCTGAAGCAGCGCGCTGAGCTGCAGGAACCGTTTCGGCTCCTAGCATGGTAAGAAAGAACACAGAAACGCCCGCTGGTAGTGACAGTCATGGAGCTGGGCAAAGAGCAGCTAAGCCACGCCAGCAGCTGCCGTCCTCACAACTTCTGTATGTGCAAGAAAACAGACGCTCTGCTCTGGTCCACTGTCAGGTGAGTTTCCTATTCACGTGACAAAGCTGTCTTCTATAATCAACCTACCCAGTAGCATGGTATGAGACTGTTCATTTCCCCACACTGAAAATTAAAAATCCTTCTCCCTTTCCCCAATCGAGGACAAGTCTTACCTTCCACTGCTTTCTGAAAATTACCAATCCTGGGCTGGAGAGATGGCTTAGGGGTTAAGGCACCTGCCTGCTAACCCTCAGAACACTGGTTCCAATCTCCAGGTCCCACGTTTAGCCAGATGCAGTGACGCAAGGGCGCAATGCCGCACTTGACCACAAGGGGGCGCATGCATCTGGATTTTGTTCACAGCAGCTGAGAGACTGCTGGTGCACCCATCTCTGTCTCCCTCTCTTTCTCTATCTCTCTCTGTCTCTCTCTCCAAAAATAAATAAAAAATAATAAAAAATAATTTTAAAAAATTAAAAAAATTACCAATCCTTCTCCCTTTCCCCAATGGAGGACAAGTCTTATCTTCCACTGCTTTTTGGTTCTTGTGGAAGAGGTTGATCCACTTTCCCCATTTTTATGTAATTTTGCTTGAATTTAATGATTCATATCTGCTACTTACTTTCTTTGGGGATGGATTTAGGGTGTAAACACTTGAATTTTCAGAAGCCTATTAAATCTTTCTCTTTTTATGTTTCTGACAGTAGGAAGCATAGGGTCAGCCCCCAGTTTATGAGCACCTCTACCAGACAGGAGTTTGAGGAAGGAAGGGGAGATGAACTTCAGCCATCTGTGGTCTTGATACACGATTTCTACCTCCCTCTCATGCAATACAGAGCAGTCTTGAGTCCATCATGTAAGGTAGAATTGCTTCTCATGAAGAAATAATTCTTATGCAACCCAAGTATAAAACTCACATAGATGGAATAAAGACCAGAAGTAAAAGAAGCTGTCATCCACAAAGTAAACAAATCTGTGTGAATGTTTGTTGGGTCCACAGACATATTTTGAAAACTCTTCAGATTTTTTACTGTGCTGCTTTCATGTGCACTGGATATTTAAAATAATTATAGATTTTTTAAATCGTAGAAGTAAATAGCCTTTTTACATAAATTGTGATGTTGATAACCATTAAATATTTATGGTTCTTAGTTTGTGTTTTGTCAGTTACGTAATGACATTCTTGGTATAATGTGCTTGAAAATAAGCTGCAATAAAAGCCCTGCTTGTCACTTCTCTGGAATTGTTCTGTGCTCTGTGTACCTTGTACCACTCTTCCTGATATGAACCAACAGTAAAGCTACATGCAGTTGAGTCTTTATTTAGTCCAAGCTTTGCAATGGTCGTTTGAACCTTCTCTCAAAGGTATTAACCTGTATATAAAAACTATTTGTAATAAAATTTATATTCATGTCTATCTATCTACCTATTATCTATCTATCTCTATCTATTTTTCTGTCATCTTTCTATCCACCTACCTGTCTTTATCTATCTAATTACCTAGTCTCCACTAGCTATCACTACTCTTAGTTAACTGGTAACTCACTTATTTGAATAGATTCATTTTTTTATTCCATAGGCAAACATGGCTACTTTAAATCATATAATTTATATATACTAGTATATGTAGTTATGCTAAAATGCAGTTTGATATATATGTATATACATATATATTTTTATATATTGCAGAAATCCTATAAAATTATCTCCAGTACAAAGTGCTTTGCCTAATATTTTTCCTCAAAACTTCACCTATATGCCATCATTTTTTATATTTTGATATTTTGAACACAAAAAATGGCTAAGGAAAAGGTCTTTTTTTTTTTTTTTTTTTTTGTAATTACAGTCATTTGTAAAGATAGGAACTGCCCTGGTGTGCCATTAATTAACCTTTCTGCAATAATCAACTAACTTATTTAACAACTTCTAATAGCCTTGGATCATGTTTTATTGATGCTTAAGTATCCCACAAAGAAAATCTTATTAATTTCAGATAATGAGAGCTATGTTTTCCTAATATTGATATCTTTCTTCCATTTAAAGTATGATCTCTCACTTCCCAAGAACTAATAAATATGGTGCTATCCTTATGCACTTTTAAATTCGTTTCTGATAATTTTAGGAATTAAACATTAATCATTAAGTATGATATGATATATGCTCTTTATTTTGTGGAGGAGATATCTCTTACTCCTACTGAACTAGTGGTTTATGATGATCAGTGTTTTTGTTTGATGTTGAAATATCAGGAGAGTTTCTTTAAAATATTGTATTTATTTGAGAGAAAGAGAAGGGTGGGGGAGAGAGAGTGTGAATGGGTATGCCAGGGCCAGGCATCTAGCCACTGCAAGTGAACTTCAGATCCATGCACCACTTTCTGCATCTCGTTTTACATGGGTACTGGGAATTGAACTTGGGTCCTTTGGCTTTACTGGCAAGTGCGTAACCTGCTAAGCCTTCTCTCCAGCAAAGTTGTTTTTAAGAAATCTAGAGGCTAGAGATGTAGCTCAGGTGGGAGAGTGCTTGCTTTGCATGCATAATGCCCTGGATTTGATGTCCAGTATCACAAAATATATTTGATGCTTTTGGTTTTAGAATTTTACAATTTTTAAAAAAATATTTTATTTATTTATTTATTTGAGAGAAGCAGAAAGAGAAAGAGAAAGAGAACGATCATGCCAGGACCTTTAGCCACTCTAAACAAACTCCAGGTGTATATACCACCTTATGCATCTGGCTTTGTGTGGTTACTAGGAAATTGAACAGATGTCCTTGGGCTTTGCAGGTAAGGACCTTAACCACTGAGAAATTGGTCCATTTTAGCATTTTATAATTTTTTGTGTTAATATTTATAGTAGTATAAGACTAAGGCCTTAATTATCCAACACCAACAGCCCCACTGAGGAGATCTTGCAGGGAAAGTGGGACCAAGAGGGAGAGGATATGAGGCTACAACCTTTGTAAAAAAAATAAGAAAATATTTAAAACATAGCTGTTATCTTTTCACATGTATTAAAGACTTCTTAGAATGTTATTATATGATCTTTTAAAAAATATTTTGGGGGCATTAAATAATGTACGCATATTCTTGCATAGCGTTAGTAAAAAGCAAAGATGTGTGTCTTTCCAGAATGTCAGAATTTAATGAATAGCAATCAATCATAAGCTCTGATGATTTCATTGGCTGCTGTTTTCCACGTAGTTCTTGACTTCCCTTGATAGCTCTTGACAAACACTGGTTCTTTTATTCCATTCTTAATTCTTAGATCATATATTACACATCACACAATAATTGTATTGTGTACATATGTTATGATATAGGTTACAGAATGGCTATTGAAACAGTTTAAATGGCTGTTGCAGGGTTCAAGGAATTCCAAGAGGCCTTACTGGAGGCAGGCAGAGATCTGGTGCAGATGCAAAGATCTAGTCACGATCACTGATCAGCACGATTGGAGGTAACATGCAGTCGGGGGGTGGGGTCACAACATTGGTACTGAGTGTCGCTGTAGAGATGAGGTGCAAAACTCTGTATGGAATGACAGATGGACAGACAGACATATCAACTAAAGTAGATCACATCAGCAGCGAATGAGCTGAGTTGAAGCCCTGGGGAAAGTTGGGAGATGTCTCCCTGTCAATCCCTAGAGATATACACTAGGTAGTCAAGTGACAGGTCAGTGAGGCTGTAGCTATCACTTGTGTTAGTAAGTTCCCAGCCCTGTTTCTGCTTTCCTCATAGGGCTTTAGTATATCCATATGCTCATAAGCTCTCCATCTACTGTGATGAGTTTACAGGTGGAACCTATACCTTACTATCAGTCTGTTTGTCTTAGGTTTTTGAACAGGTGGTGGTGTCTACATACACGAGATGCCAAGTCACCATGCAGTTGCCTTCACACTCTAAACAGAGCCACGCACTGTTTGTAATGCTGCTTGTTTAATGGAACTATCCAGGACAAGGCACTGCCTGAAAGCTATTGCTTTACACCATAAAAACTGACTTAGAGCAGGGCATAGCGTGATCTCAATAGTGTATATGATACACACACACACACACACACACACACATGCACACATGTGCTCATGCATGCACACAGACACACAAATCTGCATGCATCCATATGGAATGAAGATTTATTACATGAAAGTATTTTACTTAAAAATTGATTTTTGAGGGCTGGAGAGATGGCTTAGGGGTTAAGGCGCCTGCCTCCTAAGCCTAAGAACACTGGTTCCAATCTCCAGAGGTTCCAATCTCCAGTTCCCACGTTTAGCCAGATGCAGTGATGCAAGGGTGCAATGCTGCACTTGACCACAAGGGGGCACACACATCTGGATTTCGTTCTCAGCAGCTGAGACACTGCTGGTGCACCCATCTCTGTCTTCCTCTCTCTCTCTCTGTCTGTCTCTCTCTCCAAAAAAAATAAAAAAAAGTTTAAAAAATTGATTTTTGAGACTCTAAAAATAAAGATGACAGTATTTAAAGTCAGCCGTTTTTTGCATAATATTTATGGACTCCTGCCTGGAAATCTGTGCTACCTATCTCTGACTGAAGTGTGATCACAAATACAGAAGAGGTCTGGGCTGGTCTTGCTGGCATTCACATATTGAAGGTTGTCTGGTCTGTGCCCACCATGGCTAAGATGATGGACAATTTCTTACCAACTTCAATATTCTTCTTCTAGTGGACTGGTCTGAGCATGACCCATATGTGCTGATGACAGGAGCATACAGATTTTAGTGAATGAATGCATTGTGTTTAGAAACTGATTTTTGAGATTCTAAAAATAAATGTGACAGTATTTGAAGTCAGCCATTTTTACATTGTATTTGTGGACAACAAGCAGACACTTGACTAGACTTGAAAGTGGCCTGCTGTCATGCGCATGCATGCTAGAGGCAAAGAAAAAAAAAGGCACAGGGGAAGGAAAAAAAAATCTTCACATTTACAGAGGGACTATAAACTCACTTAGCAAAATGTGTGGATAAAGATAGGGATGGCTGGGTGTGCTGGTGCATGCCTTTATATCCCATCACTTGGGAGGCTGAGGTAGTCGGATCCCTGTGAGTTCAAGGCCAGCTTGAGAATACATAGTGAATTCCAGGTCAGTGGGCTAGAGTGAGACCCTACCTTCAGAAACCAAAACAAAAAAAATATTTAAAAAATAGGGATAAGGAATTGGGACCACAATCCAATCAATGTACCATAATACTCAACTATATACTCAATGTGCATAATATGTAACTAAACATTGTTATTATGTATAAATTAAGCTGTGGATTAAAAGGCATGACAGTTCAATCTGGCTCTTGTACTCATTGGATGCATTAACCATTTACTGAACAATGTATGATAGAATTATTATTGAATATTTGGAGCTATATTAATATAGTAATGTTAAAAAATTCAAGAGTGATAACAAAACATGATGACAGTAGGGATCTCTGTGAGAAGTTTCTAGATAATTGATACATTGAATTCTAAGTAATTTGTGGCAAATTACAAAGTAGTCCCTGACGTGACGTTATCTGTGGTTTTGAGCTCCTGTTTATAGTCTGATTTCCTATAATTATGACCTCATTTCTCTCTGGTCTTAGACCTAGTGGAACCTAGTTTATTCAATTTGGAGAGTAAAAAGATATACCTATTTTATGTAAGCTGTTTTCTCTTTTCATCTTTATTGTTCTGGAATAGGGTGATGGAAGGCTGAGTACCACTGGAACTAAAGGGCTGTTTTCTCCAAGAGATCATAAAAAAGCAAAATTTGATTCTTCTTTTATTTTGGAACCTAAATTCGTGACAAAAAGTGGATAGGCAAAGGATGATTTGGCTCTTGAATCTGTGAGACTTTTATGATGTAAATTTTTTAAGTATTCTAGAGCTCTTGAATGTTTTTCATAGAATCGTGGCATTCTAGAGCCGGAATGGATTTGATAGGCCTTCTAGAAAGTTTCCTTGCCCTTTGCAGGGTGGTTTACAGAACAGCATTGTTAGGTGATGACTGGCTGGAGCCCTTGTGGTGATAGAGGGCTCACATCTGTAAAACCACAGACTGTTCCATACACGCACGGGTGAATGTGGTTTACAGCTATCTTCTTTCTCCTCTGACAATATTCCCTGCTTCATCCTCATACCAAATGACCAGAGGTTCATAGGCACATAAGATGATCGCTATTTCTATATAACAAATAATCACATTTCATGTGCAGTATGGATGCTGTGGGTGTAGGTGCATGCCCCGTGGGCACACAAGAGGAGGCCAGAGGAGGACATTGAGTGTTCTTGATTTTCTTGCACTTTATATCCAAGACAGAGTCTCCCACTCAACTTTGTGCTCTCTCATATTTTGTTTCAGTGAGACTGACTTAGCAGAGAGCCACAGCCATTCTCTTACCTCTGCCCCACTCAGCACTGGGGATACAGGCATGGCATTTTACATGGGTTCTGGGGATTGAACTCAGGTCCTTGTGCTTGTGCAACAGGTAGTTTTGCTTGATGAACCATTTCCCTAGTCTCAAGAGTCAAAATTTTAAGGCTCATTTTTTCCATTTCTTCTTTCCTGTGTTCTTCACAAATTTGTTCCATGAATCCTCATGGGCTCTGGTTTTAGGTCCTTGCAGTGGCACTAAATATGCATTCCTTTTTATTAATGCCCTTCTATAGAGAACTATCTGGTCAGGAATACCAGGATCCAAGATCCACTCACAACCTAAACAGCGTGGGATCTTGAAAAACTGGTGCTTCTCCTAATGGTAGAGAAGAGAATGACTTGCGACCTATATTTTTAGAGGAGGAAACTAAAGTTAAAGAAATGACGTGACTCACCAGAGTTTCCAAATAATAGACTGGCAAAAGCAGAATGAAAACTGGAAGTGCAGAATTAAGGCTAAAACCCCAGTGGCAGATATGCTCTTGTGTAACTCTCACTGGCTTTTGCTTAGGACTGCATAACTGATCAAGGTCATGAACGACATAGATATCCGTTCTGGTTTCTTCATATGTAGCAGGTGAGTTCTGAGCACTTTAAGGTATCATTACACCAAATTATCAGAACAACTCTAGAAGATAAGTACTACTATTTGTATTTCATACATGAAGAAATTGAGATTCAAGGAACCTAATTCGCTCATGTTTCTTGCTAATTAGAAAGTAGCTGGGAGCCCAGATCCTTTCCTTCTACATATAATGTCCATGGTAGCGGATAGTTTAGTATCCGGTAATAAATCCAAATGAAAATAGCAGTGAAATTGCAGTTGGTTCCTGTGTATGGGTAGATATATAGGTCAAGAGAAACTCACAGAAAGTGAAGAAATGCTTACTGTAGCAGACAGCTTCAGGTTCCCTGAGATGAACTTCCAGACCAGGCACAGTTATGGAGGAAGGGATATTATTTATTGAAGCTTACAGATCCAGGGGAAGTTCCATAATGGCAGGAGAAGTGGCCTGCCTTCACAGGGCCAAGCAGAGAGAGAAAAACCAACCAGGCGCACAGCACACAGAGCAAAACTACAGCCAAAAGAGTCACACAGCACACTTCAGGAACTCCTGCTAGGCACACTTTGCATATCTTTACAATGGAATCTCAAACTATCACCATACCTTAAGACGGGCCCCTAGTGACATTGCCTCTAGCAAGGTGATTGCAGAAGCAAACTATAAAGTAATAAAATACTGAATATATTGGGGGCCATATATTCAAACAACCACACTTACATTTAGAATTGATTCATTTTTTCAGAAAATAATCTCTGAGTAATTCACTTAAGATGTGAAAACTCACTAAATATTATACTTAAACCTATAGATTCTATTATAATCAAATAATACTTCAATCAACAAGATCTTTTAATGGGCTGGAGAGATAGCTCTGCAGTTAAGGCACTTGCCTGCAAAGCCAAAGGACTCAGGTTCAGTCCTCAGTTCCCACGTAAAACCAGCTGCACAAGATGACACATGCATATGGAGTTTGTTTACAGTGGCTAGAGGCCCTGACATGCCCATTTTCTCCCTCTCTCTCCCTCTCTCTCTGCCTGTCTCTCTCTGAAATAAATGCATTAATAAATAAATAAAATATTTTAAAAGATGATCTTTTAAATCTGGATAAAAAAATACAATAACTTACGAAAAGTGTGAGAAACACTGTACACATAAAAAGGTTGCCCTCTATAGGATGTACTGCTTATGTTTTCTCTAATATGTATATTTAAATACAAGCATGTCATAAATTAGTCTGTAGTAAATACATGCGTGTCATAAATTATTCTGCAGTAAATACGTGTGTCATAAATTATTCTGCAGTAAATACGTGTGTGTCATAAATTATTCTGTAGTAAATACATCTGTCATAAACTATTCTGCAATAAATACATGTGTGCCATAAATTATTCTGCAGCTTGGATATTTGGTAGGTCAAAATATTTTGTGATAAAAATAATGCCAGAATTAACCTTCCACATATGTTCTTTGACCATTTCCTATAATTTTCAGAACTATATCACAAGTCAACGAATATAATATTTTTCATGCCATTGATATGTATTAAAAAATTCTTCATTGATAACATTAAGCTATTACTCTTTTTGAGCTTGAACAAAGGTAATTTTAGTTTGAATTTGCTTTATAACCAATGAAATGCAGCATGTTCTTAAAGTATCTTCATAGTTGTGTTTGTATAAATTCCATTCCTTCACACTGACCTTTTTTGTGTTAGACATTTATTTTTTTAAAAGACATAGACGTAATTTTCTTCTATTAAAGAGATCACCTTTAGTGGTTCCTATTTATTATAAATTTTCAAAATTTTTCTTGACATTTCATATGTCCAGACATTCTTATGTTTTCTGTATTTCAGCTTGAATGCTGCATTCAAAAATGAAAGCAATTGAATGACGATGGAGTCAGAAATGCTCCTACATGGAGCACAGGCAGTGGCATGATTTCTGAAACCTCCAGCTATAGGTGCCCTAAAGAAACCTGAACTTTGGTAAGAAAGGAAAAAAGAGAGGAAACTTTATCTGCATAATGTCTCAGTAACATTTAGCCACCTTTTAGGTAGGGAAACATGAGAATTAAAATGCAGTGAACCATGGAAAAGAACAAGAGTTAGACAGTGTTCTGTCATCCACCACTCTTCATAGAAAAGAGAATGGATAGCAGGTTTAAGTACAGATGAATGGGTATAGTTACTTATTAGTGGTACACACAGAAAGTATCAGAGGGATATCTGGAAATTATGTTCATTATTTTTTCAGATACATAGTAAAGAATCATGATACATTTAAATTGTGGGGTAAACCATTGCAAAAGACTGGAAAGCACTGGTGGCCATCATACGATATGTCATGCCCAAGGATTTAAGGTGAGATGAATGGTTTTCTGCTTTTAGAGACTGAATGTGACCACAGAGATGGATTTCTCTTATCTGTATGTGAGCACCGCCTGCTGGTCATGATGCAGCAAACTGACCTGGGCATGGTGTTTCAAACCATAGATAAGATGGTATAATTATGGATGGAGATGAAGACGAGAGTTATTGATTTCAAAGTGTCTTGGCATGTAAAGTTTTAGGAAAGATTTTATAAATGGAGCAAGGGTAGAGAAAAGATAATCTCCTCTAATACGTATAGGTGTATAGATTGACTTAATCTTAAGAAAGTATATACTGGGACTGGAGAGTTGGCTCTGCAGTTAAGGCACTTGCCTGCAAAGCCTAAGGACCCAGGTTCAATTCCCAAGCACCCACATACAGCCAGATGCAATAGGTGGCACATGCATCTGGAGTTTGTTCGCAGTGGTTAGAGGCGCTGGCATGCCCATTCTCTCAAATAAATAAATAAATAAATAAATAAATAAATAAATAAATAAAATGCTTTCAAAATATAAAAAAGAAAGTATAATTTGGAAATGTAAGTCAAAAAATCAAATTCAAGCTTCCAAATTCCACCCGTAGTAATACGTATGAATTAAATAATCATGTAAACCATCAAAGAAAAATTGAAAAGAAAGAGAATCACTGGACTAGTGGAAAATAAAAAAGTAAGAGGAAAGCCAAGTTCCACCATAAAACGTTGCATGTGCAAGCTAAGGGATTAAGCGATGAAGACTGGCAAGGACGCATGCATTTTGTTGTACTGAAATGACAAGGTATGTTATCAGTTTTTTATTGTCTGACTATTACATGAGAGAAACAATTTTAAAGGAGGAAAGGCTGGCTGTGGACTTTAGAGATTTCAGTATGTGATGGTTGGTTCTGTTGTTCATGGGCCAATGGCAGGCCAAAGGCTCAGCAGGACATCATGGTGGAAGTCATGGGGGAGCAAACTGACTTACCTCATGACAGCCGGAAAGCAGAGCGAAAAGTAACCGGAAGCCGCCAGGCCAGATGTGCTTTCAAAGGTCATCCTCGGTGAGCCACTTCCTCCAGCCAGGCTCCATCTTCTACAGTTCTACCACCTCCCGACAGTTATTCAACTTGCTTATCCAGCAATAAACAATAGATCAGGCCAGAGCACTGCTGGGTGTATGTGCTAATCACCTGCCCACACAGGCCAGGCAACCCAGCTGTGCTTTATGAAGTCTCTCAAGCCATTCAAGTTGACCATCAAGAGAACTTGTTATACATTATTAGGTGAGCTTGTTGTTGGGTGAATAAGTGCAGCTCTTAACAGTATCTCATATTCTCAGGGTGGCCTCGAACTCCTGGCGATCCTCCTACCTCTGCCTCCTGAGTGCGGGGATTAAAGGTGTGTGCCACCACGCCCGGCTTTAGTGTGAGTTTTGAAATTAGGTGTCTTGTTTCAAATTCCGGCATCCCCTCTTCCTAAACATGTCGACATGGGCAGGGGGAATTCTTTCTGTTTGTAGTATCTTCATCTCTAAATTGGAAATGATAATAATGCCTTCTTTAGAGGGTATCTCTTTTTACATGTGTCTGTGCTGTGCATGTATGTATATATGAGTGTTGACACATTTGTGTATTGGGATGTGTGCATGTCTGTGCACATGCATGTGGAGGCCAGAGGTTGCTATCAGCTGTCGTCCTCAGTCACTTTCTACTTTATTCTTTGAGACAGGGGCTCTTGCTGAGTCTAGAGCTCACCGATTAGGGAAGGCTACCTACTTTTCAAACCCTAGGGATCTGCCGGCTCCTCCTCCACAGAGCTGAGATTTCAGGCATGCACCATGATGCTCGGCTTTTATGTGCATGCTGGGGTCCCAACTCAGGTCCTCATACTTATGCAATGAGCACTTTATAGCCATCTCCAAAGCCTAAAGTGTAATTTAAGAAATTAACAAGAAACTCAAGTAAAATACTGTGGCATATTATAGCTAAAATAAAATAAACTATTCTGGTTATTTTTGTATATTGTAGATACATATGAATATATTACATATATGTAGTATGTACATATATATTACAAACATGTAGTACACATGTGTAATATATATGCATATATATTACATTTATGTTTCTATCTATGAACAGTTTTTGAGAACTCTATCCTAACAATTTCTTTGTATTTTGTTATTTTTATTTTGGTTGCATATTTTTAAAAATTTATTTGCAAGCAGAGAGAGAGAAGAGAGAGAGAATGGGCATGCCAGAGCTTCCAGCTGCTGCAAATGAACTCCAGATGCATGTGCCCCTTTGTGCATTTGGCTTTATGTGGGTACTGAGGAATTGAACTTGGGTCATTGGGCCTTATAGGCAAGCACCTTAAACACTGGTCCATCTCTATAGCCTCTTAACTTTTTTTTTTTTTTTTTTTTTTTTTTTTTTGGTTTTTCGAGGTAGGGTCTCACTCTGGTCCAGGCTGACCTGGAATTAACTATGTAGTCTCAGGGTGGCCTTGAACTCTCGGCGATCCTTCTACCTCTGCCTCCCGAGTGCTGGGATTAAAGGCGTGCACCACCACGCCCGGCTTTAACTATCTATTTTACATTGAACAAAATAAGAACTATGGGAAAGAATTTTCTGTACCAAGAAAGAAGAGAAAATTTTACTATTGGAATATTAGGACATTAACAATGTCATTTTAGAACTGAAAATGAGTTGAATATTTAGTTTCATGTTGCCTTTAGAGTTTGCTAACATGTTTGCATGAGTGAATTTAGTATTTGCTGAAAATTACAGATGGTACATGAATTAGGTCAAGATCTGATTTTTGTAGCATGAAAAATCCATTTATGTTGGAAAATAGACTGAATTCTCCAAATAAATGCTTTGCTCATAATCCCCATGATTTATGAGAGTGGTATATGTATAAATAATATGCATGTAATCGAAATAATGAGCATGATGTCTGGTTTAGTGCCACAGAATGTTGCGGCTTTATCATATTTGGTCATGGAGAAGACAAAGAACAGAAGGCAGGAGGCCATGTTTGATTGAATGAGGTGCTGTCTCAATGATGTGATTTTCATTCTCAATGAATTCTCAGTGTGTGTTGTAATTGTGTTAATGCAGAATTTCAAAAGTTATATCTGTGTGTTCTTTAGGGTTCTATTCCATGATATTCTTTTTAAAGTTATATTTATTGAGAGAAGTACAGAGACAAGGAAAAGTACCCACGTGGCTAGAGATCCCACTTGGAGGGCCTGGGAAATTACCACAGAAAGAAAAGAGAGAAAAGAAAATTCCTGCCATGTGGGGAGCTGGAGGGGATAAAGGAGCTCTTGTGGAGAGTAAGGCTGGGGGCCCTTTCGGCTGGGCCTGGGCCTGGGCCCAGGCTGAGCTAGCCCAGCCCAACGGAGAAGAAAACCTCACCCTCAGCTGGAAGTTCCCAAATGGTCAGCGAACCTGCTCTCCCCTTTGCAAAGGTATTTGTGACCTTATGGTGGTGGGCTGTCTTCTGGCTTAGTTGAACCAGAGGGACAGTTGGTTGGATACGCTAGCCCTGACACCAAGTTCTGGGGATCGAATTTGATCAACCCCAATGTTTCCTATGAAAAACCTCCCTCTGAAGAGGAGTCCTGGTTGTTTGTGGAAAAATGGCAAGAGATAAGTCAGATCATATTCCATGATATGTTTTGAAGAAAACCAAAGTGTGTGCACATTGTCCTGCACTCAAAATAACAACAAGATGCAGTTTCTGTCAACATTGCCCTATCTAACATCTCCATGTTGTCACACACAGAACGACCCACTCACAATGTGACTGACTATCTTATGGATACGTCCCATGGACAGGCCTGACCAATTATTAAAGATCTGGATGGAACGTGAACATGAACATTTCAATAAATGGAATAATTCATTTTGTTTCAGATACAGAAGTCGATTTTAACTTTACAAGTAAGATGGCAGGATGTCTATATTGTAGTCATTGGATATTCCTCTATCACCAAATCCTTTTGCAATAAGAAATGAGAAATGGATAGACCAGAGAAAGGGGATATTGACCTTGTACAGCATTTGGATTAGTCATAAAGATGTGTGGACTATGGAGTGTGACAGAGGGTGGTCCCATTCATGCTGCATAAGAACAGTGTCCATGAGGATGAGGGGACGAGATGCTGTCATAACTTGACAGCATTCAAGAACCTAGAGTAGCAGAACTAGATACAAACATGGCTTGCTTAGCAGGATTTTTAACCTCACCAGTAATGTTCTTTTATAGGATATTTTATATCTTTTAAATTTATATATTTACTTATTTGGAGAGCAAGTGAGAGAGAGAGGATTGGCATGCATGCCAGGGTCTCTTGCCCCTGCCAACTAACTCCAGTTGTATGTGCCACTTTGTGTATCTGGATTTATGTGGGGGCTGGAAATTCAAACCCAGGCTGACAGGATTTGCTTTTAACTGATGAGGCATCTCCCCAGTCTTTTAAAATTTATCTTGTCTAGTCACATTGAGAGGAATTGATGTTTTTGACTGGGAATAGCACTAAGATTGCTAGATAAAACACAGGATTCCCAGACAAAATTGACTTTTAAGTGAACAATGAATAATCATTTAGCATAAGTAAGTTCTAAACAGGAAATACTAAGGCTAAAAAGTTACTTTGTATATATTAAAATTTCACCGAATATCATGGATATTTAATTGTCAGATTTGGCAAACATATGAAATAGAAATAAGCACACTTTCTATGGTTACTGAAAAGATAAACAGCAAGAAATAGTTCCATAGAGATCCTGAGTTTTCTACTGCTAAGCATCCAGAATTGAATGTAAAAATAACAAAGCTAGGGCTGGAAAGATGGCTTAGCTGTGAAGGTACTTGCCTGAAAAGCCAAAGGACCCAGGGTCAGTTCCCTAGGACCCATGTAAGCCAGATGCACAAGGAGGCACGTACATCTGCACTTCGTTTGCAGTGGCTAAAGGCCCTGGCATGCCCATTCTCTCTCTCTCTCTGTCTCTTTCTATTTCAAATAAATAAATAAAAATAGTATGCCCCCTCCTCTGAACCTGGAGTTGGAGAATTACTAGCAAAGTAGAAACAAATCTTATAAGTCCATCTTAACATTGATGAGTAGAAGCCAACAAAACGGTCGTGGCTTGATTCTGAAACCACGAGTAAGTCACAAGACTTGACAAAGATAAAACATTTCTTTTAGGCTAAACTGTATAAAACATCCATATTTGTAAGTAAATAATGATTGATGACAATTTTATATGCTTCACCATAATATAACTCTTAGAAGAATGAAATAAATTGCTTCCCTCTGAAATAGATTTCCCCCAAGAAATATGCAGAAAAAATTTAATGGTCTGGACTGTAGTCTCAAAATACCTTAAAACTTGCATACATAATCTAAAATAAGCAGTCATGAAGTTCTAAAAGCAGAGTTGCATTTTTAGATATTTAAAACACATATTCAAATGAAAGCCATGAGATATGGAATGAATAGATTTGAATTTGGAAATATAAATTTCTGAAATACAAGAGAAGATCAAGTATTTTCCAAAAATTAAAGAGGAAAACATAGATAAAATGAAAGAACATTAAAATGAAAGCTTAGAAATGCAGAGCAACAGGAAATGTTTGCCTTTATGCATAGCTGAACTCAAGGAGAGGGTATTGTTGGTAGACTCAAAGCATTGACTGAAAATAGAATAAAATTTTCCCAAATGACAGATATTAGATGCAAGAGTCCTCGCTAGAGACAGCACACATATGTGTGCCATGCGCAGGGGTGAGGGGAAATTGCACTCTGGTCTTTGCCAGGTTGGTCCTTCTAACTGAATAAGACATCAAAAAGAGCACCAGGGGCTGGAGAGATGGCTTGGCAGTTAAGGCGCCTGCCTGCCAAGCCTAAGACTGCTGGTTCCAATCTCCAGGTCCCACGTTTAGCCAGGCGCAAAAAGTGATGCAAGGGTGTAATGCTGCACTTGACCACAAGGGGGTCACACATCTGAAGTTCATTCACAGTGGCTGAGAGGCCACTGGAGCGCCCATTCTCTCTCTCTTTCTCTATCTCTCTCAAATTAAAAAAAAGAGCACCAGAAAATGTGTATGGTGGTAAAAACATTGGAAATAGACATGAGGGTGGACATGAATTAGTAATAGGTACATTTAATTTACATGCTATGAACATAGACTATGACAAGAATACTGAAATCTCTTAATGGGGAAATTATATAACATTAACACACAAACAATTAATTGAATAGAAATTCTGTAATCAAGTTCTGAACTTCCTGATTACAAGAAGCAGAGGAAAGGTTAGAAGGAAAGCATTTTTTCTTTTCATTTTTGATATTGAGGAACATAGAAAATAAGTTTAAATAAAATATCACTAATAAAACAGATTAATAAAATAGAAAGAAAAGAAAAAACAGAGCAACTTTTGTAAAAGAAAACAAATAATGAGGGTAGTAACACATTAAAAAAATGGTGTTAATTGCCTATGAAGTCTGTCAAATAGGAGAAAAAGAAAACACAAAAGCTTTCATTCCATAGACCTTAAGAGAAAGGATTTAGGTCAGCTAAAAATGTAGCAATGATTAGGTAAATGTAGCAAAAATATGAATTTAGTTAAAAAAACTCAATAGAGTAAACATAAATAAATACACAAAAAGGTGTTTTTAACATGGTAAGTATTAATGATCCTACCTCAAGGTTTATATCAATTTGAGCTCATCTTCAAGTTTTTTTTTTTTTTCTGCTTACTACATTTGCATTTATTTCCCCACTGTGGTGGTTTGATTCAGGTGTTCCCCATAAACTTAGATGTTCTGAATGCTCAGTTCCCAGCTGATGGAGATTTGGGAATTGATGCTTCCTGGAGGCAGAGTATTTTGGGGGATGGGCTTATGGGTGTTATAGCCAGTGTCCCCATGCCAGTGTTTGGCACACTCTCCTGTAGCTATTGTCCACCTTATGTTGGCCAGGGGGTGATGTCCACCCTCTGTTCATGCCATCATTTTCCCTGCCATCATGGAGCTTCCCCCTCAAGCCTCTAAGCCAAAATAAGTAAGCTGCTCTTGGTTGGGTGATTTCTACCAGCAATGCGAACCTGACTACAACAGTAATGTTGGTACCAAGAGTGGCATCGATGCTGGATACCCACCTGACTGTGTGGTTTTGGCCTTTTGGAGCTGATTTTCAAGAGGAATGTGGAAGGATTTGAAATCTTTGTCTAAGAGACGCCTTGCAGTGCTCTAAGTACAGCTTGATGGATTACTCTGGTCAGAGTTGCAAGATGTGAATGCAGTAAGAACCATGGACTGTGAGGTTTGGCTTATGAGGGTGAAAAGGAGCTTTGGATTGTGCTAGAAGCAGTTTGTATGAGATGCTTACTGTTATGCTTGTGTCTTGTGAAGTTGTGCAGGGTTGCTTTGCATAGAAACAGACTGGTGTGAGCAGAGGATTATGGCACAGAAAAATTAAATCTTTGGGTGAACTGCTGCCCATTCAGCTGCAACTTAGAGATCACACCCTCTGAGATTGGGCCAGCTGACCTGCACTGGCTGCTAATGAGAGCTGCCGGCCCCGGATGAAGTTTTCTAGGACTGTGAGTAGCCTAGGTGGAGGGCGGAATTGGAACTCCAGAGACTTGTTGCTGTTAGAATTATCAGACTTGGGCTGGAGAGATGGCTTAGGGGTTAAGGCGCCTGCCTCCTAAGCCTAAGAACACTGGTTCCAATCTCCAGCGGTTCCAATCTCCAGGTCCCACGTTTAGCCAGATGCAGTGACGCAAGGGCGCAATGCCGCACCTGACCACAAGGGGGCGCACACATCTGGATTTCTTTCGCAGCAGCTGAGACACTGCTGGCATGCCCATCTGTCTTCCTCTCTCTCTCTCTCTCTCTCTCTCTCTCTGTGTGTGTGTGTGTCTCTCCAAAAAAAGAAAATAATAATAATAATAATAAAAAGTTTCCTGTTGCCAGGTGTGATGATGCATGCTTTAAAAAAAAAAAAAAGAATTATCAGACTTAGAGATTTGACCTCACTGGAGTTTTTGGACTTGAAGCTACAGAGTTTGATGTTTTCCCTGATTGTTCAAATCTTGTATTGGCTGAATATTTCTTCGCTATGCCCAGTGCCATCTATTGTGGTGTGCATGTTTATTCTGTGCCATTATAGGTTTTGGGGGGATTTTTTGGTATTATGGCTCAGTTACAAGATCTTGGATTTATGAGGACATATGAACATCATTGAAATTGATAAACACTGTGGGGACTTTTAAAGATGGACTGAAGGCATTGCATTTTACATCTTGAATGGTTCTCAGTTTGTGGGGGCCAGGGGTGGAATGTGGTGCTTTGATTCAGTGACCCTATAAACTTAGGTGTTCTGAATGCTATGTTCCCAGCTAATGGAGATTTGGGAATTAATGCCTCTAAAGACAGTGTACTGTTGGGGGTAGGCTTATGGGTGTTATAGACAGTTTCCCCATGCCAGTGTTTGGAAGACTATCCTCTTGGTATGGTCTACCTTATTTGAACAGGGAGTGATGTCCACCCTCTGCTCATGCCGTCATTTTCCCTACCATCATGGACTTTCCCCCTTGAGCCTGTAAGCCAAAATAAACCTTTTTTTTTTCCCACAAGCTGCTCTTGGTTGTGTGATTTCTACCAGCAATGCAAACCTGATTGTAACACCCACAGTAATATATTTTGTTTTTAGCATTCAAAAAGGATACTTCTTTTTATTTAAAACTTAATAAATTAAAATGCCATGAACAAGTCAGATAAAAAACTATTTCAGTTTTGATAAATGTTACTATCCTTACTAGACAAAAGAGGTTTTTAGCCAATTATAAAAAAGATGACTGTTTTCTTGAAAATCTGAGCAAAGAACAGACATGTGCCATGCCCATGTTTAGGGTTTTGACTTTGAAACACACACAGGCATGCACACATGCAAACATACATACTCAGAGCTCAAAGCCTGGCACAGAGCATTTACACATGTTTACAACTGGCACTTTTATCTCCACTATGAGCCTCTGTTCTCCAAAGTGAACATGTATTATCTGCACGACTGTCAAATAATGTAAAAGAAAATGTCCCTTCGAAGAAAAGAAAGATAAGCAATTTGTTCTAACATAGTAAGTTTGTGGAATCTAAACACACTTGAACAAAGCTAATGGAAAGATGGAGCTGGACTGGTTCTTTTCCTTGAATGTCTGTGTGCTTGTCTTTTCTCAGCCTCCATCTCGCATACAGCAGCTGGGCGGAAGCAAGGCTCTGCATAACAGTTGTAGGATCAATGGCGCAAGTAGTGTCACAGACCAGGTGTGCTAACTTTCAAGCTAGATCAGAGCATATTTGCTCTCATTATCTAGAAAAAACTGTGTGACGCACACTTTTACATTCGGGTTGTTTTTCTACCCGTTTCTGAGTAAGGGTCCATTCCAAGAGCATTAAGGTGCTCTGGCATTTGGATCTCTCCAATGCGGCAATTCCCAAGCCCAGGGCTGATCCAAGCGTCCCAACTGACCCTAGTCTAAGGAAAATGAGTAACCGTTCACAGGGGTTGTTCGAAGGAAGCGGAAGACTTCGCGCATGGCTCCCCTGTGTTATGTGCGGGGCTTGCCTTCCTGCACAGGAAGTGGCTTTCTCCGAATCTCTGTCCGCCACAGGAGTTCCATGTTCGGATGAAGGCATTCTATTTTTATAGGCAGCTAATTGAAAACCTCAGCTCTAGAACGATGTATCTGTTTCTTCCCCAAAGATTTTCCAGCACAGATGGCAAATCAGCCAAAGATAGAGATAAGTTGGGTCCCAAAGCAAAGGCTGGGATTACTCACGCTACTTCCAGCTCACACACAAGTCAGCACTCCCAGCAATAACCCTGCCTTCCTCACACTCACTTCCACGTCCCCTAGGTGGGGAGGGGTGGGAGCAGGCACCGCGTAGAGATTCTTTATGTAATATTTTCTGCTTTTGTGCTCGCATCTGGAATTCATTCACAATGGCTAGAGACCCTGGCATGCCCATTCTCTCCCTCTCTCTTAAGTAATAAATAAAAACATTAAAATATTTTATTGTATTTATTTTATTTACTTACAAGCAGAGAGAGAGAGACTGAGAGAGAGAGAATGGGTGCACCAGGGTCTACTGCCACTGCAAACAGACTCCAGACACATGTGGCACTTTGTGAATCTGGCTTTATGAAGGTACTGGAGAATTAAATCCAGGCTGTTAGGCTTTGTAAGAAAGTGTCCTTAACCTCTGAGCTGTCTCTCAAGCCCCTGAATTGTTTTTTTTTAAATATTCTTTTTGTAAAAATTATTTATTTATTTATTTATTTATTTATTTATTTATTTATTTAAGAGATAGACACGCACACAGAGAGAGAGGGGGAGATTGAGAGAGAATAGGCTCGCCAGGACCTCCAGCCACTGCAAATGAACTCCAGATGCATGCACCCCTTTGTGTATCTGGCTTATGTGGGGCCTGGAGAGTCGAACCAGGATCCTTTGGCTTTGTAGGCAAACACCTTAACCACTAAGCCATCTCTCCAGCCCCTTAATATTCTTAATATGCAACACAGATAGTAACTTCTGACTAAATTTGAACAGCCTACCTTATACAATTAGCAAATTGAACTCAGGAATTCAGAATGTATCCACATGTTAGCAAGAGACCAGGGGTAGTTGAGCGGAGTGGGGCTCAGCTGGTGGCCTGGGGTTCCAGGATTCAGAGAAGGCCTCCTTACCTTTCCCAAGCAAGTACTGGTATAGTAACAGGAAAACGTAAGTTTCCTTATAGTGTTTGAACTGTGCTTGGAGTTGTTTTCCCTTGGCCTTGTGAGGAATGCTGGAGCGTTCACTCCTAACTCACAGGTATAGAAATTTACCCACAGAGGTTCAGACTTAATCAATACCACATAGTAAATGTTGAACTTGAACTTCTTTCTACTGAGTAAAAGTCATCATCCTCTTGAGAATTTATGGAAATCTCACCAGCTGTATGATCTGGGATTTATGCGTTCAGATTCCATGCATTTAAAGACTGTGCCATTTAAGTGGTTCTACAGACGCCTGATATGGAACAGTAGAGACTTTGGCTTCGGCCTGTAGCTTATCAGAAACTCCATACCTTAGAGTTTCCTATTTTAGGTTTGACATTTCTCAGCTACTTTGCAATTCCAGTTTATAATAGCCCTGCTTGGCTTAATTTATAAATGTTTAAAATGATGTACCTTTCGATTTGCATTCAACAAGATCTGCCATGTATTATAATGACTTTGCAAAATGTCAGCAAATATCCTCCCAGGATAGATAAATAAATAAATAAATAAATACCCTAGTGGGAGAATTGCAAGCAACTTTTTTTTTTTTTTTTTTTTTTTTTTCTAGCCCAGGCTGACCTGGAATTCACTATGTAGTATCAGGGTGGCCTTAAACTTACGGTGATCCTCCTCTCTCTCTCCAGTGTTGGGATTAAAGGTGTGTGCCACCAAGCACAGCTGCAAGCAACTTTTTTGTTGTTGTTGTTGTTAAAATTTAATCATTTCTTTGTGGGGAAATACAGTGTGTTAGAAAGAGCTGATGGCTGGTTACTTACAGTAGTTGTCTCTCCTAGGGCTTTTCTGGGTCTAGTGACACACTGCACAGACTTGGACAGAACGCAGATGGTGGGGGTTGAATAAGAAAACAGTTTAGGTTAATGAAGGTCATGGAAAAAAAATGCCACCTTCTTATAATTTTATCTAAAGTCAACCCTGGGTTGTCTTCTTGGCAGCATGACTCAACAGAAAGACACTTAAGCACATTAACATAAAAATAACTCTTGAGGGCTTAGATAAATTGCTTAGTGGTTAAGGCATTTGCCTGCAAAGCTAAAGGATCCTTGGTTAATTCCCCAGGATCCACTTAAGCCAGATGCACAAGATAGCACATGTATCTGGAGTTTGTTTGCAGTGCTGAGGCCCTAGTGTGCCCATGTTTCTCTCTCTCTTTCTCTGCCTCTTTCTTTCTCTCTCCTTCTCTCAAATACATAAAATAAAAATTAGAAAAGCTAAATGGCTGTCTTATAAAAAAATTAAGAAAAAAAAGATTTTTGATAAGCCCAAGAAAACTGAGAAGATGACAACGTGGTCTCAAACATTGTCTGATGGATTGCACCTAGCATGATGTCCTCCAGGTTCATTCAGGTTGTCACAAATGACAGGATTTCCTTTTTTTTAAGACTAAAAAGTATTCCATTGTAATGCATATCACATTGTAATTTTTAAAAATTTTATTTATTTATTTGAGACCGAGGCAGATATAGAAAGTGAGTGAGAGAGAGAAGGGGAACACCAGGGCCTTCAGCCCCTGCAAATGAACTCCAGACCCATGTGCTACCTTGTCCTTCTGGCTTACATGGGTCCTGGGCAATTGAACCTGGGTCCTTTAGCTTTGCAGACAAGTGCCTTAACTGCTGTGCCATCTCCCCAGCTCCACACTGTAATTGTTATATGTACAT
The DNA here is from genome assembly GCA_036365145.1 of Orientallactaga sibirica. Taxonomy (NCBI): domain Eukaryota; kingdom Metazoa; phylum Chordata; class Mammalia; order Rodentia; family Dipodidae; genus Orientallactaga; species Orientallactaga sibirica. The sequence continues at coordinate 6,907,607 of JAEOAD010000463.1, read as the reverse complement.
ATATGTAATGTATTTTGAGCCTTATCCTCTCCTATTACCTTCTTTTCTCCCCCACATATCACATTTGCTTTATCCATTCATCCACCAATGGACATTTAAATGGACATTTAGTGTTGCAATGACATAAGAGTGTAGATTTCTCTTAGAGAAAATCATTTTATTTACTTTGCATATATCCTCAGAAGTGGGCTTGCTGGGTCATGTGGTAGATCTATTTTAATTTTTTCCCTCCATTCTGTATATGGCCCAATATATGATCTATTTTAAAGAAGATTCCATGGGCTGCTGAGAAGAATGTGTCATCTGTGGATTTGGGGTAGAATGTTCGTTAGGTCTAATTGATCTTTGGTGTTGTTGAGCTCTCTTACTTCCCTGATAATTTTCTGTTTGGATGATTTATCTATTGCTGAGAGTGGAGTATTGAAGTCCCCAATATGATGGTGTTGGTGGTTATTTCTGTTTTGTTGTCAAGTAGGTTTTGTCTAATGAATTGTGGTGCACCTGTGTTTGGTGTGTAAAGATTAATGGTTGTGATATCTTCTTGTTGGATTGTTCCCTTGATAAGTAAGAATCGCCCTTCTTTGTCTTTTTTGGTTTGAAGTCTACTTTATCTGATATTAGTATAGCTATGCCTGCTTCTTATTTCTTTTGCTTGGAATATCATTTTCCACCCTTTCACCCTGAGGAGGTGTCTGTCTTTAGTGGTGAGGTGGGTTTCTTGAAGACAGCAGATTGAGGGGTCTAATTTTATGATCCACCTTTTTAGCTTATGTCTCTTGATGGGTGAATTAAGGCCATTAATGTTTAGGGTAATAACTGTGAGGCTTGATTTAATCCTTGCCATATTGTGGTGGTTTATGTGGTTTGGTGTTTCCTTACACTTTGAGTTTTTTGTGCCTTCTCTTGGTTTGGTTATTGTGATCTGCTTCTTGTAGACACTTGAGGTTGGTTGTTTGATTCTTCTGTATGGAGAATTCCCTGAAGTACTCTCTGTAGGTTTGGTTTTATGTTCATATAGTTGTAATGCTGAGGTTTATCATGGAAGGTTTTTCTTTCACCATCTATTGTGAGGGATACTTTTGCTGGGTAGAGTACTTTGGGTTGGAAGCCATAACTTCTAAGATTTTACAGTGTTCCATTCCAGGCCCTTCTCTCTTTCAGGGTTTCCATCGAGAAGTCTAAAGTGATTCTGATGGGGTTACTTTTATATGTAATGTGTTGTTTCTTTCTAGATGCTTTTAGGACTTTCTCTTTGTTATCAATATTTAGAGTCTTAATGATAATATGTCTTGGAGAATTTCAGTTTTGGTCCAGTCTGTTTGGAGTTCTGTCAGCTTCTTGTGACTTGATGGCACTTTCTTTTGTGTGTGTGTGTGTGTGTGTGTGTGTGTGTAGTTTGCAATCATATTCGGTGAGAATGCCCTAATTATCTTGACAGGGAGTATGAGTGTTTCAAAGCTATTGTTCTAACTATTATGGGTTATCTTTGTATTTGTTTGTCTCTTTAACTTTTTTGAATTATTGGTTATTTTTCAGTAAGGTGATGTTTTATAATTATTTATTGATTTATAAATTTTTTTAAATTAACTTGCCAAGTAATGGGCTTCATGACAGTGGAATTTGCATACATTATTTTTGCTAATCCTCCTATTCCACTGTCCTCCTCCATCACCCTGTCCATCTCCTGTCTGTCCCCTTCCTACCCCAATAGCCCATTTCTTCTTTCACACTTACCCTCTTTTCTCCTACTCCCTTAAGGTCTCTTTTTCCTCCCATGCTCTCCTTTTCTTGTTTGTTGACCTACCCTCCAGATATACACACATATAAATTTTAACTTTCGGATTTTCGTATGAGAGAAAACATGCTGTATTTGTCTGAATCTGGCTTATTTTTTTAATGTAATAATTTCTAGCCCCATCAATTTTACTGCCAATGTCATGATCTCATTTTTCTTTATAGCCAAATAAAAATTCCATTGTGTTTATATATACAGCATGTTTTCTTTATCCATTCATCTGTGGATAGCTATCTGAGCTGGTTGTGAATATGCAGTGGTAAGCACGGTACATATGTCTTTTGTATAATTGGATTTCAAAGTACTAAGTTATCCTTTGGAAGGTGTCCATACTGTTTTTTTTTTTTTTTTTTTTTCTGGCAGTAATGATCAAAAGCAAAAATAATGTCATGATGACTCTAACATTGTGGCTTTAATTTTAAAAAACAGATTTTTTTAAAAAAGTAACTGTTGCTTGGTCTGTTCATAAATATACCCTCCTCTTTAATTCCCCAAGCTGGGAATCACCAGCATGCCATCATCTCCCCAAAGTCATGCCCACCTAGCAAAGGACCCATTCCAACATAAATCTGACACCTGGAGAGTAAACTAGGCTGCAGGCCTTGCTGGACACCAGCCAGTATCCTCCATGCCTTCATTTTCTGTCATCACTAAAAATTCAGTACCTGTACCGTAATGCTGATTCAATGTCTTGAGAGGGATGCTGATGTCTGTTCCCCTGAAGTTGTCATATGGCTTGGATACTACTGTGACTGTGACTGGCCATTGCTGTGTCACATTTGCTTGCTATATGAGTTCTGTATAGAACTATGATAGTTCCAACACTGTTAATAATGCTCCTGTCAACATTTTGACACATGCATGTGCACGTGTGTGCATGTGTTTGGAGGACACCTTCGGTGTCTTTCCTCAAGTACTACCCGCCTTGTCAAGACAGAGTTTCTTATTGACCTAAAATTGACCCAAGGACTTTCCTCTCTGTACTTCTGCAACTCTGAGATTAAAACTGTGTGCCATCCACCTGGCTGTTATTTTAAAGTAAGTTTGGGACTTGAACTCAGGTCCTCATGCTTACAAGGCAAGCACCTTACTGCATGAGCTATTTCTCCAGCTCCTATGTCTTCTCATTTTCTGAGGAGTTTCTGTTGCAGTGACTTTCTGGGGCTCCCTTGCTCTCTTCCTCTCAGCTCCTGTGGTCTAAGGAAGTAGAGATAGAAGCCGCTGTTCTCCCATGTACACTCAGAATCAGCTCTGTACCAGCCATGAGTCAGAACGGCTTGCCTGAAGTTTAAGGTTGGGAGACCTTCCTGAAACTTCTACCACCGGATTTCAAGCCCAAGTTCTTGTTAACACAAGAAAGAAAGGAAGCTAACTTGGCTGGAAAAAGTTATTAGAGTTTATTCCGGAACAATAAGTGTCTTTATTTCCTCATTCCAGTACAATTGATTTATGGTAATTACATTGTTATTATTATTGTTGTTGTTGTTGTTGTCTGTACCTAAAGGCAGGTCTCTGTAGCTGCCACATAAACAAATAATAGTGACAGTAGCAACAACAGCACAGAGCTAACTAGCACTTGTTGCCTTGGGGTATTCTGGACATTGTCAGGTGTGCATTTTGTAAGTAACCCATTTCATCCTTACATAACTCAATGAGGCAAACCCTGTCCTTGTTTTCATCTTGCAGATAAATGAAGTTGAGGTAATAATGGAGTCCAGGTCACATAGGAAGTGGTTGCAGGGTAGACAAGGAGTGAGGGAACTGGGAGGGAAGGCAGAGCAGCTTAAAATGCTCAAATACAAGTCTTAAGCCATCCTCAAGTTTCTTGTCACTATGTAGTCAAAAGTGAATCAGCAGAGTAGCTATAATGGTTAAGATAAATTCAAATCAACCATTATCATGGTAGCTTTCATCTGACCCAAAGTTAAGGTACATTTGAGATAATAAATTATTATTTTTTTTCATTATTATTGAGAGAGAGAGACAGACAGAGAGGAAGAGGCAGAGAGAGAGGGAATGGGCATGCCAGCAGCCTCTCAGCTGCTGTGAATGAACTCCAGATGCATGCGCCCCCTTGTTGGCAAGTGCGGCCTTGCATGCTTGCGTCACTTTATGTCTGGCTAAACGTGGGACCTGGAGATCGAACAGGTGTTCTTAGGCTTGGCAGGCAGGCGCCTTAACCACTAAGCCATTTCTCCGGCCTGAGATACTAAATTATTTAACTATAGCTCAGGTCAAACACAAATCCTGAGTTTTGGGCCACACAGAAATATTTTTGAGCACAAGGTTAATCATTCCTTCCTTGGTCAGCCCAAAAGATAGAACTTGGGTTTCATACTAAAACCTCAAGTCACCCTGACCACAATTTTAATATTCTGAAAATTCTCAAGTCACAGTGACACAAGGTTCCACCTCTGGTTTTTCGTTCTTTCTTCTTCTTCTTCTTCTTTTTTTTTTTGGTTTTGCGAGGTAGGTTCTCACTCTGGCCCAGGCTGACCTGGAATTAACTATGTAGTCTCAGGATGGCCTCGAACTCTCGGCGATCCTCCTACCTCTGCCTCCCGAGTGCTGGGATTAAAGGCGTGCACGACCACGCCCGGCTTGGTTTTTCGTTCTTTCTGCGGGTGGTCTACCTTGCCCTGTATAAGTGTACTGTCCTCTTGCTATGCTTTTCTTTCCTTCATAACTCTGGGGATTTTTTTCTCATTTGTTTTCATTAATTAATTAATTAATTAATTAGTTTTTGGCTTAGGGAGATATATTAACCTTAGGCATCAAGGATCAAGATTAAGATGATTTGTTCAGTCTCCAGGAACAGGTGGAGCCAGGATCTCATTTTCATCAAGTGGAAAGTCGTGTTGCTAGCTTGGTTAGAATTCCACAGCAAAAGTATTCACGCATGGAAATTGATCCATTAAGAATCGTTTTAATTCAAACTGCTGTAACTTGTTTGTGTGTGTCTGTGTACACCTACATACACACATACTGTATATAGAAAAGTGCCGTAATTGCTGAGTCACCTATCACCATACCTACACATATATGTATTTTAATTTGCAAGCTGCCCTGTGGGTAGCTGCAATGCAAAGCCATTGCCATTGCCAGAATGCTCCCCACTGTCCCCTGTTACAGACACAGTAGCAGTTATTGGATACTGTCTCTTGCACTGTGCTTATGGCAATTATTCTATTTATATGCCAAGGATCACAGGCACATTTTCCAAGATCAAGTCAACACTCATGTGTCAAGAGCCCTCTAGGCTAAGGCACTGTTCTCAGGCAAGGTTCGTGAGCAAGGGTCCATTTGCAGTGCCAGGGAGTCTTTGGGTATTGGATGGCTATGATTTAAGCAGGATGCACCCAAGCTCTGCGGGCAATGGAAGCCATCATCCATATGCAAGAGGCAAACTCATCTTCAAATTATTTCTTGGACCATTTGCCTCCCAAAGTTAAGTTAAAATTGCTTTACCTCTCAGCTGGAAAGTCTGTTTTCCTTTGATTTCCTCAGGTGTGAAATAGTTTACCACCAGACCCTATCTCCTTGTCTCTCTGCTGGGGTTCTGAGCTCACTTGGATAAAATATTTGCAAAGCACTTTGTTCTCAGAAGAAAGGTCACACTTAAAAGGTTTGCGATTAGCCACTTGACTGCACTGGGGGCCAAAGCTGTTATGGGCCAAGCTTTCTTCTACCTCCAGATGCCATGTACCAAAAGCATATGCAATAAAGAGAAACTCACTTTTCAAGCTCAAGTACAAAAGAATAAAGCAGCCCTGTGCCTGAGGGAGTCTTGCAAGCCAGGTGACATAAAGCAGAAAGCGGTGGTTGGTCTTGCGAATCATTTGAAAATTCATCAGGCTTCAATATTGGTTGTAGCACAGGACTTGCATTGGCCTTACTGGGGCTTCAAATAGTTCTCTAAACGCTTGATACTCGGCCTTTGTGAATATTTTCACTTTCTCTGCTCTCTTGAACTGGAAAGTAAAGGAATCAATAAGATTGTGATTCCAGAGCTCTTTAGACTTTAATGGTCTACAGACATGACACAATCCTATTGTTAAATCATTTAATTACCTTTGAGAGTTCAACAGATTTTTATCAAGTTCACGATATTTTTATTACTGGTGGAGTGGGTCCCTGAGATGTGACTCAAAGAGCCAACGCCCTTATTTAAGTCTGGCACATGGAATGTGCTCAACTGATGCTAATTTACATTTCCTTTGGAGGGGGAACAGACAACAAAACAACAGAAACCTTTGCCTTGCACATCCTGACTGTATTGTGTATCCTGATGACTGTATTGTTTCTCACCTCCAGCAGCCAGCGTGGTTTCTGACATACAGTAGGTGGTCCATAATCCTTGCAGATGGAGTGAGAATATGACATTCTGGTAAGCAAATATTCAGATTGCTTTTAGTATGAATTACAGTGAGAACCTAATCAATAAGTAACAGAAAGATTTTTTTTTTTCTTCCAGTTTTTCAAGGTAGGGTCTTGTTCTAGCCCAGGCTGACCTGGAATTCACTATGTAGTCTCAGGCTGGCCTCGAACTCACAGCGATTCTCCTATCTCTGCCTCAAGAGAGCTGGGATTAAAGGCATGTGCCACCACGTCCGGTGATAAGTAACAGGAAAGAGAAACATATGAAACTTATTTTACTTATTAGCCACTCTTTTCTTGTGGGTCATTGTTCATGCCTCTGGCTGGGTGCCAGTGGTTCTGACATCTATGGGGCTGTGGAGACAGCTCAGCAGGTAAAGTCACTTGCTTGTGAGTCAGCCAGCCCGAGTTCTATGCCCCAGTACTAGGTAAAGCTGGATGCAAAGTGATGCTTGTGTCTGTGATCACAATGAGCCTGTGGCAATGAGCGGGAGGGTGAGCCAGACAAACCCAGAAGCCTGTGGGCGAGCTAAACTGTCACACATGCAGCAGCAGCGAAACGAGAGAGGCCCCGACTCAATGAAGAAGATGGAGAAAGGGTGTTCCGTGACCTCCACACGCATGCTGTGGCATGCACATACACACATCATGCACATACATAAAAATGTTAAATCATGAAATTATTGTATTTATTAAGGGTTGTACAGAGCCAAGGAAAGGCACCCACATGGCTAGAGATCCAGGGCCTGGAAAAACCTCAGAAAAGGAAGAGAGAAAAGTAAGGTCAAGGAACTCCTGCCATGTGGGGAGCTGGAGGGGGTACAGGAGCCCATGTGGACATTAAGGGCTGGGGGGCCCTCTTCTCTGCTCAACTGGGCTGGACCTGGGCCCAGCTGAGGGAAAAACTCACCCATAGCTGGAAGTTCCCAAGTGGTCCAAGCACATACATAAAATTTTAAAAAGCCCTGATAAAGTTATAAAGTTATACAGATATAAGTAATATGCCATAAAATCCACTCTGTGTGTGATTCAGTTTCTTTGAATGTATTTAGAGCATTGTGATGATCACTACCATTAAACAGCCCCCCACACTCTCAGGGGGGACTGCATCCACCCTCCTCGCATTTCCTCCAGGCATTCAGGACTATCTGCACAGTGAACTGACTTTTGCACCTTCTTTCACTTAACATAGATTTATCAGGTTCACCCACCCCATGGCACTTCACTCCTTCTCATTTTGGATAGAATCCCATGCAATGGGCACAAGTTCACTTCCTTTATCTTTTCGCTAAGTGGTGGCTATTTGTGTGGTTTCATTTGCTGGCTATTGAGCGTGATGTTCCCGTGACCCTTTGTGTAAAAGTTGGGTATGGCCACACGTCAGTTCCTACTTGGAAGTAGCAGGCCAGACTTATAAATACAAATCAAATCATCACCCATAGCCCACATCTTTTTCTTTCAGAGAAACATTGGTGGGAGAATGGGCAGCAAGAGGCATCTGGGAGGGGAGCCTGGTATGTTCTCAGTTCTGACCGTGAGCAGTGATGTCACCTCTGTTTTATTTACATCAGCAACAGGACCCCCATCTTATACATCAGCTTTCAATACAGGCATTCTAACAGACTGGTGAAATTTCGGTGGTTCAGAGTTGGTTCTAGTTAAAATTTAAGCTAAATTCTAATAAAAAACAATAAAATAGAAACATTGAATAACAATAAAAGTATATCTTCAGCTGTCTGTAAGAATAATTTAAAATTGCACCAAATAAAAAGAAAAATGTGTTCTTTTTATTTTATGTAAATATATATGCATGAAAAGAGAATTGGAATTGTTAGATTCTTTTCCGCCAAGATATGTAGATAGAAATGTGGGTTGTAATTCCTTTATTATTTCAGTTTAAGGAAAAAAACAAACTTTTCTTGGGGCTGTCTTGCCTGTGAAGCCAAAGAACCCAGGTTTTCTCCCACAGCACCCACATAAGCCAGATGCACAAGGTGGCACATGGATCGGGAGTTCACTTGCAGTGGCTACAGGCCCTAGTGTGCCCATTCTCTCTCTCTCAAATAAATAAATAAATAAATAAATAAAATATTAACAACTTTTTTCTTTTTGTTACCAAGAAATGAAAGAATTTCAAGAAGATATAGTCATTATCTATAACATATATAGTAACTGACTCTTTTTAAGAAAAGTTTTTGTGTTCATGATGAAATATCAAAATTTAAAAATTATCCACATGCAATATGTTGTTTGTTCTTGTGAACGTGTATATGTACCCCTCAACATACACACACACACACTAACAGATACAGAAATTAAGTGAAGCTGGACATACCTACATAGGAAAGCTGGAAATGACAATGAATATCCTACAATATTTTTCATATTAGAAGGTAAGAGTCTATGCTGCTGACATAAAAGAAACTATAAAATGGAGTACAATAAAAAGTATTAAAAAGTCTAAATCCAATTAATATAGTCAACATTTATGATGTCCTTTAGAGATCAAAACTCATTCTATTTAGATTTATTGAGAAATGCTATCTCTATTAATGTTACTCTGATAAAAAAAAATCTGCTATAGATTCCTGATTTGAACTAATTACTTTTTCCATGATTCCTTTTTTTGCACTTATGAGAAAGATGCTCATTTTGTTATCACTGGTTTTTGACTAGCTTCTCAGTATCAGGAATGAGCTCCCTCCTGTGGAGTGGGCCTCAAATCCAGCCAGAGCAGTTGGTTACCCCATAACTGTCCCACTACTATTGCACCCATGGGCATATCTTGTAGCTCACAAGATCCATTGCTGGGTGAGACTGTTGATGACTTTCCAGCATTTTCCATCATTACAGTAGCTAGCCAGCAGGGAGACTCTCTAGTCCAGCTCCAGCTTGATTTCTCACAGTCTGGCAACTGAAACATGTGCTTTCTTCACCAATAGTTTCTTGCTATTTAGCTCTAGTGGGCGACTAAGAGCACTGGCAATAGTCTGTGTTGGTTTGGAAGCCTCAGAGGCCTCCCTGGACAAATGACTCACTGGGTATACCCCACCACCAGCACTGGGATTTTCCTATAATAACTTATGGCTTTTGGGAGCAGCATTTTCCATTACATGGTATTTCTGTTTTTAAATTATATTCTTTTTATTCAGTTAACAAAGAGGTAGGCTTCCACATGACTTTATCACAGTCTTTAGTTTTTGTTAACCTTCCCCTGAGCCCTCCTCCTTTCAATTCTCCCCACCATTATCCCCTATTTCTATCAGAAGGGATGATGATTTCAACTAGTTTCTCTTATTTAATGTATATCTATATCAGCACATGCTAAAATATTATAAAATATGGTTTTTGATGCTGTCTTATCTCAAAAGGTTAATTACTCACAACTTTTAAAATATGGTTTGTTCTGGCATTTATCTGTGTATTCCCAAGTGTTTGTGTTGCTATTTTCTGTTAATCTCTACTAGTATTATCTGTTGATGTCCTATATAATAGTTGAGAATAATAGATTCAATTTCCTTATGTCTCCTTCCTGTTTCTTCCACTTTCTCAACAGGAGTCCTTCACACTTTAATTAAAACCATAGCATTGAATTTGATCTGTTAAACCCTGGAAATGTATCTCTCTGCATGTTTCAGTCTCTCAGATGACACCTACCATCTGGTGTTCACAGCTGTATGTGCCCCATTTCTTCAATGTTTGAGTAGAGTCTGTTTTTCTTTTGTTTCATTGTTTGTTTTTGTTTTTGGTGAGTGTGATTAAGCTACCTAACATTCTTTCTCTGTCACTCTGTCCCCAATATATATATGGGTTTTTCGAATTCCAGGCTGACCTGGAATTCACTATGTAGTATTAGGGTGGCCTTGAACTCATGGTGATCCTCCTACCTCTGCCTCCCAAGTGCTAGGATTTAAGGTGTGCACCACCACACCAAGCTTATAAAAATGTTTTAAATAAGTTTTAACTTCTGTCTCGCTACCAGATTCTCTCTCTACTGCTTTCTTGACTTTGATGAGGGAAACTTTAAAATTTAAGAGCTACACAGGAATTGAAGGTGTCTGTTCAACCACTGGTGTGCAACTGGTTCCTTGTAACGGGCCATGAGAAGCAAGGCTAAGCACAGTGACAAAGTGGATGTGGAAGCACCTCCCCCAGGTGAGCCTTCAGATGAGTCAGCCTGTGCTGACACCTGAGTTCAGCCTTCTAGAAACCATGGAGCCCAGGACCCAGCAAAGCCATGCTTAAGTTCCTGGACATTGGCTGGGTGATAGCAAATCTGTATTTTTACGTCAACGTTTGTTACACATCAATAGATAACAAATGGTTTACATGTCCATTGTAATTGCATTTCTTCTTATGTGGCTTTTCATCCTTTTGTAGTTAATAGTCTTATTTTGCATTTCTTTAGTTTTATTTGACATGATTAAAATTTGCCCCATTATCCATTAACACCTCTGAATAAAATTTTTCCTATGTTAAGAATCTCTTTTGGGCTGGGGAAATGGCTTAGCGGTTAAGGCGTTTGCCTGCAAAGCCTAAGGACCCTGGTTCAATTCTCTAGGACCCACATAAGCCAGATGCACAAGGGGCACATGCATCTGGAGTTCCTTTGCAGTGGCTAGAGGTCCTGGCATGCCCATTCTCTTTCTCTCTGCTCTGCTTCTTCCTCTCTCTCTCGCTCTCTCTCAAATAACTAAATAATAAAATATGCCCAGCACTGAAACATCTCTGTCACACCCTCCAAGGCTTAGGGCTCATTGCAGAAGAGGGGACAGAAAAAATGTAAGAGCCAAAGGAAGGGTATGACTCCTTGCAATGCAACTGTCCAGACAGAAATTGGCCTTGATATCCATGACCTTGCAGTGCCTAGCAATACCTTCGCAAGACCCTCATAATAAAAGAAAAAGATGATGACATCAAAATAAAAGAGAGACTAATGGAGAGAGGGAGGGGATATGACGGAGATTGGAGTTCTGAAGGGGAATGGGGGGATGGGAGGGAAATATCATGCGTTTTTTGTATGTAAGTATAGAAGTTGTCAATAAAAAAAGAATTTCTTTTATAATCATTTATTTAGATTTCTTTGACATGGTTAAGATTTTCAACATTATCCATTATCATCTTTGAATGAAATCTTCCCTATGTTAAGAATCTTTTTATGATCACTTTTTTTTTCTTGAGGCAACACCTTTCTCTCTGTGTTCAGTTTTTCAATCTGTGCTCATTGTACCACTCTCATATGGAGATATTTTTAACACTCTTGGACACTTTTCACCGTTATTCTCCTATTTTGAATAATCTTATTTCTTAGATTTTGTACTCCCAGCATTTCTGATTTCTTCCTTGTTTTGATGGGCCACACTTTTTTTTTCAGAGAGAGAGAGAGAGGCAGAGAGAGAGAGAGAGAGAGAGAGAGAGAGAGGATGAGCACAGCAGGACCTTCAGCCACTGCAAACAAACTCCAGATGCATGCAGCTCCTTGTTCATCAGGATTACATGGGTCCTGAAGAATTGAATCTGAGTCATTTTATTTTGTAGGCAAGCACCTTAACTGCTAACCCATCTCTTGAGCCCCACACTGTTTTTTTTTTTTTGTAACTGAGAACTTTAATACATGAACTATTGCAAATTGGTTATATTACCATCTGATATACTCCTATGTTTCCTCTGCCCCACCCTCCTCAGTGGGGTTATTAGTATTCACTGTGGGGTCGTGAATACACCAGTAAGTCTCTGGGGTTGGGGTGGGGCAATGCCTCAGAATACACCTTCAAACCCTACAGCTTTTACATTCCTTCTGGACCCTTGCCCACAATGTTCAGTGAACCTTGGAAGGCACGTTATAAGTCTCCTTTAGTACTGAGCTCTCAGTGGCTTCTGATTTTTTTGCTTTGATGAGTTTTAAAAAATATTTTATTTATTTATTTATTGGAGAGAAAGAGAGGCAGATACAGAGAATGGGTGCATGGCCTCTGCCATTGCAAACTAATTCCAGATGTGCACACTACCTTGTGCATGGCTTATGTGGGTTCTGGGGCATTGAACCTGAGTCCTTCATCTTCACAGGCAAGCACCTTAACCATCAAGCCATCTCTCCAGCCCTTTGATGAGTTTTGAGTCCCCTCCGTATCTACCACTATCTCTCTGGAGGAGTTTCTCAGACTAGCACTCCTGTTCAACTCATATTCCATCTGGATTGGCTCTATTAGTTATGGATTTAACTGAGCAAGGATGTATGGAAGATACATATTTTGAAACTTTATTATTGAAAATGATCTTTATTCTGTCTTCATATTTGTTTAGTCATTTGGCTGGGTATGCAGTTAGATCCAAAGATTTTTTGTTGTTGTTGTTTTTATTTGAGAGACAGAGAGAGAGAGAGGGAGAGACAGAGGCAGAGAGAGAATGGGCGTGCCAGTGGCCTCTCAGCCACTGTGAATGAACTCCAGACACGTGCGTCCCATTGTGGGCAAGTGCAGCATCGTGCGCTTGCATCACTTTTTTTCCGTCTGGCTAAACGTGGGACCTGGAGATCAACCGGGTGTTCTTAGGCTTGCTTGCCAGGCAGGTGCCTTAACCACTAAGCCATCTCTCCAGTCCAGATCCAAAGTTTTGAAGCTGATGCAAAGTCTCCTAGTTTCCAATGTTACAATTGTATTGGTCTTTGCATCTTATATAACTGTGCTTCTTTCCCTACCATCCTCTTTCCTTCATTCCCCCCCTCTTCCCCTTCAGCCTCTGCTTCCCTGCTTTTCCCTACTTCTGGAAGATTTCATAAGTTTTACTCTTCATAAATTTTATTATATTTCACTTTAGCTTTAATGCTGTTAATTTTCAAGAGTCCCTTCTACTTTTCATATGGATCTATTTGCACAGTGAAATATTCTTGTTTTATGGATGTTGGCTGGCATTGAACTTGGCATGTACACTGAAAGACTCTATTTAGAACCCAAACCTACTTACCAGAGAGCTGGAGGTAGCAGAAACTTTCAGCTGTTTACTCAGTTAGTTAAGAATGGCTTTATGATTTAGATTTCCAGTGGAAATGCCAGCAGAAATTATTTTTGCTACTTTAAGACTTGGCTTATAGAAATATTCTAATACACTCCTTGATGGTTAGAATAAAACTGGTCCTCAAAAATGACTTGGGGGAGGGCTGGAGAGATGAGTCGGGGTTAAAGGAACTTGATTACAAAGTTTGCAAGTCCAGGTTTAATTCCTCAACACCCAAATAAAGCCAGAAACACAAAGTGGCACCTCCACCTGGAGTTCTTTTCTAGCAACAAGGGGACCTTGTGCACCCATATTTATTATCTCCCTGTTTCTTTTTTTTTTTCTCTCTTTTCCACTTCCTCTTTACTCACAAATAAATAAATAAAAGTATATTTATAAATGATCTTAGGAATCAGGGGTTGAGGAAGGATGGCAGAGCCTCCACCAGTCAGGTGTCCTGACACTAATCCCACGTGATTAAGAATTAAGCACTGATGTGTCTGAACCATTTGGGCATCTCTCTTCTCTCCTTCCCCTCCTCTCACCCACTCTTCTGGTGCACTTACCTTACTAATCCTCTCTTCTTATCTCCCTGCACCTTCTTCATTATGCCAGTTAACCTTGGCAATATCAAAGATCCCCCAAAATGTCAGTATCTGTGCCCACTTATTTCTAGCTTGATTTACTTTCTCTACAGAATAGACTTTCCAATATCTGATTTCCACATATATATATATGTTCTCTTTATATATTCATACATATATATACATATATATTCTATATATTCATATATACATATATTTTTCTCTATAAATATTCATATATACTTATGTAAAGGTAATTACATATACATATATATGTATATATAGTTACCATTTCCACTGAAGAGTGTTAAAAGACAGTTATGTAGTATGTAATCTTTTCTCCTGACTCCAGTTTGACATTTTAATACCACCTTCCCCTGAATCTTGTGTTTCTGAATATAGCATCTGTGATTTTCATTCGTTGAAAAATTCACCGCTTATAACCAACAGTGGAAAAGGACGAAAAGTGGCCAGGTTGAGTGAGAGGGCAAAACCTCAGCACTAGCTGCAGTGAAGCCATTCGTTTTGCCCCTCTCTGTTACCTTCATCTTGCAGGGCACCTGGAATCATCCATTCCCCACCTTTCCCAGGGTCTGCAAAGCAATCGGCTTCATGTCAGTGTTACCTTCTGCAAAATGTACATTCTCCTAAGTTGTACTACTCTTACCATTTTCTTTATTCTCATTGAGTGGTTGGGTTTTGAAAAAGTAACTTAAAAATGAGTTTACCTTTAATGTTTTTGAAAGTGTGTTTTCCAGAGCACAGGGGGAAGGAATGCCTCCCATTTTGCCATTCTAAAGTCAGAAGCTTCCTATAATTTCAATGAATCTGTAAAGATTACACAAACCCTCATTTAAAAAAATTACATATTCAATGTTGCTATTTTCGAATCAATTGACAGATCTCTTTCTCTTAATTTTTATTTATTTATTTGCAAGCAGAGAGAGACACAGATGTGCCAGGGCCTCTAGCCGCTGTCAACAAACTCCAGATACACGCGCCACTTCGTGCATCCAGCTTTATGTGGGTACTGGGGAATCAAGCCTGTGTTGTTAGGCTTTGCAAGCAATCTCCTTAACCATTGAGCCATCTCTCCAGCCCAATAGACAGATAGTCAGAATTGTTAAGCCCTTTTTATCCACTTACCTACAAAGTGTATAGTGAGGGAGTCATCCATTTTCTTCGAAGCGGCATGGAGGCTGTACAGTCATAAACAAACGCATTCACAGTCTGAGTCTTACCATCTTACGGTCCTTTAGTCTCAGCGTCCTGTGTTCCTGTGGCATTTCAGATGTGCTATGGATGTGCCCAATAGTTCTCTGTTCTTATAGCTATGTGGTCTTGAACACGAGGTTGTTCAAACAATGTTCGTTATGCTTGAGGTTTTCTCTGGTAACTGTATGGATTTAAAGTGCCATAAATTAAGAGATGGGCCTTTCTGGAGGGAGTGAATTGTATGTTCTGAGGAGCGATTGACCATGCTTCTTTCTTATTATTAGTTTATTATTTTTAGTTTATTATAATTAATAATTATTAATTATATAATTATTACCTACTCTGTCAGTCCTATTCCCCTCATATTAATCTCCTATATCCCATCTTCCTCACCCCCTTTCCACTGAGGGTTATCCTCAGTGGGATTATTTTACTAATAGATCTTTGCTTTATTTTCTACCATTATTGCTTGATATAATCAATCTCTTTGCCTTCATCGATTAGTATAATTCTTCTCGTTCATCTGATGTTTGTAATGATAGTAATATTTGTAATATCCTCCAGTTGTACTTCATAGAAAGCACCACTCCCCTGGGCTCACTGACAGGAGTAACAATATCAAATGCCCAGGAAAGAAATCACCAAACACAATGTAATTGCTTTAAAAGCCTAGCTGAATTTGGGTGCCAATAGTCACTTTTAGAGCTGTAGCACTTTTTTTTTTTTTTTTTGACAAAAATGTACTTTTAGCAATAACAAGCTTCAACAGAAGCAGTAGATGTGTGGGAGGAAATTGAAAACAGGGACAGGCATAGCATTTACTGTAGGTGTTTCCCCCCTTTCCCCCACATGATGTCAATTCTGCAGGAACTTAATGGCAGCACATTCCCTTTTCTTTAGGGATTTTTGAATCTTTCCAAACCCACCTGGTTGTTAATGTCAGTGTCTTTTTTGTTAAAAAATAAAAGACCAATTGTTAAGATTTTGCAATTCTTATTTGAGGATATTCAAACCCGCAGAGTTCACGTGAGGCCATACAGACAGTGTGTCCTTGACTTTGGACAAAGAGATTGTCCCACAGAATTTGGCTCACTGTGTATCACAGGAGCTTTCCTAGAATTACTGAATCATCTTTTTTTCTGAATAGCCCAGTAATGAAACAAGTATTAGACACGAAGAGGCTTGAGAGACCAATTCTTTTCTTGTCTACTCATACACAAGAATTTGATTTCAGAATACATGCAGGGGTTTATGCACAGTCACCCGACTCAGAGGCACAGATGGGACACTGAAGTTCTGCAAAGCGTTAGGATTTCCTGCCTAAATACAGATCTGTGCTGAGCTTTCTGGAGAATCCTTTTCATAAACATTTTTGTAGCTGAAACCTAGGTCATCAGCAGAGGATGGGAGGGAGGTGGGAAGGACAGCGTCTTGTCGCCCATCTTTTCTTTCTTTTCCTTTTGAAACTTTTCATTAGATGTGCATATTTATCTGGAAGATCAAATGAAAGGCTTTAATGAGTGATTTGAGGACCGAGGAGAGGACACATAATTTTGGAGAAGACCACATGTCAGAGCAAGCCAATAATCCACTTAGCCCCTGGGCTACGCTTTAACCGATGCCAGCCAGGACTCACAGATGTTGAATACATATAGTCCTGCTAATGCTTGAGGCTTGAATGCATACGAATACATTCCAGAATTAGATCAAGTACTAAGAATAAAATATACAGGTATCAAATGTTCACTTTAATGCATTCTTAGGTCATTTTTCAACAATTTATTATGAAAAACTTTGATCAGAGTGAAAAACGAAAGGCCTTTTTTTTGACACAAGCCCAACAGACTGGTCATTTTTTATGAGAGAGAGAGCAACTGAGAAAGAGCGAGCGAGTGAGCGCGAGAAGAGAGAATTGGTGCACCAGGGCCTTGTGTGACCATGCACGAGTCACTTTGTGCGTCTGACTTATATGGGATCTGGGAGTGTGTCCTTAACCTTTGAAGGCAGGCGCCTTAACCACTAAGCCACCCCTCCAGCCCATGAAAGGCATTTTTGATATGCACGTGTAGTATTTGTGGTATGCATGTGTGTGTATGTGGGGTATGCACATGTGTGCAGATACATGCACCCAA
Organism: Orientallactaga sibirica; assembly: GCA_036365145.1. NCBI lineage: Eukaryota > Metazoa > Chordata > Mammalia > Rodentia > Dipodidae > Orientallactaga > Orientallactaga sibirica. Next base: position 6,890,511 of record JAEOAD010000463.1, on the reverse strand, counting down.
TACACTCATGTGTGGAGCCTGGATGAGGATATCAGGGTTCCACTCTGTCATTTTTCTGTCTTACTTCCTTGGAACAGGGTCTCTCATTGGACTTGAAGCTCACACTGTTTTTAGTTACACTGGCTATTCAGCAAGCCCCAGTGATACTCCTTGTCTCTACCCCACTCACTTCAGCTCTGGAATGACAGGTGTGTGTGGCCACGCACACCAGCTTGGTTATATAGGTGCTGAAGATCCAACCCAGGACCTCAGGCTTGCACAGTAGACACTCTTACCCATGTGTCCAGCCCAAGTGAAAAACTTACAGTAAGAATCCATATGCTATCACTTAGACCTCACAATTGACTGAGATTCTTGAGTCTATAAATGTTCTTTTCACCAAATATATAAACTTTTCAGCTCTCGTTTCCTCATCTCTTATTTACTCCTATTCTTTTTTAAAATATATTTTTTATTTTACTTAAATTTTTAGAGACAGGCAGAGAAGGAGAGAGAGAGAGAGAGAGAAGAAAGAGGCAGAGAGAGAATGGGCATGCCAGGGCCTTTTCAGGCACTGTGAATGAACTCCAGATGCATGCGCCCCTTGTGCACATGTGTGACATTGTGCACTTGTGTCACTTTTGCACCTGGCTAAATGTGGGACCTGGCTTCACAGGCAAGAGCCTTAACTGCTAAGCCATCCCCCCAGCCCTATTTACTCCTATTCTTAAATTTTATTTCTCTCTCTCTCTCTCTCTCTCTCTCTGTGTGTGTGTGTGTGTGTGTGCATAAAGCAAGTGTATGGAGGTCAGACACAACATTGAGGTGTCTATGCTCCACTTTCTGTGAGACAGGATTTCTTGCCATTGCAAATGACTCTGGCCCATAAGCTTTGGATTCTCCTGGCTCCACCTTCCAATACCATAGGTGCATTGGGATTATGGGCACAAGACCACTTTATGCCTAGCTTTACGTGGGTGCTAGGGAATCAAACTTGGGTCATCAGGCTTTGCAAGCAACTGCCTTTAACTGCTGAGCCATTTCACTGGCCCTAAAATTCTTGATATTTTTTTAAGTTAGGGACTCTGTATGTAGTCCAGGCTACCCCTGAATCTCCTAACTCAACCTCCCTAAGGCTAAGATTACAGCCTAAGCCAACATGAGTACTTTTCCTTACATCCTAAAGCACAGTTGTAAGAGCTGTAGTAAATTCCTTGCTTGTTAATTCTAATATCTGGATCATCTTGGGGTTAAAGTCTATCAAGTGCCGAACTGAATGTGAATTCAGCTTCTATTCTGCACAAATCATATGTGGTACAGTCATTGAATTCTATAATGTTGCTGAAAAAATTGACTTTTTATGTTAGCAGGTACATAGCTTGGCTGGATTTAAACTGCAACATGTCTGCCTTGCACTTGGAGGCAGCAAAATCCTTCACTAATTCCTTCAGGCTTAGCTGGACTGCTGGAGCTGGACTGCTGGAGGCTGTCCTGTGTGTGTGTGTGTGTGTGTGTGTGTGTGTGTGTGTGCCCGCACGCGCGTGTGGTATAGGACTTAACAGAAGATTCTGGCAGGTGTCTCTGTAACTCTCTGTTTCTTTGCGTATGATGGATGCTATTATCTTCTTACTTCCCCATTGCCCTGGTCAAGCCAAGCTGTGCTGTGTTCTTCAAGATCACATGTCACATGTCAACATACTTATCTTTGGATCTCATTACCCTGTATGGCACAGACTATGTTTGTCCTCAGGTTAAGAGACACACAAACTGAAAATTTACCCAATTTTATTTTTTTTAATCCAAGAGTCCTCTACTTCTGGTATCTGTCCTATTTTCTCTCTCTCTCCCTCCTTCAGTTAGTTGAGTTTTACATTCTGTACAGAAGTTGCAGTATCTGTGGGAGAACACTCTGCCGGGATTATCAGACTGGGTTATTTTCAGAAATGGAAATCTCTTTATCATTGAGCTCTGACATTTTTATGAACACCCATATTCTCCACCCAGAGCATGAATTCTAAGGTATTTCATCACAACAGAAATGTTCTGTTTGTTTCCAGCCAAATTCTCACAATCACTTCACTGCATATAGATGATTTTGTTCGAATCTGGAGTCTTTTGTGCTAAGCTTGTTCCATTCAGCACAACAATTTTGAGATCTGTCCAGGTCTAATATGTCTCATTGGATTTTCCCTCTTGATTAATGAGCAGTATTCTTTTGCATGAATCTTCTATGATCCATATATCCATTTTTCCTGTGGAGGAACACAGGGGGTATTTTCAGTATGAGGTTATTATATTAAGGCTACTATGAATCTGCTTGTCCAAGCCAGTCTTTTTATGCACATATATTACCATTTGCCTTTAATAAATATAGTCACGTGTTGCTCAATAACAATTACATATACTATGATGGTTCTAGAGATTTTAATGGCACTGGCATATTCTTGTCATCTAGTGACATCATCGTCACTGTGATTGTGTAGCTCAATGCATCCCTTATGTGTTGGTGGTGAACTTGGCATAAGTAAGCCTGCTGTGCTGGTGGTCACATGACATGCGTAATCATAACAACCAGTATTAATTGATAATCACATTGAGTATATTGCTAGCTTATGTTTTTACTATACTGTATTTTGTTACCATCCTTCTACTTATGAAAGATGCAAGGCTGCTGTAAAGTAGCATGGTATGCACAGCTAGCCACAACCTCACATGCTTGCATTTATCTCATCTCTCAGTTGCATGCACAGGCTAGGTGGAATGGTTGACCCAGAGCATGTAGATCTGAGTAAATGCTCGTATAATGTTGGCATGATGACAAGTTTGTCAGTGCATGCATTATTCAAAATATATCCCTGTCATGAAATAACACATGACTCCGTGTAGGAGAGGAATGGCCGGAAGTAAGTGCTCCACAGTGGTTCACCCTATTACAACACTACCAGCCATGCACTGGAGTTGGAGGTGCTCCGTCTGCTTTCTAGCACTTCACACTCTCAGTGCTTCTCACTGACTTTCTAGTGATTAATAATATTGACAATTCTAATTTGTTTTTTGACTATTTGCACATCTTGTAGAATATTGTGTCTTCAAACCTTTCACCAACATGTATCACAATTTTTGTAGTAATATGTCCTTTGTCAGATACATAGTATGAATATTTTCTGAGTCAACACTATCTATATTCAGTTTCTTAAGCAAGTCTTTTGACATGAGGAAATTTTGTTTGAATCAGTTAAACTTAACTTTTTTTTCTGAAAGTGCTTTGATTTTTGTCTAGGCCAAGAAATCTTTGTAGGCCTAAAATCAGAAATCTAAAATCTAAAATCATAATAGTAGATTTCTGAAGAATGGTTTTCTCTCCTTGAAGCTTTGAAACATAGAATGCTACCTTCAGATCCAGTTCCTAATACTTTTGTAGTACACAAATATTTCCCTCATATTTTTGGATCTCTGGGCAAGATAGCTGAAAAATTAAATAATATTTTTACAGTGACTTGCCTGAAAAGTCGATTAATGGATGTGTGTAAAAGTAAATGAATTTCCCTATCCAGTAACAAGCGTTGTCTGGCAGATTTGACATTTCTGATCTAGCCCTGTAAATCTATGTGGTAATATACTTGGAACAGGCCCAGGCGCCCAGCTCTGTACAGCTGCTGTGTGAAGGAGAGGAGGGCTCAGCATCTGACAGATGCACCAATTTCTGTCAAAGCATATGGAGAGGAACTTCACTTCAGCTCTCCTTTCAAAGATAACAACTCTTTTGGATCAATGGAAAGAATGCCAGATTAACACAAAACTCCTTCACTATGTAATCCTGATGAGTGCTGAGCAGTGGAACAAACTCCTAGCAAACGTGCTGCATTTAGATGGAATGATACATGGTATTCTGAATATGCCAGTTTGGCATGTGCCAAATAGGTGAGGAAAAGCATGTGCCAACCTGAATTGCAGTTCACACACTTGATGTTTAAGTACCTTTAATAGAATGATACTTTCCCCATTTGTATTACTACTTTTGCAGTGTCGGCCATGAAGAGATATTTCAGAAATATTTCAGAAATGCACCAGTGATGAGCTAGTAGTCTATAGCTGTGGATCTACTTAGGATGGCTCAAACCATGCTACCTCTGGCATCTGGCTTCCCTGTCTCACAGTACCTGCTGGGCCTGAGGTCAAGATTTTGCTATGGAGATTTTGATGTAACTTAACTCCGAGCTTTTTTCTATTTATATACATCTCCCTGTCTGTTGCCTATCCTTCAACCCCTACAATGCTCTCAATATAGTTAAAGATATGTTCTGGATACTTTTTATAGATTATCTCCATTTTCTTACATGGTTCAGTTGGTTATATATCCATTTTATCATTAAGAAGTTTTGTTCATTATGGAGTTGTCCAAATAATCTAGCTGGTTACGTAGCTTTTGAGGATTCAAATGTATTATTGTCTATCAGCAAAGCTGGTGTCTTTCTGCACTAGTTCAAGAGCATGATACTATTTACCACAGCAGAAGGACATTCCAGTGTTTAAACCATTGCCAAGGTAAGTCAAGTATATAGTAGTTTTACATTACCAGATAGCTAGCTGTAAGTAGCTTTGGAGATCTTTTTCCTGTTGTTCCTGGATGGTCAGCCTGAATTACAGGTTTGCAATTGTGGCCAATTCTATATCCTCTTCTTCGTTGGGAGGTTTAGTTCTCTAAGTCTTCAGTGATAAAACAAACAATAAGGTAACTTCTTGTTTGACTGGTATAGGCAGACTCGGAATTTGGGCAAAATAAAGCTGGTTTTCCTTTCCCTCTTTTTTTAGGTTACCTTCAGATAAACAGGTAAGAGATGGTTATAAAAGTCAGAAATAGCAAGAAACAAGGAGCATCTAGTTAGGTACATTTTGTCAAGCTGATTGTTTGTGGGTAGCAGTCCACAGATGAAGGCATTTAATGAACAAAACCTAGAAATATGCATTGTTCTATTTTGAGTCTGTTTCATTAAAATGCAAGGCTGTTGGAGGTATGAAGAGAAAGTTTCTGTTGTTTAAAATAGCATGGAATGTGATGATCTTTTCAAAGCCGTACTAAATTACTGCTGAAGAGAGGTTTATGTCTGGATGGCAGCAGACATAAGAAAGCTTGATTTCTTTGCTTATTTCACTTTCACAGATAACACGCAGAAGCACTCTACCCATAAGCCCTTTCCTTATACGGGGGGTGGGGGGTACAAGGAATTAGCAGACATTTGGCATGTGGACTCTTTGCTTGCTTAAGGAGTTTGATTTTCCTCCTTTTCAAAAAGGATTATTCTTAATATCCTACCAGGAGAACATCAAGAGAGTATCATATCACATCTGATGAATATTTTTTGTTATATGGATAAAAGAATACTCAAAAATGTTCTGAACCTACTTTATGTAACACAGTGTTAGTAAACAGTTTTTTAAATTTAAAAAAATTTTAATTTATTTTTGGAGAGAGACACAGAGAGAGAGAGAGAGAGTGGGAGGGTGACAGATAGAGATGGGCGCGCTAGCAGTCTCTCAGCTGCTGTGAATGAAATCCAGATGTGTGCGCCCCCTTGTGGTCAAGTGTGGCATTGTGCCCTTGCATCACTGCATCTGGCTAAACGTGGGACCTGGAGATTGGAACCGCTGGAGATTGGAACCAGCGCTCTTAGGCTTAGCAGGCAGGTGCCTTAACCACTAAGCCATCTCTCCAGCCCAGTAAACAGTTTTTTAAAGCACAAAGAAAAGACATTTTATTAATGTAAGACTTATTACGAATCCTAGAAATTGGAAGCTCAAAATCTGTACAGGAAATTTATATTTGAAGATATCTTTTCTAAAAAAGAACATTTCCTTTTCTTATATTAGTGATTCATGTTTGTTTCTGGCCTTAGTGTCCCTGGATGTTAATGCATGTATATAGCTGTAGATAAAAGTAGAGGCATGTATGTCTTCTCAATCCATGGGATCAACCAACTACAGATAGGCAATTTTTGAGAAAAATATAAATAATATTTTTCTTCTTATTATTCACTAAATAATACAGTATAACAACTCTCTGTATAGCATCTACATTATGCTGAGAATCATGTCATCTAAAGATGATTTTAATTATGCAAGAGGATGTGTTTTCTGTGCAAAACTATGCCATCAGCATATTTTAAATCAGTGTATTTTGGTACCTGTAAGGAGCCCTGGCCTCCATCTCCCCTGAGTCCTGAGGACTGACTATGTAGTCCCACATGTCTGCAATTGGCAGGAATTCTCATCTATGTATTTTTTCATCAATGATGCACTTTTATAGAGCTTGCTTCATTGAAATGCCATCAGACATATAAGCACAAAATCGAACCACCCAATCAGACTGAATGCTTCATACACACAACGTGATCTTCTTTCATGTAGCCAAGCACTTAGTATTTTGAACAGATGCCCCCCCAATAGATTCAGGAAGTTTATTAAAACATCTTAGATGTCCAAATACCTGCTGTAACAGACAGCTTCAGGTTTGCTGAGATGAATTTCCAGACCAGGCACAGTTATGGAGGAAGGATATTTATTGAAGCTTACAGATCCAGGGGAAGTTCCATAATGGCAGAAGAAGCTGGCCTGCTTTCACAGGATCAAACACAGAGAGAAAAGCCACAAGCCAAAAGCCACACAGCACAGCACACTTCAGGAACTCCAGCTAGGCACACTTTGCATATCTTTAGATTGAAATCCTAAACCCACCACCACACCTTAAGATCCGCCCAGTGACGTTGCCTGCAGCCAGGTGGCTTCAGATGCAAACTATAAACTAGTAAAACACTGAATATATTGGGGGCCATCAGTGCAAACTGCCACACCTGCCTAGAGGAAGTATCACTGTGCAGATGTTAGGGTCCTAAGGTGTGGTGGCGCATTTGGAATTCCAGTCTAAAGATATGCAAAGTGGGGCTGGAGAGATGGCTTAGTGGTTAAGCGCTTGCCTGTGAAGCCTAAGGACCCCCATTCAAGGATCAGTTCCCCAGTACCCACGTAAGACAGATGCACAAGGTGGTGCATGCATCTGGAGTTTGTTTGCAGTGGCTGGAGGCTCTGGCAAGCCTGTTCTCTCTCTCTCCCTCTCTCTCTCTCTCTCTCTCTCTCTTCCTCTTTCTTTCTCTCTCTGTCTGTTTCTAATAAATAAATAAAACTAAAAACAAAATTATTTAGAAAAGATATGCAAAGTGCTTGAGTTCTGCCTGGAATACCTAAATGTGTTGTGTGGTGTAACTTTTGGGTTTTGGGCTTATGGCTTTTCTCTCTCTGCTCGGACCTGAACAGTGGGCCAACTTTTTCTGCCATTATGGAACTTCCCCCGGACCTGCAAGCTTCAGTAGATATCCCTTCTTCAGTAACTGTGCCTGGTTTGGAAGTTCATCTCAGCCACCTGTCTTCTACAGCCACCAAAGCAGAGAGAGCACACAGCCTCAGCTGGGGCCTATGCTGATGAACAAGACTATTGAAGTGAAAGAGTTCCGGATGAAGACGCTGCGGATGAATGTTAAGCTTGCAGGATTCATGCTGTTCTATGTCATGCTCCAGAATTCTAAGTCCATGACCACTTAGGTAAGAGGTGAGGACGCTGCCATGCATCCTGGAGTGTAATAAGCATGAGCAGATTTCACAAGTGTGATTCAACACAATGCAATGGTTGCTTCTACAGTGTGATGCTGCACAGAAGAAAAGCATAGGGATACATGTGTTTGCATGATAGGGGTGGAAAGTGGGTGAGGGGAATCGTAGAAAGGGAAAGGGAGAGATGAGAAACAAGACAGGTGTTAGAGCGGGTAGAACAGTGAGGGCGATTGCTTTCTCTCTTGGTTCTTTTTCATTCCCTCAACTCACTTTTGGCTCTGATTTGCTGACATCATTTTCTCCCGAGTTCTATTGTTCTGAGTGAGACATAGAAGATGAGCAAAAAAAAAAAATAAAAAAGTTGCTATGGCCAGATTGGTAACCAAGGGGAACCTTTTTGACAGACATGTTTCTGTATTGTGGTGGTGGTGGTGGTGGTGTGGGGGGGGTCAACAGCCAAGGTCTCCGGGATGCTGGGATGTGACGTGGGGGCTGGAACTGCCAGGCAATCATGTAGTCCTCCCACTTCCTGAGCAAGAAGACATTCTTTCCCTCAAGTACTTGATCTTCAGATTTTGCTAACTCGTGCCCACCTCAACTCCTGTCAGTCAACCTTTATGTAACAGCACTGGCTTTGGTTCCCCAGATGAAACCTGTTCCCCAGAACAACTCTAAGTAGAACAGACTCAGAGAGGAATATGGATGTGAAACACTTTGACCCTAGAAGCAACTAGACTTCTGTCGGTGATAGCTTGCTCGATGTTAGCTGGATGGCGATGGAAGATCTAAGCAGAGGATGCCTAAAATTCTGTCAATAGACCAAGGAGAAATTTACCCCAAAGGAAGACCAAGCTTCCTTGAAAACAGTAGACCTAACTGTTAATCTCTCTGAACGGCTAGCCTTCTTTTGTGAGTGTGCTAACCAATCTTCTGGCTGGAATGGAGCACTGAGGATTCGTCTCATTCACTTAATGAGGCTGAAACTGGGGTATCTGCAGATGGGTAAAGTGGTTCAAGTCAATAGCAAACTTCCTGTGTTCCCAGATTAGGGCCCTCTGACTCCCTGGCCATTCCTATTGTAAGGCTTATATTGATGAGAGTTGAATATCACATAATGTCAAGATCAGGCATCACAATCATGCCACCGTGAGTACTAGTTTTTGTATTCAGTGGTCTCTGTCCAGTAGGGTCCATTTTCCCCTCCAGCCACCATCATATTCAGTCCATGGCATTCTATCCGGGACACTAGGTGGCAGCAAACTGCTGAGATAAACAATTAAGCTATGGGACAAGGGTTCCAACGTGTTCCTTTTCAGTCCAGAGGGAGACGGTACCTGTGGTGTGTGGATAATAAACGGAATGGGATAGAAGCGACACTCAGCTCATTGGTTTTCAAGGCATAATGACAACTACGCATCTCCTTCCAAATCTGAGCTCCTTGAAGCTGTACCTGCTTCCCTTCAAACTCCACAGAACAGTTACACAACTGATTGGTCTTAATACCTTTCTGATGAACATCATATCAGTCATCCAGATAGAATAACTTCTGTCACTCATCATGAGGGGCCACCTTCAAGTCTGTATTGTCAACTTACTTCTTGCTGGTTGGAGATCTCTTTCAGTTTAGATAATTAAACCCAACATGTTCATTATTAGTCTAACGCTGAAGCCAAGTGCTCTAGAAGTATCAGCTGGGTCTGGGAACATGGATTGTGTGTAGAACATTTGTCTAACAGCACAAGGCTCTGGGTTTGATCCCCAGCACTGCCAGAAAACAGCAACAGCAAGAAACACAGCAAAAAAAACTGTAAGGGGTCCACCATGTATAAGTCACTACTAATATTTTCCAAAACATCTTTCTATGGAAATTTATAAGATCATCAATAGAATTTAAATATAAAAAATTGGAGCAACTAACTTTGATAATGAGAAAGACAAAGATTATATATTGTTCATGAATGTGGGTGGCATTCGAAATTTCAGTTTTGCCTATGAATATTTCTTATGATATTTCGTTAGGAATTGCTTGTTCCATTCTATTATGGCTCTTAATGAGACCAGACTCACCACGGAAATCCATGCACTTTAGGTGTGAAAAGCCAACAGGACATGATAACATACTTTGAACTCTCCATATTTGAGAGGCTGAGCCAGGAGGATCAAGAGTTTGAGGCCAAACTTGGCTACACAGTGGGACCCTGTCCCAAAGGGAAAAAGTAGAATAAAAGCTAAGGAATGCCTTTGGCAAGGGTGAAGCAGAGTCTCCTATCTACCAGGCTGGCCTTGAATGTGCTATGTAGCAGAGGATGACCTTAAACTTTCTGATTCTCCTGCTTTCATATCCCCAGTGTTGGGATCACAGCCATGTGCTACCATACCTGGTGTGAGGTGTAGAAATTTTTAAACAGATGTTGACTAAGAATAAATTAAGCCAACAAAATAAAACTTTAATAGGCTAAAAATAAGAAAAGAAAGAATAATAAAGAATAAATTTGGAAATTAAGCATTTTAAACATAGCATTGTATAGTCCTTAGTTTCTTATTTCTAGCTCCCAGGACATAAGATGAACATAAATGATATTACACAGGAACCCTAAGATAAATGAACAGAATTCTCAACAATGCAGCCCAGAGTTTCAGGGTAATTCTCATGTTGTTTTAGAACACATCATGCTTGAACTAAGTTGCACACCCACTGGTACTAAGTAAAGCTGTTGGAGGGAAGAACTTGAACATTTGTGAATGTGTTTGGGGGCCTTTAGATTGGATCAGACTATAAGAATTCCTAAATTGCTGCCAAGTGTCAACAATTCTTGGTGGTAAAATATTTACTTGTCAATTTGATATCACTTAAAAGGTCTTTGTAATAAAAACATGAAGAAATAGGAGACAATCATGCTTTCCATGGAGAGCTAAAATAATATTTCCTAGTGTTATATAACCATCGAGTATAAGTGGTCAAAGTAGGGGCCTCATGTCAGGCCACTATGATTCTCTTGCTACACATTCTCCATGCACACTGCCAAAGTTCTACAAAGTAGAACGGGATCTGACCAAATGTTTCCTTACTTGTGAAATCTTTTATAAGATAATTATATAAAAGCAACTAATCATTTTCACTTGCATTTCTTTAAATATTTTATTTATTTATTTGCAAGCAGAGATACACACACACACACACACACACACACACACACATATATGGAGAGAGAGAGAAAGAGAGAGAGAGAGAGAGAGAGAGGTGTGCTGGGGCCTCTAAGCACTGCAAATGAACTCCAAAGCCATGTACCACTTTGAGCATCTGGCTTACGTGGATGCTGGGGGATAGAACCCAGGTTGTTAGGCATTGCAGGCAAGTGCCTTAACCACTGAGCCATCTCTCCAGTACTTTTACTTTCATTTTTAAGCTTGCTTTCATAAAAGAAGAACAATTATTTTAAGGTATAACTATTAAGAAAGAAAATAATACATAATTGTTGGATAAACAAAACAAAATTAAATGACTTCTTACAATAATTTTTTAATCTTATTTCCTCTTGTGTATATGTTGTATGTATGTATGTATGAAGATAACCTCCAGTGACATTTTCCTCAGGTGTTGTCAGCTGTTTTTGAGATAGAGATGCTTATTGGCCTACAACTGAACAAAGTTTGTCTCTGCCTCTTCAGCACTGGGCTTGCCGGCAGGCACTTTCTTTTTAACATGGGTTCTGGGGATAGAACTAGGGCCCTCACGCTTGCAAAGCAAACACTTTATTGGCCAAGCCATCACCCCAGCCTGGGATTTTGCTTTCTTTAATATTTCTTATGTGTATGTATGGTAGGTGTGATATGCGCCCCCCTCCCTCTGTCTCTGTTTTGTGTGTATGTGTGAGCACCAGTGATTCTCTGGTCTCTTGCTCCACACAGGACTGGGGTTACAGGTGTGCCTGGCCATGCCCAACTATGTACATGGGTTCTAGGGAATTGAACATGGCAGCCTTGGGTCCTTATGCTTGAGCATCATCTCTCCAGTCAGTCTTTTTGTAATATTTTTTAAAATTTTTTTAATTTTTTTATTTTTTAGAGAGAGACACAGAGAGAGACAGACAGAGAGAGAGGGAGGGAGACAGAGAATGGGCACGCCAGCAGTCTCTCAGCTGCTGTGAAGGAAATCCAGATGTGTGCTCCCCCTTGTGGGCAAGTGCAGCATTGTGCCCTTGCTTCACTTTGCATCTGGGTAAACGTGGGACCTGGAGATTGGAACCAGCATTCTTAGGCTTAGGAGGCAGGCACCTTAACTGCTAAGCCATTTCTCCAGCCCTGTAATATTTTTTAAAATCTTTAATTTGTTTCCGTGTTTTTGTGTGTGTATGTGTCCTTATGTATGTTCATGTGCATATATGCCTGTGTGTGTGCATGTGTGTATGGCAGCACACACATGGACTATTTTGGGGTCAGGCCTTACCTGGTCACCTGTTTGAAGGAGGGTTTCTCTCTGGAATCTGGTTCTGCCGTTCTTTGCTATCCTCATCATGAGCTTATGGGAAAATCTCCAGTCTCTGCCTCCCATCTCACCATCCGTGTCAGCATGCTGGGATTACAGAAGCCCACCACCACCTTTTCTGGCTTGTTGTGTGGTGTGTGAGGCTCAAAGTTTGTACTCTAGCTTGACCTGTGACCACTTTATCCACTGAACCATTTCCTCAGCCCCATTCCCTTAATAAGTCTAAATCTCTCTCCCCCGCTCTCCCTAATACCTCTCTCTTTCTCTGCTTCTCTGTTTTGGTTTTCTAAGGCAGGGTTCCATTGTGCAACCTAAGGTGACATAGAACTCACTATGTAGCCCAGACTGATCTCAAACAGAGTAGCTGTCTCCTATCTGGCCTCCGGAGTGCTGGGCCTACAGGTATGAACCACCATACCTGGGTAATTTCCTTTTACTACCTGGTTCTACTCTTGGACAAACCTCCCAGCCCATGGTAGAGAATTTCCATCTTAATTGACATGGCAGTTTTATTCTGATGTATTCTCAGAGAGTCAGTTTCTTCTCATAATACCAAGAAAGGATAAAATGATGCTGTTCTTTGGAAGGGCCAACAGCTGGCTAAGCACTTTTTTTTTTTTTTGGTTTTGAGAGGTAGGATCTCACTCTGGTCCAGGCTGACCTGGAATTAACTATGTAGTCTCAGGGTGGCCTTGAACTCTCAGCGATCCTCCTACCTCTGCCTCCCGAGTGCTGGTATTAAAGGCGTGCGCCACCACGCCCGCCTAAGCACATTTTTTTTAAAGCAGATAGTTTTTTTTGTGATATGTTAAATATTTTATTTTATTTTATTATTTTTTAATTATTATCTTTTATTGACTTTTAATCTTACATACCAAAAAATCCCCACCTGATATTTCCCTCCCCTCCCCCATTCCACTTTCTTTTTGTCTTAGTCGTGTGCTTTGTTTTGTCCTGTGGTTGTTCATTTCTTCATGTGGCCAGAGCCACAGCCATTTTTTCATCTTGATTTGTCCTCTTCTGATTGGCTGGCACGTTCTTTGGTTCATGGGAGGCAGGTAACGTGCTTTGATTGAATGAGAACTAATTGACATCATGGCTCACAAGCAATGGGTGGAAAGCCAAAAGGAAATAAGGATGTGAAAATAATCAGGGATTATTTAAACTACCCTAACAAGGCACGAAATTTAATGACTAAATCATTTGGTTAGATACTGGAGTTATTTTTGCTTAAACAATGTTTGAGTTTTGAGCTTACAAGTAAGATAATGAGAGATGATGCTGAAGGGTCTTTATACAGGGGGTTAACATTTTTGATTTTTTGTTTCTCTATAAAATAATGGGTACCACTAGAGGTCACTGCAGTTATTAGCAACCGAGTGTTTAGATAATGGGTCTTCCAGGCCAAAGCAGATCTTTGAAACCCTTAAAATTTACCAGCCACAGAAGCATGAAAAAAAGAAGAGTTTAAACTCTTAAATGGCCACTGTAACTATTACTGTTGGCAACATCCTACTTTCCTGTTATGGCAAACTTTCATTTCTCTCTAGCGTAACTGGAGACTGGCTCGATTGTAATACTTAAGTGTTTGCGTGCCCAGCAGTATTTGAAGACTTTCATGTCCCTGCATTCTGTGAGGCTTATGCTGCTACTGTCATTCATATACCAGCTAATGAGTGGCCGAATTGGAGTGGAAACACAAAGGTCTCCCTTTTAACACCAATATGATAGCGTCATCAACATCTGAGGATGCTTGCCTCTCCTGATTTCCATTTTAATAACAGGTTTCATTGTTACCAGGTAAATGTTCAGTGTTTCTCTCAAACCATACCACGAAAGCCCAGAAAATGACCAGTGTGTAGAGCTGTTGGGGGCTATGTGGATATGGGTGTATTGAGAGGGACGAGTGGATGAGGGAGAATATGAGGAATGAATTTGGCAGCTTGATGTGGGTTTTGCCGCAGCCAGACAAGCAGATCCAAAAGGCTGTGACTCCAGAGCAACTTATGAAAGAGAAAGGCAGCACAGGTGTTTCTAAGCTGCAGGTATTCAGCTGCCAGTGAATCTGCACCTCAGTGTCGTTTAGTTCAAGTCATTTCAGAGCATTTCAGAATGTGGGCTAGGGCCCAGGAGCCATGATTCACACCCTGCTCTGAGCAGCGGAGAACCGTGTTGGCTAATCAAAGCATGTTTTCAAAGTATTTGTTCAAGGAATGATGATATCTATGTATTTACATAATACCCATGCATGTGACATGCCTAGCTTAACAGAGGGAAACATGGGAGTTGCGAGAATATAAAGATACTTGCCCTAGGTTGCAAAGCAAGTCCGCACAGACTGACTCCGTAACCCTTGTTTCCACTTGATTCTTGGCCCTGGGGTACCCTGCATTGTAATGGTTGGTATTGACCCTGGAAACTTCTCCTCTGGTAGCATTTCCTCCACCATACCCTTATCCAATAGGGGGCAGAGGTCAGCAGCTTCCTCTAACAAGGCAGGCATCTGTCTCCCAAGGAATCTTTTTTCCCTCTGGGATCCTCCCTGTCCCAAAGCTGGGCCATGTCCATCCCTCATCCAGTCACCACAGTTGGCACCTGGCTGGCGTGTGCCTCTGGAATGGAAAGTCATGAGGGTTTCAAAGTTTCATATACAATAACAGGAAAAAAAATTAAACAAAGGAACATTTTAAGCAGCCGTCCCCACCTCTGAGCTGTTCCTTTCCTATGGCAGCCAAAGGTCTACATGCCTAAAATCCCTTGAGAGCAGAGGAGACTATAAAACCCCTATCCAAGCTTTGCTCTGCCCACAGCAGAGGAAATACTAATTGTTATAAACTTTTGCTTCTAGCCTAGCTTGCCGACTTTCAGAATATTCTAGAATGGCAAACAGGGGTTAGATGGAGAAAAATATCTGGCGCTGCAGGCTATTTATCTTGTTCCTGCTTTTGTTGATATCCAAGGTAGTATTTGCAGGGAAGATGTTAATCTGTGTGTATACTTCAAGTCAACCTTCTCTACTTTAGTTTTATGATACGAAAACACAAAATTAGCAAGTTTTGATTCCTTCTAACTTAAGGATAAGGAAATAGGATTTAAAGCAAAAAGAAGAAGAAGAAGAAGAAGAAGAGGAGGAGGAGGAGGAGGAGGAGGAGGAGGAAGAAGAAGAAGGGCAAGTCTTCCAGGCCTGGTGAAGAATTTCTGCCATGCCAGCATGGGCAGGTTGAGGCAGGAGGCTCACCAAAAGTTCAAAGCTAGTCTGGACTGCCTATTGAGTTCCGGGCTAGCTTGGCTTCATAGGGAGAGCCTGTCTCGACAAACAACAAAAGAAACCCTGGCAAGAAGGTTTCTCCTAAGTAGCAGAGGGGCCCAGTGGTTGCTGAAAGTTTTTACACAGAAGTTGTTACTCTCACTGTAGAAGCATCTCAGAGGAGCTGGGTGAAAGGAGGCAGTGACATTCTCTGCACAAAAAGTGGAAGCGCTCATTGTGGGCTTGTCAATCCCTTGGGTCCTGTTTCTTCACTTATAAAATTGAGAAACAATGTCCTCTGTCACTTTCTTATGAATTTACATTGGCCTGGAGCTCATATTGTAGCCAAGGCTGGACTTGAACTTGTGGCAATCCTCCTGCTTTAGCGTCCCAAGTGCTGTGATCACAGTCATGAGATCTGCCACCCACAGCTTGCTGATGTTTTTAAAAACATCCTTTTTTTTTAAGCGAGAGACATTTTGTTAAGATCAAATGGGCCTCTTAGATAAATCCAAGAAAAAATTATTACATAATATTTTTTCAATTAATTTCTTTAAAGTTTGTTGGTCAAGCATTCCCACGTTAGCATTTGCAAACATCTCTAAAGGCAGTCAAGCCATCATGTTCAATTATTTCCTTTAAGTCTTTCAGTAGAGTTACAATGACCTGTGCATTCTTGCCAGGACAAAAGCTTTACTGGCATTCTTGACTGACTCCTTTTATTTGTTTATGCACCCACCACTAGGTTCTGTCCCATCTGACCATCTCACTACCTCTGTTGTTACCGTTCTGCATTAAGCAGATTGTCAAAAAGCTCCTAAATGCTTCTGTCTGGCCCTCAGGAAACCTGTTTTCTTTCTTTTCCTTTTTCTTTCTTTCTTTTTTTATTTTTATTTTTTTATCTTTTATTTATTTTTCTTTTTTTGAGGTAAGGTCTCACTCTAGCCCAGGCTGACCTGGAATTCAATCTGTATTCTCAGGCTGGCCTTGAACTCACAGCGATCCTTCTACCTCTGCCTCCCGAGTGTTGGGATTAAAGGTGTGTGCCACCACATCCGGCTCTGCAAACCTATTTTCAAAACAACAGCCCGTTGGACATCTTTGTGTGTGTGTATATTTTTTGTTTGTTTGTTTTTGTTTTGTTTTGTTTTGTTTTTTTTTGTTTTTTCGAGATAAGGTTTCACTCTAGCTCAGGCTGCCCTGGAATTCACTATGTAGTCTCAGGGTGGCCTTGAACTTGTGGTGATCCTCCTACCTCTGCCTCCCGAAGGCTGGGATTAAATGCGTGCACCACCACACCCGGCCTCCATTGGACATCTTTGAGAGACAGGTGAGCTCCCGTTCCTACTTGCTCCAAACCTGCAGGGTCTTCACCACTGCCTGAGCAAAGGACCACCTGGCCATAGACATGCAGCTGTGTGCCTAGAGCTGCTGTTAACTCTGACCTTCCTGTGGCTAGCCAGCCCACCTGGTCTTTTCATTGATCCTTGGCTACCTTGAGTCTGTCACACCTGGGTTCCTTGTGTCACGGAGGCTCATCCTACGTGTGGACTCATGTTCTCACCTCATCCCACGCACTTCCTTGTGTGTACCCTGAATGTCACTCTGTCCATGACATTTTCCCTGAACATCATGTTTATCATGAAACCCCATCCCGACACCCGGCATCCCTGTCTTTCCCTTATCGAGCGCCACACAAATTAACAGCTTCTCATCTTCTAAGACATCACTTACTTATTTCCTCTTCTGTGTTGCCTGCTTCCCTCCTCCATTAAAGGACATCCTTACAGGAAGAGAACTGTGTCCGTTCTGTTGGCTGCCCCCCCCCCCGCCTCATGTCTCCCATGTCTTAGAACGGGGCTTGGTATACGATGCTTATATACAATACTTACATATAATAATATAATATTGATGATGAGTGACTGGATGGATGAATAAGTGAATGAATGAACTAATGAATGATAGAATACTCAGCCAACCATCTCACTCTAATAGTGTGTGCTTTAGACTACAACCAAACTAGCTCCCCGCTGGCTTCTACTTACTCCGCAAGTTCTTTGTAAGACGGGCGTTTCTTTACGTTTTCAATCAGAGGAAACAAAGTGTTGGTTGGCATTTTTCTTCAAAGCACTTAGAGAAGATCTATCATAAAAACCAAAGTGACTTCCATCTTTTAGACCAACAATTTCCACACCCTTCACTCTTCCACATCTTCAGAAGAACAAGGTAAATTTTCAAATTTGAGCTGTTATTGTTGTGTACAGATGTGTGTTACTAAAGTTAGGTTGACAACTTTTCTTTTTGTTCTTTCTTTTTTTTTTTTTTTGTAAGAAAAGGTCTCACGTTGTAGCCTAGGCTCACCTCACCTCCAAAATATGAAATTCAACCTCCTTGCCATGCTTCAAAAAGGCCATTTGTAGTGGTGTCTACCTGTGATTCAATATTCAGGAGGGCTGCTATGAATTCAGAGCCAGCTTGGGCTACACTGTGAGACACTGTCTCCAAACCACAACACAATTATCAGGCCAAAGAGTGACCTATCCACAGAACTTTGGCCATTTCCACTTGCATAGGTGAGTGTGGCTCTTTACACCACTTTTCTTTCACTGACACAGAGTAACTACACAATTGGGTTTTCCAATATCTGCAATTAGATGAATGCATATGAGCTCACTAGGTTTGTAATCATAGCTCCAGGTCAATTCTCACCATAGAAAGCAGATGCTCTTCCAGTGTTGGAAACATTCTCCTAATGAGTCAATCCTGCACACTCCATCTATTCTTCTGCTGTAGCCTCTAGAAGACATAGTAAAATTATCTTGTAGAAGCCCAGCTACTGGGATAGCTGTGGCACTTTTGAGAAATGATTCGGTTTATGGGGCAGCCCTCAAAGCTCTGCTCTGTTGATGCAGGCTTCTGGGAACGTTAACCAGCCTGAGCACTATCAAGATGTCACTTTCATAATGAGGCATGATGCAGTAAGGCAGATGCTGTTTTTTCCTGCCGCGGTTCCCAGGGCAGCCCTCAGAAAACAAGACATCAGCTCTGTGAAGCAATGCTCAGAAAGCTTCTCCATGGAATCATGGAGTAACCGACAGACTTAGAGAGGTGATCAGATATGTTTTCCCCTTCCGGCAGGATGACACCACCCATGCGTCATGGTGGAGGAGACAGCTCATGGGCTCCGATGCTCTGGGCTGTTGTTCCTCTAGTGTTTAGGTCCTTACATCCCCCAAAGAACACATCGCTCACATAAAGCAGTCAGGTGTTAGTGGAATGAGTTAAGTATTGTAAACACATAAAAGAAACCACAACTGAGTTTGCCTGGACGTGGTATGTCTGCACGATGGAAGATGTAAGAAGGAATGTGAAGAAAAGTTCCAGAGAAGTTAAGATTCTAGTTAATTTTTTTTTTTTTTGAAGACTGAAGTTAAAGGTTTCTTGGCAGAGAGTGCTGAGGAGGGCACTCCAGTTTCTCTCTAGCTTAAGCAGAAGCATGAGATGTGGACATCTTAGCATAATGGAAGGTTGCCGAAAAATCCTTCTCAGTGAAGGCTTGGAGGATAAAGAAACAAAGGGGGGGGGGCTTTAGAAAAGTGGTTTGGGACAGATCTTAAATGAGTCACTGTGCTGCAGTGAGAATTTTTATAAGGATTTGGATTGTATCCTGAGCCACTCAAGGGTTGGAAAAGGGAGAGCAAACAGATAAGATTTATCACTTGAAAGATCACCCTGGCATGGCTTGGGAGACCTGGAGGCAGGCCAGAATAAAGGCAGAGGGAGGTATAAAGAGGTCTTTATCCACCCCTAGGCGGGAGGTGAACATGGGCAAGACTGAGTCCTGGAATACAGTACAGTGGATGTACAGAAGAGGTTAAAATGGATAAATACACAGAAGAGATAGCGTTACCTTCCAGGGTGTGATCTTGTTGGGAGTGAGAAGTAGATAGCAAAAAAAAAAAAAAAAGAATAAAATTCCTTGAGCAAGGTGAGGAGGAATAGCAAATAGCAAATCCAGGTCGATATTGTGGGTAGTATAAATTTTTAGGGGAGAAAGAATAAGTCAAATAAGTATTCCTAGGAGGGAAAGAACAGCTAAAGACCTGATGTATAGTAATGAGAGCATTTTAAGAAAGGAGACATGATTGACATCATCACATGGTGCAGAGAGATTGGATAGGATGAGAAATGAGTTCAGTAACTTGTCATGGAGGAGATGAATGAAGCAATCTAAGCACACAGATGGAAGAAATGTAGGAATTCTTTTAATAAAAATATGTCGGGGGGGCGCTGGGAAGATGGCTCAGCACTTAAAGGTGCTTGCTTGCAAAACTTGCAGGCCTGGGTTCAATTCTCCAACAGCCACATTGGCCAGATGCCAAAAGGAGTGCAAATATCTAATGTTCTTTTGCAATGGCAAGAGGCCCTGGTACACACACGCACGCACGCACGTACACACAAATAAATATATATTTTAGTGCTGTTGTGTTTGCTTTCTAAGGTGGAGGAAAGCTGAACTTTTTTTCAATGCTAAACCTGTCAAAGGGAGTGAAGATAGAAGAGAGAACGGATTCCACTGCCTTTTCCTCCACAAGACCTGCAGAGTATTGAGCTCCTCCACATTTTGATATGGACAACAGTGGCAGTTTTTTAAAACATTATCAAAATAGAAGAAGGACCATTTGGAAAAAGAAGGATTACAATGGAAGGGGTTGGAAGGGGCTGAAGAAGGCAATAGGCGTAGATTCTGATCAATTCCATTATGTTCATATACGAAAATTGTCAACAAAAATTAACTCAACAATAAGAGAGGGCAGGGATGGAGGTTGTAACATTGCATGCTCCAGATGAGGTTTGAAAAGTGCTGACCTCAGTGGGGTGAGGCCATGCGTGGTTTCCTCAGAGGAGGAACGCGTGGCGTCTCCTAGCAGACCAAGTGATGGGGCGGAGAGGACCGAAGGATAGTTTTATGCCTGGTGGTCAACTTTGTTCCGAGAAACAGAAAGTAGTTTAACTCCTGCCAGTGAGTAGCTGGAGGGTGGCACTGAACACTCAAAGGTCCAAGTGTGCTTTGTCCCTCTGGGGAGTTAGTCTTGCACATTTCTGAATCTCTAGGCTCGAGTGCCGAGGACATTTGTTCACTATTTGCTGGAGGAGTTGGCATTGCATTGCATAGGGAATAGCATGATCTCCTTCCGAGATTTACCAAAGCTAACCCAGATAGATGTTTTAAATTGCTGGACTCTATGTCTGCTTTCTTCTTGTCATGTATCTTCCTTTCTTCTCTAATTTTCTGAATTTTGATGTCTTTGCTATTGGTTGTCGGTCCCTGCTGTTCGTATCAATCCCCTTGGCCTTCACCTTCTGAAAGAGTCCTGCTGACTAGGTGTGGTGATGCATGCCAATAATCTCAGCCCTTGGGGGCTAAGGCAAGAAGATTGATGTGTGATCAAGGCCAGTATGGTGTGGAGTTCCAGGGCAGCTAGGGCTACATACCAAGACCCTGTTTCAAAAAAAAAAAAAAAAATCTAAAAACAGGGGCTGGAGATATAGCTTTGTGGTTAACACATTTGCCTGCAAAGCCTAAGGACCCAGGTTCGATTCACCAGTACCCACATAAGCCAGATGCACAAGGTGGTGCATGCATCTAAAGTGTATTTGTAACAGCTAGAGACCCTGACACACTCATTCTCTCCCTCTATCTCTCTCATCTGTCTCTCTCTCTTATCTGCCTCTTTCTATCTCTTAAATAAATAAATTTTAAAAATCAAAAAGAGTAATCCACATTCTCAGCTGTTTTCCTTTTCTAAAATACAATTACTCTAATGTCAATAATACATACAATTAGACTCTATCAATTCTGTTTGTTTCAAAAATAGAAGCCACGTTGTGGTAGGTTGAACAGATGTTCCCATAGATACAAGAGTTTATGAAAATTCCTAATTTCTATCTGCAGCCACCTGGTGGGAGGAGGTGTCACTGTGGGTGGATTCTAGGGTCCAGCCCTAAGGGGATCTGAAATTCGAACCTAAGATATGCAAAGTGTCTGGGTTCTTCCTGGTGTCCCTGCAATATGCTTGTTTGTGGTGCTGGACCTGGATTGGAGCTTTTCTCCCTCTGCTTGGACCTGTGAAAGCCAGCCAGCTTCTTCTGCCATTATGTTTTAATAAATCTGTAAGATTTAATAAATCCTTTCTTCCTCTCATTAACCATGTCTGGCTTGGAGGTTCATCCCAGCAACGTGAGGCTGTGTGCTACATATAGGTACTGAAGCGTGGGAGTTGCTGAGATGAATCTGAACACAGGGATTTTGGTTCTTTTGGGAACTTGTTTTGCTTGAGGAATGGGAAACTTGGTGCTTGTAACTCAAGATGTCTTCTGGAGGTATAAACCAAGTTTTATGAATGATTCTGATGAGAGTAAAATGCTGAACACATAAGCAAGGAGACGCGAGTTTGGATCCACAGCTGCCACATTTAGGTCAGGTAGGCATGGCAACCCACCTGTAATCCCAGCATGTGAGAGACTGAGACAAGGGATCTCTGGGATGAGCTAGCTGGCTTGGACCAGCCAAGCAGCAAGCTCTGGATTCATGTGAAAGACAGTGTCTCGGTAAGTAAGATGGAAGGATGATTGAGGAAGGCACATGACGTCCACCCCCGGCCTCCACATGTACTCACACAAATCTAGACATACATACACATGAACACACACACCACACCCACAAACAAGTGTAAAAAAAGGGAAATGACAAGAAAAAAAGGAAAAAGAAAAGAAAGCACTGCCAATTGCCTTTAGGTCATGGTTCAAGAACCCAGAATAGCCCCTGGAAGCCTTCTCTGCATATGGCTTTGCTTTGGCATCTCTGCCAATTCGGATCAGCTACTTTTTCAAGGAGCTGCTCACTCGCCGTCACCATCTTTTCTCTTCTGGCAAGCAGCTGAGCTTGCCCATTAGTTGGATGAGAAATGAAAACAAGTAAAGCGTTGACAGACTGCCTTAATAAAGTACCGAATAACTATTATGGTGTGAACATCCATGCTCTAAAATACACATGATACACATCTCTTCCCAGCACTACACTAACCCTTTCACTTTATGACAAAACCCTTTATTAATGTTCATATCGGGCCAACATTCCTTTTGTCCTAAAACAGTTAAGGGAAATCTACCATGTGAAATAATCATTCTTATTTCTTTTTAAGTAGAGAAGAAAAAAGAGAGGAAAAGTGGAAAAAAAAAAGTACAGGAAAAAGGTAGCTTTAAAACCAAGAAAAAAATGAATATATCACCATGATATATAGCGAGCTCCAGAGCTGATATACTTCAATTCACATTTGTATGGGATCAGTCTTTTTGCTGCCACGGATCTTTCTTGGATGTGCTGAAACTTTTTAGAATAATTCGGGATGATATGCTTGTATCTAGGAAACTGGTACCAGCGCTTATCATCTTTGGAATCAATCAATAGTTCTCCCTGTGTAACTAAAACATGATTTGGTTGCTGATCCTCATTCTGACTGCCATGAATAAATTAGCAAATGGCATCCTTCTTTTCCCTTTAGGAGTATTTGATGCCAAAACATGAAATCTGGATCTTTCCTTCGATTGAGTCACATTCTCTTATCAATGTCATCATTCATATTTTTCACGGGATTTATGGAAATGGAGAATTATTCAAGTTTGATTTTGCCTGATGGATGCTAAATTCTGCTTGATTTAATTCTCTTCAACTCTGAGTGTCTTGCCTATTCCTGTCCCTCCCTTGCTCATCTTCAAGTTCATAAAGATCTTGCATCTGGGGTCTCAATCTGATCTTATCTGTCGCAACCCACTCACCATTTAGAAAGAACAGATGCCGGAAAATTAAGCAAACTCCATCATAACGCATTTTTTAGCTTTTTAGTTCTGTTGGCCCTTTACCTCTCTACTTCTTTTTCCTTATGTTTAATTTTTTCCTTCCCCCATTTCTCATAAACTATTGCTCAACAAAAGGTTATTGCCAACTGAGATTTTTGAAAGAGAGAAAAAAAGAAAGCAACAGCTATGTACCTTAGTTCTGTTTTTTTGGACAAGGTTTTCAAAAATAATGATTTCTGAACTGAGGCCACGTGTTGAAGAAACAACCTCAGAGGATCTCTTTACAATATTGCAACATGCTTTGGATGGTCTGGAATTAGCCTTATGTGATCATCACCTTAAAATAGTTTATTTTCTTTTGTTAATAAAATTATAGAATGCTGATAAAGTCAGCTGAAAGAGTCAAAAGAGGAAAACTCATAAATCATATCATTCCACTAACTCACAAACCCACAAAAATGCATATTGGGAAACAACAAAATTTACAGGTCAAAAGTTCTGAGATGCAGAAGGGTAGGAAGCTTCTTCAGGCCAGGTGGAGGACTTGAAATGTATCTTCTCTAATCTCCAAGTCAACTTGGAGAATTCCAGTTCTCATGCACCTTTTATTCATCTTGGATGTAAAAGGAATGGAGGCAAAAGAAATCCCATCACGTGCTTCACAAGCTGGAAGCAGGAACCAAGTTGGGTCAAGCAGATACAGCTCCTCCAAATTCCTCTTCTCCTTTCCTCTTTTGTTCTTCCTTCCTGTCTTCCTCCCCTTCCACTGATCTAAACAAATAAACTTATGTCTCCTTCCCCTTCCCTGCTTGTGTTTTCATCATGTTCCTCTTCTCCCTCCTTTTCCTTTTCTTCCTTCTTTTCTTACTGTCCTTCTCCTTTTATCTCTCCTTCTTTTGCTTCTTCCCTGGCCATTTCTCCTTCCTTCCTTCCTTCCTTCCTTCCTTCCTTCCTTCCTTCCTTCCTTCCTTCCTTCTTTCCTTCTTTCCTTCTTTCTTTCCTCCTCCTCCTCCACCTCCTCCTCCTCCTCCTTCTTCTTCTTCTTCTTTTTTTTTTTTTGGTTTTCATGGTAGGGTCTCACTGTAGCCCAGGCTGACCTGAAATTCACTCTGTATTCTCAGGGTGGCCTCAAACTCACAGTGATCCTCCTACCTCTGCCTCTCGAGTGCTTGGACTAAAGGCATGTGCCACTACACCAGGCTCTTCCCTGGCCACTTCTTTTGTTGATAAGTGTCCCTCCTTTCTTCTTTGCTGACTGAAGCCATACACTGAACTAGATATTCCTGCCACCGGTAGTATTCCTGGAGAAACACCTCCGTCTCATCATCACACCTTTATCTTTATGTCTAGGGTATAGGGTGACTACATTATTTATTGTCAAATTGTAGGCCTTTTGAGAGGGAAAGGAAGGCACTGATAATAATCATTCTGTGGCAGAATGCACAGTGGAGCTACTTTTGGCAACCTGAGATATATCCACTGCCACTTTACGCCCAGGTATACAATGGGTAGACCCTGTGGTGCTGGCATGGTGCTGTTTAACCCTTCTTCAGTGCTTCCGGTGTGCCAGCAAAGTTGCTAACCTAGGGGCTCCCCTGGTTCTAGTTTCCTCTCCATTTTCACTGTACTCAGATTTTCTCAGCAAATGTCTTGTTTCTCCAGGCAGGTGGGAAACCCATTTAAAATTTCTCTGCGGAAAGGCACATGTTGAAAAGTCTGGAGGCGAAAAGGAGCAGAGGTGTTCACAAGTCTCTCCCAGGTTGGCCTTCTTGGTTCTGCTACCTGCTCCTTCAGGGACCTCGCTGGTCTCTGCATTTGAGCACCTGCATAGACATTCAGGTGAAGTAAGGACAAAGATAGGTATTGTGAAATATATGGTTCTATGAAAGAGGCTATAAAACATATATGCACAGTTTAAAAGTCGAATTTAAGAAAGGAAATTTTGCCCTCCTTACCTATCCATCTCAGCAGTGTCTTTTGTCACTCCCCTGCCAGAGTTAACTGTTCTCTTCCGTTTCCTAAGCATTTTATGCTACAAACCAGCATTGACATGTACGCTTCCTGTGTGTATATCCCCAAATAACACCTCTCTGTTTTTTGGTGTCAGCTGCTACTTTTATGTAATGAAGAAAGAGCATTCTCATTCTTTCTAGCATGAGAACAAACTGTTCTTTTAAGGGGAAAAAAGCTAATAAAAGATGATGTGTTTTTCAATGACTTAGCCAAGGAGAACACATCAGCACATGTGCAAGAGGAGACATTAAGAGAAAACTCAGCACTAACATTCCACTTTTAGGACTCTTTGTTTTCTATTTCCTTCTATTTTGTCATCAAAATCCAGCCTTCTGTTATTTGGAATTGACATGAACAGCTAATGTTCTGAGGAAGTGGTGACTGATGCGGGATTTCCAACATGGAGCAGGTTGGCACTTAGGGACTTTGTTAAGAGACGTTGCTAACTAACCATGTGAGGCATGCTGACAATGCCACCCTCTAAATTCCTGTTGTCCAAGTGAACCAGGACTCTCACATTCAACTCGTGTGCATTTTCAAGCTAATCATTCCATGGGTTAAGCTTAAGACAGGACTTTAAAAATGTTTCCTACCAAAGCTGTGTAATGGCCAAGAACAGTTATGTTGAAAGTTTTTGACTATGAGTGGGCAGTGGTAAATAAATATTTATTGATTAATATTAAAAAGTGTATTCTAGAAGGGCGTGGTGGTGCACGCCTTTAATCCCAGCACTTGGGAGGCAGAGGTAGGAGGATCGCCTTGAGTTCAAGGCCAGCCTGAGTCTGCATAGTCAATTCCAGGTCAGCCTGGACCACAGTGAGACCCTACCTTGAAACACCCCCCCTCAAAAAAAAGAGTATTCTATATAACCTAATGTATTTTAAAGATGTCCATACTCTGACAAGTAACAGTAAACTGAACACTTGCATGCCTACCACCCAGCATTAGAAACAGAATTTAATATAGTTTTAATTGTCTTGTGTTAACCTGAAAGATGAGATGGATTTCCCTGTCCTCATCAGAGGTAAGTAATAATGTGCTGAATTTTGTGCCAATCATTCCCTGATATTCTTTATCATACACACACACATCTCTAAGAAAATATACTTTAGCTTTGACTTTGGCGGGAAGGATTTATATATATGAACTCTTACATAGCCATATTTCCTGGAACTTGTTCCTTTTGCTCCAAACTGTACTTTGCGGCTGTGGAGAAGGCTCAGCCTCAGCATGAGGGCCTGGGTCACCCTGAGTTTGATTCTCCAGCTACACGTAAAGGGTTGGGCATTACCATATTGCCTGTAACCTCAGTCTTGTGGGGAGTGGAGACAGGAGAATCACTGTGTTCACAGATCAGACAGTCTGACTGAAGAAATGGCAGTTCAATGAAAGGCTCTGTCTCAAAGAATCAAGTGAATGAGTGAAGGAGGAAAAGTTCTCCTTTGGTCTCTGCTGCTGCACACGAGCACGTGGATCTGCATATGCACGCCGATACACCGCATACACTCACCATGCCATACATCCTACACAGATGTGTGAGAACAACATTAACAATGAAAAACTGTACTCTATTCTCAGAGTTAAATCTATAGGTAATCTTCATTGTTGTCTTCCATTCTTTTACACATATTTATTTATTCTGTTTTTTTTAGATACCTGAATGTTTGAACTGTAAGGCAGAGAGAGAGAGAGAGAGAGAGCAAGAGCAGTGAGAGGGTTTGCATGGACTCAAGGTTCTTAGACTGTAACCCTAGAATTCGGATTAGGTCATGTGCTGTGAATGTTCAAACTTCTAGGAAGTGCAAACATGGTTTCCAAAACTGTAGGACAATTTAAACTCGTGTCACATGTAGATAAGAGTATTTATTTGTTGCTCAATGCCATCCAACATGTGTTCATTTCTGGTGGTTCCAAGCTGGGGATTGGGAATGGAAACCTCCATGGTATGGCCTACTTATGTTTCCCTAATTTACTGAATTCCTAGCAGTATGAGCACTAGACCTGTCTCCTTGTCTTTGAAATTCCTTTTTGAATCTTGCTGACCATTTTTTCCTTAAGCTTTTTCTCCTTTCATAATAATTGATTAGAGCTCATTCAATAAAATAAGAAGACATATAGACAAAAATATTAACTATGTGAACTTTATTTACTTTCATAAATTACATATACTATAATTATATTTCTTGCTTCATAGTGATATTTTGATGGACTCAGTTGTGTTCTTGATTTTCAAATCATTGCCGTTTGTCTTCGGAGTTTTGTTCCTAGATTTGTCCTACATTTTTCTTTGGGAAGATATGTTTTTTGACTTTCATATTTATGATTTTGAATTTAGGTTTTATAATTAATTAACTCTATGTGAAAAGGGTATGTTAATTGCAGGTTTTAAATCTTGGATGGACCATATACTGAATCATTATTTTTTAAATAGTCCCCCTGTCATAAATCAACTTTCTGTATATCTGTGAATTTGTTTCTATGTTTATATTCAATTGATTTGGTTTGTTTGTTTATCAATGTGTACCAATGTGTACACATCATTTTCTTAATAAGTTAGTTACTATAGTTTTTAAAAAATATTTTTGCCAGGCGTGGTGGCGCACGCCTTTAATTCCAGCACTTGGGAGGCAGAGGTAGGAGGATCACCGTGAGTTCAAGGCCACCCTGAGACCACATAGTTAATTCCAGTCAGCCTGGGCCAGAGTGAGAGTGAGACCCTACCTCGAAAAACCAAAAAAAAAAAAAAAAAAAGTATTTTTTATTTACTTATTTGACAGAGAGAAAGAGGGAAAGAGAGAAATCGAGAGAGAGAGAGAGAGAGAGAGAGACAATGGGTGGGTGTGCCAGGGCCTCGAGGCACTGCAAACGAACTTTAGACACATGCGCCACCTTGTGCATCTGGCTTATGTAGGTCCTGGGGAATTGAACCTGGGTCCTTTGGCTTTGCAGGCAAATCCTTAAAAGCTAAGCCATCCCTCCAGCCCTCACTATAGTTTTATAATGACTTTTTATGCCTGTTAGGGGAGATGATTACCATCTTTTATTTAGGGCATACTGGATGTCCTTTACCCTATACTCTTTCAGATAAATTTTGAAATCACCTTCTCATGTTCCATTAAAAACCTTTTTGTTTTTTAAGTTGGTACAGAAATGATATTATGATTTAGGTCCATTTAAGGAGAATTGCTAACTTTATGATATTAATTTTTATCCTTGAATATGCTATTTTCTCCATTAATTGAGTCCTTTAATGATCTTCACTAATGTTTTTATATTCTCTATGTGTATCTTTTATATCATTTGTTAGGTTTAATTTTATGTATGCGTTGTCCTTTCCAAAATTTATTACTTTGTAAAAAGTATTTGAAATATATTTATCTGAATGTTTTTAAGTTTTATAAAGGTAATTGAGGGCTGGAGAGATTACTTGGTGGTTAAGGTGCTTGTTTGCAAAGCCAAAGGACCCAGATTTGATTCCTGAGTGCCCAGGTAAAGCCAGATGCACAAAGTGGTACATGTGGCTGGAGTTCATTTGCAGTGTCTAGAGACCCTGGTGTACCCATCCTCTTTCTCACTCTTTCTCTCTCTTTGTTTGCAAATAAATAAATAAAATATTTTTCAAAAAGGAGAGAAAGGTGATTGATTTTGCTAATTAACTTGTTGCCAATTTGCATTATTAATTAATACAATTTTTGACATTTTGGATTTTCACTCTGGACAAGATAGTCTATTAGTAATTGGAGGCTGAAACGAGAAATGCCACTCAGTAGAGGCCATTTTATCATCGTGTGAGAGATCCTGGGTTCTATCCACAGCACTGAAAAAAAACAGTTTTTTATCTTAATAATAAGAGGTTGATTTTTTAATCTATAAACTTACAATTTTTTCTTGGTCTGTTGCTTTAGGACTGCCCCACCATGACAAAGCTGAGACTGTCATCCTACTTGTCCTGCTCAACATCTGAAAAGAAAGAATTAAATTTTTATTTCATTTTTTACATTTTTAAACTTTTGATTGATAGCTTCCCACACATATAGATAATATACCATGATCATAATGCCCTCCTACCACTCTCTCTTTTACCCCTTCCCAAATCTCTCCTCCACCGAATCCCTTCTTCTTTCTACCTAGCCTCTCTTCTATTTTGATGTCAGGTTTTTTTCTCCTATTATGCAGATCTTCTGTCAGTAGCATCAGCCACGGTGAGGTCATGAATATCTAGATCACTTTGTGTCTGGGGAAGTGTATTGTAAGCATTCCCCTGCCTTTTTTCCTCCATCTCTTCCACAATGGTCCCTGAGCCTTAGACAGATGTCTCAGTGCTGAGCACTCCACTGTCACTTCTTTTCAGCACTTTGGTGAGTTTTGAGTCTCCTCAGTTGTCACCACCATCTGAAAAGAGAAGCTTATTTCACCACAAATGAGAGGTAATGTTAATATATGAACAATATGTGTGGTATACAGGACAGTTTGGTGGGCATAATGTATCCATTCAGCCAGACAATAGTAGTTTCCCCCTAGGGATTATTAGCTTCCCAGTCAGGGGCTTTGACTAGGTTTTCAGTACCAGGCATGAATTCTTTCATGTGGAACAGGACTACAGTCTAACCGGAAATCAGTTGTTTTTTTCCCCATAACAGACATGTCACTATTGCACCCATTGTCACATTTGGCCTGGCTGGCCAGCCATAAAGCTTGCAGGGTCCACTGCTAAAACAACTTAAATTTTCATTATTATGCATAGTTTTTGCTCTATAATCTTGTAGATTATCTTTTTCAAGTTAAAGACATTGTTTTTTCCCCCAATTTTATCCAGTTTTTATTATGAATGGCTTTTGAATTTTATGGGACATCTATCCTGAAAATACAGTTGTTTTATGGCTTTAAATCTCTTTCACCTGTTAAAGTAATGAATTATCATAAATCTGGCCTTTAATTTTCCCATTTTGTTCTGTTTTTAGCTGGGTTTTATATCAAGATCATGCAAGTCTCATAAAATATTCTGAGAAGTATTCCATCCATTTATACTCTTGGAAAAGCTTATGCAATAAATGTGCAGTAGAATTCATGAGTCAGAAATCCTCTGGCATGATCATACATTTGCGAGAAGATTTTTAACTATAAATTCAAACTAAAAATTTAACAATATGATTTTGGCATATTGAGGATTTCTATTCCTTCCTGAGTTATTTTTATGTTATATTTTCTACAAATGATTATAATTCATTTGTTTACAACCTGTTGGCCTGAAGTTATTCATAAGATTTTAAAATTTATTTTTAAATGTCTGTGGGAAAATACTTGTCTTCCTTATTCTCTAATGCTCTTCTTGGTTAACATTCTTTCCCCCCTTTTCCTTAGTAAATCTCACCGGAAGTTTATCTTCTCAGGCCACAAGTTTTAGTCTTTTGAAATTTGATTTCTTGTTTTATCTACTTTAATACTTCTTTTATTATTCTTTTCATTTCTTTCTTTGGGCTTATTTTGCTGTTCTTTTCCCATTATTTTTAGGTTGAGTGTTTATTTCATTTAATTCCAAGCCATTTGGATTTTTTTTTAAAGGAAGAATTGCAAGTCATACTTTTTCCTAGGAATTAATTTTGTGGCACCCTACAATTTTTTAAATATAGCATATTTTTAACTCTAACCAAATAACCTCACAATTTCTTTTCTCTCCTATGTGTGTATGTCTTAACAGGGTGATAAATAAAATTAGTACAGTGAAACTGTAAAATGTTCCCTCAAAGAGCCCACGGCCCTGTTGTACTTTGTCAACTTAAACGTGGAGAAGAAGGATTTTAAGAAAAACCAAGAAGGAGTGAGTTTTGTCTATGAGGTTTAAGGATAGTTGTTGTCCACAGAATCCCTATGACTGAAATAATTACCCTCAATCTACCTGTGAACTTAGATGCACAATGAAATCCCGTCATTACTATAGGACCACTGCACTGCCAATCCAGAGCTTTAAACAGCCAGTCTCGGAGTCTATCATGTGAGAACTGCACAGGAAGTCCCCCCTTGCTGTCATTTATTCTGTCTCCCTGGAGAAAACAGGCTTCTAGTGGTGAGTCAACAGACTTCATTGAATTGATACTCATTGATTTGACAGTCGCAGCCCCCCACTGGGGTCTACAAGGTCCATGCACTTGAAGACAGTCCTGCTATCATGTCTGCCCATGGGAGGAAGGACTCGAAGATGAAAGCACCGAAACAGCTCTAGAAAGGTCCCATGTCCCCAAGTACCACTCCGGGCTGAAGGGATGTGGGCCAGTATGCTCCCGTCACCATACCATCATGAACAGTGTATTTTTGGACCAACCTCATTCAAGGTGAGGGGTATACAGGGGGTCTGGTCAGTCTACATAGATTAGGAAGGACTGCGGCCCAGTGGTCCAGACCAGCTCTGCCCGTGAGCAGCCTGGGCGTCCACGGACCCGGCTCCAGCATCCTTGAGTTCGGTGGCACCAGCAGTCTGGTCATTGTGCACCGTGGAGAAATCAAAGAATTCCAGAGCGAGGCCTGGAATGCCTGGCTGCCTCCCAGCTTTCTTACGAAGAAATAAATTCCATTGTTGTCTCCCCCTCCTTTCCACGCCCTGGGAGCCAGCGGGCGCTTACTGTACCCAGCACCTCCACGCATCCAGGGAGATGGGGCCACCCCAGGAAACATGGAAGTCTAGTAACATAAACTCCGGGGCTCCACACATTTATCTTCTTTACCAACTCGCCCGTCCCGTCAGGGGGCTGAGCGCTTCGTGACTTTCTCCATGCCCCGCTGTGCCCCGTGTTCCCTGTGCCAGTGACTCTTTGAACCCATCCCAAGCTTGTGTCAGGAAAGCCCGTGATGGATTCTCTGCTCCGTCCTGGAAAAGGGCTGGAATATCGCACCTTTAAGGCGCATGGGTCAGTAAACAATACAGCGTGTACTCGGCTTCATAAACACGCCGCTTATGACAAAGGCCATTGCAAACCCAGTGAGATAGGACTTGACCTTAAAAGCTATAGACATTCTAGCCGAGCACAGACGGTTTCATAAAGTACGATCACTTCCTGGAATTCTTGGGCCAGTGCAGTCGGAGCCGTGCAAATCCTGTTTTCCCTGCATTGTTTCCTGCATGTGAATATCATCAGTCTAGCAGGTCTGTAACCATGGCACTTGTAAATAGCAGAGGGCTGACTTCAGATAAAGGCATACAGTTTTAAGAAGACTTTTTTTTTTTTTTTTTTTTAGACAAGCTCAACTCAAACCTTACAATGATCCTGTATGAACAGCAGAATTCACAAATTTTCAGTTTCCACACACTTTTGCATCCAATTAGGTTATTAAATCACTCAAAGAAGCAAAGTGAACGCTGGTGGTCGTGGGGTTGAAGGTGAGGTGAGTTGTTTTCCTTGGTTGTAATGTCAATTTCCACACCAAATCCATAGAGAGAAGTCAGTTGGACACTGACCAGAAACAAAAAGGATTCCTCCCTCCCACAGTGGGTGTCTTTTCCCACTGACCAAGGCTGGGAAATCCTAATTGTTCATCTTCAGTTTCTCCAGGCAGTTCGAGAGACAGGACACACTGCTGTTCTTTGGAATAGCCAATTTAAAAGTAGTAGTCAGGCTGGAGGGATAGCTTAGCTATTAAGGCACTTGCCTGCAAAACCTGCAAAGCCAGAGGACAGAGGTTTGATTTCCCAGGACCCATGTCAGCTGGATGCACAAGGGGGCTTATACATCTGGAGTTCGTTTTCAGTGGCTGGAGGCCCTGGTGTGTCCATTCTCTCTCTCTCTATTAAATAAATGAATAAATGAATAAATAAATAAATAAAATATTTTCTTTAGGAAGGTGGCCTGTCTTTTGGCCAGTGTTATGCTTTGAGATAGTAAAGAGAAAGACATGGTTTAAAAAAAAAAAAAGGGCAGGGTGTGGTGGTGCACTCTTAATCCTAGCTCTCGGGAGGCAGAGGTAGGCGGATCACCGTGAGTTCGAGGCCACCCTGAGACTACATATTGAATTCCAGGTCAGCCTGAGCTAGAATGAGACCCTACCTCAAAAAAAAAAAAAAAAAAAAAAAAAGACTTAAAACATGATAAATAATAGATGAAGTATAGTTTGCAATGGCCTTTGTAACAAGACAGCATGTTGATTGAAGCCCAGAACTTGCATTGTATACCAGCCCATGTGCCTTAAAGGAGCCATCTTCCCGTCCACTCCCAGGATGGAAGTCGGAGGCAGACAGGAGGATCCTGAGTTTTAGGTCAAAGTCAATTACTCCGCAGTCCCACCCAATCTTTGAAGCCCGTAAGCTAGCCATGACTGACAAGACCCCTGTGTGCTTCCTCTCCTGGTGAATGAGGTTGGTCTGAGTTTGCAGTGGACTTGTCCCAAGACAGCATGCTGATGGCGCCGAGCACATGCTGTCTGGCTTACCAGCTCATGCGCGGTGAAGGTGCACACTAGTGCAATCTGCTTCCAAGATGGAACAGGGAGTCCATCACAGGCTTTGTATGTTTTGGGGGCAGGGCTTTAGGCTGGCCTTAAACTCACTATGTAGTCCAGGTTGACCTCAAACTCAGAATCCTCTTGTCTCTGTCTCCTCTGTGTTGGCATTATGGATGTGTGCCACTATAGCTGGCAATACTTGGGTTATTTTTAAAATTTTGTTATTTATTATTTATTTGCAAGCAGAGAGAGAAAGAGAGAGAATGGGCACATCAGGGTCTCTCACAGCTGCAAACAAATCCCAGGTTCATATACT
This sequence comes from Orientallactaga sibirica, assembly GCA_036365145.1. Classification (NCBI taxonomy): domain Eukaryota; kingdom Metazoa; phylum Chordata; class Mammalia; order Rodentia; family Dipodidae; genus Orientallactaga; species Orientallactaga sibirica. The sequence goes on along the minus strand of JAEOAD010000463.1, from coordinate 6,856,578 downwards.
GCTTTGTGCATCCAGCTTTACGTGGGTCCTGGGGATTTGAACCCCTGACCATCAGGCTTTGCAAACAAGTGCCTTTAATGGATGAGCCATCTCTCCAGTCCTGATACTTGGTTTCTTTATGTGAGGCAAATGACCCCTAATTGATTTATAGCAATAACATACCATTCATGGTCTTCAAGCTTCATTACAATAGAGGAGAAAATGTGGTTGTAAATCCAGTGTGTTTAACCATTTCCTTTGTAAGACCTACAGATCCCCGATTCCAACCCTCAAAGAAGCTGTGTTCTCCTGGACATACACAGCAGGTCCTTCACCTCACACATTACAAAGCAGAGAGCACACCTTGCAGGCTAACAGGCGCTTGCTGGTTTTCCGTTGCCACATCGCAACCTCATTAACAACACCCTGCAGCCGGCCTTCGGGGAAGCGTGAGTAACTTCTTCAAGAGCCAAAGGGGGGCACATATGCCTCTGGAACTAAGCTTGGCTTTACATGCTTTATTTACTTTACAGAAATCATTTACAGCCACAGGCAGGGAGATAACACATCTCTTTTTCATGAGGTTCCCCGAGGGACCACAGGCATACAATGTCACTTCATCCACACAAACAATACCTCACAGAAGACTCCTTCTAGCATAATAAACAACCCACGTCACTGTGTCCTTGACATTGACAATGCTTTTTCAAGTTAGATCAAAAAGGGACTTGTTTTCTTGTCTTTTTTTTTTTTTTTTTTAAATCTTGGTGTCTGTCTGAACAGTGCAAAAAGCCCTAAGCAGATACTTGGTGCAATAGGCCTATTAGTTTAGTGTTCAAAATGAATTGTTCTTTTGATATATAGAGGACATTTCTCCTTGAGAATTCAAGGTGGAAAGTATTTTAGGTTTCGGTTCTATTATTGATGTATCAACTACAGCTTACATTACTTTCCTTCTGGCGATTTTACTAGGCCTGGTAGAACAGAGACCAGTCCAATAAAAAAATGCAATTTCAAATTTTAAATTATCACAGAATATCCTTTTGAGTGTACAGTTTGAGTTATAAACTATAATTAACAGCTAACTCATAATTAACTGTATATTGGATTGTGGACTGGCTCTTCAGGAAGGTTTGATTGATTGACTGATTTTTTCCTAAAAGGAACCGTGACTGTCTTATAATTAAATGTGAAAACCAGGATAAACACTGTATTTTCACTTGAATAGCAAGGATTCATTTAATGTCATGGGGGAAATTATTATGACTTTTCTTTTACTATGCCTCAAACATGGTAATCCAGCACTCTACCACAGAGGCACATTACCAGCCAAAGAAATTCATATCTTAAATTCTACTCTCCCATGCTCTAATTTAGAGATTACTGGCCTCCAGTAAAGAACCCACATATGCAAGAATTTAGCCACTTTGGAAGTCAGACAGTGATAAAGGACAGTGGAGAAAGAAAGCCCAGTGGAAATGATACCTTTGTGACCACACTTGCCATTTCTTTCCTGTTTCTGACTCAAGCTCTTCTATCCATATGTAACAGCTTTGTCCAGTTCCTTGGAATTTCTCCATTTTATTTTGAACATTTGTGTCTCATGTCAAGGCAATGGTTCTGGAACTTAAGATGAACTATGAGAGAAACAAATAGCCATTTCTAGAAATTAGCAACCTAACTCTATCGCTATTTAAAAAAATTTGGGAAATCCATTGTGATAGTTAATCTTGTCTACTTGATCAGATTTTAAGTCACCTGGGAGATAGGCCTTTAAGGCACAGTGTGAGGGAGTTTCTAGGTTAGGGTAACAGGTGAGAAGACCTCTCTGAATGTTAGTGGCAACATCTTGTGGGATAGGGTCCCAGGCTGGATGAAAAGGAGAAAGCAAGCGAGGCTCCAGCATTCATCTCTCTCTGCTTCCTGACTGCACATGCAATGTGCGTAAGTAACCACGTCACACTCCTGCCAACCTGCCTTCCCTGCTACTTAAACTGTGAGTTGTGATGGTTAATGTGTGTAACTAACCATGTCACACTCCTGCCATTCTGGCTTCCCTGCTACTCTGGCCTGTATCCTTAAACTGTGAGTCAGATCAACCATTCCTTCCCTAATTTGCTTTGGTCTCATATTTTGTCACAGCAAGGTGAGGAGTAACTAATCTATCTATAACAATTTTTTCTCTACTCTTAAGTGCCATTTTATCTGTAGAAAGAAACGAAGACTTACTCCATCCTGAAAATTTATACACGATCACCAACCTATTACTTTCTGCTTAAATGTGCGTCTTTTTTATTTAGGAGCAAAGAAATATTCTTTGAATAGTCCATTTTGACATTCATTGGTAACTCATTTACCAAGTTTTTTTGTTGTTGTTACCCACTACAATAATATTGGATAAGAAAAATAATTGAGATGTGTCTCCAAACAACATGGGCATTACTGTTTGGGAAAGGAATTAGGGCATAAGCCCACATGTGACTGGTATGCAAATTTGAAAAGGCAATCCCCATGATAGGTGGATAAAATGCTAATGAAGATCCTTTTTGCATATTAATAGACTTGAATACACATTCAAGCCATCCATCATCAGAATCTATACACACTCCAGTATCAAAATACTGTAATCCTGCAGTAGCTTTATCGATTTTTTTTGTATGAAATCCCCAAGATGCTCACAGAAAGCAGTGACAACTCCACTTAAGTGTATGCTCCTATCTCTGGTTTGATTACTGGCTGTTGGAGCTTCTTAAAACTTTCTGGAAACTACATTTGCTCCAAATAAAGGAAGACGAATAGCATGTCATAAGCAAAATGTGTCTGGATAAGATCTGGGGGAGTTTTCAAATCTACTACAAACACTGTCCCACAAAAGGTCATAATAGCAGATATCTGGAGTCAGCAGTTAGAAATAATTCATTGATGACATGGCTTGGAAAGATCCATTTGCTCCAGCTGTGGTCCTGACCCACAACAGTTAGAAGCACACAAATACATTGCAAAAGTTACACCAACCCTCTGTGCACACTCCGGCATCATCCACAGTTTCCTTTGGTAATTGATTTAACCTCGGAGATAGAACCACACTTCTTTTTAAAGTTTGTTTTTATTTCCTGAACATTATGACTCTTCATTTTCCCTCAAGGAGTTAGTTTTTATTTATTTATTTTTTATTTGAGAGAAAGAGTTGGCATGCCAGGGCCTCAGCCACTGCAATTGACTCCAGATGCTTGCACCACCTATTGGGCATGTGAGACCTTGCGCTTGTCTCACCTTTGTGCATCTGGCTTATGTGGGATCTGGAGAGTCAAACATGGATCCTTCGGCTTTGCAGGCAAGTGCCTTAACTGCTAAGCCATATCTCCAGCCCCAGAACCATATTTCTTGAGAGAAGTGACCTCAAAGAAACACTTCTAATACTACACCAAGAAGGAAGAATTGTTAGCGTACTCCACACACCTTGGATCAACTCAGCTTATACAAAAACAGAAACTTTCCACTGCCTACAAACTCCTGCACTTTCTATCAGATTGCCCTGCCTCTCATTGATTCTTTCCAAGAGGTTGAGAGCAAAAAGATGAGCTTAATTTTTTTTTTCTTTCAACAAAAGTCAGGTCACCCTTTGAAAGTCCTAGGTTGTTATAGTTTGAGAAATATGGCTTATGAAGAGGGAGGATTATCCATTATCCCTACCTCACTTTAACTTTAACTCATGGGTTTTTCCTTATAGGTGGCGAGAAAAAACATTTTTACAATATCAAAGAGTAAAATGACATTCATTGGAGTTGTTAGAATTTGGAAAGTTACTGGTGGGACCCGAAAATGCAGGTACAAATTATAATTCTGGGGTCTTGAATGAAAAAAAGGGGACATTTGGGCTGGATAGATGGCTTAGGGGTTAAGGTGCCTGCCTCCTAAGCCTAAGAACGCTGGTTCCAATCTCCAGCGGTTCCAATCTCCAGGTCCCACTTTAGCCAGATGCAAAGTGAGGCAAGGGCGCAATGCCGCACTTGACCACAAGGGGGCGCACACATCTGGATTTCGTTCGCAGCAGCTGAGACACTGCTACCGCGCCCATCTCTGCCTTCCTCTCTGTCTCTCTCTCTCTCTCTGCCTCTGTGTGTCTCTCTCCAAAAAAAAAAATAATAATAATAATAAATGAAAAGTTTAAAAAAAAGGGGGGGGGACATTTGTACATCTTTAAGATTCATGGTTCCCAAAATAGGAGCACAGTTGAACAAGGGATGCATCATCAAGATCATGATTGGGTCTTAACTCAAAGGGCATTCATAAACAGATTGGTATGAGATAATTAAAACTGGGACAATCAAAGGCTTATGAATAGTATAGTGTTTCATCTTTTCTTCTGTAAGGCTTTAGGTATTACACATTTTTTTCTATAAGAATAAGGAATAATTGTGACTCATTTCTGAATTCCTTGGTCGTTTCAAATAGGTCAAAGGAGTCCTCACAATGGCAGGATAACCATGTCTATTTTGCATAGTTTCATTGAAATAATTAAAATTTGTAGTCTGCAAACTTGCACCTGGGTTTACTAATTTTGTTTTCTTTTTCCTTAAACCCTACTTGGAACCAGTGTAAACAAATAACATTGCAAAGTGATGAACTGGATTTCATCTTGGTTGAGTCAGGCATGGGCGATGGTGGCTCACATTTTTGCCCTTGAGCCTGGACCAGTTGAGTCATTGAAAAGAAGCAGTGCTAGGCAGCTCTGTGCCAGTGGACTGCACACTCAAAGCGGTTAAAGGACCAAAAGCTAGAAAATAAACTTTGGGTTGCCTGGGAGAGGAGCACACTTCAAAATGCCTAGACATGCATTTAAAAAGTGCCGGTCTTCAAGCTCCCCAGCAAAGTCAACTCTCCTACTGGTGAGAAATCAAAGTTGTTGGACAGTACTGGGTAGTTTTTCTCAAACTGACAAATTATTTTGGCTCCTGGATTAATAGAGAGAGTAAGAAAGGCCCTTAGGATACAGTATTGGGCTCAAGAGGCAAACTACAGTTAAGGTCATTCATCTCGATCTTCTTGACTTCGGTTTTATATTTGTGATAATTTTACCACTTTTTTTTTTTTTTTTTTTTTTTTTTTTTTTTTTGGTTTTTCAAGGTAGGGTCTCAGTCTGGTCCAGGCTGTCCTGGAACTAACTATGTAGTCTCAGGGTGGCCTCGAACTCACGGTGATCCTCCTACCTCTGCCTCCGGAGTGCTGGGATTAAAGGCGTGCCCCACCACGCTCAGCCTAATTTTACCACTTTTGATCAATATAAGCCTTGGAGATTTGTGACATATGGCTTGGGTTATATTCACAGTGTTTTTTTGCATGTGTATGTGTGCATGATGCATGTGTTTATGTGTGTTCCTTTGTGTTTGATCATGCATGTGCATGAGGGTACACGTGCAGCTGGGTACATGTGCATGTGTGTGCACATGTGTGCATGTGTGAGTGTAGAAGCCAGAAGTCCACACTAGGTGTCTTCACACAGGTCTTCATGCTTGCACAGCAAGCACTTTGTTCACTGTGCGATTTTCCCAGGCTGTGTAGCCCAGGTTGGCTTCAAACTCTTAGGCTTAAGTGGTATCCCCGCCTCAACCTCCTGAGCAGCTGAGATTATAGGCATGTGCTACATTTTAGGAATTAAGAACCAAACGTCAACCATTTTGTAGGTATTTACTTCTTACCAAAAAAAAAAAAAAAAAAAAAAAAAAAAAGGAAAATTGCCTAAAGAACGTGATGGATTTCTAGAGTTCAACCCTGCATTCATCCACTTCCTTCTAAAGTCATTTCTTACAGGCAGACGCACCCAGTGATGACTCACTGTCCAAATGCTATTGAGGAGGGAGTCTAGGGCATGTTTGCTCTCAAGAAATGATGCAACTAACTCAGTTGGTTCTTCTTAAATCAGGGACATATTTTACGTTAACGTAGAGATGGGTTTGATGAGGCCGGGTAGTTATCTTAGTTGGTAAAGCACTTGCCTGGTAAACAGAAGGATGCGAGTTCTCTGTCCAGAGCCCATGGGAAAGGCTGGGCGTGGCGTCTTGCTGGGGAGGTGGAGACAGAAGGATCCCTGGGAATTACCGGCCAGACAGTGTGACCTAACTGGCGAGTTCCAGGCTAATGTACGACCCTGTCTCACAAAAAGCAGACAGTGCCTGAGGAAGGACCCATAAGGTTGTCCCTTGGCATTCATGCACATGCTCATACATGTGCTTGCACACACATGTGCACGCATGCACGCACACACACAGTAGGTATGACTTCATTTTATTTCATTAAAAAAAATTTTTTTGGAACACATCCATATCCACTAATTTATATGTTGTCTGTGGCTACTTTTGTGCATGTGGTGGTTTGAGTAAAATGTCCCTATAGGTTCATGTGTTTTAAAAGATTTTATTTTGATTTATTTTTCATTTAGTTATTTCTTTGGGACAAAGAGAGGGAAAGAGAGAGAGAGGGAGAGTGAGAATGGGCTAGCTGCTGCAAACGAAGTCCAGACACATGTGCCCCCTTGTGCATCTGGCTTACTTGGGACCTAGAGAATCTAACAAGGGTCCTTAGGCTTCGCAGGCGTGTGCCTTAACCACTAAGCCATCTCTCCAGCCCTTCATTTTGTTGCTAATGAGTCTATTTTCCCCACAGAAGCAATGAAAAGCAGTCCCAAGCCTCTAGGAAGGCCCTATGCTATTCTGTCTCTTCTTACTATCAAACATACAGTGTCTTGTGACCTTGAGGAAATTACAAAGCTACTTCCTTCTTCTTTGTCTCCAGGCATGAATAGAAATTCACTACTGATATATAGCGATGAATGGTTTTAAGAAATTTTCGAACCCTCATGCTCAAGGCAAAGCAAAATAAACCGGTACAAAAGAAAAAAACTTGAAAGCCCTATTACCATTCCAGGTCATAGAGTGTGAGTTAGGGTCTGTAACCTGCCCTTAGGCAAGGGCAGAGGAGAAGAGACTGGGAGATTCAAAACAAAGTCAGACTCACCCAGAAGGACCAAGAGCTCCTTGCACATTCCTGCAAATCACTGGAGCTGCCCGTCAGATTAGATCTGCGTGTTCTAGGTCATTGCCCATAGCCGCAAGCCATTGCCTGCTGCTGTTCATTTGAAACATCAATGCCAGCGAGGCAGGCCCAAAGACTTCAGGAAGGGACAGTGTTTTTTCCGTCCTCCTGCAGCCACACATGAACCTAAGACAGACAACACTCTGGAAGCCAAGACTCTGAAAGATACTAAACAGGAGATGTAGAGAAAAGTAGAAAGAGGGAAGCTCAGGAAACAAGTGGAGGTAGGTAAATAATAGAACATCTAGTTGTCAGGAATGAAACCCATTTCTCTCCTAAACTCCTAAATTCCTGCTCACTCAAGGGTCACTGTTCCAGGTAGTGGAGGGCGTCTACTCCTGTGCAAGAGGTTCTCCCTGTGTTTCCATGTGTTTTCCTGACTTGGGCATGTGCCAAAAGGGGATGAATGAGTAGAAAGCAAGGAACTTCTCCCCAGAAGTGAGACGGTTTTGTTTCAATGCAACAAGAAGCTCTGGGGGAGGGGCGTTGGTTCCTAACCTCCCCCCATGTTGACCAGGTACCCATGACCCATGGGCACTGGGACTGCCATTCCCAAGGGAAAAGGGAACACAGCACAAACAGACTTGTTGTTAACTTGAACTTAATAAAAACAAAGTGGGTGAGGATCTCGGCCAAGGTCAGCCATCTAAATAGTGGGAGTCTGAAACAGACCAGCCAGCCCGATGACGCTCATGACTCATCTGCTGAGAGATGTCTGTGATGGACAAAGGGAGAGGAGGTATGTGGTGGGAGAAGTGCGTGGTCCGTCAGCAGAAGGGTTCTGGGTCGGAACCCCTCTCCATATGGAGCAGTAGGTAAGAGTTTGCTTGTTAGAGTCAGCCAATCAGTGCAGGCAACATTTAGTTCCACTTCAGGTCAGATGGCTTATACATGATCTCTATCTATCACTATCTCTATTTCTCTCTATATACATATCATCTATCTCTATATTATCATTCTATATCTATATCTATCTATGGTGTGTGTGTGTGTGTGTGTGTGTGGCATATGCACATGTATGTGCACAGGGCACTCACATGGGCAGAGGGCAGAGGAAAAGAATGTCAGACATCCTTCTATCTCTCTCTACTGTTCATCTGCTTACTTCCTTGAGATGGAATCTCCCCTTCAACCCAGAATTGTGAGCGCTAAAGATTCTCCCACTTTCCCATCCCTACCCCTGCAAACTATGGTTACAGACCTGAATGGCCACACCCAGCTGTTTACATGGACGCTGGGAATTCAAAGCTCCATGCTCCCAAGTCTTCGTGCTTGAGCAGCTTGCGTGCAGGCTGACCCACTGAGACATCTTCAAAGGCCAGATCTCAACCTGGACATAGAGCGCAGTGTGAAGACCTTGCTTAAGCACGCAAGAGACACCTGGATTCAATCTCAATTTCTACTATTCCCTCCTAAAATAAATAAAATCTATGTTTTTGTAACAATTTTCCAGATGGGAAATAAATTTTCAAAATAGGGTTAGATACCTTTACCCTATTTTTATTTATTTATTTTATTATTATTATTATTATTATTATTTTTGGTTTTTTGAGGTAGAGTTTCACTCTGTCTCAGGCTGACCTGGAATTCACTATGTAGTCTCAGGGTGGCCTAGAACTCACAGCAATCCTCCTAATTCTGCCTCCCAAGTGCTGGGATTAAAGGTGTACACCACCACACCCGGCCCCTATTTTTATTTTTGATAATCTTTTATCCAATCTATGTATTTATTTTTTTTTTAAATGTAGTCCCGGTGATGAAACCTAAGGCTTTGTTTATGCCAGGCAAGAACTTTACCACTGAATTATAGCCCCAGCCCTCTTTTTACTTTCTATTTTGAAACAAGGTTTTTCTAACTTGCCCAGGCAGGCCTTAAACTTGTAATTCGCCTGTGTCAGCCTTGTGAGTAGACGGGATTATAAACTTGGTCTGGGGTTGGTGACCAGTCAGGCTAGCCTACTTGGTGGGTTCCAGTTCTATGAGACACACTGTCTCAAAAACAAGACAAAACCAAACAATAAAAAGGTGAACAGCACAGTACTTAAGGAATAGGTCCACATGCATGCACAAACATGTGTGGTCACACATATGAACATGCACACATTCATATTTAAAAGGCTGAAGTATTATGGGCATGTATAGAATACATAGGAAAGTCTTCTTTATGCTGTGTTTCCTGCTCTTTTCTGCATAAAAAAATTGCCATTAATTGTGATGTGAGCCCTTTAGTTCTATTTATGTATATCCACATAATACCTAGCTGTATACACACTTATCATAACCATTTCCTCCCATCATTTAACAATGGGATATATTCCAAGAAATGCATCACAAATTAATCATTGTATGACCATCCTAGGACCTACTTAGCACAAATTAATATAGCTAAAATATCTACTAAAAATAAAAATTTTAAAGGACTCTCATGGTATATGTGGTTGGTCATTGATCAAAACATAATTGTACAACACATGATGTATCTACAAATTTACACCACTACATATGCACAACTATATACATATTCATATTCACATACATCTGCAATTAGACATATTTATTTAACCAGACTAAATATATTATTCCTATCAAAATCTTCAAGAGATAAATGAAAAATACTATAGTATTTTCCTATTTTAGGCCCATTGTAACACCTTGAAACCAATGAATAAATAATCAAAGACATGTTTTCAAGGGCACTGCTTTTCATTCCCCATTCAAAAATAAAAGATTATCAGGGTTTAGACCCTGTTAGCACATCATAGTTCTTATCTTTATTTCTGTGTTGCATGTACTGCTGGAGAAGCAGCAAACCTTTGGGAAATATTCTCTAAATAGAGAATATTTAGAATATTCTAGAATATTCTCTAAAATTCTCAACATTTCTAATTCATTTTGAGAATTCCACTAGCATGAGTTTTTATATGAGCTTAGAAGTACAAAGATTAATGACCTAAGTATTTCAGTTTTATCTTCAGCTTTACAAGTAGAAAGGTACCCACCCTTAATAAATGAAACAGTGCAGGATTTGGTAAGTTGGTAGGCTTTTTTCCATGAAGAGAATCATTATATGAATTTGTTAAAAATCAAAAAACAAACAAAACCTCGGGTCTTCTTTCCTGTCCTAGATAACCTGGCATGCCAAATCTAAACTTAGCAAGCAAATATTAAAGTGTAGCTTCACCAACCAACCAGAGTCCTAACTTCTAAATGCGTCCCTCTGGGGGACTAGAATAATAACTGGATTCACTCATGTACTTAAAAAAATTTAATTTTTCTTGAAGTCATCTATCCCCACACCATTAGGAATTCAACAACTTTGTACTACAAATTCTTCCCAGAAAAAGCAAAAAAAAGTCAGTATTTCAAAAGATGTAATATAGTCATTGTCTGAAGCTACCCTAAAACAGAAGATAAAGGAAAACTTTCCAAATATGAACTTCAAAATCAATTTCTAGTCCCTGCCTATGTCAAAACATGTTCTCTTCCTCCCTCCCTCCCTCTCTCTCTCTCTCCCTCTGTGTGTGTGTGTGTGTGTGTGAAAAAGAGAGAAGAGAAAAAGAGGATGTGTGGGAGAAGGGCAAAAGGAAATATTTTTGACCTTGTTGTACTTTTATGCTATTGATGTTGCTGGTGGCCATATTCATGTTTTTAGCAAGTCATTTCTTCTGAGTTCCTATGTGTATTTTAAGGCCAGTTACACCTACCTTTATTTGAAAGTGTCCCAGGTATTGCACATATCATATCTAAGTTACTGAATTTTTTTTTTTTTGAGGTAAGGTCTCACTCTGGCCCAAGCTGACCTGGAATTCACTATGTAGTCTCAGGGTGGCCTCGAACTCTCAGTGATCCTCCTACCTCTGCCTCCCGAGTGCTGGGATTAAAGACATACGCCACCACGCCCGGCTCCTTTCTTTAATTTTATTTCTAAAATTGATCTCAATCTGTCATTTCCTATTCTAGTCTAAACTGCTGATCTTTGCATAGAGAGCTTCAACTCCTTGGTAGCCTCTCATTTTCACTCGAAGTCAACCCCCTCATCTTAAAGGGCCTGATTAGTGTGATCATCTGCTCTTATTTGCTGAAGACAGCCAGGCTTATATGGCTCAGTGTTCCCTTTCATTCCCAAAGCATCCCTGTTGGCTGACAAGTTACAGTGACATCACTGATAAGGTTCCATATGCTTAGGCACCTGCCCATTTTTAAATATAAATTTAAGGCAAGCCATTCTTCTTATTCACCCCAACCACACTATCACGTGTCACATCCTCTAACACAAGGCCTTTCCTACATCAGGAATTTCACACCTGCTCTTTCTTCCATTCTACATCTGGCTAATCCTTTTTATCTTTTCCTTTTCTTTTTACAATTTATTTATTTATTTAATTTGACATTTCTGTGGGACGTAGTGGTGCACCAGTCTCTTGCTACTGCAAACAGACCCCAGATATATTTGCCACGTTTTTATATCTGGCTTTATGTGGATTTGGGGAAATGAACGCTAGACCAGGAGACTTGTAAGCAAGCCCTCTTAGCCCATGAATTTTGTTTTCAACTTCGGTATCGACCTCTTAACAGAATGCTTTTCTGATTATCTGAACTATCTAAAGATAATGTTCCTCCTTTGAGTCTCTCATCTGCTTTGAGTTAATTTCTCTACCAGCACAGATGAAGTAGAATTTCTATGCGAGTTCATTGGTGCAACAGCATTTCCTTGTATAAAATGTCACTCCAAATGGCATGCAAATATATCTGTTTTGTTACTCTTTTGCCAACTCAATGGTATCGGAAACACAGCAGGAAGTCAGGAAGTCATACATGAAAGGGGCAATTGGTGGTCATTCATGGGACATTGTGAGACTGATCCAACTGTGGGTACAATAGGCAAAACAAGGGCTTCTTTCAATCAACCTTGAAGCCCCAAGTTGAAGGACAACGTATTTAGGTGAATATAATATATAATATAATATATTACCTTACTTGGGAACTTAAAATATTTTAGAAGATATGTACAGAAGAAATTATGTCAGTACAACTGCAACACAGAGAAAGCAGACCGTGGTGCAGACATGTGTTTGGGATTGAATGTCTCATATGAAGATTAAATATCACATTGCAATTTTTATTTTGTTTATTTGAGAGAGAGAAAGAGGCAGAGATAGAAAGAGAGAGAATGGGCGCTCCAGGGCCTGCAGCCATTGCAAACGCATGCACCACCTTGTGCATCTGGCTTATGTGGGTCCTGGGGAATTGAACTGAGTTCCTTTGGCTTTGCAGGCAAGTGCCTTAACCACTAAACCATCTCTCCAGTCCATATTGTGATTTTTAACAGAAGGTCATGAATTTATAAGCGTACTAAATAAGGAATGAATCTGTTGCATGCTAAAGAAATTACATTGTATCATTAGGTCAGAAGTTTTTTTTTTGTCTCAGAATAACTTTAAATGTTTTATTTTTATTTAAATATTTGACAGAAACAAAGAGGGAGAGACAGGGAGAGAGAGAGAGAGAATGGGCATGCCAGGGCCTTCAGCCACTGCAAACGAACTCCAGATACATGTGTCCCCTTGTGCAACTGGCTAACATGGGTCCTGAGAAATTGAACCCGGGTCTTTTGGCTTTGTAGGCAAATGCCTTAACCATTCAGCCATCCTTCCAGCCCTCAGAATCACTGTATACTCTTAAAAATTCCTGAGGATCGCAAAGAACCTTGAGTTACACAGGGTCTATCAATCTATATTTACTATTTAGGAATTGTAACTGAGACATTTAAAAATATTTATTTAATCATTTCAAAATAACGAGGCAATCTATCTACTATATGTGAGCATACATAAAATATTTTATGAAAAACAACCACATTTTTCAAAATAAGAAATAAATTTAGTGAGAAGAATGACATTGCTTTACATTTTTTTTGCAAGACTTTTTAATGTCTGGCTTAATAGAAGACAGCTGGCTTCCCTTAGCTCTTTCTGCGTTCAAGCTGTTGTGTTAGGCTGCTTTCTTTGAGATATATAGGGATTATCCAGCATCATAAAGATTAAAGCAGTTGAAAATTGAAGAAATCGTTGCCTACCTGAAAGAGCCTTCATTGTAGCCAATGGCTTCACACCTGATTTTATTTAGCAGGCAATACAGACTGGTGATTTGGCCAGCTTTGTGTTGGGTCGATTATTTTGGCAACTGTACGGTCAGTAAACTTGATCAAGATTACAAAGATGGAGGTTGTTGGAGTTTGTGAGGTGGTAAGAATGAGGAGGTCACATCCCCCATTGACGATGAAAGTGAGGGAAAGCCAAAAAAAAAAAAAAAAAAAAAGGGTGACTACATGGGCACAGTTCATATTCATAGCTTTGGTTTAGGTGACAAAACGACTATTAGAAAGGTCATTCTTTGTGAGGTGGGAAGACTGATTGAAAATGAAGATGCTGAGGAAACATCTGATCGTGTGAATCTGAGACAAGGAGAGAGGCTCGTGCTGGGTAAATATCATTGTGTCACTGGCAAGCAAGTAGGGGATACATTTTTGCAAATAGACTAAATTATTCAGAACAGATATGGAGAAAGCAGAGAGAACAAGCACAGATCACAGGAAAGAACAGATGTAGGGTTGGGTGGAAACAGACAATGTTGTGTGCGGACAAAGAATAAGGATAATCAGGAAGACCTGCTGTAGTGAGCCGATGAGGAGAACGGGGCTCAGGAGGCTCTGACTCATGGTCTGGCTACAGCAGAAACAACAAGTGAGATACAGATACATGGTCACTGGGATTCTCAGAACAGTGCCAGTGGAAGGCATTAGAGGAAAATGAGAAAAAATTTAGAGTGCAGAGGGATGAATCATAAAGAAAAGATACAAATAAAGGGAATAATAACAATATTTTTCTACAAGTTGGGCTGAAAACAGAATGGTGTAGCCCAGCAAAGTCAAGCGCATGTGAGTTAGCATCCAGCAGTGAAGTCACTTGAGAGTATAAAGTGTGGTCATGAGTTACAAATTATCACAGAACATTGTTGAAGATGAAGGTTAAAGGCCCATCCAGAGAGTGGGTAAAAATCCCAAATACTTTGTAGAGAGAAAGGAGACCAGACGGAAAGATAAAGAGATTCAACAGTAAGCTCAAGTCATTTTTCTACATTTAGTAACAAAAGGCAAGCATAAAAATAAATACTTGATAGAAAGCACAGCCACACAGTGAGTGGAAGAGGAGGAAATAAGAAAGATTAGGCAGAAAAGAAACTATTCTCTAACCCCATCTGTATCTCCATCTTAGGCTATTTGTGGCACCCATGTATATGTGCAGAGGAAATTCCATAGCATTTGCTATACAGAGAAAAAAAATGTGTTTTGTTCTCAACAAACTCCTTTGCTAATGTTGAAAGAGCTGAGTAAAGAATATACTTCTTTCTCGGGAATTTTTCTTTAAATTTTATTCTTCATAACATTAGCTATCTTTGGAACATTAAACATCCCCAAAACTAAAAGAGAAGTGATCTTTGATCAAATGAATTTGGGAAACATTGAGTTTAAGTTAAGCAGATTTCTTAACAGAGTGACTACTTCTCAGAATTGTTACTATAATTATATGCACTCAGAATTTTTCAAGTAAGTGATAAGAGTGGGCACAATTTTGCAAACTTAATCGTAGAACCATTGTTTTCATTGAACATGCACTGACTTCTTGCCAGAAACTGGTGTACCAAAAGTACAGTTTGAGAAACACAGCTCTGAAATGTTGGTAAACTCAGTCTCAACCTCTTCCTGGATTTTAGGGTCATGATTGCTTTGTCTGGAATAGTTAAATTGATAAAGCATCCACTTTAAGGGGCATAATCTCTTTTTCAAAACATTTTATTGAAGCTTTAATGCATGAACATACTGTAAGTTGATCTGATTCCCATCCCATTACTCTTTCCCATGCCCCCAATCCTACTCTCATTCCACTGAGACCCCTCCTCTTTCCAAGTAGTCCGTCATTTGTCTGGATGTCTCATTTATTCTTTAGGTCTTCCATTCTCCAGGTCAAAATGTTGATGGGCTCAGAACTGCACCACTCTTGTGAGGGTAATGTCTGTGAGATCATGAATGTACCACTCAGTTCATGTCTGGAGGACAGGGTCCCATTGTAATCCTTTCCACCCTGTGCTTTGTGCTTTCTTCCTGCCCCTCTGTTCTGAAGTGTTCCCTTAGCCTTAGAGGGCATGACAGATATCTCACTTGGTGTTGAGCTCTAGGAAGCCTCTTCTTTTAGGCTTTGATGAGTTTTGAGTCTCCTCAGTGTCTCAGCCATTGCCATGGAGACGGCTGTCTGGCAAACAGCAAGAGCAGCACTCATTTTCTTTCTGCAGCTACTTCTGCAATGTTCCCTGAGCCCTGGTGGGAGTGATGGAGAGCACTTGTCTGGCTCCAAGCTCTTTCTCTTCTCATCACCTTGATGAGAAGAGTTTTGGGTCTCCTCAAAATTCTCTGCCATCTGTAAAAAGAAGCTTCTCTAACCAAAAGTGAGAACATGGCTGGAGAGATGGCTTAGTGGTTAAGGTGCTTGCCTGTGAAGCCAAAGGAGCCAGGTTCAGTTCTCCAGTAACCATGCAATCCAGATGCACATGGTGGCTCATGTGTCTGGAGTTAGTTTGCAGTGGCTAGAGACCCTGGTTTGCCAGTATGCCCATTCTCTTTTTCTCTTTCTCTCTATCTCAATTAAATTATTATTTAAAAAGCATAATCTGAAAATAAACACTTAAACAAAAAAGAAGTGAGAACAATCAGTGGATACTCAGTTGACATACTCAGAGGACATACTCAATGGACATAAACATATATATGTTTAGCAGGCAATTTGACTCCATTTAGCCAAAGGACAGTGACAGCATCCAATTAAGGCTTATGTCCTTCCAAGCTGCAGTCTTTTGACTCAGTTTTCAGCACCAGGCCTAAATTCCCTCCCATCTATCTGACCTCAAATCCAATCTTAAGGCTATTTTTAACTAAGTACACTGGAAATCAACCTAACCTAGTTCTTTTTAGTTTTAATTTTCAATTTTATAACAACTAGTACTTGTGAAAAAATAGTTTATAAGTATAGTAGAGATTCTTACTAGCACTTCTAACCATTTTATGTATTTATTCATTTATTTAGTTGGTGTTGTGTGTGAATGTAGGCACATGCATGTAGAGGTCAGATGACAGCTTTTGGGTCAGTCTTGGCCTTCCACCTTGTTTGCAGCAGGGTGCCTGCCTCCCTTCTCACCATAGGTGCACTGGCCTCACAGCTCGCCGTAGCTTCTGGCTGTTGTGTGGAGTCTAGGGAGCCAAATTCTGGTGTTCAGAATTGCAGAGAGAGCATTTTACCCGCTGAGTTATCTCTCTCTAGCCCCTTCATAACAATATATTGTCCAACCGTTTTATATTTTAGATAATATCTTTAATATTTTTATTTATTTGAGAGAGGGAAAGAGAGAGAGAGAAGAAGCAAACGGGAAGAGAATGTGTGCATTAGGGCTTTTGCTGCTGTAAACAACCTCCAGATGCATGCACCACTTTGTGCATCTGGCTTTATGTGGATATTGGGGAATCCAACCTGGGCTGGTAGGTTTTCGAGCAAGCACCTTGAACTGTTGAACCATCTCCCTAGCCCCTTACATAATTTTAATAATAGACATTTAAAAAAGATTTTTCTCTTGAGGTCAGTGACAACATCTGAGAGGCAGGCAAAGTTACAAGGAGATATCACCATTGTTGTGGGACGTTTAGGGAGGAAATACTTGGTGCTAGCACATATGTGAAGACCACATACACACCAAAAATCACTTTGCTTATCCAACGCGTCTATGCCATTGGTTCACATAAGAAGAAGGCAATCTTATGGAAAACATATAATTTCCATGTTTCATGACATCCATATGTAGGAAGACAGTCACATGGAATTTTTTTTATCCACTGGAAACTTGGAAAGTGTCTGAATTCTCATTCAGGCTAGATGCTGGGGCAGAGATTACCAAACACTAAAGTGTACGGTCCCTGCTCTTAATTAGCTTATAGCTGGCTTGAATAGATTGGTGATTAGTGTCCCCCATAAACTCATGGGCTTTGAGTGTTTGGTTCCTAGCTGATGGCAATTTGGGAAGTAGAGTCTTGCTGAAGGCAGTGTGTTGTGGGGGGAAGGCTTCAAGGTGTTATAGGTAGCTCCCCTTTGCTAGAGGTAGCTCACTCTCCTGATGCTGTTATCCATCCAAATTGGCCAGGAGGTGATTGCCAGCCTCTTCTTTACTATCTCTCCCCTGCCATCATGGAGCTTCCCCTCAAGACTGTAAGCCAAAGCAAAAAATTCTTCCCATCAGCTGCTTTCAGTCAGGTGCATTGTCTCAGAGACAAGAAGGGTAACTACAATAGATAAGAGAATGAAGTAAAAAAAACAAAACCATCAAATGATATACAGGTTAAATCGTGTTGCACATGAAATGGGAAGCACCATAAGAGCCGCCAACAACCACCACAAACAATGGCAGACGACATGGCATTCGTCACGTCCAAGTACATGCATGTGTGTAAGTTGAATCACTAGCCACACGCTCGACCCCTCCCAGAAATGTGCTAAAACCGAGTCCTGCCAAGGCAAGCACAGTGGCCTCTATTGTTTCAAGATACAGAGACAAAAGTTGGGATAAATATTTTCCTTCCAAAGTCGATGAGAAGCCCAGAACAAACACTCTGCAAATCCTCTGAAATACCACCGTCGCCACCCCCAGGTTGACTTAAAGCTCAATATGCTTAAGACCAAGGTCTGATCCTTCCTTCAGTCTGGATCTCAAGAGTCCTGCCTGACACCCACCAGCCATCTGGTCAGTGGCAGGCATTCCTGACATGTTTGCTCCATGACTCATCGTCAGAACGCTCAAATTTGTGGAGTGCACTGCCTTATTTTCATTCCCATTTTTTTTTTTTCCTCTTAGCTAGAAAAGCTTCCTGCTATGGCTTTTCCTGTAAAAACACAATTAATATTTAGCCCTTTTATTAGGCTCAAATTCCTACGGTGGGCAATGAACAGGTTGTTTTGTTGGCTGTCTAGCTGGGCCTTAAGGAAAGGACATATTTAGTATATTTTCTAAGGCAGGAAGACACTCTGTGGTTCTGTCCACTAAGCTACAGTTACAAGGATGTGCCCTGTGACTCCACACTAACTCACTACTTCAATCCGTTTGGACATGGGCCAGTAAGTGTATATATCAATCAGTAGTGGCCCAATCTCCAACCAGTTGCTCCATTTTTCTCTACCCAATAAGCATTGTTAATATATGTCAAAATACACAAAATTATGAAGTACAGGTAGTCTCATAGGGGAAGAAGTCCTACATCTGTGGGTACCACCATGGCATCGAGATATTTAGACTATGATGGGGTCTAGACAAAAGTGCTTAAATTCAAAGGAATTGTCATGTGTGAGATTACTGCTTGTCGATGGACAATCCAAGCATCCGGTTTCAACACAATTATATTCACTGTGTCTGGAGTAGTATACACCATTGCCTGAACGCACTCAGCTTCCCTACTGTTTGTCAGAGATGTCTTTTTCACACTGTTTTGGGATTCCTATTTTATGATTGTATTTATGTGTGCCTCATCCTTTCCAAAACTGCATTTGTGGTTGTCAGTGCAAATGATATTCTAGGGAATGTAAGAAGGAAGCAATAGGCAAATCAGTCTATGAATGCAATATAGATGGTCAGCAGACATGGGAACCTCAAAGATAATTGGTAGCTATGAGAAAATACATTTGCACAACTATGCTAAAAATGCCAAATATTTCAATAATCAATCATCAACACATGACCACATAGTGTTTGGAACAGTACATATAAAAGTTAATGTGCCTTTTCCAAATTATTATAAACATGTATATTAATAAATTAACAGAAAGTATACCTATGAAGGAAAAAGTAAACGAAAATGGTTTTTTAAAGCATTAAGCAAATAGGAACCAATATATCAATTTCAGTTAAAGTTGAACAGAGTTGTATAGAAAGCTATAAAGACTTTGAGAACATTGATTTTCCTTCACAACTTTTCCTAAGGATGGAGAGTGGAGACTTCTTGATTTTGAAGAGCATGAAGTCAACTGAAACCTTCCATTACGCCAACAAATGGGGAAGCAACACTACTTCCTGCCGCAGCTCCTGAGTTTAACTCCTCATTCATCAGAAGGTTTATTTCCAAGAGGCATTTCAGAAGACATTCACAGAGTTAGGTACTGAATGAAGATCCATTTTTTTGAAGTTTATATAGCAGGGTGTAAATTTAGAAAAGAACCGATTACACCCTCTAGAGCACTGAATTCCTAATGGAAACACACTTGGAACATCCAGATACAGTAATATCAATAGAATAATAGTGCTTTCACACAATCAAACATATGTATTTCTAAAAATGCAGATTGTTTACACATCATGGGTAGAAAATGAATGATCATACTTTTTGTTTCTTTTGGTTTTCTGAGGTAGGGTCTCACTCTAGCTCAGGGTGACCTGGAATTCACTATGTAGTCTCAGGGTGGCCTTGAACTCATGGTGATCCTCCTACCTCTGCCTCCCCAGTGCTGGGATTAAATTAAAGGTGTGCACCACCACGCCCAGCTTGAATCGTACATTTTTGAGGGCTCAAGAGTGAATTACTGTCTCCTCTATAACCAGGTACATTTTACCATTACTAGGATCAAGTTGATATAGGGTTAGTGAGTAGGAACTTTCAATCACTGTCTTTTTATATTTAGTATCATGTTTTAATTTTATTTATTTGGAAGCAGACAGAGAAAGAAAGGAGAGAGAGAATGAGAGAGAATGGACATACCAGGGCCTCTAGCTACTGCAAATGAACTTAGATACATGTGCCACTTTGTGTGTCTGGCTTTATGTGGGTACTGGGGAATCTAACCTGAGTCATTTAGCTTTGCAGGCAAGCACGTTAACCACTGAGCCCTCTCCAGCCCCTAGTATCATGTTTTAAGTAAGGTGATTATACAATGATTTCTTGATTAAAAAATGTTGATTTTGTATTGAAATGAGCATTTAATCTTTCATATTCTTCCATTCTTACTGTAATTATTAGTAACTGAGCCATTTTTCCCCAGAGTTGCTCATTTTTCTTTTGTTGGTTTTCTACATAGGTATAATGAACTCAATTTCAAACACATCAATAAATTAGTAAAACTCAAATACATAATTTGAACCTACCAGTCCCATCCCCCCTCCCCCCACCACACGGAGTCAGCTGTCCTACAACTTTTCTCCTCTCTTTCTTTTCTGGCTGGATTGTCTTCTAGGCCCGCTGTGCAACTGTCTTCTGGGAACACTTTTTTCTCTGCCACGATGAGAATTTCTTTCATTCCTCTTGTGTGTTACATTGTCTGTTATCTGGATCCCACTTCTTCCCATTTCCTGTGCACTCACCCCTTTTCAAACTCCATTGATGAGTTTCTGGGACTCCTCCAGCATGAACCGGCGAAAGCAGGGCTTAGCAAACCCCAGCCTGAATGGCAAAGTCATGGCCTGCATTTGTCACACTCTTCAGCAAAAATGTTTTACATGTTTTTAAAGTGTTGCTAACATCAAAAAAAGAAAAATGTAGCAGATTGTATATGACCCATGAAGCCTAAACTATTATTTGATTCTATGCAACAGTTTGTCCCTAACCTACGGCTCACTTTTCATTGGTTACAATAAATTTATGAAATGATCCGCATGAATGCATAGTTGGTTTTTCTTTGTTTGGTTCATGTTTTTAAATGACAGATTTTATATCTTAAATGGCTCATTGTTTATTTTGAGTTTTTTCAGTCAGTTTTGATACATTATACATTTTAAAAATATATCTTTTTGTCATCAGTTCTGGCAGGATGCTATAATTCTATTAGTATTCACACAGTAAAAGATTTTGGCTTCACTAATTTATATCACTTCTGTCTTCTTTTTTTATTTTTCTTTTTTGTTTTTGAGACAGGGTGTCATATAGCCAAGGGTGGCCTTGAACTCTTGGTCTCCCATCACACTTCCCAAGTTCTGGGATTACAGGCAAGTGACACCAGGCCAGTGTTGCCTTTTATTTTATTAACTTCAATTTGACTTTATAATTTTATTCTTCTATATTTTATGCTTTTTAAAAGTTTCCTAAATTGGATGCTTATCACTTTAAAATTTACCTTAAATTATTTTGATATAAATATTTGGGTTCTATTCTTCTAAGTCTTAATATTTTGCATGTCACACATATTTGATATATTTTTGATTTTTTTTTTTTTGTTTTGGTTTTTCGAGGTAGGGTCTCACTCTGGCCCAGGCTGACCTGGAATTCACTATGCCATCTCAGCGTGGTCTCGAACTCACAGCAGTCCTCCTACCTCTGCCTCCTGAGTGCTGGGATTAAAGGTGTGCGCCACCACGCCCGGCTTGACATACAGTATTTTTATTTGAGTTGCTGTAGAGTGAACCCAGGGCCTTGTACATGTGGGGCAAGTGCTCTCCCAGAAAACTATACCTTCAACCTAGAATTCTGATATTGAAATGATTCTTTCCAGTGCTCACATTTTGTCTGGGAAACAATTTCCTTTTTCTTAAATGCCACGATTAGCTTTTCTATTTGTTAGTTTTGTTTTTTGCCACGAAAATGTAAGCAACTTGAGGACAATTTCCTGTCTGATTTATTCACTGATTGTGAGAACATACCCAGGCTTCTAGAATATCCAGAAGTGAATAAACATTGTCTCTCCTTTCTCAAATCAAGTGTTATTTACAATGGCTTTCAGATGCTTTAGTCACATTGAAACATTAATTTTTGAAAGGAAGTCAAATGAGCTATTCCATTCATCTATAAAAGCCATCCCTTCCCTAAATGTTGATTTATGCCCACCCCCACCAGATATTGTTATGTTAAAGTTAGCAGCAACCTTTTTGACAATTTGAGCATAAAACCCTTTGAAGTTGATCTAAGGCATGAATAGATTTGAGGAAAATTATTCGCTTTGCAGGACAATATTCAGCCACATCCTTCCCCATGACAATGACCTTCCTTTTCTTCATTGCTTGCCTTACCACCTAGACACAAAAGAATGGGATCACACAGTTCTGGAGAGCACTGTCATTCGTTTGAGATATCGTTATTGAAACAGCTTCCACACGCTCACATGGCTGAGGTGAGACGTGTGAGGGAGAGTGGGTCAGGCTTTCCTTTCTTCCTGCTGGTATTTGTTTTTGCCTCTGATGGTATTCCCTGCTCAGTAATATATGTCTTGACTTTGTGACCTGTCTTCCTGCAATAATTCTTTGGTGGAAAAAAAAACCGAACAATACAGCCAACAGTCAGTCCTTCCTCTGGCTCCACATGCCTGGCCAAGAGATCATGGCCTGTCAGGTCAGTAAACACTGGGTTACTGTGATGGCCATTTAGGAGCCATCTCCCAGTGCTGGGCCAATGGAATGTATTCTCTGCTTTCCTATTACTTTATTTGTACTCAAAGCTCACCAAATATTTGTTGAAACAATAAATGACCTCAGCTTTAAAATATGGAAAGAAGCATTGCAAAGAAAATAACCAGGTAATGCAATTGGTTACATTGCTAATAAAACCACACACACACACACACACACACACACACACACCCTTACATAAACACTCTTCCAATGAAATATAGTCTTCTTTCTAAATCAGTCCAACTTTGTGGGAAGTAGATATGTTGTGATGGCTAAGGGTAAATTTTTTGATATTTGCTGTCATTTCATGAGTTCCTTAGAATTTTCTTCTTAAACATCTCATTTAGCACTCAATTAATTGAGTGTTCAATTTATACAAAGCACAATATAATGTGCTTAAGATATACTAGAACATATTAGACATCATTCCTAGCACTTGAATTGTGCTTGGAAATGCCAGGTATCCCAGTTTCCAATAGATGAATAATAAAAGAAGAAAGTAGAAATAAAATGTACTTAATATAAGTTCAGAATCCTATTGTCATGTGAAAGGCAGTCTTCAATTAAAAGAGGTTGTTCTGATTGTTCACGAAGGATGGTAGGTTTTTGTTTTTGGACAGAGTTGTGAAGAATTTTGCTGAGAGAAGAAGAAATCTGAATGTATGTTGGGAAATACGTTGAATAAACTGATGGGGCTGGACTGAATGAGAAATGCTATCCTCTCGGCACGTATCATTGTGGGCTGGATCAGCAGAAAGGACTTATCTGGACTTTCTCTTGATAATTCAGTGGAGCTGCAGTGCCAGTTAATGTAGTCCTTCCATATGTATAGAAAAGTGTTCAAGGCAGAGGACCTGGTCTACACTTGCAGTCACCAGAAAGTAAAACCTCAGACAGTGACACCAGCATCACCCGAGAGTGTGTTAAAATATAAATTATAAGGCACTTTCCTAGACTTACGGCACTCGAAGCTTTAGGGGAAATGAGCTGTGGCAATCTCAGGTTAACAGCATACCAGTTGGTTATGGCACAAGCTGGTTTGAGAAGCACTGTACAAATGTTATTTATTACTTGCCTGGTACCATCATTATGAAAACCTAAGAGGCATCTGTCTGGGTACCTTTCTGGTATACCTCCTTATGCGTTAAAACAAATAAATACCAGTGGAATAAAGACAATTATGTAATTGATCAGTGTCAATGTTTTTTTATGTCTTGATTGTGAACAAACTAGGAGTCATATAACTGTGTCCAAAAGCAATTAGCTGTTCTATTATTTTTACATTACTATTTGATTTCTCATTTGCATATGGTCTTTTACTTATATAGTTGGATGCATAATTGTTAAATTATAAGGCTGCGGAATTCCATAGAAGCCATCTGGGATATTAAATTTAGTGTTGCTGCCAGCCCTGCCATCCACAGTGCCATCCTCATGTGGGCTGTTGGACAGTAACAGTCACCACAGTTCTCTGATGCTCAGGGAAAGCCATCGACACTCTACAGAATGCTGGGTGGCCGAGCTAGGATGTCTGGTAAGTCAGGACTACAAATACATTTCAGATTTTGCCTATTTTCAACTTATGATGAGTTTGTTGGGACTGAGCCCTATTTTACCTCAAGGAGTATGACCAGTTGTGCTTTTGTCTGTCTTGTTGTATTCTAGGTGTCCTCTGTTTAATTCTTTAGAAATGTAGAATTTGAAAACCAAAATGTCAAAATGTTACAAGTCATTAAAAGCCAGCTAGGAAGAGGGTATTTGATATTCTGTGATGCGTTATAATGGTTTTTTTTTTTTCCCCCTATTAGGCCAGCAAGAATCCTCAGTCCACCTCTTATCCCTGCACATGGATGAAGCAGTAGAAGGCTTGCAATCAGAGAGAGCTGGTAGGTTTTCCCCCTTGCTCTGGGGCTCAAAAGTGTGCACACGCTTTAGAGAGTTTTGTCCACTTTGCTCCAAATCCCCTGAGTCCCTCTTAAAATATGCCGCAAGAGCTGGTTTCTTTGCTTACCTCATGCTGTCTCAGAAATATTACCTCGCTTGCACACAAGAAGTGCTCCTAAAAGCTACATACAATGTGAGTCACGTTCACACCCCCGAGGCCAATATTTAATGGAATCATTGTGAATTCTTCAGGACTACAAAGAATCGATCTCACCTACAATTTGTCTGTTGGAAAGCATATTTCTCGATATCCGAAATTATACATAGTGAAGTTGGCCTGCACAAAACATGTAAAAGAAGTCCCTCAATTTGATGAAAGAACATTTTTAGAATGATTAAGGGGGAAAGCCTGATAATCAAACCTCCAACACTTAGTAATACAAGATGATACATTTTCATTGGCAGAAAATTGAGTCTGGTAATGACAATGAGGCTTTTGTGAAAGAATCATGTAGCCAATTTTTTTTTTATAAAAGCAAAATTAAGCCAAACCACACCACTGCATACTAAGAATTTTTGGAAACATAGTGGAACATTCCAAGATAAAATATTAGGTCATTTTAGGGCTTGAGGTGTGGAAAAAAAAAAAGCTAAATTGGTCCTTACATGGCTGTTGGTGGTAGATTTTTTTTTTTTTTTTTGAGAGCTAACACATGACCTTTTGGAGAAAAAAACCTAGAAGGTTCTTCAAATTTTCAATCATTGGTTCATTTAGCAAGTATTTACCCAGCACCTACTACATGCTTGACATTGTGCTAAATCCTGAGCTGTGACAAGAAAAACAATAGACAAAATGCCTATTAGACATGGAGCCTATGTTATTACAAATAACCCTTACTTTGTGGCACCAGGGCAGGAAGGTTTGAGTCTAGTCATTTCAAAAAATTAAATCTTTATTTATTTAAAGTAGAGAGAGAGAAAAATGGGCATGCCAGGGCTTCCTGCCCCTGCAAAAGAACTCCAGATGTATGTGCTACTTTGTGCATCTGGCTTCACATGGGTGCTGGGGAATCAAGCCTAGGCCATCAGGTTTTCCAAGGAAGCACCTTTAATTACTGACATTAGCTCTTAGCTCCCTGTTTGTGACATTAGCTTGTTAGACTAGACATATACCCACATGTTTCCAGTTCAGAATTTCTAGGATTCTAGAAACAGAGACTAAGTACTTTGATATCACAAAGGAACTGGGCTATATAGAGTTTCTGGAATTTTAGGGTAGTCAGTTGATTGGAATGGGGGCACTGGGGTACTTGTCTTAAAGCACAATTTCCCCAGCAACCACAGGGTTTGAATTCAAGGACCCTTTATGATGACACATGAATGGTGATTAATGCCCAAGTCCTTAAGTACTGCCTTTCTCTACCTCTGTTTTCTTCTCTTTCTGTCCTTTTCCTCTGCTCTGTCTCTCAACTTCAGTCTGATGAGTTAGAGTTAGTCTAAGAAGAAAATGAACTCATCCAGTTCCACTTTGGGGGACAGAATGGGGAGAAATGGGAGCTTTGCCCCAGGCTCAGTATCACTTGACGCAGAAAGACATCAGTAAAAGTCTGAAGTGTGGACTCTCTCCCAGCTGTCTGGGTCTAGGATGAGAGCAAGCCGAGGGTATAGGGAGCTTTCAAACAAGGCATGGAATCTTCTGGAGGGCATGTGCACTGGGAGCCACTATGGCCTCCGAACTACCCTAATTGCACAAGTAGTCTGAGTTTCATACTTTCAGGAATAATTAGTATAGCTAGTGCTAACCATATATTGTGATGTTCAACAATCTCACTCTTGCAAATCACAGCGATTTAGTTGACTCACACCTGCCATTTGGTGACTCACTTCTGTTCTCTTCCGTGAGCTCCACCAAGTACTGAAAAGGGAAGCTGACATATGCTTCCTCTCCTCTCCAGCTATATGTTGGGCATCATGCATGCGCCTTTGGACACAGTACAACAGCTCTGCATGGGTGACCAAGATAGTGGGAAGCTTGTTATAAATCCCAAATGGTTTTCTTGCATGAATGCACTGCCTGGAACAAAACCTTATGAATTGTCACAAAGTTCCTCTCCCCATTGCATAAAGTCATTCTGAATTTTAATTTTGGCTGGGTCAGCCCAGGGTCATCCAATTAACATAACGAACACAAATATGTCCTTGGTACCACCTCTGACTTGATGTGGAAAAAATGAAACCCCTACAGACCTAGGACCTGCCCAGAGATATCACTGCCCACGTTATCACATGTCTTTCCCTGGCTTATTTGTACGTTACAGCTCTGGTGCTTGGGGATTGCACTGCGAATCCCTAAAGGCTCTGGACATCTGTTTTCTTACCATTAATTTCATGTTCTTTTTCATATCCCTCATCTCCCTCTTACAAAGAATACGCCTTGACACAAGGGAGAAGAGTTGAATGTGCTTATTTTAATTCCTTCAGAGCTTTGTACAAACCTCTTTAAATCTTTACAAACATCAGTGGTGTGCAGGGACTCACAGAGGACTTGTTACATAGCATGCAAACAGCTTCTGCAAAGGAAAAGCGCGTTGTGTTATGTTTGTAATTAATCAGCTCCACAAAATAGTTCATAAAAACAGCAACTCATTAGAGAATGGTTACAAGAGTGTCTGGGAGACCATTTGTCTTTTGCAGTTAGATTTGGATGTTTTGTTTCATTCAGATGTTGGCTCCATGCTACAAATAGGAGATCTTCAAACACTTTGAACTTATCTTACTTTTAACATGATATGATCTAAGTTTGGTCAGTGGTATTCTGGAATATTTTACTGGACCCTCTAACCTGGTAATGACTACCGGCCTTTTAATGTCAACTAATGGGTTTCTGAAATGTTTCTTTTATTTACTTTCACACCAGATTTAGAATGCAAATAGCATTTACTTTAGCTGGTGCTATATGAAAAACTGATCATGACAAGGTAGCAGGCAAGCTTCCTACAGGGTGGGAGATAAGGAAACTGAGGAACAAAAGAACATAGATAATTATCTAAAAATGATAATGAGTCATTTGGCAATGTACGAAACAGCCAAGTTTCTTGACTGGTAACATAAGACTGTTCATCTCACTAATGTACACTGTTCTAGAAAAAGACACATCTGGGTTCAAATTTTAGACCAAACACTTCCTGAACTTCTATTTATTTTTTATTTCTTTATTTTTTTCTTTATTGCTTATGTACATACACAGTTTGTAAACAGCACATGTTGGTACCATCCTTAGCTTCTTCCCTGTCCTCCTGCCTCCGAAGGGACCCTCCTTTTTGGGGATGCCAGTTATCCCCATGGGGACTGTTGAACATGTATTGTGAGGGCAGCCATCAGTTATGGGGAAAAGGCAATATCTCTGTGCATAATGTCCCAACTTGTGGCTCTAGCAATCTTTCTTCCCCCTCTTCTGTGAGTTTCCCTGAGCCATGCTGAGTTTGTTTTAGGTCTACTTCAATGGTGAGGTCTTGGGAGCCTCTGTGTCTCTAGATCTATGGTTTGGTAAGAGTTGAGTGTTCTCTGTGTCTATCTCCTTCACCCTTGTGCTGATACCAGGTTCACCAAGAAAACAGCACTCTTGCTCATTTCCCCAATTAATCTATGAATTCAGCTGAGGCCCAGGTGAAGTGCGATGGGCTGATTCTCTCTTCAGGTTCTGTGCCCATCTGAAAAACACAGAAGCAAATTCTCCAATGGAGACTGAAGTCAGCTCCAGATAAATGGGATAACCATTATTATTTTAGAGATAATTTCATAGGAGTAGGCCCTCTTTCAGCCCAAGATTGGTGGGAGCTTCATATTGGAGAGCGAACTCGTTTTTTGGATATGATTCTGACTTGTTTCCCAGTTCCAGCTATGGGTTCCATTCCACTAGGCGGATCTGTTAGCCAATTCATGAGTGTTGGTTACCCACCATGGCTGTGTGCCACTACTCACTTGGGTGAGCGTCACGTCAAGTTGTTTGCTGTTGAGTAGCTTAGACCATGAGTTGCTTGGACAGATGTTGGCTATTTCCCTCCAGTATCTCATGTACCAACTTCCGGCACTAGACAAGCTAACTATCTGAGGACTGACTCTTTTCCAGATTCCAGCCAGGTCTCTCCATGTTCTGTATCAATAGCATATGGTGCCTTTGGCAGTAGGGTCTTACCATTAACCTTTGGTGAGTAATCAAGTGTTCTGACAGAAGTCTGTCTTCTTATGTGAAACCTTATAGGTCTCGTTGATCAAAAGTTCATTATGGATGTTAACTGCATGCTGGTACTGGGAGTTACAGGTCAACGCCAAGTGAAAAGAAGGAAGAAAAAGATAGGTAATATAAAAGAGAAGAGATATAAACAAAAGATTAAGGTTATTCTTCATCATACCCTCTTCAGGGCCCTGTGATTCAGGTGTTCCCTCTAAGGACCTTTTGAAGGTTCAACCTTTTAGTCTGTCTTTCAGGATATAGGATTTTATGGTAACATTTCCATTTGAATCCAGTTTTGTGACCCCTCCCATCTTTACCTTCCCCTCCTGCCCCACCCTCTCTATTATCCAGTCCTCAAGATGCCTATTAGGTAAGTCTGCATCTCAGATAGATCCAGGTTAGGAACCACAGATGAGTGAGACCATGTGACAATTGTGATTCTGTGATTGGATGAGTTCATTGAGAATGATCTGTTCCAAGTTCAACCGTTTTTCTTCAAATTTCATTGTGTCATTTTTTCCTTACTGCTGTGTAGAATTCCATTGTGTAGATAAACCACATCTTGGTTATCCATTCATCTAATGATGGGCATCTGGGTTTATTCCAGTTCTTAGCTATTATGAATTGAGTATATAAACATGGTTGAGCAAATCTCTCTGAACTGAGGCATGGAGCTTTTAGGGTAAATGCCCAGTAAGGGAATAACTGGGTCTGTTGGTAACTCTATAGTCAACCATTTTAGGAGACTCCATATTGCTTTCCATACTGACTGAACCATGCTGCATTCCCATCAACATGAATGAGGGTTCCTGTTTCTCCATAGCCTTGCCAGCATTTGCTTTTATTTTATTGTTTAAGGTTTGCTAGCCTTACTGGGGTAAGGTGAAATCTCATCATTGTAATTTGCATTTACCTGATGGTTAGGAATGTTGAACATTTTCTTAAGTGTGTGTTTGCCATTTGTATTTCTTCCTCCCTGTTCAATTCTCTGCCCCATTTTGTGAGTGGATTATTTGACTTTTTTTGTTTAGGTTTTTGAGTTCTTTGTAGATTCTAGAAATTAGGCCTCTGTCAGTTATATAGCTGGCAAAATTTTTTCTCCCATTTTGTGGGTAATCTATTGGTTCTGCTTATTGTATTTTTGTCTGTGAAAAAACTTTTCAGCTTCATGAGATCCCAATGGTTGAGTGATTAATTTCCTGAGCTACTGGGGTTTTGTTCAGGAAGTCTTTTCCTACTCCTATATTGTGAAAAGTTCCTCGTGTTTTTTTTCTTCCAGTAGTAGCAGAGTTTCTAGTCTTATATTGAGGTTTTTGATCCATTGGGACTTGATTTATGTGCATGGTGAGATATGTGGGTTGAGTTTCATTTTCCTGCATAATGTTATGCAATTTGTCCAGCACCATTTGTTGAAGATGCTGTCTTTTTTTCCAGTCTACATTGTTAGGGCCTTGTCAAATATCAAATAGTTGTAGTTACTTGACCCAAAGTCCTGGTCTTTGATTCTGTTCCATTGGTCTATAATCCTGTTTTTATGACAGTACCGTGTTGTTTTTTGTTACTATGGCTTTGTAATATAGCTTTAGATCAGGTATGGTGATGCCTTCAGAGGTGTTTCTTTTGCTGAGGATCTGTTTGGATATCTGAGGCCCTCTGCCATTCCATATGAATTTTAAGATTGTTTTTTTCTATCTCTGTGAAGAAAAATGTTGGTGTTTTTACTGGCATTGTATCAAATCTGTATATTGCTTTGGTAAGATTGCCATATTCACAATGTTAATTCTGCCTATCCAGGAGCTTGGGAGATCTTTCCATTTTCTCAAGTCCTCCTCAATTTCTTTCTTGAGTGTTTTTATGTTTTCCTTATATAAGTCTTTCATATCCTTGATTAATGTTATACCAAGGTTTTTTTTGTTGTTCCTTTTGAAAATGGAACAATGTCACCAATTTCTTTTTCTGTACCTTTGTCTTTTGCATATAGAAAGGCTACTGATTTTTATGCTTTGATTTTGTATCCTGCTTCTTTGATGAAGGAATTAATCACCTTTAAGAGTTTTGAGATGGAGGCTCTTGGGTCACTTGTGTGTAGTATCATGCCATCTCTGAATAGGGCTAAATTATTCCTTTCCAATTTGTATCCCTTTTATATTTTTCTCCTGTCTTATTGCATGAGCAAGGACTTCCAGTACTATGTTGAAGAACAGAGGTCAGAGTGGACCCCCTGCCTTGTTCCTGATCTCAGTGGGAATTCCTTCAGTCTCTCCCCATTAAGTATTATTGGCCTTAGGAGCTTTATATATAGCCTTTATCATGTTGAGATATAAACCGTCCATGCCTATTCTATGTTTTGATCATGAAGTGATATTGTATTTTGTCAAAGGCCTTTTCTGCATCTATTGAAATGATCATGTGGTTTTTGTGATTAAGCTTATTTATGTGGTGTATTACATTAACAGATTTCCATATGTTGAACCACCCCTGCATTCCTGAGATGAAGCCTACTTGATCAAGGTGGATAATGCTATTGATGTGTTGTTGAGTTTGGTTTGCAAGGATTTTGTTCAGGATCTTTGCATCTAAGTTCATCAGGGGGAAAGGGCTATAGCTTTCTTTTCTCATGGCATCTCTGCCTGGTTTTGGTATTAGGGTATACTTTGGATACACTTGTGAGGCAGCCCAGGGCATCCCTTGGGCACACTGGTTAGGCAACATGGGATATCCCTGAGGCTCACTGGGGAGGCAGCACAGGGCATCCCTAGGGCATACTGGAGAGGCAACAGAGGTCATCCCTTGGGCTCACTAGCTAGCCAGTATAACCAAATTTGTAATCCTAGGTTCACTGAGAGATTCTCTTGCAAGGACAAAACGGAAAGTGAGTGAGGAAGATGCCTGACATCGACCTCTGGCCTCCATTCCTACACCCACAAGCACATACATGTACCCTCTCCCACACGTGCTTCTACACACATTGGAATATGCGGCGACACACACATCCATACTCACACAAAGAAACAATGTAATGTTCATTCAATGTAGGGAGAGTATTTAGCTGATCAATAAATGCTAGGTGTTTAATCAAAGTTTTCTTCCATCTTCTTATTTTTCTTAATGATTTCCACTCTAAAAGAAATACATAAATAAAACCTGAATATTGATGATTAGTTTCCAAAGTCTTAACACTGCGAATATAAAAGACAGAGGGGTTATTGAGAAGGGTGCTGTCTTGGGAATGGGAGCTTTGCTCCTGAGTGCAAACCCAAGACAGATTCAGATAAATGTCTTCTGTCTCTAGTAGTCTCTCCTCTGCTCTTCCTCTTCTTCTCATGTGTCTCTTCTCTTCTTCCCTCTCTTCCCCTCTCCCCTTTCCCTTCTCCTCTCCGCCCCTCCTCTCCTTCTCCCTTTCTCTTTCCCCAAGCATCAACATATTTCCTCTTATTCAGTTTTCTTAATGCTTTCTATTTTAAAATAAAGCATTGTTTGAAGTCACTACTCAATGTTGATATTAAGTTGTCATAGTTAATTATTCATTCTTATATCATTTACCTTTCTATCTCTCTAGTAGACATATTTTCAAATGATGACGTCATGATTTAGGGTTTTTATACCTTTAGAAGTATTATAACAATTTTCTGACATATTCATATCATGAACAGCCCATGTGCCTGGACTTTAACATATCCCTAATAAATCAATATGGGATCATAGCAGTTATGTTTCTAAACACTGTCCCTTGGTCACCCTTTTGATCCAACAAACTTGAGAAGAAACACTTCCTGTGGCAAGGTATTTTTCACATGGTTTCTTAACCCTCAAAACCATGCCCAGTTTGTCAGTCTAAGACAGCTGGGGAACAGAATGAGGATGTATCAATATAGTTCATACACTTTCTCTATTGCGTTTCCTTTTGTCTTGCTGGAGGAGATTGTCTTCAACTCTCCCTAGAGATGAAGGGCAAGGCTACTTGCACAGTCGTTCATCACAATCTTTTCAGAAGCATGGAAGATCATAAGCGTTTCGTTGAATTAGTCTTCTTGCCTCATTCAACACGAGAGCACACAAATAGGAAAGAAACTTCATGACTGCTGTTTCACCAGGTCAAAGCAAGCTTTGAGCCACATTGCCTCCCATGAAAACATTACTCTAAGTTTGACTCCACCATGCACTGGAGCCAGCTGATGACTGAGGAGTAATGAAGCTCAGATCACAGACCCACCACTCAGGTGATGGGCAATGGAGAAAGGGCTTGCTGAAGGCCATTGGTGATACTGACCAGCAATAGTCCATGAGAGTAGCCAGTGTGCCTCATCAATATGAGCCATGCTGACCTGATCTCTGTTCTACTAGCAGTGGCAGGACAAGAGAAAACCTCCACTGCAGAGCCGAGCACACATGCTTGGCATGCTGTGTGCAGTGTAAGGACAACCCACTCACATGTGTCAACACATTGGAAGCTTTTCCCTCTGAGCATTTCTTGAAAACAGCTTAGGCTGTTTTACCCCAGCAGGAATGGCAGTAGGCCATGCTGGAGAATATTAACAGCCCTATCCAGTCTCAACAGTGGCCTATTGTCTCCTGCATAAAGACATTTGTTTAAATATTAAACAGTGAAATCTTGCCTGGTCATTAAAGCACATTAAAGAAGAAGAAGAAGAAGAAGAAGAGGACGGAAATTGGTTAACAATCTTAGACTTTGGCCCACTGAGTGACTTGCATATCATTTGTCTCGGTGGCATGTCATCCACCCAGAGGAAGCCTTGCACAGCACAATCTTCTTTGGCACAAAATGTTTACAATGCTCTCATGATACGTGCCTTTCTTCTCATAAAACGTGCAGAGGCTGAGGAAAACCACTCTCTGTTTTCTCAAGGACTCCTCTGAATAACCTTGCAAGTCTGGATCCGTAATTTCTGTTTCCCACTCTGAGTATTTTGATCCAGGAAAGATATACTGAATAAAAATGCTTTTGAAATGGAATGGAAGTCGGTTCAAATTTGCCAGGTCATTTGTTTGGTGACTGGCTAGTTTTGCATTCACCTCAAATCCTCCAATTCTGTTGAATTCAATTTGGTTTGCTTCAAAAATATCACTGGTCTCTTGAAGAGAGTGAGAAGGTGGTTCAGAAAGTTTACCTAACACACCTTCCATCTATTACCTGACCGAGGGGATTAGACTCTGACTGTAATTAGTACATTGTCCTAGACCTTAAGTTTCTTCTGAGTAAGCTTTACTAATACAGCTTTCTATTATCATGTGCATTACTGATAGATTCTCAGGAGTCTTATTATAACTTCTGCCAAATACAATGTACATAAAGAAGAAAGATGTCAGGCCATGATTTTTAATCACTAATCCTGACAAATTTGGAACCTGTTCAGTGATGGGTAGTATTTTCAACAGAATGCTGAGAACAAGAATGAAATATTGTCACCATTTTACCAATAAAGGCATAATGATCTCTTGAGACACTTTGAAGGCAGGAAATGGATGAAACATTAATGAGGGATTGCCATTTTGCTAAACATAGTTGGCACTTTTGAATTGAAATGTGATGTTTTGAATTTACTTATATTTTACTAACAACTTCAAATAACATATACTAACATCTTGTTAAAAGTAGTCTGATTTTATTTTCTGATGCAGACTAGTCTGTTGGTCCCAAGTTTTATTACTTAAACAATTATTTATATTATTTTCATTGAGTACCTATTGCATGCCAGGCACATGCTAAATGTAAACTATGACAAAACAAAGTTCCCTAGAGGGCGCTGGGATGCCAGAAGCTTAGAAAGAATAGAAACATGATGCATCAGATGCTGGGGGTGTAGCTCATGTACAATGAGGATTGAGAAGTGACTTTGGCTTCGACAACAAGGTTATCGATAACCTGATTGAGAAAAGATTTAGTATAGTGGAGGATAAGAGTGGCAAAGTTGAAGGAATGATTGGAAAACGTTTTAAAGTTATGAGCAATGAGAATTTGAAGAATGTTCTAGAGACATTCTGCTTCATGGAGATGTTAATGTTAAGAAAAGAAGCAACATAAAAAAATTGGTAAAGAGAAAAATATAGATAAGGAATAAAGTCATGTTTGTAAGATAGGAATGAGTCAGTGGTGACAGAAAAATAGATGGTGCTGGAAAGAGGACAAGGAGCCTTTCACTCTCTGTGTGCCTGCTTGAAGATTCAGACAGAGAAGAATGCAAGAGTTATTTGACTGGCAAAGAAAACAGGTAGAGAGCTTAATGTAAAATCATAGAGAGTGAAAGAAATCAAATTATATAAAAGGCTTAGCAAATGAAGCTCAATCCATGTTTAAGTATGAATGCATTTGCTGATTCTTTTTTTTTAATTTATTTTTTTTTATTTATATTATTCTGATTTTACATTCATAATATTGGTTCCATTGTCCTCCTCCCTGTCCTCCCACTTTCAAAGAGACCCTCATCAATGGAGAATGTGGGTCGTGCATTGTGAGGTTAGTCAAGAGTTCTGGGGTGTAGGCCCCAGTCTTTGTGCATAATGCCCCAACTCGTGACTCCAACAATCTTTCCGCCCCCTCTTCCGTGAGTTTCCCTGAGCCACTTTGGGGTCATTTTAGTTCTGTTTCAGTGATGAGGTTTTGGGAGCCTCTGTGTCTCTGGATATCTGGCTTAGTTGGAGTTGGATGTTCTCTGTGTTTATCTCCTTCAGCCTTTCTCTGGTGTCATAATCGCCATGAACGCTGAACTCTTGCCCTTCCCCTGCATTGTTCTATGGTTTCAGCTGGGGCCCTGGTGAGCTGTGGTTAGCTGATCGTCCCTTCAGGTTTGTTGTCCACCTGAAAAAAGATAAGCAAATTCTCCAACGGAGAGAAAAGTTAGTACTAGGTAGAAGGGATGACCGTGTATGTTTTGGAGGGAATTTTGTATGTGTTGGCTCTCTTCTAGCCCACATTTGGTGGTATCTTGCTCTTGGAGCCTGAGCTTATTTTTGTACCTGGTTTTGACTTGTTTCCCAGTTCCAGCAATGAGTTGCATTCCACTGAGTGGATCTGTTAGCCAAATCAAGAGGAGTTGGTTACCCACTATGGCTGTTTGCCACTGATTCTTTTTTAAAATTTTTAAAAAATTTATTTGAGAGAGAGAAAGAGAGAGAGAGGCAGATAGAGAGAGATAGGAGTACCAGGGCCTCTAGCCACTGCAAACAAACTCCAGAAACAAGTGCCATCTTGTGCATCTGTCTTTACGTGGGTACTGCATCCTTTGGCTTTGCAGGCAAACACCTTAGCCACTAAGCCATCTCTCCAGCCCCCATCTGCCGATTCTTAACAAGTGTGCAGCGCTTAGGTGAAGCAACCTGAGAGCGTACTAGAGATGGTAAGAGCGTTAGCACATCAAGAGTTAGCCTATCTCGAAGACTGTGGAAGTAGCACGTTTGGGCTACTAAACTAAACTGTGCTCTTTATCATAATAATGTGGACTTCAGTGACATAAAAAAAACTCACTCTGAAATCATATAGCATAGTCTTCTGTGAATTCCATAAATGCTTAAGAAATTAAAACAAGTTAATAATATAAGCACTGTAAAATAATGAGTGTGTATATTGTGAAAATGGATAAGATCATTCTACCCTGACTTATATATACTACTGGTAATGGGCCAGGTAATTTCAGATTGTAAGCTATATGGTTTTTGTAGCAGCTACTCAGCTCTGCCATTATAATTAGGCATTGACCTTGGACAATGCTTCATTGGGGAGATTGCACAAGTGTAAAAATTCCTACATAAATTAATTATTAATTTATTGATTTAAGAAAGGAGAGAGAACAGCTGGGTGTGGTGGCTCATGCCTTTCATCCCAGCACTTGGGAGGCAGAGGTAGGAGGATCGCCATGAATTCGAGGCCACACTGAGACTAAATAGTGAATTCCAGGTCAGCCTGGACCAGAGTGAGACCCTACCCTGAAAAACAAAACAAACAAACAAACAAACAAACAAAAAAAATCCTTTAAAAAAAGAGAGAGAGAAAGAGGCAGAGAGAGAGAATGGGCATACTATGTCCTCTAGACACTGAAAAGGAACTCCAGGTATGTGCACCACCTTGTACATCTGGCTTTACGTGGGTAATGTTCATATATTTATTGAGTATTAATATTTCATCTTTTGAGAACTTTCTATTCATTTCATTAGTCTAATTAATGACTGGATAGTTAGTTTCTTGGTATTTAGTTTTTTTGAGTTCATTGTATCTTCTACATATTAATCCTCTGCCAGATCTATAGCTAAAGATGTTTTCTCATTCTGCAGGCTGCTTCTTATTTCTTTTGCCATGCAAAAGTATTTCAATACATTCAACCATATTCATTGTTATTTCACTTATATAAGCTTGTTCTTTGGACTTTGGGCTTTTGGTTATCAACAGCAGATGTGAAATTTTCTACCCGGAGTTTCCCTAGCTTCTATTATGACAAGACTGCATAAGTGAGGCTCTGTTGTAAATTCCCTTGATAAGACCCATTACCCCTGGTTCTACCTGTTCAACCTCTTCATCCTTCCTTCATCTTCTAGATCAATGAAAGTTCTAGCCTCTATGTGGATGTTTCTTATAGGTAGCAATCACTTCTTTAAAGGAAAAAAAAATGAATCTGTTTCAGTTCTTAGGTTTATTAGTATGGCCAGTAATTAAAGTCCTCATCTGGAATCTCGGCATGAGTCACTGTGTTGAGGGAATGGCAACTTGAGATGGAACCATGGAAGATAAGTCCGTGTATGTGAAATGAAACTGGCTTTTGCCCTCTTTCTATTGCGGTGAAACACTGAACAAAGGAGGCCTTGGTTTCTCATGACCTCTGCCATGACTGAAGACTCATTAAACCACAAGTCCCCCAGGACCTTTGTCACTGAAGCTGATTCCCAAGCAACAGCACTGGGTGCCACACCTCGGCACCAATGAATATCGCAAAGTGATGGAGGTCTCTAGAAGAATTAGGCTTAACACATGAAGAAAACCCAACTTGCCTTTCATCGCTATATGTTCAGCCATGGGACTTTGTGTAAGTGCAAAAGTCAGTGGCTGATCTCCTTGAACGTGTAGAAGTCCAGTCATTTTCAGCCAGGACAAAATTCATAAAATATCTTCATAGGAAACACGTTTTACCCTCTTGTTATAGATGAGGTAACCGAAGCACAGAAAAAAGGTTAAGGATTATACTAGGTTAAATATCCTGTTGGGGTACCTGGCACTCTAAAGCATTGCTCAGAGGACGTTGTACTGGACTGTCCCTCAATGTGGGTCAGCAGCTTCCATGGCACTTACAGCATGTGTGAACACTGTTTCTTTGTCTTTGGCCTTAGCCCAGTGTGGATGCTTCTTAAGGGTTCTATCAAATTTTGGTGAAGGCATATGTGTAGGAAACAGCTAGCTAAGTCCATATATATATACACATATATGTATTATTTTATGTCTGTGTATGCATGCACATATTTATGTTGTGTGATATATGTTTGTGTGAGGGTGCACATGCCACAGAACACATGTGAAGGTCTGAGAAAAATCTGCCTTATTTGAAATACTGTCTCTTGTAGTTTGACTGTACTTTGAATGCCAGACCAGCTGGAGCATGAGCTGACTCCCCCTTCCTTTGTTGTAGGTTTGGGGGGGTTAAAGTTACATGTGCTTCTTGTTTCCCACTTTCTGTATCTTTGGGGACTTAAAGTCCACTTGTCAGGCTGCTTAGCTTTCAGTCACAGAGCTCTCTTCCCTGTCCGGGTTGATATGGATGACAGAAGATGCAATGATGTGGAGAGATGCTGTGGTAGACCCTGCATTTTATTTCAGTTGTGCTCAGCATCACTTCATTCTTCCCATAGCATAACCCCTTGTAGAAAAAAATAAAATAAAATAGACACAGGAAGATAGCAAGGAGATGGTAGGAATAGAAGCCAGGAGAGACAGGGGGAAAGAAGTCATCAAACCCTTCTCTTTCTCTAGCTATGTTCCTCTCTAAGGAAAACAGCGTGGGTCCTGCATCTCCTTCTCTCTATGACTTAACCCAGTTGGGCAGTAAGCCCGGTGAGCAAAGGTTATGTCTATACTCTACAAGCCTTCCAAAAACATTTACTTTAGAGGCGGGGGCCAATCCTTGTTCACAAACCCAGCCCACCAGGGAAACGAAGACAGGTTCTGTAGAACCACTGTGCCTTGTGTTCAGGTGAACACTCCATTCCACAGCCAGGCTGCAGGGAGCAAATGCTTCCTGGAAACTCCGCAGAGCTGCCATGACCCTGAGTCAGGGTTGTCGTGGTGACTGTTGCCAAGTACTCGAATCAGCCACGAGGCTGTGTGTCTGCTGCTGTGGACCTGGCCAAAAGGAAGGGCAAGGTCGGGAGGCCTGGAAAGAACCAGTTCTTCCTGGTGTGTTGATTTGGGCAAATATGTTTATATATTGCCCTTCCTTTCCTGGTGCTTCCATTTTCCAAGCCAAATGTTCTACTCACTTGAAGCTCAGTCACTGTTGATCTCCGAGAAAGAAAGCTTGTCCATGCTCAGTGGGAGAGCTGGGGGAGGAACTATTAGTGAGAGAGAGGCATCAGGGGTGCTCAGAGCAACGCTGGCCTTCCTCAGACGTTGTGCCAAAATGTAAATCCTCTATGTCTTTCCCTCACACCATTAAAGAAACGCTGGATTTCAGGGTGGACATGACATTCCTGAACCTACAATGCCATTTCTGTTTCAAATGAAAATAATATTCTCAGCCTATCTGGCCATTATATACAACTTTAGGTGTTCATGATTTATTCCCAAAGAGTAGAGAACTTGTTATTTACCCAGTATTAAAAAAGAAAAAAAAAAATTACAGGACAAAAACATTATATTTTTTACTGCAAGGAAAACATTTGTCAGCCTCCCAATCATTTCAGATATGATTCCTGAAAGGGACATTCTTTCACTCTCCTCTCCCTACACGCATAAACATTCTGCATTTTCAACTTGAAACACACAATGTTATCTGCTTCTGGTGTCTTATGTAACTTTTCAGGAATGCTGAAAGACTTTCCGGGCTCTGTGAGGTCTGGAATGGGGAAAGCAGGGAAGGGGGTCGGAATAAGGATATGGAGAGGATGCTCAGGGAGCAGAAAACCTTGAGTTTGTCCATACATCACTATACTGTTTGTGACACGACGTTACTGCAATTAAGATACAAGTCGGATGTGGGACTGAAAACCTCGGCTGATACCACAAGTATTTATTGATAATGGAAACTTGCAGGAAGAGATCTGGAAAATTGTCTGTAGTGGTTTCCTATGAGGAAGACAAACCATATGGATTAAGAGAAAAAAAAAAAATCCCCTACCTTATCTAGAAGAAGAGAAAAGTGTTTGTTTTGCTGCAAATGGAATGTTTCTGTCAAGTTTTAAGTGTCAGTCTTCTAGGTTAGGGTTTGCCCACCTCACACGCGCATGCGCGCACACTCACACAGACACATCACCTTGCTTTAAACAATCGCTGAATGACTTGGTAGGCAAAGACTTGGCTCTAAGAATAAGGAATCAAAGCTCAGAGACCCGTATCCAGGAATCTTTGATGCTAGGGTACTCTTTAATTCAAGTAAACTCGAATCAACCTATCAGGTCCTCCAGACCTAATGAAGTAAAATGGATTTTATCTAAGTGTATACTATTTTTATGCAAGACACAATCAGGGAAAAGTAGAATAAAATATGTTCTGGAATTTTAAAAAAATTATTGAGAATTATTATTTATTTATTTAATTATAGACATACTTAGTATGGATACGTCCTTTCCCTTGTCCCTGCCCCCATTGCTCTGGGGGCCCTCCTCAGTGGGGTTGCTGGTGTTCCCCATGGGGTTGTGGGTTATGTGTTGTGAGAGGAGCAGTCAGATATTGGGGCAGGGAGGGAGGCAATGCCTCTGGGCATGACATCCTAAACCTATGGCTCTTAAAATCTTTCCACTCCCTCTTCTGGAAAATTCCCTGAGCCATGGTGGGTGAATTTTAAGTTGATTTCAATGATGAGCTCTTAGGACCTCAGGATCTCTGCTTTGGGAAGTGTTGAGTGTCCACAGCGTTTGTCTCTCTCCCCCTGGCACTGCTGGTCAGACTCACCATGGAAGCAGCACTCTTGCTCATCTCCCCACTTCCTTGGTCATTTCACTCGGGTCTTGGCTGAAGTGAAACAGGTGGTTTAACTTCTCAGGTCTTGCTACCTTCTGAAAAAGAGAAACAGATTCTCCAGAGGAGAGTGAAGTCAGCACAGGATAAATGGGATGAGCGTTATTAATTTAGAGAGAGTTTGATCGATGTAGCCCCTCTTTTAGCCAAAGCCTAGAAGGAACTTGTCTTTGGAGAGCATAATGTTTGTCTCTATAGGATTCTGACCCGGATCCTAGTTCCAGATAGGGGTTCTTTTCCACTGAGTGGATCTCTTAGCTAATCATAAATCCATTGGTTACCCACCAAGACTGTGTGCCACCAATGCACTGGTGTGTGTT
The DNA here is from genome assembly GCA_036365145.1 of Orientallactaga sibirica. NCBI lineage: Eukaryota > Metazoa > Chordata > Mammalia > Rodentia > Dipodidae > Orientallactaga > Orientallactaga sibirica. The sequence continues at coordinate 6,815,441 of JAEOAD010000463.1, read as the reverse complement.
TCTTATCAGGCTGGTTGTTTCTGAGCAGCTTAGACCCAAGCTTGCTCACATCATTGTTGGTCACTTTCCCCCAGGAGCTCATGTAGCACTTTTCAGCACTAGACAGGCTGTCTGTATGGGGACTGTCTCTCTTCTGGATTCCAGCTGGGTCTCTGTTCTGTATCATCAGTTTATGGCGTCTTCATCAATAGGGTCTTACCTTTTACCTCGGCAGGTAGTCAAGTGCGTTGACAGAAGCCTGTCTTGTTTTGGGGACCTTGTAGGTCGCTCTGATCAATAGTTCATTATGGGTAGCAACTGATTTCTGGTACTGGGAGTTACAGGCCAGAACCAAAAAAAAAAAAAAAAAAAAAAAAAAAGGTTAGGTTTCTGGAAACGATTTTGTCTAGGAAATGAGAGAGTGCCCCATACATCCTGCAAGGCCACGACAACCTGGAGACACCAGACTTTTCAGAAGACAAGCAAGACAGAATATTCTTGAATATCAAAAGAGGTGCTTCCTAAAAATCAATGCATCACAAGCAAGCAAATGACTAGAATAAAAGAAAGTAGTTCGGGATTGGAGAGATGGTTTAGTGGTTAAGGAGCTTGCTTGTGAAGCCTACAGACCCAGGTTCAATTCCCCAGTACCTATGTAAGCCAGATGCACAAGGTGGTGCATGGGTCTGGAGTTTGTTTGCAGGGGCTGGAGGTCCTGGCAGCCCATCCATTGTCTCTCTCTCTTTCCCTCTCACTGTCTTTCTCAAATAAATAATATTTTTTTCTTTTAAAAAATAAAGTAGTTCCATGATTTTTGTGTAACATGAAAAATTGTTTTAATAACAAATATTGGGTTAAAAGGCAACAAAAGCATTTTCTTTAGTGCTAAGAATCAAATCCACGACTTTGTGCATGTTGGGCAAGAACTGTGTCACTGAGGTATGTCCCCAGTATACAATATTTTACTCCTTGAAGACTATGCATAATTTGACATCACTAAAAAGAAGAGGTAATAAGTCAGAATTTTTATATTTCTCCTAAAACAGAACAAAAATCTTTCAAAATCGTTTCCAGAATTGCCTTGAGAGTACTTTCAGACTTTTTTGAACAAAGCACTTATTGAAGCAAATAAAACCATGTCTTATATTCTTCATTCCCCATTTAAAAAAAAAAACAGGACATTTTTCATTATTTTGATTGAAAATTGCCAACTGCCAACATTAATTTAAACAGATCCAAAAATCCAAGAAACTCTCAGTCCATTTGCCTCTTGGCTTGTAATAAACTAATTCAGAAATACTTTGTTTCACAGATTGATTCATTTGTACGTCCTCATGAGATTTCCACTAAATAGTATCTTCTTGCACTTATGGGAAAGGAAACAAGTAAATTCTTCCAATAAACAGATAACATGCAAAAAAAAAAAAAAAAAAAAAAAAAAAAAGGGAGCTTAATTTTAAAAAAATCAAGCTTTTGGAAACTGGCAGGAAATATCAGTCTATAGATATCTTTGGAATATAATAGTGTGGTTTGGGGAGATGGTTCAGTGAGTAAGAGAGCTTGCTGCACAAGCTTGAGGAGCAGAGTTCAATGTCCAGCATTCACATGAACAGACGAAGCCAGGCCATGCATGCCTGCAAACCCAGTGCTATGGGAAGAGGAGACAGGACGGTCCCTGGGCTCACTGGTCAGCCATTCTGGCCAGAAAGCAGTGAGCTCTAAGTTCCGTGAGAGATTTCATCTTAAGGAGATATAGCAGAAGAGTGATAGATCGGGCCACTTGATGTCCCCCTATGAACTGTGCACACAAGAAAATGGGACACACACATCTGCACGCACCACATATGCACCATCTATAGTGTACCCACACATACAAACACACATTTTGGAAGAGGGCAGAGAGAGAGTAGTACACCCCCACATACACACACTTACACATGGTGGAAGAGGTCACACACAGAGAATATATTGGCATATATGAGAGAAATATATTTCCTGTGATATATTTTATAATTTATTTATTTCCTTTTTTTCTTTGGTTTTTCAAGGTAGGGTCTCGCTGTACCCCAGGCTGACCTGGAATTCCCTATGTAGTCTCAGGGTAGCCTTGAACTCATGGCTATCCTCCTACCTCTGTCTCCTGAGTGCTGGGATTAAAGGCATGAGCCACCATGCCCGGCTTATAATTTATTTTAATTGCAGCTTTAATCGTAAAGAAAATTTGGACAGAATGTTCCCATGGCTTCGTCTACCATGAATATTTTGCATTATCATTGGTTGTAAGTGATGCATCAATGTTAATGATTAGGTATTAAAGTCCACTGTTTTTTTGTTGTTCATTCTTTGTATAGAAATCCTATGGATTTTACAGAATACAATGCCACACAGCCATCATTACAACTCCATACTGACTCCATTCATTATTCTTTAACACTAGTGTCCCAGTTAGTCATCCTTCTTTTCCCTGTAATTGTTGGAGATCAATGACCCTTTCTTTATCTCCATAGCTTTGCCTTTCTCAAGGTGTCATTCTGTTAAAAGAATATAAAATGCATCATTTTCAAACTCTTCTTTCTCTTAGTGATACTCTCTTACTGGTTATGTCAGAAATAGGCGGGGGAGGGGAGAGGGGGAGAGAATGGGAGCGCCAGAGCCTCCTGCCCGTACAAACGAACTCCAGATGTGTGCACCCCCTTGTCCATCTGGTTTATGTGGGTTCTGGGGAATGGAGCCTGGAACTGGGGTCCTTCTGCTTCACAGGCAAACACTTAACTACAAAGCCATCTCTCCAGCCCACGAGTTATGTCATTTTAAAAATATTTTATTGATTTATTTTCAAGGGGAGAGGGAGAGAGAGAGAGAGGGAATGATAAGTATGAGAAAGGGCACACCAGGGCCTCTAGTCACTGCAAACAAATGCCAGAGACATGTGCCACTTTGTACTGGGGAATCAATCCTGGGTTGTTATGGTTTGCAAGTAAGCACCTTAACCACTGATCCATCTCTCCAGCCCAAGAGCTATTTCTTTCATGGGTAGATAGGTCATTTCTTTTCAATACTGAGTAATGTTCCCTTATGTGAGTGTATATAATATATATTTTTTCATTTACTGGCACAAAGTGAATCTCGGTTGCCTCCAGTTTTAGCAATTATAAATAAAACTTCCATAAGAATGTGTGCACAGGTGTCTATGTAGATTTAATTGTTCAGCTCACTTGTGACTGTGGGATTACATAGATATAATATGTTTAGTTTAATAAGAAATTACTGGGCTACAGAGATGGACTTGTGGTTAAGGTGCTTGGTATGCCAATGGCATATAATAAGCCAATGATCTGAAGCCTAAGGTCTCATGTTTGACTCTCCAGGTTCCCCATAAGCAAGACACACAGTGACACAAGTGCACAAAGTTGCACAGGTTCACAAGGGGGCACACACATCTGGGGTACAATTGTATTGGCTGCAGGCCCTGGCATGCCAATTCTCTCTCTCTCTTACTCACACATAAAAAAGGCAGTCTGTTGGGTTTGCCTTCAAAAAAAAAAAAAAAGGAAATGCTTGCATGAGGAAAATATTTGGAAGCAGCACAAAGATGTATATTGTATGTTCTGATCATCTATCGTTGATCTATTTCATGATATCTAAGCTAAATTATGTAATTTACACAGATTTATGATTTTGGACTCATTTATTAAGGGAAAACCCAGGGCTATTCACACATAGTGAAGAGACAAATACACATGTCTTTATTTTACTACATGACCCTCATTTGTATGTGTGGTGTAGTATGTGGTGTGTGCATGTATACGGTGCATGCTCACATATGTGCAGATATGCTTGCAAGTGAGCAGAGGCTGGTGGACCACATCAAACGTCCTTTCTCTATTGCTCTTCTGAAAAGTTCCTCGAGACAGTCTCTGTCAGAACTCAGAGTTCAAGTTTCTCTGCGTCCCACTGATGCTGTGCTGTCTGCTCCATCTGGCTGCTGATGTGGATCCCAGAGACTCAAACTCAGGAGAAATCAAGACCTCTTAGGTCTTCATGCTTATGGCACGCGGTCTCACACACTGAGCTATCTCCACGGTCCATATGTAACCCTCATTTGAACCAATCAATACCACTCCATGCCTCGCTTCTGCAGCAGGGCCCTGCATGTAGTAAGCCAATGATGAGTGACTTTAGTTGCAAACACTATTTTCAGCTTCAGTCTTATCTTGTCCCCTGTCTTTCATGAGTCTCAGATTCCTCCAGTCCCAAGTAAAAGTCCCTCAAGTAGCTCCTGCCACTGTCAAGTCTTCATACCCTCTATGCCAAAGGGCCATGAGACCCACCAAAGCTCGTCCTTCATAGGCCTCTATCCCAGGCTGGATCCATGTTCCGGACTGAAGGCTGATATGCACAGAGGTGCTTCCATTGCTCTTGCTGTAAAGGGTTGTCGCAGCAGATCATCTCCGCTGCCTTCTCCAGTCACCCATTGACCTTTCTGCACAGCTCCATAGCAAATGCACACTAGACCCCTTATCTGCAGTTGGTATGTAGTAAGATGCTTTGCAGAAGCCTAACATTGCAGATAGCACTGAACCTTGTGTATACTGTGTTTTCCCTGCCCAGACATAAATATGATAAAGTTTAATTTATAAAGTCGGCACAGTAAGAGAGTAACAATAATAAAATAGAATAATTGTGATGGCATACTATACTAAAAGCTACTGTAACATGAACTTTTTTACTGGCATTTTTGGACCACAGTGACTGTATAGCTGAAGCCCACAGAAGGCAAAGCTGTGGACATGAGGTGGGGAGGGACACTGTAGACATACCACTGGGTGCAGAATGTCTTCTCGTTTTCTTTCGTCCCCTCGACACTGCCTTCTTTCTGTGACTTATTGAATTTCATCTGTATTTCCAGGGACTTTAAGCAAGACAGTGCTTTGAATTTAATAGCGAGATCCATGACCCCCAAAGCACCTTACCGTGTATCAAATGTGACGTGTGATGGTCAAACGTTCTCAGGGCACAAAAGAGCTGACGTTCTAGGATGTGATGGAAGTGGAGTGAGACGCTTCAGAAATGTAGGTAGGCATCGAAGAGATAGGCTCATGGGGATCAGAGATTCTCCTGATTAACAAAGTTATGATATAGTTCTTCAATGTCTGCCAAAACTCATTCATTGAAGACTTGATCCCCAGCTATGGTGTGATTGCAAAGAGGTGGAAACTTTAAGGAGTGGGGAGTAGTTGAAGAAGTGTGAGGGTGGCAGTATATGCCTTTGGAGGTTACATTGGGATCGCAGGCCCTTTTTCTCTATGTGTCTGTCTGCTTCCAAGAGGTGAACAGTTCTGTTCTACCCTGTCCACCTACTATGCTGTCCTCCCTTGTCACAGGCCCAAGTGGCCTGAAACTTCTGAAACCAAGAGCTGAAATAAACCTTTCTTCCTTTAAGTTGATGTGTCTCGAGTTTTTTTGTCCCAGCAATGGAAATTTAATGAGTACAATATTCTTTTAAATATAATTAGAAAGCAGCTGGCTAGGAAGAAGTGGTGGTGTGCAAGAAGCAAAGGACAGGCTGGGATGTTTTACTAAGGCATCCATTCCAAGGAAGGAGAGGTCAGCGCCACTGGAAGCCAGTGAGCTTGGCAATGCCTCTGGTCCCTGCCTAACCCCTTGTTTGAGGCACTCAGGTGTCCATGTGTGAGGACAACTTAGTCTCTAGTTTTCCCCAAGAGAAGTCCTGCATTCAGTGAAGGCAGAAGACTCAGTACCTGTCACAGCTCAGAATATAAAGATAATCTAGAAATCCACACGGAAGAGTACATATTCTTGGTTCTTCAGAGGGGAAAATCAGTTTTTTTTTTTTTTTTTTTTTAACTGTGACAAAAAATACCCGACATAAACAACTTCAGGAAGGAAAGGCTTGTCTCACAGTTTCAGTTCACTGTGGGCCTGAATGTGGCAGTGGAGGCTTGTGGCCTCATGGTGGCCCAAAGCAGAGAGCAAAGAAGGAGCTAGGACACATCCATTGGACTACTTCTTACATTTCGGCCCCACCTCCCAACAGCTCCACCAAATGATGAATCCATCATAGATAAGCCATTGGTGATGGCACACATTTCGTCACTCAATCAGCTCCCCAAAGTTCCATTTCTGCACCTTGTTGCACTGGGGGTTAAGCCTTCTAGACATGAGTCTTTTGGGGAAACGTATCATATTCAAATCTTAATGCAATGCCGTAGGTTTCTGGGCCAAGGAGCATCACCATCACCAAGGATACTGTTAGAAATGCAAATTTCTGTGTCCCACCCAGACCTGGTAAATCCCAAATCCCAGGAGTGGAGCCGATACACATATAAATAAATAAGAATTCTGATGCCAGAGAAAGTTCTGGAACCATTATTTAAGATAATTGTAATAGTCAATGAGAGGAAGACTAAAATTTTCATCAGGGCTTTCTTACTGTCGTTAGTCAACCTGATTCCAAAGTAGTGAAAAGCACCCATATATAACACTTTAGGGATGTGATGGGTTCAGTATGTTGTTGCAGCTCACAACAAGCAATAGCTTTAATGTATCTAATCTAGTGCTTCAGCTTCTTGAGATAAGCAGGTCTTCTGAAACTTTGCATGTGTACAAAAGCATTATAAAGTTGAATGAACTACAAAAAACTTGTACAGTAATTTATTTATCCATGTTGACAGTTCAGTTGTAAATGTTTATGGCACCTCATAGAGCAGGTGAGAAAACTCCTGGGTCCATGTGAAAAGCCTTACAGCAACCATGACCTGAGGAATGTTGGCAGGGCTGGGGGCTTGGCACCATAAATTCAGGGTGAAAAAAGGGCGAAGGGCCAAGCTGAATTAGTAAATATTTACAAGCAAATCACTGAAGAATGAGAGGGTTTTTATTAGAGTCAAAAGGCAACAGGTCATTTTGAATAGTGGTATCTGAAACTGGAAACGAATGTGTTGCTGAAACACAAATGGGAGGAAATTGCTTTTGTGGGAAAACATTTCCTCTCCTCGGTGGGTTTCTCTTTTGTGTTCTGCCTGTTCAGGTTGTGGAATTTCAGGGAGACTGGGACCTCCTGATAGGAGAGGGGACTGGCTTCTATTCCAATCTCCCCATGGTGACCTCAGGCAAGGTGCCTCTGCCCTCCCTGTGTCTGCTTTTTCTCATGGGAGATAGTGACCTTAATGTTGAACTCTGCCAAATGTTGTAAGATGCGCAGACTGTTTCTAAATGCAGACTATTAAATGAAGGGCAAAGAGCCTAAGAACCGTTGCAGCAGTGGCCCCAATCCTGCCCCTTTCCCTTCACAGTGGTTGGTTGCATAACCACAGAGATTTTAAATCACATCCCAAGCTTGGAACCACTCAAAGATTTGCCACATAGAAAGGAGTTTGTATCTTTGGAGAACATCAACCACAGGGAATAAAGACAGCTAAACTGTTCTTGAAACGTGGTAATGACCCTGAGCTGGTATTGTGCACAAGGGGCTTTTTGGGGAGTTATTTTTGCAGGTATTGGAGAAGGGGGATGTTGCAGAGTGAAGAGAAATAAAAAGGGGTGAGGGGCCCATATGCTGCTGGTTTCAAAAATATGCCTTCATTGGCAGATAATGGGGTAAGGGAGTTTGAAGAGATGGTGATAGACAGAGTTTTGAGCAGAGTTCTCAAAAATCAGTATGAGAGGAAGTATCCATTGAATATGAGTGAAAGATGAAAGAGAACATCGACATTTCAATATTCTGCTATTCAAAAGAGATTATGGGGCTGGAGAGACAGCTCAGCAGTTAAGGCATGTGAAGCCTTAGGACCCAGGTTCTATTCCCTAGAACCCATGTAAGCCAGATGCACAAAGTGGCACATTTATTTATACAAATAAATAAATAAAATAAAGAGGGCTGGAGAAATGGCTTAGTGGTTAAGCCACTTGCCTGCAAAGCCAAAGGACCCAGGTTTAATTCCCCAGAATGGAGTTCATTTGCAGTGGCTAGAGGCCCTGGCACATCCATTCTCCTCCTCCTTCTCTCAAATAACTCAATCAATAAATATTAAAATATAAATTTCAAAAAGATGCTATAATGAAATTAATTGCTTAGATAGGGAGAAACTATTTGAAAGGCATATGTTTAGGGAAAGATTGCCTGGATATAAAGAACTCCTACCCCTCACTAACAAGAAAGACAAATAATCAAAATGGTTAAAACTTAAATGGTGGTCTTAAGATATTTGAGTGGCCATCATATATACAAAAAAAAAGGTGTTCAAAATAGTCCTACTTTTCAGTAGTCAAGATTCATCATGCCATTGCAAGTTAAAGCCATAGTTACTTAACAGCAAGTAGCCAGTAGCATGGTAATAATTTGATTTAAAAGACTGACCTCATCAAATGCTAGTGGGACTAAGGACATTGGTGAGGGTATAATACACATAACTCAGTTCAGGAAAAGAGCCATGTCATTTTCTTCTGAAATGAAACATCATCCTTCTTTCTCATCCACTCTGAATCTCAAGTGCACAAAAGGTTTGTACAAAAGTGTTCTCAACAACTTGATTTCTAATAGTCCCACATAGGACTGCACATCTGTCTATCAGGAGGCTAACAGGAAAGCCAAGGGTGGGATGACTCATACAATAAGATGCTGTTCAATGTTAAGAGGGGATAACTATTGATATGAGAATGAATTTGGACAGATCTTAAGCAACATGCGATTGAAAAGAGCCTTGTAGGTATACTGAATGGTTCCTTTCCAGGAAGTTCTAAGATAAACAACTCAATGTTGGAAAAATAATCCAAAAGACAATTACATAGTGGGTCTAGATATGCCTTTTTAGATGGAAGGGCCATGAGGAAACTTTTTGGGGTGATTGTAATAGTCTATATATTTATGCAAATTCAGATTGCATAGATATATTCATGCATCAAGTTTAGTAAATGGGTATTTAATATGTGTTCATTTCTTTGTATGCTAGTTTTCCTAAATAAAAAGAAATCCATAGCTGAACACTGATGTCTTATGCATCCTGAACTACCTAGGGATGCAGCACATATGAGATAAAGCATGGTATTGTCTTAGAGACTGGCTTAATTAGTATAATTGTCTCCAGGTGCATTCTTTTATCTGCAACTGGAATATCATTTTTCTCTATGGCTGAAAAAAATTCCTACAAACACTCTCATCACATAGCCTTTATTCTGTTCTTGGACATCTAGGTTGCTTTTATAATAGCCATGTATGGTAGTTTGAATTGATACCCCCAACAGATTCAGGCATGCGTGTGATTCGAGCTTGTAACTTGGTGTCATTGTGGATGGATCCTGGTGTCTAGCCCTTAGGTGTGACTGGGGATGCATCTGAGAGATGCAGAATACTTGAGCTCTGCCTGGGGTTCCTGGAGCATGCTTGCTTATGGTGCTGCTGGTGGTATTTCTCTCTGCGTCGACCCATGAAAGGGGCCAGCTTCGTCAGCCATTATGGAACTTACCCTTGATCTGTAAGCTTCAATAAATCCTTTCCTCCCATAAACGGTGTCAGGTCTGGTGGTTCATCCCAGCAACATGAAGTTGAGTAGGACACCAAGCAAATAATGCTGTGATAAACAGTGATGTACAAATGTCTCTGAGATATGCTGACTTGGTGTCCTTTCTGATAAGTACCCCGGAGTTTCATAGTTAAAAAAAAAAAAAAAAGAATTTAAAAAGATGTCAAAGTAGAAGAGGGCCTGCAAGGGAAGAAGGGGTTCCATGGAAGAGAGAGGGGATGGGAGATAAGAGATGGTAATGGGAGGGAAATATAATCAAAATACATTGTATACATGTATGAAAATTGTCAAAAAATGTTTAAAAGATCCGTATCCAAACCATAGAGGTCAATACCATCAGTCAAGGCTTGCTAGCATTTTTATTTTGCCTTGTACTCATGTATATTATGACAAACTAGACCTTGGATCTAACTATCTTATTTCAAAGCTCTTACTTTAAAAACAACTATTTAAAAATTTTTTATCATATATGTTTATTATACATGGCACTGTATATTATAAGGATATTTTCATACACATATATGTTGTATGTGAAACATAGCCCCCTTTCTCTCTACACCCCCATTTCCTCTAGGTTCCCATTGACATTTTGGCTTCTACTTTCATGTCATATATGCACATGATTTTATGTATCTATGTAAGATCTAGAAGCCACATTTGAGAAAAAATGGCATTTATCTTTCTGAGATTGGCTTAATTTTCTTAATATAATTATCTCCTGTTGAACCCTTTTATATGCAAATGGAATATCATTTTTCTCTTCACATTTTTCCACTCCTCTGTTGTTGGACACCTACAGTGGTTCTATGATAGCTGTGTAAATAGTGCTGTAATAAACACTGATATGCAAATGTCTCTGTGATGTGCTGATTTGGGTCCGTTCTGATAGATACCCAGGGGTTGCATAGCTGGGTCTTATGGTAGATCTATTTTTAGTTCTTTGAAGAAATTCTATACTGATTTTTACAGTGGCTTGACTAGTTTACATTCCTACCAGAAGTATATAAGGTTTCCCTGTTGCCCATATCTTTGCCACATTTGTTGTTATTTATTTTCTTAATGACTGCCATTCTGATGAGGTGAGATGACATCTCAATATAGTTTTAAGTAGCATTTCTCTGATGGCTACTTTTGCGTGTGTGTGTGTGTGTGTGTGTGTGTGTGTGTGTGTGTTTCAAAGTAGGGTCTCATTCTAGGCCAGGCTGACTTGGAATTCATTATATAGTCTTAGGCTGGTCTAAAACTTACAGCAATCCTCTTATTGCAGCCTCCTAAGTGCCACCTCACCCAGCAAACATTTTCTTAAGAGAAAGAGAAAGAATGGGCACTCCAGGGCCTCCAGCCACTGCAAACAAACTCCAGATGTGTGCACCTCCTTGTGCATCTGGATTATGTAGGTCCTAGAGAATTGAACTGGGATCCTTTGGCTTTGCAGGCAAATGCCTTAACCGCTAACTCATCTCTCCAGCCCCCAAACATTTTTTTCGTGTTTTTCTTGGCCATTAGCACTTTATCTTTTGATAACTCCCTATTCAATTCATTAGCCCATTTATTATTGGGTTGTTTAATTGCTTGCTTTTGACAATAGCCATATGTAAGATATTATATAAAACCTTAGAAAGTATATAAATAAGAATCAATTACAGATCCTTACACCATGAAATTCACAACAATGAGCATTTTTATAATTCCTGCTGTTAAGGGCTGCAGTAGGATGGTGTGATGAGCATAACTATCAGCATGGAGACCATTTAAAAGGGCCTCTCAAGGCTGAAGAGAAAGCTGATGGTATCTTGGCTGGAGAAAGTTAGGCCAAGATAGTCACTTCCTTGGATTAACAAATTTGAAGGTTGAGAATAAGAAAATAATGACAGGACTTGGTAATGGAATAGACTGGGAGCAACGAGGAGGCAAAGATGAATCCAAAGTTCCTGCACCTCCTCTCATACCTTACACGTTCTCAGCTCTCAGTTCCCTTCCCAAGAACATTGCTAGCAAAACTTCATTATGCATCCTTATTGTTCTCCCCTCTGCATTTTATGATTTTAACCCAAATACCCATACACTTATGTACAATACCTTTCTTAGTGAAAACAGAAATTATACTACATGTATCATTTTATTTATCACCTATGTATATATGTATGTGTATATGTGTGCATTTATGTATGTATCTATTATATATGTATGTATTTATGTATCTATCTATCATCTCTATCATATCTATCTCTAATCTATTATCCAGCTACCTATCTTTGCAGGCTTGAGTGCAGGGAAGATGACATAGAGGAAGAATGACCTATTAAGAAGTTGATGCCAAGGATTCAGGAAAAGACTGTTTTCTTGGACTCTGCTATAAAGCCAGGAAGGGAGGGGTGGCTACACCTCACAAGTTTGATTTAGTGGCCATGCTGAGTAGCCTAAGTGAAAATGTGGTGGGAAAACCTTAATGTGGTAGGTAGTGTATGGTCACATGATTGTTTTGTTGTCAGAAAAAGCAGCTCACGTTGTGTGCTTGTGCCACATAATCCTTTAAGGTAACACCAGAAACAATCATTATCTCTTATTCACTCAGTTAGGGAATTGTTACCCAGAATCCTTTTGTGGTCATCTAACTCCTCTACATGAGGTGCACAGGGTGCAAAACGCACATCTGCTACCATCTGTGAGTGCTCATTTGTTCCAGCGGTGACAAGGGAATTACTCAACTAGGGCTGCTGGCTCAGCTTTTGAAGGCACTTGCTCACAAGGCCAGATGGCCTGGGTTTGATTTCCTAGTACCCACGTCAAGCCAGTTACACAAAGTGGCACATGCATCTGGAGTGCATTTGCAGTGGGAGGAGGTTGATGCTCCCATCTCTCTCTCTCCCTTTCTTTCTCTATGCTTGAAAATCAATGAACTACCTTTGTCTTACACTGTTTGAGAAATGAACTGTTTTTATCTCACTGCAACATAAGCCTTTACAATCCAAAGTAAAGGTAATAATAGTTTATTATGGTTTTGTACATAACCTGTTTGCTTATGCAACTTCTGCATTATATTTTGATGACATATTTTGGAACATAATATGCATCTTCTTTTTCTCCATCTCTCTTATACCATTTTAGCCTTTTATTTATTGCACTTGTCCTGTATGTTTCTATATTCTAATCAGGTAAATAACACATAAATTTGCTCTGATTTCAGTTAACTCATTGTCAATCATAATATGAGTGTTCATCAAGTATCTGTGAGCATTATCCAGGTGGTCCATCCACTACATATACATACATACATATATATATATATATATATATATAAAATTTGCAACCAGAGAAAGAGAAGAGAGAGACAGACAGAGAGAGAGAGATATGAGAGAGAGAGATAATTGGCACCACATTGTGCATTTGGCTTTCTGTGGATACTGTAGAATACAACCTGGGTCATTAGGCTTTGCAGGCAAGGGCCTTAACTGCTGAGCCATCTCTTCAGGCCCCAAAAGTCTTTCTTAATTCCAGTATTATGGGAAATAGTCATGGGACCAAAGTGAACAAGCAAAGAAGTTGGATTGATCTTTGGAAAGGGAGTGATTATATTTATCAGTACTGGGCCTGCATGGGTCAATTGCATACCTACATTAATGCAGATAAATAAGCGAAGTTTTATCTCCTAAAGAAGTTACTCTCAAGACTTTCACAAATCTTTTAGGATCCTTAAAGTAAAAAAATATATATATGCATATCACCTTACAGTTTCAGATAACAGAAGGACTCTATTTTAGATAGTCAGGGATTCAAAATAGACCACCAGACACTGGAACAGCAATCCCTATCAACAAAAGATCAGAACCAGGAAGTCATTGTCAGTAATTTATCTGAAGTTCAGAGTTCAGACTGTCACTGCATTGCATATAGCTCTTGGGCTGCATGGCCTAAACAATGGTCTGAGAATGGCGAGATGAAGATAATCAATACACTCACTGACACTGGACCAGGTGTCTCCAGTGACATCTGCCCCAGGGGAAAAAAAATAGGTGACAGACCTACTGATGCCTGCCTCTTCACTTCTTTTAGCCCTGAGGTCAAGTCTCCTGTAATTGCCTCTGGTCAGTAGGACCTGGACCAATTGTAGTTGCAAGGGCAGTCTGGGAGGTGAGGGTTTAGTTTGAAACCCTGCAGTATACAAGAGCACATACTGGAGAAGCTCCTCCATGTCTTGGATCTGCACAGCCTCAGATTTCGCACTCTGCTAATGCCTCAGTTTCTGATATCTCCCTTTCTCTTTCGTAAGGGGTTCTCTTCGTTTGTTCTATTGCTCTCTCCTCCTCTTGTTTCTGCTTCCTCTTTCTTCTCCTTCTTCACCACTGCTCTCCTGGTCATCTTCTATTCTGAGCTACACTTTCTTCTGTCCATAGTTCGACACACTATTGATACCAAACATGCATCTAAAGGAGAACCCAGATAGCACTGTGGAATGTTTATGTTATTGAAAAATGAACTAAAATTCCCAGCATCTAGATGTAAATATTCATATAAATTTTAAAACTTTAAGCATTTAGAGCTACATCTATTTCTATAACAACGTACTTTTGTCACAATGACTTGAAAGTCAGGGAAAAAAAGTTAGTAAGAAAAAAATCTTGGTCTGGTGTGGTGGCGCATGCCTTTAATCCCAGCATTCGGGAGGCAAAGGTAGGAGCATCGCCATGAGTTTGAAGCCACCCTGAGATTACATAGTGAATTCCAGGTCAGCCTGGGCTAGAGTGAGACCCTACCTTGAAAAACCAAAAAATGAAAACAAACAAACAAACAAACAAACAAACAAAAATCTTCAAAGAAGAAGTCAATATGGTCATCTAGCTCCAAAAGTGGGATATACCTTACATGAGATTTCCCTTCCTTTAATATCTTAATAAGTTAAGAAAAAAAATAATATTTTTATTAGTTATATATATAGCATATATACAGCCATGATGGTACCATCGTTAGCCTTCTCCCTGTCCTCCCCCCATGGGTAGTGTGGCTCTTATCTTATGTAGGTAGCCATCAGTTATGCAGGAGAGGCAGTGATTGTGCATAATAACCCAACTCATAGCTCTAACAATCTTTCTGCCCCCTCTTCTGCGAATTTCCCTGAGCCATGTTGGGTTCATTTTAGGTCTATTTCAGTGACGAGGTTTTGTTATTCTTCCTTAATAATATGCACCTTGTAAATATGCTTATAATATAATCCTTTCTCAATCAATATGGTACATTCAGTGAAACCAAGTTGTACTTGTAGATAAGATGTCTGATCAAAAGGTAAAGTTTAAAAGTGAAAGAATCAACTCTTTTTAATGCAAATTCCACTAAGTTGATAAGACTCTAAAAAACTCAGTTGGAAAGATGTGAATAACACATTCAGGGTCAAAGCCATCTCACATATTCCGTAAAGTCAAGTTAGAATACTAGCCAGGAATTTTTATGCCTGTCCCAATGCCCAGATTAAATGAGATAATAAACAATAAATGATCAAAGGTAAAAATTTGCAACGTACACCTATTTCAACCTACTGTGTTTACTCAATCTTCAAATATATTTCAAAAGCTTATTTATAGATTTATGACACTCACTGCAGTTGACCAATGTGTACCATTAGTCACACTTGAGACTAGTGGAATCTGTCCTCTTAAAGTATTTTCTGAGAGTGCTGCTCAAAATAGTTCAATGGTAGAGTACTTTCCTAGCATTTACAATGCTCTTGGATTATCCTTAAAACTTTATAAAAGTGTTTTTTATCCATGTTCTCTGTATATATCTCTATCCCTGGATCAATATCTTCCTATTCTCATCTCCTGTCTTCCTCTCTCTCTCCTTTCTGTCTCTATTCCTTCTCCTCCTTCTTCTTTTTCTTTCTTTCCTCCATTCATTCTCTCAGTATATATTTAACAAAAGGTTAGTAGTCGATGTACCAAAAACAATACTTTGTCTATAATCAGTTGTACACTACCTATAGCCTGTAGGTTGCATGCATCCCAGGATAGCCATATAGGAGGTGATAATGACATGTTGAAATGTCAAAAGGTTTCATATGCATACGTAATATGAGGGTCTTCATGTAGTCATCCTTATACATGCTTAATAAGCCAATACCATGGAAGTTCAGAAGGAAATAGTACTTGATCTTGGTCCTGAGCCATTGGCAAGATTTAGACAGGATTTTGAAAAGGAAAAGAGCTTGAACAAAGGACAGAGTTATAGGCAGATAGATACAGAGTCTATCTATCTATATCTATATATCTATATATTATATCTATCTATCTATCTATCTATCTATCTATCTATCTATCTATCTATCTATCTATATATATATATATAGAGAGAGAGAGAGAGCAGGGGCAGAGAGGAGAATTTGAGGTAGAGAAACCCTACGAGGTATAACTGAATCCTCTTACTTCTCTTTATGAGCCATATCCTTTCATAAAATACTTATTCCAATGGAATTAAAAACATATTAAAATTTTATTGTATTATAAAGTGGCAAACATCATTTTTGTAACAAGAACATTTGAAGTTTACTCACTTAGTCATTTTGAGATGTACCATCAAGTAATGTGAACTATACTTGTCACACTGTGCAACAGAGCTCATAAACTTATTCTTCCTGTCTAATATAGTTGAGTCCTGGCACCCACTGGCCATCATCTCACCATTCTCCCTTCCTCCCATTTCTGGTAAGTGCTGCTCTGCCCGTTGCTTCTGTTTTCCTTCATTTTATCCCCCCTATAAGTGAATCCTGAGATACGCCTTGGTGTTTTCTCAGTAGGGCTTATTTAATTCAGCATAATGTTGTTTAGTTCCATCCATGATGTTGTACATGGAAAAAAATTTCCCCTTTTAGGGAAATAGGTAGATTGTGTAACTTGATCATTGTGACTAGTGTTACAGTTGACCAAAAAATAATCTTTGATAAATTATTCAGCTCTTTTGGGTAAATAGAAGTGGAATTTATGAATCTGTATGGAAATTCTATTTCTTCTGTGCTATTTCTTGATGATGACTGTTATAATTCACTTTTCCACCAACAGTATACAATCATATCCTCACCAACACTTGTTATCTTCATTTTGTTTTAGTAAAAGCCATTCTGATAGGTGTGAGGGGATATCTTATCGTAGCTTTAATTAATTTGTATTTAATTTTCAGCATATTTTTATAAATCTTTTGACTAGTATTTTTTTTTTATGAAATGTATGTTTACATCCCTGGCCTGTTTTAAAGTGGATTAGTACTCTTACTACTGAGTTGTTTAAGTTGCTTGTATAATTTGGTTATTATTGCATTTCTGTGTTTAAATTTTGCTCCCCAAATTGTAGGTTAACTCTTCACTCTATTCATTTCTTTTTCTTTTTCTGTGTGAGGTTTTTAGTTTGATATAATTTCATTTGTCCGTTTTTGCTGTGCCTGTGCATTTGGCATCAAACTCGTTGTCCAGACTGATGCTGAGTTATTTTTCTTCTATGTTTTCTCCAGGTTATAGTATCTGGTCTTCAGTTTAAATCTGATCTATTCTGAATTGACTTTTTGTAGGATTTAAAATAAATGATCAATTTCATTCTGCAAGTCCATGTCCATCTCCCCTATTGAATGTCTCCCTTCTTCTCAAATTCTCCTTTGGCTTTCATGTTACATATGTTTAATTACCCTCTCTTGTTCATCTCCTCGCTCTTTCTCTTTAAACATCCTTTTCCCCCTCTCACAATCCCCTTTCTACTTTCATATTCCAGATAGATATATAAAGAAACATACAGATTGATAAATAGATGACACATACATGCATTCACACACACACACACACACATATATATATATGAATATATAAATATGAATCTATAGCCAGTATAAGAATTAACATGCAATGTAATTCTTTCTGAATCTGGCTTATTTCACTTAGAATAATGATCTCCAGTTTTCTTCATTTTCCTGAAAACATTATAATTTCATTCTTGTTTACAGCTAAATGAATTTTTATTGAGTATATAGACTGTATTTGCTTGACTCCCTCATCTGTTGAAGGACCTCTAGGTCAGTTCCGTATTTGGCTATTGTGAATAGTGCAGTGATAAACACGAGAGTATAGGAATCTCTGTAGTCTGCTGACTTGGTACCCTTCAGGTAAACCACCAGTAGTGGTAGAGCCCGACACTGTAGTGTGTCTGTTTTCACTTGCCTTAGGAGCTTCCGTACTTTCCACAGTGCCCATACATGTTCACAGTCCCGTCAGCCGTGTAGAAATTTCCTCTTTCTCCACACCAGGAGACAATTTATTAAACAAGTTTGAATTCTGACAAATTTAATTCTGATTCACACAGATAAATATGTTTTTATAAATGGTGTGAAATAAAGGCTTGGTATGAGGTAGAGGAAGACAATTATTTTTCTGGAAGTATTGATTAAGCCAGAATTTTATAGTCTCTTTAAAAACATGTGGAATTTAGTTACCTTAATTAATTAATTTATTTGCATCACACATCTCCTCCAGAAAAACTTGTCTTAGCATATTTCAGAAACCCAATCTGAAGCCACTCTCTAGTGACTTTTTTTTAAATTAAAATGTAGAATTCCTCCACAGTCTCTGAGGGAGGCCAAGAGTTGTGGCATTCCTCAGTGAGATGTCAGCTTACATAACTGTTCACCCTACCCCTGTGGCAACATAAAGTGACTAAAACTATCTAGGCTGTCAATACTGTAAATCTTCATGTGAACAGAACAAAGCTTAACAAAGACAGTCTTATTCTTAGCTATTCCTTTAAGTAACACCACTCCTAACTTAAACTATTTGGGGTAGTTTTTTTCTCTTCTTCTTGCTCAAAAACATAATTTAATTGAGGGCTGGGGAAATGGCTTAGCAATTAAGGCTTTTGACTGTGAAACCTAAGGACTCAGGTTCGATTCCCCAGGACCCACGTAAGCCAGATGCACAAGGGGGCGCATGCACCGGAGTTCATTTGCAGTGGCTGGAGGCCCTGGTACTTTTTCTCTCTGCCTCTTACTCTCTCTCAAATAAATAAAATATTTTTAAAAACATAATTTAATTGAAATATACTGTAGTGAGCTCAATGGAAACATTCTTCTGTCACCATTATTCTGGAATGTGCCATCTCTTTGTGGCCTTTCTCATTGACTGTGGGAGTTAAAGACTTTCAGCAGCAACAGCATACTATGTGAGTAATATGAAACAATCCTATGCATCCCTGTGATCTGTACCTCAATTAGTGGTTCAAGATTTTTCCCTAAACATAGTAGGTTTTCATTATATTTACAATTTTTGTGTATGATTTTTCTTACAATTCTTTTTAAAGAGAGGTGACCTCAGCTGGGCATAATTCTAGTATTTGGCAGGATGAGACAGAAAGATCAAAAGTTTAAGAGCAACTTGAACTACATAATGACTTCAAGGCCAGCCTGGACTACATGAGCCCTGTCTCAAAAAAGAACAAAAACAGAGTAACAGCAACAGAAAAGAAGTAGCCCTAAAATGAACCCAACTTGGCTCAGGGAAATTTGCAGAAGAGGGGCAGCCATAAGTTGGGTCATTGTGCACAGAGACATTGCCTCTTCCCCATAACTGACGGCTACCCCCATAATGCTCAACCCATATTCCCCAAAGAGGAGGGTCTCTTTGGAGGGGGGAGGACAAGGAGGAAGCTAAGGATGGTACCAACATGGCTGTATACACACTATGTACATAACTAATGAAGAAAAAATGGAAAAAAGAAAAGAAACTTGCATAATACCAATCTGTAATTGAAAAAAAAAACTGTGTTGCAAAAAATTAGGGCTTGAAATATTTACAAAAGGTCTGTTAATGTTTATTACCGGGTAGAACTGAAAATGCTCATTCAGAATTTGTGGCACAATGGAGGGGAAATATTTGACTTTTAGGAGCTTCTCCCCCTCTCCCAAATCTACTTGAATATTTCCTAATATTTTATCACCCTGACAGGACAAAATTTGTGTTTGTGACTCCCCTGAGTGAACTTATTCAGCACAGATACATTTCACAAGTAGGTAGGAAGTGTAAGCTCTTTTGATAAGTGTCCCCAGTGTACAGAAATGGAGCCATAACATCCCCATTAACTTTGTTTGGAGCAATGATTAATGACACAGGGTAATGACAACTCCAAGTTAATATAGATAGGGAGCTGTTATTTTCCTCATCCTCCAAAATTTGGCTATCATTGGATAAACATACCCTTCCGTGGAAGCCTTCCTTCTTCCACAACATTGCTATGCCAGCAGTGTTGCCCACGTTGTATAGAAGGATATAGAAGCTATCTTTGCTTGGCTTAGTAACCCCACCCTGTTAAGTAAGTGTTCCCTCCACACAGTTATCATCTCAGTTTTCCAACTGTCCTCCTCTACTTTAATGATTCTTTTGGTCATATTGCTCATAAACTCTAAAACTAAAACACAAAGGTCACGGTAGCAATTGAGAAGAGAAAATCTCTACAGGGTGATGTTTGATGTTTGCCCCCAGAGAAGATCATGATTCTAATTCTACCACTGGAAACTGCCTTGGAGAAATTATCTACCAGAGTACAGATTTGGCTTTCAATGTTGTGGACTGTGAAGCTAGAATTATATATATATATAATTATGTATATAGTATATATGTCTAAGGTATATATATATAGTTATGTATATAGTATATATACAGCCATGATGGTACCATCCTTAGCCTTTTCCCTGTCCTCCCCCCATGGGTAGTGTGGGTATTGCCTTATGTGGGTAGCCATCAGTTATGTGGGAGAGGTAGTGACTCTGTGTATAATGACCCAACTCATGGCTCTAACAATCTTTCCGACCCCCCTTCTGCAAAATTTCGCTGAGCCATGTTGGGTTCATTTTAGGTCTATTTCAGTGAAGAGGTTTGGTGACTCTCTGTGTCTCTGGATATATGATTTTGTAGGGGTTGAGAGTCCTTTGTGTTCAAAAAATATATTTTATTTATTTTCAAGCAGAGAAAAGGATAGAGAGAGAGAGAGAGAGAGCGTTCCAGTGCTTGTAGCTACTACAGACAAACTCCAGATGCATGTACCATTGTGTATCTGCATTTATGTGGGTACTGGAGAATTAAACCTGAAAATTAGGCCTTGCAAGCAAGCTCCCCACCCAACCACTGAACCATCTCTCCAGCCCAAAGCTAGATTTTGCTCATGCAACGAAAGCAGGCAGACATGAACTAACCAACACCCAGCATCATTCACATGGATACAAACGCTGATACTGCAGTGAGAAATAGATCTGACATCAGACTGGAATACTCATTCTGTCATCATTAGCAAAAGAATTTTTCCTGTAGTTAGACCTCCACAGGGAGACGCATCACAATAAGCATTTGTTTAAACTTCGAGCATGAGAGTTCCATGACCCTCAGTGGGAGGCTCTGAGTCCAGCAAGGATTTCAGCATTTAATGACATCCTTATTTGTAAGACTCCCTAGAAGACTTGCTGAGCCATAAAACTGGAATTATATTTAACTAAGCAAGGGTTTTCTGGCTAGCATAAGGCATAGCATGTTGCCAAGACACAGTTTCAACAAAAGGATGATCTTGGTGCAAATAAAAGTTTTGAAACTGTGCATAGTCAGATATAAAAAGCAGTCTGAACACAAGGAGTTCTATGAAGTACCGACAAGCCAGGATTTAGCTTTAAAGCTAGACTCTGCCTGTCAGGGGACTGACTGAGAGATGTTCCCAGTAAGAGCCGAGTACGAAGTCCTAGTTGTGTGACCTCCGCTCATGGAAAGAAAATATTATTCATCTATATTCCCCTGTTAGCCAGACAAAATGCTAGATGTGCAAATACCACATAAACATATTGATAGTCACATTCATGGTCACGTGTCCATGGGTTCTTTCCACATCGATCCTTACTATTATGAGATTCCGTAGATATTTACAAAAACCAGCATTTCCATTTGTCTGAAGACTTTTGGGACAGAACATAAAGTATTTAGTCTACAGAAAGTTAGCTGCCTAACAAAAATACATTCAGAAATGTTCCTTCTTGTAGCATCACATCTGTCATGTATATCATGTGTAATTACTTCACACGACAACAACAACAACAAAATCTTGGCTTTGTTAAAGTGTTGGCTAGAACAAGCTAGAGCATGCAGGCAGCAGCCGCTGGTCCCTGTTGCTTCTGTCTGTGGCTTACCTCAGTACAAGAAGTGGCAGAAGTTGAAATGGGATTTAATGTCCATTATCTCCACTCATTCTCCTTAGCCAGTGCCAAACGGCTTCTCTAAACTGTTTTGTATTGCCAGGTTGCTTAGAGACTTACAGATTCTAAATAAATAGTTCTTCCTTGTCTAAGGTATGTACAAACTTCACTAAACATCCTTGGGATATGCCACATCTCTAAGGCTCACATTTCAAGGCTTGCCCCAAATACATTTTTTGCAAAACCAAAATCCTTTCATTATTTTAAAAAGTGTAATGTGTCAGAAAGGAGTATTCCTTAAAACAAAATAAAAACACCATAAGGATATAAAGAATACCTTTCTGCTGATTTCTTCTGACCGTACCCCAAGACTTCTCATCGAGGATTTGAGAAACGCATGGTCATTTGCTACCAGCAAGAGCAATGAGTCACTCCGAGCACATCGGTGCCAATGCTGTGCTATTTGCAAGGTTTGGCCAATATGAACACAAGGCAAAATTGCGTGTTCTTTCTAGTAATCGGTGTTGTCACTGACGATAACTTGGAACTTTTGTCACCATGTTAACTGCACACAAGCATGCGCCGGAGCCCTGCTTAGATCAGACATGTCTGCTGTCTTAACAACCCCAAACAAATGATCAACTAAACAAAAACTATGTCCAGTGAAGTCTATTTGGATCAACCTGGGGCTGAGAGATATACATGAATGTTTTTACCACAGTTCATATAAAAGAAAGAGATCATTTCTTATCCCTTTCTCTTGTCCATTCTTTTTTGGGCACAGTGATTAAGGGACCTTGGGGCACACAAGGATACAGCATTGCAAAACAAGCTGGGCTAGATGGATCTATGGCTCAATCATCAACACACCTCTTCTAGTTTTAGTTGTCTCATATAGTATGAAAAGCAGATCAAGTGCTTCCAGCTTATCTGACTTGAGCTAATTTGTCTTGGCACCAGATGTAACTTTCAATTAGGACATTTCTGTGACATGACATCTCTTCTGGGTTATCACCTCACTGTTGTCCTCTCCTTTTTGGAAATGCTTATTGAGGATTAGCCATAAAAAACACCTCTCATTAATTTCAAACATTATTTTCTTACTATTCAATTTTCTCTTTTATTCCCAGTAAAATATAAATTTCAGGAACATTAAAATTTCTCTCAGCTCATTTCTGAACCCCATGGTTTCAGACTTAAAAAAAAAAATGGACATAACAGTTGCATAATTTGAATTTGGAGCTGATTCTGAAACACACAAGCCTAACTATAAAAAGAAGTCATGTCTACATGACTTTGCAAACAAAAGGCTTCCCTGGGCCTTCCGCTTGTGAAGCTCTCCCTTGGATAATTAACAACGCAAGTGTATCATGCCTTAGAAATCCACTTTCTTCCTCAGTGGTTCTTTGATATGTCCCAGTATCTTGCTTTTCTCTTTAACCGAAGTCAAAGTGCTTCAGAGTCCATGGTTCTGTCACTGGATTTTTTTTTTTTTTTTTTGGTTTTGCAAGGTAGGGTCTCACTCTGGTCCAGGCTGACCTGTAATTAACTATGTAGTCTCAGGGTGGCCTCGAACTCTCGGCGATCCTCCGATCCTCCTACCTCTGCCTCCCGAGTGCTGGGATTAAAGGCGTGCGCCACCACGCCCGGCCGTGTCGCTGGATTTTTAATAGCTTGATCTCATTGGATCTTATATTTCTTCATAGTCGTCAGTTAACCTTGTGTTTGCATATTTTCAAGGATGGTTTTAGTTTGCCTTGCCTGCCTCTGACACAGGTCTCAGACAGAAGAAAGGTCCCACTGGCAAACACGAGAGCATAGCCAAGCAGGAGAGCTCATGTCCAGTATCCTTTAGTGTGGCAAAATATTCTCTGGCTTTGAGTTTTCAACCATTGCAGATGTACAGACCTTGCACAAGCAGGGTATCACTGCATGCCACACCTCACTGTTACACCCTGCAGGCCATGTGCAGTGCTGATGATAATAGCTCTCACTCAAATCAGGAAGACAGCCAGGGTGTCTGCATTTCAAAGTAGTAATACGAATCTCTGATGGAAATAGGAATTACGTAGCATTATCTAGTCCTATCCAGAGACCCACAGTACACATATTGAGAAGAACTTACCTGCATCATAACAGCGGAATAATTAAACATAAAATGTACATATTTATTATATATATATTATTTGTATATTAAGTGTGTATCTCAGTATCTCTTAAACCATTCATCTGACCATTTATTACAGGCCATGAATCTGTGTGTCACTTCACTGAAGGTCGTAGTTCTACGGGTTAGGACCTCCATCCTCACTTCAAACTTAGAATGCCAACAATTGTGGATATTCATCACTTGCTCAGTGTCATGTGGCAGAAAATGGAAAACTAAATATATATATTACTTCACAGAGTCTGCCTGGAACATCTTAATAAATGCTTGTTCCCCAACCCTTGTCCTTAGTTAGGGCCGGGGAAGTTGATACACCCTAATGCAAACCATTAGCAAGATGGACAAAAAGCCAAAGTGCCTTGAAGAATATGATTTCCCTTTAAAGCTTATCTGGAAGGGTTTTTTTAAAGCCTCGGGCCTTACATTCTCAACAAAGGTATGAAAAGTGCTTACTGTATACCAGATGCCATTTCTAGGTAGTGGAAATATAGAAGACAAACATATCTGTAATTAAGGAGTTTATATTCTTATGTAATTATTCAGGCCCTTTGGTAATATATGCCATGGAGAAGAATGATGCAGGGGGCAAGAACTGAGAAGAATTTTGGTCAAGGGAAGAGGTTGGTGGTTACAGTTCTAAACAGTGCCGTGGGTGAAGGCCTAGCTGAGATGATTCTCTTTGGACAAAGATGCCATGAAAGAGGTAGAAGAACCTTCCAGGCTAAAGAAACAGTGAGTATACAGATTGTGAGTTGGGGCATATCAAGGAACTGCAGGAGAGTCTCTTTTCTACCTTGGATGCTAGAGTGATGCAAAGCCATGTGTGTACATAGATGCCGTTCTTCCTCTCCCCAGGACCGGCCTTCCTAGCCTACTGACAAGGGAGAGAATCATGCCATAGAACCTACCTTTACCCAAAGATGAGACGCAACACGTGAACATAAAACTTAGGACAACGTGGTGATGTTTTGACTCTGATCATCTTTGAAGGTTTCTAGTATGCCCTGAGTTATTTCAGAAGCATTTGTTAAAGTTCATGGTGATTAACAAAAAGTGATTTATTAGTATGCTTAGCAGCCTGTTAAACTGGCTGATCATATAAGGGATTATTTTTTCTAATTGAGAAATGTACTTTAACAAACTGCCTGCAATGTTTTGCTAGCTATAAATTTTGAGCATATATTTAGAATCCCAGCATTTACTGGTAATGTAAGGATTCTTTCTCCTTCATTTTATCTTAAGCACAAATATTTCAATCATTTGTATTTAATAAGTGCTATTTCACCAGAGGCATAAATTCTTCTAGAACCACAGCCAAATTAAGAAAAGCAAAGGGGATCATTTGCTGTGCTTACTTCAATTGGGGTGTAAGCTGTAACAACCTTTCCAGTTAGCAATTTGGCAAGAAGTATCAAGAATTTGAAAGAAGTCATATTTTTGATCATGTCATTTCAATCCTAGGAATCTCAACAAAATCACAAGTTTAAAAAGGAAAGAGAATTGTTTCCAAAGATGGTTTACACAAAATATTTTATAATAAGGAACACTTACTTTGTGCCATTATGACCAAAAATCCCTCACTTAAATGCTAAGTGAGGAAAGATTTATTTTGTCTCATGGCTCAGAAGATTTGGTCCATAATTGTTTGGACCCATGTGCTTGAGCAGAACATCATGGCTGTGGGGACATGCAGCAAAGGACAGTTGTTTACATTACCATGTACCAAGAAGCAAAAAGAACAGAGGCAGAGAGAAGAGTCAGAGGCCAGGTTATAACCTTCAAAACCCAGTATACATAAAACTAATGAAAACACGAATCAACCCCATAGAACCCGTCTTCTGGAACATCACTCTACAAGTCATTACAGTAGAACTCCATAAACGGTGGGGAAAGCATTACCATAAAACCACTGGCACTGGCTGGTAAGTCTCAGGACTGGAATTGTGCCCCCCCTCCCCCGTGAGCTGTTGATTAGGGAGGCTTGTGGTCCCCATAATAGTGCAGGCTTGCCAAAACACTTAGTTACTTCCAAGAGCTAAAAAGAAAATCCCTGTTGCTGCTGCAGGACATCAAGTGGTTGTGCTGGAACTGAGAGGGAATCCAGTTCCCTCCAGGCTAGCCCTCACAGTGCTGGAAAGTGCTATGAGAGTGACTGGAGAATAACAGTTAACAACTGATTGATTAAGCAGGAGATCCTGCCAGTTACAAAATCAACCAGCTGAGCAAGAAGTGTGCATTTGTGCAATAGTGGCACACAGCCCATGTAGGTAACCAGCTGCTCACGGATTGGACATGAGACCCACTCAGTGGGGGCGAACTCATATCTGGCTCTGGGAATTAATCCAGATTCCCTAGAACAGGAAACCACTAGGCTCCAGCGAGAACCTGCACTGCTCTCTAACCAACAAGAATGGATATACACAGCAATATATTTTTCTAATGACTCAGCTTATCCCTGTTCTTCAAACTGTTCTCACTTTTGGTTAGAGAATTTGTTCTATTTTACAGATAGAGGAGACTATGAGAGAGAACAAGGATACATCAATACATCAAGAAAAGAGAGCCGACTGTCTGCCAGGAGATGGGTCATTTCCACCTCATCTGTCTGGACCCAGAAGTCATTGCAGGCGAAGTGGTGACACAAATACTGCTCTCGCCGCTAGCCTGAAGACTAGTTTCAGGGAAATGGTGACAGGCTGTGTGGTCACTCAAACCTCATCAAAACAGAGGTCCAGAGTCTACAGAGAAAGCAACAGTAAATGAGATCTCTATCTTGCCCACCAAGGCTCAGGGAGCATAGTGGAAGAGGGGGTGGGAAGATGGTAAGAGCCTCAGGATAGGTGGAAATAGCCAGAGACACCATGTTTCCCCCATCCCTGCAGAGAGTGACTGAGGCCTCTTTGTCCCCACAATGAATACCCGTCATCCCACTGAAGACCCTCAGCAGAATTGGGGTTGGGGCGGTGGGGTCTATGTGGGCAACTATTTTTATTTTAAAAAATTAATAAATTAAAATCCCAAAGGCAGAGGTAGGAGGACTGAGAGATGAGACTCATAGTGAATTCCAGGTCAGCCTGGACCAGAGTGAGACCCTTAATAAATTAAAATTTAAAAGAAAAGAACTGGAGAGATGGCTCAGCACTTAAGGTGTTTGCCTGCAAAGCCTAACAACCCAGGTTCAATTCCCCAGGACCCACGTAAGCCAGATACATAAAGTGGCACATGTATTTGGAGTTTGTTTGCAGTGGCTCTAGGCCCTGTACTCCCATCTTCCCTGTCTCTGTCCCTCTTATAGCTCTCTCTGCTTTTGAATAAATAAATAAATAAAATTTTAAATAATATTTTTTATATATTAAGTTGAAAGGGAGAGATAGAAGCAGAGAGAGACTGGCAGACAGAGAGAGAACAGGTGTGCCAGGACCTCCAGCCACTGCAAACAAACTCCAGATTCATGCGCCACCTGTGCATCTGGCTTACGTGGGTCCAGGGGAATCAAACTGAGTTTCTTTGGCTTTGCAGGCAAATGCCTTAACTGCTAAGCCATCTCTCCATCCCAATAAATGTATTTTTTAGTTAATAATAAAAAAAATCTCAGTGACTTACTTCTTACTTTCTCCAGCTAGGCCTCATTTCCTGAAGGTTCCATATCCTCCCCAAATACTACCACCAAGTAGGTAATGGCGTTCAAAACCTGACCCTGTGGGGGATTTCAGATTCATTCAATAACATCAAATAACCATGATGTGTTAATTGTAGTTTATCTACAGAACTGGACAGTTCAGTTCTTTATAAAAATGCTCTTCACATATAATTTTAACAGCCTAGGAACATGCTTTTAGTTTAAGTGAATTCAAATCAGGATACAAAATAGTGGATAACCATGGTCCCTGTCAGACAAAGAGTAAGATATGTAGAGAAAGGCTCACGGTGGCTGCTTGCATCTGCTTTGAGGGATAGTTCATCATTTTACATCTTCACAGTTGTTGAACGGCTGAAGCAATGGCATTCAGCAAAGTTTCTAATCACCTCCCTCTATTTGGATGGTCTTAGTAACATTTCACAATTGTTGACTTTAACCACATACTAAAATTCTTTTCTCTGAGCCTTGTCAACACGGGATGACATCAGCGATGCCTTAGCAAACAAGGAAGTTGATCACCAGTTGTCATATTTAAAAAGCTGAGGATCATCACCATAAAAAACTTTCATGTTACAACCTAAAGAATTCCTCATTGGACATATCTCAATACCAACACATGCTCAGAAGGTTTATTTTGAGATACCTGTGTCATAAGTGGCCTGCTGGTTTCTGACCTGGATATAAACTTTAAAATGAAACACACATGCCTCCCTGATTATGTTTGCTGTTTGCAACATAACTGGTGAAAAATTTGGGGAAGTGTATGGTAATATACCAGCTAGCTCTTGTACTTGAATTATAAACAAATATACCCTGGAATAAGCTAGGTAAGCCACTTCCTTGCATATGCAAAGAAAAATCTTTCCTAAGACCACTGGGTTCCAGCTTCTGTGGAAAATCTGAGATGTGGTATGTTATGCAATGGAATTGGATTCAGCTATAAAGAAAAATGAAATCATAAAATTCGCAAGGAAATGGATGGATCTGGAAGATATTTTACTAAGTGAGGTAACCCAGGCTCAGAAGGTCAAAGTCTGCATGTTCTCTCTCTTGTGGGGATCCTAGATTCAGATGTTTAGATTTACATGTGAGTTGGAGTAGAGAAGTCAGTAGTTGAGACCAGGATCCTAGAAAGGAATTATGACAGAGGGAAGAGAGGAGAAAGTGTAGTAGATATGTAAGTAGAGGGGTAGAGGACTGGGTCGGGAAAATGGTCTAAGGGAAGGGATGGAGGAGAAGAGGGTGTGGAAGATAATAATTCAAAATTTAAATTTATGAATAAGAGCATATGGAAACAAATTTCTTTGCTAGCTAATAATATATATGCCAAAAACAACTAAGAGTTTTAGCAGAAGTGGTTTGTGGAGGTAGATAATGTGCCCAGAAACCACTGATTGTTATTCAAAATTTATAGTATCAAGGGTTGGTCAGGAAGGCACCCAATGTCCCCAAAACATTACAGGCTATGTCCAAGGTGCTTGGTTTCCCACCATAACTAGATGATAAGACCCTATTGCTGAAGACTCCACATGCTTGGGCTGGTGGCCACTGAGAAATCAAGCTGGAGCTGAGCTGGAAGCCTCCTCTCTGTTGACTAGCTAGCAGGATGCTGGTAGGCCTATGTAGCCTACAACAGTGTTAGTCAGCAGTGGATCCTATAGCTTTATGGTATGGCTGGCCGGCCAGGCAAGATGTACAAACTGCAAAGGTGGTATGTCTGTTCAGGGAAACCAACTGCTCTCTGACTGGACTTGAGGACTGATTAATGGAAGGAAATTGTTGCCTGGTACTGAAAACCTAATGGCAAGCCTATAACTTGTTAGGTCATAAGCCCAAGGGGGAAATAATTCTGGCTAAATGTATATATAATACCCACCAAACTGCCTTCTGATACTTAAGTTTATGGCCATATAGTAATGCTACTCTCACTTTTTGTTTGAGAAGCTTCTCTTTTTAGATGGTAGTGAACAATGGTGTGGCTCAGAACTCACCAAAGCACTGAAGAGTGACAGTGGAGTATTAGTCAGCACTAAATGAGACGTGTCTATCACACCCTCCAAGTCTCAGGGATCAGGGTGGAAGAGGTCGCAGAAAGAATGTAAGAGCCAAAGGAAAGGGATGAACTTTTACATTACTGTCTTCCAGATACAACGTGGTCTAGATGTGGATTATCTCACAGTGGCTGACGCTACCTACACAAGACCTGCATAATAGCAGGAAAAAAAAATGTGACATCAAACTAGAATAGAGACTAGTTGGAAAGCAAAAAGGATTCAGGGGAGGGGGCATTGGGAGTGGGGGAAGGGAAGGTGGCAGGAGGGGATTACGATCATGGTGTATTGTTTATATTTATGAAAGTTGCAATAAAGATTTTATTTTTATTTATTTATTTACTAGAGACAGAGAGAGGGAGAAAGGGAGAGAGAGTGAGAATAGGCATGCCAGGGCTTCTAGCCACTGCAGACGAACTCCAGATGCATGTGCCACCATGTGCATCTGGCTTACGTGGGACCTGGAGAATCGAATGTGGATCCTTAGGCTTCACAGGCATGTGCCTCAACTGCTAAGCCATCTCTCAGCCCAAATACAAGAAGCTTTAAAAAGTTCTGGTTATGGGAAGGCTGGAAGTGATATCAAAAGCTTAACTGTAAATTGGCAACTGGTTTTACCTCAATCCCTAAACACCTGATCTTTACCATGAGCGTATAGTGGAAGTGTTGTCTCATCAAGATGGCTGCTTCCATCTCCTGTATCAGGAGGAGAGAAGGAACCTGCAGGACACATGGATGGAGCAATGAGCTGCAGCCTTGGAGAGCTCCATCTGCCCCTATTCAATAAGCTGGCTTTCCTTCTACCTCAAGTCCCTTTGCTACCTTATCAGTTTTTACCTTTTCAGGAGTGGTGACAGTTGTAGGAGAGCCCCCACCAACCGAAATAGAAGCTACAACTTACGTTGTCCAGCCAAGACCATGCAGTGGACAGTAATTTATATGTCTTTAACAGTATTCACCACATGCCTTCAAAAAAATCTCCTGAGTTCTTATCTGGCAAACTACAGAAATAGGAGTTTTGTTTCCTGTTATTGACGAACTCACGGAGTTGGAGAAATGCTCTTAATTTCCTTTCATAAAGTTTTCTTTCTAAAACAATCAGGACTGTAGTAAACACTGACCCCAGTTTTTTTTAAAGTTCATTTCATGAATTTCCAGTAATGCCTGTGCTCCAAGCATTGTTTTGTCTTAAAAAATATGGATGTTTAATCATGAATGTCACCGAGGCATTCCATCGGCTTCTGTTGCTGATCCTTCATCAAAGATTTCCCATATCCATGGACTGCTACTTCCCAGGAGAGGTGGGTGGGCAGAGCCTTGGTTTCTGACCCACTTCCCCCAAGATGAAACTGACCAGTTTAGAATTGAGGTAACTGAAGCATCCTGAGGCCTCTCAACCCCGTGGAAGCACTGAACAATTTCAGCTTTCCCTGTAGTTTTTATTCCTGGAGGTGATTTTTGTCGCGGGGGTCATTGTATGGTTTCCTCAGAACTCAGTCTGCGCTTCCTCTCTTAGGCTCTTAAAACTCTAAAGAGGTTGCATTGTCCTTCACCCGACGCTGCAGTCAACTATCTTGGTTTAGGTTTGTTTTTCTTCCTGTTGTCTCTTGGCAAACGTGTAGGGAGCCATGACAAGAGCCTCCACCTTAGTTCATACAGGCCTGTCTGTCAAGCTTCACCAGTCTCTGCGCTCACTTTCACTGTGCTTAACGGTGAGATCTTTGCCTTTTTCTCCTCTACTTTCCTTTCCCTTCTGTTCCTTTCCCTTCCCCTCCTTTGTCAATCTCTCTCTTGTTCTGTCCTAGGGACAGAATGTAGGACCATGCACATGCTAAGAAAATGCTCTACCACTGAGCCATTCTTTCAGCCCTTGCTTTTTCCGAGACCAGGTCTGGTTAGGTATCCCAGCCTTCTTAGAGCTCATGATCGGCCTGCCTTGACCTTCCTGAGTGTGGGGATTGTAGGCCTGCACCACCATGCCCGCAATGTGGAGATCAGTCTACGCTCATTGTAATGAAGCCCTGACACAGGATCCTGTTCCTTAAGAGCCAGTCTTTCTCCTTCTTGGGGTTTCACCTACATTTTTCCTTTGCTTAGTAAATTTCTTACAGTTTTACATTCAGGTCCATGTCTTGCATCTTGTAGTAGCTGTATCTTCTCTAACACTGTGGTTAACATGTGTCTGCAATGTAGCTCAAGTAACTGGAAATATTGCAGACAGCAGCCACACTGCGGGAAAACTATCCTCACCCTACCCATTGCTTCCCTTCGACTCTAACACGTGCTCTGTGAGACATGACTCCCCTGCCTGCCTTCTCATTTGTTATTATTATTTTTATTTTTGAGAGACAGAGATCAAAAGGCAGAGGGGGGAAGAGACAATGGGCACCCCAGGGCCTTCAGCCTGCTGCAAACAAACTCCAGATGCATGCGCCCCCTTGTGCACATGTGAGACATTGCGTGCTTGCCTCAGTGTGCGTCTGGCTATGTGGGACCTGGAGATTTGAACATGAGTTCTTAGAATTCTCAAACAAGTACCTTAACCACTAGGCCATCTCTCCAGCCCTGCATTCTCATTTTAATGCCAGACTTAACTTGTCCTTGTCCTGCTCACTGGTCCACCGGTCTGACATTCTGAAGCTAATCAAGTCTATCTGGCTCTTGCTAAACACCCCAACTTTCCTTGGTGGAACACAAACCTCTGTTTGGGGAAATCATCTCCACGATTCAATGTTTCTAGGGTGGGATTTAAATTTTTTTAAAATTATTTTATTTATTTTTGGAGAGAGACACAGAGAAAGACAGACAGAGAGGGAGAAGGAGATAAAGAATGGGCACACCAGCAGTCTCTCAGCTGCTGAGAACGAAATCCAGATGTGTGCGCCCCCTTGTGGGCAATTGCAGCATTGTGCCCTTGCGTCTTTGCATCTGGCTAAACATGGGACGTGGAGATTGGAACCGGGTTCTTAGGCTTAGCAGGCCGGCGCCTTAATCGCTAAGCCATCTCTCCAGCCCTAGGGTGGGATTTTATATCTACAAATGCTTTCTCATTCTTATTCTCTCTCTTTCCATATGGCACAAACTAGCCTTGAACTCACCATCCTCCAGTCTCTGCTTCCTCAGTGCTGTAATTATAGGCCTGTACCAACATCCCTGCTTGTAACAGGATTAAAATCTTTTCTTTCTTTTATTTATTTATTTATTTATTTATTTATTGGTTTTTTCGTTTTTCAGTTTTTCAAGGTAGGGTCTCACTCTAGCCCAGGCTGACCTGGAATTCACTATGTAATCTCAGGGTGGCCTTGAACTCATGGCGATCCTCCTACCTTTGCCTCCTGAATGCTGGGATTAAAGGCGTGCGCCACCGTGCCCGGCCTTTTTTTTTTTTTTTTTTTTAACATAAGTGTTCGTCCTGCTAGTATGGATTCCCTCTGTAGGTGCCTCTAAATACCACTTCCCTCCTCCCTCCCTTCTTCCCATCCTCCCTTCCTCCCTCCCTTCCTTCCTTCCTTCCTTCCTTCCTTCCTTCCTTTCTTCCTTCTTTCTTCTTTCTTTCTTTCTTTTTTTTCTTTCTTTCTTTGTTTGTTTTCTCTTTCTTTTTTTTACATGTATGTATGAGTAGTATATGTGACAGTGGCAGTGGTGGTATTAGTGTGTGTGTAAGTGTTATATGAACATGTTATATACGCATGGGCAGATGCCTTTGTCCTGTGTGGCTGAGTGCAGAGGCCAGAGGCAAACATTGGGTGACCCCATTCCATTGCTTTCCCACTTCTTTTTAAAGGAGTTTCTCACTTATTCTGAAGCCTGCTGTTTGTGGGAGCCACAGAGCCTTTCTGATGTCTGCTCCCCACAGAACTGAGGTTAGAGATGTATGTGACCATGGCCAGCTATTTATGTGGGTGCTGGGGAATCAAACCCTGGTAGTCTCTGGCCCTCTCCGGCTCTCGTGCTGGCATTGAAAGTGCTCATAGCCACTTAACCATCTCTCCAACCCTGAAGGACATATTTCTTTTTCAGAGTCTGACCCAACTAGCCTTGTGTCTGAATGCCAACTGCATCTTGATTCACAAACATCCTGGCTTAAAGATGCTTGCTAAGTGGGACATTAGCCAAATTTCCTGACCACTTGAGCCTTAGTTTCAACAACTGTGAAAAGGGTGAGCTGTGTTGATGAAAACAGTGCTTCTGATGTTTAAGTCCAGGAACCAAGGTCACCTCTTTCTAATACCAGAGCAATTCCTCAGCTCTAAAGAATGAAGGCATGGTGGTATAGATGCCTCTGATGAGCCCTGGCCCTGGAACTTCCATTGCCACATTCTGCACTACAGCTGAGGCTCCTAACCAGTGGGTTTTTTTTTTTTTTTTTTTAGTGTAAAACAGAACCTTGTCCATACTTTTTGATATTCTAAAACTATTTTAAAGTAAATATTGGTGATATTAAAGAGCAGAATTTTTCTCTATTTCTGATGCCATCTCAGGGAAGTGATTTTTCTCAGTTTTCAGTCATATCCTGAAGTACAGGTGATTCAGGGGACCCCAAGGTCTTTCTTTGTCCATTTCCCCACCAGCCTTCGGAATGAATGCTTGCCTCAGCTCTAGCCACTCACTTCCCTAGCCACAGCATTGATTTAGTGAGGTGTGTGAGCCCACCTGGGCTGTGCAGAGCCCTCTCTTGACTCTAGTCAAGCCATGGGAAGAGATGGCACCTTCTTTCCTAGTTCACAAATTGTACTGTTTAAATAGGCTTAAGGTTCCTCAGTGATAAACTGGAATATACATGTACACTGACAGGAAAGTCTTTGAATCACATAATCCAAATCACATGACAACTTCCAAGATATCCCTTTTTTCTTTTGTTCTGTAGGTTTAAGATAGATTTAGTTTTCTCTCACTTGCAATCAAGCCTTGAGGAATGACTAGATTGGTTGCTTTAGGAATGTCTCATCAAAACACACTCAATCAGCCCCCTTCCAACTTGCCCCAGGAAGGAAACCAGGAAGGAAAATGGTGTGTAGGGGAAGAAAAACAGTTCTCTTTCCAGGGACCCCTTCCACATACACTGTTATTCAGTTTACTCAAGAAGGAACATCTGGTCAGGTCACTATCTCAGAAGATATGTTGAAATTTGGCTCTGTTATATGGCTAAAAATACCACCAACTACAGTTGTGGGACATTGAGAGAACATTCTGGAACTGAGATGGAAGCAAGCTTCATGCTGGTTTGCTCTCATGGAGCTGGAAAGTGCTACATGAACTACGGATAGAAGTCACCAACAGCATGGGGAGCATGCTACAAAATCCACTAGCAAGCCAAGCCATACCCACAGCTGCAATAGTGGCACATGGGTTATGGGGGTAATCAACTGCTCTCTGATTGGATACGAGGCCCGCTCAGTGCCTGGTGCTGAGAACCAAGTCAGAAGCCTGTGGCTTGGAAGGTCACAGACCTTAGAGTGAAGCTTTCACTGTTCTGTGGCTAAAAGGAGAGGTTATGCCCATTGAAAAGTCTTCTAAATGTCTATGTTTATTCCCTTTGACCCACGCTGCTCTCACTTTTGGCTACAGAATCTGATTTTTACAAATGGCAAGGAATACCATGGAGACCCAAGACTCCTCAAAATGACAAGAAAGGAAAGCTGACTGCCTAGCATAAGATGAGTCATTTCAACCATACCCATCGGGGCCCATGAAACATGACACTAGAAGCAGGAGATTAAATATGAGTGCTGCTCTCACTTCTCGCCTGAGAACCTCCTCCAGGGAAGTAGAAGTAGACACTGAGGAGAGCTCAACACTAAAGGAGATGTCTAACAAGCCCACCACGGTTCAGGGAACACTGTAGAGAGAGCTCAACACAAAGGAGATGTCTAACCAGCCCACCACGGTTCAGGGAACACTGAAGAAGATACCAAGGAGAGCTCAACACTAAAGGAGATGTCTAACAAGCCCACCACGGTTCAGGGAACACTGTAGAAACACCGAGGAGAGCTCAACACTAAAGGAGATGTCTAACAAGCCCACCACGGTTCAGGGAACACTGTAGAAACACCGAGGAGAGCTCAACACTAAAGGAGATGTCTAACAAGCCCACCACGGTTCAAACACTGAGGAAGCCCAACACTAAAGGAGATGTCTAACAAGCCCACCCACACACGGTTCAGGGAACACTGTAGAAACACCAGAGGAGAGCTCAACACTAAAGGAGATGAACAAGCTGTTCAGGGAACACTGTAGAAACACCGAGGAGAGCAACACTAAAGGAGATGTCTAACAAGCCCAGGAGATGTCTAACAAGCCCACCACGGTTCAGGGAACACTGTAGAAACACCGAGGAGAGCTCAACACTAAAGGAGATGTCTAACAAGCCCACCACGGTTCAGGGAACACTGTAGAAGACACCACTGAGGAGAGCACACTAAAGGAGAGCTCAACCCACCAAAGGAGACTGTCTAAGAAGCCACAAGCCCAACACTAAAGTTCAGGGAACACTGTAGAAACACACGAGGCGAGAGCTCAACACTAAAGGAGATGTCTAACAAGCCCACCACAGGGAACACTGAGGGACACTGTAGAAGCTCACACTAAAGGAGATGTCTAACGAGGGAACACTGTAGAAGACACCGAGGAGAGCTCAACACTAAAGGAGATGTCTAACAAGCCCACCATGGTTCAGGGAACACTGTAGAAACACCAAGGAGAGCTCAACACTAAAGGAGATGTCTAACAAGCCCACCACGGTTCAGGGAACACTGTAGAAACACCGAGGAGAGCTCAACACTAAAGGAGATGTCTAACAAGCCCACCACGGTTCAGGGAACACTGTAGAAGACACCGAGGAGAGCTCAACACTAAAGGAGATGTCTAACAAGCCCACCACGGTTCAGGGAACACTGTAGAAACACCGAGAGAGCGCAACACTAGAGATGCTCAACACACTAAAGGAGATGTCTAACAAGCCCACCACGGTTCAGGGAACACTGTAGAAACACCGAGGAGAGCTCAACACTAAAGGAGATGTCTAACCAGCCCACCACGGTTCAGGGAACACTGTAGAAACACCGACACCGAAAGGAGAGCTAACAACCATGGTTCAGGGAACACTGTAGAAACACCGAAAGGAGATGTCTAACAAGCCCACCACGGTTCAGGGAACACTGTAGAAACACCGAGGAGAGCTCAACACTAAAGGAGATGTCTAACCAGCCCACCACGGTTCAGGGAACACTGTAGAAACACCGAGGAGAGCTCAACACTAAAGGAGATGTCTAACAAGCCCACCACGGTTCAGGGAACACTGTAGAAACACCGAGGAGAGCTCAACACTAAAGGAGATGTCTAACAAGCCCACCACGGTTCAGGGAACACTGTAGAAACACCGAGGTTCAGAACACTGAGCTCAACACTAAAGGAGATGTCTAACAAGCCCACCACGGTTCAGGGAACACTGTAGAAACACCGAGGAGAGCTCAACACTAAAGGAGATGTCTAACAAGCCCACCACGGTTCAGGGAACACTGTAGAAACACCGAGGAGAGCTCAACACTAAAGGAGATGTCTAACAAGCCCACCACGGTTCAGGGAACACTAAAGGAGATGTCTAACCAGCCCACCACGGTTCAGGGAACACTGTAGAAGACACCGAGGAGAGCGCAACACTAAAGAGAGGGAACACTGTAGAAGACACCGAGGAGAGCGCAACACTAAAGGAGATGTCTAACAAGCCCACCACGGTTCAGGGAACACTGTAGAAACACCGAGGAGAGCGCAACACTAAAGGAGATGTCTAACAAGCCCACCACGGTTCAGGGAACACTGTAGAAACACCTCAACACTAAAGAGGCCCACCCACGGTTCAGGGAGGCGCACTACTAAAGGAGATGTCTAACAAGCCCACCACGGTTCAGGGAACACTGTAGAAGAGGGGGCTGGAGGACTACTAGAGCCACAGGGTGGGAAGGTGTACTCTGAGGCACTGTCCAACCCACAGAGACTGACAGGTGCCTTTCCAACCCTACAGTAGTTCCTCCGAGGAAGGCCCTTCGTGGAATGGGTGCATGGGAGAGGGGTCATGAAGGGAATAACTCAATGAGAACATGACCAATTTGCCATATGTTCATTAAATTAAGGTTGTCAATAAAAATTAAAAGAAATAAAAAATGAAAGTAAATAAATAAATTTGGCTCTGCACAAAACTTTTCACAAGAAAAGTTGCTTGCTCATGACCCCAGTAGGTAGAACACAGATTGCCTACTTTTGATTTTTTTTGAAATTTTTTAAATTATTTTTTATTTATTTTGGAAAGAGAGACAGAGAGAGATAGAGAGGGGAGGGGAGACAGAGATGGGCGTGCCAGCAGTCTCTCAGCTGCTGTGAACGAAATCCAGATGCACTGTGAAGACACTCAACAAGCCCACCTTGTGGGCAAGTGTGGCATTGCGCCCACCGAGAGTCACTTTGCATCTGGCTAAACGTGGGACCTGGAACCGCTGGAGATTGAAACCAGTGTTCTTAGGCTTAGCAGGCAGGCGCCTTAGCAGCTAAGCTATCTCTCCAGCCCTCCTACTTTTGATTTTTGAAGAGAGGATCTTGTGTACTCCCGGCTGGCCTCAAACTTCTCATGTAACCAAGAGGATGACTGTTGAACTTTTGATCCTTTAGTCTCTACTTTCGGAGTGCTGGCATTTCTGTACCCACTCTACCTAGCTTTATGTGATTGTGGGAATTGAACTCAGAGCATAAAGCATGCTAGACAAGCACTCCACCAGTTGAGCCACTACCTAACCCTGTTTTCTGACTTCTTTGTACGACAGCTGTTTCAGCAATGAGAACAACTTTATGTGTAAGAAAGCAGCTACAACACTGAATCAAACTGAACTTAATAGAGCATTAAAGTTTTTAAGTGTATTTCCAAAGAGAACTAGCATTCCACGCATTCCTCCGAGAGAGCATCGCCTTGTACCTGGA
This sequence comes from Orientallactaga sibirica, assembly GCA_036365145.1. NCBI lineage: Eukaryota > Metazoa > Chordata > Mammalia > Rodentia > Dipodidae > Orientallactaga > Orientallactaga sibirica. The sequence continues at coordinate 6,776,906 of JAEOAD010000463.1, read as the reverse complement.
GTAATTTAGGAACTGGCCAACAGGATGCTGATGAGAAGAGGCAGTGACAGAGGAAGAGAAAAATGCAAAACTGTAGAACTCCTGATACTGTTGAAAAAGGAGAGCACTTTGACGCTAATATTAGAAAATGCATCACTTAAATTTTGAAGTGCATGGATAATCCTCAAATATCATCTCGATTCACTCTGCTGCAAACGATGTTGAACATGCAGGTCCACAGGAGTCCTACGTTGGAAGTAGTGCAATGCAATAGTCGAACAGATTGGCCTCAGGTGTGGTTTCCACTGGCTCCCCAAGACTGCCTTCAGCTTCAAGGACATCCTGAGTAAGCAGAGCCCAGATCACAAATTCACACCTGGGCTTTAGAAATGCAAATATCCGTTACACAGGCTTCACCATCAAGCCATTAATGCTAACTTCAACTTCACCTCCCCCCCTCCCCCAGAGATCTGCTTTCTTCTGAACCATTTTCATAGAAGTTTGAGTACAACTAGCAGGATGCCTGCTGCCCTGACTTCTAAAAGAGTGACAATGACAGAACTGTGCTGACTCCTCCACTCATCACCACCCAGAAGAGAAGCGGGTGAATGCAGAGGAAGGGTACCCCACAGGCTTGTTTTTGTATCCCATTGACCCTAACTCTGGGACTGGGAACCACTCTACAGCATTCTTCCCTTTTATAAACAAAACTATAATTCAAACCAGGAATCTGTGGGAATGAAGTGAGTGACTGTTATTGAACTTGATATGGAGAAGTGGCTCCACTCGATACACAAAGGAGAGTTGGGCGTGTGCATCTTTTAAAAAAATTTTTTTATTGACAGCTTCTATACTTACTATACTTACAGACAATAAACCATGATATTTCCCTCCCCACCTTCCCTTCACAACTCCACTCTCCATCATACAAAAAAAAAAAAAAACCGCCTGATATTTCCCTCCCCTCCCCCCATTCCACTTAAGAACTCCAATCTCCATCATATCCCCTCCCTCTTTCCATTAGTCTCTCTTTTAATTTGATGTCATCATCTTTTTCTTCTATTTTGAGGGTCTTGTGGAGGCATTGCTAGGCACTGCAAGGTCATGGATATCGAGGCCAATTTCTATCTGTACAGTTGCATTGTAAGGAGTTGTACCCTTCCTTTGGCTCTTACATTCTTTCTGCCCCCTCTTCCACAATGGACCCTGAGCCTTGGAGGGTATGATAGAGATGTTTCAGTGCTGGACACTCCTTCATCCCTTCTTCTTAGCACTATGTTGCCTTTTGGGTCATCCCAGTGGTCATGACCATCTGAAAAGAAAAGCTTCTCTAAACAGAAGTGAGAGTAGCATTAATATGTGAATATGAACATTAAGTGCAGTGCTTTCAGGGCAGCTTGGTGGGAATAATATATACATTTAGTTAGACAACAGCAGGCTTTATACCCCTAAGGCTCATGACCTCCTCTGCTAAAGACTTTTGATTAGGTTTTTCAGTACCAGGCATGTATTCCCTCCCATAGAGCGGGCCTTCAGCCCAATTAGAGAGCAGTTGGTTTCCCCCAGAGCAGACTGTGCGCATCTTTTTCATTTTGTACTTTATCCCTGTGCTACAGAATAGACATCCTTTTCATCAACCCTAAAAAGTGAAAAAAAAAAAAAAAGGAAACAAACAAACAAAAAGTACAGTTCTGAACTTTCAAACACTGTGTCCTTGATTGCCTCTTTCAGTCAAATGTTCAGGCTCCTGCTGTAAGAATGTCTCCATGTTAACAGAGCCCAAGGTTTTGAAAATTAAGGGAGAATCTGAAAGCCTTCAAGCATCCATAAGGATGATGGACAGATTGTATGTGATTGTGTGTGAGTGTGTATGTGTGTGTGTGTTGTATTTATCTTTATAATACATTTTATAGTCTTATACTTGGGTAAGAGAATGTGTTTAAGTCACCTGTGGCTAAATTAGAAATGGTGAGCTAGGAAAATAAACTTGTTTAGCTCATTTTAACTCCATGTCCTTCTGGAAAGCCTGCTTGGAGATCCTTCATCTTCTTACCTATTTCAAGGAGATCATAGGCCCCTGAATGCCAGGGACAGGCAGTAGAATTAGATGAGAAAAAGGCTGATATAACTCTGCATGGATATCAAACTCAGAGCAGATGAAAACTTGCAAGTAATGGGCTGTCCATTCAGTTCTACAAAGGACTGGGTTTCCCGACCTCATCATTGGTGTGCACAGGCCTCTGTGCACAGAGAACAAACAATCTGCTTTGTGGAATATTTTCATACTTGTGAAAGTTGATAACGTATCAGTGTCAGGTCTAATTTTGTTTCCTGTCCTAGGAGAGAAGGTCTCCCCCTTGTTCTTATTAAGTTATGAAAAAATAAGTAACCATACCAGTAACTCAACAGAGGCCACAAGTTTATTTTACACTACAGGAATGCAAAATAATTGGGCAACAAGTCACTAGGGAAGTCACCAGAACAGCTTGTTGTGATGAAGAAATTAACTCTGGCTCTATTTGCTGAGAACATGGTTATTGACAGTTAGATACCTTGTTCATAAGCAGAGACCTTAAATTTGATCAAGGGAAATGAGAATTACTCAAAGCTATAAAGATAAAATGGTTCTTCCTGACTTAGGGCAATTGGTTCAAAGAAAAAGTATAACAATTTGAATTTCCTACCCATTCCTACTTATTCGAGAGCAGGAGGAAATGCTTTTTTTTTTTTTTTTTTTTTTTTTAGAGATAATCTACATTTCTAAATATTAAATAAATTCAAAAGAAAAATATCAGCATTGACATAATGTCAATCTCCATATAAAACATGTGCCATTTTTTTGTTTGTGGTAAAGTAAAAATTGTCACCAATTCAAACAACCCAAATGCCTTAAATGTAAAAGTGAAAACTGCTCTTTTCAAAAGTTAAGAATATATATATATATATATATATATATATATCTTTTAAGTGCGATTTTCTTTTTTTTAATTTCTAAAAATGTTTTTATTGACAACTTCTATACTTACATACAAAAAAACATGATATTTCCCTCCCCTCCCCCCATTCCCCTTTAGAACTCCATTCTCCATCATATCCCCTCCCTAAGTGCAATTTTCTTTTTAAGGTGAGCAAGGATGAGTAAGTAAGCAGATGTTAAGGAGCAACTTATCAAAAAACATTATCACTGAATCTAATTTATAGGTGACTCACCATGATGGATGTTAATTACTATTATTAATTATAATTATTATTTTAATTCTATGTTTTGAGGAGCTTCCAGAGCTTTCCAATGCTGACAGCACCTGTCAGAGGGAAGTGATGGAAGGGAACTTGGCTCCAGGCATAGGGCACTTCTACAGAGCACTGAAAGTCACAAAGTCACTGTGGAACTCGGAAGTGGAGCCACAAGTTTACTCCAAGTTGTGCACAGAGAAGCGTCAGCGCATCAAATAAGAGGAGACACCATACCTATTACCTAGAATTTGGTTTTCTGCCAAAATTACCAGCATGCAGACAGCTATAGGAATGACCATCATTGTCCATGGTTGACATATGGCCCAGTGACCAAGGTGGAAATTTGAACTACCACTTTAAGAAGAAAAGCACAAGCTGGGCATGGGGGAGCACACCTGTAATTCCAACACTTACGAAGTAGAGGTTTAAGGAGGTCAAGTGACCCTCACCTACATAGTGTACTTGAGGCCACCCTGGCCAACATGAGACCTGGAAAGAAAGAAAGAAAGAAAGAAAGAAAGAAAGAAAGAAAGAAAGAAAGAAAGAAAGAAAGAAAGAAAGAAAGAGAGAAAGAAAGAAGGAAAGAAAGAAGGAAAGAAAGAAGGAAAGAAAGAAGAAAGAGAAAGAAAGGAGGGAGGGAAGGAAAGGAGGGAGGGAAGGAAAGAGAAGGAAGGAAGGAAGGAGGAAGGAAGGAAGGAAGGAAGGAAGGAGGAGGGAAGGAGGGAAGGAGGGAGGGAAGGAAGGAGAGATGAGAAGCTCAAGAACCAGGGTGAGATGCCTGACCTGGAAGAACAGCTTCCTGACTTCAGACCAAATCCACAGAAATGTGGGAGGCCAGTGTGCTTTTGTCCCAGTCTGTTATTATTCATCATTATCCTATCATTGTCAATCATAATTAAAATGATTATTGATCATTATTGTTGTCAACTGCAGTCATCACTGCTTTCCTTATAATAACACCATCCTCAGCTTTTATAGCAGAAGTTCCCCCACCACAGACTTGTTATCTGGAGCATCTCCTGGAATATGGAGAACTTTTACCAAAATGAATTTGCTCCTTTCTCACCCCTCCTTAAAAAAAGAAATAACAGGGCTGAAGAGACGGCTCAGTGGTTAAGGCACTTGCCTGCAAAACCAACAACCTGAGTTTGATTGCCCAGGACCTACATAAAGCCAGATGCACAAAGAGGCACATGCATCTGGAGTTCGTTTGCAGCTACTAAAGGTACTGGTGCACCCATTCTCTCTCTGCTGTCTCTTTCTTCTTGCAAATAAACAAGTAATTTAAAAAATTAAATAGCCTGAAGATAGAGTAAGAAGGAAGACAAATATCAGATGAGGCAGAGACACTGTCACTTTTCTCCTTAGTGAAGGAACTAGTACTTCCAAAATGTCCGAGCCAGGCTTGATGCAAAGCGATGGTATAAGGAATGCAGCAATGAAACAACCGTGAGAAGAACGGCCGTGTAGTCCTTAGCTCCAGAAAGTAATTCCTCATGACCCCGGGAATACAGCCTTACAGAGATGAAAATGTTGTTCACATGTCTGTGTAGTCTTCCTAAGGACTTAGTACTGAAATGTGAGGGAGCTGGGATGGTGAGTGAATCAGCTCGCCTACATATAATTTGTCCTTCTTTCTATTGCACAGACTATCAAATAGTTCAGGCCATGGAAGCTCGTGCCTTGATGCAAGAATTATCATAATTATGTCTGCTGATGAAAGGGTGGGGGAAAATTGCCAATCTTCTTTGACTATATATTTATCTCTCATGATTATACACACACACACACACACATATATATGTATGTATATATATATAAAATAACTCTTCATTGGTTCGTCAGGAACACAAACCACTTGACAGAGGTATTGTATTATAACATTCTTGAATGGACAAGAAGTACACAATGTTAATCGAGTTAAGGTGAAAATTGGTCAAGAGATTTCAGTGTGGGGGCCATGAACGCTAAAGCCACAGCTGGTCAGGATGGCATTTCTCCATGGTTCTGTTTCTCATTAGCATGGTTGTCAGAAGGTGGGCATGGAATCAGGACTTCAATTTCTAATTCATTTACATCCATGTCAGAGGATCTAAGCTTCTGCAACCTTGTAAGAATAAAGCAACATTAAGCAATTCTTAACTTTGTTCCTGTCACCACAGCTGTTACACAAACTGGCTTTGACCAGGTTCTTGTTCGGATGGTCCAGATCTCACCTAGCCTTCTGCTTTCCTGCTTCCCTTATAGAACTGCATCCCAGAGACAGCTATTGAAACAATTTTTCAATCAATGTACTTCACATTGTATTAGAAAACTATTCCGTGAACCCTAGTGGATCCGCATAATAGACCCTTAAAATGGAAGTCCAATATTACATTATAAATGGATGTCTTCCAGCATCCTCAATGTTTACTTTCCCTTCTGGTTCCTGTGTTGCTTTCTGTGGTAGTTTAAATGGATGGCCCCCAATATATGCAGGGTTTTATTAAAGTTTGTAATTTACATCTGCAGCCACCTGGCTGGAGGAGGTGTCACTGTGGGTGGATGGCCAGGCCTAAGGTGTGGGGTGGATTTGGAATTCCGTCTAACGATATGCAAAGTGCTTGAGCTTTGACTGGGGTTCCTAGAGTGTGCTTGCCTGTGCTGGTGGTGTGACTTTTGGTTTTTCCTCTTTACTTGGATCTGTGAAAGCACACCAGCTTTTCCGCCATCATGAAACTTCCCCTGGATCTGTAAGCTGCAAATAAATCCTTTCTTCCTCCCATAAACTGTGTCTGGTCTGCAGGTTCATCCCGGAACCTGAGGCTGTCTACCACACTTTCCAACAAAGCTTCCTTCAACAGTCTCACTCAAGAAATTCGGATCTAGGGCTGGAGAGATGGCTTAGCGGTTAAGGCGCCTGCCTCCTAAGCCTAAGAACGCCGGTTCCAATGTCCAGCGGTTCCAATCTCCAGGTCCCACGTTTAGCCAGATGCAAAGTGATGCAAGGGCGCAATGCCACACTTGACCACAAGGGGGCACACGCATCTGGATTTCGTTCACAGCAGCTGAGAGACTGCTGGCGCACCCATCTCAGTATCTGTCTTCCTCTCCCTCTCTCCTCTCTCTCTGTCTCTCTCTGTGTCTCTCTCCGAAAAAAAAAAAGAAATTCTGGTCTAAGTTACTAACAAGTCATAAAATTGTAGTAATTAAAAGTTTATGCACTTCACTTCCCTTCTCTATCCCTCATAGGTAGAAGTGTTAGGGGTCCTCAAGATTGCCAACTTTCTTTTTTGTAAAAAATTTTAAATTAATTTATTTATTTGAGAGAGAGAAAGAGGCAGAGAGAAGCAGCAAGAGAGAGAGAGAGATTGAGAGAGAGAGAGAATGGGCTCACCAGGGCCTCCAGCCACTGCAAATGAACTCCAGATGCATGAACCCCTTTGTGCATTTGGCTTACTTGGGACCTGGAGAGTCAAATCAGGGTCCATTGGCTTTTCAGGCAAACGCCTTAACCACTAAGCCATCTCTCCAGCCCCAGCTTTCTTGCTACAGTACTGCTGCTGGAGTGATTAGGGTCACAGTCTGGATCTGGACTCCTTAGCAAGTAGGGATCAGCTACCTGCCTTCAATAGCCAATTAAAGAAGTCCATAAAGGAGATTTGTTCAATGAGGACATATTGGGAAAAGAATCAAAGACGTCCATGTCGGGGTCCTGACATGAGGTTTAGGATTAAATGGAGGGCAAGAGATCTGCATACTTAAGCCACTCTGGCCGGGGTCCTGCTGCTCATCATATGTGGGTTCCAGTCTCTCGTCTGTAGGGTGTGTGACAAGTTGTCAGCGCTGTGTGAAATTTTCCTTTCGAGACAAGCTGCTCGTCCGGCTGGTGCCAGGCTCATTCACCTGTTTGCTTCTACCACACTAGCTTCCGGGGGAAAGTCCACTTTCCCAGAGCCCATTGCTTCAATTGTCTCTTCAGGAGATCTCCACTCTTGCCATGGAGTCTACAGTGCTGTCCTCAAGCAATCCACAGTGTACTCGCCTTCAGCATCTCCATATTCATGACCTTGGGGCTGGAGAGATTGCTCCAGTGGTTAAGGCGCTTGCCTATGAAGCGTAAGGACCTGGATTCGATTCCCCAGGACCCATTTAAGCCAGATGCACATAGTGGCACATGTATCTGGAGTTCGTGTGAAGTGGCTAGAGACCCTGGTTTGCCCATTCTCTGTCTCTCTCTCATAAATAAATAAATAAATTAGAATTAAAAAATCCTAACCTTTCCTCCAATTCTTACTTTAATGTCAGTAAAACTTTTTTTTTTTTTTCCAGCAGCAAGTGTTTTGAAACTCCCTTGTCTTAATGGAAAATGTATTACTCTTCATCAATTGTTTTATGGCAATTTATTTCTTAAAGCTAATTTTGTGCATGGTAGAGGTTCAAACCTGGCAATTTACTTCAGGGAAGCTTAATGTGAGGAGTTATAGGCAGTTAGTTACTGGTGTCACGGGAAGCAGGAGACAATGTATGTAGCATCGTAGTCACTGGAAAGATCCACATCCTCTGAGAAATAGTTTCTCATCGGCACCCGTGTGGAAAACCATAGCTAAGCTCAGAGCCACACCTACACACGAGCAAATAAGACATCAAGGTAGAAGAAAGACTAGCTGGGAAGAAGGAGGGATTAAGTGGGAGAGTGACAAGGAGTAGGGTCAAGAGAAGGTAAGGCGAGGGCAATATGATTAAAATACACTATGTGGGCTGGAGAGATGGTCTAGTGGTTAAGGCACTTGCCTGCAAAGCCAAAGGACCCAGGTTCAATTCCTCAGGACCCAGATGCATCTGGAGTTCATTTGCAGTGGCTAGAGGCCCTGACACACCATATATATATAGTGTACATGTATGAAATGTCAATGAATATTATCTTGAAAAGATTAATAGTATTGTAAAAACTCATAATTTGCAAAACTAAAAGTTATTGTGAAATATAGACATTGTTTCCAAAGACATGTACAATGGATTAAATACGCCCATGGATCAAAGCCAAATAAAAGTCTCAGGATTTCCATTCCATCCTGGTGCAAGCCCAGCACTCGGGAGGCAGAGGTAGGAGGATCGCCATGAGTTCAAGGCCACCCTGAGACTACATAGTTAATTCCAGGTCAGCCTGGGCTAGAGTGAGACCCTACCTCAAAAAACCAAAAAAAACCAAAACCAAAACCATCCTGGTGCAAGATGAATGAGGTTCATAAGGAGGAGACTCATTGGCATAGCAGTGATATTTTAAACCTCTGAAAGTATTCATTTTCTGCAATAGAAAACAGGTGCTTCCCTAGCCACATCACAGAGAGTGGGAAGAAATCTCTTCTATTGGATGACACAGGGGCCGGTCACAATTGAGTTCATAATAGTCCTTATGGTTTTGAATGGTTCAACACATTCATTCTGCCTCTAACAGCTATTCAAATTATCTTACTGAGTTTTCCTCTTTGCTGCTGTTTTTCTCTGAAAGACCCATGTTTCTTCCAGGTCCAGGCTTTCTACACAAATCACAAGGGGAAAATCAGCTCCACCTCCTCCTTGAAGCCTTCCTTGATTTTCTCTGTCCAAAGAACAAGCTGTTTGTATCCCAGTGACCAACCCCTGTCCTCCAATAAAACACATTAAAAAATAAAGTGCCTTCTCTCCTGGGAACTCAGCAGTCCCTTCCCCCAACACTCAACACTTACAGAACTAGGCAGAATGATGACTTTTTTTTCTTTTTCCTAGCATCACTATTTTGTTCATTAGGCAAACTTTTTTCCCCTCTGGCTAGACTTTATTAAGCAAAGTGGAAAATGGTTATGATTTCCTCAGTGAAGCTCATAGCCCGTTTTATAGCTTGGTAAAAGAAGGTTTGAAACGATTGAGGAAGTTGACTGGAAATGTGCAAAACAAAACGGTAGAACCTGAAATGTGAAAGGGAATGTGTGTGTGTGTGTGTGTGTGTGTGTGTGTGCAGATGCAGAGACCAGAGAAGCCCAGGTGTCCTCTCTTCAGTGCTCATCCAGGGTTTCCGTGACACTGACTCACTGATTCCAGAGCTTGCCATTTTTGCCATAATTCTGCAGGGTCTCTTCCACCCTCAGGGTGGGGTTACAGACAGGCATGGCCATGCCCGGCTGTGCATGTGGGTGCTGGGTTACGAGTGTGAATTGCATTCAGGTGGTCTCAGGCCTCTGAGGCCCTCATGCCAGCATGGGAAATGCTCTTACATACTGAAGCATCTCTCTAACCCCTGCGGTATTCCTATTTGGTTTTTTAAAATTTTTATTGACAATTTTTATACATGTATATAATTTATTTTGATCATAACCCCTTCCTATTACCATCTCATGTCCTTCCTTCTTCTTATACCAAATCTCTTCTTCTTTCCAACGTCTTTTAAAAATTTATTATTATTATTATTATTATTATTATTATTTTTGTATTTTTCAAGGTAGGGTCTCACTCTGGCTCAGGCTGACCTGGAATTCACTATGTAGTCTCAGGGTGGCCTCGAACTCATGGTGCTCCTCCTACCTCTGCCTCCCAAGTGCTGGGATTAAAGGTGTGTGCCATCACGTCCGGCTTATTATTATTATTAACAACATATTTCATATGGGTATTTTATTTATTAATTTGAGAGACAGACTGAAAGAAAGAATGAGTATAGGTGGACCAGGGCTTTCTGCCACTGTAAAGCACTCCAGATGCATGTGCCATTTAGTGCATTTGGTTCTATGTGGGCACTGGGGAATTGATCCCAGGATGTCAGGTTTTGTAAGCAAGTGCCTTTCCACTGAACCAGCCCTCAACTAGACCCTGTCCTATTTGATGTCTCATTTTTCCCCTCCTGTAAGAAAAAAATATGCTCTTTTTGTTTGTTTGTTTGTTTGTTTGTGTTTTGAGGTAGGGTCTCACTCTAGCCCAGGTTAAACTAGAATTCACTATGTAGGCCTTGAATTTACAGCAATCCTCCTACCTCTGCCTCTCAAATGCTGAGATTAAAGGCATGTGCCAATCCTCCCCAAAATGCTGCCTTTTTTTTTTTTTTTTTTTTTTTTTTTGAGGGTCTCACTTGGCTCAGGCTGATGTGCCACTCAGGGTGGCCTGGCTCACAAAATCCTCCTCTTTCCCAATGCTGGGATTAAAGGCGTGCGCCACCACGCCCGGCCCAAAATGCACTTTTTAATCAGAGATTGCAGGCTGGGGAAAGGCCATAGTGGTTAAGGCATTTGCCTGCAAACCTAAGGAGCCAGATTCAATTCTCAAGGACCCACGTAAGCCAGATGCACAAGGGGGCACATGCATCTGGAGTTTGTATGCAGTGGCTGGAGGCCTTGGTATGCCCATTCACTCTTTCTCTCTTTCTCTGTCTCTCAAATAAATAAATGAATAAATAAATAAATAAGTAAAATATTTAATTAAAGATTGCTACCCTTCTGACTATTGGGCCAATTTAAAATATGAAAGTATGAGTTCCTGTTTTTCTTCCAATATATATCTTTAGTTGCCTGTCTCTGCATTAGTTTACTGAGATGGCCAAACAAACCCTCCAAATTGGAAACATTTCTTCTCTGTTCCAGAAGCCAGGGCTGGGGATGAAGGAGTGGGCAGACTTCCCTGTGAGCTCTCTTTCCTTCCTAGCAGATGTTTATCTTCTCCTGGGACCCTCACAGCATCTTCTCTGTCTCGAGTTCTCTGCTTTATAAGGACATCTTGATGATGTCATCTTAAGGTAAGTACTTCTATAGACCCAGTCTCCAGATAAGGTCATGAATTGATACACTGAGGGTTGGGGCTTTATCATACGAATTAACTGGGCCCCTAATCCCCCCATGACAACTTTGTTTTGGTAGAGACTTCCTGGAACTACTACAATGAATGTAAACTATGCATACTGTGCCCACATCAATTCAATATCAGGAGCAGATTTTCTTCCCCAATAGGTTGATTTTCCTTAAGAAGAAACCAGATTCTTTGTTCTGGAATAGAAATAAAAGCACTTTCATAGCTTCAAAACTTTCCCTGACCTTTTCTTAGTTACTGAGAATCCACTCGTCTTTTTAAAATTTATTTATATTTATTTATTTATTAGAGACAGAGAGAGGGGGAGAGAGAGAGTGTGTGTGTGAGAATGGGTACGCCAGGGCCTCTAGCCACTGTAAATGAACTCCAGACATGCGCCACCATGTGCATCTGGCTTTATGTGGAATCTGGAGAATCGAACGGGGGTCATTAGGCTTTGCAAGCATGTGCTTTAACCGCTAAGCCATCTCTCCAGCCCCACTCATCGTTTCTTATATAATCCTTTTCGAGAGGTATGGAAAGATGGACTCTGGGGCCTCATACTTGTCCATGCTCTACTGCTAAGCTTAGCGTCAACCCCAAGGGGCCTGGCTCTACCACTGGAATGCTCAGCAGAGTCCATCCCAGATGGAACCACGTTGCTTGCTGTTTTTATTCAGACCTTAGCCTTTGGGGAAACGGTATCGGGCAATCGTCAATACATGTCAGAAAATGTTTGTGGGGTTACCTCAGTCTCCCCTCGGCCAGGTAAGGAAGGAAAGAGAACCTCCTGGGCAATTATGTGGAATAAACAATGAAACACTCCAGAAAGGCCTTCTACCCAAGAGCTCCATCCATGGAGCATAGCCAAGGAGTCGAGAGCAAACTGTCCATCCAGATTTGGTGGTGGTGTGTGGGCTCTTGGGGCACTTGAACAGCCGAATCCTTAATAACAAAGGACACTGTAAAAAGGGTGTGTTTCTCTTTTCACCTTCATTACCCACCATAGCTCAGGCCGCAGATCTGTCTTTCTGTCCAGTGGACCACCACTGTGCTGGCTAACAATCCTGAGAGAGAGAGAAAGAGAGAGAGGCATACACGCACTGGACAAGGTGCCAGCAGAATGTCTGCGGGAGGGAGGTTGACAAAAGCAGCGGTACAGAAGGTCCCCATGGGCACTGGCTCAAACTCAGGGTGACTCTTTAGCCATTCATTTCACACATAATAATGGAATATGCACCATGCGCCTCATGCTGTGATCACAGCCCTGTGTTCATGTAAATATTCTTGTCTTGCCGAAGCCTAATTTTGCTCTTCTAAAGTGTTTCCTATGCACTGCTCTAATCGTGATATACCTATGAACTTAGTCTGTGTAGCAAAGGTAGAAACAATGATTGTGTCCACTGTCCAGCTGTGGAAATGGAAGCGAGGGCAGGTAAAGTCAGCTGCCTGTGCTTACGTGGGGCACACTGGGAAGTGACGCCACTTTAGTCTGGCTCCAGCAGCATTGCTTCCCTTCCTCCTGAGTGCGGGATCTCATTTGCAAGCCCTCTTGTAATTTGATGCATGCGTGTAATTTGTTTTCTCTTTCATTTCTTTGTTTGTTGTAACCAGCTAGAAAAGTGTAAGGGACAGCTTTCTGCTATATTCCAGGTATCAAGTAGGATATTCACACAGGTCAATACTAATGTCATGGTGGGTTAGAAAGACATTGTCGAAGTGTCTAAAATGCCAAAGGCCAAGGGAGGTGTATATTTGTCTCAATAAAGAAATGAAGGAGATTAAACTCACTATAACTTCAATAGCTGAGGATTTAAAGTTTGATCAAATTCTAGAGGTTGGAAGCACAGACCATGAAAGCTTTCGGTATCTAAATAAATTTTGCATATCTGGAGTTTATTGAATTATTTTATCTCCTGGTGTGGGATATGAAATGCTGAGTAAGAAAAGTAAAAGAGAAAATGAAAGCCTGCATTTCAGCAATCAAGTATTTCTGGAACACACACATACGCATATGCACACACACACACTACACTCATCAGTTATCATTGTCTGTTGCTAGAAAGATCTGCATTGAGCCAATGCTTTTTCTTTGGCTCCAGACTCCCTGCATAGCCTTTGTCATCACAGGGAGTTTTAGATCACCCTTGCTATGTCAAGGTGCCTCACAACTGCCCAGTGCCCAGCTCAACAACTTCTTTTCCAGCAGAGAAAAATGAGTAATCTTCATTTTGATTATTCATTGATAATGGTATTACTCTATTTAAAATCAATATTTTAAAGCCAATTTTTTCCTATTCTAAGCATTGTTCTAATGGACTATATTTACAAAGATCTCTAACTGCTTTTCTACATGTTTTTAACTTTGCTCATAGCCTCTGTGCAATTAGATATTTGTTATTTCAGTAAAGAGGGTTGTTTCTTTCCACTCATGAGGCTGATGCAGGAGGTAAGTCCAAGGATAGCCTGGGCTACATGATGAGACCACGTTTCAAAAACCAAAAGCAAATAATAAAAAGACTGACATTTCTTTGTACGATTACCATTATTTACATACATGTGCGTTTAACATCATGTGAGTGAAGATTATATATTTTAAAATATAATTCATAGTATAATTTTACCTTGGGTAACTTATTATATTTAATTTGACATGAATATTGAATGTTACTTTTCTCATTGTCAGGACAGTAGCAATTTAAGGGAGGAAGGTTCATTTTCCTCATGGTTTGAGGATACAGTGCATCAAGACAGGGAAGGCATGGTGGCAGGAGTGTGAGCCAGGTGGCCACCTTAAACCCATAGTCAAGGAGCAAAGAGAGGTAAATGCTGACTTTCCACTCACTTTCTTCTTTTTATTAGGTGTGGGACCACCGCGTATGGGACAGTGTGGGTCTTAGAGAAGCCTCTCTGGAAATGTGCTCAGAGATCACACTCCTAGGTGATTCCACATTCAGTCATGTTGACAATCAAGATTCGCTAAGATATTCATCTTGTAAACCTGTGTGTGTTTGGGAGAAGATTCTTAATAGACATCTTCTTGTGTTATGCATATTTTATGAGTAGGCTGGGTGTATTGGGGACAATAAAGATTGCTCCAACTTAAAGGTAGAGAAGTTGTTTCTTTCCAGAGAAAATAATATGTATGTTAATTACTCCTTATAGAAGATTCTAGTTCTCTGCATTCAGAGTTCATTTCTTGTCACAAACCCATTGTTGGTTCCGGTACTCTTTGCATCACAATGGGACAATTGACACTTGTAGAACAAGCACAAGAAGATGCCAACCTTCTGCCAATGGCTATGGCTGCAAGTTCCACAATTTCTTGCCTCTAGCCCACAGTCTCGTACCTTCCACCAGCACCTGTGACATGCTTAGACCCTTCTTCACTGTTTTTTTTTTTTGCAAATTGTGATTGTTTTGTGCACAAACATACTGAAAATTGGTCATAATCCCCTTCCATTACCTTCTTTGGTCTCTTTGTCCCACATCATTCTACTGAACACCTCCTCTTTCTGCCTAGTACTTCTATCTTGATGCCTTCTTCTGCCTGTTCTCTTCCATCATCCATGTCAAAATGTTGATGGGATCCTTACTGCTCAGGTCTCACAGAGGTAACAGGTGCCAACAGCTGCTCGAAGGTCATGCATGTACCAGTCCCTCCATGTCAACAGTCTTCATTGCTTTAGATGAATTCAACACATAGAATAATTTCATGTTATTCAGTTATAATACATGGTGAAACATTATACTATAACCACCATAACATATTTTTTGTGGTTTAATCTATGGATGAGAGCTGATAATTTATTTCAAACCATTTATCAAAAAGGAATGCAGGGGCTGGAAATGGCTTAGCAGTTAAGGCATCTGCCTGCAAAGGCTAAGAATGCCCATTCAGATCTCCAGGTCCCTCATTTAGCCAGATGCAAAAGTGATGCACGCATGAAATGTTGCACACATGCACAAGGGGGAGCACACATCTGGAGTTTGTTCACAGCAGCTGAGAATGCCTAGCCAGCCCATTCTCTCTCTGCCTTTTCCTCTCTCCCTCTCTCTCTCTCTCTGTCTCTCTCTCTCTCAAAAAAAAAAAAAAAAAAAAGGAATGCATACACTAATTTAGCAACTGACTTTTCCTCCACAAAGCACAGTAGTAAAATGTCCCTAAAACCAGTTTTTTTTTTAATTTTTTTTTTTTTTGAGAGAGAGAGAGAGAGAGAGAGAGAGAGAGAGGGAGACAGATAGAGATGGGTGCGCCAGCAGTGTCTCAGCTGCTGTGAACGAAATCCAGATGTGTGCTCCCCCTTATGGTCAAGTGCGGCATTGCGCCCTTGCGTCACTTCGCATCTGGCTAAACGTGGGACCTGGGGATTGGAACCGGGTTCTTAGGCTTAGCAGGCAGGTGCCTTAACTGCTAAGCCATCTCTCCAGCCATTTTTTTTTTTTCTGGTAATAGAGGAAAACTGAGCCTGACATAACCAGTGAACATTCTTTCTTGCTGTTGCTTTGATCTTATACATTTTCCAAAACAAAGTAACATTTTAGGACAAAGCAATTGCATCTTCTCAAGCAAGAGGAGGAGAGTAGGAGAAGGCTAGTTGCCTATGTGCGTGGCAGGTCACAGGTTATTGTCCTAACATGTTTGAGTTATAACATAGGACAGTAAAAGATGAAAAGTGGAGGTTGCAGGGCTTATTTAACTAGATGAAATCTTTCTTCACTCAGTGCTCTCTTGATTAGAAGAAGCAGGCTCTTCTGTCCAGCCATGGATAATGAAGATTGACATGTGTTCACGGAGGTTCTACCACCTGCCTTGCTCGCTCTTCAATCAACGACTCTAGCTTTCCCTCACATGGCCAGCAAGCGTGGCCCTAAGCAGCCATGTGCGCACTTGGAAATTTCTCATGTTGGTAAGGGCGTTGCTTCTCTAAGGAGCAATAATCTACTTAGCTGATGTTACCTAACCTCCACTAGAATGTTTCTTTCTGTTCCCATTCTCTTTTACCAAGGTATTTAAAAACCTCTTAAGTCATCTTAATAACCAAAAGCTTCTAATAAGGTCAAGAAGAAGAGAAATGAAAAATGATTTCCATCTTATTCACCTCGCTTATTAAGTACTAGCCCAGTCTCTGAGCCTCTCCTGTCTCCATCCAAAGTGCTCCTTCTCTGACTACCTATGCCCTGAAATCATCTGCCTCACCACTATTTCCTTCGTACATTTTGGCATGACTCCCAGGATCTGCTCAGGAGCATCATCTCCAACATGTGGGTGCAGATAAGCTGATGCTCAGTAATGACATGAAATTTATCGGCTCACTGCACCTACTTGAACAACAAGAACCACGCCCTGCCCCCCCAAATCTATTGCGGCTATTGATGGAATTCCAGTGATGGGCCTCACACGTGGAACCTAGGGTCCTCCCTCTGTCCTTGTCCACAGGATCCCATGTGATGTTCAATACTGCCTGTACCTGACAGGACCTTGTTTGATTCCTCAGAGCACTAATCTCCAGTGTCCGGCAGCTGCATATCCGCAGGCATCCAGCTGCGGGGCATTTATGCTCAGCTTGTCTGTGGAGAGAACATTCCTGTCCCCCAAATTATGCACTAGTCACTGTTACCAAGGCTTCAGACAATCTGCATGTGACTCTATCTCTTAATGTCCCACCCTTCCTTTTTGTGTCTTCAATTTTTTTAAATTTTAAACTTTATTTTATTTGTTTGAGAGAGAAAGAGAGAGAAGGAGAAAGGCAGATAGAGAGAAATGGGCACACCAGGGCTTTTAGGCACTGCAAATGAACTCCAGATGCATGTGCCAGCTTGTGCATCTGGCTTACGTGGGTCCTGGGGAATTGAACTTGGATCCTTTGGCTTTGCAGGCAAATGTCTTAACTGCCAACCCATATCTCTAGCCCCATGTCTTTAGTTTTTAACTGGAAGGCATTCTACCCCAGTCCAAGAGCCAGGCAGGGAAACAAGTACATGGTTTCCATATCCAGCATTTCTTCCCCTGTCACCCCAAGATTTCTTATGTACCTCCTCCTCAAAGGCCCTTCTCCACTATGAAAATTGATATGCAAATAGGCCTGGGTGCACTTCTTTACCATTATGTCATCCTCAATAAACTTCAGTCTCCTTGAAGCTCAAGAGTAAACCTTGGAATTAATTCTCTTGTGCCTTTCACAATAATCGGAGCTTAGGAGTCATATGAGACCTAGGGAACAAATGTCTGCTCCATTATTTATCCTAGTAAGTGCCTGTGCTGCCATGAACAATCATACACTGAAGGTATAAATTATAACCATTAAGGTTTCCATGCCAACAATGAATGAAGGAACTTCTGTGGGTCATTTTATGGTTTCTAGAACACAGAACAAGCTTACCTTCATCAGTATGACACCGAGAACCTCTGGGTTTCAAGGAAATGGGGATCATGATGCTGCCCAATTTATAAACTCATAAAGTATATTTGTCCCCAAACCCAACTTATCTGACTCATGCATACTTGTACCAGGCAAGGCATCCTGGTTTTAAGATACCTGCCTCATCATGCTTGGACAAGCAAATACCAGATTCTTCACCATCATCAAAAACGTGTTTCAATAGAGTTTTCAACAGTATGTGTGGGCCAAAAGGGGCATTCTGATGGAAGTAACTATAGCTTCTGCCCTTTCAAGACTTCTCAGCTAAGCTAGTAGTGGGTGAGTCAAGGGGTTGCCAAGGCAACAGCAAAACACTCTCTTCAGCCTGCCTGCTCTATGTCAAGTTCAAGAGAAGCAGTAAACGACATGTAGCTTGGAGAATAAACTCTTCTATCTTTCTTCAGTATGAAAGTGTGTCTGGTCATCCAACTGGATAGGTATCTGAGGTAGAAAGTTAAGGAACTATATTGTGAATCATTTGAAAATGTCAGTAAAAAGAGAGGCTATAGTAAATATGGTAACTATACATAGAAAAGAGGACATAGAAAGCCAAGTTTTACATGCTTGGAGAAAGAAAAGGCGGAGAGACAGAGAAGCATGCTCATACACCACGTCTTTAGGAGCCTGTGTGGATGAGTTCATGGGTGAGATGTGAATGGGTTTTGGTAGGATAGTTCCATCAGAGGAGGGTTCCTTCTAAAGAAAAGGCTCAGTATTAGTGATTTATCTCATTGTTGTGACAAAGAAAGGAAAGGTTTAGGGCTGGAGAGGTGGCTCAGCGGTTAAATGCTTACCTGTGAAGCCTAAGGACCCGGTTCGAGGCTCGATTCTCCAGGACCCATGTAAGCCAGATGCACAAGGGGGCGCAGTTTGCAGTGGTTGGAGGTCCTGGTATGCCCTTTCTCTCTCTCTCTCTCTCTCTCTTTACCTGCCTATTTCTGTATCTCACTCTCTCAAATAAATAAATAAAAATCAAATATTTTAAAAAAAGAAAGGAAAGGTTTCTTGTGGCGAAGGGACAACTCCATCATGGCTGCAGGAGGGTGGAACAGCTGCTCACATTGCATCTGAGGCAGGAAACACAAATAAATAAATAAATGCTGGTGGTCATGCTTCATCCTTTTCCTTCAGGGTGGGCCTTCCCATCTCAGTGAGGTCTTTCTGGAATTACCTTCATAGACCTACTCAGAGGCGTGTTTCCATGGTGATTCTAAATTCAGTCCAACTGATTAATCCTTACACCTGAGCTGTTCATCTACTCCCTGGTCTTAACCAGCTGACAGTAGCAATGGTAACCTGAAAAGTTCAGTGATTCCTTTGTGTGACAGTGATCCAATGAGCACATGTAGCATGCCAGGCATTATTATTAGCCCTGAAGATACTGTCAGGACTAGCACAGGGGAAAGGAGTTTACCCGTTGGTAATCAATGAATAAAAGATAGGGAGATGGAAAGTGCTGAAGAGAAAATAACAAGGCAGGATGACAGGGAATTCTGGGGAAGGCTGGTTTTAAATCTGATGCCCAGGGAGGGCCTCAGTAAGAAGGCTTCTGCCAAACCAAGACTGCCCAGAGGAAAGTAAGCATGCCAAGTGTACAGCTGGGAAAACATCCAGGCAGAGCGAAGTGAAAGAGCAAGGGTCTAAGGCAGGAAGGCGCCCAGCTGGCTCAGAAATAGCCAGAGACTCTGAGAAATGCCTGGGTCAGACATGGAAGGAATGAAGTGGGAGTGATGAGGCCAGGAAGCATGGCAAAGTCATCATATGGGTTATGGCCTAGTGACCAGCAACAGCTTCAATCGCCAGGCGTTTGGGCAGGGGATGCGCAACTACTATTACCAAGGCCTGTTATATACTAAATATAGACCAGAATTTCTACACCCAGCTTACAGTCTCCCATTCTGGCCTTCCAGTGACTCTGGCAATTAGATATCAGCATCTCTGTTTACAGATGACCAAACTCAAGGTCAAAAGATAAGGGACTTTCCCTGGATCAGTGTGTTAAAGCAGCTGACCAGAACTTTACACCATGTAGCCCCTAACTGCATGACTCTGTAGTATGCAATCCATCTTGCTGGAGTTTGTAAATCATTGCAGAAACAGAAGACTATCTGGTAAATGTTGGTGTAATTAAGTTGCTATTCAGTTTAGGTCTTAACTCACACAAGAGATTAGAACAAATCCCAGATGCATTAAGAAATTAAACATAAGTTGAAGCCTGAGAAAATAAGTGTCTATGTCTACCAAATTGCAGGATACCAAATGCCATATAGCCCTGGTTAAGAGACTGACATTCTTACCCACAAGACAAGCCCATACTTCTTACAAACTCAAAATCTATCAGGTTTTCACATTCAGCCTTAAGGACTTTCTATATTTAGTTGCAAACAGAAGGAAATAAAGAGGAGAGAGAGAGAGAGAGAGAGAGAGAGAGAAATGGGCACAGTAGGGCCTCTAGCTGCTGCAAATGAATGAACTCCAGATGCATGCACTACATTGTACATCTGACCATATGTGAGAACTGGGGAATTGAACCAGAGTCCTTAGACTTTGCAGGCAAGCACTTTAACATCTGAGCCATCTCTCCAGCCCTAATTTCATATCTTAATCTATATTGTTTGTGCTATTTTATTTTCTATGTCCATTGGAGGAATAGTAAGTGGCTTTTATTGATTGAAAGTATTTTTCTATGTTTGGTTTTGCTTGTTGTTATTGCTATTACTGTAGTGTATTTTCTCTTTCCTGAGTGATACTGGGATTGAGACCCTACCCCCAACTGAGGGCTTCCCACTGAGAAGACTCCCAAATAATGGTGGAAGACTGATCCAGCCAAACAGATGCTCCAAACACAACAGAGAAACACAACAAACAAGGCAGCATGACTTTTCCAGAAGATCTTAACTCCTCAATTGGCAATACAAAGATACTTGAATGAGTACAGTGGTAGATGAAGAACTCCAAAGTTTACGTGTATATTAATAATTTTAAATGGGAGACAAGCACATGAATGAAGTAAGAAAATCAATTTAGGAACTGGAAAGGAAAGTTAGCAACATAGATGAAAAAGTGGACAGCAGGGAGGAGAAATGTAGTTGTTTGGGTGAAAATGTCAGCAATGAAACTAAGATCTTTTTTAAAGAAAGTAAATGAAAATTCTGGAAATGAAAAACTCAGTTAAAAAGTGCAGCAGACGGCTGTAGAGATGGCTTAGCAGTTAAGATGTTTGCCTATGAGCCAAAAGACCCAGGTTAGATTCCCCAGTATCCACATAAGCCAGATGCACAAGGTGGTGCATGCATCTGGGATTCATTTGCAGTAGCTTGAGGCCCTGGAGAGCCCATTCTCTCTCGTTACCTGCCTCACTCTCTCTCTCAAATAAGTAAATAAATAAAATACTTAAAAAAATTTATTATTATTTTTTATTTTATTTTTTGGAGAGAGAGACAGAGATAGGCAGAGAGGGAGACAGAGATGGGTGCACCAACAGTCTCTCAACTGCTGTGAACAAAATCCAGATGTGTGCGCCCCCTTGTGGGCAAGTGTGGCATTGCTCCCTTGCCTCACTTTGCATCTGGCTAAATGTGGGACCTGGAGATTGGAACCGCTGGGCATTGGAACCAGCATTCTTAGGCTTAGCAGGCAGGTGCCTTAGCCACTAAGCCATCTCTCCAGCCCTAAAATACTTTTTTAAAAAGTGCAGAGTAATGCATTTCCAACAAACTAGACAGAGCTTCTTAAACTCTTTCCAGTTGTGACCCTTTTTTTACCCAAGATATTTGTATTCAGCCCTTAGTATATAAGTACATGAAATAGGCATATTGATTAACATTTACTGAAAATAAATCATGAAGAAATTTATGATTAAACTATAATTTACATGTAATTTCTCATTTATTAAAGATGGGAAGAAATTCATATACTAATGAGATGGATATACTTGTTTATTTTACATAAAGAATTAAATCATAGCTGAATAATTGATACAAAAGGACATATAGCATCTTCAATGTCCTTCAGTATTGATCAACATTATGGTCTCCTAATCACTAATGCTGACAACACTGCTTCGTGAATAGAATACAATATGGCAGAAATACATTAAAGTGCTATCATTCCAAGAATTCAAGGATGGTTCAGCACAGGCAAATCAGAACAAGTAATGCAGACTCAGGGAGATAAATCACATAATTGTGTAAATAGATTCAGAAAAGTCCTTTGACAAAGTTCAACATCTCTCAAGAATGAAATCCTTAAAGAAACTAGGAAAAGAGGATCATACCTTAACATAGTACAGAGTATATATGTTAACCATATAGGCAACATCAAATCAAATGAGCAAAACTTGAACACATTCCCTCTATAAGTGGTAAGACAAAGGTACCCTATGCTTACTCAATATAGTGCTTGAATTCTTAGCTAGAGAAAGAAGACAGAGAAAAGAAGTTAAAGATATACAATTAAGGAAGAAATCAAGTCATACCTATTTGCAGATCATTGATCCTATACTTAAGGTGAAGCTGTAACTAATTTTTAGCATGGAAAAATCACCCATTTTCATAAACAGCCAAACATAGTAATTGAAAATATTTTTCCTGCTACAGAGTTAACATATTTTTATGATAATACTGGCAATTACTATCAAGGATCCACAGAAAAAGAAAAAAATTTAGGATTAGGGAGATGCTCATTGGGCAAATGAGTACCACACAAGCATGAAGACCTGAGTTTGCACCCCAGAACCCACAGTAAAATATTTGGTATGGTGGTGTGCACCTGCCTTGGGATGCAGAGACAGTCATATCCCTAGGAATTGCTAGCTAGCTGGTCTAGGTGAATTGGAGAGCTCTAGGTTCAGTGAGAGAGCCTGCTCCAAAAACCATTATGGAGGAGAGCAACTAAGGAAGGCACCTGGTGTTACCCTCTGGTCTCCTCGTGCATGCACACACACATACATATACCCACACACATATGAACACAAATGCACACACACACACACACACACACACACACACCTGATAGATATTTGCTGTTATGTGGGTATGGGGGAATCCAACCTGGGTCCTTAGGCTTATGCAGGCAAGCACCTTAACTGCTAAGCCATCTCTCCAGATGCACGTTGTTTTTTTGACACTTACTATTTTATGTTTCAGATGGTGACCAAAGAAGAAGGGTCTTTGAATTGTAGCTCTTCCATGTGCCATCAATATAAATTTCTTGCCCACTTGGCCTTCCCTAAGCCTGGAAAGGGAGGCCAATGGAAAGCTGCATGGCAAGTCCCCATTAATAAACATACCTACACCTTTAATCCCAGCACTCGGGAGGCAGAGGTAGGAGGATTGCCGAGAGTTCAAGGCCACCCTGAGACTACATAGTTAATTCCAGGTCAGCCTGGGCCAGAGTGAGTCCCTACCTCAAAAACCAAAAAAAATAAATAAATAAAAAAAAAAATAAAATAAAATAAACATACCTAAAGTTGCATGGGAAATTGCACTTCTTAAAATAAAAGTCTTCACTGCTCTTACATAATGTGCCTCCAATTCACGTGGGATACTGTTTGTTAAGTGTGATTTTTCAAGTACCATCTAGAATATCTTTATTATTCTGATGAAAGTCGTTTTGGTCAGTACCATTGATCATAAGGCAAGTTAGTTTTGGCCAAGGACAACTGGAGTTTGGTTTGGAGTTGTTTGGAAAGGGAATTAGTTGGTTATAATGATAAATAAGAGGTCAGTTTATTATATGTAATACGATTTTGCAATGTCTTACGAAATGCATGCTCTGTATACGGGGGAATGTTTCTTAGGAAAAGATAGTGCTCGACTTAACGATAACTCACACATGCCTGGAGTTTCTTGGACCCAAAGTCATTTCTCATATTTGGAATGAGCCTATTTCAAATAAACAGAGTTCCCATTCAAAAGGTTATATCTGAACACAGACTAAACAGTTAATGGAATTAACATAATAGAGTATTAGAGCAATGCCTAATATATACTGTTTGTTAATGTGATTTTTCAAGAAAGTCAGTTTGATTTGGAATTAAAGGACAACTGGGTTTTGGTTTGGAGTTGTTTGGAAAGGGAATTAATAATGATAAATAAGAGAAACTGCATACGGGGGAATGTTTCTTAGGAAAAGATAGTGCTCGACTTAACGATAACTCACACATGTTTCTTGGACCCAAAGTCATTTCTCATATTTGGAATGAGCCTATTTCAAATAAACAGAGTTCCCATTCAAAAGGTTATATCTGAATACAGACTAGAAACAGTTAATGGAATTAACCAAGTGGATAATAGGCAAGAGTAATCCAGGAAAAGGGCTCATTAGAGCAAAGTTCCTGAGGTGAAATACATCTAGGTTCCAAAAAGAACAAATAAGAACAGTGTGGCTAGAATGGAGAAGAGAATGAGAGGAACTGGAGACAGAGAAGGAACAAAGGCTGCACATGAGTGGATCTGGTGAGATCTTTAAAGACTGGCTTTTATTGTCCAAGAAATGAGGAGGCAGGACAAGAGGTTGAGAAAAGAAATGTGTGATCATCCCTTATTAAAAAAAAAAAAAGCCCACTGGGCGTGGTGGCGCACGCCTTTAATCCCAGCACTTGGGAGGCAGAGGTAGGAGAATCGCCAAGAGTTCGAGGCCACCCTGAGACTACATAGTTAATTCCAGGTCAGCCTGGACCAGAGTGAGACCCTACCTTGCAAAACCAAAAAAAAAAAAATAAATCCCTGTAGCTTCCCAAAGGCAGGACCTGGGAAGCTATAGTAATGCCACGGATGAGCATGCATGAGCTGTCACCATCTATGAATGTCTTTTACAAATAGACTGTCCTCAGAAATCGAATATGAGACACACAAGAAGGCAAGGATCAAGAATGCACTGTTGCAAAGTTTCACTTTGAACAACTGGAGAAACAAATTGGCATTAACTGTGATGGGAAAAAGTAGATTTCTGGGAGTACAGGGTGCAAGAGTTCTAGTAAAAGATAAACTCAACTCGAGACACCAAGTCAATAGCCAAGGGAAGATGTCCTGCGGACAACTGGCTCCATGAGGCGGAAGCTTAGGGGAAGGTGTTGCCTGCACTCATCTAGTTGGAATTGGAAATGTAACTGCCATTTCAGTCTGTGAATTTCAATGAGAATATGATAGGGTGGAGTTGGTGGGGAGCAGAGGTGTCTGACTCTCTTGACAAGGCAGCCTTCAACATCTGAAAAGAACAGAAGGACAGGAAAGAGAAGTTATGAGTTGTGTAGGATGGGGTAGGAATGTATCATAGATAAAAGAAGAAAATTAATCATGGAAGGGCTGAGGAGACGGCTCAGAGGTTAAAGGCTTGTGCTTGCAAAGCAGGATGGCCCAGGGTTGATGGCCCAGTGTCCGTGTAAAGCCAGGTGCACAAAATGTGTAGTGACAAGAGGCCCCGGCATGTCCATGCACTCTGTCATTAATTAATCAGCCAGTTAATCAATCAGATAATGGAGTTAGTAAGTGTGTCACTGATGTCATTTTATAGGATGGTGACTGAGTGTTGGCCATTGGATTTAGCAACTAGAGGTAACGTTACACTTTCAGTGATGT
Organism: Orientallactaga sibirica; assembly: GCA_036365145.1. Classification (NCBI taxonomy): domain Eukaryota; kingdom Metazoa; phylum Chordata; class Mammalia; order Rodentia; family Dipodidae; genus Orientallactaga; species Orientallactaga sibirica. Next base: position 6,751,903 of record JAEOAD010000463.1, on the reverse strand, counting down.
GGTGAGGTGCGTGGCTGACTAGAGTTGGATTAACAAGATTGAGAGGAACAGGAGACACGGAAAGCTGGAAACTTCCTGGAGATTTCCCTCTACAAAGAGCATAGTGGCAGGGGTGGGGACATGCTGGGTTTGGGGTTTCTAGAGCAAATTATCATACTATGGATGGCTTAGAAGCAACAAAATCTGATTTCTCACAGTTCTGTAAACTGGAAGGTCCATGATCAAGGTACCAGCAGCAGAATGGTGAGGGTCATCTTCTCTCTGAAACTGTGCATGGAGGAAACCTAGGGGATCCCCTGGAGCCTGCTTCTCAGGGGCACCCACCCAAGTCAGAAAGGCTCCGTGGTCTTCTCACCCCACCCCTTAGGATTTTCACATATGAACTGAAATGGACATAAACATTCACTTCATTGCAGCGGTTAAGAATGAAGTTTTAAACCTGTTTTTGGTTTGTTTTCATGGCTGTGTTTCAGGGATTTGGTAGAGTGAAAATTAGATTCTATTCAGCCTGAAGGCTGGCCACAGGCAAAATTCTGAGGTAGCTAAAGTGTGTTTGGCATCATGTAGCCTTTTTTCAGTTCCCTGCTTCACAATATCCTGGAAGGTAGGAATTTGCCTTTCTACAAACAAGGAAAATATGATGTATAAAGGTTTTATAACTTGTTGGGGCAGACACTATCTTCATGCCCATCAACGGTGCCACCAACGCCCTCTTCCAAGCGAACACACACAGCCCAATGCTATATCACTTAGAAGGTTCATTTAAATCTGCTGCACCTAGCTCTGGAATTCTCTTCTCACTTGGCACCAAACTTTTATAGCCAATTATCATCACATTCTCAGCCAGGTAAATAATTTCTGTCAAAGGCATGAATGCCTTGCTCCTGGAGGGAATTAATAGTTACAGTAATTCCTAGATAGATAAGAGAAAGTTGCTCTCAGAGCCCTGGGTTCAAATACCAAGTGTGCTTTTACTAGTCATGACACCTTAGGTAAATTATTTAGTGGGTTGACCCATGCTTGCCACTGTACATTGAAAGAAGAATCTGTATGTTGCAGACTTTCATAAGAGATAGAGATAGCATTCTGCAAATTATTGATGTCTTCTTACATTATTAAAAAGGATTAATTAAGGAATCACTTTTATCATACAATGGTTAATATAATCATTTGAGGTATACATTGGGGGTAGCCTTCAGTCACAGATGCTTCAAACAATTGTTTCAAATTCTACCACATAGATGGGATTTTATTTTGCAACTTTTTATTGACATTGCTCATGTGTATGCATAATGCATTTTGACCGTAACTCCCCCTTATTACTTTCTTTTATATCCCATAACCTTCCACTGGACCTCTTCTTTCACACTGGTCCTCATTATTTCCTGCATCGCCTGTGATGACATATTGACGGGTCCAATATTGTGTATGTAACAACAGCAGCTGTGAGATGTTGAGCGCAGCATCCACTTCGTGTCTGGAAGACACCGTTCCTAAGAATCAAACATCTATGGACCCACAGCTGCATTTTTCAGAGATGGAACTCAATCAGTCACACACCCTCTTTGAGCCTCAGTTTCTCATCCACCATAGTAAAAGTTAACCTTTACAAAGATGAAGTGAAGATAGCAAGTGGAAAAATGTGGCAGCTGGGGGCTTCAGAGATGGCTGAGCAATTAAGGCACTTGCCTGTGAAGCCTAAGGACCTAGGTTGAATTCCCCAGAACCCACGCAAGCCAGATGCACATGGTGGCACATGCACCTGGAGTTCTTTTGCAGTGTCTAGAGGCACTGGCATACCCATTCTCTCCCTCATGCTCTCTCGCTATCTCTCTCTCTCTCAAATAAATAAAATAAAATGTTTAAAACATATTTCTTAAAAATATAACAGCTTATTCAAATTTGACATCTGTTTTTAAACAACAAATGCATCCCCGTAGGTTCCCAAAGGACCTAGAAATTATCTTTGTTCAATGTGGACTTTAAAAAGCATCACTGATGTATATTCATTGTATGGGTACTAGGTTGCATAAGGACATTCTTACATTTTTATAGAATGTGCACTGAGCATATTCGCTCACATATCATCTGTCCTCCTCTCCCTCAACCCTCCCCAACTTATTGTGTCCTGTACACACAAGACGTTATGTAGTATATGAAATCCAGAAACCACAAACAAGATAAAATATGTGATATTTGTTGTCCTGAGACTGACCAAATTCACTTGTATCATTATTTCCAGGGACATGTGTTTTCCTTCAAACAATACAATTAATTGTTCTTTCTGGCTGAAAACATCTATTGTATATATATAATAGGTTTGATTTTCTTTACCATTCATGTTTTTGGCAGACATCTACTTTGGGTCCATAACTTAGCTATTGTGAATAGTGCTGCAATGAACGTTGATGTGCAAGGATCTCTGTGAATGCCAACTCGGAGTCCTGTGAGCCAACACTGAGGAAGAGTGTAGCGGAATCATCAGTAGATCTGCTTGTATTTATGTATTTATTTTGAGAAATCTTCAGATTGATTTTCAGAGTGCCTGCACTAGTTTACTCTCCACCAGCAGTGTACAAACGTTTCATTGTATCCGCATCCTTGGCTGAGTTTGTTGTTATTAGTTTTCTTTTTTTTTTTTCCTGTGTCATTGTCTGAATCCAGTCATTCTTTATTTCTGACATAAACATATAACCTCACTATGAGCTGTCTAACTAGAGCAAGCAGTCCAAGCAGACATGGCTTGGGTTTGGCCCAGTATTCCTTGCACATGGGGTAGCCCATACCAAGAGTCTTTGCTCCTATAACAAAGGCTTGGGCTGCCACTCTCATGTGGATCAGGTGAAGGGACATTTTTTCATTTTCCCAGCTCTTCAACTTATATAATACATATGCAACAATTGCTGTAAAACCTGCCCCTCCAATAGGAACAAATGGAGTCTCTAGCTTTTCAGATAAGTTTAGATCCCTGGCCTTCATCATCTGAAGAAAGGGAAATATCTGGATGGGTTGACATCGTGAAGGCTAGAAGAATATTCCTAACCACGTCCACACCCCTCCACCAAACCACCCACCTCAGCCTCGGGCTAGCACGTCAGACCCAGCACTATCGGCTCTGCCACCTGATATGAGTTTTCTTTTTCTCTGTTTTTGGAGAGAGTCAGAGAGAGAGGAGAGAGAGAGAGAGAGAATGGGTGAGCCAGCAGCCTCTCAGCCACTGTGAACAAACTCCAGATGTGTTTTCCCCCTTGTGGGCAAGTGCAGCATTGTGCCCTTGTGTCACTTTGCGTCTGATTAAACTTGGGAACTGGAGAACCGAACAAGTGTTCTTAGGCTTAGGAGGCAGACGCCTTAACCGCTAAGCCATCTCTCCAGCCCTGTTATTAGTTTTCTTAATGGCTATCATTCTGACTGGGGTGAGATGGAATCTTAGTGTAGTTTTAATTAGCATTTCTTTTTTTAAGTTGGTAGAATATTTTTTATTATACTTTTTTCCTATAAAATGTCACCATAGGCTTTAAAAAAGTTATATACAAATGTCAAAATGTCAAAGAAACACGTGTGAGAACAAGCAGAGAAAGGTTGCCTGGTGTTCTCCTGTGGCTTTCCCATGCACACACGTGGGAGTGCACACATCTGCACACACATGTGCACACAGCACACCACACATATACTCTACACATACATAAGAAATAAGAAGCCAGCCCATCTCCTATTAGTATAAAGTTCCAAAAATATATCTTTTTCACTATTTTCTCTAGTTTTACACATATGTGAGATCTTTGGCCTTTGTTCAAGAGATAAGATTTTCGGTTTCTAAAAACTACTTCAAAATAAGGTAAAATATTAAATATAGTGGGAACTGTCTAGTAGAGTAAAAATCAATATTTAGTATTTTGTGAAGCTAGAATGTACCTTAAAATTGTCCTCAGAGAACCAGTGATAACAGTGTTTACACCAGCAAAACTGTTTAAAATAGGTTAAGTGAAAATGGACATGAAATGATGCATGTAAAGTGAACTGACTTTATCTGAATCTTGTACAAACACATTAATATGACAGGAGCCAGTATGTAGAAGAACTTATGGAAGCAAATGAATGCAAATGAGACAGTGGTTTGCATTGGGCGTGGCTTTTCGAAAGCTCTTGTTCAGGCAGTTCTTGGTGATTTGGAACTTGGCTGGTGTCACTTCAACAATTGCTATATGCATGCATTTCCATCCCTTGTTGACACAGGATTTTATGTCACCAAAATGATTGGATCTGAAAGCAGAAAAGTGAAATATTTCAGAAACTAAACAGAAGACCTTTCCAGGCTTTCAGTGGTCACCATCTAGATCACCCCCAAACATGATCATATCCACACTCACAACATACATGATCATGCATGCTCTCAGAGAGGCAGTAACCTCTAGGCTCAGGCACCACAACTATTGCCCAAGGAGCAAAGCCAGCTGAGCGTCTGCTGCATGGGAGCTCAGGAGCTAACTCTGGAGAGCGCTGTCTTTGTACTGGAGATTGAACCAGAGCCCTTGGGCATTCTCGGCAAGCAATATACCTGAGCTCCATTTTCAGGCCTGTTTTTATTTCCATTTTGAAGTCTCACTGACCTTGAACTCACTTTATAGCCCAGGCAGGCCTTGAACTTGGGATCTTCCTGCTTCAACCTCCCAAGTACAGTTTTGCATATTTAAAGAGCAAGGACAGTTTTGCAGTGTGAGGGGCACAAAGCAAAGAACATGGTGGAGCCTTATGTGGCTCTCAAAGTCTAATCAGTTATTGTGTGGTCTTTTGCAAAAAAGTCTGCCTGCCTCTGCTCTATTCCTCAGGGCACTTCTGAAATGTGTGCTGTGAATCCTGAGCCAGTCCTTAGCCCCGGCCTCCATTTCTCTGCTGCGAGTTCTTAATGTAAAGTGGAGGCAGTTCTGATTATATATATCCTTGCAGCCTCACCTTTCATTCATTTCCGAAGACTGTAGACATTCTCAACTAGCTTAACAGAGGGGACAAAAACCATATGTTAGACTATAAGTGATTAAATTACTTAAATGTTTCTTTTGCATTGCTGAGAGTCAAACCAAGGACCTTACACACACTAGGCAAGTGCTATACTATTGAGCTACATTCCTGACCCATTTTAAACAATCATTTTTATTATTTTCACATCTGTAAGTAACTAGAGACAACCTTTGCAATGTTTCCAGGGAGAAGTTTTACTCATAACTAAATAAAAATACCTGGTCATAGCCGGGCGTGGTGGCGCACGCCTTTAATCCCAGCACTCGGGAGGCAGAGGTAGGAGGATTGCCGTGAGTTCAAGGCCACCCTGAGACTACATAGTGAATTCCAGGTCAGCCTGGGCCAGAGTGAGACCTTACCTCGAAAAAAAAAAAAAAAAAAAAAAAAAAAAAAAAAAAAAAAAAAAAACCTGGTCATTAGGAGTCACTTGTTTTCAAACAATGACAATGTTTTTTTAAACATCTGTTGAGTAGAACCACTCTGCCATTAAAACTCTTTTATGCTTTATTTAGAGACTTCATAGACAGGGCAAAGTTAAAAAAGACAGCTGAACCTTCTTTTTGGCGTGTGTGTGTGTGTATGATGCAGTGATATGTGTACATGTTCACGTATGTGAGAACAAGCTTATACGTGGCAAGGCACATATGTGGAGGTCAGAGGACAACTTTTGAGTGTCTGTTCTCATCTTCCACCTTATCTAAGGCAGGCTATCTCACTATTCACCTTTCCAGTTATCAGAATAGCTGGTCAAGAGATTCCAGAAAATTCCTGGTTTTGCTCCTCATCTCACTACGGGTGTGCTGGGATGACACGCTTACATGGCAAATACTTTATCCCCTGAGCCATCCTTCTAGCTGGAACCTGAGTATTTATAGTTGCCTGAGCAATGGAGCTCATTGCAGAGTCCTACACAGATCATATCACACAGAGAAACAGACAAGGTGGTCACAGCCATGATTTGGAGAGAAAATTTGCACATGTGGTGCAGAGTATGAAAGGTGACAATTTGAATTACAAAATTGTGATACATCAAAATAGAGTTAATACCAAAACAAACAAGCAGATGTCATTATTTTGAGTGAGCAACACTTGGCTCTGTGCTAGAGGCAGAAAAAAACGTACAGTCAGAGAGATTATCTGCAATTTATTAAAAAGACTAAATGCCTTCACTGACTCCTACACTGAATGACAGAAAGAAACACAGTTCATGTGCTAATGACTAAGTGTTCTTAATCCTTGCCTGGAAAAACAACCTCCTCACCAGAACTGCTCCACTGACAGATTTGCCTGTTCAAAGAAAGTTCCCCCAACAAACTGCTGTGCATGCAAATGGCTTCACTCCTACATCAGAGTAACTCAGAGGTTGAGGAGAGGGCTGTGTGGTAATGGAAGGTAAAAGCAGACTTGCTAGGTCTGGTGTGAGCCTGGAGAATGCACCTCACCTGGGGCAGCTCAGGAGATAAAGAGCTATGCGTGAGACTTCTCAAGGGAACAGTGGAAGGGGCTAATGTATTTCCATTGTAAACTTGACATTCACATAGACCTTGAGGACTTGAAAGCTATCTATCTAATGCAGGACATTTGGCAAATCGTGGAAAGGCCAGATCAGTACCCTGTTTTAGTAGACGATGGGCTGGAGAGATGGCTTAGCAGTGAAGGCACTTGTCTGCAAAGCCAAAGGACCCAGGTTTGATTCCCCAGGACCCACATAAGCCAGATGCACAAGGAGGCGCATGCATCTGGAGTTTGTTTGCAGTGGCTAGAGGCCCTGGCATTCCCATTCTCAAACAATTTAATTAATTAACTTAATTAAACAACTGATTTCAAAGTAGTTTCTTTGAGCAAAATCCAAATATGCCACTGCTGCAGTCCCACTGGCATAGTGTGCACGAGTGCTGGAGAGCATGTGTTCAGTGGCAAAATCAAGGTAGAACGGCAAAGAAGGGAGAGGAGGGAGCCAGCACCGTGGCTCTAACCTCAGTGAGGAGAGATGGGTGGGGAAGGTAGAAGGGGCTGTGGTGGGGGGGGGTGGAGGAGTGACAGGAAGAACACATGGGTGTAAGGCATAGTAATTCACTGGACTGATCTCCATAGAGGAATATAATTCTGTATGGTGAGGACTAAAAAATACCCAAATTGAGGACATCATTTCCCATGGGTCTGTGAAGGCTGGATGTCCTCAAAGAGGCTTGCCATAAAAAAATGACACCTAGCCGGGCGTGGTGGTGCACGCCTTTAATCCTAGCACTCGGGAGGCAGAGGTAGGAGGATCGCTGTGAGTTCGAGGCCACTCTGAGACTACGTAGCTAATTCCAGGTCAGCCTGGACCAGAGTGAGACCCTACCTTGAAAAACCAAAAAAAAAAAAAAAATGACACCTAGCTGGAATAATTACAAGAATAAGACCAGAACGGGTGCTTCCTGTGACCTGAAATTTGCAGTTCTCTAGCTCTCAAATCCACTCCAGAGCTCACCCTGTCTTAAAATGACTGGCATTGCTTTATGTGACAGAATCTCAGTTTCTTTATGGAAAATTGGTCTTAGTACAAATTCAGGGTAACTGGTTAGGTTAGCACAAGTAATGCGATACAGTCCAGGAAAATTCAAAAGCCATGACTTTATAAGAAGGTTGTGCTTAATTGGAACCACATAAATGAGAAAAATATGCATATATGTGTATATCTATCTATCTATCTATCTATCTATCTATTTATCTATCTATATCTGTCTACCTATATCTATCTATCATCTATCTATCTATCTATCATCTATCTATCTATCTATCTATCTATCTATCTATCTATCAATCATCTATCTCATCAATTAGAATTCAGAGTTCAAAGTCATTTTATGTTCTAGAACTCAGACATTTTCTAATGCTTCAGACACAGATTCTGATGTAAGAACCTCCCTAACTTTTAAACTAATTTATTCTGAAGGCAGCTACAATTTTTCATTTCCAATTTGCGATTCACTTAAAGTACTCATTACCTCTAGTCATGCAACTCAATTAAGTAGGGGAAAGAGGCTCCAAGCATGGACAGCAATTGATGGGAAGTATAATAGAATAAGAGACCAGAAAGACAGCTTTGGTTAGGGTAGGAGTTCCTGTATTTTCCAAATCTGTCAAACTCACAATGTGGTGTTTCAATAAAGGTTGAGTCATAAATCCATTTCAATTACTCTACAAAAGAAAGAAAATTGTACGTGACAGCAGACCATGAACATGCTACTAGATCTGCAAAAGGAAAGGATGGGAGATGTGGGCTGTCCTGGGAGTGTGGCAAAGGCAGCACATGGGCTGAAATCTCTCTCTCTTTCTTTGTGTGTCTGTGTGTTAGAGAGAGAGATAATCAGACAAAGCAGTGGAAGGAGAGAAGGTACAAATATCAGTCACTGACCCCAGGACCGTTCTGTTAACAATATAGAGGTGCATTGTCTTAATTTCTATTTCATCCTAATAATATTAAATTGTGAAGAATAGCAATATCATGATAATAGTAATTCTACAATAGCTTATGGCTAGTCTTTGAGCAAACACAATCATGAGGCCAAAGTGTCAGTCTGTCATCCCAGGAGAATACGTGCACGAGAACCCAGGTGTCTTGGGACTGTAAACTATGGAGCGGTCAGTTTTTTGTTTGTTTGGGTTTTGTTTCTTTATGGTTGGAAGAAGAAGCATGTAAAGATAGGCTTCCCAGGTCTTGAACAATGCCTGGAAATAAGCTGGCTTTCTATAAACTTGTTTCAAGAATCCCTGTCCCTGAAAGATGCGTAAGCCAGGCTTCCCAAAGCCAGCTGAGATGGCGCGTGCTCGGCAACATGCTGTGTGCTATGGCCTCCCCACTGTCCGCTAGCAGGAAGCCCATACTGATGGCAGACTTATTCTTCTCCAGTGGGAGTGGCATACCTCATGATAGAATATGAAGTGCAGCGTGACACGGAAGACCTTAGGCTTTAGTGAGGACAGCCTTTCCCATGCTGAGAGTAAGCTGCCCTTCTCTGCCTGAGATAGTGAAGGCACAGGCCCAGTGGCCTGTTTTCTTGATTCAAAGCCTTTCCAAGGGTCCTTGTCTCCAGTCCTCTCCTCCAGACACTTGGCACACGTGACTCATGCACCTTCTTCCACCTACTGCTGTATTTACTCTCGTATTTATTTTTGCAGCTCTTGACTAGCTCAGTGAAAAATAGCATGGGAACGCATTCACAGGGAAAATGAAGATCTGAAGATTCTTGACCACTCTTCTGAGACTGGCGCTGTGTCTTTTGCATTCTCTCCAAGTGTGAAACCAAGTGTCACCCGGGTGTTGGCGGCATGACACCCAGGTGCAGAGATGGGCAGAGATCAGATCATGATGAGCACAGAAGAGAAAATCATGAGTTTGGAAGGTCATCAAAATGGTGACATGTGGACCCTAGCAAAAGAATGGCCAATATTGCAAATGAAGTAGAAAGCAATGAGAAAATTACAAAGAGGTGTGAGCATTAACTACAAGCAAATCTAAATTCCTCAAATCATAACATAATGGATACACAAAAAGTTAAAGTGTACAAGCATGGCAATTCGATAATATTAGTGCCTTTAACACATAGCATATGATTCTAAGTCAGTGTTTTTGGCATGTGTGTATATAGTATATGTGTGTGGTATGTGTATATGTATGCACATGTGTTTACATGTATGTGTCCCATGCACATGCATGAGGGGGCCAAAGGAGAATGTTGGCGTTCCTCCTCTATTGCCCATTGATGTTGTTTTCTTTCTTTCTTTCTTTCTTTCTTTTTTTCTTTCTTTCTTTCTTTCTTTCTTTCTTTCTTTCTTTTTTTTTTTTTTTTTTTTTTTTTTTTTTTGGTTTTCCAAGGTATGGTCTCACTCTAGCTCAGGCTGACCTGGAATTCACTATGTAGTCTCAGGGTGGCCTCAAACTCACGGCGATCCTCCTACCTCTGCCTCCCGAGTGCTGGGATTAAAGGCGTGTGCTACCACGCCCGGCTGATGTTGTTTTCTTGAGATGGTGTCTGCCACTGAACTTGTAGCTGCCAACATTTTCAATCAGTCTAGCTGCCCAGGGAGCCCAGCAATTCTGTCTCCACCCGCAGAGGAGTGGGGTTACAGAGTTTGTGGCTACTCCTGGATGAGCTGCTGAGGATTAAACTTAGGCTCTTAGGCTTATATAGCAAGTGCTGTTATCAACTGAGCCATCTCCCCCAGCCCCCTCAGTCAGTTTTTTTTTTTTTTTTTTTTTTTTTCAAAGGTAGGGTTTCACTCTGGTCCAGGCTGACCTGGAATTCACTATGTAGTCTCAGGGTGGCCTCGAACTCACAGTGATCCTCCTACCTCTGCCTCCCGAGTGCTGGGATTAAAGGCATGCGCCACCATGCCCGGCTCCCTCAGTCAGTTTTTTATAAGTTGCTCTGTGAAAGCAGATAGAGAGAGAGAGGAGGAGAGAGAGAGAGAGATCTAAGATCCAGTTTGGATTTCATTATTTCACTGATAGTATATTTTAACCAATGAAAGCAGACAGAGAGAGAGAGAGATATCTAAGATCCAGTTTGGATTTCCTTATTTCACTGATAGTATATTTTAACCAATGACACACACACACATGCACACAGACAAAGAAACAAAGATCATCCTAATCTGGAGAACTTACATAGAAAAGACACTCATTGCTCACAGTTCTGGAGGCTAAGAAGTCCAAGAGCAGGTTAGGAGCTTTGTTCAATTCGGCCCCCATAGGTGGCATCTTCTTGCCATGTTGTCACTTGATGAAAGATGTGAATGACCCTTCTGTGGCTTCTTTTATAAAGATACTAATTCTATTCATGTCCCTCAAACCTCAAACTCCAAATACTGTCACCTGAGGGACTAGAATGTCAATATGTGCGTGGAGAGGGCAACCATTCGGATCATAGTTTAGTCACTCACTCTGTCATCCATATCATCTATCAATCTATCATCTATCTATCTATCTATCTATCTATCTATCTATCTATCTATCTATCATATCTGTCATCTATGTAATCATCCATCTATCTCCTGGCAAGAATCATGGAGCTCAAACTGGAAGTAATGTGAGAAACCATCCTGATGCAGGTCCATGATGCTTTTCTTTCCCACGTTTCTTTCACACCTTTACCTCTCTGTCCAGTACCACCTACACTTCTTCTGCTTCACATTCAATTGATGACATTGCCTCAGACATTGCCCCGGGGTCAGGATTTGCCAGAGGAGCTATGATTTCATCATCATGCCCCAAACTCCAGGCTGAGCTTAAAAAGTCACTTGTTCTGAGAGAGGCAGTAATGGGTGAGCCAGAAGGCCTCTTGCTTCTGCCCTTGCAAAACTCGGGTCATCTGGACTCCACCTTTTAACCACCTTAAGAGTGTACCCTATGATTGACTCTCCTCACTACAAGCAATGTTCCACAACACTGAATCCCATCACTTGGTGTTTTTTTTTTAAATCATATTTTTATTTGCAAGCAGAGAGAGAAAAAGAGAGGGTGGGGGAAATGGACACACTAGGGCCTTAATCATTGAGGCATCTCTTGAGCCCAACTTGGTGGTTTTTTTCTTAAGAAAAAGAATCACATCCTTTAACCATGACTTTAAAAAGAAAAACACATCCTTCTCTTCTCTTTTGAGAAACCAAGTTTCCTATTTTCCTCCTATCTCCTCCTTTGGCTTCCTTCTCTGTTTACTTGGAAATGTTTGAGCACCCCAGAGCCATAACTTTGCACCCTTTGTTCATCTCACCTTCTCCCAGGTGACCTCCTACAGTTTAATGGATTAGAAAGAATCTGTCTTTCATGAGTCGGGTCACCTCCCTCTAGAAGATGTTGAAATTCTAACCCTTGGTGTCTGGGACCAGTGACTCTGACCTTACTTGGAAGTAGAGTCGTTGTCAATGTAACCAAGTTACTGTGAAGTCATGAGGCTGAGTCCTAATCCAATATCTGATCTCTCTAAAAAGAGGCAATAAAAAGACACCTCTGGACACACACAGGGAAACAATAAAGTCACGGATTACAGTAATATGCCTACCAGCAAGGAATACCAAGGAATCTTGAAAAAAAAAAAAAAAGGCACGAAACAAATTCTTTCAGGTCCCTGAGCAAGTAGAGACCTGCTGACACCTTGACTTTAAGCTCTAGCGTCCAGATCAGGATAGTATATTCCTTATTTCAAGCCAGGAAAACTTCATTACTGCAGTTTGGAGGAGCCAATACACCATCTGTATACAGTACTGATTCCCTTGTGTTGTTCCCAGCCCTGACCAAACGTCATGATCTCATTACACATCTGTCTGCCCACTTATCTGTAAGTGCCCAAAAGGCACCTCAAAACAAAAATTGTGATACTATATAATCCTATTTTCTCCTTTTTGGCCTTCAAAGTGGTAAATATTCCATGCTTCAGTGAGTTACTGATGTTGAAAGATTAGGCACCATTCTTATTTCTCTCTTCTGCTTGCCTTATGCTCAATCAATACATAAGCACCAATCAGAAGTATGTCAGGTTCATTTTCCATGAGCACTGTTGTCTGCAAAGGTGAAATATCAACTCCATGGTTGGGTTTTGCTGGGGAATGGAAAAGTACAAAGGATGGAACCTGTGCTCCCTTTTCAAAGCCTTCATTACAGACCCTGGTGGTTGTCAAGTGAGGAAAGACATCTGAGATTCTCTTTTAGCATTTGTGTCTGCACATACATGTCTACCCTTGCACATGAACACATGAGCACGCACGTGTGAGTGAATGCAAATGTGCATACACACACACATACATACACACACATGTACGCATGCTGTCATTTAAACAGAAGGAAGTAAGTGAAGTGTAGGCAATGAAAACAAATCTGTTGTCCAGAAACATAAGATGCCCATTGCTGTAGATGTGAATAACTTTAGCCATATTGTAGAATTTCCATTTGTATTATTGTTACTAAGTTTCATAAAGAATCTTTCAAAAAATCCATACTGACATTATTTCTATATGTCCTGATTTAATTTATTATTATGTGTGTTGTCCTGAACAATACTTTCAGCAGTCAATAACGGATGATGCATATACTTAATTTTTACAAATAGTAAGAATTTTACTCAGTGCTTGGTTCAGTTTTCTTTATTTACCTGGGATGATTTTCAAAACCACTAAAGAAAGACAGTTTATCCTTAGAGAGATACTAACGTGTATTTCTGATACTAATAAAATTCCTATCTGTATCATTAGTGCATATAAATGACTCTTGAATGTCTTCACAGGGCCATGATGTGACTTAGATCTAGTATTCCTCTGGGACTCCCTGAACTTTCCAGGGGTTCATTTAAATCTTTTTCCCCCCAAATGGATATAAAGAGGAGTTTTTATCTTGTCTCTGAAAGTAGAAAATAATGCATTGTCACATTTCACTTTAATTTTTCTTTAGAGACAATATTTTTCCCATTGAGGAAACAGAATATATTTAGTTTGGAACAATTAAAATGATGTATGATTTGCAAGTTTAGGAAAGTGAACATTCGACATAACTGACTTGATATTAGAAAACCCAAAACAAGAGATAAGGAAGCTCAGCATTTAAGCAGTCAGAGGCACTTGCCTGCAAATTCTGCTGGCCTGGGGTCAATCCCGCAGCCACCAAAGTAAAGCTGGACCCAGAAAGTGATGCCAGCACCTGGTTTTCCTTTGCATCAGCAAGAGTGTGCTCAGACATACATGCACAAATACATTAAAAATCAATGAATATAAAAATAGATACATTTGCAGTGATGGGGTAAGATGAACAAATGCAAAGAAAGTATGTGAAAAAAGTAAAAAAAAAAAAAAAAGATTGAATTAGAAGCCAGTGAAATGGAGCAGCATTTAAGATGTTTTCCTTTAAATTAAATGCTTGTCACTAACGTGAGACTTGATTCTCTAGAAGGCCACAAACTTGAAGCCAATACAGGAAGGTGGGAAGGAGTTAAAACAGACTAGCCAAGTTACCACTCGACTCTACAGATGGGGCCCTTCACAGAACAGGCCCTTTAGAAGAAAAAATCGCTCCCAAGCTATTATTGTGACACTTTGAATACAAAACAGGTCTTTTTTAGGGGCTGAAGAAATGGCTTAGCAGTTAAGGCACTTGCCTACAAAGCCAAAGGTCCCAGGTTTGATTCCCCAGAACCCACATAAGACAGATGCTCAAGGTGGCATGAGTCTGGAGTTGGTTTGCAGCAGCTGGAGGCCATGGCATACCTCCTGCCCCACCCCTTTCAGATAAAGAAATAAATTAAAAAGGTCTTTTTATAGTGGAGTAAACTACTTCCCAGGGCCTCCTAGATATTGATGTAATGATACTTATCTTAACACCAGCCTTTTAATTTTCTGTGTCAATACTTCCTGGAATGTGTTTATGCTGCTTCTGTGGACACACTTCAAGTATTCTATGTCATCTTAGATAATTGCATACCAAGAATTCCAAGAGTGGATGTAATGATGAGATTAAAACCTTATAAACCTATCACATTAGTGCAAATACTATACATCAAAAATGAATTGCATATTTCTACCCAGCAAACATCAGCGCATAGCAACATAGCACTCTGTAGAATGCTTGTGGTTTACCACCTTGACCACAGGGAAGACTGGAACTGTGTTTACAGCTGGGGACCAGATCACAGGCGAGGATATGACCACCTAACATCACATCTTGGGAAAACGATGTATGTGCCTTGTTCTGAATCTCAATACTTCTTTTAATCTAGCCTAATGGCCAATTAATTTGAATAAATTATTGAACATCTTGTTAATAAGCATCAGTTTGCCAAACAATTTCCAGAACTTGCTATCCAAATCTTATAGAATCTTCTAGAATTTTCATTCCACATTAAGCTGATTACACTATGATGAAGTTAAATGTAAGTCAGTTTCCAAATTTCCATGTCCAGTTGTCACAGTTACCTTCTCACTGATGGACATGACACCTGACCAGAAGCAGCTTATGGAAGGAAAAGTTTATTTCCGGATGACAGCTTTGAAGGGCAGTTTTGTCATGGCAGGAAAGCATGGGAATGGTGAGACAGCCTGCTGGGCACCACATCTCCATAGCACCAGGAAGGAAATAATCTATCTGCTGAGTTTAGAACTGGGCTATATCACCACAAAGCACACCCTAAGCAACACACCTCCTCCAGCAAGGCTCCACCCAACCAAAACCAATCTTCCCAAATTGCCACCAGCTAGGGGACCAAGTATGAGGCATAATCTCAAACACATAAGGCTGTGGGGGACATCTTGTAATCAAATCCTAGCAATCAGGCAGGACTCATTTCCTTATTTGTCTTATCCTACATTATTGCCTGCTACTTTACACAAATCATTTCCACCGTGGAGAAAGTCACCTTTCAAATGCAAACATCAGCATGCATTCTGCACTTTGCTAAGTAGACACACCCAATCAACCAAAGTGAAACATTAAGTGGTAAAATATTTCAATATTTTCGGTAATAATTTAAAAGCTAGGGAGCATGTGGAAGTCACATTGAGTGTTTAATTTAGAAGGATGACTACTATGAAAAGAACTTACTGCTCTTAAGTCTCTGGGAAGAGTCCAAAACTGCAGTCCTATGATGTGAAAACAGCACACCATCCTCAAATGTGAACCACAGTAATAAATTTATTAAATATCATTTGCTCACCTGAAAATAACTAAGGAAGTTATTTCACCTAAGCACAGAAGCCTGAAGACAGGGGGACCATTCTTGACTGACATCCTACCCATGAGAGCTGTTAGATTGTGAGGTCAGGATCGAAACATCTAGACAAACATTTAAAAAATATTTTTATTTTTATTTATTTATTTATTTGACAGAGAGAGAGAGAGAGAGAGAATGGGTGCCCCAGGGCCTCTAGCCACTGCAAAGGAACTCCAGATATGTGTGCCCCCTTGTGCATCTGGCTAAAGTGGGTCCTAGAGAATCAAACTGGTGTCCTTTGGCTTTGCAGGCAAATGCCTTAAATGCTAAGCCATCCCTCCAGCCCTGACAAACATTTTTTTTTGAGTTTATGACTTTATTGTAATGGAAAAGAGAGAGAACTGGAGGAGGAAGAAGGAGAGGAAAAGAGAGAAAGACAGAAAGAGAGGAAAGGGGTGCACACAGCTGAAACAGAAAAGCCAAACTAGAGTAGGCAAGGGCCAGAGAGAGGGTGCTGTGGAGAGAAGAGGGAAAGTGCTCAGTGAGGGAGTTTGGAGGCTGCGCTAAGGGCAAGGCTGGGAAGTGGCATTCCCTCGTCTCAACCCAGAGGTCTGCTCAATTACCATCACAGGAGGGGAACCAAAATGACAGACCTAGGCATTACCAGGTAAGAGAAGAGCAGAAGGGAGATGGGTAAAAGGCTTTGGCACTCTTTCAAAAGCCAAATGTCTTTGAACATTATCTGTGTCAGTTAAATATGGTAAAAAAAAAAAAATCTTAAATTCAAGTCCATGGTTTTGGAGCAGATGTGGTGGTACACTCCTGTAACCCTAGCACTGGGGAGGTAGAGGCAGGAAGATAATGATTTCCAGGCCATCTTGGGCTATATAAGGAGACTCTGTCTTAAACTAACTACATATATACATAAATACATGCATACATACTCACAATTTATTCCATTGTATTACTGTATATATTTGGAAATGATAGGAATGAAGTAACTGAATTCCTATGGGACTTTTTATTATACATCAAATTCTGATTTTCTGAGATAAGAGTCTCACCCTATAGCCCAAGATGGACTTGAACTCACTACATAGCTCATGCTAATCTAGAACCCACGGCTATCCTCCTGGCTAAGTCTCCCAAGTACTGAGATTACAGGAATGAGTCACCATCCCCAGCACGTATACCAAATTCTAAGCAACTGTTATCCCAAGCTGAAAGAAAAATCCACTGAAATCAGCGTCTGTCATGAACTTAAATACTGATCTCAAAATTTATCCCAATAACAATCCACCTCAAGAAAACATTCCTCAAAGGCATAGCTTACGTCTGTCTTCATTGGGAAAGACAATGCGTTTTGAAATCTATAGGAAAATGACAATACAAAGAGTGATCACACCCTTAAAAATAAGGAAGAACAATTAGAGAGCCATACCATCAATCATGAAAATCAACCCATCTGAGTTAACGTGCAGACTGCTATCATCCCCAGTGCATTGTCAGAGGACTCAAACATGCTACTGTGACAGGGCAGGAAATTCTTAACTGGGTCCTCTTTAAGATATCTCTGTAACATCAGTAAACAATGCATCGGGTGCGTGCCTCTTGGTCACACACACTCCTAGATGAGGAGGTAATGGGGGCAGGGATTCTTGGCTTACTCGTCCACTGTGTAACGGAATACACAGTGAAACAAGGATCATGAACGTCACCTTCCTGGCTGCTTGCATGTGCTCAGGGGAGGGTGGGGGGAGCCAGTCATCTCTGCCCTTGGAAGGAGCCAAGCCAAAGGGACCTTGACACTCTGCAAGGCATGATTTACCCACTGCACCATCCTCGCCCTGGCTGCTTTTTGGGATGCAAAAGAGACTTGGGACAACAGACAGTCACGGATAATTCCTATTCTCGTTTCACCTTATGCTGCCCTAAAATAGTTAGGTAGAGATAGTCACTGTTGGATGTCACAGACATGGATCACAATGATGACGCAAAGAAGTCGAAGTGACTCCTCTACAAGTGGGTGACAAGTCACCCGCAAGTTCAAATCCTGTGGAGCCGTTTTACTCCTTTAAAAGGAAGGCATGTCTGCATTAAAGCAAAAATGCAGAACCATTAGAAAGTCTGAGGCAAAGCCTCACTTAGATTGTTCAGTCAATTCAACCATATGTGGGGTGTGAACAGTATCATTCTTTCTATAAAATAATATACACACTAGGCATAGAACTTGGCATACGATCAGTGGATAAGACTTTGTACTACAAAAGAACACCAAAATTAAAAATCTCGAGAGAGAGAGAGTGTGTGTGTGTGTGTGTGTGTGTGTGTGTGTGTGAATTTCCTCAGGACTGTACCAAAAACTCATATTGGTTGGCCTAAACAAAACACAGCAATTCTCACAAAGTTCTAATGGAAAAAATCTGAAACGAGGCAGCCAGCAGATTCATACTCTGTGCCATCACTGGTACTAAATCTTTCCTGGTTTCTAGTGCCCAGTGGTTGCCAGCCATACTTGGCTCTCTTTGGCTGGTGTGTGCATCGCTCCAACCCTGGCTTCTGGGTCCCAGTTATTCTCTGTGTGTTTGTGACCAAATTCCCTTCTTGTAACAATGTCAGACATTGGATTAGGGCCTTCTGCTAAGTCAGTGTGACCTTCTCTGAACTTTAATTACATCAGTAAGCATTCTTCCAAATATTCTATTGGAAGATTCGAGGTTTTATGACTTCAGGATATCTTTTAGGGGAAGCACAATTCAACCTATAACAAACAAAATCTAAAGCACTGACTCATTGAAAGTAGAGCTGGCTGTGCTGGTAAAATCCTTGGTAAGTGAAGGTTGAGGAAAACGGGCAAGTTGGCACATAGTTGGATATCAGGACCACGGACAGTAGCCCGATCCCATCCACTATCTCCCCCTCACACCCACTGTTGATCTTATGTGTATGTTATTATATTTTCTCCATGCTGTTGCAAAGCATGGAGTCTATACATTAACTTGCCAACTTTGACCGGCATTGTGAAAAGAAATTGACTTGCTGGCTGATAAAAGTTGCCATTAACTTTCTTTTAAATTTTGGATTCTATCTTCATTGCAAAATTGTAGATAGAAAATACTTGGTTTAGTGAATGGTGAGCTAGTGAGAGAAGTGTTTTTGACATTTGATTACATTATAATTTATTTGTTCCAGAAATTCACTAAAATTATTATTATAAGGTACTGGGGGCTGTAAAGTGAGCATGTAAGGAAATGGATTGGAATTGATCCATTTGAAAGAATGGGAGGATAGAAATGGAAAATGGGAAGGAAGTAAGCAGAGTGGCCACATGTAAGGGGTCAGGTAATTGACACCTTGTGTACCCTTTATGGACGTTTATGGCTCAACATGTAAAGTTATTAAGACATTTTGTGTAAAGGAATAATATAATTAGATTAAGATTTCATTTAGATAATCTGCTGATTGAGAAAAGGAAGATTTGAAGGTTGTTAAGACTGGAGGCAGATAGAATTTTAACTAGAGTTAAATGAAATAGATTTTAAAACTATTTAGAAGGATGGCGAGATGGCTCAGCAGATAAGGGTGCTTGCCTACAAAGTCTAACGACCAGGGGTCAAGTCCCCACTTCCCACATAGAGTCAGATGCACAAAGTGGTGTATGTATCTGGAATTCATCTGCAGTGGTGCGCCCATTCCCCCCACCCCATTCTCCTTCTCTCTTTATTGCCTCCCTTACAAATATATAAATAAATAAAAATGAAATTATTTAGAGAGAATTTGAAGGTCCCAATTACTGACAGTAGAGAAGAAGTTACATTATAGGTTGGGTGACTTATCATAAAAATTTATGAGGAGAGAATGAATAATGAGTTTGGTCACTGATGTGCTAAATTTGAATTGCCTTCAGGAATTCACAAATCTGTACTTTTGCAGGCAATATTTCAGAAACATTTTCCCAATTTCCTGACTGCTCTGTTATCAGGATGACACACTATTCAAGTGTAAGTTTCATCTAAGTTGAGACCTTCTCATGTTCAATGTGGCATTTCTTAGCACCTGAGGTGAAAAGCTTGTCTGTTAATCATTCCTTTTTTAAAATTTTTAAAAATTATTTTATTTATTTTTGGAGAGAGACACAGAGAGAGACAGACAGAAAGTGAGAGGGAAACAGATAGAGATGGGCGCGCCAGCAGTCTCTCAGCTGCTGTGAACAAAATCCAGATGTGTGCTCCCCCTTGTGGTAAAGTGCAGCATTGCGCCCTTGCATCTCTTTGCATCTGGCTAAACGTGGGACCTGGACATTGGAACTGCTGGAGATTGGAACTAGCGTTCTTAGGCTTAGCAAGCAGGCACCCCAACTGCTAAGCCATCTCTCCAGCCCCTGTTAATCATTTCTGACAGTGCATTGAAATCCTTAACAGCTTTAAGTATTGGGATTGAACAAATTCTGACTCCAAGTAGTTTCTTAATGACTTTAAGCAAAGAACTCTTAGGTGAACGTCCAAGAAGAACAAGGATTTTCTCATTAAGGCTTGAGACAAAGGGGAACCCTGAGAATATTGGATTTTCTTAACCACACTACTGGCAGCATTTAAAGGCATACTTTTCTTAACTTGATGTGCATGCATGTTGCAACTTGTTGGGTAGTTTGGTTGCTTCTAAATGTTAGAGATTAACACATGTCTGAAAGATTAAGGCAAAGGCTAGTGCCTTGCTGAGGAGTAGTTAAGGTTTAAAATGGTAACATAGCCATTATAAGATTTAGGTAGATCATTCATGGAAGTCACTCCCCAGGCAGCAGGCATCAAAGATCCAATTGAAAGAGTAAAGTTAAAATGACAAGTGTCTCTGCAGGTAGAAAGCAGTCTTTTGTAATGTCCAATTCTCACTCTTCTTATCTCCACAAACTGGTGAAAGATAATGATTATTGACAAGTAAGTAGAATCTGTCTCACTTTTCGATCTTTCCCCATTCTATATAGTGAGAACATAGGAGATAGAAATGATATTAAGTAAAATTTTCCTCTTTTTTCCGTGGGAGGTACGGGTTCAAGATAGGGCCTCACTCTAGCCCAGGCTGACCTGGAATTCACTATGTAGTCTCACCCATTAGAAAACTCCATGGAAACTATCTTGTTACACATATTTATTTTAA
Organism: Orientallactaga sibirica; assembly: GCA_036365145.1. Taxonomy (NCBI): domain Eukaryota; kingdom Metazoa; phylum Chordata; class Mammalia; order Rodentia; family Dipodidae; genus Orientallactaga; species Orientallactaga sibirica. The sequence goes on along the minus strand of JAEOAD010000463.1, from coordinate 6,731,054 downwards.
GGGTGTGAAAATGAAACTAGAAAGCCAACATTAAGTTCAAGGTAGTTGAAATGTTTGAATTAGATCTCGCTATCTGTGTCTGTCTTGATACAGAATCTTACATAGTCCTGACTGGTTTTGAACTTCTAACCCTTCCAAATACACTTCTCAAGGGCTGAGGTTACATGTGTACACCACCATGCCCAGCTTGAATGAGATCTTGTTTCTCTGATTTAAAGCCAAAGTCTTTCTATTCTCATGTCACTTCCTTTGTCTTATATCCTTGGCCTGAACCAGAGGTTAGTACACTGCCTTATACATCTTCTTTGCAAGGCATCCTTAGTTTAGAGAAGCCATTGATCTTGGATAGTTTTCCTGATAACTACAGTCATACTCATCAGAAATTAAAATCATCTCCTCTTCAAACACTTGATATTTAATTATCTTTCCAAGGATTTTGTTGGATCTAAGACCCCATTCTGTGTATGATAAGCATTTGTTAATAAAAAAATTAGCTGAGCATGGTGGCACATGCTTTAAATTATAACACTTAGGAAGCAGAGGTAGGAGGATCACTGTGAATTCAAGGCCTCCATGGGACTACATAGTGAATTTCAGGTCAGCCTGGACTAGAGTGAGACCAAAACAAAAACCAAAACAAACCAAAAAAAATATGACCAATACATGGTTTCCCCTAATCTCTAGTATTTACATTATATTTGTATTCTCAAGATATTAATGAGAAAATAAAGTGAGAGCTTAAATCACTTGTCCATGTGGTTGTATTAACCCTTAAACTCCCCTCTGCTTTTCTATGAAAATTTGCTTTATCCATGTGGTGGGCACATCATTTTCTATTGATGCCTCAGTTACAATTTTACAGTTGCAGTGAGATGATATTAGATTTGATAAGAAGATGTAAGAGTATTTACACTAGATTTCATGTTTGTCAGTACATGCATAGAAGTTTTTAAAGTAAATTTTCCATGTGTGCACATTGCTCTGGGTTACTGCTGCTTGCCATTATGAACAGACCTGATTAATGCCTCATCTCCTTAGTCAGTTTCTCTTTTCCTCCTCATAACTGCTATGAAGAATATTTTGGTCTAGACAGTTTCATTTCCTCAGATTTTTATATTGAACTATTAACACACAAATCCAGGTATTTGGAATATTAGTGTATTTAGAGATAAAACCTTTAATGAATTGATTATGTTCAAGTGTGGCCTTTACAATGAACTCAAATGTAATATGATCAGTGTTCTTATATGGAGAAGAAATGTGGACCCAGATTTGTTTGCTCATGGAACAAAGACTAATAGGAGACAAGCATCTGTAAGTCAATGGCAATGGTCTCAGAATGAAACCAACCTGGCCAGCACCTTCACCTTAGACTTCAGGTCTCCAGAACTATATAGACACAAGCTTCATTGTTTAATCCTTCTAATTAATGGTAATTTCTGTGACATTTCTAGTTAGCTACAGCAAAGAAGTAAGGAGAGCTGCTCTTTAGAATTGTCCATACACTGTAAATAGATCTCTGGGAGAGATTTGCCCTGAGGGAGTCAAGGTCTAGGGCTATAAAGCACAGGCACTGTGCATTTGGGTTGTGTCAGCACCTTTTCTTGATTCTGTGACAGAGGGCTATGTTCTGAAGCTGAATTATCTTGGGATAGGCAGATCACAATGAAATACGAGTTATGGGATGTAAATCAAGTGATCTTTTAATCAAGAAGGCTGTCTTTAGTGAACTACAATGTTTTTTTCTGATATGCTTTCCTATTGCATTTAAACCATTTGATTTCCACTCCTGAACTGAACCCCACTCTGTTCAGAACATGCCAGTTGTAACCATCAGGACAGATAAATACATTTCAATTTTTCTTCCTTTCTCCCAGGCTGCACATGTAGTGACAGGCATCATACAGCTACTATCTATCAGGTAGTTTTTGAAATGATGTTGAAACAGATGTTGAAATAGGAACTGTGGGAGTCCATGGGTGTTGACTGAAGGCCACCTGTATACAAGCCAGCTCTCCTATTCCTTTCTTTGGAAGACTCGGTGATTTGGATAGAAGTCAGAGTGTTCTAAGCAGCAAAGGAAGAACCAATGCAGAGAGTGTGTTCTGTATTTGGATGCAGAAGTCAGTAGTGTTCTAATTACCAAGCCAATGCAGAGAGTGTGCAAAGGAAGAAACAATGCAGAGAGTGTGTTCTGATTACTAAACCAATGCAGAGAGTGTGTTGGTAGCATAGATTACTAAACCAATGCAGAGTGTGTTCGGTAGTGTGCCAATGCTGCTCTGTAGTACTTACATAGATTAAGCCAAAGAGAGTGTGCCAACTTACTTAGATTACCAAGCCAATGCAGAGAGTGTGCTCTGTAGTACTTACATAGATTACCAAACCAATGCAGAGAGTGTGCTCTGTAGTACATAGATTACCAAACCAATGCAGAGAGTATGCTTTGTAGATTACTAAACCAATGCAGAGAGTGTGCTCTACACAGATTACTAAACCAATGCAGAGAGTGTGTTCTGTAGTACTTACAGATTACAAACCAATAGATTACCAAACCAAACCAATGCAGAGAGTGTGTTCTGTAGTACTTACACAGATTACCAAACCAATGCAGAGAGTGTGCTCTGTAGTACTTACATAGATTACCAAACCAATGCAGAGAGTGTGCTCTGTAGTACTTACATAGATTACCAAACCAATGCAGAGAGTGTGCTTTGTAGTACTTACACAGATTACTAAACCAATGCAGAGAGTGTGTTCTGTAGCACTTACACAGATTACCAAACCAATGCAGAGAGTGTGTTCTGTAGTACTTACATAGATTACCAAGCCAATGCAGAGAGTGTGCTCTGTAGTTGTGCTCTGTAGTACTTACATAGATTACCAAACCAATGCAGAGATTACCAAACCAATGCAGAGAGTGTGTTCTGTAGTACTTACATAGATTACTAAACCAATGCAGAGAGTGTGCTCTGTAGTACTTACATAGATTACTAAAAGGGCTATCAATTTCAAAAATAGAACTCATGTGTCTGAGGGCTGCTAAAAGTTTGTTTTTTTGTGTGTTCTGTAGTAAGATTAGCAAACCAATGCAGAGAGTGTGCTCTGAAAGCAAAATGCAGAGAGTCTGTAACTTATTATAAACCTGCAGAAAAGCCACAGCAGAGAACTGTAGTACTCATAGATTACTAAAAGGGCTGAGAATCACTCACAAAAACATGTACAAAATCCAACTTATATCCTGGCCATTCTCAAGAATAAAAAACATAATTCCAAGAATAATAAGACATAATGTGCCAAGTTTCAATTTTAAATCAAGCAGCACACATAGATTTTAGAGTGACCTTTAACCCTTCTCCAGTTACCTACTGATAAAACATACTTAGGGTCAGAGGTCAGAACTTATAAAGACCTCTTGATACCCTGGGCACCTTGGGATTCAGCTCCAAAAAATCCACTCAAGACATGGGTCTGGGTTAGATGAACAGTCTCTTTACATGTTATGTGTGTCTAAATTGAGGCACATATACTGGTTTATGGAAGTTTAAAGTCAAGTCAAAAATGCCAAAAAAACATATTGGCTTGGCCTGACAAATTCAAGTCATTATGTTTGAAGGGATGAAGGGAATAGATAACCATGTGATGCTTTATCAGAAATGAAAAGTCAACAAATTCTTGTTCCTGGCAGTGAAAAAAAAAAAACAGAAAGATTATGCTGTGTATGTTTGGAAAAGGACACACAGTGAAAAGTAATGTGTACAGGATATGGCTATGATTATGGTTCCAAGCCATTTGAAAATCTAAACTTCCTTCAATTTTATTATTTCTCACCTTCATGTACAGCAATAGGAAGCCCCCTATCTATTTTATGAGCTATAAAGTTTGCTGGTGATAAAATATCAGAATTTGCATGCTATGCCTAACACGTGGAATCTTTTGTGTATGGCAAACATTCAGATAAAAACTTACCTGGGGCTGGATAGATTGCTTAATGGTTAAGGTGCCTGCCTACAAAGCCAAAGTACCCAGGTTTGATTCCCTAAGACCCATGTAAGCCAGATGCACAAGGTAATGCATGCATCTGGAGTTCATTTGCAGTGGAAGCCCTGGAATGCCTATTCTCTCTCTCTCTCTCTCTCTCTCCCTACCTACCTATTTACCTCTCTCTCTGCCTCAAATAAATAAATTAAAATTATAAAAAATTTCAATTCAATATTTTACCATGTTCTGGAAAAGAATTGATTGTTATTTTCAAATACAATAACACGGAAAGCCTGAGTTAGACATTTAAGGGCAATCACTCTCTCTTGGTCCCTCTCTCTCTCTCATCATCTACATAGTAATGAAAATTATAAGAAATTATAGTAAGGGCTACAGTATAGCTGAGTAACACAGCAGTCCCAAGTGAACCATAGGCAGTTCATTTGGTCTAAGAGCAGGGTTTAGCAGAATGCTCAATGAATGGACATGCTGAAAGGTTAGTATTCTGTGACCGTCACCAGGATTGCCATGGACAACATTTTTTAAAGGTTTTATTTTCATTTTTATTTTACTTATTAGCAACAAAGAGAGGGAGAGAGAGAGAGAGAGAGACAGAGAGAGCAAGAATGGGCACACCAGGGCTCTAGCTGTTGCAAATGAACTCCAGATGCATGAGCAACCATGTGCATCTAACTTACATGGGACCTGAAGGATTGAACCTGGGTCCTTAGGCTTCACAGGCATGCATCTTAACAGCTAAGCCATCTCTCTAGCCTATGGACAACATTTTTGTGGCGTTCATGAGCATGTCATCCCAACAGGCAGGTGATGGGCGATGATTCCGTGTACTCATCAGGGTGTAAGCCTGTGATAAAACCGAGGCATCCGAACCAGGACTCTGTCTCTTAGTTGGGTCAATTAGTAAACCTAGGATGCAAAGGTTTTGTAGTATTTTGCTCTTGTTCTGTGTCTGTGGATCAAAATTTCCTGAGGAAGCTCCAGGCTCTTTGACATATTGCTGAATCTCAGTATAGAATAAATCTCTAAGGCACATCAAGAATGGCATCTCTTCCCACAAGGGCCAGGCAGAGAGTGTGGCTCACAGTACTGCTGTCATCATCTAAGCATTTGCTGAAAAGGGGCAGTTTCTATAATAGGCTCAGGCCACCTAAACATTATAATAGGATTATTAGATTACATCACACTCTCTGTGGGCTGGCGTTTGAAATAAAAAACCAAGCAAGTTAGGGCTCTGTGAATGCCTCCCATTTTAAATTAATAAAATCCATATAGGTCTAAACCAAAGTTGCCAGATGAAGAAAGAACAAGCAGTTTCAGGGGATTATTTAAACATACTTTATGTATTATTCATAGTGAGACATTTGCTGGATCTTATTTTCTTCTAAGCTCTCCCTAAATGTTCCCACCAAAGAAGAAGCAGTTGTAATTTGTACAGAGCAAGCAAATGTCACGTGCTCCAAGGCCATCAACACCAGGACGACTGAGAACACAGGGGATAGGCTAGGATGGTACATTTTCAATATGGCCTCCAGAGGCCCAGCACTCCTGGCAGTTGTGTAACACCCCTATGCAGAGGAGGCGAGATGGTCAAGAGTGCGTGTCATTCACGGAAAAAGTGAGCATGACAGGAGTGCCTTCCTTCCACAGGACATAAAATTAAAAACATAAACTTGGAGTGGGGGAGCTGCCTATTGGACAGTTCTTTGCTACAAATGGCTGTAACATGAAGACGTGTGATTTCTATGTTCAAGAAGCATAGACAACTTAGCGGAATAGACTAAACATGCACGTGAAATGTGAATGAATAGTATAGGTCAGTTATTGCGCACTCTAAATGAGCAGTCTAGACAGTATGTGTAATAGATGCTATATGGATAGGAACTCTGTTTTGGAAAAAGGCATTCCACACATGTCAAGTTTCAAGTTGGGCTTTTAAGATGGGAAGGCACAGACATTTGAGATGGGCATGCAGTAGGAATTATAACTCGGGCAAAGGAACGAGCTATCCTAGCTTATGGCAACTCTAAACATGCATTCCATAAATATGCACACATTCCGGATAGTTCCTGTACGTTCCTACAACACTTCCTTTTCCACACACACACACTGAAAGCACACTGTTGACATTCCATTCATTATAACACATCTAATTGATGTCGTTTTCTTGTGAGGATCCATTCCAATAAGGACAGAAAGGGATTAACCTACATCATTTCATCTTGTACCTACAATACTGAACAAAATGATTACACTTTGGTTTCTACAGATGAAGAAATGGAAGCTTGGAGAGATTGTAACTTGTTTAAGGTCACACAAGGCTGAACTCTGCATCTATTTGTAGCTAAATGAGGTTTATGGCCATGAACACATGCTTCTTCTACCACCCTCTCACTCCCACAATTCTGCACCACGCTGTAGAAACTCAAATGTAGACAGCATTAGGGAGGATGAGAGAGAAGCTATAGGATTCGTAAAGCAGAAAGAAGTATTTCCCTGCAAATGAAAGGTGATGTGGGCCATCCTGACTTTCAGTAAGAGAGTGACATGTGACAGGTGATGTGGGCCATCCTGACCTTCAGTAAGACGGTGACATGTTACATGTGATGTGGGCCATCCTGACTTTCAGTAAGACAGTGACATGTTACAGGAGATGTGGGCCATCCTGACTGATTGAGAGGGGGAGGAGATATGATGGAGAGGGAAGTTTCAAAGGGGAAAGTGGGGGGGTGGGAGATAGAGGGAATTACCATGGGATATTGTCTATAATTAAAGAAGTTGTCAATTAAAAAAAAATAAAAAAAGAAATACTGAGACTGGAGAGCTGGCTCAGCAGTTAAGGTGTTTGCCTGAAAAGCCTAATAACCTGGGTCCAGTTCCCCAGGACCCACTTAAAGCTAGATGCACAAAGTGTCACATGCATCTGGAGTTCATTTGCAGTGGCTGGAGGCCCTGGCACATCCATTCCTCTGTCTTCTCTCTATTTCTCTCTGCTTGCAAATAAATAGATTAAGTTAACTAAAAAAAGAAATAAATAAATAAAAGGGAGGGAGGGATTATTTGGTCACTGAGGTTTCTTGGGTGTCATAAGCATAGTACAGAAGAGAGTAAGGACCCAGTCTCTCTCAGTGAAGAGTGGTTTGTGGGAGTTCAAAGCACTTGTGGTAGACAGCTCTTCTTCAACTGCAGTATTCTTGTACAACCCCAGAGCTTTTGTGAAAATTCTTTCTTTCAGTAGGTCTGGGGTCAAATCTGAAATTCTGAATTGCTAAAAATGATCCAAATTGGCTAGGTGTGGTGGTGAATGCTTTTAATCCTAGCACTCGGGATGCAGAGATAGGTGGATCACCATGTCGAGTTCAAGGTTACCCTGAAACTACATAGTGAATTCCAAGTCAGTCTGGGCTAGAGTGAGACCCTATCTTGAAAAAAAAAAAAAAAAAAAAAAAAGAAAAGAAACAAACTAACTAACTAAAAAAACTCTCCAAATTCATATTAAGGCTGCTGGCCCAGGGACCACACTCTGGCTAGCAGAGGAGAGATTTGAAGTAAAGTTAACTCTGGGCTCCATATTGAAATCAAACTGCCAAGCTACAATATGTATAGAGTCAATTTCTTATAAATCATTGTAAGCTTTTACACATGGGGCCATGCACTTGAAGGTGTGTTTGCATATATGTGGGTATGCACAAGGGGCTGATTGAATTTAGTTAGTGCAAAGAGGTTAAGTGAGTGTGTTTATTAGAAAAATGTGGGCTACTCCAGTTCCTCCAGAGTCTGAGGTACCACCTTTATAAGAGTTATTCCTGGCTAACATGCTGCTAATCACATTTTATGCCTAATACTTTTTTCTTTAATAAGTGAACTTGGCAACATAAGGCTCTCTATTGAGACTCGCACAGCTTCTTGCAGTCAGCCAAGCCAATGTCTGCTCTAATGCTGTGGTTTTGTGACCTACTGATTTAAAATGGGATTTTATCAGGGATAAGTAGACATAGACCAAGACAGAAACACAGGGCAAAGAAAGAGCTGGAGCCCATCACAAAAGAGCAGTGAGTGGTGAGTGACAGTTCGTCATGGCAGCATAGCTGAGCCAAGTGGCAGTAGTGGTTAGGAAAGAAATGGAGAGGAATTGTGTAACATGGGGATATTAATAATATCAACCTCTCCGGGTTACCCTGCGAATCAAACTTGATGAAAATTTTGAAAATGTTTTAAACTCTTGCAAGGATTAGACAGATGTTTTGGTGTTATTTTAAGAGCTCTGACATACTTTAAATGCTTCAAAGGGAAGCAAGTCATAAGGCACGATCACAAGACTTGAATTGGAAGATCTAGGAAGAATTTGATTGGTCATTTAACTCTTTATGCACATAGAGTTCTTCATATGAAAACTGGGAATATGAAATCACAAATTTATGTCATTTATATGTGAAAGACACATGACAAATCCATGGAGAAATAGTCTCCATAAAGCAGTCCAAAGGGCAGGATGATTTTCTGGCTAACAGGTGTCCAAATAATGGAAAGAAAGGTGCATGTTGGGGTTCAGTCACTGCTGCTTCACTCGGCTGCTCAGGGCTAGCTCCCAAGGTTAATTGAGCTATTCTTAGCACACTGGATTTTGGCCTCTGCTTGTCATCACATAGTTGCTGTTGTCATGATTCAGTTATCAGAATTGTACTCAAGGAAGACAGGAGGAGGAAATGAGAGAGGTGTCACAGCTATGCATGTTCCTTTTATCAGAAAAGAAAGGTTTCCCAGAATTCTCCACCTTCCTCAGCAGAAATCTACTCATATCACATTACTACCTGCATCTGCGTCTTTATTATATATCTGCTTGCTGAATGACATGGCTACTTCTACCTGGAAAGTTGGCTTGAGAAAAAAATATATATATACATATGTGTGTGTATATACACATATGTAAAATTTTACTTGTGTGTATGTAGTGTATGGGGTGTGTAGTGTATGCACATGTGTTGGGGACCCCCAGGGCCAGCAAAGTAGGAACTGCAGGGTCTCTGCCGAGTAGGGGGTGAGAGGCGCGGAGTCATGACACAGACTCTGGGAGTTGGGTGGAAGCAGGCAGAGGGCGAGCTGCTGCAAACTCATTTATTCAAGGAAGTATAGCGGGTTTAAAGGGTTTGGCTGGCCAATCATTGAATGGGGTGGTCCCCTTCTTGTGACCAATGACAGCCTGTCTCTGGACAGATCATCTCGCAGCAGGTTTCTTGCAAGCATGGGACTGTAGCTGTTGTCACGCCAGGCCTGGGTAGGATGCCACGTCCACAGAAGCCACTTCCTGGTTTCTTCTGGCATTTGGTCTGGCTAGGGCCCTACCTGCATTGTGCCATACATATCCTCCTTTTTGTTTTTATTATTGGCAACCCTGGGAGGCATGGTTCTTTGCCAAGTCATTGTTGACCACAGGCCCCAAGGGATAATCACATGCGACAGTGCCTGTCTTAGGTTGCCCCATCTCATGGGGTCTTACCCGTCATTGACTACCCACCATCCTGGTGAGAAAACCAGAGGGGAGTCGCCTGGTTTCTTTTAACATGCGGTCTGGCTATGGCCCAATCTGCATTGTGCCATACACACATGTATGTGTCTTTGTAATGCTCCTTACACTCTCTGTGGAGTCCACTCACCCAAGGTGGGCAGAAATAAATACCAAGTGTCCAGCTCCATCACTCCTCTGCCTGTTATTATTTTAATCAGGAATCTCTTTCCTGTCCTTCACAAGCTCCTATGATTCCTGGGTCTATGCTCCCCTGTTGGACAGTGATTATAAGCACATGTGGCCATGCACAACTGTGTTAAAGAGTTGAATTCGAGTGGTCTTGGGCTCCCTAGAGCCCTCATGATATATACTCAGGAGCTCACTACATTTTCCAAGCTGGTCTTAAATTCCTAAGCTCCAGCAGTCCTCTTGCATTGGAATAGCTGGCACCAGAGGCATGTGCCACTCTACCTGACTCTCCTATTTTACTTTGAAAGATGCTATACCAGAGTAAGGCAAGAGAAAGAGAGAGTGAGTGATAAACCACCAGCATTATCTACTGTTATGGCAGAGACTTTGGCATTGACCTCTAATGAAGACTCAATGACACTGAGTCACTCAACTAAATTCAAATGAGAAAGCTAGAAAAATAAAAACACTTTGGTTTTAGACCACAAGCTCATATCACATGGCCTTGGTAGACATACAATTTTAATTTTAACTTGTATTTTGCAAGAGGCATCTTATTATATAACAACCTTATTTTTCTTTGCTTTGGTTTTTTATTTCTTTTCTTTTTTCTTTCTTTCTTTTTTTCTGGTTCTTCAAGGTAGGGTCTTGCTGTAGCTCAGGCTGACCTGGAATTCACTATGTAGTCTCAAGGTAGCCTCAAACTCACAATTATCTGCCTAATTCTACCTCCTGAGTGCTGGGATTAAAGCAGTGCACCACCACGCCTGGCTAACAACCTTATTTTTAATTTCTACAGGGCAACAGTGTAATAAGATTCTAAAGTTAGTAGAATTATTTTTAGAGCCTTGACATGGATCAGTGCCATGTCAACACGTACTCAATTAAAGAAACACTAATGAAGTAAGATAAGTACTTGTATTGGGCCCTACTAACTTAGCCTACCAGTGTGCTCACTTTGCCTATGATGTTGCTTGGAATCAGGTGAGGGTTGGATAAATATTTGTTGATCAGTAGAATAAATACAAACCAAATCCTAAATTTGGCATGCCATCTTTCTTTTATTGATGAACAATCTCTTGTTCCTTTGTCAAGGTTCCTATTGGAATCCCTCTGCATCTGAGGCTGCAGGTTTAAGAATATGGTGGCCCACCCCAACAGAAGGCCTTGGATTACCCATAGAATGCTCTGATAATGGTTAGGATGTGGCCAATGCCATAACAAAATGTGTTGGGAACATGGCCAAGGAAGGTCATGTTTGTCTCATAGGACACTGTTCACTGCTCAGGGTACTTTCAAGTCAAATGCATCTACTTCCCCTAGACATGCCATGCAAAGTGGCAAGAGTTTTTTAGGAAACAATTCTTAACTGTGAAGTCTGATGAATCTCCATTTCAAGCATCTGGGCAAGTAATAGCCCTCCTTTGTTGAAAACGGACCAGCCACCCACAGAAAACACTCAAAATCTTCCTTTGGAAACAACATATTTTCTCCTCACTAGTAACAGTGGTTGCATGTTCTTCAAGAAACAACCAAGTTTCTGTGAGTCATGGGCCTTTTAAGATCCTCGTATGAGATAAGATGTGTGCTCAGACAAAACAGGTTGCAGAGAAATAAGGCAATGCGCTTATACATCACATCAAGCATAAACCGTCACACTGAATGGTCTTCAGAACATTTGCCGGAAAGTTGGGTCAATATGGTGGGAGTATTTTGATCCTGTTTAAGTAGATATGGTGGATGTTGAATCTTGTGTTACTTTACTCATGGCTGTAACCAAATACCTAGAAGAAGCAGCCTAAATAAGGAAGGGTTGACATGGCTTACCATTCCTGAGAGGGCAGCTCTTCATGGCTGAGAAGTCATGGCAGTGGGAATGGGGAGCTGGCTCATCACATTCACCTACAGTCAGGAAGCAGAGAGCAGGCTTAGGCCAGGAAACCTCAAGGTACATGCATGGGAAGATGTCTCAGTGGGTAAAGGCACTTTGCATACAAGACCAGAGGCTATCTCTCCAGATCCAACGTAAAAGCCAGATGCAGAAGTCAGCATCGGATCCCAGCCCTCCTGTGGACAGAGGGAGGCAGAGACAGGAAAAACCTGGATGCACACATGCCTACTCACCTGCCATGTACAGGGTAGAATGACTAGAGACCCTGTGTCAAACAAGTGGAACATGAGGCTGGCACCAAAGTTGTCCTCTGACTTCCACACCTATGCCTGCACTCATGCCCAAGTTCCCCCCCCCACAAAAATAAATGAAAGAAATTAAATTTAAAACAATAATACCTCAAGGCCAACCCCTAGTGACCCATTTCCTTCAGCAAGGCTCCGTCTCCTAAAGATTCTACCACCTTCCCAAACAGTGCCACCAGACGGTGACCAATTGTTGAAACACATGAGCCTGTGGGGACATTTCACATTCAAACCACACTGACCATAGAAAATAAACTCAAGTGACCAATAATAATTATCATAATGTGTCATATCCAGAGGCATTGCCCCCATCCCACAATGACTGACTGCTGCTCTCACAACTCATAACCCACAACTCCATGGCGAATACTAGCAATCCCACTAAGAAAGGCCCTCAGTGGAGTGGGGGTGGGAAGGAGAGAAGTGATGACATCAACATATGATGCGTCCATACAAAGTTCCTACTTAATTTAAAAAAAAATCTATAAATTCCAATTTGATTTTTTTTTTCTAAAAACGAATCTTTATTATGTGAAAAATTCTTCCTGTTATTTACTGGATGCCCTGCCAATCAGAACGTGGTGCTCACTAGCTCTGGTCACTTAGTTTGCTGATGTTTTTCCTCTCACCTCCCAAAGTTCTGAGTCACTTAAACATCTGTCCTTGCTGTGGATAAATCTCTTGCTTTTTCTGTTTTGTCTCTGGTAGGGATGTTTGATAAACTCTCCTCACTATAAGTTCTTCAAGGGCAAAAACTGCAACTTCCATTTCCTGTACAAATGACCACAGCACCATGTAACCACCACCAACAACAGAGGTTGGTGGCCAAATTAATCATTTGGGGATCAGCTACAGCATTGGTGAAAATAATATTCACTCCAGCTTCAGAAGGTTTTTCTTCATTGCTGCCTGAAGCTTTCTTTCTCCTCCCCCTTTGGATGCCTTCAACAATCAGCTACTTAGAATTTAAAATTTTAGGAAAGAAAATCAAAGATATTCCAAATACCAGGGTGTGTGACATTAAGTAGATAAATGCAAACATTTTTTATAGTTTACATGATTACACATTGTTTCATAACACCCTTAGCTCAGCCTGCTGGCCATAGCCAGTTCTATTTTCCTTTCATTCTAAGAGACCAATGTTGAGAAGCAGAGACTTGTGACTAATTTTCTGTAATGTTATATGGAAAAACAGTCAATGAGGATCTCAAATCCCATAGGTCTTTTGGCCCAGACAGTCTCTTTTGACATTCTTGTCATCTCCTTAATCCCGCAAATCGACTTCTCTGTGTGTTAAGAGATGGTTAAGTGTAATAACACAGCTCTGTGCTCGCACTGGCAAGCTAACTTCAATGTCTTCAATAGGAAAGTGTGTCACAGGGCGAGGGATGGAGCACTGTTGGAAGTGTGTTTGCCTCACGGGCACAAAGTCTCGTGGTTGACCTCTAGCACCACAGAAACTAGGGCGTGGGCATGTCTGTAATTCAAGCACTCAGGAAGTAGAGGCAAGAGGAACAGAAATTCAAGGTCACTCTAAGATATTTTGAGGCCAGTTTGGGATGTGAGACCCTATCTCAAAAAAAAAAAAAATTCTGTTACATGTGCTATACATTTTTCTTTTATGATTGGACAGTCCAAGCACAAATTGCTCCACAGACTTAGAAAGACTGAAATGTAAATGCATTGGCAAGCTACTTAGTAGAGAAAATTAGAGTCTATGGATGGCCAAATTTCCTATATTCAGGATTCATCAAGAGTCAATTTTACAAAGAGGATTGGGAATTCAAAACAACCTGGAGATTACATCTTTGGAAAAAGAGATTAATTCCTATGCAGTGGTCAAAATTCCGCATTCATGAGCTGAGTGTGCTCTAAGCTTTGGGAACACACCATTTGAGTCCAATTTCAAAGAAGAATGACATTTTAAGAAGCTGAAAAGCAAAAGGCATCTTAGATGTTAAATAGATGGGTTTCCCCCTAAAATAAAGATGTTGATGAGTTATGTTTCAGGAATCAGAAACACATGGATTAAGTTTTACTTAGAACAAACATAGGTTTAAATGTGGAGAGAAAGCAATGGACAAAGTCTGTTAAGTGCTGCCCTCAATCCCAAATATTTGCAAGAAGGATTTGAGATGTTTCCAACACAACACAAGTTTCCAATGTCTAGTTGGACGATATAGTTTATGAGAAATTGTCGTTCACCTATAATTTCTCTGGCCCCAATACAACTGTCATGTGCTCTTTCTTACATGTCTCCCTCAAATTGAAATGGTTATTCTTACAGAAAACAGTCTCATGCTAGTTCTGTAAAAGCCAACACAAAGTGGTCATGGATAACTCCATCTTGAGTGTGAGGCATTTTCTACCACCTATGGGTGTGACCAGGTGAATCCTTCCCTTCCAGAATGGCCACCCCACAATGCTTCTGATGCCTTTCCAGCCACTTTGGCCAAAGTGCTTTTCTGTGTCATTCACTCTCCTTGCATGGAAAGCTGGTTTTTCTCTGGCGATGGGTGACATTTTCCTGGCCCAGCCATCACATGCCTAGAAGGTTTCTACTTTTGCAGGAAGGCAAATCTAGCCAAAGTAGCTGGCTGACACGCGAGGGCTTCAAATCCAGACACACAGACAGACGGACAGCAACTGGCGCCATGCTGCACATTCCTACCCATCTTCAGCATTCCCGGCACATTATGGGGAGTCAAAGGTCTTCTCTTTGTTTTCAGCAAGTTAACTTAAGTCCTTAGGATTTAAAAAGTTGAAATACAGCTCGGTACATTGAGGAAAGGAGGAATTTTAATACAATCATCTAAATATAATCATTTGAGCCATGGATTTCAAACTTGGCTGTATGTTGTAATTGCCTGGGGCACTTAAGGAAAAACAAATCCCAATCCCTAGGTTCCTTGCTTCCTAGATTATGCCATAATTGACCTCTGGAACAGCATAGACCTTTGACTTTTCCAATGCTCTCCAGATAATTCTACTGTGTATTCAAGGTTGATAACCTTTCAATTTGGGTTCCTGGACTTGCTCTCATAATAAGCTACATATTAGAACACTGGCTATCTGTTAACATCATTCTTAACCTATTGATTCTAATGTGCAAAATCCTCCCCTAGAAATTCTGACTTAATTATGGTACTATTTACTATGATCTTAAGCTTTATTTTAAGTGTGAGGTGTATCTATAATGCTTATACAAAACACAACATATATAGATATCTAAACACATGTAGTGTTATATACAGTCGCATGTTGCTTAATGACAGGGACACTTTTTGAGGAACTTATCTACAGGAACTTCATTATTGTGTGAACATCATAGGCTATATGTGCATAAACCGAGGAGGCTATGATGTCATGAGAAGATACATTCTTCTGGGACCACCATCACGTATATGATTTGTTGACCAACACATTATTCTTAGGCACATGAATGTCAGTGCATAGTGTGGTTTGAATATGTAAGTTCTCCCATAGACTTATATGTCAAATATTTCATCACCAAGCGGTGGCATCATTTTGGGAGTTACTGGTACCACTAGATAGGGCCTTTGAAGTATCTTATCCTTGGCTTCTTCCTTTTTCATTCTCTGTTCTGCCTGTGACAATGACAAGAAGCTCTGTCAGGACAGACTCCCATGGTCATGTTTTCTCCTGAAGTAAGTGGGGCTGAGTAGGCATGAACCAAACCCTCTGAAACTGGGAGCCAAAATTGTTTAGGCCAGGCATTCTGTCATAGTGATGAGAAAGTAACAAATAGATATACATACATATGTATATATATATGTGTATGAATGCAGATATGTATGTATATGTATGTGTGTAATACTATATACTCACACACATATACATACATGTATGTATATGTGACAAGCTTATAAACTAGGTACTTATAATGGCCACCTTCCAGATGGTGCCCGAAGATTCTTACTTTCTGGCATGTGAGTGTTGTGTCTTTCTAGCCTGAATCAGGGTTGACCTGTGTGACAATGGAGTGGTGCAGAAATAATTATGAGTAAGTCACACAATACATTGTTCTCTGGGGTTGCTTTCTGACTGATGGTGTGCCACATGGACTCAAGAATCCCTATAGCAAGGCTTTTGTGGAAAGAAGCCAACAATGAGAACCATGTTGTCATTGGTACGAGTCATTGAACCTTGGAAGTGGCTCTGCTATCCCTATTCGAGTCATCAGATGGCCATGTCCCCAGCTGAGTGAAGCCCTGAGCTGTAACTGTGCCACCAAGACTTCCCGAATGCCTATGCAAGGGAACCTTGAGAGATCTGAAGCCAGTAGGGCTTCAAGTGATTTCTTAAACAGCATTTATCCAATAGCATTATTATTCCCATTTTATCATTGAGGAAATATCATTGGACTATGGAGAGATTAAGTGACACCTACAACTATACAGCTTTAAGGTATCTATGTGGGAATCAATGATTAGTCTCCAAATTCAGTGCGTAAAATATCTATGCAGTTCTCATCTGTATTGTTAAGTATCATTTGATAGAGAAGAAATTATAAAGATGATAACTGCCCAATGAAAGTAGACCCATGCAAACATCTTTCATGTTGTCTTAGCAATACCAGTTGTTTGACAGTAATTAGACCATTAGAATACTTCCTTTCTTTAACTGTTCTACAATTCTATTTTTTTCCTGTTAGTACACAGAGTAGGAGTTCTTGGAGTCTCATCCAGTCTAGTCCTTTACCTTTTTTAATGCTATTCCAAAACATGAATTATAGAGTCCATGTTACAAGTGGGTCAGCAAAGAGATCCTTATATCTAAACCTCTTGTGGTTCAAGCTTAGCCCTCATTTAGGATTTTGCAACTGCCAAGAACTACAAAAGTAGAGACTATATTTCCAAAAAAATTTCTACATGGTATAAGGAAACGTCCAAGAGTTTGGGAGCAGAAAGGTTTCTACTGTGACTCTGTAGTCATTAGCTGTGTGACTTGAGGGACAGCATAGGGCACTTGGGTACCACTGCTAGCAATTGTGATTAAATTCATGTGGAATGGGGCCGAAGTGTGGGTCCTTGTAAAGCTGCATGATTCAATAAACAGCCAGGGTTGTGCACTTCTGATGTAATCTTTTGCAATCTCAGTTTCCTCCTTTGTTAAGTGGAGATAATAATACTGAGCCCTTGGTGGTTTGGGTGAGGATTAAGGGTAATTACCACAAAGCTCCAAGTTTGGTGCTTGGCACATAGTTGTTGTACAGTGGACGCCATCCACCAGTATTTGTGGTTTGCTTTAAACTTTTTAATGCGTTACACAAAAGTATCTAGTTACTCAGACACTGACTTCTTTTCCTTGGAGAGCTTTTTAAACTTAGAAATACCTTCCAGTTCAAACTGCAAGTAAATACACATCTATTTTTTTTTCAAGTTTCTTATGATTTTATTTTTACACTTATCACATCTATCTGGAATTTATCTTGTTAAGTAATGTAGGGTGGGGCCAGGGATTTTTTTTTTCACCAAGCCAGTTTTCTCTCTTGTATGCATAAAAGCCTTTCTTTCTATAGTGATTTGTGAAGTCTCCTCAGCAAAATGGTATTTGATTTTTTTAGGCATGTACCCATATTTATTTCTGGCATAATAACTATTATAATGGAATACTCCTATATTCTTATTTAATGTTTTTTGTTTGTTTGGTTGGTTGGTTTTTTGAGGTAGGGTCCAACTCTAGCCCAGGCTGACCTGGAATTCACTCTGTATGCTCAGGGTGGCCTCGAACTCATGGCGATCCTCCTACCTTTGCTTCCCTAGTGCTGGGATTAAAGGCATGCGCCACCACGCCTGGCTTATTTTCATGTTTTATAAGCATTTAATTATTAGGGTTTTGCCATGCCTTTTATATCTATTAGGTAAATTTTTCTTCCACCCAAAATTTCTTCAATATTTTTTGGCAGAGGTACCCTTTAAAGATATCAGCCGCTTAAAGTGCCTAAGATCCTTTAGCACTTCCTCATCTACTAAGTCATTTAATCGATCCATTAATTTTCAACTAAAATACCCCTTCCGTAAAGATGCCTTTATCTTGTTACAATGAGTAGTTTTCCTGTGCCTCCAAATCCTGGGAGTCACCCACTTTGGAAACTAAAGACTTCAAGCTCTGTGTTAAAATGTGCTAGAACCTTCTTGATCTAGCCCCACATTACTTGGCAGACTCATTTTGATCATATTCACATGCTCCCCAGCACCACCACTACAGCCTCACTTGCAGCTTGTAGCATGATAGATAAGGATGTGAATAATGCCTGGCATTTTTCACTTCTTCCTACAAGGCATCTCTGCTAAGTATGTGGCATGTGTTGTGTCATGCAGTTATTTGAAAAGAAGTCCTCAAATTTCTTCACACTCCTTTCTTCAAAAGCAGAGCCTAATTCTCTTTCCCTTTAGTAGAGACCACAATTGAGGACCTAGTTTTTTTTTTTGTTGTTGTTGTTTTTTTTTTTGTTTGTTTGTTTGTTTTTTGCAAAGGATTAGAAAGCAGAATAAATTATGACATGAGACTCTCGAGATTTGGTTAAAAAGGTAGTGCCTTGTCGTCCTTAATTTCTCCTCTGGGTCTTGTAGCAGCCAGCCACCATGCTGGTAGAACACTCAAGTAGTCCTGGAACGAGATTCACATGGCAAGGAACTTTGACCTCCTACCAGGAGTTAGTAGTGACTTACCAACCACGTAGGGACCCACTGGAAGGAGATCCACTAACCCTAGTAACACCTTGTGTGGCCCCAGCTCCAGCGGTTGTTTGACCACAACTTCCTGAGAGGTATAGAACTAGAGTTACACAGCTAAATCCCTTCAGATTTATATGAGATAAACAATGTTTATTATTGTTGGAAATAGCTGGATTTAATGTGGCATGCAGCAACAGAAAACTATAAGACTTTGTTTAACCTTCACAAATAATCAAATCAAATCAGATCAAATTAGATCATAATTCACATTATGACTCTCCCATTGTACAGAAGGATAAAATGAGGCACCCATATGCAATCAGGATTTGAGTACTGGCTCCCAGGCTCACCCTAAAACCCACACTCTTGTAATGAGCTCTTGTAACTGTGTATTTTCACATGCTGAATCTCCAACTCCATTTGTCCCTCCCTCGATTCTATGCTTAAAAAACCTATTTAGAGAGTAGCAAAGGGAAAGGCCAAGATGACTACAACAATGAGAATATGCAGGTGTTATGCTGCCAAACTAGAGGTGGCAAGTGAGGGTTTATGCAGACCCTTGACTTTGGCCTCACAAGAAATTATCACCAACTATTTCAATCATTAAGGTACCTGATACGTGGTAAATTCAGCATCCCATTCTTAGTGTCACACCAGAGGAGACTTGGTTTTACTTTCATATTGTAAATGAATACACTGAAAAATACTAACATACTCCATATACAAAGGATGGATTTCATGCAAAGCCTCTATTTAAAAATACATAGAAGAAAAATAATAAGGACAACAGCAGACATGTCATAGAAGAAACAGTATGAGTTTTAAATGATAAACATTTAAAGTGGAGATGGTCTACCCTAGGGTTAAAGGAATGAGAATTAAATTAATGAACCCTTCAGTCAAAGTAGCACAGAACACCTCCCAGCTTTATTGATGTCTATTTGTGGCATACAATGTGATGCTTTGCTAAATTTGCACACTGTGAAGTTACTACCATATTCAAATGTCATTCTCATCACCACTTTTTGTTACCTCTCTCTCTATATATGTACTATTTAGTTTATATTCTTACTTGGATATAACTCTGACAAAGTCGTTTTCCTATATGGTGGGTGTAGTAATAAATTGCTACATTCAAAGGAAGTAATTCTGTAGACAATACTAGGAATATTAAAAATGTCATAGTCAGGGCTGGAGAGATGGCTTAGTGGTTCAGGCACTTGCCTTCAAAGCCTAAGGACCCAGGTTTGATTCCCCAGTACCCACATAAGCCATAAGCCATGGTGGTACATGAGTCTGGAGTTCATTTGCAGTGGCTGGAGACCCTAGCACGCTCTCTGTAAACAAAATATTTTAAAAAGGTCATAGTCAAAAAAGTAAAAATAATGTTATGCTTTTTGAACCAGCAGCACCATTTCTTCTTGTTTATTCTTAAATACTAGTTACATGAAGATTTTCAGTGTAACTATATTTAGGGGAAGAAAAAAAAGATAGTAAATTAAATATAAAGAAGTTATAAAGTAAATTACCATGACCACAAAATGAAAGGTTATGTAGTCCTTAAGGAGGACATCAGATAAAAATATTTGAACAATAGTAGAACCAAAATATAGAGTGGTAATTCATGGGTTAACTTGGATAAGTGGTTACTTTCATATTCTAGTGTACCTACTAGTACCTACTAGTGTTTAAAGATCAGAAAACTCAGAAGTAGGTTCCTAGGAGTGCTGGAATAAGTACCATAAATGAGAAAAATCTATTTTCTTATTGGTATGGAGAAACTAGAAGTTGAGAACCAAGTTACAGTAGGCCACGAGAAGCTCTCCTGCGCCCTGAGAAAAGAATTCTCCTTTGTTTCTTTGGCTACTAATCTACTCAGGCTTCTGCGATTTGTGGTAGCATCACTCCAGCCTGTGCCTCTGTCTTCACACGGCTCTCTCCCTATGTCTTTGTATTTTCACCTGGTTATCTTCTAAGAGCACTGGTGGTGTTGAATTAAAAGCCCAGCCTTGCTGGAGAGGTGGCTTAGTGGTTAAGGTGTTTGCCTGCAAAGACAAAGGATCCTGATTTGATTTTACAGGACCCACTTAAGCCAAATGCACAAGGGGGCTCATGCATCTAGAGTTTGTTTGCAGTGGCTGGAGACCCTGGCATGCTCATTCTCTCTTTCTCTCTGCCTCTTTCTCTCTCTCAAAAAAAAAAAAAAAATATTTTTAAAGAAGAAAATAAATAAAAGCTGAGTGTGGTGGCACATGCCTTTAATCCCAGGATCGGGAGGCAGAGGTAGGAGGATTGCTGAGAGTTCGAGGCCACCCTGAGACTACATAGTGAATTCCAGGTCAGCCTGGGCTAGAGTGAGACCCTACCTTGAAAAATCAAAAAAATAAAAAAAAATTTAAAAAGCACGGCCTCATCCAACATGACTGCATCCATAACTAAATTCCTTAGCAATTACCTTCATCTGAGATGAGGCCCCATGCTAAGACAATGAAGCTGAATATTTCAATATTTGAGAGTGGGCACATAACACATTATAAAAGGAAAGATAATATGGCACAATATATTCTCACAGATCTCTGTTCACTGAAGATATGTGACAATAGGTATCTACTCATAGAGTTCTCAATAGTCGACCACTCTTGAGTGATTGTTCTACACCAATCTGAGTGACACTCCAGCTGGTGGAAATTCTTCATAGGTATGGGGTGCCCATGCTAAGCTATCATCTGTACCAACACCTTGCCTGACTTTGAATTCTCAGTATCTTTGAATCCATAGAACCTTAGACGAGAAACTGGGGACCACATACCCAATTGAGTTTTTTGTATATGTTTTATTTATTTATTTATTTATTTATTTATTTATTTATTTATTTACTTATTTGAGAGAATCAGAGAGAGAAAGAGAATGGGCTTGCCAGGGTCTTCAGCTGCTGCAAACAAACTCCAGATGCATGTGCCACCTTGTGCATCTGGCTTTTTACATGGGTACTAGGGAATTGAACCTGGGTCACTAGGCTTTGCAGGAAAGAGCTTTAACTGTTAAGTCATCTCACCAGGCCCCAATTGAGTTCCGAGTCAAGAAAATGTGTTAAACCTTTCTCTCAACTTTGAAAACATGAGAGGCTCACACACACGGCCAGTCTCTCCATTCAGGCTCCATGGCTCTTTGGAAACTGTCATCAGCACTGTGGAAACGTATAGCAACATCAACGCTCTGGTACGGAGATAAGACCTGAAGTTGCTCGTCATTTAAAGGGCCCATCATGTGATCAGAGTTTGTGATGATCAAAACGGGCATTATGACATTTAGGGCTGTTGTAACATGCCTACCAACAATTGGCATCATTTTGGATACTATGGAGAGGGTTTTAATCCATCATGTACAAAGTTAGAATTCTGTGTTCTACCTTGTATGATATCCAGAATAATAGAATAATAGTCTGGGCAATGTTTGATACTGAGACCCCATAAATGCTAACTGGAAACCCATGCAAAGGAGCTCTGCTTCCAATCATGGCATCCCTTGGTAATTCAGACTCAAGGAGGAGCTTTGGGTCACTTACCTAACTGTGATGGCAGCTTCTAATCCAAACACCAACACTCCTGAGAATACAGTCTCATTGTTCAAGTCAACCACAGCATGGGATCAAAATTAGAGTTCACGACTTTCAAGCTGACTGGGCATCAGAAAGTCACTGAGACTTTGACTTGGGAATCTGTGGACTGTTCTCTGGGGAAAAAAGTGAACCCGGTAGTGGGGTGAGGGAGATTTTCTGGCCAAGAGTGACAGCAGTATGGATGAAAGGGGATGAAGCCTTTAACACCTGAGCCTTTAGTAGACAATCCAGTCCAAGCTAGGACTACTGTATATGAAGATACAAACATGACATTTACATATACACACACAGTCCTATATAATCGGGATTGTTATTATCAGCATTATTCTGTTTTCTATGAGGAAACTGAAACAAGCAAATAAAAGAACTTCCTACAGCTAATATACTGGTAAGAGGTAGCGCTGGGTTGCCATTCAGCCCAACTGTCATTCTAAGCTCCGGCTCCTTAGTCATGATTCTGAATAGCTGCCACATCTGCCTTGTAGGCAAATGATACACATAACAGAAAAATAGAGCCCCAAGCATAAGCTCGTCTTGAAAACAAAGCCAAAAAGCAAGCTGTCAAATTCCAAATGATTAATTGGCTCCTTTTCTCTTGAAGTATTTTAGAATTAAACTAGAGAATAACCAGCAAAAAGACACAAAAAAGCACAAGATTATTTATGTGTTAAAAAACAAAATAAAACCCCAAACTAATTAGAATGAAATATTTTTATGTTATAATTGATTTTGTTTTTTTTAAAAAAGCACATTATCCCTTACTGGTGTGCAAATGCAGGGCTCTTCAGAGGGAAAGCATGGATGGTCCAAGGTTATTTGCATGCATTCTTCTACCTGAACTTCAGAGCCCACACTCACCTGCTCACACCATAACTACCAAGTCACCTACCCCCTCTATTCCCCAAGACCACCTCTAATCCAATCAGGAAGGGCTTTTGTCTTGACATGCTTTAACAGTGCTTTCTGTTCCTGTGTTTAATTACATAATTGTCTTTTACTGGCCTGGGAAAGGAATGGCCTCATTCCAATGTTTGTTGGACCCAATCTTATCCAGAATAAAACTCATCTCAAAGATCATATCAGCTCCTACGTTCTCCCATGCACTTCTAGATGGTTCTGATTCCCAGTTATGTCTCTTGTGCCCTAAATATCATGAGTTTAAGAAATCCCTTGGGCTGGGGAGATGACTTAGTGGTTAAGACGCTGGCATACAAAGCCAAAGGACCTAGGATTCGATTCCTCAAGACCCACGTAAGCCAGATGCACAAGGGCACATGTGTCTGGAGTTTTTTTGCAGTGGCTGGAGGTTCTGGAGTGCCCATATTCTCTCTCTTTCTCTCTCTGCTTCTCTCTCTCAAATAAATAATAAATAAATAAAAGTATTAAGAAAAGTGTTTTTTTTTTTTTAAAAAAAAAAAGCTCTAGTATTGCTGATAATTGAAATCACTTGTTGCCTTTTTATCCCTACTAATATGGGAAGTGATATGAGATTCTGAACCAACACTCACTCCTTTATATACCAGAGTCATTAAGATGAGATGCAATTTACACACTTAAAATAACTTTATAGTCTCGTTTCTTCCAAGTGGATGAAGTTGCGTGTGTACTGAGCATTGCTTTTACTTCCTTCTGCCTCAGCAAAAAAAAAAAAAAAAAAAACGAGAGGACAAAGAAATTATTAAAACACAGTTATTCAGGGTCTGAGGGGATAGCTCAGTTGATAAATTGCTCGCCTTGCAAACACAAGGATTTGAATTCTATCCCCCATATGCAGGTTTCAAAAAAGTCAGGATTGGTGGCGTGAGCCTGTAATCCCAGGGAGGTGGGGGCAGGAGAATTCCTAGGGTTTGCAAGGCAGCCAGACTAGTCTAATTGGTGAGCCCCCAGCCACTGAAAGACCCTGGCTCCACAAAAATGTTTAGTGGTATTCTGAGGATGACAACCTAAGGTTGTCTCTGAATTCCACATGCAAGAGCACGTGCACATGCGCGCGTGCGGACACACACACACACACACACACACACACACACAACAATAACAATAAAACTCAGGAAGTAAATGAAGTAAATAAATAAAATCACATAAGTCATTTCTGAAAAAATGTTGAAAATATGTAACAGTTCAAGCAAAAACTATATTGCAACATGAAACCAGTTTATAACAAAGATCTTGTTTCAGCACAGTATGTTATATATTCCTCAGTCTAGAAATGCTCTTTTACTTTCAAAGAGAAAGAACAAATAGATTTTTCTTCATTTATTTCATTTTAACAGAATCATAATCATACTGTGTCATGGGATCTGGATTATTTAAGGGTCACTGGAATTTTATGCTAATAGAAACTGTGGCCCATATGGTGAACAGAAAATGGAGGAACTTTATGCCTACCAAATGTTACGGAATGGAGTGAAATCCCAGCGATTCTTCCTCATTATTCGCATTGCATGAGAAGGACCCACACCAGCCATGCTCCACAATTGTCAAATGGTGCAATCATTGCTCCTTTGATGGTTCTGACCTAGAGTTTCTGAGACATTACTTGGCCTCCTGCTGGTGCTTCTTATTTTGGTAACTATTATGTATGTAGAACATAGTCAAGCTTCAACTGAATGGAGAAATCAAGGAACTAAATAATCGCCACGATGTTTAAAGCTGTGGGCTGCCCATGAAGCACCACCTTTCCCCTTTCCACTATTCTAGCCACCCTGAAATGGAGTTCTGAACTTTCCAGCTTCCTTGGGTAATTGAGACACAGCAAAAGGACCAATTTCTGTTCAACCTGTCGAATTAAACAGAAGGAGCAGGAAAGCATGGGTAAAAATTGTCACCAAACAGGCACATGCAATCTGGAGTTCATTGCAATGGCTGGAGGCCCTGGCACACCCATTCTTTCTGTCTCTCTCTCTTTCTGTCAAATAAATAAATAAAAATAAAATACTGAAAAAAGAGAAGTTAATTTTCTATCTGAACAAGTCGTCTCTTCAGTAGTTAGTTCAGAGAAGGATTACTTTAGCTTCTTGAAAATCATGCTGTAGTGCCTTTTATGCTGCATACACATCGCGATGGCAGTTCATCACAAGGCCTTAAACAAGAGCTTTGTTTCAGCCGACAGACATTCCAACACATTGATGTGTAAATTGAAATTGCTTTAATTTGAATTATATGTTAAATATGCAGGGATGTTCTAATTTAAGGGAGTTGTAGAAAAATTGGCTGTTATATTTGACATTAAAAGCCATCCACTGTAGTTAGTTTCCAGCCCCCATACACATATTCTTCTAGTATGTTCTTGACAATGAGCGTTGAACCTCTGTTGAAAACCTCCAATGGAAGAAAAATAGCTTACATAGGGGTCCAAAAATTTTCTATCAATTTTGTGACTCTTCCATAAAGCAAAAACATTTCCAATCTACCTTTTAGAAAAGAAGCTACAGTTTTCAGCTTTTTGAGTCTGCTCATTTTGTGAACATAGGCAACATTGTACCTGTTCACATACTTTTAGGGTTTCCTGAAACATTGAGAAGGTTCATCCCAATATTTACACTTGCCTGGCAGTAGTGTGAGAATTAGCCAGCTCTAAGATGATATCCAGCACAATCCAGAACGTGCTGCCTCCTCTCAAGGTGAAGGAACAATGTCCTCTCTTGGCAATGAGTCTCGGTTAGCACTGTGGAGCCACAGGTAGAATGTAAGTTTGGAAAATTGTGCCTCCAATGTGTTTCGGCTGGAGAAAACTCGGTCGTGAGATGTTTATCAGACATCCTTTTATTGTCTCCCTAACAATGGCAAGCAGTTCCACCAGCAGTCATTTTCACATGCCATTCTGAGCCGAGCTCTGGCTTCCAGGCACCACTGAGAATTCAGGAACTTGCAGTGAAAGCGAACCCAGTGGGAATGCATCAGAAGCAGCCGGCAGTGCAGAAGATGGAACCGGGCCTCTGCTCATCTTTCTTCTTGCATTTGAAATAAGATCTAGTGTGGATGCGCAGTACTGAGGACAATGATCCACACTGAGAGGTTTGCTGTTTCTGTTACTATTGTGGGTACCAAGTCACTTACAGGAACACTTGTTCCAACCATAAACATTCTATGACAACTCGTCAGATAAAAATGAGTCCGTGGAGCTGGAGAGATGGCTCAGTGGTTAAAGGTCCTTGTTTGTAGAGCCTGATGTGCTGGGTTGGATTCTCTAGTACCCCACCCCACTATAAAGCTAGATGCACAAAGTTGCACGTGCATCTATAATTCATTGGCAGTGGCAAGATGCCCTGGCATGCCCATTCTCTCTCACTCTATCTCTTAATCTCCGTTTTTCTCTCTCTGCTAATAGATAGGGGGAAATATTAAAAAAAAAAAAAAAAGATGAGTGAGTAAGAATGGTGCCTGGGAAGATAAAGAACCCTCAAGTTAGGATTAAAAATATTTTGTTTGAGCTGGGTGTGGTGGCACATGCTTTTAATCCCAGCACTTGGGAGGCAGAGGTAGGAGGATCCAGTGAGTTCGAGGCCAGCCTGAGACTACATAGTGAATTCCAGGTCAGCCTGGGCTAGAGCAAGACCCTACCTCGAAAACCCAAAAAAATTGTTTGAGACAAACTCACTATGCAGCTCAGGCTGGCTTCACACACATAGTCCTCCTGCCCCACTTCTGGAGAGCTAGAATTATGATGTGTAGAACACCATGCCTGGTTCTTTTGGTTTTGAAACCCCTGGGATCAGAGGATACCTCTTTCCATTTTGTCTAGGAAAGGTTTATTTATTTAGGGTTGGTTTCCCTCAAAGCTCCTTTGTAGCTATAAACTCTCAATGCAGAGTGCAGCTTCTGAGGGTGTTTGTTTATGAGGCTTTGGTCTGTCACCCAACTTCAGGCCCCACCCGAACATGCTAGAGCTCAGTAAGAATACACTTTTGTTGTAAAACTTCTTGCCACTTGTAGCAGTCAACTTTAAGTCACTGTGACAAAATAGCTGAAATAAGGAACTTAAAAAGGAAGAAAGGTTTCTTTTTTAAATTTTTTTGTTTATTTTATTTATTTATTTGAGAGCAACAGCGAGGAGAGAGAGAAAGAGAGAGAGAGAGAATGGGTGCACCAGGGCCTCCAGCCACTGAAGATGAACTCCAGATGCATGCACCACCTTGTGCATCTGGCTTAAGTGGGTACTGGGTAATCGAGCCTCGAACCAGGGTCCTTAGGCTTCATTGGCAAGCGCTTAACCACTAAGCCATCTCTCCAGCTCAGAAAGGTTTCTTTGGCTCTTCACCCAAGAGGTTTCCATCTATGTTCACTTGAGCGTGCCACTTTGGACCTGTGACAGCACAGTACCTTATGGGGAGAGCTAGCAGATAGCTGGCAATCCTGTTTAACCGATGCCAGTCAGGAAGTGAAAATGGATAAACAGAAAGGCTATGGGGTCCAGTGGCTCCTTCAGGGCCTCGCAGAGATGACCTAACTTCTTCCTGCTAGGCCCGACTTCCTGAAGATCCCTCCACTTTCCCAGTAGTGCTGCAGGGCAGGGAGAAAACCTTTAACACTGGGCTTTTGGGGGATAGTCCAGATTAAAATAGTATTCGATACCATAGATATGAGGGTGACTTCAATCTTTCTTGTTCTCTGTCTTTAAAGGATTGTCACTTATTCTGAATGGTCACAAGATTAGAAAGAAAGAATGTTACATATAGCTTTTGACTTAAGGATACTTAATCAATCAGATAAATAGCAAATTATGTTCTGTTACGTATTTTATTGGAGGAAACTACACAGCTCTATTCTCCAACAATACATCGTCAACGTGTGCCGCAGTGACCTTCGTGCTGCTGGTAGAAATCACCCGACCCAAAACAGCTGATGGGAAGGTTGGCCTACAGACTGGAGGGGAAGCTCCATGATGGCAGGGGAACACGGTGGCATGAGCAGAGGGTGGACATCACCCCCTACCCGACATCAGGTGGACAACAGCAACAGGAGCATGTGCCAAACACTGACAAGGGGAAGCTGTCTATAACACCCATAAGACCACTCCCAGCAACAAAAACCTCCTCCAATAAGCCTTCAATTCCCAAATTGCCATCAGCTAGGGATCAAGAATTTAGAACACATGAGTTTATAGAGATCACCTGAATCAAACCACCATAGCTGGGCTCTAAAAGGATAAAGACAAATACTCTGGGGTTGTGCTCAGGATTACTGGGGAGCTTGCCAGTCTACGCTGAGTGTGGCCAGAACTGTGGCAACAGGTTGTCATTGGAGCTGGAGGAAAAGCAAAGCAGCACAGGAGCACTGAGGCAGGACTGCACTGTTGTGAGCTGACGTCGATAGCTCCTCTCTCCATCCCTGAGAGCCGCGCTGTCGTGAGCTGACGTCGATAGCTCCTCTCTCCATCCCTGAGAGCCGCACTGTCGTGAGCTGACGTTGATAGCTCCTCTCTCCATCCCTGAGAGCTGCACAATGTCAGAGAGAGCACATTACAAACAGAGATGCTAGATATTTTCATCAATTACTCTTTCTTAAAGCTTCTTCAGTTACTCTTTTTTAAACTTATTTTTTATTGACAACTTCCATAATTATAGAAAATAACCCATGGTAATCCCCTCCCTACCCCCATTTTCCCCTTTGCAACTCCACTTTCCATCAGACGTTTTCCCCTCTCAATCAGTCTCTCTTTGATTTTGATGTCATCATCTTTTCCTCCTATTATGATGGTCTTTTTAAAAAATAATTTTTATTTATTTGAAAGAGAGAGAGGACAGGCACACCAGGGCCTCCAGCTACTGCCAACAAACTCCAGATGCATGTATCACTTTGTGTATCTGGCTTACGTGTGTCCTGGGGAATTGAACCTGGGTCCACTGGCTTTGCTGACAAGTGCATTAACTGCTAAGCCATTACTCCAGCCCCTTCATTTACTCTTGATTCTTCCTTTATAACTTCTTTCCTTCCTCATGGGTCTTCTTCCTTGTGGATTTTGATTTCACCTTCCACTCTCAGGCCACAACATGTAGAACAGGGGCTATTCTCATACACTAAGATAAAACAAAACAAAAACAAAACAACAACAAAAAAAAAAAAACCAGTGTTTCATCCACTTTGATAAGTGACTTAGGCTACTTCTTTTCTCTTGAGGTTTACATTTATGCCTGCCACTCATGTTTTGCTGTTAATAGTATTCAATTGTTTAAAGATTTATTGGACATACTTCACTGTGATATCTAAGTGTGGTCTGTGCTAGGAAACCCATCAGCCAGAACAACCCAGGCTACAAAGTCGGCTGCTTCACTGGGATCTGTGCATTGACTTAACTCTAGCTGATTGTCATAGATTAAATTTCTCCTTTCCTTTAGTCTAGATTTTTTCTTTTCTTCTTTCCTATACCCTTCCTTCCTTCTCTCCCCCTTCCTTGATTTCTCATTGTATACAGAGAGAGAATTTGGTTTATGGTTTTGGACAGCAGCTGATAGGGTAAAATCAAACTGAATATTTATATGTACATGTTGAACCAAGTCAAAAAAATCAATGCAATTACATCTTTATGTGTGAAAAATTAAATGCAGAGCTCGGGAGATGACTCAGACATTAACAGTGTTTGTTTGCAAAGCCTGCAGGCCCAGGTTCAAGTCCCCAATGCTCACATAAAGCCAGTTGCACAAAGTGGTGCATGGGTCTAGGGTTTGTTTGCAAGACCAAAGGGCCCTGGAACACCCATGCATTCTCTCAAACTCTCTCTCTTCCCTTTCTTTCAAATAAATAAATAAAAATAAGAAGATTAAATACAGTTGTGTCTCCTAGTAGGAAAAGAAGAATCCCCTCAAGAAAAAAGAGATCCCAGAAATGAGTCCATATTATATTGGGTCCCCAAATGCCCAAATATGTCTTACTACTGAACTTTGATCTGTTCATTGAAAAACAAAGAGAAATAACGAAAGCAAAAACTACTCACATCTAGGATCATTATTACAAAGTCAGATCATAATTCCTTCAAGCAGTAGGCATGAGCATTAACTAGACCCAACTGGAATTTTGGTGTGTCTCAGCATTCTTACATAGATTTTTGTCTACAAATCTTCCCGTTAAGCTCTCCTGTAAGATGATGCTGCAGGGCTGGGGAGATGGCCTAATCAGCAAAGTGCTTGAGGCAAAAGCCTGACAACCTGAATTTGGATCCCCCAGCACCCATGTAGAACTTGGACATGGGGGTGCACACCTGTGGGGAGGTCAAAGTAGGAGGGTCCTTGGGACTTGCTGGTCAGCTCATCTCATCAAGTAACCGACTGCAAGTTCAGTGAGAAACACTGTTTCAAAAAATAAGGTGGAGAGCAGTTGAGGAAGATACCCCATGCCAACCTCTAGTCTCTACACTCACATGCACACACAGGCACCCACACACATAAGAAAATGTGCACACACACCACTCACGCATACTGTCCTTTCACACAAGGAATGCTATTGGAGTCACGCACTGTTTCACATTGGCGCTGCATCTACGGGCTTTTCCGTCATTATGCAAATGTAGAGTGAATAGCACAAACCTAGATGGCTTAGGTCAGTTCCTCCCATGACCACCTGTTGCCACCAAGACATGGTAAAAGTGAGATACACGAGGCTGCTGCTGTGACAGAGTGGCATTCTATTTTACTAGAAACTCTTTCATGTATTATAAGCAGGAATGTATTCAAAAATAGCCATTAAAGCACATGAATTTAACAAACAAACAAGAACTGTATAAGGTAGTAATGTAATTGGTGATTATCATGATCATATATCCTGTATAGTACATAACTGTACACATGCATGGCAAGCAACAACTGAGCCATGTGTTACACTTTTCATTGCGATAATTACAACATCGCTAGACAATAAGAACTTTTAGGCCTGGGGAGATGGTTAAGTTAATGCACTTGCCTACAAAGCCTATTGACTAGGGTTCGATTCTCTAGTACCCACGTAAAGCCAGATACACACAGTGACACATGCATATGGTGTTTATTTGAATGGCAGTAGGCAGGCCCTGACACACTCATTCTCATTCTGTGTCTCTCTCTCCCCTTATCAATAAGTAAATCAAAATACTTTTTTTAAAATTAAAGAACTTTTGCTGGGCATGGTGGCACACACCTTTAATCCCAACATGTGGGAGGCAGAAGTAGAAGGATTACTGTGAGTTTGAGGCTACCCTGAGCCTACATAGTGAATTCCAGGTCAGCCTGGACTAGAGTGAAACCCTACCTTGCGGAAGAGGGGGCAGAAAGAATGTAAGAGCCAAAGGAAGGGTACGACTCCCTACAAAGCAACTGTCCAGAAAGAAATTGGCCTTGATATCCATGACCTCACAGTGCCTAGCAATACCTTCATAAAACCATCATAATAGGAGAAAAAGATGATGACATCAAATTAAAAGAGAGACTAATGGAGAGAGGGAAGGGATATAACGGAGAGTGGAGTTCTGAAGGGAATGGGGAAGGGGAGGGAAATGTCATGGTTCATTGTTTGTAAGTATAGAAGTTGTCAATAAAAAAGAATTTAAAAAAATTTAACCCCATTATAACCTGAGGGAACCACTATCTTTATGTGGTCCATCATTGACTGAAACCTAATTCTGCAAAACATGACTGTACTATCATTATTATTATTATTTATTTATTATTATTATTGGTTTTTCGAGGTAGGGTCTCACTCTGGTCCAGGCTGACCTGGAATTAACTATGTAGTCTCAGGGTGGCCTCGAACTCTCGGCGATCCTCCTACCTCTGCCTCCCGAGTGCTGGGATTAAAGGCATTCACCACCACGCCTGGCTATTATTATTTTTTTATTTGAGAGAGACAGACAGACAGAGAGAGAGAATGGGTGCGCCAGCGGCCTCTCAGCCATTGTGAACACACTTCAGACACATATGCCCCCTTGTGGGCAAGTGCGGCATTGTGCCCTTGCATCACTTTTTGTGTATGGCTAAACATGGGACCTGGAGATTGGAACCAGTGTTCTTAGGCTTGGCAGGATGGCACCTTAACCGCCAAGCCACCTCTCCAGCCCTGTACTATTATTATATCCATTTTGTAAATAACAAAAACCAAGAAACAGCTGGTTTAGGCAACTGGCCCCAGTTTTTCCCTGTAGCCAGGAGAGGGTAAGCAAAAGTGTGATTGAAGCATCCAGACAGGCCCTGGGTGGCGTTAACCCCCATTGTCAACATAGCGAGATTTAAAATCACCCAAGAGACTGTACTACACCTCTGGTTGTGTCCAGGAGGGTGTTTCCAAGATCTACCCTGAATGTGGGCAGCACCATCCTGTAGACTGAGGAACTGAAGGAAGGATAAAGCCCGCGTTGAGCACTACCTCTGCTCCACGGTGCCTTTCCCACCATGGAGGGCTGAGCCCTTGGAAAACATGAACCAAAATAAATCCTTCCTCCCTTAAGTTATCTCTGTCAGCAAGTTTGGTCCTGATAACATAAAGTGAAGCCAGTATCTTACCTAGGGGAAAAAAGTTAGAACTCTTTGTTGGAAATTTTCCAACAGAAAGCTAAAAGCAGCCAGTGATGGTTTCTGATTTAAATTCCTTCTCTGCACTCCCTCTGCAGTTCCCCCTTGAATTCACCTGATCTAACAAAGGAGAGGCAGAGTAAATTCCA
The DNA here is from genome assembly GCA_036365145.1 of Orientallactaga sibirica. Taxonomy (NCBI): domain Eukaryota; kingdom Metazoa; phylum Chordata; class Mammalia; order Rodentia; family Dipodidae; genus Orientallactaga; species Orientallactaga sibirica. Next base: position 6,698,220 of record JAEOAD010000463.1, on the reverse strand, counting down.
GGAACTGAGGAAATCTCCCTCATAGCCTCTTTCCTGGGGGCATGTTCCTCTGCCCATTTGTGTGAAGATGTGAGTTATGTTATGGCTCCATTTAGAAAAGCTGTGGTCACCCCATTGGTTATCTTCAAACATCAGGAAAAGACAAGACACACTCTTTCTGACAGCAAGTTTGGATAGGACAAGTTGGAGAGCTTGGAGACACCTGAAGAGGCCGCACTGTGCAGAGACTACAGAAGAAGGGAGGGAGTAGGAAACGAAGGTCAGGAATACACATCCTGACTTGGCAGCCTGGGCTCTTGGGGCCCCGGAGGAAGGCAAGAGCAATCAGGAAGGCCCTCAAGTCAGCTAGCCTAGAATATGCCTCAGAACCTGGCCTTGCAAGCGTAGAGCCTCAACCACTCTCCATAACATCATGAGGGTACCCAGATACCTGGGGCCACCATTCCTATTGTGGAAGGAGGCAGGTAATGGTCAGGGACAGATGACATCTGATGAGTCAAACCATTGTTTTAAACTTTAAAAAAAAATTATTATTTATATATTTGTTACAAAGAGAGAAGGAGAGAAAAAAGCAGATAGAGAAAATGGGCATCCCAGGGCCTGTAGCCACTGCAAATGAACTCCAGATGCTTCTGCAACCTTGTGCCTCTGGCTTACGTGGGTTCTGGGGAATCAAATCTGGGTCCCTAGGCTTTGCAGGCAAGCACCTTAAACACTAAGCTGTTTCTCCCTCCAGCCCCAAAACCATATTTAAAGGAGAGGGTTATGCAAACCCCTTTCAAATCCTCCACAGCATTACATCCCATTGAGATAAATCCCAAGTAATTCTTAAAAATTTCCAAAACTTCAAGCATCACAGTATCTCTCTGCTGATTAAGGTTCCTTGGTTTTCTCCTGGAGCCTAATTAGGGAATTTCTCATAATTACTGATCCTCCAAAGAGAGAGGTCATTGAAGAGATTCCAACCACTTTGCTTTGTTTTAAAGATCTTAATGCTCCCATTTTATTTCTGTGGGCTCTGACAAGGAAAGTTACTCCCAGGAGATGAGAAATGGCTCATAAAAGAACCAAGAAAATGAAAAATTACCAGCACAGTAATGAAAGCACTAGGATGGGCTAGCCTCCCAAACTTGCCTTCTATTTCTGTCACCTCTGAGATTTGGAGCAGTAGAGCGAGCTGGAGAAAGAAGAAAAGGGAGGGGGGAGAGGGAGAGGGAGGAGCTTCCTGGAGTTTTGCAAACTTCTGCTAAGGAAGGCTTTAGGAAGTTTTGGCATTCTGAAAGAATTAGGGCACTACTTAATTCTTTCCTGCATGTATTAGGGATCCCTTGAACTCCAAGTTATTGAAAGGATTAACTAGGACCAGTGGTGGGATGGTCTTCAGACAATACTGAAATTAAAAGTGAGACATTTCTTAAATTTCTACAGGTAAGTGATAGGGCAAATCTGTAGATTTTATACTGAGCTACTTAGTACTCATCTGCTAATGGAGTGTTCCACATAATGTAAACTTACTTACAGACCTTGCATTCCTTCGTATTGATCCTTACTGGGATCCCCAATCCAATCTTGTGCTCAATGATAAAATAAACTCCCCAGTCACTATGGCACAGGTAAACATGAAGATATTTAGAACTCCTTCTTTTTCTTGATACTTTCACATGTAAAATTGCAATTAAAATGTACACGTGCATCATTATGCAATACAATGATTCTAAGAATTGACTGTAGTTTTTTTTTTACATGTCAAAGTCCACAAATACTCAAATAATTTATTCTTTTTTCAATGCTTTTTAAAAAATATTTTATTTATTTACTTACAAACAGAGAGGGGGGTGGAAATAGTCATGTCAGGGCCTCTAACCACTGCAAATGAATTTCAGAAGCAGTTGCCACTTTGAGCTTCTGGCTTTACATGGGTACTGAAGAACTGAACACACACAATCAGGCTTTGCAAGCAAGTACCTCTAACCACTGAGCCATTTCTCCAGTCCTAATCCATCTTTTTAAAAGCACATTTAGGACATCAAAAGAATTAGGATGAGGGAGAGGAGATAGCTCAGCCAGGAAGCTGCTTGCCCTGCAGCCATGAGGTCCTGAATGTGATCCCCCGAAGCCATTCAAAACTGCCGTGGGCACATCCCGATAATCCAAGAGCTGAAGAACCAGCAACAGGAGGATCTCCAGGGCTCACTGGCCACCAGTCTAGTCTAATTGGTGAACTCCAGGCCAGCGAGAGACCCTGTCTCAAACACAAATGGACAGTGCTCCCGAGAATGACAGCTACAGCTATTCTCTGTCCTCTACATCCAGGCACTCACATATGTACATGCACACACATACACTCACACACACATGAATATTCACATGCCTGAGCACATAAGCAGACATTAAAAGTAGAATTTAGATAAAAAATACTATTTCATGAGTTTGCATGTCATCTGTGAAAGGACCATGCTAATCTTCTCCGTCTCGTTCAAGTTTGCTATGCATGCTGCCAAGTGAGTTCCATCATTTTTTGAGGTGATTTTCAAATTGTTCTTTCATTGCTTTCGCCTTGGTTGCATGAAATATTTTTTTTTTAAATACATTTTTTTGTTTTTTTTTTGTTTTTTTAAGATTTTATTTTTATTTATTTGAGACAGAGAAAGAGGCAGAGAGAGAGAGAATGGGCACACCAGGGCCTCTAGCCACTGCAAACAAACTCCAGACACATGCACCACCATGTGCATCTGGCTAATGTGGGACCTGGAGAATTGAACCTGGGTCCTTAGGCTTCAAAAGCATATGCTTTAACCACTAAGCCATCTGTCCAGCCCACATGTAATATTTTTGAAGCCTAGTATTCTTGCTACTTTTATGTTGGTAGTGTTTTTATTTGGCTTGGTTTGGCTTGGCTTGGTTTGAGTCAGGGTCTTACCTGGCCTTAGATTTATGATCCTCTAACCTCTACCTTCCCTGTGCTGAGGTTACAGGCATGTAATCCCATTAGACCTGCCTCATTCTTGCCTTAATGAAAAATTGCTCTTGGTCTAACGTCATTCTCACTAACTGTTGCAATTACCTTCATGTTGCTGGCACAAAGCACCTGTCCAAAAGTAGCTGATGGGAGGGAAGGTTTTTGTTATTGTTGTTTGGTTGGTTGGTTTATTTTTGGCTTACAGACTTGAGGGTAAGCTCCATGATGGCAGAGAAAAGCATGGCATGAGCAGAGGGTGGACATCACCTTTGCCATAACAGGTGGAAAACAGAAGCAGGAGAGTGGGCCAACTAACACTAGCGAACTGAGGGTTAATGAATCTCATGGTCCACCCCCCAGTGACACACCTCCTCCAGCAAGGCTCCACCTCCTAAATTGCCATCAGCTGGAAATTAAGCATTCAAGGCACATGAGTTTACGAGGGACACCGAATTCAAACCATCACACCAACTTAATTTGATATAGTTTATTGGATTGGTTCCACAGTATATAGTGATGCATTTTTGCATGAGAATTTAGGCCCAAGTTTCCCAGTCATCAAACTAGCCTATATCTGCTAGAGTAGATGTTCACTCTGAGTATGGACTTGGCTGGAAACACCTCAGGTGACACATACCATGTGCAAATTTCTTCTATTTGAGTAATTTGTAGCATGCTCTGAAAAACATTAAAACATGGCTGGTTTGTTTTTTTAAAACTTTTTTAATTGACAACTTCCATAATTATAGACAATAAACCATAATAATTCCCTCCCCTAGTCACCCCTTCACAAATCTACTCTATCATATCCCTTCCCCATCTCAATTAGTCTTTTATTTTGATGTCATCATCTGATCCTCCTGTTATGAGGGTCCTGTGTAAGTAGTACCAGGCATTGTGAGGTCATGGATATCCAGGCCATTTTGTGTCTAGATGGATTAGTTTTTGATTTGCATAAAATGGCATGATAATTTGTAATAATGTGTGTAAGGTCATATGCTTTTCACCTGAAGTATATAGGTCACTCTTGTATATTTAAAAGACACTACTTTTTTTTTTTTTACTTTTGTATCTCTCCAAAATAAACTATTTTCTCAGTGGAAAATAAGAATCAATGGATGGTTAACAGGAGTTTTGCTGCTTAAATGGGACTTGCTTTATAATGTTTGAGAACTTTAACCTTAAAATAGTATAGAAGCAGTCATTTTGTAAAACCCTTGAGTGGCTGGAGAGATGTCTTAGCAGTTAAGATGCTTGCCTCCAAAGCCAAAGGACCCAGATTTGATTCCCCAGTATCCATATAAAGACATATGCACAAGGTGGTACATGTGTCTGAAGTTCATTTGCAGTGGCTAGAGGCCCTGGTGTGCCCATTCTCTCATTCTCTCTCTTCCTCATAAATAAATAAATTAAAAAAATATATTTTTAATGCCGGGCGTGGTGGCGCACGCCTTTAATCCCAGCACTTGGGAGGCAGAGGTAGGAGGATTGCCACGAGTTCGAGGCCACCCTGAGACTACATAGTTAATTCCAGGTCAGCCTGGGCTAGAGTGAGACCCTACCTCGAAAAACCAATATATATATATATATATATATATATATATATATATATATATATATATTTTAAAGGCTTGAACTTGATAATGCTTAGGATAGATGCAGTGGCTTACAAAAACTCCATGTAATAAAAAATTCAGATTACATCTTAATTCTGTTCCCACACTTGTCACCATCCCCAAAATTCTGAAGTGCTTCCCCATACCTTCATCTCATTGGGACAATCACAGTCATTGGTGAAAACAATCAGACTTTAAATAGTATTTTTAGCCCTATCATAAAATTAATGTCTGACCGTGTTCAAAGTTTTAGAAAATTTCGCAAAACCTAAAGGCATAAGAATTAATGACCAGCCATTTGTCCACTTACTCTTGGTGTAATAGCAGTTTTCACATTAATCTTGTTTTAAACAAATAAGGTATAAATATAGATTTTTTGGATGCAAAATATAGATTTTTTTGGATGCAAAATGAGACTCATTATGAACACACTGTTTTGCAAGGTGCTATTCCTGAGCAATGTATCAGGAACATTTCCCCAGGTTATAAGATGTGATTTTCTTACAACACCATTTTTATGGCTGCAAAATAAAATAAACCATGATATAAATATATCAACGCTTATTTAAACAATTCTCTCGGGCACAGGATCTTGTTGTTATAAAAACAATGTCATGTCATCCTGGCAAGTAAATCTTTCCCTCTGTCTAGATTCTTTTTTTATGATGAAGTTGAAGGCGTTGAAGGTCATGAACATTTGCAGAGCTTTTGAAACATATACTCCAATGTCCTTCAGAAAAAGAACCTGATATTTTTGTGTTTATGGACAAAACTATAGGATACTGAGTGGAAGACAGCCCAGTTTCCTGCCTCTGTGACAACCGTGCTATGACCAGGCTTGGTGAGAACTGGTTTATACCTGTTTTGTGAAGGTGACCCCAAATAGGCCTCCCATGACCTTGAACTATAATGACTGATCTTACCTTATACCCACTGTCAGAATCTAGAATTCAACTGGACACATACTGGCTTGCAGACATGATGTCTGGATTATAGTCCTAAGCCAAACTGGGCAGATAATCTTATATGTCTGCTTTTGTGGTGGTTTGAATGTTAACTATCCCCTACAGACGTGTGTTTGGATACTTAATCTCTAGGTGGTGGCTCTGTTCAGGGAGGTGGTAGAGTCTTTAGGAGCTGAAGCCTTGATGGGAGTGTGTCACTGGGGGCAGGTCTTGAGGGTTTAGAGTCCAGCCCCACTTGATATTTGGTCTATTTCCTCTCTGCTGATGTGACAATGTGATGTCAGCTCTCTACTCCTGCCACACTTTCCCCATCATGATGACACTTCCCAAAGCTATAAGATGAAATAAACCCTTTCTCTCCTTAAACTGCTTCTGGCTCAGTGCTTTGTCCCAGCAAAAAGAGAGCAGATGGTACAGTTTTGTTTACCCACCCAAATAAGGAAGGACTTGTTCTAGATGGTCTCTGGTTTTTTTTTTGTTGTTGTTTGTTTGTTTGTTTGTTTTTGGTTTTTCGAGGTAGGTCTCACTAGCTCAGGCTGACTTGGAGAGTGACCTCATGGAGATCCTCCCACCTTTGCCTCCCAAGTGCTGGGATTAACGGCGTGCACCACCACGCCCGGCTGGTCTCTGTTTTTTAACTAAAGAAAAAAAAATCACACGATTTGTTATGTGTTTTAGCAATATGCCCACTAAAACATGCATATTTCAGACCATGAGCTCAGTTCCAAGTTCAGGTAACTAAAATTTGTTGACCATAAGAGAGGGCTTGAAATGGCCTTTAAGAAAAGAGATGCTCTGTGTTTTATGGATGTCATATGAAGCTCACCACCTCCAGTTGTTGATGTTCACAAATGACACCTGACTTTTGTAGCACAAACAACTGTGCTACCTACATGACATGTCCTAGACATGGGGCCAAAGCCAACTGCATGAAAACGTGACACTTCACACAACCCTTCAAGATTATGACCCAAAAGAAGGTGAAACACAGAATCCCAACCAGGCAGGGACTTGTTCCAAGCCAGCAGCTCATTTTCTCACCCTAAACAGAGACATGGTGCTCTTTGGTTTTGTAACTGGAAAACAGCCCACGAATGGTCCAGCTTCCTCAACAGCCTGAAGAGGCAGCTTGATGGAGGTGACAATGGACTGAGCCAGACCAATGCTGTTGGTTTGCTCTGAGCTGATTTATTATCCTCACTGTTTCTCTGGGGTGGGTGAGGATATAGCTGTAACCTGTTCAGAAGTAATCTGCATTGCCGAGTGTGGTGGACACACGCCTTTAATCCCAGCACTCGGCAGTCGGAGGTAGGAGGATCATAGAGAATTCAAGGCCACCCTGAGACTACATAGTGAATTCCAGATCAGCCTGGGCTAGAGTGAGATACTACCTTTAAAAACAAACAAACAAACAAACAAACAAACAAACAAACAACAACAAAAAGATATAGTCTTTGCATTGGATTACCAGCTTCACTTGAGCTTCTCAGGTTAGGGGGAAGAGATAACTGCTGAATTTCTTTTTGCACCATGAAAGCTATGTTACAGAGACTGGTCCGAAAATATTACATATATTAGCTGCCTTGGTCTTGAAAGTGACTGTTTTCAAGGGTCAGTCTCCTTAATTTTAAACATACAAAAACTGGGCAGAGAGAGTTTAAGTAATTTCTCCAAAGCCAAATAAGTAGGTAACAGTGAAATTGGGAAATGATTGTAAGTCTGTCTGATTTCCATGCCAATATTCAGTTTATTCCCATTTTAAGGTGTTATCACTTAGATATAAAATGCCTCCCATGGGTTCATGTATTTGAACTCTTGGTCCCCAGTTAGTGGTGCTGATTTGGGAGGCTGTGAAATCTTTGAGAGGTGGGGGCATAGCCAGAGGAATTAGGTTTCTGGTGAAGGGAGACAGGCCTTGAGGCTTAGAACCTGGCCCTGCTTCCTGTCCGAGTTCTGCTTCCTGATCCATGGCGATGGGAGCAAGCAGCCTTGAGCTCCTGCCACCTCATCCTCAGGCTGTTCTCATGGCCATGCTTACCCTCCGTACAGACCTTATTCTCAAACCATCTGCCCAAATAAATCTTTCCTCCCTTTGCTTGCTCCTTGTCAGAAATCTGTTACGGTGTTAAGGAAAGGACTTATAAGAAGGGAAAATTGACAAAAGCTCCCAGGTCGGAGACGTTAGTATCTGTGATGAAATAGAATGCATCCTATTTTTTTCCCAAGGATCACACTTACTCCTCTCATTTATCTCTGTCAAACTTTTGCTCTCATTTCGCCATATCTTAGCCTCCCATTTCCCCATTAATGTAAAATATACAAATGTCTAACTCTAAAAGTCATGTTCACCTTTTAGCCCATAATTGTCAAACTATTTCAACTGTATGGAGTATAATTTATATGTTCTAATTCAGCATTCATACACGCATACATGCAACAAACTTTCAGAGCATAATACTTATTCTTAATATACAAAATGTGCCCCACTTTCTATTCTGTTCTATTTTATTTCATTTAAAAATGTCATTTACAATGAATTGCATGGGTCGCTAATAGGACTTGAAGTTCATCACCCTTTGCTATAGACAACAAATTTGAATGATGGAAGACATTCACTCTGTAGTTACTGGGCAGTTGCTTCATCTCCATCACTGTCTTCCCTCCCCACTTTCAGGCCCACTCACCAACAGCAGAATCCAGTGCTTCATATTGAATATTTTAGTTCCTAAAATGCTCATTCATGTTTTACCTCAGGCAAAGTCTGCCCTCTAATGAAGCAAAAGCACCACTGATTGCAAAAACTTATTTCTCAGAAAATGAAAAAGGGGGAAATGCTCAAATATAAAGGAGCTAATGACTGTGAATGGTTATAGCATTCACTTAGTCTAAACTGCTTGCTTCAAAGTAAAGTAATCCAAGGCCCAGAAAGACAGCTTCCCCCACAATTCTATGTGAAATAACTATGGGCAAGAAAGAATCAACCTCCATGTCCCATTGTGGACCAACAGGATGCTCTCTGGGGCTCTGAGGGCTATCTGAGCCAACAGCAACAAGGAATGAGAAGGGAGGATAGGCCTTTATTGGGTTATGGAATACAAAATCAAATCCATATTCGAGAAAGGTCCTATTAACTTGGATTCAGTGAAGCAAAGCTGGGGAATTAAGACCGCCTTAGTTCTTAATATTTCAACTAACATACCAGAAAAGTTTACAAAATAAGTTTAAGGACTAAGTTTAGATTGTTGTAAAAACAAGGACAATAGAGTTTTAAGTACCGATCATTCCGTAAGGATGGCCTGAACAAGGGGCAGAAGGAATGAGAAGCTACTTTGCCATGTCTGTCTACTATATGCTGATTAAGCACCTTGTCCCCTTTCTAGCCCTCCAAATAGAATTGACCAATAGTCATATTTACCCCTTACTTGCTCTCAAATGAACAACCACATTCTAGTGTATGATGAAAACAAGTCCACCCTACCAAGCTTTACATTTGTTAAGTATTTTTCATGAATGGATGGATGGATATAAATACATATTTAAGCTTGCCTTTATCATGCTAGATATATTTGAAAAATAACTTTCACTTGCCTAATTCCTACCCATCTTTAAAGACCCAAATTAAACCGTCATCTTTGGCATAAACAAATCCTCAACTTTTCCCCCAAGACAGCCGTAAATTTTTCTCCTGGGTCCCTTTCTACGTCACATATGCTCTGCTTCTAGCCTCTAGGTTATTTGAGCATATTGTTAACTTTTATGTCCTAGCTTTCAATGCAGCAAAGAAGAGCAAGCAAGTGGGAGTGAGTGCTCCTGAAACTGAAGGCTGTATGAGTCAGATTACTGCCCAGTTTCTAATCCACTTACCCCCGTTTTCTTCAGAGGTTACTGGCTTCACAGATACCCGAGGATAACTACCAGGAGACTAGCTGTGTGTGTGTGTGTGTGTGTGTGTGTGTGTGTGTGTGTGTACATGTATATAACGGGAAGTTCTATTTAGGAGTGACAGCTTTAGTGCTGCTCCCTGAAAAACATTTAAAAATTACAAAACTCTCCTGGGATCAACTAAGCTGCTCTTAGTTGTGATCAGAACAATGCACACTCAAAACAGATTTTAATCAAGTGCCATTCTAGTCACAGGTATGAGGACATGAAGGCATGCCTTGAGTTTTCAGGGGGAAGGGATGCAGTACAATTCCTGTGAAACTGATTAAACTGAAAATATTCCATTGTGCTGAATCTACAGTAAATATTACCTCCCATAGCCTTTGCACAGCAAGAACTAATTCGTCCCTCCTCCCTGATAGAGCTTTAGAAAGGCAAAAGGAATTCGGTATTATCAATGTGCTGGTTTATCAGATATGAATTCATTTGTTTTTCTCAAAACCACTTATCAGCATGAACAGAGCTGGCTGGCCCAAGTGTGGATTGTGCTCCAAATACCCTTTCTGAGTTCCCTAGGGTTTAAATTTTTTTTTTTTTATCTCTCAGTTTGTTTCCCCTGTTTGTGTTTTTTTAACCTTTTACCTATTGAGGTGGATTTCTGGGTCAAGATCCCTGTAAAGACACTAGGAATGAAGGAAATGTCCAGCTCAGGCTGTCTGGTGGTCAGTCTGCTGGGTAGGGTTTCAGTTCTGAGAGGAAACCACTGGACAGTTAGAAGTGAGATGAATTGTCTGGAGATGGCTGCAGGGTGACCATGGGGATCCTCTTCATGTCGCTGTTGTTTTGTTCACTGAGCACTTTGGGAAATGTAGGGTGTGAAACATGGGAGTTAGCAGATCTGCATGCTAAGCCTTGCATGCTCAGCTAACGTGCCAGGAGAAAGAAAAGGGTGTCACTCAATCCAGCCCTATCACTGCCTCCCCTCATCTTGAAGGGCTTCTATGATCCCACAACAGGTGATGTCGGGCAGCCTCCTAAAATACCTCTTTATTCTGGCTTCTTTGAAGTCTGCTGTTGGCTCATCTGCTTCCGTGTTTTGAGATGTGTTCTCATGGAGTGTTTGAAGACCACCAAGTTGATTTGTCGGATGCTTGATATCTGTCACTTTCACACAGATATACCTAGAAGCTTAATGCAGATATTTTCCATCCCTTGAACAAAAACAGGCTGCAACACTTCAAGGAAAATGCCCTGTGGTGCTCAGAAATCTCTCGAAAATGAGTTTATGGGTTTTTTAAAATATTTTATTATTTATTTATTTAAGAGAGAGAAATACAGAAATAGGCAGGTAGAGAGAGAAAGAATGGGCGCACCAGGGCCTCCAGCCACTGCAAACGAACTCCAGATGCGTGCGCCCCCTTGTGCATCTGGCTTATGTGGGTCCTGGAGAATCGAGCTTCGAACCAGGGTCCTTAGGCTTCACAGGCAAGCGTTTAACCACTAAGCTATCTCTCCAGCCCAAGTTTATGTTTTATCCTGCAGGCAATGTTGAACTGTGAAGTTGTAGAATTCATTTAGTCATTAGGCACTTACGTATTCCAGGAGAGATGCTAAAAATGCACATTAAGGACATAGATGAGTGCTCAGAAATCTCTGTAGTGGTGAATAAATGGTCAAGGGTGCCAAAAGGGATTGTGTGTGTGTGTGTGTGTGTGTGTGTGTGCGCGCGTGCGTGTGTGCTGACATGGCTTAGCATTTACGGCACTTGCCTGCAAAGCCAAAGGCGCTAGGTCTGATTCTGCAGAACCCATGTAAGCCAGATGCACAAGGTGGCATATGCATCTGGAGTTCGTTTGCAGAGGCTGGAGGCCCTGGCAAACCCATTCTCTCTATATATGCCTCTCTTTCTCTCTGTGTCACTCCAATAAGTAAATAAAAATAAAGGGATTTTCCACTAGTTATATCCAGTGGACAGAGGAGAAATAAAAATAAAAATAAATAAAATAAAATAAATAAATAAAATAAAAATAAAAACAAAGGGATTTTCCACTAGTTATATCCAGTTGACAGAGGAGAAATAAAAATAAAAATAAAATAAAATAAATAAAATAAATAAATAAAATAAAAATAAAGGGATTTTCCACTAGTTATGTCCAGTGGACAGAGGAGAAATAAGCCATTTTTGTGATTTTCACTTTGGATTATATACTAATTCCATTTTCTTTAGAATTTTGAAGACATGCATCTACATACACCTAACATCTTTCACGTGAAAAGGGCCTAAAATTGAACTTGAGGTGATGTTCTTAGAAATGGCTCATAATCACGGAAACTCTATTTCTGGGGTGACACTGGCAGGTCTGTAGTAACAGTGCTGGAAAAGCTCTTAAAATTTAAAAGCAGCCTTTGAGTGCCAGCCTAGACTCACACTATCTAAGCAAGTTTGTTCAGCCTTTCTTATAAAAACTTCCCAAGGAAGTTACTTCACAGCTCTCTTTAGCAAGGTCTTCCAGCTTTATGGTGTATGAGGATAGCAAGGAAATTAGAGTCTAGGTCAAGATTGCAAAGCTGACGACTGTCTGGGAATATGCTGGTGGCTTGGTTGGGCATGAGTCAGCTGCCAGAAGCCCAGGTAGTCACAGCAAAACACCCACAGCCAGCATGTATATTTACCAGAGGTCGGAGCAAGGAAGACAGCAGCGATGCAAGGTGTAGGTGTAGGCTACTGAGAAGACAAGTATCCAAGGTCTGGGTAGGAGGCATGCCAAGAAAACGTCCATGTAAAATTACCTACAAGTTGGTCATGCCTCAGCATTGAAAGGAATTGCTTTTATGACCTGAGTGTGATCTCTGGGTTAAGACATGAAGGGAGATACTTCAGAATGGTCGGCCGCTTGAGCCAGCAAGAGCAAGGCAAGGAAGCTGAGTTAAAACACAGAACCTCACTGGGAGTGTGCAAGCCACATCCGTTCCTTAGGTCGCGCACGTCAGGACACGCTCCTCTGTTTTCATTTGTCTAAAGCGTCAAAGTCCATGACATCGGGTCCTGCCATGCTTAGGGCTTTCCCGCACGGTGACTCTCCAAATGCAGGCTATCCAACTCGCCTGTGTCGGTGAAGCTGAAGAGCTGGCCAGGGGAAGATGTCTACGCTCTCAGAGCAGAAGCAGAGCTTCAGCCCCAGCCTCCCAGGAACTCCTGACAGATTAGAGTTCCCATGTTTACCAATAGATGACTAGTGAGGGATCATGTGCCTTCTCTTAAACACAAGTAGCACTTAAGTAGTCTCTTCTCACTAGTCCATGGAGAGTGTGCTCAAACACCTAGGAAAGAGAAGGTATTGGGCTGGAGAGATGGCTTAGCAATTAAGCTGCTTGCCTGCAAAGCCAAAGAACCCAGGTTCGATTCCCCAGGACCCCCATAAGCCAGATGCACAAGGTAGCACATGTGTCTGGAGTTCGGTTGCAGTGGCTGGAAATAATAAATAAATAAATAAATAAATAAATATTTTGAAAAAACAGTGCATCTTTCTAACCTATGTTGTGATCTCTACTAATTTTTTACACTGCCAAATACTTAAATTGGTTATCTTTAACTGTTATACAGCTGTAAAATGGACAAGATGATGACATAAATTTTTGCCTGTGGCCTTCATTTCTGTTAACAATCACTAAAGGCTATTATAGTGTGTGTGTGTGTGTGTGTGTGTGTGTGTGTGCAGGTTCATGCATGTGCAGGTGAAAATGTACATGGGTAGGTGCATGGGCATGTAAAGATAACCTTGGGTGTTCTTCCTCAGCTACCATCCATCTACGGGTTTTTTTTGTGAAATAGAATCTTTCACTGGCTTGAAACTCAGGCTAGACTGACTGACTAACCAGTGAAATCCACGGATCTGCCTGTCTGCCTCCTTAGCACTAGGGTTACAGATGAATATCACCAGCTCTAGATTTTTATTTTCACATAACCCTCCCGTTTTCAAGGCTGAGATGTCTTCAGACCCTATCCTTCATTCACTTTAGCATTCAAGTAAAATCTACAGAGGCCTTGGTTATTTCTATCAGATGTTTTATTGGGAAGAAAGATATTCATGCCCTAAGTGTTAAGTATGAATATGTTGGTGATCTCTCTCTGTGGTTTGTAAAGACCATCATTTGGAAATATTCTATGTGCCTCATGGTAGAATCCTTAGAAAACTTCAATCATTGGCATTGCTAGAGGATTTTGAGTGGTCAGTCTCAGTATTTCAGTGGTGATGAGAAAAATGCTAGGCAGGTGGAATTGGGATGAATTGTCTGGCAAAGGTTTCCAGAGAAAAGCATAGGTGGGGTGGCTTTCTTCACACAGCCGTCATTTGCTTTCTTTACCTGGGCACAGAAGGAAATGCCAACCTGAAGGGCAGGGCTCAGACCAGGCTAAGTCAGTCCAGATAGAATCAGCGACCACACCCTCACTCACCCACTCACTGGTGACCCCATCACTCCATGTCCTGCACTTAGGTAAATGCATGCTCCTAACTTGGGTTTCTAACATCCTGTCTGGAATCCATATGAATCCGGTCACTGAATGAATTCTACAACTTCACAGGTCACTCTTGTCTACAGGCTAAGAGGCTAAACTCACTTCCTGGGCATTTCCAGACCAGTCTGAAACCTCCCCACTCTTTAATTCCCAGCACTAATTTTTGGTTTTTTGCACTGATGAAACGATCTCTTTACTCTCCCAAGTATAAGCATTTATCTCTAGGTCTTTACTTCTGAAAATGCCCTGCTAGGGGTACCTTAGGATCTGCTCCAAGTTTTGAACACCTACTAATTTTTCAATACACAGTTCAAATTCAAGTTCTACCACCAAGCCTTTCCATTTATGAACTGCATTAGAACTTACCAGTGCTACCTGTAGGACATTTTCTGCTCTATGTTCATGTTTGTCCTTGATAGAATGTTGTCACTTCACTAAGTTGTTTAAAGACAGAGGCCAGGCGGGAGTGGTGGCGCATGCTTTTAATCCCAGCATTTGGGAGGCAGAGGTTGGCCATGAGTTCAAGGACACCTTGAGACTACAGAGTGAAATTCGGGTCAGCCTGTCCTAGAGTGAGACACTGCCTCAAGAAAAATTAAAAATTAATAAATAAATAAAAAGGACAGAGACCAAATCTTTGATCCCCATTTTAATTCAATTTTTCACTTCTTGATTGATTCAATGATTTAACTGAGAAGCATTACTGGATGCCTATCATGTGCAAACTCAATGTTGACAGTGAAGGTGAATTAGAGTCAACACTTCCCTATAAGGCTTTTAAAGTGAGCAAGAAAACTCCCTGTAACACATCAAAAACATAACAATTTGTTATTGATTAATTACCATTGAAAGAAGTCACACTATCCAACACAGAATTTAGAGGTCTCTTCCATCAGTGTCAAGAAGACATGGGTACATTTTTAAAGTGTGATACATGTACAGTGTCATAAAAAGTTGAATTTTTGCCAAATCAATAAAGAGTAGCTCCATATAAAGAGTATATATATTCTGTGACTCCTTACTGCTTCCAGCTGAGGAAAATTGTAAGCCATCAAAATTGAAGTCAATTTTTAAGTAGGCCAGTGATAACATGATTGTTCTTTTAAGAATTGATACAAACGCAAATGTTGGGCAGGTCAAAGGAGACAACTGGCTCATTTCGTGTGTGTATATGCATATGCACAGTAGTTCAGCAGTGACCTAGAAGTGTGTAGCTTCAGGAATCTCCCACAGGTTGTATGTGCAACTGATGATAATTGGTGCCTGGCCTCCCTCCTGGTAGGTGCTAAGTAAGAGATTTCTATTTTATTTCTGTAATTTGATCTGCTGTATCTCCATCTGTGGCTTAGGAAATAAGAGTGTTTTGTATCAGAAGTTTATACAGTTATGCTGCAGGATGAGCTAGTCTCATAATTTAACAAATAAGCAAACTCTCTCTTCCCTTCTTTTCCTTTCAGGTTTTTTGAGGCAGGGCCTCATGTAGCCAAGGTGGGCCTCAAATTTTCTATGTATCTGAGTATGACTTTGAATTCCTGTTCCTACTTTACCACCCAAGTGCTGAGATTCCAGCCATGTGCCACCATACCAAGCTCTTCCGTATTTGGTTTAAATTGGATGGGGTTAGATAGCTCCTATTGCCAGACTATTTTTTTTTAAATCTAGATAAACTCAACCCTGGTGATTAGATTTTTTTTTTTTTTTTTTTTGACCATCAGACCTAAGGCCATGAATCCTAGTACTACAGGTGAGGCACCATCACAAATCCTCAATTTCTTTAATAGTACAATGGAAATCAGAACGCCATATATCTCTTAGAATAACTAATAACAATAAATGGTAAAATTCTTCTAAACATTTTAATATACTCCCTATGTTAACACCATGGAGCTCCCAGACTAACAGTAATTAAAAGGAAGCTACCACACAAATAAGTTTCCAAATATTATAAATCAGATTCCATCAGGAAGAACTGCCCAGTAAGCCACTGAAAGAGACTGAATGACCTAGGAAGTGAGAAGTTTCATATTATGCGTGCAATGATCTTAGGCAATTCCACTACAACCGTCTTCAGAGGAAAGCCCTCAAACACCACCCATCTTTTCTACCATCTTCACTGAGCCACTCTCAGTCAGCCAGGATCTTCTACAGAAATACACATAGGGCAGAAGTTACATCTTGGGAGAAACTGAATTATCCTACTCCCACGTCCGATGCTGGCATGTGTTTGGATGTATTCTTTTGCTCTTAAATGCATGGTTTTTGAGAGCAGATGCTTTTAATTCTGCTAATCTTAATCTCTCCTGAAGGTAAAATAATCTTCATGAGAAAATTCTGCTCGCAAATGAGTGAACAAGTCAAAATTAACTAGCGGTCATGTCCAAGAAGAAGAGCTGTAATTTCCAAGGAACGGATGATAAACAAACCAGTGGACACATTCCCTTTGACAGAGCAACTAAAGACAGACATCAAAGATATTTCTCGGTGACATTCAACTTTCTACAGTTCTTAGTTTAAACTTCCAAGAAGTTAGGATGCATGTTTCATGTCTCTAAGTTTATGATTGGTTTACATTTCCATTTTGTTCTGAATGCTTTCATTTATTTTTATAACTCCTGATTGTAGTGGAAATGGCAGAAATGCTCTCCTGGAGAGCTGGTCCTCTCATGGAGAGGCATGTATTAAAGAAAAGGAGGCATGGGCTCTTTCGTAGACCCCAGCTAGCTTAGCACGCTTTTGCCTTCCATATGCGTTGGAATAAAAATACAAAATTCTATCACTTTGGTAAAATAAATTTAAGAGAGGCCCGTACAAAAATGCAACAAATGAGCCGGGCATGGTGGCGCACGCCTTTAATCCCAGCACTCGGGAGACAGAGGTAGAAGGCTCACCATGAGTTTGAGGCCACCCTGAGACTACAGAGTGAATTCCAGGTCAGCCTGGGCTAGAGTGAAACCCTACCTCAAAAAAAAAAAAAAAAAAAAAAAAAAAAAAAAAAGAAAAAAAAAAAAAAAAAAAGAAAAAGAAAAAAGAAAAGAAAAAAAATGCAACACATGAATGAATGACATAGCTATTCTACTTCCTACAATATGTTAGACAAACTATATTTTAATGGTGAATATTTTAATCTGTCTGCTAATATGTATACATGTATACATTTGAACAGTTCAGTAAACCAGAGGCACATGCACTAACTAGTGTGACATCACTACAAGAACACAGGCTCCTGGTCCGCAGCTTCCGATCTAACCTGCAGCTCCACCAGCTGTCCATCGGTCTATCCTCAAAGGTTCATTGTGCTTCCCTCTAGAAAAAGGGTTAGGACCACAAAGTTGCATGAGAAATACATGAATTATCACAGGCAAAAGTCTTATCGATTTCCTATCAATGCTGGCAACAAACTACCACAAATTTAGTGGCTTAAATAACAAATACAGTATTATCTTACACTTCTGAAGGGCAGAAGTTCTTCAAAGTGAAAGTCAGGGTGTTGGCAAAAGCTGAATTCCCTCTGGGGCTCTAGGAAACCATCCTTTCCTTGTCTCTCGCAAATGCTTCCAGAGGTTCGTGCCTGCACTGCTTCAGCCTTTGCTTCCATTGTCCCATCTCCTGTCACCCTGACCATCCCGAGTCTCTCTTGCATGAATTCTTGTGAGTGCAGTGAGCCTGCCATGTAATCTAGAACGCATTTCCCATCTCAAGATCCCTCACTTAGCCAAGCTTACAAAGTCCTTTTTGCCAGTGAAGAGAAAATATTTACCAGTCTTGGGATATGGCTGTTGACATCTTTGGAAAACTATTGTTTTTACCTACCATGGTGATATGTAATTATAAACTACTGAGAGAGTGCAAGTTACACAGAACTCCAAGAGAAATGCATAATTAACAAAAGAAAGAATTTTACGTAGAAAGCTGCACCATCATGCTTACATGCTGAACACTGAAGCTGCCGTTCCAGAGAGGAAAGAAAGGATGAACAAGGGAATGAAGACTGGAGAGATGGCTTAGTGGTTAAGGCCCTCGCTTAGAAAGCGAAAGGACCCATGTTCAATTCCCCAGAACCCATGTAAACCAGATGCACGAGGTGATGCATGCATCTGGAGTTTATTTGCAGTGGCTGAAGGCCCTGGCGTGTTCATTCTCTATCTGCTTCTCTCTCTCAAACAAATCCATAATAAAATTAAAAAATAAAAAAAACCAAGGCAATTAAAGCATTGTCATTTTGGACAACTGGATTTCTGGACATGAAAAGTGATGATAACATCTAAAAGGTGAAATTTGTGAAGTTGGAAACATACTCACCAAAGACAACTCAAGAAGAATTAGTCATTGGATATTTTTGGTTTGTTGAGATAGGATCTCATGTATTCCAGGACAGCTTCTAACTATGTAGCCAAGGGTGACCTTGAACTTTCTGATCTTTCTGTGTCTACCTTTCATGTGCTGGGACACTCACTTTATGTAATGTTGGGATTGAATTCAGGGCCTTTGCATACTAGGTGAGCACTCTACCAACGGGCCCACATCCTCAGCCTGAGCTTTCATTATATATGTTTAATGCCATATTTCTTGCTTTTCAGATGTTCAGTAAAATGGTGCAATAATAGAAGTGGTGTTCCCACACAACTCTCTGTTTAAAGTATTCCTCACATCTGTTTTAAGAAATTTAAGTCAGGGTTGGGGAAATGGCTGAGTAAAGTGCTTGCTGCATAAGCAAGAGGACCTGGGTGTGGGTCCTAGCACCCACATAAAAGCTGAGCTTGATGGCCTTTCCTGTAATTCTAAGTGTTGAGGGAGGCTTGCAGGCTAGCCAGTGTAGCTGAGAGGGAAAGCTCCAGTTTGACCTGCATGCATGTACATACACATACAAACATGATACACATACATGCACACCATGTACATTTACACATGTAAAATGAAGATCAAATATTTCTGATGTTTTAAGGCCAATAGTTGGTAATTGTTAGTAAGCTCTTTTTAAATGTGATTTTCTTATCACTTCATTACCCATCATAGTTACTGGTGTTTTATCATGAGAAGCACAAAAGGTTTCAAGTTCTCATGTAAACATGGGCTTAGGGAACAAATCCCACAGTTGTCAGATAGGAAATCTGCAGTTACAGAAAACAAGGGCTATATTCACTTCGTGAAGATGCTGATATGAGCTCTTAAGCAGCAACAAAAAGGCTGCAATTGAGTTTTAACATGTAAGATCTGCTAAGACTAAAGAAACATATAGAATATTAAGACATTCTACAGCCGGGCACGGCGGCACACACCTTTAATCCCAGCACTCTGGAGGCAGAGGTGGGAAGATTGCCAGCCTGAGACTACATAATGAATCTAGATCAGGCTGGACTAGAGCAAAAACCCTACCCCACCCCCCCAAAAAAAATAAAGGGGGGGAGGAATGACCAAGATTAGTGCTCAAGTTCCAGATATACTCCACTCTCCAGAGGAATATGTCTTTAACTTATGAATATGCATGAACTGAAAATATTAGTGATTCAATGTATTATTTACCCATGTGTGTAGAGCATGTAGTGATAGCACAGCCTCCCTTGATCCACATGCCCCTTTCCCCATATCTAGTAACCACTGTTCTAGAGCCAGGCCAACTTCATTTAGCTTCCACACATAAGTGAGAACATGCGATGTGTGACTTCCCATGTCTGACCACCTCACTAACATCCTGTGTTTCAGTTCCATCCACTTTCTTCCGTATTTCATTTAGGGCTGCATGATACCACATTACACTGCTGTTTTGCATTCTCTTTATCCATTCATGCAGGGCCAGGCCTCTAGGTTGGATTCCTAGCTTAGCTGTTGTGAAGAGTGCTGCGCGGGCATGCAGGTTTCTCTTTGATGTACTGATTTCACTTCCTCTGGTTTCCTACCTAGACGTGGGCAGCTGGATCATAAAAAGCAATGTGCTTACACGCAATGATCACACACATATGGAGCAATCGCTACCGAGCCCAAATGTTTACCTATGAAGACAGAAGCTACTTCTGAAAGCTTAAGCAAGCAGGAGGTCTTAGTATAATGGCCAAATTATTCTGTGGGAGCTAGAGACAATAAGACACCATTGGCCAACTTGGTTTTTTGAGGTTGTCATTAATCTTATGAGATTAAAAACTGTGGGTGATCATATAAAAAACAAACAAACAGAGGAAAAATCAAATACTTGAGCCACCCTCAACTCTCTACAGCAACAATGCAAACGGCCTCAGAATGTTGTGTAGCTCCTGGGTTTTATGAACAGTACAAGCTGTAACTGAAAGGGTGTGCGGTACGTCTAGAAACACCCATGAGAGAATTGGTCAATTCTCCAAAACAAAACTGCTCAGGTACTTTCCACAGTCACCTTACGATGGAAATCGTTACATTTCTGACCTTGACCATCAAGCATCCAGCAGTAGGCATAACTGAAAGCCCGGATCAAATTGATCAAATTGGAATCACTTATGTCAAACTTCAGCGAAATCAGCTTGGTGATGAAAGGGCCCCCGTGCACATGTGCCTGTGACAAGAACTGTCCAGGACATTCTTCGAAACCAGAGGGTTGAAGATAAGTGCTACTAACCTAAGGACGTGTGCTTAACAGCGACTTTTCCATCCATGAGCTAATGCCAGTTCCTGAGATAAACCCTTAGAAGCTATAGTGTTTGTCTCCAAACAGAGCATGGATTTCTCCTTTCTCTTTTTCCTTTTAAAAGATTCCCCTTGCCCCAGCCTCTTTGGTTGCCCTCATGTGTCATCACAGTGTGCTTATTCCAGACTGACAACTCCTGCTTTTTCCAAATAGCCTCTTTGCTCAGATCATCGACTTTTCTGCCTCTCACTCTGGGTGGAGAGTGTGCTTTTCAATTTAGCCCAGTGCCAGAGAAGTGACTGTGACCTGTATAAACCAGTGAGAAGAGGTGACAGGAGGGTGACACTAAAGACCAAGAAGATGACATAATTCAGACTGGCAGTTTGGCTGCCAAGTTGGGCACATCCACAGGGAAACTGGGAACAGAAAATGAGATGGAGGCTGGGTGGATGTTAGGCTGCAATTAGAACTGATGACTTCCAGAATGACCCAGGTGTCACCTCCCCAGGGCACAGTCTGTAAGCAGTAGAGAAGGAAGAGAAGGAAGCCTCCACCCTCTCCTCAGAAAATGGCTCTGAAGCAGACTGGGGGATGGATTCTGGGGTACAGAGCCAGGGTGCATGGACCGTGCAGATGCTGTGTGCAGACAGAGTGTGGAAGCAGTCCAGATGTGTGGAAGGCTGGATCTGCTTTACACAGAGACCCTGTGTCTTCTCACAGGAGGGCGTGGAAACACTCATGAAGACCCCCTCAGAGAGAGAGAAGACAGCCTGCACATTTCAACACTGGATCCCCAGGTCCTGGGCGGATACCGTATTGTCTGTGTTTGAGAACAATCCAAACAGCTCCTTTGAAGTCTATGTTCTAAGCCCCTTTAGAGAAATGGAAAAGACTCTAAATTTTGTCTTTAAAGAAGCATGGATACCAAAGAAGACTGGAGGCTTGATCTCAAACACATCTCTTCTTCGAGGCTCTGTTCTACATACACGGGGTAAATCCTTGATGGAAGAAGTGCTGAGGAGCTGGGAACACACTGGCTGGTGTGGAATGAAGAAAACAATGACATCAGCTTTACGAGTTGGAAATGTAACTCAGCAGGCAGAAATTTACACGTCCCGTTCCAGGGCCTGCCTGAGGAATGGCAACTGAAAATGTGGAGATGGAACTCAGCATTCAGGGCCCAATAGTGTGGCCTCATTCCTCTGGCCTGGGTTGGGCCAGCGGCCCCCACTGCCTGTGCGGAATGCTTGCCACCAGCTTAGCAAGTCAGCATTGTCTGCAACAGTCCAGCAGGAAAGTGGAGCTCTGCGTTCTTTTTCCTGGGCAACAAGCCACTTCTACCTATCTAGCTACCTCACTATCACCATCCATCTACTTCTTCGTGCTCCCTTATTTACTTCTGGTTAACAACTCATAATGACAGGCATTTATGGGATTGAATGTATGATTTACTGCATGTGTTCAGCACGGTCTGATCAAATCAAATTAATTAACAGGGCAGTCACCACCTCACCAGTGTCTCATTTTTATGGTGAGGCATTTGAATTTTAGTCTCATACATTCTTTGGAGATTCATAACACATTATTTATGCCTGTGGTCGCCCTGCTCTGCCATAGGTCTCAAGACTCATTTCTCCTTCCTGCCTGAAAGCCGGACTGTTTGATCAACAACTTTTCATTCTCTCCTTCCCCACCCCAGCCTCTGACCACCATCACTCTACTCTTTCTATTCCTATGTCCATGGCTTCATGACTTCGACTTATTAGGTTCCGTGCAAACGTGTGATCAAAAATGTCTTTCTTCTTTCTGTTGTTTTTCTTTGTTATTCATTTATTTGAGAAAGAGAGAGAATGGGCATGCCAGGGCCTCTAGCCACTGCAAACTAACTCCAGATGCATGTGCCACCTTATGCATCTGGTTTATGTGGGTCATCGAACCTGGGTCCTTAGGCTTTGCAGGCAAGCACCTTAACTGCTGAGCCATCTTTCCAGTCTTATATTTTTAAATCATGGTAAAACCTTCTATTGTGAGATGTACCCTCTTAGCCAATTTCTGACACACACTACAATACCGTTAAATACAGACTCATTGTTATAAAGCAGATGTCTAATATTTAAACATCTTGTATCATTGATACTCCATACCACTTTTTCTGTGTACATGTGTGTGTTCATGTGTGTGTGAGTGCATGTGCACACATGTGTGCATACTTGTGGAAGCCAGAGAGTCTTAGGTGTCATTCCTGAAGTGCTATTCACCTCTTTGTTTTTTGAGACAGGGTCTATCACTGATCTAGGACTCACCAAGTGTGAGCACCGAGGGTCTGACTGTCTCTGCCACACTCAGTTTTATTTTTAACATGGGTTCTGGGGATCAAATTTAGACTGTTATTTTGAGGCAAGCTCTCTCCCCAACCCATAAAACTTTATACCTCTGGAACAACAATTCCTTACTTTCTCTCCCCCAGACCCCAGCACACCTATTTTACTTTCTTGTACGTGTTTGATCATTTTAGACACTTTATATTATATAAGGCAGCATTTGTCTTTCTGTGGCTGGCTTATCCCTGTATGATATCCTCAAGGCTCATCCAAGCCATTGCATGTATCACCTCTTTTTTAGACTACTGTTCTGAGTCATTAATGGGCATCTAGATTGTCTCCTTATTTTAGCAATTCTGAATAATACTTCACTGAACCCAGGAGTGCAGACACCTCTCTGAGACCATGATTTTAATTCATTTGGACAAATATGAACAAGTGGAATGCCTGGACCATATGACTATTCTGTTTTTAGTTTATGAAGGCTTTGCAATTGACCTTCATAGCAGCAACCTCATTCTACATGCTTGCCCATCATGCACACAGGTCCCATGTCTCACATGCTCACCAGCAGTCATTATCATTTGGTGATGATGATGATGATGGCCATCCCAGTAGGTAATGACTTTTTATGTATGGGAAAATTTGGAAGTGGTTCCTCATTACTTCAAAACTCAACATTTTCACTAAAAAGTTAGACACCACCATGGAGATAACATCATGTGGAGGGAAGACCTTGGGAACTAGACTCATGAAAGTCCAATCTCAAGTCCAAACACTGGCATTTAATGACGTGGCACGTCACATCCTCACTAGTCCTCTGTCACTTATTGATGATGAGAATTATAAGAGATAATATATACAAGATTCCTTGAAAAATTATGACACTCTAAAACATAAGAATAAAGCAACATGATGGTTGATATTTGAGCATGCTAAAGCCAGTTGTGCATGGTCTTGGAATAAACTCCACTTTGTTTCCACTTATGCACAATGCTTCTTGAGACTTAAAAATTAACCAGGAACGGGCTGGAGAGATGGCTTAGAGGTTAAGTGCTTGCCTATGAAGCCTAAGGACCCTGGTTTCAGTCTTAACTCCCATGTACCCACGTAAGCCAGATGTACAAGGTGGCACATGCATCTGGAGTTTGCAGTGGCTAGAGGCCCTGGTGCACCTATTCTAAATCTCTCTCTCTCTCCCTCTTTCCCTGTTGCTCTCAAATAAATAAATAAAAATGAACAAAAATTTGAAAAAGAAAATTTAACCAGGAAAAGTGGCGAAAGAGGTCTGCAAGGAAACACACCTCAAAATTATAACAGTGCATGTTGATCTAAAGCATTAAGTGAGGATGAAGAGAGTATGGAATAACTATCTTTTTTAAATTTTTTTTTTTTTGAGAGAGAGAGAGAGAGAGAGAGAGGGAGAGGAAGACAGATAGAGATGGGCGTGCCAGCAACCTCTCAGCTGCTGTGAAGGAAATCCAGATGTGTGCGCCCCCTTGTGGTCAAGTTCAGCATTGCGCCCTTGCGTCACTTTGCATCTGGCTAAACGTGGGACCTGGAGATTGGAACCACTGGAGATTGGAACCAGTGTTCTTAGGCTTAGGAGGCAGGCGCCTTAACCCCTAACCCATCTCTCCAGCCCTGGAATAACTATCTTAATGTAGCAATTTTATAATAAGGACTTTAGATATAATAAGTATTGAAAAATAAGCAGATATGTCCAACATAATCTTTTCATCTTAGAAAGGAAAGAGGTACAATGGAGAAGGAGAAGAGGAAGGCAAATGATAGCCAGGCACATATTTATTTATTTATTTATTTATAATATTTATTCAATAAATATTGTGAAGCTCTCGACATAGCACGATGTTCACTCAAATATCCATATAGCTTATTCCTTATGCTACTCAGTTCCCTGTACAAATGCCAACTGATCAATGAGGTTCTCCTTGCCTCCCCCATACAAATAAAAATAAACTGACATATGATATATCAGGCTATTTTTATTCACTGTCTTTATCTCTGTACTTGGTTACAAGCTACAAAAGAACAAGGACTTCATCTGTTTTGTTCAGCCTGGAGTTGTTAGTGATGTAGTGCTGTGTGACATCTAGTGTCTGGAAATGCTTATTGAATGAATACTTATAAGAACTGGCATAGCCTTTCCATGGTTTTGAAATAAGTCAGGGAGGGTTGCATGAAGAAGTTGACATATTGAAAAATGATTATACTGGCACTGCCATTACTATAGGGGTTATTTTCCAAAACCTCAGAGGATACCTGCAGCCATGACCATATATAGATATAGATATATAGATATATAGATATATAGATATATAGATATATAGATATAGATATATAATGTCATCACAATTTCATATAATGTAGGATATGAGGGGTGGAAGGAAAAAAATCAGTGATGCCTTGCACAGCTGGCTTAGGTAATTGTGACACTGACATATGTCAAGTTTAGGAATGCATGAACAAGAGCTCTGAGAGGAGATACATACCCTTCCATGTAAAATCAGATGCACAAAGGGTACATATGTCTGCAGTTTCTTTTTCCATGGCAGGAGAGCCTAGTATACCCATACTCTCTCTCTCAAATAAATAAATACTAACCCATATACATATATATGGGTTTGTCCTATACAGATACACCTATGATAAAGTTTAATGTGTAAATTATTGCACAGGAAGAGATTGATGTAATTCATGACAAAATGGAACAATTATAACAATATTTTTAATAAGAGTTGGCACTTTAGTGCTTTTGTCCAGTAAAATAAGTGTTACTTGAATATAAGCCCTTCCACATTGCACGAGTCAACCTTGGTCAGTCACTAAGTGGACAATGAGGACAACTTAGACACGCATGCCCTGGGCTGGTGGAGTATGTTAGCACAAGAGGGCATCATGCTACTTGGAATAGTCTTAAATTTTAAATGTATGAATTATTCTGATTCTGCAATATTCCATTTCTTATTTCTGGATCAAAGTTGACTATGGGTCACTGAAATCACAGAAAGTGAAGCTCTGGCTAAGAGGAAGTTCTGTATGCCAAGTGGAAGAGGTCAAGAAAAGAGACATGGCTCAGTTTTTAGACGCATTTGCTTGCAAAGCCTGATGAACTGGGTTTGATTCCCCAGTATCCATGTAAATCCAGATGCACAAAGTGGTGTATACATCTGCAGTTTCCCCTATGGTAGGAAGGCCTAGCATATCCATACTCTCTCTTTCTCATAAATAAATAAATAAATAAATAAATAAATAAATAAATAAATAAATAAATACATTTTACAAAAAGAAAAGGGAAAGCCTGTTGAGCAGTGTGATGAGATGATAGAGACCAGCCCAGCTGGTTCTTGATTGTCAACCAAGTGTCTGTCTGAAGATGAGTGGGAACAGGACAGAAGACTTGGGAGACAGATTTATACCTTGAAGGGTCATTCTTAAGATTCTGGGCTTAGATCTTTGGATAGAAAAGGTAAGTGAAGGGATTGTAAGTGATACAGAGATCAGCTCAGCTTTATATTCTTTAAAATAGCATGAGCTGGTACCCATAAGAGTAAACAAGGAAGTTACATAAGGAAATGGTTGTGAATATCAACTTAGAAATCTAGAAGAGGGGCTGGGGAGATGGCTTAGTGGTTAAGGCATTTCCTACAAAGCTGGAAGATCCCAGTTCTACTCTCTAGGACCCACCTAAGCCAGATGCACAAGGGAGTGCATGCATTTGAAGTTTGCAGTGGCTGGAGGCCATTCTCTCATGGCTCTTCTCTCTCTCTCTCTCTCTCTGCTTCTTTTTCTCTATCAAATAAATAAATAAATAAATAAATAAATAAAAGCTATCTAGAAGAGTAGACATGGTAACTGTAAGAAAAATGCTAAAAGAAGAGAATTCACAAGATGTAGGATATGAGGGCTGGAAGGAAAACTAATCCAGGTATTACCTGAATGCTTGGGTAATTGTGATAGTGACAGATTGTCGAGTTTAGGAATGCATGGACAAGAGTTCTGAGAGGAGATACACAATGTAAGAGTATTTGTGAGACTTCTTGCAAAAAAAAAATCTGACACATTGAAATGAGAATTAAATGGTATGGGGAGAGTGACTAGTGAAAAAGCCATGTGCAGAGCTTGGCAAAGCCAAGCAGGGTGATGGATGGATACCTGTGACAACAGCAGGGACCCGTCGTTGCTGTCAGTCCTGAAGAGCATAGAGAGCCGTCACTGGAAGCCAGAGGGTCTGCTAAAAGGCACTGGCTAGGCCACGGAAGTCTAGGGTGGCGTTGGGAGATTTCTGACTCTCAGATCACTTGCTCTGCATGCCTTCCTCATTCCCGCTGGAGACTGTCACTAGCCAAACCCAACAAAAGGGCAGAAGGAGAACTTGCACTTTAACATGGGCCACACATGTGAGCTTTCCTTTGTCTGAAAACACATATTTCACCTTCACTCTTGAAGGATGTGTTTATTGGATATAGAATTCTAGATTCGGGGCTGAGGAGATGGCTCAGTGGTTAAAGACGCTTGCAAAGCCATCGGCCTGGGTTCGGTTCCTCAGTACACACAGACAGCCAGATGCACAAAGTGGCACATGCATCTGGAATGGTTTGCAGTGACAAGGGGATTTGACATGCTCATACTCTCCTTTCTCTCATAAATAAATAAAATAAATAAAAAGATTTCTCGATTTGCCATTGTTTCCTTTCAGAATTTGAATAGTGACAAACATACATACATACATGCGTGTGTATATATGGTGGCCTCTGCCTTGCATTGTTTCGAACGTGATGTGATTCTCATGGATACTTCTGTTTTCTTTAAAGGCAAGAACATAACATAAATGAGGCCGTAGACTCAGTCCTCAGCAGTGCAAAATAAGCTGAAACTATGAATGCAAAAAGGCCATGGGCTTCCCTTTACCCCAGCTACTGTAAAGATTTTTAAGCTTTGTTCATAGGTTATAGTCTCGTATCCCTTCAGGCTCTCCTCAGCAGGATTCTTGATGTTCACTGTGGGGTAATTAGGTCCTCTGTCAGTCTGGGAGGGGGTGGGGTTTGCCTCAGGATATTTGTACCCACCCTGAGGCTCTTACAATCTTTGTGCCCCCTCTTGCACAACAGTCCCTGAGCCTTGGAGGGTGTGTTAGCAGTTTGGTTTTACTGTTGAGTTCTTTGTTTTCCCATTATTATGCAATTTTAAGGTTTTGATTTTAACTAACTGGACTATAATTTGCATTTTTTGTTTATCCCATTTAGAACTTACAAAACTTTTTCTCAATTTGATTATAAATATTATTATTATTATTATTATTAAGAACATATTTCATATGGATACATCATGTGTTGGTACTCTCTTTTTCCTCTTCCCTGACCCCATTCCCCTGGGGCCCCTCCTCAGAAGGGTTGCAGGTATTCCCTATGGGGTTGTGGGTTATGCAAAGTGCCTTATTCTTAAAATATCCTCCTAATTCCTTTTTAATGACTATAGGTTAAGATGATCTCTATTTACTTCCACTTTCTTCTTCCTGTTCTACTTTCTTGAGCATAATAATCAAGGTCTTACTATCATCCTTACCTTTTATCATCAATACACTGATTATATGTGGTCCGCATCTACTGTGTGGTGTTTCTGGTGGTTATTGGACATTATTCTTTCTATACATGATAGGAATCTTTAAGTTTTCCCCAGATATTGTGTATTCAAGAGCCACTGCTGTTCTAGTAGCATTACCTTCCTCCAGAAGTGAGGCTCCCATCAGCTCAGTTCACTCAAAATTTGAGCTGGGTCACTGTTAGGTTCAGTGTAGGAAGAAATAACTCCTCTCCGCTTCATTGTTGGTCAAAGGGTGTTAAATATCTGGCTTTCCTAAGTCAAGGTCTGAAAGTGTCCAAATCCATGGTACACTGAAAGACCAATGAGTTGCAGCTGGGCCCCATTCCAGTTCCAGGTTCTCTAGCCTGCTAGTGTGTGCGCCTCTAGAATGCTGCTAGTGTGTGCACCTCCAGAATCCCCCTACTGTGTGCACCTCCAGAATCCTCCTACTGTGTGCACCTCCAGAATCCTGCTACTGTGTGCACCTCCAGAATCCTGCTACTGTGTGCACCTCCAGAATCCTGCTAGTATGTGCACCTCCAGAACCCTGCTAGTGTGTACACCTCCAGAATCCTCCCTCCAGAGCTCTTGCTAAGGAGTGTTGCACCTCAGAATCCTCACCTCCAGAATCCTGCTAGTGTGTGCACCTCCAGAATCCTGCTAGTGTGTGCACCTCCAGAATCCTGCTAGTGTGTGCACCTCCAGAATCCTGCTATCCCCTTTCCCAGCACACCTCCAGAATCCCCTATTTTACTCTGCCTTTAAAATCTTCCAACTTTGTTCACCATGTTCTGCGTAGCACCAGAATCTAGAAAAGAACTCACAGGGAAACCCTTTAGTACATTGAGGTCCCTTGTTATATAGCTCTGTATGTGAAATCCAATTTTTCCATGTTTTCCAGGAATTGACAAATTTCCCTAGAATGCGAAACAAAAAGAGCATAACATCATCAGTGGACCTCAGAAACATGTTCATCTTTTTGGATATGTGTACTCAAGTCCTCCTTTTTTCCATAGCTTCTTGGTACTTGTGATGATTAATCTTGATTTTTCAACTTGATGTAATTTAGAGTAGCCTAGGAGACATACCTCTGGGCATGTGTGTTAAGGCATTTCCAGAGAGGCGTAACTGGGGTAGACAAACCCACTCTGAATGAGGATGACACCATCCCATGGGCAGGGATCACAGACTGAATAAAAAGGAGAAAATGAGAGGAATGCTGAATTCATGTCTCTGCATCCTGACTATAGACAGGAGCCTCCTGCTCCTGCCACCACCACCAGATCCACTCTGACTGCCAAGCCTTCTCTGCCATGATGAACCTCAAAATGTAAGCCAAAATAAGCTTGCCTTTCCGTGTTCCAGGAATTTTGTCACATGCTTGAGAAAAGTAACTGTTGAATAGCAGATTCCTCCCAGTTGCAATATTCCGTCCTCAAGGGAGGAAGAGAAACTCAAGAAGTGGAGAGTCTGGAAGAGCTGAAACTTAAAAGGTCACGTGAGCCACTCCCTAAGGTTACAAGAGTGGTAAACCATTGTGGAGGGGCAGACTTTGACCAGTGTTGTGTAGCAACTGAAATAGTTCATCCTGGGGGAAATTCAGGAGACGCAGGAAGTCAACAAGTCTGGGGAAAAGGTTGAAGAAGCCCTTCCTAAGATTTCATAAAGGGAGAGCAAGTGCTTGGGGAAGCGACTTTGACCCACGGGGCTGCCCGCAGGCTGTGTGGTGAGCTCCAGAGATGCGGCTTCTGCGAGTCATCACCTGTGCTGGGATGGACTTTGCAGGGATGTAGCTGCCTTTGAGTCATCCACTGGCTCCTATAAGCAGCCCCTTCACTCTGTTCTGTAAGTAATCCCAATAAACCCAGTGGTTCAACAAAAATGGTTTAGGTATCGTCATACTTTGGTCTGTATCTGACCCCTGTCAGTGTGAATAGACATGTATTCACATCACTCCTGGGAAAATGTTTCCTGCAGTAGTAAATAATACAGTACTTTTAGAAATATGAAGGTTTTATATTTTATCCAAACTTTTGACTTCACTGTTAGTTTTTGCCTTAGAAACCTAGTGTATTCAACCTGGAAGCAGCAACAGCCCTTATTCATTTCACAGATATCTTCTTCACAGTCGGCTTTGGACTCACTAACATGAAACTCTCTCACTAATTTATTTCTGCTTCATTATTCATCAAATATTTTAAACATGCATTAATCCAGAACACTGTAATCAAAATTCATTGTGACAAGCATTAGATCATTAAGGACTGCTTTGTCAACAGACAAATGAGCAGTCCACGACAGGATCTTCAGAAATAAACCTGGAGAAATACTCACATTTAGTCTGTGATCAAGTTAGTATTTCAAAGTCATGGAAAATTGAATTATTCATAAATGGTACTAGGACAATGCAAAAGACATCAGGGAAAAAAAACAAAATTTTTCCTTGTCTTTTACTTTATGTTAAAATTAATTATAGAATTATGCACATGGATACAAAAAGAAAACCATAAAGTACTAGAATAAACAGGATGTGTGTGGATACAGATTTGTTTCTTTAGGATGAGGAATGCCAAAATATAAATTAAGTTCCAGATTGAATCAGAAACCATAAGAGAAAGCATTCACAAATTTAAAAATAAAATTGCCTGAGAAACAATAATAGTCAGGAAATAAACAACAAAATAAGAAAAGTGTTTGTAACTCATACTAGGCAACAAGCTAACTTCCTTCACACATAAAGAAATGACGGGCTGGAGAGATGGCTTCATGGTTAAGGCGCATGCCTGCAAAGCCTAAGGACCTTGGTTCGATTCTCCAGGTCCCACGTAAGCCAGATACACAAGGGTGTGCACACGTCTGGAATATGTTTGCAGTGGCTAGAGGCCCTGGCACGCCCATTCTCACTCTCCCTCTTTCTCTTTCCTTCTCTCTGTCTCTAATACATATATAAATAAATGAATAAAAATAAAATCTTAATGAAAAGAAATGTCATAAATCAATATGACCTCTTATCAACAACCAAGTGGGAAAAAATAGCCAGAGGATATAATCAGTCAATACTGATTCTTAACCATACTAAAAATGTCCTTTTCCTCACATAAGATGAGTGCAAATAAAAACTTCACTGAGATTCTTTTCACAAGACCAGGCAGCTTCCTTCTACATCATCTGGTGGAAATGTTGAAAACATAAACCCTTCCATTGTTTCAGAGTGCAAGTTGTCAAACTTCTACAGGGACCATTATAAGATCAGCTTCCCATTTACAAATGCTTGTCATACAGTCACCCTGGGCTAGAGACCAGGCGTGTTCTGAGGGAGCTTACAAGTTAGCCGAGAAAATAATAATGAAATGAGCATCTGTGACAAAAGGTGACCAATGTCCGGAGAAGCCCACTCCTGGACATTACAGCAATGCCAGGAAAGGGTTTCCAGAAGGGACAGTGAAAGGAATTAGTTGTATATGCAGATAACTTCTGTGCTTTTTCCTGTCCTGTGGTGCATCAGAGGGAACCCCATTTCCCAGACCCCTCATTCTCCCATTTCAATGTAAATTCAGCTAGTGGGGAGCCCTGTGGAGTCTGGACAGTGAGAGAAGAAAAGCTGAGGCCTCCCATTCCTCTCTCCCTCTGCTCTCAAATGGTGACCAATCTCTACCACTGCTTAGAGTCTACCTAAGCACTCGCTCTCTGCTTGCCTGGATCCCACTGTCCCACCTCCTTGCTGTACTCCTCCAGGGCTAAGGGTGACGATTTTCTGTTCTTGGCGACCTGAGGGTTGTCTCTTCTCTTCTCCCTGCTCTCTCAGTTCTTCTTGCATCACTGGTGTGGCCAAGGTATTCCAGTGAGGAGATCCAGTGATGGAACTTTTTTCCCCCAGGAGGTCACTGCATGGAATAACATGGGAGACTGGAGAAGGAGGCGCAATTGTGGGGCTGCAGCAACAATTTAGACAAATGGCAATGGCCTGAGTGGAGATGGTACACTGGGGGTGCAGAGGGAAGGGACTGGAAGATATTTAGGAGTGAGGATGAGTAGAATTCTGTCATTAGCTAGAGAAACAAAAGGACAGAAAGACAGGTAATAGAACCATTGAGCCACTGATATTTTTCTTTATGACTTCCCCACTTGTTTGCATTGAGAGTGTTATAGAACAAACTTTCAGCTTCTTTTCTTTCTTTATTTTTTCTTTATTTGTAATTTAAAAAGGAGATTTAATTTCCAAGCTGCAAGTTTATAACATAATTATATTTTTAAAATTTTTTTCTCATCTACTTTTTGTTACATGAACATAAATATCAGTTTAAAGTCTGTCTTTTCAGGTCCCATGGCAATTTTTTTTTTTTTACATAGGTTATAGTTTAATATCCCCTCTGCCCTTGTCCACAGTTTCCTGAGAACCATCCTCAGTAGGGTTGTTGGTGTTCACTGAGGGGTCACTTTTTTTCTCTCCCCCTCTCCCTCTCTCTTTCCTTCTTTTTTTGTGTGTGTTGATACAGTTCTTACAGTGTAGCTCAAGCTAGTCTCAATCCTTCAATCCTCCAAGCTTAACCTTTTTTTTAAATTCCATTAACTCTTCTTTTTTTATTTATTTATTTTTTTTAATTTTGTTTATGTATTTATTTTTATTTATTTCATGCAGAGAGAGAGAGATAGAAGAGCGGCAGACAGAAAGAGAATGGGCATGCCAGGGCCTTCAGCCACTGCAAATGAACTCCAGATGCATGTACCCCTTGTGTATCTGGCTTACGTGGGTCCTGGAGAATCGAACCGGGATCCTTTGGCTTCGCAGGCAAACGCCTTAACCGCTAAGCCATTTCTCCAGCCCCAAGCTTAGCCTTTTAAGTGTTAGGATTGCTGTCATGCACCCCTAAACCCCACACAGACATTTTTCCCAAACACCCATTTGGAGACTGAGCCCTTAGAGCCCTGATATTACAAAAAAATAAATAGAACATTGGGATATTTCCATGTCCCTTTGAAAACCTTTAGATAACTGAATTAATGGGAGAGATTATTCAACTCAATCTCATGTCACACTCCTGAAGCAAGTTGGTGCTCCTGTGCCCGAGAAAAAAAAAAAAAAACAAAAAAAAAAAAAAACCTTTTTTCAGATCATCAGTTTATTGAGGCTGCTACACAAAGGGATCTACACATGTCCATCATAAAGAAAAGGCCAGCATTGCTACTACAAAGCATAGTTAAAAAATATTGCTTAGCTGGGTGTGGTGACCCACGCCTTTATTCCCAGCACTCGGGAGGGAGGCAGAGGTAGGAGGATCACTGTGAGTTAGAGGCTGAGAATACAGAGTGAATTCCAGGTCAGCCTGGGCTAGAGTGAAACCTTACCTTGAAAAACCAAATACATACATATATATAGAGAGAGAGAACCTAGAAATCAACTCCATGGCATAGAGTCAAATAGTTTTAGGCAAGGGTACCAGAACCACTCAAAAGAGAAAACAACGATGGCTGGCAGGAAAACTGGCTACACACGCTCAGAAGGAACTAAGACCTGGACACAGGTAAAATGGCAAAAGCCCTGTCTAGAAACACAGATGGCTCCACAGGAGAAAAGTGGGCTAGGCACTATATTTAGCCATGTACAGAATATAAGGTCTATCCTGTACCCTTAGTGAACATAAGATCAAATCATTGAAGGGGGAGGGGAATCTAAAGACATGGGGACGACTGAAAATCACAAAGTGTTAAGAGCTGAATCGGGCTGGGGCTGCAGCTCGGTAGATCAACGGTTTGCCTAGCCCTGAGTTTGATCCCCAGCACCACATAACCCAGTAGTGGTGGCATGTACCCATAATCCCAGCCCTCGGAGATGGAGGCAGGAGGATCAAGAGTTCAAGGCCAGCTTGGGATACGTAGAGAGTTTGAGGCCAGCCTGGACTATATGAGACTCTGTCTCAAAAACAAGTGAATAAATCTAAAAGTTCCTGGCTGGTAGTGGTGGAAAGCCCGCCAGCAATATCTGAGAAAACCTCAGTGAGGGAAAACTTGCTAAACCACAGAACAAACCTTTCAACTAGATGTTTATCTATTTCCTTGAGGGCGATCTGCTCTTTCAGAGCATTTACCTCTCAGCCTACTTCTATGAGGCTGAGGCAGGAGGATCACAAGTTCCTGACTTAGCCTCCACAGCAGATGGGATTACAGGCCTGTGCCACCAGGCCTGGCTAAAATATGAAATTTATCAAATCTCAGGAAGACTCCTAGTGGGAGAAATGATATTGCTGCATGCCTTATTCATTTTGAGTGTGTGCATGTGCGTGAGGGCGTGTGTGGATTGGCATAAGCGTGTCTATGTACACATGCCAGGGCTGTGCATGTTCTTGCGACTAGAGGAGACTTTGGGGGGCCTTTCTCAATCACTCATCCCCGTACCTCCTTGAGATGGGTCTCTGTCTCTCAACGCAGAGCTGCTGCTTTCTGGTCAGCAAACCCCCACAATTCTCCAGTCTCCATCCCTCAGCCCCCTCAGACTTGAGCTACGGAGGTGCGTGGCGAGACCTAGCTTCTTACGTGGTTTCTAGGGAATCTAATTTCAGCAGTCTCAAGCCCTTTCAGTCCCTTGTACTTGAATGGCCCGAGCTGTTCACCTCTGAGCTTCCTCCACAGCCCTTGTAGGCCCTATTCGTGAGAAAATTGAGGCCTACCAAGACAAACTTACAGCTCACAGCCATGGCATAACCTCAGGGAAGGAGGTTGGGGTACAGGAATAGGATCCAAGTATCTCGGTTCCTATCATAGTCTTCAGTCTGTTCAAACATCCAGCTTCCACCATCCTCCATTCAGTACAAGGGGTTTGTGTAGTATGTGCTGACCTAAACTTTATTTCATTTAAACTTTTCCAAATGCAGTGCCTCTGAATGATAAGCAAGTTTCAGATACGTACATTAGGAAGATGGTGGGTTTTTGTGTTTGCCCTAAGTATTTATTTAATTTGCATTTTGAGGAATCGGCTGTTACCACTCAGCTTCTCCTTGCTGCTGAGAACACAAGTGGGCAGCCATTAATGACGCCTCCTTTTCCATATTTGAGAACAATACATAGGAAAGTGGCTGGACGCCACTGGAGTGGTGACTAGGGACTCAACACATGCAGTCTATGCATCTGGTGGCCCTATTTGAATGAGTGCCCCAACCTTATTGAATCTGAACCAATGTGGAAAAGGAGCCAGAAACCAAAATATTCTGTGCATAAAGGCCTCTAGAGATCTCTGAGCAAAAATTTAAATCTATGAGTGTGGGTGAGAGCCAATCAGTTCAAATCCTC
Source organism: Orientallactaga sibirica (assembly GCA_036365145.1). Lineage (NCBI taxonomy): Eukaryota > Metazoa > Chordata > Mammalia > Rodentia > Dipodidae > Orientallactaga > Orientallactaga sibirica. The sequence goes on along the minus strand of JAEOAD010000463.1, from coordinate 6,662,478 downwards.
AGAGAGGAACGGGGTCTGTTCTGTGATCGCCCCTAGATGATCTCTGAGGGTGAAGAGCTGGGCCAGGGCACCATGTCTCACAGTGTTGGCAAATGCACAGAAGCTAAACTGAGAAAGGGTAGAAGCCTCAGGACCTCAGCCCTGGTTACCACCATAGTGAGCTTCTCCAGTGGCCATGGGGAATGACCCTAACATGCCCTGTGCATGGTGGAGAGCCCTGATCTTTGAGAAAACAAGTTCTGATTTGAATAGATCTTGCTTAATGTGAGCCTGCGTCAATATCACTCTTCATTCCTACATAATTGTCTTATTTTTCACCTTTGTAGCAATATGTACGAGATCCATTCTTCTTCTATCCATTCCATATACATTTTAGAAAAAAACTTTATATATATATATATATATATATATATATTTTTTATTAGTTATGTATATAGTATATATACAGCCATGATGGTACTATTGTTAGCCTTCTCCCTGTTCTCCCCCCATGGGTAATGTGGGTCTTGCCTTATGTGGGTAGCCATCAGATTTGCGGGAGAGGCAGTGACTCATGGCTCTAACAATCAAGTCTTACAAACAAAAGACTCCTTCTCTATTGCAGTCCCTTGGATATTCAATGCAGATAGATGGAAGTTCTTACTTGTTGAGCATTCCTTCCTTCACTTGATATGTAAACAACTGTGCCTTTCACTTAGGGTTCTAGACTGCTCTTGCCTCCTTTGCCAGACATTCACCACTCACACAATGCTCTGTGTGTTTTCAGGAAATTGCAGAACATGAGAGAATGGTCACCTCCCTTGTTCCTTCAACAAAGCAGACTCACTGCCCATTTGTTTCCTTATTGAGAGCTTTGTCACACTGTCCTGACCTGCCTCTAGCTGAGTCCATCTTCAGCTGGATGGGAGTGGGAAGACATCTGCCAGAGGTCCATGATGGGCATATTCAGACAAGGACTGTATTGGTGTGTTGGTGGGTCGGGAGGAGGGTAGTCCTAGGGATTAAACTGGGGACGATGCATCTGCTAGACAAGTGTTCTACCACCTCTCTGTACCTGCAGTCACCCTGTCCTTTCATGTAGGAATGAAGTGACATAGGCTCACTTTAAGAGAGACCAATTAAAATCAGAACCTGCTCTCTCAAAAAGGGCCATGACTCTGCCCCCAGCACTATGAAAACCGTGCGTCTATGAAAAAGAGTCAATACTGCCTTACTGCCTTTGGTGAGCATGCGCTCATAATTTAAACTAAAGTGAGGAGTTAAGATGCTCAGATGGGCTTGCCATCGATGTTCTGGATTTGGCAAAGGGTTAGGGGCTCTCTCGGTGACAGAGCATCAGATTAATATTGAACCAGCTCCCGAAGTCCCTCCACGGAGGAGGCTTTGGGGCAGTTCTCTGTTGATGATTTACCTAAGTTGTTATCATAGTGAGCCCAAATCTCCCCGCAAAATCAGCACTGCAAGATGGCAGAAATTTCCCTCCTCCAACTTCGTGCACTAGTGGGGCCTCCGTCTCTCCGTGGGTGGGGCCAAACCTTGAACCATCTGAATAAAAGACCCAAGTGCAACTCTCCAGAGCCCCGGTCTCCTGTCTGTAGCACAGCTAGGGAAATGCCATCTTTTGTTTGGTGCCCAGGAGAGGGCAACCTGGCTTCCTGTAAAAACAGCCTGATTTTCAGAATTCTTTGCCCGACTGGGAAGGAGCCCGTGCTGGAGAAAAGCTTCTTTGGGCTGTCTGGTAACATTCTTGACTAATAAGCTTGGAACACAATGTCCCTGGCTGGCATTAACGGCGAAGACTTGAGCCAGGGAGGTGTGAAAGAGTCTGAGATGGAGTCGAGTCGGTCACCACAGGTCTGTGGGGAAGCCCCGGGGTATTTCCTCCACCTGCGCTCCCGAAGAACTATGCAGCCAAGGGCCTGTGTGCAGGAGGACTTGGCACAGCCACAATGCCCCGGCAAAGGACCAGGAGTGACCATAGTGGCAGTCAGCTTCCCAGTGCCCAAGAGTGGCCCAGGAAGAACTGAGGCGTACAGAGCAGCTTCTGAGCCCACCACAGGAGGTTACAAAAGGATTTCAAGCGACCAGAGCTCATTTATTTCCTCTTTACCCAGCCCCTGGATTTTTTAGGCCTCCTTCAACAGCTGATGCACAATATATAGAAAAATTCTGAAGTGGGGTAAGAATGTAAATTGATGTTGTGGAGGAAGGGACAAGAAAGAGAATTTGAGAGCCGGGCGTGGTGGTGCATGCCTTTAATCCCAGCACTGGGGAAGCAGAGGTAGGAGGATCACCGAGAGTTCGAGGCCACCCTGAGACTACATAGTTAATTCCAGGTCAGCCTGGGCTAGAGCGAGACCCTACCTTGAAAAACCAAAAAAAAAAAAAAAAAAAAAAAAAAAAAGAAAGAGAATTTGAATGACGCAAATCCTTCTTTAAAGACTTTTTCAGCCTTATGAGGCAAATGACAGGTTTTGCTTCTCAATAATAAAATAAGCCATATTTCAGCCACACAGGAATTTCTAGAAGCCACAGAAGTTGCAACAATAACTATTTTAGGTTTTCTTTTCTATTTCTACCTCTGCGGAGCAGAGCCTTTGGGGGCAGGGAGGACTGCGCACTCTAATGAGAAAGCTCTAAGTGTGACCAGCATGTGTTGCCCAGAGAAGTTGTACGCTAAAAATTTTACATAGTCTGGGGCTGGAGAAATGGCTTAGCGGTTAAGGCGTTTGCCTGCCAAGCTAAAGGATCCCGGTTTGATTCTCCAGGACCCACATAAGCCAGATGCACAAAGGGCACATGCATCTGGAGTTCGTTTGCAGTGGCTAGAGACTCTGGCATGCCAGTTCTCTCTCTGTCTGCCTCTCTTCTATCTCTCTCTCTCTCTGCTAGCAAATAAATAAATAAAATTTTAAAAACTGTACATAGTCTAAGTAATGCATACTGATGAAGATAGGGCCAAAGGGGACCCTGTATTCTGCTGGCGGAAAGGTGAGCTAATCCAGACACGATGGAACGTTCAGTATGAAGGCTTCCCAAAAAACCCTAAACTTTCTACTGCATGACTCAGCTGTAACACTCCTATATGTTTACCCAGAGGATTCCAAGACAACACACCACACAGATGCTCACACATCAATGTTTCCTGCAGCCCTGCTCACAGTAGCCAGCTGATGGAACCAACCTAGGTGTCCAACAATAGAAGGGTGGATAAAGAGAGTGGTGTGTGTGCCCCATGGGACTTTTGCCAACCATAAAGAAGAATGACGTTATATAGTTTGTAGGAAAATGAAAGCAGCTGGAAACAGTCATAGTAAACAGAGGAAACCAGCCTCGTAGAGACAAACGTCACGGTTTTTCTCATTTGTGGTTCCTCGACTATATACAAGTACGTAACCTCATGTGTGTATATGTGGCACAAGAGCAGGGAGACAAAGGGGAGAGTGGAGAAAAGCGAGGGCAGAATAGGCCCTGAGTACATTATAGACATATGAAAATATCTTCATGTGACATACCACCATATATAATAATTTTTAAAGTTGTTTTCTAAATTATTTATTTGAGAGAGAGGGAGGGAGGGAGAGAGAGAAAGAAAGAAAGAGAGAGAATGGATGTGCCAGGACCTCCAGCCACTGAAAATGAACTCTATATGCATGCGCCACCTTGTGCATCTGGCTTTCATGGGACCTGGAGAATCGAACCTGGGTCCTTAGGCTTCACAGGCAAACACCTTAACTGCTAAGCCATCTCTCCAGCCCTATATATAATAACTTTTTAAAGAGAGAAAAATCAACTATGAATTAGACATCAGAGAAATAGCATTTTCCTTGGGAGTAAATAGTTCTCTTTCACGTAAGCCACTCATGTCTACTGTTCCCATTATGTGAGTTTTCCGAGTTGGTGCGCATATGCGGTAACCGACCTTGGATGCAACATAATCTTCTTATTAACACTACTACTCCTTCTCTACCCAAAAGTGGATTGGCAAACCCAGCTTGTTCAAAGTATGCAAGGCATTGAAACACTTTGTTCATTTGCCTTCAAGAGCCCTCTGGTCTTTTCCTACCTTCTGGAGAATTTCCCAATTTCCTTTTCCACCTGTGGTAGTATGAATAGATGTTCCCCAATAGATTAGGGAATTTTATGAAAGCTTCTTAAATCTCCACCCATCTGCCTGGAGGAGGTGTCACTGTGGGTGGACCCCAGGTTCCAGCCCTAAGATGTGTCTGGGGGATTCCAGCCTAAGCTATGCAAAGTGCTTGAGCTTTGCCTGGAGTTTCCGAAGTGGGTCTTCTTAGGTGGTGGATTTTCTCTCTGCCTGGGATCTGTAAAAGAGGGTGGGGGCAACTTCTGCCATTATGGAGCGTCCCCTGGTTCTGTAAACTTCAGTAAATCCCTTCTTCCTCTCAAAAACTGTGCCTGGTTTGGAAGTTCATCTCAGCACCTCTTTTTAATCAGTTCTATCTTTCACTTTTAAAATATCCCCACCTCTCCTTTCTCTACATACCCTCACTTACTAAGCAAATCAATCCAGTTTGATAGCACTAAACATCTCTGAACTTCAGCCTGCTTCATCTGTCTCTTTACTTGACATTTCTACCACAACACAGCTACTATTTTAAATCCCATTTTATAGAAGACAAAATTGAGTCATGGAGAGTCAAGTAACTGACATACAATTGCACAGCATATAAAAGTATAACAAGGTAAGGGCTGGAGAGATGGCTTAGTGGTTAAGGCGCCTGCCTGCTAACCCTAAGAACCAGGTTCCAATCTCCAGGTCCCACGTTTAGCCAGATGCAAAGTGAGGCAAGGGCGCAATGCTGCACTTGACCACAAGGGGGCGCAAACATCTGGATTTCGTTCACAGCAGCTGAGAGACTGCTGGCACGCCCATTCTCTATCTGTCTCCCTCTCTCTCTCTCTCTCTCTCTCTCTGTCTCTCTCTGTGTCTCTCTCCAATAATAATAATAATAATAATAAAATATTATAAAAGTATAACAAAGGAAATAATGAAACTGAAAATGTGCTACAAAGCTGGACCTATCAAGAGTCAAAACACAGCAATTTGTTCGTAATCTGACATAGGTTCAGCGTAAAATAAAAATCCCAAAGGTGTCCCAGAAGAGTCACTAGTGGGATTTTAGGACCTTAGACAACTCACTTCTCCAAGCCTACGGTGAACAGGTTTCACGGGAATCTTATCAAATGCATTGTGGAAACTGGGTTTGTAGCTCAGTTGGTGGAGTGCTTACTTTACATGCATAATCCTTGGGTTCAACGGTGTCTCATGACGGTAATGCTAGCTCTCAAGAAGTGCAGGCAGGAGGATTAGACGTTAAGGTCATTCTTGACTACACAAGTAGTTCCAGGTCAGCCTGGGATACATGAGAGCCTCACTGAAAATGAATTAATTAAATGCAGATTGTAATGAAATAGGGATGGGACTTGAGATGCTGGGTTGGTTTTGAACTCCTGAGTTGCTGCTACTGCTGGTGGCCCCATTTACTACTTTGACTAGCAAAGTGCTAGGTGAACCCAAGGTGACATATATCTTTTATTTTTTTAATTTTATTTATTTATTTATTTATTTATTTAGAGACAGAGAGAGAGAGATAGAGAGAGAAAGGGAGAGGAAGACAGAGAGAATTGGTGTGCCAGCAGTCTCTCAACTGCTGTGAACGAAATCCAGATGCGTGCGCCCCCTTGTGAGCAAGTGTGGCATTGCGCCCTTGCGTCACTTTGCATCTGGCTAACCATGGGACCTGGAGATTGGAACTGGGTTCTTAGGCTTAGGAGGCAGGCGTCTTAACCACTAAGCCATCTCTCCAGCCCAACATGTATCTTTTAAAAGTTGATCAATGGGTAACTGACAAGTGATGAGGTCAATCAAGTATTGAACATAGGTTCCAGTGAAAGATAACAGCTCGCTGCCCGTTTTTACCCTAGACCAAGAGGGTAAGTCAAGATTGTCTTTGAAATTCTTTTCAAAGTGCACAGCTCTTGCCAACTTTTATGTCATTTTTAGTTTCCTAAAAAAATCAGTCAGAGATGAATTTGGCTTAACCCCCAGGCCTTTAACTTATCTATTGTTCCCAGTGGACCAACAACTAGCTCTGAAAATACCTTTACAGTTTATCTTTAACCCAGAGGCATGGGCTTTTCCTGGTGTTTGGCCGAATCCCTGCTTCCTCAGCCTAAACAGAAGTCTACCCTGCCTGGGGCCCCTGCTGTGGTCACTTCTCCTGCACACTGATAAAAGGAACTTGGGAAACAAAAGCTTGGAGCTGGCTCACTCCCCATAGCCCCTGGAGGCATTCCTGCCGGGAGCTTCACTGGATAGGGTTCCAGGTTGCAGTCTCCTTGGGGAACAGACTCTTTCCATTGCTGGTCAGGCCATAACAAGGAAATCTGCCCTTCCTAAGCAATTTACAGAAATTCACTAGTCCAGACAGCAAATTTGCCGAAGAGCAGAGAAAGTAAAGTGTACGAATAAATACACTGTGTGTGTAAAGAAAGGAATAAACACACTGTGTGTGTAAAGAAAGAAAGGGATGCTGGGTTAAGGGGACACAGTACCAGACACAAGTACAACTGCCGAGTTGACAATGAAGAGTAAACACACATAGGTTTGATTTTCACAGATAGTACACATGCTATATGCATGACAATACACATGCACAGACACACACATGGTATAACATATACTCTCATAGAGGGAATTGTGACCCTCCCCCCCAAAATTCCCATGTTGAAATTCAAAGCCATATTTTCCTCAGAATGACCACAGTTAAAGGTAAGGTGTGATCTGACTGCTGTCCCTGTAAAAATATATTAGGACACAGCCAAGCCATCAGGATGTCCTTATGAGAACTCAGCAAGGAGCAGGCTATCCTAAAGCTAAAGCCTTGATCTTTGATTGTTGTTCCTCTAAAACTGTTGAGAAAATGAAATTGGAGATGCAGGGAAAATGAAGAATGTGATTCAGCCCTCCCATGCTATCTTGTTATGGTGGTTGAAGTAAACTAACACACAAACACACATTGTGACACATCTGGACACACACACACACACACACACACAGAGAGAGAGAGAGAGAGAGAGAGAGAGAGAAAAGACTCACTGTAAATGGTTTACTCTTATCACATTAGAAGAGATGGAACAATATTATCTTGGAGTCAAGACTTCACAGTCCTTTTCTCTAGGTATAAACATATATAAATGTCTTGACCTTACCCATACACTGAGAGAAAAAGGAGGGGAAAGTGAATATGGTCAGCTGATAAGACTGGGAAAAGGTTTAAAAATGCCATCAGAGATTCCTGGTGAGTATTTTTGGCAGAAGTTGGGGTGGGGAGGGGGTCTCTCTCAACTCCATTAGTTACTTTTCTGTAGTGGACATTGCCTTAGTGGACATTGCCTTCCATAAGGTGGCCGCACACACGGGTCTCCTTGGACTTTTACAGACATGTCCTTTTGGTCTTGGATTTTTCTGTCCTGTCAATGTTCTTCCAGCCTTTCTCCAGTGAGGCCTGGGCTAGGAGACAGGATGGGAAAGGCTGTAACTGTCTTGAAGTTAATGATTACCACGAACTTGGAAGTCCTTCCACCATTGTTATGCACAGAAACCCAAACGAGAAATTGAAAATAAAACGCTTTGGGAGAAAAGGGAAAGGTGAGTGAGAAGCAAAACTGACAAAGGACCCCAGTTTGTCCAGTTCAACGTTGAAAAAGTTGCTGCTCTGGGGGTAAAGAAAAAAATCTGGTCTTCTGCCACAGCAAAGTGTAAAAATAGCAACATCACCAGTTTGTTTTAAAAAATAAGGAAGTCCAAAAATAAGATTTTCAGGCTGAGTTAACAACACACCTACCATGACGCTTTGGGTGATGCAAAGACGAGGAAAGGACCTGTCTTGGGCTTTTGTAGCGCTTGTTTCATGTAATTGCACCATAACTTTGGACAGTAGACTTTACACACGAAGAACTGAGGAAAGGCTAGGTTCAGAAACCACTAGAAGAAAATGATCCAGATCCCCTCAACCCCTTTCTCTCCTGCTGTTCCCTCCTCCCCTATGGAAGTAAACAAAGTGAGCATTTGTTATCTCTGCCTTTTTTATAAGTAGAACTGAACCAACTGACTACACGACAAAGCTGAAGCTAATGACATGTGAGCCTGCACAGAAGACATCCATATTTACATCTAGAGCTTGGACCCTGATGTCACACAGGTGGGATAGCATCATGTTCAGCACCCTTCCTGTGGTACGACATGAACCTCAGCCTACTGCACCTGATCTGTCTCCTTGCCTTTCCTCACTAGATCTGCCTTCCTTAGTCACTATCAAGTGATTGTGTGTTGTAAGCAAGGTTCTCCAGAGCAATGAGCCCAACAGAATGTAGTCAGGGGACTTGGTAAGCTGGCTCACACAGACAGTGACTTCCGTAGCGGCCCGTCAGACTGGAGATCTGGGAACGCATGCTTGCTCAATGCAAAGAATCTACGAGGCTCTCGATGGAGACCCAGTTCAAAGCTGAAGGCCCAGAAACTCCTGGACAGTATCTGGTGCAAGTCCATATTCAAAGGCTGAAGAATCTGGAGTCCAGGCTCCCACATGAAGGCAGCAGGGAAAAGTATACTTGTTCTAGAAGAGCAGGGTTTGTGTATGTATGCCATGCGCTCTCCTCTCACGCTTCTTGTTTCATCTGATGCCCGGCCTACTGAACGGTGCTACCTACTCCCAGGGCAGTCTGCACAACCTTAGTTTGCTAACCCACGTGCCAACCATCTGTAATAACATGTGATTTACCGATTTTCTAGGGATTAATCCAGCCAAGGCACAACCAAGATTAACTCATGGCATAAGGAAAATGGCACACGGCATGGTCCAGGCCACCATCTCGTCCTCCTTGCCTGTTTTCTTTTTGTCCTCATGCACATTATGACAAGGGTTCTCACATTCTACTGGGAAGAGTGTGGCAGGAAAGTTAGAGAGATAAGAATCCAACAGAGTCAGGTCCTGTACAGCCTTATGAAAATCACCTTTGAAACCATGAACCAAAATAGTTCGTCCCTGTAAGTGGCTTCTTTCAAGTATGTGGTCATTGCAAACGTGACAGAGCCCCACACTGGATGGATCTCCGCACTTTTGTTCCTGCTCCCCACCCCACTCCTTTCTGGATGGTCTCAAGAGCACACTCAGGCTGAGTCTGGTAAGTGCACATCGGGTTGTGTTTCTCTGCTCACAACTGCCCCACAGCTTCTCATCTCCTCACGGTGGAAAGGCGCGCTTATCCTGAAGTCCAAAGACTCTATGGACTCGGCCTCTTTGGCTTCTTGACTCTCTCTCCTGCCACACTCTGCCCGGCTACAATTCCTATGCACAAACTTTGGCCCTCCCTTCAGTAACATTTTCCCCAGCGGCCATCTGCATACAGGAGAGTCAGAGAACAACATAACCCAATTCAGGAAGGCGGGTGCCTAAGCAGTCCCACTCTGATGCAGAAAGACTGAACGATGCCAGAGCATGGCCGTCATCGAGTCCCAGTTGAGTGTGAGGTCAGCGGAGGGGATGGGCAGACACAAAAAAGTAAGGGGCAAGTAGCAGAGGGGTTGAATTCCTTTAGGTTCCCTTCTCATCCACACAGTGTGTCCACCCACATTCAGGGTGCAGCATCCTCCCCAGAGGCATCGCCCCACATGTCAATTCTGACTGCAAACACCCCCATAGACATAAAGGTGTGTTTCACCAACCTTAGTACAGTCAAGCTGACAACCAAAAGCAACCATGACACCCTTAACATCATCCTGGTTTTATTCAGGTAACGGAAGACCAGGCCCTCTAGCAAACTCTAGTCTCCCAGTTACTTAAGCAGATAAACTTTGATGGAAATACAATTAAGCCAGGCGTGGTGGCGCATGCCTTTAATCCTAGCACACGTACTCGGTAGGCAGAGCTGGGAGGATCCCTGTGAGTTAGAAGCCAGCCTAAGACTACAAAGTGAATTTCAGGTCAGCCTGGGATAGAGTGAGACCCTACCTTGAAAAACAAAACAGAAAGAGAGAAAGAAAGAAAGAAAGAAAGAAAGAAAGAAAGAAAGAAAGAAAGAAAGAAAGAAAGAGAGAAAGAAAGAAAGAGAGAAGAAAAAGAGGGAGGAGGGAGGGAGGGAGGGAGGAAGGAAGGAAGGAAGGAAGGAAGGAAGGAAGGAAGGAAGGAAGGAAGAGGAGGAGGGAGGGAGGGAGGAAGGAAGGAAGGAAGGAGGGAAGGAAAGAAGGGAGAAAGAAAGGAAAAGAAAATCACACAATGTCTATGGGAGCCCTCTTATTACATCAGTGTGATGTTTCTCAAAATCCCAAAAGATTTACTGTCTACTCAATAGTTTTATCACCTGTCTTTGTTTTATTTTTTGTATGTGTGTGTGGTATGCATGTATGCATCTGCATGTTTGTGTGTGTATAGGTGCAGGTGTGTGGAGGTTAGAGGTCAACGTCTTCCTCAGCTGCTCCCTCCCTTCCTTGCTGAGGTAGGCTTTTTCACGGAACACAAAGTTCAGTGATTCAGACCGTCTAGCTTGCCCACTTGACTTGGGAATCTTCCAGTCTTCGCCTCTGGAACCCTCCGGGGCCCTCCCCAGCGCTAGGGTTATAGATGCATGTCATAACCCCTGACATCTACGTGGGTTCTGGGCATGCCAACTCAGACCCGTGGGCTTGCATGGCAAGTGCTTAAGTGGCTTAGCCATTGCCCCAGCCCCAGGTGTATCAGTTGTTGATTGAAACAAATGTTAATTGAATTTTCTATTGGTTTCAGCCATGTGCTATTCAAGTGTCCTACTGCATGAAGCACATTGGATTGCTGGCCCCAGCAGCTGACCTCCAACCCAAAACCTCATTCTCAGAAGTCACACTTCGTTGTCACACATCAACCTATGGTTGAGTGCAGATGCTCTTCCTGTAAGAGAGACACAGGGTCCTCCTGCAGGAGACTTTGGCTTGAGAACCCCAATGCCTTGCCAAATATTTCTTGCAGTTGCTCTAGAATTTTCTCCAGCCAATCTTGCTTCCTTTCTTCTCTCCTTCACAAGAGTCAGATTTGCACCTGATCCTTAACTTCAGTCCAATAAAAAAATCATGCTTGTTCTGGAGAGATGGCTTCATGGTTAAGGTGAATGCCTGTGAAGCCTAAGGACCCAGGCTCGATTCTCCAGGTCCCACATAAGCCAAATGCACATGGTGGCACATGCATATGGAGTTCATTTGCAGTGGCTAGAGGCCCTGGCATGTCCATTCTTTCTCTCTCTCACTCTCTCTCTGTCTTTCTCCCTTTCTCTCTGTCTCTAATAAATAAATAAAAATAAACTCTTTTTTTAATGCATGCTTTTCCAGCACCATTCTAATATTACTCCCTAGACTCTTGCCTTCCTCTTTATTTATTCAGTAAGGAACACACAGACTAAATCGTATTAACATGTACATTCTAAGAGATAGCAAAGCTTGTCAAAAAGAAACTTTACAAATATAACCATGTATTACCTAGTGATGGAAATACATTCTGAGAAGTGTATTGTGCAATTTCATCATCATGCAAATCTCAGAGTGTACTTACATAAATAATCTAGACAGTACAGCAAACTGTACACCTAGGCTGTATGGCATATGAGTTCATAAACTATACATGTACACACACACACACACACACTCAGTTTAGCCTGTTACATGAGAAACAAAACAAGATAAAATAATGCATAAGTTGAAAATGAGAAATCAGAAGAGTCAGTAAAGACAGCTGTATGAAGCTTTTGCCAGTACAACAGTCCTATAGTTTTGTAATAAACTTCATTTTAATAAGTCCTTCCAAAATAATGGAATAGGGCAGTAAATATGTAAAGCAGTAAAAATCAGGTATTATCACTCTCAAGTATTGTGCCTGGACATCATGGTATGTGCTACACTTCAGGTGACTAGGTGCACAGCCTTGTTTACGCTAACATCACACAACCATAGGAGAAATGTTTCGAGTGCCAACATCCCAGTGGCTACTGTATCATTCATCAATAGCAATTTTCAGCTCCGCTATAATCTTATGACACCACCACTGTATATGTGACGTGTCACTGACTGAAATGTCATTATGCAGTGTACGTATGCCTGAATCTCTTGGCTACATCAAAAAATGGTTGAAAACTCAATGGATGTCTAACATGTAAGAATTTACATATGGCTCTGCTATATTTTCTATCTGTGATGGTTCACCTTTTTTGTCAAATTGACAGGATTATCCCTAAGAGACATACCTCTGGGCATGTCTGGCAGAGAATTTCCAAAGAGGTTTATATGAGGTAGGAATGCCACCTTGAATGTGCATGGTACCATGTCCTGGGCTGAGGTCCCAGACTGACTCTAAAAAAATCAAAAAAAACTCAGGAGTGCCAGCATTCCTCTCCCTGCTTCCCGTAATGCAATGTGATCAGCTGCCTTGTGCTCCTCCTGCCACCATTCCTTCTGGGCTGTGATGAACTACACCTCAAACTGGGAGCCAAAGGAAACCCTCCCTTTTATAACAGCAAGGAGAAAGTAACTAGCAATATATCCAGGGAAGAAATGATATATAATGAGCATGTGCAAGACTGACATGTGGCAGGGCAGGTGGGGTAGGGAGGGCTCAGCATATCAAGCACTTGCCATGTAAGCATGAGGACGAGCGTGCATGCCAGGTGGGTGTGGCAGCTGTCTGTAATGCCAGCTTGATGAAGTGGAGACGGGGAAGTGCCGGGGAAAGCTGGCTCATTAAACTAGCTGAGTCTGTGAGCTTTGGACTCAAATGAGGAAGTCTACCTCAGTAAATAGAGGAGAGCGACTTAGGAGGACGCATGGTGTCAACCTCTGCCCTGCACATGCACACACACATACTTACACACGCATGCACAACACACACGCACACACACACTTACACATGCATGCACAACACATGCACACACACATGCTTACACATGCATGCACAACACACATGCACACACACATACTTCTTACACATGCATGCACAACACCATTGCACACACACATACACATGCATGCACAACACACATGCACACACACACTTACACATGCACGCACAACACACATGCATGCACACACACTTACACATGCCCGCACAACACACATGCACACACACATACTTACATATGCATGCACAAAACATATGCATGCACAAAACACATGCACGCACACATACTTACACATGCATGCACAACACACATGCACACACACACACTTACACATGCCCGCACAACACACATGCACACACACATGCTTACACATGCACGCACAACACACATGCACACACACACACACATGCCAAGACAACACACATGCACACACATGCTTACACATGCATGCACAACACACATGCACACACACACGCTTACACATGCATGCACAACACACATGCACACACACACTTACACATGCATATGCAACACACACGCACACACACATACTTACACATGCATGCACAACACACATGCACACACACACCCCACACGGCGTTGTGTAGGTGCACTAATAGGTAAGAATCTGGTGACAATGGGATCAGCAAGGTGACTAGAGTAGTCTGGCCTTGATAGGATAAGGGAAGAATGTGGCCACAGGAAGAGCTTGACATTAAAGCAAGGTGAGGGCTGGAGAGATGGCTTAGCAGTTTAGCAGCTTGCTTGCGAAGCCTAAGGACCCAGGTTTGAGTCTCTGGGTCCCATGTAGATGCACATGGTGGTGCGTGAGTCTGGAGTTCATTTGCAGTAGCCAGAGGCTCTGGTGTGCCCTCTCTCTCTCTCTCTCTCTCTCTCTCTCTCTTCTTTCTCCCCTCTCCATCTCTAATAAATAAATAAAAAGAAATTTGTTTTTAAAAGTTTTAAATAAAAAGGAAGGTGAGACAAGATTTTATAAAGATGACAAACAGGCTACAAGGAACAAGGTGACTCAAAGAGAACAGCACCACTTACCTATTGAGAACTATTTTAAGAATCCTTTAAAATTAAAATTTAAAAACCCCTTATAAGATGATTAAAACAGTGGAATTACTGCTTAGAAATAAGGGCTAGAGACCCAGGCCTGTAATCCCAGATATAGGTTAGAATGAGGCAGGAGGATCACAAGTTCAAGGCATGCCTGGGCTACAGCATCAATTCAAGACCAGTCTGAGAAACTTGGACCTTATCTTAAAATTGAAAGTAGAAATAGAGAGATAGCTCAGCAGTGGAGTGATTGCCTAGCATGAATGAGGCCCTGGGATTTATCCTCAGGAAAGAAAGAAGAAAGAAAGAAAGAAAGAAAGAAAGAAAGAAAGAAAGAAAGAAAGAAAGAAAGAAAGAAAAGAGGAAGAAGAGAGAGAAAGGGAGGGAGGGAAGAAGAAGAAGGAGAGGAAGAGAGAGAGAAAGAAAGAAAGAAAGAAAGAAAGAAGGAGGAAGGAAGAGAGAAGAAAGGGAAGGGAGGAAGGAAGGAAGGGAGAGGAAGGAGAGAGAGAATGAAAGAAAGAAAGAAGAAAGAAAGGAAAGGAAAGAAAGAAGGAAGGAGGAAGGAAGAGAGAGAAAGGAAAGAAAGAAAGAAAGAAAGAAAAAGAAAGAAAGAAAGAAAGAAAGAAAGAAAGAAAGAAAAGGGAGGAAGGAGGAGAGAGAAAGGGAGGGAGGGAGCAAGAACGGAAGGGGAGAGAGAGAGAGAGAGAAGAGAAAGAAAGAAAGAAAGAAAGAAAGAAAGAAAGAAAGAAAGAAAGAAAGAAAGAAAGAAAGAAAGGAGGGAAAGAAAAGAAGGAGAGAGAAAGAAAGAAAGAAAGAAAGAAAGAAAGAAAGAAAGAAAGAAAGAAAGGGAGGAAGCAAGGAATGGGGGAAGGGAGAAAGGGGAAGGAAAGAAAGTAAAAAAGAAGGAAGGAAGGGAGGGAGGGAGGGAGGGAAAAGGAAAGGGAAGTGAGTGTTATTGGGACCATCCCACCAACAAGGACAGGTATGATGGTGAGAATGTGTGAGCTATGGGATGCAGAGCACCTAGAAACAAGAATGAAGTTGTCCGCAAGAGATGGGAGAAAGAAACAGAGAAGTAAAGGGAAAAGTGAGAACTTGAAGGGCGGCATTTTTTCATCTCTATAATCCCATTGATTAAACTGAGGACAAAGAGAGTACATTATGGATTTTACTTAAAAAGACATTTAATGTAATAATTTGATTTTTTTTTTTTTTTTTTGATTTCTCAAGGTAAGGTCTCACTTTAGGGCAGGCTGGTCTGGAATTCACTATGTAATCTCAGGGTGGCCTTGAACTCACGGCGATCCTCCTATCTCTGCCTCCCCAGTGCTGGGATTAAATGCATGCGCCACCATGCCCAGCTTAATTTGATTTTTTTATAACATGAAAAGTTAACGTGTTTTCTCAGTACTGGACAGCAATGAGATCCTCTGATTCCCTCTCACAGGAAGCATCATGGAGTGTCTGCAGAGAACATCACACGCGTGCTGTGTTAGCTGAGCTCTACAAAACACAACAGCAAAATCCAACTCATGGCACTTTCTCTGTTTCTTACTCTCTGGTTAGGTCTGACGACAGAGGACACTGTTGTTTATTCCTGAGTTAGGATGACAGGTGACCCTGTTGCTTACTCCTCTAGTTAGGATGGCGGGGGACACACAGCATCACAGTCACGTATTTACATCAAAGGGTGGAGGTCTACTGGTCAAACTCAGCTCTCATGAACCAACTGGTACAGCAGGAATCTTTGTGAGCTCATTTCCCATTAGGTTTCTGAAATATGTTCAATTAAAGAGCAAGAGAAAAAAGAATTTCAAGAATGGTAGTTACAGAGAGGAAATGAAGCAGAGAACTCAAATTTGGGGCAATTATGGATTAGAAATTTGAGAGCAAATGTAAGAGGTTAAGAAGAGGGAGGCTTGATGGGTTTGCACAATCTGCCCTCATCTTACAGGTTTTGGATTGCTCTATCCTTTTTCTTTGCTTTTGTTGTTTTATTTTGGGGGAGACTTTTCTTTTTCTCCAAAAAAAAAAAAAAAGTAGGCTTTCACATTTTCAATAGAGATTGGCGCGTGCTGTCCCCGTGGAGGTGACCATAGAGGAGAGAGAGATGACTGGACGGCAGCTGGCTGCAGGAAGTGGGAAGGGAGGAGGTAGCATGGGACAGAAATCAGAGATCAAACCAGTTCTGAAAAGGAGCGTGCAACACTGCTCCTACTCCTCTGAGTCAGAAAGGAAGACGGGGAGTATCTAAAGAGCATTCCCCTGTCACCCTTCTCCACGTCAGACCAGCGCAGACGGCAGCCTCGTTCAGTTACAGAGCTCCAGCTCCTCTGACTTCCCCAAGAGAAGGTTAGGTCTTGCTTCCATGTTGGCATTCTACCCGTACTGACCCAGAATCTGGTAGGCTTAGCTTTCCTTTTTTTTTTTTTTTTTAATGTGAATACACGGTGTACCCTTGTAAAAATTATAATGCTCATCCAGCTAAAATGTACATGAAAATAATATAGTTTTTAAAAAAATACCATATGATGAATTCGGGAGCTTCCTTTCTTATCTCTAAGGAGAGACTTGGTAACAATCAGCCTGCCAAGGTTTACATTCCATCCATGTAGGTTTAAGAAAGTCATTTGTTTGCTTCTAAACAGTGAAATGAATTTCCTGTGCATACAAGTGAGGCCATCGGAAGCAGGTATTATATTCAATGTCTTCAACATTTCCATGTAGATTTCAAGTTACCATCAGAGATGGTTTTGAAGTCCTGCGCTGGGCAGCTCATTTGTTGCTAAAGGCCTTAAACTAGCATGGCAAGATCTCATTCACGCCTTTTCACTAATGAACATTGCAAGATACAGCAGTCTTTATTCATTCTTTTCTAACTTGTTTTTCCTTTTTCTGGTTTCTTGAAGAATTACTCTAATGTGGAATAGTTTAAGTCAAAAGTATTAACCTGCAGGGGGTGGAGGCGCACGCCTTTAATCCCAGCACTCAGCAGAGACTACATAGTGAATTCCAGGTCAGCCTGGGCTAGAGTGAGACCCTACCTTGAAAAACCATATATATATATATATATGTACCTGATGGCAGATTTGATCCATGAAATCCTGGGGACAAGGTGGTGCAGAGGGCAATAAGGAATAAGGAATGTGGCCAGAAGGGCCACTGATATACTTTAATCATAGCAGGAAAACCTGAGGAGGTAAATTTCACCCTTTGGGGACTCCCTAGTGTTTCCACTTTGTGAAATTGCTCTAATAAATTTGGACTCAGATTAAAGGAATCACTGTGTTTTCTTTTATTTCAAAAGCTTTTGCCAATTACATTGTCTCAGTTTGGGGGAAATGGAGTGGAACAGCTATAGGCTAAGAACCAAAGCATTTAGGGTGATTCCAAGCCTTGGCCACTTACACCGTCCTCAGCTGCTGCGGTCAGCTCCATGTTGCGGGGATGAACATCCAAGCCAACACAGCGAATGGGA
This sequence comes from Orientallactaga sibirica, assembly GCA_036365145.1. NCBI lineage: Eukaryota > Metazoa > Chordata > Mammalia > Rodentia > Dipodidae > Orientallactaga > Orientallactaga sibirica. The sequence goes on along the minus strand of JAEOAD010000463.1, from coordinate 6,644,993 downwards.
GGAGGGGTCTATTTCATCTCACCTTTCCAGGCGATGCTCCATCAATCGTGGGTGAAGCTGCTTGCTTCCATAGATCCAGGCAGAGAGGAGAAATGCATCAAGGAAACACCAGCACCAGCAAACGCAAAACTGGCCACAGCTCAGACTGCTTTGTGTATGCCTTGGAGCTGGAATTCTGATTTAGCCCCAGTGACGCACCTACTCCAGCAGGCAGCTGGAGACTTAAGCAGAAAGCTTAACCTTAAAAACTTACCTGAGCCTATGGGGCATACCTTCACATTCAAACCGTCGTATAACCTCAGGCAGAAGCTCTTCCCAGGCCTGGGCAGGCTGGATCCACTAGCTGGATGACGGAGAGAAGTACCCAGCAATACCAAGCTAAACCAGTCACTTCAACATTCTGCAATTCCATTTCCTTACCTCTCTAGAGGGGAGAACTAACCCAGGAGAGGTTCTGACTTTTGCTGGACATTAAAATCAGCCAGGGTACATGGCCCCATCCCAGACCCATTGAATCAGGATCTTGGAGGGCAGGTGTTCACCCTCCCCTCATTCGAGGTTATACCCAGGGTTTGCTGATTATCAGGCTTTGTGTTAAACCTTCAGCATTCTAAGAATTGCAAATTACTTACTCAGCTCAAGACTCACACATGCCCAGGAAGAGGCAAGAATCCATTCAAGTTGGCTCCATGCTCATTTCAAGAGAGATGATATAGGGCTGGAGAGATGGCTCAGCTGTTAAGGGTGTTTGTTTGCAAGGCCTAATATCCTGGGTTGGATTCCCTGGTACCCACATAAAGCCAGATGCATAGTGACTCACGTATCTGCTGTCTGTTTACAGTTACAAGAGGCCCTGGTACACCCACTTACCACTCTTTCTCTCTCTCTCTCTACTCTTTCTCCTTGCAAATAAAAAAATATAAATAGAGATAATAAAAGTAAATAAATAAATCCTCTCCAACTTGGATCTGCACAGAATTTATTTGTTCATTATGGGAAAGTTCTTGTATAAGACAAGGCCATTTCAAAGCTAAGTTTGCATTTTACTATTTTAATCATTTTCCCTTAGAATTAAAAATGCCCTTCCTTATAGCTTGATGAACCTTTGCGTATGTATGCACACCCGTGTAGCCATAACCTGGGTCCAGATACACAATATTTCCAGCCCCCATGAGGTTGGTTATGAGAGGATGCTGGAACTTACCAAAATCTGTCCAAGGACTCTTCTGAAAGTCTAGCTTCTCACTGCACTGCTGAGTTGTTTGACACGATTCGATTCTCCTACTCCTCCTGCCATTAGGTATCGTGAAGTGTTTCTGATTTACGAACCTGTCAAATGTGCTGTGCTCACTCACTAGAGAAACGTGTTCTAGTCCTTTCCTCGTGTTCTGGGGATCATCATGCTACAGGTCTGCCCCACACTGGCTCTGGAGGACACACGCTATGTCTCTTCCTCATTCATATTCTTGTCATGCGAGGTGTTTATGAGCCTCTGTTGAATAAATGCTGAATATAAACATATTTAGAGGTTTACAAACAATAAAATACATATTTTCTGAGTTCTGGAAATGTTTTATCATATAGAACTCTCATTTTACTGGTCTCATGAAGTATTAATTTTTGATGTTCAGGTAATATTTTGTGGACATTTATGAGACTCAACATCATTAAATATGAGATTACTTAATAGTGAGTTAAGTTTCAGTGGACAGGAGAAGTAAAGAAGTAATAAAAAAACGGATTAAAGAGAATTAAATAATTTTTTTGTGTGACCAATTCAAGTCTTGGGAAGATTCAGGAAATTCGGGGAGGATTGTTCCAGATTCATGGACAAGCCAGGATTTAGGGACAAACATGCACTGGCAATCGGGACATGCAATCACCTTGAGTTGGAAACTCAGAGGCTGTGCTAGGAAGCAGGAAGAAGAAAGGGAGAACGAAAACCAAAACCAGTTGATGGCGATCTTAAATAACAGATTGAAATTTTTATTGTACTGCACACAGCATCTGCCAAAGCCAGTTCTGGTAGCTGTGAGGAAGGCAGAACTTAGTAAGGGTGGGTTCAGGTAAGCTGGGGGGGGGGCTGCCACCCCAATCCACCTGTGACCCCGACTTCGGCTGCTTGCTAAGTAATGACCATGAGCAAGAGAAGATAAATGGCCTCAAATTATTCAAACTCACAGTGAGGTGCCAGCATTAGTCACAGAACGGGCGTTGGGGACAGGGTAAGTACTTTGGAAGAAACTTATGGTTTCAAGTTACTGTTCTCTTAGGTCTAAGAAGGTCAAATGTCTGGTATTTGTGACGTTCGAGTGACGACCATGGAGGAGGAAAGGGTAAAGAGTGTCCTTCCATTTCCTTCTGGAGATATTTTGAATTAGGAAAGCTAAAGTTGAGAATATTTGCCCTCATTTTTTATATTCTGGACATGGCTCATGTATTTATACATGTGCCCTGCAGGAGATGTACAAAGAAAACCATAGAGATGCACCTGGAAAAACCGGTGGGGCCACCACTTTCTAGCCATGTAAAAGGAACCTTTGCAGTTTTTGGTTTGGCTGAGACCTCGTCTGCAAACATTTGACCATGCCTGTTTGGGAGCCAATAAAAGAAATCACTAGAACCTCCCACAACTGCCTATCAGACTGTAATAACACCAAAAGTTAGACAATGGGTGATCGTTACAAGGTGTCAGGTGATTAATTCCCATTTATATCTATGTGTAGATGCATCAGCAAAGCTGAGCACAATTGGAACACCTTCTCCAGGGTGGGATGTCCAGGCAAACCACCGGTGGTCTCGTCTCCCTGAACTATAAACTACTGAGCATGACTGGAGGCAGAAGAGTGGAACAGGAGGGGCAATCACAAGGTCTGGTACACCCTTAGGCAGAAAATGTGGGAGGGTAAGTCCTACCTCTCAGATTGCTAAGCAGTAGAGCGTGCATGTGAAGAGTATGGCCTGGTGGGACTTCACCAGGCTCCTGAGGGAACATAGTGTTCTCTAAGTACCAATGATGGGGGGTGGGGGGCACAGAAATAACAGGGCCCCTTTATACCAGGAATGTATCCAAGTAATTGTTTAGGTAATTTATGTCACTGAAATACACACTTTGTCATCTTGCAATCAACAAAGACAAAATTCATACACATATGCCCAAGAGAAAGAGAAACAGAATCAAAAACAGAGCAGGATGAGACTTTAAATACACAGTATTGCCCCAGTGACTTTTTTAAAATAAAATAAAATAAAATGTAGTCAGCCTTTTGTATCAGTGGATTCCTTATCTGAGGATTCCATCAGCATCAAGTCAAAATGTACTTAGATCTTGCTGTGGTTTGAATGTCAAATATCAGCCCCAAAACACACACACACACACACACACACACACACACACACACACACACAGACTCATGTTTGTACACTGTCTCCATTAGATCTTGCTGTGGTTTGAATGTCAAATATCAGCCCCAACACACACACACACACACACACACACACACACACACACACACACACAGACTCATGTTTGAACACTGTCTCCAGCTGGCAGTGCTCTATGGGGAGATTATTCACCTTCAGGAATGGAGTCTAATTGGAGGAAATGGGTCACTAGGGGAGGACCTTAAGTTTTGTAATCAGGATCAATTTCCTGCCCTCTCTCTGCCTCCTGATCCACCCAAATGTGAGCAGCAAGCAGCCTCGTGTTCCTGCTGCTACAGCCAAGAGCTGTTCCAGCCACCATGTCTGCCCCACCTGATGGACTGAACCCACCAACCATGATAAGTAAACTCTCCTTTTCTTAAATTGCTTCTTTTTTATTACTATTTTTATTAGATATAGACATATTTAGTATGTAAACAACACTTGTGGGTCTCATCCTTTCCCTCCTCCCTGCCCCTTTTCTGAAGAGGCCTTCCTTGTTTGGGATGCAGGTCAACCCCATGAGGATTGTGGGTCATGTACTGTGGTGGTCGGAGGAGAAACAAGGTCTCTGTGCAAAGTGTCCCAACTTGTAGCTTTAACAATCTTTCTGCCCCCTCTTCCACAAAATTCCCTGAGCCATGCTGGGAGCATTTTAAGTCTGCTTCAGTGCTGGGCACTCAAGAGCCTCTGGATCTCTGCTTTGGTAGGTGTTGAGTGTCTTCAAATCTATCTCTATCACCCTTGTGCTGATATCAGATTCACTATGAAGGCAGCACACTTGCTCATTTCCCCAATTTCTCTGTTGTTTCAGCTGGAGCCAGGGTGGAGTGCACTGGGTTATTTATCTCCTCAGGTCCAGCTCCCATCAAAAAAAGAGAAGCAGATTATCCGACAGAGAATGAAATCAGTACCCATTAAATGGGTCGTATCAGGCAGCTTCAGATTTGCTGAGATGAACTTCCAGACCAGGCAGAGTTATGGAGGAAGGGATATTATTTATTGAAGCTTATAGATCCAGGGGAAGCTTCATAATGGCAGAAAAAGCTGGCCTACCTTCACAGATCCAAGCAAGAGAGAGAAAAGCCATGAGCTACACAGCACAGCACACTTCAGGAACTCCCCCTAGGCACACTTTGCATATCTTTACAATGGAATCTCAAACCCACCATCACACCTTAAGATCCACCCAGTGACATTGCCTCCAGCAAGGTGGCTGCAGATGCAAACTATAAACTAAAAAAACACTGAATATATTGGGGGCCATCTATTCAAACTACCACATGGGTTAACCATTATTAATTTAGAGAGAATTAAAAGGGTTTAGACCCACTTATAGTCTAAGGTTAGTGGGAGCTTGACAACAGAAAGCAGAATCATTATCTGGATATGATTCTGACTTCTTTCCCAGTTCCAGATATGGTGTCCTTTCCACTGAGCAGATCTGTTAGCCAATCCACGAGCAGTTGGTTACCCACCATGGCTGTGTGCCACTATTGTATTTGTGTGAGCATCACGTCAAGTTGTTTGCTTCTGAGTCTCTTAGAAGTTGAGTTGCCTCTACAGGTGTTTTTGTTGTTGCTGTTTCTTTCCCTGAGGCTAAATTTGGATATTCAAGGCCTTCTGCCATTCCATATGAATTTTGAGATCATTTTTTTTCAATCTGTGTGAAGAATGATGCTTCTATATTTATTGGAATTGCATTAAATCTGTATATTGCTTTTGGTAGAATTGCCATTTTCACAATATTAATTCTACCTATCCAGAAGCATGGGAGGTCTATCCATCTTCTCAAGTCCTCCTCAATATTTTTCTTGAGTGTTTTTATGTTTTCATTATATAGGTCTTTTACATCCTTGGTTAGTGTTATTGGGGTATTTATTTTTTGTAGTTGTTGCTATTGAAAATGGGACAGCTTCATTGATTTCTTTCTCTGTACATTTGTCCTTTGCATATTAAAAAAAAACTACTGATTTTTGTGCATTGATTTTGTATCCTGCCACTTTGCTGATGGAGTTTGTTACCTTTAGAAGTTCTGAGATGGAGACTTACAAGTCTCTTATATATAGGATCATGATATCTTCAAATAGGGCTAATTTGGCTTCTTCCTTTCCAATTTGAATCCCTTTATTTGTCTCTTCTGTCTTACTGCTTGGGCTAGTACTTCTAGTATTATGTTGAAGAGCAGTGGGGAGAGTGGGCACCCCTGTCTTGTTCCCAATATCAAGGGGAACTCCTTGAGTTTTTCCCCATTAAGTACATTTAGGAGCTTTACATATAGCCTTTACGATGTTGAGATAGAAACCCTCCGAACCTATCCATTCCAGTGTTTTGACCATGAAGTGGTGTTGCATTTTGTCAAAGGCCTTCTCTGCATCCATTGAGATGATCATGTGGTTCTTATGGTTCAGTTTATTTATGTGGTATATTATGTTAACTTATTTCCATATATTAAACCATCCCTGCATCTCTGGGATGAAGCCTACTTGATCAAAGTAGATAATGCTTTTGATGTGTTGTTGAATTCAGTTTGCAAAGATTTTGTTCAGGATCTTTGCATCTAAGTTCATAAGTGATATAGGACTATAATTTTCTTTCCTTGTTCATCTCTGTCAGCTTTTGATATTAGGGTGATATTAGCTTCATAACAGGAGTCAGGAAGGATCCCCTGGTCTCTGATTATGTGGAACAGTTTGAGAAAAATTGGTTTCAGTTCTTCAATGAAGGTTTGATAAAATTCAGCTGAGAAGCCATCTGGTCCTGGACTTTTCTTTTTGAGGAGGTTTCTGATTACCTTTTCAATCTCCATGGATGTGTTAGATTTGTTTAGGAGATTAATCTGCTCTGAGTTTAGTTTTGGTAGCTGGTATGTGTCTAGTAATTCATCCATTTCTTCCAGATTATTTAATTTTGGGCAGTAGAGGTTTTGGAAGTATGCCCTGATGATTCTTCCAATTTCATTGATGTCTGTTGTGATCCCTGATTTTTCATTTCTTATTTTATTAATTTGAGACTTCTCCTTTTTATGCTTGATCAATTTGGCCAGGGGCTTGTCAATCTTGTTTATTTTTTCAAAGAACCAACTCTTTATTTCATCAATTTTTTAACTTGTTTTCTTAGTTTCCAGTTCATTAATTTCTGCTCTAATCTTCATTATTTCTTTCTGTCTGGAGCTCTTTGGGTTGGATTCTTGTTGTTCTTCCAGCACATTCTTGGTGGGGATCTCTCAGCTTTCTGACTTCTGTTGGTTTTTTCCATTGTTGTCTACCCACTTTAGGAAGACTCTTTATTTTCTGAGAAGGAGGCAAGTTTTTGTCCTTTGGCCCATGCACCCTGTGACTCAGGTGAACAGGGATGTTGGTACCCAGCCACTAGTCAGGATACCACAGCAAAAGGCCTGATTCCACAGCTCCCACAGGGACCAGGCCTCCCCATGCAAGGCACAATGGGACCTACCAGGACCAGGGGACTGGGAGGAGCCAGGGAACAGGGATCTGGCCTACTTTGTGCTGCATCACCCTTCAGTACACAGACTGGTGCACACAACCCAGACTAGGGAGGTGGGAGGAGCCCGGAAACAGGGGCCTGGCCTACTCACTCCAGACTGCCACACCCATCTGTCTGCACCCTCAAACTGTTTCTTATCTGGTGTTTGGTCACTTTAACAAGAAAAGTTAATTATAATAGACTTACAATAGTTGCATCTGGTCTGATCATGTAAACCTGATATTCTTTTTTTTAAAGATTTTATTTTATTTTATTTTATTTATTTATATATTAGCGAAAGAAAGAGGGAGTAAAAATGGGCATGCCAGGGCTTCTAGCCACTGCAAACAAACTCCAGGTGCATGCGCCACCATGTGTATCTGGCTTATGTGGGACCTGGAGAATTGAACCTGGGTCCTTAGACTTTTCAGGCATATGCCTTAACTGCTAAGCCATCTCTCCAGCCCTAAACTTAATATTCTTATTATTTTTCCCAACCAGTTAAGTATAACAACTACTGGCATAGCAGTTATGTTGTATTTGGTGTTGTGTGTAAGCTAGAGATGATTTAAACCATATGGGAAGATGTGTGTAGCTCTATGAAAGCACATGCCATTTCACAGAATAGACTTGAACACCCACAGATCTGGGTACCTGTAATGGGTCCTAAAAGCAATCCTCTATGGATACCAAGAGGAATATGTTCTCCCATATAATATGTTGATGTTCAGTCTGCAGATGTTAGGAAAGAAAATCCTTTCACTGCCATCCCCATATGATTATTGCATTTTTATTTGGTCATGATATTTTATTTACTCTCGTCATAAGTGGGGCACATCACTGTAATATAACACAGTCAAGAATTGCTGCTTTGCCATGATTATACCACAGTGAGGCACATGCTTGATTGTGGAAAGTAACTTTAATCAGTCATGTTGATTAAAGTAGAGTGAAATCCAAATCCATAAGAGAATAAGAATTTACACATTTTCACTCAAAATATTTAACATAGAAAATTTGAAAAGTATTAGCCCTCCCAAGCATATTTTGCCTCATAAAAGTCCATCTTGGATTCTAGTTGGTCAAACTAATTACTTAACGGTATTATGGACATTGAAAAAGAATATAGCAGACACAAGAAGAAATCCAGTGAAGGTTCTTAGGTCAAATGCAAACAGTGTATCATAACTGGAGTGAAAACTGGCCTTAAGTCACAAGGTGAAAGTGGAAGAAATGGGGCTTGTGTCTGTGTTGGTAAGTTCTGTTACTATAAAGGACTAGCTGAGAAATCAACTTATAAGGAAAGACATTGACTTTTGGCTCATAATTTTAAAGATTCCAGTCTATAGTCAGTTTTGTTTCTTTTGGGTCTTTGTTGAGGCAGCACATCATGGCAGAAGCAGATGGCAGAAGCCTGTTCACCTGGTGACATATGGAAAACAAAGGTAGAAGAGAGAGTGTGCAAGGTTCCGATGCGCCCCCACCCCATCAAGGGCCCTGCCCCTCATAGCTAGGAGACCTTCCACCAGACCTCACATGTTAGTTTGTACCACCTGCTAATTAAGTCTATCAATGAACATAATCCATACAGGCTCCGGAAATCCAAGCAAGGTTTTCAAGAAATGGGAAAGGAACCAAAGGCCGAAAAATACTTGTTAGGTTCATTTCAAAATGGATCCTTTCCAGATTCTTATATAGAAGCTATGTGGCAATAAGCAGAAAAGGCTAATGTGTAATTATATTCAATTTCAGAAGATTGGATCTAACTGGGGTGTTCCTAGAAAAAATAGGGAAATGACATGTGAAGTACTGATGTGGGAAGACATAGGGATGAAATGAGAAGAGAGATGACCACCATTGGGGTGGATCTGAAGATGCTTCGCCTGAGAGTGGGGTCATATTCTAGACTATGTTTGTGACAAAAAGGGTCATTGAGAAGCAGCGACACTGCAGCATGTGTCAGGTCATGCAAGTGCAAACACAAACCCTATTAAATCTTTGTTCCCATGGGTCTATCTTTGTTTCCTCCTATGGCTAGGTTGTTTAAGCTCAGGTAGGTGGGAATGTGTCCTTCCTGCTTTGTAGTCTTAACATTCCGTGCATCGTCATGGAATTTGTCTGGGGGCAGCTAGAAGATATAGAAGTGTATTATTCCTTAAGGCCAGCAAGTAGGTGGAGGAGTCATTTCATGTGAAGGCAAGTCTATTGTCCCTGTATTGTCAGCGTACAGCAAGTAAAAGCTTACTAGAACCACTTCAGCAACTGAAAATAAAACACCCATAAAAGAGAAAAATAAATGACCAAACCCACTTTACGGTCGGTGTTGTGCAAGCGTCTTAGATGGGGTACTACTGGGCAGGTTCCAATGTTTGCCCATAAAGCAAGGTGGGGAAGAATTCTCTGGTTTACATTTTACCAGAAAGGCTCATTAGGGTATTAGTAGTAAATCAGAGCTATTCACAAACCCATGTGGGAATTCAGAGAAGCTCTCTGACTTTGATCTATCCACAAGTTCATGTGTTCCAATCCCACCTCTTACTGCAGAGTGTTTCATACTTTCAACCTCCAAACTCATCTTTGCACCCAAAGCCAGCCTACATCTACAGCCACACATTCTTTCATTGACTCATGAGTCAAATATTTATTATGCCTCCAGTATGAGCTAGACACTTTGTTATGCTTTGAGGGTGTAAAGATGAAAAGACACAGAACCAGGAGTGGGAGGGACATGTAAATCAACAATTAGTGTGGTGCGATGGCACACTGTGATGGAGGGGTGCCCAAGGAGACCACACAGGTGGGGGCACCGAACTCAGCCTGGGAGTGGCAAGGGAGCTGAGAAATAGCATTCCAGATGAGGGCTTGAGATGCAAACAGGTACAAAGGAACACTGTCCTTTGAAGCAGAAAAAATTCATGGCACAGTTACACGTGGAAGAGCTAGAGAAATGATGTCACTTACTGGGGGAGTCTTAAGGCCATTGGTACTGGAAATATTCCCTCGTTGCCTGAATGTGTAAAATAGTCCCATCCCTAAAGACTGAATTAAGGAGCAACCTTTGTTCACACTAAAATGCTCCTTGTCGCTGATTTTGGAGGCATCATCTCATCTAGATCAGGCTCGCCTTCAGCTTGCTGCATGTAGCTCAGGATGGCCTTGAATTCCTGATCCAGCTCCCTCCCAACTTCCAGGTACTGAGAGTGCGGGCATGTCTCAAGTGTTTGTGAAGAGATCAAACATCGAAGTAAGACTACCCAGAAGCCTGAAGGGAATGACAATGAAGAAGAAGAAATTAAGTATAGTCATTTTTTTTTTTTTTTACAGTGGGTTGGCTGTGTAGGACACTCAAAAGCAAGGAAGGCAGTTCTGGATGCTTTAAGAGCAGAAAGCGTGATGAGATATAACGGAGGGAGGCAGAAAGCTCTTATCCTAACTATGGAGATGCCGGGCCATGGGAAGGCTATCCTGAAAGCAAGGCCTCACTCCTGTTGGTCTAAAAGGTCAGGCCTGTTTTATGATACAGGAACCAGGAGCCGAGCTACCATGCCTTCATTTTTTAATCACCCTTGTCAGAAAAACTGTCTAAAAATTTTCAATTCTTCTGAATTTTAAAAGGCATATGGGTCACATGAGCATCCTGTGAAAATATGTAGTTATTTTGTTTTTTCTTTTTTCATTAGATCTTGAGTAGGATCTACTAATTTGAATTTTTTCACAATATCCCAAGTGATGCTAAGATGCTGATCCAAAGACAGAACTTGAAGCTGCTAACACCTCAAAGGCTGGCCTTCCTTGACACACCTTACACCTGTGCCCTTGACCTCTGTCCTTCTGCCCTGGCCTTTGTTCAGATTGTCCATGACCTCCTGTAAAGGCCAGGCTCCATCCATTCTCCATGACCATGGTACACACTGCTTCATATCTTTGATGGTTCGTTTTTAACCAAATATTTTTTTGGAAATTTAATATATGCATTTGCCATATCTGAGGTAAAGTCTCACTATGTGGCCCAGACTGGCCTCAAATTTATGATCTTCCTGCTACCCAGCCTTCCAAGTGTTAGGATTACAGGTGTGCATAACCAAGTCCAGTTAAAGTTTTACTTATTTTTTTGTTGGTGTTTTAATACAGAAACTCTTGATATTCAGTATAGGTTAACAATATATTATCCAAAATGCTTAGGGCAAGAAGGGTTTCATATTTTGGAATATTTGCATAAAATAAATAATATGAAGTGATATCTTGGGGTAAGGGACTTGGCTCTAAACAAGAAATTCATCTGCTTTACATATACCTAATACACATAGACTCGAGTTCATCTCAAACAATATTTTTAATAATTTTGTGAATGAGATGAGATTTCACAGTGTGGAATTTTCGACTTGTAGCATCATATCAGGACTCAAAAAGTGTTTAAATTTGGAGCAGTTTTGGATGTTGAAACTTCAGGTTTAGGAGATCCCGTCTTGCTTTGGAAATGTTGACAAACAGCACAGCCCTGGCCCGAGCTGCTCAGCTTCCTGGTTCCTGGTAGTGGTTCTGGGATACTACAGTGAAGTTAGGTCCTGACGACAGTCCAGAGGCTTTCCCAGGCCCAGACCACCTGGTCCCTCTCTATGGGACGCTCTCGCTTTCCTCCTTGGTGTAATGCACGTAAGACTGCACTCCGGTAGGGCGCTACATTGTTGTTGTGATTAAATTGGATCGCATGAGAAGTGCTCGGTGCCTGCTTGTTCCACCCCCTCAATACTTGCACTGAAAATGTCATTCCCTTAATAAGGACGGCAATCATGTCAGTGTTTCTAGGAGAGGTGACATCAGTATGAGTAGACTTCCTTTCAGCTCTTTGCCTGTGAGCAGGCTTTGCCTAGAACTGGAGTAAGCCTGGACCACAGACAGGTGGGTCAGCTTCACAGTATTGCTTCCTACCACATTTTGATAGCTTTTGTGTTCATGAACATGGAAGACTTCTAAATTTTGAACGAGATGACAATTACTAGACAATGACCATTTCTGGGAGCAACAGACAGGGCATGAGCGACTTCTTTGTCTCCCATGGTGCTTTGGGGCAAGGGCAATGTCTCCCCTGCTTTCCACTGTGGTTTTGTGTCTCTCTCTTTTTCTATCCCATAGCTCCTTTGAGAGTCCGTGTGGACTCTCAATACAATCTCAGCTGACTGACTTTGGATAGCTTTCTAAAATATTCTTCTAAACTCTCCGCAATAAACAGGTTGCAAGGTGTCCTCAGGCAGTGGAATGGTCCAAAATAGGTGAGAACTGGCTGTGTATTTTGACCAAACCGGGCAGCTGTATGTGAAACCTGAATCCCGCTGCCACAGGATATTGGCTGCTTCAGGTACCTGGTATTAAGTCAGGAAGCCAGACAGGACTGGGTGCTCTTGCTGCCTGCCACTGCAAGGCATTTCCTCCTCAGGAAATCAGATCTGTGTTGGTGTGGGGACACAGGCATGTCTTGGGTTCCTAGGAACCCCCTAGAGAAGAGTGCCAGATGGACCAATCAAACTGGGACATCTCAAAGTCTCCTGCAGTGCCATTAGCATGAAATAATCCACCCTGCAGAGTTAATAATTAGTTATAATCAGTCAAAAGCCAAACAGATGCCTGGCTCCAGCTGGCAACAGAGAAGCCATGAAAATGCCAGCCAGCTGAGAGACTGGTGAAGTAGGTGAAAGGGGATGAAAACATCCACACAGAGTCTTGAGCCGTGGGTGCCAGGAAGACCAAGTGCATATTGCAGACATCCGTGCAGTCTTCTTCTGACCCTGGACATGTGCGGGCACTGAGATTTGTGAAGTAACAGGAACTGTGACCACACATGCATTTCCATACATTGCAAACAACTACAGTAATTCCCACCAGGGTCCCTGCAGAACCAGCTGGCCGTCGATGCGAACATCTATAGGGCTCATTTTCAATAGTCCCTTAAGGAAAGAATGATTGTCGGACAGCTGACGCAGCCACCCACCTGCCCCTTGTGGTACAAACACTAGCATCCTTGCTTATTGCTGCTTTTAGAAAGGACATACATGCAAAAGAAATTTCCAGAACACTTTAATGTGCACCCTGAAGTACTAACATGATTATATTGTGATCATTTATTCATTTTCCTAATTACTTATTTTCTCTGTAGATGTACATATTCATGTGTGAGCGTGGAAATGCATGTGGCATGGCGTGTGTGTGGAAGTCGGAGGAGAGCTCTGAGAATCAGTCCTTGCCTTCCAGAATGCAGAACATTTGCGGGAGGGTGACCTGGAACTTACTCTGTAGTTCCAAGCTGGCCTCAAACCTTAAACACCCAGTGATTCTTCTACCTGTGCCTCCCAAGTGTTGGGATTAAACCTTGTGCCAACACACCCTGTTTTTTATATTTTTTAATTAATTAATTAATTTATTTATTTATTTAGGAGGGTCTCTTCTCACCAACTTCTAGGATTCTCTTATCCCATCTCGCCATAGGAGGGCTGGGGGGGGGGATGGGTCACAGACCCTCACCACTGGGCCTGGGCTCCGTGTGGATTCTGAGGACCTCAGCTCAGCTTGTCATTCTCATGTGGCAAGTGCTTTACCTGCTGTTCCATTTTCCCAGCCCCTGTCATTATCAATTTTGCTTACTTTTTGTTTTCTGAATTAAAGCCAAGTGTAGAGTGAATGCCTATATTCCCAGAATTTGGGAGGTGAAGACAGAAGGATCAAGAGTTCAGTCAACCCACTCTCTCTCTGCTCTATCTGCCTCTCTCTCTCTCTCTCAAATAAATAAAATAATTTTTTAATAAAAAGAGTTCGGGGGGGGGTGGTTAAGGCCTTTGCCTGCAAAGGCAAAGGATCCCAGTTCTATTCTCCAGGACCCATGTAAGCCAAATGCACAAGGGGCGCATGCATCTGGAGTTCATTTGCAGTGGCTGCATGCCCTGGCACACCCATTCTCTCTCTCTCTCTCTCTCTCTCTCTCTTTCCATCTGTCTCTCACATAAATAAATAAAAATATATTTTTTTAAAAAGAGCTCAAAGTCAGCCTTGACAACCTAGAATGTTCAAAATCAGTCTTTGATCTAAAAAATTTGCGTGTGTCAAAGTCCATGCTAATCTTCTCTGATCGTTCCAATTTTAGTAATGTTCAAAATCAGTCTGCTGATCTACTAAGATTGTCATTAAAAAAAAATTCAGTGAGATGTTTGGCAATTCTTTGAAAAAATCAAGCTGGAGCTGAGCTGGAAGCCTCCTCCCCATTGACTAGCTATTGGAATGTGGAAAGAGTTATGCAGCACCCAGCCTTTGGGAGAGAGATGTCATCAGTGGTCTAAAACTGTCATGGACCCTGCCAACCTTATGACTGACCAGCCAGGTCAAATGTACCAACTGGTGCAATGGTGGAATGTCTGTCATGGAGGAAACCAACTGCTCTATGATGGAACTGGAGGCCCGGTCCAGGAGAGGGAATTCATGCCTGGCACTGAAAAGCTAGTCAAAAGCCCATGGCTGCGGAGGTCATAAGCCCTAGGAGGGAAATTACTACTATTGTCTGGCTAAAAGCATATATTCTATGCACCAAACTGCCCTCTAAAACACTTACATTTGTGCTCATATATTAATACTAGGCTCACTTTTGGATAGAGACGCTTCGTTGTAGATGGTAGAGAACACTAGGGTGACTCAAATCTCACCATACTGCTGAGAAGAAGTGACAGTGAAGCATTTAACACTAAGTGACACTTCATCTGTATCACCCTCCAAGGCTCAGGAACCAGTGCAAGAAAAGGTGGCGGAAAGAATGGAAGAGCCAAAGGAAGGGGAGGAGTGTTTGCAATGTTACCCTCCAGTCACAAAGTGGCCTTATCCTGACCTCACAGTGGCTGATCTACCTACACAATAAGAGAGGGAAGAAACAATGACACGAGAACCAAGAGTCACTAATTGGGAAGAAGAAGGGATTCAGTGGAGAGTGGATTGGGGAGGGGGAAGTGGAAGTGGGGGGAGGGATTAGGATCATGATATATTGTCTGTACTTACAGAAGTTGTTAATAAAAAATTAAAAATAAAGAAATATTGGGCTGGAGAGATGGTTTAGCGGTTAAGGCGCCTGCCTCCTATGCCTAAGAATGCTGGTTCCAATCTCCAGGTCCCACGTTTAGCCAGATGCAAAGTGATGCAAGGGCGCAATGCCACACTTGACCACAAGGGGGCGCACACATCTGGATTTCGTTCACAGCTGCTGAGAGGCTGCTGGCATGCCCATCTCTATCTGTCTTCCTCTCCCTCTCTCTCTGTCTCTCTCTGAGTCTCTCTCCAAAGAAAGAAAGAAAGAAAGGAAGGTAGATTAAGCAGGGCATGGTATCACACGACTTTAATCCCAGCATGGGAGAGGCAGAGGTAGGAGGATCGCCGTGAGTGCGAGGAAACCCTGAGACTGCATAGTGAATTCCAGGTCAGTCTAGACCTGAGTGAGACCCTACCTTGAAAAACCAAAAAAAAAAAAAAAAAAAAATACACTAATTCAAGGCTACCCTGAGACTACATAGTGAATTCCAGGTCAGCCTGGGCCAGAGTGAGACCCTACCTTGCAAAATCAAAAAAAAAAAAAAAATGGAAATATATATATATAAAGCCGGGTGTTGTGGTGCACTCCTTTAATCCCCCAGCACTTGGGAGGCAGAGGTAGGAGGATCACGGTGAGTTCAAGGCCACCCTGAGACTACATAGTGAATTCCAGGTCAACATGAACTAGAGGGAGACCCTACCTCAAAAAAAAAAAAAAAAAAAAAGGAAAAGAAAGAAAGAATAAGTAAACAAAACAAAACAAAACATCTGAGCTCTGTTACAAGTGTTACATCCTTTACCTGTTAGTCAAGAGTGCCCCGGGCCTAGGGGAGGTAGTGAATCCTTCTGCCTTTCTCTATGACAGCCAATGGCTGTACCCTTTGAATTTTCTAGGCAATGAAGTGGGTCTTTCCCTCGCGTTCAGTTTCCACTTCTAACATGCCAGAATGGGCTGGAAATGGAAAATGCCAGGTGTATTCAAATGGTGTTGAGCCTGAGGGGAATGACCTGTGGATAAAGTCTGCGCACCCAGTGTGGGGCCAATGCCATGGACTTTATGCATTTGGAGATGTTCTTTTGTTTTCATTATTTACATTATTGTATTTATTTAGCAAAGTACAAAACCAAGGGAAGGAAAATGCCTTTGGTGTGTTTGAATTGCTAGACACACCACAGGGGTGTGGGTGAGGGGCTGCTCTACATTCCAGCTGGTTCTGTAGGTGGAATCCATTATCTAACATGGGAGCTAGCGTGGAAGTCACTGGAGGAGACAGAAGCTTAAGAATTGTGGGTTTCATCATGCAACGCAAGGCTTCAGGTGTCCACGTGGGGGTTGGATGTGAGACGCTCACAGATCTCCCAGGATTCCTTAGTGCAGGAGGAGGAGGTGATGTTCCCACGTGTCCGAGCTCACACTTGAGGCCATGTGCACTGTATGGTAGGAACAGAGATGGTAGAAATGACTGGATGTCCTCGGGTTAAAAAATGAGAGGGAGGGCTGAAGAGATGGCTTAGCAGTTAAAGTGCTTGCCTGCAAAGCCTCAGGGCCCAGGTTCAATTCCCAAGTACCCCCATAAGGTGGTACATGCTTCTGAAGTTTGCTTGCAGTGGCTAGAGGCCCCAGGCCAATCATTCTCTCTCTCATCTGCCTCTTCTTTTCTCTCTTTTCTGAAGAAGAGTGTAGTTTTGCTTAAATCCCTCCCTGATCCGGTTTGGTGTGGCACCTATGCCACCATATTACCTGGAAGTCTTCTCTTCTTCTCTCAAATAAATATTTTTTTAAAAAAGAGGGAAATGAAATGTAAAGTAGTCATTCCAATACTTTAAAAATGCAATAATAAAAGGTTAGCATGCTTTCCTTCATAATAAAATTTAAGCACAACGTAATTCCTGGTCTAGACCTTCCCCAAGCCTCTCTTTACAGTATTTCCCAAACTAAAGGTGACATTTCCCCTTTCTAGCATGTCTCAGCACCCACACACTGTCCCTCTACAGTGTCTCAGTGGTCCCTCTTAAACGCTGTGGCCCTCATCTATGGTCACACCTTGCTGGACCTGAGATGAAGTGCCCATCTGCTATTCCAGTGTGAGCTGGTGCCGCTCTTGATCGCCACTCACTTCAGGCACTCCCATGCCCAGCCCAGGGTCTGCTGCAAAGACAATGTGGAATAAATAAACAGACAAATACATATTTCAATTTCTGGAAGCAGCCATACATAGAGAAATATCTGGAATGAAGCTAGGGCAGTCTTCACCGTTTGATCCCAGTGAGAGCGGAGAGAGGGACTGAGGGGGAAGCCCTGTGGGCTGCTGTTTACTAACTGCAGCTGACTTGGGCCTTCTCAGGGCCAGTGCAAGATCTGGATAGACGAGAGATGCTGCAGGGCAGTGTCCCGGACATTCCAGAGTCTCTGCCAGTCCTTGGTGCCCTTGCTGAACCCAAAACTGGCTTCGCATCCTCTATCAAAAGGAAGCCGTGGGATAACGGCTTCTGCTCTACATCAGGGCCAGTTTACTATGATTGACAATTCATGAAGCAGAGAGAACTCTGAACATCCCCAACTCAAAGAAATAATACCTGTCCGAGGCCGTGGTGGGTAGGATATGCCAGTCCCCCTGATCTGATCATTACACATTGTATGTGTGCATTGAAATGGCACACTGAAATCCATAAACGTGCACAATTCCTAAATAAATAAAATAATTAAATAAAATAATTAAAAGAAAAAAAAGAGAAAAAAAAAGTTCCTGACAGTGAACTTCCAAAGAACCTTTCCTTGTCTTTTTCAATATCCATTTATTTTTTTATGAGAGACAGAGAAGGAGGAAGAGCGAGCATGAATAGACGTGCCCGGGCCTCCAGCCACTGCAAACGAACTCTAGACGCATGCACCACCTTGTGCATCTCTCTGGCTGAAGAGGGTACTGGGGAATCGAAGCTGAGTCCTTAGGCTTTGCAGGCAAGCACTTTAACCACTAAGCCATCTCGCCAGCCCCCAAAGAATCTTTTCTAATGTATGTCCAGTGAAGGCCTTTGCATTATCTATGGGGACATTTTAAATGAATAGTTTGCTCTATTTCTTGTTCATTTCAATGAATTTAACTGACATGTTTTTATAACATAAAACACAAGCTTGCCTTAGTGTTATAATTCAAGGCAGACTGGTCTTTATGTGAGTGAAATAATTAGATCCACATAATAGACCACATGCCCTGGTGCTAAATGAAATGCTTTCATTCACCACCCACCAGAGCTTGAAGAAAACTATATTAACATGCTATGGAAGCTCATGACAGATCCAGACACCTAGGCCCACTCTTGGATTATTAAACCAGAATTTCTTAGATAAGTATTTTAGAAACACGTATTTAAGTTAGTACCTCCATGAATTATAACATGGACAGAGCCAGGCAAGGGGAGGGGGCACAAACAAACCCACAGAGATCGTAAGGATGCGTTGTGGCATTCCCTGAGAGGATGGTTTATATATGGGAAAATGGTATCCAGACCAGTTTAGTGGATAATTCAAGGGCACAGCCTGACTCATGGCTTGCATTTCTGGGAGAGGAATAAAAAAGGTCATCTACACCAGTGCAGGGGTCCACGTGGCCCTGAGTAGTAGGTGGGACCATCCAGAACCCAGGACCAGATCTAGGTCTTGCTGACTCCCAGACACCAACCACTCTTCAACAGTGCTGGAGGCAAAATAGGTGGAGATCTATTCATCTGAGAGAAAGTATGAAAGGAGAGAACTCAATTACCCACTCAACTGTCTCAACTATGTCTCAGCCCTGAGTACTCATTGGTGACAACAGTCTGTCCTACCCTGAGTCTTCACTGTCACAGTGCCTTCCAGCCACTGAGCTGCTCCACAGGAGGGAGACGGATGGCAGAGAAAGGCCAGTCCAGACAGTTCACAGCACAGTGGAATTCTTCCTTCGCACGTGCTTATGAACAAGCAAGCCAGGTGACAACCACGACTTTGTTGTCCAGCTAGAAGCACATCTGGTTTCAGGCAGCATAGGGAGGAGGATGTTGGTGCTACTTCAAGCAGGACCATCCTCTCCTTGCACCCAGACACTAGCTATGCCCCTGCGGTGGATTGCCATCCATCCATCCTGGTAGACCTCTGATCTAGCTACCCAGCTGTCACTTTACATAATAGATGAGTGGGCCTCCCGTGGATGAGGCCAGAGGGACAGTAGAAAGTCAATTCCTCAGAAAGGCATTGAGCCCCTTTGCTTTCTGTCCCTCCCCACCCCCAACAAGAGGTAACACTGAGTGGCTAGAGCCTTCTGCCCTCCAGCACCAGAATCCCAGGAGAGATGGAAATCCAGATCAGCTGAGAGGTCCCATTCCCTGCCTAGGACCTCCAGCAAAGTCATTCGCCATGGCCACAAGCATGGGTCCTTCAGCCTCTAGCTCTGAGCCCAGCCCCTCTCATAGCCCCTGACAACTAATTCTTGTCACTCTCAATAAACAACAGTACCATGAGATTCACCCCACTGACCTCCGAGAGGCCTCTTCTCAGGTGGATGGTGACATACTTAGAACATGAAGGTCCATTTCGGCATCTGCTGGGGTCCTGCTAACCAAGGACCTCAAGCAAGTGGCTTCCCTGTCTGGGCTTTGGTTTTCTTCCTTGTAAAGCATAGATAGTTAAACGAATTGCCTTTCAGAGCTCAGTTATGCTATTGTGGATTACAATCTACCCCTCCCAATCCAAAGACCTTGAATTTGTTCTGCTCTGCTCTGTTTCCTATTGGGTGCAGTTCCATCAGGCACATGGCCAAGATGGGTAAAGGTCTAGCATTCATTTCAGGTAGGAGGAGGGACACCTGCTTTATGAGTCTTTTTTATTTTCTCTATCATCTGACTTTAAGATTGTCCGCAATGGAGTTCTTTCCTTGTTTAGCTTTATAGCCTCAGAACAAAATAGCTGCTCAATAAATGCTTGCAAAATGAATGTGTGACTTATACAAAAAAAAAAAAAAAAA
This sequence comes from Orientallactaga sibirica, assembly GCA_036365145.1. Lineage (NCBI taxonomy): Eukaryota > Metazoa > Chordata > Mammalia > Rodentia > Dipodidae > Orientallactaga > Orientallactaga sibirica. The sequence continues at coordinate 6,625,029 of JAEOAD010000463.1, read as the reverse complement.
AAAAAACAGACCTGCATTCAGCTTATTCCTGACTTACTTTCCTATGCAGAGGAACCTTCCAACAAAGCTTTTAAAATCACTTCAATGATTATTGTCTCAAGAAACTTTTAAAGAAGAAATTTGTGAGCTGGAGAGATGACTCAGCCATTAAGACACTTGCCTGCAAAGCCTAACAACCAGAGTTCTATTCCCCAGAACCCTTGTAAAGCCAGATACACAAAGTGGTGCATGTATCTGGAGTTCATTTACAGTGACAGGAGGCTCTGGTGCACCCATTCTCTTTCTCTCTGTCTGTCTCTCTCCTCTCTATCTCTCCATGCTTGCAAATAAGAAAAGAGAGAGAGAGAGAGAGAGAAAGAAAGAAAGAGAATCCATTCCTGTCCCAGCTAGCATAGACCTTTTGCATCTTAAATCCTCACCCCTAGCTCAAGCTGACCTGTTTCTTATCACCAAAGCCAGGTGTGAAACCAACCATAATGACTGAATTTTCCTTACAAGCAAGGGGTGAGGGATGTTTGCGCAGGAACAAAGATAAACTCCCTCTGGGCTGAGAACAGAGTCAAAGGGAATAGTCTAAGCTTGCCTACGAACTATCACCTTCATCATTAAGAAGTGTCCATCTGTATGAAGGACCAGATACTGGGGTATAACATTCAGTTTCCTACACAGAAACATGTTTGAAGTGCTGCAATGATGTTGGGAGGAATTAGTAGCCCCAGTCTCCCAGTATGGACCTCAGATGTGTCTTTCTGCGTGCATTCTTGTACGCTCGGTCTCCATTCTTCAGTGCTTAAATCTCAAAGATCTGCGTGCTTCACTGAGTCCGTTAATAGCAGAAGCAATGTGGCTAGGTACTCCGCGTGGCCTTAGACAATCATCCAAATTTTCCCAGTGCTTCTGTCAAATGGAGAGAGTGGGGACTCTCCCTAAGCAATGTTTCTGCCAGAATAGGCTGAAGCATGGGTTTAGAAACATTTTTTTAACTCCTTGGCTTTAACCCACTCCTCCATTAGGTGGAAACAGTGAGTGTGAGAGTTAAGTGTAATACCAAAGCATGGCAATAGAGCCAAGGTCTTGGTTCATAGCAGCCTTCAACAAAGGCTCATTATCAGAGCTCATGTTGTGATTCCCTGATGGTCCTTGGAGCTTGACTAGCCCACAAGTCTCTGAGAGCCTGGGTGAAGAAAGGAAGTGAAATGGAGGCCTTGAGACATGGCTTGGTGTGTAAAAGCACTGGCCAAGCAAGGTGCGGGTCAGATCTTCAACATCCACAGAAAAGTTCCAGAAGTGCTGGCTCAGTGGAGACAGTAACTCCCCAGGATTCACTAGCCAGCTAGCGCGGCTTAGTCTGTGAGCTCCAGGTTCAGTGAGAAACCATCTCTCAAAAACTAAGGTGGAGGGCTGGAGAGATGGCTTAGGGGTTAAGACGCCTGCTTCCTAAGCCTAAGAACACTGGTTCCGATCTCCAGGTCCCATGTTTAGCAGATACAAAGTGACGCAAGGGCGCAATGCTGCACTTGACCACAAGGGGGCACACACATCTGGATTTCGTTCGCAGCAGCTGAGACACTGCTGGCGCGCCATTCTCTGTATTCCTCTCTCTCTCTCTCTCTGTCTCTCTCTGTCTCTCTCTCCAAAAAAACAATTAAAAAAAAAAAACTAAGGTGGAGGGCTGGAGAAATGGCTTAGCGGTTAAGGCGTTTGCCTGTGAAGCCAAAGGATCTCGGTTCGATTCTCCAGGACCCACATAAGCCAGATGCACAAAGGGCACATACATCTGGAGTTCATTTGCAGTGGCTAGAGACTCTGGGGTGCCCATTCTCTCTCTGTCTGCCTCTCTTCTATCTCTCTGTCTGCTGGCAAATAAATAAAAATTAAAAATAAATAAATAAATAAAAATAAAAAAATAAATAAAGTGGGGAATAACTGAAGAAGACACCTCTGGCCTCAAGCACACATGGGCATGTATGAGCACCTACACATACATGCACTCATGCACATACAAGCATGCATTGTACACATCACACACACATACATAGCCAAGACTTTTTAAAAAGTGAGTGAAATAATCATGGGCAGCCAGTATTGATGGCTGGCAGTACCTGGAATCAAAGAGGCTGTAGGTAAGAGCTGGTAGGGGGCTAGGAAGATGACTCAGTGGAGAAAGAAATTCCCTCACAAAACGCCAGACATTGGAACTTTAATCCACAGAACCCTCAGAAGACAAGAACTGGCATCTGAAGTTGTCCTTTGACCTCATGAATACCAGCCTGTGTGTTTGTTTGACACTGAAGCACCGTCCCCTCACCCCCACAGAGACTGCCTTCATGCCTTCATGATCCCAAGTGAGCACCAACAAGCCCACTGAGGAGGCCCTCAGTGGAATGGAGGCAGGGCAGACAGGATATAAGAGAATAGCCTGATGGGAATATGACCAACGTGTGATATGTTCATACAACAAGGCATGTAATTAATAAAATAAATAATAAAAATGACAAAAAAATTGTGTTTGATGAAGTAATTCAATTCTAATTGGGAGGGGGAAATATATGAAATGGAACTACATAGAAGGAAATAAACATCCTGACCCACACTAGCCCTGGAGAGCGTCCCCACTCCACCTGAAGTGAACGGGGATTAGGGGACAGCCTTATCAACACTCTTGGGAGGGAGTGAGGACACAAGCTTGCCTTCTTTCTCAGTGCGTTTGGGTCCATGGTTCTGGCCTTGGGCTGAACAGGTGGAATTGGGCCAATTTTCATAACATCTAAGACTGCCTCTAAGACTCTCCAAATCCAGGCCAGCAGGGCTGCGTGAGAGCAAGAAGCAATTGGCAGTGATCTGTTTGCTTCCACTGCTCTGTTTGCTCTTGTGTTATGGCTGCTGGGCACAACCCCTCCTTTATTTATTTGTTTATCAGTCTGCACGTGAGATTAGGTCAGCCTGCAGCCTGGCCCCTCCCCTAAAGACTGCAAGGCCACTTCATCAGCCCTGACCTACTAGAAGGTAAGTCTAGACCTGGAACAAACAGGGCAGCAGGGATATACAAGTAAAGAATTTTTAAGAGTGGCAGAGACGGTATGAATGGTACAGTTAAAATATCTGGGCTGCTGAGGAAAATAGCCCCGAGTTAACTGGAGTACCTTTATGGAGTCATGCACCCCTTTCCAAGCAGGTGCCTGGGTGGACTTCTCTGAGCCCCCCATTCCCCGGCCTTTGACATTTGAACCACCAGGAGTGTCCCAGAGAATAGCCCTTGAGAAGCCCAGCTCCCTCAGGGGTTCAAAGCCTCCCCCTGGAAGGTCAGAGGATTCGCTTTGTTGTTGTGAGTGCTATGGTTTGAAGAGCCTTGAAGGGCTCTGATAAAAGCCCGCTATCACCCTTGTTGGCTTATTGAATTTTTCTATCATGAGATAAGAGGTAGGGAAAGCTACAGAGCCGACTGCATGGACTTACTAGTTCAGTGAGCCATGACAAATGACTTCATAACTCTGAGGTTCTCTCTCCCCTCACCTGCAGATAATGATAGTGTTAAAATAAGAGCAGGCACACCACAGGGCTGTTGTGAAAGGCACATAAGAGAAATACCCAGCAAAGTGTCAGACACTCAAAGTTACACATGCATTGATTACCAGCTGACGAACTGGCCCATTCAGAAGGAACCTTCACCTCCAATGTGTCCAGCTCCTCATGCCTGGGCCAAAATTCTTGATTAGGTCTTCCAGAGAGGAAGAAAACTTGCAAGTGCACAATATTCAGTGAGACCATTTCTGTAGCTAAGTAAGGGCTTTCTGATTGCAGTTTGGAAATGCAAGAACAATAGGATAATTGTCATAAGAATGTGTTAATTATGCAAATTAGTAAAGCCTCTATGTTTTCCTATTCACAAAATGTAAAATCAAAGACTAGTTATTTCCTTAAACTTCTTTAGGGATGCATGCTGGTAAATCAGCTTCATAGCAGATTCCGACATGTGAAAAGTTCTGGGTCAAAATCCCTAAGAGATGGTTTGATACTCTGCCAGCCTGATTCCAAGAGACTTTCATAGAGGAATTAAGCAGTTTTTATTTTACCCTTCACATATCATTTATTCATCATTATTCATGCATGCATGCATTCATATATAAGCATGTATGTACTCTGTTTCTGGTACCAAGCAAGATGCTGGGGTTACAAAGTTGAACTACCACATGCTGGATATGGTCTCTATCCACAGAGGTGGGCAGAGTTGGACCAGGAGGTGACAGACACACGTCAGGAAGTAGATGGTAGGCATGCTGACCTACTGGGAGGCTGAAGGAAGGGAAGCTCCCCATGATGGTGACGGGAGGTTAGAGAGGGCTGCTGAATCACATCTGAATTGGATTTTGGAGAATGAATGGAATTCATGAGAAGGAAAAGAGAAAAACATGAAAATCTAGATAGTAAGAGTGGGTGATAGTAAGAGTGGTATTCACTATCTAGTAATACATGACAGAGAGGAGAAAGAGAGCGAGCGAAAGTGTGCCTAAGGGCTGGGGGCTGTGAGGCTGTGAACATGTATACCGGAATTCATGGCGAGAAATCCAGATGAAACGGGAAAGAAGAAACAAGGATACAATGTAAGAGGGGGAACAGTTCTACAGAAGGAGGCACTCCTCTCACGTGTACTCAAACTTAGGAGATTAGGGTAGAAGACATTTAGGAACGTAGATCCTTTTTTGACGAAGCCCAACATCTGAGATCGCTTGCTCTGTGCTCTTACTTAGCCTTGCTTACACTGACAAGTCCATCCATCTTCATGCGAGTTTTGAAGGTAGGGTTGACACTTAACAGTAAGGAAGGGAGGGAGCCCACTAACCTATAGATATGTTGAGAGCTTAGTGATTTTGCCTGGGTGAGACAGACGTGAGCTATGGTGGAGGAAACACATACATATCCCTTCTCCCCCCACCCCACATTGGTTTGGTTACTAAGAACATCTTTCTGTCTCTTCTTGATTTCCAGAGTCACACATATTGTCTTGTAAAATATGGAGGTGAAGGTTCACAGAAGGAAACAAAATTTGCTATATGTCTTCTATGTATAAAACCTTTAATCCCAGCACTCAGTGGGCAAAAGTAGGAGGATTACTGTGAGAACAAGCCCAGCCCGAGACTACAGAGTGAGTTCAAGGTCAATCTGAGCTATAGTGAGACCCTACCTCAAAAAAAAGTACAAAACATAGAAGCTACTTTCTGTAATTGGTTTTCAAGAGACCAGATAAAAAGGAACTTTTATACTTCCTTGTAGTTAGTTCTTCTGTGGCTTTAGTTTCATATTTAATTCATGAGTACAGGTTGAAAAAAAAAATTTTTTTTTTTTTTTTTTTTTTTTTTTTTTTTTGAGATAGGGTATCGCCCTAGCCCAGACTGACCTGGAATTCACTATGTAGTCTCAGGCTGGCCTCGAACTCACAGTGATCCTCCTACCTCTGCCTCCCGAGTGCTGGGAGTAAAGGCTTGTGCCACCACGCCTGGCTTGAATTATTTTCATGAATGGTCTCACATGAAGTAGACTGTCATGTGACATTTAAGCCTTGGACATCTTTTTTTTCTTCTTAAGCAATTTTTGGGGGACTGGGTGGGTGTTGGAGCCCAATCCTAGGACCTCATACATGCTAAACTCTTGCTGTACCACTGAGCTACACCCCTGGCCCCAAAGCTGGTACCATTCATTATGACTACTTCCTGTTTATGTAGGTAGTACAGACGGTTTTCTTGTGGTCAAATTAAAATGCTATTGCTTAAGACATACCTTTGGGTTATTATTTCTGAATCCAAACAAGCGAATAGGGTCTTGTCCTTGACCATATTGGCCATTTCTAGAGTCACTGAGCTATTGCCAGGCACTTAGAAAGTGGACAAAGTGGTGCATTCAGACCATACTAAAGGTTTCAGCTAGAGCCAGCCTTCTGTCTGGCAGGTCTCTTGAGTCCCTGCCAAGCTGAGGCCATGAGGTAGGACTGTCCTACCCAGCAGCCCTTAAACAATGACAGACCTTCATTTCTTGTTCCTTAAGCAAGCAAAGTGCTCCAGGACACAGGGTTGAAAGCGACCTAATCCTTGTCCGCAGGTTTCACTCTTGTCCTAGAATGTTCCAGAGGAGCTGCCTAGGTGAGCAGCTTTGTGGGATGACCTCATGGGAATATGCCCAATCTCATTCGATTTACACAACAAATATTTGTTGAGCTCCTGCTATTTGCCAAGAACAGTGCCGGGTGCTGGGATACAAGGCCTCAAGGAGTTTACTGCTGAGTGGACGGCAAACACACAGGTGGGTCCGTGAGGTAAGATAAGAGCTAAAATAGGTGAAAGCTCTGGGTCTTAGTCAGGTGTTGTGAGTTTCTGAGTTATCCATCCCAGCCTACCAAGCACTCATCAAGTGTATTAACAAAAGCATTTCTTCTCCAATCCAGAGTAATGCAAAGGCCGTGGTAATCACACTCACCTAAGGCTCCGGGGCTTTTCCAAATGCTCTTGGGACCCAACGTCTAGTGTTACAGAGGAAATCGGCTGAAGGAGATAAATGAATGGAAGAACAAATAGGTCAAAGAAGTCTAAGTAAAGGATGAGTGAATGATTCATTGGTCTCGTCCGGGAACTCCACGGGCTCACAGCCCCTGGCAGTCAACGCCAAGAGCGGAGTCTGGGAAGAGGTAACACAAGCCAGGCACCAAAGAAATCTCGTCTCCTTTCATCCCAGTGACCCAGATCCGTGGGCCCCACTCATGTTTGTTTTGACTTCTTACTTGTGCAGCCCAGGGCAGCTCTTGTGTGGTGGGCTGTTTAGCTGACAAATCTTTTAATGGGCGAATTAGCCAGCTTATGTGGTCACCTGTTAGGCCAGGCTGCCTAGAGCCACCCACAGAAGATAAAACAGGCTCTCCTCACCCCAAACTGTGACTAAATCTTAGTTATATACGACGATGAAGCCTGGGGTTTGCCTGATGCCCCTTCAAGTCTATCTCTCCACTCTCATAGGAAAGCTGGGAGAAGCAAATTTCCCTAAGAAAATTAAGACGTAACGGGAGGTATTGAGAGCTCTTTTGTGTTTTTTGGTCTCTCCCTCTCTCTCGTGCGCATTCTCTCTCTCTCTCTCTCTTTCTCTCCCTCCCTTCCTTTCCCTTTTCTGGTCCTTCTTGGTTTACTCAGGAGTTAGCTTTTAAACACATTGCCTTGTTTGTTCCCAACCCTCTTGTGCTGACACATTCCGTCATCAGCTGACTTCAAAAATGAATGCCATCTTGAACCTTATTTTCCAAAGAAATAATCCCCTTGTATCTAACAATTTATCAATTCACGCTTTTAAAAATATTTATTTATTTGCGAGCAGAGAGAGATATAGAGAAAAGAGGGGCAGACAGACAGATGGAATAAGCCCATCAGGGCTTCTGGCCACTACAAATGAACTCCGGATACATGCACCACTTTGAGCATCTGGCTTTATGTGGATACTGGGGAAAACCTGAGTCATTAGGCTTTGCAGGCACCTTAATCACTGGGCTCTCTCTCCAGCCTCCTTTTAACCACATGACAACCATCAATTCTATTCAAGGGTCCCCATGTGTTTCTGTGAAAGAGAAAATAAAATGAACAGACTGTTTCCGAGATACAGAGGGTCCTAGATTCACTTAGTGTTTTTTCTTAGGTAAAATGGATTCTTCCTCCGTGAGCTGAGAAGTCAGAAGCATGGAAGAGGTAGTTGCTACTATCACTGCTGTTGTTGGCATTCACATGGTTTGTATTTTCCTTTTTCCTGTGATTTTACTGGTGACCCAACCAAGCAAAAGTTCCACACAAGGTCTGGTTCTCATTATGGTGATACATGTGACAGGTACAAGAGAAAAGAGAGAGAAGGAAAATCCTCATGAAAAAAGTGAGGGAAATATAGCTCCATGTTGTTGTTCTGCCTGGCAGATAAACACATACATATGCAAATAAATAAATAAATAAATATATATATATATATATATGTATATGTATATACACACACACACACACACACACATATATATATATATATATATGCCTACATATGCCAGCAAATATATTTATATATACTAAACACATATTTATATATAATAAACATATATATATGCTAGCATATATATGTGTATATACACATATATGCATGCCTATGTCATTTGTAGAACCAAATCCTTTCTTAGCTCGAGTACTTTCTTCAACCCTTTCCTTTTACCTTTCTTCATTCTTTGCCTCATTTCCTGAATTGTCATACGTATGCTTTGTTGTGTACGTCCCCAGACTAACAAGGTCTTAGACACCTCAACAGTTGCCTAACATCGTAGCACAGACGCACTGGTGGCCGTCTGTGGGTGACCACACAGACACGCACTTAGCCCAGTTGCCTTCACTTAGATTCCATGGCTTGGGATTCCTCAGGACAGAATCCAGTTATGTGTCCCCAGAGAAGGGGACAGACCCATGCATTCCCCTCTGCATCCCTCAGGAAGGTTCACTGGAGAAACACATTCCTGATTATTTTCTTTATCTTTTCCAAGTCAACAGTAAGAGAAAATGGACAATATTGTTTTCAAATAATTTCCCCAGTGCTGTTGTTAGGAATGTGCAAAGGGAATCGTGGTTGCTGGCTAGGTTTTTCACTGTATTTAAATTCCTCTTCGTATTCCATGGCCCCTCCCTATGCAACCTTATTCATTCACTCATTATGCATTTACTACTTTTCTACCTCATGTCAGAGAACATTCTAAGTGCTAGAGCTATGGAATCATGTGACTTCCCAGGCTCCACTGCGATTCTGGCTGTGGGAAACAGAAAATGAATAAAGATCAACTCTGTGAGCTGAGGGGGGCAGATCCATTGGAGAATACTTGTTCAGAAAGGGAGGTAAGCACATTTCACACCCAAAAACATGGCATGTGAACTAAGACTTGCTCGAGAGGCAAGATGAGGTAGATGGAAGTCCCAAAGAAGAACCCTGTGGTAAACTCAGATGCCTGGCACAGGTGTGCAGGTGACAAAGAAGAGAAAACAAACGTAGTCTGGTGAGGAGATGGGATCAAAGCAACCAGGGGCCCATCATGAGGGGCATACTGGCCATGGTTAGGAAAGTGATTTTAAAAAAATGAAATAGGTGCTATGGAAGAGTTTTGAAGAGCTTACTAATGCAATTTAACCTTGAACTTTTAAATTTTCTTTTTCTGTTCTGGACCTCATGGATGCTCGCATGTGCTCTACAGCTGGGATGTATCCCGGGCTGTCTTTGTGTTCCTTCTCCTTTGAAACAGGATCTCACTAAGTTGCCTAGGCTGGCTGGTGATGAGCTTGTAAATCTCTTGCCTCTTCAGTAGCCAGGATATAGGTCTGAGCCAGCAGGCCTGGTTTAATCTAATTTTAGTGGAGAAGAGCAGTTAAAAGAGCAGAGTCCAGGCACAAGCCAGTTCCACGGCCCACCACTGAGGACATGATGGCCTGTGTGGGCTGTGTGGCTTATCTTTCTAACCCTTCCCATCCAGCTGGAACTTCACATCACCCAAAACATCCACAAGAGCCCATCAAGCATCGTGCACTTGCTGCAGAGTTCTGAGAGGACAGAGGACTGTAGACCATACCACAAACACTTTAGGAAACCACCCAGATGGCATCACTTCTGCCTTCATTCGCTCTCCTCTGAGACCCCTGGGCACATGGCTATCTCCTGTTTGCAGAGAGTTTTGCAATGCTTTCCTCTCCACTCTGCAAAGATCTTCAGATTTACTATAGCTTCTACTTTCCCAAAAACATAATCCAATCCTCCAGAGTATTTGGAAAATAAAGTATCCTTGTGTTAAAAGATCCATTCTCAGGGGCTGGAGAGATGGCTTAACAATTAAGCCACTTGCCTGCAAAGCCAAAGGACCCAGGTTCAATTCCCCAGGACCCATGTAAGCCAGATGCACAAAGGGGCACACTCATCTGGAGTTCATTTGCAGTGGCTGGAGGCCCTGGTGCACCCATTCTCTCTCCATATCTATCTCTCTCTCTCTCTCTCTCTCCTGCCTATTTCTGTATCTCTCTCTCTCTCAAATAAATAAAATAAAATATTTTTTAAAAAATGAAAGATCCATTCTCAGACTGGCAAGTGGCTCAGCAGTTAAAGGCACTTGTTCACAAAGCCTGCCAACCCCACTTTAATTCCACAGTACCCACATAAAGCCAGTTACACAACATGGTGCGAGTTTCTGGACTTCATTTTCAGCAATAGACCCTGGAATACCCAAATACTCACTTTCACATGTTGTCTCTCTATCTCTCAAAAGTAAAAATACTGTTTAAAATATGTTCTCCTACAAGACAACATAGACACGTTTTCCCAGAGTGTTTTTCCAAAAAGAATTTTGCTATTGAAAGCATTAGTTAATTAATTAAATAATTAAAAATAAAAGCAAAGGGGACCTGAAAATAGAAGATGGACTACTAGGGACTGGGAAGGGCATGGGAGAGAAGGGCAGGTGGGAACGACAGAGGACAGAGTGGAATAAACATTGGGCATACATGTACATGCATGGATGGAATACCACAGTGCATGCCATTACTTTATAACATTACTATAAATCAATTAGCATCTATTACATACGAAACAATCACCAGATGCAATAAAGTGGTAAAAGGAACACCAGAAAAGAACTCTGTTGTAAACTATTCTTGACTCTGTGAAAAACTTAAAGAGAGCAACGTGAATTTTCCATACCCAAAGAAGTGACAAGGAGATGGCAACGAATTCTTCTGGTTAGCTCACTGCACATTGTGTCAATATTTGACGACATTGTGAATCCATTTGATTAGCTCACTATACAGTGCACATGCATTGAAATATTCACACTAACCAGGTGTAGTGGTAGACCCCTGTGATTATAGCACCTCGGTGGTGGAGGCAGGAGGATCAGGAGTTAATGGTCAACCTCTCTGCTATATAGTAGCTGAAGACCAGCCTAGGCTACATGAGACTTTTGTCTCATACCATCACCATCAACAACAACCACAACAAAGAAATAACATATTATATCCCTTACGCTTATACAATCATTATGTCAATTAAAAGTGGGGAATGTTGTGATTGTAAAAATAATAATTCTGCTAGGTTGAATATTTTTACATATGATCACACCTATATTTAGTGTATATTACATGTATCCTGTAGTCATTCTGTTCGCTGCTGTTGACGTCTCTCAGCAGAATTAAATCCCCTCAGCACAGGCAAGTTTGCTTTTCCTCATACTTTCCCCTATAGCACTAAATCTGACACTTGGAACAGAACCAAATGGGCAGAAATCTTCTCTCTCTATCTTGATGGAATCTATTAAATAGATTTGGGGCTGATGGGTTGGTTTTTCTTTCTGTGAACCACAAGCTGACTAGGAGATCAGGATTTCAGAGCCGAGTACCCAAGTTGAAATGTCAGCAGGTCTTGACTGAGTAGTGAACGGCTCGCCTTTCTCCTTTTCTTCCTTCTTCCCTGCGCCAGTGGATGGTTTGGACAGCTTGCTGAGTGTCTGCAGGATTCTCAAAGGAGAAGGGCCAGTGTTGCACAGAGAATGGAAACTTCTTGGGGTGGGGATCCAGTCTCTCCACCTTCTCCATGGGACATTTTGCTCTTGGTGTGACTCCTGCGTATACATGTTCCCTAGCAATTTCTCTAACCACACTGAGCAGAACATGGATGAAGGACTTCCGTCATTCCCACCAACCTTTGAGCTTTGTAGGGAAGGAGTCCAGTATTTACCCCATGGGGCTGCTGGGCTGTTATGCGTTCTACTTCCACCATCTTTCTACCCAAGTGTCTTTCTGATGTAGGTCTGTTGGTAGAGAGCATTCCCTAGGCAATATGCTGAAGGTCCTCTCATCTCATCTATAAGACAGAAGTTTAAAAAGGCATCTTGCCCCACCTGTATGTAATGTCATGCAGTAAAATTCAGTTTGTAAATGTGACTGTACATAAGGCACAAAATAAAAACCCACGAGGAACCTGAAGCAGTGGTTTTTACGACAGAGTAGAATACAAACTGTAGAACTGAATCCTGTATGCCTTTGTGTTCTTCAGAAGGGTCCTCTGAAGGCTACTCTCTTGTGGCAGGAGCTTAATGAACGGTCAGTGAATGGGTCAATAACCTAAGTGTGTTTCCTCCCAGCTGGCTTTATCCTGCTCCCTAAGATAGCCATAACGTAAAACCATACCATATTCTTTGCTGCTTAACATTTAGTATCTAACAAGCATTTATTTGTCTCTTCCAGGTCTCAGCAGGTAGAAAATCTTTTTAAATTGTCATATTGTCATCCTAGTCCCCATTCTTTTTCTTAAGTCACTTAAAAAAAGAACTGCTTCTAATTCACAGTAAAAAAAAAAAAAAAATACTAATGAGATGCTTGGATCCTAAAACAAAGGCCTAATGAGTAAGCTTTGCTCGAGTACCCTCAGGATGTTGACAAGGTCCCTCCTCGCCCGTGAGTCTCCCACCATGAGCTGGCAGGGCTCCTACCACCCAGAAAGTGATAGACAAACTCACTTGGGATGCCTTTCCCTCAGGGGAATACCAACTGAGAAGGCAGAAGGCAGGGCCACCTCCAGACTGTGAGATGGTGAGGTTACTGCCAGTCTGTGGGGAGAGGGAGGGTGTTTCTTTACCGCCTTCTTGATAGAAGAGCAAAGGAGAGAGGTGAGGTGGCACTTAGTCACCCAGAAGCACTCACTGGTCTTCGTGATCGTTGTTTAGCAGTGGTACAAAGGATCCACAGCCCCAGCTCCCTAGGGAGAAAAGTGACCATGATGGAAGAAGTGGAATTTGCAACAGAAGACATGTCAATTTAAGTTTCATTCTCTATTAAATAGTTCAGCATTCTTAAGCCTACATCTTAGGAGCCAAAGAAAATTTAACAGGGGGAGTGATTCACCTATGGCCCCTGGGAGAATAGGTAAATGGAGATTAACAAGATCTGTCCTTTTCACTTGGAACTCTCTCTGACATTCAGACTCATGAAGTCCTATGTGGCAAGCTGTGATCCCCACTGAGTGCAGGCACTACAGCATGACAAATACAGCCCGGCCTCTTTGTTAATTCGACAAATGCCACGCTCATGAGTCATACCTGGGACATACCTAGTCCTGAAGCCCCATAGAGGGGAGTCACCCAGCCCTGTAGTCCTCTCTCTAGCACACTGCAGTGCTGTCACAGTCTGACCTCACTGGAGATAGTGTCCCCTTCTTTCACTTGTATAGTCACATGGGGCACACCATTCACTCGCAGCCACTTGACAAGCAAGAAGGACACAGTATGACAGTTGGCATGTGGAGTTAGATGAGTTCCCAGGCCAGGATGATGGGAACATTGTTCCCTGGGCTTAGCCCTCCTCCAAAACTCTCAAAACTACTACAGCTTTCAGTAGTAATTCAAAATCTCTCTAAGCTAGAAGGAAAAGGTCTACTGGAGAAACGAGAGGGGGAAATAAGTTAGAAAAATTATCACGAAGTTGAAGAAAACACATTTTGTGATGCATTCATGTGGGTTTTGTTAAATATTAACCTGGAGAACTTGGTCAAGACAAATGAAAACTTCTGGAAGCTTCTCATACAATCCGGAACACAAGTTCCACCACCATACTCACAGAAGCTATGTGAATGGTTTGACTAAGAACATATATTGAAAGAGGTTTCTTCATTAATTTCTGAAACCTCAAGGATAAACCTGCAGGATGCAAGCACAGTGACCACCCCCATATTTGTATCAGGTGACTGGACGCAACATCATAGCCCATGCCACCTAACTTATGGCATGCCTCCATGTCGGGGAATTGGCTGTAAAACCTGGATTTTGACCCAGAAATCACATTGGAAACTATCCCTTTTTGGTGATGATTGGTAAAATGAAGATATTAAGTTTCAGCAAGTGAGTAAAATTTTTTCAACTGTTGTCTTTTTTTGCCACTCAAAATTTGTACAGTATTTAAGCCTGTACTTTCAGAAGACCCATGACACTAATACTGACATTTATCAACTTAAGCGATATACAAACTTCCATCGACTGTAGTCCGAGGAAATTCATTCCAAGGTAAAAGTCACAATACAGACACATTATCTTCTTGGTCCAAAAGGTACCTCCCAGCAAGTAACCCATAATGATCGCAGCAAAAATGGAATGATTTTGAAGTGTCACCCAAGATGAATGAAGAGGCACTTCAATTTGTTAACTTCAAAAGGCAAATGGTTAGCTGGGCGTGGTGGCGCACGCCTTTAATCCCAGCACTTGGGAGGCAGAGGTAGGAGGATCGCCGAGAGTTTGAGGCCACCCTGAGACTACATAGTTAATTCCAGGTCAGCCTGGACCAGAGTGAGACCCTACCTCGCAAAACCAAAACAAAAAAAGAAAAGAAAGAAAAAGAAATACATTTCCTGATATGCAACAGCAAAACCAAAAAAATATAAAAAAAAAAATAAAAAATTTTTAAAAAAGGCAAATGGTTATTGTATGAACTCACGGGATGCCAATTCCAAATGCACTTGTCCTTGTAAGTCGATACACGCTCAGGAAAAGGCTTCGCAGCAACCTGTCAGGTCTCGGGTGGAACCTTCAACTCTGCGACTGAATCATTCACTAAGGAAGGAAGAAAACGGCAGTGGAGTTATAGTGACTTGGGGCACTTACAATGGAGTGAGTGGACATTGTGAAATCCAGTCATACACATGCCCAGCCGAACCTTTGAGCTGAGTTTCACACATTCCCACACTCAAAAGCATTATCAAGATGCACACTTTCCTGAAACATTGTTTGTTAACCTCTGTGTAACACATCACTGTTCCCAAATTAGAGATGAAGACTACACCCCATCCCTTTCTGAGAAGATAGCCTAAGGTTTGCCAGAAACAACCATAATTCCAGACTAACAAATGAAGCTATTGCCAACCACCCGTACCACGGTTTAAAGCCATAAGTACTACTGCCATCTTAAAACATCAGAACATATGATCAGGACTATTCGAATCTGTTTTTTCCCAGATTGTAGTCCTAATTAGCCCCAAATAAGTGAAAATTGCTTGATTTTGGACTAAGCTGTTTTTATTCTCAGTCAACAGCCCCACTTACTCACTGTACTAATTCAGTCAATGTTTATTAGTGACCCTCCCATGACGAGTCACTTGGAACACTATGGGGTCAAGTTTGAGATCCATCACTGCCTTCCTGGGATCAAGAAAATAATGTACATGATTTTCTTTTCCTCATTCTCAAATTTGCTTAGCAGTCACCAAAATTGGCTGGGGGAGAAATGATGCAGGCATCTACTGTGGGTATCTGCTCATATTCCTGTGGAACAGCTTCTCAGCGTGAGCATCTGGTAGATTTTGCTCCTCACAATTCATCATCCCCATTATCCTGCACCAGACAGTTCCTGTTGAGGGTGGACCTTTTCACTGTGAGATGTTTCGCATTGGCCCCGCTCTCTGCTCCCTGGATGTCAATGGCATCATCTCCCCAGCTGTGAAGATCAACAGTGCCGCCAGATGTTACCATCTGTCCCCTGGGAAGAAACAACATCCCCAACAGGGAGCTGTTATCTTCAAGCCTTCATTCGAAGCAGAGTAAGGAACTAGAGACACGGCCTCCCCTCAGTGGCCCACGGAGGCTTCAACCCAGGCACACAAGGCTTTCACTGACAGCAAGATGCAGCTACTCAACTGTAAGGATAGAAGACAAGAGAAGGGAAAGAGTTCACGGGGTGCAGAAAACTGAAGGAGTGAACAAAGAGGAATGCTCAGTAGAGAGAGCCCCCAGCAGGGCCTGTGTGAGATATATTTACCCCGCCAGTGCTCACCCAGCAGCCAGGGTCTCAGCAATGTTATAGAGACAAAAAAAAAAAAAAAAAAAAAAAAAACTATGCAGAGTTGAAAAGGGAGCAAGCATCCTGGTTCCTTTTAATTCCCCAATTGTCCAATGCAGCCCAAGCTCTGAGCCCACTGCACATTTAGCCTAGAGAACACAATGTCAGTGCTGATCAGATAGCCAGAACCTTACTCAAGGCTTCCCACTGAGGACTGAGAGCAAGTGTCCCAGAACCTGGAATCTGCTGGACTGAGTACAATGCATCCTCTTATTCCTTGCAAAGAGATGCTGTTGAAGACTGACACTGATGGTGAAAGAAATCCAAGATTTCCAGCTGCCTAGGCCAAAAGAAAAGTGAAGAAATCAAGAGGACCCTTTTGCCCTTCAGGCTCAAAAGTCAGGCCCAGTGGTCTGTCTCTAAGAGGAAGTTCAGAGCTCTGAGATGCTTCCCTGAGGACAGGAACATGGGCCCACATCCGGGTAATGGGAGGACAGGAAAGTGAACTGTCCATCTTGCACCAGGAATTGTGTGTGAAGCACGAGGCACGTGACTATCTGCTTCCGAGAGAGCCACGTGACCAGGGAGAATGGGGAGAACTCTTCTGCGTAAGTGTCTTTATCATAAGTGCCAGGAAGCAGATGTGGACCCTACAAGAGTAACAGGAATGCTAAGAGGAAAAACTCCCAAAGTGTAGTACATGGCCCCCTGAAGTCTGTGACCTAAGCAGAGGACATGGGGACACCCTGGCACCACCACACTTACACTGAGTAGGAGGCAGCAGAAGGTCTTTAAGGCTCAGGGTGTACTGATATAATGGAACCAAGGACAGAGCTTAAGGCCACCTCCATTGTGTATTTTGCTGGTTAAAGCTCGCTCACTAACAGCTTAGCAAAAGATGAGGCATGCCATTGTTTTTTGACCATATAGAATACTTCTCTTTTTTAAAAAATATTTTATTTATTGATTGATTTGAGAGAGAGAGAGAGAAAGAGGCAGAGAGAGAGAGAGAGAAGAATGGGTGCGCCAGGGCCTCCAGCCGGTGCAAATGAACTCCAGATGCATGCGCCCCCTTGTGCAACTGGCTTATGTGGGTCCTGGAGAATCAAACCGGGATCCTTTGGCTTTGCAGGCAAACGCCTTAACCACTAAGCCATTTCTCCAGCCCCAATACTTCTCTTTTTATATACAGTGTCTGACATTGAATGTGAAATTAAGAAATACATGAAAAAGCAAGACAAAAAGTTAACATTCCAGATCTCAAGATGATACAAATGTTGGTATCTTCAGAAAAGACCTTTATATCTGTCTGTCTATCAATCACCATCATCCACCCATTCATCTATCTACTATCTATCTATCTGTCTGTCTGTCTATCTATCTATCTATCTATCTATCTATCTATCTTTCTACATTGTTTCTTTTTAAGTGACATATTAGTAAATCACATCCAGGAACATATTAAAGTTATAATTAACAAGTAACAAATCATGAGTAAGTGGAGCAGACCCAGAAATATAAGACTGACTCAACATGTAAAAATAAATCAACATAATTTGCCATATTAAGCAAAGGAAAAAATTATCTCAATAGATGTACAAAATCCATCTAATGAAAATCAACTAAAACTAGAAGTAGAAGAAAAACATTTTTTCAATATAACTGTAGCTCATTCTTCAAATTCATAATATTGAATGCTTGTCCTCCAAAACTGAGGGCAGGGAGAGGACACATGTTCTTCACACTTTTGTTTAGGAATATTCTAGATCAACCAATTTTTGTTGTTGTTGTTGTTGTTTTTTTGTTTTTTTGTTTTTGAGGTAGGGTCTCACTCTAGCCCAGGCTGACCTAGAATTCACTCTGTAGTCTCAGGGTGGCCTTGAATTCACAGCAATCCTCTACCTCTGCCTCCTGAGTGCTGGGATTAAAGATGTGCGCCACCACGCCCAGCTAAATCAACCAATTTTGTTTTTCAAGGTACAAACTCACTATAGCCCAGGTTGACTTGGAATTCAGTATGTAGTCTCAGACTGGCTTTGAACTCATAATGATCCTTCTACCTTGGCCTCCCAAGTGCTGGGATTAAAGGTGTGCACCACCACACTTGGCAGATCAACCAATTTTATAAAGTAATTCAATTAAAAGCACAAGGTACTAAAGGATGATATCAAATTTTATCTTCAAAGAATATAGGTCATTGTAAACTCCATGAAAATTGAGGCATGGCAGCTCATGTCTATAATCCCAGAATCTGGGAAGTAGAAGCAATAAGGTCACAAGTTCAAGATCAGTTTGGATGATGTAGTAAATACCACCTCTCTCAAAAAAAAAAAAAAAAAGTGATTAGGCAGCAGGATTATGAGTTCAAGGCAAGACTGGTCTACATAATGAGACTCAGGCAAAAAAAAAAAAACCCTCTATATTATCAGTAGTAAGAAATGAATTTTAGCTGGGTGTGGTCCAGGCCTTTATCCCAGCCCTCAGGATGCAGAGGTAGGAGGATTCCTATGAGTTTGAGGCCAGCCTGAGAATACATAATGAATTCCAGGTCAGCCTGGGCTAGAATGAGACCCTACCTCAAAAAAAAATTAATAAAGCTTCAAAATAAAAAGTCAGCATAGGACTGGAGAGATGGCTTAGTGGTTAAGCACTTGCTGGTAAAGCCAAAGGACCCAGGTTCAATTCCCCAGTAGCCACATAATGCCAGATGCACAAGGTGGCACATGCAGTGGTTAGAGGCTCTGGCGTGCCTACTCTTTTTCTCCCCATCTAACTCTCTCTCTGCCTCTCTTTCTCTCTCTCTCTCAAATAAATATATATATTTTTTAAAAGCAGCATACACTATAGTAAAATCAGTGAGAAATAAAAATTTTAAATATTGGTAAAATTATATAAGAATAAATATAATGAAAGATGTGCAAAATCTCTTCCTTGAAAATTGTACATGGTTAAGAGAAATTTAAAGCCTAAATAAATGTAAAAATTTACCAATTTCATAAATTAGAAAAATAGATATTTCTACAATGTCCACTCTTTCTAAACT
Organism: Orientallactaga sibirica; assembly: GCA_036365145.1. Lineage (NCBI taxonomy): Eukaryota > Metazoa > Chordata > Mammalia > Rodentia > Dipodidae > Orientallactaga > Orientallactaga sibirica. The sequence continues at coordinate 6,606,138 of JAEOAD010000463.1, read as the reverse complement.
GTTGATAAATTCAACCCCATTTTAATTTCAATGAAAAGGCCATCAGATTTTTAAGAAGTTGGAAAATTGATTCTAAAATAGATACAGACACTCATAAAATCTGGAATAGCAAAAAACAGTCTTGATTTTAAAAAGTTAAACTATCCAATGTTAACACTACTAAGAACCTATAGAAGAGCATCCAAAAATAATTTAAAGTATACATACTAACTTTCAAAGGAAGCACTAAGTCAACCCAAAGGGCAATTACACAATTGCACAAATAATTCCAAAGCATGAGGATATTGAGAAAAATGAATGTGAATCCCCTACCTCATGATAAAAAATAATTTGATTTTGAGCATAGACTTACATATAAGGCTTGTAGAAGGAAAATTGGGAATCGATCACAAGCATGGGCAAGGCAGTACTTTTTAAACAGGATGCAAAGACACAAATGCACTGACAAGAAAAGAAACTGACAAGTTGGAATTAGCCATTCCTGTGTATCAAGATTCATAAAATGAACTGTCAAACCTGAACCGAAAAGTCCATGTGCACCCCATGCACCTGATAAACTCCTCATGTCTAGGCAACATAAAGAAATCTTTAAGGCCAGGCATGGTGGCGCACGCCTTTAATCCTAGCAATCGGGAGGCAGAGGTAGGTGGATCATGGTGAGTTCAAGGCCAGCCTGAGATTACATAGTGAATGCCAGGTCAGCCTGGGCCAGAGTGAGACCCTACCTTGGAAAAGCAAAAACAAAAACAAAACAAAAAGAAAAACAGAAAAAAGTTCTCTTTAAAAGCAACACTGGGGGGGGGCTGGAGAGATGGCTTAGTGGTTAAGACATTTGCCTGCAAAGCCAAAGGAACCAGGTTCGACTCCCCAGGACCCACATAAGCCAGATGCACAAGGGGGTGCATGCATCTGGAGTTTATTTGCAGTGGCTGGAGGCCCTGGCATGCCCATTCTCTCTCTCTCTCTCTCTCTCTCTGTCTCTCTCTCTCTTGCTCTACCTGCCTATTTCTCTCTCTCTCTCAAATAAATAAATAAAAACTTAAAAAAATATTTAAAAAAAGAAATCCATTTTTTAAAAAAAAAGCGACACGAAAACGCAATACAACTTGTAAAACTCAGCAAAATATATGAACACATGTGTCACATAAGAAGTGCACATGGCCAATAAGCATGTGGAAAGGTGTTCAGATTGTAGATGCTCAGGGAAATGCCAATTGGTGTCACTGTAAGAGGCTACTTCACACAAATCATGCTGGCTGAGGTAAATAAAATGTTAGCCTAAGAGACACAAAACCATTCTAAGCAAGCAGACGCCTCATGCATTACTGTGGACTGGTATGATCGCTTTGGAAACGTTTTGGAAGTTACGCAGAAAGCTCACCATCATGTCTACTATCATTCTGAAATTGTACCCCGATGTGTTTCCTCAAGAGGGAACAACTAAAGCCCCAGAGTTTCCATCACCTCCTGATAGGATTCACCACTGACAGGTCCACTCACTTCCCCGAAGTCTCACCAGTGAACATCGCCTTCACCCTGGAGTCTCTGAGCAATATTGAAGATCCAAACTTTAGTAATAGATTATAAAATATCCATATACAAGTACTCAGGAGGAAGGTGCAATAGATGACTGATGAAGGCAATAACAGAAAAAGCTCAGAAGCACTGGTGAACAAAATTGGCCAAGCTCAAAAGAACATATATGGCATTATTACATTTTGTACAGGAAAACTAATTTCTGACGAACAAAAATTCCCAGAAGTATGTATGTGAAAGTATTAACCAGAAAAAAAGATAAGGACTTTTTCTAGGTGATAGAGTTCTCCATGTTTACTTAAACATCAAATATAAAATGTGTATAGTGTGTCGCATGTAATAGATAATATGTTCAAATCTCATCAAGGTAAACAAGGTCTAGGTATTTTATTGCATAGCAATTATTTAATTACATTAAATTTATTGCATTAAATCATTTTTAAAGGCCTTTTTTTTTTTTTTTTAAAAAGCAAAAAAAAAAAAAAAAATCTCTGACAACCTTCAACTGGAGGAAAACCACCTGAGAACAGCTGGCTGCCCTCTGCTGCCCTCTCACAGTGGGATGGCTGGAGCGGCTTCCTTTCCGCTTTGCTCTGACAACTCTGTGTAAGTTAGTAAAAATGCTGCACTCACTTGCCTCACCTCGTTGTCAGAGTCAGAACTGGCAAGTAGACGGACCAGGGGAACTGATCCAGTGAGAGCAAATGTTCAGTTTCATCTTGAAATTTTATGCCAGCCAACAAACGTGTACTGCCAATTACTACCCAGCGTTCCTCATCCCATACAGAGGAAGCATCGTCCTGGGGACTCTGCGGGCCGGTGTCCACGAGTTCCCGACGTGATATTCCCCCAGCCCCTTAGATTGCTTACACATAGACCATTCTTCCCCAATTGCTCCTTTATTTCCCTGCATCGTTTTGTCCTTGGGCATGAGCAAGCAAAAGGAGCTTAGAGTGAAACCCAAGCTTAGTGAGCAGTGAGTGACACATCAGTGTGGCCCGTGGGTGGGGACAGCATTGCCCTCTCCATGTCAAGCATATTTCTCACTCGTTACGACTCTCCATATTCTTTGAAGTGTCCTTTCCCATAGAGGAAGTTCTTGCTGAGAGAGGGGGAGGTGAGTTAGCTCGTGGGAAAAAAATGTCTTTCGGGTTGTGAGCAGTAAACTGGCAATTGCCCAAGAAATGTCCTCAAGGTGTGCCATGAGATGAAGTCACTTGGCTCATTTTACCAGCTTCAGGATGGCGTCAGGATCTGACAAAGCCAGGCAACACGTTCAAGGAAACGAATCTAAGGCAAGGCTGTGGGGCTAGAGAAGGCTTCCTGGATGGGATAGGTGGGGACCCTGCAAGAAAGAGAAAAAGAAAAGAAAGAAAAAAGAAAGAAAGAAAGAAAGAAAGAAAGAAAGAGAAAGAGAGAGGGAAGGAGGGAGGGGAGGGAGGGAGGGAGGGGAGGGAGGGAGGAAAGGGAGGAGAGAAGGAAGGGAAGGAGAGACAGAGAGAGAAAGAAGGGAGGAGGAAGGAGGAGGAGGAAGGAGAAAGGGAAGGGGGGAGGGAGGAAAGAAAAGAGATAAGGAAGGGAAGGAAGGAAGGAAGGAAGGGGGAGGAAGGAAGGAAGGAAGGAAGGAAGGAAGGAAGGAAGGAAGGAAGGAAGGAAGGAAGGGAAAAAAGCAATGCTGGGGAAGCCTTTACTTGAGGGGAAACGCGAACATCATTGGCAACGGAGTGAACCGAGAGAGCGCATGTGCATGTGCATTCAGTGCCCTGGCCAGACGAAGACAAGACCAAGACGCACACAAGCTCCCTGAGGCATGCCAAAATCCTGGCAGCCCTTCAAGTTATTATCTGCATATTTGTTCAGCATTTATTTCATGGAAAAAAATAATGGCTGTTTTTTTTTTTTTTTTTTTTTTTTTTTTTTTTTGAGAGGATGGATAGGGGTGACTTTTCCAGAAGCATAAATACAGAGAAGAAGCGTCTATGAAAGTGGACAGATCACAATGGAACACCCACAACGTGAACGCACCCATGCTTTGCACACGCAGAGCAAGTAGAAGACCAGAAGTTCCCCAGCAATCTTCTACACACAAACAGCCCCCAAAGAGAGCTGTTCTCTTAATTGCTAACTTTGAAAATGGTGGGTTTTTTTTTTTTTTTTTTTAATTCATGAAGTTGTAAAGCTCTTCACGTCTGCGTCTTACTAGTTTTCTTGTTTGAAATGATTTGGACTTACCTTTCCTTTCATGGCATTCTTTGCCTGACCATGACCATGACCACACGGGGATTCCCACTCAGACTGAAGTTAAGGACATGGCATTCATATGCTGCAAAGCACTGTTCCCTAGATAGGAGACCTTGTCATGCCTTGTTTGATTTCAGAGTTCCCGATGTTTGTTTCTGCTGACTTTGGGTGACTCTCCAGTGGCTGGGGAGGAGGGGGGAGGGTAGAAGCCCATTTCCATGCCTGAAAGCATAGGTAATGCTGAATCCTTTAAGGTAGTGCCTTTCCCATCTTAACTAAGGACCATGGCTTGTCTATAAGAATAAAACTAGTGTGAATTTCTTTTTCCTTTTTCATAATTCTACACATAGAAGATCCATTTACACCATGGATCTCAACAACCACAGCATATAATCTCTCACCTTTTCTTTGAAAAGTGCCACCTTTCAGCTTCTCTTTGGCATATACAAATCACCAGTATTTTACTCTATCACTAAGCCAGGCGTGGTGGCGCATGCCTTTAATCCCAGCACTCGGGAGGCAGAGGTAGGAGAATCACCATGAGTTTGAGGCTACCCTGAGACTACATAATGAATTACAGGTCAGCCTGGACCAGAGTGAGACCCTATCTCAAAAAAAAAAAAAAAATAAAACTAGTGTTACTTGAACATAGGCACTAGCACACTGGTATAACCAAGATGGCTGTTATGTGACTTAACAGTGGGTCATGTATAGGGTGTAAATATTTTGGGATAAAGAAAACTGAAGGAGGTTTTATCATATTACTGGGGAAATGCATGTAATTTAAAACTTATGGATAACTTTTCTCCTTAGAATTTTGTATTAAACATTTCAGACTGTGATTAAATTAATCTGGAGACTAAAAAAAAAAAGAGAGAAATGAGCTGGTGGCTAATGTGTATACATGTGCAAAAAGAGTAAATGTAAGGGCGTGGTGGCGCTATTTCCCAGCACTATTCAAGAGCCCCCTGAGACTACATAGTTTGTCAGCCTGGACCGGAGTAGAACTAATTTGGAAACCAAAAAAAATTTGAACAAATAGCACTTTTCCTTATTTAAGACAGTGATGGTGTTAATAGAATTTATAACTGACTGGTAACCCAGAGAGTCACCCTGTATTTTATCAGATATGTGCCTCACCGAAGCTCTTTTAGCCTGTGGATGATCTTTACCCTCTTCTTTAGTGGTGACCTTGTGAGACTCTCAGTTCAGGCCAGTAGATGGGTTGAATGCCAAGGACAGGAAAGATTCCAAGAATTCTCTCTGCATAGAGTGTTAGGGTTGTCCCTTCAATTAACAGACATTCAAAGCGTGCCTTCTCTGAATGCTAGAGACACAGATAAATACAGCCCAGTCCATCTTGCGCAAGAGCTCACTGTCAAGTGAGAAATCAGACATGTAAACAAATACAAGAGCAGAGACACAAAGCCCCGTGCCGTGAGGAGGGGGGGAATCTCACACAAAAGAAAACATTTGAAGAAGAAACAAATGTCCCCAGCAGAATCATGAAAACAGTCACTCTTCTCTGAGAAAGTAGCATTTTAAAAAAATCAGGTAAGGAAAAAATTCAAAGCCAGGTAGACAAATCGCTGATACAGTATTATTTTCCATTATAATCTGAATATATAGGTCTGAGCAGTGTAGATACTTGCTGAAACTAGTTCTGGGCTCCATCACTACTGGCTCTTAATGCTTGGGGTTTGTGGCCTGGGGCTCTTCATTTTGCCAATCTTTCCTTGTAATTCTACAAAAGTTGAGGATGATCGTCTATAATATTGCAGATGGAAGGTAGTGGTGGAAGAGGAAAGTAAAACAGGAAAAGCGAGCTGGAGGCACTTGGTGAAGGGTTACTGTGATGTAATACAAAAGGCTGGTCTCTAACGTTCTGTATGGAATGTTCATCTTTGCAATCACACTACGTGGTGGGTGTTATTATCCCTCTATTGTAGACAGATAGACAAAGACTCTGGAGGCAAAGTAGGTTTCACCAGTCCCAGTGCTGGCGGGTCTGACATTTGACAGTAGCTAGGTCTGAACAATATACAATGGTCACATCCTTAGGCACCTCACTACCCCTGGCTGCTTTCCTTGATCTGCTGATGCTGGCATGGCTGCTGCTCTCCTCATAAACAAGAACTCTCTCCACAGAGGGTGATGACTTTGATCAATTGCATCTCATTATTTCACAGGCATATTGAGCCCTTTGTATTGCTGATGGGAGATTTCAAGACCCTGAAGTGAGCCCAATTCTTGTTCTCTGGACTCTAGTCCAGTAGAAATTTGATTTTACATTTTTACTCTCACTCACTTCATTCTTGGTCACATCTAATTTATGTATTTATTTATTCATTTGCAAGCAGAGAGAATGGGAGCACCAGGGTCTCTAGCCGATACAAATGAACTCCAGATGCATGAGCCACTTGGTGTAGCAGGCTTTTCATGGGTACTGGGGAATCAAACCCAGGTCGTTAGGCTTTGCAAGCAAGCACCTTAACCACTGAACCATCTCTCCAGCCCTCACATCTCTTATGATTACATGGTTTGGCCACTTGACAATCTTTGATTTGATCACTATTGCATGAAGTAACAGAATTTGGTTTGTCTCTTCTATTTGTCTTTTTTGAGCTCAAAACAATTACGAATTGATTTGATTGTGTTCACACACAACTGAATTCAGTTCATGGGTCTGCCACCCTTGTGACCACTGGAAGCTATTTTGCCTTCTTGAGTCTTGTTTAGTCATCCAGATAGCAGTGCCTCCCATGTGGTACGAGTGTAACCAGGAAGCTAATGTCTGGACGTGTGAGGTTTGTTTTGCTGTGCCACACATCAGGCTGAGGTTTCAGTACTGAAACCATGAAACTTCTATGTAAATGTGTCCGTGATGTCTGTGTATATAATGAAGAAGTATGTTACCTTTGGTTCTGTGATATTTTCCTACCTCTTGATGGCTACTTAATAAATGATCGATTAATCAAATATTAATTTATTAATCAATTATTAATTTATTAATAATTAATAATTTATTAATGTTTAAATGAATTAATTAGTAAACAAACAAAACACCTTAAACTCAACGTCTCTAATATAATTGGCTGAGGGATACACAAACTGACTATCCTGAAATTCACAGGCATTCACAAATTTTGTCCTCTAGAGCTGGTACTTTCAGTGGGGAAAAGTAATTTTGGTTTTATTTCTGTTTCTCATGATGTGGAGTTTTATTACAAAGCCCAGGCTGGCCTCCAGCTCAGTCTTCCTGTGTCAGCCTCCGTGATGGGACTGTAAGTGTGTCACCTCCACCAGGTCACATTCAGATGTATCACACAAAACCCTCATAAGATTCAGGAACAGTTTTAGAATTCAAGCGCACATTCAATTTAGGTATGCTGCTGGCAGACTAGTTTTAAACTTTTGGTTAAATAAAAGAGCTTGTGTCTTCTCATATTTCTCAGTGTTCAGTATAAGTACAGATTTTTCTTCTATTTACAAATGTTCTTTCTAAAAACTGTCAAATTTACTTATTGATAAACTAGCTTCACTTCTGCTAAATTTTCAAGATGATGAGAAATATAAATTTGTGTTTAATTGAGTTGAATTGTTAGCTGACAAATTTTATTTTAGCAGTAATTATGTTTTGTTATCATCCTAAAAATAATTTGAAAGATTCTTAAAACCTTGGAATGTATTGTGGCTTGAACTCGTGTGTTCTGGGTGCTGTTTCCCCAGCTGGTGACAATTTGTGAATTGTAGCCTCCTGGAAGGGGTGTGTTGTTGAGGGCGCACTTCTGAATGTTAATAACCCAGGCAGGGTATTAGGAGATGAGATGAGGAGATGGGAAAGCCAGCTTCCCCTTGCCAGTGTTTGGGACACTCTTCAGTTGCTATTGTCCACTTGATGGTGGCCAGGAGGCCATGTCAAGTCTCTGCTCATTGCACATTCTCCCGTGCTATCATGGAGTTTCCCCTCTAGTCTGTAAGCCAAAATCAACCCTTTCCTTCCATAAGCTGCTTCCATAAGCCAGCAATGAGAAGGTAATTGCAGCAGACTGATAATAAGTTGAGGTAACAAATGACTATCACTATAAATTCAGAGCATTTCTACAAAGATCAGAAACTGAAACATTAATTGCTAATCTTAATCTTATATTGTACATAATTGGAGCTGGAGAGATGGCTTAGCGGTTAAGGCATTTGCCTGCAAAGCCAAAGGATTCCGATTCGAGTCTCCAGGACCTATATAAGCCAGATGCACAAGGTGGCGCAAGCATCTGAAGTTCGTTTGCAGTGCCTGGAGGCCCTGGCATGCTCTCTCTCTCTCTCTCTCTCTCTCTCTCTCTCTACCTCTTTCTCTCTCTCAAATAAATAAATAAAAAAATATATTTTAAATTGTACATAATTATGTTTCTTATTTTAAATGAGCAAGAATTTGTTAATTAGGATCTGGCATTTTGAGATGTCAGACTTCAGGGGAAACATGTGGACATAAAATGTAGAAACTTCTCAGAAGGGGCGTTTCATCTGTCCTAGCCTTTTGTATTCTCTGTTACCCACTTTCCCCTTAAGCTAAAGAGATCTGTAAGCATGAGGGCCTGAGAGCCTTCCATTCTATTCCCCAGAAACCATTTAAAAAGCTGAGCAAGGCCACACATATCTGTAACCTCAGTCCTGAGAACTGTTGGTGAAAAAAAAAAAAAGATGGCAAGGTCCAGAATCAGTGACAGAGAGACTATCTCAAGAAAACACGGTGCCCAATGTCCTCTGGCCTTCAGATGTGCATGGAGCATTTTATCTGCACACACATGTGCATACACAACGCATACTACCCCCCCCATACATACCACATTCAACCTACTATATACTTGCATATGAAAAAAATGTTTTTCTTGGATTGCTGGGTTTTCTGCTAACAAAGTTCATAGAAGCCTCTTCGTTTTCGTTTGTGTAACTGTCTGCACCTTACCAACATAGCACGCAGGGTTTATGTGCAGCTTGTGACATCTGCAGCCATTGGGTTGCTATAACAGAAATCCTATAAAGTGGGAGGCTTATAAACAACAGGAACAGAAGCTGGAAGTCCAAGATCAAGAAAAAAAGTGGATTTAATTTCTGGCCAGAGGTCTGCCTTCTGAGTCATAGACAGCGCCCCCTCGTTCTCTTCCCAGGTCCTGGCCTAAGAGACAAGACAGCTCACTGACCCCCCTTATGGAGTGCCATCCCTTCGTGAAGGGTTCTCATCATGGCCTCATCTCCTGATACCCTGCACGGGTGATAAGTTTCACAGGAGAACACAGACATTCCCATCAGCATCCATCCTTGGTTATATAAGAAAAATTTCTCACTTAGGAAAGAGTTTATGTTTTTTCAGGATTATTTGCTTCTGATTTTCATCATGTCTTTTGTCATCATCTTTTTTTTATTAAATAGGCAGCCACGTGTTGTTTCTGAGTTAATACATCTCTTCTGAATCAAGTGTTGATGTCTCCTGACACTTTTGATTTTAGCCTTTTCAATGTCAAATCTTACTGACTGACATCTTTTGTACCTTACCTGGATCTGAGATATGCTAGTAAGTTTACTTAGTTTTCATATGGTAGAATGCCTAGGGATAAAATGGCACAAAGATTTTGGAAATTGGGGCTGGAGAGATGGCTTAGCAGTTAAGTGCTTGCCTGTGAAGCCTAAGGACCCTGGTTTGAGGCTTGATTCCCCAGTACCCACGTAAGCCAGATGCACAAGGTGATGCATGCATCTGGAGTTCGTTTGCAGTCCCTGGTGCACCCATTCTCTTCTCTCTCTCTCTCTCTCTCTCTCTGCCTCTTTCTCTTTCTGTCATGATAAATAAAAAAAAAAGATTTTGGAAATTGTGTGTGGGGGTGAGAAAATCCTAGAGAATCATCAATATCTTCTCTGCCCATGATATATATGCACTTATCACAGTGCTAATACAGCCTTGTCTAATATTGCACAACAGTAGATAGTGCTCCTTACCCATCAGGGCAGACTGCAGAACCCCGAAGAATGCCTGCAGTTAGATTGCACCAAGACCTGTAATTTAACCTTCTCCATCAGAATAAAGCACTTGTCATGCGCCATGGCCATGAATTTTTGACTTTGAAGTAGCAGCAGAACTAACATGAGTTTCTATTTCCTTTTTCACTATTTTACAGGTACAGGATTTATTCTTACCATAGATCCTACCAACCTCAGCATACTTTTTATTTTATTTTTGATTGAATGAGGAGCTTTGAGCTTTTACTTAAGAAAAGCACTGTATAGCTTTTCTCTGGCATATCTTGGGTTGGAGAGATAATTAAAATAAAGATAATTGAATGCAAGTGTTCCAACAGTATGACAGTTAATCCAAGAATCCAGATGGCTAACAGTTGGCTAATGGGTAGGTAAACAGTGGGGACAAACTGAACAAGGGAAGACTCACACCCTGAGCCAGACAGAGAAAGATTGTGGGAGATTTCCTTCCTATACACAGAACAGTGCGTGATTGCAAATTTGTGAATTGTTTAGTTCTGGAATTTTTCAGTTACTAAATATTGAGCCATAGTCAGTGAAGGGTAACTGAATTTGCAGAAAGCAAACAAGAGATAAGAAGGGACCACACAAAAACTGTAAGTGGTAATTCCAGTTGCTTTAAAAACTTGATGCAAAGTGTCGTGGCACCAATTTGTAATCCCAACAGTGATGTGACTGAGTCAGGGTTGCCGTGAATGTGAGCCCAGTCTGGGCCACACAGTGAGATTTTTGCCTAAAAAGACATTTACTTTTACAGTTTTACTTCTTGGATGTGAATCTGGCATCTTATAGGCCAGTGGGTCTTTTTTTTAAAAATTTTAATTTAATAAAAGTTTGAACTCTGGATCCCCTCATCTCCCGCACCTCAGCACTGGTATTCACTGTGGGGATCTGAAGGCCTCCTTCCATGTGGGGTACTGTGCCTCAGGGTGTATCTACTCTTCCTCTCTTTCCTCCCCCTCTTCCATAGTGGCCCCTGAGCCACAGTGGGCCTGTTGGCACTCTGATTTAGTGTTGAGTTTTCTGTGGCTTCTGATGCTGCCTCCCCAGTGCTGGTTGTCAGGCCTGCAGTGAGCGCTGTATTTGTATTTGTGATTCCTCTGAAATAAATGTCTCCTGGGCCCCAGGTAAGGAGTTAGATGTGGAGAATCTTGTTGTGGGCAGCCTAGGCCAGTGTTTTTCTGACTAGGAATTCATATTTCTCATCTACGGACTTTTATGAATATACTTAGGACATACCCCAGACTTATGAAATCTCCTTCCTCTTGATATATTATTGGCATACTCACCCTAAGTTTGACATCTCCAAGGTATATGTGTCAGAGTTAGTATAGTTGCACTAGAAGTAGTTTTAATTAGTGAAAATAATGTTTGTCCATTTTATGTCAATTAAATGTATGAACTCTTCCTTATGAGAATAGGAGAAAATTTCAAGTTCTAGATTGCTTTATCTAAAAGAATTTTTTGTTGACTTTCTGACCTTGTTTTGCCACATGAGCAACCAGATTTTCTGGTCAGGGGCATTATTTCATCATGATTTGCCAACTTGTAATTATCAGTAATAAACCAAGCCTGGACATCTTACACATTTTGTCATTTGTAGATAATTTTTGCTGCTGTTTTGATCTTATGAACCCCAGGAGCTGCTGAAAAATCAGCCACAAGGCAGAGGGCTTTGTTTCCAGGGTGGAAGACTTCTTAGAACCTTGTAGAAAAGGACTGTGCAAGAAACTCTCTCAGCAAGGCTTCTGATGGTGTCACTTAGCAATTGGGAACATACCAGCAGGCTGAGTCAGCTTCTTCATGAGGCGGTAACTCAGTGCTGCGCGGAACAAGATTAACTGCAAGGGGAAAATGACCTGAGGATGAGTGGACTACATTTGTTCTTTGGACGTTAGCTGTCCTAGCATCCCATTTTCTGGATCTATGAGGAAGCCCCTTATTCTTCCTCATAAGCTACCTATAGATTGGCTACGTGTTTTCTGCTTTTATGTATGAACTTAAATGAGACATTTGTAAGCAACTTTCCCTGCCTCTCCAAATTTCAGAAACTTGTTGAGTATTTTTGTTTTCAATATTGGCAAAATAATTCTTTAAGGATCTGTCCTCATTACATGACATAATTGAAAATTTTGGCTAGGGCCTATATGGAATGTCATATTTGATAATTATTTAGCAGACATAACAAGACACTTTAAAAAATATTTTTATTTATTTGCAAGCAGAGAGAGAGACAGACAGACAATGTGTGGGTCAGGACCTCTAGCTACCGCAAAACAACAACAACAACAAAAAAAAACTCCAGACACATGCACCATTTTGTGCATCCAGCATTATGTGGGTACTGAGGAATCAATCTTAGATCATCAGGCTTTGCAGGCAAGCACCTTAACTGCTAAGTCATCTTTCCAGCCCATAGCAAACCACTTTTGAAGAACTAAGTTTAACTTTAGATGATGATGTCTATAAAAACCCTCACTGAAAAATAGTTCTAGCTTAGATCCTAAGCTGTACATGTATGTATGAAGGTTTAGAAATTTTAGGACAGTTGAGGGGCCTAGAAAAAATGGTATTTCCCCAAACTTATACAGACTGCAGGTGTAATCTAGTAGCTTCCCTTTTTAGACCTAAATGCTGTTTTTTTTTTTTTAAATCTAGTTTGAAACATCTTATAAAATTTCCAAATAGCCAGTTCAAAACATGTATATAGTAAAATATCATTTTTGTTGTTCCAATCTAAATGGTTGAATCAAGCCTAATGAGACCAATCTAATTTTATAATGAAATTAATAATGGACTCAAAATCATTTTGATTGGAAGTGAATGACATGGAGATAAATGTCATTTTTTAAACAGAACCCCACACATCTAATGGCATACTTTCTTTCAGGTTATCCAAATTTAAGATCTGTTCACTTGTGTGTGATTTTGATTCTTTAAAAAAAATAACTTTATTTATTTACAGAGAGAGAGAGCAAATTTGTCTGCCCCTGCAGACAAATTCCAGACACACAAGCCACTATATGTACCTGGCTTTGTGTGACTACTTGGGAATCTAACTCAGGCTGTCAGGCTTTGCAAGGAAGTGCCTTAACCACTGAGCAAACTCTCCAGCCCAGATTTTGTATTCCTTTTAAAAGGTAGGTGAATGATGAGCATGCAAATTCCAAGGAAGAGGTTTCACCCAGCTCAGATAAGATATTGACCATTTCAGGAGACTGACTAGAACAGAGACAATGATGGGTCAATGATGGATGGGAAGTGTCACACCTTGACCAAGACTGCTTCATTATGCATTTCCCTTGACCTCTATCTAAACTTAAACCTCCTGTCAGGATGGACCTGGGCATCAATGAACCTCTATTCATTCCAGTGTGGCCTTGTTGCATAAATGGCCTTTCTGGTTCTGTTTCTCTCATTTACATATTGCGTTGTGAATGGATGGCTGGGCCTAGCCCGTTAGAAGTGCCAGAGCCTACACTCTGACTAAACCTCCAGTAACATGCCAGCCCCTTAGGAACCACTGGACTGGCTACCCTCAGAATTTATCACATAGCTCTTTAATATAGCTTTGATAGTAATAGTTTTTCTTTTTTTTTAAATTAAGCCATCTTTCTGTTAAGGTGCCTGAATTCCCGAAAACTGCTGACTTTTGCCACTGCCTCAGTACAGATGGAACAACTGGTTTAGCAGGAACAACACCAAGCTCCTTGGGAGACTACCCTGAGACTTTACTTCATCCCACTCAGGAGATTTATGACCACTGCCAAGAGTTTCCTAGTTGAATATTCATCTTGAACAAAAATGAGGTTTGAATTTAATCTGAGCTCTGTGTTCCCCAAGATACCACCCACCCTTTTGTGTTCTGAAAAATGGCGACCCATAAGGAAACGGTCTGCTCTTGCCAGACCCACGAGTGGATCCTGTGTGCATCTGCATCTGTAAAATTCCAGGACCCTGCCGGGCATGGTGGCGCACGCCTTCAATCATAGCATTTGGGAAGCAAAGGTAGGAGAATCACCATGAGTTCGAGGCCACCCTGAGATGACATAGTGAATTCCAGGTCAGCCTGGGCTAGAGTGAGACCCTACCTTGAAAAACCGAAAAATGAAAAAACAAACAAAAAATTCAGGACCCCTGTGTTTCTTGAGAGACACTTCATTACTGAACAATTTCCTTATTGCACTAGCCTGAAACAACCATCTCCTTAACAGTCTAGTACATTCTGTCTTGTAACACCACGGAGCACTCTGTGATCATAAACAGAGCAAAATGACCAGGTCATTGAGTATCAAACCAGACACCAAGACCCACAGCCATGCCAAGGCCTAATAGTATCTGAGTAAGTTGCCCAACTCAGAAAAGACATCCAAGTTGATAAATACATTAAGCCATACTTCCCATATATCAAGTGGAAATTCTGTGATCATATAGTAACAAATATGAGATTGGTAGAGCCTTTGAACTATAAAATAATTTTTCTTTTAAAAGTAACTTATCGATTTAGTCAAGAAGAGAGAGAGAGAGAGGACAGAGAGAGATAGAGGAAAATAAGAATAGGTGCTCCAGGGTGTCTTGCCATTGTAAATGAACTCCAGATGCATGTGCTACTTTGTGCATCTGGCTTTCTGTGGCTCTTGGGGCACTGAACTAGAGCCAGCAGGCTTTGCAAGCAAGTGCCTTTAATTACTGAGCCATCTCCCCAGCCCTAATTTTACTTTTGATTAAGAACAGACTTTCAGCGAAATTATTTCAATGCATTAGCCATAAATTAAAGTTTTCAAAATTTAGTTAAAACCTTTTTTAAAACCACATCTGAAAATTTCAGTCCATTCCATACCATTTTAGGTTCTGTCCAGTTGATGGGATGCTGCTTTTTACAGTTTTGACTATTGTTAAATTAATGGTTTTAGCAGGATATTCAAAAAGAAAAACTAAAAGGTACGGGTGATACCCATTTCAGTTATGTTTCTTTAAGACTTTTTGTATCATTGAATTAATTCTCATTTGAAGTCTAGCAGAGCAAATGACCTCTTAATGATCTGCAGCTCTGCTGACCTTTCTGAGGAGTCGGTGTGAGTGTGGTGGGTGATGTTCTTATCAAGTCATCTGTAGACAAAACACTCTATTGAGACTCCTCCATACCTTTGATTGAGCTTTAAATCTCTTGGGAGGGATCGTGGCTCAAGGCTTATTCCTAATTCATTTTTATCCATTTGTTATCCATGAACCCATGTTTAAAACCACTGCTTTCTCCCTCCCTGGCCCGTCACTTTATAGCATCATAAGACTTGATTAGTCCTGAGTGTAACCTTAATAAAGTTATAATCCTGTGTATCAAAAAGTAGTGATTTAGGGCTAGAGAGATGGCTTAGCAGTTAAGGTGCTTGCCTGCAAAGCCAAAGGACCCAGGTTCGACTCCCAGGACCCATGTAAGCCAGATGTGCAAGGAGGCGCATGTATCTGGAGTTCATTTGCAGGGCTGGAGGCCTTGGTGCACCCATTCTCTCTCTCTCTCTCTCTCTCTCTCTCTACCTGCCTATTTCTGTATCTCTCTCTCTCACACACACACATAAGTAAATAAATATTTTTAAAAACAGTGATTTAGATTACCTGGCTTATATTTGTTAGCCTGCTGCCTAAACTTACTTAAAGCACCACTTAATCTCATAGAGTTCAAGGCCAAAGAGCTTCTTCAGCTGCAAGGAAAGATTTACTGACACTTTCAAAGCTCTCAAAAGAGCAGCTGGTATAGAGTGGGCACTACATAAGTGTTAACTGTCATATGTATGTTATTACAAGTTTCATGGGGCTGGAAGTTGCTTGTTCCCTTAAAGATCTATAGGCACATATACCATTGACTATTTTAACATTCTAGTGGGTTGAATAAAGCATATCAAATTCACTGTATCTACACTGAAATATTCATAGATGAGATGTAAATGATTCCTGGGGCTGGCTGGCTTCAAAGTAATCCAGGAACGGGGGCGTTAGAATGCAGGAACAGGTAAAATGACATCAATTATGCCTTGACAGCTGTTAAAACTATATGATCATATATTGGGTTGTTTATATTGTTCCCTCAAATGTGGGATATGTTTGAATATATAGTTCGTGAGAAGAAAATTCAGGACTCAGCATGTGCGATATTGAAATTCTAACACTTTCCACTTTCTTTCCAGCAAGGTGTTTTTCTTATGCTTCCTGTCTGAATCAGCGACATTGTTTTAGTCTACAAGTAGAGGGAGGCAGTGGAAGACTTCTGAGAAGGAGACATAATATAAAACATTTTAAGTTCATTCTGTCTTTGTATTCACTGACATTGTGATTGACACTTTGGAGAAGTTATTATGACAGAGATGTACCAGAAGAGTTGGAGTATAGAGAAAGAACTTCCCTTGTGACAGATAAACTACCATAGGAGGTGAACCTCAATGAGGGAATTTTGGTTATAAAAACTTTTCAGGGCTGGAGACCTTGCTCGGTGGTTAGGGTACTTGTTCTGCAAAGCCTAACAACTAGGGTTCAATTCCCTGGTACCCACATAACACCAGATGCACAAAGTGGCATGTGCATCTGGAGTTCATTTGCAGTGGCTAGAAGCCCTGGCACACCTATAATTCTCCCTCTATTTCTCCCTCCTCTCCCTCTCTCTCTCTCTCTGTGAAAATAAATAAATAAATAAAATATTTTTTAAAAGCTTCCCAGGGGCTGGAGAGATTGCATAGTGGTTAAGACACTTGACTACAAAGGCTATGGACCCAGGTTCAGTTCCCCAGGACCCACATAAGCCAGATGCAAAGGGTGGTGCATGCATCTGGATTTTGCAGTGGCTAAAGGCCTTGGCATGCCCATTCATTCTCTCTCTCTCTCTTTCAAATAAATAAATAATTTTTTAAAAAAATAATGATTTCCAGAGAGCCCTATGCAAGGATCTCAAAAATCTCCATTAGTCACATCTAATCCCTGTCAGTGATTTCCATAGCCTCTATACTTATTAACTCACCTGGCATCTGGCAAGTGGCTAAACTCCATGCTTGAGGCTGGAGGCACTAGGAAGGGTGAAGCTCCCCAACCTTCACTGCTCTTCAGATGTCTGTCATCTAGACACTGAGACCTCTTAAGGAGAACCTGTGTTCAGGGCATCTGCAGGACACCAGGATGGTTCTGGAATCCTCATCTGCTTCTGGAGCTATCCTGATGCAGGATGATAATACGTCCCAGCTGTCCACCACAGCCCATAGTTTCATGAGGATTATAAAGAGCTTCTGCAGGCATTCACCAAGTGCTTCTTGGTGTAAGAAACAAATCAGCAGGCCACTCTCGGGGTCCAAAGTTGATCTGAGAACCTAAGACTCAACCTCTCAAGCCCCCCCCCCCCCGCTTCCTAGGACCTTATCAAGCTCTGGCTTAAAATAAACCTTGAGTTTGGCAACCATAAAATTGTCCTGGTTAAAGGCTCAAAGGAGACAAAGTAGTAGAGTATTTCCACGTCTACCAAAAGAGTCCAAAGTGTGAGTGAAGGGAGCACGTGCTGTGAGACCGACAACAATCTGGCCCTACCTTCTGTGGGCATGAAGACAATGCTTTCTCACTAGAGAGAGATGCTCTAGAGAGGATAAATTCCCAAGCAGAAAATAGTTGGACTCTTCTGAGGCTGGCATACATCAGGACACACCAGTGAGCCTTTTATAGCTCATGAAATACAGAAATTATTTCATCCCGGTTAGAAAACAGTCACAGTAGCAAGCAGCTTGAAAATTCCACCCTGGACATCCATCCCTTCCCCAGACCACATGACCTCCTCACAGGCCAACATCCGGTCCAGTGGGAGCATACCTTGGGCTTGTCCCACAATGTGTTCCAAACCCAATGCAATTGATCCTTGCTTATTCCCTGCCAGGGATAGCTCAGCACTGGGGATATCATCCCCGGATACTTCCTTAGTGACTTGGGCAGAAGAGTTCTGGGCTTACTCGGAATAGAAAAGACCAGAAGGCAATACAGAAATGGAAGATTCTTAGCCATCCAAACTGCACATCAGGTTGCTGATGAGCTGTCTCTCCTCACTGTGGTCATTCCATCATGCCTGGAAGCTACCATTTCCATCACTCATTGTCCCCAAGTCATGGTGCATTCTTTGTTTACAACAATGGCTTTCTGGGCTGGAAAGATGGCTTAGTGGTTAAGGTGCATGCCTGCGAAGCCTAAGGACCCAGGTTCGATTTTGCAGGTCCCACATAAGCCAGATACACAAGGTGCTGCATGTGTCTGGAGTTCATTTGCAATGGCTAGAGGCCCTGGCCCACCCATTCTCACTCAGTCTCTATCTCCCTCTTTCTTCCTCTAATAAATGAATAAATAAAAATAAATCTTAAAAAACTGACAAAATGCATTTATTTATTTATTTATTTATTTATTTATTTATTTATTTGAGAAAGAGAGAGAAAGGAGAGACAAAGAGAGAGAATGGGTGGACCAGGGCCTCTAGCCACTACAAACTCCAGATGCATGTGCCACCTTGTGCATCTGGCTTTCTGTGGGTACTGGGGAATGGAACCTGGGTCCTTTGGCTTTGTAGGCCGGTGCCTTAACAGGTAAACCATCTCTCCAGCCCTTTAAAAAAACTTTTTTCTGGTACATTCTTTTTGCATTGTCCAGTGGCACTAATCCTAATGTTTTCTCTCATCTTTGCCTGGGATTCGAGGTCCCCGCCATCACATTCATCATTGCAGTTTCTTCCCTGTGTCACCTTCATGAGCAAGATTAGTAAGTGAAGCAAGATTAGTTAGTGAAGCCTTCCATGGCACCGTGGCTGGAGACGGGAACTGTACGTTATAGCCAGTGGTCTGCCACTGTCAATAGGAATACTGAAAAGGAAGTAGAAACCAAATATCGTATAACAGAAATGCTTACAATGAATGCTCAGGGCACACAGGAAGCTTAGTCTTCCAAAGAGGGTATTTCAAAGCTAATTCCACTTGCAGCTCACTCACCAACCAGCACTCACTTCCTTTTCCCCCTGCTTCAGAGTCATGGTCACCTAGTCTTACCTAGATTAGTTTATGGACAAAGAGTTGGGGTCCTGAGGGTCACATAGGACCCCGGACAAGTCACTCATCACTTCAGTAAGTCTGTTTCCTCATTTGTCAAATGTGTATTAATATGGTCCCAGCTTCCGGAAAGGATCATGGAGGGAAGGCGGGGTGGGGGGGGTCACAGGTGAAGGTAGGTGACAACGGTATGGGAAACAAAGTTCTGTACAAAGATGAAGGTGATTCTTAGGTCACGGGAGAATGAATTTCATCTTGTAATAGATTGGTCCTGAATGTCACACTCAGGATCCCAGGAACTATATGAGTAGAAAGTGAGAGAAAGAACAAATTCCATTGAAAATATGGGATGAAAACAACACATTGCACACATTGAGAATGTAGGCTTCAAAAATAAGCATTTTCAGACTTTAAGCACAGAAATTTTTTTTTTTTTAAGATCCTGCTTTGCACTATAGAGTGAAAGGAAACTGATCAAAAGATCCTGGGCTGGAGAGAAGGCTTAGCAGTTAAGGCGCTTGCCTGCAAAGCCTAAGGTCCCATGTTGGACTCCAGATCACACATAAGCCGCATGCACAAAGTGACACAAGCACAAGGTGGCACGTGCCCAGCTTGAGAGCCTGGCATGCCAGTTCTCTCTCTCTCCTTCTGTCTTTTGTGCTCTCTATAAAATAAAAAAAGAAAGAAAGAAAGAATGAAGGAAGGAAGGAAAGAGAGAGAGAGAAAAGAAAGAAAATAAGAAAGAAAAGAAATTAAGGAAGGAAGGAAGGAAGGAAGGAAGGAAGGAAGGAAGGAAGGAAGGAAGGAAAGGAAGGAAGAGCAGATCCTTTCAGGGGTGAGGAGATGGCTCCCCAGGCAGGAGAACTTGCCACACAAGCATGAGAGCCTGAGAGGCTTGATTTGTCCTGAGTGTGATTCCCCAGCAAACATGTAAACAGCTGGGCATGGCCACACACTTCTGTAACCTCAGTCCTTTGTGGGGCAGGGACCAGAGGATTGCTGGGGTTTGCTCATCAGCCAGTCTGAGAAAAACTAGCAGCTCCAGGTTCAGGGAGAGGCCGGCCTCGAGGAGACCTGCAGAAGAGCAAAAGCGAAGGACCTCTGACCTTCCTCTCTGGCCTCCACACACGTATGCACAGGTCATACCCAGCTGCACACACACATGCATACACTCACACACACAGAGAATTCCCTATCCGTTTTATTACACAAGGATTACTTGATTGTTAAATCTAAAAATATAAGTAAAAGCTTCTAGTTCAACTCCATTTCATTTTTAGAAACTCATTTAATGATGCAATAAAAATTAAATATATATGTGACTCTGTAAGCCTCTTTTCTCTTCCTCTATCTTAAAAAATATTTTCATTATTTATTTATTTATTTGAGAGAGAGAAAAAGAAAGAAGTGGAGAGAGAGAGAGAGAGAGAAGGTGAAAATGGGTGCACCAGGGCCTCCAGCTGCTGCAAATGAACGCCAGGTGCATGTGCCACCTCGTATATCTGGCTTACGTGGGTCCTGGGTAATTGATTGTAGGTCCTTTGGCTTTGCAGGCAAGTGTCTTTTTTTTTTTTTTCAGAGTAGGAAGAGGCACATTTATTGAGTATGCTGTAAGGAAACCATGGGCAGGGCAGTGATGGCTCTGAGATGATCAACTGTGGCAAGTTTTTATTTTATTTTATTTTATTTTATTTTACTTATTTGAGAAAGAAAGAAAGTGAGAGAATGGGTGCCCCAGGGCCTACAGCCACCACAAAAGAACTCCAGGCACATGCACCACCCTGTGCATCTGGCTTTTCAAAGGTACTGGGGAATTGAACCCTGGTCCTTAGGCTTTGCAGGCAAATGCCTTAACTGCTGAGCCATCCCTCAACCCTGTGGCAGGTTTTAGTGTCTTAACCACTAAGCCATCTCTCCAGCCCCCTTCCTCTATTTTGGGGGGACAGTGTCAAGAATGGAACTCATGGCATGGCATGTGCTAGGCAAAATATTCCACTGTTGAGTATCAGCTCCAGCTGCAGCTGCATCTGCCAGCATTGTGAGTAAGGTTGAAAGGTGAGACCTTCACTTCCCAGAGGCCTCCTTAAAGTCTGCTTAAACAGCTGTTTCCAGTGACCTCGGGAGCCAGGGAGCTCTAGCTTGCTGTGTGACATGTGGATCAGTTCCTTCCCTCTCTGGGACTTGACTTTTTCTCCTAGAAAGACAAAATTTGCCCTTTCTTTATGTGAGCAAAATTTTTCCTAAGGGAATTCTAGCTGGGTCTAATTCCCTGAGTTGAGTTCCAGGGATCACAGGTGGAACTCAGCCAATGGGTCTCCATCACAAAGGAAGCTAATCCCTGGGGGGAAGGGAAGTGCTCATTAGTGGGGGTCCTCTCCCCTTCTTCCCTGCCAAAGGTCATCGCTCCCTGCCTAGGACCCCCTTCATCCTTGGGAGTCCTGAGATCAAAGCCCTGCTGGGTCCTTAGTGTGAAGAGAGAAATCTGCCCAGCAGAAAGCATGGTTTGAATGGAAAAGCAGCAGAAGTGTGGCTAACCGTGCCAGTGCCCCTCTGGCTTGCTTGAACTTTGAGTCCTGCATCCCCACCCCACCCCTCTCTCTCTCTCTCTTTTTTTTTTTTTTTTTTTTTGGTTTTTCAAGCTAGGGTCTCTCAAGCCCAGGCTGACCTGGCATTCACTATGGAGTCTCAGGATGGCCTGGAATTCAACGTGATCCTCTTACCTCTGCCCTGAGTGCTGGGATTAAAGGTGTGCGCCACCACACCTGGCTTTCCCCCTTTCCTCTGACTGTGCCTGAAAACAAGCACACATTGCCCACGAACCTCTCAACTTATTACTTCTGATCCTCACGGGGAGAAAAGCTGTTTCGTGTCTTTCACTGTCTTGCCAGGGTTTTGAAGTGGGAAAGCAAAGAGGACATGAGTTTACCTCTGTCACTCTGGCTAATTGTGCTATTCTTTGTGCTCTTTTACTCAGTGGCTTTCCCCACCTCACTTTCCTCTTAAATATCTTACACTCATATTTCCTAAGCTTGGATCTTCAGCTTTTTTTTTTTTTTTTTTTTTACTATCACCTCAACCTCTCCATGTCATCTTGGGCTTCCTCTTGGAACTATTAGAAAGAGAAAAAAAAAAATCCCTTTTCCTTATTGAACAGATGAAGAAACGCCTGAAAGGAGAATAGTTGTCTCAAGATTAAACGGTAGTCAAATTCAAGCAAAGTCCCTTGTCAATGTGGGCAACTATAGGATTCCCTTGAGAACTATCCAGAGAAATTTGTTAGGTCCTGTGAGCTCATACAGTAAATTTCCAAACAATCACTGTGCTTTAAAATTATTAAAAAAAAAAATACAGAGGAAGAAACAAAATTCTAACCAGAGTGTTGGCTGTGTGCCAGAAGTGTGCTGTTCGACAGCCTCCTGATGTATCCTTGTGCAGACACCATGAGCTGAGACGTGTTGGATGCTAAGCATCCCCGCAGCAGCTTGTAGAGACAGCTCCATCAGGCTTCTACCAGCCGTTGTTGCATTTGACCATTTGTACTGCTGTTCCCGCCAATAGTGGACACGGCCAGTGAAGGGACAGTGGAGATGAATGCAGGGCAGGGCTACAAGGCAGGTGGCCTCATATCAGCAGTGGGAGTCTCTACTCGGTGGGCATGTGGCCAGTCCTGGGCTTGGAAGAAGCAATGGTACTTTATGTTCCTTAATAAGCCCAATACTTACTCTAAGCAAACGCAAAGGCTTCAGAGCCTCCACCTGCACCCAGCAGACAGATCATTTCTACCAGCTGCCCTCGTGTGGGACTGTGTGTACATCAGTGCGTGCATTGGGGGATCTTCTTTCCATAACTTCCTCCAGCCAGTGATACGGAGAAAGCACCTCTCACCACACCATCAGCTTAAATGGTTAGACCCTGCCTAATAGCCCAAGAGACCCCATTAATGGATGAAGTCCCTGGAGATTTTGTTTGTCAGGGAAAGGGAACCAGAAGGCTCTATCCAAAGGGTTTTCTTTCTTTTTTTTTTTTTTTTTTTTCAATCTAAAAGCAACTTTTAGGAAACAGATTCAGATTTTTTTTTTTTAATTGAGCTTCTTTTCCTTTGAGTTGCTACCTTCTTAGGACATCTTTAACCATGTCTTATCATAATTCTTACTTACAGATTTCAGAAATAATTCAAAAAACAGTACAGTAGGGAAAAATATTTATTTTCTAAAATCATTACCTTGACAGGCAAAACAAAGCATGTTCTCAATTTCATTCAGAAATACATTAAAAAAATACATAGACCAATATGGCCTGCCCAGACATATATTCAACATGGTAAATATAAGGAATAAATTGTTTGAATATAAATATCTATTAAAAAAATAAGTACATCAAAACTCAATTTAACCTTTTCCGTTAGCAGGTTACATATGGGAAAGTAAATTTACTGCTTCAAAGCACAACCAACTCTTCAGTGTCTTTCATAAACAGCCTTTTACCATTGTGTTTCTAAAAGTCAAGGGAAGGACTCTCCTGATTCCATGATCTTTTTGTTTTTCTTTTCCTCATATGGGTCAGAGCTAGCAGAGTAGCATAAAATGTTTTATCTACTACTGACACATTGGACCAGACTTTAAGGAAGCTAGGACTTAGCATGGAGGGTTAGGAGGAGGCCAGAAGGAGGAGAGAGTTTGGGGGGACAATAATTAAAGGTGGGGGATACTTGTGACAGTGCAATGGAGGCGAGGTAGACTCATATTCATGAAACACCTTCTAACTTACAGTAGTAACAGCTTCTTTGAGTTTTGCATTTTATGACTTAAAAGTCTCTTCTTTCATTTTTCTTTTCTTAAATTAACTCAAGTGTTTGTCCTTTGAGTATGTTTTCAATTTGTGCATTCCTTAGAAAATCTTTGCATGGACTTTGGAGTTTCTCCCTGAAATGTGCCAGGCGCCTGAGTCAGACACAAACACTCCCTTAGGAATTTCTTCTGAAGCTCCACCCTGGTGTGGAATCTCCTTCCTCACCCTGGAAGATGCCACCCTAATTCGAATGTCATTGTGCCTCTGCTCTGAGAGGTCCACAGTGAGTCCCCACAGCGAGAAGAGGCAAAGCAATCACTACCAGTGGAAGCAAATGAAGGCAAGCTGAGAAACTGCCTAGCCTTTCTCGGAATGTTTCGAATAAGGATGCTGGTCCTTTGCCAGGCTGGAACAAGAAGTGGTCTAAGCAGGACAGTTGCCCTCACTCTGATCCCAGCCAGCATGCATAGTGCAGGGTTGTGAAGCTCCCGCTATGGAGGCGATGGCTTTGGATAGAGAGAGAAAGTCTGTAGTCAATGTGTTCTGTTGTGGGTCACTTTGCGTTCTCTGTAGAGCTCAGCTTTCAACTTTGCAACACGAAAAGATGTCTTGATGCTGTTGCGAATGGCTTCCAACCTATGAAAACAAGAGAAGCAACAGCAAAGGTGGTTATTCAAGACACAGACTGAGAGAGACAGAGAGAGAAAGGGAGAGAAGAAATGACTTCTTGGCTAAACATCTAAAACTAGAATCTAACAAACAAATCTAAGTGTGATTCCTGAATTTTCACCACCGATTACAATAGTATATTGCTCTTTAATAAAACCTCAAGTGGTGTCTATTACTTCTGTGAAAATAAACTCTGCCCATTATACTCACAACTGGGGAAAGGCTCATCTGGATGTGTATGGCACAATACATGCCTGGTCCTACACAGACCGCATGGCAGAAGAAACCAGGAAGTGGCTTCTGTGAACATGGCGTTCAATCTGTAACTGACTGTGAACAATCAATTGAGATAACTCACTACCTTCAACAGGATGAGTCTACGGGGAACTGGATACTAAATGGTATGGTGTGTGTGTGTGTGTGTGTGTGTGTGTGTGTGTGTGTGTATATACATGTGGTATATCATATCATGTATCTTTCCTCTATTTCCTTGAGACTGAGCCTCTGAATGCAAAGCTGACATTTTTGTGAGCTCCAGCCATTCTCCAGTCTCTGCTCCCCACAGGACTGGGGTTGTAGACGTGTGTAGTCATGCCCAGTTGTTCACTTGGGTTCTAGGGAATCAAACTCAGGCCACCTCAGGCCCTCATGCTTGAGTCAAGCACTCTTACCTAGTCCCTGAACACATTTTTTAAAATAAATCAGATACTGATCTAGTATCTTCTAGAAGCCCATCCCCACCTCAGGAAAGGTTTCAAATAATCAATGGGTGTCTTCTTCAGTGAGGCAGCCATCATCTAGTGGGAGGCATTCCTAAGTGGCAAGTGTGAGCGACTGACCCTGTCCCTCAGGAGCAATAAACAACTCAGAAGTCTCACAACTGCCAAGCTGGGCTCAGAATACTTTGATCACAGAACTTCTTGCCCCTGGATTTCTTGGAAACACTTCCATAGATAGGAACACGTGACAGATGTCAGTGTGAGCGTCTTCCCTCGGCTCATGAGTTTCAGAAGTTTAGGATTTATTTGGAAGGTTCGCCTATAAACCTGCTCACTGCTACCCTATGGGAGTGTCTAATCCCGTTCCCAGCTTTTAGGAGTGACAGCTGCTCTCCACACATTTCCATAGTTAAAAAATGATCATAGGAATAACCCTGACAAACAGTGTGCTCGAAATCTCGCCAACCTTACCTAATGGCTTTATCTTCCCTTTGGCCATTTGAATAACTGCTACTTCTACAAGAATGTGGCTACGTATACCACTTTGATTTTTCTTTTAAATGTTTTTTTTTTCCTGAAATTATGTTAAGTTTCTCAGGGAAAACATTTACATGAACTCAGAGAAGGAAGGACTGGACTTGACTAAATGACGGAGGTGTTGCATACTTTGGAAAATCTACCTGCAAAGTGCTCAGTGTGTCTAAAGCACAGTGGGCAGGCATCTGTGTTGTGGAGCTGCATGATATTTGAGAAGGCTTGCTTTGCTCTTTTAATGCCACAGACTATAAAGATACCCTTTGTCACTGCTCTTGGCCTTTCTCCCTCATAGGATGGACTCAAGAGGAAACCATTAGCGCTGGTGACCAGGACTAACCGCTCTTGTGAGCCGCTCACCTCCGTTTCCTTCCATCCACCAGTTGCTGATAGACACACCTCTTCCCCAGCTTGGAACAGTCTTTCCCTTTCTTGTCGTCACTCCAGCCTTTCTCGGTCGTGTCTTGGACTCTGTTAAGACACAGGGAAAACCCATTTCAGCGATGGTGTGTTCGAGCTCACCTGACTCTCAATATCTGCACATCCTCTTGAAAGCAAAGGCGGCACTCATACTAATTAGGAGGGCAGGGGCTGGGCAACTGTTAAAAATCTGGAGTGTTTCTACTCACCTGAGGTCTTTTCCTGTTTGGCAAAAATTCCAGCACTTCTTGTCTTTTTGGCTGGTACATTGACATCTGGTCCTGTGGTCTGCAGGCTTCATAGAAAACAAATCCTTCAAGGACCTCTTGGACCTAGAAGGGCTTCCAAGTCCATATGGAACAATGTGCCTATTATCAAAAGAGAGCAACACAAGATATTAGCATAATTAATAGTCTCACAAATGACTTTCTTCAGGAGCAAGTCTGACAACACTTGGCCAGCTCATAGCAGCTAAGTGTGGCAGTGATTTGGAACATGTGCCAATCAATGGCCCTCGGCCTATGTACCCAATGGGAGAGAAACCGTTTCTCTAATTCAGTGATATTCCATCTCAAGGGTCAACAAAGTTCAATTCGCTCTTGATAGTGCAACTTTGTTTTTTTTTTTTTTTTTTTGGTTTGTTTTGTTCAACATCATGACATCTGTCTCTGTTTCATCTGCTTCCTTTTCAAATGTGCTATGTAATTAGCAGCAGCTTAGGGGGAGGGGCAGAGAGTGGAGAGACTTCCAACAATTAAGATTAAGATTTCAATCATATTTGATCACTTTGAAAGTGCCACCTAGCACAATAGGGCAACTTCTCCAGTATTTGGTGAAATCATATGGCTAGGAAGGACTCACTGACCCCTGACTTGTGGCGTGTCCATTTCAATTCTCACATTAGAGAACAAGTCATACCCTCTTCTTACTGAGTATTGGGTTCTTCGTGGGTTGAGTGTGGTTTGTTTGGATGTGATTTTTTTTGGAAATTAGCCATCCCTTGCCATAATGGACATTGTACACAGAATAAACTTTTTTTTTTCCCTCTCTCTTTCTTATGACTGGTTCTGAGGGAGGAACTAGTGTTAAAGCAAAAGGATGAAAACTTCCTTTGTTTGCCTGGAGGTGGGAGAGGACGGATGGGCAGCATTCCTAGTTCTGTCTTGAAAGAAGTTTTTCCAGAGACAGGACAGAAAAAGGAGACCAAGTGTCCCCTTCTAATTCTGCTCTTTCTGCACAGGGACTTTAATATTTTGGGTCGTAGCTTTTCTATAAGTAAAATAAGAGGAACGGATTCTAACACTGGACAATTACCCCTGCCTCGGACCCCATGCTCCTGTGAGAGGCACAGGGTGGGCTGCCCTGCTTTCCCATCTTGATGCCCCTACTTATCCTCGGTCAGATCCATCTACCTATCCCAGAAGGAGTAGCCTGAGCCACAGGACCTTCCTCTTCTCAATGACTAGGCACAAAGCTGTCCCCCTGCCCCAGCATCGTGTCCCTGGGAGGTGCTTTGCCCGCCATCAGAAGTGCTAAATCCCTGAGCTGAGAAGAGGAGCTCCAGGCCCTGGGCTCTGTGAAGGGGAAGGCAGAGCCGAGGAATGACTAGAGTTACGATGCCCTCTAGAGACTCACTCGGGAGTGTTGACCCAGATGATGTCCAGGTGGCAGAAGTAGACGCACTCCTTGTCCATCAGGGAAGAGCAGGAACAGCGCTTGGACCTGCGGGGCCTCCAGGGTGCACTGGGAGAGGGTCTTTCCCCTCCTCTCTCAGCAGGGGTGCTGAGCTCAGCTCCAAAGACAGCTGTGGAGAAAAAGAGCAGGTCAGTGTGTGCGTGAGTGGGGGGGGGGTTCCCCTGAGCAGCCCAGAGTACCTACATCACAGTTTACACACCAGATTCAAGCACAGCACGCAAAAGCAGGCAGGTGTATGGCTACCCTTTGAGAGACACACAACCGCCATGGAAAGGCTTCACCCTCATGCTGGCTGGCCCAGAGTAGCTGCATGCAAAGGACATCACTCTAGGAAGGGACCCACCAGTCCCTTGAAGAAATGCTGCCTGGTAGAGATTTAGAGTAGCTCCTGCTTGAAATTTAGGACGGCTCAACCTAGGGTAGGTTAAACTGACTGATACCACAGTAAGTAAAATGCGCTGCCTACTCCAAGCTGAAGTCACTTGCACACTTGGGATGAACTTTGCAAGATTTAGAGGTTCCCTCTATTTCCTGGCTTGTGCAGGGCACCGAAGTGGTCTAAAGGACATATGCTGGATAATAGGCAGGAAATGATCGGAGATAGAAGAGAAATTAACTCTACAATGTTCAGGTCAGGTGGGAGAGGACGGGACCCAGAAAGCAGGGAGCTGTACAGAAGTGGAGCTGCATCCGGAGGTCTAGGGGGGCTTGAGAGTCAGTCCTGGTGGGGAATACACCACCTCCCTCTGCCCCATTCAGCATTGCCCCTCCCCACTGACAATTTAGCCATGCAGCTTATCTGCTCAATTTTGTACATTTCAAATGATCAGACACATTCCAGGATTTCCATTCCTTTGACATCCTTTCTCTTGGGTTAGGGTCATGAAAAGACAAAAAAAAAAGTGCACTGACCCTAAAAATGGGGGTTGGAGGGGGGAGGAACCAACGGAGGCGCGCACTGCCTAAATCCTTAAGTCGTCAAGAATTCGCCCGGCTCCTCTCCGGGACAGGTGAAAACCATGAAAACAGAGCTCGCTCTGTCTAGGGATGCCTAAAACTTGCCAAATGAAACTTAAAGTCAATAGGATAAATATTAAAGAAAACATGTGCTTCACCCTGAAACCGCCTGCGGGGTTACTCAGCACTCTGATCGGCAGGTGAATTTACTGCTAGTAGCTTGAATGAGCTGAATAAAATCCCATCCCTTCACACCGAAAGCTTAAATATTTTGCATAGCACACTATTAAGACAGTGTTTGAATAAGTCCCCCTGCGAACTCTCCATTGCAGAAATGCCTTTAGCCTAAGGTGCTACTGCTCTTGGGTAATTTTTTAAAGCGAAGGAAGTGCATTGTACAATATTGGCACTATGTTAATTTAAACCTATGTGATGTTTCACTCTAGTGACCAGAGGGGAAAAAAAAATCTGCGTTTTCACTGGACCCATAAGTAGCCTTAAGCGGCTCTTGCAGTTGGCGCTGCAGTCAATTAAGATGGTCAGAAAGCAGATTTGAGCCAAGCAGCCAGCAGAGGACATGTAAGCGGTTTGGGGAGTGACAAGTCGGGCGTGCCTACCTGTTCCTGGAGATCCCTGGAGAGCCACAAACAGCAGCGAGAAAATCATGGGGAAATAATCCATTCTGAAAAACGATCAAAAATCAAAAATAAAATAGAAATGAAATCAAAACACCTCGCCGTGCAAGGTGAGCTCAGTGGTAAAGAAAGAGGGCAGATTCTGGTGCCTCGGAGCGCCGGTGTTTCGGGTCTCGGGGGTCCTGGCACTGGACGGAGGTTAGGATGGTGTCGGCGGTGGTCCGAGGCCGGAGCGCGGCGGGAGCAGCGGGCGCCGAGGACGAGGAGGCGGAGCGCAGACCGGTCCTCGCTCAGCGCCGGGCAGCAGCGCGTCTGTCTTGGACAGCTCTCCGCAGGCTTTTTATAGGGAACCCCTATAGAGTGGGGGTGAACAGCTCCGACTTTATTCCAGCCCTAGACAATGTTTTTGTGTGATTAGTCACCCACAGGCAACGTGCAGCTGGAGATAAGGCCGGGCTCGAAAGGAAATCGGGGCTAACTTCAGAGGCAGACGCCCGCCGTCTGACAATCCAGGGGCAGGGCCGAGGGAGGCAACACCCAGCAGACAGAGACCTCTGCTGGACCTGCCGCCCGCCTGGACGCTCTTCCCCTCGGCGCTGCCAGCCCAGCCCCAGCCCGGAGTTCAAGAATCAAGAGGTTCTTCAGGAAAAAAAAAAAAAAAAAAAAAAAAAAAAAAAGTCATGCCATTGGAATGAAAAGTATGAGCCATAGTTTAAATAGATTGTATTGTGTGTCCGGAGGGGGGGGGGTGCATTGTTCACTGGATTTCTCTTTTATGTCTCTGATTGCTTATTCGGCAACCAAAAAGGGAGCCCTCAAGCTCTCCAGCCCCACACGGGTCAGATTATTTTGGTAAATTATCTGTTCTTTTATTTCAAGACTCCCTCCCAATCCAAGTCTTTCCCCCACCCTTGAAGGCTGAGAAAGACCAGTGAAGAATTGGCAGGGAAAGTAAACATTATTAATTATTATTATTATTAACAATGGTGCTTTTTCAAGTGCATACCTATTTCCCAATCATTTATGTCAGCCCCCCCCCCACTTCCCATAAATTCTCTTTTTAGTGCCCAGCCTCTCCCGTCCTACTGTCAACACCACCAGTCTTAAGAAATGGCAGGAGAAAAACACCAGGGGGAGATGAAGAGCTACAGGGGCTTAAGTTTATTAGGACAAATTTTTTAAAAAAAGAAGAAAGAAAGAAAGAAAGAAAGAAAGAAAGAAAGAAAGAAAGAAAGAAAGAAAGAAAGAAAGAAAGAAATTAGAAAGAAAGGGAGAGAGGGAAAGAAAGAAGAAGAAAGAAAAAGAAAGAAAGAAAGGAAGAGAGAGAGAAACAAAGAAAGAAAGAAAGAGAAAGAAAGAAAGAGAGAGAGAGAAAGAAAGAAAGAGAAAGAAAGAAAGAAAGAAAGAAAGAAAGAAAGAAAGAAACCTTGATTTTAAAGGCCAGAAGGAAACAAGTTGTAGCCAGGCAGAGGAAAGGCAGAGAATGGCATGGCGCCTCACATAGGAAAGGGGGTACCACTGTTCAGGGTATTTCAGTACTCGACCCAGACGCAGCTCTGCTGAGGCCCCCACCCCTCCTTGGTAACCCCATGGAGACCAAAAGGTTGTTTTGGTGCACGGTTACCAATATGCAGGGCGGTGTTGGGAACGTCCCATGCTAAATAAAGAGATCAGATAATACCTCCACATTTAATAATGTGTTTACGTTTTCAAAACAGTTTCCTGTCTATTTAACCTTGAAATACCCTCTGAGGTGCCCATAGGGCTGTTCATGTGCAGGTGATAACATGTCTCAATGAATACAGCAAAACACACATGTACCACGTTGGCCCTTTCAATCAGCCCCATGCTCCGGTGAGGAAAGAGTGAGGCACACTACCCACTCCTAGCAGCTCCACACACAGGAAAATGTACAGCTAGGCCCGGTGATGCCACCAGCCTGACCCTCCTTCATCTCCTCGTCTTGTTTGACTCCATGTTTTCCTGCAGGTGCAGAATGGATGCTAGTACGGCTTGTGTCTCACACCATCACCACACGTAACCAAAGCAGCTTTTGTCCCAACACCAAAGCGTGCACTAGGCCTTGGGCCCAGTGCACATCACCGGGAGTTTCATCTGGGGAGACACATTAGTAGTATCAGGTCCCTAAAGAGCTTTGTCCCCTAAGAGGCATTGCAATAAAAGCACAGAAAAGAGAATGGCAGGTTGCATCCCTCCAGCCAGAGCCTTGGCCTTGCTTACCTCAGCCCAGCACTGGGTATGGGGGCGGGAGGGGGGCACAGCTCCCCCTTAGAACCATGCCCCAGCAGGAAGTCAGCTCTGCCCACCCCAACTTGGCAGGCGACCTGGGGGAGAGGAGAGCTGATGTCACCTTTGCACAGTCTAAGCCTCCCATGACAGAAGGCTGGCTGGAAAACGTGCCTTGGTGGCTACTCCCCCAACCCCTCCTTTCTAACCTTCTGGCTAGCTTGACCAGACACTGACAGCTATCAGCACCAACCTGTCTTTGGCCCCTCCCGGGAAATGCCTCTCCAGCTCTCATGGGTACCCTCTTGTGTCCAGCCCCAGCTACCCTTCAGCTGGAGAGTCCATCTTTCCCTCTGGCCCCTGCAGGTGCTGGCAGCAAGGGAAGAGTTCCTGCAGCCCAACCTCACTCTCTCAGCCCACCTCCCATGTCATCCTGCAACTGACTGTATGCTAATTACAAAGACAAATCTGGGCAGTGATCTGCCCCCACCCTGCCCTTCTAG
The DNA here is from genome assembly GCA_036365145.1 of Orientallactaga sibirica. NCBI lineage: Eukaryota > Metazoa > Chordata > Mammalia > Rodentia > Dipodidae > Orientallactaga > Orientallactaga sibirica. The sequence goes on along the minus strand of JAEOAD010000463.1, from coordinate 6,574,111 downwards.
AGTCCTGTGAATGCCAAGTGTAAATCAAAAGTGCAGATTTCAGCCTGGGAGGGTCTCATCTTTCCAAAGCTGACCCAGCCCTCAGAGTTTGAATCCTGAGTCTCCAAAGGCCAGGAAACTTCAGATTCAGTGGGGAGCGGTGTGTGTGTGTGTGTGTGTGTGTGTGTGTGTGTGTGTGTGTGTCCTTTTGGCGGTTGTGGGGCCAGGGTTGGAAACATCAGCCCTCTCTCCATCTTTACCTCTTGGGGCAACCCCTGTTTTCCTGCCATGGAGTGAAGGAAGATCTCCATTCAAGGCCAGGGAAGGCAGCTTAGGCCACTAAGCAGCTTCCAAGAAAGACATGTTGCCAAGAATCAAGGGGAGGGGAGGGGAGGGGAACCCCACAAACCAGTTTTACAAGCTAGAGGCTCCCACCCCACCTCCACTCAAGGCGGTGTTAGAGCAAGAGGCAGGAGAGGGGGAGGTTACAGAGCTGGAGATAGAACTACACATGGTTTAGAGATATAGGGGAGCCTTCCCTGCTCCCCACCCTTCAAAGAACTACCCGGGTCATGCTCTTTGAAGAGCAGAGACATCGGAGGCATTTTCCTCCTCCTATACAACAGTATTCCCCTTGTTGTGCTGGATCGTGATGCTACCTTGAATACTGGAAACGATTTGATAAAGCTCTTTTGTATGTATTTCTTCTGTATCTCTGGTGGGTATTAATAGATATCTATAAATAACACCCGGAGCTGCAGATGCAGATAGGGCACAGTAGCAAATTGGACTGTTTTTAGTGCAGCGACTTGACTTTGCTTTCTCAACTCTGCGTAATAAAACTTGCAACACTGCCAAGCCAATAAATGAGCGCTGTGAGTTGTTACATTTTGCTCAAGGAAGAGAACGGCGAGGTCTCTTACCCAGAATGGAAATCAGCTTACTGCAGGCAAGGCGAAATCACCTGGCCTCTAGACCAGGCCTCTGGACGGCTGGGACTTGTGAAAATTTGTATATTATCTTCATTCTGCCCACCACCCATTACACACCCTGAGGAGCCAGGAATGAACAAAGCTTCTCCTACAGTTCAGAAATCGTGGTAGATTACTCACAGGAAATATAATGGTGCTCAGTATGGATATCCACCCCAGGCATTTAAGAAATACAATCTAAAGCCGGGCGTGGTGGCGCATGCCTTTAATCCCAGCCCTGGGGAGGCAGAGGTAGGAGGATCACCATGAGTTCAAGGCCACCCTGAGACTACATAGTGAATTCTAGGTCAGCCTGGGCTAGAGTGAGACCCTACCTCGAAAAACCAAAAAATAAATAAATAAATAAGAAAGAAAGAAAGAAAGAAAGAAATACAATCTATGTTGTATATCAAGTTTAAGAGATTCAGGGTGGTTCTCTCACCTAGCACTTTTCAAAGCTCAGCCAAGCATGTGCCATTTGTACATTGTCTTCTTGAAATTTTGTGTTCTTAAATAAGCTTGCTTCTTTTACTTGGATAATGTTTTTAAGTATTTTATGTATTTGCTGGAGAGAAAGAGAGAGGCAGATAGAATGGATACACCAGAGCCTCCAGCCACTGCAACAAACTCCAGACACATACGCCCCTTTACACATCGGGCTTTATGTGGGTCCTGGAGAATCAAACTTGGGTCATTTGGCTTTGCCGCCAAGCGCCTAATTGAATAATAATCTCTCCAGCTCTACTTGGATAATTGTAACAATAATAGTAACAATATACATGAAATCACAGTTTAATTCAAGTTGAACAGTCAGTTGTAGACTCATTAAGTTTTTAGAAATTAAGATGTTCTTATATATTACCCCACCTTCTAGACAAACTCCAGCATAATTCCTGCTTTTACCATGAAAATACTATCTAGTTCACTAAGTTATCATATGTCTTGTAATGTTAAGGGTTGATTTTGATTCCCCTCTCTTTTTCTTAAAATCTCTTTTCTTTCTTCTTAATTTTTTTGTTGTTGTAAAAAATGCACACAAAATTTAACACTTTAACACTGAGTGTGCCAATATCTGGAAGTGTTTTGTCTTAAAAAGCTCAAGTTCTGGATTTCATTCAACAACCCTTCACTTTTCCCTCCCACAGTGCCTTGCAACCAACATTCCACCTTCTGTTTTATGAAGTTGACTAGCTTAGCACCTAACATAAATGTACTTACAAAGTACTTGTCATTTGATCTTAAAATTTTATGAATGGCTTATGTCACTTAGCAAGAAAAAGAAGACACAAATAAATGAAAAGACATTCTCTGCTAATGGGTTGGAAAACTTAATATTGTGAAGGCATCAATATTACCTCCAGTGATCTGCCTAGGTAATGCAATCCTCAAAATTTCAGAGTGTGTGTGTGTGTGTATGTGTGCGCAAATGTAACTCAAATGTTCAGGGATGGGTGAATGGATAAAGCAAGTGCTGCAGAGCCATTTAGTGGACTACTTGTCATAAGAAGGAATGAAATGCTGACATGTGGTACAACAAGGTCCTCCTTTCAAGACAAACTCCAAATAGCTTTCATGAGAGCCTTCCTATGAACATGTGTCAAAGGAATATGTGCTCTAACATCCAGGAAGAAGAAAAACAAATGATTCACACCATAGGGTCCTGACTGATACACACATCCCCTTAGTGTGTGCATCACTTGTCACAGGGTTACGTCAGACCTTCCACGTGCTGCACTGACATACACACATGCATACACGAACCTATAGATCTGGATGTCACAGAGTCACTTCCAACCTACCAACTGTCACACTGCATCCACGCTTGCATACACAAATAGATATGGATGCTAGTGCAATAATATTATCTCGCACGTCACAGGAAAACGCCTTCTGACGCCTCCCATCTTCTTCTTTTTAATTACACTTTGATGTCATTCATAGTGCTTGAAACTAAGGAGATTCTGAAACAGAGGATCAAAAGACCCACTTGGAGGAAGCGGGATAGAGGGGAGTCGCTTGGTTAAATGTAATTAATGGAATAATTCTAAGCAAGCTCTCCCTCCGTCTATCCAAAGGCATATGCTGTGGGTGTTGGGGTGATGCGGTTTGTCCCTTCTGCAATGCACAGACCTTCAATTCCCATTGTTGTGGTGGAAGATAGGGTCTTTACAGGTGATGGGGTCATGACAAGTGATCAATGGCTTTCCTGGGAGTGAGAGCAAGTTGTTGAGAAGCAGGCTGTCTCTGGCATTTCCATTTTTCCTCACTCATTCTCTTTCACTTTCTTTTTCTGGCTACTTGCTGAACCAGCTCATACCCTCGCCAGAAGCCCAGCAGACACGCTACCATGTTCACGGACTTCTCAGACTCTATGACCATGGGCCCAAACAGAAGAACTCTGTTCACTGTCCATCAACCCACTCTCAGGTCCTGTGCTTTAGCAGCCAAGAATGAATTCAGGTGGGTCAGCATAAGAAACTGGTCCTGTTGTCTTATTTTGTTGACATGTAGCCCAGGCTGGCCCTCAAACTCACTATGTATCCAAAGACCTTTGACTCCTGCTCCCAAGAACTGGGATCACTGGTCTGCACCTCCACATCCAGTAGCAAACTGATTCTGAAGGGCATTTTTCATGGATACATGGTAGCTACCTTTAATGCTTTCTTAAACTGCACATGAGTGGCTTCAGTCCATTGTCTCTTGTTAAGGTTGACTCCTGTCAAAATCTTTTGTTTCTCTTCATTTTTGCCTTTTTGTGATGAGCTCTCACTGTGTCATGTAGGTTGGCCTGGACCTCAGTCCCTGCAGCCTAGGCTGGCTGTTAATTCCCAGCCCTTCTTGTCCTTTATCACCTTCTGCCTTCTAGGATGACAGACACGAATAATTATGCCTAGCTTAAAACCTTGTTTTCAATGACACCATATCATTAATGATTGTGTATTTTTAAAAATCTTCACTTGAGGGCTGGAGAGATGGCATAGTGGTGAAGGTGCTTGTCTGCAAAGCCAAAGGACCCAGCTTTGATTCCCCAGGACCCATGTAAGCCAGATGCACAAGGTGGTGCATGCGTCGGGAGTTCGTTTGCTGTGGCTGGAAGCCCTGATATCCCCATTCTTTCACTCTCTCTTTATCTGCCTCTTTGTCTCTTTCTCAAATAAATAAATGAAAATAAGCCAGGCATGGTGGCACACGCCTTTAATCCCAGCATTTGGGAGGTAGAGGTAGGAGGATTGCCATGGGTTTGAGGCCACCCTGAGACTACATAGTGAATTCCAGGTCAGCCTGGGCTAGAGTGAAACCCTACCTTGAACAAACAAAAACAACAACAACAACAAAAATACCTATAAATAAATAAAAATGAATTTTTTTTAAAAAAAATCTTTACTTGAACTCACATATGGTAGTAAAAACTAGGCAAGAGGCTTTTAATCCTTCTTATATTATGTACAAAAAAAAAAATCTTTGAAGCTAGCTCAGTGGTTAAAAGTACTTTTTTTTTTTTTTATTCAAAGCCTGAAGGCCAGGATTCACTTCCCATAATCTAAGGGACAGCATGTGCAAGCTGGTCAAAGCATCTGTGATCCCAAAGCCATGCAGAGCCAGGAGGATCCAAACCTTGCAGGCCAGCCAGTGTGACATTTGTTTGTTGTGGCAAAAGACCCAGTCTCAAAGAATGTATAGCACAGACTTGTTAAAGTTAAAGTTGCTGGTTGATCTCCACAAATGTGCCCTGGCATGCACACTCATACACAAACACACACACACACACATGCACACACACATCAATAAATAAATTTGAAAAAAACCTTTAGTGCTCTGCAAAAATATAGCAGGTCTATGACAACAGACAGTAAGTGGATAAGGAGAGACAGAAAAATTACCACATACCTGTCATCCCAATACTTGTGTGGTGGAGGCAGGAGAATCAGGGGTTCAAAGTCAATCTCAGCTATGTAAAGAGTTGGAGGCAAACCTGGGCTCCATGAATCCCTGTGACTAAACCAGTAAAATGAAACGAGACAAAGCAGACAGCAAACCAGAAGGAGGAGGAGAAAAAGAAAAGGAGAAAGAGGCCAAGAATGTCACCAGCATGGCGTGGCCGTGAGATTTACAGCTTCAGCGAAGGCTGATGGCTTCCAGGAGGGAGGATGACGGAGGTGACGTATGTAGTGAAAGGGTCCAATCACGGCGATGTGCCAGTGGAATGCGGGGTGTCCCTGTACTGCAGTTTCCACACCGTGATTCTCAAGGCCAAAGAGGCTCGTGGAGCTCTTGAAGGTGAAAACCAATCGAGTTCCACAGGGAACTCCCTCCCAGTACAGAGACTCAAATGGTTTTGACAGTTCACTGGGCGGCCCATGTCCCCTCTCACTGGCAGCACCATTAGAAATTCTGGATTTTAGTGGTGTTTAGAAACGAGTAATGAGTTAGGATGACGCTCACATTTTATGAGTTAACTCAACTATTTGCAGGGGAAAATCATTACAGAGTTTGACAAAACCTATTTGGCTCTCAACATTGCTTACCTCTTTCTTTTCCATGAAAAGAGATTTAATAAAAGACGAGTTTTATGATTCCTACTTGTTATCTACCAACAAGGAATTTAAAACATCTCTCCCTCTAAACTATAAGAGTAACTTCTCTTTAGACAACCACTTTTCTCCCAAATATAAGTATCCTGTGAAAAAGAAAGGGATATTTTGTACTGGTTGTCATTATAGGGAAAAAGTGAATTACTTCTCTAAAAGGCATTTGGATTCATTTAGAAATGCAAATTTAATTCCACAAACTCTAGAATACATTTATCCAACACTAAGGGTTTTGTTTGATTTGGCATGTCTGTTCTCTTCCATTTATTCTTTTGATGGGCTGAAAAAAGAGCAACTTTTGGGATAGTTACAAGAATAATTTTCCTAGAAACTGATGTATTTAATTTATTATTAATTTTATGAAGCTTAAACCTTCTGCCTGCTTTTTATTAATATTACTTAACATTTATTGATTACAAGTAGTTTTTTCCCAAGGACAGTCACAAAAGGCATTGAATCCATTCTTTCTCCACATATGACTTGCCAGAGCAAAGGATGCAGAGTAATAGCATGTGTCTGTCATAGATTACTTTAGAGAGATGTGGGGAAAACATGGATTCCATCCCCAGAACCACATTCACTGGGCCACTAGGTATACATTTGGAATCCCAGCTCTCTGGAGGTAGAGACAGGAGGATCAAAAGGTCCTCATCATCCTGAGCTACATGGGGAATCTGAGGCCACTCTGTGCTTCATGAGACCAAGCCTGAGAAAGAAAGAAAGAGAGAAGGAAAGAAAGAAAGAAAGAAAGAAAGAAAGAAAGAAAGAAAGAAAGAAAGAAAAGAAAGAAAGAAAGAAAGAAAGAAAGAAAAGGAAAGAAAGAAAGAAAAGGAAAGAAAGAAAGAGGGAGAGAGGATGGGAAGGGAGGGGGAAAGGGGAAGGAAAGAAGGAAAGGAGAGAGGGCTGGAGAGACAGTTTAGTAAAATGCGTGTGATGCAGGTATGAAGGTCTGAGTTCAGATCACCAGCACTCACATAAAAATGCCAAGCATGGTAGCGTGTGTCCATAATCCCAGTGCAGACACAGATGGACCGCTAGGACCCACGGGCTAGCTAGTCTAGGCCATCAACGAGCTCTAGGCTTAGTGAGAGACCCTGTCTCAAAAAGTAAGCTGGAAGCCGGGCGTGGTGGCTCACGCCTTTAATCCCAGCACTCAGGAGACAGAGGTAGGAGAATCGCTGTGACTTCAAGGCTAATCTGAGAATACAGAGTGAATTCCAGGTCAGCCTGGGCTACAGTGAGACCTTACCTCAAAAAAAAAAAAAAAAAAAAAAAGTAAGGTGGAGAGTGATTGAGGAAAATAACTGGAGTCAATTTCTAGTGTGTGTGTGCACACACACACACACACACACACACACGGGTATACTCATATACATATATACACATATGTGCCGCCCAAATATACACATGCCAAAAATAAATAAATAAAAGTGGTGGCTGAATGTTAGGTTGTTTCAAGACTTCATGAAGCCAATATTGGAATGTCATTCTAAAAGAAGAAAGCAAACAATGTGGGAGCAAGTAAGAAGGAGAAAGATCAGGCCCCTTTCTCACCTGTGCCCTTCCTGGTACTAAGAGCGGGAAAGAAGGATGTCCGAAAATGCCGAAGCTAGTATTGTGGTGTAAGACACAGGACCGTGCTGCAAAGCGGAAAGAATCTCACGAGCAGCACAGTAACAGAACTAAACTATTTAAGATGAGTTAGGGAGGGCTAACATTTTCTAGATAACACGTTTTTATGGCCTTGTTTTTCTTTCCCTTTTCTGCCTGTTCTTTCTCCCCCACCATCCATTCTAATTTTGTCCACTATCTAGAAATAAGTGTCTCTTTGGGCTCAAGACCAGGTCTCTGCACCAGCAGTTTCATTTTTCTCGGCTCTCCCCTACCCCTCCCTCTTTCACAGAGCACTTTGCCACCTGAAGACAACTTGTGTCCAACAAAATGGGACAAAGAAAGTCAGGTTCCCCAAACAAGAGATTTCCAGCAACCTCTCGGTCCTCGTTATTAATTGGTTAGTATTTTTACACACACACACACACAAAACTACCTAAAGTAGATACGAAGTGTTTTCTTGCTCTCAGAGGTTGACCAGAAAATATCTAGGACATTCTAATTGTAACTATTCTTTTTATTTCTTTTAATTGAATTGATATTTATTTTACTTCTTTAAATTAAAAACTGTTAAGTTATTGGTTTAAAATCCTATATAAAATACCAAAAGATAATAATTAATAAACTCTCAATGCTTTCAAATGGTTTTGATCACTTCTAAAAGCGTGGAATCTATAAAGGAAGGATAACCATCTTTGTGGTTGGTATTACCCAGTGTAAGCAGAAGGAAAACTTAGAATATTTTTATTAGAAAAAAAAATAGACTGTAACTGGAGAAAGTGCCTAAGCTATAATTTAGCTAGAATGGAAAATTATGACAATACTCAGTTCTTAGGAAAATGAAACTGTTAATAGTGAAGTGAAACTATTAATAAGAGACACAATCCAAATATAGATTATCCAACTCAACAGGAAGTAATATCCACTTAATACTGTCCCTCTCTCTCCCCCTCCTTCCCTTTCTTGTTCCCATTTTTCCATCGCAAATTGAAAAGAGATTATATGCTACTTATCATAAGATGCTTAAATGGCAGTGTTTAAGTAAGTCAAAGATTAGCAATTCTTGACTGAGTTTCTGAAAAACTGGAGGTAGTTTGGACTGAAAAAGAGGAAGAAGTGAGGCATACAGGTCTTTCTAAAGTCAAAGATCTACAGCAGGGGAGATTGCTCAGTGATTAATGGCTCTGGCTTGCAAAGCCTGCATATTCGGTTCAATTCCCCAGTACTCACGTAAAGTCAAATGTTCAAAGCGGCACATGTATCTGGAGTTGGCTTGCAAGAGGCGTGTGTGTGTGTGTGTGTGTGTGTGTGTGTGTGTGTCAAAGACCCAGAAAGTAACATGCCATAAAATGCACAATGTAAAAGAAGAGCTGTAAAGAGGGCAGAGGCAAAGTGGTTCTCTATAAGCTCTCTAAGTGGGTGCTGGCTGTGGGAGAATCACTCAGCATGAAAATCACAATTAAGAGCAGAGTTTTCATCTCAGAGTCACAAACTGAAACCCCATGGACGATGTGTGCAGATGTCTGAAGAATGACCGAGGCTGCGAGAAGGAAGCTGTCACTGTGAGGCTGAGCACCGATCTTGCCAATTCTTGCTGAAAGTGCCGGGCCTGAGCTGTAAACTAGGCCATAGAGAACACATAGTCACAAGCCACTTAATAATGTGTTATTTCGTGATTTCATCTTTGCACAAACATCATAGAGTGTTAAAGCCCACCCCACATGTAGCTTTATGCTGTATAATACTATCATTAATAAAAGGGCCGTCATTGCTGTAACACCATTATGCTTGCTAAGCACGTGCCAGTGCCTGGGTTCCATCCCCCCAGTACCACAAAAAATGCATTGTACCACACAGGTATGAAATGCTCAAATTATCTTGAAAAGGAGACAACTTTCTGAGGGAAATGAGTCCCGATTCCTGTCCCTTCTATTGCCTAAAACTGCTTATTGATTAGGACCTAAATTTGCTACAGCCGTTTTCTGCTGGACTGCAGAGATCTCTAACCAATCCCATGCACGTCAGAGCATTAAAATGCTGCCATGAAGAAGGGAGGCAACAAAGCCATTCAGATTTTTCTGAATTCTGAAAATGTTTTAGAAGAAAATAGTCAAATATCACTAAATGAAAATATATGTGTGTGGATCACGAAGTTATTTCACAGAAAGATATGCTATTAATTAAACCAAGTTACTATACACAATAGAATGATGACACTTTCTCTCTTAGCCTTGAATTTGTGTGTGCATTGTATGCACATGTGTGTACAGATGGTATGTCCCATGAACACACATGCAGAAGCCAGAGAACATCATGTGTCCTTCTCTATTCTGCTTCCTTTCCTTGAGAGGGAATCTCTCTCTCAACTGGACCAGCAAGACCCACCAGTCCATCTGTCTGCCTCCCGCCTCAGAACTGGTTGTAGGTGTGTGTGGCCACAGACAGCTTTTTAGGAGGACTGGGGATTGAACTCAGGCCCTTATGCTCGTGCAGCAAACATTCTTCTTACTGAACCATCTCCCAGCCCTTAGCTTTAAAATTTATACTATTAAAAAAAATCATATCAGGGGCTGGAGAGATGGCTTAGCAGTTAAGGCACATGCCTGTGAAGCCTAAGGACCAGGGTTCAATTCTCCAGGTCCCACGTTAGCCAGATGCACATGGTGGTGCAGGCTTCTGGAGTTCATTTGCAGTGGCTAGAGGGCCTGGCACTCTCATTTTCACTCTTTCTCTCTCTCTCTCCCTCTCTCAGTCTCTAATAAATAAATAAATAAGCCGGGCGTGGTGGCGCACGCCTTTAATCCCAGCACTTGGGAGGCAGAGGTTGGAGGATCGCCGAGAGTTCAAGGCCACCCTGAGACTACATAGTTAATTCCAGGCCAGCCTGAGCTAGAGTGAGACCCTACCTCGCAAAACCAAAAAAAAAATAAAAATAAAAATAAATAAATAAATAAATAAATAAATAAAATCTTTTTAAAAATAAAAAAAAAATTATATCAGGCTGGATATGGTGGCACATGCCTTTAATCCCAGCACTTGGGAGGCAGAGGTAGGAGGACTGCTATAAGTTCGAGGCCAGTCTGAGACTACATAGTGAATTCCAGGTCAACTTGGGCTAGAGCAAGACCTTACCTCAAAAAAAAAAAAAAAAAAAAAAAAAAAAAAAGGGGGGGTGGGCTGGAGAGATGAGGTACTTGCCTGTGAAGCCTAAGGACTTATGTTTGCCACATAATAATCCAGATGCACAAAGTGACATAAGTGTGGTAGGTCACACATGTATAGAAGGGGGCGCATGCATCTGGAGTCCAATTGCAGTGGCCGGAGGCCCTGGTGTGCCAATTCTGTCTCTCTCACTGTCTCTCTCACTCTTGCTCTCTTGCATAAAAGAAGGGCAGTCTGTTGGGCTTGCCTCAAAAAAAATATATCAGTACTGAAGAAGGAGGGGTTGGTGAGAATGTAAAATATTAAAATGATTTTCATTGTTCTGATGAAATATTCTTCACAAGCCTCAGCTTGGTCTAGAAACCAGATTTTCTTTCTCTTATGTTCTTGCAGAACTATTTGTTCACAGTCAGATTAAAGCCATCTTTACATCTGTACTTGATTATATGATTACATGTGACAGGTCGTACATTATTTTTGTAGACTCTTAAAAAAAAAAAACAGCACTAATAAGTCTTGAACTAGCTACATAGTTGTAGGCCTTGAACTTGTGCTTCTCCTCCCTCTGCACCTCTGCCTGCCAAGTTCAGGGTTTGCCTGTCTTCGTTGTTTGTTTTGTGTTGTTTTTCCTTCCTTCTTGAACAGCTTCCTTCAGAACAGCCCCTGGAAGGTTATAACTGATTTTTACTGCTCATTCTATAATCCGCTCCCTAAGACTCTAAGGAACACGTCAGTCTTCATTGAACACTGTCTTCCCATAGGGTTTCAATGAAGGTTCTGGTGAGTCTCATTTCACCAGGCGGTTCTTCCCTATCCCATTCACATGTTCCAGTTTGGCATCTTCTTGGGAGGAAGCACACAGTTCTCTCAGAACGTGAGAATAAAAAATGGTCAAATGTTCACAGCATCCTGATTTATCAAAATCTGCCCTCCACCAACTCCAATCCTGATGTCTCTGGTCATTGGTTCCACCCCCTGCCCCCTTGCGTTGTGCTTCCTTTCGCTTCTAATGTGTCTCATAGACACCTTTGAAGTCAAACCCAACACTCCATCATCTGCTCCTCTGAGTACTTGGCCCCCACGGCCCAGGGTCATTTCCTCACACTATCCACTGAACATCCACTTCTCTGATTAGCCTCAGGAGTGGAACATCTTTGCGCCTTCCCATCTCCTTTCCCCAAGGACTCTTTGTGCTGGCTTGACCTCCTCCCTTTTCTGCCTCTGATCCCAGCTTGTTGGAAGCAAAAGAACAATGAACTTGAACTACACGTAGGATATGCAACAGTGAATAAAAACAAGGGGGGGGGAGCATGGTTCTTTAAGACAGCCAAGCATGAAAACAGGCAAATAAAAACTGACAAGTTCTGCTAAGGGCTATATAAGCCAGTTTTATAACCGTGATGGTTTTATGACAACCATATTGGGAGTTGGGCAGCAAGCACAGAGGAGAGAGGGAGAAAATAAAAGTATAAAACTTGAGGAGGAAAGGTGGTAACCTTTCAAAACACATGTCAAGTGATAAATTGGATAAAGGACTCAAGTTGGCTTCTGGTAGAGAATTTTAAATGTTGACAGTACTGTTTCTCTTTGGAAGGAAAGGGAAATGTATGGTGTGTGTGTGTGTGTGTGTGTGTGTGTGTGTGTGTGTGTAGTGGCCAGACATCAGTAGCTAAAGACCGGTGGGCAGGCGGGGGTTGGAGAGATGGCTTAGAGGTTAAGGCATTTACCTGCAAAGCCAAAGGATCCTGGTTCTACTCTCCAGGACCCACGTAAGCCAGATGCACAAGGGGCGCTTACGTCTGGAGTTGGTTTGCAGTGCCTGGAGGCCCTGGTACACCCATTCTCTCTCTCTGCCTGGTTCTCTCTCTTAAATAAATAAATAAATAAATAAATAAAGACTCGGGGTGGAGTGGGGTGAGGTGGGGTGGGGCTAGGAGCTGCCCCAGTGCTACAGGGACAAAGGCAACACTCTTACAGCCCTTTCTCTTCAGTGGACTGGAAGGAAGTAGCTGATTACTACTACTCAGCAGAGCAGAGCAAAGACCCCTGAGAAGTGGTGTAGTTAGCTAATTATAACTCTAGGGAAACATTCCATAAGGCCATTCTACCAGCGACTGCAAAAAATAAGGTTTGCTCACGTATTTTAGGAGCCCTAGACCACCTAGGTTTTCTATGACACTGACTACTTCTGTAATAATTGAGGCCTTGTTCTTCTTCCCCCTAGATACTGTCTAGCTGGTGTCTGAAGAAGAGAGGAAAGAGGGGCCACCATTTAAACCACTTTAAGTCTGTGAGTGTTCCAGTAAATGATTGCATAGGAATAAGGAAGTAACCAGAGTGTGAACTCATCACGCTCCGTTCCCTCATTCCTCACCGTTTAGCTGATCAAGAACCCCCGAAGAACTACATCTCATGAGCCTGTCCTGCAACGTTGCCTTGGTCACAAGGGGGTTGAGGAATTCTGGGAAGACCACAGCCTTTAGGGCTCTAGAGAGGGTCCCACCTCTGTCCTCTCATGTCCTGCTTCCTCATCTGGCACGGGCTCAGTCCCCTACCTGGAGGCTTTGGCACCTGTCACACCATTGTCTTCATGCAGATCCACCTCAGTCTCTCTCACAGACAGGCCCATTCCTGAGATAAGGGGGTTTCCCCAATTGTGCCCGTGACCCCTTCCTTTCTTCACCAAGTACATGCCCCCTGGGTAATTCTGCTTACTTAATGTGTTTTGATTTTCAAGACCTTTACAGGCGGATAGCACCCAAATATGGTCAAATTTGGGGAAGTTTCTAATCGTTTTTGTTTCTGTTTGCCTGTCTGCAACAATATGGAAAGAGAAGTTCTTGCATCATTGTATTGCTGCAAGAACTGAACACGCTTACATTCCTGAAACTTATAGGGCAGAACAGACACGAATTGGCGCTCAATTCATGTTAGTTACTGCTTGATTATCCTTTTAATTGCCCAAGTCAGAAATCGGCAAGCCATTCTTGACATCTGTGTCTCCTCTTCCCTTCCTTTCCAGCCCTATCAACTGCATGCTCTGGGTGCATGTCCACTAGTGGAACGGCTCAGACAAGCTCACTGCTGGTTTAGTGCCTTCAGCGTCCCATTCTCCAAGACCCACTCATTGCATTGCAGGACAATTAAATTATCCTAGTTTGTAACATTGGATATTTCAATATCAGTTTTCTGGTGAGAGAATTAATGAGACCAACACACAATGGCATAATCATGAGATTACGTGAATGTCCATTTAGTACAAAACCCTGGTTTCTCATTTCTTATCATTTTATTAATAAAACACCCCCACAAAACAAACGCACCATATACCTATATTCAGGATATTGACAGATGTATATTTCTATTCATAAAATGAAAAGCAAATCTGTTTCTCCCTGTTTTCAAATCCTTCGCTGGTTCCCCACAGCCATCCAAATAAATCTGAATTCTTTCCAACAACCTTCCTCCCAGCCCGGTGTATGTAAGCAGAACTTGAACTTGAACAGAACTTTTTGAATTTGCCCAGCTATCTTTTGCGTATGGGAGGCCCTACATGTTTTCTCCTTAGTCTGTAATGACTTTGCTCCTACACTTCTGCATGGATGTTTGAAGATCCCAGGTGGGTATGGCCTCTTGGAGGAAGTCTTCTAAAGCCCTCCATCTATGCCTTGACCAACTCTGGTCTGGCTGCCACCACTAAACCCTGTCATTTTTCCACTAAGGCGGAGTGTAGGCACCCCTCCTACATCTTTCTGCATAATAACTCTGTAGGGACTTCTTGCGTAACACTGAATATACCAGCTCCGATTGCCAGTCATTCACCGCCTCACCTTCTAGACTGTAAAGTCCTTGGTGCCATGGAGGGTATACATCACTGACCTTTTATGCTCAGCTTCTGCATGACAACTTGCTTTTAAGAGGGATTTGGTAAAACATTTTTAAATTAAAGCTGAAATTCCAATGTGCATGAAGTCCCAGTGCCATGCTTTTATTAATAGACACATAGGCCCTTCTCTTTCTCCTGTTAGAATATGCCACCCAGATGAAAACCCTTCTTCCTTGAAATGTCCCTGAAATGATCAGTCTCTTTGTATCACAGATCCCCTGTGTGTGAGATCTGTGGTTCTTCATTTGTGTGCATGTACACACTTAGACACACACGAAGTCCTCACTATGCAAAGCAACCAGCTAATTAAGACAGGAAATCTAGATTCAAGCCCTTAGCCTCCTCAATAGCCCCAGTAATGTTTCTAAAAATAGCATTTATTTAACCTACCTGAACGAATTTGCCTTCTTCCTATGTTAGAAATTTTATAAAATACACATAAATCTTACGTGAGATATGTGTAGTCTATAAATTCATAAAATAGTCAAGTTCAGAGTGATCCAAAATGATCAATCCAAACATTAGAGGGAAAGTATATCTTGATTAAAGCAGAGAGAAAAAATACCACTGCAGGACTTGTGTGTCAAGCAAAGAATATCTGTTTTAATTGTGTTTATAACAATAGAAATGTAACCAGGCCAAGTCTCTTCCTTCAAGAATCCATGCCAAGACCGTATCCCATCCCTCTCCTGTCTCCTGAGTAAGGAGAGACTTCGGAGCCAAAAGTGACTCATCAGCACGGTGCTTTCTGCCTGCCCGTGTGACAGGAGGAAGCAAGTGTGTGAGGAGGTAGCGGGGTGGCCAGCAACAAGCCTTCATATGAGCTGTCCACCTTGAGCAACAGCTCTTTGGGAAACCCCGTGGGTACACTGAGGGTGCTCTGGGGATAGGAGTTTAAGGTGGCATGATTTCTTGGTCAATCCCTAAACATTGAGATCTAAAAGGAAGTCCACGAGGAACTTGCATAGCTCAGGTCATGAGTGTCTAGGGGAGAGATTCTACGAGAAAAAAAGAATTCAACAAGTGTTTCAATAGCCAAGGCCTCAATGCCTCTCCCTCCACTGAAGATGCAGATTACTCCTTGCATCCAAGGTAGATAAGAAAACATTCTGGACAGATAAGTAGGAGGCCTAGGTTAAAGACCGGGCCTGATATGTATTAATTTTTCCTGGAAAACGAAACTCTTGGAGCCTCAGTTTCCACAGGAGCTAGCTCCAATAGAGATTAAATGAGAAAGATTTGAAAACACCTGACCCAAAGTAAAATATTTATGGAGGGTAGATGAAGAAGGAGGCAGAGTCCTGAAGCTTGAGAGATAGTTGTAAGCCACAGGACCCCCTGAGCTCATGATCTTTGTCATCTGTGTATGTGTGTGTGTGTATGTGTGTGTGCGTGTTTTCACCACAGAGCATGTGTGGAGGTCAGAGGACAACTTGTTGTGTGACTTACCACTTTTCATCCTGTATGCTGGCTGCTGTATACTCCAGAGCAGGTGGCCTGTGAACTTCAGAGTTCTCCCATGCCCACCTTGGGAAGGCTGGACTTACAGGTGCACACTACAAAGGCGCTGGGGATCAGAATTCAGGTACTCAAGCATGCAAGACAAGCATGTTACCTGCCACGGCATCTCTCTAGTCTTCGTCTCATATCCTTATATGAAGAATATGATGAAACAAATATTTTCAGAATTGTCATATTTTTTCCTATCTTTTAGTAAGTATTCCCAGTGATATATTAAATATCCTGATATATTTTGATATATCATGGAACTCTGCATTAATAAACAGCCAGTTCAGGCTTATAGTCGGTCTCTCCATTGCATTTCCTGCAGGAAGTCCAATAAGATTTATTTAAAATGTCTTTTAAAAAATCTTTTTGTTGTTGTTGCTGTTGTTTCTTTTTCAAGGTAGGGTCTCACTCTAGCTCAGGCTGACCTGGAATTCACTATGTAGTCTCAGGGTGGCCTCGAACTCATGGCGATCCTTCTACCTCTGCCTCCCAAGTGCTAAGATCAAAGGTGTGCGCCACCACGCCCATCTTAATAATCTTTATGATTGACAGATTTCATACATGATTATAACAACCTTCCACTATTTTCTTTTGTCCCTCATGCCCTACCCCCTTCCTCTGAATCCCTTCTTCTTTCTAAAAGGGTCTTAAGTTGTTAATTGCCTCACAAGCCTTCAAATATTAATAGTTATCTGTATCTAAACAACACTGATTAGCATTTGTTGTATCTCAAAATCCAACTTTATCTGGCCCAGTAAGTCTCATAGGGTATAACATAGTAATAATTCACTGAAAAAAGGATAAATTAGAACACACTAAATAACTGGACTCCTGAGCAGGTTTGCTGTGTGTGTGGAAGTGTGTGTGTGTGTGTGTGTGTGTGTGTTTATGTGTGTAATAATAGTGAAGCTAACAAAGGAAATTTCACTCAGATGAAGTAGAAGCCAAATCCAACATGTGTTTTAGAAAAAAACCAGCACAAGGCAGGAGAGATGGCTTAGCAGTTAAGGCACTTGCCTGCAAAACCTAAGGACCCAGGTTTGATTCCTCAGTACCCACATAAAGCCAGTTGCACATGGTGGCACATGCATCTGGAGTTCATTTGCAGTGGCTAGAGGCCCTGGTGAGCCCATTCTCTTTCTCTCCATCTGCTTCTTTCTTTCTCACTCAAATAAATAAAGAAATAAAATATAAAAAAATAAAACATATTTAGACAGGTGTAGTGGTGCATGCCTTTAAACCCAGCATTGGGAAGCAGAGGTCAGAGGATCCCCATGAGTTTGAGGCCAGCCTGAAGCTACAGAGTGAATTCCAGGTCAGCCTGGGCTAGAGTGAGACCCTTCCTCAAAATAAGGGGGTAGGGGAGAAGCAAAAAAGCACACTGCAATCCATGGTGTATTTCTTTCTTTCTCTCCTTCTTTCTCTCTTTCTTTCTTTCTTTCTTTCTTTCTTTCTTTCTTTCTTTCTTTCTTTCATTTTTTTGGAGAGAGACAGAGAGAGAAGGAGAGGAAGATAGAGATGGGCATGCCAGCAGTGTCTCAGCTGCTGCGAATGAAATTCAGATGCGTGCGCCCCTTTGTGGTCAAGTGCAGCATTGCACTCTTGCGTCACTGCATCTGGCTACACGTGGGACCTGGAGATTGGAACCACTGGAGATTGAAACCAGCGTTCTTAGGCTTAGGAGGCAAGCACCTTAACCGCTAAGCCATCTCTCCGGCCCCATGGTGTATTTCTTTTTTAAAATTAAATTATTATATTTATTGAGGGAAGTACAGAGCCAACGAAAGGCATCCACATGACTAGAGATCCCACATGGAGGGCATGGAAAAAAACCACCAAAAAGAAAAGTGAAAAAAGAAAATTCAAGGAGCTCCTGACGTGTGGGGAAGCTGGAGGAAATAAAGGAGCCCATGTGGAGGGTAAAGGCTGGGGGGTCCTCCCAGCTGGACCCGGGCCTGGGCAGAGATAACCCAGGCCCAGCCGAGGGGAAAAAACTCACCCACAGCTGGAAGTTCCCAAATGGTCAGAGAGCCTGCCCTCACCATGCAAAGGTATTTATAACCTTAGGTGGTGGGCTGTCTTCCAGCTCAGGTGAACCAGAGGGACAGCTGGTTGGTTAGGGCTAGGGGCTGTCTCAGGAAGAGGCTAACCCTGACACCAAGTTCCCAGGGGCTGAACTTGACCAACTACAATGTTTAAAATCCTATGAAAGACCAGGTTGTTCACAGAAGAACAGGTCTAGGGAACTAGGCAAGAGTAAGAAGTCAGATCATCTTTGATTTCTAGTAAGTGCAAACTTTCCTGCCTTTTTTTACCCTCAGGGGTCCAGTACCCTAATTGTAACCCCTCTCATGAGAAGACACTCTAACTGGTGTTAGAGGAAAGGGGATGATGACATCAGATTGTGAAGTATTTTTGCTGAATGGGGAATGGAGCTGTGGCAGTTAGAGTGTTTCCCAGAGAAGGGAACTTTTCTAAAGGATCCTGAAGGTGTATTGGTGGAGTACAGGAAAATAGTCTTAGAAGAAAATGTTGGGAAGAACGAATAAAAGTAAGGAGTTAATGAGAAGTGAGTGCTAAGCAAACTGGTCACCTTTAGGTGGCCTTGTGGACTTCAAGGCCTTGGAGATCATTCAAGGGAACCCCGGTAGATGGAGTTGGATTGACTCAGGACCATCTGAGCATGAGCTGGCTGAGATTTTCTTCCAGAACTGTTCATCGAATGGCACAGTAGTGTTTGACATGGCCTGAATTTTTTTTTGTATGGCTTGTAAAATAGAGATATTAGCAAAGGTATCAGTAATATATATAACATTTAACCTTGATGATGGTGAATATACAATGGGGCATTTCTTAATAAAGACTCCTTTGCTACATGACTGCTTCATACTTCCCCTTAAAGCAGATGATTGATTTTTGTTTCATTTTTTCCAGACCAAAATACTTTCTTCATACCTCCAATATTCCAATAGACCTAATGGTAAGTGCCCTTAAGATTGAAACTCAGGATAACACATGACTATCATTTGAATCAGAGGGAACCACTGGGCTGGAGAGAAGACTTAGCAATTAAGATGTTGGGTTCGATTCCCCAACACCCATGTAAGACAGATGCCCATGGTGGCGCATATGTCTAAAGTTTGTTTGCAGTGGCTGGAGGCCCTGGTGTGCCCATTCTCAATCTCTCTTTCATATGTTAATAAAAATAAAATATTTTTTAAAACACAAAACAGAGGGAGCCACAAATGTGATCTGGGACGTTAGGTCAGTATTCCCCTACCACCAAATTTACAGACCCCAGAGCTCTTGCTAGAAGCAGGAGATGTGCTAACAAACAATAACGTAAATGCACCAGGATTCTGCTGGCGTTATTAGCTGCCTCTCCCACGGATATTTAAATATATCGGCAAGGTAAAACAACATACTCCGGGATTTGGTGTCACCTTAAATTATCTTTGTTGAAATAGTTCTTGCATAGATGCAAATCTTCCATATAATCACTAGTAGGAGTTATTTACATTATTAAAACAGGGACAGATTTGTTTGTAAATTCTGAAAGGGACACCGGGGCTCCCTCTAAATGACTGAGAAAAGACCAAGTTTCAGAAATATTGTTCTGTGCCCCATATTGTTCTGAACTACCCATAAGTGCCTATGTATTTGCCCATGTGCAAATTGTGCTTCCACCTAACACTAGACTTGCCTAATCCTTTTTTCTGCTCGATGTGGGCATCATTTCTCATCTCACTCTTCCTCCCAGGACCAGCAAAGCATCCCTCCCTGTCCCCTCCCGAACACTGCATGTCCTGTCTTAGCACTTAGGACATTGTAGCGTGCTCACAAATGACTTGTCCGTGTCTGTCACTGGGCTGGGAAAGCCTCAGGGGGATGGATTGTGTCTTTCATACCTGGATATCCATTGATTCATAAGAATAACTCAAAGGTGTTTGCTAACAATGGAACAGTACCACTTCTGTCTGTTTTCCCTTCCTTCCTCGACATGCAACTGTTCCCTGCTCTGCCTCCAAGTGCCTTTGGCCACACCTGTTATTCAAACTTTGGGGGTACTTCACATCTTTCCCTACATTCCAAAATAAATATGACTCAGTAGTTATCAGCTCTCCTTTCTTTCTTCACTTTTGTTCTGAACTTTGTTTTTCATATGTGAACATTCAAGAGGCAGGCACATGATTAATTACACCTTTCTTCAGCTCTTCCATGGTCTCCTCATTTCCCTAACCAATGCCCAGATCCCAGTTTCTCAGTCTCGTGCCCCACCCCATCCTCCCATCTTAAACAATGAATGAGCAGAGACCTGGATTTTACCTCCTCTTCAAGCACTAGTACACTCTCTAGGGAAAAATCCTATCAAGCCGTGACCAGTCTCTGAGTCATGGGAGAAGAAGGGAAGGGTTCCCTACATCCTGACTCAGGGTAACCTTGCACCATCTCAACTCAAATTTTCATGTGGACTTTTGTTTTTGTTCCCTTCCACTTATACCCTCCAATTACCCATCTTCCTTTATGCCTGTCCTCCTAGTTTAGTCATTTAGGACTTAAAATCGGAGTTGAGACCATGGGAATAGACAACAAAGCCATAATTGTCACCTGAACGGAGAGGGGAATGAGTGAGAAGGGTAGTATATTTGCTTGTTGGGGCTGCTATGACAAATATTACACATGAGGAGACTGACACAAAAGAAATGCATTTAGAGGCTGCAAGTCCAAGATTGTGATTCCAGCAAGGCTATTCACTAAGTTTGAAAATCTGAAAGAAATGGATGACTTCCTTGATTTATATGACCTACCTAAATTAAATAAAGATGAGATTAACCATTTAAGTAGACCTATAACAATATGGAGATCCAAGCAGTTACAAAAAATCTCCCAACTAAAAAAAGTCCAGGTGCAGATGGATTCACTGGTGAATTTTACCAGACCTTCATGGAAGAACTAACACCAATGCTTCTTAAACTTTTCCATAAAATAGAAGAGGAAGGAACCCTACCAAACTCCATCAACGAAGCCACCATCATCCTTACCAAAGCCAGACAAATATAGAACAAAAAAAGAAAATTACAGACCAATCTCCCTCATGAACATAGATGCAAATATTCTCAACAAAATATTGGCAAACAGAATACAAGAATTTATCAGAGAGATCATTCACCCTGACCAAGTAGGCTTTATCCCAGAGATGCAGGATGGTTCAACATATACAAGTCAATAAATGTAATACATTATATTAATGGACTGAAGAACAAAAATCACATGATCATCTCATTAGCTACAGAAAAAGCATATGACAAAATCCAACATCCCTTCATGATAAAAGTGCTACAGAGACTGGGAATAGAAGGAACATATCTCAACATAATAAAGGCTATTTATGACAAACCCACAGCCAACATAATACTAAATGGAGAAAAACATGAAGCTTTTCCACTAAAATCAGGAACAAGACAAAGGTATCCACTGTCTACTTTTTAAAAATTTAGTACTGGAAGTCTTAGCCATAGCAATAAGGCAAGAGATACACATAAAAGGGATACAAATTGGAAAGGAAGAGATCAAGTTATCATTATTTGCAAATGATATGATTCTATGCATAAAGGACCCTAAAGACTCTACCAGCAAACTGTGAGAGCTGATAAGCACCTATAGCCTTATAACACGATACAAAATAAACACACAGAAATCAGTAGCCTTCCTATATGCTAACAACAAACACACAGAGGATAAAATCAGAGAATCACTCCCATTCACAATTACATTAAAAAAATAAAGCACCTTGGGATAAACCTAACCAAGGAAGTGAAGGATCTCTACAACGAAAACTTTAAAACACTTAAGCGAGAAATTGCAGAAGACACAAGCAAATGGAAAGACATCCCTTGTTCTTGGATTGGAACAATCAATATTGTGAAAATGGCAATCTTTAATTCAATCCCCATCAAAATTCCAATGACATTCTTCATGGAAATAGAAAAAACAATACAAAAAATTTATTTGGAAGCACAAAAAAACCTTGAAAATCTAAAACAATTTTGAGCAACAAAAATAAGGCTGGTGGCATCACCATACTTGAAATGGATTCTTTGGGGATCAAGTCATCAAGGATTTCACTTCCCCAGCTTTGGATAGATGTGTGGCTGCTGGCATATCACAGACAGTATATTTTTATAGTGTGATTGAACCATGTCCCCTAAATTTATGAAAAATATATTCTTAGCAAGTAAAATTCATAAAAATGTATAAAAAAGTGCTTAGAAATCTAGTAGGAGGTCATGGGTTGTTTTAAGAGTGAATCTCTCCGAATCATGTTTGTCAGAATGTGCAGGACACTATTGTCTATAGAAACCAAATTTGTGCCAAAGAAATACTAAAATGCAAATAAAGGTAAGATGGAGGGCTATCATTTCAATTATGTCATCTACTCTAGAGATGGTTTGTGCTCATTGATTCCATATAATTACCCAGAAATAAGAAAGCATATGTATGACCACCTCACCCATGTTGAATTATGCCCTAGGTCAGAAATAAACATAGAGAATTGGAAGAGTAAAATCAGAAGAAGAAAACATCAGGTGTGTAATTGAAACATTTGTTTATTTGCTTCTGAAATATACATCCTTTTCATTTCCTCATTTTGCCTGCCCCCATTGATTTATTTATATTCTTTCTTTTTTGGTTTTTCAACAGAGGGTCTCACTCGCTAGCTTAGGCTGACCTGGAATTCACTATGTAGTTCTCAGGGTGGCCTCAAACTCACAGTGATCCACCTACCTCTGCCTTCCCCACTTATGTTCTTTCTTTTTCTCATTTGTTAATGCTTAATAGCATATCAAGAATTAGGCTTTTATTATTAAGATTTTCTTCAAAACCAAATTTTGAGTTTTGTTTTCCTTCCCAGGCCTTCTCCCTGCTGGACACCTTGCCCACCGCAGCCTTCTTCCCATTTTCATCCAATGTTTTCTACATTCTTCCCCAAGTACCTGAACACCACTTGGTCCTATCTTGTATCCTCTTATGTCAGTTCATAGCCTATGCTCACTCTTGTGTTCCTTTATTGAAAAGTTAGGATTATCATACAAGAAAGACCATACAATTTTGATCTTTCTGGGCCTGTGTTACTTCACTTCCAGTTCAATTTATTTCCTTGTAAATTTAATGAATCATTTTTATTTATAGCCAAGTACAATGTTGTTGAATATTTGTATCACATTTTCATTATCCAGTCATCAGTTGATGAACATATAAGTTGATTCCATTTCTTAGCTACTGTGAATGGAGCAGCAATGAACATGGATGTGTAAGTATCTCTGTATTAAGACACCAAATCCTTCCAGTACACACGGGAATGTGGAGCTGAGCCACATGGTCCTTTAGTTTCTTGCTGTTTGTGAACCCTCCGCACTGATTTATATGGTGGCTGTACAGTTCATGCAATGCTGTACCATTAGTCTAGATGTCCCCACACTGATTTATATGGTGGCTGGAAACACAATGCTTTACCATTTGTCTAGATGTTTTTTTTTTTTTTCTTTGTGCCAGTTATTTATGTTATTTAGTCACTATGGTGCTATAATATAGTTTTAAGTCAGGAATTGTGATTTCCACCCCCAATAGTATTCTTTCTACACAAGTTTTATTTGGCTATTCATGGTCCTTTGTGCTTCCATGTAAAATGTAGGATGTTTTTCTACCTCTAAAAATAATATCATTGGAACTTTGAAGAGAAATGTATGGAATCTGCAGATTAATTTTAGTAGCAGAGCCATTTTTATAATATTGATTCTGCAAATCCTGGAGCATGGAAGGTTTTTCCAAGATCTGGTGTCTTTTATTTCTTTTTATAGTGTCTTAAAGTTTTCTGCATAGAGGTCTCAAAGACCTTGGCAATGTTTATTCCTAGGTACTTTATTTTGAGGGTGAGTATAGCAGACAGCTTCAGGTTCACTGAGATGAACTTCCAGACCAGGCACAGTTATGGGGGAAGGGATATTATTTATTGAAGCTTACAGATCCAGGGGAAGTTTCATAATGGCAGAAGAAGCTGGCCTGCCTTCACAGGACCCAACACAGAGAGTGAAGCCAAAAGCCAAAAGCCACACAGCACAGCACACCTCAGGAAGTCCAACTAGGCACACTTTGCATATCTTTAGGTTGAAATCCTAAACCCACCACCACACCTTAAGATCTGCCCAGTGATACTGCCTCCAGCAAGGTGACTGCAGATGCCAACTATAAACTAATAAAACACTGAATATATTGGGGGCCATCTATTCAAACTACCACAATGAGCTATAGTGAATTGGATTTTATTCCTAATTTCTATCTCAGCATATTCATGGGTGGAATATATTAAAGCTACTAATTTTTGTACATTGATTTACATACTAAACTTTGCTGGAGCTGTTTATTAAAGAGTTTCTGATAGAGCCTGAAAGGTCTTTAAAATGTAGAATTATGTCATCTTCAAATAAGGATAATTCCATTTCTCCTTTTGTATCTTCATTCCTTGTCAATCTTTCCCTCATCTCATTGCTCTAGCTAAAACTCCAAGTGCTATGTTGAATAAGGGTAGAGATAGTCAGTACCTTGTCTCCTTCAAGATTTTAGAAGAATTTTTTTCAGTTTTCTCCCATCTGGTATAAGGTTGGCTCCAGGTTTGTGATATATAGTCTTTATTATTTGGAGTATGTTGCATCTATTCCTAATTTCTCTAGAACTTTCAACAGGAAGGCATGTTGAAGTTTGCCAAATGTCTTTCCTATTGCATCTGTTAAGATGATCATTTGGCTTCTGTATTTAAATTTCTTTATGCCACAAAGTACACTTAATGAATGCTGTATATTAAACCAATCTTGAATCCCTGGGATAAAACCAAATTAGTCATAATGTATTTATTATCTTCTTAATGTGTTCTTAAATTTGGTGTGCAGGTATTTTGTTGTAATTTTTAAATTTTTTTTTTTTTTTATTTTTGGAGAGAGACACAGAGACAGACAGAGAGAGAGGAAGACAGATTGAGAGAATGGGCGTGCCAGCAGTCACTCAGCTGCTGTGAACAAAATCCAGATGTGTGCGCCCCCTTGTGGGCAAGTGCAGCATTGTGCCCTTACATCACTTTGCATCTGGCTAAACGTGGGACCTGGAGATTGGAACCTGGAGATTGGAACTGGGTTCTTAGGCTTAGCAGGCAACTGCCTTAACCGCTAAGCCATCTCTCCAGCCCTGTTGTAACTTTTTTGTGTCTATGATCATCACGGAAATTGATCTATAGTTTTCTATTTTTGATGTGCCTTCATCTAGTTTTATATCAGGATAATATTGGCTTCATAGAATGAATTTGTAATGTTACTTCCCTTTCTATTTTGAAGAACATTGTGCATAGTACTGAGATTATACTTTCCTTAAAAGTTTGATAGAAATCAGCAGTGACTCCATCTGGTCCTGGGTTTTACTTTGTGGGAAGACTTTTAATTACTGCTTCAATTTCATTGTTTGTTATGGGTCTGTTTAAATTATTTATATCTTCTGGTTTGAACTTTGGTAGAATATACATTATACATTTACAAATGTATCCATTTCACTCAGGTTTTCCAGGCTTTTGGAATATGTATTTTTATAGTACTCCTTAACGATCTTCTGGATTCATTGGGGCCAATTGTAGGAACTCTATTTTCACCTCTAATTTTATTTATTTGGATCTTTCTCTCTTTCTTTTAGCTATGGCTAAAGGTTTTTCAATTCAAGCTTACAATTATTTCTGCACATTTTTGTCTCATTAAAAGAGTGAGTTTCATTCTGTTAGGGAGCCAGATCCTTGTTCAACCACGAATGAAAATTTAGCCAATATTTCACACAGTCGCAAAAGGCTCCAATCCAAAACCATTTGTTTCTTCTCAGCTCACTGCCTATTTCAGATGTCTTGATCTAATCCCAGATGTTGAGTCTTTTAGCGGGAGTATTCTCATACCTTCTCTCATCTCAGTTTTACCTTAATAAATAATCTCAAACTCATCCATCTTCCTTACCACATCATTCTTTTTCAAACCATTCATTCAAATTACTTAGCTATAAGGGTTTTCCCCAACATTATAGACACATGAGATCAGCCACAAAAATCTTGATATGCCTAAGGCAATTAGGCGGACCCAGGAGAGTTGAGACAATAGTTTGTGGAGATATTGCCCCAAGTACATTCCAAGGTTACAGTTGAAATGTGTGTGTGTGGGGGGGGTCCGTTCTATCCCATTGGTTCTATTCTTTTCCTTCCTCTTTCCTTTAACTCTCAGAATTTCTAATTCCTTGGCTATCCAAAAGTCTGATGGCAAGCAAACCCTTGACTATATTATTATTATTATTATTATTATTATTATTATTATTATTATTGGAACATCCTCACCTCTTGACCCTCTCTCAACCCTAGCCATTCCTTATGCCCTCCGAAGCCCTATTATGCAGTCACAAGCAGTCAGATATTTGCAATCTTGCCTTGAAAAACACCCTTCTCTGGTTTATCCCAGAGGAAACCTGGAATTCCCCTGATGACATAATGTCCCTGTAATGTTCAAGGTGAGTCCATTTCTTCCCCACACACCCTTTTCTTGTTGCCCCAGCACTAGGGCAAGGATCTTGTAGGCTTCTGTGTGAACTTTCAGCCTTTCCACATTAATACCTCTGCCCCTCTTTGTTGGTTTCACATAGCTACCTCCCAATACCCATTCACTCATGGCTGTCCTCTTTCTCATTGCTCAGGAGCATCTTTATAATTTAAATTAAAGCCCCTGGGACCCATCTGGGACAGGCTTGCTGCCAAGAGTGCCGGTAGGAACAGTATGGTTAACTCAACATCAGAAATGTTGAAGCTTGTGTCTTTCAATTTGCAGATGTCTTTGCAAACAGACCCTGTCTGGAACTTCTGAATGTGCAACACGGTTCTGATTCTTGACAACCCTGTGGTTCCCTGATGACACCCGAGTTTTAGCTGCTGAAAAATAACTCCTTCTCTTTTGGAGCTGTTTCCCCAAGTATATTTCAAAAGACATTCTACCGATGGACAGAAAGTGAATGCTTTTCAATGTGTGCTAGGGTTGCATGCTAAAAATATACTGTAAATTGAAACACTTAAAATAAAAGTGCATTTACTCAGCCGGGCGTGATGGCGCATGCCTTTAATCCCAGCACTTGGGAGGCAGAGGTAGGAGGATCACCATGAGTTCGAGGCCACCCTGAGACTACATGGTGAATTCCAGGTCAGCCTGGGTTAGAGTGAGACCCTACCTCAAAAAACCAAAAAGAAAAAAAAAAGTGTATTTACTACATATACCTAACTAGTTATCTATATAGTCTAGGTAGCTGACCTTAAATGTGTTTAGAATATTCATACCTATAATTGTACAAAACCATCAACCACATCCAGTTTTATAATACAGCAATTAACCAAATGGAGTATGCTCTAAAGTATTGGTTGAATTCCCTAGGAATCCTCCAGAACTATGGGCCAGTGCTCCCCATAATCATGGGAGAGAATTAGATCACTTGTTGCTAGCCCAGGAAAAGATCTGAATTCTAAGTCCTACATGCGGTTTCTACTGAATGCATACGGCTAGCAGCACACTATTGTAAAGTTGAAAATCATGCCCAAGTATTGAATCAGAGGCCCCATCTTCTAATCCCATCATCACAAAAATGTATACACTCTGGCTGGTTCCACGTTTTTTTTCATTATTATGGTAATTCTCCTGGCACATAAATCTGGCAAAAAATACCTCAAATTATTTTTAGAAGAAATTTATATGAGTGAAACATAGGTCAAAGTCTTTGACCATTAATAGCTTTTGCCACATGCAGACTTTGCTTTGTAGAGAGGCTGTGACAATTCACATTCCACTTTCAGCTTCTGACTGTGAGAGTGCCTCACCACACCCTCCATCTCTGTAGAATCATTTTAACAGATCTCAGCAGGGCAACCACCCTGGATTGAAGCAGAAAGAACTAGGATTATGGGATAGTGGGCTAAGTCCATAATAGAATTTTCTAATATTCCTTCTATGATAAAGACTTTGTTTATAAAACAGTACAATAAAAGCAATGAGCACTATAAAAAAGCAATTACAAAGTCTTTTTTTTTATAATGGTAAACCATTACAGGATCTTGCAGGGAAAAACATTTACATGGTCATAACAATATAATGGCTGAAAAGTGATATAATTACCTGAGCAGGAAGGGAAGAGGGTGTGTAATGAAAGCTGATACTTCATTTGTCCTAATACAGATCAGTACCTCGAGGTATAAAACTCATTAAATATCAAAAAGCAATTGAAGCGTATTACTCAGAGATCTGAAGACAAATGCAGGAGGCACAGCACAGTTAAAAGCTGGTTTGTACAGCCCAATGTGTTGGTTTTCATTGGGAACTCTGTGACCACCTCAGATTTGATTTTACAAATTAGCAGTATAAACCAGGCGTGATAGCACATGTCTTTAATGCCAGCTCTGAGGAGGCTGAGATAGGAGGCTTACCATGAATTCCAGGTCAGCCTGGGTTAGAGACGCTACAATGGAAAAAAACACAAAAACAAAAACAAAATAATTAACATTTCTTAGTATATGTAGATTATTTGAAGCCATTATCAGCTTTTAATTTTTATTACTTTGAAAATTATTATTTTCATCTATCAGAATATTCTAATATTATGTTTTTGTCACTTATTTATTCATATATCTCATTTATCAAGAGATCTTACTAGTTTTCTCATTGATTTGTAGGAACCTTTATAAATGCATCTACTATATTTGCTAAGAAATCATTTACTCAGTTGCATGTTTTTTCTTTTGTTCATGGTATGGGTAAAACATAGCCAAATATATCAACTGTTTTGTACAGAAACTCCCAAATGAGTTAAGCATTCATCAGTAATTTCTTTATTTCTAAAGGCTGAATTTATTTTGCTTCAAAGTATTAAAATTTATTCTTGGAGGCTGATTGCTTTGTTTATGTAATAAACACACATAGAAGACTCTTTGGGCCGGGTACTGTTCTAAGCTCTTCTTAGGTATTCACAGCATCAATGGGACAATATTTAGTGTCCTCAGAGAACCCATGTTCCTTATAATATTTACACAGGATCCAGGTGTTTCTGATTCTCTATTATGTTTCAAACCTACCTTTCTATTTATAAAGGAAATCAAAAAATGTCACTGAGTGTTATTTTATAATATAGATCATACCTGAAAGAATCATTTTCTTCACATCTCTTTAATAAAACATACTTAGACACGTTTACCCACTTATTCTATGTTTTAATTGAACTCCAAAGAAAATGTCCTTATAATTGTGACTGGCAGTTTATAATTTCTTCAAATTAATCCTGTGCTCTTTCCTATGAAGTATTGAGAAGTATTTATATGTTTAAAGTATTTTATGTTAATTTGTTTCACTCATAAATTATATATAATTATATAAATTAAGTAAATATATAATTTGAGTGATACATATATATATATATATATATATATATGGAGAGAGAGAGAGAAGGAGGGGGGATGAAGAGAAAGAAAGTGTCTCATATACTCAGGCTGGCCTCTAACCTGCTTTGTAGCTGAGGGTGGTATACACCACCACATCCAGTTCTATGCAATGCTGGAAATTGAACTCAGGGCTTCATGCATTCTAAGCAAGCACTCTGCCAACTTTAATACATTTCTAGCTCCAGTTTATATATTTTAAAATATTTAAATATTTTTAAAATTCCGAGATGATAAATTTTTAGATTGCTAGCGGACAACCATGAACTCTTATATTATCTCAGTTGATGCCTGGACGTCTTCTAACAGTGTATTCATGTCATCTGGGCATAATCATGTATTCTGTCTCAGGAATTATACTTCCTTTTATTTCATGTATTAGCCAGTATCTTCAGAACTCTATTATGTACAGGGATAGTGACTGTACATTTTGCACAAATATTGAAAGGCCAAATGATAGAAATTAATATTTATCCAAACTATAAATGATCAGTATACAATAAATAGCAGGAATGCCAACCTAACGAAGTTATTAATTATAGTCATCATGATAGACAGGTCTCAATGTGCAATGGTTCAGTTTGTCATTGTGTCTTCACGGTGTCAGAAAAACAATATATATGAAGTAAAAGCCATTTCTAGAAGTCTGAATTTGCTCTCTTTGCAGGCTGGCAGTATGTGGTTCGATTCTGTCTGGCCCTGCTACACAGTGGCAGCTTTGGGACAGCAGCACTATCACAAGGAGACAATGATAGTCTCCAGGATGCTATGTGTTGACTGAATTTGTCAAGTTATGATACTTTCAACCCATGATGAGTTATCAACATTAACTCATGGTAAGTTGAGAAGCACCTGTGAGATTCTATCATTAAAATTTCAGAAGTCTAATTTTTAATTTTGATATTCTGGTCAAGGACTGGTGATTCCTTAAATCCATTCATCATTAGATCACACATATCAATAAAAGTAAATGACCATTCAGCTGTATCAAAGAAGGGAGAGAGATGCCTCTGGCCAGCTCTATCAGAATAGAGGGGACCGAGGCAGACGTTGGGAGCAAGCTTTCCCTCTAAATCTCTTCTGGCACCCAAGAAGGAAAAGGCACTGAAATAGCTGATCTGTACTGTCAACTTAACTAATCAAGTTGAGATACCATGATCTTGGGCAGCTCTGGGAGGGAAATTTCAGGAAAGACCCTCCTTCAGAGGCGGCAGCCCTTCTGGCAACAGCCCATGCAGAAAAAAAGTCCCAAGATAAACCACGCTTTTGCCTGGCTGCTTCTCCCACTGCTGGTGAGTGTACCTACCCTGTTGCTACCACCCTTCACTCACAGGGGAACCCAACTCCCTCAGCCTTCCAACATGGTCAGAAGAATACTGTACAGATGTACAGAATTTTCCAGATCTTCAGTGCCAGATTGAGACTGTTGAGGCATCCCACCTCAGGGATTGAGCAGCTACTGGGTTCTCACTCGACAGCAAGCAGCCAGCCGTCTTTGGCCTGCCCAGTTTATACGATGTGAGCGAATCTCTACAAATCCCTTTATCACATCTGTTCATTCTGTAGTGAACCCTAACACATGCATTTCCTCCTTAATTCCTCACCTTGAAGATGAGGTCTGCAGTGATGATGTTGTTTCCTGGAGATCACCTTCCCAACAGAAATTGTGAGAAGACCTGAACAAGATGCTGTCTGAATGCTTTCAGCATCACACTTAGAATTTTCACCTTTACTTATTCTTTGATTTCTGGCATCATTTATAGTCAGACAGACAGTGATTTAACCCATGACCTTGCTGTGTCTAGCAATACCTTCGCAAGACTCTCATAATAGAAGAAAAAGATGATGACATCCAATTAAAAGAGAGACTAATGGAGAGAGGGAGGGGATATGACGGAGATTGGAGTTCTAAAAGGGAATGGGGGGAGGGGAGGGAAATATCATACATTTTTTGTATGTAAGTATAGAAGTTGTCAATTAAAAAAATTAAATAAAAAATTAAAAATAAAAATAGGTTCCCAAACTTTGGATCTACAAATGATGCAATGGAAAGTATTCAGCTTTCAGAATTACAGAATAATCTGATATTTTTCTCTCTGCATCTCTGCATCCAGTGCCTGTATTCACAGAAGCAGCTTTCCCCCCCTTTTCTGGAGCAGATGTGTAGGATGGTTTTTATATCAGGAGTAATTTCAGAAATATGTGTACCCTTCAGATTAGTTTGATTTGATTCGATCCTTTGATTATTTCTTAAACAGTTTCTAAATTAGTTTCTCTGAAGAAGTGCTGGTAAGTAGTATGTTCTGTTGACTCCAACCATCACCTGCAATTTCTACTATTGGAGCTCGATTTTGCTCATTCAGCCCTTTTGTATGTGACAGTTGTTTTTCAGACTTTGATGCCCATCACAGCCCTTTTCCAAAATGCTTCAAGTCCATCTTTGAGCAAAGAATAAGAATTAAAGAACCCCGCGCTCTTTCCTCTGAAGTAGGTATTTTGCTACCTTGTACGCCCAAATCCTTCAATTTACCAAGTTCAGCATGAACCTACCATACTGTCAAACTTAGAAGGATTTCTACTGAACTCCCTTTACTCTGATGACTAACAGATATGGTGGAGAATATATAAAGCAAAGGTTTTGATCAGCTTTCTACTAATGTAAAAAAATGCCTTTGATTAGTAACTTCAAAAGAGGAAAGCCGGGCGTGGTGGCGCACGCCTTTAATCCCAGCACTCGGGAGGCAGAGGTAGGAGGATCGCCAAGAATTCGAGGCCACCCTGAGAATACATAGTTAATTCCAGGTCAGCCTGGAGGACCAGAGTGAAACCCTACCTCGCAAAACCAAAAAAAAAAAAAAAAAAAAAAAAAGAGGAAAGATTTGTTTTGACTCACAGTTTTGGAGGTCTCAGTCTATAGTGAGTATGCCCTGGTGCTTTGGGACCTGTGTTGAGACAGTACATCATGGTGGCAACATAGGAGAAGGAGAAATCTCACCTAACTGTGGTCATGAAAAGAAAGAGAGACTCACAACCTTCCAGCGCACAACCTGTGACCTAAGCCCTCATGGTTGGCCCCACCTCTGAAACATTTCCACCATTTCTTAATAGTTCCGCACACTGGCGATAAGACTCCGAACACATGGGCCTTTAAAGGACAGTCCCAATCTGAATTAAGCAAGCAGATACATTTAACAATACCAGTGATGTTTTTACTATTTTTGCTGGAGACTGGAGGGCCTTGCAGATGCAATGAATATGGTCTACCACTGAGCTATACCCCTAAGCCTCAATAATGTTTTGTGCATGGCAAAAGCAAGTTTAGGAAAGCATCTTTGTAAAATGTGTATAAAATGCAACATTATACCTAGGACTCAAAGACTGAAAATCTCAATAATCCTTCACTGCAAAATGCTAAACATCTTTAACAATCTGTACCAAGCATTCCAATCAGTCTTTAGCAAAAGCATTCCACCTCTGAGGACGCAAAGGTATAAGAGATTACCGACTTCTAGCATCCTTGGTCAGTCCATTCTTTTGAAGTTCAAATGCCATTTAAACATCAACTGAGATTTGGATTTCTCCTTTTGCTCTTCCTTTTTTCATTCTCTTCATTATATCATTAAAAATCATTGAGATTGGTGTTGTGTGCGACTTTAGATTTTACCGCTCCTGCCATTCCTGGCAGTAGTGATTTATTTTACTGCTTTTAAGACATCTTTACCAGATGTGAATAATTTCTAAGTGGGACCTGAAAAACTTACAGCAGTTTGATATTTGATATTTTTTCATCGATCTCAGTTAATTCAAAATTGACATTTCCATGCCATATACTCGGTTGAGCCCCTGCCATGATCACTCAGGGCATGGTGGAGTTCAAAGGAAGAGTTGTCAGTTTTATATCCATTCACTTGACCTCTTGGAGACTTCATTACACTCAGAGAAGAAAAGAGAAAAAAAAAAAAAAGTACAGAGAGCTCCTGTCATGTTTAAGGCAGGAGGAGGTAGAGAGCCCGTGTGGGAATATGGGTTCTCCCATCATCTTAGCCCAGCCAGGCTGAGATGAAGGGTGCTTACCAGGAGAAGCTAAAGGCCACAAAAAGGGCTGCCTACCTGGTAAGCATCTGTTTATAATATAATTGTGGTGGGCTTTACCTTCAGCCAAAGTGAACCTGAGAAAGAGCTGATTGGTGGGGGAAGAGAGCTGATTGGCTGGCTGGATCAGAAGCTGAGGTTCTTCTGAAGCTGGCCCGCAGTGTTCCCTCTTTGGGTCCACTCTGCTCACTGTATACCTAACAATAAAGTTATCTCACTAGTTCCCCCTCATTTCCCATCTCCTGAGAAGAAACTCTGACTTGCTGTTAGAGGAAAGGTGACAATAACAGTTCTTTAGCCGCTTCCAGCTGAATGGGGTCATAGCGTATGGCAGTGAAAGTCTTTTCCAGAGGGGGTGCTAGCTAAAGGCCCAAGAGAGAAACCTGTGAGTCAGTCAGATGCCTCATCACCATCTGGACCTGGTGTAAAAGGGAATTGCAGATATTGGTAACATTAAGGATTGGAGCCGACCTTGGGCCCAGGAAGTTTAACACTGGAAGGGGGGGATGGTTGGTAGTCCTGCTAGAAGTGGCAAGTGATCAGCCCCAAAAGGGTGACCAAGGGGGCCTGTATAGATGGGGCTGTATTGTCATATGACCATCAAAATATAAGCTGCTCATAAATGAGCAGAGGCAAAGTTAGAAGAGTTACTGAGTACACGGGGGTCTAGAGACCTACAGACGATGGACATTATAATAGGAGCAATCTTTCTTCACCATGCAAATCCTGAGATCCACTCCCAGAACTGTTTAGCAAATGACACAGTGATGAGATACAAATATTTTACCTAGTCACAGCTGGAGGAACCCTGAAACTGTGGCCCGGCAAGGGTTAATGTGGCTGAGGGCTCATTGCGAAGGGAGTGGGAGAAAAAGAAGAGCCTTGTGAGTGCATGTGCCAAGCATCCTGTATTCTGTCACGAGCTTTTTGAGAAAGCTGGGAAAAGCTGGTCTGTGTCTGGACAAGAGGGTGAATTTAGGTGCCAAATCTTTAACATGCACCTGTGACGATCTGCCTTACCAAAGAAATGTTCCTGCTAATCTCTTCAAAGAGATTATCAGCTCTAGAGTTATTTAGCAAATATACTTTGGACATTTGTGCTACACTCAGCAGTAAGAAATTTCTGGTACTTAGTCATTTTAACCTGAAAAGCAAGCATTTCAGAGGGCTTATACTGATAGCTGCCAGTCACCACTGATTATGTGTGACGGTAATCTATATATGCACCTGATTTTTGACCGTAAAGATCTTAGGGATGCCAGGAATCTGATGGAAGCAGGCCTGATCTACTTTGTCTTCCACAGCCAAAATCAAAGTGGAACCTACTGGTAGATATTGACCAATTCTGAGCCAAAATTAATACTGAGAGCAGTCGTGGACGTAAAGTGATCATATTTGATGCCGCGCCTGCTCTGGTCCTGATAAATAAGGACCCCTGCTGTTCAGCCCAAAGACGTTTATCCATAGTTTGAATAATTATTAATAATAATAATACCTTTTCATCTTGGTTCTCTGCGAATTATTATTCAGAATGTTACTGGGATGGTTTTATTAACTTTCTGATTTTTTTTCTAGTTAGATCATTGACTTAACAGGCCAGCGTGTTTCCCTCATCAAGCTATTCTTGAATTTCAAGGCAACTCCTCTTGGATATAGTGGACAATGTAATAAGTTGGTTTATATTTGGATTGCAGTTGTTAAAAGGACTTCAAGTTACATTCAAAGATAAGACTCAACTCAGAAGCTTTGAGTTATTTATTCAGCTCTTTGAAGTAGAATAATTTCATTTTGGTAAAATGAATCTGGTGAGGTTTTTTTTTTCTTATTATATTCCATGGGAAAAAGTTATCACAAGAAATTACCTGCATGTTGAAAGTGTGAAAGCTGCTAAGCTGTTCAACTTGCCATTATCCACATCCCCCGCATCTTGTGATAATAATTGTAAAATTATTTAAAATTCTTTCAGAATTAAATTGGAATTTTCAGACTTCATGATTAGGACATTTTGGGTCACCTGTGATGTTTATCTAAGAAACCTGTCATTTTAAAAGTTGCTTTGAATCATAAACGTAAGGTGCTGATCAACATGGGAGTTTTGACCTGCTCCATTTCCAACCTGAGCCAGTTCACCCCTCCTTAAGCAACCTGATGGTCCCCTGCTCCTGGGAGGTCATTCTACGGATGCTGAACTTAGTGCTGACGTCCAAGCAGCATAGCCAGTGCATCACAGCCCAGAACTCCCGGACTCAAATGCCCCGCCTACCTCAGCCTCTCCAGCATGCACCGCTGAGCCTGGGAGAAACACAATTTTCAATACCCTTACCAAGGTGTTGTTGCTCATAGCACATTTCCCTCTGGGCATGCGCATTTCCTCTTGATTCCATTGACCATAGGTGCATGTGCTGTTCTATGTGAGTGTTTCCTTTCAAAGAAACACTGTTTTCTATTTTTACTTATTATTTTGTTTTATTTAGTTTGAGCACTTGGGTGGATTTTCTTGGGCTTCTTTTATCATTCTGTCTTGTGAATTCTAACATTAAGTTTTTACTTCCTTAAAGAAATTGCTTCATAACTGAAACTCTCCCGGGCAGATTTTGGCCCTCGGGGTATGGCTCACAGCTTTATGGAGTTTGCATTCTAGTTCAGACACATCAACAGCCTAGTACAATGAAATGGAAAAGGTGTCAGGAGAGGGAAAGGTTCAAGGGTCTCCTGGAACCTACAGAGTAACGGCTCCACCTCATGTGGGAGAATAGGGAGTCAGGAGAGGC
Organism: Orientallactaga sibirica; assembly: GCA_036365145.1. Classification (NCBI taxonomy): domain Eukaryota; kingdom Metazoa; phylum Chordata; class Mammalia; order Rodentia; family Dipodidae; genus Orientallactaga; species Orientallactaga sibirica. The sequence continues at coordinate 6,538,004 of JAEOAD010000463.1, read as the reverse complement.
CTGCAAGTAGGAGTGACGTCCACTGTCAAAGCAGGTGTGGGCCAGGCAAAGGGAGACGGGAAGGGAGAAGAGGAAGACAGCCTGTGCCAGCATCCAGGCTGAGAAGCAGCCTGACACTTAGCTAGGAAATGAAAATGTCACTTGATGACTTCAATACACAGAGCACCAAGACCCTTGTCAGCTGAAAAGATCATTGACAGCCAAACTATAGAAGATGGCATGAAGGAATTTGGACAATGGAACACCAACGATGTGAAAATACCTGCAGAAATGAAAATAATGACATCATCTGTTTGGTATTTCAAAGGATCACTTTGATCTGGTGTAAAGAAGATTCGATGTAAACAAGACAGAAGGCTGGGGAACCAGTTAAAAGGTTGTGTGGTCGAGGGATGGGGAGATGGCTCAGTGGATTAAGCACTTGCCATTCAACTCTGAGTCCCTGAATAAAATCCCCAATAATGGCGCATGATTTTAATCCCAGCACCGAGGAGGCACAGGTAGGAGGTTGCTGTGAGCTCGAGGCCACCCTGAGTCTACATAGTGAATGCCAGGTCAGCCTGGGCTAGAGCGAGACCATATCTTGATAAAAACAAAAACAAAAAACATTTCCCAACCCCTACAGAAAATCTGGACACTGTGATGAGCTTCTATAATGCTAGTGAGTGTGCCTATGAAAGAAGGGGTGGAGACAGGAGAACTTTCCAGAAGCTTGCAAAGGGAGTGAATAACTAGAGAGCTTGCCTCCAGTAAGGTGGAAGCGGAGAACCTATGTGAAAGTTGTCTTCTCACTTCTACTCCTGTGCTGTGGTTTGTGTGTGCCCACACTCCCACACAAACATATATACCATGCAGATGCACACTAAATGGGGTTTTTTAATGGTTCCGGTAGAAATCTAGGTAAGAAATGAGCCAGTCATGAGTGAGCATGGAAGGAAAGGGGTTGAGATGTGCTTAACAGGTGAGGAACCATGATCACCGACAGGGTTATGTGTGTGGGTAAGAGGAGAGAGACAATAAGGAGGAAGGTGTAGGTTTAAGGTGTGATTTTGAGGTTGTTAAGCAATTTCGTGAGCTAGAAAAGTAGGAGCAGAAAGAGTCAAAGAACGAGAACACAGGCTTCGGGTACGCTGCCCTTTCCAGCGATGACCGTGAGTCACTCTTTTTCAAGCCTTGGGCAATGCTGCCAACTTTCACTTCTACTTTGTTTTGTGTGTGCATGCACACATGTGAAATGCCTAAAAAAAAATCAGACCTTCTTTGTTCTCTTCTCTATCAGACAGAGGACTTTATCCCTCACTCCTCCTCTAAATTTATATCCATATTCTAATTTTTGCCTTTAAAATCTGTGGTATTATGCCAAGATCATTGCAATAATGGATTTTATAGTTTGCATTTCATTTATTTTATCTCGTTTATCTTCTGGTTCCTCTGAAGAACACTTCATCCATTACTCTTATCTGTATAATTTATGATTATAATTTCACTGACTACGATACTATCTAGGGACTGAAGAGATGGCTCAGCGGTTAACTCACTTGCCTGCAAAGCCTAATGACTCGGGTTCAATTCCCCAGTGCCCACATAAAGCCAGATGCACAAAGTGATGCATATGTCTCAAGTTTGTTTGCAGTACCTGGAGGCCCTAGTACATCCATTCTCTCTATCTGTCTCCCTGTGTGTCTGTCTCTCTCTCTCTCTGCTTGAAAAAAAAAAATAAGGCAACAGACACCTTTAGTTCTCTCACTTGGGAGGCAGAGGTTAAGAGGATTGCAGTGAGTTAGAGGCTACCCTGAGACTACATATTGAATTCCAAGTCAGCCTGGACTAGAGTGAGACCCTACCTCAAAAAAAAAAAAAAAAAAAAAAAAAAACAAAGAAGAGTATCTAGCTTATAGGAGGGATATGATCAATATTTCTGGAAATATTATTTTCCATGATGTTGTTCTCTCTCCCTTTTGTGACATTTGCATTCAGTTTCTCAGTTCTAACTCACAGTCTCTTTCTAACACAATAAAAGCACCTAAACATACTCACATCTTGGTATGCACTAGTACGTATTCAAGTATTTCCCAACTAAGTGCATATGTGAGAGTACATATATTTTTACTTGTAAAATATTTGATTTATTCATTTATTTATTTATTAGAGAGTGAGAGACGAAGATGCAGATAGAGAAAGAGAATGGGTGTGCCAGGGCTTCTGGCCACTGTAAACAAACTTCAATACCTTGTGCATCTGGCTTGCATAGGTACTGGGGAATCGAACCTGGGTCCTTGGGCTTCACAGGTAAGAACCTTAACCATTAAGCCATGTCTCCAGCCTGCAAGAGTAATTTTGGATCTTTACTAGAGACTACACATCTAGCATTATTTGATCACAAACTTTCCTCTCCAATCCTATCTAGGTCCTGCTATCTTTGACATTTAGGATTTTGAAGGAATCATTCTGAGATTATTCAAAATTCAGTTCCTTTGTAGATCAGCTTTTCTTTTTCTTGGATCCAGTTCAGATTTGTTTCCTTACCTTTGCAATGTGAAATTTTGCTTCTTGAGGATTCATGGATTCATACTTGTTCAGCCAGAATCCTGCAGAGCCATGGCTTGTGGCAGGTGTGAATGCTATGTGACTACTTACATGCAAGAAAACACTGGCCAAGTCCAGCAAACTGACAGCCACACTCCATTTCCACCTTGCTTACAACTCCAAGTTTAGAGGACATTGCTGTACCCAAAGAGAAGTCAGGCAGACACTGTACATTCCTATAGAATTGCTATGGCTGGAACATTCTGGAAAACCATTCTGAACCTGGAGAAAACTTTGCCACCATTAGAATCTAACCCAATTAACTTCCTCCAACATGTTGATTATCTAGCAAACCTCAGAGCCCTACTTCAAATTTCTCCCCTCTTTCTTATCCCACCTCTCCATCTCCCTCCCTCTCTCACTCTCTGTATGTGCATTTTTTTCTTACACTGAACAGTTTTTTTGACATGGTAAGGAACAGCAATGATTTTTCATCTTTTGTGGTTTGTAATGAAACAAGAAATAACATAAAAATATGTCAAAAACAAAATAAACAAATAGGTGAAACAATTCTGTGTGAAATTAGAACTCCCCTTATGTCTTTCATAGTCTCTTCCCATGGCTAGCTACCAGAATTTCAGCAGCCAGTGACTTTAGGAATACACCATGTCAAGAAGTCTTGTATTACAACCAGGCAGTAAGAGAAAGGCTGAGAGTACATAGTGAATTTCAGGTCAGCCTGGGCTACAGCAAGACCCTACCTCGAAAAACAAAACAAAATACAAAATCAAAACAAACAACAACAAAAAAAAAAAAAAAACAAGAGAGAGAGAGAAAGGGAAAGGGAGAAAAAAGCAAACTGAATTAATCAAAGAAGATGGAGGAGGAATATTAATTTGGCCTTATAAAAATGCAGAACATTAAAAGGACAGCATTAATTGTATGCACAAATAAAGCAAAATTGAACCCACTTCTGTAAGTGGTACCTAGGCTGTACTTGTTTTGATCACAGTACTATCTTCTTCTATCTCTCGGTGACTGTTGCTATTTGATCTTGGCGTTTTTAATTACACACACATCATGAGCTGCCCCTTCCCATCTAATGTTTTTCAGAGGTCAGCAGTGAAGGTGAAATCTCCCCAATCACAGCATTTTGCTAGTCTGTGCTTCCTGTTGGCTCAATATTTTTTTCTATTTTATACTTGTAGCAATTTTACAGGCATTTTCCCTAACCAAATTCCTATAGTTATAATGTCCACCACCCAAAATCATATGTGGGAAACTGAGTTGCCGTTGTAATGGTATTAAGAAGTGATAACTCTAAGAGCAGGTTACATCATGTCCTTGTGACATGGGTGGATTCTTATAAAAGTAATTCAGTCCCTCGTCCCCCCACCACCTCCACCATCCAATCTCTGTCCTTCTACCATGAGATGCTTTAGCAGATTTCCTTGCTAGAAGTCTGCACCCTGATCTTGGACTTCCCAGTCTTCAGAACTACGAGGCAATAAGTTTCTTGTTTTATATAAATTACCTCTTTCCAGGTACTATGTTATAGCAACACAGAACAGTCTGAGACATGCATTTATGCAAACTTTCCAGTCTCTGTAAACATAGGTTATCAGTTATCAGTGCTTCATCAGCTAAGCAGAAGCGACTTGTTGGGTTTTGTTATTCATTTCAATACATTATAAGCAATGAATACATGGCTAATCACCAGGTGATGTATACAAACATGCCAAGAAGCAAAACATTTGTGCTTAGGGAACTGTTGCCTTCTCCACCTTGCAGGCAATCAACCTCATGCTTTGCTTTCTCTTCCAGAGGATAATTTGAGAGAAACCTTTTAAGCTCATACTGTTTTTTTTTTTCTTTTAAAAATACTGAATAGAGGAGGACTAAATATATTCCCATCTGATAAATTTGAAACTTGAAATCTTTTCCCTTTACAAACCATTACAAATTGCCCGGGAATAGACATTATCCCAGGTTAGATGACATGAACACTCAGCTTACAATTTCTCCCATAGAATAGAACAAACTTTTATTAATTTTATAAGTATATACTCATTAATAACCATAAAATATGAATTACTGTGGCAAAGATTTTAACTGAATTGATTCTGAATAAATTTGTTCTGGGTCAATTTCCCTGGAAAATATTTACCTATTTTAACCACAAGTTATAATGAGAGAAACAAAGACATGTTTGATAGTTTTAATTCCAAAATCAATCTAAATTTTAAAAAGGACAAAAAAAAAAAAAGCTGGTGTGGTGGTCCACACCTTTAATCCCAGCACTTGGGAGGCAGAGGTAGGAGGATCATCGAGAGTTCGAGGCCACCCTGACACTACATAGTGAATTCCAGGTCATCCTGGGCTAGACTGAGAGCCTACCTCGAAAACCAAAGCTGGGTGTGGTGGCTCAAAACTGTATTTCAGGAAACTAGGCAAGAGAATCTCAAGTTCAAGGCCATGGGTTGCATGAATGGTAAGATTCTGTTCTAGAAAAGAAAGAGAGAGAAGGAAGAGGAGGAGGAGAAGAAGAAGAAGAAGAAGAAGAAGAAGAAGAAGAAGAAGAAGAAGAAGAAGAAGAAGAAGAAGAAGAAGAAGGAGAAAATTTAAAAAGAACAAATAAAATGCCCCCAATGAGTAACACTGTTATCCACTGACAACAAATGGGACCCCATATGCTTTACAGCTGTCATTGACAATGAACTTGAACTTGATTTCTCTTGCATACTTTGGAGGGACTTAGTTCAATAAGACTCGGCTGTATAGAACTTTTTTAAAAGTCGAAAATCCTCATGAATTTTAGTAAGAATCTCTTGCCCAATATGCAAACATATATTTATGTGTGAACATGTAGTCTGAAAGTACAAAAGATTGCTTCAGGTTTCAGCCTTCCCTTGACCCTGGGAATTTCCTTGTCTCACCCACAGGCAAGCCTGCTTCTGGCAGTCTCTGGTGTCTGGGAGAGAGAAGCAGCACCTATACCAAGCCTTAACTCAACCCCAAATGGGCTAGGAAGGCGTCATCAATCAGCAACAGGAATTTGCTTGTCGTAAATCTCAGTGAAATAAACAAGGGCACACCCACTTACTTACAAAGCCTTGCAAATCAGTATTCCAGTTTTCCTAGCTCTTGCCAAATTGTTCAATGTCTTTCCTTCACTCCAAGAGGTACACTCATAAAAAGATGAAGAAAGCCTTCCTTCCATATCCAACAGCCGTTAGGCAGCTGCTCAGTACCACACGAATGGCCGTTTACAAAGGAGCCCCGTTGCTTGGCTCAGGGAATCCTTGCCTTCCCCTGGCTCAGACACTATCAATTCTGTCTTGTCTAATGCACTGAATTCTCACTCTCCAAAATGGGTTTCTGCCCTTTTATTCACTGGAAGCCATTTGCCCTGTGTCTCTGAAGAGCGACTTTCCAGAAATCAACCAATCAATTCTATTAGGCCCATATTCACGTCAGCTATTTGCTGATCGAATCATTCTGCAATCCTTACTGTAAAATCTTTCACAGTGGGGTGTTTTGAATCATTTTAAAAAAGGAATTCTTATTATACTGCAAAATAAAACAAGTGGCTATCACGTAATATTTTATTCATGAAGAAAGCCAAAATGCTTTGCCTTTCATTCTCACATATATCATAACCAATTTTGTGAGTCTGAAAGACACCCATGGACCAGGAATACAAGTAGGAGTAGTTAGAACTTCAGAACCTGAGGCTCTTTCCAAATGCACTGGGTCAAACTGCGTGTCTCCAAGGGCTTTCCAGGCGCTCTTTAGAGACATTATTAAGAAAGTCTGTGACAGGTTAATTTGCCCTCACGTGTACAAGCAGTTTAACTTCTGTGCTAAATTCTGAAAAGATTATAGTACTAAGCTTTTAAAATATTAGATGCTGGGCTGGAGAGATTGCTTAGTGGTTAAGGCACTTGCCTGCGAATCCTAAGGACTCAAGTTTGATTCCTCAGCCCCACATAAACCAACTGCACAAGGTGGTGTACGTGTCTGGAGTGCTTTGGAAGTGGCTAGAGGCCTTGGCATGCCCATTCTCTTTCTCTCTCTCTTGCTGTCTCACACTCTCTGCTTCTTTCTCTCTCTCTCAAATAAATAAATAATTAAAAAATATTAGGGGCTGGAGAGATGGCTTAGTGGTTAAGGCACTTGCCTGTGAAGCCTAAGGACCCAGGTTTGGTTCTCCAGTAACCATGCAAGCCAGATGCATGGGAGGGTAAAAGTACAAGCATCTGGAGTTTGTTTGCAGTGGCTGAAGGCCCTGGTGCACCCATTCTCTTTTTCTCTATCTGCCTCTTTTTCTCTGTCAAATGAATAAAATAAAAATTAAAAATTAAAAAAATTATATGCTAAGAGTTAAGCTTAACTTCCCTAAATTCATTCTTCATATTTGATCTGGTAGTGCATCATAAATACATTTTCACTCTTTCAAAGACTCTCTTTTCCTTTGCATGTCACTGCAGTGCTACCCAATGCACTCAAGTAGCAACAGCTGTGATGTGAGCAAAACCAATTTGTCCTTGCTAGCTTTTCAAATAGTGCTTAAACAATCCCTGGTACAAGCTGGGCATGGTGGCACACGCCTTTAACAGCACTCAGGAGGCAGAGGTAGGAGGATCACCGTGAATTCAAGGCTAACTTGAAACCACATTGTGAATTCCAGGTTAGCCTGGGCAAGAGCAAGAGCCTACCTCAAAAAAATAAATAAATAAAATAAAATAAAATCCCTGGTGCAAGAGACATCCTAGACCTTAATCACATGGTCTGTAGAAAACTGTTGCTTCTAGTATAAAGCAGACAAGTGAGACAGAGAGAGGTCATGACTTAGTCCAAGGTAATATATGACAGTATAAGCTAGCACCTCAGACCTCAGGAACACGAGCCAGTGCTCGTCCCTCCTCCCGAGTTCACAGTATTTCCCATCCCAAAACACACTTCCAAAGTAAAACAGAAAAACTAGAAACAACAAGATCAAAAGTGAGAAAAAATGTCCAAAGAAAGAATAATTAATTCTGATATTTATTCGTGGCATTTACACTAGCCCCAAATAGCAGGGTTACTGGTATAACCTGCTTGTGTGGGCACGCCCATAGCCTCACCATGGCACTTGGTAAAGGGACTTTTGAAATGGTTGATATTCTTGCCACATGAGGATCATGTCATTTCAATTCCTAGGCAAACTGCTGTCTGAGAACATGGTTTTCCACTCAGGTGAGTTTGGTCAAATGCTAAGGAGGGACTGTGTCTGAGCCCCTGCATTCTGGTTATCTCCCTGGCCCCATGACGTGGTCTGCAGAAAGAGGCCTCAGACGCCCTGGCCCTCCACCCAACCAGGTGGCTTGCGTCAAGCAACTCCATTCAGAAGCAATTCGCCTGCGCCTTCCATTTAAGCCTTGGGCTAGGAGTTGAAAAGCAGAAAGCTTTTAATAAAAAAGTGGCAAAAAAATATTAGAAGAATCTGTGAGGAGCAAGAACACCATGGCCAGCCAGTGAGGTGCTCGCTCCTAGCTCTTGTCTGCACACGGTGAGAAGAGTAAGCTTCCTTAAAGCACCTCCATCTCTCGGGAGGTAAAACATGGGTCACATAAATACAGCGTTGTTGTGACAGTTACTCATTGGTGACAAGTAGAGAAGATCCTGTTACCTGTAATAGGCTAGCAAATAACAACAGGGCATTTTGAAACTATCCTTCACCAGGACAAGGGAATCATCTGATCCATTCCACCCACGTCCTCTTCTTCACCGCACACTGCCCAAACACTGCTCTCACTCCCCAAGCCAATGGGCGCAGAGGCCAAATTTCCCCTCTGCTACCAAAGAGGAAGAAAAAAACTCCATGTGTGCTTTCAGAATGAGAGTCTCCAGAACATCAGGGGCGGAGGGCTCCAAGGGTATTTCTGTCATCTGGAAGTCTAAATTTAGCAAGTGACGGGTTCAGGCTGAGGGAATTTCTCCCACAAACCAACAGAGAGGATGGCTGGCAATGCTCACGGGGGCTGACACTTTGCCCACGGGCTTCAGTTACTCGGAAAATGCAAAGTCAGTGAGGGAAGCACTGAATCCTTTGAGTATAGTGAGTCGTGTTTGCAGATGCTGACCAGCAAGTGGCCAGTGGATGAGATGGAGAAAAAGAGAAGACATGGGTGGAGGACTGCCTAGGCAACTGTGGGTACATTCAGTCGATTTCTTGCCCATTTCCTCACCTATAGCTTGGCATCAAGTCCTGCGCACACTTGTACACTCAGAGACATTGTACTATGAAATGACATAACACGTGATCCATTTTTAGGGAAAGTGCTACTGAATTACCTTCAAAGTACACTTTATACTTAGTAGATAATTCTTTACAATTTTTGTCACTGCTTATATTTTGAAATGTTTCTTAGGGATATTTTAAGACCCATTTTGAGGCTACATAGTTTTTCATCCTAAAATGATTATTGATTAAGATAGTTCTTGTGGGGCTGGAGAGATGGATTAGCAGTTAAGGCGCCTGTCTGCAAAGCCTAAGGACGCTTGTTCAAATGTCCAGGTCCCACGTTTAGCCAGATGCAAAAGTGATGCAAGTGCGCAATGTCGCACATGCGCACAAGGGGGCACACGGGTCTGGAGTATGTTCACAGCGGCTGAAAAGGACCTGACACCCCTTTCTTTCTCTGCCTCTTCCTCTCTCTCTTTGTCTCTCTCTCTCTCTGTCTTTCTCAAATTAAAAGAAAAATTATTTGTCAATATTTGGAAGGTTCAATATTCATTTAATAAGTTAATATTTTCCAGATGATCAATGTATTATATAGCAAAAATCATGCTTGGGTAAAAGATCCATTAGGAAAATATAATTTCACAACATATTTTATGTAGAATATATATCATTGTAATTTTAGACAATTATTTTAATTACTCAGTTTTCTTTTCTTTTTTTAATCTTTATGTATGTGTGTGCATGAGTGTGCATGCACATGCACTCCTCACTTTCCATCTTTATGGGGGCCAAAGTCTCTGTTGTCTCACTGCATACTCCAAGCTAGCTGACATGTGAGCATTTGAGGAAGTTCCAGTCTTGCTGTAGGCATGCTGGGATTACAGATACACTCACTGGACCATAGCTACCTTCACACAAATTCGGGAGACCTGAACTCGGGTTGTCATGGGTGCACAGCAAGTGCTTTTACAGACTGAATCATCTCCCGGCTCTTCAGTTTTATTTTCAAATGTAACAAATATGACCCACATAGAAATAACTCTTTGAGATCCTCAATAATTTTTAAGAGCACAAAGAAATTCTGAGATCAAAATATATCTTTTTTATTTTACTTTTTTATTTATGTATTTGAAAGAGAAAGAGGGAGAAAGGAAGGCAGATAGAGATAATGGGAACTCCAGAGCCTTGGCCCACTGAAAACGAACTTCAGATGCATAAGCCACTTTGTGCATCTAGCTTATGTGGGTCCTGGGGAATCAAAGCACAGTTCTTTGGCTATGCAGGCAACTGCCTTAACCACTAAGCTATATGTTCAGGCTCCAAAATGTATATTAATCACTTTCCCTTGAATCTTAGTGTTTATTTAGAACAGTATTACTTCTTTTTAAAATAAATTTTATTAATTAATTTTAACATGTAATATGTCCCCTCCCCCAAAGGTGTTATTATTAAAAAACAGCATTTCAACCACGTGTTGACTTAACCTACTCTATATGACTATCCTTCTCTGTCAATTTAGAATTATATCCAACAAGAACTATATTTATTTAGATAATGCTATTAGATTTATTTAGAAATTATATCATATTCAACAATAGCTATATTCAAATTGGAACGTTACATTTAATGAACTGAACGTGAATCATGCTCACACAGCTTACATACTTCCATAGTACATACATTGAGTTTTGTGAATTGCCAAGTCAGGTGTTAGACTCTTAAGGAGACAAAGATAAGAGAAGCAAGTTTACAAAACCAGCAGAAGAAATTCCTCAGAGGTCCACTCTGCCCACGTAGGCATCCCCTCTGGTTTGTGACCTGAGCCACATGCTGGGAGCGTGGTGGATTTGGCAGACACAGGGCCTGTTAACTTTGCTTGGGGCTCACTGTCCCTCAACAAAGGCAGGTGTAATCACAAAGAGGACTGTGTCACCACAATTGCAAGGGCTCGTGAAGGCAGGCAAAGAGAGCTCTTAGAGATGCAGTACATACCTGTACCTGTTCTGGGAGGAAGCCCTCACAAGGGAAATGATGCACAAGTAGGGAAATTCCAAGGAGAGAAAATAGTGCATACAGACCATAAAGCAGCCTGAGAAAACAGAAAGGCTGTGGTGATCAAAGCAAGGATGGTAAGAGGAAGACAGAGCCAGGTGGCAAAGTGAACACAGATAAAAGGTCAGCGAAGGGCTGGAGAGACGACTTGGTGGTTAAGGCGCCTGCCTGCCAAGCTTAAGAATGCCAGTTCCAATCTCCATGTTTAGCCAGATGCAAAAAGTGATGCAAGGGAGCAATGCCACCCTTGTCCAGAAGGGGGCGCACACATCTGGAGTGCGTTCACAGCAGCTGAGAGGCTGCTGGTGTGCCCATTCTCTCTGTGTGTGTGTGTGTATCTCTCTGTCTTTCTCAGATAAAAAATAAAAAAATAAAAAGGTCAATGAAGTGGTGAGTAGCAAGGCTGGGATCTGGAGGAGTGACCTCATCCCAAAGGCTTTCATGAGGGGCCGGTTGTCTAGTGATGAGCAGAACTGCCTTCCAAAGGGTTTCATTGGCATCTTACTAACATCACTTAAAATTTAGACAGAAGTTACAGTGTAGCACTTACAATGTGCTATGCACACCATGGAATACCCTTTACCACACATTCACAGATGTGATTAGCACCCTCTGAAGGGTTCTGCATATATACACCCCATTTTATAGATGAAATGATGGAGGCATCCCCACTGCACAGAAAATAGGAAAGGCAAATGGGAACCAGAATGGTTTGACTCCACAGTTCGCACGTGTCAGCACTCAGCACACTCACACGAGTCGTCACTCGCCACACCACCTCCTAGTCTATGCCAGCTGTGGGTGCAGGGCTCACAGTCAGGTTTGGGTCAAAGTGAGAGCTTTCAGCTATTTTCTGTCTGACAATTCCCACTCTCGGACTTAAAAATGAGCCTGGTAAGACTGGACATAGAATTGCACCCTCTATTGAACAGTTCCTTCAATCCCCCTAAAGACCATGTGCTTCCTGAAAGCCCTTGACATGTACAGAGGACCGTTCCCACATGACATTTCCAGAACAACTCTGCAGCAACGAGAAATACGCTATTGAGGAAATTCTCGCAAAACTGCATCTTTTCCTTCCTCATTCCAGATAAATTGTATTAACACACAGTTACCTAATGGAGTTGTGGCTTAGCTTCCTTCTCTTCAGCCTTTTATGGACAATCCATAATGATATGCACAGCTAGCTCTGCACAGCATGGAGTGGCTGTTTCCAGAGAAATGCCCATCACTACACCTTACGGTCTCCATGGACTCAGTCTCAGTCTGCACTAGGCATGTGTGCTGTGGCAGTTTGCAAAAGTTGAGAGAGTGAAAGCACGGATTAGAGAACAGAAACATGGAGGAGTCATCAGGAAAGCGTTAGTCATGTGACCATTGCCTATGGAAATTAGTAAGAAAGGAACAAAACTGGTTTCACTTCTGAGCTACATTTCATTTCTAGAGGAAACAAGTGTGCATAAAACAGTGAGCAGTTTTCTCAAGTGAAGACGTGACCTTTTTGCGAAGACATTTTATACATTTGGCTAATGCTAAACCTATAGAATCTCTAGTATGCTGGTGTCTCTTGAGTAATCACTCCCACCATGATCTCTAAAGGCAGCTATTTATGAAAGTACACCCTAAGTTTCCCAGAGTGAAAATATCTCCCGAGTATAGTCAGGATTGGGTTCACTAACACTGATTGAATATTGAGAATAAAAAATAAGTGGGTTTAGGCTGGAGAGATGGCTTAGCGGTTAAGGCACCTGCCTGCCAAGCCTAAGAATGCCCGTTTGATTCTCCAGCTCCCAGGTTTAGCCAGAGGTAAAGTGACGCAAAGACGCAATGTCGCACTTGCCCACAAGGGGGCGCATGCATCTGGAGTTCATTTCCAGGGGCTGAAATGGCCCTGGTGTACCCATTCTCCCTCCCCCCCCTCTCTCTCTTTCTCTCTCTTTCTTCCTCTCTTTCTCTCTTTCTCTCTTCCTCTCTTTCTCTCTCTCTCTTCCTCTCTCTCTCTCTCTCTCTCTCTCTCTCTGCCTCTTCCTCTCTCTCTCTCTAAAAGTGATCAGATCCTAATAGACAGAAAGTTATAAAATCTGAATCTTCGGAAGGATGCCTTTGTTCACTGTCTCTTGAGGCCCTGGCTCTCCCACTTTGATATATTTTCTTGTCCATGATGCTCAAAAGCATCATGACCTTCTAGAAACCTTCTCAGCTCTCACAGTCTTCCTGCCAGCCTCGACCAGGAGTGGGTGGATGGTCAAGTCTTTGCAGGCCGGGCTTGTGGTCTCTTTAATACAAAATACAGGGTTGGGTTCTCTGTGCGAATTCAATCAATTCTGCTTATAACCAGGCACAACAGTCTTGTCTCCACATGGAGTTTATATGTCCGTCATATTTCGTGTTGTAACCACAATGCTGTGCCATCTTTCCCTTTGCTCATCCTACCCCTCCTTTCTTGGACTCTTTTCATCATCATAGTTCTCAAGAAAGTGTACACCTTGTGGTCCAGGAAGGTTCTTCCAACACAAGCCAACCTATTTGAGTTCTTACTGCAGGAAGTAAGAAAGGGTCAGAAGGGGAGCTAGCCTTTCCCCTTACAGACACTCCCTGAGAGCTGAACACAGTCCTCTTTGTTCCTAGGCATCCCCAGAAGCTTAGTCAGTTGCCCAGGGGGACAAGGACACGTAGTTTGTCTTCTAGGAGGTCATGACCAAGCCAGCACTCACTGGCTTTGTTATAGAAAAATAGGAACACCTGGGGACAACTAGCATCCTGCCACAGTGCTGTTTGTATTTTTAAAACGGGTTCAGGGAGATGGACAACTCCAGAGAGTGCCATGTGTGTTTCAGCCAGAAAGGAGCAGGCATGACTGTGGTGACAGTCTGGACAACATGCTGTTTGCCTCATGTTGCCTGCTCTGGGCCCACAGTTGTAGCAGAACTCAGAACCAGGATTCTTCAGCCAACATAAAATAAACGTGGTTTTCCATTTGCTAGGGACAGGATTTGCCAAGCCTCCATCCAATCCATACATGCTGAAGAGCTTGTCAATGTTGGAGTTTTATTCCAACTACCAAAATATCAGTTGAGAATAGCTAAACCCAACAACTGGCCCCAGCAATAAACACATGTACAATCAACCTATAAATAAAATACAAATGGATCTCATGTCATCTCTGATTCATTTTTTTAAAATATTTTGTTTATTTGCAAGAGAGAATGAATGGACACACCAGGGCCTCTAGGCACTGCAAACGAACTCCAAATAAATGCACCACTTTGTGCATGTGGCTTTACGTGGGTACTGGGGAATTGAACCCCGGTCGTTAGGCTTTGTAGGCAAGCTCCTTAATCACTGAACCATCTCTCCAGCCCTAATTCATTTTTTCCCACTGGAGAATTGAGACACTCAGTCAGATGGAGCTAAAGGAAGTGTCTCATTGCAGATCCTACCCATTCTTCCACTTTCCTCTTTGTGATGGACTAAGAGTATTTCCCAAGCATGAAACTTTGAAGAGGTAGGGAAGTAGGAGGAAGTGGTTAGGACTTTGGGATACTGGCCTCAGAAGGGATTAAGGTTGTTTTCATGGGACCCTAGTTAGTTCCCACAACAGTGAGTTCTTGTACGTGAGCAAGACCAGTCCTTGCCACTCTGGCTTCCTGTCTCACAGCAGTTCCTGTCACATAAGCCCTACCATGAATAACATGTGCCATGAGGCCCTCAGTAGGGGACAAACAAATGGATCTGCCTGACTTTGGACTATCAGCTTTCTCATAAAACTCTTTAGGGCTGGAGAGATGGCTGAGCGGTTAAGATGCCCATCTGTGAAGCCTGAGAATGCCCATTTGAATCTCCAGGTCTCACGTTTTGCCACACATAAAGTGATGCAAGCGCACAATGCCATGCTTGCCCACAAGAGTGTGCACACCCCCTGGAGTTCGCTCACAGCGGCTGAAAGGCCCTGGTGTGCCCATTGTCTCTCTCTCTCTCTCTCTCTCTCTCTCTTAAATAATAATAATAATAATAATAAACTCTTTAGAAGTTACCCAGACTTATGGAAATGGACTAGCATACTATTTGATGTTTATTTGAGGTGATAAAAGTAGTATCCTCCCCTAATAGCCATCCAATGGATAGCAACCAAATAATGGTAAGTTTCCCTTTCTATAAGAACTAAATGTTCTTCTTTCACTACAACTTCGCCGCGGTTTCTGGCAAGGATTGTTTTGTTTCCGTCCACAAGTACACCTGGTATCTGAGGGCTGTACTGGTCGGTCCTGGCAAAAGCTTTATCTCTGTGCATGTTCTGTGGTGAGTCTCTGACAAATACTTTCTTGAAAAACCTCCTCCACAAACATTGAGTCTGTGGATTTCTGTCCCACTGAATGTCCCGTCTGCTGCAGCCACTTGAGTGGGAGCTGAGTGGGTGGAGAAGCCTCCACTTCCCCCATATGACAAAGGACTTTGACATGGATAGATTCTGTCATGGCATAAATGAACTGTCACTCCACAATGGAACGTCTGCATCCTCTGCTGTCCAAACTCCGTCATCCCTTGAAAATCCAATTACAGAGATACAGAAATGCAGGTTAAATGTGGTTGCCTACAACACTTAGGCATTTTTCAAGGGCCAGGGTCTAATTTCCATTACCCCTTTGCACACATGAGAAGTGTCCACCCTCAGTAAGTATGCTTTGTGAGTTGTTAAGACACTTCATGGAGTAGGGATGATGTTATGCAAAAGTAAAGGAAAATAGAATAATAAATAAGGAGTTCAAAGTAGATGAATTCTTCAAATAGAGTTCTGGTCCTAGAAGATAACAGTGTCTATATAGACATCAAAGCTTTGCACAGCTAACAGGCCATCCAATGGGGCCAGTCATAAACACTCAGTCATGTAACATATGTTACAAGGAAACACCTACGAGCTACACTCCATCATTCTGTAGTGTGACAGTTTGAATGTTAAATGTCTCCCCTAGATGAATGTGCTGAAAGCCTTGGCCCTTAGCTGTGGGAGAAAGCTGTGGGGGAAAGCTGTGGAAACTTTAGGAAGTGGAACCTTGCCATATAATTGTGTCACGTCGAGGTGAGCCTTGCAGAGTTAAGGTATAGCTGGTCCTGCTTGTTGTTTCTCTCTCTACTTCCTCCCTGCTGACGTGACCAGCTCCCTGCCCTTGCCGTGTGCGCCCCCGCCATGGTGGACTCTATCCTCCGGAATTCTAAGCTAAAATAAACTCTTTCCTTCCACGAGTTGCTTCTGCGTCTGGAAAGGAAATGTGTCCCCAAAATGAGAAACTAACTGGTACAAGTTAGAAGTTAGCGTGATTTGTTTTCTGGACTTTACCAACAAATTCTAAAATAAAACCATGTGATTTTTTTGTCAAAGTGTCTAGTTATCAAATTTGTAAGTGTTTTTCCAGTTTTACAGCCTAGCACAGACATCACTTTCACAGAACTGTGGCCTACCAGAAACCCCCTTCATAATCTTTAAGGATAAGGGGTTTTAATTTGAGATATGAAAGGTTGATATTATTCTATATTTATCAGAAACACTGGCCTACAAATTAAGAGGCATGGTTGGAATTGTGGCTCTGGCTTGCTCAGGATGGAGTTGTATGAAATAACATTCAGACTTTTGCTGGATGTCCTTTCCCCATCCATTTCATCCTTCTTATCAAAGCTTTAGGGAAAATGCATTATATAAAATAAAACTTACTTTGAAGGATAGAATCTATTTTATTACTAAGTCTTGACGTAAAAATAACCATTAAGCTCTTGTTGGCCTTTCACCTCTCCTGAAGCTCCAGGTTCCTGCTCTGGTTCGCTCATCCCATCTCAGCCCCGGGGGTGGGGATACTGCGCCTACTCCCTGTGGGCTCTCTGCTCCCACCCCGCCCCACCTTCCACATGGCAGGAGCTCTCTGCATTTTCTTTTCTTTCCTTCTCTTAATCTAATAAAGTCTCTCTAAGTCTTAAAAAGTGCTGATTAAATGGAATCATTACAAAGTATACATTCAAATTTATTCTATTATTGATTAGCAAAATCCACAGAGTGACAAATTGCCTTTATTTCTACTTTCTCTTCAAGAAATACATCGTATCGCCATGGAATGAATGTAATTGAGTAGTAATTGAGCTTATTTAAGAAAAACTTCAACAAATAGAAGACAGAATTCATTTCTCCAAGTTTAATAAAATATGAGTTTTCTGAAATCCTGTTTTCAACAACAACACAGAAAATGAATCTTTTTAAAAGTCTGCTTTTAAAACTAATGTCGGGCTGGAGAGATGGCTTAGCGGTTAAGGCGCCTGCCTGCTAAGCCTAAGAACCCAGTTCCAATCTCCAGGTCCCACGTTTAGCCAGATGCAAAGTGATGCAAGGGCGCAATGTCGCACTTGACCACAAGGGGCGCACACATCTGGATTTCGTTCACAGCAGCTGAGAGACTGCTGGCGCGCCCATCTCGATCTGTCTCCCTCTCCCTCTCTGGCTGTCTCTCTCTGTGTCTCTCTCCAAAAATAAATAAAATAATAAATAAATAAATAAATAAATAAATACTAATGTCAAGGACAGCTCCGTTGTGAAATATACTTTGTGAGCAAGAGAAGCCATAATATCCGCAAGAAATCCTGTGCAGTAACAGTTCTGTAGACCTGCCCCATCCGCTGTGGTAGCCCCTGACCACACGGTCCTAAATTGATAACTTGATGAAGAAAGTCATTTAGTCTCCCAGCCTTCATAGCCACATGTTAAATGCTACCTCTCTCTACCTGTGACTACTACAGAGTACAAATAAGATTTTTTTTTTCCCAAGACAGGGTCTCACTCTAGCTCAGGCTGACCTGGAATTCACTATGTAGTCTCAGGGTGGCCTCAAACTCACAGTGATCCTCCAACCTCTGCCTCCCGAGTGCTGGGATTAAAGATGTGTGTCACCATGCCCAGCTCACAAATAAGATTTTGAATGCTTCACAGAATTCTACTGGACAGCACTATACTACTCGAATGTAGATTTTCTGTTAAAGGCATAATTCAAGAAATAGCAATTCAGGGCTGGAGAGATGGCTTAGCAGTTAAAGGCGCTTGCTTGCAAAGCCTGATGGCCCAGGTTTGCTTCCCTAGTATGGAGTAAAGCCAGATGTACAAAGTGGCACATGCATCTGGAGTTTGCAGTGGCAAGAGGCCTTGGTGTATCCATTCTCTCTCTCTCTTTCTCTCTCTCTGACTGTAAATAATTCTTTTCAATTAATTTTTAAAAAGAGAAACAGAAATTCAAAACAGGGAACTGGGGATAAACAGGGAAAGGCCTTGTTGTCACTTCTAGACCTCCAAGGGGAGACAGAGGTTGACAATACTTCCTCTTTTTATCGTATTTTTAAATGCTTTTCATATTCGTTTTGGAGCTGGAAAGGGGCTTTCCTGGCCCTGGTGTAGACCTGAACTATATGGACTAATCTCCTTTGGAAAAACAGAAATGCACTGTTCCCCCTAATCATTGTTCCTAGAAAATGTCATCAAACACGACTGGATGTAAATCTTTGTGTTACCAAAATTAGCAGCAGAATCAGCTGCGACTAGGAAGGAAGCCTGGGGAGTTCAGACTTTCTCAGGAAACGGAGACCGTGAGTCCCGACTCACTCTTTCCATCCGTTACATTGTCCTCTATCTGCAAGGGAGGACATGGCGCCTCAGGGATAAAGCCGCAACTCACCCACGTGTCACGAGAACAAGAGCAGCACAAGGCCTCCCTTCTGAGAGCAGCTTACTCATATTACTACTTACTGTAGTTATTCTCTCGTTGCTGACCAAAAGCAGCTCACGAGAGGAAAGGGTTTAGAGTTACTGTGGCTTACAGACGCGAGAGGAAGCTCCATGATGGCAGGAGGAAACATGGACACCGCCTCTGCCACAGCAGATGGGACTCTGCCGCCTGACAGCAAGCAGAATTCTGGAAAGGTAGAGGGGCATTAAATAAGCCTGAAGTCCCCCCACCCCCCCAGAAAGCAAGGTTCCAAGTACCAAATTGCCACCAGCTGGGAATACATGAGTTTATAAGGGGCACCTAATTCAAACCACCACACTACTTACCACATATACTAGTCAGCCCTACCTTTAAGCAACCTAAGTGATAAAATAATTACATTTTAAAGAATATATCCTGGCTCACCAGGCATGGTGGTGACGCACGCCTTTAATCCCAGCATTTGGAAGGCAGAGGTAGGAGGATCACCATAAGTTCGAGGCCACCCTGAGACTACATAGTGAAGTCTAGGTCAGCCTGAGCTAGGGTGAGACTCTACCTTGAAAAGAAAAAACCAAAAAAAAGAAGAAGAAGAAGAAGAAGAAGAATATACCTGGCTCAAAAAAGTCATTCTCAGGCTGGAGAGATGGCTTAGTAGTTAAGGCGTTTGCCTGCAAAGCCAAAGGACCCAGGTTTGATTCCCCAGGACCCATGTAAGCCAGATACACAAGGTGGCGCATGCATCTGGAGTTCATTTGCAATCACTGGAGGTTCTGGTGTGCCCGTTCTCTCCTCTATCTGCCTATTCCCCACCTCCCCTCTCTCTTTCTCTCTCTTCTCTCTCTCTTATAAATAAAATTTTTAAAATATAAGCATTTTTTTTTAAAAAGTCATTCTTATTGTCCACATGAATATTTGTCAAATATCCCTTCCTATTTTTTTTCCTTGTAAAATGATTTGGGACATGCCCCTTGTCTTATTTTTGATCTTTACAGGCCAAAATGATTCCTTATGTCTGCCTTTCTCCAAAGGTGGATGGGTAGTAGTGAAGAAGCCGCTCTAATACTGTCCAGTGCAATGTTGCAAAGCAGCCAACTTCCAGTGTCCTAAACACATCCCAAGTACGAGTGTAACAGGTGGATGGTGGAGCCCAGAGCCAAGATGCCCCGGCCCAGCCTGGGTTTGGCCTTGGTGTTCAACAGAGAAACTTCAGAGCAAGGACTTGCTTCCAAAAACACCTGATTTCCAGTCACGGCTGCTACTTCCATGTGACTGGGCCACTTGGTGACTTCAGTGTCAGCGTCAAACTTATAAATATTTGAAATAGTTATGGTGTGTGACTGCCATAGTATATTCACGTCAGAAACATGGGGCTCACTCCATGAAAAGGCATGCCATTATCTGCAGCACCAAGAGCCCCAAGAAGCAGCAGAAAGGCACCCTGGAGTCTCTTGCTTCTGTCAGCCACCAGCAAGTCCGTTTTCCCATCCTGGCTTCTTCACCACCAGCTGAGGGAGCCTTTCCAGTCTCAGCTCTCAAATTCCAACACTTTAATAAATGCTTCAGACCACAAGGTGGTGCTTTATTCTAAAGTTTGATATCGCTGTAGAAATGAACAGCATGTAGCAAGTGCATTTGAGGTCATTACTAAGCACCAACTTCCATTTTTATTATTTTTGCTTCATTTGTATATATTGATTATAGATGGGAGGTGTGCCAGGGCCTCTAGCAACTGCCAACAAACTCCAGACACGTGTATCATCTTGTGCACCTGGCTTACGTGGGTTCTGGGGAATCGAACCTGGGTCCTGAGTCTTTGCAGGCAAGCACCTTAACTGCTAAGCTAGCTCTCTAGCTCAAGTACCAACTTCTTAACTGTGATACAAATATGGGGTGACTGCTGTGCCCTGTGCTGAATCATCGTGAAGCATAAGCCATGAAGGAGTTTCCTGAATAAGAGGGTGGTAAGAGCCTTTATCTGGCTCATTAGTCTATGGCATTACGAAAACCCATGCCAAACCTACACTTGTGCCTGTGTGGTTCCTCTGTTACTCAGTCCCCTGGCGAGCAACAGTTCTACCACAGCAGAGACAAGGATTCTCCTTGTGATTTGAACCCTGAGGTAGGGAAATGCCCCCTTCTCTTTAAATCACAGAATCTGATGCCTCCGGCCCTGAGCATGCGTCCCAGCATTGGGGCTTGTATACAAAGCAGATTTGCATCCCCTTACATTTTCAACTTGCCAACATTATGCCAACTCATCTCCATGGGTTACCAACCAATATCAGCTTGTCTATTGGGTTGGCTTTGTAAACATTCACCCTCGCATGTGCGTGGGGTCTGCATCTGCAGGCTTGATCAGCTGAACATCAAAAATATTTTATAGTTGGGCATGGTGGCGCAAGCCTTTAATCCCGGTGGTGAACCAGTGAAATGTGGGTTTAGTGAGAAACCCTGTCTCAAAAGAATAAAGTGGTGCCAGGCGTGGTGGTGCACGCCTTTCATCAGCTGAACATCAAAAATATTTTATAGTCAGGCATGGTGCATGCCTTTAATCCCAGCACTCAGGAGACAGAAGTAGAAGGATCGTGTGAGTTCAAGGCCATCCTGAGACTACATAGTGAATTCCAGATCAGCCTGAGCCAGAGTGAGACCCTACCTCGAAAAACCAAAAATAAAAAATAAAAATAAAATAAGGTGGACAGTGGATTCTGCAAGATTCATGGCTGGCCAGCCAGGCAAAATGTGTCCACTGGTGCAATGTCGCCATGACAGTTACGGGAGAAACCAACTGCTCTTTGATTATATCCGAGGCCTGCCCCATGACAGGGCATTCATGGCTGGTATTGAAAATTTAGTCCCAAGTCTCTGGCTGGGGAGGTCATAAGCCCGGGGGGGGGGGGGTGCAGCTACTTCTACTATGCCCATCTAATAATGTTACTCTTACTTCAGGTTAAGGAAGTTTTCTTTTCAGCTGGTAGTGACCACTAAGGACACTCAAAACTCAACAAAGTGTTGAGAAGCGACAGTGGGGTGTCCAGCACTGACAGACATTTCACCACACACTTCAAGACTCAGAGACCATTGCGGAAGAGGTGGCAGAAGGAATGTAAGAGCCAAAGGAAGGGGAGGAGTGCTTACAACACTGTCCTCCAGACACAGCGTGGCCTTGGCATTCATGAACTCACAGTGGCTGATGGTACCTACATAAGACCTGCATAATAGGAGGGCCAGAAAAAAAAAAAATGAATCAAAATGGAGGAGGGACTAGTTGGAAATAAGAGAGGGTTCAGTGGAGGTGGGACAGAGGACAGGGGACAAAGGAGACAGGTAAGAGAGGATTATGATCAGAGTACATAAAGTGGGGAGCAACTGAGGAAGATGCTTGATCTTGACCTCCGGCCTCCACATACACATGCACATTTGTGTGCCCCTCCCCTCACCGTCCCTACACCACATGCACATATATACACAGGGGGAAAACACTTTTTTTTTAAAAAAAACAATTGCTCTGTACATATGCAGTTTTTTCTCCCTTTCATTCTCTGACCAACAAAGTCTACCAACTCCTTGGGTAGCGCCGTCATTGTACCCAAATAATAATAAATAACAGAGAAGATTTACAGTACCTGAGAAGACATGCAGGTTCTGTGGAAAACACATTGTCACCTTAGAAAAGAGACTGGAGAGGCTGGAGAGATGGCTTTGCGGTTAAATGCTTGCCTGTGAAGCCTAAGGACCCCGGTTCAAGGCTTGTTTCTCCAGGACCCACGTAAGCCAGATGCACAAGGGGGCACACGCATCTGGAGTTTGTTTGCAGCGGCTAGAGGCCCTTGAGTGTCCATTCTCTCTCTCTACCTGCCTATTTCTGTATCTCTCTCTCAAATATTAAAAAGAGAGAGAGAGAGAGACTGGAGCATCAAGGGTACTGCCGGGGTCCTGGAAGCAGAGACCGAGGGACAACTATATGACATTGACACTGCCATTGCCTTAGATGAAAAGGGTCAGTTAGCTAGCTGTCTGAAGGACTCGGTGGCTCGTTGGCAGCTGTTATTAAGAGGCAGTGCAGAATAAAAAATACACAGTCGGAGCAACTGTGGCTCCAGCACCACCTGACCATGTGACTTTGGTCAGTCAGTCCCATGGGTCCTGTTCATTCACGAGCGGTGGAGCTGGTGGCCGCCAGTCCTCTTGCGTGCTGGCTCTGGTGCTGGGCCTCATGGCTCATACCTGCCTGGCCTGTCTGTGGCCGCAGCTACTGTCCCCCACTCCAAATACGAACCCTAGACAGAATGGAGCTTCGTTTCTCCATCCTCAGTGCAGATACTTGCCTCCATGTCTGTCAGTGTCACTATTTTATTCCTCATTAGTGGTCGTTTGGTGATTGCAGAGGGGGAAGCAATCTAGGAGGACCCTCGACAAAGCTAATCACAGGTGATGGAGGCCAGAAGAAGCCAGAAGGACAGTGTTGTGAGGGTGAGGTCTGGGGGGCTTAATTCTGAGGAAAAGGGCGATAACCTGAGGGGACAACGGAGGCCCCGCAGTTCAGGATCCACATGAAAGCAAATGGAAGGCTTCTTTTTGGTGCAACAGACCCTGGAAAGAGAGGGGGGTGTCCCAAATGAGTCAGGTTTTGCCCAGAGGATTAGCTCCCAGATTCTATTCTAGCCAATCCTCTGCTAACAGCTTTCAATGGCTGTGGAGACTTCCCTTGACTGAGTTCCCTGACCTTTTAATCCTTCTGAAAGTAACCTGCCCATTCCGCCTCACTAATGAGAATAGAAAGAGAGAGAGAGAGAGAGGAGAAAATTTGCCCGCAGCCTTTCCAAGAACATTCTGCTGCTTCTCACTGCTCTTAGGCTGCACCCAAAAACCTTTCAACAAAAATCACTGAAGAATCCTCTGCATGACTCACAATAGCTGGGTTAACAAATGACACCGCCATGAGTTCCTGTCTTACAGAGGGCTCCTTCAGTCAGTGAGTCTTTTGAGTGAAAGAGTCAATTAGGATCAACCCTACTTTAATAGACACAATTTCATTTTCATTAAGGCAGCCATAATTTTTCCCCTAATAATGAAAACACTAACACTTGGGGAAGACCGGGAGGATAAAATTCAATCTTAATAGCACCAGGCTGCAACGTAAGCAGGTGAGGCGTCACAGCAGTTACTGGATTCGGAGGAGGCACTGCTTTTGACCTGTGAAATAACCTGATTCAAGACCTTTGAATTTTATGAGCACTTGGTTGTGTCATGTGGACCTTGTTTATTTAATGCTGGACATTTTATGGCCTAGTAAAAATAATAAATTCCATAGCTAACGGTGCACACGTGTTTCTCACCTGGTGATTTAACCATGCATACATATTAGGAGAGCCTTTGGTCTTGTTATCAGAAGTGATATCTTATATGGGTATATAATTATATGTTATAGTTATAACTATAATACATATATATTGTAGGTTACATGCTAAGAGGCCACAGTTAAAAAAAAGTAGAGAACTGCTATCTCGTGGAGCAAGGCCAACATTTTACCCTTTCTTTCACTTAGTTCAAACAGTCACAAACCGTTTATGATTTGAAACTCATGTTCTTATATTTAAACTTGTTTACCACAAGGTACTATCCAGGAACTTTTGACAATAATGTTCACCGTCACGACAATAATCACGAGTAAGTGATTGGATCCACATTCAAGATTAAATACATGAAATTTTGTGAGAAATTAGAACTTATTTAAAACAAGAGTCCGTGTTCCTGTGTGTATGTGTGTGTGTGTGGTGTGTGTGTGTGCGTGCACTTAGTGTGACTTAGTCCTATCTGTGAGTAAAAACTACAGGAATAAATCAGAAAAGGATTCAGTTCCAAGAAAGCAAGGTCGCGGGTACCTGTCTTTAAATTTTAGTCATTTATTTTCTGTTTAATAGCATACATTTACAGCCTCATTCTACAAGACTATGGATAACCAGGTATTTTCTTCTGTGACCGTGTCTAAAGAAGTCACTGGAATAGTTCCATTTAGCTACTGTTCAGAAGCATGACCTTGGAAGAACATAGCAGTCAAAAACTATAGTCACATTCTCATAGAAGAAAAAAAAAATATTTTTACTAAGTCACCCCAGCTGCAAAGGGAAAGGGAGCAACCAAAAAGTGGGTCATGGACAGATTTTGCTCCCTGTAACTTTCATTTTTGATCAGAGTCAGATTTTTCTCATTCCTTCAAATTAATACTTTTATACTCTTCTGTGATGTTTGCATTGGATTTTCAGTGAACTGGAGTTGTGATGAGTTGGTGGTCTTTGCAGTTTACATGCTCACCAAAGAATGAGGCTCCCAGGAGCCCTTGTGGGTCAGCCTGGTTCAATCACCCACGCTGGGCAGGAAGTCAGTACTGCTGCAGAGGCAGGAGATCCAGGGATGGATGGCTATGAATTCACAGCCAAGTGTGGGCTGCTTAATCTCCCAGCTCATTGTCTGGCCATAAATCTATTTATTAGAATATAATTACACTTACAAGCTAACAAAGCTCGCATGGTATGGCATGTCATTTTTCATGTGAAGAGAGCTGCAGACAGATTGCTGGAGATGCAAGGGGTTAGATTTCTCTACCTTAGGCCAGTTGACTACTGTTTGGGGTTCTGTACCTTGAATAAATCATTTCCAGAAATCTCTATCTCCAAAACTCTTCCAGGAGCTCTTTCTAAGATCAGCAACGGACTCCAGTACTTAACAGGGAGGATTCAGTGGAGTCTCAGGAGTCCCATCATTTGCTGGTTTGCCTACTTGGCAAAATTCATTTATAATCCCCAAGCCCATGCTTGTGACATTTCAGAGTGATTCATGGTCATGCATGGAAGCGAAATGGTTGAACTATCAACATGCACGTCGATAGCTGAGCAACAAGATGACATTCTGTTTTTCTAATTTCAGCTCTCATGCTACTGCAAATGTGACCTTTTGTCATCCATTTCATGCCTTATTTGTTCCTCATGTTTTCGTGTGTGTGTGTGTGTGTGTGTGTGTGTGATTTTGTTATTGAAAATGGTTCCCCAGTGTAGTACTAAAGGACTAAGCTGCAGCCTAAAATGCTAGAAAGTTTTGGTGTATCTAAATACACATAGAAATATGAGCTTTCAGGCTGGAGACATGGCTTAGCCATTAAGGAGCTTGCCTGTGAAGTCCAAGGAGCCAGGTTCGATTCCCAAGTACCCAATTAAGCCAGATGCACAAGGTGGTACATGCTTCTGGAGTTCATTTGCAGAGGCTGGAGGCACTTGTATGCCTATTCCCTCTGTTTCTCTATCTGCATCTTTCTCTCTGTCAAATGAATAAGTAAATATTGTTTTTTTTTTTAAAAAAAAAAAGGAAATGTGAGCTTTCATCCAGGCATGAGCTATAGAATGCTGCTGAGTTTAATGTTAATGAAGTTCAGTCTTAATGAATCAACAACATACTACATAAAATGTCTTTAAAATATACACGCAACAGTTCACATTGATTGATTGATTGATTGATTGATTGATTGATTGATGAAAAATGTTGCAAGCAGAGCCTTACAGGAACCTAATCCTACATTCCTCTAGGAGCAATATAGCTCAGTACTTACTAACTCAGTGTCCACAACAGCCTTATAGAACATACCTATGATGAGATTAAGACCAGTAAGAATGCCATGAATAATGAGAATTGTAGCTACATTGGTAGAGCTCTTTTCTTTCCTAAAATGTACATGCCTATTTGAAAGGAAGAAAAGGCAACTAGTAATTCAGAGAAGAGAAAGTTCTCTTTATGAACAGAGAAAGTAAGAACATAAAGAATGGGGTTTGTTGAGTTTGAAAATGAGGCACCTTTTTCTATCTTCACTTAAGCAGAAGCTCAAATAATCAGGGCAGTCTTCCACTAAAGCCGGGATGCCTGTCGGCATTCAGTGAATGTTTTGTTGATTGGGGTAACGGGATTTGGAACTTGAAGTTTCCATCCTTAGAGAGCTTCAACAATAGAAAAAAAAATAACTGACATTCATTTGCAAAATCACTTATATGAACCTGAGAATTCCAGAACAGGCCTTCTCAATTTGGTCTTCTACAGCTCTGGGATCCCATGAAGGTGACCTTCTGGAAAGGGTCCTGCTCAGTTGAGAGACACGGTTCATGAGACAGAATGTTGCGTCCTGAGATGGAGTGAACTAGTCTTTGTATCTTTATCATTATTATTAACAACATATTTCATATGGACACACCATGTGTTGGAAAGATTGTATGAATTAACCTTTTAAACCCCACATAGAGATCAAGTCTAGGTCAAGGACAGTTCTCTGACTGATACTTTCCTAATGGTGTTTCCTAGAAAGTCAGACTACTTGTTACTTTTTATTCCACTCCTGAGCATTGGAAGGAAAGAGGAAGATGGGGTGTGTGTGTGTGTGTGTGTGTGTGTGTGTGTGTGTGTGTGTGTGTGCGTGAAGCAGTGACTTGGGCACCCTCTTCTGTGGTCATCCCAATTCTTACATGCCCTCTGCACAGCCCATCATTCTCTGACCAGTGAGTGCTAAATTCCATCAGGCCAGGGACCAGGTTCCTATTGCCTGCAGCATGTGCCATAAGAACCCAGTTTTTCCAGCTCTCTCCAGCAGAAGCTAGACCAAAGACACACCTGTGCAATACCCTCTGCTTAGGGCCAAACCCTGGTTAAAACACCTCAGCAGAACATCTCTGTACAGAGTAAAGTTCAAACTCTTTAGGGTGCCTTAAGAGTCATCTCTGAGCAGGCTCATGCTTAGCAGTCCAGCTTGACTCTGGACCCTTTTGTCCCTGTTCGCAGGGCCACTGGCCATGGCTGTGCAGGTGGCTGATGGACTCAGGTGCAGGCACAGCAGAGAAACTCCATCTGACTAGAGGACAATCTCTTTGTTCTACTTGTGTGGCTAACACTGAATCATGGTTTGTACCAGAGCCCATGGAAAGAGATCATCTCTTAGTTCCAGCAGGCATTTCTCTTTTTGTCTTGCTTCACACAATTGCTCTTTTCTTACATGACCAAACACCATTACCTCTGTATGCCCAACTCCCAGGACAGTGAGAAGCCCTCAGCCCTCCTCGCTTGCCTTTCTTCTAACATGCATTTGTTCACTTAATCATTTATACGTTCAGAGATTGCAAAAGCTCCCTGAGTTGCAATGGGGTAATAACCTGCTATGCCCACCATAAACAGAAAAAGATCACAAATCAACATGTCATTGAGTTCACACAACCTTCGGAATGTCCCAGCTTAGCTTCCCATTCCCCTGAAGCACGTGGTCATCTTCTCTGGTGATCTGTGACAGACTGTGATCCGTGCTCCTACCTCCGCCCAGTATCAAGAGATGTCACAGGCCCAGGAAAAGCTGCAGGCTTAAAACTCAGACTTGGGATTCTGTTGGATACATATCACTTTTGTACTATCGTAAAGTCAAAAAAGTAGAGGCTGAGCCGTCGTAGGTTGGAGGTCATGTATGTTTATGGAGCAGTTCCCAGCATGAGGAGCCAGTGAGCAGGTCCTGTTTCTTGGAGTGAGCTATATTTCAGGGGAGGCAAGATCAAACAAGTCACTGCAAAAAGTGTTTGCTTTTAATTATGAGGAGACCCCAGCATGCTGTGGAAAGCGAATTCAACCGAAAGAAAAGAATGGTCCTCTTCAAATTGTTTCATGGTCACCTAATTACTGTCTATTGGGCTGAGACCTCTTCACATCCTACCCTTTCTTCTGAGTCCCAGTCTTAGAGCTTGGCACAGCCATGCACCTAATAAATTATCAATTATAAACTGCACCATCTTGAGGACAGTTTCTAGAAGGCTGTGTTCTCTCTCACTTATGACATAACAGGTTTTATGTGTGCCCCCAGCCACAATCTTTTTTATTTGTCCCTAAATAGATAGAAAGCTCAGGAATAGGTGTGGTGAAAATCTTGTCCAGTTTAAGGCGTCTGCTTTTAGAGGAGTTGACCCCTCCTGCTTCCTCCCTCTTCCCCAGGAGGCTGGACACCCCCTTTCTAAGATTTTCCCTTTGTTTTTTCCATTTTCAACCCTGATATGACTGAACTGCCATCCTTTATGTCTGGCCTGTAGCCCACTCATCCTGTGTCAACCTCCCCAGGCACTTCCTTCTGCTACATTGATGTCTTTTTGTCCCTCTGTCCTCTATGTCAAAGTATTGATGAGCTCAGAATTGTGTGGGTCTCATAGGGGGGAATGACAACTTCCGCCAGGTCATGATTGCTGTAGGTTCGTGATCAAAGGACGGTGGCTCCAAGGTTTTCTCTCCATCCTGTGGCTCTGACATGCTTTCTGCCCCCTCTTCTACAATGTTCCCCGAGCCTTGGACAGTAAGACAGTGATGTTTCATTTAGCATTAAGCTCTCAACAGCCTCTTACTTTCAGCTTTGATGGACTTGGAGTCTCTCAGCATGTGTCACCATCTCAGTGTAAAAGTATCTCTGGCTGGCAGTGAGAACAGCAGCCTAGCAGGAAGATGGAGAGAGGCAGCTCCGGGCCGTCCTAGCCATTCAGCAGTGTCTAAGCACTGGTCATTCCTCAGTGGTCCTTGGGATGTTCCTACGTGATCATCAAATTGTGGCTGCAACGCCAACCATCCTGTGCCTCCTTCACAGAAGGTAGGAGGAAAAAGGAACCTCTCCTTGGAAATCTCCTAGAAATCTTGAAAAATTCCTTTGTTCAGAACTGAGCCCTCACTGCCCCCCACCTGCCACCAGACACAAACTATGATAGGAAAATTATTCTTGGGGTGGAGAGGTGGCTTAGCGGTTAAGGCAACTGCTTGCGAAGCCTAAGGAACCAGGTTCGATTCCCCAGGACCCACGTAAGCCACATGCACAAGGGGGCGTACGCATCTGGAGTTTGTTTGCAGTGAGTGGCTGGAGGCCCTGGTGTGCCCATTATCTCTCTCTCTCTCTCCCCCTGTCTCTGCCTCTTTCTCTCCCTCTCTCTCTTAAATAAATAACTAAAAATAAAATATTTTTTTAACAAGAAAATTGTTCTCTAATATTTTCTACGGGAGGAGGGAATGGACTTCAATAGGTGGTCATAGTCTATTTTATTGCAACAATAAACTGCACTCACTCTTGTTCCCCACACACAGGTTAGAGACAAATGAGAACAGGACCCGAGGTTGTCTGGACCTGCCTGGCCAGGACTCACTGGAAAGTCCCCAAGGCAAGAACAAGGTGGCTGAAATGAAAGCACACTTGTGTAAATCAATCATTTTCTCAGGGCCATTGTGCTACTTAGTAACTGCTTATGAATTCACCCATAAGCATATTCGTGAGGTGATGAAAACCTCCCTACCAGACAGAGACCTGGGCTGAGCTATTCTCACCTACCTCGACCTGCCACCTGGATCACAGTTTGACCACTTACATGCATAAGTATGTCCCATGTCCGTGTCCCCTTTCTGCCTGACATAGTGCCAGCATGTGAGGGTTCTATTGGACGGTGTGACTCCCACAGTTAATGTTATCATAGATGGCTCATTCCTCTTTTTCAGACTTAGAACTCCACTTGAACCACCTCATGTAGCTTCATTGTTTCCTCATCTCAAAATAGTTCCAAATTTCTCCCTCCCCTTAGAGTGGTTAGGTCACATTTTCCAGTGACTGTTGTTTGCATAAGAAATGGGCCAACCAGCAAACCCTCAGGTATATGTTATTTCTCTGCTTCTTTCTAGGACACGCTGGAAACACGCCGACTATCCTGCCAGGTTGCAAAACAATGACAAATCGGGATCACTTTGGTAAGTCACAGCGATGCCCTAGAGGAGACCCACCTGCCTCTTGTTTTCATGGC
Source organism: Orientallactaga sibirica (assembly GCA_036365145.1). Taxonomy (NCBI): domain Eukaryota; kingdom Metazoa; phylum Chordata; class Mammalia; order Rodentia; family Dipodidae; genus Orientallactaga; species Orientallactaga sibirica. The sequence goes on along the minus strand of JAEOAD010000463.1, from coordinate 6,507,630 downwards.
ACTCTCACTAATACAACTTCAACTAGCTCTACCTAACCGTGGGCTCTACCTAGTCTCCATGCCAGAGGGCCATGTTTTACAGCTGAGACTGGCTGCGAATGTGTGGTCCTGTGACCCCACCAGACAGGGGCTTGCTGTCAAATAGCACTGAGTCCATTAGAGAAATGCATCTGTGAACTGCCCAGTGGGAGCTGTGGAGAAAAGGAAGAAGGCAGAAGAATAGGGGAACACAGAGGAGGATCTTGATAAACCCTCAAGCTGGGCTGAGGATCATAGATCACAGATAGATCTATGGTTAAGAATCCTTGTTGCTGGGGCTGAAGGGATTGAATAGTGGTTAAGGCATTTGCCTGCAAAGCCAAAGGACCCAGGTTCGATTCCTCAGGACCCACGTTAGCCAGATGCAAAAGGGAGCACTTGCATCTGGAGTTCATTTGCAGTGGCTAAAGGTCCTGGCCTGCCCATTCTCTTTCTCTCTCTCTCCCTCTTTCTCTGTCAAGTAAATAAATAAGTAAAAATAAAAATATATGAAAAAGAATCCTTATTGCTTAAGCATTAGGCATTTTCTTCAGTCTGGAGATGCCAAATACCACTCCTCAGAAACCATGTCAAAAGGTGGGTATGGCCATACACATCTGTAACCCCCATGTGGGGGATGCAGAGACCTGAGAATGACTGAGGTTAGCTGACAGACAGCATTCCAGATTAAGAAAGAGATTCCGTCTCAAGAAGATATGCAAATGGCTGACAAGAGAAGGTTGCCTCATGTTCTCTGGCCCCCTCAAGCACACACATGGAGCTTGCACAGCTGTACACACACATGTACCATACATATACTCTACACACATGTGTGTGCACACAGAAAACAATATATTAAATAATTGTTAGACCCCTAGCTAAGCAGAAGAAAGATTTTAGAATATTATATGCTTTCAATGGAGTAAAACAAGTGTTAGCTCCCTTGCTTATTGCAGTACAATTTTGAGCTGTCAAAGAGCCCAACTGGAAATTCTGCCTTCTTTGCAGTACTAAAGGCCCTGAGATCAGAGGAAAGGAAGACAAAAAACAGAAGAAAGATGAGTGGAAAAGAAGAAAGGTAGAAATAGGCTAAGAGGAAAGTGACTGATTCAATGCTGGGATGTAGCTTAGTCATAGAGAAGGAAAAAAAGTAGGTAAGAATGGATGAAAGAAAGGCAAGTGGGGGGGACAGAGAAAAGAAGAAAGCAAGAAAGGAAGGAAGACAGAGAAAGAAAGAAAAATGAAGAGGGAAGGGGAAGGAGGGAGGGAAAGGAGAAACAATGGGAGAAGGAAGGAAGGAAGGAGAGAAAGAAATCAATGGAGGAAGGGAGGATGGAGGGAGAAAAAGAAGACGGGGAGAGAGAGACATGGAGGAAGGGAAGGAGGGAAGAAGGAAGAGAAATAATAGGTCCATTGCTGTGAAGAATAAATTATGGGATAAACTTCATGGAGAGAAAGGACTAGTCCAAACAGAGAAGGCCTTGGACATACATTTGAATGCCTGCTGAAGTTCAGATCCACTGAACACCAACTATTGACCTGTGCTGGTTTGAACCAGATGCCCCCCATAAACCCACGTTTCTGCATGCTTGGTCCCTAGCTGATGGATACTACACAGGTGGAGCCTTGCCGGAGGAGCTGTGTTGCTGGGGGTGGATCTTGAGGTTTATTAGCCTCCAGCTTGCCAGCATCAGTTCAGCTCACTCTCCTGCTGCTGTTTTCCACCTGCTGTGACAAAGGTGATGTCCAGCCTGTACTCATGCCATGCTGTCCCCTGCCATCATGAAGCTTCCCCTGGAGACTGTAAGCCAAAATAAACCCTTTCTTCCCATCAGCTGCTTTGGGTCAGGTGCTCCATCTCGTGTGAAATGCACCTTCTATCCAGGGAGAGCGAGTAAAAAAAGCCAATAAACAAGACAATAGCATAAGGTCAGAAACTAAGGATTTGAAGGAAAAGTGAAGCCAGGCAGAGATAGGGTGATGTTTCTCTGAGCAAGTAATTTATTAAGGGAAACTTATGGCAATGACAGTACAGACTGAATGTATAGGACGAGAGTGCTGCAGACATAAAACAACAGAAAGTATCCAGAGATAGACACATGCCAGTGAACAGAGCATGGAGCCAGAAAGCCAGGGGATAGTAGGGGGCGAGAATAATATCAGTAAGTGTAAGAGGGCACTGCTAGTGTGAGCAGGAGCAAGTTCTTCTTTGAGTTTCTTGTTCAAAAGGTGGCCTGTAGAGAATGGCTAACATTAAAGTATTGGCTGAGGAACAAAATCTCTGGGGGGTCTAACATGGGAGTGTGAATTGGTAAAGCTACTTGCAAAATGTATTGTCAATATCTACTGAAGTGACCTGCCTGAATGCCTTTGACAAGCAGCCTTATGACACATCCAACAGAAAGAACAGATTGCGTTCACCAAAAAGCACGCCAAAGATCATTCATACGGTACGTATTTATGGTTAACTCCAAGCCAGAAGTAATCCAGGTGTGGTGCTCAATCTAGACTGTGAGCTGGATTGAGATTTAGGAACGCAATGGACACACATCTGTGAGTGTGTGTATGAGGGTGAGTGGGCACTTGCATGTGGGGGGCTAATACCACAGGCATGACCCATGAGCTGGGGTCAGAGACTAAACAGAGAGGAAAAGGAAGCTGAGTGCAGGCATCCATCTCCCTCTGCTGCCCTGACTGGGGACTCAGTGTGGCCAGCCACTTCATGTGCCCTTTGCCATGATGTTCCCACAATAATGTGCTGTATCCTCAAACTTAGTCAAAATCCTCACTGCGTTCCTTAAGTTGCTCTGGCCAGGTTTGTTGTCACGGCACTGAAATTAGTGACTAACTAGTACGTGTGGTGGTTGTAATGTAAAAAGGCCTTCATGTTTGTCATTGAACCTCATACTTAGCCTCCAGCTGGCAGAGTCCTGCTGGAGAAGGTGTGTCACGGTGAGCTCTCGCTCTCTCTCCCTCTGTCTATCTCTCTTCACTTCTTCCTTGCTTATGAAAAAGAGTGAGGGCTGGAGAAATGGCTTAGTGGTTAAAGTGCTTGCCTGTGAAGCCAAAGGATCCCAGTTTGATTCTCTAGGACCCACGTAAGCCAGATGCCCAAGGGGCACATGCATCGGGAGTTCGTTTGCAGTGGCTGGAGGCCCTGGCATGCCCATTCTCTCTCTGTCTGCCTCTCTTCTATCTCTCTCTCTCTCTCTCTGCTTGCAAATAAATAAATAATTTTTTTTTTTATTAAAAAAAGATGTGACACGTGGCTGTCTGTTCCTCCCATGCCTTCCCTGCCTTGATGAAACTTCCGCTCAAAACTGGAAGCCGAGACAATTGTTCTGTCCTAGTGACATGAAGGCAACTGTTACAGCGACACTTGGCATAGTTGTTAGCTGACTATACAGACATAAATGGATGTATGTTCATTGTAACACACCAGTGAGTGATAACAAAGTGTAGCTACATGGAACAGCTGGACACCAATGTCATGGGAAAGCAGCAAAGATGAACATGAGAAGATACAGCAAGCATTTCCCCATCCACATGAAGTTCATAAAAGCACAAGGCATTCACAGTGACAGGAGTCACAAGAGTTTTCACGTTTGTGGGTTACTCACTTGCTGAAGTGATAAGTGGAAACGTAAACTCCGGGATGCTGGGAGTGGTCTATAGTTTCCCGCTGATGGTCCCTACACAGCCTAACCCTACACAGTTCAGGCTGCTAAGACAAACTATCTTGCACTGGGTCATTTTGAAAAACAGAAAATGATTGCTCATGGCTCTGAATGATGGGAAAGACAAGGTTTGGTGTCTGGTCAGGGTTTGCTTTCTGTATTGCAAATGTTGCTCCCTGCCTGTGTCCTCACATGGTGCAAGACGGGAGGGGACAATCCAAGTGTCATCTCTTCCAAGGCTCATCTCACTGTCAAGGGCTCTGATCTCGTGACCTAATCATCTCCTATAGGCCCCACCTATTAATACTACTGCATTGAGGTTATGTCTCGAAATATGTATTTAGTGGTTGGGAGACGTCAACATTTGGAGCCCGGCACATGAGTAAGTAGCATATGTAAAAATTGAGCTGAACACAAGATCTGCACACCTTGCTGAGCATCTGTGTTTCAGTGTCCTTAAAAGGATTAAGGACAACACAGAGGATTAACCTGCTGCTCTGTAAACACACTGTGTAGGGTCAAAGTTGAGGCAGAGTGATGTTGCAATGGCTTAAGAACAATAAAGGCTTGGGCTACGATGGAGGTGGGAAGGTTTTCAAAACAGGCTAATGTGAGATGACAAGACAGGCTACAGGTTTGTTGTGGAATGGAAGATCAAAAGCAGAGCTGGGTCGGGGGCTGAGATGGCTCAGCAGTTAAAGGACTTGCTTGTAAAGCTCGATGATCTGGGTTTGATTCACCAGCACCCACATAAAGCCAGATGCACAAAGTGGTGCATGTGTCTAGAAGACATTTGCAGTGGCAGAATGCCCTGGCATGCCAATTCTCATTCTCTCTCTCTCTCTTCCTTTCTCTCGATCTTTTTCTCAAATAAATAAATATTTAAAGAAGAAGAAGAGCAGCATCAGGAGGAGGAGGAGCCAGGGAAGCTGCAGAGTGTTGTGGTCTGGAAAAGCAAGGAGAGGGCTGTGCTAGACCCAAAAGTGGACTTGGGGAAACAGGAAGATTTACTGGAATTCTGTTTGGTACATGTGTAGGGTTAGAGGGACCCATGGCAGCCCAAACGGTATATGATCAGTATCTGTTTGGTACATGTGCAGGCTTAGAGGGACCCATGAAGCCCAAACGGTATATGATCAGTATTCTACAAGCATCCCAGACACTCATTTCCTTAGTGACTCTAGGTCGTCTCAAGATGATAATCGATATAAACCTGGGGGGTGGGGGTGCATGTGCCTGTGTGTTGGTGAATTGATCCTGAGGACAAGAAAAATAAAATGACAGGAGCCAGGCATGGTGGTGCACTCCTTTAATCCCAGCACTTGGGAGGTAGGAGGATTACCATGAGTTCAAGACCACCCTGAGACTACAGAGTGGATTCCAGATCAGGCTGAACTAGAGTGAGACCCTACCTCCAAAAACCAAAAGAAAGAAAGAAAGAAAGAAAGAAAGAAAGAAAGAAAGAAAGGAAAGAAAGAAAAGAAAGAAAGAAAGAAAGAAAAGAAAGAAAAGAAAAGAAAAGAAGAAAAGAAAAATAAGAAATTAAATCAAATGAAAGAACTTGAAGAAGAAAAGAAGAAAGAAGGAATGATTTCAAGGAAGGAAGGAAGGAAGGAAGGAAGGAAGGCAAGGAAGAAAGGAAGGCTCAAGGAAAAGAAGCCTTGGCTCTGCAATCCTGCCCCTGCCATCATTAAACCCTTTGAAAGAGGCAAAGTGTAGTGTCTAGGGTCAAAACCCTTTGGAACCTGCTGCGGCAGGGAAGGAAAGAAAAGAAAAAGAAAAGAAAAACCTGAGAAAAACCCTTTGAAAAATACAGGAAATTAAATCAAATGAAAGAACTTGCTCACCTGCTCCCACCTGCTGCAAAGTGTAGTGTTCTAGCCTTGGCTCTGGCATTTAAACCCTTTGCTCTCATCAGCTGTCTTCCACCTGCTGTGGCATCTGCAATCCTGCCCCTGCCGTCATTAAACCCTTTGCTCTCAGTAAACTCAGGAGGCCAAGGAAAGAGGATTCTGAGTTCAAGGTCAGCCTGGGCTACATAATGATTTCAAGGTCAGCTATATTATAATGAGTTCAATACCAGTGTGGTGGTTTGAATCAGATGTGTCTAGCCTTGGCTCTGCAATCCTGTCCCTGCCGTCATTAAACCCTTTGCTCTCATCAGCTGTCTCCCACCTGCTACATTTTGAATGCTCCCTTTGCTCTCATCAGCTGTCCCCAGCTAGTGGCGCAATTTGGGCTCTCAGATGCACTCTTGGCTCTGAATCCTGGAGCGATTAAACCCTGTTCTAAGGCAGGCTTTGGAGCGTGTCTAGCCTTGGCTCTGCAATCCTGTCCCTGCCAGCCCTTTGCCTCATCCTTGCTGCAGCTCAATCTGCCCCTGCCGTCATTAAACCCTTTGCTCTCATCAGCTGTCTCCCACCTGCTGCGGCAAAGTGTAGTGTCTAGCCTTGGCTCTGCAATCCTGTCCCTGCCGTCATTAAACCCTTTGCTCTCATCAGCTGCATTTGGTAACAGGAAGGAAACAAAAACAGGCCAGGCCAGCCTAGCGCACATTGTAAGTCTCTGTCTCAACAAACAAACAAACACAAAATTAAGCATGAAAGAAAATGATTCCATCAAGACATATAATAAACAAGACATGTGATGTTTCCACTTATATCACAGGCCAGATTGTCTACAATATATTCTTAGTACTAGGAGCATACTCTAAAATGATAATAAAAGTACTACGTAGGAAAGATATTACCAAGTAACATACATGTTTCTCACTACCAAATGATTCTATGTAGTTGGCATAATTGTGTGTGCTGTGCTTCTATACTGCTGGCAGCACAACAGGCTTCTTTACGCCAGCATTGCCACAGACAAATGAAGAAGGCATTGTGCTACATGGCATCATGACAACTATGACATCAAAAGGCAAGAGGGAACTTTGACTCTATTGCACTCTTACGGAGCCATGATCATACATGTGCCATTGGCCCAGACGTCATCTCTTGGTGTATGGCTATAATAAGAATTTTATTGCACCCAAGATAAGGCTTCTTTTAGGGAGGCTGAGTGAAAGAGAAAAAGGCAACTGGCCACAGTATATGGAAAGGAATCATTTTAGTGAGGGTTCAGGGCTGTGCAAAGTTGGTAAGAAAAGAAGAAAGGACAGGTGTTGCTTAATGAAGAGAAGGTGGTCATTCCTCAGGTATAAGTGCCTTGAAGGGTCTTGAGCCAGAAAAGGAGATGAGAGGGAGGTATGCTATGTTATGATCATTATACTCAGAGAAAGCTTAGATGCCCGAATGCAAGGAGAGGTACAAAAATGTCCATTCAATCATTCCAAATAGGAAACAAACAATTGGAAAAAACTCACAAGTACCCGTTAACCAAAACAAAAATGCTGAAAATAATTATGAAATAGTCACACCAGAGACTAAGGTATGGCAGTGCAAATGAAGAGTTAGAGCTGTGGGCCAACAAGAGCCATTCTTCTGTCATATACAGGGAAGGGAAAGGGAATAGACTAAGAAGACAGTCTGTATGACGACACAATTATAAGCCTGAAAGCATAGAACACTAAGCAGCACTGGCAAGAGGAATAAAAGAAAATGGAGCAAATGATGGAGACAAAATTCTGATGGTGTTCCTCTAGGGATGAAGGAGGGAAGGTTACAAAGCCAGGCTCAGTGTCATTGGTGAGATTTTACATCTTTAGCTGTGTGACGGGTATATGAGGGTTGTGTGGACATAGTCAATGTGAATGTAAAGCCACAGGATGGCCGGTCACTTTGGAAGAGAGAGACATCTCCTTACTGAGCACTTCTGTTCTCTGCACACAGCAGCTAGGAGCAGCGGGCTGCCTACTGGGAGACGACCACACAAGGTCATGAGCAGGACAGATGACAGACTGATTTCTACCCCTAACCCCCTCAAGGTTTTAATAGCTTCCAGGTTGATCTCTGAGTATCGGTGCAGCATATGTAAGATGACAAAGTCAGCTAACGTGTAAGATCTATTTTAGCCATGAAAAATTCAATTCTAAAATTTTTATTGGTGACACCATTGAGTAACCTAGAAAAGTGCTATGTAACCCTATGGTTGGTTACAGAGACATAGAGATAACTCATTGCATAGGGTAGTATACTTGCTAAATGAACAATACACCTGGAAGTGCTGGGAACTGATGCTGTGAGTCATGCTCCCCAGCACCATAAATTTTATTGTACATTACAGTTTCTTCATAAACACCTTACTGGCTTTACTGATAGTTGATGAAAGTGTCCAGAAAAAAAAATACGATAAAATGACAAAGGATTATAGAAACCTCTTTCTGTGATACTTCCAGATGAAACACGTTTAAGAAAGCAAATGTTCTCTACCAGAAACCTGATAAGAGCAGGACATTCTGTCAGAACAACAGAGAAGATTCTGGAGTGCCTTCTAAGGTACTGCGAGCACCTTCTTCATTTCTAGAATACGGGGGAAAGAAGGTCATGAGAGCTTTATCATATCATTTTGGTAAAGCAGACTGGAGTTGATAACATTATCTTGGCAGAAATGAAGAAAAAAAAATGTCTAAGGAGTGGAAGTTTCCCAAAAAATGAAAGTCAATCTAATTCTGAAAGCAAAGAAGGGAAATGAGCCCAGCACCCACTGATGCTCCACTGGCAGATTCCATCATGCTCTGATCCAGGCTTCACGCAAGTTCTGTCAGCAGTGAACTTGCGCAGACCCTGGCTGCCCATCACTCCTTAAAGGACATGGTACAGCACTGCTTCCAAGGCTCATGTGTAGCATCTGGTGTTTTCAAACAATCAAGCAGATTTAGGGCACAGCTGTGCATCACTGAATGAGCATAAAGACACACGCTGAGAACCAGGCCAGGGAAGAGATTCTGTGTGAGCATCCTAGAGTGCACTTGAACTAGCCTCATAGTCTAGGTCAGCCCCTGCCCATGACCTCCTGGTATAATCGAAAGATGCTGTAATAGGAGCTTGACAAGGCTGCTCTGTATATAACACAGCCGACTATATTACACCTGTGCTCCGGCAATGCAAACAGCATGCTGTTTATCAGCTGCTTTTATATAAATTTTCCTTAGAGAAATATTTCTCCATACCCAAGTGGAAAAATCCCATGGAAGACTGGGAAGAATGAATACATTTTCTTTTTTGTTTGTTCTTTGTTTTCTGAGGTAGGGTCTCACTCTAGCTCAGGCTGACCTGGACTCACTGTGTAGTCTCAGGGTGGCCTCGAACTCACAGCGATCCTCCTACCTCTGCCTCCCAAGTGCTGGGATTAAGGTGTGTGCCACCACGCCCGGCTTGAGTGAATTTTCTTACACAAAGCCCATCTCAACCATTGAGGTTCCTTTTAACTCTTAAAGAATTTTTTTGTTTGCAATATAGTCTTGGAGAGAGGCCTAGGAATGTGTTCCTAAGGGATAATAACATTTGCTTGCCTTGGTAGATATGATTATGTGTTGTTACTTTTTTAATTTTTTGAGTTTTCTTCACAATGCAAATTCATCATTAGCAGTTAAGGCACTTGCCTGTGAAGCCAAAGAACCCAGGTTCAATTCCCCAGGACCCACATAAGCCAGATACACAAAGTGGTGCATGCATCTGGAGTTCATTTGCACTGACTGAAGGCCCTGGCATGCCCTATCTCTCTCTCTCTCTCTATCTGCCTCATTCTCTCCTCCCTCTCTCTGGAATAAATAAAATAAAATAAAATAAAATGATGCTTTAAAAACTTTAAAAAGTAGATGTTATGTACTTATATATATAGGCATGTATATAATAAATACATGTAGATATGTTTTATATAAACAAACATCCATCCATTCATAAATATGTTGATATAGACATTGGTTCTTGTAATCAATCAGCACCTGAGAAATGGTAATAGAAATGTATTACAAAGTTCTCCTAGAAGAGAGGGAAGTGCAGAACCCTAGAAGATGACAGTGAACCTTCCTCCCCTGAGTTAATAAGAGAGTCTTCACTGTAACACTCAAATATCCTCTAGAGAGTCTACTACATTATACATAAAAGTCAACGTGAAGCCGGGCGTGGTGGTGCACGCCTTTAATCCTAGCACTTGGGAGGCAGAGGTAGGAGGATCGCCATGAATTTGAGGCCACTCTGAGACTACATAGTGAATTCCAGGTCAGCCTTAGCTAGAGTGAGCCCCTACCTTGAAAAACCGGAAAAAATAAAAAGTCAGCATCAGTTATAAATGAGACATTTATTCATCAAACATTAAGACTTCATGGGGTTAGATAGCTCAGCTGGTAAAGTGCTGGCCTCACAAGCATGAAGACCTGAGTTTGGTTCCCAGGACCCATTTAAAATCACCAGGTGTGGGGGCTGGAGAGATGGCTCAGCGCTTAAAGCACTTGCCTGCAAAGCCTAATGACCTGGGTTTTGATTCCTCAGTACCCATGTAAAGCCAGATGCACAAAGTGGTGGATGCATCTGGAGTTCATTTGTAGTGGCTGAAGGCCTTGGCATGCCCATTCTCTCTGTATGTCTCTCTCTTCTCTCTCTCTGCTTGCAAATAAAGAAATAAAAATATTTTGTTAAAAAAAAAAAAAAAAGTCAGGTGTGGATGTACGTGTCTGTAGTGGTAGGGGAGGTGGAGACGGGCAGATCCCTGGGGCTTGCTGGCCAGGTAGCCAAGCCTAATATTGGTGAGCTCTAGACCAATGAGAGAGCCTAAAAAGGAAATAGACAGCCATGCTGAAAAATGACACCAGAGGCTGTCCTCTGGTCTACACACACACACACACACACACACACACACACACACACACACGAGAGAGAGAGAGAGAGAGAGAATCTTTTCACTTTCCAGAATTTCTTTTCTTTATTATTATTTTATTATTATTATTATTATTATTATTATTTTATTTTTCAATGTAGGGTCTCACTCTAGCCCAGGCTAACCTGGAATTCACTATTATTCTTCAGGGTAAATGAACCTGTTGATTTTTGACTTCTTTTTGCCTGAAGGCAACCCGTGTGGGCCCACCTATATAGAAAGTGGAGCTCAACCGAACGCCTGCGCTCTGTCTGTGGGTGATTTGTGCCCCCACTTCCCCCATTCCTGTCCCGGGCAGTTTAACACTGACTCTGATTACAGTGGGGCCTTGGTAGTTCTGAGAAAATAGAAAAGGAGATTTTTACAAATTCAGTTCTCTTGAAAAACTTTAATAATTGAGATGGGAGAAGATTCTTACAATGATAGAAGAGATTTTTTTGGTTTTGTTTTCCTGAGGTTGGGTCTCGCTCTAGCCCAGGCTGACCTGGAATTCACTCTCTAGTGGCCTCACACTCACTCACGGCGATCCTCCTACTCAAACTCCCAAGTAGTGGGATTAAAGGTGTGCTCCACCATGCCCAGCCTACTTTTCATAATTTCTAGGTAGAGGTAGAAACAAAAAGAGAGAGAAACAAAAAGAAAGGTTTTTGGAAAGGTGAAGCCACAACCAAATTACAGAGCTATGTACTCCTTTCATTTTCTAAAGAAAGACTGGCAGGGAACTTTATCTGAATATGTAGTGAGACTTCAGTGAAGTTGTATTTAATCAATCTTCCTTGCACTCCTCCATAATTTATAGAGATGTATCATTTTCCCCTTCAGATCATTTAATTCAATCTCAGACGCTGTCTTCAACATACAGTAAGTCCAGGAGTGATGAGTGCACGGGACAGAAGGTGGCAATCTCACACCTGTCAGGCTTTTACATCACGGTTTCATTAGCTAGCTATTTTCTTTCTTTAGAAATATAGCCGTCCTATTGATGTTTTCTGGATTATAATTAACCTTAGCCACTATAAGTTACTCTTTGCTGAAACATTCAATAAATATAATTCACAGTGCATGGAAACAACAGAGATTTGGCATTCAATGTTTCAAAAAACATGTATCAACTTTAAAAATTATAGCAGCTCATCAAAGGCCATTTCTTTGTAATTTTTTAAAATGTATTTGCAAGCAAAGAGAGAGGGGGGAGAGAAGAGAGATAGAGAGAATAGGCATGCCAGGGCATGCAGAGACTGCAAACGAACTCCAAGTGTGCATGCATCTGGCTTTACACGGGTGGTGGGGAATCAAACCTGGGTGGGTAGGCTTTGCAGGCAAAGGCCACTGAGCTATCTTTCTAGGCCTCTCATTTTTTTAATCTTAATGGCAGTAACAAAGGTAAGAAGTTATGGACCAAGGCCTAGTGTCCCTTTATATTCCAACTTTGTATTTAATTTGTTCATTTTATTATTATCCTTTTATCCTTCCCTCCCTTGGTCAGTTAAGGCAAGGACTGTGCGTCACACATGGCTCTGGAGCGCAGTCTCTGGGAAGAACTGGCTTCGACTTATCAGAGTCTCTTTTGTGAGAAGACAATGCGCTCTTTGTCCTCGGTAAGGTTTCCTTGGAGGCTGAATCACCTACTGTTTGGCTTTAGATGAGCTGCTTATCCCAGCCGCTTCTCACACATTTACAATAGGTAATAAAAAGGAAAAGCATCAATTTTTTGAACAACATGGAAATTGTTGATCATATGCATGAAGCAAATTGTGTTACATCCTAGATGATGTATTTAGTCATATTTGTTCAGAGTTAGTGGATCAATTCCTGGAAAGCATTTAGTGTTGGACACACATTGCTCAAGTCACATTAGTATTGCTGTTAATACATTCCTTCGATAACTACTTAATACATACCATGTGCCAAGCAGTGGCCTGGGGCTGAGTGTGCATTAGTGAGCGAAACCGATAAAAAGCTCTTCCTTGGAGGATGTGTATCACCATATGGAAGCTAGCTGATTCAGGAAGCATTAATGTACAATAAGTACCGATAAGTATAGGACGTTTGGAGATGGTGAGCACTCTACAGAAAGAGCTAGAACTGTGATGGTTTGAATCAGATGTCCACCACAGAATCATGTGTTTTGCATGCTTGGCCCCAAGCTGATGGCAACCTGGGCTGTGTACCCTCGCTGGAGGAGGTGTGTCCCTGGACATGGACCTTGAGGTTCATTAACCCCTTGCTTGCCAGTATTAGCTCAGCTTACTGTCCTGCTCTGTTTTCCACCTGCTGTAGCAGCAGCCTCTGCTCATGCCACACTTTACCCTGCCATCATGGAGCTTCCCCTCAAGAGTGTGAGCCAGAATAAATCCTTTCTTCCCATCAGCGCTTTTGGTCAGGTGTTTTGGCCCAGCAAAGAAAAAATAACTGGAATTGTAGCAAAGGAACATGAAAGAGTTCTCTGGAAGGTTATAGGAGAGGTCAGCTTTTGATTGTGAATGAAGTGACCAGAGAGGACCTGACCAAGGCGGTGATACTAGGACAGTGGCTTGAAGGACTTAGAGATCTGTGGTAGGCACAGGAGATGGCATGTAAGGACAGCGAGGAGGCCAGGGCAGTTAAGGTTGAGGAAGGCCAAAGACAAGGAGGTGAGCACTCACCACTCAGCACTCTGTGCATTGAAGTAGTGTATGCACTGAACACTCATGAGGCCAATGGGCTGAAGTTACCATGACAAATATCACAGACTCCAGTGATGACGACAGAGGCAGGAAGTCCAAAGTCAAGGTGTGAGAAAGGCAGGTTTCTCCTGAGGCCTCTCTCTCCCTGGCCTGTAGATGGCATCTTCTCTCTGGTCTTCTTCATATAGTCTTTGGTCTGTCTGTATCCTGTATCTCCATCCATCTTCTTATAAGGATACCATTTATACTGGATCAAGGCCCTCCCTCATAATTCCATCTTACTTTGACTAACTTTGAAAGACTTTATCTCGATATACAGTCACACTGTGAAGCACTGGGATTAGGCTGTCAGCATGAATTTTGGAGGGACACAATTTAGTCCCATTAATCTCCTTTGTGGTCGCACATATTATGTTGAAATTTCCTTAAAACCAGGCTTCCTTCTCCTGCAAAAGTCTTATAATGAGAGCCTAGCTTCAGGTGAACCTATTGCCTCATTTCCATGTAGCTGAATCACCTTTTTAAAAAAATTATTAAATTATTTATTTATTTAATTAATTAATTTGCAAGCAGAGAGAGAGAGACATAGAGAAGAGATAGAGAGAGAATGGGTGCACCAGGGCCTCTAGCCACTGCAAAAGATCTCCAGATGCATATGGCCCCTTGTGCATCTGGCATATATGGGTACTGGGGAATTGAACCTGGGTCCTTTGGCTTTGCAGGCAAGAGCCTTAACTGCTAAGCCATCTCTCCACCTCCCCTGAGTCACCTTTTAATTAGCATATGTTTGCTGACTGCTCTCATGGACTTCAGCCATGTTCCTGGGACACCTTAGCATCCTGACCTGAGCAATTAGGCTCAAGATCCTGGTGCCACAGCCATGAACCGCTTCTGCCATTGCATCTCCCCTGCCATGATGGGCTGTGACGTCAAACTGTGAGCCAAAAGATACCCTCCCTCCCTTAAGTTGCTTTTCTCAAGTATTTCATATGACCTTGAGCAAGTGTCCTACACCCCTCTGTGCTTCCTGTTAACTCGCTTGATTAGGTGTGCCTTCTTCTTGGGATGATTTTAAAAGCTTGAGAGTGTGTACCGGTGTGAATATGTGAGTGTGTGTATGCGTGTTCACACTAATGAGCAGTTCCTGGCAAGCACTATCTAAAAGGCTCACAAAGCTCTCACTCGAGAACAAGTGTAACCATTCTTTGTATACCTTTCCTTCCGTTTAAGCTGTCTTTTGGGCAAGTCATGAACTTTAGACTAAACTCAAGGTCTACCTTAAATGTTCTGTTCTTACCCCTACCGGAACTCAGGACTTAACCACACAGATTTCTTCTTTCAAAACTGTCCTTCAATTCTTACTTCACCTCACACACTTGGGGCCTCAGAGAAAGACAAATGAAAAGGAGAAAAAAGTATTGAATTTTAATCCATGATTAGATTGTTTTTGTATTCCACTTTCATTTTGCCTTAGTCACATAGTGAATTATACATACATTTTATGACCCACACCCGCTCCTCTAGTGCTTGCACTGAATGTGAAATATCCCTCACAGGCTCATTGGAACACTTGATCCCCAGCTGGTGGTGCTGTTCTGGGAGGTTGTAGGACCTCTACGAGGTGGAGCTGAGCTGGAGAGAGCCCGTTGAAGGAAGTGGGCCTTGAGGTTGCAGTTCAGCCTCACTTCCTGTTCGTTCTCTGCTTCCTGTTGTACCAAGATGTCAGCCATCAGCCTCATGCGCTTGTCAACGCAAGGACAAACCATTCCCACCACCAGGCCTTCTCTGGCATGCTGGACTTTAACCTCAGAGTGTGAACGAAAGCACACACTTACTCTTTTAAGTTGCTTTTGTGAGGTATTCTGACACAGTGATGAGAAGGCTGGCACACAGCCTCCGGTGTCTGCCACTTACTGCATAACCGCTACCAATCTGCATAGACTCCTCTGTCTCAGCTAACTCACTTGAAACATGAGGATGGATGTTTCTACTTAGGGGGACAGGAAGTTTAAAGTGTGTGAGTGTGTGTGTGTGTGTGTGTGCGCGCGCGCACATGTGCACATGTACGTGGGCGTAAATAGTAATTGGTTCCCAGCAAGCACCACATGAAAGGCTTTCTGCCTTTGTCATTATCTCCTTCCAGAAAATTCCTCAAATGGGGGTGAAGCATTTAGTGCAGCAGAGCATTCAGCTAGGCCACTGGCACATGCAAATCAGGAGCTGGCAAAAATTAACCAACACGATCAGAGGTGTCATTGCCAGTGACGTCATCATTCTGAGCTTCCTTCCTCTCTTGGGTAATTGATCCTTTTCAGTTTTATTTTTGACAATTTCACACGCACACACATATATATTATATTTTGATCATATTTACCTCTGTTACTCTTTAACAATTGATTCTTTGTTTTGTTTTGTTTTGTTTTTCAAGGTAGGGTCTCACCTCTGGCCCAGGCTGACCTGGAATTTGAATGTAGCCTCAGGGTGGCCTACGAACTCACAGCAATCCTCCTACCTCTGCCTCCCAAGTG
Source organism: Orientallactaga sibirica (assembly GCA_036365145.1). Classification (NCBI taxonomy): domain Eukaryota; kingdom Metazoa; phylum Chordata; class Mammalia; order Rodentia; family Dipodidae; genus Orientallactaga; species Orientallactaga sibirica. The sequence goes on along the minus strand of JAEOAD010000463.1, from coordinate 6,491,922 downwards.
CTGGGATTAAAGGTGTGCCCCACGATGCCCGGCTAACAATTGATTCTTAAGAAATAAATTATATTGATTTATTTATATTCACAGGCAGAAAGATATAGAGGAAATGGGTGTGCCAGGGCATCCTGTCACTGCAAATGAATCCCAGACACATTTTCCACTTTGTGTATCTAGCCTTCCATGGGTACTGTGCAATTGAATCCAGGCCATTAGGCTTTAAAAAAAAAATTTATTTATTTATTTATTTGAGATAGAGAGAAAGAGGTAGAGGTAGAGATAGAGAGAGAGAGGGTGGGGGAGAGAGAATGGGCATGCCAGGGCCTCCGGCCACTGCAAAAGAACTCCATATGCATGTACCCCCCTTGTGCATCTGGCTTACATGGGTCCTGGGGAATCTAGCCGGGGTCCTTAAGCTTCACAGGTGAATGCCTTAACCACTAAGGCATTAGGCTTTTTAAGTAAATGCCTTTAACTCCTAAGCCATCTCTCCAGCCTCTATATTGTTTTTGAAAACATTTTTTCAGAAGGTAATTTTAAAAATATTATAGTGGGTGACAGAGCTGAATTCAAATCAAGGCTGCTCAGTAATCTTCCACCCTGTTACAGTTTGGCTTTTCAAGGCACACATGCTGAAAGCTTTGTCGCCAGCCTGTGGTGCTATTGAGAAGTGCTGGAACCTCCAGGAGGTGAGTCTAGTGGAAGGAAGCGAGATGTTTGGGGACATGCCCTTGGAAGGGATAATGTGACCTTGTCCCCTTCCTGGCTGCCTAGCACTGAGCAGTATGGCTCTACCCAATGTGTGGTCTCCTGCTACAAGCCCAGAGGCAGTGGGGCAACTGACCATCCATTGAAACCTCTGAAACTGTGAACAAACAGATACCCTCCCTTCTTACAAGTTAGTCAGGTGAGGTATTTTTCAGTGGTATACTAAGCACACACGCACAAACACAATCCTTAAATTTTCAATTTTTTGCTTGAAAAATATGTGTGTGGTTGTTGAGTAACCTGTTAGACTTTCATCTGGTCATCCTACCTGCTTCTGGGGCCACATCACAGCAGCGACATGGGAATTTGCCAAGTGCAAATGAAGATTTGGAGGGTTCTTGGTCCATTAATAACATGAGCGAGTTCAAGCGATAAGGACAGGAAGACGAGTGTGAGCCCCCAGACAAACGCTCACCATTAACGGTTTCTGACAAGGTTTGTAAGGGAGAGATGGATGCGGTTAGATCCAGTGGCAGAAAGCACTTTATCTATCACCTCGGATGCCACAAGAAATGGCTGCTGGCAGGAAGATCTCCGGCTGAAGTGAAACCACCCGACAGGCGACCAGCGCGAGGTGTTTCCCAGCTCCAGGTGCGGCAGTCTCAGCTGGTCAGGGATAACTTGTCTTCCTTACAAACTCGGCAGAACCCAAGCTGACTTTTAAAAAATGCTTCTGATACTTTGATGTGACATATTTTCCCTCCACAAGATCCAATTTCCTCACATTTTACTTGATCAATGTTGGCAGCCCCCAGGTTTATTAACAGGTGGTGTTGACAGGTTAATTGCAGGAAGGAACTAGTACACATCACACGTGCAGTGGATCACGCCCACTTGCAATCACCTCTAATTGCAAGTGACTTGTTACGGCTTACCATTAGCGTTTGGTTAACACAGAAGCTGCACAGACCCCAGACTGCCACACTAAATACAGTCCAAGGCTACATTGTCACTAGAAATTTGTCAGGAACTGATATGTGTGCATAAAATATTTTAAATAACCGAAGCACAAGTATTCACTTTCTAGGGCTCCCCAATGAAGTACCACGACAGGATGCCACACACATACTCTCTCCCTTCTCTGGGGCTGTAAAGGCAAAATCAAGGTGTTGGCATTGCCATGATCTATGAGAGATGCCAGAGAAAGGTCTGTTCTCAATCTCGCTCCTGACTTTAGGTAAATGCTTGTATTATGGAAGCATCTCTCTCTCTCTCTCTCTCTCTCTCTGTGTGTGTGTGTGTGTGTGTGTGTGTGTGTAGTATTTGTGGTGAGGTGTGTGTATGTATAGTGTATACATGTGTGAATGCAGTTGTACATCTGTGTGTGTGTATAGTATTTGTGGTGAGGTGTGTGTAGGTATAGTGTATACATGTGTGAATGCAGATGTACATCTGTGTGTGTGTGTAGTATTTGTGGTGAGGTGTGTGTAGGTATAGTGTATGCATGTGTGAATGCAGATGTACATCTGTGTGTGTGTGTAGTATTTGTGGTGAGGTGTGTGTAGGTATAGTGTATACATGTGTGAATGCAGATGTACATCTGTGTGTGTGTGTAGTATTTGTGGTGAGGTGTGTGTAGGTATAGTGTATACATGTGTGAATATAGATGTACATCTGTGTGTGTGTGTAGTATTTGTGGTGAGGTGTGTGTAGGTATAGTGTATACATGTGTGAATGCAGATGTACATCTGTGTGTGTGTGTAGTATTTGTGGTGAGGTGTGTGTAGGTATAGTGTATACATGTGTGAATGCAGATGTACATCTGTGTGTGTGTGTGTGTGTGTGTAGTATTTGTGGTGAGGTGTGTGTAGGTATAGTGTATACATGTGTGAATATAGATGTACATCTGTGTGTGTGTGTGTGTGTGTGTGTAGTATTTGTGGTGAGGTGTGTGTAGGTATAGTGTATACATGTGTGAATATAGATGTACATCTGTGTGTGTGTGTAGTATTTGTGGTGAGGTGTGTGTATGTATAGTGTATACATGTGTGAATGCAGATGTACATCTGTGTGTGTGTGTAGTATTTGTGGTGAGGTGTGTGTAGGTATAGTGTATGCATGTGTGAATGCAGATGTACATCTGTGTGTGTGTGTGTGTGTGTGTGTATAGTGTATGTGTGAATGCAGTATAGTGTATGCATGTGTGTGGTGATGTGTGTATGTTGTACATCTGTGTGTGTGTATGTGTGTAGTGTGGTGAGGTGTGTGTATGTATAGTGTATACATGTGTGAATGCAGTTGTACATCTGTGTGTGTGTGTAGTATTTGTGGTGAGGTGTGTGTAGGTATAGTGTATGCATGTGTGAATACAGATGTACATCTGTGTGTGTGTGTAGTATTTGTGGTGAGTTGTGTGTATGTATAGTGTATACATGTGTGAATGCAGATGTACATCTGTGTGTGTGTATAGTATTTGTGGTGAGGTGTGTGTAGGTATAGTGTATGCATGTGTGAATGCAGATGTACATCTGTGTGTGTGTGTGTGTGTGTGTGTGTGTAGTATTTGTGGTGAGGTGTGTGTATGTATAGTGTATACATGTGTGAATACAGATGTACATCTGTGTGTGTGTGTAGTATTTGTGGTGAGGTGTGTTTAGGTATAGTGTATGCATGTGTGAAGATGTAATGCAGATGTACATCTGTGTGTGTGTGTAGTATTTGTGGTGAGGTGTGTGTATGTATAGTGTATACATGTGTGAATACAGATGTACATCTGTGTGTGTGTGTAGTATTTGTGGTGAGGTGTGTGTAGGTATAGTGTATACATGTGTGAATGCAGATGTACATCTGTGTGTGTGTGTAGTATTTGTGGTGAGGTGTGTGTATGTATAGTGTATACATGTGTGAATGCAGATGTACATCTGTGTGTGTGTGTGTAGTATTTGTGGTGAGGTGTGTGTATGTATAGTGTATACATGTGTGAATGCAGATGTACATCTGTGTGTGTGTGTAGTATTTGTGGTGAGGTGTGTGTATGTATAGTGTATACATGTGTGAATGCAGATGTACATCTGTGTGTGTGTGTAGTATTTGTGGTGAGGTGTGTGTGTATGTATAGTGTATACATGTGTGAATGCAGATGTACATCTGTGTGTGTGTGTAGTATTTGTGGTGAGGTGTGTGTAGGTATAGTGTATACATGTGTGAATGCAGATGTACATCTGTGTGTGTGTGTAGTATTTGTGGTGAGGTGTGTGTGTGGTGTATAGTGTATACATGTGTGAATGCAGATGTACATCTGTGTGTGTGTATGTAGTATTTGTGGTGAGGTGTGTGTATGTATAGTGTATACATGTGTGAATGCAGATGTACATCTGTGTGTGTGTGTAGTATTTGTGGTGAGGTGTGTGTATGTATAGTGTATACATGTGTGAATGCAGATGTACATCTGTGTGTGTGTGTAGTATTTGTGGTGAGGTGTGTGTAGGTATAGTGTATACATGTGTGAATGCAGATGTACATCTGTGTGTGTGTGTAGTATTTGTGGTGAGGTGTGTGTAGGTATAGTGTATACATGTGTGAATGCAGATGTACATCTGTGTGTGTGTAGGTATAGTGTATACATGTGTGAATACAGATGTACATCTGTGTGTGTGTGTGTGTAGTATTTGTGGTGAGGTGTGTGTATGTATAGTGTATACATGTGTGAATGCAGATGTACATCTGTGTGTGTGTGTATTTGTGGTGAGGTTGTGTGGTGAGGTGTGTGTGTGTGTGTGTAGTATTTGTATAGTGTATACATGTGTGAATGCAGATGTACATCTGTGTGTGTGTGTGTAGTATTTGTGGTGAGGTGTGTGTAGGTATAGTGTATACATGTGTGAATGCAGATGTACATCTGTGTGTGTGTGTGTAGTATTTGTGGTGAGGTGTGTGTATGTATAGTGTATACATGTGTGAATGCAGATGTACATCTGTGTGTGTGTAGTATTTGTGGTGAGGTGTGTGTATGTATAGTGTATACATGTGTGAATGCAGATGTACATCTGTGTGTGTGTGTAGTATTTGTGGTGAGGTGTGTGTAGGTATAGTGTATACATGTGTGAATGCAGATGTACATCTGTGTGTGTGTGTGTGTAGTATTTGTGGTGAGGTGTGTGTAGGTATAGTGTATACATGTGTGAATGCAGATGTACATCTGTGTGTGTGTGTAGTATTTGTGGTGAGGTGTGTGTATGTATAGTGTATACATGTGTGAATACAGATGTACATCTGTGTGTGTGTGTAGTATTTGTGGTGAGGTGTTGTGTATAGTGTATACATGTGTGTGCAGATGTACATCTGTGTGTGTGTATATTTGTGTGAGGTGTGTGTAGGTGTGTATATGTGTGAATGCAGATGTACATCTGTGTGTGTGTGTGTGTGTGTGTGTAGTATTTGTGGTGAGGTGTGTGTAGGTATAGTGTATGCATGTGTGAATGCAGATGTACATCTGTGTGTGTGTGTGTAGTATTTGTGGTGAGGTGTGTGTATGTATAGTGTATACATGTGTGAATACAGATGTACATCTGTGTGTGTGTGTAGTATTTGTGGTGAGGTGTGTGTAGGTATAGTGTATGCATGTGTGAATGCAGTTGTACATCTGTGTGTGTGTGTAGTATTTGTGGTGAGTTGTGTGTATGTATAGTGTATACATGTGTGAATGCAGATGTACATCTGTGTGTGTGTAGTATTTGTGGTGAGGTGTGTGTAGGTATAGTGTATGCATGTGTGAATGCAGATGTACATGTGTGTGTGTGTGTGTGTGTGTGTGTGTGTGTGTAGTATTTGTGGTGAGGTGTGTGTAGGTATAGTGTATACATGTGTGAATATAGATGTACATCTGTGTGTGTGTGTAGTATTTGTGGTGAGGTGTGTGTAGGTATAGTGTATGCATGTGTGAATGCAGATGTACATCTGTGTGTGTGTGTAGTATTTGTGGTGAGGTGTGTGTATGTATAGTGTATGCATGTGTGAATGCAGATGTACATCTGTGTGTGTGTGTAGTATTTGTGGTGAGGTGTGTGTAGGTATAGTGTATACATGTGTGAATGCAGATGTACATCTGTGTGTGTGTATAGTATTTGTGGTGAGTTGTGTGTATGTATAGTGTATGCATGTGTGAATGCAGATGTACATCTGTGTGTGTGTGTAGTATTTGTGGTGAGGTGTGTGTAGGTATAGTGTATGCATGTGTGAATGCAGATGTACATCTGTGTGTGTGTGTAGTATTTGTGGTGAGGTGTGTGTAGGTATAGTGTATACATGTGTGAATGCAGATGTACATCTGTGTGTGTGTGTAGTATTTGTGGTGAGGTGTGTGTATGTATAGTGTATACATGTGTGAATGCAGTTGTACATCTGTGTGTGTGTGTAGTATTTGTGGTGAGGTGTGTGTATGTATAGTGTATACATGTGTGAATGCAGATGTACATCTGTGTGTGTGTGTAGTATTTGTGGTGAGGTGTGTGTATGTATAGTGTATACATGTGTGAATGCAGATGTACATCTGTGTGTGTGTGTAGTATTTGTGGTGAGGTGTGTGTATGTATAGTGTATATATGTGTGAATGCAGTTGTACATCTGTGTGTGTGTATGTAGTATTTGTGGTGAGGTGTGTGTATGTATAGTGTATACATGTGTGAATGCAGATGTACATCTGTGTGTGTGTGTAGTATTTGTGGTGAGGTGTGTGTATGTATAGTGTATACATGTGTGAATGCAGATGTACATCTGTGTGTGTGTGTAGTATTTGTGGTGAGGTGTGTGTAGGTATAGTGTATACATGTGTGAATGCAGATGTACATCTGTGTGTGTGTATAGTATTTGTGGTGAGTGTGTGTATGTATAGTGTATACATGTGTGAATGCAGATGTACATCTGTGTGTGTGTGTAGTATTTGTGGTGAGGTGTGTGTAGGTGTATAGTGTATTGTGTGAATGCAGATGTACATCTGTGTGTGTGTAGTAGTATTTGTGGTGAGGTGTGTGTATGGTATAGTGTATACATGTGTGAATGCAGATGTACATCTGTGTGTGTGTGTAGTATTTGTGGTGAGGTGTGTGTAGGTATAGTGTATACATGTGTGAATGCAGATGTACATCTGTGTGTGTGTGTAGTGTGGTGAGGTGTGTGTAGGTATAGTGTATGCATGTGTGAATATAGATGTACATCTGTGTGTGTGTGTAGTATTTGTGGTGAGGTGTGTGTAGGTATAGTGTATACATGTGTGAATACAGATGTACATCTGTGTGTGTGTGTAGTATTTGTGGTGAGGTGTGTGTATGTATAGTGTATACATGTGTGAATGCAGATGTACATCTGTGTGTGTGTGTAGTATTTGTGGTGAGGTGTGTGTATGTATAGTGTATACATGTGTGAATGCAGATGTACATCTGTGTGTGTGTATAGTATTTGTGGTGAGGTGTGTGTAGGTATAGTGTATGCATGTGTGAATGCAGATGTACATCTGTGTGTGTGTGTGTGTGTGTAGTATTTGTGGTGAGGTGTGTGTAGGTATAGTGTATGCATGTGTGAATGCAGATGTACATCTGTGTGTGTGTGTATATGTAGTATTTGTGGTGAGGTGTGTGTATGTATAGTGTATACATGTGTGAATACAGATGTACATCTGTGTGTGTGTGTAGTATTTGTGGTGAGTTGTGTGTATGTATAGTGTATGCATGTGTGAATGCAGATGTACATCTGTGTGTGTGTGTAGTATTTGTGGTGAGGTGTGTGTAGGTATAGTGTATACATGTGTGAATATAGATGTACATCTGTGTGTGTGTGTAGTATTTGTGGTGAGGTGTGTGTAGGTATAGTGTATACATGTGTGAATGCAGATGTACATCTGTGTGTGTGTGTAGTATTTGTGGTGAGGTGTGTGTAGGTATAGTGTATGCATGTGTGAATGCAGATGTACATCTGTGTGTGTGTGTAGTATTTGTGGTGAGGTGTGTTTAGGTATAGTGTATGCATGTGTGAATACAGATGTACATCTGTGTGTGTGTGTAGTATTTGTGGTGAGGTGTGTGTATGTATAGTGTATACATGTGTGAATGCAGATGTACATCTGTGTGTGTGTGTAGTATTTGTGGTGAGGTGTGTGTATGTATAGTGTATACATGTGTGAATGCAGTTGTACATCTGTGTGTGTGTGTAGTATTTGTGGTGAGGTGTGTGTATGTATAGTGTATACATGTGTGAATGCAGATGTACATCTGTGTGTGTGTGTGTAGTATTTGTGGTGAGGTGTGTGTAGGTATAGTGTATGCATGTGTGAATGCAGATGTACATCTGTGTGTGTGTGTGTGTGTGTGTGTGTAGTATTTGTGGTGAGGTGTGTGTATGTATAGTGTATGCATGTGTGAATGCAGATGTACATCTGTGTGTGTGTGTGTGTGTGTGTGTGTAGTATTTGTGGTGAGGTGTGTGTAGGTATAGTGTATACATGTGTGAATGCAGATGTACATCTGTGTGTGTGTGTAGTATTTGTGGTGAGGTGTGTGTAGGTATAGTGTATACATGTGTGAATGCAGATGTACATCTGTGTGTGTGTGTGTAGTATTTGTGGTGAGGTGTGTGTATGTATAGTGTATACATGTGTGAATACAGATGTACATCTGTGTGTGTGTGTAGTATTTGTGGTGAGGTGTGTGTAGGTATAGTGTATGCATGTGTGAATGCAGATGTACATCTGTGTGTGTGTGTAGTATTTGTGGTGAGGTGTGTGTATGTATAGTGTATACATGTGTGAATATAGATGTACATCTGTGTGTGTGTGTAGTATTTGTGGTGAGGTGTGTGTAGGTATAGTGTATGCATGTGTGAATGCAGATGTACATCTGTGTGTGTGTGTAGTATTTGTGGTGAGGTGTGTGTATGTATAGTGTATACATGTGTGAATGCAGATGTACATCTGTGTGTGTGTGTAGTATTTGTGGTGAGGTGTGTGTAGGTATAGTGTATGCATGTGTGAATGCAGATGTACATCTGTGTGTGTGTGTGTGTGTATTTGTGGTGAGGTGTGTGTATGTATAGTGTATACATGTGAATGCAGTGTCTGTGTGTATGTAGTATTTGTGGTGAGGTGTGTGTATGTATAGTGTGTACATGTGTGAATGTGATGTACATCTGTGTGTGTGTGTGTAGTATTTGTGGTGAGGTGTGTGTATGTATAGTGTATGCATGTGTGAATACAGATGTACATCTGTGTGTGTGTGTAGTATTTGTGGTGAGTGTGTGTGTAGGTATAGTGTATGCATGTGTGAATGCAGATGTACATCTGTGTGTGTGTGTGTGTGTGTATTTGTGGTGAGGTGTGTGTAGGTATAGTGTATACATGTGTGAATATAGATGTACATCTGTGTGTGTGTGTAGTATTTGTGGTGAGGTGTGTGTAGGTATAGTGTATACATGTGTGAATGCAGATGTACATCTGTGTGTGTGTGTGTGTAGTATTTGTGGTGAGGTGTGTGTAGGTATAGTGTATACATGTGTGAATGCAGATGTACATCTGTGTGTGTGTGTAGTATTTGTGGTGAGGTGTGTGTATGTATAGTGTATACATGTGTGAATGCAGATGTACATCTGTGTGTGTGTGTAGTATTTGTGGTGAGGTGTGTGTAGGTATAGTGTATGCATGTGTGAATGCAGATGTACATCTGTGTGTGTGTGTAGTATTTGTGGTGAGGTGTGTGTATGTATAGTGTATACATGTGTGAATGCAGATGTACATCTGTGTGTGTGTAGTATTTGTGGTGAGGTGTGTGTATGTATAGTGTATACATGTGTGAATGCAGTTGTACATCTGTGTGTGTGTAGTATTTGTGGTGAGGTGTGTGTAGGTATAGTGTATATGTGTGAATGCAGATGTACATGTACATGTGTGTGTGTGTATGTACATATTTGTGTGTGTGTGAGGTGTGTGTATATAGTGTATACATGTGTGAATGTGTACATCTGTGTGTGTGTGTAGTATTTGTGGTGAGGTGTGTGTATGTATAGTGTATACATGTGTGAATGCAGATGTACATCTGTGTGTGTGTGTAGTATTTGTGGTGAGGTGTGTGTAGGTATAGTGTATACATGTGTGAATGCAGATGTACATCTGTGTGTGTGTGTAGTATTTGTGGTGAGGTGTGTGTAGGTATAGTGTATACATGTGTGAATGCAGATGTACATCTGTGTGTGTGTGTAGTATTTGTGGTGAGGTGTGTGTAGGTATAGTGTATACATGTGTGAATGCAGATGTACATCTGTGTGTGTGTGTAGTATTTGTGGTGAGGTGTGTGTAGGTATAGTGTATGCATGTGTGTGTACATCTGTGTGTAGTATTTGTGGTGAGGTGTGTGTAGGTATAGTGTATACATGTGTGAATGCAGATGTACATCTGTGTGTGTGTAGTATTTGTGGTGAGGTGTGTGTAGGTATAGTGTATACATGTGTGAATGCAGATGTACATCTGTTGTGTGTGTGTGTGTAGTATTTGTGGTGAGGTGTGTGTAGGTATAGTGTATACATGTGTGAATGCAGATGTACATCTGTGTGTGTGTGTATAGTATTTGTGGTGAGGTGTGTGTATGTATAGTGTATACATGTGTGAATGCAGATGTACATCTGTGTGTGTGTAGTATTTGTGGTGAGGTGTGTGTATGTATAGTGTATACATGTGTGAATGCAGATGTACATCTGTGTGTGTGTGTAGTATTTGTGGTGAGGTGTGTGTATGTATAGTGTATACATGTGTGAATGCAGATGTACATCTGTGTGTGTGTGTAGTATTTGTGGTGAGGTGTGTGTAGGTATAGTGTATACATGTGTGAATGCAGATGTACATCTGTGTGTGTGTGTAGTGTGTGAGGTGTGTGTATGTATAGTGTATGCATGTGGAATGCAGATGTACATCTGTGTGTGTGTGTAGTATTTGTAGGTGTGTGTAGTATAGTGTATGCATGTGTGAATGCAGATGTACATCTGTGTGTGTGTGTGTAGTATTTGTGGTGAGGTGTGTGTATGTATAGTGTATGCATGTGTGAATGCAGATGTACATCTGTGTGTGTGTGTAGTATTTGTGGTGAGGTGTGTGTATGTATAGTGTATACATGTGTGAATGCAGATGTACATCTGTGTGTGTGTGTGTGTGTGTGTGTGTGTATTTGTGGTGAGGTGTGTGTATGTATAGTGTATACATGTGTGAATGCAGTACATCTGTGTGTGTGTGTAGTATTTGTGGTGAGGTGTGTGTATGTATAGTGTATACATGTGTGAATGCAGATGTACATCTGTGTGTGTGTGTAGTATTTGTGGTGAGGTGTGTGTAGGTATAGTGTATACATGTGTGAATGCAGATGTACATCTGTGTGTGTGTGTAGTATTTGTGGTGAGGTGTGTGTAGGTATAGTGTATACATGTGTGAATGCAGATGTACATCTGTGTGTGTGTGTAGTATTTGTGTGTGAGGGTGTGTGTATGTATAGTGTATACATGTGTGAATGCAGATGTACATCTGTGTGTGTGTGTGTAGTATTTGTGGTGAGGTGTGTGTATGTATAGTGTATACATGTGTGAATGCAGATGTACATCTGTGTGTGTGTGTGTGTGTATTTGTGGTGAGGTGTGTGTATGTATAGTGTATTCATGTGTGAATGCAGATGTACATCTGTGTGTGTGTGTAGTATTTGTGGTGAGGTGTGTGTATGTATAGTGTATACATGTGTGAATGCAGATGTACATCTGTGTGTGTGTGTGTATTTGTGTGAGGTGTGTGTAGGTATAGTATACATGTGTGGTGTACATCTGTGTGTGTGTAGTATTTGTGGTGAGGTGTGTGTAGTGTGTATACATGTGTGAATGCAGTTGTACATCTGTGTGTGTGTGTGTGTGTTTGTTGTGGTGAGGTGTGTGTAGGTATAGTGTATACATGTGTGAATGCAGATGTACATCTGTGTGTGTGTGTAGTATTTGTGGTGAGGTGTGTGTAGGTATAGTGTATGCATGTGTGAATGCAGTTGTACATCTGTGTGTGTGTGTGTGTGTGTGTAGTATTTGTGGTGAGGTGTGTGTATGTATAGTGTATACATGTGTGAATGCAGATGTACATCTGTGTGTGTGTAGTATTTGTGGTGAGGTGTGTGTATGTATAGTGTATACATGTGTGAATGCAGATGTACATCTGTGTGTGTGTAGTGTAGTATTTGTGGTGAGTGTGTGTGTACATATAGTGTATACATGTGTGAATGCAGATGTACATCTGTGATGTGTGTGTAGTATTTGTGGTGAGGTGTGTGTAGGTATAGTGTATACATGTGTGAATGCAGTTGTACATCTGTGTGTGTGTGTAGTATTTGTGGTGAGGTGTGTGTAGGTATAGTGTATACATGTGTGAATGCAGATGTACATCTGTGTGTGTGTGTAGTATTTGTGGTGAGGTGTGTGTATGTATAGTGTATACATGTGTGAATGCAGATGTACATCTGTGTGTGTGTGTAGTATTTGTGGTGAGGTGAGGTGTGTAGGTATAGTGTATACATGTGTGAATGCAGATGTACATCTGTGTGTGTGTGTAGTATTTGTGGTGAGGTGTGTGTAGTATTTGTATAGTGTATACATGTGTGAATGCAGATGTACATCTGTGTGTGTGTGTAGTATTTGTGGTGAGGTGTGTGTAGGTATAGTGTATACATGTGTGAATGCAGATGTACATCTGTGTGTGTGTGTAGTATTTGTGGTGAGGTGTGTGTAGGTATAGTGTATACATGTGTGAATGCAGTTGTACATCTGTGTGTGTGTGTAGTATTTGTGGTGAGGTGTGTGTATGTATAGTGTATACATGTGTGAATGCAGATGTACATCTGTGTGTGTGTGTGTGTAGTATTTGTGGTGAGGTGTGTGTATGTATAGTGTATACATGTGTGAATGCAGATGTACATCTGTGTGTGTGTATAGTATTTGTGGTGAGTTGTGTGTATGTATAGTGTATACATGTGTGAATGCAGATGTACATCTGTGTGTGTGTGTAGTATTTGTGGTGAGGTGTGTGTAGGTATAGTGTATACATGTGTGAATGCAGATGTACATCTGTGTGTGTGTGTAGTATTTGTGGTGAGGTGTGTGTATGTATAGTGTATACATGTGTGAATGCAGATGTACATCTGTGTGTGTGTGTAGTATTTGTGGTGAGGTGTGTGTATGTATAGTGTATACATGTGTGAATGCAGATGTACATCTGTGTGTGTGTGTAGTATTTGTGGTGAGGTGTGTGTATGTATAGTGTATACATGTGTGAATGCAGATGTACATCTGTGTGTGTGTGTAGTATTTGTGGTGAGGTGTGTGTAGGTATAGTGTATACATGTGTGAATGCAGATGTACATCTGTGTGTGTGTGTAGTATTTGTGGTGAGGTGTGTGTATGTATAGTGTATACATGTGTGAATACAGATGTACATCTGTGTGTGTGTGTACATTTGTGTGTGTGTGTATGTATACATGTGTGTGATGTGATCTGTGTGTGTGTGTAGTATAGTGGTGAGGTGTGTGTGGTATAGTGTATACATGTGTGAATGCAGATGTACATCTGTGTGTGTGTGTAGTATTTGTGGTGAGGTGTGTGTAGGTATAGTGTATACATGTGTGAATGCAGATGTACATCTGTGTGTGTGTGTAGTATTTGTGGTGAGGTGTGTGTAGGTATAGTGTATACATGTGTGAATGCAGATGTACATCTGTGTGTGTGTGTAGTATTTGTTGTGGTGAGGTGTGTGTAGGTATAGTGTATACATGTGTGAATGCAGATGTACATCTGTGTGTGTGTGTAGTATTTGTGGTGAGGTGTGTGTAGGTATAGTGTATACATGTGTGAATGCAGATGTACATCTGTGTGTGTGTGTAGTATTTGTGGTGAGGTGTGTGTAGGTATAGTGTATACATGTGTGAATGCAGATGTACATCTGTGTGTGTGTGTAGTATTTGTGGTGAGGTGTGTGTAGGTATAGTGTATACATGTGTGAATGCAGATGTACATCTGTGTGTGTGTGTAGTATTTGTGGTGAGGTGTGTGTAGGTATAGTGTATACATGTGTGAATGCAGATGTACATCTGTGTGTGTGTGTAGTATTTGTGGTGAGGTGTGTGTAGGTATAGTGTATACATGTGTGAATGCAGATGTACATCTGTGTGTGTGTGTAGTATTTGTGGTGAGGTGTGTGTAGGTATAGTGTATACATGTGTGAATGCAGATGTACATCTGTGTGTGTGTGTAGTATTTGTGGTGAGGTGTGTGTAGGTATAGTGTATACATGTGTGAATGCAGATGTACATCTGTGTGTGTGTGTAGTATTTGTGGTGAGGTGTGTGTAGGTATAGTGTATACATGTGTGAATGCAGATGTACATCTGTGTGTGTGTGTAGTATTTGTGGTGAGGTGTGTGTAGGTATAGTGTATACATGTGTGAATGCAGATGTACATCTGTGTGTGTGTAGTATTTGTGGTGAGGTGTGTGTAGGTATAGTGTATACATGTGTGAATGCAGTTGTACATCTGTGTGTGTGTGTGTATGTAGTATTTGTGGTGAGGTGTGTGTAGGTATAGTGTATACATGTGTGAATGCAGATGTACATCTGTGTGTGTGTAGTATTTGTGGTGAGGTGTGTGTAGGTATAGTGTATACATGTGTGAATGCAGATGTACATCTGTGTGTGTGTGTAGTATTTGTGGTGAGGTGTGTGTAGGTATAGTGTATACATGTGTGAATGCAGATGTACATCTGTGTGTGTGTGTGTGTAGTATTTGTGGTGAGGTGTGTGTAGGTGTATAGTGTATACATGTGTGAATATAGATCTGTGTGTGTCTGTGTGTGTGTAGTATTTGTGGTGAGGTGTGTGTAGGTATAGTGTATACATGTGTGAATGCAGATGTACATCTGTGTGTGTGTGTGTAGTATTTGTGGTGAGGTGTGTGTAGGTATAGTGTATACATGTGTGAATGCAGATGTACATCTGTGTGTGTGTGTAGTATTTGTGGTGAGGTGTGTGTAGGTATAGTGTATACATGTGTGAATGCAGATGTACATCTGTGTGTGTGTGTGTAGTATTTGTGGTGAGGTGTGTGTAGGTATAGTGTATACATGTGTGAATGCAGATGTACATCTGTGTGTGTGTGTGTAGTATTTGTGGTGAGGTGTGTGTAGGTATAGTGTATACATGTGTGAATGCAGATGTACATCTGTGTGTGTGTGTAGTATTTGTGGTGAGGTGTGTGTAGGTATAGTGTATACATGTGTGAATGCAGATGTACATCTGTGTGTGTGTGTAGTATTTGTGGTGAGGTGTGTGTAGGTATAGTGTATACATGTGTGAATGCAGATGTACATCTGTGTGTGTGTAGTATTTGTGGTGAGGTGTGTGTAGGTATAGTGTATACATGTGTGAATGCAGATGTACATCTGTGTGTGTGTGTAGTATTTGTGGTGAGGTGTGTGTAGGTATAGTGTATACATGTGTGAATGCAGATGTACATCTGTGTGTGTGTGTGTAGTATTTGTGGTGAGGTGTGTGTAGGTATAGTGTATACATGTGTGAATGCAGTTGTACATCTGTGTGTGTGTGTAGTATTTGTGGTGAGGTGTGTGTATGTATAGTGTATACATGTGTGAATGCAGATGTACATCTGTGTGTGTGTGTAGTATTTGTGGTGAGGTGTGTGTAGGTATAGTGTATACATGTGTGAATGCAGATGTACATCTGTGTGTGTGTGTAGTATTTGTGGTGAGGTGTGTGTAGGTATAGTGTATACATGTGTGAATGCAGATGTACATCTGTGTGTGTGTGTAGTATTTGTGGTGAGGTGTGTGTAGGTATAGTGTATACATGTGTGAATGCAGTTGTACATCTGTGTGTGTGTGTAGTATTTGTGGTGAGGTGTGTGTAGGTATAGTGTATACATGTGTGAATGCAGATGTACATCTGTGTGTGTGTGTAGTATTTGTGGTGAGGTGTGTGTAGGTATAGTGTATACATGTGTGAATATAGATGTACATCTGTGTGTGTGTGTAGTATTTGTGGTGAGGTGTGTGTAGGTATAGTGTATACATGTGTGAATGCAGTTGTACATCTGTGTGTGTGTGTGTAGTATTTGTGGTGAGGTGTGTGTGGTATAGTGTATAGTGTATGCATGTGTGAATGCAGATGTACATCTGTGTGTGTGTATGTAGTATTTGTGGTGAGGTGTGTGTATGTATAGTGTATACATGTGTGAATGCAGATGTACATCTGTGTGTGTGTGTAGTATTTGTGGTGAGTTGTGTGTATGTATAGTGTGTGTGAATGCAGTGTATACATGTGTATGTACATGTGTGAATGCAGTGTACATCTGTGTGTGTGTGTAGTATTTGTGGTGAGGTGTGTGTATGTATAGTGTATACATGTGTGAATGCAGATGTACATCATCTGTGTGTGTGTGTAGTATTTGTGGTGAGGTGTGTGTATGTATAGTGTATACATGTGTGAATGCAGATGTACATCTGTGTGTGTGTGTGTGTAGTTGTTGTGGTGAGTGTGTGTATGTATAGTGTATGCATGTGTGAATGCAGATGTACATCTGTGTGTGTGTGTAGTATTTGTGGTGAGGTGTGTGTAGGTATAGTGTATGCATGTGTGAATGCAGATGTACATCTGTGTGTGTGTGTAGTATTTGTGGTGAGGTGTGTGTAGGTATAGTGTATACATGTGTGAATGCAGATGTACATCTGTGTGTGTGTGTAGTATTTGTGGTGAGGTGTGTGTATGTATAGTGTATACATGTGTGAATGCAGATGTACATCTGTGTGTGTGTGTAGTATTTGTGGTGAGGTGTGTGTATGTATAGTGTATACATGTGTGAATGCAGATGTACATCTGTGTGTGTGTGTAGTATTTGTGGTGAGGTGTGTGTATGTATAGTGTATACATGTGTGAATGCAGATGTACATCTGTGTGTGTGTGTAGTATTTGTGGTGAGGTGTGTGTATGTATAGTGTATACATGTGTGAATGCAGTTGTACATCTGTGTGTGTGTGTGTAGTATTTGTGGTGAGGTGTGTGTATGTATAGTGTATACATGTGTGAATGCAGATGTACATCTGTGTGTGTGTATGTAGTATTTGTGGTGAGGTGTGTGTATGTATAGTGTATACATGTGTGAATGCAGATGTACATCTGAGGTGTGTGTGTGTGTATGTATGTATTTGTGGTGTGTAGTATTTGTGTGTGTGTGTAGGTATAGTGTATGCATGTGTGAATGCAGATGTACATCTGTGTGTGTGTGTGTAGTATTTGTGGTGAGGTGTGTGTAGGTATAGTGTATACATGTGTGAATGCAGTTGTACATCTGTGTGTGTGTGTAGTATTTGTGGTGAGTTGTGTGTATGTATAGTGTATGCATGTGTGAATGCAGATGTACATCTGTGTGTGTGTGTAGTATTTGTGGTGAGGTGTGTGTAGGTATAGTGTATACATGTGTGAATGCAGATGTACATCTGTGTGTGTGTGTAGTATTTGTGGTGAGGTGTGTGTAGGTATAGTGTATACATGTGTGAATGCAGATGTACATCTGTGTGTGTGTGTAGTATTTGTGGTGAGGTGTGTGTAGGTATAGTGTATACATGTGTGAATGCAGATGTACATCTGTGTGTGTGTGTAGTATTTGTGGTGAGGTGTGTGTAGGTATAGTGTATACATGTGTGAATACAGATGTACATCTGTGTGTGTGTATAGTATTTGTGGTGAGGTGTGTGTAGGTATAGTGTATGCATGTGTGAATGCAGATGTACATCTGTGTGTGTGTGTAGTATTTGTGGTGAGGTGTGTGTAGGTATAGTGTATACATGTGTGAATATAGATGTACATCTGTGTGTGTGTGTAGTATTTGTGGTGAGGTGTGTATAGGTATAGTGTATGCATGTGTGAATGCAGATGTACATCTGTGTGTGTGTGTGTGTGTGTGTAGTATTTGTGGTGAGGTGTGTGTAGGTATAGTGTATGCATGTGTGAATGCAGTTGTACATCTGTGTGTGTGTGTAGTATTTGTGGTGAGGTGTGTGTATGTATAGTCTATACATGTGTGAATGCAGATGTACATCTGTGTGTGTGTGTAGTATTTGTGGTGAGGTGTGTGTAGGTATAGTGTATACATGTGTGAATACAGATGTACATCTGTGTGTGTGTATGTAGTATTTGTGGTGAGGTGTGTGTAGGTATAGTGTATACATGTGTGAATGCAGATGTACATCTGTGTGTGTGTGTAGTATTTGTGGTGAGGTGTGTGTAGGTATAGTGTATACATGTGTGAATGCAGATGTACATCTGTGTGTGTGTGTAGTATTTGTGGTGAGGTGTGTGTAGGTATAGTGTATACATGTGTGAATGCAGATGTACATCTGTGTGTGTGTGTGTGTATAGTGTATACATGTGTGAATGCAGATGTACACGCCCCATGCTCATACGCACGGGGCCGAAGGACAGGCAATTGGAGCACGGTGCTGCATAGGCTCCAGGCTGTGTACTCCACCTCATCAGGGATAACTTGTCTTCCTTACAACTTCTTCCTCACAAAGAAGGACGTTGGACATGCTCCTCGTTTGCTTTTTTTGTGTTGTTTCCTTGAAGTAGAGTCTCACTGAATCCACAGATGCTGTTTCAAGTGAGACTGGATACCCCAGTAAGCTTCAGGGATTTTCCTGTCTCCACCCCGGCCACAGGACTGGGGTTACAGGCATGCAGAGCCACGGCTGGCTTTATGTGGGTGCTGGGGATCAAGCTCAGGCCCTATCAGACTGTCATACTTGTGTAGCAAGTGCTCTCACTGCTGAGCCATCTGTCCAGACCGGGTTTCTCTTGTTCAAAGGACACACCAGCCATATTGGATTGGTGCCCATTCTCATGAACTCATGTTAACTTGATTGCCTCTATGAAAAAAAAAAAAAAAAAAAAAAAACTTTACCAAGTCAAGTCACATTGAGAAGTACTGGGGAGTAGGAGGCCACTCATGTATAATTCAGTCCACATCACAGTGTCACTATCTGATTAATGATGGCTTAGGCATTAACTGGATTGATACACAGCCAAAATTACAGCGGGAAAGAGACAGCTACTATGTTGGATGACAAAAACATGGACATCTGGGCTGGAGAGATGGCTTAGCAGTTAAATTGTTTGCTTGCAAAGCCAAAGCCAAAGGATCCCAGTTAAACTCTCAAGGCCCCACGTAAACCAGATGCATAAGGGGGCACATGCATGTGGAGTTCATTTGCAGTGGCTGAAGGCCTTGGTGTGCCCATTCTCTGTCTCTCTCTCTTTCTCTCAAATAAACAAATAAATAAAATATATTTTAAAAATATGGATATCCAAGTCATGCAGATATGCATATAATTTCTGACCTAGTCATTTGCTGGTCATGGCCTCTGAATGGTCACTTTATTAATTGCAAAAATGTAAGTCATCATTATTCTAGAAATTTAAATTTAAATATATATATTAACTTATTTAATCTTTATAAGAACCATGGAAGATAGGTACAGGTGTCATACAGGAGACACATCAGTTGAGCAATTAGCTAGCCATGCACCCAGTGAGAAGCAGAGGCAGGATTCCAAATGGGCCTTGTGTCTCAACACCTAAGAGCTGAGGTGGCATGGACATGAAGCAGATTGTGCTTTGTGTCTTTGCTCAAAACTGCTTACTCAACCAGCCAGCCAGGCAAGATGTGTCCACTGGTGCAATAGTGGCATGACAGCTAAGGGGTACCCTACTTTGATTTGAGGCCCGCTCCCTTGGAGGGAATTCATGCTGGGATTGAAAACCTAGTCAAATGCCTGTGGTTGGGAAGGCCCTAGGCCCTGGGGATGAAGCTGCTACTGCTGTTTGGCTAAATGGATATGTTGTACCCATCAAAATGCCCTTGAAGTATTTGTATTTGTACACACCCCCTAGCACTGTTCTCTCTGTTGTCCAACAAAGCTTCTTTTTTGCAAATAGTGGTGACTTTTGATGAAAACTTGTCAAGGAGCTGAGTATAAGCGAGTGTTGAGTGCTCACCATTAAATGAGACATCTCTATTATTCCCTCCAAGGTTCAGGGAACATGGTGGAAGAAGAAGCAGAAAAGAAAATGTAAGACCAATGGGAATGTAAGGATGGGAAGGAATATTTTGGGATGCTGGCTTCGGGACACAAAGTGGCCATTGCATTCAGGGCCTCATACCAGCTGTCATGACTTGCACAAGATCTGTGCAATACTGGGCCCATCAACATTTTGTCATGGATGGTGGAGGAGGGCAAAAAGGGCATCAAAATAGAAGAAAATAGCTCAGTGGTTAATGCACTTGCTGGCAAAGCCTGAGGACTTGGGTTTGAATCCCCAGTATCTATGTAAAAGCAGATGCACAAGGTGGCACATGTATCTGGAGCTGGTTTTCTGGAGGCCCTGGTGTGCCCAATCCCTCCTCTCTCTCTCTCTCTCTCTCTCTTTTTCTCCCTCAAATAAATAAATTAAATATTTTTAAAAAATAGAAGAAAGACCACTTTGGAAGAAAAAGGGGTCTAGTAGAAGCGGGATGGAGGACAAAAGAAGGTACTGGGAAAGGATTATGATCAAAATACATTATGTACATTTATGAAAAAGTCAACAAAATGTTAAACCTTGTTACTTATTTTCCATCTTACTCAGAGACACAGCCCGAGTCCTTAGCTTACAAGTACTTACAGGCTTACCCTTGACACCTTGGGGCCTCCTTTCCTCTCACTTCCCCTCATCTGTTCTGCTCCCGCCCATCTGCATTTTTGAACTGCAGGCAGTCTCTGCCCCAACGCTTTTGCATCTGCGGCTCCTTCTGCTCATGATGCTTCTCTTCACATAGCTGTCACGGGACCTGCTCCAGTCCCTGGCTCCTTACACTCTCCATGTGTGTTACACTGTTGTTTCACGTTTCTTCGTGTCACTCAATACCACTCGATGTCATGTACACGTGTTGTTTGTTTTCTCCATAAGGTCCCTGAGCAATGGGTCACACAACAGGAGACTCATGAGCTTGCTTCAGGAGACATTCACTGCTAGAAGCCCCATGTTTAGAAAATGATAACTATTTGATACAAACCTGCAAATGGACAAATGAATTAAAGAATTAGTATACCCTGGCCCCAGGTCATGTTCCACAGATAATAAATAAATTTCATTTATTTATTTTTATGTGTTTATTAGACTCACAGAGAGGGAGGGGGGGGAATGGGCTCACCAGCGCCTCCAGCCACTGCAAATGAACTCCATGTGCATCTGGCTTTTGTGGGAACTGGGGAATTGAACCTGGGTCCTTAGGCTTCACAGGCATGTGCCTTAGAAACTAGGCCATGTCATCAAGCCCATGAATGATTTTTTTTTAATGAAAAAAAAAAAACAGAATTTATTACAAGCAATACAGAAATGGGTTAAAACCAAAATCACTTCCATTGAGGGAACTTTTTCATAATTTTTGGGGTGACCATGCTGCTGAGATTCCACGTGCACAGCACGGGGATTTCCAAATTTCCCTGAGTATAGCGGTTGGGAGGAAGCACCCTGAGGATGAGAGACAAGGAAAGCCTGAGGAGAGGGTGAGGAAAAGAGGGCCGGGGTGCTGTGGTAGGGATGACGCCATCTAAAACAGTCGACAATGTTGCCTTACAAGAAACAACAAGAAAAGGAGACATATACTCCCAATTATTAAACGGAATAAATTTCTCAAAATGTTTATTTTAGAGGGGGTTAGTCCCAGCTATCCATGCACTGGAAGCTTGCTCCTCAGCGTCAGGCATGGAGGAGGTATATATGTTAAGAGGTGGAAGGAGGAGGCGATTAGGTCACAGTGGGCCACCCTTGGAAGGGAATAATGCCTGTCTCCTATACCCACTGTTGGGTCTCCATTGACTGGCTCAGTGACTGTGCGAACAGGCTATTGTCAAGCAAGCTCCCCCTGTGTAAATTGAGTGGCACCCCAGGATCTTAGCTCCTTCACCTCGGTTCCTTTCTCACTACTGAGACAAAATATCCAATCAGAAACATCTAAGGAAGGAAAGGGTTTGTTTTCAGTTTCCAGTTTGGAGGGCAAGTCTGTCATAGTGGGGAATGCAGGGCAGGAGCAGGAAACCGGCTCACATCCTTACATCAGCAGCAAGGAGGACATAGAAGGAGAGAGCTTGGTAAGTGTGGCTGGTGGCTGGTCTGTAACAGCTTAAGACCTACCACCTCCCTCCCCTGTGACACACTTCCTCCAGCCAGGCTCCACCTTCTAAATGTTCCACGCCCTTCCTGAACAGCCCCACCACCTGAGGATTAAGTACACAGTTACAGAAGAGTATGGATGACATTTTACATTCAAACCACCACATTCACCAAGCTGTGGAGCAGCCAGAAGGCCCTCGCCTTGCCTGACGTTGGACTTTAAGGCCGACAAACTGAGCTAGCCAACAGCTTTTACTGCATAAAGTACCCAGCCCTAAGCACTCTGTTATGAAAATGCAAATTAGATGATGACAGGAGGTATTTACAACCAAGTACGTGCCAGGCAGTGGACCAAGGTGCTGGTGAAGTGGGCCCGTAAGGAACTTTCTGACTAGTAGTGGAAGCTGTCCTGGGATATGACATAATGAGACACACTGTGACAAAGCCACTCTGCAGAGGTTGTCAGCAGGCTGTCTGCACTGAAGTGACTTCTGAATGCACCCGTTCTCCATTGAAGAGGGGAAGGAATTTTCTCTGAACCCCCGAACTACATGTTTTAAGCCTCAATTATATCAAGCTCAGCCTGAAACGTCTTAGGCATGAATGACCTTCAGGGATATTTTCTCTCCTCAGTGACAAAGACTAGCTGTCTCAGCCCAATGTCAATTTACTTCCTCGTTGCCTTGCAAAAGCACAGATCAAGTATATTCTGAAAGCTTTTCTGTCTCTTCCTATTCACAACAAAGCTTTAAAACATCAGCTTGCCAGCAACGGAGTGTCTGTGCCTCCTCTCTGTAATCAGCGACCTCCCTGAAAGGCCCCAGGGGCAAACTCATGCCATGGGAAGTGCATATTGACTAGACATTTCCAAATGTTTCAAGGAAAAATAGACTGAATCCAGGTGCTGGTGTCTGGGACTAATGAAAATGACAGAGCACTTGTCACTGATCCGAGGCAGAGCCAGTGTTCATGGGAAATTGTGTCAGTGATCCCACCTCCGCTGGACCCCAGCATTCTGTTACAGAATTTCCTTATCAGCATCTGAAGTCACCACATTCCTCACAGACCTTTCTGGAACTGGACTCACGAAGCAATCCTGCTATATAAGGTCATTTCCAGCTGTCTACGGCTGTTCTCAGGGACAGAGCTTCATCTCTGAAGCAGTTTCCCACCAATGCCAAGACCTAAGAGAGACACATCTTGAATGGCATAGCTGGGGAGTGAGGTCACCAATGCTAAAATGTGTCTCCATGCGTTTATGCCATTCCTGATATGAACCTGCAGATGACATTTGAAAATGAGTGCATTTGGAATCTAGAAACCAGGGCTTTAGGTTCACAAATGCATGTTCTGTATCTGGGCTCATTATATAGGTTTGAAATGATATAACTTATGATTACTTAATTTTCAAGGAAATTGGAGGAAGAAAGATTTGTGGTTTCTGGTAACTCTCCCTCCAGGCACTGCAATGTTTCTGACGTTTGACCACAGCTGGTGCCACCAAAGATGGTTTATACTGACACCGAAGGAAGCCAGCACCCACAGATTAGATGAGTGGGAGGAGAATGCATTTTTCTTCTTTGGGATGCACTTCTAATTTTAATTTTTAAGTGAACCAGATGTGGAAGCAAACACCTGGAAAGGCTGAGGCAGGAGCACTGTGGATCCAAGACCAACCAGGGTGACATGCTAAGTTTGTCTCAAAAATAAGATGAAACAAAGCATTAAAATAAATGTGAATTTTGATGTTACCACCCACTCCTTTGATCGTGCAACCAGATTCATTACAACACATTCTGCTGACATGAAAGAGCTGGAAAGGAAGACAGAAAGGGCAGATGGGGGAAGGGTGACAGGAAATGGAAATACCCAACGTCAAATATCAGAAAAGAACTAATGACTTTTGCTAAAGATGAGTATGGCACAGGCCTATGATCCCAGCATTGTGGAGGTAGAGGCAGGACAATCAGGAGTTCAAAGCCATCCTCAGATACACAGAGTTTAAGGCCAGGTGGGGCTGCTTGAGAGCCTGTCTCGAAAGAACCAAAAACAGATGCTATGTAAACAGTCAATAATTTTGCTTTGCAAGAAACATAACAAGAAAACAACACACACTCCAAATTGTGAAATAAAATAATAAAACAATATGGAGAAGAAAAGACTGTCTATGATGGAAAATAGTAGAAAATTCAAATCTGTCCCCTGTAGTTTAATTATTTTTGACTCCTGGGAAACTAGAAAATATGGATTTAGATCAAAATGGTTTTCCAAATCACTGCATTGTAGAAAAATAATTCCTTAAATGCAGAGGGAACCATTCCTGTGATGGTGGAAGGCATTTGGATCCCTTCCCCATTCCTTTCATCTTAAATAGTTTATTTTAGGAGTATTCTCAAGAGACAGAGCCAATCTACAAAAAGCTCCAAAACTATATTAGTAAGTAACAGCTAAGGCCACAACTTTTTGAAGGAACTTCTCATTTCAAGTACCTGCAAGACTTAATTCTTAGCCTCCCAGCTAGGCCTTTTTCAAACTCTTTATGACAAAAAATAAGATGATAAGATAAAAGTAATTCCAAGAACAGTATTAAGATTAAAAAAAAGAATAAAAATGGATTATCGAGGGTGTATTAGGAATTTCTCACCAAGTCACTGGTGAAAATGGAAATTATGTGCATAAAACCCAAATTAATAGACATTAAAATTCATTAACACAATAGAATACACCTTGAAAAGTTCAATAAATGTTTAATTTTAAATGGATGGGCATAAAAATTTAGAGAAAAGATGCCTAGGGCTGGAGAGATGATTCAGTGGTTAAGCACTTGCCTACAAAGTCTGATGACCAGGGTTTAGTTGGCCATTACACATAGAGCCATGCCACAAAGTGGCACCTGTGTCTGGAGTTCATTTGCAGCAGCTAGACGCCCTGGCACCCCCATTCTCTCTATCTGCCTTCTTCTCTCTCTCTCTCTCTCTCTCTGTTCTTGCAAATAAATAAAATTTAGAAAAAGAAAAGATGGCTAGATTAATTTAGCAAGATGAGATGTCTCGTCAAATCAACCATGATTTACAATCGTTGGTGTTCACCTCTGCCCCAAGTATGTAAACAATACAGTTCAAAAGAACGCCATGAATTGAACGAGTCACTGGGTGTTAATCTCAAGGTCCATGCCTCTCTATCTGAATTATCCTGCCTCGGGCAAAGTTGTATATCAAGGCTCATGTAAGGCATGGATGAATATAGACAATTTCTCAGAGTGCTTATTTTTTACACTTTTTAAAGTTTTATTTACTTATGAGAAAGAGAATGGGCACTCCAGGGCCTCTAACCTCTGCAAAAGAACTTCAAACACATGTATCACCATGAGCATCTGGCTTATGTGGGTTCTAGGGAATCAAACCTGGGTCCTTAGACTTCACAGGCAAGTGCCTTAACCTCTAAGCCATCTCTCCAGACCATCGAAGTGTTTATTTTCTGCAAAGACTTTTTGGGGAAAGAGTCATTAAATCATGGTATTACTATAAAGTACAATGCAATGGACATACTTGATATTTTTAACATGTTTATTTTTTTATTTTTTATTTTTTTGGTTTTGCACGGTAGGGTCTCACTCTGGCCCAGGCTAGTTGACTAGGAACTATGTTTTAACTCCTACCTCTGCCTTTTATTTTTTTATTTTTAATTTTATCTTATTTATTTACTTGAGAGAAAGAGGGAGAGAGAGAGACAGAGACAGAGACAAAGAATGGGTGCTCCAGGGCTTCCTGGCACTGCAAATGAAGTCCAGACACATGTGACACCCTGTACATCTGGCTTTATGTGTGTACTGGGGAATTGATCCTGTGTCCTTAGGCTTTGCAGGCAAATGCCTTAGCTGCTAAGCCATCGCTCAAGCCCCATACTTGATTTGTAAAATAAAACAGAAGACTTCAACTACGTTCTAGACCCGAGGCAGGCTATTTGGAATTGTGAGGCTGTCCTCACTGCTTGAGGGATGTTAGAAGGGCGTTTCAGTAATACATTTCTCCATCCCTTCCACAGCTAAATCTTGCCACTCAGTAAGAATGGATGTGTGGTTCACAGGGAGAGCTCCCGCACATAACACTTCCCTGGAGGCCAGTCTCCAGACATACTCAAACCTTGTCCCCACTGATGGGGCCTCACTCCGTGCTGGAGTCTTACCTCTATCTTTATAACACTCTTCATCTCTTATTCCTCCTCACCTCTGGGCTCCAAAGTTGGACTTAAAACTTAGATTTTTCTTTTTTGAAAATTTTATGAAATACCATGTCATTGTTAATCTTTTTTTTTTTTTTTTTTTTTGGTTTTTCAAGGTAGAATCTCACTGTGGTCCAGGCTGACCTGGAGTTAACTATATAGTCTCACGGTGGCCTTGAACTCACAGCGATCCTCCTACCTCTGCCTCCCGAGTGCTGGGATTAAAGGCATGTGCCACCATGCCCGACTCATTGTTAATCTTTTTAAAATTATTTTTATTTATTTATTTGAGAGAGAGAGAGAATGGGCACACCAGGGCCTCCAGCCACTGCAAACAAACTCCAGGCACATATACCTCTTATGCATCTGGCATGACGTGGGTCCTGGGAAATGGAACCTGGGTCCCTTGGCTTTGCAGGTCAGCACCTTTACCACGAAGGCATCTATCCAGCCCCATAGTTAATCTTTATTGTCAGTCTAACTAGATTAAGAAAATCCTAGCGGATTAGCGAGGCATACCTTTGTCTGTATCAGTGAGGCAGTTGATCTTAAGGACTCTGACCTAGACATTAAGTTAATCTCTGGATGCTTTCACAATCTGACATATTATTGAGAGATGATGAAGGGTAGTGGATGGCACCTTAGATGGGGACATAAGCCACCAGGAGTGTGTCCTTGGGGCGATTTATCTTGTCTTGGCCCTTCCTGTATATTCTGTTTCTCTTCTGCCTTGAGGTACGCTGCCTCCTCTACTTACTTCCTCCGCTATAATCCTCTGCCTCCCAAGTATTTTAGTCCCAGTAATGCAAAAATAAATAAATCAGTAAGCTACAAGAAAGCAAAGGGATTCATTTTAACTTATAGGTGTTGAGGTCCATATTTGAGAGGCTACATCTACAACTAGGGATGATCTTCTTACTAGAACAGTCCAGATGGCATAGGGCACCACATGAAAGAAATAGGGAGCAAGGAGAGAGAGACAGAGACAGAGAGAATAGTTATATATGTGTGTATATGTGTGTGCTGTATCTCTTCTGGCCCCCTCTCCTACTTGGGGATTCCACCCTAATAACCTTATTTAAATCTAATTATCTCCCAAAGAGCTGTATATAATCAACACTATATAGTCAGATGAAGTTACCACACTCTTCTTACTTCATAATGAGAATTAAATTTCATCTTTGTGTCCATATCATTAAAAGAGTATAGCTCCTTGGTCTGGAGAGATGGCTCCGTGGTTTAAGGTGCTTTCTTGCAAAGCATAAAAGCCTGGTTCAAATCCCTAGTACACATGGAAAGCCAGATGCACAAAGTGGCACATGAATCTGGAGCTTGTTTGCAGTGGCAAGAGACCCTGGTGCACCCATTCTCTCTGGCCCTCTCTCTGCTTTCAAATAAATAAAATATTTTTTAAAGAAAGAGTATAACTCCAACTCTACTCTCATTATAGTGAGAGTAAAGATGGATTTCTACACCTCATCACAGCCATCCAGCTCTAAATCCACTGGAAATAATGACAAAGTAGGCAAAACTGTCTTTTAAGCCAGCAAAGGCTGCAGACTGGAAAATTCTCCACAAAAGCCAGAAATAGCCAGCATACAGCCTTTTCATTTTCCACACTGACACACTGACATGGTATATGCTGCTTGTCTCAGAATATGCAAAGAGACTAGAATGTTTCTGTTAAAATTCAGTGACAGTTGTCACAATGAAAAATTGAGAATGCATTTACAAGCGGTTTGGTTTAGCTTTTACAAAGTGCTTTCTCTGAGTAGTCACATGTACATGCTTCTAAAGGCAAGAAGGAAACCAACTTTCACGGCACTTGTCATCATGCCGGGTCTCACATGCTCAAATACTACCCAGCAAGTTGCTCTTAGCACCATCTCCAAGATGAGTAAACTGAAGATGAAAGCAGAGTGTCGTCGCTGTCGCCCTGGCCCCAAAGTCCAGATCCCAGACATGTTTGCACTGTGCCTTCTCTCAAAAAAAAAAAAATAATAATAATAATTCTCAGATTTGTCCATTTCTAGGATTTGACTTATCTCAACCTCCTTCCTGCTCTTTGGGGTTGGAATGCCCATCACAGTGACCATGTTCAGGAATAGCTCATCCATTGTCCAACAGTTCTGATTGTCCTGGTGAGGTGATTTCAGCTGACATTTGTGCAGATCCCTAAGGGCGTGGAATTATGTTGCATGCTCAGCAACAAAGATGGAGAAGAGTGTGCTTTTCTTACGGTAGGCTCAGTGGGGAAGAGGATTCTAAAATTAAATGGGTCTCTTTTATGAAGTTTATAATTAAATGGCTGAATTCTGTTTCTATCACATCAGACCCCTTAAGACTAGCTTAGGCTCTCTCTCTCTCTCTCTCTCTCTCTCTCTTTTTCTTCTTTTTTTATGAGGTAGGGTCCAGGCTGGCCTGGAATTAACTATGTAGTTTCAGGGTGGCCTCAAACTCACAGCGATCCTCCTACCTTTGCCTCCCGAGTGCTGGGAATAAAGGCATGCGCCACCACTCCCGGCTAGTTTAGTCTTCTCTATCTGCTTCCATAGCATCATTAGCCAATCTCCATCCCAGTTCATTCCCTGTCTTGATCCCTATTCTATTTTACTGATTTCTTATTGCTTCTCTAAGTTCTGACCCCCATCAGTTATGGGAAGTCAAGACAGAAAATAAATGTTTCAAATCAATGAATAAATAAATTCTCCTCACTAAATTAACTGTTAACTTATTTCTAGACCACTATGTTAAAAAATTATTTGAAAAGAGATAAAATGAGCAAATATGGGTATGCCAGAGCCTCTTACCACTGCAAACAAACACCAGACACAAGTGCTACCATGTGCATCTGGCTTAATGTGGGTACTGGGGACTCGGATCTAGGCCATCAGGCTTTGCATGCAAGTGCCTTTAACTATCTCTTCATCCCCTGTAGACCACTCTTGAATCACCCCTCATCATCACCACCCACACTGTCCACTGTTGGATTTCCTCTTACTTCTTGATGTCCTGCTTAAGTGGTGGACATGAGACCTGAGAAAGAAGCATAGCCCTCTGTCATGTTTAATGAGGACACGCATCTGCTTCATAGTGATTGTGTTTTGTTTAGCAGCCAAAGCACTCTATGAAAGACTTAATGAACTAATGGAATTCATTACAATCATTGTCAACTATGAGCAACGTTAATACAAAACGAGTATGTGCCAGGGTGACATGGGGAATAGCATTCTTTATGATGTGGGTCCATTCTACTGGAATAGATGTTAATGTGATTTGAGCTGGAAAGATGATAACCAAGTTCATTAGAGTTACTATGAATAATTATAGACTCCCAATATCTTTACCAAAGGGATCTTGTCTTGTCGTCTTTGGACCCCTGTATGAGTGTTTGCCATATGCAAAGACACACAGGCACTGGCCATTTTTCTTCACCTCCATGGCAACATGTTTGTTGAGTTATCACATCACCACGGGTCTCTTGAGTAAAAACAACGGTCTTAATTTGTCTTCTTGTTTCTTTCATTGGGTTCTCAGATATTCAATTTTATGTAACTTGCCTATACACAACAGTATAAGAAGGAAGGAAGGAAGGAAGAAAGGAAGGAAGGGAAGGAGGGAGGGGGGGGAGGGAGGGGAGGGGAGAGGGAGGGAGGGGGGAGGGAAAGAGCAGAGAGCGGGAAAGAGCAGAGGGAGGGAGGAAGGAAGGGGAGAAAGAAAGAAAGAAAAGAAAGAGGAAAGTCCTAGCCATGGTGTGGTGCACACCTGTAATCTCAGTACTTGGGAGACAGAAGTGGAAAGACTGCAGCCATCAAGGTGCTTCTGCTGGGCTACCTGTAAAACAATCTCAAAATGCCCCATTTTAACCCAACAAAACCAGACAATGAACAAGACTTTCTCCCAGGTCTTCAAGCACTCTGCCAGCATTCTTGGGTGACTTCCTCCAAGCCCCAGCCAGGATGTCCAGCCAGCCAGGATGTCCACACTGGTAAGTCATGGTCCTGGGCCCATCTCACAGTTCTGGGCCCTTGGTCCTTTCAGATACCTCAAACAAGAGTCACAGACATAACATTTCCAATCAAAATGCCCCCCATTTTACCTGCCCAAAAAAATTTTTGAGCCAGACAATCCATGAACACCAAGCTAGAGACCCAGGCTCCCTTCATGTCCTCCCTCGTTCTCGTCCTGTATCTAAATCTAAACTTCTTTCAGTGTCATCTCCTAAATGTCTCTCAAAATAATTTTAGGAGCCCAGTTCAGACTCTTCATACCTTTTTTTAAAAAAATCACCTCGGGCTGAAGAGCTGGCTTAGCAGCATTGCTAAGCCTAAGGTGAATGTCCAGCAGTTCCAATCTTCAAGCCAGATGCAAAGTTCCAGCCAGGATGTCCACACTCTGGATTTCATTCACAGCAGCTGAGAGACTGCTGGCGCGCCCATCTCTATCTGTCTTCCTCTGTCTCTCTCTCTGTCTCTCTGTCTCTCTCTCCAAAAATAAATAAAAATAATAAATAAATAAATTTTTTAAAAATCACCTCCTCCTTGTGGTCTTTTTCTTGTATTTTCCTTACCATCTGTTGCAGTCAGGTTCTTATTACTGGTAGAAATCACCCGACTAAGAGCAGCTTGTGGGAAAAAAGAGGTTTATTTTGGCTTACAGGCTGGAGGGGAAAGATCCATTATGGCAGGGGAAAATGATGGCATGAGCAGAGAGTGGACATCACTCCCTGGCCAACATCAGGTGGACAACAGGAACAGGAGAGTGTGCCAAACACTGGCATGGGGAAACTGGCTATAACACCCATAGGCCCACCCCCAACAATACACCACCTCCAGGAGGCTTTAATTTCCAGTTGCCATCAGCTGGGGAGACTAGCATCCAGAACACCTAATTTATAGGGACACTTGAATCAAACCACCACATCATCTTCACCCTCCCGGGCTGCCAAAAGCAGTGCATCTGACATGCAGTCCAGGGCCTATCACAGGGCGTTTTCTTTCTGCTGAGGTCACTTCTTCTGCTGGTGTTAGAAAAACTGGAAATGAAACGAGAGAGAGGCCTTGGATCAATAGCAAGGACAGGCTTTATTCGGGAAAAGCTGAGAAGAATGCTGGCCACTTCCCTTACAGACTAGGGGATGCTTATGGGGCGATGGGGTCACTGGAAGTTTTTGGTGGCAGGGTGATCCACTTTGCCTCAGGGATTGGGCCACTTCAGAGAAGTGACCATCATCCTTGGACAGGTGGTCTGGGTCATTCCAGGAAAGTGACAATGTGGAGGGGTGGTCTGGATTATTCCAGGAATATGATAATTTGGAGGGTGGTTAGCTCACTCAGGACAGAGGGCTACAATGAAATGGCAGTCAGAGTCCAAAGATGAAGTCATTCTGCTTCTAACAGCTCGAGGAAGCTTCTCGACCATGAGGTAGAAAAGAGGATCTGTGTAGATAGTAATGTATTAATTATCTAGTTGCCCAAGTGTAAGAACTGGCATAGATCTGTGTGGTCAATTAAGAGTAGGAATGTGAATATTTTCCCCACATCAGTGAGCACGCTTTTGACTGTGAAACGCCAAAGAAAGGGCTGCGTGGCACAGACCAAAACTTCCTCTTCATTTTATCTACTGATTTCTTGATTCACACACTATTTGGCACCAGTGGGTCCACGAATTACTAATGGATCTATTATCACCAGCCAGCCTTTGCTGCAAGACGATCACAAAACAATTTACCACCTTTGAAATGCACTGCTTTCAGCATACATATGTGATTTCCTGCACTTGGGAGACTGAGGCAAAAGTGTTGTGAGTTCAAGGCCAGCCTAAGCTACATAGAGAGTTTGATGCCAGTCTGAATTACATGACAATATCCTACCTCAAAAAAAAAAAAAAAAAAAAAACACCACAAAACAAAAACTAGAACAGAACACACACACACACACACACACACACACACACACACACACACACACACACACATATATATCTGCAATCCAGCACTTGGGAGGTAGAAGCAGAAGGATCAAGAGTTCAAGACCAACTTCAAATACATAATGAGTTCAAGGTAGACAAGGCTACCTGATACCCTGTTTACAAACGAAATAATGCTGAGCTGGAATCCCTTATTCTATTGTGGGTTAGATATAGGGATTTCATTCCCTAAAAATGTTGTGTGAATCACTTGATCATTTGTCTGTAGGATCATCCATTCAGCATGTGATTAAGAAAGGAAGGCAGGAGAGCTTAGCACTCATTTATGTTGTAAACAGGTTTATTCGAAGCATGATTTCCTTTATGAGGACTGCTAGTACAGTGAAAGTCACATGACCTTGGAGTTACATCCATGTGCCAGGCTTTTTTTTTTTTTTTTCTATGTGACCATAAAACAAGTTACTAAACTTTCTTGGGATTAATGTTTCTTAATTTGCAAATGTTCATTTTGCAAAAATTCATTACAACAATGAATTATATTATCATGTAGATTACACAAGATGTAAAATTTTAGTCAGGGTTGGTGGCATATGCTCTTAATTTCAGCATGTGAGAGGCAGAGGTAGGAGGATCGCTGTGAGTCCCATACCAGCCTGAGGCTGCATAGTGAATTCTAGGTAAATGTGGGCTAGAGTGAGACCCTAGCTCAAAAGAAGAAGAAGAAGAAGAAGAAGAAGAAGAAGAAGAAGAAGAAGAAGGAAGGGAAGAAGGGAAGGAAGGGGAAGAAGGAAGAAGGGGGAAGAAGAAGGGGGGAAGGGGAGGGGAGGGGAAGGGGAAGGGGAAGGAAGGGGAAGGGGAAGGGGAAGGAAGGGGAAGGGGAAGGGGAAGGAAGGGGAAGGGGAAGGGGAAGAAGAAAGAATCTTGAAACATTGTGTATTTTGAGTAATTCATTTAAAGTGTTTTCAAGTATTAATATTTTGTTTAGATGATTTTGGGTTTCTATGCTCATCAGACTTGTTCACCTCACTTTCATGGTCAACACACTGTCTTATTTCAGCCACCTGGACACTCCATGTCATCTGTTCACTTACGCTGCATATATTTATTGAACTCTTATCAGATTCAAGTACTGCTGCAGCTCCTGAGGATGCAACAGTGTCTGGGAGAGCACCAAGAGGACTGAGCACCTGGTGGCTCCATCGCTTCAATCTCATAAAAAAATCCCACTCTAAAGAGTGCCAATGATTTCACTGTCCATGGGTAAAATTAATTCACAGAGAGAAAGGAACATTCATTTACAATACCCACATTCACTTACTCACTTAAAGCTGGGCTTTCTAAATAGCTCACGCTGGCCTTGAACTCACTACCAAGCTGAGAGTTGACTTGAACTTCTGAGCCTCCCACTTCCACCTCCTAAGTGCTGAGATTATAACTGAGTGCTGCCATACCCAGCCTGAATGTTCTTTCAAACTTCCTCTTCGATGTTGAATCTATTTTTCACAGGAGATTTTGTTTCTCTCTTTTAGAGTTTAAGGTCATTATCTCTATAGATGAACAGAAGTGAAACAAGGGCTGCATAATTCTCTCTCGCTGGTCAGTGTTTCCAGTTCCCCTAGGCTGTCCGTCCATCTTGGCTCTTGCCGTACTCTGAACTTCCTGTAGTTTTCAAAGCCCTTTTGGCCATTTCTACCTTGCTCTGCTGTAAGATTCGGCTGTGTTCCCTTCTGCCTTTTGCAACAGGACCTTTAAAATGTGTTTGTAAATGAACGTCAGTTGCCTTCTGGGCATACCTTGCTGCCGTTCTTGAAACTATCTGCCTATCATGTATGTATGTATGTATCTATGCATCTATCTATCATCTATCTATTCATCTATCTATTTATCTATCAATCTATCTATGTATGTATGTATGTATGTTTTTATCTATCTATGTATCTATCTATCTATCATCGATCTATCTATCATCTATCTATCTATCTATCTATCATCTATCTATCTATCTATCTATCTATCTATCTATCTATCTATCTATCTATCATCTATCTATGTAACTATCATCTTTGTCTCTGCATAGTCTTAGTTAGAACTCTGGGCCAAGTACTAAAGTTTTGAAGTTTTTAACAGCCTTCCTAAAATTCAAGATTGCAACAGAGTTCCAGACTGGAGCTATCAGTAGCCATAAATGCAATGATTCATTTTCTAAAAGTAGCATTTAAAAAAAAAAAAAAAAAAAAAAAAAGGAAGGGCTGGAGAGATGGCTTAGCAGTTAAGGCGCCTGCCTGCAAAGCCTAAGAACGCTTGTTCAAATCTCCAGGTCCCACGTTTAGCCAGATGCAAAAGTGATGCAAGCATGCAATGTTGCACATGCGCACAAGGGGGCGCACACACGCACGCGTCTGGAGTTTGTTCACAGAGTCTGAAAAGGCCCTGGCGTGCCTGTTCTCTCTGTGTCTCTTCCTCTGTCTCTCAAATTAAAAAAAAAAAAAAAAACAAAAAACAAGGAAACTGTAAAAGTAAAGTTCATTTAATGTTTTTTTTTTTACCCAGTGGGACAGTTTTCTCTATTGTCAACTTGATTAGATCAGTAATTGAGTAAGTAAGAGGCATGCCTCTCGAGTGGCATTTCCACGAAGGATGGACCGGGAGTGGGGTGTCAGACCTTTCCCCAGTGTGGGTGGCCCTTCTGGTGGTGGTCAACATGCAAAGAATTTCCAGGAGAAGACAGGGCCTTTGGCCTGGCTGTCTGGGCTACTCACAGCGAGTGCACCTACCATGCTGTCCCTTGTGGACGGTGGAGCCCACTCAGCTTCATCAGCCTTCCAGAGTGGACTGAAGACCAACGGTTCCCAGGAATCTTCCCCACCTCCTTCCAGACTGGGGCTGCTGAGGCATCTAGCCTCCTAGCCTTAGTAGCTCCTGAGATCTCCAACTCTCTAGCCTGCAGAAAGCCAGAGTTGGACTGCCCAATCTGTATCCTGTAAGCCAGTCTAAGAAATCCCTTTATAACATATATCCATTCTACCGGTTCTTCTAGAGAGCTCTAGTACAATCCAGTAAAGGAATATTGCCCTCTGAATATGCGATCAGTGAGGATGAATGACCCACCTTGCGCCACTCTTTCCTTTTTCTGTCTTTCTTCTTCTGACTCATTGGAACTGGGTGGCCACTTTTGCCCTTACCATGCATTTCAGCTCCAACTGGCCATTTCAAATGTTCACTCGCCACACGCTCTACTGGCTACCAGCCGCCTAGCACATCTGAATACCCAGCACACAGAAAGTGCTCTTGCTGGATGTTATCTTCTTTTGATATGAAATTTGTTATTTTGCACGAAAGCATTCGATTTGTAAAATTTATGACACTAGACAAAAGTCCCTTAAATTCTTGAAACCGAGCCACTTTTAAGTAGAATTCACCAAATTATGAGCCAGGTTTTGACACTTGCTTTTCCTTTCTCACAACTTGCTCGCTAACATGCCTGACAACATCGCTGGAAATACCAGGCACCTTTGCAGGGGTCACCAAACACCTCCTCCGTCTGTTGCTTTGCATCGTTTTTGTCTTAGCTGGTCATTAAAACTCATAATAGATTATTCTAGCATAAAAAGATATCCAGTGAACAATCAAATAACAAGATGCTTGATCTCCATAGAAAGCAAATAAATGCAAAATGAAACAACAATTGGGTGCTATTTTAACATATTAAATTAGCAATTTTCTTGCAAATGACAACATATGCAGAATATATATATATATATAACTTTTGTTTTGTTTTTGAGGCAGGGTCTCACTCTAGTCCAGGCTGACCTGGAATTCAGTATGTAGTCTCAGGTGGCCTCGACCTCATGGTGATCCTCCTACCTCTGCCTCCCAAGTGCTGGGACTAAAGCCATGTGCCATCACGCCCAGCTGAGAAAATAAAATTTTGAAAGTTGTTTTTTAAACGCACTCTTGCTGATATCATCTCTCCCTTTCAAAAATGTTTTGATGATATGAAAAATGATGCTAGGTGTATCTATCCCATTGGCTCCTATAATCAATCCTCAGAAGATCTATCCCATAGAGATGAGGAAAGACTGGATGGGACATCCATATGGAAATTTCAGAATTACTCATAAAAGGGGAAACAACCTATGCATCAACTTGGGAAATAGGATAAATAATTCGTCCTCTGTTCACTAGGTAGCATGATAAAATGAATTGAAGTTATGACAATTAAGAACTTACAGCAGTCATAAAAATAGAGGAATGAAATATGAGGTGAACACCAAACATAATTCAGTTATTGAGTCTCCCAAAGGCCATGGGTTGCAGGATTGGTCCTCAGTCTAGGAGCGACTAGAAAATGTTGCCAACTGGGAGGAATTTAGATGATTGGGGAGTATGCCTTCAAAGGGGATGTTGGAAGCCATATTTCTTCTTATATGCCAATCAGTGAGACATTTATTTGGTAAATTGTTATAAAACTATTGGGTTTTAGTGGCTAAATTAATTTGTTTAAGGGATGTTTGTAGTCCAACCCAGACGACTGTGTCAGGAAATACAGATGTTGACCAAAAAATAGTATAGAAATGGTTAATCAAGGATCTACAGTCTTGGAGGGCAGACACTACAGAGGCCAATAGAAAAAGAAGGAAAGGGCCTGGAGAGATGGCTTAGCAATTAAGTGCTTGCCTGTGAAACCTAAGGACCCTGGTTCAAGGCTTGATTCCCCAGGACCCATGTAAGCCAGAAGCACAAGGTGGCACATGCATCTGGAGTTCATTTGCAGTGGCTGGAGGCCCTGGTGCACCCATTCCCTCTATATCTATCAGCCTCTTTCTCTCTTGGTCTGTCTGTCGCTCTCAAATAAATAGAAAAATAAACAAAAAAATTTAATTGCCTTTAAAAAAATAAAAGAAGGAAAGAGTTACCACTAAAAGACTCCCAAATGGGCTGGAGAGATGGCTTAGCAGTTAAAGGTACTTGCTTACAAAGCCTGATGGCCCAGATTTGATTCCCCAGGACCCATGTAAAGCCAGATACACAAAGTGGTACATGTGTCTGGAGTTCCTTTGCAGTGGCAGGAGGCCCTGGCACGCCCATTCTCTCTCTCTCTCTCTCTCTCTCTCTCTCTCTCTCTGTGCTTCTTTCTCTCTGTCTCTATCTTAAATACTACCAAGCTCCCTATTTTTGACTGGATAGTGAAGAGGGATTTCTGGATAGATGATCATCAGAGGCAAGAGAGTAAGGACAAGAGGGAGCCAGGCCAGGAAGTGGGGAGAGAGGCGATTAGCCAGAGCCTTATGAATGTCTTTTGTGTCTAACTTTTTTTTTTCATTTGCTCTTCTGCCTTCCACTATGTGATGACACCACAAGATGATTCTCATCAGATGTTGACACCTGTATTGTGGACAAAGACACCTGAACTATGAGAAGTAAATTTCTATTGTTTATAAATTAGTCCATTTGGGGTATTCTCTAAATAAGCAGGAAACCGAGACAGGGCACCGAATGCAGCTCATTATAGCTAAAAACAAGTGTGAGAGGACCAAACCATCATAGTTGTTTTCGGCTTTCCTAATTTTTGTTTCTCATTCTGTTTTCCTGATTAAATCTTGTAACAATCATGTTACAAGACCTAGTGATCCTGGAACCCCTTGCACATTTGTTTCTCAATGCTTTCTTTTTTTAAAAAATATATACATATAAATTTATTTATTTGCAAGCAGAGAGAGATGGAGAAAGAATAGGTGAACCAGGGCCTCCAGCCACTGCAAATGGAAGTCCAAATGTATGTGCCACTTTGTGCATCTGGCTTTATGTGGGTACTGGAGACTCAAACCCAGGTCGTTAGGCTTTTTTCAGCCAAGCACCTCAACCACTGAGTCATCTCTTCAGCCCCCGTAACACCTTCTCAAGTGTCCAACTCTTCTTGATTTATTAATGACTTTTTTTGAAGACCAGAGAACATATCTAATATCTTCATGTCATCTCTGAAGGCGATCAGATGAGTGTTCATCTTTGCGATGTTAGTATGATAAATACGCATTTCTATATCTTGGCGGAGTGATCCTTGCATTGCTGATATGAACCCCACTTACAGGTTATGGTTTGTAATTATTGAAGTTTTATTAGCTAATATTTGAGTTATGACTTTTACATTGTTACTCATAAATGATATTTACTCTCAACTTTTGTTTCACTAAAGCTACCTTAGATTTCATTTTTAAAGGGTAGTTTTTCAGTTGTGCAATTTGGAGTTGACAATTCAATTTCCCCCCCTCTGTCTGAATCCAAAACCTCACACATGCTAGGCAAGCATTCTATCCTCAACTCTTTTGTTTATCCTTTTTATTTTATGACAGAGTCTTGCTAAAATGCCCAAGCTGTCTTCAAACTCACTCTGGAGCTAAGGCTGGCCTTGAACTTTTGATTCTCCTGTGTTGTACTTAGTTTCATGGGACAAACACCCAACCAAAAGCAGCTTGTGAGGCAGAAAAGGTTACTTTGGCTTATAGACTCTGGGGGAAACTCCATGATGGTGGGGAAAAACCTGGTATGAGCACAGGCTAGACAGCACCTCCTGGCCAACATCAGGTGGGCGACAGCAGCAGAACAGTGGGCCACACCATCAAACCATCAAAGTCGTTCCCCAGCAGCACACCTCCTCCAGCACAGCTCCACCTCCCAAATTCCCATCCGCTTGGGATCAAGCGTTAAAAGCAGGAGTTTATGGTAGACATAGGACTCAAACCACCTCAGTCTTCCAAGAAGCTGGAATTACAGGCCTAGCTAATTCGACTCCTTAAACAAGCCATTTCATGGCAGGCTGTCTTGCGTTGTTTTTCATGAGAAGCAGGTGCTCTTTCTTACCTATGGAAGATTTCTGTCCATCGTTTTTACAAGTATCTCCTCTGGCCCGTGTTATCTCTGTGCATTTCCCGTGACCTTGAAAACACACATGCTGTTCCACTCGGTAATGTCTTAGCAGACCACTGAGGGCTGTTTTATTGTGCAAAGTCAAGTTTTTGCTGCTCAGCATTAAAATATTCTTGGCCTTTTCCTGCCTTGTCCAATCTTCTACTTAGTCCCCCCAAGGGCATTTTAATTTCTGGCAGTTTTGGTTTCAGACTTTCTATATATATAATTTAAAGGTTTTGATTACTTCTCAGTTGAAATTCATTCAAAATGTCCATGTGTTCTTTCAATCCTTAAATTACTTTTTAAAAACTCAGAGCAAATTTTTATTTCCTGACTCTATCTCCTGGGTCCTCTCAGGTCTGCTGTTTGGCTTGGTTCTCTGCCATGGTTAGTCACAGTTTTTCAGTTATTTACATAGCCAATACTTATTCCTGCTCTGGTTGCCCAAATTTGGATTTGATGCCTTCTTTAAACAATGTTGTGTTTTAATCTATCAGGTCATTAATTTACTGGTGAGTCATCTTAACTTTGGGCTGTCTTAGACAACCCCTGTACTATGTATTAGTGCATTCGTTTTGTTTGTTGGTTTGGGTTATTTTTGTTTTATTTTGTTTTGTTTTTGGAAGCAGGGTCTCACTCTAGCTCAAGATAATCTGGAACTTACTCTATAGCCCAGGCTGGCCTAGAACTCATGCTGATCCTCCTATCTCAGCCTCCTGAGTGCTGGAATTAAAGGTATAATCCACCACACCCAGTTTCCTATTTTTAAATCTTTGTTTACACTGCAAAGATTTTAGACAATCTATAGACTTTATCATCACCAACACAATTCTGTTTAAGAAAATTTTCATGATTTCCCCAAATTTCCACATGTCACTTGCAGTTAATTCTAGCTCGCAGTTGACTGTGTGTTCATCTGCCTGCTGATTGACTATAAACTTATCTTTTCTGAATTTGCATAGAAATTGAATATCCTTTGCATACATTGCCTTTCATTGATTATGCTTTAGTTTGATACATTGTATACCATATATAGTAGTAGCCGTTCCTTTTAATTGCAGGATATACAATTCCATTGCATAGACATACCAGTTTTGTTTACCCAATCACCAGTTGACAGATAGATAGTTGCTGGGCATGGTGGCACACATCTTTAATCCCAGCTCTTGGGAGGCAGAGGGAGTAGGATTGCCATGAGTTCAAGGCCACCCTGAGACTACATAGTGAATTCCAGGTCAGCCTGAGCTAGAGCGAGACCCTACCACAAAAAAAAAAAAAAAAAAAAAAAAAAAAAGATAGATAGCTACTTGGTTTTAACTATGAAAAACAAGGTTGCTGTGAACATCAAGGTACATGTCTATACAGAGGTATATGTTTTCAGTTCTAGTGAGATTTCTAGAGATTAATTTCCTAGGTTGAGTGGTAAATTTGTATTTGTCATTTCAAGACACTAAAATATGGGCTGGGGAAATTGCTCAGTGGTTAAAGGTGCTTACTTGCAAAGCCACACAGCTCAGTTTCATTCCCCAGTACCCATGTAAAGCTAGACACACAAAGTGGCACATGTATCTGGAGTTTGTTTGCAGTAGTTAGAAGCCCTAATATAGCCATTCATTCTCATTTTCATTCCGTTTCTCTGTCTCTTTCTCTGCAAATAAATAAAAACATTTTTTTAAAAAAGAAACCAAAAGAATGTTTTCCTGAGTAATTGTATTTATATTGTATTTATTTATCATATTATATTTATTATATATATATATGGAGAGAGAGAGAGAGAGAGAGAAAATGGGTGAGAGTGAAAGAATGGGTGCACCTGAGCCTCTAGCCACTGCAAAGGAACTCCAGACCCATGCGACATGCTGTGCATCTGGCTTTATGTAGGTACTGGGGAACGGAACCTTGGTCCTTTGGCTTTGCAAGCAAGCGCCTCTGGCTAAGCCATTTTCCAGCCCATCACTGTTTTAGTTTCCACTTTCCTAATGACTAGTGATGATGATGAGCTTAGTCATCAATCTTAAATGCATGTTTAAACAAAGAATATATTCAAATATTTTACCTTCATTATAACTTGGTGGTCAGCTGTCATTTTTAAAAAAGGTTTATTTTTTAAAACAGGGTACTCTGCATTTACAGTCACTCACCACCTTGCCCATCAGACTAGCTGTGTTTTTGTTTTTATTTATTTATTTATTTATTTATTTATTTATTTATTTAGCAGACAGACAGAGAAATGGGCAGAGAGAGAGAGAGAGAGAGAGAGAGAATGGGTATGCCAGGGCCTCCAGCCACTATAAACAAACTCCAGATGCATGTGCCACCCTGTGCATCTGGCTTACGTGGGTACTGGGGAATCAAGCCTCGAACCGGGGTCCTTAGGCTTCCCAGGCAAGTGCTTAACAGCTAAGCCATCTCTCCAGCCCCAGCTGTAATTTTTATATTTTTATTTATGTGTGTGTGTGTGCACATGTGCTTGCACACAATGGCCTCTTGCCACTGCAAATAAACATCAGATGTTTGTGCCAGTTTTTGCATTAGCTTACATGGGTGCTGGGGAATCAAACTCTGGGCTGTCAGGCTTTGCCGTCAATTGCCTTTAAGTGATGAAGCATCTTCCCATCACCTTAGCTCTAATTTTTCCAAAGTGTGTGTGTGTGTGTGTGTGTGTGTGTGTGTGTGTGTGTCACTATGCATGTGGAGGTCTGAAGAAAACCTCAATGTGTTTATCCTCTCCTTCTACCTTTCTTGAGGCAGGATCCCTTTTTTTTTTTTTTCCTGCTCCATGTGACAGTCCCACTGGCCCATGAACTTCTGGATTCTTATGACACTACCTCACACTGGGGTCACAGATGTGTGCAGCACTTCACATACAGTTCCCCAAGTGTTGGGGAACTGAACTCCGGCTGACAAGTTTGCACAGAAGTAACTTTAACAACTTTTACAAAGTGGCTTCTCTGTGGTTCCAACAAAATGTCTGAGGTACGAAGTGAAAAACCCCTGCTCTGGTGATCAGAGCGGAAGTCCCTCCAAGAACGGTGTGAGCTCTGGTGATCAGAGTGGAAGTCCCTTCCAAGAACGGTGTGAGCTGTGGTGATCAGAGCGGAAGTCCCTCCAAGTACGGTGTGAGCTGTGGTGTCCCCGCTTGGTTCATAGCTCCTGTGTGCAGCTTCTCTGCCTGAAGTCATGGCAACTGGTCAAGGGAACCTGTGTACCCATTCTTCTCTGGATACCCTTCTGCAGACATTACAGAGGCCGCAGCAGCCCTGATGACATGCATTTCCTCTCCCCATGCTGACCACTGCTCTCCAACTACGTGATCTTGCTTATAGAATATTTTGCAAAGTTACCCAGACAGGAAGATGAGCTGAAGGTAAGATGGATCCCCATGTATGAGTGCCTCTGTCTTTCAGATGTCAGATCTGTGGGGTCTACATACTGTCTAATGCCTGGAAACACTAGCCTCAAACATTTAGTCCATTAGGGTACTTGATTACTTTGAATAGTTAAAACCAGCACCTGTCACTTGGTCATGGCCCTTCTATTTTAATAGCAAAATATAAAATTTCACCTCCAAACATTTATATATATATATATATATATATATATATATATATATATATATATATATATAGTTTGTGTATTAAGTTTTAGCTTGAAACTGTAAGAATTCTATTGCTTTTCATTTCCAAATAGATGACTTCTCCTAATAAGATCTTTAATGCTGCAATAAAATATGAAAACATATCACTTTCCAGCTGAACCCATTACTGCATAGAACAATTAAGTAATCACATAGAAAAGTTTTGATTTTATTGATAGACTTTTAAACTTACAGGTATAAAGTGATTTTGTTTCTATTCTGACT
This sequence comes from Orientallactaga sibirica, assembly GCA_036365145.1. Taxonomy (NCBI): domain Eukaryota; kingdom Metazoa; phylum Chordata; class Mammalia; order Rodentia; family Dipodidae; genus Orientallactaga; species Orientallactaga sibirica. The sequence goes on along the minus strand of JAEOAD010000463.1, from coordinate 6,449,034 downwards.
ACCTTATAGAAAGAGAAAATAGGTTCTTAAAAATCTCATCTGTGAAGCCCGGCGTGGTGGCGCACGCCTTTAATCCCAGCACTTGGGAAGGCAGAGGTAGGAGAATCATTGTGAGTTCAAGTCCACCCTGAGACTCCATAGTAAATTCCAGGTCAGCCTGGGCTAGAGTGAGACCTTACCTCCAAAAACCAAAAAAAAAAAAAAAAAAATCTCATCTGTGGCAACAGATGGGTGCAAAAAAGGACTACAGTTCAAATTTAAGAGTCTAATAAAAGGGGAAATGGAAGAAACCATCAAGAGCCTCATTATCTTGATCATAATGAAATTAAAATGCAAATACAGTCTGCCAAAATGGAATTGTTTTGGATGCCGCATGAATGGACACCAATGAACACCAATCAGAACATACATTTTGTGCCTTGTTCTGGCTGAGTGGCATGAAGTTTGGGCCTGTATTTAGCATAAGGATATTCCAATAGTAAGTAGGTGACAAAGAAAACAATTTTTGCCATTTGAGCTGAAGGTTAGATATTCTTATCTAGCCCTTTACTAGCTAGCATTCTGAAAAATTCCAGATCAATCCATAAGTCTATCCGCTACATTCTCACTACAAAGGCCTTAGGAGATCCACAAGAAGGGCTTTACAGCAATCACTTTGCTTTCGTGAAGCCAGAAAAGACGTTCCCTTGAGCTGGAGAGACAATGCTGTCCATCTGAGTTCAGTGGCCAGAATCTACATAGAAGCCGGTCATAGATGTCCACACGTGTAATCTTAGAGCTGTGAACGCAGGAAAAGGCGGTTCTCTGCAGCTGGACACTAGTCTAACCTAATCTATGAGCGCCAGGCCAGTGAGAGACTCTGTCTCAAAGGAAATGTACAGTGTTTCTGAGGATGACATACCAAGGTTGTCCTCTGTCCTCTAAACACATGTATGTGCACTACCATACAAACATGTAACACACACACACCCCAAAAAGAAAAGGAAAGCCATTCCCATGTTTTCTATCATTTCTCCCAAGTAGGACGGACTGACAGGGGTTCTAATAGTCTCCTCTTATATTCTGACATACAGTTTCTTCTGCCCCCAAACTATCATTATCTATCTCTTTATTGTCTGTTTATCAGTCTATCCTGTGTCTATAAACGTGTAGACACGTACAATGTGATTTGGGTCTTAGAACTCTGCCACTGCATTCCCTTAAAGTGCTACTGAGTTTAATGGTTTACAACTTTTCATTTTGACTTTCTCAAACTATTTCTATTTCAAACATTGTATCTTCTTTGCATGGAAAATTATGACCACAGATTCCATGCCCTGTTTTGTGTTTCTAATATCAAGGCATATAACAAAAGCATTGAGATGCTTTTAGTTCCAGACTCTAGGAATTTTCTCATCTAAAAAAATAAGAGCTTAATCTGATAGGTTACTGTAGAACGCCTCTTTCAGAACTCCTATGCCTTTTATAATACAGACATTTCCACAGAATATTTAACAAACACAAGAGGGTGCTGAAGCCGAGGTTTGCTCATTGGGAAAGGAACTGGGTTCTCTAAGTATGCCTTTTTTCTCTCTCTGTTTCTCTTTTCTTCTCTCCTCTCTCTTTTCCTCTCCTCTCCTCTCCTCCACTCTCCTTCCTTCCTCTCCCTTCTCCACTCTTCCCTCCTCTCCACTCTCTTCTCCTCTCCCCTTCACTTCCTTCTCCACTCTTCCCCTCCTCTCCACTCTCTTCTCTCCCCTCCTCTCCCCTCCCTGTCCCTCGCTTCTCCTCTCCTCTCCTCTTCTCTCCTCTCCTCTCCTCTCCTCTCCTGGTGTTTAATGTGTCTGGTTAATTTTCAGGGCCCGTTAAGATCAGTAAAAACACCAGCTTTATTTTACCATGTTGATGAACAGCTTCTCATCTCTTCTTAAATTGCGCTGCCTGTCAAAAGGATTGAAACTAGGGCTGATCTGTTCCTCTAGTTTCTCACCACACTTTGGCCTAAATTTTTCCTTGAAGTTTTGTAGGACTCATTTTCCTTCACCATTTCAGTTTTCTAGGTGCTCGAGTTTTTACCTTGACTTACATCTGAACCTGACCAGGCTGTGGTCATCACTCCACAGCTCTTTTCCTATACCGTGCAACCACACGTTGTGGATGCGGTTGCGCTTGAAATATTCTTTTCTGAGGGGGGGGAGGGTTCTGAGGTAGGGTTTCGCTCTAGCCCAGGCTGACCTGGAAGTCACTATGTAGTCTCAGGGTGGCCTCGAACTCACTGCAATCCTCCTACCTCTGCCTCCCGAGCTCTGGGATTAAAGGCATGTGCCACCACACCTGGCACATTTGAAATATTCTTTCCAGATGACTCTCATTAACTGCCATTCATAACAGATTTTCCATAACTTCTCTTTTCCATACATCACCTTCTCAACATGCCATGGCAATGGCCTCTAAAATAATACTCTGGCTGCACTTGGTCTTTGGCATTATTTTGCAGCTTCACTTGAGAAACTCAGAAGCCCTTTGGTGATAAGATGGGCTGTGCTTTCTGAATGACTGGGGAGGGCCACCTCCTGGGTCAGCAGCCTATCCTGCAGTGAGCACCCAGAGTCACCCAGGAATAGTACCCATGAAGACACCACTGGCTGCAGAAGCGCTTAGCTGACAAGGCACGCACAGCGTGCTTCCTCACTGGCTCTGCCCCACCGACTCTTGTGACCGGGAAGGCCCACATTATTCCACAGGAAGGAAGACGTTGAAGAACAGAGATCACAAGTCACAAAAAACCTACATTTTAAGTCCACCTTGACCCCTTGTAATCCTCCCCCTGGGCCAAGACTCGGTCACTACGTCATGTCATCTTTCCACTCTGAACAAACAGACATTTTCATCATTCTTGAACTAAAATGAAAACTTTATCTGAAATCACTATACAAGCTAATTTAATATGAATAGGTCAAATGATAAGAACTTCGGTGTTTTGTGTCACTGTAGTCAATAATTCTGCTAGCTTTCTGATCTATACACTGATGGATCTTAGCTTTCACCTTCACATCCTCAAACCAAAGCAATTTCTGCGTGAGTTTCACCATGTACCTTTTTAAAATTTGCTCTTATTTTCTCATTTCTTTTAAGAACAACAATAAAAATGGCAATGATATATGTGAATTGTCTTCCCTGTCATCGGAAGAGCTCCCCAAATTGATTTGTAGGTATCTGCTTTAATCAGCAAGTTAAATTGCTTTTGTTCTTTTCATCATCCATTGTTCCTCACTGTGAATACAGAAGGTACTCGCACCTTTAGGACCAAAGTATGGGTGTCTGTCTAACTTCCAAGTATTCGGAGCAGAGAATTAAGCTACAGAATCACAGAAATTGCATGTCAAGGGGTCTGGCTTGGGGAGGAGCAGCACAAGATGTTCCATTCCCTCTCTCTCCCTCTCTCTCTCTCTGTGTGTGTGTGTGTGTGTGTGTGTGTGTGTGTGTGTGTGTGTGTGTGTTCTGATGGCCACATCAGTCTCTCTGTAGATAGAAAATGGTTTCTCTTGCCTCTGCCTCCAACGTACTTTCCCTTTTGGGTAGATTACCAGATTCATGTTTTATGACATGACAAGAACTAAGTCTACATTTTTAAAGGTTCTTCTTATTTATTTATAAGAGATAGAGAGAGAGAATGGGTGTGCCAGGGCCTCCTGCCACTGCAAACAAACTCCAGATGCATGCGCCACCATGTGCATCTGGCTTACCTGGGTTCTGGGGAGTTAATCTTACAACCTGAGGCTTCACAGCCAAGCGCCTTAACTACTAAGCCATCTGTGCAGCCCGAAGTCAGCATTTTGACAGAAGTGAGCTCTCACCTTTCCACACTCGCATTAGTGTGTCAGCACACAGTATAACAGCCACATACTAATGAACTGACCTTCGTGAAAGTCCCTGGTTTGTCGTTTGAGTGTATTCCTGTTGGCTCAAGAATTGGCTGGAAGTCCCCAGCTGCTTCTCTTTTGGATTCCCTCAGTTCTGCTCGCTAGTATCAGACTGGACAAAATTCACAAGCCAACTAAACACACGTGTCATCAAAATGACAAGGCAACCTGCTTGCTTTGTGCATCTGCTTTTGCCTTGACTTTGTCGGCCTAGGATCCTGACCCGGCTACCATCATTGCTGCATAGCTCTGTCTCCTCCAGTGAAATCTCACTCTGGGACTTGAAGTATTCTTTCTAGCCTAGTCAGCAGTGAGTAGCACTTACAATAGCAGCTTCTTTCATATTAATGGAAACAGACATGTTCATTTATTTGAATATTCATCTCATAAAATTGTTAGCATTTTAGTAAAAGAGCTAAGGTAATCCAGAAAAAAAAAAAATTTGTGGTTTCTTTTATATAGACCATAGGGTGATCTACATTATGTCAGTGCCTGAGTAAAATTTTTCAAAAAGGAAGTTACATGGTGATATGAAATTCAGGAAACACTGAATATCTTTTTCATCTTTCATACCAGCATGTCTATTTATAACTACTTGTTAAGAAATTTAAAAGCAATAGTAATTTGAGAGAAGCTGACAATTATCAATTCTGTAGATGATTGTTAAATACCTGGTATAAATGGATATATTTTCTCCTTTAAAAATATTGAATGCTTATAATTATAGTTTATAACACTAAAGAACTTTTGATTTTCAGTAGATGAAGATTAAAGTTTGTGAATCATTGCAAGTGTAGATTGCCAGGAAAATAATGGAATTTTAATTTAAATTCATACATTCATCTCTTCCAATGAGGAGCCTTGCAGCTGGAATTTAACATGGTGAAATCAAAATATATTATATAAATACACAATAAGAATGTGCTCAGACTTTCTGGGACCGTGAGCAAATACTTATCCATTCTAAGCTTCGGTGCCTTTAACTGAAGAGTGTTAACCTTATGGCATTAATGCTGGCATTGAATGCATTTCCTCCAAAGCATGTGCTAGACATTTAATCCTCAAATTCATAGTAATTGGGGCTGGAAGGATGACTTAGTGGTTAAGGCGCTTGCCTGTGAAGCTTAGGGATCCAGGTTCAATTCCCTAGTACCCATGAAATCCAGAAGTACAAGGTGACACAGGTGTCTAGAGTTCTTTTCCGGTGGCCAGAGACCCTGGTGTGCCCATTCTCTCCCTCCCTCCTCCCCCTCCCTCTCTATCTGCCTCTTTCTCACTCACTCACAAATAAATGAATAAACAAGATGTGTTTTTAAAATATATAATAATTGGAGGCAATTAGGTAATGAAGGCTCCCACCTTACAGCTGGTTATACAAGGGCTGAAGGCTGTGAAACTTGATTTGATTACATTTCTTTCAAAAAAATAAATTAAGATATCACTTGTAAGTAATGCTGTTTGAGGAAAAATGCCATGTTCATGGGATAATAGTAATGTAATAGTAAATAGAGTAATAAAAACGATCTTGGTCCAAAGCTTATGTGTTCCACACCTTCTAGTCTCCTTAGGGTGAGAAGGAGAAAGGGTTACTAGTTGATAGCAAACACTACTGGGCCATATTTTGAAAAAAGATGGAGCCAATCTATGAGAAGGCAGTGAGACTAAAATCAATCTGTTTTCTAGTTCTGACCACTATGAAGTCAGGCAAAACTAAACTCCCTTCTCATAGACTGCCTCAGCCTTACCCTAGAAGGAATGAGGGGCATGTTTCAAAGGCAAGAATGTTGAACAGTGTGGGAGCAAGACCATAGCATACATGTTGGTCATGAACCTGACCCATTTGTTCCATGATAGAAGTTGACATTTGGGTCTACACCTACCTATTTGTTTGTTCCATCTTGAACAGGAATAAGTATATTATTCTTTTTAAAATGATTAATTTTTATTTGAGAGAGAGAAAGAGGCAGGTAGAGAGAGAGAGAAAATGGGTGTGTGAGGACCTCCAGCAGCTGCAAATGAATTCCAGACACATGCAGCATTGCCTTGTGAATCTGGCTTATGTGGGTCCTGGGGAATCAAACCTGGGCCCTTTGCTTTGCAGACAAGCACCTTATTCACTAAGCCATCTCTCTAGCCCAGTGTCTATTCTTTACTACATCAAATATAACTATTCTATGAATGTGGTCCTCAGTGTCTCTCCTGGGACACATCCATTCTGTGAGCTTTATGTATCCTTCCATGTCTCGTCCCATGTTTTAGCATAAAAACATTACTTCATCATTACTTCATAAATCTACACTCCACTTGGGCATCTCCCTTTGCTTTCAATATGCATCATGGGATTGTTTTCTGCAACTAATTATTTTTATCTCACAATATATCTTGACACCTACCTATTTATGTAATATTTTCCTTTATAATCAGGCTTAGATTTATAGAGAAGGAAAATGTCATAGTTTATGTAAGCATTACTCTGCTAAGCTACATTTAGGTTGATTACAATTTTTAATATATAAAAATATCACAGAATAAGTTATTTTTGTTCATGGCTTATGCACAAGTGTTCCTCTAGGGTCGATATGGGAGAATGAGTGTTGAAAAAACAGAGAATTCAAGTTTCATTGTAATGAATGCTGCTAAATTTAATTTCTTTTTTCCAAATGGCTCCATCAAGTCAGACCTGGCTCTGCCAGGTGTATCTGAAGATATTGAGTTCTCCACTCAGCCACTGTCTCAACCAGGCATGCTTAGGTCTTTAAATCTCATTTTAACTTGCATTTTATTTCCACTCATTTTGATTGAAAGTCTTTTTTTTTTCATATATTTGACCATTTGTATTTTTCCTGCCATTAATTGCATATTCTCAACTTTTAAACACTTTCTTATTGAGCAATTTGACTTCTTACTGACTTTCAAAATATTTTAAGTATGCTTGGGAAAATAATCCTGTTAGATATCTAGGACCAATATATTCCCTCCCTCTAAACTGTCAGCATTTTAATGATTTGTGGGAGTGCCAAATTTATGAGCTTTCATAATTTTTTTTACTTGAAAACATTTATGCTACATCAGTGTCATATGGTTTTGTGCTCATCATCTTCCCATTGCTATGACACGTGTCTGAGATGATAGCTTACAGAGAGGAAAGGTTCATTTTGGCTTGTGGTTTCAGATCATGGTCACTTGGACCCACTGCTTTGGGCGCATCGTGAAGCAGAACATCATGAGATGCTCTGAGAGGGCACCCTTGAACAAGGCTACCTCATGGCCACCAGACAGCCAGGTAGGAGAGGAGAAGGGAGGAGAGGAGAAAGGAGGGGAGAGGAGTAAAAAAGGAGGAGAGGCCAGGAAAGGAGAGGGGAGGGAAAGGTAAAAGAGAGAAAGAAAAGGAAGAAGAGGTCAAAAGAGGAGAAAAAGAGGACGGGGAAGAAAGTGGATAGGATAAAAGTCTGGGGTCTCAATAGCGCTTTTCAGTGTGAGCTCCCTTGGCACTCCCTGGTGGGCGAATGGTTAGGCAGGCTTCGGCTCTCACACAGGTGTGCTCCCAATGGCCCTTTACCTCTAGCCTTCCCTTCCTAAGGGTTCCACTACCTCCCAACAGCATTACAGGCTGGGGATCAAGCTTTCAGTCTAGGAGCCGAAGAGCCAAACCGTAGCAAGTATTCTTTACCTTTTCCAGATAAATGTATGCCTTCCCACCTTTATCATTCCACCTCGCAAGATCATCTTGAGCACTTTGAATTCACAGTCACAAGAAACTTCAATGTAGGCAGGGTGTGGTGGTGCACACTCTTTGGCAAAGCATTCAGTTATCATAAAAATGTACAATAGTATTAACAGCTTTATAATACCAATGCTTTAATTTTCTCAAAGCCCTCTTCAGCTGAGGACCGAGAAGAAAACTGAGGCCCGGAACATGCAACTTAGACAATTAGCTAGCTGCTTATCTATCTGGGGCTGCACTGAGGCAGTCTGTTCTTATGCAGTTGTCACTTGCTTCTATCACACAATACTTCAAAGAAGCCAACGTTAAGCTTGAGTTCTGATTTGACAAACAGATAAAGCAAAGACCAAGGAAACTCTGTAACTATTGATATTGCTGCAATGTGTAGATTATAAACCTTGGGATTTTTTTCAAATGCATTATTTCTCATCCATACCCATTCTGTTGTAAACCTGGGAAATGACTTATTATAGTGAAGGGTACAACCCCTAACCACAGAAATAAACCTCGGGCAGTGATTGAACTAGTTGCTTCATATTCCAGTGAACATTTGACTTGGGTCCAATCTATAGGGTGAATTTAAAAAATGGACAGATTTTACAAGATAGAAACAATTCATATTACATTATAAACCACTTGCAAACACATTCATCATGTATACTCTAGGCTGAAGTAGTTTATTCAAATAGCTAAGATAAAATAATAGCAACAAAAGCTTTCAGTGCCTTAAGGAGGTGTCTGTCACGGAAACATTCAATCTGTTTCAGGTGAAATTCTAAAGAATCCATGACTAGACCCGTAGCAGAAACGTTACATGTTTTGACTCCACAGTCTGTCGTGTCTTTCAGAACCTTCCTCCCCCCCCCCTTTTGAAGGATTTAGAAAAATGACAACAAAGGGTTGGAGGAATTTGTTTAGTCACAAAACAAAACAAACAGAACATTTTTCTTGGATAGGTCCCTGGGGTCCTGTGTCAGTTGTGATCTTTATCTCGGTTTAAGGGACCACAGAGCTCTGACCTGAGGCAGTTCAGGTTGCTTAAGCATCAAAGAAGGTCGATATGTTTTACACTATTTTCAAAACAGAGACCAAGAAAATATTTTACTAAACACTGAGCTATACAGTCTTTAGCAATGAGAAGTTTGTAGTGATATGAGACTCAACTTTTCTTCAGTGATGTTTTGTAAATATTTTTCTCTTCATACTCATAGAATATTTTTGAAGTACAGTGTTTATCACCAATATTATGAATCCAAAAGGCTCCAACTTTTGTGGACTATGAAATGATGCAAGTAATTTCATCCAAGTAGTTTATTTTTAATGAAAGTTAGATTTTTGAAGCAGTAATTACTATGATTGCACACGAGTGATCAATAACCATGAAATTATAAAATACTTCCACCCAACAGGAATATCAGAAGAGCTGAAAATATCTTGCTGTTCCAAGATTACTAGATCCGAATATATCCTAGGATACAAATATTGAATCTAAACAAGTCTTAACATTTGACCTTACGGGGCAAAATAAGCCTTGCTATTAGCAAAGAAAACTAAGCATGCCTGGCTAATTGACTGATCACAAAGCTGACTTTGCCTTCCATGACTGGCCTCCAGGAATGCAAAGCCCTGTCTTCTGTTCAGCCTGCTTTCCTCGGGTACCATATGGCAACAATCACTGGTAAATAACGAAACAGAACCGTACTGTCTTTCAAGTAACGACAAACAAATGAAAGATGGCTTGTGCCAAACAAAAACCAAAGAGTAACCAATGCCTGTAGGTCTTCATGAAACACTTTCTTAGACTCTACAAATATGTGGTCAACACAAAAAGATATTTATTCACTTCTACATTTTCAAAACCAAAAGTAAAATGGGAAGAACACAGTTCTGTATACTGCCTGCTCTTGGCTTATACTGAGACAGTGAAGCATTTGCTAGTAATATGTCATTTTTTGGTCTCTTACTGCTTTTGCTAATAGAAATAATAAATATATTTGTTTACTTCTAAACTTCCTGTGATAGCTTTGTTTCATTGTAATTAAATTAGCACATCAAAGAAGCCATAGGAGAAATATATTTAAGCAATTATTCTGTCAAAGTAATGAAAATTGTTCTATTTCTTTCTGGAACTATTTCAGAAATTCAGAGACATAATAATGTTGCTGTAATAGACTAGATTGTGTTTGAACTATATCTGGACCCAAAACAATGTGATTCTGTGCTCGTCTTTCTTCCTTTCAATCTAACTTTCATTACCATAAGACATGTAACAGAGATATTTTACTGAATAATGATTAATAATTGAAACCTAATGCACTTGGAAATTTACGTGTCTGATGCTTGATTAGAATTGTCACTTTGGATTACACTTTTATCTCCCACTGTTTGGATTAAATGTTTTCTCACTAAATATTATTATGGCTTCTATTATATCAACTGTGAGAAAGGGCAGATAAAAAGGTTATAAAATCTTATTATCTGCACAAGTATGCATGGTATTGGACATATTCATTTCCGAAGGAAATTTAAGAGGAATTTTTTTCTGAATGCTAAGTAGACTGTCACCTAAAAATGAATATGCAATATAACCGAATCACTGCAAATCATTTCCAGAAAAGCACATGGTACAGCGGAGGAGCTGGATTTTTGAATACCAACCTTGGTACTTAATTAGCTTTGTAACCCTGAACAATTTTCTCGGCCATAAGATATGAATAACATCACATAGTATTTGTTGTAACTAATAAAAATGTTGTATTCCATATACTGTGACTTATTGATTATCATGCAAAGAGCATGGTCTACATCTAATCCCCAGCCAACACTGGTATGAATATTCTATTACTTGAGAAAATTCACCTGATATTCATAACTAGCTGTCATATATATATATATATATATATATATATATATATATATATATACACACACATGTATGGGTTTTTCCAGGTAGGGTCTCGCTCTAGCTCAAGCTGATCTGGAATTCACTATGTAGTCTCAGGGTAGCCTTGAACTCACGGAGATCCTCCTACTTCTGCCTCCGGAGTGCTGGGATTAAGGCGTGCGCCACCACGTACGGCTGTCCAATATTTTTTGATGCTAGGTGACTTTACCTTTACTGTTTACCTTGATTGACGTTTTTAGCATTTCTTTAAATCAGGTACACCTTTTCAGAGTTAGGTATATAGTATACATGGTGGGAAATAACTAATAATAAGAAATACTTACCTAGGTCTCTAACTTCCAGTTTCCCAGCATTTCTTCACATGCAGTTCTTCCCTCCGTCTGAAACAATGTAACGTGTTAAAAAATAATCCTTAAGTGTGCAGAAATATCGAATGGGACCAATACACATGATGGGCTGAGACCGTCTCAGAGAATGAAAACAACTTAGCACATGCTTATTAACTGTAACAGGAACCTTCAAATTATGACTGAAAGGCTGACATCACAAAATGAGTCAAATTTGACTCATGACTGGAAGAAATACGTTACCGGTCCTTTAGCCAGGTACTGCAACGTGAATGGATCATGGATACAGTTCTGGGCTCTTCTCTGCAGCCTGTGTCTGCCCAGACCAGAGCCAGTTCTCAAAATCCCCCTCTTGGGAGTAGGGTGCAGGACTCCCTTCAAAATCAAGTGAAGGAAAAAGTTACAAGTGTCCGTTCTTGCCTGGTCCTGATGTAGCGTTAAGGGCTGCCGAGAACGACACTAGAACTTCCAATCCTGATGTCTAGCCAGAAGATTCATATGGTCACCCCATGAGTGCTTGGTTATTATGCAGAGCGCATAATACACAGTGTGACGACCTCACAATGTGCTCATTGATCTGTATCTTGTTCAAACTCAGAGTCCAGACATCCATCAGCAGAAGTAGCCCAGGGTGCTCTGTTCATGAGCAGCTAGATTTTACCGAGATCTAAATCATGTATTCTCAGCCCCAACATTACGCTTTTCCTCGTGGGCCAGGGAAGTGGGAGAAGTGAAAATTCTTCGTCATTTAGTAGAAAATTCCAACTCTGCTAGGGCTCTGTACTCCTGTGTTTGTTGTTGTTGTTTAATTCTGTCTCACATTCAGTTTCTCTCTCCAGGTGACTGCACCCCCTTGGATTGTGATCCACCCTTATTTTGGGGTCACAAACAGGAACCTCCTGTCTTTTGATTGACTCAAAAGGATGGCTTCCGTGGCTTGGCAACAGACAGATTGTGTCTACTTCCTCCCCTCCTCTGCATTACTTTTCTTCCTTCCCTGATTTTGAGGTCCTGTTAGCACCATTGGTCATGAGCAGATTGGAGAAAAGAGAAACGGGGCCTTTAGGGTCTCAAGTCTGTACGCTCATCTTTGCACTATGTTGTTGCTGACCCACGGGGCACCCTATGCCGCAAGGGAGCATCAACAGTGCTAACCACCCTTAAATATAGCTGTAGTTTTCCAGGATAGCACTATGGCCGTGTCAGATGCCTTGCTGGATCCCCTGGGTCTCAGCACCTTCCATGGTCCTGAACATCAGCTTAGGCATAACAAACACTGCTCACCACACAATTCTGGCATCAAATGCCAGCTCCGGGGCCGCAGCGCAAGGTTTTATAACGTCTATGGGATGCAACTTCATTGCCTATGACCTGAGGAGATCCTTCACGCTTAGAGATGGAAATAAGATTATAAATGGTGCACATATCTTATGTCTGGCTCCTCCCTCAGAATGTTCTCCCCATCTGTTGTCTCTGCTCCACAAAGCCCTTCCAGAGCCAGCGTTAAATGTCACACTGTCCTTAAAGCACTCCCTGACCAGCTCTGACAGCTCTTCATTTGCATTCCTACTTGGTTGTACCATTTTATGCCACTCAAGATCCTGTGCATTCTGCTTACTTCCCCTATGCAGCTTGAGCTCCTGAAAGACAGATACCATTTGATTTGCCTCACATTTGCATTTGAAAGTCCTTTCTACATTGTTGGTGCTAAACATTGAATGGGTGAGTGAATCCTCTTTCCCACTCATCTGAGCCTTCATGACTTTTTTGTTTTTTGTTTTTGATTTTTGTTTTTTTGAGGTAGGGTCTCAGTGTAGCCCAGGCTGACCTGGAATTCACTCTGTAGTCTCAGGGTGGCCTTGAACTCACAGCGATCCTCCTATCTCTGCCTCCTGAGTGCTGGGATTAAAGGCGTGCGCCACTATGCCCAACTTGTTTTGTTTTTTTTGAGATAGGGTTTCACTCTAGTACAGGCTGACCTGGAATTCACTATGTAGTCTCAGGGTGGCCTCGAACTCACAGCGATCCTCCTACCTCTGCCTCCCAAGAGCTGGGATTAAAGGCTGGCAAGTCATGACTAGTTTGTTCTACTGCTTGACATTATGTCTGTTGTCAAGTCTCAAATTCTATACCTCCTTCACATGCAACATACACAAATCATTCTTTTGATTGCTTAAGATACAAACCTTCCGAATTCTCATATGCTTACAATCTATGATTTCTAAGATGTACATGTTTTAATACTGTTTTCTAATTTATACAACTGAAGGGGCAAGTAGGCCCCTTCAGGATAGAAAGTGAACCCTCTGTCTTTCATAGCTTGAATAGTATTGGGGTTGGTTGGAACTTAAATTAGTGCTCAGTTCTGGAGGCCTGAGAATTGGCTTCAGAAGACAGTTAACACCGAAGAGTAAGTGTGCCTACAATGCCTGTCAGAGAACCTTGTATGTGCAAGGTAGCAGACCAGCCTCTGTGTGCCAGGACTGGAAACCTATTAAGTCCTTGTGATTTTCAGATTATATAATTTGTACAGAGAAATATTTTATCATTTTTGCTTTAAATGCATTTTCTTTCCTTTTACAATAGTAGGAAGTCACTGTTGTTAAAATATTATAAATAAATCTGTGGTCTAATAATTATCTTTCTATTGCATAATGCAACAAGGTCATGGGAAGTCACTTTGAAAGATGATTTCTGTCTTAACATTTAATATCCTTGGAATTTATAGATGGTTTCCTAACAAACTAAATGAAAATCACCTTTTGGGTATTGCTTAAACCTGATGTCAAGAAATGAAAGGTCAAATCAGAAAAGCGCAGAGGAGGGCAGGTCTAAGTTTGACCGAGGCATGCGTCAAGAAAGAAGCACCTTCTTTCAACAAGAAGTCATGAGCAGACTTGATAGTCCTTGTTCAGTGCCGTCATTTACAATGCAGCGCAGAGATTAATAAGAAAAGTGTTATTTACACTGTTTCTGTGGAAGGAAAAATCATGGCTGTTCTATAAAAAAATGATAAAAAAGAGACAAAATCTCTACATTACACATCAGTTAATTATTTTTCTGAAAGAAGTAATTACTGCTGTGGCCTCAAGTTTGAGGAATGAAAACAAGTGATGGGAATTTATATTTATGGTCACATACCATAAATTTTCATTACACAGATTTGTTCATCTTTGAAAACTTAGAAAACAACCTTCAATTCTTAAAATATTTTGTTCAACACTGTTGGTAGTGGTCTGGCAGTAGATTCATACAAGAATACTAATATTCTGATAATATTAATTATATAACTAACATTATAATATTAACTATATAACTAATAGTAAGACACTTCTTATTACGATTTTTTTTGGTTTTGAACCTAATGCTTCATCCATGTTAGGCAAGAACTCTACCACTTAGCTCCATCCCCAGTCCAACATTAGGTTTTCATCTACAGTTTTGACAATAACTCATTATACTTGACGTCATTGCTCTTTACTTTTCTACTGCCCTGGATCTTTTTTTTTTTTTTTTTTTTTTTTTTTTTTTGGTATGAAGCACAAAGCAGTAGAAGTCAGAGTCTCTCTGTCTCTGTGAATGACATCATCTGCAGATCATTTGTACTTGGGAATATCAAGTGAACAGTATTCTGTGGAAAAAACTGACCCAAGAAACTGTTCAAAAATTAACCTTAATTGATTTTGTGTAAGTTACTATTTCAAAATACAATGGAAAACAAAGAGATGGCTCTCAACTTACGGGATTATATCCTGATAAAATGTGGTAACAAACTGAAAATGTTGTGAACACCGAAATGCAGTTACTATACCCTAACCTTCGGAGCATCCTAGGTTAACCACACCACAGTGGCAGTTCTTTGCCCTTTGGATAACAGGGCTGTGTGGAAGCCAAGGTCACTGCTGCCACTCACCATCTGACATATCAATAGCTGGGGAAAGATCCACATTCCAAACATAGTGTGGACAGAATGCATATCTCTTCCTCCCCATTGTAATGCTGGAGACCCGTGAGAGGAATCAGGAGTCAATGGCTGCACTGGGAAAAACACTTGAAAAGCCACATTCAAACAAGAAAGTGGCTAGTATTGAAGCTATGTGGGTAATGTAATAAAGCTTGAATTGTCAAGTACAAAATAAGGGTAAGGCATCTTAGGTTGTGAAACTTTCAAGAGAACATGCAAATGATCACTACATCTAATCCATGGTTAAGTGTGGGAAAATGATGAAAAAACAAAAAAATTAAAAGGGGGGCTGGAGACATGGCTTAGCAGTTAAACACTTGCCTGTGAAGCCTAAGGACCCTGGTTCGAAGCTCGGTTCCCCAGGACCCACGTGAGCCAGATGCACAAGATGGCGCATGCATCTGGAGTTCGTTTGCAGTGGCTAGAGGCCCTGGCATGCCCATTCTTTCTCTGTCTATCTGCCTCTTTCTCTCCCTGTCTGTTGCTCTCAAATAAATAAATAAATAAATAAATAAATAAATAAATAAATAAATAACAAAACATTTAAACTAAAAGTCAACGAGCAAACTTCAATGCTTTAACATAAGCGTGACTTCTGAATTTATGGAAATCACAAGGATTTACTTATACAGAGTACTGTGGAGATATGGATGATCCTCATATTGCTTTAAAAGTTTATGGAGTGGGCTGGAGAGATGGCTTAGCGGTTAAGGCGCCTGCCTCCTAAGCCTAAGAACACTGGTTCCAATCTCCAGCGGTTCCAATCTCCAGGTCCCACGTTTAGCCAGATGCAAAGTGATGCAAGGGCGCAATGCCGCACTTGACCACAAGGGGGCGCACACATCTGGATTTCATTCACAGCAGCTGAGAGACTGCTGCAGCGCCCATCTCTGTCTGTCTTCCTCTCCCTCTCTCTCTCTGTCTCTCTCTCTTTCTCTCTCCAAAAATAAATAAAATAAAAATAAAGTTTATGGAGTAAGAATATAGTACAAGGTCATGACAAGTTAAACCAGTATCTGTGAGGAATTGGATAACTGACCTCATTTTCAATAAGTACATGTTTAGGGCAGCAACTCCTAGGATTGAACTTCCAGTCTTCTTCTTAAAAAATTTTTTTATTTATTTGAGAGAGAGGGAAAAGAGGCAGATAGAATGAGCACACCAGGGCCTCTAACCACTGCAAACAAACTCCAGATGCATGTGCCACCATGTGCATCTGGCTTACGTGGTACCTGGAAAACTGACCCTGGGTCCTTAGGCTTCGCAGGCAAGTGCCTTAACCACTAAGCAATCTCTACAGCCCCCAGGCTTTTAAAAAATATTTGTATTTACTTATTTTCAAGCCGAGACAGATAGAGACAGACAGAGAGAATGGGCACACCAGGGCCTCCAGCCACTGCAAACGGACTTGAGATGCATGTGCCACTTTGTGCATCTGGCTTTACATGGGTCCTGGGGAGTCAAACTCATTTCATTAGGCTCTGAAGGCAAATGCCTTAACCACTGAACCATCTCTCCAGCCCCAGGCTTCTTTTTTTATAATTTATTTTTTATTTATATTATTCTGATTTTACATTCATAGTGGTCACTCCAATATCCTCCTCCCTGCCTTCCCTCTTCCAAAGGGACCCTCGCCAATGGGGAATGTGGGTCATGCATTGTGGGGGTAGTCAAGAGTTCTGGGGGATAGGCCAAGTCTCTGTGCATAATGCCCCAACTTGTGACTCTAACAATCTTTCTGCCCCCTCTTCCCTGAGTTTCCCTGAGCCACATTGGGGTCATTTTAGCTCTACTTCAGTGATAAGGTTTTGGCAGCCTCTGTGTCTTTGGATATCTGGCTTAGTTAGAGTTGGATGTTCTCTGTGTTTATCTCCTTCAGCTTTTTTCTGATTGGCTGATCCTCCTTTCAGGTTCGTTGTCCATCTGAAAAAGATAAGCAAATTCTCCAGCGGAGAGAGAAGTTAGTACTAGATAGAAAGGATGACCATAGATATTTTGGGAGGAATTTTATATGTGTAGGCTCTCTTCTAGCCCACATTTGGTGGCATCTTGATCTTGGAGACTGAGCTCATTTTTTGTACACGGCTTTGACTTATTTCCCATTTCCAGCAATGAGTTTCATTCCACTGAGTGGATCTATTAGCCAAATCAAGAGCAGTTGGTTACCCACCATGGCTGTGTGCCACTACTGCACTTGTTTGAGCATTACGCCCAGGCTTCTTTTTAAATGACTTCAGAATATAAAATCTCTACTTAATTTTTGAGAACTTCCTTGCTTAATGTTCAGAAATGTACTGATGTAAAAACATGTGTTGAAAGCATACTAGATCCCATTGCTGGTGGCTGGAGGACACCCTGGTGGTCCTGATTTAGATTAGGACTGGCAGGTGGGGATGCCAGGTGCTTTTCTCAAACATAGAAGTGACCCCAAGAATGGCTAACAGCTTGTGTCCAAACTCCTGGTGTGCTCCCCTAGGTAGTGGTCTCCCCACCTTTATGTGCCTGCAGTCTTCATGAAGTGGACTTTTAAAAATGAACCACTGTCCTGACAGGCTAAGTATGCAAATTATGTCATTAAAACATGTTTTCACACAAACTTAGCATCTGTAATCCTTTTGTTAATAAGGCACATGGCTGTGGTAGTAACTGTGTCTCCCCATCCCCCCCCCATCATGATTTCTGAGTGACAGTTGAACTTCCCAAGATGGGACATAATAATTTCAATTAAGGTGGGAAGTTTGAATTTGGCTCTTATTAAGTCTTGGGTCTTCTGAGCTTTTGTGTGGATAGAGCTCTTGATGTAACAAGAGGACTGAGACAAACAGGAATCCATAACTAATGAACAGCTTGGGAGTGGGGGGGTTCTAATGGATCTCATCCAAGCCATGTTCTCGGGACCACTGTTTTATTTATTTAACTTGAGGTGGAGGAGGAGGGGCAGATAGAGAATGGGTGCACCAGAGCTTCTGGCCACTGCAAATGAACTCTAGACGCATGTGCCACCTTGTACATCTGGCTTATGTGGGTCCTGGGGAATTGACCTGGGTCCTTAGATGAAGGGTTAATAGCGTTCCCTGAAAACTAGAAGGAACTAAAGAGTTAATGACTATCCCTAAGACGAGAAAGTCATAAAGCAGCAGCAGAGGTGTTCAGCCCTGACCTGACAGCTCCCCTGATTGATAAACTTCCCTTAACTCAGAAAACCTTGAAAAAGCTTATTCTGACATAAATTCACGTTTCTTATCTACTGCACCTGGTCCAGGCTGTTTCTTAAGATCCTCCTTGTAAGACTGAACCCCAGCCTAGCTCAATGCTTCAGCCTTCACCCCTTGGGAAGGCGGCTGCCCCTTGCTTTACCTCTCAATAAACAGTCTGTCCATAGAGATCCAGCTGGTGTTCTCTTCTGCTTTTCTCTTACTTTCCTTACGTTCAGTTTTGCAGGTCAGCGTCTCAGTTGCCATCTCTCCAATCTGAGGGCTATTGTTTCATCTCTTATATTTACTATAGATTTTCATGTCTACATTTAGGAACTTTGTTCATTTCATTCTGTGCTAGACGCACTTACAGAAAGTGTTCTTAAGTATTCACTCCTCCAGGTTACGACAAAATTGTCTCACAATTAAGAAAAACTGGACTCTCAATTGTTGGGCTGCAGTCAGCTTCACAGGAGAGACCTCGTCTGTCAAACTAAGGGCTGGATGTCCAAGGCTTCATCAGAACCTAGGGCTTCTGCCTCAAAGCAATTTACTGATCACAACTTGAGCAGTGTAAAGTCAGTAAACAATACTTTATTGAAACATTTCATAACACAGTCTGTCTGAGGTGTAAAGTTACTGTCTTACACAAGGACTAATGGGAATACAATAAATACGGGTTTACACACTAATTTATACACAGAAACTGCCCCACAGCCGTAAGAATTTGTATTTAACAGTGCAACATATAATTTAATCAGTTGATTTATTTGACAGGTTCTTACTAAACACAAATAACTACGTGGTTGTCATATACATATATAACATACTTGTATGCACATATTCAACAATCTGTACAGTTTCTAAACATAAAACTCCTAAAAGGCACAATTGTCTATACAACATGTACAAAAATGGCTGGAGCTGACATAAAACAATATTGGTCAAAAGTTCATGATTGCACAAAGATTAGTTGTGAATTTATGTCAGAAAAATGTGCTTTAAGGAAAGGAGGGTTTTCAAAGAAACCTTTGTGTTATTAAAAAAATTGAAATAAAAAATAAGCTACTAGGTTGCTATCACGAGCCTGTCTTCATCATCATCGCTGCTCACATCGCTGAAATGTGCAGTGGGCTGCCTCAGGGGCCCCCTGGGTGGCCTGTCTGTGGGGACAGTCTGGGGGCCGCAGGGCGTGGCCTTCCATGGCGCTTCTGGCGAGTGGGTGGGCTGCGCCTGTGCCTGAACGGTGGTGGTGGTGCCTTCAGGAGCAGACATCCCCTGTCCTATACAGGCGGCCTGCGTTGCGTCCACCGTACTGGGGCCTTCAAGTCTGGGCCTTTCACCTGCAGACCCAGTTGCATTTTCCTGCTGGCCATCAGGGGTGCAGTGTGGGGACTCGGGGTTGCCTGCCTGGCTCTGCTGGGGCTGGGGCTGAATCTCCACCTTGCCCCGGGCAGCTGCAGTCTCTGGAACCCCAGGGGTGCCCACACGCACCTGGCTGACCGAGGGGATCAAAGTGGGCAGCGCTATGTTGAGGATCTGGAGGCCCGGGCTGCTCTGCGCAGGAGGGCCAGTCAGGACCTGCAGCCCCACTGCATTGAGGGCCAGGCCTGGTGGATGCACCTGCGGGCCTAGGTTGGCACTGGCCAGCCCCACTATGTTCACCGTCTCCATGCCCAGTGAGGTGAGTGACTGCAGGCCTGGGGGACTGAGGTTTGGGAGGCCTGGCACTCGGATTTGGCCAATGGGGATGCATGGCACCACACTGCTCAGCTCAGCCACTCCTGCAGGATTCGCAGTGCCCGAAACGTCTGTGATGGTGTCCCCAGGGGTGCCCATGGTTCTGTGAAAGACACTCACAGCAGGGATGGTCAGCTGCACAGGCCCTGCCTGGATGGGTACAAACGTGGAGTATGTGAGCCCGGCAGGCACCACGTGGATCCCCCCCACGGGAACCATGTTGTACGGGGTCCTTGATTGCTGCTGAGAGTGCAAGGGGAGGTGGCTGAACAAGTGTGTCTGGGAGGAAGGCAGGCCAGGAGGCGGGTGTGAGGGTGTCTGTGGTTTCCTTTCTTGGCTGTCAAGATGGGGTGAGGTTGCAGACTGAATCCCTGGGGCTGGCTGAGGGCTGTGCTGGGCTCCTACAGAAGGAAGTCTCACGCATGATGTGTCCTGTAAGACAAGAGAGAGTGAGCCTTTGTGATGGCTGAGCTTTCCTCATCACCAAGTTCAAATGCTTCTGCTCAATCTATTCTTCCCAGTAAGGAAAGCATACAATTGTATTTTATTATTACCCTGCTAAAAACTGGACTTTAAAAATAAATTGACAACAACAAACAAAAACTACTGTATCTTAATTTCTAAGAATAAATAACAGGAACACATTTCATATAGTACTTTGTATTTATCAAACCAATTTCCTGTTTATCATCACATTCTATACCAAGAGCTGACAGGCGCCATCGTTATATCCTCATGTTGTTGCTGTCACCCTGGCATCAGTCGCACCCTTAATTTTAAAGATTAAGGAAATGTTGAGAAACTGTCATGTTAGTTGGCTGTGAACAGCAATTCAACTGGGGAAAATTAATGAAAAGATTCTTCACTCATGAAATGAGGAGTTGTTATTAAGACAAAGGTCTGCAGTTCACTCACAAGCTGATGTTGGATCTCCTGGCTGCCAGGTTTCCAGATACTCTGAGCATGGGTAAAAAATATTAACAAGATGTTGGAAGGATAAACCTTGCCCATCCTCTCTCCTACTCTAAATATTACTCTTTTCTGGATTATATATTTGTTAGGGAGTTGCATTAATTTATATAATGTAATTTTTAAATATGATGTAATTTAAATATTAAAGTAAAAATGGATTAATGTAAGCTAGATGGTTTAGCAGCCTAAGCCTTTCTTTTCCTCTAGTGGAAAATATCTGTCCCAATTTCAAATAAATCCCACTATAGCATTCAGCACATGGAGAGTGAAGACGCTGTCAGTGAGAGAAGAATGCATTCTTCCCAGAATTATTCATTGCTCACGAGGCAGCCAGGGAGAGCAGGCGGCACAGGGATCTTATTCCACATGAATCTCGGGAGCTGGGTGTCTGGCCCCAAGGTAGCTCCTGGGAGGAAGCTTTCCTAAGGTGCTCCAGCAATTTGATCACTCAAGCAACATGAATTTGTGAAGCCTTTTAGGGTCACATTAACTTGATCATGAAAACTGCTAGCTATTTTGCCAACGGGAGCCGAGCACTAGATTAGGGTAATATGCTGGAAACCAGTGGAAAAACAAGAGTAAATTCTGGGGTATGTAAGTCCTAGAATGTGTGTCCACAGCTGGTACACATGTATTTTATGGCAACTCTTAAAAATATCAAATGATAATAAACTGATGTATTGTTAGAGAGGCAGCACAGGCAATACAACACAACATGTGAATTCTTGTCATTTTGATTAACAAGACTCCCACAGACATGAATGAAAAGAGAAGAAAAAGTACAAAATGGCTTGGTCAATAATGGATAATTTAGGTACATTTGTTTTTTAAGCTATTAGGGTCTCCACGTGTAATGGGGTAACAAAAAAGAAACTGAAGAACCACCACCTGCCATCTACCTGTGTTAAAGCAACAGCCTGTCCTGTCACAGAACTTCCCAGAACTTCAGATTCAGGATGGTCCACCGACATCTGACGACAGGGAGACCTCGGGGCTGTTTCGAGGGGCCTGGAAGCATCCACCGAAGGGACGGTCTCGTCCTCGCCTTGGGCAGCATGCTGCCTGGCCTTGGATGGCGGATTTGTCCTCTTGTGGGGGTCAGACTGTACCGTGCTCAAAACTGTCATCTTGGTAAGCAATGCTCTAGGCAGAATGTCCATCGGGTCTGTGTGTGCCCCTGAGAAATACTCGGGAATCTTGAGGTCCTCTTCTGTACACCCAAGGTCCTCAAGGCCACTACTGGATGGAAGATGCTGGGGGCTGGCTGTAACGGAAGGTGCTGCTGACAGGCCAGAGTCTGCCTGGCTGTCCTCATCATCATCTTCGTTGTCATTATCATCCTCATCTGGTCCATCAGATTCTTCAAGGTCATATCCAGACCGCTCAATACCAAATCTCTGCTTTTCATCTAGTAAAACAATCAAGAGGGTTTGTTATAGAATGTTCTGTAAGGACACAGTGTTTCACTTTTGGAAGTGTGGCAACCCTGAGCCCACACTCCTACTGGGGCATCAACTGGGTGGCAGCAGCTCAGAGAATGACCTGAGGGCAAGGGCCATGGCCAGAGCAGCAGGCAGAGGGTCAGGAATGTGACACAAGCCTGGAAAGAGGGATGAGCAGCTGAGGTGACATACAGAGAAATATGGAGAGACATAAAGAGGGAGTGACTGCCTCCGATGTTCTAACGTTTCTTAAGATAACTGCATAAAGTGTCAAATCTTTCTGAGATCATTTCCTTAATTCTTTCTATATCTACCTTATCTTGAACAAAGTAAACAAAAACTGATAGTTCTGATCATGACGAAAATAGTCTTTGTTCAATTTGAACTGTACTGTAGATGTTTCCAGGTCTCAGCAACCTGGAAGCATCTGATATTCAAGCCTTCTTCCTATTTTTAAATGGACTGAGAGGTGCCGAGTTCCTCTGTCGATTATTTCTGTGACATAATAGAACGGGAGCATTATCTAAAAGTCCTTTACACAGACATCATGACACAGATGAGACTGGGTTTGTCACGGAATTTCAAGACAATTTGAGTTATGGCCCTGCAGAAGCTCTGAGAACCTTTCACCTACTTACAACCTTGCAGATTCGAGAGCTAACATTAGGCAGGAGTGGAAACATCTACCCCGTGTCTTTGTCAATGGCCTATGATGGTATCTGGCCAGGTACATGTGAGTTGGGGTACATTTTGCCTTTAAATGGACAGCATCCAGGTGTATTTGTGGTATCACGTCTCTTGGTTTCACTTGTGGCTCAAAAGAAGAGAAAGGAAAAAAGGAACAGAAAATTCCAGAAATAGTTTAAATCTTGCTTGGAACATGGATCAGCCCTTTATCCAAAGTATCTACACTGTATGCAACACCTACCTGCTAAATCACTCAGTAGCTGTCTCGGTTACAGGATGTGCACAGAGGGCCTAGCACATGCTGTCAGGAGGATTGCTGTGGTATCATAATGTCTAACACCGTCAAAAATACCCATGCCATTCATCTCACTTCCTACCAACTGGGGTTCTGTCTGTCTGACTACAGGGGTGAGCATAGCACAGGAAACATTCCAAGAGACACCACATAACTTTTATTTAGCATGTTGCTGCACTTCTAGCTTATGACACACCGCTGCTCATTATTTATCGCATCCAGTTTGTAAGTTAAGCTTCGCCACAGCTATGTGCATAGAGGAAAACCCAAGGGGCAGGGCGTTCAGTACTGTTTGAGATTCAGCTATTCACTGGGATTCTTGGAATAGCACCCGTGGAAAAGGGGAATCAACTCTACTTTTAAAAAATAAAAAATATATACAGAAATAACGAATGGTATTTTACTGGGCGTCCAAGCATTCACTTGCTGTAGTATCTTGTGGCACAGCAAAGACACACTGGTAAGGTCAACATCCCGAGGGGCTCTGCGCCCCAACACTGCAGGGCGATAAATTCTAGGGATGGAAAGGACAGAATGTTTATCATGGATATGTGTTTCCTTTAAGTATTCCAAGGTAAAATATGAATTTAGGTTTCTTTTTCTTTTTGAGGTTCTACTACTATGTGGTGAAAACTGATTTCTCTTGGACACATGGAACTGATAATTTCTGGGTAAGTGCCTGAGCCAAGACACCTGTCTGATGTCACAGATTCTGCTATTGGACAGTCATTCTCAATTTGACTCAGCTGTCCCATCAGTGTGAAATCAGGTGCCGCTTCTGCCGCCAACACTGATTTGTTTCAAGTGGGAAAGGAGCAAAGCTGGCTGAGAACTGGATGGCTAGGCGAGCGGGCTGCGGGAAAGGAGCACCAGTTCTGCCAGAGGCGGACCTTGCTGCCAGCTCTTGCCATGCTGGGCCCTGCTTTACTCTGACAGTGATGACATAAGAAAAACCAGAGTGGGTTAACTTTATAACTTTTAACCAAAACCATGGAAGAGTTGAGATCCTACGCAATCACATAGCCCAAATGTAAAGGTAGTTATATGCAGGCAAAGAGACAGAAGATTTTTGTCACTTCAGGGGAGCTAACAGGATACTGGCCAGAACAGTGCATCTAAAATGGCCAACAGAACAAAACTTCAAAGCTGGTGTGAGCTGGAAGGGTGATGTGGCACCTCTGGGGCTCTTCAAGTGTCCATGAGCCTCACCCAGCACTCAGGAAAGAAGGCTCAGAAGCAGAGTCTATCTGCTCTCTCCTCACTGTCTCCTCTCTCTTCACTTTGGAATCATAAGGCTGATCAAGTGAGGGGAAGGGTCAAGCAGAGCTGAACTCAGAGTGCCAATGAACATTCACTGTAATGGGAAAATGGGAGAACCCAGCTCCTTGGGGAGGGCTAGCAGAGCTTCTGCAGGGGCAGGAAACCTGAGCCAGCACAGCCCAGAGGGTGCAGAAGATGGTCCATGTGCAAGATGAAAGCCAGTCACAGGAGGAGTGGCCCACTATCTTCCTCTGTACCTCCAGTGCCAAGCCAAGGAGCTCTGGAAGACTGCAGTCAGGAGTGGAGCGAGGAAAGGCGAGGTGGGGTAGAGGCTCTCTCCAGGGCACGGCACAAAGATCTCTACAGAAGAGTACTGTGCAGACACAATATGCATAATCCAGCCCCCACCCAGAACACAGGAATCTTCAGAAGAACCCAGTCACCAGGGTAGTGAGGTTGGACACAGCAGCCAGGAGTCTCTCCAAAGAGCCCAGCACCTGCTTCGCATGGACGTATCTTTTTCAAGAACAAAAATGACTTATGTGACTCTACTATGTAACGGGAAGGCAGACCTGACCCTGGAAACCCCAGTGGTGACTTGAGCACACATGGAAAGCCACATGCAAAGGGCCGCACACAGCAGAGGACTGCAAGTGTTCGACTATCTTAGAGGGGTGGGAGGGTTTCTGAAGCTAGTTCACGCACACACTCGAGCTCAATGAATATATGGCCAACTGGAGACGGGGCCTGGGCTTCTCACTGTGTGAGTAAAGGGAGGCCGAGAGAAGGACCCACAGGGGGGAA
Source organism: Orientallactaga sibirica (assembly GCA_036365145.1). Classification (NCBI taxonomy): domain Eukaryota; kingdom Metazoa; phylum Chordata; class Mammalia; order Rodentia; family Dipodidae; genus Orientallactaga; species Orientallactaga sibirica. The sequence continues at coordinate 6,423,798 of JAEOAD010000463.1, read as the reverse complement.
GAGATGTGGTGTGGAATGGGACACTAAGTGTCACTGCATACATAGGTGCTCTGGCACGCACACATGTCCTTTCTCCTCTATCCAATGAGAAGCGCTGGAACAGGTGACATGTCAGCAAGGAGCTCACCAACCAACACCCCTAGGTCCTGGCTTCTAAACTTCATTCTCTAGCAAAAGGAGTCCGAGGTCCTTAAAGAAATACTCGACTACAGCTCTGGACCTCAGGCTGAGTGACCTAAGGTAAAGAGTTACCTTCAAAAAGAGGCCGCATCTCGGTCCTGAACGGGCTCTCAATGCCTAGGAGACCTGGGGCCTGAGTGAGGCAACAAACCAACCAAGGAATAAAACCCACGTTCTTGATGCCATACAAACACTATGCGAGAATGGATGGAGAAGTAAGTTTAGCTTACAGAAAAGTCAAGTAAATTACTACATTTAGCAAATGAAAGTGCCACGGTATCACTGCTGACAAGATTCAGCAGTGTACCAACAGGCTGACTGTGTGAGCTCACAGAACTGCTCCTGTGAGCCACCACCTTAGCCCAGTGTGAAGGGTCAGTATGACTGATGCATGGTGAGGTCACTTGCCCCTTGTGATATTCAAGGAAAGCACACTGCCCTGCCGAATCCTTCCCAGCAATGCACAGCATCAATCCAATCAGAAACACACCACAGGAGCCCAGACTGGAAGATGTTCAAGATAACCCAGCAATACCCTTGTCAGGCCATGTGGAAATGGTGGAGGAACACACAGGGAGGAGCCAGAGAAGTGACAACTAAACACAATGTGGGACACTGGGGCAGGAAAGGAACACAGTGGAAGAGCAAGGATAGAAGAGAATACAGCTGGCACTTATACAGGTCATCTTCTTAGTGTTGAACGATGTTCTGTGGTCACAGAGGAGGCTAACGTCAGGGGAAGTTGGACATAGAGGGTTCAGGAAAACTCATGCTGGCTTAGAATTTTTCCATATCATGGAAATTATCTTTCAAAAATATAGTTTAAAAATTGGGCTGGAGATATGGCTTAGTGGTTAAGATGCTTGCAGCAAAACCAGACGACCCAGGTTCAATTCCCCAGTACCCATGTAAGCCAGATGCACAAGGTGGCACATGTGCCTGAAGGCCCTGGTGTGCCCATTTTCTCTCCTTGCAAATATATAAATAAAAATATTTTAAAAGTATATTTTAAAAATTGCCAATACTTGAGGTCTTGATTTTATTTATATATTTATTTAATACTTATTAGAGAGAAAGAGGCAGACAGAAAGTTAAAGAATGGGTGTGCCAGGGTCTCCAGCCCTGCAAATGAACTCTAGATGCATGTGTCATCGTGTACATCTGATGTCAGGTGGGTACTGGGGAATCAAAGTAGTGCCTTAACCACTGAGCCACCTCTCCAGCGCGAGGTCTTGATTTTCTTCTGTCTCACCTGCACACGATCCACCTCTTCATTATCTTCACTTAAAATACCTGGTAAGTATTTTCCCTATTGTTTAATAAGAAACTCTTAATTACTGAATTCAATTCTACTGCTTCTGCTGCTTAATGTAGAAGCAGAGGCTATTTCAGTACCTACCCTAACCTAAATACATGTTTTAAATCTTTACCACCTGAAAGTAGTCTGATTCTGTATCTGTTTGTGAACTGACTTCCTAGTTGTAACCAGCCATCTCTACTATTTGAGAACCCTGCTTGGCACAGCCACAGCCATCACTTCCTGATTATAAATGAAACAAGTGCCAAATAAAGGCTTGAGCTTTTCACAGAGAATAATCTTAAAAATGAAAAACCCAGTTAATGATTGTTAAAGTGTTGACCCCACAGCTCACCAGTGTAAGAGCTGGGATTCAGTCACTTCAACCTGTTAAAATTCCACTTTCAGTCATATTTAAAAACTCTTAACTACAGAGTGATCTGCAAGGTCAGCAGCAGATTACAGTCATTAAGCTAACTTATTATAAATATGCAGGAGCTCGCTGTTTATAGGTATAGACATTAAAAGATTCACATGACTATTTGATTACCCATAACTGACAGCATGAAATATAGTCCACAAGGAAAACATAGATTAAAAATTGAACTTCCCAGTAACCCTGCATTTTCCCAAACTACAGAACTCCCCCTCCCTTCCTGTACTTGCAAATAATAATTAAAATAATAATAATAATGATAAAAAAGAGTTGGTTGTCAGGACTAGGAGGCAACTACAGCGTAGCTACCCTGGACTTGCTTCCAGGATGGAGTGGTTAAGCTGAAGCACAGAGGGGACTCCGGGCAGCTGGCACTCTTCCTGTTGGTTGCTAGGGTTAGGGGAGAAAGCTGTGTTTTCTTGGAGCACTGTCTGGAATTTCCAAAGGGGCCCAACTATGTGGATGTTTGGAAATCCACAAATTCACAGTGTATCATTATTGTGGGATGAAAGAAAAGGTCGGCTTGGGCTGGGGAGATGGCTCAGTGGTTAAGGTGCTTGCCTACAAAACCTAAGGACCATAGTTTGATTCCCCAATAACCATGCAAAGTCAGATGCACAAGGTGGCACACAAGATTGGAATTCATCTGTGGTGGCCAGAGGCCCTGGCATGTCTATTCTCTTTCTATCTGCCTCTTTCTCCCAAATAAGATAAAAAATACAAAAAAAATTTAAAAAGGAAAAGGTCTGCTGCTATCATTCATGAACACATGACATGGGCACGGAAAAGGTCTGCTGCTATCATTCATGAACACATGACACGGGCATGTGATGTGTCTTTGCCTGGAGAGACATGAAAAACGTCTGTCACCCCAGGAGGCCCTGACAACGGATCAAAGAAACAACCCCACCCAAGTCTAGCCTGGTGAACTAGTGACGTAACTGAGGTTACTTACGGGAGAATAGGCAACTTGTGTGCAAGTACACCACTGAAGAATACTCCTTCCAGCCCTGCACAGCAAGTGTTAACCACTCACTGTGCTCAGGGAGGGTGGGGTCTTACACACTGCCTCTTGAGTCCTTCCACAAGGGGATGTTAGTGGGTCTGTGAGAGCCTCATGTGGGGAACCACAGTTGCTCTAAGGCAATGGTCACGTCATGTCTAGTGGTCAGTGTTTTCCAACAACATCCTTTTAAATATACACAACATCCAAAAACAGCCCAAGCAATCCTCTCCTCTATTTGGATTCATGCTAGTTAAAAGCACTCTGAGAGCTGGAGAGATGGCTCAGCAGTCAAAGCAGTGTTGCAGTCACATTCACACTGCTGGCAGAAAACACCAGCCAAGAGCAGCTTGTGGAAGTAAAGGGTTTATTTTGGCTTACAGACTCCATGATGGCAGGGGGAATGACGGTATGAGCAGAGGGTAGACATCACCTCCTGGCCAACATCACCAGGACAGTGTGCCAAGCACTGCAAGAGGAAGCTAGTTGTAACACCCATAGGCCCACCCCCAAAAATACACTGCCTCCAGGGGGCTTCATTTCCCAAACAGCCACCCGCTGAAGACCTAGCATTCAGAACACATAAGTTTATGGGGGATACCTGAATCAAACCACCACAAGCAGCTTGTGAAGCCTGCTATCCTTGGTTCAATTCCCTAGCCACCGCTGTAAAGCCAGATGGATAACCAAAAAGACCTTGGCGAACCTACACACTCATACACATGTGGAAATAGAGAATTTTTAAATGCCTTTCTTTAGTAGTTCCTTTCAGCCTTAAACCCCAGAGCAGTTCACCAGCCCTGAATTAGGTGTTGTGCCCCACCCCACAGAAGCCCACCGCCCAGCATGCTAGAGAGGAGGACAGGAGATGATGATGTCTCTGAAGACCACCAATGACTCTGGGACTCACTTGCCTTGCTAGTGCATCACCTGAGTGCCACGGCCATCGCAGAGAACAATTCTTCTGTCTACTGCTACAGGCATCCAGCCTGGTCTTGGGAAGAGTTCCTGAAGTACAGCTAGGCACATTGGCTTATGTGTCGCCCAGAGCTGCTGCTTGTTTACTGCGCCAGAATCAGTTTTAGTAGTGGTGACAAATGACAAAGAACATATGACCTCTCATGACTGAAATATTGACTATCAGGCCCTTTGCAGAAAAAGGCTGCTGGTGTCTACATATTGTAACAGAGTCTACACAGAACACATCTTACTCAAGGAAGTAGAAGCTAGAAACTATCAAGCAGCACGTGAGCCAAGCCTGCCAATACTGGAATGATGGCTTGGATACGTGGCCTTCATCAAGTTATACTGCGGCTGCTATTCTGTGTGCAGACTACAGGCTAATATCCCAGATGGTAAATGCTGTGACTTATCCCTCTGTAGCCATTACATACTGTAAAACATATATACAAAATCCTATTTGCTTAACAAATTCATAAATAAATGGCCCTTAAAAATTCCATTAATTTATGCCCTCCTAGATGTGCTCCACATCCATTATAAACAAATGTTTCCCACTGCAACAAAATCTTATATAAAAACATTTCAACTCATGAGGGGGAAAGACAAGGCTTTCGATGTACTAACACTTTTTTTGTCTGAAAGTAAATTCTTTCACACTTTTACATTCCTGGACTCTGGACCTTGAAAGCCGTCTCCTGAGCCTGAGCTGTGGCCTGCGCCATCGCTGCCAGACAGCGACCCCTGCTGGAGGAGCGGGAGCCTCAGAGACAGGCTGCCTGAGCCCCGCCCTGCCCCACTGGGCGCATCACTAGGGTTACAGCTTGTTCCCTGTGGTTTTGTTTCCCTCGCTGTTTGTTTAGAAGCAAACAATACCAACCTGGGGACATCTCTCAAAACATGTAAATGACAGTTTTATTTCATCAGCATAGCAGGTCAGAATCTAGTATTTACTCACTTTAGGTGTCAGCGATACACTAAGCATAAATGTTAAGGCCTATTACCGTTTCCTAGAAAGTAATAAATGCCAATAAATGCCTTTTCTCAGAATCCCAGTAATAACATAGTATACAAGTTTCATATAGAAAGCAGGCTCTAACTAACAATTTTATAAAATTCAGTTTAATTATTTTTAAAAGCAAACGTGATGTAGGTTTGAAGCCTGTGCTCTAATCTCATCTTGTCACAAGAATCATCAGTCAGTGCTCACACTCCAACAAGAACGAAGCCAGAGTCTCACTTGGTATGTGAAGCGGTCCCTAGTGGAGTGTAGCTGGGAAGGACACACATCAACAACCTACGAAGTCAGCCTGCTGGCGGAAGAAAACATGCTTGGGGTCAAAGGTGAGAAGGAAATTGCTGGTGGCATGACTTCTGAGACAAAAGGTGGAAACTAAAATGTATGCCCTGATATCCAATAACAAGGACAAAATTCCTCCAGTTATGCAAGAGGATGTGCAGTCCCAGGGCCTTGAAGGATCTGACTTTTCATGCCTGTAAGTTGTTCATTTTAAAATGATTGGAAACAGCTTCTAAATTCCAAATGTCTGAATTTTCATGGCAGTTTACAAAAATGTGTAACTTCCTTTGCTTGTTTCAAAATAAATGTCTTCCAAAATCCTCAAACTTGTTGTGCTGATGATGCGCTGGAGGGGGTAGGACACGAAGGTAGTATTTGCTAAGGGGTAGCAAAAATCCACACATCTCCAGGGTCTCTGGCCTGAGCCAGCCCCATGATTGCATCCACCTATCATGGGCGGGCAGGCTGTCACTTAAAGTTGTGCATGGACACCACAGACTGTCCTGCTGCAGACCAGGACTGGGACTTAGAGCCTTAGGAGAAGAAAGTGATGACCATGCCAGGAGAAGGCAGTAAAGCAGGACCCAATCTGGAAAAACAAAACTCAGAGGAAAACAAAACAAGGCAGAGGGCAAGGAATAAATAATGCAAACAGACTCAAAGACCTGAACTTACAATCACCACGACAGTGGCAGGCTTGGAGAGACTGTGTGGCTACTGTCAAGTGTTGAACAAAGAAAAGCTCAGGCATTTCTTGGTAATGATTATGTGTGTTCTACAGAATAGATCAGTTTGATCACAACACCTCAAATGTGCTGATAAATCTAAAGACATTGTCCTTAGGCTTCTATGTAGAATCAATGTCTTCAGTTATGTGCTTTGGTTTGTTTTCAAGGCTTGGCCATTTCATACAGGTCTGAGATAACCAAGTGTAGGAACTGCCTGTATCCTCTCAGCCATAGACCACAGTAGTCCACATTTATGTCATCAGACATGTGCCGTCGGCCAGTCTTGATAAAGAACCGCAGGACCTTGTGAGTGACACACTCGTGTTCCTTTGGTACCTTCTCTAGTCAAATCTAGATTAGACATCTTTCTTTTGTTATTTTGAGACCTGGTCCTATTAAGTGCCAAGGATGTCACACACACACACAAAATCCTACCACACTTCCTACCCAGATGGTGAAATTCTAAATATGTCCATAACTAATAAAATGAATTTAAAAAAATTTAAAAAGGTTGACTTTCCCTCCATATTGGTTGGAGATAAATGTTTATATTTGTTAAATACTGTTAAGAAAAAAAATATTAGTTAACTTTTTCAAAACAGTATTTCCGATAAGCAAAATGTTTTATCCGCAGATATTTATGGTGGCATTTTCTTTTTCTTTTTATTGGGTAGGGATGGGGACCTCAAAGCATGTAGCTTCTCCCATTGGGCCATATTCCCCATCTCTACAAACAGCAGGGCAGGCAGACACTACTGGTGGTGCGCTCTTTGCACACTGGGCTGCGGCAGCTCTGTGCAAGGGGTGAGGGAGACAGGGACTGAAGAAGTAAGGAGGGCAAGGAGTAGAAGCTTTCAGAAGACTGGGAGGTCGGAAGCATCACAACAGCAGTGGCTGGTACTTCATCTAGAAGGAAGGTGACACTGTGATGGGTGCGGTCGGGCTGGGAGCATGAATGGAGAGTAAGGGTGGGGTGTCAAGGAGGGATCAGTGTCCTGAAATCCCAGGATGGGAGAGGGTAAAGGGAAGAGTGAAGGAGGCAGATGGCAGAGTATAAAGGATCTTGATTAAGGTCAGATCACACTTGATTTGGCAGGCAATGTGGACCACTAAACCAACTTTAGTCAGAGCAGAGTGACCAGACCCAGAAAAATTAACATTTAAAGTGTGAACTCTCTCTCAGGTGTGTCTTCTGCTGTACTCTCACAGCAAGTCAACAGAGGAAGGAGGAAGTCTTGAGAGGGGAAACTGTTAGGAAATTTGTCACACGGAAGAGAAAATGAAACAGGACTTAAGCAGTACCAAGTGGGAGTGGAAAGGAGAGAAGGTGTGCAAAATACACGGTACATGGTCAAGTGCAGTATAAAAATAGGGTATAAAACCTTACCTGATTCTTCTGTGTCTTGCTCATCTATTAAACCTACTGAGACGCCTAAATCCACACATTTCTTGCTATGTGCCTTGGACTTCATGTGTTTTGTCAGATTTCCTTAAGGAGAAAGAACGTTCACTAAGCTTATGCACTATCATATTGTTACTGCATCTGTCAACACTGGAGAATTCCATTCCTATTCCCAATACATACCCAGGTTGTACTTCAACAATTTCAATGACTACCCTTCGGATGAAAGACAATGCTAGTGTTCACATGTTGATGAGACCTTGTGTTTATTGGAGAGAGGACCTTCAAATCTGCTCTTTGTCGGTGTCTACTTTGGCCTTATGTGTTCTAGTCTCTGGTTCTTATTTATTTCCTGTAATGTGCATGCTTAATGCTGCTTTCAGGATTCATTCTGACCTACAGTTCCTGGAGCGAATTCTTTACTCATTGTGTTTACTGGCTCTCTCCCATTGTTCACTTCCTTGAACACTTTTTTTAGTTTTTATTGTAAAGTGGTCTTCAATAGCACAGTTTTCCATTGAGTCCTAGAGATCTTAAGTTATAGAATCATCTCTGTATGACTGTTACCCAGTTAATTTTGTCTTAGACCTTAATAGTTCCATTGGTTTCAGATCACTCTGTTGGTGTTTGTTTTTGCATGGCATCTGTACAGGGTTTTGTTTTTAAGCAGACAGCTTCGTTTTAAATGGCCCTGAATGGACAAGACAGCCTGGAGCCAGGCTTATTTCAGGGCTACTGACTCTACTTCAGAACAGCCCTTACTGAAATCCCAGTCCTGTAAGCACGAATCTTGCTGTGATTCTGTTGTGGACTTTTAAATTCTTTTAAGCACCTGCTTCCATGCTGGCTTTGAGTTTCTTCTCTATTTCTGGTACCTAGGAATTTTTATTTTTATAATTTTAATTTGACTATTGATGAAAAGCTATTTTGGGTAATTTTAACATTATAAGCAATACTGTGTGGCACAGGAGAAAGGATTATAAGCAATACTTCTTTTTTTTTCTTTGTTTTTTTCATTTTTCAGTTTTTCAAGGTAGGGTCTCACTCTAGCCCAGGCTGACCTGGAATTCACTATGTAATCTCAGGGTGGCCTCAAACTCATGGCAATCCTCCTACCTCTTCCTCCTGAATGCTGGGATTAAAGGCATGCACCACCATGCCCAACAAGCAATACTTCTTGTGTGGTACAGGAAATAGGGTTCCAGGAATTTCACTTTACTTACTGGCTATTCAGATCCTAACAGTGTCTCTAAAGATGTTTTCTCTGGCATTGATATAGGATTGGAACTCTGTGTCTGGGTCCCTGGAAACAAATGGGGACACCTGCTTAAGGTGACCATGAATGAGGAGGAATAGCTCCGATTCTCCTGAGCATACCACACATCCCAGGTGGACAATGCCATCTACAACACTGCCAACAGGGCACTCTGTGCTGTACAATAGTCACGAGACAACATTCAAATACTGAGTTTGATGGACAGGGCAAATTAGAAGAGCTACAAATGCCTGGGTCATCGGTCCAAATGCTGGGCTTGCAGCAGCAGAAGCCCACGCAGATTATTGCATTCATCCAGCCTCAGAGTCTTGATGAATGCACGTGGTCTGTGACACTGGTCACAGCTGCACAAGCTGGCCCTGCACTGAGTGGCATGTTCTCATCAATCAACCACATGCTGAGTGTTTACAGCCTAGTGAAAGAGGCTTCCAGAGCAGAGTAGGGCTACGATGCACCAGCCTCTGACTCCTGCCCAGATGTATCCTGCAGCTATCATCTGCTTAAATGTTCTGTCTATGGCTAACACTCAACATTCAACATACTTAAAAACAGAATAGAAAGCAAAGAGCCGGGCGTGGTGGCGCATACCTTTAATCCCAGCACTCGGGAGGCAGAGGTAGGAGGATCGCCGTGAGTTCGAGGCCACCCTGAGACTACATAGTTAATTCCAGGTCAGCCTGGGCCAGAGTGAGACCCTACCTCCAAACCAAAAAAAAAAAAAAAAAAAAAAAAAAAAAAAAAAAAAAGAAAGCAAACCTGGAAGAACATTAACAGTTAGTAAACACGGGAGCAGCTATACAAACAATGTGTGTGTAATATGTAAATTGCTACTTTTCTATAAGAGCTTCAAAGGTTGAATCACCTTCCTGTAGCTGAGACTTCCACACCTAAGTTAAATGCTTTCAGTATAATATTATTATATAATATTATTAACCAGTCTCTGTCAGAGGACTTTGGTTCCCTACACAGCCACAGCAAGTTATCTGCTTTCTAAGAAGTTAATGTTTAACTGTAACTAGATGAATTTGGAGGATTTAAGGCTTTAATAAGCATTTCTTCACAACTTGACTATTACTTATTAATCAACTTCCTAAGTAATTTAAAATAAAAATTTACTTTTTAAGTATTTTTCATATGCAAATTCAAATGCAAATGACCCCTACCATACAATACAATACAACACGTGTATTACAACTTTATTTAGTTAGCTTTGTTTTTAGAGGTAGGGTCTCACTCTAGCCCAGGCTGACCTGGAATTCACTATGTAGTCTCAGGGTGGCCTCAAACTCATGGCAATCCTCTTCATGCCTCTGCCATCTGAGTGCTGGGATTACAGGCGTGCACCACCATGGCAAGCTTTTTACTTATTTTTATAGGTAAATTCTTTGAAAGATTTAAACATTTATCTAAATGTTTTTGGGAAGCAGGAAATGTTTTGTCTCTGGATGCCCAAAGCCACACACAGGCCAGCTTTCTGTGAAATAAATGGGACTGTATCTTGCAGAGCTTCAAGTTCACCACTGTTGTTATTCAAAGCAAACCATGGAAATAAATCTGTTAAAATTATCTTGAAGAGTGTTCATGTAATCAACTAGGCAGATAGATGACTCAGTATAGAGTACGTATAGGCACTGCATGGCCGTAAGAAGCCTCACTTCGAGCGCTGGGGGCACCTCTCAGGACAGCACTCTCCATCCTAGCACACACTATTTATGTAGGCTGTGTGTTTGTGCACATTCAAGATGATGATGCAGGTCTGGACTAGAAACAGAGAGAGATGAGCAAAAATCTACAACCTAATTGAAAAAAAGAAAAGAACCACAGATCTACTCTAACTATTTACTTGCCCTCAAAAGGAGTTATGGGATCTACTTTAAATAGACTCACAAAGATAGACTTCTGAATTTGTCACTAAGAAATGAGAACTGTCATGTTAAGAATAAAAAGGAAGTAAATGCATTTCTAATATTTTCAACCAAAAAATGTGAATTTAGCTATGTAGCATTTCAGCGAAATACAGGACATGAAATGTACTGGCAGCTGTCTCTTCAAAGGTCCCCCCGCTCTTCGTAGCATTTAACAAACAGTGCCTGCACTCTGCTTTAATGATGTGGGTCATTTCACTAAGACTAATACTTGGGGTCTGAGAGTGTTTTCTCTTGCCCAGGAATCACCATGGTTTTATTTGGTTTCTGTTCTAAATTATTCATTCTTCCTTGCCTTTATTTTATTACTATACTTTCTAATATAATTTGTTTTGTCTTCTATTGAAAACTGCTCATTTCATATTATATGTGGATCTTCTAAGATTTGGTGATGCCATTGTGCGCTTGGCAATCTTTTATTAGCAATGCTAGTCTTTTCAATAGACTCCTGGCCTCATATTACAAGTTAATAAATGCTTTTTAAACCACAAGGTCAAAACCAATGAAAAAGCTAAAGATTCTCTAATAGTGTTCACTCAAGACCCAATCACCCTGAAACACCCACACTTCCACCTCCAGGAGGAAGGTCTGTATCACCAACAAAGACCACTAACTGAGGACTCCATCAACCCCTTTGGGTTGCTTGCAACTTCACAGAAATATTCAACGCTAGCTGGACAATGTTTGCTCTGCTCCCACTCTCCTTTCAAACACCATTGACATCTGAAGAGCTAATCTGAAGCTACTCAGTTGTCATGTTAGAACCTTCATTAAATGCCAATAAATACTAGCCAAATAAATACTAGCCAAAGCTGTAGAAATTTTTGCAACACAGATGATTGATCCTTACCAAAACTCTGTGAAGACAACCAATAGAACAGAAAAACACAAATGTGAATGCAAAAGGAATAAAAAGTTTCTATAAAATCATTTTTTAACAGATATTGCTATTTCAGTCAGGTATTCCTGTGACTATATTGCTTTCCAAAAAAGTCTTTTGAAAGGGAACACATGAAATATACATCTTAATAAAGTATTATATAATGATTCATTAATAAGCAACAAACATTGTATAATTATATATCCACTGTGTACAACAGAAACTTGCACAGAATAAAATTACTTCATCATATAGGCTTATGATGTAAACAAAAGCATAAAGAAAACAGAAGTTTGCTAAATATAATTTTAATGACTAGTTCTGAGATCTCTTTAAAACAATCAGTAGAAAGGTTAAACAGAAATTTAAAGTTGCAATTTACCATTTTTGGAGTTTGAAAAAGCATCATAAAAAAGAAATGGCTATTTATATCTAAAATTGGAAAATAAAGTATTCATGAAATGCTTACAAAAGTTTATTGTGATTATTTTAAATCTTTCTTTAATCTTTTAGGACTCAAATAAATTTACTTGTGGTCACAAAAATTTATTTTTTTTTCCAGGCCCAAAGTAAATAGTTTTGGAAGTATGTTAGACATTATGTTATGCAACTGTAATTTGGAGGCTATAAAAAGCTGACAATTTGAAAATGCTACATCTACACATACACACACACACACACACACACACACACATTTTCTAAAAACCTGTAATTACAAAATAGTGCCCAAATACTCTAGAAAAACATTAAAAAACTAATAAAACTACAGGCTAACAAAGTGTAACTCAGTGCACTGAAGGCACTCTCTCTAGAAGCTGAAGCCTAGCTCTCTGGTACTAAGCACACACAGGACCATACAACATGCATGTCATACCTTTGGTCTTAAAAGAGAAGTTACAGTAAGTGCAGTGGTAGGGGCGAACATCTGTGTGGGTTCTTATGTGTTTCTTTAACATGCTGGGTTTCTTACAACGTATTCCACATTCTTCACAAATATACTTTCCTCTTCCCCTGCCTCGGACATAGACATACTCTTCATTTGATTTATACCTGATTTAAAGAAAAAATCGAATAGGGAGATCAGATTAAACATTGAGTCTTTGAGAAAATGTTGGTTAAATTCAACCTAAAAGGTAATGCATACCTTTCATATGCAATCTTTACAAATCTTATATATATATTAGCACTTTCCCCTTTTCTACATCATACTTAATGTACTAAGAGTTAATTCTACTCACACTTATTCAGTATGTCTAATTTAAAAACATTTCCCTGGTTCTAAGACACTGGTTTGAAAGTTTCCCTCACTGCTAAATTCAATCACAATGACAGTACTAAAGTATTTCCAACTCTAAAACTGGCGTTTACAACTTGCTTCTCTCACAATAAACTACAGTAAGACAGCAAGTGGACAATAAATGTCCTCTCTTGGAGACCCCAGTCATTCCTTACTGTGCATCAGCATGGAGCCCAGACTCTCTGTGAATTTAAATTTAGTTCAGCTTCTGCTTTCAGGCACTATAATGTCTCCTAATCCCCATTTTCTCCATTATAATTGAATTATTTAACACAAGACTAACACATGTTGTCAAAGAGATTGTTAGTGGACTAAGAAACCTCACAACATTTAAGTAAAATCTTCACTGACAAGTCTTCATTCACATGAAAGCAAATGTACATTTAAAAGGAAAGTTTAAATGTACATTTAAGAATAAAATATGTACTTGCCCTCCATCAAATATTTTAATTCTTCTTGGTTCACTTTTGATTAAGGAATTTTCTTTATCTTGCTCACTGTTAATTTCAGAGGCATCTTTATTGCTGAATTCAACTACTGTGGACTTTTGATTACCTAATGCTCTCTGAAAGGAAAAAAAAAAGACAACTAATTTAATTCAGCTGAAAATACAAACATGATGATGTTTTGTTGGAAATTACAACAGCACAGACAGTATAGAACACGGGGTTAAATCAGTGGTGTGAAACACTCCACGAGGCAGTGGAATCCAAGGACACTGGCTTTTTCTCATTCTGGCTAACCCAAAGCAAACTAAATTGTCTCCTGTTGTGTCACAATCCCTAACACTGTCCAATAAGCCTCCCACCTTGGGATTTCATGAACTTAACAGACATGACTTAAAACTATGCACTCCATAGTCTCAGCGTATTTCTTAGACAGCTTGTTCTCTGGAGGTGGAAGGGCATCTCTTTGGGCATCATGTCTCAACCTCCCAAAACACATCGCTAAGTCTCCCACGTGTGCACTGCGGAGGTAAAGCCAAGGCCACTTCCTAGGATCCAACCTTCCTCTCTTCCCATTATTCTAACTAGAGCACCGCTCCTCTAGGGAGCTGCTTTAAAGTTGTCTCAGGACTGGTTACTGTGAAAGGCAGGTCAGGTCACAAGTCAGGTTTGGCCCAATAATCAAATCCTTGGGAAAGGATACCGAACATGAAAATGATCTACCAGGTATAGTTTTTCTAGAGGAAATGCCACCTTGAGGTTTCATAGGACTGCATCATTTTTGTCAAGATCAAGTGTTAATTAAGCAGCAGAACCCTCTGGTTGAATCCGACATGTGGTATAAGCTCTCTAATTAAGGGCTTCTTCACACAGATCTCCTTTAAAAAATGTTCCTCTTCCCAAGATGCTTCAACAAGTCAAACGGGAGAGTGTACATCATGGAGGGAACATGTGTAGTCTGGGCAAAGTGCCTTGGGAAGTCCCTGTCCTTACAGTGACAGGGGTAAAGGCTGTTGGCCAAAGTTTCTCAGAAGAATGTGGAAGTTACTGACACTGCCCACCTCTTTCCTTCCTCTCCCTAGGAAGCATAGGGACCAGCTTCCCTACAGTGTGGAACACATGCATATCCTTGCTGGCCTTTCTCTTTAGCAATCCTCCACACAGTTCTCCACATTGGTGAGCACTCTTCAGCCCTCAACTCCTGGTTATCTTTTGCTCACTTTCCTACTTGCCAAGTTATCAGAGTTAAAGCCTGGAACACTATGTCCTTCGTCTATGTGTGCTTGCCCACTCCATGGCCTCAATGCCTTCTTTCCCCCTTTGATTTTGTCCTATTTATTCCTCGTACTTTGAATCATAAATGCACTGCCATCTGGGCTGTGCACAAAAGTCAACCCAGTGTCCAACTCTAAGCCACTCACTATGGATTCAAGTGTCCAGCGGCATTTCAAGTATTCAGTGCAGAGATGCCTGCGTGGACTTGTCTTTATGATGCCACACTTCAAGTCCTGTGTACATCCTTCCCTGGCTTGTATGATACCACTTTCCCCCTGGAATCCTCCTTTCTGGTTCCCTTATGTGTTTTCTTCATTGTTTCCTCTTCCTTCTCCTCCCTCTGAGCAGTTTCTTTTACTACAAGCAAAAGAATCCCTGTATCTCCCACCTGCAGCTCTCTCTGGAGATCCAAATCTAGATAGGTACTTCCAGATATTCCTTCCGAGGCATTTGGTACATGGGGGAAAGCCTTTACTCCCAGCCTGACAGACCATTTCCACGGGGACCTCAGGGATGTAAATGATGCTCTCTGTGTGCGCCTTCTCAGGCCGAGGTCTCATTCCACATTCTGATCTCATGGGCTTAGTCTGTGCAGTTAAACAATGAATTTTCCCAGCGTTCAGATGCACCTTCCTTCCCTGACACAATGCTTTCCCAAGACCTTGCACAGGCTCTGGTTGTTACTATTTCAAACTTGCAAAATCTTCTGCCCATGCTAAATTCCTTGTAATTCTTTAAGAGAAAGGACTTTTCTCACTTCTACCCAATTTAGTAGCCTTTTAAAATTATTTTGTTTTTGTTTATTTAGATAATTATTATTTATTACTCCTATTAGAAATTCAGCTGAAGAACCAGCATGTATTGGAGTGCCTGACTTGTCCACGTGCCCTCTCCTGCCAGCAGTCTTCCAAGTTCTTGTACACTTAACATTGCAATACTGACACTGCTTTCTCACTGATTTGCAAATGTTCATGAATCTGTATGTGCGTATAAACCTGAGAGTTCATTTACAATTGTGATGCACAGAGCTAACATGACACCCTTACCTATTTAATCACTAAAATGATTTTTCCTACTTTATAAAACCAATAATTCTAATGATTCTTAAAATTACTCCAATTTTTATTTTCATGACCTTAAATTAAACCATGAAACTTGATCAAATGAACTTATCAAGTATGTAAGTTCTTTTGCAAATCTTGGCAGATCTAAAGGCTTTCAGTTATGCTGGAAAGGAAGCAATTGGCTGGCAAAGGCAGAGGGCAATCGACAGGAAGTACAAGAAGAGTGTGGCAGGCTTTGTGTATATTTCCTGACAAAAACATAACCACCTGTGATCATCCCCAGCTACATAAGCATACCAGGATCTCTTCAGCTAACAACTCCTGAGCAAAGAGAAAGATTCCGTAAAACCATGAGAACTCCTTCTGGGTAGAATTGCCATAGTTAGCTGAGGGGAAAACCAAAAACAAAACAAAACAAAAAAACTCAGAAAAACCTGTGCTCCAAGGAAGTTATTGCTGCAATAATACTTCAGAAAGCATCTAGTAAGAGGACACCAGGCGATCTTATCAGTGTGAACTCCGAGGGGGACTCTGTCACCTTTTTCCCCCATAACCACACACATGCAGCACAATATGCTGTTCAAAATTAAATACTAAGCAAAGAACTGAAAATATTAAGATCTGTTGAAATTGATCTGCACAAACCATTTTGAAGACAAATTATGTATGTATCAAGTACCTTGCTTAAGGTGTTTTTCCACTTGCTTGAATAGACCAACAGATCTGACTTTGAATGGGTGGTTACTGCTTCACAATATAGTGACTTTCCAGTCTTCTGTTTTGAATTAAGAAGAGAAAGAGCGACTTTTGTAGGTAAATCAAGTGGATTTGGATTAGTGGGGCTCACTGTCCATTCAGTATAGGCTGAAGTTTTCTGGTCATTTTGAGGCAAAGGCAGTGACTTCTGTCTTAACAGATAACACCACGTAAAGCTGGTTGCAGTCTTCAGGCTGGGGAAAGATAACTGCTGGGGGTCTGACGTGCTGGACAAAGACAGACCAGAGGGGGGTGGTGGACTCTGTCCTTTGATGTTGGTCTTGTCACCTTGATTTTTTATCCCTGGAGACTTCCTTTCTTGGGTACTGCCTACAGATTTCACAGGAGAAACATGGGCATTTTCTAAAGGGACATGTGGGTTTCCCACCGTAACAGTCAATGACTTAGGTGGGCTGTTTTCAAATTCTTGCAATTCACTGATAGGTTCTGTGACTACAAACCTGGACGGTCCCGATGACAGATTATCAGCTGGCAAAACGTCTGTCAAATTAACAGTCTTGTTACTAGTTTCAGGCTGAGAAAAATCCTCTTGCTCTGAATTCCCTCCTTCAAGGGGCTCGGTGGTGCAAAGCTGCCTCACTAGAACTGGCTTCTTCTGTTTCTGGCCATCACTAGCTCTTGAGGTTGGTGGCTCCGAGGGTCTCATGTTTGGGGCACAAACAGCTCCATGTTCATCTTTTGCCCGCTTCTGGTGCTTTTCCATGGCGATATCTAAACTGTTTGCTGGGGAAAGCATCCTTTTACTTGAGGCTGAAGACTCCTGTTGGGGAGAGAGTCTACCCACAGACGTCTTCTGAATTCCGGGCAAGGATTCAGAAACTGGAGAATTTTTGCCCATATCCGAGAGAATATTTTTGCAAGGAAGGTCATTCTCAGGGGTTGGCAATGCATTCGGGGGATCTTTTGGCAATGCTGTAATGGGAGTCTGTTCCTCACTGATTGGCACGGGACTTTGATTTGTCTGGCAAACTGGCATGTTGGACAGATCTTGGGTCACTAGAATTTGTGGCAGAGATGTGGCAAAACAGTATGTGGCGCTTTTAGTCTGCAGGTGTATGGGCAGCAAGAAGGATACTGGCTCCTTCCGCACCTGGTTGCCTGGCAGCCCGGGCTGCAGTGCTGCTAGAGTACTTGAGCTAGCCACAGGCTCTCCTGCTTCGGCTGGTAATACTACTGAAGCTGGGCTGTGATCTGCTGCAGCTGGGTCTGCAAGAACTTGATTGGGTAAAGGCCGCAGAGGATTAGCAGAGCAAGCCTGGCTGGAAGGGGGGAGCTGACAATGAAGCTGGTACTTAGGAGGAAAGCAGTCCTCGACTGCACCTGTGGAAGACACGCACACGGCGGAGCGTGTGTCTGCTCTGACGCCCAGGGCAGATGCCACTAGAGGCGGCTGGAGGCTCTGGTGGCTCAGAGGCACATGGGTTTGATTTAACAGACTGGTACCAAAGGACTGCTGAGGAGGAAAGCTGTCAGCAGAACCAGTGCTTGACCTTTCCATGGGCAGATCCGTAGTTCGGGTCCAGGATTGCAAGGTGTGTGCAGGAAACCCGGCTGGAGGTGTGTTAGGGGGCTGCAGGCCCTGAGGCCCTGTTTTCACACTGGGAAGAGTGATGCTCTGGAAAGGCGAGGCGTGGAGAGGAGGCAGATGACTATCTGGAGCAATATTTAAGGATATCTGCCTGATCAATGGGCCTCGTCTCCTTTCTAAAAGGGGCACATGCCCAGTGAGCCCCACAGCAGAAGGGGCGGTGAAAGGCTGTGATTCAGGAAGTGCTGCTGCCCGGGGCGGAGTCATGCTTCCGCAGTCGAAGGACTTGCTCCGGAACTCTGAGACCTCCATCAGCGTGGGCACACAAGTGATCTGCTCGGACGCAGCCCGCCTCATTTCCCGGTGACTTCCAGGGATGCTCAGTGTATTGGAGCCAGGCGGAATCAACAGAAACTCTGCTCTAGGTGGAAAATCAATTTTGGGAGAAGCCTCTGTCTTCGAAATGTCCTCGATGTCTAAGGAGGCCGAGAAGCTGGACGTGTGAGACAAGCTGCTCTCCCGGCTGGGGCTCCGGGAGAGGGTGGAGTCGAAGCTTGATTCAGTCGAGGAGTGCTCCATCTCGGCCAGCCGGAGCCTCTTCTTCTTCGGTGGCAGTTTCTCTGTTGGCAGCTTTGACAAAGTTTCACTCCGCTGAGGCCAGCTGAACGTCTCAGCCTTTTCTTCCTCGGGGCCCTGGGCTTCCTGGCCTCCATCTGGCTCTTCGGTGACCAGAATTTCGGGGACTTGGATGTGATGCTGCCGGACGAGTCTCGAGGGCAGTCCTGACCCATGCCGATCGCCCGGACTCGTCCTGGAGCTCTCCTGGAGCTCACCCTTCAGGGCGTCGGACAGAGTAGACTGCCGAGGCTGGAGGACGTCCCTGAGCGGGTGACCTTCCTCTGGGGCCACTCCTATCACTTTCAGAGCCTCAGGCTTCCCAGCTCTCCTCAGCTCTTGGAAAGAAGCCACGGAGCCTCCTTCACAAGGTTCTGACTTGTCCAAGGAGCTGGGCCGGCTCAGAGAGTTGGTGTGCTGGATGACGGAGATGCCCGTCCCTTGCCTCTTGCCCTCCAGCTGGTCCTGGGCTGCTCGGCTGAGCTGCTGCTCCACCTGCTCCGAGCCCCTGGCCACCAGACGAGCCTGCGCCGGTGAGCTGCGCACCTGAAGGCCCCCGGGGGGCTGCTCACTGGTCAGGGTGGCAGACGGTGTGGAGGGGCTGGGAGCAGAGCCCGGGGCAGGCTGAAGCTGAGGGGCATGGGCACTTTTCAAAGCCCTGCTTTCCCGAGGCTGCGGGTCCTCATCGTCTCCCACACTTTTCATCTTCCTTCTTTTCCTAATCTGGGGTGTCTGCTCCCACACCCCAGGGGGAGCAGCAACTCTGTAGTGCAAGACCTGAGGCTGTGTCCCGCTGGGCACAGGGCTGGGCTCAGGCTCCCTCACAGCTACCTTTGTTTTAGGCCCATGCAACTCTGAACAGTAAAATTTCTTATGGTTCTCAAAATTTTCCAGTTTCCGGTACCGATTTCGACATGTTTCACACTCAAACATGGTCCCTCGTCCTTGGTGAGACTTCTTCTTTTCCAGGTGCGAGGGCTGCGTGGCTGGCTTGCTCCGCCCTGGCCCGAGCTCACCGCCGCCCGGGCACCCTTGACAGCCCTCGTCCAAGGACGGCCCAACACCCACATGGTGCTCACTGGCTGAAGGGTCCTCCACCGCCGCCTGCCTGACGAGAGGACGGGGATGTCCACTGTGCGGCACAGAAGGGTTGGGGCCTGACACGAAGACATCATCATAAAAGGTGCCGATTTTGTCATCAAAGGACTGGCTTCCTCTCAGCGGGTGGGTGGGAGGGATGACACTGGGAGGGACTGCTGAACACCCTGTGGTTGGCATGGAGTTACTTCTCGTAATGGGCAGGCAGTCTAAGGAAGGCACAGACAGGAGAAACACCTGCTTTGACTTCTCCGTGGGGGTGAACGGGGACTTTGGTATGTCCGAGCTTGAACTTGTTCTCCGTCCCATTGGCTTTAGGTCAAACTGGAAAGAATCTTTAAAGATGTACGACTTGGGAGAGTCGATACTTCCTCGCCTAGACAGAGAGGTTCTCCGGGGCTTCACACTGTCCAACTGCTTGTCGTCGACCAGAGCTTCATTATCCGAGATCAGCTTGGAAATCCTCTCCTCCAGAGTCTTGGTTGCCAAGGGAGGGCGCATCTGGCCTGGTGAGACTGATGGCTTCTCCCCACGCACAGAGGAGTGGGTGCTGGGGTACTGACTCGAGGAGCAGGGGGGGCACTGTTCTTCACAGAGTCCAGGTCCATGGTAGGGAAGTTTCTGGCGAAGGGAGTGGGCGGGCTCACTGCTTGGTCGGCGCTCTCAGAACGTGAGAAGTAGCCCGAGTCTGTGCTGCCCAAGCTCCGAGGACTCAGAAGCTTCCCTTGCTGCTCCTGGGAGTCATCAGTGGCCTGCTGCCGCTGGAGCTGAGCGTGCGCTGGCCCTCCGCGGGGCTCCTGCCCTCCACCCGGCTGACCCAAGTCACCTTTCTGAAGGGACTTTTCCTCCGTCTCTGACAGCGTGTTTGCAAGCTGAAGGTCCTTCTGCCCTTGCATACTGGCAGGCTCAGGCTTTGAACTGTCGGTTTTGAAAGGGGACATGCTGACAGACTGGATCACAACTTTTGGTAACTCTGTCACAGCTTCTGATTCTGAAGGCCTGTTCTGTGGTGAAAAGCCAATTGCCACATGATCTGGGTTGCTCCGAAGAGAACCTGATTGGGGCAAAGCTTCCAGATTTGGTAACTTCTTCAGTATTTGCATAGGCCGCAGCTCCATGGCACCTGAGTCATTCTGTCTCCCATCAGCAGAGCCCTCCTCCTCGCTCTCCCCACTGTCCTCTACATCCGAGTGGACACTAAGTGCTCTGGGGGACTCTTGAGCCAAGAACAAGGCACCAGCATCCGGTTGCAGGACGAGACCCAGTTTGAGCGTGTGTGCGTGGGACTTTTTGTGCTTGTACAGATTACTTTTAGTCTTAAATGAAAACCCGCAAGTCACACAGGGGTAGGGGCGCTCCCCAGTGTGGGAGCGGATGTGCTTGAGAAGCACGCTGGGCTTGGCGCAGGCGCGGCTACAGTACTCACACACGTACTTCCCTGGCTTCTTGGGCTTCTGCTCTCTCAGGAGAAGACTGCACACCTGTTCACCACTTTGACCGACAACAGAGACCACAGGAGCTGAACTGTGCGGTGGGCGCGGGGGTGACGGTGTGGGATGGGCTGGACTTGTTGAGGCAGGAGAAGCCGGTTCCACCTGCTGGGTGGGGGCAGGGACGACCTGAGTTCTGCAGGAAGGAGAAGTGAGGCCTATGGTTGACGCCATGGCTGTGTTATAAATCTGTTCAAGGTTGGCATTCTCTGGAGTTTGTAGATTTGTCAGCAATCCTGTGAAGGCAGGATGTCCTGGAGGCTGCTGGTCATGTTGGTTCGGTGTGGATGCAAAGTGTTCCTGTGGGTGATGTGGCTGAGAAACAGGCTGGGCTGCTGTGGGCTCATCCTTTTGAGTGGCAGCCACAGGGACTGGGCAGTAGGTGCCAGGGGAAGACTGGGATTCGGCAGCAATTTCTTGGGTAGTGTGCCCTGAGGCATCTCCAGAGCTGTTCTTTACTGTAGAAGGGGAGCGGACAGTTTTATTTGGTCTTAGTTTTTCTGTCCTAATTGCACAAGTCGAGCCCTTTTGTGATAAGGTGCTAAGTTCTGGCTCCATTGCTTTCAGTAAGACATCAAAGGCGGTACTAGTATAGGAGGGGGACGAGGTGCTACAGCGAGGGAGAGGATGAGGGACGCTCTCACTGTGGTCACTCCTGGATGGGCTGGGTGAGGATCCCCAGGGCTGCTTTTCCTCAAGGACCCCAAGCTGGATGGGCTCAGAGCCCTCGGATCTCCATCTCCGCAGCTCTGCTGGGTGGGACAAAAACGAGGGCCTCTTTAGGGAGACTGAACCTTCAGATTTTGTGGTCTCAGCGATTAACCCAGGCGTTTCTCCATTCTGTTTGGTAAACTGCTTGCCATTCTTCACCGGGCTGTAGCTGTGTTTCTTGTGAGCCTCAGAAGTGCTCTGAAGGGCAGGGAATGAAGACGCCTCAGTGTTCTGCTTATGTTTTGTCTGAAGAGGATTCCTCAAAGGAGATTTTGGTATTTTCTTCAGGTGATTCTCTGCAACGATCTTTTTCCGTTTCACACCTTTAAGGGATTCAGAAGCGCCTTTTACACCAGCCTCAAGGATTTCTGTAGGGAAAAGAAGAAGAAAGAAGAGGGGAAATTACACATATCCCAATCATGATTTTTAAGAACCAAGATTACGATAAGCTGCATCTAAGATGCCTGTGATCAAAATCGACAGGACACTCACACCCAGAGCATGGTGTGCAGTTCCAGAGCACCATGCTGCTGCTTTTTGAGCTGATAGGGAAAGAGTTCGTGCTTTCCACATTGACATCGGACTTCCCCCCAAACAATCTGAAGCTCCAGCAAGTTTGTACTTATGCAATGCTGACATTCTTATGAAAAGGGGGCAATTGTGTAGTAACTTTTTAAGGAGACATACCTGATGATCACACTGTATGATTTGGACAAATCAGGAAGTACGCTT
Organism: Orientallactaga sibirica; assembly: GCA_036365145.1. Lineage (NCBI taxonomy): Eukaryota > Metazoa > Chordata > Mammalia > Rodentia > Dipodidae > Orientallactaga > Orientallactaga sibirica. Next base: position 6,401,378 of record JAEOAD010000463.1, on the reverse strand, counting down.
ACTATAGCAATTACATCAGAGAACAGAAAATTAAGAAAGTAGAGCAAGATACTTATTTGTGGTTTCTCATCAACAAAACTAAAGTCATAAAATCATGATGGCCCATGGTTTTAAAAAAATTAGCCAGGGCTGGAAAGATTGCTTAGTAGTTAAGGTGTTTGCCTGCAAATCCAGCTTTGACTTTCCAAGACCCACAGGAGCCAGATGCACAACGTGGCGCATGCATCTGGAGTTCCTTTGCAGTGGCTGGAGGCTCTGCCATGCCCATTCTCTCTCCCTGCATCTCTCAAATAAATAAAAAGTAAAAAAAAAAAAAAAAAAAAAGCCAAACAAAACTATCCACTGCCTATGTTTCTTATTAATGGTAAGTTGGTAGGAACGCAAGTAGACAAACATACAGAGACATACAGACAGGTAAAACTTAGTGCAGGAAAGAAGAGAGGATATTCTCATTAGTTGGCTCCATGGGCATATATACAAAACTAACCATATATTACTTGTTTGTATAAAAGCCAAATATTTTAATTCTTCATTATTTTCAGGTAGCTGTTACAATGTACATACTTTGAATTCATATTAGGCCAAGATATCAACATTATAACAACTACTTTGCATTTACTGATGAAAACTTGCAACAAAAGTGTTCTGTTCATGTTGTGACATTCATGTGTGTGCTCTCATGTATTCGTTTAATAAAAAGAAAGGAAACTGTTCAGCATAGATACCTTTACGCAACACAGTCAGGACAAAAAGATGGGGTCCCAAGTCAGCCTGGGGTAGCACAAGACACTACCTCGAAAAAACAACAAACAAAACAAAAACAAACAAAGATGGGGTGAGTGGCTACATGTGATAGTTAAGTTCTGTTGTCAACCTGATTTGTTTAGGAATCCACAGACCTTCCTCTTGGGTGAGGTTGTGTCCAGGAAGGATGAACTGAAAGAGGAAGTCCTTCCCCCACAGTGAGCTCTTCCCCCAGGGTGGGCAGCCCCTCTCTCACAGGGTCGCTTTATCTAAGGAAGCTCTCAGAGAACAGAGAATCCCCTCCTCCCAGCTGGCTGCTGGTGCTGCTTGCTGTCCCCAGGCATGGACTGGAGACCAGTGTAGACTGGAGACTTGCTGGATGGGGGCTGCTGAGGCCTCCAGCCTAATGGACGGGACAGCTACCCGGTTTCTTGACTCTCGGGTCTAAAAACTGTTCTTGTTGGGCGGCCGTAAACTAATCCAATAAATTCCCTTGTAATACAATTCATTCCATCAGTTCTGTTCCTCCAGAGAACCCTGACTAATGCACTACAACAGTTCAGCTAGCCAGTAACAGGGAAAAGAAGTTATCAGCGCTGCTACATTTAAAAAGGACGCTCAGCACAGCCTTTTCATTCTTTAACCCATTCTTCTATGAAATGACATTTCCTCCTCGCCTTTCCTCCAAGATGCACAGAGCAGAGGCAGTGACGTGCTTTCTGTCTCTCATGGTGCAGACATGCTGACCAAGCGAATCCTGATCACTGCGCTGAGTGAGCCTCTCCCCACCTCCTTCCTGACAGTTGGGAGGTGGGTTATCATACAAGTGAAAGCTGCCAGGCTTGGAAAACGCCTCTCCAGCAGGGATTACAAACCAGCTGGAGAGGCAGTTCTGGGGCCTAAGACCCAGCCCAGGCCAAGTCTCACATAAGACTTGTTCAATCAGAGTCCTGAATGGTACAAATGATTATTTTACTGTTTCAAGTACTTTGAACCAGGGTCCTTAGGCTTCACAGGCAGGTGCTTAACCGCTAAGCCATCTCTCCAGTCCCATTATTGTTTTTTATATCATTATTCTTATTTCACAGCCGATCTTGCTACATGGCCAAGGCTTCTTGTTTTTTTTTTTTTTTTTTTAAATGTATTTATTTAGAAAGAGAGAAAAGAGTGTGAGAGAGAGAGAGAGAATGGGTGTACCAGGGCCTCCAGCCACTGCAAACAAACTCCAAACTCCAGATGCATATGACATCCTGGGCATCTGGCCTACATGGGTACAGGGAATTGAACCTGGGTCCTAAGGCTTCACAGTCAAGTGCCTTAACCACTAAGTCATCTCTCCAGCCCTATTGTTCTTTTTATTCAATAATGCTTTACATTGCAAAGAAAAATATAAAATTCAACCCAAAGGTAGAATAACTAGAAATACTGGTTTATGCTTTAAACAAAAAGAATAAACTTAACTTTGTACTTAAAACTGATTTCAGGATGGTTTCGTTCTATAATTTTAGTAATCAGGATGGCTAAGGCAGGAGGATTGAGAGTTTGAGGCCACTTTTGAGACCTTGTCTCAAGAAAGCAAAAACCATGGAATTATTAAACATCTATATCTTCTTTTTCTTTCTTTTTTTTTTTTTTTTAAGTAGTGATCTTCCTAAATGCCTCCCAAATGCTGAGATTAAATGTATGCGCCACCACACCTGGCTATGTATTTTCTTATTCTTATGAGATACTATTTCTGAAAAGTTCTTCTGTAATTAAGAACTAGAAAAACGGGGCTGGAGAAGTGGCTTAGCAGTTAAGGTACTTTCCTGCAAAGCCAAAGAACCCAGGTTCAATTCCCATGTAAGCCAGATGAGCAAGGTGGAGCATACATCTGGAGTTTGTTTGCAGTGGCCGAAGGCCCTGGTGTACCCAATTTCATCTCTCTCTCCCTTTCAGCCTCTTTTTCTCTCAAATAAATATAAATAAGAATTAGAAAAACAAACTTTCTTGAGCTACATGTTCCAGTGTCACGTAATTTTCTCAACATTCATCATTACTGTCATATTGGTGTTTTTGTATATCCTCCCATTTGTTTGCTTCCTAGCTCTTATATTTTCGAGACAGGGTCTCACTAGGTTGTCTAGCCTGGTCTTGAACTCACTGATTCCCTGCTTAGCCTCCCAAAGAGCTGGGTTTACAGTTGTGTGACACCATTTGGATCTTAACACCTGACTGTGGCTAAAAGGATAGAAAATCCCTTCTAAATGCTAAACATTATTCTGCCTTCTGGAAGCTGGGTTATGTCAGAAATTTCTCTTCTATTACACCTTCTAACATGTTTTCTGGTGATTTTTCCCTTTGGGGTAAAGTTCTTTTCTTTAGGTATATCAGTTATGTTTACCCTGGAATACCTTTAGAGTGATGTCAATTGCTTTTATCTCTTTTTCTTTGTTTGGTCTTTATTTCTCTATAATTTACCAAAGTTTTTCCCTTATGTCAACATTTTAATTTTCAAGCCAGTTAGTTCCTCACTGTTCCAAATGTATTTATTAGTTTCACACCAGTGTTGTTTTGTTCTCATTTTATTCCATTAGATTCCTATTTCCCATTGTGTTGTCTCAAATTAAGTCTGAATTCGTTATTTTAATACACTTATGATGCCATCAAATTCTGTTTCTGACACAAGATTTCCTTAAAAGTTGAATCCACTGACTGCGATCATGGCAGCGGGGTTCTATTTATATATCTGGACAAAATGAAGGCTCAGGCACCAGGATGGGGAAGATGCTATCTCAGAAAGCAATGTCAGTGTCAGGGGGCTCAGGAGAACCATCTAGGCAAGGAAGGGGAGCACGAGGGCCTGTAATAGAGAGCCCATCCTCAGAAAGTGGCTGTGAAGGACAAGAGAAAGGCCGGGGGAAAAGGCAAACTGGAAACTGCTTTCACATAAGATGGTCCTATGTACATGTAGGCAAGAAGCAGCTGGCACTCTGGAGACAGAGAACATGCAATTTGTGGTGAAGGGGTGCGACCAGGGAGCTGGAGAGAGATGGGAGAAAATAAGGAGGCTGGAAGTGAAGAAATGACTGGTGCCATTTCCTGCAGGCAAAATACCTGCCCTGAACCTGCCCCGAAGGGAAGCTCTGCCATGAACTTGGTGTACCACATGAGACAAGTGCAGGGAACAGCACACAGACCTTAAACACGTGTCCAATAGGAGACACAGAATAGGGATGCGGGAAGCAGGTCACCTTGTCAAGTACAAAGCAGAAGAAAATCACACGTGTATAGTAAGAAACAGGAGCCACATCAGGTCATGCAAGCTCCTCTCTTCCCTCTGGGAGTCCACAAGGAGATGCTGACATGGCAAAGGCTATACTGGTCGTACCTGTCAATTCCACTTTTATACAACTGAAAGAAAAATTAAACTACAGACTTTGCATTGAGACATTATTTTGTTTTCAAAGTGAAGGCAAAATGAAAATTCATTCAGAAAAATAAGACCACAAAATTCACTGCCAGCAGACCTGCCCTGAAATATTAGAACTTTAATTTGGATCTGTGCGTAAAAATGAAGAGCTGTGAAAAATTGTTGTAGAAAGATATTCTAAAAAAAATTTAAGAATGTCATCACTCCCAAAACTCCTCACCTTAAGAATAGTGAGTGTTGCCACATGGCCATGTGGAAAGCCAATGCCAGCTGGCAAAATGTTGACACCCCCAATCCAGAGAACCTATGAGGTGGTATATGGACTTTGGATGATTGGGTTCAAATTTTATAAAATAATTTCTTGAAAAGGCAGGCTACTTTCTGGCTAAAGTCAGTGAGAATGGGCAAGAGAGAGTGGAAGCTAGCAGCCCAATTTGCCATTGCTGGCTGCACAGACAGAGAAGGGGTGTGGGGAGAGAGCTGTGGAGCAGAGCACCGACATGTCTGGATCTGAATGTCCCCCGAACACTCATTGTTAAGACTTGGGTCCCTCAGGCAATGGAAGTGGAACTCTGGAGAACTTGGCACGGCTCAGACTTGCTCAGGGGAGCCGTCCATGAGTGGGCTCATAATCTGATGGCATTCTTTGACAGATGGGGATCTGCAGAAGGGGGATCTACTTGGATGAAATAGGTCACTCTGGATGTGCTCTGGAAAGGGTTATCTTGACCCTGACCTCTTTTTACCTGGTGATCGTAAGATTAGCACTCTCTGCTTCACCTGAAACTGCTGGGGCCATGATGCTCCACCTCACCTTGGGAGCAAAGAACCAGAGCTGCTTACCTGTGAAACTGTGAGCCGACATGACCCTTTCCTCCTTAAGAACCAGAGCTGCCTACCTGTGAAACTGTGAGCTGACATGACCCTTTCCTCCTTAAGAACCAGAGCTGCCTACCTGTGAAACTGTGAGCCGACATGACCCTTTCCTCCTTAAGAACCAGAGCTGCCTACCTGTGAAAATGTGAGCCAAAATGACCCTTTCCTCCTTAGGTTGCTTGACTTGGTATTTTATCATGCGGTTTGTCCAGTCCGCAAAGAAAGCTGACTACACTGCACGCACTCACCGTGTACGAGGCACTGGGTTAGTGCCAGCCCTCCTAAAGCACAAATGAATGAACACACGAGGACGGGATCTGTGAGCCGAAGAATTCGGTAGCTAGAAATGGAGAGCTGTCAGCTAGACCAACAAGTATAGGAGGAATTCAGGCCTACAGCCTCAAGATGCAATTATGGCAACAGTGTAAATGCCAAGGGAACAAATCCTCCCAGTGCTCCAGAGAGAAGCACAGCCCTCCGACCCCTTGACTGGAGTCCAGACCTGGGTTGGCTTCTGCCTATTTGACAGTTAAATGGTAGGTATTTTAAACTTCAAAGCTTGGAAAGCTCACAGTAGAATCAATATTTAACATATACCAGGACTTAGGTTCAATCTCCACAAAAAAGTTAATAATTGAAAATAAAAATAAACCAGAAAACAGCCACCTGTCCTGCAGCAATAGAAACCAGTGTAGGCCACAGTGTGCTGCTCACAAACATTAACTGCAACTGAACAAAATCACACAAGAAATGAAGAGCAAGAGGCCTCTGGGAAATCTCCAAGTGTCTGAAATTACACAATGTAATTCTAAGCAGCCAAAGGGACAAAGAAATCCCAAGAAAACTAGAAAACTCAAAACAAAACTAGGAACTAGGACATCCTAATACAGGATCTTTGCCTCATGCCAGTGATATGCAAACTCTAAAACCAAATGCCAGAAAAATCTCCTTGGAAGCCTGGGAGAAGAGGTCTCCTGCAAGAAACACTGCTAGCTCTAAGCCTTTCTCTAGACCATCTAGCTAAGGTAGTAGAAGAATAAGAGGAAATGAGATGCAAGTAAGACTGCATGCTGACAAAAGTCTCTCACAGAACCCAAGAAGTGACTGAAACAGCTCAGTTAACTATTTACCAAAACCTTACAAATGTCAATCTTTTCATTTATTCTAAAAATAGTTAGAAAATATAATGGAAAATATTTTATTTATAACAACAGAAGTAGCAATAGAAGCACAAATCTCAGGAATAATTTTAGCATAAACTATTAAAAAAAAAAACATACAGAAGTGCTGGAGAGATTGCTTAGCAAGCAGTTAAGGCACTTGTCTGCAAAGCCGAAGGACCCAGGTTTGATTCCCCAGTACCCACATAAAGCCAGGTGCACTAAGTGGCACATGGCATCTGGAGTTCATTTGCAGCAGGGCTTGAGAGCCTGGTGTACCCATTTGTATCCTCTTTCTCTCTCTCTTTCTCTCCTTGCAAGTAAGAATTTTAAAGTAAAAAAAAGAAAATTATTAATTTAAAAAATACAGAGATTACAGCAGTTTTCCAGTTTTTTCTTTTTTTATTGACAACTTCTATACTTACATACAAAAATGCATTTTATTTCCCTCTCCTGCCCCCATACCCCTTTAGAATGCCAACCTCCATCATATCCCCTCCCTTTTTAATAATATGGAAAGTGCTAGGTGTGATGGTACAAGCATATAACCTGAGTACCAGGAAGACAAAAGTGGGAAGATCCCAAGTTCTCAGACAACCTGTGCGACATGGTAAGACCTTGACTCAGAAGAGGGGCTTAGCGGCTGACAGCATGAAGAAACACACCCTGCTCTTGGCAAGAACTGACATTTTGAAAGATGGCAGCTCAATACCAAATTGAGCTATTCCTACATTTTGTAAAATTTCAACCAATAAAAACCTTGCTTTCTAAAATATAACATTTCAAAGTCTTCATTTGGGAAAATAAGTATTTTCAATCAAATCAAAATCTGAAAAAATAATTATGAAAAAAAACTTCATGAAAATGTCTTACATGATTCAAGCAGCATTTTTCAAGACCAAAGCACTGGTTAAAGTGAAAACGCATGAAATGATCTGTTATATATGACTACTATATTTTAAAGTCACACTTCAAAATCTTGGAGAAAGGACAGTATGATTTTTGACTATGTAATTCAGATCTCATACTTGGGATGATAAAGTAATTACAGGTCATAAGCAAACATCATGTAAAAATAAATTCCAAGATTCAACGTAGACATAAAACCATAGGGAGAACTCGAGTACCACAGATGCTATGTAGCTCAGCTTCAATTGGGCACGTATTTTCTAAGTGAAAAACAAGCAAACAAAACAAAACAAAACAAAAAGCATAGCAGGGCGTGGTGGCTCTGGCCTTTAATCCCAGCACTGGTAGGTACAAGTAGGAGTATCACTATGAGTTCAAGGCCACTATGGTTTACAGCGAGACCTTACCTCAAAAAATAAAACAAACAAACAACAACAACAAAAAAAAAAAACAAGCAACCAACAAATTTAAATACATAAATATGTGTATGCTAATCTACAAAAGGTAAAGTGTGAGACTGTCCCTTGCAGCAGGTGGAGCAGAGGAAGGACAGACACAGTAATGTAGAAAAACTTCTAGAAGGGGTTTCTGGTAATGGAGAATGAAATACTTCTGACTTCTCTGAGGACGAAATGCTAGCTAAGCACAGTGTCAACATTATCAGCTGGGAGGCACTCAAGCACTGACCACTCATGGGGTAGTGAGGACCTCAGCAGGTGAAATCCAGGGAAAGAAAAAGTCCCAAATCGTGACAATGTCATGTGGGTTCCTTCAGCACAGGAAGGGTGCCTATCCAAAATGGGAACGAAAAGGCTACCCAGTTCTAGTGGATTGCAAGCACCCCAAGCAGAGTCCACACTGAACCCTGTGTCTTTTCAGTTGGAGCACATAGGGCTTTGGCCAGAAATTGGGGAGAACTAGATGGAAACCAAAATCTGTGTGAAGTGCCGCTATCTTAGTGCCCCTCCCCCAAACTCCATTATGGTGGTTTTAGATTGCTAGTTCCTCCTTGAAGCCTGATCAAAGAACATTAACATTTTCTCTCAAAAAAAAAAAAAATACAAGGAAATGCCTTTAACCACTGAGCCCTCTCTCCAGCCCAGAAGAAAGATTTTAATTTAAGTTTCAAAACCTCTATAATTGTCAAATAAAATATCCACCATATACTCAAAGATAACCAGGCCTGGAGAGAGGATTTCAATGTGAGACACATTACCAAAACACATTTACAAAGTTGCATATGTGTCTGGAGTTCCTTTGCAGTGCCAAGAGCCCTGTCATGCCCATTCACCCTCTCTGTCACCCCTCAAATAAATAAATAAATAAATATTGAAAAAAAAACATATTCACAGAAATTCAACATACTGCAGTAAATATACAAAGACTTGAAAAATAAAATTTTAAAGAGACCTAGAAGATGTTGTAGCACATGTGAAATACATAAATTACATGACAGAATGCAACAAGACTTCAAACTTGCTGGATGGATGTAAATTCAAATTAGAATAATTTAAAAAGATAGTGTGTGATTAATGCATAAATCAAAAGACAAAAGAACACAAAACTCAGCAGTCAGGTTATAAACCAGGAAACTATGAAAGCTCTGTTGGGATCCCAGAGGTAATGAGTTAAACAATGGGCCTTCCTCAGGGAGGGAAAATAGAAAAACTTGCAGAAACTAAAGAAAAACAAGAATCTACAGGTTGAAGAACACTGACAAGATAACACAGAAAAATCGTGCCTGGACACAAGTCTCTGAAACCGCACAAGTCAGACAAGGCCAAAACTCTTAGGGACTTGGAAAAGTACATGAATAGTAATTTTGAAAAATGCAAATGCCCTTCAAAGGAGCAACGGTTTCAACAGACACAGGACAGGGGCAACAATGTCCCTCAGAAACACACTGCCAAGCTGAATTCTAGGCTTCCAAACCCAGCAGAAGAGTTTTAAGAATGAAAATAAACACATTCTAATAAATGGTATTTTTAAGGAATTGGTCACACTAGACAACCATTAATAGAAAATTCAGTATTCTTTACCTAAGCAAAAGAAGTGACAGAAAAGCTAGAGCTTCAAAACAGAAGAAATGGCGAAGAGGCCCTGGGTAACGGCCATGGTGTGAATCTAAATGTCTCACCAGGGTTGGAGAGATGGCTTAGCGGTTAAGTGCTTGCCTGAGAAGCCTAAGCACACCGGTTCAAGGCTCGATTTTCCAAGACCCATGTAAACCAGATGCACAAGGTGGCACATGCATCTGGAATTCATTTGCAGTGGCTGGAGGCCCCAGGGTGCCCATTCTCTCTCCCTCCCTCCCTCCCTCCCTCTCTCTCTCTCTCTCTCTCTCTCTCTGCCTATTTTCCTCTCTGTCGCTCTCAAATAAATAAATAAAAATAAAACAAAAAATTTAAATGTCTCACCAAAGCTCATGTGGCTCCATATTGAGCTTGGCACTATGAGGCTGTGACGTGAACACTTAAGAGGTGGCCCCAGTGTGAGGCCACAGGTCTCTAGGTCATCACTCTCTCCCCAGCGTCTCCATGGCCAGGAGACATCAATCAAACACATCTAACAACCCCAAAGCTCTGAGCCAAATAACCCTTTCCTCCTGTAAGGTGATGATGTCAGGCATCTCATCACAGTGGAGTAATTTCCACTAATACAGACTGTACAAAAGTAATACAGCAGGGCTGGAAAGAAGGCTCAGAGGTTCAGGTGCTCATCTGCAAAGCCTAACAAGCCAGGTGGGGTTTGATTCTTCAGTACCCACACAGAACAGATGCAGCAAGTGGCACATGTGTCTGGAGTTTATTTGCACTGACAGGAAGCCCTGGTATGCCCATACTCATTTCTCTGTCAACCTCTATCACAGATAAATAGTGAATAAAATTCAAAAATTTAAAAATACAATAATAAAACATAGAGGTCAAAATACATGATCATAGCCAGTGTGGTGGTGTGAATGTAAAATACCCTCCTAGCCAGATGTGCTTGTGATTAAGTCTCAAACTCCAGCTGGTGGCCTTTGGGGGTACAGCCGTGCTACAGAAAGTGTGTCACTGGGGCGGCCCTTGGATCCTTACCTCCATGATGAAGCATCCCCCCAAACTGTAAGCCAAGATGCTAAACTCATCAAGGCAGAAGATAAGAATCTGCCAAGGACTCAACTAAAGGAGATTTCTAGCAGGCCCTCCACCAAGGCTGAGGGAACACTGTGGAACAGGGAGCAAGAAGAAGATAAGAGCCACAGAGTGGATGAGACATTTCTCCTCCCATAAAAACTGACTGGTACAGTCAGGACCCCACAGTAATTATGGATACCCCTACTGAGGAGGGTTCTCAGTGGACGGGAGTGAGGAGAGAGGATATAAGAGGATAACCCAATGAGAATATGACCAATTTGAATATGTTAAAGTTCCCAATAAAAATTATTATAAAAATACTGTAAAACATGCAGGCATGGTGGCACATGCTTTTAATCCCAGCACTCGGGAGGCAGAGATAGGAGGATCGCCGTGAGTTTGAGGCTACCCTGAGACTACATAGTGAATTCCAGGTCAGCCTGGCCTAGAGCGAGATCCTACCTTGAAAAACACATACATACATACATACATACATACATACATACATACATAAAGTACTATAAACCAAAATCAACCCTTTCCTTCCATAAGCTGCTTCTGGTTGGGAGTTTTGCCCCAGCAACAAGAAGGTGACTGCTACAGCCAGTGAGTTAAGAGCAAGTAAGTGGAAAAGCCCTTGGAAGAGGAGAAAGGAAACGCCATGATGTGCAGCCTTGGGACCTTGGCTCGGCATGCAATGACGGCCACCTGTGAGAGAGTCCATGCCTCAAGAGGTCTGTCAACCCAGGGTCACACAGATCCTTCCTCTGGCTAGAGTGTCACTGAAGCCTTCTGTTTCCTTGCTGACCTGTTGTGCAGAGGGCGCCACTCCTCCTTACTGGACACAGGCACTGGCTCTGTCAGTGCTGACCTGCTTCTTTACTGTCCACCTCCATGTCTGTCTCACGCATTGTGCAGCTCTGTTATTAGGTGCACATATGTTTATAAGGACTAATTTTCTAATATTGGAAAATGTCTCTATCTTTGTAATCATAAAATTTCTTTTAGAGTCTGGAATGAGGGTATCTGCCTGTAATTCTAGCATTTGGGAGGCTGAAGCAAAAGGATCATGAATTTGAGACTGGCTTGGGCCAGTTTGAGTTCAGAGGCCAGCCCTGTGTCAAAATAAGAACAAATTCCCAAAGCTCTCAGGCTGATCTGGAATTCATTATGTAATTTTAGGGTGGCTTCGAACTCCTACCTCTGCCCCCTGAGTACTGAGATTAAAGGCGTGTGCCACCATGCCCAGCTTCAGATCTTGTTTTTAATCTATTCTTTGCCTTTATTGACTGGGCTAATCCATTCACACTATTGTTTGCATTTTGTTTTCAATATCTCATGTATTTTTTGTTCCTGTACTTCTGCTTTACTGCTATCTTTTACATTCATTGGATATATTCTAGCATGACATTTTAATTTAGTAAGTTTTATAATCTATTTTAATTATTTCCTTTATAGGTGCTCTAATGCTTACCATGCAAATTAACTTGTAACAAACTCTCCAGATTTAAGCTAATTTAATCCAGTGAGACACGGCAATGCTGTGTGTGTACACAGCTATATTCGTCATCCTTTTCAGTTGTATTAGTAATATGTGCAGTAGAACTCAACAAAATACAGAGATGGGGTTCCTCCTTACCTGCCACAAAGAGGAGAGCAAGCATATACTCACAATATTGGTTCTATTAACCTATCCCATAAGCACTTTCTGAGTGACAAGCACGCAAGAGAAAGTGAAAGATCGCCTCCTCTTCCAGACAAGCTCTTTGCTTACACTGAGCCAGGTTAGCAAAGGGGTAACAGAAGTGACAAGCTACATGAGATGCCATGAAGTCACTACCGCTCTTCTTGTTTTCACTTGCTTTGATGAACGAGTTACACAAAATAATGGAAATGCAAAAGATAAAAATTTTACAAGGCTAATAAAACACTTGGCACTGATAATATACCCAAGTATCCTAATGTATTTCTGCAAGTTTACAAAAATCATCAGTAAAAGGCTCATTTAGCCTCTGATTAAAATTTGAAGTTTACAAAATAGGGCACATTTTCCTACCATGAGTCTTCCAAATTTACATTTTTGTTATTTTTTCATGAGAAATATTCAAAGACTTTAGTGATTTCTCTGCAAAAGTTCAAAGAGCTCTACTAGGGTTAGGGACCACTCAGTACGACGTGATCTCCTCTACTCAGCTGGATCTATAGGAAGCATCAGTATGATAACGCATCTCTACACAAAGGGTGCTGGGGCCAGAAGAGACATACTTGGGAAGTTAGGAAGTCACAGCCACTGCTGGCTTGAAATCAACCATGACAAGAGTATTTCTACCACTGGCAAATGCTACAAAAGATTTCCCCCCTGACCTGAGCTGCCTGATCAGTACACCGTGAATCCTTAGTCGGAAGACAAGTTTAAAATGTACATAAATGACAGGAAAATGTGAAAATATCTGTATCCATATTTCTAACACAAAGATTTTGGTTCGTAGTGTAAAAGCACAGAATCCTGGAGCCCTCACTCCTTCCACCTAACACACTTCCCATCAGGCTAAAAAGATGCTAAGGTATTACATCATAACTACATGAGAAGTAGTCTTAATCTTCTTGACTTCTTGATTCAGTAAGATCTTAAGAAAAGACCCATTTGTGGCTGTCCACTGACTCTATTAGAGGTTAAGAATGGAGCTGTTTGTTACCGTGACAAACATCAACTATTTGTATGTGTCACTGCACCAGATAATTTAAGGTACTGAGAGAGACAATTTACTTCAGATAAGCAGCCTAGGTTGCAGCCCAAGAAACACACAGCCACTTAACTACGCCTGAGAAAGAAAAGCAATCGCGCACCATTTACTCGTGCTGCCTGTTAGGTAAAGGAAGCTCTCTCCCGTCCATCAACCCAACCATCTTCACTGATTAAGGACTCTATGCCAACCCTCCAGTATGTAGAGGCCACGGCAGAGATACTGGGGTATGACTGCTGGCAAACGTGACCTGGAGGAGTTAGGGGAAGACGTCTGTGAAGGAGGCACAGTTGGAGTGGAGGGGGGCAAAAGAGTAGCAAGATGAGGGCTTGGAGTTCTGTCCTTCCAGCAGAGGGTCCAGGGTTCAGGTGAACAATTCTGAGGTGGCTAAGTACATGCCAGATGGAGGGCTTGCTGAGCAAATGCACCCTGCACACCAGGAACTGTGGCACTGTCCTAGCCCTGTGCAAAGGCTGAACTCCTGCAGACCAACCATCTCCTCATGGAACACAGCAGTCTCCCTTATCCACAGCTTCACTCTGTCTGAAAATTAAAAGGAAAATTCTAGAAATAAACAATTCATGTTTCAAATTTTTGTGAGTACCTCGTTATAAGTGGTCCATTTTATTATTGCTGACTGATGTTAATCTTTTATAAGATTAGCATCTTTCATGAAAAAGATTTATATGTGTGTGTATTTAGGATAGATGGCTTGGTAGTTAAGGCGTTTGCTGGCAAAGCCAAAGGACCTAGGCTCAATAGCCCAGTACTCACATAAGCCAGGTGCACAATGTAGTGCATACATCTGGACTTCATTTTGCAGTGTTTGGAGGCCCTGGTGTGCCCATTGTCTCTCTCTATCTGTTCCCCCCTCTCACTCTCTCAAATAAATAAATAAAATATTTTAAATATTTACAGCACATCAGGGGTTTGGCACAACTGGTTGTTTCAGGCATCTGCTGGGGCTGCAGAAGAGGGGCAACCATCCCAGATGCACTTATGTGTTTCTACTCACACTGCTTTTCCCTTTGACTCCTTCAAGCTTCCTCGTGCCCGTCTGTCTCGGAATCAAAATTTCTGCTTTCCAGAATTCTCATGAATGAAACTCCCTATGCAAGGCTTGGAGGTCAGGGCCGAGCTCTAAGCTGCCATCTTTCCCATATAACATACTGCTTACAGAGTCGTGCCCCTGCAAACTGTTCTCTCAATGACATCAGTTTTCTTTCTTTTTTTTTTTTCTTTCCTCAACTTTTGCAGTGCTGGAATGAATTATAAGCCTGACTCACCCAGATGGGATTTGGCATTTTTAGATCCCAAAATACTGATAGATCAGAGCATTGACTACTTGTTACACTAATAGAACTGGAACAGTTAAATGTGAAACTCTGGTAAGCTATGAACAGAAGCAGGGAACAAGTGGAGACTTTCTTTTCAACAAACTACAAACTCAGTTGCCATTTACCAAGGCATTCATTAATGGTGGAGCCAGTCTGCATAAGACCTCAGGGATTTTCACTCATCCAGTTCAGAGTTCAAGATTTAGACAAAAGCGGGGGTCAAGTTTGACAGTTTCTTTAGGGTTCAGCCTTTTGCCTTTCCCATTTCTCAAGACTTGACCAAAAAGAAAGAAAAGAATAGGAAAGAAAAAAAAAAGAAAGAAAAACTGATGTAAAATAAAAGCCCTTGAAATGAATGAACTAACTTTATAAAGCTAACATGATTAACTTTGGGGTACTTAAAACTGAGTAGAACTTACTAACATTACTGTCTAAAATAAACTCATTAAGCATGTTCATTACTTCCTAGTAATTACTTATAAAACCAAGGACCACAACTTCTCAATAAGTATAGTCATTTGCTTAGTGCCAATATATGTAAATCTGCCACGTTCCTTTGAAAATCATCACCCAGACACTTAGATACAATGCTGCCCAGGTCTTCTCACTTTATCAGGTGAGTTTCCATTTTATAACTGGTCAATGTCCTTCCAAATTTATAATGTCTGAAGTAAACTTACCAAGTTTTGGTTAGTTTCTGTATACACTTTCCCCAGAATGTTTAAAAATATTCATCTCAACTGAATTAAAATTTTTCATGTTAACGTAATGAAATCTATCCAACTTTCCCATTATGCATCTAAGTGCTTGTCCTAAGCAAGGCCACCCCTGGTGTGAGAGCTGCCCTTGTTCACATCAGCATGAAAGCTCACTCTAATTCCAAGTCAGCCTTCACTTTAGATGACATACAAGTGCTTAAAAATTAACTAGAAGGTAAGGAGTCGGTATTTATCTACTCCCTGAAAATTTATTCATAGTCAAAGGAGCTTTGCAAAGATTAAAAAAAAATACCCATACAGAGAAGTTGGTGAGAAAACTCACTTTACACACTAATTGAATTCATGACCTCACTACCTACTCTCTGTAACTCTAACTTCTGAAATGTGCAGTCTAGCTTTACCCAAGACCTACTTTTCCTCAAGTTTCCTCGGAAACACAGAAAAAGTATCTTTAGCTATCCTGATTGGTTTTATAAACAAAAATGACATCAAGATGCAAATAAGTCAGAAATTATGAAGAGTAAATAAACCTAATCCATGTGGAAAGGAAAATCCAATATGGGTGTCAAAGAAGAAACCAGCATAAGATTTCTAAAGCTTGATAGGATTTATCTAAAGCAACACATGGAAGAAAGTAAAAGCTGGGCTGCTTCTGTGAGAGAATAACAAAGGTATAAAAGTGATTGAGCTGAGTTTCCAACATCAAAAAATTGAATTTTTCCTGAAGAAAAAGATAAAAAAAATAATAAGACATAATGAAACTAAAAAGATACAAAAGTATGTACAAGAAATTGGAAATTAAAACTGTCAAAAGTGAAACACACACACCCCTGGAATGCCAAGGAAAGTAGCTTCCAGCTCAATCTCAAGCTGGTTTCTTTTTTTTAAATTCTTTTTTAAAATTTATATTTATTTATTTATTTGACGAAGAAAGGAGAGAGAGAGAATGGGCACACCAGGGCCTCAAGCCACTGCAAACGAACTCCAGACGCATGCGCTCCCTTGTGCATCTGGCTAATATGGGTCCTGGGGAATTGAACCTGGGTCCTTTGGCTTTGCAGGCAAACGCCTTAATTGCTAAGCCATCTTTCCAGCCCCCAAGCTGTTTTCTTTACACCCTATAACCAAAGTATGTGGCATCTTCAGCAATAGGGCCTTACCATCTCATTTCGGAGGCAATCAGGAGCAATAGCAATAGCCAATATTGCTTTAGGGGTCTCTGTGATCTAGCCAATAAATCTTTGGGAGATACCTCATGTCTAGCACTGGGTTTATTGATCAGTACACTATGGCTTCAGAGAATAGCTTGATCCACCTTCACTTAAACACTTTCAATTACATTTTGTGTTAGCTTACCAAGCAGTAAGTTCCCACAGGCTTATCCACAGTTCTTTGGTTTGGCACATCCTTCCACCACCCCATCCCGCCCTCCTTCTCTTACCCGCCACCCCTGCTTAAACCTTTCCATCCCAGGATTACGCTCCTCTTTTGTGTTCCATAAACGAGGTAAGCTGTTGAGGGAAAAAAGTCAACCATGATCCTACCCAGGTGTGGACCCTGTGTACTTCACAACTGACCTCCAAGCACGATGTGTGCACTGGTGCAATGGCGACACGAGTGTTAACAGAAATAACAAATGCTCTCCAGTTGGATTTGAGGCCCATTTCATAGGAGGGAAATAATGCCTGGTACTGCAAATCTAACAAAAAGTCTGTGGTTAGGGATTTAGGTCCTAGAAGGGAAACCATCAGTGTGGCTATGCTAATCAGACCTGTCAATTGGACAACATGCCAAACTGCCTTCTAAGTATCTATGTATGTTTCCATTTCCATAGACTGGTACTGCTGGCAGCCTCAAACACAGACGTGTTGTTGTTGTTGTTGTTTTTTATGCAAAGGATAAAGATGAAAGAAATGCACAAATACTAAGAATGAGCGCCTAGTTTGTACTTAGCTCTGAACACGGTACCTCAACTACACCTCTGACGGCTTACGGAACCATGAAAAAGAGAGGGCAGAAAGAAGGGCAGAGCAGGAGAGTGAGAAGTGGGCCTGCAGAATGCTCTTCTGGATGCAACGAGCTCAGAGCAGTGTGCGTCCCACACATCCTTGAGCCTGTCAGTATCTCTCCATCAATGAAGGAGTGGTCCATGACACCCCATGTCTCCATCAATGAAGGAGTGGTCCATGACACCCCACGTCTCCATCAATGAAGGAGTGGTCCATGACACCCCACGTCTCCATCCATGAAGGAGTGGTCCATGACACCCCACGTCTCCATCAATGAAGGAGTGGTCCATGACACCCCACGTCTCCATCAATGAAGGAGTGGTCCATGACACCCCACGTCTCCATCAATGAAGGAGTGGTCCATGACACCCCACGTCTCCATCAATGAAGGAGTGGTCCATGACACCCCATGTCTCCATCAATGAAGGAGTGGTCCATGACACCCCACGTCTCCATCCATGAAGGAGTGGTCCATGACACCCCACGTCTCCATCAATGAAGGAGTGGTCCATGACACCCACGTCTCCATCCATGAAGGAGTGGTCCATGACACCCCACGTCTCCATCAATGAAGGAGTGGTCCATGACACCCCACGTCTCCATCAATGAAGGAGTGGTCCATGACACCCCACGTCTCCATCAATGAAGGAGTGGTCCATGACACCCCACGTCTCCATCCATGAAGGAGTGGTCCATGACACCCCACGTCTCCATCAATGAAGGAGTGGTCCATGACACCCCACGTCTCCATCAATGAAGGAGTGGTCCATGACACCCCACGTCTCCATCAATGAAGGAGTGGTCCATGACACCCCACGTCTCCATCAATGAAGGAGTGGTCCATGACACCCCACGTCTCCATCAATGAAGGAGTGGCCCATGACACCCCGTCTCCATCAATGAAGGAGTGGCCCATGACACCCCACGTCTCCATCAATGAAGGAGTGGTCCATGACACCCCACGTCTCCATCAATGAAGGAGTGGCCCATGACACCCCACGTCTCCATCAATGAAGGAGTGGTCCATGACACCCCACGTCTCCATCAATGAAGGAGTGGTCCATGACACCCCACGTCTCCATCAATGAAGGAGTGGCCCATGACACCCCACGTCTCCATCCATGAAGGAATGGTCCATGACACCCCATGTCTCCATCAATGAAGGAATGGCCCATGACACTCCATCTCTCCCACAGTAAATAGTAGAGACTAGGGATTAATGTCCTTGAGGGGTGTAGTGGCCAGCGGGGTGCCCAGGCTCTCAGCCATGATTATGCAAGCACCCCTAATTGAAATCACGGTTCAAAGAAAATTGATGCATGAAAGCAGGATGGGAGCCTGTGGAGAAGAAGAAAGATCTTAGTGGGAGAGGGACAGAGAAGGAGAAAGTGAGTGGGGGAGTGGGATCAAAATGCACCATCCACATGTATGAAAATGTCAAATATAATGGAAAAAAGAAAAATGAAAAAGGTACAAGTGAATATGAAAAATGGGCATGCTACATATCCAGCAGCAGTGGAAGAAGGAAAGAGAGATAAGAGAATGTATTACAAAGGAGGCTTATTTTATCCCCCAAGATAGGGTCTCACTCTAGACCAGGCTGGCCTGAATTCACTATGTAGTCTCGGGCTGGCCATGAACTCACAGTAATCATCTTTCCTCACTCAGCCTCCCAAGTGCTAAGATTCAAGGCATGTGTCACCACACTCAGCTCAGGGAGGAGTTTTGACTAATAAATGTAAATGCTTAGATAACATGGATAAATTATAAGAAAAATAAATTTCCTTAACCTCACTGAAAGAAAGGATAACTGACTATCATTAAATTTATTGAATGATAGTTTTTTTAAAAAAAACCCTCTTCTCCACTTCCTCGGAACAGTCAACTGCCTGTGGAAATATTAAATGCCTAAATGAGATGCAGAAGTATATAGTCCTCAGACGACATGGCTGAACTAGAAGAACTCTAAAACAAAATTATGCATGGAAAACTTTACAAAAAGAAAGCAACAGGCCAATGTCATGAACAATGACACAAAGCTCAAATATATAAAAAAAATAATCAAGGGCTGGAGAGATGGCTCAATGGCTAAGATGCATGCCTGCAAAGCCTACCCACGTAAAGCCAGATGCACAAGGTGGTCCATGCGTATGCAGTTCATTTGTAGTGGCTGGAGGTCCTGGCATGCCCTTTCTCTCTCTCTTCTTCTTTTCTCTCTCTCTCTCTGCTTCTTTCTCTCTCTCAAATATATATAAATTTTCAAAGAAAATCAAGACTAGCAGTGTGTTTAAAAGGATAAAATCGCATAACCAAGTAAATTTATTAAGTAAATGCAAGTAAGCTTTAGACATTCAAATGAAAGACTGAAAAGCATGGGTTCAGTCTGGGGACATAGCTCAGTTGGTAGAGCGGTTAGCATGCAGAAGGTCTTGGGTTTGAAACCCAGCACCACACAAACCCCATGTGGTGACCCCCACCTGTAATACCAGCATTCCAACTGCAGTATATTTATATATAAAGAAAAAACATTTTTAAGTTCAGAAAATAACTTCATGAAATAAATAAAAAAATACATTGGCCTCCACCCTATAAAAAGAGATGGCAGCTGAGCGTGGTGGCACACGCCTTTAATCCCAGCACTCAGGAGGCAGAGGTAGGAGGATCGCCGAGAGTTCGAAGCCACCCTGAGACTACATAGTGAATTCCAGGTCAGCCTGGACCACAGTGAGACCCTACCTCGCAAAACCAAAAAAAAAAAAAAAAAAAAAAAAGAAGAGATGGCAATCTCTTTAACCATGGTGAGGAGAAACACTTTCATTAAAACCAAGAACAAAGCAAGCAAGTCAACATTACTGTTTTCTGGAGGTTGTTATTGGTGCCAAGTGACCAAGACAAGAAAAATAAAACAATCGGTGACGTCAAAAAAAAAAAAAAAAAAAAAATCCATCTATGATTACCCCTCATATGACACAGTAGTTAAAAGAGCAATATGCACAGATGTACGACATCTTTATTCCTCAACAAGAGCTACAAAAACAATTTCTAATAAAAAAAGTGACTGCAATACCTTAATTAAATGCCCTTACCTAAATAATTTATCTGGGAACACCATTTAGTTACACAGTGCTTGCCTGGCAGGCGTGAGGTCCTGCATTCACCTGCCAGCACCAAAACAAGGACATAAGAAGTAATTCACAAAATGGGCACAAATGAGCAAGTCAGCAGGAAACAAACAAGTAAGTACATTTCCAAGAAACAAGCCCAGCAACAGACAGATTTATATGGATGTACTCCATTTTTATGGCTAGGAAGTCAGAACAGTGAAAATGGTCGTTCTATCTTTTCTCAATCTTAAAATTCCACGGTCGGTTTTCCCCTCCCTCCCTCCCTCCTTCCCTCCCTCCCTCTTTCCCTACCTTTCTCTCTTCCTCTTATATTTTTGAAGCAGAGTCTCAATGTAGAAGGAGAGGAGAGGAGAGGAGGGGGGAGAAGGAGGGAGGAATTAAATTCAAACCCAAACCAAAAAGTACTTAGCATGGAAGGGTTGTTGTCCAAAATGTATTCAGAAGGACAAAGTACTCAGGATTTTTAAAATGCCCAGATGATACTAGTACGGCAATAGGCAGAATACAAATGGAGGCACGTTTGACACTACTAATGTTAAATTACCCAAGAGGCCATGTGTGGCTGGAACTTTCTCCTTACTTTGAACTCCTATCTAACACAACACAACCTAATTTAGTATGTAAAAAAAATTAAAGAAAGAAAATAACTACCCTAACGTTTTGTTATGGCTGGACTCCAGGCGGTCATGGGCAGTCAAAGGACCACACAAGCCCACAACAGAACTCAGCGCTGCCCAGTCAGGCACTTTTCTTCACCTCCATGTTCAAGGCTGAAGCTCACAGTACTGGACAGCTCTCATTAACCATGACTGGCTCTCAGTGCTGCCCAACTCATGAACAAAGTCTGCTAAACTGATGTGTTGTGTATGAAGTTGTTCTTTGAAAAGAACAAAATGAACTAGTGGTTTACATCCATTCAGATAAAAACAGACTGAAAATATCCTGTATAGAATATAACATGAATGCTTAGACACTAATGGTAAGAATGTAAAAAGTTAAAAAAAAAAAAACTTTGGAAAACAATTTGGTATCCAATATTCACACTTCATCACTATTAACTGAAATAATTAATATTTTTGTTAAAGCTGCATGATGTCCCCAACATGCATTTACTACACAAAATGCTCATCAGTGCTTCTTCAGATCATTTCAAATGTCTTAGATTCCTGTTATTACTAGCGAACACGGTGAGCACCTCCACCCTACACAGAACACATCATCTGCTGCAGCCAGCTCTGCAACAGGACTCGCAAAAGACCTCAGCAGTCCTAGACAATCGTACCAGCTAGAATATAGGAGCTAGACACAGCATCCTGTGAAACAGAGTCCATGACCTTTAGTCCCCAACTTGTGTGCAATGCTTTCTAGTTCTTTGATAGGCAAGGCTGTCATTATGAGATAGAGCTGTGAGCATTTCTGCAAGGAAGGGGCGTCTACTCGGGACCCGATTTCATTTACCTGTCTTTGAAACTTCTGCCCCATTCAGCTCTTTTTGTGCTTCTTCAATTTTGTCTAAAGGGAAAGTAAAAAGAAAACAATTTATCGTTACAAATAAATATGGTAAAGCAAACATGTTACTTGCAGGATACCAGATACATCAATTGTGAAACACGTTCGCAACAGTGAAAGGCAATATTCTCCTTTGACTGTGTAAGCTTAATCATTTCTAGGTACAAGGAGGACATCCGTGTTTCTGTAAATGCAAAGTGCTGTACACATTTCAAATGCTCAACTACACTTAAAACTGTTTTGTGGTCTAAAAGGAGTATCTGACAACTGTGCTTTCCTGACATATGATGTTCAATAGGGATTTTTTAAAAGATGAAGCAAATGAGAAACAGTAAGAAGAAACCGAGTTCATAATAGTGCCACGGGGTCCCCAGAGTTTCATGTGTTACAAGGTTGGTCTGTGGTGGGTAGTTTTGTGAGGTGGTGAAAACTTTTAAACATGGGATAGTAGAGAGACAGCATGTCCTAGGACAGCAGGGAGGCAGGCATGCCCTGGATAGGGAGGGGTCTTTGGGCCCCTGGTGACACCACCCTCAAGAAGGATGAAGCAGCTCTCCTGGGACCCTGAGAAGGAGGGATGTTATAAAGAACTAGCTGGAGGCTAGGAGGAGAAAGCTCACTCTGTAAAGTGCTTGCCACACAACCATGAGGAGCTGAGTTCGGATCCCCATCACCTTTGTAAAAGCACCTGTAATTCCAGCACTGGGAAGGCAGAGACAAGAGGATCCCAAAGCATTGCTGGGTAACTAGTCTAGCTGTACAGGGCAGCTCTAAGATAGACCCCATCTCCAGAAATAAGGTAAAAGCAACTGAGGAAGAAATGAACACTGACGTCTGGCTTCCACATGTATGTGCACACACGTGCCCTCCCCACACATATGTACACCATAATACATATGCATGTAAAAAAAGTAATTAAAAAAACAAGCTGGTGACTCTAGCTTCTGGTCTTGCCATAGAATGACTCCGTCTTACACATAATCACACCCTGAGATGACCCAGCAAGGGGTGATCAAACCATGAGGCGATCCACTCTAAATGAGCATGTGATCCACCACGTGATCCACCATAAGGAAATGTGGCCAAAGCCAAAGGGGGCCCACTGATCCAAAAATGTGGGCTAAATAAATTTCCTTCCTTTAGAAAATACCAGTCTCAGAATATTTCATTACAGTAGTAGAAAGTGAACAAACACTGTAACACATAAGACAAAGGGGAAAGAGGCAGATAAAAGTCAAACGCAATGTTTAGCTGAAGGGCAGTGTGACAGAATGTGTGCCCCTTGATAAAGCATACAGTATCTATCAAGTGTGAGGATGGACTGCCATGTCAGAGGCAGTGTATAAAGAGACCACAGAACTGCTGGATGTGCACCCAGTTTTCAAAGGCAGTGTGACCCAGAAGCAGTAGTTGGGATACTGACAGCATGAACCAAGATGGTAGGGAGGCAGGCCTATCCTGGCACAGTAGAGGGGCAGGAATGTCAGGGGACAGTAGGGGACAGGCATGTCTGGGGACAGTAGAGGGCAGGCATGTCCGGGGACAGTAGAGAGGAAGGCCTGTCCTGGGACAGTAGAGAGGAAAGCCTGTCCTGGGACAGTAGGGGGGCAGGCATGACTGGGGAAAGTAGAGGGGAAGGCCTGTCCTGGGACAGTAGGGGGGCAGGCCTGACCTGGGATAGTAGAGGCAGGCATGTCCGGGGACAGTAGGGGTGCAGGCATGTCTTTGGCCTGCTGTTCTTCAATTTGAGTCTGGGCACAACCGGAGTTTGAAAATACACTCATGTTCTACTTTGGTAATGATTAATTTGAGCCTTGTAAGGTTGCACACATTTGATGATGATGATGATGACAGTGGTGGTGGTGGAACGCATGCCAGTGGAATGTGTCAGTCTGAAGAACTTACTATAAAGGGTTACAAAATTCCCAGGCTACTATTTTGTATTCAACTGAACACAGTATCAATAGTTTAGCTATTTCACAAAGGCACAGTTGAGACAAATGCTTTAAAGTGCTGTGCCATGTAGACAATTAGCCTCTGTCCTCTGGCACACACCACCAGTCTCTGAACTGTCTCTAGTGCTAAGCCTATAACTAGAAAGGGTCAATATGACCAGTGGTGTGGCACCATTCTCCAAGTATATCAAAAGCAACCGGGCATGGTGGCACAAGCCTTTAATGCCAGCACTTGGGAGGCAGATGTAGGAGGATCACTAGGCCACCATGACATTACATAGTAAGTTTCAAGTCAGCCTGGGCTGGAGTGAAACCCTACCTCTAAAAAACAAACTATATACATACATGTGTTTATTTATCAAAAGCATGTTCTTTCATTTAGGTGTCTGTCAAACTCTGCTCTACCCACCTTGTTCTCCCTCTAGCTAGAAAAGTCAGAAATACAGATATTTGTAATTTACTGACCCAATTTCCTTCCATTGCAGACCCATCTGGCCAAGGCTGAGTGGGAACGACACAAAAAAGGAAGCAGGATGGTTTGAACTATGAAATATCTTGCTACATTTCATCCTGAAGAATGAATACAACCCCCAAAGCAATGTTCTGTTTGATTGCTACTAATTATCAGACATAGAATACAAGTAGAAGGAATGTGGGCAACCTGTAGAAAGAAATATGAAAAGAAACTAAAAACCATCTTAACCAAAGACCACGCATCAAATGCAGGAAGTGGGGCTCAGGACTCGGATCAGTGGTGCAGTGTATGCTTAGCCAGCAGGCGCAAGACCCTGCGATGCATCCCAGAGCAGTAAAAATGAATGCATAAGAAATGAGAAAAAATGAAAACATGAAAAAATGATAAACATTTGAGAAGATGGATATTTTAACCTGATTTAAGTCATACAATGTTCATATGCATAGAAATACCACATTGCCCCATAAACATGTAAAATTTTATGCTTTTATGTTCAAACCAGTTCAAAACTAAAATAAATAGAAGAAAGAGTTGGTATAAAAATGTAGAACCTGGATCCAACATTCAGCAGTAACTTTATCCCAAGGGAAGAAATACCAAGAGCATGAATGAGACCTACAAGAATGTAGGTCCTCAAAGAATAAGAAGCACTTTTAACAAAATGAAGTATTGGATACACTGCTGCTATTCAAACTAGAAATAAACAAATCATATGACTTAAACATATAGCCTTTGAGAAACAAAAAAGGGGTTTTATTACCAAAGCACTATTATTTCTGTGCCAGCAGTTCAGCTAAGCTTGAATCATAAATAATATGTATGTGTATATTATAGATATTTCCACATCCACAGTAGAATGGCTGTTTTCTAGACTTTAGGCACACACAATTTGAAATTATTTAAGAAAAACCCATTTTTATTTATAGACTCAACTGTGGCTCAAAGGAACAAAGACTCCGGATTAACAAAGACTTAGAGCACTGTTACTTAGTCTATTGAAATCGGCCACCTCTGTTTGCAGTTAACATAAATCCTTACAAAAATAATCTCAGAAAAAATGATCTAGTTCTGTTTACAAACTTTTCAATTAAGTTAATTTTTCTCCCGCACACAGTGAGATGTAAGTGTGTACTGTGACTCAGACCATCCACACAGGATAGAATAACCATTTACTCCACCTGGGGCTGCCTTCACCCCAGCCCCAGGTCAATGGTTAGCACAATCTTTACTTGGAGTGTCCTTGACCAAGGACATTGTTCTCAGGACTCACTGCTGGACGGAAGCTGTGATACACAAGCATCTACCAGCGTATCTTCAGCACACCTTTCCTATCCTGAGGGTCAAATGGGTGGGACAAATCATCACGTCTGGGCATGCCAATGACAGTTTCTGGAGAGGCTTAAATAAGGTGTGGCGCTCCACCCTGAACGTGGGTGGCACCATCCCAAAGGCCTGGGTCCAGAACTGAATTAGAAGAAAAAAACCCGAAGTGGTGCACTTGTATCCATCCCTCTCCTTCCGGACTCTAGGAGCCAGTAACCAGCCGCTCCACGTGACATCCCCACTATCAACAGCCTTCACTCCTTAGGAGCAGTGTGACCAGCCACCCCACAGCCTTCCCCTCTATGACAACTGGGTCACTGCTCAGGATGTAAAGAACAGCCTTCACTCCTTAGGCTGATTTTGTGAAGGATTTGGTCAACAGCAATGTGAAAAGTAATTAACACTGACCCTAGGGTCCGTAAGCCTTGTGAACTGACTTGTGTGGCGGGTGTGGAAGAGTTAAGAGCTATGGGCTAGAGAGGCCCTCAAACGTCATAAGCATAGCTTAACGGATGGTGTTGGTGAGAGTGAGAAACACAGAAAGCAGATCTTGAGATCTCAGAGGAGAACAGGGACTCCACGGGGACCCGAGCTACAGGACACAGGTTCTGGATAGAATCTGACTTCATTCTACCTGTGTTGTGAGAACTTGTGTGAGGCTGAATTCAAAAGTAGGGGACTAATTGGTTTGGTAGAAGAAATTAAGACAGGATAGCATTGAGGCTATGTGACGCGTACTGGTCACTGCTCTTAACTAAGCCTACAACGAGAGGAAGAAGGAAGTAGAGCACAAAGACAGGAAACTAGTTTGAGCATAAAGGAGTTCAAACTTGCGGACCAGGCCTGTGTGGAGCATGGAGCACGCAGCTCTAACTGTCTCTCGAGATGAGGACCAATGACGAGAGCCTCAAGCTCTATAGACTGGGACACTAGGAAAGATGTCCTGAGAACAAGACCCCATCCATCAGAGGCCCGATTTGTACAAATGCAAATTCTTGAAAGGAAAGAACCTAAGCTGAGACTGTCACCAGAGGGTCCTGCTCCAAAATAACCACCTAGGAGTTCAGTTCAGTGACCAGCGTCCCAAGCACACAGAGGCACAGCTGTGGCCCAACTGGCAGAACTGAACAGCAGTGTCATGTGGTATAGCTCTCACACATACAAATGATGGAAGACTGGGGGCGTCAGAAAGCTGCTGAAGCCGGGCAACGTGGAAGAGGGTGTGGTGCCCTGAGAGGCCAGGAACGTGTACTGTAATGGAGTCTGTAATGGAGACTCCAGAATGTGGGAGGTGCCTGGACTGTGGGATGTCCACCAAGGAAAGCTGTAAGCAGAGTGGACCTGGCCTGAGAGAGGTCACGTGGGCAGTAGGCAAGTGCACTGGTTGGCAAAGGCATCTCAAGGCTGTTGGAACCCACATCATTGCAGCGTGAGCCTCAGTGCGAAGATGGGGCTGCAGAATTTGGAATCTGCCCTCCTAGACTTGGTCTTTCTTAGGCCTGATTTTCCCTTACTATGTCTTCCTCCCTTGAGAATGGGAATGTACTCTGTACCATTATATATTGGAAGCATGTAATCTGTACTTTTGTTTTACAGTGGATCACAGTGAAGAGACTGCTTGATTCTCAGAAGAGACTCTACACTTAGACTTTGAACAATTTTGGAACTGGGGACATTTAGAGATGGACTAAATGTATTTGGCATGATGAAATGAATTATCCTTCATGGCCCAGGAGTAGATAATTAAGATATAAATTAAAAGAAATGTGTTTGGGTACCAAGTTGGCAAAGGCTGTGATGTTAATCTTGATAGTCAATTTGACGAGATTTAGAATAACCAAAGACACAAACCTCTGGGCATGTCTGTGACGGACTGTCTAGAGAGGGTTTACTGAGATGAGAAGATCCACCTCAAACGCAGGAGGGATCAATCTACTTGCCTGAAGTACCAGACAGAAAAAAAGGAAGTTGTGCAGTTTGAATATAAAATGTCCCCCACACCACAGGCTCATGCATTTGAATACATAATCCCAGGCTGGTGGTACTGTTCTAGAAGGTTGTGGAACTTTTAGGAAGTACAGTCTTAATAGGGCCGTGTATTACTCAGGGCAACCTTGAGATTTGATAATTTATCACCTTGTGCCGTTCTTGCTACCTCTACAACCCTGATGATGTGACAATGTGATGCCAGCTTCCTGCTTTGCTTCAGCCATTCTTTTGTCCTGTCATAACAAACTTGCTGGAACTGTAAGCTGAACTAAGCCCCATTCCTCCCACAAGCTGTTTCTGGTCCAATGTTTTGTCCAAGCAATGAGAAAAGCAACTGACGGGAGCAGAACACATACATTTCTTTCTTTCTGCTTCCCACGTGGGGACACAATGAAAACAGGTGCTGCACACTTCTGCCACCACACCTTCCCTGCTGGAATGCACCATTATCCATTCTTAAACCTTGAACCCCAATGAACCTTTCTTCCTTAAATGGCTTTTGTCAGTGTCCCGAAAAGTAACTAATACATACCAGAAATAATATCTCTTATTGAATGTCCTGTTTGGAGGGGTGAGAGTGGTGAGGGGGGAGATGGTTTTGGGTACATTCCTTCCATCATTATGATGGGAATTACTGATTTTGCAAAAAATGACACACTCAGAAATGAATTCTAGGTCTGGTCGATGCAGGGTTTCAATTCTGATCACCTCAATTCTAACATGAACCCTCTCACTGCTCAGCTTGACACTCCAGACATGACTCTTCCTCCACTTGGGCCTAAAATACACATTAACACATGTGAGGAAGAACCTAGCAAACCATGAAAAAAGCACCCTGGTTTTCTAAAAGAGGTGCCATCTGACTGCAGAAATGACCATATGTGAGTGCACTATTTTTACTGCTGGTGAAAGCATAACTCCTACTTCCTCTCATCTGTCAGACAAAGTGCCTGACACTAACTGTAACCGCCAGAAGCAGTTCCCCGACACTGATCCGTGGCTGTGGTGTGACACAGACAATGAGAACACTTACCCACGTGCACATGCTCTTCTGCAAGATTACCTCCAGTCTTCGCTCATCAACCAGCTAAGGAAACCTGCCCTTGTAAACTGCACTTCTAGCTTGCAAGTTCTACGTCTCTACTACCTCGGGCCTGACCTGTGTCTGCAGGGAAGAAAAGAGTGTACTATAGTATTGCTAAAAATGTCAGTCTAAACCAGCCATGTTTCAAGTCACAAAACACTGTCAGAAATAAATGAGAAAATCAGAAACAACTCTATACAAATATCTGAAAGATGAGATAATAAAAACCTCAGAAACACATACAATTACCTAAGCTGATTAGTAAGGAGACACACCACCCACTACAAGCCATCACAGATGACTTGGAGAAAATTAGAGCAAAGGAAAATTAGCTATTAGGGCTGGAGATGGCTTAGTGGTTAAGGCACTTGCATACAAAGCCAAAGGACCCAGGTTTGAGTCCCCTGGACTCACATAAGACAGATGCACAAGGTGGTGCATGTGTCTGGAGTTCATTTGGAGCAGTGCCCATTTTCTTGCTCTCTCTCCCTTAAACAAATGAATGAATGAATCAATGAATAAAAACTTATTTTTTTTTAAAAAAAGAAAGTTTAGGTTTTAAAAGGCCCCAGGCCTAGACTGTCTTGAATATTAGATTCTTTGAAATTTTAAAGAAAAGCACTTTCTAAAGTGTTCCAGAACAGACTCACACAGTGTATTCTAGATTACTTTATAAAGATGTTATCAGTCAGGAGAGGTAGAGCACACTTTAATCACAGCACTCTAGAGGCAGAAGTAGAAGGATCACTGTGAGTTCAAGGCTAGCCTGAAATTACATAGTGAATTCCAGGTCAGCTTTGGCTAGCACGAGACCCTACCTTGAAAAAACAAACAAACAAAAAGATGGTATCAAGACTGAAGAAATAAATAGCTCAGTTGACAAAGTGCTTGGCTTGCAAGCTGAGGAACAGAACCCACTTAAAAATGCTGTGGTATAACACATCTGTAACCCCAGCACTGTGGAGGCAGATGCAGGAGGATTTCTGGAGTTCATTGGCCAGTTTAGGCAAATGGGTGACCTCCAAGCCAATGAAAGACTGTGTCTTGAAAAACAAGAATGACACTCAAGGCTGTCTTCTGGCTCCTCCCACACGTGTGTATGCAGACACACACAAAGCTGGTATTACCCTGATATCAAAATCTGACCAAAGTGACAAAAAAAGTTCATATGAACATGGACTTAGCAATTTATGTAATGAAACATGTGCACAGGATAACCACACCAATGACAACCATACCCAAGCACTGTTTCAATTAAGAATACAAAAATATTTCAATATTCAAAAGCAAATTACAGGGGGGCTGGAGAGATGACTCAACACCTCAAGGCACTTGTTTGCAAAGCCTGATGTACTGGGTTTAACTTCTCAGCACCCATGTAAACCTGATGTGCTGGGTTTAACTTCTCAGCGCCCATGTAAAGCCTGATGTACTGGGTTTAACTTCTCAGCGCCCATGTAAACCTGATGTACTGGGTTTAACTTCTCAGCACCCATGTAAACCTGATGTACTGGGTTTAACTTCTCAGCACCCATGTAAACCTGATGTACTGAGTTTAACTTCTCAGCGCCCATGTAAACCTGATGTGCTGGGTTTAACTTCTCAGCACCCATGCAAAGCCTGAAGTGCTGGGTTTAACTTCTCAGCATCCATGTACACCTGATGTACTGGGTTTAACTTCTCAGCGCCCATGTAAAGCCTGATGTACTGGGTTTAACTTCTCAGCGCCCATGTAAAGTAGATGCACGATGTGGTGCATGTGTCTGGGGTTTGTTTGTAGTTGCAGGAGGCCTTGGCATACCCATACACACTTCTGTCTTGTCTATCCCCCCCCCTCAAATAAATAAAAATACTTTTTATCAATTAAAGTTATAGGCCAAATGGTCCTTACCCTAATGCATGATATCAGACGGTTTTAGATTTCATGTGTTTTCAGATTAGAGAATAACTGGACAATGTGATCACATATGTGATGACATATATAAAGAGCACTCCAGTGTAAACAAAAAATTCATTTATGTTTCAAATACATTTTATGTAGTATTTTAGCACACCTGTGTTTTACATGAGAGACATCACACAGTAGTGGAGTAAATGGGAAGTAAGCAAGGAGACAGATTCTCCAGGGCAAGGGACTGAAGAGGAAGGAGGAAGCCTGACATGGAAGGGGCCCCAGAGATCCAGAGCCTGGAGGGGACTGTAACTTCTAGAGAAAGAGTTGAGGCTTCTCACTCATCCATCACAGAATGGCGCTGACAGAGGTTATGAACATGAGAAACGCCTGTTCTCTTAGGACAGGGAGCAGTAATGAATGCCTGTTTGGAACAAAACTCATCCCACCTGAAAAGACTTTGTTGTGCGTTATTGTGGCATGACCTTTGAAAGCATTCAGTTACCCCTTCACAAAGTAAGTTTCCTTCACGGCCCTGAGAAAAACTGAAAGAATTCAAAGAGAAAAGAGATATGAGGTCATCTTGCTTTTAAAATTAGGATCAACTCAATTGAGGACTTTCTACAAACACCAACTTGATAGCACAACTGATCTGGAAAGCATAAAAATATCCATGGACACACGAAGAATGTGCAGCATGAAGAACGTGAGTGTCTGGTAATGCTTTGAAGCTGTCTTTGTCCCTCAATAGCATGTCTAGTGACTAGATATGAGGACCACGGCCACCCGCTTTCACCCAGCTGCCATGGTCATGACTTAGACCCCAGAGGCCACTGGTATAAAAACTGTCTGTAGCAGAGGTTGGGAGCTCTTTAAATTTTTATTTTTTCTTTGTCTTTTCTTCTTCTTCCTCCTTCTCCTCCTCCTCCTTCTTGAGACAGGGTCTTCAGGGTCTTATTGAATGTGTAGGTCAGGCTGTCCTTGAACTCATGATCCTTAAGCCTTAGCCTGCCAAATGCTGGGATTACAGGCACAAGCCACCACATCTAGGAAGAAATTCTAATGTCTTTTCACTCCTGGATGCTAAGTAGACTGGCAGCTTTTATGGTTGAGCAAGCACTTTCTAAGTAGTATGAAGCAGGCCAGACTCCCAGAGTGCCCTTCCCCATCTCTGCTGCTGTCTCGGGGCCCTTGGGAGTGGGAGCGCAGAGGAGGGACTACTTTAAACACTTCTTTCTTTAGACAGCAACTCAGCCCAAAGCCAATACCCTCAATATCATTCTTCCGGGTCCTTCGTGGAAACCCTTTACAGAGCCCAGGAAAGAGGAGAGCCCAAGCGTGCTGTGTATTTGGGTGGCTGAATGTAAGAGTCCTATAAAATATCTTGATACTGAGCTTGCAGCCTGTACCAATATTAAATCCGCATATTAAAACAGTGTTTCCCAGGTGATCCCCATGCAGCCAGCCTGGAGGAGCAACATTCTCTAAGTTACAGATCTTATCAGGTTAGGATTCAACATTGTATAAGATGTAAGAAAAGTTTTCTCAGCCAGCTCTTGGACGCAGCGTTTCCTCAGGCACCAGGGCCACAAGCAGCGGTGGCCATCTGCCTTTATCAGCAGGGCTGCGCTGTCAGAGGATGCTCAGAAGACCCAGGAGCAAAGGTCAGCATGCCCATCTCGGCCGAGGACACCCCAGAAGATGACCCCTGGACGGCACACACCCATGCCTTTTTAAAGGTAAGTGTTACACCAAGACACAGACCTCATAATTATTACCAGTATATCAGCTGACACTAGGAAGTAATTTTCCAGCAGAAAATCAAATGTCTGAAAAATATAAAAACTATTTAAACACTATCAACTATTTTGAAAAGATACTGAAAACAGCTGAGTTTTCCAATATATGTTTACTACAGTTTCCTAATGATCACAACAAAATGCTTTTCCCACCTTGGATTAGACACAATCATTAGAGTCTGACAACATTCATTTCCTCTTTCCATTGTTTATGATTTCTGACGCAGCAAATGAAGAAGGTAGTCATGGTAACTGTGCTGGGAGGGAGGGAATAAGAAGAACCAAGTGGCTGACGCCAGAGTCCCTGGACATGTTACCCAGTGACAGATTCCAACACGTAGACACACACATGTGCACCCAGGCCCACTCCCATACACATATTAACCCCCAAAATTCAGATGCAGGTGCACAACTGAGAGACTAAGGAAGCATGGATTCCCACCCCCTCAAAAGGGAGAAAAAGCCCAGCATATGTTACTCGGACTTCTCAGGCTTGCTTGCTACTGGCCCTACCCTTCCTCAGCAGATAATATATCCATTCTGTGTCCTATGATAATTTTTTTTTGGGGGGGGATGGGTTTCTAAGTAGGGTCTTGCTCTAGCTCAAGCTGACCTGAAATTCACTATGTATTCTCAGGGTGGCCTGGAAGTCACAGTGATCGTCCTACTTCTGCCTCCCAAGTGCTGGGACTAAAGGTGTGTGCCACCACGCATAGCCCCTATGACAAAAATACCAGCAACAAAAACAACTTAGATACAAGGTACTGCTATTGGCTAAAGCAAAAATATAGAGAACTGGGTATTGTGAATCTGCTGAGCAATGGGTGCTGTCCACTTTGGGGTGCCATCTGCTCCCCTTGAAATGGCCTCCTCCCCACCTAATCCAGATCCCCTCACCACGCACTCACCATCAGTAGAAAGGTGTACTCAAAGCATGCCAGAAGCCGTGATAACTGTACTATGAGCTGGGGAAAACATATTTGGATATTTTAGGTTTTTAGTTTTGTAGGAATAAGATACAGTCAAAGACAAGGCTGGTCTATGGGTGCTAAGTGAGGAGCAGAGGATCCGAGCGACAGCACCAGACAATGGGGAGTGGAGACACAAAGTCTGATAATGGAGAAGGGTGGAGGGGACAACAGCACTGGCAATTCTCTTGCATCCTGAGCTTTAGTCATTTGGTAAGTGACTTCAGCCACACTTCAACGCACACAACACCCTTTCAGTCCTTCTCTAGGGCAAAGAAACACCCAGCTATGCCTGTCAGGTAAGGAGCCCGCCCCCAGTTAGTACTGCCAGTCACGTGACCTGTGTGTGCCTCTTCACTGTCTCCTACAAGCACGAAGCTTCCAGAAGCAGTAGTTCTCTGTGGGGAGACAACAGCAAACAAGACACAGCCTTCATTACCACAGATCTTCCACCCCTCAGCAGACCCCCAGATCCCCACAGACCACAAACCTACCCAAATTCAGAGAAGAGCATGAGGAGGGAACAGGAGCATGCAGCAGGCGTGCCCCTCACGTGGTGTGGACAGGGAACTCTGCAACTGCCTTTCTTTTAGATCCTCTAGCTAACAGAAAGGAGTCTGAAGTACGAGAGGCTGCCACACTTCAGCTTTGTATTAGAGACCCGCTGAGAGCAGGTTTCCTGCGTCCAGCCTCTGGGATAACTCCCATGTGCTGCACCCCTTTTTTTGTTCCGTCTTTGGCCCACTGCTGAGGATGCACCTTGCTTCAGGAAGCTCTGCCCTTCGAGTCACCCCATCATGTGCAGGAAAGGAGACACGAGCAGGTGTCCCGGAGCATCTGCCCTCACTGCACAGGAGACATGAGCGCCTGCTTGAGCCACACTGTATCAGACCACCAGCTACCGTGCTGAGTTGCAATGGTAACGTGTGACGCAACGCCATGTTACTGGGATGACTGGAAGAATGAGCTGTTACAAGTTACAGTAAATCTAGGACCCTCCTGAGGGCATGACTAGAAGCTTGTTCACATAGAAGGCGTTGTTATCAAAGGTAAATGTGGTCTGAGCAT
The DNA here is from genome assembly GCA_036365145.1 of Orientallactaga sibirica. Lineage (NCBI taxonomy): Eukaryota > Metazoa > Chordata > Mammalia > Rodentia > Dipodidae > Orientallactaga > Orientallactaga sibirica. The sequence goes on along the minus strand of JAEOAD010000463.1, from coordinate 6,367,163 downwards.
CAAAAACACCAATTTAAACTGAGTTTTTGTTTCATGAGCATTTATAATTGGCACCCAACTGCATATGACTGCTTCACTGTGCTACTGATAACTTACATAGGAAGAAAACGCGTCAGGAGGAGCCACCTGGGCACCTCCTGGGCTCCCAGTGCTGTGTTCCTGGCTCCTAATAGGAACATCGTACCCCTTCAGCAAGGACAACATCCATGGAAAACTTCAACTCCAAGTCTTCCAGGCTCATGTTATGGAGAATATGAAAGTCTCTCCATGTGTCAATGAACAGCAGCTTACATACCTTTTAGTTAAAAAACAAATACTTATCTTTCTTGGGCTGGAGAGATGGCTTAGCGGTTAAGGTGCCTGTCTGCTAAGCCTAATAACCTGGTTCCAATCTCCAGGTCCCACGTTTAGCCAGATGCAGTGACGCAAGGGTGCAATGCCGCACTTGACCACAAGGGGGCGCACACATCTGGATTTCGTTCACAGCAGCTGAGACACTGCTGGCGCGCCCATCTCTGTCTTCCTCTCCCTCTCTCTCTGTCTGTCTCTCTCCAAAAATAAAAATAAAAAAAACAAATACTTATCTTTAACCACTACCACCAATTTAGCTGAGTAAATATGTATCTATTCTGCAGGAATGGGTGAAGATCTGCTACGGTTTGAGTATTTTTGTCCTGCTGAAATCCATTTGTTTGGAACAATGTCTAGTGAGGTGAAAGTAGAGGGAGGTGTCAGGGTCTTGAGGGCTCTGGAGTGATGCCACCACAAAATGGCTTATGGGAATGGCTTTGCTCTTTTCTGCTCTTCTGCCATATGTGGACCTAGTGGCCTCCCTCCAGAGCTCCAATGCTGAAAGAAGACCCCCTGCCTGCTAGTGCTTGGTCATGGCCACCCAGACTCCAGAACTGAAAGACATGCATACACTTCTGTTCTTTGAAGAATTACTGCTTGTGGCATCTGCTAGAACAGCAGAGATGAGGCAGTGTCTCTCAGTCACGCTGACTGACATCCTGTGGTACTGAATCATTGTGTGGGTTTTTTAATTTCCAAGAGCATTCTTTATTCTGAACCTATAGCCTGTTTCACTAGTGCCTCATCCAAGCCAATGACAGTCATAAGCAGCTCTGCCAGGCACAAAGCACAGCCTGGTGACAGGTGAGTCTCTGCAAACTGGATGGAATTGCTTGAAACAATTTTAAGAAAACATACTTATGGATCTGACCTTTCAAAGCCCCAGCAGTGGAAGCTACAGGACAAATGGTCTAGTGTCCCTGATGAATAATCTGCAAAGAAGCAAGGAGGAAACTGAGACGTGCATGTAAAGATCAAAACAATGCAAGAAGATACCAATTCCTGATTATAACCAAAGGGTTTTAAATTATTTGCAAACTAGAAATTAAAGCCCTGAAGAATATCTGACTGTATTAAGGAATTCTTTTTGTGGCATACGCGGTTCATGATGACACTGCGGTTATGTGACAAAGATATTCTTTATTTCGTGGAGCTTATTAAGGAAACCTATGAATGAAATGATCTACCTCAGGTCAGCTTAAAAGACTAGGGAGGGCAGAAGTGTCCAGGGGAGTGAAGTGTGACCAGACTGGCTATGTTCCATAATTACCAAAGCTGAGTGGTAGCTAATGAGAGGCTCATTAGAACTGCTGACTTCATGGTCATTTAGAAAAACTGCCATGATACAGAGTTTAAAAGGATAGACAAGAAGGAACCCAATGTAAAGACTTCAGTGTTGTTCACATCCTGCTGCAGTGTGACTAAACATCAGGAGGAAGTGACGTAAACGTGTAACAGGAGGGAGGCAAGTGCTCGAAGGCCAGTGTGCAGCAAGCACCTGACAAGGGTTAGTATCCCTGAAGACACTCAGAGACATGATGTCACTGTATACCAGTAGAAAATAATTTCCAGAAATCTACAACCTGGCATTCTTCCACTGCTTATAGGAGAGTGTGGGGGTCAATGGCAAGGTCACAGATACCATCCAAGGATCTGAATGAAAATCATTTCAAGATAACAAAGTTTTTTTTTTTCAGAGTACAAAGCAAATCTAAGGAGATCAGTATAGATAGTATACTTCTATTTGTGTGAACATACAAAAATGAATGTGTGTGAGCATGCATATGTTGTGCCTGTGCATACAAGGACATGCTTTAAACCACCATTGCCAAAAGTGACCTGGTAAGAAATGCCTGCTCCTCCGTCTATGTTTGTGTTTTCTGTCTTTTAATTTGAAATAACTAACCCGGACAATTAACTTGAGTTTTTGAAATTAAAACAATAGATGCTGCAGAAAGAAAATGATACTTAGATCCAAATTAAGCCATATTAATGTGAAGCACATATCCTTACATATTATAGACAGTCTACAGCAACCTTTCAAAAATAAAATGACAGGTTTGGGCTTAAGAGCACTTGCTGCATAAGCCTGAGGGCTTCTCAGGCTACAGACCTCTAGTTTGACGCCCTAGAAAGAACCCATGTAAAAATCTGGGGGCTGCTACACACATCTGGGGGCAGGGAGACTGGGGATGAAGACCCGAGAATCACTAGGGCTCGCTGATCCCATGCCAAGGAAACATGCAATGAGTAATAAGAGAAATACACCTGACTTCTCTGACCCTGTCCATCTGCACACACACATGCATATACCACACATCATGCACGTGCACGCAAGTATGTACGTGTACACACACACACACACACACACACACACACACACACACACACAGAATTACATAGGCAAACTGTTCTTTCAGTTTTTAAATAAAAACATTCCATCTACTCCCATACTGATCCATCACCTCTTCAGTACACTTAATATTCACATTCATATATTAATGCTACTCTCACTTTTGATTAGAAAAACTTCTCTTTTCAGATGGCGGTGACCACTGGGATGACCCAAATGGCACTGAAACATCTCTATCACACCCTCCAAAGGCTCAGGGCCCATTGCGGAAGAGGGGGTGGAAAGAATGTAAGAGCCAAAGGAAGGGTACCACTCCTTACAATGCAAACTGTCCAGACAGAAATTGGCCTCGATATCCATGATCTTGCAGTGCCTACCAATACCTTCACAAGAACCTCATAATAGGAGAAAAAGATGATAACATCAAATTAAAAGAGATATTAATGGAGAGAGAGAGGGGGGATATGATGGAGAGTGGAGTTCTGAGGGAAAAGTAGGGGAGGGGAGGAAATTCTCATGGTTTATTGTCTGTAAGTATAGAAGTTGTCAATAAAAATTATTCATAAAAAAAAGTAAAAGTTGGAGATGGAGAGACAACTTAGTGGTTAAGGCTTTTGCCTATGTGGCCTAAGGATCCAGGTTCAGTTCCACAGTGTCCACTTAAGTCCACATGAGTTGGCGCATGCATCTGGAGTTCATTTGCTGTTGGCTGAAAGCTCTGGCACACCCATTCTCTCTCTCTCTATTATCTGCCTCTCTCTCTCTCTCTCTCTCTCTGTGTGTGTGTGTGTGTGTGTGTGTGTGTCTATCTGCCTCTCTCTCTCTCTCTCTCTCTAATAAATAAAATTTAAAAACAACTTTAGGGCTGGAGAGATGGCTTAACGATTAAGGTGCTTATCTGTGAAGCCTAAGGACCCAGGTTCAATTCTCCTCCAGTACCCATGTAAGCCAAATGCACAGGGTGGCACATGCATCTGGACTTTGTTTTCAGTGACTGGAGCCCCTGGTATGCTAATTGTCTATCTGCCTACACTCTGTCTACCTTTTTTTCCTCTCCCTCTCTCTCAAATAAATATTTTCAAACCTCTTAAAAATATTAAAAATTAAGTTAAACATCAAAATATCTGTATTAAAAACAAATCTTATAACCAGTGTACAACCACCTCGAAAGAAGTTACAGAAACATATTCACACACACATGCACTTCTGCACACAGCTCTGGGACCTGCAGCAGCCATCTATGAAGACCCAGGTCAGAACCCTGAATTTACCAGACCTAAACTACATCATAACCATTCTTTTGCATCTTGAACAAGGTTTCAAAGATACATTTTTCTACGGCTATTATTAGCTTGATTTTCATTTTCTCAGTTGTTAAATTTCTTCCCAAATAACTTAGCTCTCATTAGTACAAACTATGTTTCTTTAGCTCCATGGAAAAGAAGGAAAGTAAGTGGTATATATCATCTGCTCCTTTTCTTCATTCATTCGCCATTCTAATTGCACTAATAACCTTTCATAGATGGGCCAAAAGAATTACTGATCTCAGGTTCTGGGTGCTGCTCTTGGCAAGGTACATCCCACTCCGTCAGCAGAGCCTAGCATGGTCAGAGCTGTAAACTCCTCTTTGGAAACGAGGCTCCAGGAAAGATGAAACTATACTGAAAGAACAAATTAAGGTGTAACTATCTGCAGTATAGTATGATGGCTAATGTTGATTACCAATTTGATTAGATAGAGATGCTTAGCAGGGTGCAGGTTCTGTGAGTGTATTTCCAGAGATGACTGGCATGTGAAACAGCAACTGAGCAGTGGAGATGTACCCTGAATGTGGATGGTACCATGCAATAGGCTGGGGCACCATGTGGAATAACCATGGAAGGAGAACGCTCACGGGGGCAGGCTTGCTCCTGCTGCATGCGGGGAGCTGATCCACTCCCCCAGAGGCTCCAGGTTGTGACGTTCTGCCTCACCAAGGGCCCAAGAGGAAAGGGGCCTCGGACTGTAGACTGAACCCATCAGCCAAAGAAAAAGTCCTCCCTTAGGTAGCTTTGCTCATGATTCTGTGAAAGCGTAACATGGTGTGTACACTGTACAGTAACAATGTCTGGGATGTCAAGGAAGGGCAAAGCCACCAGAACTACCCTTGGCAGCAAGCCAGGCCCCACCAGATTATGATCCCTTAGTAATTTATGCCTTCCAGAACACTCGACAGGTAAGGTTATACTTGTCTTTCCTACTATTCAAGCGGGAATTGACAGGTTTAAGCAAAAATTACAAGTTAAGGAGTTTATAAATAAAATGCATGATAATACAAAAAAACTAGCTCAACTGGAGCCGAGCTCACACCCAGGCCCACCATATAAATAGTGGACACGAGCAGCCCTGACTCTTAGTGCCATTCAATTCTTTCACACAAGTCTTCAACTTGTAAACTGAAATGATTATTCTGAATCAATAGAGGCTGATGTGAAACAGACAGTTTATTTAATTGTCTGGTAGGCTTTACACAGCAACAGGTACCTGCTGTGAGACTCGGGAAACCCAAAGTGTGTGAGCCATGGTGAACGTCACCACTGCTGGGTTCCTGGTGGGAAGAGCGTGGAGGAAGGCGTGTAGCAGGAGGGGACATTTGTGAAGCATAGGCTGCAAGTGGGTGCACAAGAAGGGAGGAGGACCCTGAGAACTTAGGAGGAGGCGGAGCAGAGGAATGGTGGTCCCTCAGCAGGGGAATGCTGTCAGCACCGGGTACTCAGCACCTCATGCCACAGACAGCAGCAGCCCTCCCTCAACTGTGCTCTGCATCAAATGTACTCTGAAAATGATATAGAATATTGCAGAAATAATTCCCAAGTTTTAAATTATTTTAGTATAGTGCATTGCCATAAGTATTTTATTTATTTATAATTTTCTATTTTGCCAATTTGTAATTCAAATATGTATGTAAATAAAATATATTCATATTTTCATACACACACACATATATAAAAAAATCTAAGGAATAGAGGGTTCACTACTACTTACTGTTTTAGACATCCACTGGGGTTTTGGAACACATTACCCCATGGATAAGGGTGAATCAACTTTAAGCATCTGGAATCAGTAGACTAATGACTAAATGGAACAGATGAATGACAAGCCATAAATGACCTCTTATGCGTGGAAAAGTCAAATTCATACATGATAATGAATTTGAGTGTGAGACCAAGGAGATGGGTCAGAGGGAAGCTGCATGATCGATTCTGACTTCTTAGTTATTTCCATCAGCTGTCTTGTGCTGTGCTGCATTCTGTTACTACAGAAAACTGAATGAGCTTCAGTCTTCAAATGTGTACTCCATTTGAAACAGGATCTTTTTAATATTTTAAAACATGTACTTATTATTATTGTGTTAATGATATTACAAGTAAGAAAAATTTTAAACCCTCAGCAAGAAATGGATAGTATAGCATGCATGGAGCAGGTAATGAGGAACAAATGCAGGTCTGTAGAGAACCAAGAGTCAGAGGCCAGATCAGTACAGCCCCAGGCTTAGGCACACAAAAGCCCTTTTCAGCTGGGATGATGCGCAGCACATGGACACAGCCATGATGTAATAATGACTTTGAATAGCTAATAAGGTTCACTATGGTTGTTGTTTTTTTTTTCTTTTTTCTTTTTTTTGTTTCTTTTTTTGAGGTAGGGTCTCATTCTAGCCCAGGCTGACCTGGAACTCACTCTGTAATCATAGCTGGCCTCAAACTGTATCATTGTGTATGGTACTGGGCATTAACCCCAGGGCTAGACAAGTACTCAAGCACCCTCAGCCTTTGGTTTCTTAAGACAGAGTCTCACTATGCTTGCTACATCACACGGCCCAGCCTTGAGTTCAGGACCTCCTGCCACTGCTTCCTGAGTGCTGGACAGGCACTCCTAGCCTCCTTGCACCCTTCTTTGCCTGCTCCCTTCTGGACTGGTTTGGACACTTCTTTCAGGGATTAGATAACTAATTGTCATTCTTAAAACCAGTTAGGCTGTAGCATACATAAGGCACAAAGTACCTTACAGTTCTTCAAAAGGCAGTATTAGGGCTGGAGAGATGGCTTAATGGGCTTGCCTGTGAAGTCTAAGGACTCATGTTCTACTCTCCAAAGCCCATGTTAGCCAGACGCACAAAGGTGAGGCAACTGCAAGATCACACAGGCCCGTTAGGTGGCACAAGCATCTGGAGTTCAAACATAATGGCTGAGGCCCTGGCATACCAATTCTCTCTCTCTCTCTGTCTCTCTCTCTCTCTTAAAAAAAAAAAAAGAAGAAGAAGAAGAACTTTAAAAGATAGTATTCATATTCATCTCTCGTTTAGATTTTTTTTTTTTTAGAGAACTAAAAACCAAATGAGTTTCATTAGCTTTGCATGATATGTTTCCTCAGGAGAAATATATTTTAACATAGTAATATTTTCCTGAACAGTAGCTTGGAGGTTAAGTTAAAATTAACAACACATTTGTTTTAAACAAATGCATTACCCACCGTGATATCAACCCAGAAGTAAACAGTCCACATGTCCACAGTGATGTCCACAAGTAATACATGCACCTTGCCCAGCCTGCCAGTTATGTCAACAAAATAGAAGCCATACAATGAACACGCTACATACCTGTGTTATTAACACTGTTCTATTTGATGCAGAAGCATTTCCAATGAGACAGTTAATCAATGATCAAATCCTCAAAAGTCATGTCAAGATACAAGCATATTTCTCTAATGGACTCAGCTGCTTGTCTTCCACAGTACGCAAAAATCATCTTACAGCTTGCACTGTTTCATCCTTTTGATACATATCAGCTAATTATACTGTGCCAGAATACCCAAGTGTTAAATATTTCAGTAAGTAACCCACTTGTTTATAGTTCCAGTTCAACCTACCATATTAGAGCTTTCTGAGTGATCATCTCCACAATTTGATTGACTTACTACTCATGTCATTATGTAGAGATGCAAACAAGGTGGGTAAGATGGCCAGGTTCTTACGAAAAGGCTGTACACTTGGCTTAACTGTTTCAAGTCTTTATCAACTCATATCTACTGAAGGGTATTGCATCAGAGGGTGGAGACATACAATGGTGCAATCCTTTTAGTTCACACCACAAACTCCAGGCACTTGCACACACATACCCATTTCTCCCAGGGATATGTGCACAGTCGGATTGCCAACCACAGGAAGTAACCCCCTCCCCCCATGATCTGTGCATGTTGGGAACACCTGAGCTCCCAGCCCCTTCACGTCACTCAGAAGCAGCTCTGGGACTGACTAGCGCACAGGCTGCAGTCTGGAAGTCCTCCCCCACTACCTCTCCATGGCAACAGCAGCTTCACAGAAGCCAGTCCACCTCCTAAGCAAATGAAAGGAGGCCACAAATGTCAGCAGTCACAACAGACTGCTTCCCTCCAGACTTAATTGTCTTCTTAAAGTCACAGTCATGTAGTCTTCATTCTGCTTTTGAGAACATGTTCCCTACCACCACAAGCAGCTGAGAAATCCCCCTTGGAAAAGCAGAGTAAAAAGTCCATTTCTATGATCACTTACATAACCTGACTGACGATCCAAGGAGGACTTGCTGGCTCTCATTTCTCAGCCCAGAATCTCAGCAAACCCCTCTGAATCTGGCTTCTAGATGAGTCCTGGAAGATTCTGGCTGATCTGTAATTTGGCTTCTGAGGAGGCGGTGGAGAAACCACAACCATCCACTGCGATCACCAAACCCTCCCTAACTGACTTAATAGTTAGGAAAGTCACTTATTTTTATTGATTTCCTATTTGCTTTTTTTTTCTTTTTAACATCCAACACTCACTTTATCTAAGAATTATGCTCCAAGTAGGAATAAAAAACTGAAGAGTAAATCCTTCAGCCATTACCAGGACTACCTTGTATGGTAACTAGCATTCACTTCCTAGACAAGTATTGAAAGAAGGGAAACCAATGAAAGACTAGTGTGCACCCTGCACAAACACAATTAGAAAATGACTAGTGTGCACCCTGTATGACGACAATTAGAGAATAACGGGTGTGCACTCTGTATGACGACAATTAGATAATGACCAGTGCGCACTCTGTATGACAATTAGAGAATGACCGGTGTGTACTCTGTATGATGACAATTAGAGAATGACCGGTGTGCACCCTGTATGACGACAATTAGAGAATGACTGGTGTGCACTCTGTATGACGACAATTAGAGAATGACCGGTGTGCACACTGTATGACGACAATTAGAGAATGACCGGTGTGCACTCTGTATGACGACAATTAGAGAATGACAGGTGTGCACTCTGTATGACGACAATTAGAGAATGACAGGTGTGCACTCTGTATGACGACAATTAGAGAATGACCGGTGTGCACTCTGTATGACGACAATTAGAGAATGACGGGTGTGCACTCTGTATGACGATTAGAGAATGACGGGTGTGCACTCTGTATGACGACAATTAGAGAATGACCGGTGTGCACTCTGTATGACGACAATTAGAGAATGACAGGTGTGCACTCTGTATGACGACAATTAGAGAATGACGGGTGTGCACTCTGTATGACGACAATTAGAGAATGACCGGTGTGCACTCTGTATGACGACAATTAGAGAATGACCGATGTGCACTCTGTATGACGACAATTAGAGAATGACCGGTGTGCACTCTGTATGACGACAATTAGAGAATGACCGGTGTGCACACTGTATGACAACAATTAGAAATGACTGGTGTGTGCACTTAGAGAAATTAGAGAATGACGGGTGCACTCTGTATGACGACAATTAGAGAATGAATGACAATTAGAGAATGACCGATGTGCACTCTGTATGAGAATGACCGTGTGCACCCTGTATGACGACAATTAGAGAATGACCAGTGTCTGTATGACACTCTGTGCACACTGTATGACGACAATTAGAGAATGAATGACCCTGTGTGACGACAATTAGAGAATGACCACAATTGTAGAGACAGTTACAGAATGACAGGTGTGCACTCTGTGTGACGACAATTAGAGAATGACCAGTGTGCACTCTGTATGACGACAATTCGAGAATGACTGGTGTGCACTCTGTATGACAATTAGAGAATGACCGGTGTGCACTCTGTATGACGACAATTAGATAATGACCAGTGCGCACTCTGTATGACAATTAGAGAATGACCGGTGTGCACTCTGTATGACGACAATTAGAGAATGACCAGTGTGCACCCTGTATGACGACAATTCGAGAATGACCGGTGTGCAGTTATATGGCTAGGACCAGAGGAGCCTCATCAGCATAGTTCTGACAGTAACTGCTAAGCTAGAAAGTCTTATGTTAACCAACAGGATGCATCAAAGTATTGTTGTCTATAAACTGTTATGTAACACCTGACACTACTCCCAAGCTGTTAGGAATTTGTACAAATGCTGTCTTCCAAGCTAGATTTTCAGGGTAAAAGATCTATTTTCCCTTTTACAGTCCTATAATCTAACACATTACTCCATCAGAAATGCCAAAAGTATTTTAAACAAACATTCTCCCGATTCCTTTTCAGTGTGAGATCAGTAATTTTAGGGTTTTATTCATGAGTAACTTCAGAAAGACTCAAGCAACTTAGAAGTGACCTAAAATGTAGCTGACATCAACGGCTTTTGTACCTTCCTTTTGACTACTGCCATTTCTCTAAGTATGTGCTGGGGAAATGCTAGTTTACAAATCCAAGCACTTCCTGTGTTCCCACCAAGTACTGCATCAAACATTACAGTACACAATCCCACATCAGGGCAACACTGACACCTGAGGCAGCTCCCACGCAGAGTCTCACCTCACAGCAGCACTTTCCATTCAAAAGGACCCATGGAAAACAGATGAAGACCATCTTGTGGATTCTATAGGAGGGTGACAGAGCCACATCCAGAGTTTCCCCAGACACAAACATAAGAGCTGATTACCCAGAGTCCCTTCTGCTCACACACTCAAGTGTGAGTGCTCACATGCCACTTACAGGGTTTCTGAATGTCCCATTTTACAAGTGCTATATCACAAGTATTGGTTGTTAGGAGGGGTTATGAAAAAAAAGACCAGCTTCCTACCATGATCCAACTGTTGCTACCTACCACTCTGGTCCCCTTAGTTATAACATCAGCTATTCAAGGGAGCACCACCCCAACTGGTTCATCCTGAGCACAGTAGAAAACACCACTAAGTACAGTGCCCTGGGCATCCAGACAAGAGACCCAATGGACGGTGGCGTTCAAGTATGAGTGCCTTAGTGCCTGGGTCACAGCTGTCATCTTTGTAAGCCTTTGGTGACAGAAATCCAAAGATATGAGATAGTGTCATCAGCTGCCTTTATGTCTTAGACGGCGAGGCACACAGATGAACACCAAGGCCCTTGTAGACCAGAGACACGTGCAAACCTTCAGAAAAGAGCAAGGGGAGGCTTTTTTCCTCTGGCGTGATGGGCTGCCAATCATCTCAACGTGAAGTTTCCTCTTTAACCAAGAATTCTATAGTGATCCAAGTGACAACAATTATTCTGTCAGTGTGTGCTGGTGCTGGAAACACATCACTCATAAAAAATACATGAAAGAAATACTTTACATACACTTGTATTGCACTAGTCACAATAATCTACATTCACTGACTTAACATACAGCAGGAATGGCATGTATGTATGTATGTATGTATGTATGTATGTATGTATGTATGTATTTAGCATGTTGCATCAGTCTCAAGGGAGGTAAGGATGGCTTGATATCAGAAAAATACATTTACACCAATGACGACCACACAGGCACATCACAGCAAAACAATGATCCAACTGCCAGCGTAGTGTTAGTTAGTGAGGTACTCAGCCACGTCAGATCCGAGAACAATTTCCATCACCCTGTGGAAAGAATAAGCACAGGGCTGGGGAGATGCCCAGTGAGTGCCAGGACTTCTGAGCAAGCATGACGCCCTGAGACAGGAGGATCCCTGGGCTCCTTAGTCAACTAGTTTAACCAAAAAACAGAAAACTCCAGGTTCATTAACAGACTCTGGCTCAGAGAATAAGGTGGAAAAGCAAGAGGTGGCCACCAGATGTCTTCCTTCAGGCCTCCACACGTGTGTGCATGGGGTGTACATATCTGCACACACAGGCATGCATCCCATTCACAGACATACACCAAAATGATGTTAACTCACTGTATTTAAATATTGCCATTAAAGTCAGCATTTTAACAATGATAGTGCACATTGAACATTCCAAGGTCAGAAATTAAAAATCAAAAATACTTAATTTTTTGAGCAAAGTCCTAATGGCACAAATGGAAAATTTTATAACATGGCTATTTTATGTGTTTTTGTGTCTGTGTGCACACATGTGCATGCCTGCATGGGTGTGTCCTTGTGGTGCTCCATGCGCTCACCTGTGGTGTCTAGGGAACAATGTCAGGTGTCTGCTCCATCAGTCTTCAGTCTGTTCATATATTGAGCCAAAGTCTCTTACTGGTACCAGAGCTTACCATGTTTTATAAGCCAGGGTGATTCCCTCATTTCTGATCCTCTTTGAGAGACTACAGGTATAGAAATGCACGGCCATGCCCAGCTTTTTAAAAAATATTTTTTATTTATTTATTTGAGAGATGGGGGAAGAGGCAGGTAGAGAGGGGGAGGGACAGAGGGAGATAATGGGCATGCCAGGCCTCCAGCTGCTGCAAACCAACTCCAGACTCATGCATCACCTTACTACATGGGTCCTGGGGAATCAAACCTAGGTCCTTTGGAACTGCAGGCAAGTGCCTTAATCACTAAGCCATCTCTCCAGTCCCCCAGCTGTCTTAAAATGGGATTAAAGATACATGCACAGCAGTAAGTACTTGGCAGTCTCAGGCCCCCTCAAGCCCTCATGCTTGCACTTCACCATTGAGACATCTTTCCAACAACCCTCCACTGCACCACTATTTTGTGCATGAAATTATTTTAAATAGTATAGAATTACTTTCAAGGTCCAAGATACACGAAACAAATGAATTTCATGCTCACTGACTTGGATGCCATCTCCAACATTTATCATTATGTATGTGCAAATACTTCAAAATCTAAAATACTCTGACATGAAGAATTTCAGATAAGGGATCTGTAATGTGGGTTTAATAATTTACTAATGGTTCTACATAATGCTATAACAAGAATAAAATTCAAAAGAGATATAAAAATGGTCAAAGAAAAAAACCTACAAGCAAAGTTATTTCTGTGCAGCTGATACAATAAATAAACTGACTCTATAAAGTCAAAAGAATAAGTTGAGCTGGGCGTGGTGGCACACACCTTTAATTGCAACACTTGAGAGGCAGAAGTGTGGAGGATAGCCATGAGTTCAAGGCCAGCCTGAGACTACATAGTGAATTCCAAAAAACCAAAATAATAATATAAGAAATTGAATTAGTAAGAATAAATAATTCACTAAGGTGGTCATATACAAATTCAGTTTATAAAACTTGGTAACTTTAATGTAACTTCAAAATAAAAGCAAAGAAAAACACATCAACATATAGAAATACATGTCAACATGTTCACAGCTATGAATTTATGTGAAGAACGCATAAATACTTATTAAAACATCATACTCTCTTAATCTAAGGCTTTTACATGATGTCTTTTTTTCTTTGTCTAATCTTTGCACATTGCCAGCACCTCACCAGTTGTTTTCTGATCCTATTTCACCTTGAAATAAAAGCCACAGATCCTTGACTTCTGATTCTACATTACTGATCCCTTTTACCAGATAATCTTTCTAAGGCTGGATCTAATTCAGACTACCAGAACAACCACCCTGCTTTCTTCATCCCATATGTGATTCTGTAAACTGCTGCGCAAACAAATCTGACAGAGCCAGTACCAGCCAGTCTTTCTAGAACTGTGCCTCAACTATTCCTTAGCTCCCAGGATAATGACAGTCCCCTCCATCATCACAGTCACAGTCCTGCTCAGGAAAGTAAGATGCCGGCCTCGGCCTTCCTGAGCACATTAACTGCAGCATGCTGCTTATTTCACACAGCTAGCTTCGTGAGCAGAGAGGCTCTTTGATCATGGTAATAAAATCTGCTTCAAACCCAGGATGCTAACAGAATAACTCAATTTATATCCTAAGACTTACTGGCTCAAAAAAAAATCCAGTTCAAACATCAAGAAAACAAAAGGATTAACAATTTGCCTCTCCCCCACACTACATGTTTAGTGAGGGGGATGTACAACAAGAGTCCATTTTGTAGCTTCTAACCTGTAGCAGCTACAGAGATAAAACATTCATTATTTTTAATAGAAATAGCGATCCCAGCACTCTGGATGCTGAAGCACAAAAGATAATGAGGATGAGACCAGCCTGGCCTATGTAGTGAGACCCTGTTACATTTATATAGATAGATGTATGTGTGTATGTGTATGTTCATACACACACACACTCTCTCTCTCTTTCTCTCCCTCCCTCTCTCTCTCTCTCTCTCTCAGAATGATTTTAAGGGAAGCATGTCCTCTTCTTCCCTGTTAGGATCAAATCCACATTCCACAGCACACTGCAACCTTTGGTATGCAACGCTCACTACAAATGTGATTCTATAACAATTTATGTAATTACTAAATATTGTACCTTCCCCCTACACAGTGAGCATCACTAAAGCAGGAATTCCACTCTCTTCTGCACAGACAACATTACATCAAAGAATGTGAAAACTCCGAGGCCAGGAAGGGTAACTTCTAGCTGGTGATATGGCGCAATGGCAGAACACTGGCCTACAATGCATAAGACCCTGGGATCTATCTTCAGTATTACAAAGGAAAAAAGATGCCCTTCAAAAATAGGTATTTAAAGGGAAGAAGAGATGGTTTAGCAGGTAGGACACTTGCCTGCGAATACTAAGAACCCAGGTTTAATTCCCCAGTACCCATGTAAGACAGATGCACAAGGTGGCACATGTGTCTGGAGTTCGTTTACAATGGCTAGAGGCCCTGGCATGCCCATTTGCTCTCCCATTCTCTCTCTATTTTCTCTAATAAATTAATAAAAATAAATATAAATAAATAAAATTAAAATTAAAAAAAGAAAAAAAAGAAGTGATTAAATTGGGAAGGTTTTTTTTTTTCTTAAATCTTTAATTAGGACCTCAAAAATATTGGGGGGTAGTGCTGAAAACTGAAGTCAGGAACTCTTATGTGCATACTTTTCCAAAGAATTACACTTCAGCCCCACATGCTAATTCCTATTTAACAACAAAAATGACATGTTTTGATAAAAATGTGGTACTTCAGTAAACCATGCATGCAAACAGAAAGGGAAAAAACATAAAGGTTGCAAAGTAATGACCAGAAGCAGTATGTGCACATGAAATGATATTACAGTGCAGACCACAATGAAAATGGTAGTCCCCAGTAACAATGAGGGGACACCACATTCAGTCAGCTGTAACACTGAGGGGACACCACATATAAGTACTTCATCACACCCACTGTATTATGTAATTTACACACATTTCTGTTCAAACATATACATGTTAAGTATGCATGTTTATAATGTAGATAGATACAAACATACATATCTACATGAAAATGAATCAAATCCTCACTAGTAATATCTGCTTCACTGTCCTGTGAGCATAAAGATTTTCCCATTGTCTGCAACAAATATTACCGCACAGCACATGTTCTTATGCACGTGATTTCGGGTGGGGAAAGGGGTGATAAACTGCTTCCTAGAGCGGAGACCTTCTCTTAGTCCCATTGTTCACGCTGTCCTCCAGCAAAGGAGTGAAGCACGTAGAACAACCTCAGCTACTTCCGTGTGGCACCAGAGCACTGGATCAAGGTGAGTAACTTCACAGCAGGCACTCTTCATGCTGCTGAGAGTCATAAGAGCAGGAGAGCTGCTAGTTTTCAGGGTATCACACGCTACTCCACACAGGGAAAGGCAAGATACCCCATTTTTCTGGTACTAACAAACTCTAGCTCATACTTCTGCACGGAGGGCAGTGAAGATGTGTACTCCCTTTCTGACATCACCAGAGACTTGATTAGGAAAACAGACTAACCCTAAGTATGGAGCAAGAACTGGGCCTCTTGTGTCCTTGCTTCCTGGAAGGCAGCGGATAGGTAGGAAAAGGAACGTCAGTGGCTCTTGTCACCTCAAACTTGAGTCAGCTCAAGTTTATACAGCTCTGCCCAGAGAGCCCCCAGCCTGGACTCAGTGCTGCCCTCCCACAGTGCTATGTGCACACTGACACGCAGGCCTCAGTGTGCACTGGTCTCTAACCTCCTGTGACTCACAGGTATCTTTTTTATGTTTTTCTGTTATAAACTAACAAATGGTCTGATTTCTGTGTTCCCTTGTGACAATCTCATTTCCACTGCTTATTTCCATGTTGCTGCTTTTGCTTTTACCTTTTACAAACTTCACCTTTTGGCCCTTTGAGAAGAAAATTCCACTCAAACTAGAAACTGGTTGTCAGAACATATCAAAGAATAATGAACAAACAGAACGTGGCTAGACAAAGCACAGAGTATCCTTACACACAAAAGCTAGAGAGCTAGGAGACGCAGTGATGGCCTACCTTGTCTCCCACAAACTTTATCTGAAACCCTATACATCAAAGAGACATGACAATGTGGGTCTCCCCAACAGGGGTTGTTGTAGTCAGCTCGTGGTGCTGAGATGAACATCCAAACCAGGCACCGTTTATGGGAGAAAGGGGTTTATTTCAATCTTACAAATGCAGAGGGAAGTTCATCAGTGGCAGGTGAAGCTGCTTACAGACATCCAAGCAGCCAGCAGTCACAAAAACCAACAAGGCAGCAGACAGCAGGAGCCCTGCCAGAGTTCAGACTGCTCTCTTAAGCCTTTGGGCTGAAAATCAGATTTGTTCCCAAACACACCTTGAGGCTCTGCTTCCAGTGACACCTCCCCCAGGCAAGCTTTAATAAAACACCTGAGTCTATGGGGGACACACATTCAAACTACCACAGGGGTTGTACATAAAGCAACTCCCCAGAAAGCCTTCTGACCAGGGACTTGACGCTATCAAGTGTGAAGGCATATAATCCAATTATGGGAGCTACACGACTTAGTTCTAAGAATTAAAAAGTATGGTAAGGAGATCTCGACCCCACACCAAGATATTGTTTTCTGAGCCCAGGTCTTCAGACATTTATATTTATTATATTTATAGACATTTCAGCATGCAAGTTTCAAGGGCAGGAATAATGCTTATACTGACTAGTTTCTAGTTCACAAGTAGTAACCTAGTTTTACTCTGCTGAAATGAATTGCTTGAACAGTATTTCAGAGCAAAAGAGACAGTTAGGGCAACACGGTGCTCTGGCTATGGCAGAATTTGCAATGAGGTAAGTGGAGGCTCGCTTCCAGTTCTGCCACTACTAGCTGTATGATACGAGGCAAGTCACGAGCTTCCCACATCTCAGCTTCTTTCATCACACCCCCAGAAGACATTCTGAATCTGCTTCACAAGTGGGTTGTGATTCCTGAAGTAACGGATGTAATATGCCCAACACAGTGGAGCTAGCCAATAGCTATTAACAGTGGTGATCATCTTCAGAAATATCAACTTTTAAGCTGACCAAATAATTTTAATCATGCATAATTGTGTTTGTTTTATGCATGATGATCCCTGTTTCTGAGACATCATTTTTTAAATGATGCTTACATTTAAAATGATTGAAAAACCCATAAAATAACACTGTGTTACACAGAACCATCCTGACGTGGATTTAAACCTCTGCCTCCTTTGTGTGCCTGCAGGAAGCGGGTCCATTATTGAGATGTGTGTCCTACACGGTAAGCACAGACTAGGGAAGAGGCACGCTGCACATGCATAAGATGTAGGCTGTGCCGCGGGGTGGGAACCACCGGATGCACTTCTTTATTCATCCAAGCGATGTGCAAATGGATGTCAGGAGTTTCCAAACACTGCTTTCACCCTAGAGGCGTGTCACCAGCTCACAGCAGCTGCTGGACCTCAACCATGCCCCACAGCGTGCTTCCCTCATCTGGAAAGTCCCCACAGGACCTGAACGCATCCTGAAACCAGACACAAGAGTTCCTCTTAGAATGCATCCGGCATATCAATGAGAGAGATGCACTTTAGGAAGCTACAGAAGCTCTCTCCCAGGACTGCCTGAGTGTAATTATAGGAAAAAAAAAAAAAAGCAGTAGCAGCAGACCAAGTGTAGGAAAGCTCAAAAGTAACAAAAACTTCAGCCCATAACAGTAAGTTTAGCAACATCCATTCCCCAAGTCCCCTCTCCTAAAGTGGCTTCAGGGTGCATATCAGCACACCAGGGGTGACACATACACACATACACGGTTATACATACACAGTTATACAAATACATTATGCACACACACTTATACATACACACATACATAGTTATATATACACATACATGTATACATGGTTATATATACACATACATAGTTACACATACACATACACAGTTATACATATACAATTATGCATACACACTTATACATACACACATACATAGTTATACATACAAACACATGCATATATGGTTATACATACACACACACGCATACACGGTTATGCATACACATACACGCGTATACACGGTTATGCATACACATACACGCATATACACGGCTATGCATACACATACACACATACACAGTTATGCATACACATACGTGTATACACGGTTATGCATGCACATACACACGTACACACACATACACACGCATACACGGTTATGCATACACATACACACGTATACACGGTTATGCATACACATACACACGCATACACGGTTATGCATACACATACACATATACACTGTTATGTATACACATACATATACACGATTATGTATACACACACGCAAACACAGTTATGCATACACATACACGCGTATACGGTTATGCATACACATACACGCATACATGGTTATGTATACACATACATGTGCATACACGTTTATGCATACACACACGCTTATGCATACACACACGCGCATACACAGTTATGCATACACCTACACACGTATACACAGTTATGCATACACCTACACGCGCATACACGGTTATGCATACACTTACACGTGTATACATGGTTATGCATACACACATGCATACACACACATGCGTATACACTTATGCATACACATACACGTGTATATACTGTTATGCATACACGTACACACATACACGGTTATACATACATGTGCATACACAGTTATGCATACACATACACGGTTATGCACACACATACACGGTTATGCACACACATACATGTGCATACACGGTTATGCACACACATACACATGCATACACGGTTATGGATACACATACACGCGCATACACGGTTATGCATACACATACACGGTTATGGATACACATACACGCGCATACACGGTTATGCATACACATACACGGTTATGCATACACATACACGCGTATACATGGTTATGCATACACATACACGCATGCACGGTTATGCATACACATACACGCATGCACGGTTATGCATACACATACACGCATACATGGTTATGCACACACATACACGCACATACATGGTTATGCATACACATACACGCTTACACGGTTATGCATACACATACATGCGCATACATGGTGTGGTAGTTTGAATATATGTCCCCCAATATATTCAGTGTTTTACTAGTTATAGTTTGCATCTGCAATCACCTTGCTAGAGGCAATATCACTAGGGGCCGGTCTTAAGGTGTTAATGGTGTGGGTTTGAGATTCCATTGTAAAGATATGCAAATGTGCCTAGCAGGAGTTCCTGAAGTGTGCTGTGTGACCTTTTGGCAGTAGTTTTGCTCTGTGTGCTGTGGTGACTGGTTGGCTTTTTCTCTCTCTGCTTGGCCCTGTGAAGAGCAGGCTGCTTTTCCTGCCTTTATGGAACTTCCCCTGGATCTGTAAGCTTCAATAAATAATATCCCTTCCTCCATAACTGTGCCTGGTCTGAAAGTTCATCTCAGCGAACCTGAAGCTGTCAGCTACAGTACATGGATATGCATACACATAGACGCGTATACATGGTTATGCATACACATACACGCATACATGGTTATACATACATACACGCATACATGGTTATACATACACATACACACATACATGGCTATACATACGCATACAGGCGTACAAGGTTATACATACACATACACACATACATGGCTATACATACGCATACAGGCGTACATGGTTATACATACACATACACATATACACACATACATGCATACATACAGCTAAGACAAAAGTCAAGAGCTAAGCAAGATGTGGAAGCTCACACCTGGAATCTCAGCACCTCCACAGGATAAGGCAGGAAGATCCCAAGTTCAAGTCTAGCCTGAGCTACACACTGAGTTCCAGGCTAGCCTGAGCAACTGGGTGAGATCTTGTCTCAATATTAATTGATTAGTTTTTTAAAAGAAAAATATAAACTATGATTTTTAGGATGGACACCTGCAAAAGGGAAAGGTCAGAGGCAGAAACAGGACTTCTTTCACAGTTTCTAGGTTATACTTTGGGATTACGGAAACATCTTATGTATCTATAAAGATTTAAAATAATCTCTAAAAACAAAACTGAAATGTGACAAATTTCATTCCATATTAATGTGACATGAACACAGGAAGAATATGTGGCATTAGAACATTAAAACAGGTCGTCTGTTGACTAGCTGTCAGAATGCTGGAAAGAACTACACTGCATGCAACCTTTTGGAAAACAGAAGTCATCAGTGGGGTTAAACAGCAATGAACGCTATAAGCTTTATGGCTGGTCAGCCAGGCCAAATATGCCAATTGGTGCAATAGTGGCATGTCTGTTATGGGGGAAACCAATTGCTCTCTGATTGCACTGGAGGTCTACTCCAGGGGAGGGAATTCATGTCTGGTACTGAAAACCTAGTCAAAAGCCTATGGCTAGGGAAGTCCTAAATCTTAGAGGTGTAACAACTACAGTTACCTGGCTTAAATGCACATATTATGCCCATCAAAATGTCCTATGTTTATGCCCACATATTAATGCTACACTCGCTTTTGGTAAGAGATTCTTTTCAGATGGTGGTGACTACTGGGGTGACTCAAACAAAACTCAGCTTAGTGCTGAGAAGTGACAGTGGAGTGTTGAGCACTGAGACACCTCTAACACATTCTTCAAGGCTCAGGGACCGCTGGAGAAGAGGAGGCAAAAAGAATGTAAGAGCTAAAGGAAGGGAAGAACTACTGAAAATACTATCATCCAGATCAAAGCAGCTTTGATACTCATAACCTCACCGTTTCCTATGCTACCTACACAAAACAAGCACAACAGAAGGTGGAAACTGATGACATCCACATAGGAGAGGGCTGCAGAGATAGCTTAGCAGTTAAGGCGCTTGCCTACAAGCCTGATAACCCAGGTTTGAATCCCAGTACCCACATAAGCCAGTTACACAAAGTGGAGTATGCATCTGGAGTTCCTCTGCAGAAGCAAGATGCCCTGGCACACCCACTCATTCTCATTCATTTTCTCTCTCCCTCTCTCCTTCTTTCTCCCTCACTCCCTGCTTGCAAATAATAATAAATAAATTTTAAAAAAGAAAGAGAGACAAGTTGGAAAAAAGAAAGGATTCATTGGAGGGGAAAGAAAGGACAGTGACAGGGATTATGACCATGGTGCACTGTCTACTATGTATGGACATTGTCAATAAATAGTTTAAAAAATTTTAAATACAGCTATCTAATAAAACTATGCAAACTTTCCAGGAAACATAAGCTTATTAGTTATGAATCCATAAATTTAATCTGTATTAAGATAACTTTATATTACTTATGAGTCAGCCTTCTATCTTTCCTTCTACACATGAAGACTATTATTGCCTGAGAAAGCAGACAAAAAAAAAATTCTCTCAATATTTGCTTCATGGACAGAGATACTTAAGAGCTTAGATTTTAATTCAAGTCCCTTAAACATATGCAATGAATTCAGGAAGAATAACGGCCACCGTGGGGTGGTCTCCATGTGCAAGACCTTACACTCCCCACCAAAGTCAGAAACCCAGCACTGGCATTCCAAGCTCTCTGAAGGGCTCAAAGGTCACCCAGATCTTTTTTTCAGGGTACTGATAACTCAGCAGCCAGATCTTAGAGAGGCAGAGCCAGAGCAAACAAGGAAGACAAGAAGACCCCTTCCAGAGGGAAGAGAGGGAGGTGCCTCCCTGCCTGCCTGCCATGGGGGGAATGTGCCAGCATGACCTTTCACCTTAAACAAGCAGGCCCTGCTTTGATAAATAACATTAATCTTAAATGTCCACATAACAAAGGGATTTCTACTTTTTAGCACCTGTTCCAACAGTGTTCCTATAATTGGGTTTCCTGAATGGCCAACCTCCACACAAGCAGAAAGAACAGCTCCCAAGTGCTCAAGTCAGTCTGGTACTGAGGTCTGTATCAGTTCACAGACTAGGGACCTTTTTTCCTAAATAATGGAGAATATATGGTTTTGATCCCTAGCATTGTCCAAATTAACTGGAATGGACTTTTAAAATTCAGTATTTTTTTTAGTTTTTGAGATGGATCTTGTTATTTTGTAGTCCAAGCTGGCCACAAACTTGTGATCCTCCTGCCTCAGACTTCCTAATATGAAGATTACTGGCATGTCCCACCATGTCCAGCCTGCAAAGACATTTTTAAAATACAAGCATTCTATTTTGGATGTTGGCATCAGATTTCAAAAGAATACCTAGTATAACCTAGTATAAGACTGGGTTTCAAGTATGTCAATATCCAATAAATCTCAAACACTATCTTCACTACTTAAAGATAAAAATGAAAAAGAGGTAAAACTGGAGGGAGGACTGTGAGCACTTTGAGATTTAAAGGTCAAGGTAAGAAATTTCTTCTCAATCCCAAATGACATCTAAGAGACAAAGTTCACAAATGCATGATCACAATTCTATATTCAAGCAGTGACCTTCCTTTCTCTAAAATGTTTACCCAGGAGCCTCTGGAAAAATACTTGCATGTACAACATTGAGAGGCCCTCTGTGTCAGTCATAGGCTCTACTGTAGCTACTGACTCTTACCATGGAACTCCACGGAACTTAGAATTTATGATCTTCTTGGCAGGGTTAAAGAACTGGACAAAATGCTCTGCACCCCCCCATCTCTAGTAAATAAATAAATAAAAAGAATAGAACGGAAGGGAAGGGAAGGGAAGGGAAGGGAAGGGAAGGGAAAGGGAAAGGAAAAGAAAAAAGAAAAGAAAAGAAAAGACAAGAAAAAAGAAAAGAGCTGTTAAGGCACATGCCTGTGAAGCCTAAGCACCCAGGGTTCCATTCTCCAGGCCCCACGTAATCGAAAAGCACATGGTGACACATGCATCTGGAGTTCGTGTACAGTGGCTAGAGGCCCTGGCATGCCCATTCATTCCCTCTCTCTCTCTCTCTCTCTCTCTCTCTCTGTCTCTCTCTCTCTCTCTCTCTCAAATAAATAAATAAATAAAATAAAAATCTTTTAAAAAGAACCAGGCAAAATGGACATGCTTGTGTAACAGAAAGCCTGGAAAATGCTGGAAATGCCTGGGGGTAAGAAGAAAAGAAAAGGCTGGCAAAGGGGAGATGATTCTAGCACATCCCACGTACCACACAGAACGCAGCTCACGCATGCAGCTCACTGAGGAACTCCACGGGTCTGTAGTTTGGCCCACAACGATGACACTGCTCAAGGACCACAGGTGAAAAAGAAAATCAGTGCTCGGGATGGACAAGCGCCACCAATGGGCTGGAAGACTAAAATGTTCTAGGGTTCCATTTCTGTATGGGGCATCAGTAGCAACAACTACCTGAAACACTTCAGAGTGAAAACATGTCCCTCAGCCCAGAAGCAGAGCAAGGGCCCAAGCCGCGCGAGAAGACACGTGTGTGTGGCAAAAGCCCAGCATCTTTGTGATGCTCTGCATGCTGCCCTGGGAGCTGAACTATGGCCAAGCTGCTGGTGGCCATGCTGAACCTCTGTCCCAACACTGTGAGGACAACTAGCCAACAGGCCCTATGACAGCACACAGGCTTGGAATAAAGTGAATGTTCACTTTAAACAGGTTTTTCCATGTCCCCAAGGTTGTCTTCCAGACCCACTACTGCACCTGCTAGGCTACTGTACAGCTTCCTGACTCCACTACCAATGACCTTGGCAAAGCACCTCCAATTGTTTGAAACTGTACAGTCTTTTGGTGTGTTGGTGTATTGCTGAGAAGTTACACTTGAGCTCCTATCCCTTGTAGGCATCCAGAACTAGGCCATCTTACTTATTTGTAAATTACCACTGAGAGTGTCTGCGCAGTCTTCTGTGGCCGCACACGGACAGCAGCAACATGACATGGATGCAGGGTCTGGGGACAGCCAGACCAGAATGCTGCCTCCATTTATGGTGGGCCTGGGCCTTCTGACTCCTAGAGGTCAAGTGTTCCTCTTTCTAAAATGAAGATCAGCATGCAACTATAAAGGATTAAATGAGGAAATAAAATCAGGTCCCCAGATAAGAACTGAACCAGTGTGAGTCATTGCTCCTCAGAGCCACAGGATGCATTTCATGTCTTTACCTGACTCTTCATAAGACACTTAACATTCATTTGAATAGCATATTTATTTATAAAAACATTGCAAGTATGAAAAATACAAATTAGGCGACAGATTTCAAAGAGGTAAACCTAAAAGACAACTAGAAACCGTGCAGTGTTTGGAGACACTACAGACATGGTAGACAGTGGGTTTAACTGGCCTCAACTTTTAAAACTATACTGCAGTTCTTGTTGCTAATAAATTAGGCTTGGTTGTTATAATAAAAAACGTATAAGGCTGGAGAGATGGCTTAGCAGTTAAGACACTTGTGTACAGAGCCTAAGGACCCATGTTCAACTCTCCAGGTCTCACATAAGCCAGATGCACAAGGTGACACAAGTGTGCAAGGTCACACATGCGTACAAGGTGGCACACACATCTGGAATTCCAATACAGTGGCTGAAGGCCCTGGTATGCCCACTCTCTGTCTCCCCCCACCCACCCCGCATTAAAAAAAGAAAGAAAAGGCCAATCTTTTGGACTTGCCTCAAAAAAAAAAAAAAAGATGTTTTAGAAGTATTTATGTGCTATAACCATGCTAACAAATCCTCCAAGATAGTCAGCAGTAATAAACATTCCCTTAATATAGACAGGTACACTTCATTCACCCAATAAAAATCTATAGACGAAATTAATGGACTAGCTTCAGGCAGAGCATTGCAGTCCCAAGGAACACCTTCCACTGTGCTCTTATACTTGTTCACCTTTCACCCTGACTGCACCCTTACAAACCGCCCAGTTCATGCAATGCTGAAAGGATATATATACAAAGAAAGTTACCCCCCTCCAACAAGTCAACATGAAGCCCAAACGCACACACCACCTTCTTTTCAGATTAAGCTAACATTTCTGAAGCCAGTGCTTAGTGGGGAAGCTGCCCCGTCTCTCAATCCACACAGCAGTCCATGAGGTTCTCCCAGACCTGATTCTCTGAGATGGTGACAGCTAATCTCTGGTTGTCTACCTGTTAGGACTTAAAATCATCATGGAAACAAATCTCTGGGACTGTGTAAAGAATCTTTCTATTTTAGGTTGAGGCACACCATCCTGAGACACTGGACTTAATGAACAGGAGAGCACTGGCTGGGTGGCACCACTCTTCCCTCTCTGCTTCCCCACTGCTGAACGAATGTGAGTGACCGGCTCCCTCACACACTGCCATGCCTTCCCGGCCATGATGGACTATAACCTTGAACCATAAAGTGAACCAAAACCCTTCTGCCTTAGTTGCTTTTTGTCAGACACCTGGTCTCAGTAACATCATACCTAACAAGAGATGGATGATCCATGTGGATCCACATATTCACCCAGTCCAGGAGAAGTCCTAGAGTCAGGGTCAAGGCCAGACATACTATGAGAACCTAAGCCCTGCAAGGTGCCTCCTCACCAGGGATCTCATGAGTCCACTGCTCTGAACAGCTTGTCTAAATAGCCACGGAAGTCCTTAAACTAGGAAATCAATATAAACCCAGCTTTACAGACATGTTACAGGAAAGGAGGTGGTTCCAAGGTCACAATGGGAGGACACAGGGCCAATCAGCCTGCTGGAGAAGGCAGAGAACAGGCACGTGACCACATACTGCAGTGCACAACAGTGAGCACAGGGCTTCGGCAGCTGCCTGGAATTCACAAAAGCTTGCAGAAGAGCTCACAGGGTGATGAGACGGGAGTGGGGAAATGACTGGACAAGCTTCCCAAAGGACCCTTCTGTGTCCTTACCACATCCTTAATTAAATTGCTGCTGTTGTCAAATGCAACTAAAAACTCTTATTACAAATAAAAGGATCTTTTCTTTTGGGAAACGTATAAGTGGTCAGCGACTTGATCAGCCCATTACAAAAAAACAAACATAAATCTCAACAAAATAAAGTATTCATTATAAAATCCAACAATGCTATATGGGGTTCACTTGCATGTCTTATTCATAAAGCTAGAACCCTGTCTCCCTGGTTACTATTTATAGCTCTACCGTGGTGGCTCAACAGGGGCAGGCCCACTGGGCAGATGCATCATTTATAAGTATAAAGTATTTAGCTGGGTGTGGTGGCTCATATCTTCAATCCCAGCACTCAAGAAGCTAAGGTAGGAATATCGTATTGAGTTCAAAGTCAGCCTCGGCTACAGTGAGACTCCCCCTCAAAGAAAAAAAAAGGAGCAAGTATGGGGTACTCAAAGGAACTGTTTTCTTATTAAGTGCGTCAATGTACATAAAAGCACACCACCACAGCCTTGTGCACACAGTCTCACTTATATTCCAAAATTAGCCATATTCTTCCACCAACCCTGAGACTACACTGAAGCCACACTCTGGAAATTTCTGACTGTTACGACTGCAGTGCCAATGGCATTCAGGGACTGATATCTGGGTCAGGAGAAGCTCAGGAAGCCCACAACAGCCACTTAACACAAACTCAAATGCCCCTCAGCAGCACCCAATAAGGAACCTAGGTCAGTGAGAAACAAAAGTAGACACCCACCCAGGAAAAGAAAGGGCCCAAGCCTGTGCAGACAACTATCATAGGAAACACCTGCTCTATTCATCTGTTTCCTGGGTAAAGAGAGTTGGTAAAACCAGAAGCTTTGGAAGTAAAAGGTAGGATATTTAAAGGAAACATGAAGAAATTTTTGAGTAGTGAAGCCAACCCTACCTTGTTGGAGAATCTAAGACGCTCCTGTTGATAATATTAGCACAAGAATAAATTAATGGGCCGGCCTGGAGTACAAGGCAATTCAGGAAGCTAATAGTTGGCAATTGTACACAATGGCTGGCTCCTCACTTAAACGCTGTTGGCAAACAGACCTACCCCACATCATACATGAAAATACATACAAATGGATTAAAGACCTTTAAAGATCAAATGTAAAATGTACTCATTACATTTAAGGCATCAATTATAATGCAAGCTGTTATTTTATGTAGTCCTGAAAAAAAAAAGATTACTACTAGCTAAGCCATGATATACTTGTGTAAGAAGCTAATTCTGAGATGGAAATGTGTTTTAGAAAATATAGTATTAGAAATATTATAAGAAACTTAAAAATAATATCTAGGTAAATGCAAGTTAGAACAAGAAAACAATGGCAGGCTCAGCTACACCTTCGTTCGTACGTACGTACGTACATACATACATACATACATACATACATACAATGTGTGACAATGTACCATCAACAAAACTAGTGCGCAGGCCAGGAGAGTCACTGAACATAACAGACTAACAATGCATCCAGACTGATGAGAAAAAGACAGACATCTAAGAGCAGTGCCAAAGGTCACCATGAGGCCACCCCGAGGACCAGGACGAGCAGCCCACAAACCTCTGAAGTGCAAATCTAAGCAGGACACAGGTTTCATCTGCCACAATTAGCCAAGCATCAAACCCAAGGATGGTGCAAGTGAGGGAAGAGGTACCACTGGCAGTGGTTCCTGGAGAAAGCTAGAACCTCCTCTCGTGAAGTGGGCAATGCTGGTGGCTTTGACACAATAAAGGCAACTGGGGAGCCTATAAATATATAAATAATATAAATATAAATAAATATAAATGGATAGCCTATCCTATCAAAGTTATGACATCCAACCCTCCATCAATCGAATCACAGACAAGAATGCTCACTCCAGGGGCTTCGTATAGCAAATTTAATTGATTCAAAAGTAAAACCAATTTCCCCTACCAAGAAACAAGTGAAGAAATTAAATCAATCCATATTATAAATTCATATAATTAAGATGTGTATAGAATGACCTACAGGAGGTCTACACCAAATAGGAAGAAAAGGAGGGAGGGAGAGAAGGAGGAAAATAGCCTGAATGGTCCATTTTTCATATCCTATTATCCTATTCTACTTTTTTTTAATCCCGTGAGAAATGCATAGCCTTGCTATTGTGTGATGGTTGTCCTCTAACAAAAATAGATGCAATCACAATTCTGTTGTATGTTCTTCAGGGCACATGTCCAAAGGTGGCATGATTAAACAGGTATTTCACAACAACAAATTCATTCCTTCTATCTAATGCACAACCCAAGAAAAGTTCTTCCCACATTAAATTAACCAAGTGTCTTGGAGGCAAGGATTCTAGAGCACTGCTCTCTGGTCTCAAGGAGAATCAGTGAGGTATATCTCGGTGCATCCCCAGCCCTGAAGACGTGCCCAAGTGCAAGCTGGGCACAGCCAGGTACTTGCATTACAGACCAGCCGCCAGCAAGGGAGCGGGCTGAGCCTCAGGCAGCACAGAGGAGACGCCTCAGAGAAAAATGGCACTTGTGAAGATTCGAAAAATATTTTACCTATTTTTAAGTTTGTTGACTTCCAAAGGACAACAAAATGGTATCCCTACATATTTATTTTCACATTAGGCAGAAATGTAACCTAAATTAATATTCACTATTATCCATGAAGGGGCAATAAATGAAAAATCATAATAATAAACAAGGTTAAACAGCATTGGTCTAGACCATACCTAAAGAGCTGAGTTACAAATAAAACCAGAAAAGGAAGATCTTCCTAAGTTCTCAAACTTCTGGACACACAGCACAGCCCTAAGGCACCTGCTCGTGGCCTTGGATTATGTTACCTGTTTGTACCAGCTAACCGCTGGGACCAACATCCTATTAGGCAGCCAAATTTTAAATGTCAAACTTCGTTGTTAAAAATTAATGCACTTTTATGCAATCTCACTAATACTTAATACTTAATACTTATAAATGTGTGCCAATACCTTTCCCAAAAACACCCCAAGTGTTTCCAAACTGAAAAGCTTCCAAATTTCCAAGACCATCCTCAAATATGTCTGAACTCAGCATGTTCTCGTCATGCTGCCCATGAAAACACTGCTCTGCCCCACACTGTTCGTTCAGGACTCAGTCCTTGAACACAGCCTTCCTTCTGGCCTTCCTTCCTTCACTGGCCATCCCCTCTTGTCCCCACAAGCCATGTCACAAGACAGGTCAAATGTCAAGACATGATTTTTCACTTCGAAAAGTTAACACACACACATTTTTTATGGGAAACATTATAGAAATATTGAGCGTCTCTAGCTCCAAGAGCAGGAAACATGCTAAACCCAGTGGCTCCCCTGTAATCCCAATACTCAGGGAGGCTGAGGCAGGAGGATCTAGAATTTGAGGACAACCTAGGGCACATACTGACATGTGGCTTCAAGAACAATAACCAAAAAGTCATTACTATACTAAATATATTTCTCTAGTTTCACTTTCTTTTTACAAATCAACATAGTTTAGACATATTTTAAATGATGTATAATCTGCATGCTTACTAAAGTCAGAAACAAACCAACAAATCAGATCAGTAACCCTTCACTGCAGTGGTAGAATGAAGTCTTGGACAGAGAAAATGAACTAATTTTAAGTTGTTCTTTCAAGAGGATTTCAAGAGGATTTCTCTGTGAACATTTGGGCAGATTTGCACCGCCTGGTGGAATAGCAAAGCTTCAGGGTGGCTAAGCCACTTTATTATAGTGCTGCTTTTTCTCTGCCTGCCCAAGGCCCTCCAGCATTAATGAAGTCAGCTTCTTTCACTCCAAAAGGCAGGCATTGGCACATGCATGCACACATGCACACATACACGCACGTGCACACATGTTAAGTCTCAAGAACTCCCCAGCCAGCAATTCGAAGCCCTCACCTGTCCTGGAGCTTGTATTTCCCACTGGCTACTGCCGCAGTTACCCTCTCCGTGCTAGGTGGGACAAAACACCCACCCATAAGCAGCTGATGGGAGGAAAGGATTTGTTTTGGCTTCCAGTCACAGGGAAGCTTCATCACAGTGTGAGCAGGGCTAGACATCACCTCAGCCATAGGGTGGAAAACAGCAGCAGCAGAGTGAGCCCACCTCTAGCAGAGAAGAGCTGCCTGTGACATCCCTAAGCGTGAGGATCCTCACCCCATAACCACAGAATCCACCCTGGTCTCTGACCAGCTCGGCTAGGCCAGAAATGGGCCACAGGCTCTCAGAGGGTCTCCTAATCGGTCCAGGCAACACCCAGAATCCAACCCCTTCCTTGGCAGGGACCTTGCATGTCTCCCTTGGTTATTCCCTGTCTTTTGAACATAGACCCACTTATGGGTACTATGGTGCTAGCAACCTGATGCCTCCATGAAGTCCTTCAAGTTACAGGGCCAACCTCTCTCCTTTGCAACCAAGACCCCTGCATAACAAGTTCATGTAGGCCTCTACCAGGAGGCGTCCAGCCTGTGCCTCTAACCAGCTTGCCACCAAGAGCAGATGAGGTTTGAGGAGCTGAGCAAAGCACGTGTGTACCCACCTCCACAAAACCTGGGTCTGCGCCTCCTTCCCTTCAGGAGCACCAGATGACTGAGGACAAACAGCCAATATTGCTGTAGCTTATCTGGTTAAGGGCACTTGAGATTTTGAAGTTGGAACTGGTTTTTTAGTTGTACAGACAGAAAAGCCTAAGCCCTTTAGGTACAGGTAAGTTTGAGGAAATGATAAGTCACCTCCCCCACAGGCATACAACTGGTTCCTGGTGAATGTCAGCATGACGGGGCACCAGGGACTCCTCTTGACATCTGACAGGCCGAGCACCCTTCACTGCAGGCCTACTTCATTTGCTGCCACGGGTCTGTGGTGGGTGGACTGAACTTCTTTAATACAGCAGGTGATGGTCCTCAGATGTACATACCTCTGCAGAACTCAAAGTACTTACTGATGCCTAAAGGTCATTTTTTGGAGACAGACAGAGACAGACAGAGAGCAAGAGGGACACAGATAGAGATGTGCACGCCAGCAGTCTCTCAGCTGCTGTGAACGAAATCCAGATGTGTGCGCCCCCTTGTGGTCAAGTGTGGCATTGCGCCCTTGCGTCACTTTGCATCTGGCTAAACGTGGGAACTGGAGATTGGAACCGCTGGAGATTGGAACCGGGTTCTTAGGCTGAGGAGGCAGGCGCCTTAACCCCTAAGCCATCTCTCCAGACCTAAAGGTCACTTTTGTCTCTTGCTGGCTTTGGGGTTTCAGAAATAGGAAGAGGATCCTTCACTTTTCTGTGTGCTACTATGCCTTTGCAGTTTACTAAAATGTACAGGCCCCTCTTCATTGTGTTTTAAAATGTAAGAAACACAAGATAAAAAGGAAAATAGTATGATTCTTAAATATTAAAAACCATGTTTGAGAAATGACACTATCTGTGCTCCTTTGTGAAAGCAGTAAGATGCAAAGAGCTGCTAATACCTTCAATTAAAAGGCCACCGATGATCAAAACAGTAAAATTACAGTCAGCCTGAGTGGCACTAACATCTACCAGACAGCTCACATTCCTGATCCCCACATAGTATGGTTTTAAAAAGAAGAACAGGAAACAGTAGATTTTATCATTCAGACTTCATTCTTCATGTTGAAGAATATTTAAAAACAAGAGCAAAACACTTGCTGCTATTATTTCAGACCCAAAGCCCTTGTCTGTAACAGTCAATGAAACGTGTCTCTAACTCACTGCAACTACAATGTCCTGACACTCTTTGAATTCAGCATAAGCCCCAGACCTAGAATAGACCACACAAAGGAATGTGGTTCACAGGTCAGAAGTCAGAAGAGTTCACTTTTCGCCCTGAATTCACTGTGCAGTTGGGATCAATGGAACATGATGACCACAGCAGCGCGGACGGGCACAGAGACGAGACGGCCACAGATCAATACTGCTTCTCTTTCATTTACCTGTCTTTATTTTATTATTTTATTTACTTATTTTTATTTGAGACAGAGAGAAAGGGGGTTGTGTATGAGAGAGAGAGAGAGAGAGAATGGGTGCACCAGGGCCTCTAGCCACTGCAAACGAACTTCAGACACATGCGCCCCCTTGTGCATCTGGCTTACATGGGACCTGGAGATTCCAACCTGAGTCCATAGGCTACGCAGCCCAACACCTTAACTGTTAAGGGTCTCACTCTAGCCCAGGCTAGCCTGGAATTCACTATATATTCTCAGGCTGACCTCAAATTCACAGTAATCCTCCTACCTCTGCCTCCTGAGTGCTGGGATTAAAGGCCTGTGCCACCATACCTGGCAATTATTATTTCTTTTAAAGTGGGTTCTCAGTCCATCCCAGAGGGACCTTGAACTCATCATGATCCTCGTACCTCAGCCTCCCAAGTGCTAGGACAGGCACGCGTCACCACATCCAACTCAGTACCGGCTTGGATTCTGCACACTTCAATTATGTTTACTAAGCAGCCAGACAACCGAAAGTACTCAACAACTGTGAGACTGGGCGTGGGCGCCAGGATAAACAATGCAAGCAGTGGTCTGAAAGGTGGAAAAACTACAAGTGAAGGGCCTAAGTGCAACATACCCCAAGACCAGGCTGCCCAAACCTACTGTCCCCTCTGCTGCTGCTTGATACTGAATCCACTCTGGAAACAGGCGGGTCACATCCCCAGCCCCATGACTCGCCCATCAGCCATTTGTACTGTTGGGTCCAACCAGGTCATCTCATTGGATTCCAAGTCACAGGTCCCACATGGTCTGCTCTGAATGCTGCTCTTTCAGGCCATCCTGTTAGGTGTCTGGATGCACCACAGGGTCTTCTCACATGGTCACACAGCTACCCCTGCACAGCCTGACTAACCAACTAAAAGTCACATGGCAAATTGCAACCTATGTCTGAAATAATTTAAAGTTCTCACATTGCTGCCACCTAAACAAGAGGATTTCCATGAAGATCATTTAATGGTATATTCTACACTACACTTATTATTATCTATACTGAGGCTTTTTCTTGTTCCCTTGGATTTTAAGGGGTCCCATATGCATGTACGCTAGCAGTACAAAGAATCAACTGACTGTTCTAGAGCAAAGGGCATTTGATACTCTAGGAGTGTTGGCTATTCGAGACAACACTGGAACGGAGGTATCCGAGCAAGTCCATCCTACTTCTGATACCTCCTAGAAACCAATTTCAAGAAATAGCCTGTGTGGATAAACCCTTAATGACAGCATCACAACATAAGGGGCTGCCAATTCCCCACAACCTCAATAGCCCTAGGTGTTATTTCATCAAAATATCAATGGGATTAGTAAATAAATGTTATCTCCATGTTATTCTCATTTCTACTCTTCACTACAAAGAAAAATTTTTCAATGTTTTATTACCAATAAAATTTCCTTTGTCCACTAACTCATTAATTTATGTAACAGAACAAGGCAAATTTTCTCTCTCCTTGTCCACAAGTATGGAATAACTTGCCCATTTTAACAAGTATCACTTAGATTCTGATAAATAGATCATGGTATGTTTGCTGAGCAGAATGTCCTGTTTTCAGTGTCTCACTAACATGAGATCGGTCTGCTAATGAGGCCTGACCTCTCTGAACTGTTCTTAACATCTCTTTGCGATTTCCTCTTAATAGTGATACATATGAATTGAGAAAGAAAATGCATTATGTAAATGTTACCTTGTTTTCACTTACGAGAAGTCTATTGGCAGAATTCTATAGAACAAATCAAGATAGTTTTGCAGAAATTAATCTGGGACAAAACTCAACATATGTACTCCACTTTATCTTTCAAAAATTGTGGGAATACAGTGCACATCTTTCACTTTCAGATGAGCTCATAGACAACTTTAGCGCAGATGATACAATCTACGTATATACACTTGCCCCATATGATCTTTACCAGACGATACCTATGTGTATATACTTCTCCTAGATGACGTCTACCAGACAGTACGTATGTGTACAGACTTCCTCTATATGACGTCTACCAGACAGTACGTATGTGTACAGACTTCCTCTATATGACAGCCAGACAGTATGTGTGTACAGAGACAGACTTCTCTATAAGAAGTCTACCAGACAGTACGTATGTGTACAGACTTCCTCTATATGACGTCTACCAGACAGTACGTATGTGTACAGACTTCCTCTATATGACGTCTACCAGACAGTACGTATGTGTACAGACTTCCTCTATAAGACGTCTACCAGACAGTACGTATGTGTTCAGACTTCCTCTATAAGACGTCTACCAGACAGTACGTATGTGTACAGACTTCCTCTATATGATGTCTACCAGACAGTACGTATGTGTACAGACTTTTCCCTAGATGACGTCTACCAGACAGTACGTATGTGTACAGACTTCCTCTATATGACGTCTACTAGACAGTACGTATGTGTACAGACTTCCTCTATATGACGTCTATGTGTACAGACTTCCTCTATATGACGTCTACTAGACAGTACGTATGTGTACAGACTTCCTCTATATGACGTCTACCACACAGTACGTATGTGTACAGACTTCCTCTATAAGAAGTCTACCAGACAGTACATATGGGTACAGACTTCCTCTATATGATGCCTACCAGACAGTACGTATGTGTACAGACTTCCTCTATAAGACGTCTACCAGACAGTACGTATGTGTACAGACTTCCTCTATAAGACGTCTACCAGACAGTACGTATGTGTACAGACTTCCTCTATATGACGTCTACCAGACAGTACGTATGTGTACAGACTTCCTCTATATGACGTCTACCAGACAGTACGTATGTGTACAGACTTCCTCTATATGACGTCTACCAGACAGTACGTATGTGTACAGACTTCCTCTATATGACGTCTACCAGACAGTACGTATGTGTACAGACTTCCTCTATATGACGTCTACCAGACAGTACGTATGTGTACAGACTTCCTCTATATGACGTCTACCAGACAGTACGTATGTGTACAGACTTCCTCTATATGACGTCTACCAGACAGTACGTGTGTGTACAGACTTCCTCTATAAGACGACAGTCTGTGTACAGACAGACAATACGTATGTGTACAGACTTCCTCTATACGACAGTACGTATGTGTACAGACTTCCTCTATATGACGTCTACCAGACAGTATGTATGTGTACAGACTTCCTCTATAAGACGTCTACCAGACAGGACGTATGTGTACAGACTTCCTCTATATGACGTCTACCAGACAGTACGTATGTGTACAGACTTCCTCTAGATGACGCCTACCAGACAGTACGTATGTGTACAGACTTCCTATACATGACTGTACCAGACAGTACGTATGTGCACAGACTTCCTCTATATGATGTCTACCAGACAGTACATATGTGTACAGACTTCCTCTATATGACGTCTACCAGACAGTACGTATGTGTACAGACTTTCCCCTAGAAGACGTCTACCAGACAGTACGTATGTGTACAGACTTCCTCTATATGACGTCTACCAGACAGTACGTATGTGTACAGACTTCCTCTACATGACGTCTACCAGACAGTACGTATGTGTACAGACTTCCTCTATATGACGTCTACCAGACAGTACGTATGTGTACAGACTTCCTCTATATGACGTCTACCAGACAGTACGTATGTGTACAGACTATGTGTACAGACTTCCTCTATATGACGTCTACCAGACAGTACGTATGTGTACAGACTTCCTCTATATGACATCTACCAGACAGTACGTATGTGTACAGACTTCCTCTATAAGACGTCTACCAGACAGTGC
This sequence comes from Orientallactaga sibirica, assembly GCA_036365145.1. Classification (NCBI taxonomy): domain Eukaryota; kingdom Metazoa; phylum Chordata; class Mammalia; order Rodentia; family Dipodidae; genus Orientallactaga; species Orientallactaga sibirica. Next base: position 6,331,309 of record JAEOAD010000463.1, on the reverse strand, counting down.
GACTTCCTCTCTATGTGTACAGACTTCCTCTATAAGACGTCTACCAGACAGTACGTATGTGTACAGACTTCCTCTATAAGACGTCTACCAGACATTACGTATGTGTACAGACTTCCTCTATATGACGTCTACCAGACAGTACGTATGTGTACAGACTTCCTCTATAAGACGTCTACCAGACAGTACGTATGTGTACAGACTTCCTCTATAAGACGTCTACCAGACAGTACGTATGTGTACAGACTTCCTCTATATGACGTCTACCACCAGACAGACGTCTACCAGACAGTATGTGTACAGACTTCCTCTATATGACGTCTACCAGACAGTACGTATGTGTACAGACTTCCTCTATATGTCTACAGACTTCCTCTATATGACGTCTACCAGACAGTACGTATGTGTACAGACTTCCTCTATATGACGTCTACCAGACAGTACGTATGTGTACAGACTTCCTCTATAAGACGTCTACCAGACAGTACGTATGTGTACAGACTTCCTCTATATGTACAGACAGACTTCCTCTATAAGACGTCTACCAGACAGTGCGTATGTGTACAGACTTCCTCTATAAGACGTCTACCAGACAGTACGACGTGTACGTATGTGTACAGACTTCCTCTATATGACGTCTACCAGACAGTACAGACTTCCTCTATATGTGTGTACAGACTTCAGACTTCCTCTATATGACGCGTCAGTACCAGTGTACAGACTTCCTCTATATGACGCGACAGTAGACTTCCTCTATATGACGTCTACCAGACAGTACGTATGTGTACAGACTTCCTCTATAAGACGTCTACCAGACAGTGTGTACAGACTTCCTCTATAAGATGTGTACAGACTTCCTCTATATGACGCGTCTACCAGACAGTAGGTATGTGTACAGACTTCCTCTATATGACGTCTACCAGACAGACAGATGTACAGACTTCCTCTATATGTGTACAGACTTCCTCTATATGACGTCTACCAGACAGTACGTATGTGTACAGACTTCCTCTATATGACATCTACCAGACAGTACGTATGTGTACAGACTTCCTCTATATGACGTCTACCAGACAGACTTCCTCTATATGACGTCTATGTGTGCAGACTTCCTCTATAAGACGTCTACCAGACAGTACGTATGTGTACAGACTTCCTCTATATGACGTCTACCAGACAGTACGTATGTGTACAGACTTCCTCTATAAGACGTCTACCAGACAGTACGTATGTGTACAGACTTCCTCTATATGACGTCTACCAGACAGTGCGTAGTGCGACTATGTGTACAGACTTCCTCTATAAGACGTCTACCAGACACAGTACGTATGTGTACAGACTTCCTCTATATGACGTCTACCAGACAGTACGTGTATGTGACGTCTACAGACTTCCAGACTCTATATGACGTCTACCAGACAGTACGTATGTGTACAGACTTCCTCTATATGACGTCTACCAGACAGACTTCCTCTATATGCGTATGTGTACAGACTTCCTCTATATGACGTCTACCAGACAGTACGTATGTGTACAGACTTCCTCTATATGACGTCTACCAGACAGGACGTATGTGTACAGACTTCCTCTATATGACGTCTACCAGACAGGACGTACCTGTGTACAGACTTCCTCTATATGACGTCTACCAGACAGTGCGTATGTGTACAGACTTCCTCTATATGACGTCTACCAGACAGTACCAGACTTCTCTATATGACGTCTACCAGACAGTACGTATGTGTACAGACTTCCTCTATATGACGTCTACCAGACAGTACGTATGTGTACAGACTTCCTCTATATGACGTCTACCAGACAGTCTACCAGACTTCCTCTAGTGACGTATGTGTACAGACTTCCTCTATATGACGTCTACCAGACAGTGCGTATGTGTACAGACTTCCTCTAGATGACGTCTCTATGATGGCCAGACAGCAATGTGTACAGACTATGTGTACAGACTTTTACAGACTTCTAGATGACGTCTACCAGACAGGACGTATGTGTGCAGACTTCCTCTATATGACGTCTACCAGACAGTACGTATGTGTACAGACTTCCTCTATATGACGTCTACCAGACAGTACGTATGTGTACAGACTTCCTCTATATGACGTCTACCAGACAGACAGCGTATGTGTACAGACTTCCTCTATATGACGTCTACCAGACAGTGCGACTATGTGTACAGACTTCCTCTAGATGACGTCTACCAGACAGTGCGTATGTGTACAGACTTCCTCTATAAGACGTCTACCAGACAGTATGTGTACAGACTTCCTCTATATGATGTCTACAGACTTCCTCTATAAGACGTCTACCAGACAGTACGTATGTGTACAGACTTCCTCTATATGACGTCTACCAGACAGTGCAGACTTCCTATGTGTGTACAGACTTCCTCTATAAGACGTCTACCAGACAGTACGTATGTGTACAGACTTCCTCTATATGACGTCTACCAGACAGTACGTATGTGTACAGACTTCCTCTATATGATGTCTACCAGACAGTACGTATGTGTACAGACTTCCTCTATATGACGTCTACCAGAGACAGTACGTATGTGTACAGACTTCCTCTATATGACGTCTACCAGACAGTGCGTTCCTGTGTACAGACTTCCTCTATATGATGTCTACCAGACAGTGCGTATGTGTACAGACTTCCTCTATATGACCAGACTACCAGACAGACTTCCTCTACGTCTACCAGACAGTGTACAGACTTCCTCTATATGACGTCTACCAGACAGTTCCTCTATACGTATGTGTACAGACTTCCTCTATATGACGTCTACCAGACAGTGCGTATGTGTACAGACTTCCTCTATATATGACGTCTACCAGACGTCTACCAGACAGTGCGTATGTGTACAGACTCTACCAGACAGTCTATAAGACAGTCTACCAGACCAGACAGTACGTGTGTACAGACTTCCTCTATATGATGTCTACCAGACAGTATGACGTATGTGTACAGACTTCCTCTATATATGATGTCTACCAGACAGTACGTATGTGTGTACAGACTTCCTCTATATGACGTCTACCAGACAGTACGTATGTGTACAGACTTCTGTGTCTACCAGACAGTACAGACTTCTATATGACGTCTACGACAGTCTACCAGACAGTCTACCAGACAGCACGTATGTGTACAGACTTCCTCTATATGACGTCTACCAGACAGACAGTACGTATGTGTACAGACTTCCTCTATATGACGTCTACCAGACAGTACGTATGTGTACAGACTTCCTCTATATGACGTCTACCAGACAGTACGTATGTGTACAGACTTCCTCTATATGACGTCTACCAGACAGTACGTATGTGTACAGACTTCCTCTATAAGACGTCTACCAGACAGTACGTATGTGTACAGACTTCCTCTATATGATGTCTACCAGACAGTACGTATGTGTACAGACTTCCTCTATAAGAGGTCTACCAGACAGTACGTATGTGTACAGACTTCCTCTATAAGAGGTCTACCAGACAGTACGTATGTGTACAGACTTCCTCTATATGATGTCTACCACACAGTACGTATGTGTTCCTCTATATGATGTCAGACTTCCTCTCTATATGACGTCTACCACAGACTTCCTCTATATGACGTCTACCAGACAGTACGTATGTGTACAGACTTCCTCTATAAGACGTCTACCAGACAGTACGTATGTGTACAGACTTGCCCCTAGATGATGTCTACCAGACAGTACCTATGTGTCTACACTTGCCCCTAGAAAAAGTCTAGTGCAAAAGCAAACACATTTTGGGTCTACGAATAATAACAGCTACATCCATGAGGTGTCAGCATCTCTTCACACTTGGTATCAAGTGCTGACTCACATGGTGTTTTCCCGGATCACACATTCTCCAGTTATTCACCTGTTACCCTTTGAAGACACCTCCACTGGTACCTGCACTTCGGCTGACCCTATCAGTGGTCAGGTCAGAAGGCCACATGCAGTACCTTGCAGTCGGGCAGAACCTTCAAGTCAAGAAACTTACAGTTTACCGCACCATTCTCCATAGCCAAACTCCTCCCCCCTGAAATCCTGGCTCTCTCTTTTTTTTTTGGAGCATCCACAATGAGAAATTAGAACTATGTAAGTTTGCTTTTTGTGGTTGTTGTTTTATTTATTTGCAAGGAGAGAAAGAGAATGGGTATGCCAGGGCCACCAGCTGTTGCAAGTGAATTCCAGATGCGTGCATCACCTTGTGCATCAGGCTTTACGTGGGCACTAGGGAATCAAACCCAGGTTGTTAGGCTTTGCAGGCAAGCACCTTAACTGCTGGGCCTTCTCTCCAACTGTGTGTGTGTTTACATATTTGCTGTTGTTGTCGTTTTACTTTTTCTGAGGCAGGATCTAATTCTAGCCCAGGCTCACCTGGAACTTACAGTGATCCTCCTACATCTGCCTCCCAAGTGCTGAATCGGATTGAAGGCATGCCCCCCATTTTGGTGTCCTCCATGGAGCACAGTGCACTCCACAGAAGGCAATTCATCCCTGGTCCTAAAAACTTGGTCAAAAGGTTATGGCTGAGAAGGCCACAGGGCCCATCTTACTGTTGTTTAGCTAAATGGGAATATTGTGTCCATCAAATTACCTTCCAAATATTTCTGTTTATAGCCATAGATTTGTGCTGTTTTCACCTTTAGTCAGAGAAACTCCTTTCTGCAGATGGCAGTGACTACTAGAGACACTCATAACTCATCAATCTGCTGACACTGTGACTGCTGAGTTCTCAGCACTAAATGAAACATCAACATCTTCCAAGGCTCAGGGAATGTTGCAGAAGAGGGGTTGGAAAGACTCTAAGTGTGAGGGTGAGGAGGAGAGCTTTGGAACACTGTCTCTGGACCTCAAGTGGCCATTGCTTTCATGACCTCACAGTGGTTATCTGCCCAAGAGCTGCACAATATTGGGCCTGTCAACATTTTGTCATGGATGATGGAAAGGGAAGAAAAAGACAAAATAAAAGAGGTACTGAGGGGGGAGGTTCAGTAGAAAGAGACAAAGGACAAAAGAAAGTAATGGGAGGGAATTATGATCAAAATACATTATGTACATGTATGAAAACCATCATGAAACAAAGTTTTAAAACTCATTACAGGGCTGGAGAGATGGTGCAGTTAAGGCACTTGCCTGCAAAGCCAAACGACCCAGGTTCAACTTCCCACAACCCACATAAGCCAGATGCACAAGGAGGTGCACGCATGTGGAGTTCGCTAGAGGCCCTGACAGGCCCATTCTCTCTATCTCTTTCTCTCTCCCTCTCTCTTTTTCAAATAAATAAGTAAAAATAATTTTTAAAAATCACTACCTTGTAAGAAAATAAACAAATAGGGCTGGAAAATGGCTTAGCATTTAAGGCACCTGCCTACAAAGCCTAAGAACACCCATTCAAATCTCCAGGTCCCATTTTTAGCCAGACGCAAAAAGTGATGCAAGCACGCAATGTCACATGCACAAGGGGGCACATGTGTCTGGAGTTTGTTCACAGCGGCTAAGAAGCCCTGGTGCACCCATTCTCTCTCTGCCTCTTCTTCTCTCTCTGTGTGTATGTGTGTGTGTGTCTCAAATTAAAAATACATAAAATAAATAATAAATAAATACAAAACATTTCAAAATACCCTAAAATAGTAATGAGCTCTGCCAGACTTATATAGAACAGTTAGAGAAATGGCTAATTTTCTGTTCTAAGAATGACCTGGCTACAAAGAAGACCTGCAGTCCAATCCCATCCTCCCCACAAGTGAAGAGCACATACAACTCAGTGCTATCAAACGTACCACTTCCTCCCTATTGACTTCCACATGGGGACATAGCCTGAGGCAAGTTTCATAATCCCTTTAAGAGTCTGTTTTTGTCCTTCCAAACATGTCTGCAGAGCCCCAGCTATGAAGCCACTCTCCTTGCACAGGCCTCCTCACAGATGATCACATTTCACGAGCCCTTTCACCATCATGTGGCAGCAAAAGGCTACAGGCGCACAGCGCAGTTAGAATCTGAGGAGGAATTCTCTATGAAACATTGGGAATGCCTTGATATCTAGAGAGAATGTCCAGCAAAATATATTCAGAGAACACCACTGTTATGTCTTACTCACTGTAGACAAGGCCAAAATTGGGCTGGAGAAGGAGCTCAGTGATTAAAGGCACTTGTCTGCAAAGCCTGACAGCCTGGGGTCAATTTCCCAGCACACAGAAAAGCCAGATGCACAAAGTGGCACATGTGTCTGGAGTTCGTTTGCAGGGGAAGGGAGCCCTAGTGTGTCCATTCCCTATCTGCCTCTTTCTATCTCAAATAAATAAAATATATAAAAAATTTTAAACTTGGGCAGATGAGATGGCTCAACAGTTAAAGGCACTTGCTTGCAAAGCCTGATGGCCCTTGTTAAATTCCCTAATACCCATGTAAAGCCAGATGCACAAAGTTGAGCAGAGACATCACCAACCACACATGGGAGCAACAGCCTTCTCAGATTTATTCCAGACAAATTACTAAATAAAGCCGGACATGGTGGCGCACACCCTTAATCCCATCTTGGGAGGCAGAGGTAGGAGGATCATGGCTGACAGTTCAAGGCCACCCTGAGACAACATAGTGAATTCTAGGTCAGCCTGAGCTAGAGTGAGCCCCTACTTCGAGGGTCCACTGCGGAAGAGGGGCGGAAAGAATGTAAGAGCCAAAGGAAGAGTAGGACTCCTTACAACGTGCTCCTCCAGACATGAAATGGCCTGGATATCCATGACCTCACGGTGCCTGACACTACCTACGTAAGACCATCATAATAGGAGGAAAAGATGATGACATCAAACTGAAAAGAGAGACTGATTGGGAGGCGGAGGGGATATGATGGAGAGTGAAGTTTCAAAGGGGAAAGTGGGGGGAGGGAAGGAAATAACATGGGATATTGTCTACAATTAAAGAAGTTATCAATAAAAATAATAAAATAAAATATTTTTAAAGTAGAAATAAAAAGAAAACAAAAATTACTAAATAAAACAAAAATAGTAAATCACAGGCTACTGAGAACCCAAGCTTGCTATAATCCATTCTATAAAATGTAGGACAGCAAACTGAAATTTGGAAGCACAGAGAAATAAGAAAGTGCCACTCATGATGGAGGGAAGGAGGAAGCAGCCCACCAGCAACAGCCTCCAGTGTGGCTTTGATATGAGCGTGTGTCTTTAAACCTTCAGGAATGCTCTCCTGAAGAATGACTATGGTAGCCTGTCTGTACCACAGAAAGAATCGCCATCTCTCTCTCTTTTCCCCTCCCTCCCTGCCTGCCTCCTTTTCTCTCTCTTCTCCAAATGGAAACTACAGAGTTGAAAAACACAACAAAGGAAATAAAACTGAAGTAGAGGAGCTCGTATCAAGCTGAGCTGGCACAAGCAAACACCAGTACAGATGCCAATAGTTCAGTGGGAAACTTCAGGATGAGCAGATGGAAATGAAGCCAGAACTCAAGCCCTGTGTCAAAGGCTTGTAGTAGTTTGTGATAGTTGGGTTAAAAAGTATAATATTAAAAGTCATAAGCCTTTTAAGTGTGTAAAGACACACTCAAGTAACAAATGGAAGGAAATAAAGAAAAGAAATATGAGCAGAGCCTCCGAGACCTGGGAAACTTCAGGCATATGAATATACAGGCCTTTGTCCAACCATAAATAAAAAATATCTAAGACCTGCATCTATACTGAACACAGAGACCTTTTTCTTGACATCATCTCCTCAACCAAGAGTTCAACTACTTACACAGCATCTACACTGCACTGGGTCTTTCAAGCCATCTAGAGAGGAGTGAAGGACACAGGACATGTGCAGGTGTGTTACTTCTTATAAAGGACTTGAGCTTCTGCACAAATGGTCCTGACTCCCTCAGACACTGCAGGGCAAGCTGAAGACAGAGTAAAAAAGGAGGAAGTGGGCAGAAAACAATACTTGACTAATGGCCCATAATAGCAAATTTTCTAATACCAAATTTATTTATAGATATTCAAAAAGTCCAGTATACGAAAAGATAAATGCACCGACATCCACACTTACACACAGCAGACATAACTGTTAAAAAGTAAACAATAAATAAACACATATCCCATGCAAAACACAACTCATTTCCCACAGGTTAAAAGCTAACAAGAAGCGGGGCGTGGTGGCACACGCCTTTAATCCCAGCACCCGGGAGGCAAAGGTGGGAGGATCACTGTGAGTTCCAGGCCACCCTGAGACTACAGAGTGACTTCCAGGTCAGTGTGCACTAGAGCAAGAACCTACCTCAAAAAAAAAAAAAAAAGAAAGAAAGAAAAAAGCTCACAAGATGAACAGTTGATTCTCAACAGGGCCACCGTGCAGTGCAGAAAGGAAACAATTAGCACAAGACAATAAGAGAGAAGTACATCCCAGGATGTCTTCAGAGCCTTTGCTGCTAGAGGGTCCAGCTGCAAGTGCTCTGTGACTTCACACAGGGAGATGACAGGGCACAGGATGACAGCTGAAACACACAGAGGAGTGGCCAGTGTGAACCCAGTATCAACAGTACTCTTCTCATTTCTTCTTTTAAATTGCTTTTAAAATAAAACAGTTTAAACAATCGTTTAACACTGGATAACTAGCTTTATAACAGACAGGGATCAGATGACAGAAGCGAAGGGGAAGGAAGGAGAGCTGGCATATGGCGCTTATGCCTTACCTGGGTCAACCACTCAAAAATTATTCTGAAGTGTAGTGAAAATATAAAACCAGAAATCAAAAAGTAAGTAAAAGAAGGCAATAAAAGAGATGAAGAGAATGAATAGAAGTGAACAGAAGAGAATCAGCAAGACAGCAGATACGAACCCAGCATCCCTGACCACATACACACAGCCCTCACCAAGCACCCTTCGGCCGGACAGCAAAGCAGCAGCATGTGTACTACTGACATAACTTTGGCTCGTTGAAACAGTTCAAGTAAAAGACTAGGAAAACATACCATGTAGTAACTCAAAGAGAGCTTAAGTCCCTACTGTAGTATCACCAACTAAGTAGCCTGATGGGATTAGAGAGCACTCCAGTTAGCAGGACGCTTGCAGCGACAAAACCATACTGCAAAATACACAGCCAATTGGCTTGTGAATGGAGGAGTGTGTAAAAAGAAGACCACTTTGCAATAAAAGGTAATAAAAATCCTGGTACATGCTATAATGTGGATGAATCTCAAACACATTATGCTGAATAAAAGAAGTTAAATATATTATGAGGACAATATATTTTACAACTCTACTATTCAATGTCCAGAACAGGCAAAGAGCCAGAAAGCAGACCAGCAGTGCCCTAAGCTGGAGTTGGGGACAAGAACTGACTGCAAATGCCTGATGGTCTTCAGCAAGGTAGAAAACATGTGGGACATGCGCTATAAATGTACTATCACCGAGTTGTGTACTTACATTGGATGAGTTTTACTGACCATTATAGCTTAATAAAACAAAAATAACACACAGCACCCAGTAGTGTGACTGAGGCAGTAAATGACCCTCCGGAGCCTGTGAAAGTGGTCGACATCAAGTGCACACTTAACGCCAACTCCAGTTCTGCCAACATCTTCTGTGAACACCAAATGCAACTCTTCATCCATCTGACAGCAGATCAACCTCTCTTATCACCATCCAGAAGGAAAAATAATGCACCAAACCCTTTCCTGTGCAAGCACAGACCTTCATTTATATATAACGGTTGACTACGGACTCCTGTGTTCACCTATGGACTTTCCTGTGTGGGCGTAACGGTCTGTATGCCCTCAACTATGCACTTCCTCGAAGGCAGGGCAGAGGTCACGCTGTCCAACATCATCACAGCCAGGCCACAGCAGTCCAGGCAAGGGACGGCAACCAATGTGGCCCTTTGTTCCGACCATACTTCATTCCCACCAAGGGCTCTTGCTATCAATCACCAGCAGTTACTGGCTTCCTCATGGTGAGGAGTGTGGGAACACTAACACCCATCAAAATATACAGGTTAGAAGAGCGTTCTGAAAGAATGACTATGGGCTGCAGAGATGGTTTAGTGGTTAAGGCGTTTGCCTGCAAAGCCAAAGGATCCCAGTTCATTTCCCCAGTATCCACGTAAGCCAGATGCACAAGGGGGTGCATGCATCTGGAGTTCGTTTGCAGTGGCTGGAGGCCCAGGCGCGCCCATTTTCTCCCTCTCTCTCTCCCTCTTTCTCTCTCAAATAAATAAATAAAAAGAATGATTGTTACAAACTTGACCAAGCCTCACTTTCAACACAAACTACTTAAATTTAAGCAAAACAAAGTAAAATAAAACCTGAACCTAAAAATACCATTTTCTCTACTCCTACCCCTCTCTCAAAACTGCAGAAATGAAGATCTATTAGGAAAGTAAAGACGTATAGCCGAGAAGACTGACAATTCAGGAGATAATCATAATCCCAAGCACTTCAGTGAAGGGAAACCACCTCATGTGCCACAGCGGTGACCAGATGGCCATGCCCTCTGCACCACGGGGGATGGAGACACACAACACACGTGACACGACTCCTCTTCAGACTCCTCAGGAAGTATTTTCACATCAGCTCCACTTCGCTGAAGGACAATCCTTTACAAGGCATCTGATGTGCAGTGTTGGAAACCAAAGCTTGGATTTTTTTTTATATAATTTGACAATGAAAAAGTCAAAATGCAATCTTATACACCTTATGATATGTAAGCCTAAAACCTAAGAGTGACAAAGACCTTTGGGAAAGAATGATTTGAGCATTGAGAAGAACACTAGATGGGTGACAAGTTTTGTGCTGGGTGAACAATGGCTGACTCTAATATCACGGTATACTGTCATTGGCATATCATTAATATTCGGAAGAGTATTGCTAGTTGCTGCATAAAAGACTGCTGCTAAAATGTTTTAAAAGAATTAAACATGTGAATGAAAAATAAACCACTTGTTTTATTCATAAAATATTTTCCACCAAACACAAGAACCAATTTTAGCTAAGACTTGTTCAAATGGCTGCAGTCTCACTATGGAGCATAAAAAACATTTATGCATCACAAGAGGGTCCCTCACAGTGATGTATACTTTTATCCTATGGTAAGCTAAAATTATACCTCAGAACACAGTTTGTATAAAGATGTTCTAAAATAAAAGCATTTCTCTGGTTAATCACATTATTACATTTGATATTTGCTTTCAAAAAGAAAAAAAAAATTTGGCTAGTATTAATAATCACTCCAAAAGTCTTAACCAAGCCCTCAACATGAGCTGAGAAGTTATTATATGCAGAAAAGGAAGGTTTGCTGTATTAAATCTATTCACTTATTTTTATCTACATTAAACTACATCATGCCGGATGCTGATTTAACAGCTCCTAACAGCATCAATGGCTTTTTCACCTCAGCAAATATGCTCTTCACATTATTACTTGTGTCCTTTCTAGCTTTAGTTATCTACAGAAAAATATCTTAAATAACTACAGGTTGTTTCCCAACTTTTGGACCTGTGAATGCTCAGACCTGTGCTGTCAGCATGGATCTGCCCGATGTTGTGAAAAACAACATGTAAGTAAATAGCAAGAATTCCCCATGACTACCACCAAAACAGACACATTCTACTTTTAAAATCAGCAAGATAATCCCTACATTAACAATTAAGACTGCATTCATGGCGGGAGTTTATGAAGCCATACCTGGATCAGGCCCACAAGCTTACAGCAAATGAAAGTGGCTGGGTTTCTTCCTCAAACAGGAATGGAGCAGGGACAGAGGGCAGGGTTGGCGTCCGTTCACTTTTCTTCATTCCTTCATAACTCAGAATGTCAAAATATTTGCCAGCAGTTCAGTACACTAAGACCTCACCATCAGCTTCTGGAGTATGGCGTAAGGGAGAGACAAACACCTTGAACCTCACTTAAGATGACAAAAGCCAAGGCAAGGCTGGAATGAATTTAAGCAGAAATCTCACTGAGGCAGCCACTGACCATGAATTTTCCTCTCCAAATCGTGAAGCTCTCTCCTCCAGATCCAATGAGAATGGGGCATGCCAGTGACCGACAATGAGCCCAGAGACAGTGCCCTCCGTGAGCACCAAGTGTATACAATGAAAGGTTCTCTGTGGGTGCCCCGGTTTCCAGTTAGGAAGTACATGCACGCCAGGAGTCTGACATAAGCAGCTCTTCTAGAAGGCAACATTTGTCTGAACCTGTGTCAGGCATTGTGGCCAAGGCATACAGTTGCTGTACTGTCTAGTATTCACCCATTATCTGCATTTAGACAAAGACACCAGACTGTAAGCTTGTCCAGTCTTGGCTAGTTAGGCACAGCAAGAGGCCAAACCCTGCCTTTATACCAATGAAATGTCCTGAGCACATAAACTACAAATCCTACAGTGAAATTTTATATTCCATATAAGTTCACAAAAATCAGCTGCTTTCTCTGCTTATGCAATTAAAATTGTTTTGTACCAGAAAGATCTTTTTTGAATATTTTATTTTATTTTATTTGAGAAGGGGGGACAAATAGGGAGAGAGAATGGGTGCACTGGGGCCTTCAGACACTGCAACCAAACTTCTGACATATGTGTCACCTTGTACAACTGGCTTACATAGCTCCTGGGGAATTGAACCTGGGTCCTTTCGCTTTGCAGGAAAGTGCCTTAACCATTAAGCCATCTCTCCAGCCCTACCAGAAAGATCTTAACCAGAAACAACCAAATACCAGAAGTGGCATTTCCCACTCAAGGTTCAAAAACATCAACAAATCTTCAGTGCAAATGATCTTAACCCTTCAGTCTGCTAAAAAGCGAATACATGCAAATAGTCTGTTAACACGATGACCCTAACAGTCCCAGCTGACACTGAAAGAGAGGGGAGGACGAAGGTGCAACTGACACTGTAAGAGGCACACACAGACACAAGCGATGGCGGCCCAGGGAGCCCGGGAAGTTTTGACAAACACATAGGAAAAATAAATACTTCAAACCAAAGGTTAAGTCTTTAGCAAAGACATCTTCTACACAAACTGAAAATGGAGAGGGATGAGAAGAACCTTCCACAAAGGGAAAACGTACTGGCATGCTGGGTGGCAAGCTGAGCTCCTGAAATGGCAAATGACCGCTCAGAAGGCCAAACTGGAAAATCCTCGGGCAGAACTGGGGACACGGCTCCTTGTCTTGTACAGAGAGCGGGGCTCCCACAGACCCCTGTGCCCAGGGCAGCCACAACCCAATGGATCCCTAAGTGCTACTTCGCATGCTTGTTATCAAGTTGATTCACAGAGAGGAGAAAAAGTTCTCATTTTTTACAGTGTTCAGAGCCAAATGCACTCAACCAATAAAAATGAAAAATAGTTCTATCACATCCTCAAAATATGTTTTGCAAAAGGCTAATAGTCAGTATTTTCCACAGTCACGTCCAACCCTAAAGTAGGCAAGGCTTTGAAACCTTAGGCCCAAATACAACAAAATGGGTCACAACTCTTCCTTTTTCCAAAACCGGAACATTCTCAATGACACACTGCAAGACTCAAGGAGGTAAGGGATGGCCTTCCCCAGCATGAAGAGAAGAGGGACGGGGCAGACAGCTCTGCTTCACGGTCCACTCACCGGGACAGTGTGTGGAAGGAAGCTCATGCCTTAGTTTGCCACATCACAGTCTAGAGGTGCCTTCTCCAGGGAAACAGGACACACACTCAGCCCTTCGGTCTCCCCCAAATTCTTTCCAACCTCACGAAGACAGATCAGTATCAAATTCCACCCTGCACTGTGCCACTGAGAAGCAGCAAAGACAAAGGTTCAAGGTGGGTTCTGTGGCCACAGAGGAGGAGAATGAAGGCCAGTGTCCCAGTCCTACAAAGATCACCCACCATGTCTAACTCAGTCTCACATGCCCTTCAATTCTGCCTTCTCCAGTCCTGCATCAAGTCTTCTCACACTTGTCTACTGAAGAGACTGCGAGCAGCGCAGTGCAAAGCTGGTCTTCGGTGTTTTAAGACCCACACAGACAGAACCCACAATGTCATTTATAATTGTGCACATGCTTGTACACACACATTATGTGTACACACATTTTTGTCCCAGGTAAAATTCCCACTCTAGAAAGTATGTCACCTTGTAGCTGTTTTGCACACCCACAAGGAGACAGCAATGCCAGCTGTGGTTTTGCACACCCTCATAGAAACACCAATACCAGTTGTGACTTCGCTCACCCACAGGGAGACACCAATGACCGCTGAAGAACCAAGAATAATTCCCGGGTATTTCAAGAGTTGTAACTAACATGCAAGCCTAATAAACATAATGAGACTTTAAAAAAACTGTATGGAGCTGTTCACAGCAATGTTAATGACTGAGCACAAGACAAACCCCTCACAGGTTGTTTTCTGGGGATTCATATAGGGAGGCAATTAGTTTGTGAACAGCCCCATGCTGACAGCCGGAACAGTATGGGCTGGACTGCTGGTCTGGATGTCAGATTTTCCTCTCTTCCCAATGCGTATATAGCTGTATGAGAGAAGGGGCCAGCACTCAGCACTTCCTCCACGTACCTCTCTCCTCACTCAGCCTTTTCTAGCAGTACCAGAGCACCTCACCTAGCCCTGCTGGGTGATGACGTGAGCACAATTGGCTCAGACCCCTTTTCTAGGAAATCCTCCCTGTAGACGTCCCTCCTCTCCTGGACCACCCATGCAGATCCGCTCTGTCTCTTGTGTTCCTCTACTTTCTACGTTTTCTTCAGCAGCTGAGGTTCATAACACCCTAAATTAAATAACTTTTGCTGTAATGGGCCATGAGCCAACATATTTCAAGTCCTCTTCAAAAAGAAAATATCATATTTCAAGAGAAATGTGTTTTCCTATTTCAATTTTAAAATATTTGGTTATAGAGGTTATAGCTTAATAATTATGAACCAACAAATAACATTTTGGATCAATCGTATGCAGATACACTTTGACTTATCACAGAGTTTTGCACCAATATCCATATCCTAAGTTGAAACTGTATTTCAAGGGCTGGGGATGTAGCCCAGTGATAGAGTATGTGCCTAGGATGCCCAGGGCCCAATGAGAGAAGAGAGGAAGATAGAGAGGATGAATAAATATGAGAACAAATGAGTGTGTTTATCCCTTGCCTGTGCCCACTATGGAGCAGTAGCAAGCACACTATAGAGGGTTAGCTGTACCCTCAGTCTTTCCCACTCAAGATCTCACAGCTGAGGCTAGATGACAATGCCCACCATCAAGAGGACAGAACTGCAAAACATTATCCTGAAAAAAATATCAAAAAACTATTTCTACTGGAGGGACTGGTTTTGTTGTTGCTGTTTTTGTTTTTTGAGATGGAGTCTCTTTAAGTTGCCCAGGCTGACTTCCAACTCCTCTAGCCTAGCCCCTGAGTAGCTTCAACTCTTGTGTGAGTCACCAAACCCAGCTGATGGGGTTTCCACTGAAGGCATGGATCAATTCAGGCCACTGCAAAGTGAGAGAAAATCATAAATGTAGCCCTAAGACTAGAACTGGCTATGTTCATTCAACAAACTCCTGGGCGCCCACCAGCTGGCAGGGAAAGCTGTGAAGACTATATATGCTGTCCTTACAAATTTGCATATAACACTCTCTGTGGACAGAGAAACCCTAAGACAAGGCTCAGGACTCCAAACACTCTCTTGGGTGGCACCTGTACCATGGCCACCTTGTTAAGCAGGAAACTAACTGCACTACTTTATCAGATCCCATATACCACCTTATGGCAACTGGCCACATTTGTTCCTCCAAGGAACACTTTCAATTGGTTTTTAAGTCATCTCTTACCTCATAGGCATGTGCTTAAAGTGGTTTGGGTTGGGTTGGTTTTAGAGGTAGGGTCTCCTCTAGCCAGGCTGACCTGGAATAGACTCTGTAGTCTCAGGGTGGCTTTGAACTCATGGTGGTGATCCTCCTACCTCTGCCTCCCCAGTGCTGGGATTAAAGGCCTGAGCCATCATGCCCAGCATTGCTTAAAGTGTTTTTGTCTTTAATAGTAATAAATAGTCATGTCCTGCATAACTATGTTCCAGCCAATAATAAATAATATCTTAATTGAAGCTGGGCGTGGTGGTGCACACCTTTAATCCCAGCACTCAAGAGGCAGAGGTAGGAGGAGGGCCATGAGTTCAAAGCCACCCTGAGACTACATAGTGAATTTACGTCAGCCTGGGCTAGACTGAGACCCTACCTCAAAAAAAAGCGGGGGGGACTGGAGAGATGGCTTAGTGGTTAAGGCACATGCCTGCGAAGCCTAAGGACCCAGGTTCAATTCTCCAAGTCCCACATAAGCCACATACTCAAGGTGGAACATGCGCCTGGACTTCACCTGCAGTGGCTAGAGGCCCTGGTGCGCCCATTCTCTCTCTCTCTCTCCCTGTCTCTAATAAATAAAAAATCTATTTAAAAAAAAAAAAGGATAGAAAACACATTATAGGTGGGTCTCTTGAGATTACCAGAGGGCTGGGGAGGTAGCTCAGTGGGTAAAGCACTTGCCACACAAGCATGCGGCCCCGAGTCCCAATCCCCAAGATCCACACCAAGCTGATACTGCAGCACTAGCATCTTAATCCTGGTGCACGAGGGTGAGAAGGGAGGTGGAGACAGAAGTGACCAGATAGCCTGGCACATGCAGTTGGTGAAGAATGGAATAAGCTGGAAGGCAAGGACCAAAATCCAAAGTTGTCTCAGACCTCTACATGCATCCAGATTCACATGTATGAACATACAAACACATACACCCACTACTAAAATAATAATAATAAAAGAGCTCACAAGTTCCTGTCACCTAGTAACATCATAGCACAAAGTGTCCCCACACTTGTGATGATGCTGGTAAAAGCAAGTCTATTGAGCACCAGCTGTGTATGCTGAGAACAAATAATGTACGGTGTGCAATGCCCAATAAACAATGACCATGAGCACTTAAACATGTATGTATGTTCGTATGTATGTAATGCCTGATAACAATATCAGTGCTCTGTACATTGATTAGACTCTGTTGTTACCATTATTTTATTCACTCTTTTCTACTTATTAAAAGCAAGTCTTAGAGCAGCCTCAGGCAGGTCCTCAGAAGAGATCTAAAAGGTGACAGCCCCAGGCATGTTATGGTCCCTGAAGACTTGCCAGGGAGACCAGGTGTGGAGGTAACAGGCTGTGATTTTCATGAACCTGACCAGATGTGGGGTCTGTGCTACTGCGAGTGCTCTTGGTTTTTAACAACAAAGTTAAATAAATAGAAAAAGGCTTCATGGAATAAGGATATAAACAAAAGTATTTTTGCACAGCTATACAATGTGTTTATGTTTTATGCTGTGTTATACAAAAGAGTCAAAAAGTTCTTTAGTTGTTAAACATTTTTATTTATTTATTTAGAAACAGAGAGAGAATGGGTGTGCCAGGGACTTCAAGGCACTGCAAACAAACTCTGGATAAACAGGCCACTTAGCACATCTGGCTTTAGATAGGTACTGGGGATTGAACACAGGTCATTAGGCTTTGCAGGCAAGTGCCTTTACCACTGCACCACTTCCCCTAATTATTATTATTTATAAAGTAAAATAGTAGCTTTAGGTTAGCTAAGGTTAATTTATTGCAGAATAAAGAAGCTTTTATAAAGTGTGACCTGAGTGTATTTCCAAAGTGCATGCTGGAACTCAGTCAAGCCGATGACATTCAGGTCACAGATCAGACTCTCAGGACCTCGCTCAGGGCATCTCAGAAGCCTGCAAACTCCACTCAAGGTAAGGCAGGTAGTATACTCATCTTGTACTCAGTATTTGTACATTTGGACAAATACACACCATTGTGTTACAACTGCCTACTTAGGATTGCTCACCTAGGTGGATGGTAGTTTCCAAAAACGCAGCAATTGCAGATTTCTGAACATGTAAAGAATCTTTGGGTTGTACTATGTGAAGATAGTATGATTTTTAAAATTACTATTAGAGGGTTTGTGAAGATGGCTCAGCGGGTAAACTACGCTGTGTAAGCACAAGGGCCCAAGTTTGACTCTTCTGCCCCCATGAAAAAGCCAGACATAGTGGCACACCTGTAATCCCAGTGCTACAGAGCAGAGATGGGGAATCTTCAGGGCTCTACTGAGAGCTCGTCTAACTGAACCAGTGAAGAACAGGGCCAGCAAGAATCCCTGTTTCAGGCTGGGGAGACAGCTCAGCCTTTAAGGCACTTGCCTGCGAAGCCTAACAATCATGGTTCCATCCCTGGTACCCACATAAAACCAGATGCAAAGAGTGGTGGACATGGAGGTCGTGTGCAGCAGCTGGAGGCCCTGACATACCTATTCTCATATTCATATGCTCTCTCTCACTCTCCCCCCTCCATCTTTTTCTACTTGCAAATAAATAAAAATTTTTTTTTTTAAAAAAAAGGACCTCCATCTCAAAACAAGGTAGAGGGCTAGAGAGATGGCTCAGTGCTTAAAGGATACTTGCTTGCAAAGCCTAATGTCCTGGGTTCAATTCCCTAGAACCCATGTAAAGCCAGATGCACAAAGTGGCAAATGCATCTAGAATTCATATGCAGTGGCAAAAGGCCCTGGTATGCCTATCTTCTCCCTCCATCCCTTCCTCTATGCCTGAAAATAAATAAATAAAAATATTTTAAAAACAAACAAGGTACAAAGACTGGGAAGAGTCTTGTGTTGACTATGGGCCTACACACACACACACACACACACACACACACACACACACACGGTTATCCTCTAATGTCCGCACACACATGAATATCCAAGGCTCTCCTCTGATCTCCACATACACAGGCAAGCACATACACAAAGATACCATACACACATCAATCAATTCTGAAGAACAAAGATGTTGTACATTCAACAGTGTTAAACATTAGGCCAAGATTTAATACCTTTTGTAGAAATAAACAACACAACCATCAATAAATGGTACATTTGTATGTTGACCAAAGAATTGTTTTAAAGTAAACTTCTTTATAATTTATCATTAATGTTTGGTCTATATAATTTATATGGCTACGTACTAGGGACCACATATGAGTGGAGAAAGTTCAAGGAGCCTTGGCCGATAGGACTCAGTAACTGGCTACCACGTTTATAGCCTAGGAGCAACAGGTTATAGCACACAGGCTGGGCAAGCAATAGGCTAAATCAGGGAGGTGTGTGAAAAGCACTGTACAACATTTGTATAAAGAAACCACCTCACAGAGCACTTCTCTCAAGTAGCCCTTCTGTGAAGTGAAATGTCTATCTTATAAAATACTTTACTCTGTTTGAAATTTGCTTTAACTATTCTTTGCTAATACTGCTGTATTCCTATTTACTGAAATTAACTGGAAAAGACAGCTGTTATTCCCAGTTATAAAAAAAAAAATTAGAAAACAAATTCTTTAAAATATAAATATGCTTACTTTTCTAATATTAAAATACCTATATATGGGCCACAGAGATGGTTCAGCACTTAAGGCACTTGCTTGCAAAGTATCTGGAGTTTGTTTGCAGCAGCTGGAGGCCCTGGCACACCCACTCAATCTGTCTCTCTTTTACCTCTCTCTTCCTCCATCTCTCCCCCCCCCCCGATTGTAAATAAATAAAAATATTTAAAATATGCACACACATCTATTTATGGGACTGGAGAGCTGCTTGGTGGTAAAGTGCTTGCCATGCAATAGTCCTCAATTTTGGAATCCCAGCAGCTGTACAAAGCCAGATGCCGTGGCAGGCGTTTGGAATCCCAGTCACACCTATGGGCCAGCAGGGGATGGACAGAAGAGTATGCCCAGCTAGCCAGGAGACAACAGCATGAACAATGAGACCCTGCCTCAAAAGAAGGGGCAGGTGAAATCCAATACCTCAGAGTTGTCCTCTGACCACGCGTGTGCTATGGTATGCACCACCCACGCTCACGCTCACACATGAACACACAATCATATCACACACCTACAAAAAGCATCTATAGTTAGGAGAAAAACATGTATGAAGCATGTTATTTCATATACTCTATGTGCTTTTATTTGAGTTTGGTATTAGGAATGGAACCCAGGGCCTCCAGCATGCTAAGCACACACTCTACCACAAAGCTACACTTCTAGCCCTATGTATACATCTTTGGTCAAACGTTTCCTTATGGAACATAAGTTAGTTTGTTCTGAGTTCGACAAAAATGTTCTGTGTAATTTCCATGCCAACTCTCTTCTCTACTAGTTGATCTAACTTACAGAGCAGTGGAAAAGTAACTCTGCAAACAGGTCTGGGAAAGCTGGGGGTGTAGCTCAGTAACCGCACACTTGCCTAGCAAGCTTAAAGCCCTGGGTTCTACATCTCTCCCCCACTATAGCCCCCCCACACACAAAAGTATGAGGAAAGAATGAAAACAATAAGTATAAAATCCACATCCAGTGACCCAGCCAAGAATATCAACATTCATTTCAGATTCCTTCAGCCCAGGATGGTTCCTGTTAAGAAATCCTTCATCTCAGCCTCACGTACCCAGAGATGGGTGGAAAAGAAGTACAATTTGGCCACATTCATTCATTCCTGTCTCCTAAGGAATAGGAACTGTGCAAAACAAATGGAAATGAACAAAAGTGGAGCTAACCAAGGAAGCAGGGTCAGTATGTGAATCCGGCCCCTCTGGGTACCAACGGCACGCACTATGAAGGAAGTAGGGTACAGCCCCTTACCTCGGAGGTTTCTGGGATGAATCTGCTTCGTCCGAGGCATCTTCTTAGCTTCAGTTCTTTTTCCTTCTCAGAAACTGTTGGAAGAGCAGGTTACAAAAACGCAGCTCCATAAACTCAATGGGCATCAATTAATCCATGTGCTAAACGAGAAAAAGATGAAAAGGACATTTTAACTACTTTGCAAAGTAATATCAAAAGTTAGCACAGCCTAACCTAAACCCAAGAAAAAGTAAACTATGGTAGGCATGATTGCAAAACATCACTTCGTTTTAATTAAGCATAGGACGGGTCACTGTGCCACAACCATCGGAGACCTCTCATGAAAGCGCAACAGGGCAGGGGAGTCACTAGCTCTTTACCATTCAAAAGTGAAAAAACACTTGTGTGTTAGAACAGCATTGCGAGGTACAATTAAGGTTGGTGTCAGGCTACAAAGGGCCATTCAGGCTTTCTACAGTCCATAAGACCATTCATAAGGACAGGTGCCATGTCTTGTTAGAGTTTGTTTGATTGCCATACATTATCTTGAAGATGATGATGGCAGGCTCACAGCAAGACTGCACTTTCTGCCTCATTGTTGAGCTGAAGGTTGTGACTCGTTCTAGCTATTGATTTCTGAGTGACAGACAGACATGTTATACTTCTGGGCCTGTCCCCTCCAGCACAGGCCTGACCTCATTTTTGAAGTGTATGTGACAACACAGAGCTGTGTCCCCACTAATACTGCATCATCTGCATAAGCAGGCAGCCCCTGTTGTTTGAATTCCGTGAGGTCTGGGAATTACTTGTTATTGCAGCATAGCCTAGTCTGTCCTGACCTGCACCTTATCTGAAAGTGATCTTAAATGCACTATGCCAAGATGATCATTATTTAAAACCTAACCACCCCATCTCCCCAAATCAGCCTCCTCAAACTTACACAGAAATCTTTCTTAAAGATCCCAGACTTAAAATTTTAACTTCCTGCAACAAAGCTGATAATCAAGATCCCTTATGTTGGCAATGAACATGAACTGCAGTTTAATCACTAAGCAAACACTAAAGAACAGACTAAGGATGCTTTGCTTAAAACCTGTTTATGCACAAGAAAGGAGAAAATAGTTAAAGGTACCAGCAATTTCCTATCAACTTTCTACATACTTAATGCCTAATTTAATGCTAACAACTGGGACAATTTCATCCATTTTACAGAGGAGACAAAATTTTGGGTAAGGTTAAGAAACTTGCCTGGAAGGAAGGGCCCTACATGACTTGCCCAAGTCCTCAGAGGAGATAATACTTTCAGTTTTGTTTTTAGCTTTGTTGTTTTTTGGTTTTTTTTTTTTTTTCAAGAGGATGAATGACACAGCAAGTTATGACGACAAACTTTGGTGCCACACCTTACTGGGTTCAAGGCCAGGCTTTACCCCATACTGTGTGGCCCTGGCAATGGTACTTAACCTCCCTGAAGATCAGATTTCCCAAACCATAAAAACAGGACTCGCTATTCACCTCACAGGACTGCCCTAAGGATTAAGCGAAACAATGTATAAATTAGGCCTGTCTCACTCACTCACACACACACACAAATATATATATATATATATATATATATATATTCTCATTAAGAAAGCCTTGACGAGAAAGAATGTGATGTCTAACGTCCTGGTAAACAGCTTAAGAAATTTTGGTTTCATTTTAGATAAGAAATAGAAATAAATCTACAAATGAACATTCGTATTCCTGACATGGCTATATCTCAGCATAGCACCAAATAGTAACAACATTAACTGCAGAAGGAACACTACAAAATACGATGGTCAAAGGTAGGTATTTTAACGCAGCACTATAAAATACATGGCTCCTCCACTCTCTTTGCCAAACACCCACTGTGGAATTCAGGAAGGATTGGGTTGGATAGAGAATTTAAGGGGTGTGCTCCATTCCTTCTTAAGCACCTAGCTTTTTAAATGGCCACAATATTGTGAAGTTTTTAAAGCGTGAACTCCAGTTGTAGTCCAATCGTGTGATCCGGTCGGATCCGGAGCATAAATATAAAATATGAAAATTCCCAACGTGTAAAGGCTTTGGCTACCAAGCTTGGTGCCACCCCCTAGCCCCTAGTTGTCCAGCCCAGGTTTAAAATCTCCGGGTGGGGGAAGAACTGGGTATTTCTAAAGACGACAGACATCATTGTAGCAACTAGGAGGAATGATCCACCTTTTCTTTCCGGAAAAGAAATAAATACTACGTGATGCAAAAACAGGACAGGATCAAAAAGCG
This sequence comes from Orientallactaga sibirica, assembly GCA_036365145.1. Lineage (NCBI taxonomy): Eukaryota > Metazoa > Chordata > Mammalia > Rodentia > Dipodidae > Orientallactaga > Orientallactaga sibirica. The sequence goes on along the minus strand of JAEOAD010000463.1, from coordinate 6,308,344 downwards.
TAAAGACAGTTGCAAGGAGAAAAAAAAACATGAATGAATGTAGAGGGCGGAGCCTGGGAAAACCCCTCTGCGACGCTGCACGGAACAAAGCGCTTCGCATGCCAGGAGGAGGGGGAATGGAAGTGGCAGCTCTGGCCGGAGCGGGAAGAGGATGCGGAGAGAGGAGGAGAAGGAGGAGGAGGGAGAGAGGAGGGAGTACGGCCGCCCCAGACTCCTCCCGGCCAGCTCCGCCGCCCCCGCCCCTCCGCAGCCTGCAAGTCCAGCCCGAGCCCCAGCGACCCCGCGGCGAGCCCGAGCGCCCCGGCCCCGGCCCCGGCCCCCGCGCGCGCGCTCCTAACCCGGAAAGAAACTAGCCAGGTGCGGGGAGTCCACCGGCGCGGGGACTCGCGCGACAGGGAAAGCCAGCCGCCACAAAGCCGGGAGCTCGGGGGAGCCGAGGCCTGCTCGCCCCCGCCGAACCCCCAATCTCCAGCCGGCCGGCCGGGCCGGGCAGGGCAAGGGCCGGCCCGCGCGGCGAGTACTGGCTGGCTGCAAGGCCGGCTCGCAGCGTACCTGCCGGGCTCGGCGGAGCGCTTCCTCCGCGGCCGCCGCCGCCGCCGCTCGCCCGCGCGCGCCCGGGACGCCCCGAAGTGGCAAGTGTCTCCCGCACGCAGCCATCCCCTCCGCAAGGTCGGCGCCGGCACACACGCACACACACACACGCGCACACACGCGCGCTCCCTCCCACGCGCGCCCCCTGCCCGCGCGGCTGCAGCGCCCCGCCGCGGAGCCCGCGCCCAACCTGCCGCCAGGACGCCCGGAGCCCGGAGCCGCCCGCGGCCACCGGCCCAGGCTCGGCGCTGATGGCGACGGCCGCAGCCCGGGAGGGAGCCCCGCGGAGACCCTCGCGAGGCGGCCGAGCCCGGGATCCCTCCTCCTCTTGACAACCCCAAACACCAACATAACCTCCTGCAGCGGCTCGCCCGCTCCCCGGGGCTCCGGCCCCGTCCTTCCCACCGCCACCGCCACGGCCACCACACTCCAGGCCGGCGACTGACGCTCCCCGGCCCGGCGCTGAAATATTAAACAGGGGAGCGGGCCGGGGGGCGGACGGGCGGGAGCGCGGGCGCCGGGGCGGGGGAGGCGGCGGCATGACCGTGGCCGCCAGCCGGGGAGGGGGCTGCGGGGGGCCGGGGGCGCGCACCGCGGCGGGCGGGCGGGCGGACCTCGGGCGGGCGCGGGCTTTACCTCTCCCCCGGGGCACAGGGGGGCACGGTTAGCGTCTTTGGGGACCGCGGGAGGTGCGCGGCGCGGGGAGGGAGGGCGAAGGTCGCAGGCTTTCCCGCGGGTGGGCGGGGCGGCAGGGGATCCCCGGGGGGCGGGAGGCGGGGAGGCCTCGGGCGGCGACGCACGGGCGGGGCGTCCCGGGGCGAGGCGGGGGCTGCGGGGTGGGGAGGGCGGGGAGCGCCGGCCGGGCGCGCACGGAGGGAGGCGGCGGTCGAGCCCCGGGTCTCCCTGCGCTGGGCTGCGCTGCGCTGGGCTGCGCTGGGCTGGGGGTGGCGGACGCAGGGCGCGCTCAGCCCCGCTGGCGCGGCCGCCGCGGGAACCGGAGGGATGCGCAAGGAGGCGGCGGCGGCGCGGACGGGGCGGGGGAGGGGAGGAACGCGGGCGGGAGCCGGGGGTCGCCGTGCGGGGGTTGGGGTGGGTGGGGGGAGATGGAGGGATTCGCGCGGGGCGGGGCGGGGCGGGGCGGGGACGGACCGAGGGGCGGGCCCAGCCGGTCACGCGGCCCGGGAAAGCCTGGCCGGGTCACGCAGTTGGGGGCGGTTGGTCCGGGAAGAGGGGCGGGGCCGTAGTGTCTCTCCGCGGTCTCTTTACTCTCCCAAGCAGGATGTGGGCCGGCCCGGTGACGTCATGGGGTCTCCCAGCCCCGCCCCTCACCCGGGCGGCGGGCTGGGGAGGGGGGGGAGGAGAGAGGGCGGGAGGGAGGCACGGGAGGGGGACCCCAAGGGGGTTTCCTCAACAACGCGTTAAAGGAAGGGGAAAATCATTGTGAAACTTGAAACTCATTAACTTTGGAAAACAACTTTAAAAGAGAGAGAGAAAAAAAAAGGAGGAGGAGGGCGGGGTGTTGGTTTGGAGGGTAGAAGGGTACGTATTATTAAACCTTGAACTGAAACCACTTTTTTGGTGGCGGATGTTCTATTAAAAGAGCGAGGAAAGCCAAGGTTATTCCGGAGGCCGCCCCGAAGCCCGCTGGTGCTTCCCAGAGCCCAAGCTGGGAGCGCAGTTAACCCCTTCCTGCCCGCCTGACAGCTGGGGGCCTTCCACGGAGGGAACTTGGGGGGGGGGAATGCAGGGAGGGGAGGTGGGTCTGGGCCGCCTACCCCGCTGGTGGAAAGCGGAGGGGGAGTGAAAGGGGAAGAAAGATGACGATAAATCAGAGTTTGACCCCTGGCTGCTAGAAAGCAAGAGAGGAAGCAATGACTGGAAATCTATGGAAAAGACATCAGGAAGGAGAACTAAACCTGGGGTTCTCGAGGTTAGAACGGTAGCCAATTGGGGATAAAAAATTTCATTTTGTGCCCCTATAAAAAGCTGGCAGAAGTGACTGTGTCATCTCAGAGTTGGAAGGAAAAAGGATGCAAGACAAAAATGTTGTTTAATAAAATTAAGCCTTTTCCCCTTCTAAAGAACAAAAATGCTAAAGACCTCCACAAGCCGGCTAAGACAGCTGACCATCTGTGAGGCTTCAATTGTTCTCTTGGGCTTCTATAAAGATGGCTAGGTCTTTCCTGCAAAGTGGACCCCCGAAATTCCCCTGAGGAAATCCTACCTCTGGCTCATTTGAGCTAAGAAAAGCTCAAAGTCCCAGAATGGAAATGATTAAAAACGGAAGACTCAGTAATGGCGAGCTTGCAGCCAAAAACAATGTTGTGCAAAAGGAAAACTTTGCCTACCCAAAGGCCAGGGTATTTATAGGAGCAAAGATCAAGCAAGGGAAGACGTCTACAGTATTACGTATGCTAAACCTGACAATGACATGATGCGATTTTACATTGCAATATGATAAAAAAATCATTTATAAAATGAAATGATACCCAATGGGTGGGGATTCACAAAACATAATGTAGCTCTCTCAACTGCAGAACTTGAACCACACACTAAACATTCAATTAAATGTGAAAGCACAGCAAATCTGTCAGGACAAAGATACTTTCATAATAAGTCGAGCTTGTGTCACTTGGGAAGTTGCAATGCTACATGTATGAAGACGACTAAATAGTTGCTGAACACAACACAAAAGTATGCCATGAACTTTGTTTCTTTGGGATTTAGTGAGGCGGTGAACTTTGGAACAAAATATATATGCAATCTGGAATTTTCACTTCCATTTGTTTTCTGGAGTAAAAACTGGTACTAAACTTGTCTTTGAAACAGATGGAAACCAGCACAACTTTCCGGGGTCAGTTTTTTGACTTTTCTGAATGCAATGCCTTTGTTTACTTATTCTTCCTAGAGACCACAATGCAGGAAGATGCCGCTGGGCCGTGTCTGGATAAGCAGCGCGTTTCGCACAGTCAGTGTAAGTCCTCCAACTATATCAAATAAACGGAAAGGGGGTGGGGGGACCCGAGGGCACCTGCGAATGGTTAAAGTGCAGCTTGAACTGTCAAAAGTGGAACAATGGGGCGCGGGTGAGCATTCTCTCGCAGAGGTCCCATGGACCGACCCCTTTCTCCCCACCCCAAGTGACCCTACGCGCGCACCCCTGGGGAAAGTGGGGTTCCAAGGACGGCAATGTCGCCCAGAGGCTCTGCCCGCATTTCCCGTGCCGAGCAGTTCCGAGACGGCACACGTCCACGCGGGAGCCACTGTGGTTCCCCGGTTCCCACGCGGCCGCCCGACCCGACCCTGCTCGGGCTCCCCCCAACCCCCCTGGCGCGGCCCCACGGCCCGGCCCTCCGCCCCGCGCGGCCAGCCTGCGCCGCCGCCTCCGCCACGCGGAGATCCCGGAGCTTCCTCCCCGCCCGGCGGCCGCCGGGTCACGCGGCCCGGCCCGCCCCCTCCCCCTCCGCCCTGCGCGCGCCCCGGGCTTTCCCGTCCACCGGCCCGTCCCCTCCTCCTCCTCCCCGGGGCGACCCGGCGACAGAACCTTCCCCGCACGCTCGGCCACCTCGGGCCCCCCACGCCGGGGCTCTTCCCCAGCCCCGCGCCAGACAAAAGAACCCGGGGAAAGACTTACCCCAAGGGCGGCAGGCGCGCCAGCCTTGCCCCTAAGCTTCCGGGCTGCAACTTTTCATTTTAAAAACAACAAAAGCACCGAGCCGCCGAGCCTCGGAGGTTGGAAGTGGGCGTGAGAGGAAACACTGGGGGGGGGGAGGCGCTTGTCCCTTCTCTAGCCGCGTGTCCCCCCCCCACCACCCTCCCCTCCCTGGCCTGGGGCTTTGATGCTATCTGCTGCGCCGCCTACGTGGGTTCATACCTTGGGTCTGCGCCGAGTGACACTCGGAGACTCGGTACTTTCTGCGCTGCCTGGGAGCCAGGCAAGCAGGTGGCCTGGGCGGAGAATCCCCACTAGTAACCGGCTGTGAGAGGCACTTGGGCGCTGGCTTCCTTCCCTTGCTCATCTGTGCTGAAGAAGTGTCTCCCACCCTGGCAGCTTGGAGCTGGGCATGAGGTCCTTGGCCCTTAGACACGTACTGGTCTAAGGGCCAGCCTTAGTGCAGGCATCAAAAGGTCTCAGTGGATGTCTCCTGGGGCTTTGCTGGGCTTTGAGATCTAATTTTTGGAAGTTACGACTTGCCCTCTGAGCTCTGCCTACAGCTGCCAGGAGGCAAGAAAGAATTCATCTCGCCAGATAATACACTTTATCTTGCCTTCCATGCATAACCCACACATTCCCTAATACCCGCACCCTCCCCACCCCCCTACAGCATGGAAAGATTGTAGCTGTTGATTTTATTGTGCTTATCTGGACATGAGCAGAACCTGGATATGCATTTTAACTTCGCAATCTTAGAATCATAGCTCTTAGAAAGAGCTGCTTTGAAGGTGGGGGGGGGAGGTGAGGTGGTATTAAAGGGAATAGCACATCCATTTCATGGCAGCTCCAGCCTGTGTTCAGGTCTTGCCCTCTGGGAGTTTACAAATTAATGGAGACAGCATAAACACACGGAAAAATAGCTGGAGGGAAAAAGATACAAGACGCATCTTATAAACAGAGCCAATTAAAGTTTTACCAATTTAGTTACATTGTGGAGATGTCTTGGGTCCTGTGGAGGGCCAGGCTAGCAGGGAAAGTTCCAGTTGAAGGTGAGTCCTCACTCTGGTTTTGACAGAAAGTTCAGGATTTGGCAGTAGTGGAAACTGCATTCCAGGGGAGAGAAATAGCTGGAAGGTGAACTAAGGGAACTGTGTGAGCTGCATTTTCTGCCTGGAGCACAAAAGCCTGGCGAACTTGAAATGAGTGACATACAAATTAGGCCACTTTTGAAAGTGAAGGGGAAGGCATTCCTGATGATGCTGTGTCAGCCGTGAGAGAAAGGGTTGACTACCAGGCAATCGCAGACTGCTCTCCCAGTCTCCTTTGGAAGGAATTAAGACTAGGTTTGGACAAAGAATGGTTTTTGTAAGGAAGAGTGTAGCAGATGATTTAGGATGGATCTGGAAGCCCAGTGCAGAGACTGCTGTAGTAGCTGTCCCCACAGGAGTGACAGTATCGGTGGTGGCTGTGGTTAAAGTCAACTGGCTGGGCTTTCCCGTTTCTCCCATTCCTAAAACGTCCCATCATCTGCCAGCAGTCACAGAGTTAGTACGTGAGAGACTCGGGATTGGAAAATACTTTCGGATGCTCAAAGCAGAGAGACTGTATTTTGTGAGGGAGAAAAAAAGATTAAGATGACTGTGTACTTCTGTGGTGCCAGAGAGAGAAAGGGGGACATTTTTAGGAGGTTGGCTTCGAGTTTTGGCAACTTAGTAGATTATGCCATAACCACCGGTTTGTTGAAATAGTGTGAGGCTTAAGGGAGTGAAGGGGTGTGTTTGGGTTTAACCACATTTGGTTTTGAGAAGGATGATTTCATTCACATTTGTTTAATTCATACGAAAGGGTGGGAATAGGACTGTTTGAGTAGCTGTCATTTAGTTTGTGTGCTGCTTGTTAAACGGGGAAGAAGAGTAGACATGATTGACAGAAGTGATCCTGGAGTCCTCAGAATTCCTCATGAACCATGTCCATCCACAGGTAGCACAATGGGAAACACCAGACAGAGTCAACAGCATTCTACAATCCTGTCCTCAAAATCTATGCGGAGATCAGCCCAACAAGCATAACACACTGTGTTAGCTGGAACACAGCACCATAGACTGGGGCCCATACGCAACCTATGTGTATTTCCCCACAGTTCTGGAAGGCAGAAGTCCCAGATCAAGATGTGCCTAGATCTGGTTTCTACTAAGGTCTCACTTTCCATGCCTAGTCTGCATGTGGTATGTGTCTAGGAAGGGGTAAGAGAGAAATAGGGCTTGGTGACTCTTACAAATGCTCTTGTGGCTTGTATGTGAAATGTCCCATTTGGAAGATGAAGGCAGGTGGCGGAATCTTGCTGAGGAAGTGGGTCAGTGGGAGCAGACTTTGAAGTTTTATAGCTCAGCTCTGCTTCCTCTCTGTTTCCTCTTGGGGGGGGGGCTATGATAAGGGGGAGAGGACTCTTGCCACAATGGCCTCTATAGCTCTCCTATTGCGAGGATTGTGTATCCTAAAATTGTGAGCCAAAATAAACCTTCCTCCAGTAAGCTGCTGCTTCTCAGGTATTTGGTCAGAGCAAGCAGAAAAAGTAACTAATACAGACATGAAATCTGTAGAATGTGAGCTCCATCCTCGAGAGTTGATTTTAACTTTAATTACACTGAAGGACTCTATCTCCAGATGCAGTTTCATTGGGGACTTAGAATACACCCATTGATGAGACTCCCAATGTTGACGTCTACAGCTCCCACTGAGATCTCTTTCTCCCTAAGTCTTCCAGATCCAAAGTTACCACCTTCCAATTCCATAAATCGATTGTTGGACTCTAAGTAACTTTCCCACATGCCTGCTCATTGAGTCCAGTTTCACAACTGAGTTGCTCTTGGCAAACAAATCTTAAGCCATCAATTTTCCTTTCCCCAAACTCTACACCAAACTATTCTGTATGGTTTTGTTAAATTTTCTGTTTCAAAAGCCCATAGTTACAGATTTGTGATGTTGGATTTATTAGTATGTCTTTTACCCTCAAAATAGTTTCTGTTATGGCACAATGTCTTTGGCTGTCAATAAAAAGGATACATAGGACTGGAGAGATGGCTTAGCAGTTGAGGTGCTTGCCTGCAAAGCCAAAAGACCATGGTTCAATTCCACAGGACTCATATAAGTCACATATACAAGGTGCCACATATGTCTGGAGTTCGTTTGCAGTGGCTAGAGGCCCTGGTACACACATTTTCTCCCTCCCTCTCTCTCTCTCTCTCTGCCCTTCTCTCTCAAATAAATAAATAAAATAAAATATTTTTATAAAAAGGAGACCTAGAAAAGTCAATGTCCACCTTAGGCAAAGTTGAGGGTGGAGGGAAACAATAGGCAGAATGAATTTATGGAAGCAAAAGAAAATGAGCACACTGTTAATTCACAAACAAGAGAATGATGACAAGAATAGCACTAACACAACAAGACACTGGGACCTCATGGTCAGCTGTACTCTGTTTCTGGTGGCTTTAAAATTGTTCAGCTTGGGCCTGGAGAGATGGATCAGCAGTTAAGGCTCTTGCCTGCAAAGCCTAGGGACTGGGTCCAATTCCCCAGTACCCATGTAAAACCTGATGATGCACAAAATGGTACATGCATCTGGAGTTTATTGCAGTGGCTAGAGGCCCTGATGTGTCTCTTCTTCCTCTGTCTCTCCCTCTCTATCTTTCCTCATCTTTCTTCTCTCTTCTCTATGTCTCTCTCTCTCTGCCTAAAAAAAAAAAAAAAAAAAAAAGTTTCAGCTATCTTAATTTCTGTAAGAGGAGGAAGGCTTGATTTATGATAAGTTATAGAAAATGGTATAAGGAAAAGGCGTGGTGGCACATGCCTTTAATCCTAGCTCTAGGGAGGCTGGATAGGAGGATCACCATGAGTTCAAGGCCAGTATGGAGCTCCAGAGTGAGTGAGACCCTACGTTGAAAGACAAATAAAAACAAAGGTGAAAGACAAAGAAAGTGCGGTGCGGGTTATTATAACAGGGAATCTCTGTAAGGCTGAGGATGTCTGGTGTGTATCAGCAAGCCAGATGGCTGTCTAACCCAGAGACAGTGAAAATGTTATTTGTAAGATATTTTTGCTACTAGTGGATTACACACACTAGGGTTAGTAATTATAAAAATATTGACGCAAGCAGAAATCTTGGCACAGTCCTGGTATGTAGTGCTCAGAACAAGAGTTACAGGACACACACATTTGTCTTCGGCTTGCTACTCATACAACTGTTGTTCCCAACTGCTGTGGAACCTTCTGGTTGCAAAATTCCATCTCTCACATAGTAACAAGAGTGTCAAAACAGTCTCATGTCCTGTTCCTCCCTCCCACCCACCCCGCCCTGAGCTCTGGTCATACAGCAGTTTCATAACAGTGTACTCTGAGAAAACAAGTGCCAGAGTCCACCACCAGGAAAAATAATAAGAAAGTGGTTTCCAGAAAAGTAAATCAAATGTTGTCAAACAGTTTACCTCTTTCCCTGTTTTTATAATTCCAAAAGCATAATTTTCTTTTACCAAGATTTGGTTTGGGGGAGGGGAAAGATTAGCTTGTGAATTTTCTTCTGAAATATTGTTCTCCTGTCTTGATGTCCATTAGTTCATTTTTGGCATACATTTTGAACCACTAATGATCTCGGGAGCACAGGGACCATTGGGACACAATTAAATCCATACAATTTTTTCTCATTCAAATTTCTAATAATTTCTTCTTAAGAAATCTCCAATTTTCTTTCTTTTTTTAAATATCTTATTGATTTGAGAGAGGGAGAGAAAGAATGGGCATGCCAGGGCCTCTAGCCACTGCAAATGAACTCCACATGCATGTGCTACTTTGTGCATCTGGCTTATGGAGGTTACTGGGGAATTGAACCTGGGTCTTGGGCTTCACAGGCAAGCACATTAATCACTAAGCCATCTCTCCAGCCCAAAATCTCCAATTTTCTTATTTTGGAAAGGGACCCCAAGTAAATTATTATGTAAATGTTTCCATACATATGTTATTCCATGGCCACCCCATCACTCATAATCTCAAAAGTCTAAGCTGCACTTTTTCTTCCAAGCTGCACTTTTGCAATTAAGTCACAACAGCCTATTTTATTGTTTTGACTTTTAAAAATTCATAGGAAACCAGGCTAAGATCGGGCAGTATTTAAATGAGAAATTCTGTGCTGGGAATGTAGGTTGGTTGCAAAATCTTGCCTCAAATGTACAAGCCTGGGTTTGGTTGGCAGTACTGCAAAAATAAATAATCAACCAGCCAATAAATAAATACTAAAAGTAAAATAATAAATCAGAAATTCTGAGATGCTGCACAAATTTTAGCAGATGTTGAGTCAGACAGACTTCTTGATGTTAAATTCACCTTGAGGCTTTCTTGCTTTATTCCAGATAAACAAAATATATGGCAATGTTTAGAAACAGTCATGCAATATTGACCAGCTGGGTAGCACTTAAGCCCAAAGGATCATTCTGCCAGGTGAAACTAAAGGTCCTAGGGAAAAAAAGAGAGAGAGAGAGAGAAAGAAATTTCAGTGTTGCTTACCATGGCCAAATTCCAAGTCAGACACATTGCTAATTGGCAGTCCCTGTTTAACAGAATAAATTACTAAGGGCATTTTATAGTGTCCTCATCTATGAAATAGATCATAATGACAGCCTACTTCCTGTAGATGCTTTATAGGAGAGCAATGTGTATTTATTAAGTAATATGGCAGTACCAACTTCCCACTATAGTCACGAATTATTGTGTAATTCTCCTGCATTCTTATAAGAGGGTCCTCTCATTTTCCTTTCATAATGATTACCTTCCTGTTTTCATTTTTCCTTTTTTACTTATTTTGGTGCTGAGGCTGGAGCCCAAGATCTCACGTAGGCTGAGCATGCACTGGACAACTGAGCCCCTAGGTTCCTTTTAAGGAGCATCTACTTCCTCACTCATAAGGACTTGCCCCTCCACCGTGCTGCTTCATTTGAAGTGAACGGTCTATGCTTAAACCCACGAATGCTTTTTTTTTTTTTTTTTTTTTTTGCAGACTATATGGAGATGATGAGTTGGATCTCTGTCCTCCTAAATTCACTTGTAATTACATCTCCTATTAATATTTACAAGTGCTGTGAATGATTTGGATGAAAAAAATACTGCTTTCTTTTACTCCATTGCCCTAACACCTGGCTTCCTGAGTATAGATTTCTTTACTAATTAAAATCTGCCTCATCTCTTTACAACACATGTAACCTGCAATCCCACCATCACCCCTAGCAGCGTTTTCCCAGTGCCCTCAGTCTCTCTCATAGCCAACCCACCCCTTGGCTGTCTCCTCTACCTCAGTCCTCTGCTTTCTTCACACATTTACATTTTTATAGCTCTAATGTAATACATTATGTTTTCTTCTCTCTCTTCTTCAAAAGATAGCTAAAGATGAAATCAATTACATCTATATTGAATGTCACAAAAATAATTTGATAATGGATTTCTCCTGCAGCCCTCCAGTGCTGCTGGTAATAACATCTAAGGTGTCTGGGGAGAGAAGTCAGTTGTCCACCATGACATCAACTTGGCAAAGAAGGCCAGAGTCCAAACATGCCAGCTTCTTTTAATCAGGCACCCCATCTTAATTATCTCCCATGATAATGCTTTGATCATGGAACTCCCTACTGAAGAAAGCAAGTAGCTTCCCTCTAACTACAAAGTCTGTATTCACTAGCTGGTATTCAAGCTTTGGTGTGATCCAAGAGATCATCCCCGGCTTTTTCTTCACCTGCTTCTGTAATGAGAACCTCGTTCCACTAAATGGCTCCACTCACTGCACTAGCAATTGGCTTCATGCTTCCCTCCACCTCCTACTCCCATCCTGACCACTGTGCCCAGTGTCTGTGTTTATATTTTATATGATCACAAAGCACTCATCTACACCCTCCCCAGTCTCTTAAGATCTAACTGAACTGTGCTTTTCCATGACAGCTGTATGAAGTGACTTGGAAGGTTCATAAAAAACTGCTAAGTTCATTGATAAGTAGTTTTATGGAATTTTATGGCTTTATGGTACTGTTACCACTGATCTTTGAAGTGGAACCAACAGCCCATACATTCTTTCACTGAGAATGGATTATAATGACCCAGTCCAAGCAGAAGGCACAGCCAAGTAAGATACCAATGTTAATGGAAGAAAGTGGCACTTACCCAGTCTCTTGTTTAAAACAAGAAAACTGGGCTGGAAAGATGGCTCAACAGTCGTAAAGGTGCTTGCCCATAAAGTCTAATGACCCAGTACCCACATAAAGTCAGAGGGGTGCATGTGTCTGGAATTCATTTGCAGAGGCTGTAGACCCTGGTGTTCCATCTCTCTCTCCCTTTCTCTCTCTCTCCCTGGGCATGGTGGCTGAGCTAGGAGAATCACTGTGAATTCCAGGCCAATATGAGACTACCTAGTGAATTCCTAGGCCACCCTGGGCTAGAGCCAGACCCTACCTCAGAAAACAAAAAAGAAAAAAAAAACTGGAGAGAATAATCCTTAGTCTCATTTCTCTGGAAAGATGTTTCATAGTATACAGAGGTGGCTACTAATAATAAATAAGTCATAAGGAGAGACAAGTAAGATAATCAGTTTATAAAGAGAAGCAGTACATTTTGGCTCACAGTTTTGGAGGTTTTGTCCATGATGGGCATTTTCCCAGTAACCTAACTTCTTCCTTCTGCTGGTCCTCACCTCTGAAAGCATCCACTGCTTCTCAGTTGTATCAGTCTAGGAGCCAAGCTTTTACATGTAAGCTTTTAGAGACCATTTCAAGTCCAGACTATAGCAGTTAACCATGCCCATCATTTCAAGTACTATGATGGTTTATACTGATAGCCAACTTGCCCTGACCTTGAATCAATTACCTGTGAAGGATTGTATTGATTAAGTTAGTTGGGGTGGAAAGACCTACCTTATCTGTGGGCAGGGTCCCAGGCTGTATAGAAAGGAGAGAGCTGGCTGAGCAGTGGCTTTCATCCATCTGCTTCCTCACTGTGCTGAATGTGAGCAGCTGCCTCAAGCTCCCGCACGATGCCTTCCCGCCATGATGGGCTGTAACCGGAACTGTAAGCTGATATAAACCCTCCCTCCCTTAAACTTATTTCATGTATTTTGCCCTAGTAACAAGAAGTTGACTGATACAAGTACTGTTACTGTTATTTTTCTTTTTTCTTTCTTTTTTTTTTTTTTTTTTTTTGGTTTTGCTGTCTTCTGGTCCAGGCTAAATTGTGTCAGACTGGACAACACAACCTCCACAAGAGAAACTTCACCACGCCCGCCAGTTATTTTTCTATGCTTCTGTCTTCTGGTATAAATTGTGCAGACTGGACAACACAACCTCCACAAGAGAAACTTCTGCAGTTATGTCTCCCTTACAAATTAATTCGTAACCAGCACTGTATGTGGACCACGATCCATTCTTCCAGGGAAATGAGATTCATAGTCTGTTGATTATTCTATCAAGTTCTTGTTTGCTTTGGTGAGAAATATGTACAAGTGATGCATTCTACCATGACACTGAAACCTCCTTGGCCTTTGTTCCTGCTTATGGATCAGCTCAATACTCTAGGCTCAAAAAAAAAAACTATTTTTTTTTTGGTGCTATGTCCCATGGACAAATTTTATAATCATGTACTTTGCAATAATAAAATACAAACATGGAATTTATCTTTAGGGTTCTTTGCTCCAGGATCATGGAAGAACCTTCTTGCTTTCCTAGTCTATTATGGCCTATTATGGCCTATAATGTTTCTGATCTAGACAAACCTCCAACAATCTCCAGTTACTACATTTACATGATACATTCTGAGCTCTTTGGGTCTGAGATAACATGCTTGACGTACTTGCATTTACTGTAAGCTTTTGCTTTGAAAGCAAAATCAATGGCGTGCATTTTGTCTCTACTTTAATAAACAACAATTTTAAAAACCAACAATTGTGTTACAATTTGCCAAACTTCACTGCATCTCAGAAAAAAAGCAAATAAAACTTTGTGCTTTTTTTAGGGTACCTTGACATATTATTAGAGCCTACAGATTGGAAAATTTTCGAAAGGTAACACATCTGCAAAAAAAAAAAAAAAAAAATGTTCTTTTCAATAATTGCTTTGAATCCTGGCTAGAAACAATATTACAAATTCAAAATCTAAATGTTTATTTAATCTTTTGAATGTGTTGCTGTAAGTACAAATGAATAAATAAAGCTGTTTTCTAGTTGATGTGATTAAAATGGTAGACTGAATGCAGTAGGCTCCTCAGAACTGTATAACATAAGGAGCAAACTTTAGTATAATGTGTACACATTATTAACAATCACATATAAATATTGGTCCATAAAAATTTTAGAAAGTGCCAAATCAATGCAATTTGTTAGCAACAGGGAAGAACGAGAGCTGGGAGGAGGGGGAGATGGGAGCTTTTATTTCTTGAGATCTAAAACTGCTGTAAAAATGAAATCTTGGGCTAGAGAGATGGTGTAATGGTTAAGGTGCTTGCCAGCAAAACCAAAGGACCCAAGTTTGATTCCCCAGGACCCACATAAGCCAGATGCATAAGGTGGCACATGTGTCTGGAATTCATTTGCAGTGGTTGGAGGCCCTGGAATGCCCATTCTCTCTCTCCCTCTCTCAAATAAATAAAAGTATTTTTTAAATGAAATCTTCACGTTATTTTGTATAACATTTTTTAAATTGCTGCCTTCTTTATGAAAACGCCCCCAGTAATGTCTTTAGCAAGAGAGCACATGGCTTTTTGCTGTCTTTAGTTTTACACTTTTTATTCCCAATTGAATCCAGAAAGCTTTTCTGTTAGCCAAGAAAAATTCCTTTTTGTTGTAAATGTCTCTAAACTTCAGCATTTTGCAATAAAAATATCTCCTTTTATCCAAGTTCAAGTTAGACGTGTTACAGATGACCAGGTGAACATTTAAACCCCTATGCTGACCATGCTCTTGTTCTTGGGAGATGATTAGAGGTTTGGAAATTTGGATTCTGGTTAAGGTATGGTACCTCAGAAAAAAATTGTATCACCAGACGTGGTGGCACATGCCTTTAAACCCAGCTGCTGGGAGGCTAAGATAGGAGGATTGCTTTGAGTTCGAGCCTGAAACTACATAGTGAATTCCAGATTAGCCTAAGCTAGAGTGAGGCCATACCTTTAAAAAAAAAAGTCTCTTAACATCTTTTCTCTCACCTTTTCCTCTTGCATACAGTCAAATGTTTTCAACTCTTTGAAACCAATTCTTTAATATTTATGTTGATATCTCTAAAGAACATGATCCTAATTCTTTACTTTTCGGTTGTAGACATTCTCTGCTTCCTTTCCATCCCCAAAACACGTGCTTCAGCTCTCTTCCACTTCCACACACAGCTCACTGCCCCCAGCACACTCCACCCTGTGTGCCCTGTAGAGACCTTACATCTGAAAATGTCTTCTTTCTCCTTTTACATTTACCTCATATGGATTGATTTGGCTGGAGAAGTCGAGGATAGAAAGAATTTTTGCATAGGATTTTGAAGCTTTTAAATCTGCATAGTCTCTTAGCTATCTTGCAAAACTGCTACTGAGAAATTTTATGCCACCCTGAATCTCCATCCTTCTTGTGAAATGTCTTCTTTCTCAGAGCTCAGAGCCAGTTCTCTTTATCCCGGAGTTCTGAATTTCACTGTGATGTGTCTGAATGCTGCCTTTCTATTGTCATTACGTAGGGCAGTGGCAACACAGCATTCCTGGTGAATGTTGGTGTAAAAGCTGATGCTATTTCATTTGGAGGAAATCTTTTTTAAGTTTTTCTCTGTTCATTTCCTCACCACTATTTTCTGAGTGTCTCCGCAGAACTCTTACAACACAGGCATCACAACCCATAGGCATCTCTACTATTTTTGAAAGCCTTCCTCTGGTCTATCTCCCAACCTTTTTTTTTTTTTTTAAATTTTTCATTTCCACACTTCAAATTTTAATATCAAAGAACTCCCCCACACACATACAATCTTTTTCTAAAGGAACATCCTTTTTTGTTTTTTACTGCAGTATTTTAACTGAGTAACTTAATGATAATTTTTCATTTCTATTCATCCTCCCACTGTTTGTTTTCTCTCTGACTTTTCTCACCCTTTCATATGAGATCCTGGTTACTCCCATCTGACGAGGAACCACACACTGAAAGCTGGTTAGAAAGAGCCTCCTCTGCTAGAGTGTGGCTAGTTTGTGTTGACCAGGCATGTAGTTCACTATGTGCTGACCCGGCTGTGTCCTTCTTTAAAAGTCTTCACTGTCATATTGTCATTATGTTCAGATCTTTTCTCATGGCCTGGTCAGATTTCCAGAGCAATCTTGTGCTCATCTGGGGTGTGTGTGTGTGTGTGTGTGTGTGTGTGTGTGCGCGCGCGTGCACGCACGTGTGTCTTCCGGTGTCCCAGCCTACAAAAGGACAAGTAACATGACAAGTTTAGCCTTAGTTATAAGTGCAAACCTCCTAGTTTTATTTATTTATTTAAACTTTTTACTGACAGCTTTCATAAGTATGCACAGTAACCCATGATAATTCCCACCCTACCCCAATTTTTCCCTCTCAGACCCACCCTCCATTGAATCCCCTCCCCTATCAATTAGCCTCTCTTCTATTTTGAGGTTATCATCTCTTCTTCCTATTATGAAGGTCTTATGTAGGTAGTGTCAGGCACTGTGAGGTCATGAATATCAAGGCCATTTTGTGTCTGGAAGAGCACATTGGAAGCAGTCCTACCCTTTCTTTGGCTCTTACATTCTTTCCACCACCTCTTCCACAATGGACCGAGCCTTGGAGGGTGTGGTAGAGATGTTTCAGTGCTGAGCACTCCTCTGTCACTTCTCAGCACTATGGAGACTTGAGTCACCTCAGTGGTCACCACCCTTTGAAAAGAGAAGTTCCTCTAACCAAAAGTGAGAGTAACTTTAATATATGGATATAAATATTTTTAGAAAGTGCTTACAGGGCAGTTTGGTGAGCATACTATATGCATTTAGCCAGATAACAGCAGGCGTGACTCCTCTAGGGTTCATGACATCCCCAGCCATAGGATTTTGCTTAGGTTTTAAGTACCAGGCATGCACTCCCTTCAGCAGAGCCAGTCTCCAATCTAATTAGAGAGCAGTTAATTTCTCCCATATCAGACATGCCACTTTTGTATCCGTTGGCACATTTTGCCCATCTGAACCAATGTTAAGGCTTGCAATGTCCGCTGCTGTTTAACACTTCTCTCTCCCATAGGGATGCCTGCAGTGTAGCTTTTTCCAGCTTTCTGACAGCTGGCCAACAACGAGGAAGACCTCTTAATGTTAGTTCTGCCCCTTCAGCTCTTCTGTGGAGAGACTGGAGTACTTGGGGCTTTGCATGGAGTGTAGAAGGGATCGTGAAGCCTGGCTGCTTCTTAATCACACTTGCAATGAAACTTTCAGAGGTAACTGTGATAGCTACTCCTAGAACTTTACTTGAAATGTTTCAAAAAGCAAAAAAGAAACTCAGGCTGCTCAGCTTTCCCCAAGTTGCCAGAGTAATTCTCTTTCTCAGTGCTGCTGTCTCCATTCATGTTGATTCGTCTTGTGAGCTTTGTGCCTTTCAAAACACACAATGTCCCTTGAGTGGGAGAATTAAGCTAAAAGCTACTGGTTCATCTACCATCTTTAATTAAATGTCCTGGAGTGTCTATTCACAATGCCCCAAAGACCTGGGTCATTGTTCAGTGAGACATTACCTTCAAACATGAGTTTCCATGAAAACAGAACTTGGAAAGGGTGTAATTATACTCATAATTTATGTTTCCTCTGGGAGAAAAGCACCTTCTTTAAAACTTATAAAAGCCAAGGAACTTTTTTTTTTAATCTTAAATTTGTTACTAGTAAGTGGATCTTCTTGTAGGTTGTACCTTATCTCATCCCCGTTAAGGCAGGCATAGTGGGTGTAGGGCCTTTCAGCCAGCTGGCATTACTATTCTGAAATATACCTGTGCCTATGAGGTTCCTGCAGGTTAAATTTTGCTGTGAGAAAGCCTCCATTGCAGGCTCTGAATTTCAATGACTTCCTGCAGGCAAACACCTGGAGGCAATTACTGTACTTGTCTGCCAGCAGACGCACATGCACCTTCGGGTAGGAAAACTGTATGTCTGAATTTTCAAAGAATGAGTCCATCTTCTTTGTGTAAGATTTTTACTTGTGTCTGAGTAAAATGCTAAGTTATCCAGCCTAAGAATTTGTCTTTTAACTCATTACACATTGGTTAATCCTTTTTTTCTCACCATACAATTTCCAAACTATTAGAGATTTTCAAAACTTCTGGCTGGTAATAGAGTTGTCTGTTAAGATATGAGACAATGATAATGAGAAAAGAAATAAGAAAAATCAATAACTTACATTTTAATATAAAAATGATAACATTTTAATGTGTCATTCTTTAATAACAGAACTGCCAGTCTCCTGAAATAAAGGGCAGAGATCAGAAGGGAGTTAGAGAAGGTGTAAAATTATATCAAACCTTAATATTAATGCAGATCTAGTGATAGTTTACATACCTAGATGTGGTCTCTGGAGAAAATCATGATGTTGATCATTATTTTAGCTCAGCGGCTTTTTTTCTTTAGCCAAAACATAAATACTTTGAATTTAAAGGTGATGTAAATTACACCTTTGGAAATATCAGAAATCCCATCAAAATTCTTTCAGGGATTTAACACTATGATACTGAATAATAATGAAAGAATATATTTTTATGGCTTTATAGACTAATCTAGTTGGAGCAAATTATTATTAAATCATTACAAATGTAAGAAGTCCCCAGTTCTTACTTAATGTGACTTCAGGCAAGCACCCTGACAGCTAAGCCATCTCTCTAGCCTTAATATGACTTCAGAGTTTCACTTCTTTCTGATTTTATTCTTATCCAGGCAAAACTAAAAATGATTAGCAAACTTTAAAACTTCCTCTTTTCAGAATAACCAAACCACCTGACAAATGTCATTTTTTTTCATTTCTCTCATTTCTCTTTTTATAATCTTTCGTTTTCACACTTAAAATATCAACCTTATCTTTTAATTTTATTTATTTGTTTGTTTGTTTGAGAGAGGGAGTGAAAGAGGGAGAGAGAAAGAGAGACAGAGAGAAAGAGAATGGGAGCACCAGGGCCTCAAGCCATAGCAAACAAACTCCAGATGCATGCACCACCTTGTGCATCTGGCTTACGTGGATACTGGGGAGTTGAACCTGGGTCCTTAGGCTTCACAGGCAAGGGCTTTAACTACTAAGCTACCTCTCAAGCCCAACTTTATTTTTGTAATCCTCTTATTTCTACAGTTTTAAAGCATAGCTTCCTAGAGCATTCCAGCTGCTGTTTTCTAACTGTACCTAACAATTCAGGTCCTTCGAGCGTATTGTTGAAATTTTTATGACACATATAACTGACATATAAAGCTCTGTTTACACAGAGCCCTCAGAGAGCTCCTGTCAAGAAATACTGTAAATTAATCCTTTTTTTGTCCTGAATTTTACTGTAATAATTAGTTGTTGCATTCCCAAAGAAAAGCTTGATGTGAAACAAACCAAGGATGCAACCAATAGTGTACCATGATGAAGGAGCTCCGACAGCGTCTCTCTTGAATGATTTGAAACACAGTAACATTTTGCTATAAGAATATATGACTCATAGCGACATGGAGTTCAATACCTGGGTTTTCTGGACAAGGAAAGAAGCCCGAGTCCTGAGACTTTCTTAGGCTGCACAGCCAGTTGTTCCATCTTCATATCACCTCCGACATAAAAGTCCTGCTGATTCTAATTCAGTGCCTGAGCTAATGCCACCAAGTTGAAATGACGTCTCATCAAGGTCCCTTCCCTTTTATTATTCAAGGCTCTCCTTTTCCTGAAAATCCGCTGTGCCCTTTCGATGAAACACTGCTGATCCCTCTCTAGATTCTAAATGCTGTGGAATTAATTATTCACACGGTCAGGTGGTATCTACCAGAGTTGTGACCTTGAATGTCCTCCAGAGCTTTATATGTTAAAGCTTTCGTCACCAGGGTGACACTACTGGAAGGTGGTGGAATTTTGACCAAGTAGGACCTAGTAGAAGGTCTTTAGGTCATTGGAAGTGTACCCTCAAAGGAATGATGGGATGCCTGCCCCTGTCTTTAATCCTGACCCCTTGACCATGTTTGTGTGATTTGCTCCATCATGCTTCCTGTCTGAATCCTTGTAATGTTGGACTGGGAACTCCAATACCACATACCACAATAAACCTGTTCTCCTATGTCAGTTGTGGTGAGTCTTGTGTTACAGAGAAAGAGAGTTGACATCACTTTGAGATTGAATTGCCTCATTAACATATTCACTTCACTCACAACTGGTCTGTTTTCTCCTTGAAGAAAGCTGTACTTTGGGGTGGGACAGGAAAACAGTTCAGTCCCTAAAGAATTTTCTGTGAAAGTACAAGGACTCCTGTACCCACATACGGGCCTGGTGGAAAGAGGGAGTTCCTGGGGCAAGCTGGCTCACTAATCCAGCTGAATGGGGAAGCTGTGAGTTCAGGTGAGAGACCTTGCCTCAGTAAAGAGGAATGCAATGTTGGATGGCACCCATCTGACCTCCACATACACACGTACGTGCACACACACATGTGCCTACATGCAGACACACACACCATATACATATTTATTATGATGACTTTTATATCTCCTACACCACTCACAAATATTAGGCACTTGATAAAACTTATTAAATGAGTCACTCCAAAGCATTATCTGTCAGACCTTTCTGGATTGTGTTGAAGGAATAATTCAGTAGCATAGACACAGAGTCACTGTCTGAATGTTTATCATGTTTTTTTTATTATTTATTTTTATTGACAACTTCCTTAATTGTAGACAATATCCCATGGTACTTCCCTCCTGCCCCCTACTTTCCCCATTGAATCTCCACTCTCCATCATATCCCCTCCCCCTCTCAATCAGTCTCTCTTTTCTTTTTGATGTCATCATCTTTTCCTCCTATTAGGATGGTCTTGTGTAGATAGTGTCAGGCACTGTGAGGTCCTGGATATCCAGGCCATTTTGTGTCTGGAGGAGCACATTGTAAGGAGTCCTACTCTTCCTTTGGCTGTTACATTCTTTCCTCCACCTCTTTCGCAATGGACCCTGAGCCTTGGAAGGTGTGTTAGAGATGTTTCAGTGTTGAGCACTCCTCTGTCCCTTTTTCTCAGCACCATGGTGCCTTCTGAGTCATCCCAAGGTCACCACTATCTGAAAAGAAAAGCTTCTCTAACCAAAAGTGAGAGTAGCATTAATATGGACATTAAGAGAAGTGCTTACTGGGCAGTTTGGTGAGCATAGTATATACATTTAGCCAGACACCAGCAGATGTTACACCCCTAGGGCTCATGACTATCTGTGTCATAGGTTTTCAGTATCAGGGATGTAGTCCCTCCCATGGAATGGGTATCCAGTCCCATTAGAGAGTGGTTGGTTTCCCCCATAACAGACATGCCACTATTGTACCTGTCGGTTCATTTATATTCCTTTAAACTTGCAAGTATGATGCATCACTTATATGTTGCTTTCCATTAGAAAACATCTAATGATACCAAATGTGGTCTGTGATGGCTTTACACATGGTGAGTTATTCTTTTCTTCTCTTGGGGATGGGGGCGTCCAAAGCCCATTTACTGTCTGAACAGGTCTCAACATGGGCCATTTCTTAGGATCTCACTCTCTAAGGTGCTGTGCTCTAACTTGACCTTGGAGAGAGACAACCTCTGTGAATGGGCTGCTGGCTCCTCAGCTCTGGTTGATCTTTGTGCCTCCCAGTGACTTGGTGCTGTGGAGAGCTGTAGGTTTTCTTGTATCTTCCAGCAACACACACCATCAGGACAGAACCTCTGGGGTTGACTTTCTCCTAATTACTTCTTTTAAAAAATATTTTATTTTTACTTATTTATGAGAGAGAAAGGATGGACACAGCAGGGCCTCCAGCCACTGCAAAGGAACGGCAGACACATGTGCCACCTTGTGCATCTGGTTTATGTGGGTCCTGGGGAATCAAACATGGGTTCTTTGGCTTTGCAGGCAAGCACCTTAACCACTCAGCCATCTCTCCAGCCCTACTTTAAAAAAATTTATTTTAGCCAGGTGTGGTGGTGCATGCCTTTAATCCCAACACTCAGAAGGCTGAGGTAGGAGGATGGAATGAGTTCAATGTCACTGTGAGATTACATAGTGAATTCCAGGTCAGCCCAGGCTAGAGTGAGATGCTACCTTGAAAAACAAAAGCAAAACAATTTATTTTATTATTTTTTAAAAATTTGTTTATTTTTATTTATTTGAGAGAAACAGAGAAAGAGGCAGAGAGAGAGAGAGAAAAATGGGCGCGCCAGGGCCTCTAGCCACTGCAAACGAACTCCAGATGTATGCACCACCTTGTGCATCTGGCTTGCATGGGTACTGAGGAATTGAACCTCGAACCGGGGTCCTTAGGCTTCACAGGCAAGTGCTTAACCACTAAGCCATCTCTCCGGCCCAACAATTTTATTTTATTGTTATTTATTTATTTATTTGAGAAAGAAAAAGAAGTAGAGTGAAAGAGAGAGAATTCGGCCACTGCAAACAAACTCCCGATACATGCACCACCTTGTGCATCTGGTGTACGTGGGTCCTGGAGGATCAAACATGGGTTCTTTTGCTTTGCAGGCAAGTGCCTTAACCACTAAGCCATTTCTCCAGCCCAAATTCTTTTTCTTTTTCTTTTTCAAAAAATAAAAAAACGTATTTATTTATGTGCAAGGAGAGAAATTGCATATGTGAATGAATGAATGAACAAATGAATGCCTGAATATGGGCACACCAGCACCTTGAGCCACTGCAAACAAACTCCACATACCATTCTGTATATCTGGACTTACGTGAGCAGTGGGGAATCAAACCTTGGATCCTTAGGCTTTGCAGGCAAGTGCTGTACTAGTGAGCCATCTCGCCAGCCCTCCTAATTACTTCTTCATCACTACTAACTAGTTGAGAATATGACTCGTATGGTATAGCCTTAGTATATTGGTGATACTCCCACCACAGGCGACTTCCTCCTACCCCACAGATTGTCAGAACTCTAGGCTGTCAAAGCAAAGCAAAAAACATCATTGAAACTTTTCCTTTCTCTTCTCTTGTAAGTCTAAAAGTTTTCAATAAGGATTGTATCAGTTAGCCTTAGCTGCATAGCACATAGCCCTCAAATATAGTAAACTAAAGTAAAAATCATTTGGTTAAGTCACAGTCCGGCAGGCTGGCAGTTTGGGTGGACTTAAATGGGTACTGTGGCAATTGGCTCAGTTCACTTACGTGCATGTTATGCTGTGTGGCTGGCTGGCGTAGGATGGCCTCAACAGGCATCCTCATACCAGCTCAATCCCTCGCAAGCTAACCTGATAGATATTTGGTGGTTGTGACAAAATAAAGAGAAAATATACAAGATATCCATAGGCCTTGACTTGCAAAGGAACCTGACTCTGATGTATTATGTCTGTCAAATCAAGTCATTAGGCCAGCAAAATTAAAAAATAGGATCCAAATATTCTGCATGTGTGTAAGATGTTCATAGGTATGTGAGTACACATGCACACGTGTGTGCGTGTCTTCCTCTATCACTCCCCACCTTATTTACGGAGGCCCAGTCTCTCAATTGAATCTAGAGCTGGTCATTTCAGCTAGTCTAACTAACCAGCTTGCCCCTACAATCAACTGTGTATATCTTCTGAGTTCTGAGGTTACAAGAGAGCCTTCACCCACCCACACTCAGTATTTGTGTGGGTGCTGGGATCTGAACCCTGGTCCTCATGCTGGAGCAGCAAGCTCTTTACTAACTGAGCCATTGCCCCAGCCTCAGGATCTAAATACTGATAGAAGTTTCAAAATAATACAAAAGCAATAGAATATGCCTGAGAGGAAAGAAACAGTAGTTTCCAGTTTTTAACCACCCTACCAAAGAAACACACAGAACGTTGATAAAACTGATGTAGACCATCAATATTAGACAAATGAAGGCATTCCTCTCTAGAGCAGAGCTGACAAATCAACATCAAATCCCTGGAGAAGATAGTGGCTCAGAAAAGGCGAATAACTTGGGGCAATCCCTCTTTCTTATCTACTTCTCTCTTTATTGCAAGAAACATCTGTTCATGTCCATCACACTGAACCACACTGAAAGTTACTGTAGTACCTCTGTTCATGTCCACCACACTGAAAGTTACTGTAGTACATCTGTTCATGTCCACCACACTGAAAGTTACTCTAGTCCATCTGTTCATGTCCACCACACTGAACCACACTGAAAGTTACTCTAGTCCATCTGTTCATGTCCCCCACACTGAACCACACTGAAAGTTACTGTAGTACATCTGTTCATGTCCACCACACTGAATCACACTGAAAGTTACTGTAGTACATCTGTTCATGTCCATCACACTGAACCACACTGAAAGTTACTGTAGTACCTCTGTTCATGTCCACCACACTGAACCACACTGAAAGTTACTGTAGTACATCTGTTCATGTCCACCACACTGAACCACACTGAAAGTTACTGTAGTCCATCTGTTCATGTCCACCACACTGAACCACAGTGAAAGTTACTCTAGTACATCTGTTCATGTCCACCACACTGAAAGTTACTGTAGTCCATCTGTTCTGTTCATGTTACCACCACACTGAACCACACTGAACCACACTGAAAGTTACTGTAGTACATCTGTTCATGTCCACCACACTGAAAGTTACTCTAGTACATCTGTTCATGTCCATCACACTGAACCACACTGAAAGTTACTCTAGTACATCTGTTCATGTCCACCACACTGAAAGTTACTGTAGTCCATCTGTTCATGTCCACCACACTGAACCATACTGAAAGTTACTGTAGTCCATCTGTTCATGTCCACCACACTGAAAGTTACTGTAGTACATCTGTTCATGTCCATCACACTGAAAGTTACTGTAGTACATCTGTTCAGTCCACATCTGTCTGTTCATGTCCATGTCCATCACACTGAAAGTTACTGTTCATGTCCCCCACACTGAAAGTTACTCTAGTACATCTGTTCATGTCCACCACACTGAAAGTTACTGTAGTACATCTGTTCATGTCCACCACACTGAAAGTTACTGTAGTACATCTGTTCATGTCCACCACACTGAAAGTTACTGTAGTACATCTGTTCATGTCCATCACAGTAAACCACACTGAAAGTTACTGTAGTCCATCTGTTCATGTCCACCACACTGAACCACACTGAAAGTTACTGTAGTACATCTGTTCATGTCCCCCACACTGAAAGTTACTCTAGTACATCTGTTCATGTCCACCACACTGAAAGTTACTGTAGTACCTCTGTTCATGTCCACCTCACTGAACCACACTGAAAGTTACTGTAGTCCATCTGTTCATGTCCACCACACTGAAAGTTACTGTAGTACATCTGTTCATGTCCCCCACACTGAACCACACTGAAAGTTACTGTAGTCCATCTGTTCATGTCCACCACACTGAAAGTTACTCTAGTACATCTGTTCATGTCCACCACACTGAAAGTTACTCTAGTACATCTGTTCATGTCCATCTCACTGAACCACACTGAAAGTTACTGTAGTACATCTGTTCATGTCCACCACACTGAACCACACTGAAAGTTACTGTAGTACCTCTGTTCATGTCCACCTCACTGAACCATCTGTTCATGTCCACACAGAAACACAGTTACTTACTAGTCCATCTGTTCATGTCCACCTGTTCATGTCACTGAACCACACTGAAAGTTACTGTAGTACATCTGTTCATGTCCACCACACTGAACCACACTGAAAGTTACTGTAGTACATCTGTTCATGTCCACCACACTGAATGAACCACACTGAAACATCTGTTACTGTGGAGTTACTCTATACATCTGTTCATGTCCATCACACTGAGTGAACCACACTGAAAGTTACTGTAGTACATCTGTTCATGTCCACCACACTGAACCACACTGAAAGTTACTGTAGTACATCTGTTCATGTCCACCACACTGAATGAACCACACTGAATGTTACTGTAGTACATCTGTTCATGTCCATCACACTGAACCACACTGGAAGTTACTCTAGTACATCTGTTCATGTCCACCACACTGAACCACACTGAAAGTTACTGTAGTACATCTGTTCATGTCCACCACACTGAACCACACTGAAAGTTACTGTAGTACATCTGTTCATGTCCACCACACTGAACCACACTGAAAGTTACTGTAGTACATCTGTTCATGTCCACCACACTGAACCACACTGAAAGTTACTGTAGTACATCTGTTCATGTCCACCACACTAAACCACACTGACAGTTACAGTAGTCCATCTGTTCATGTCCACCACACTGAAACACACTGAAAGTTACTGTAGTACATCTGTTCATGTCCACCACACTGAAACACACTGAAAGTTACTGTAGTACATCTGTTCATGTCCACCACACTGAACCACACTGAAAGTTACTGTAGTACATCTGTTCATGTCCATCACACTGAACCACACTGAAAGTTACTGTAGTACATCTGTTCATGTGCACCACACTGAACCACACTGAAAGTTACTGTACCATCTGTTCAAAGAACCACACTGAAAGTTACTGTAGTACATCTGTTCATGTCCACCACACTGAACCACACTGAAAGTTACTGTAGTACATCTGTTCATGTTATAGAAACATCAGACTGGAAAGCAGCAAGGCTATTCGAAAGTTTGAATAATACAATGAGAGAACTTGATTGGATGGACAGACAGGGATGATACCTTCACTTCAAACCCAACTAGGGCACTTGCAAAAATGACACTGTAGCAGTCATACAGGAAGACCTAACTCATTTGGATTGAGATCAGAGACTGGATTTTCCTGAATTGACCTAATGTCAATAAATGGTAACACAATCTAAAAAAAATAAAATTAAAAACAGAAAACATGGTATGTTTGAAATAACAAATTAAGAAATAAATCTACTTAATCCTCTACTGAATTAGTTCAAAATATCATACCAATTAAGATAATACCACAATGAAATTTAGAAAATAAAATAAGGTTCTATTTATTAACTTGTAGAAGGCACTTAACAGTGTACATAGAAAGAACACTGTGGCTTTATATGCTTTAATTAAATTAAAAAGGCCAACATCAAACTAAATCCCAATCTCAAGACATTAATAGAACATTGTTAATTTTTTAAAAAAATATTTTATTTATTTATTTATTTATTTGAGAGTGAAAGAAGCAGATGGAGAGAGATAATGGGCATGCCAGGGCCTCCAGCCACTGCAAACCAACTCCAGATGCCTGTGCCACCTTGTGCATCTGGTTTTACATAGGTACTGGGGAATGAAACCTGGGTCCTTTAGCTTTGCAAGCAAGCGCCTTAACTACTGAGCCATCTCTTCAGTCTTTGTTAATTTTCTTTTCTTTTTTTCTTTTTTTTTTTTTTTTTTTTTTTTTTTTTTTTTTTTTTTTTGTTAGGGTCTCACTCTAGTCCTGGCTGACCTGGGATTCACTATGTAGTGTCAAGGTGGCCTTGAACTCACAGCTTTCCTCCTACCTCTGCCTCCCAAATGTTGGAATTAAAGGAGTGCGCCAGCATGCCTGGCCTAATTTTCTAAAAAATAGAAGTAAAAATTTTTAAAAAGCAGATAGTAATGCAAGATAATCACACAATAAAGAACACTAACAAAGCAAAATTAAATTATTTCTTTAAGGATAAAACAGAAGTAGAAGAAGTAATTATATATCAGTAACATCAAGAATAAAACTGGGGGGCTGGAGAGACAGCTTAGCAGTTAAGGTATTTGCCTGCAAAGCCAAAGGATCCTGGTTTGATTCTCCAGGACCCATATAAGTCAGGTGCATAAGGTGGTGCTTGTGTCTGAAGTTCGTTTGTAGTGGCTGGAGGCCCTAGCGTGCCCATTCTTCCTCTCTCTTTCTCCCTCTCTCTGACTCTTTCTTGCTCTCAAATAAATAAATAAATTATATTTTTAAAAATATTAAAAAAATAAAACCAGGAAACATAATTCAATCTCAAAATGACAATAATCATAATACTACCCAGATAAACTTTGACCAACACATTAAAAATGTAGACAAAATAGGGCTGGATAAATAGCTTAGCAGTTGAGGCTTCATGCCTGTGAAGCCTAAGGACCTATGTTCAATTCTCCAGGTCCCATGTAAGCCAGATTATCATGGTGGCGCATGCATGTGGAGTTCAATTGCAATGGTTAGAGGTCCTGGCATGGCCATTCTCCCTCTCTCTCTCTCTAATAAATAAAGAAAAATAAATCTTAGAAAAAGTGAAAAGATTTTTTAAAATGTAGACTAAGTAGAACAAATGAGAAGAAACAGGCCATCTACATAGCACTTTTTCTATTTAAGAAATTGAATCGGTCATTAAAATCTCTTCCATAAGTAACTCTCAATTGTTTAAAAAGAAAGATGGCATTGGTCTTATTAAACTTAAACTAGGAATAGAAAAGAGTAGTGGGTTGGGGGGATGGCTCATCTGATCTGTTGCCCACCGAGTATTGGTTTCTGAAGTAGGACAGATGCAAGAAAGAGGCTCATTGGATTTGCAACATGGTTTGGGGAGATGGCCCTTAGATGATATGGAGTAGGGTCATAGTCCATGCATAAAGGCCATAAGGGGTCATGACTTGGAGCTATGAAGATGAATTGTATGTTGCAGTGGAGACCCCAGGACCTTAGAGATGCCAGGATTATGTGGTGGTAGACAAGGAAAGCTGCTAGCTCTGGCTTAAGTGAATCTGCCCAGAAAGTTAGCCGCCACTGGGTGTGGTGGCTCACACCTTTAATCCCAGCACTAGGGAGGCAGAGGTAGGAGGACTGCAGTGAGTTCAACTCCACCCTGAGTGAGACCCTACCTCGAAAAAAAAATAAAAAAGGAAAGAAAGAAAGAAAGAAAAAGAGGGCTGGAGGTTAAGGTGCTCGCCTACAAAACGTAAGGGCCTGAGCTCAATTCCCCAGCACCAGCATAAAGCCAGGTCCATGTAGTGCATGTATCTGGAGTCTGTTTGCAGTGGCCAGAGGCCCTGTGATGCCTGTTCTCTGTCTCCATCTGTCTCTCTCTGCTTGCAAATAAATAAAATATTTTTTAAAAGACAGGAAAAAAAGAAAAAGATTCCTAAGTTGGATTAAAGGTGGTCCAATCTTTTGCTATTTATAAGACATCTAAAACATAATGTATTGAAGATGAAATATGGTAAAAATTGACAGGATATTTTTGTCCATAAGTGGCATGAGGTGCTGATAAATGCCATAATAGGATGAAGTTTAAAACCTTGCTCAGTGGAAGCAGCCATACATATATACTGTATGACCCTATTCACAGGAACTAAAAATACGTGGTAGTGGAAACCTGAGTGATTGACTAAGGCTGGGTACAGGAGTGGTGAGTGATGGCATGAGATAGCTTTTGTAGATGGTGGAAATGTTTTAAAATTAAGATTGTAGTGGTTGCACAATTCTGTAACTATACTAAATTTCTTTGTTGTAATCTTAAAATAACACAAGCAAAAAGTGCATTTATATAACCTTGTATTTTTTTTTTTTTTTTGAGGTAGGGTCTCACTCTAGCTCAGGCTGACCTGGAATTCACTATGTATTCTCAGGGTGGCCTCAAACCCATCGTGATTCACCACACCCGGCTTTTTTTTTTTTTTTTTTTTTTTTTTTTTGAAGTAAGGTCTCACTCTAGCCCAGGCTGACCTAGAAATTACTATGTAGTCTCAGGCCTCAAATGACAGTGATCCTCCTACCTCTGCCTCTCAAGTGCTGGGATGAAAGGTGTGTGCCACCATGCCTGGTGCATTTAATATGTTTTACTGCACACAATATCACAAAAATGCTAATTTGGGAAAGATCAAAATTCAAAGTCTACTTTCTACTGAATGCATGTCAACCTCAGCATGGGCAGGGACGACTGGATATTCTTCCTGGATGTAATTTAGGCTTCCCCTTTTAATTTTTTTTTAAAAAAATTATCGATTTGAGGGAGAGAAAGGAAGAGAGAGAAAGAGGCAGATTGGGAGAAAGAGGGAGAGAATGGGTGCACCAAGGCCTGCAGCAACTACAAGTGGATTCCAGATGCATGTACCACCTTGTGCACCTGGCTTATGTGTGTCCTGGGGAATCAAACCTGAGTCCTTTGGCTTTGCAGGCAAGCACCTTAACTGCTAAACCATCTCTTCAGCCCAGCTTTCCTGTTATCCCACTCTACAAAAACAGAACAAAACTCATTTACTGGGTTAGGATGATGTGGGCATAAAACCACTGGTTTAAAATGTGGTGTTTTTCATTTAATGCTATACTTTCAACCAGGAAAGATCGCATCTTGGCATCATGTTGCCTTCGTTCTGTGACTGTGGTAGTTATCACATGGCAGGTGGTTAGTCATCTCAGCAGAGGGAAACGGGGACTCCAGATGAACGGGGTTTGCTTTGGACTGGCTGAGACATACATCACCATATTAGGGTGCCCTTCTGTATTAGTCAGGGTTCTCTAGAGGAACAGAACGGACAGAATGAATTGTATTAAAAGGGAATTTATTGGATTAGCTTACAACAGTCCAGCAATAGCAGGTTGCAGGCCCGAGAGTCAAGGAACCCGGTAGCTGCTCAGTCCACAAGGCTGGATATCTTAGCATTCCTGATCCGGCACTGAAGGCCTGGAGGCATCCTGGAAAGACACTGCTCTTCAGTCCACACTGGAAAGCAGCAAGCACCAAGCAGAGAACAGGGAGCAGCACCAGCAGCCAGGTGGGAGGAGAGGATACTTTCCTTCCCAGAGCTTCTTTAGATAAACCAGCCCCTCCTCCGAGAGGGGCCGCCCACTCTGGGGTAAGGGCTCACCCTGGGGGAAGGATTCCTCCTTTAGTTAATCCTTCCTAAAGGCAACCTCAGAGACACCTCAGAGGAATGTCTGTGGATTCCTAAACAAATCAAGTTGACACAAACTTAACCATCACACCTTCATTAAAATAATCAATGGGGAGCTGGAGGGATGGCTTAGCGGTTAAGGCATTTGCCTGCCAAGCCACCTTTTCTCATTCACCAGGTTCAATTCCCCAGGACCCACATTAGCCAGATGCACTGGGGGCACATGTGTCTGGAGTTCGTTTGCAGTGGCTGGAGGCCCTGGCACACCCATTCTCTCTCTCTCCTTCTCTCTCTATCAAATAAATAAATAATAAAAAATAAAATAAAATAATCAATGGGTATGATAGTTCAAGAAACATTCACAGTCCCAAATGACACATTCATGACAGGATTGTGTCCTGTCCAAGGACACTGGCTTAGTTATCTGACTTTCTTTAGCTAATGGGATGGGGACAGAAGTGCATTGCTATGGCCATTCTGTGCCTGAGCTTTGAATACACTGCTTGTTTCCAACTGTGATATGAGACCAAACATTTCACCTTGGACCCCAGAATAAGATACATGGAACACACTAAAACTGACCTGATGCTTGCCCAAATATGCCTTAGTTTGCCTGCATACTTGGTAGGTAGAACTTATAATGAGTTTATTAAGACATCACTCCATTGTAAATCACAGAACATGAACATCAGAGTTCTGCAGAACTTAAGTCCTTTAAACTAGGCACAGTTTGTATTCTTTAAAGAAGCTTTTATAACTTTAAAAAATGTCTTTATTTGTTCCAGTTTGGAGGTCCAAAAATGTCCCAAACTAGTAAAGATGGTGATGACACATGCTAGGGGTTGAAACGCAGTGAAGGTTAATAAAACCATTTCACAAGCCTTCATAACACATCCATGAGTGAGTTCTACTCACCTGGCAATATAATTTTTATTGACTTTTAATCCATGAAAAAAGATTTTCCCTCCTCCCCATTCCACTTTAGAACTGGCAATCATATCCCCTCCCTTTCCATTGTTTGTTTTTGAACAAATTTTGAGGGTCTTGAAAAACTAAAGAAGAAATTTCTGTCTGGGCAGCTGCAAGATCATATCCTTCCTTTGGCTCTTCCATTCTATCCGCCCCTCTTCCGCAATGGTCCCTAACCACTGGAGGATGTGACCAGCTGGGCACTCCTCCATCCCTTCTTCTCAGCACTATGTTGCAAAATCACCATCTTGGTTTTAGTGTAGTGTCCCCAGGGCAGCTTGGTTACATTTAGTCTAGGAACATGGCTCAAACCTTAGACTTTTACTTAAATTCCCTCCCGTAGAACTGAGCACTGGTTACCCCAAGAGTAGAGCCTATCCCCGTTCAGTCATCCTGTCTGGCCATCATATTCAGCATCCACTGTTTTCACTGTTGATGGCTTCTGTCTCCATACGCTGCGTGCAGTGCAGCTTTTTCCAGCTTTCAGTTGGCTGGTCTGGGAGAAGGTTATCTGCTCCGTGGTGACCTTGCCTAAAGATAGCATCACATCATTTCTCTAGAAACTTTATTTCTAATAATTGGAAGGAGTATTTGTTTTCTAGTAACATTCTTTATGAATTCAAAAAAGTTTTTACATATGTAAAAATATCTTGAGTTTATTGTCCCTGTTTTGTATGCATTGTTTGTTTTAACAAAAGTGAAAAATAAAGAAGAAATTGTCAAAGATCAACTAACAATTGTAGTAATAGTTTTCCTATCTAGGAACAAGATGCAAAATTATGTGAGACATCATCAGGCCCATTAAGTTCTGTTGTTATCCAGTGATTAAAAATAGCATCACATCATGAACTTTATTTCTAATAATTGAATATTTGTTTAAGCATCTTTATTATAGAAAATGATAATTGTAGTAATAGTTCTATTCAAGATGCAATTAAGACATAAGGCCTTAAGTTCACCAGTGATTAAAAAAATAAGCTTTCAATTTACATGCACATCTGATTGTAGAAAATGATAATTTGCATGATTTCATAAATCAAAGAGTGTTAAGTTTCTAGGGAGGATTGCTTCAAGTAGAGTAGGAATAGAAGTCCAAGAGTAAGAAGGGATAATATTATAATTTCTCATTGTTAAGTAAAATGATTCATACTCTGAAGAACGGATGGTGGCAGATACTGAATTACTATGGTGTTGCGATGCCATTGAGGGAACTTGTTTAATATAAATATTATACCTACTAACTGCCCAAACTGCCATTTAAAAAATATTTTATTTTTTAAAATTTATTTATTTATCTTATGGGGTGGAGAGAGAGAAAGAATGGGCATGCCAGGGCCTCCAGCCACTGCAAAGGAACTCCAGATGTGTGCACCACCTTGTGCATCTGGCTAATGTGAGTCCTGGGGAATCAAACCTGGGTCCTTTGGCTTTGCTGGCAAACACCTTAACCGCTAAGCCATCCCTCCAGCCCCCAAATTGCCATTTTGAAAACTTAGTGACTTTTGATGAAAATGATGAGATGCAAGTGCTGGTGAGAATGAGAAAAAATAGGAGTTCTTACTGGCAGAACTATAAATTGATATAGCCAGTGTGGAAAAAAAATAAAAAGAGAACTACCAACCATAAGATCCAGCAAATCTACTGCTGGGTCTTTGTCAAAAGGCAATGAAGTCAGTATATCAAGGAGCTATCTGTACCCCCATTCATTTTAACAACATTCAAAATAGTTGGGTAGATCAACCTATTTGTTCATAATAAGGTGAGTGGATAATTGCTTGTGATACATACATATACATATATATATATATATATTTACATATGTACATATGTATACGTTCATATACATATGCATTGGGATACTGTCCAGTGATTTTAAAGGATGATATACTGTCTTTGAGGTGACGTGGATGAAACTGGAATCTTTCATGTTAAATGAAATGAACTAGGCACAGAATGAGAAATACTGCAAGAACTCACTCTTTTGTAGAATCACAAAAGTTTGATACTACAGATATAGTGAATAGATGCCGTTACTAGATGTTGGGAAGGGTAAATGAAAGAGTAGGAGGGGAATGGAGGCTGGGAGGTAAGGCTCAAAGGGTATATGTACTTCAAAGAGTAGGACAGTTACCCAACAGTAAGGTGACTATAGCTAGCAATTTCAATACAACTATAGGGAGGATTTGACTACTCTCCATACAAAGAAAAGATGAGTGTTTAAAGTGATAGAGATGCTAACTGTCTGATGATGGTCACCCAATGTGTTCATGTCTTACAACATCACACTGTGTTCCATAAAGTACAGTCATAATTCTAGAGAAACCAGGGGATGTTCACCTCGCTAGAAGCTAATCAGATGGTATTGTAAGGTAAACAAAAGTTGTTGAAATTTTATCATTTAAGAAACGGATGTAAAAAAATCACTGAGATGTGGATTATAGGTTAAAAAGCAGGATAGCTCATTTTGCATCCATGTTGTTACAATAAGAAATTTGTTTGTTAACTTGTGAGATGCAAGGACCAAACATTGGGAGCCACTTCTCTATAAAACTTCATGTAACTGAGTTAAAATCTGTTGATGAAATACATGGTCTCCATGGAATATATAAATAACCCAAACGAGCTCAAGATGTAGATCTACCCTGAATAATATTGCAAAAGATGATAATTATCCCCCCAAATTTGCCAAACCCAGATGATTTTGTGGATGTTATTTTAGACTCTGAAATTATAGATTTCTTTTGCAATTTAAAATATCACAGAGTATAAAGAAAGATGGAAATCTTCCCAGTTTATTTTAACCTCATCCCCAAACCTGATAAAATTATCACAATAGGAGAAAACTTCATCTAAATTTCACTTATGATTAAAGAGGAAGAAAAAACCCTAAATAAAATCATCAACCGAGATGTGTTGATAGCAGTCAATTACTGCCATCCTAAGGGCTTATTCTTGGAATGAAGGATGGTTTGGTGTAAAGAAATCTTACGGAGATACATATCACTTTTTAAATACCATTATCAGTAAGTGTCCTACAAAAGTGCAATCTAGTTCATCAGCCATGGTTTATAAAATATTGAGGAAAACTACGGAGAATGCTGTTTTCAATATTTAACATATACATAAATACATAGGTGGTGAGGTGAATCTCTGCCTCCTTCCCTCTGTTCTTCCCTTTTTTTCTTCCCTCCCTCCTGTTCCTCAACCTCTTCCTTCCTGTGACATCTTTATCAAATTCACAGATGATTGGTATAAGCAATTACTACTGTTTTGTAAATCCTAGTCAATATAATGAAAAAAAGCTCAATAAGTTGCAAAATGTCCAAAAGAAAAGAGCACATCAACATTTGACTTTGAAAAATTCTTTCAAGAAGTTGAATAAAAAAGGCTGTTTAAGAAATACACACAGATATATTAGTTACAAAAGTTTTCTGACAACATTGACTACTTAGATATATACTTAGTAAAAAATGCACAGAATCCATGTGAAATAACCATGTCCAAGGGCCATGTGCACTGCAAAAAAAAAAAAAAAAAAAAACATGATTCAAACAGTTAAGACTCAATAATACAAAAATACCAGTTCTTGCTAAATTAATTATAAGTTACCACATACATACCTAGTAGTATTTTTTAAATTATTTTTTATTTATTTGAAGGGGAGAGAGAGAGGAAGATCATTTTGCTACTGCAAACAAAAATGCCACTTGGGCCGGGCATGGTAGCGCACGCCTTTAATCCCAGCACTCGGGAGGCAGAGGTAGGAGGATTGCCGTGAGTTCAAGGCCACCCTGAGACTACATAGTGAATTCCAGGTCAGCCTGAGCTAGAGTGAAACCCTGCCTCGGAAAACCAAAAAAAAAAAAAAAAAAAAAAAAAAAAAAACCTCTTGGTGGCTCTGGCTTTATGTGGGTACTGGGGCTTCAAACCTGGCTAACGGGCTTTGCAAGCAAGCACCTTCAACTGCTGAGCCATTTTTCCAGCTCCCAGAAGGATTTCTAATAACATATATTATAGTGCATGGGTCAACTAGAAAAATAGACTTCAATAGAAATTTTTTAAATCTAAGAAAGAGAACAGGTTTAAACTGTGGTACTGTGGAGCTCAGTGACTTGGGTTTTTGCTTGCAAAGCCTGAAGACCCAGACTTGACTCCCCCATACCCATGTAAAGCCAGATGCACAGAGTGGTGCATACATCTGGAGTTTGTTTGCGGCAGCAGGAGGCTCTGGCTGGCACATGCCTTCTCTCTCTCCCTCTCTCAAGTCTCTCTCTACTTACAAATAAATAAATATATATATTTTGTTTAAAAAATCATGGTACTGTAAAAGAACAATGTGTCAAACACACTTAAGACTTTACTAGCTAAAGTAACCTTTATAACAATAGGAAAGGTCATGTTACTTAACAATGGTGCTGAAACTATTGTCTCAATTTAAAAAGAAGGGAAATTTCCGCATTCTACAACACACAGATTACAGATTCCAAAATGAAAGATGAATCATTTCTACAGTTAATAATTCTTGTAGCTAGGCATGGTGGTGCCTTTAATCCCAGTACATGGGAGACAGAGGTAGGATGATCACCATAAGTTTGAGGCCACCCTGAGACAACATAGTGAATTCCAGGTCAGCCTGGGCTAGAGCAAGATCCTACCTCAAAAACAACAAAAAAGTAGTAAGCAGGAGAAAATGTTTGGACTTAGGTTTTGTGTGACCCAAGCTTAATATTAGAAGTTACATTAAGTAAAATAATCTAAAAATGTAAATGCAAAATTAGAAACAAAAGTGAATATCTGCCTAGAATGAGAAAAGAAAGTTCATAAGTAACACAGAAATCACAAACTTCCAAGAAAAAAACTAAGATTTTTATAAATACCCTCTACAGTACATTTCCCTACGTTATCTGTCATATGATTATCTCCTTATATGACAATGACTTTTAGTATTATTTATTTATTTATTTGAGAGAGAGAAAGAGAGAGAGAGAGAGAGAAAGCACGAATGCACATGGCAGGGCCTCCAGCCATTGCAACTGAATTCCAGATGCATGTGCCCCCTTGTGCATCTGGCTTACATGGGTCCTGGAGAATCAAACAGGGTCTGTTGGCTTTGCAGGCAAACGCCTTAACTGCTAAGCCATCTTTCTAGCCCAACAATGGCTTTTAAAAATATTTATTTATTTATTTTGAGAGAGGGAGAGAGAGAGAGAGAGAGAGGCAGATAGAGAGAGAGAATGGGCATGCCAGACCTCCAGCCACTACAAATGAACTCCAGATGCATGCACCCCTTGTTCATCTGGCTTATGTGGGTACTGGGGAATTGAACCTGGGTCCCTAGGCCTTGCAGGCAAATGCCTTAACTGCTAAGTTTGGAAAAACTTCTTACAAGTTTCCTTCGTTTATAAATTGGAAGAACTTGGGATATTTCAAGGTGCCTTCTATAGAGTCTAACTTTGAAACCCTCTTTGGATTGGCTACATTTTTTAATTTATTGATTTAATTGATGTATTTATTTATTTGCAGATTATACTCTCTTATTCCCACTCCTTGTTTCCCATTTCCCTGGGGCTCTCCTTGGTGGGGTTCTTGGATTTACTATAGGATCATGAGGGCCTCAGTCCCAATGGGAGAGTGGGGGGAATCTTGCCTTAGGGTATTCCCACCTACTCTGTGGCTCTTACACTCTTTCTGCCCCCCTCTTCCACAATGTTCCCTGAGCAACCATGGCACACCCATTGGCAGTCTGATTTAGTGTTGAGTTCTTTGTAGCCTCTGTATTTCTGCTTTGATAGGTTTTAATTGATCATGGCGTCTGCCACCATTACCCTGGAGCTGGTTGTCAGGTTAGCAGTAAGAGCAGTGTTCACGGTGCACTTTCCACTGCAAGTTCTCCTGAGTCCTTAATAAATTGTCCTTGATGGCACTGACAGATATCATGTTATCTTCCCTGATGCTTACAGTTCTTGATAAATTAGCAAGAAAAAAAAGTAAGCATTTTCTTTTACCATTTTGATAATATGAGTCACTCATCTTCATTAACTGGAAAATCTAACAGTCCTATGGCTTATTTGTTATTTATCTTTTTCTTTTACTAAACTATGTTTTCAGAATTAAGATTTTTAAAATATTTTTGTTAATTATAATTATTTATTTATTTGAGAATGACAGACAGAGAGACAAAGAGGCAGATAGATAGAGACTGGGCACACCAGGGCCTCCAGCCACTGCAAACGAACTCCACATGCATGTGCCACCTTGTGCATCTGGCTTACGCGGGTCCTGGGGAATCAAGCCTCGAATCAGGTCCTTAGGCTTCACAGGCAAGTGCTTAACTGCTAAGCCATCTCTCCAGGCCCTAAGATTTTTTTTAAAAGGTGTGTGCCACCACGCCCGGCTTTATTTATTTATTAGAGACAGAGAGAGGGAAAGAGAGAGAGTGAGAGTGAGAATGGGCATGCCAGAGCCTCTAGCCACTGCAAACCAACTCCAGACACTTGTACCCCCTTGTGCATCTGACTTGTGTGGGACCTGGAGAATCAAACCAGGATCCTTGGGCTTTGCAGCCATGTGTCTTAACCACTAAGCCATCTTTCCAGCCCAGTATTAAGATGACTCCTGCCTGAATAAAAAAAATGAGAGAAAAATAAAAATAAAACTAATGGTATGTAGTCTAATTTGTAATTTTGAAATAAACACTGTGGATCTATTTTAAGGTCTTATGTAGTTTTAATTGT
Organism: Orientallactaga sibirica; assembly: GCA_036365145.1. Taxonomy (NCBI): domain Eukaryota; kingdom Metazoa; phylum Chordata; class Mammalia; order Rodentia; family Dipodidae; genus Orientallactaga; species Orientallactaga sibirica. The sequence continues at coordinate 6,270,400 of JAEOAD010000463.1, read as the reverse complement.
CCTGCTTGTTCTCTGGTTATGTCTAAGCTATAGTATATGATTCTCCTCAAAGTATATCAAGTATTGTGAATGCTTTGGTTCAGATGTGTCAAATGAACATTAAAACAACAAATGTATTACTCAGAAAAAAAAATGTTGTATTGACTGCTTCCATAAGTATAGACAATAAACTATGATAATTTCTGACAACACTCCCATTCTCCCCTCAAATCCACTCTCCATCAAATCCTCTCCTGCTTCCAATTAGTCTCCTTTTGTTTTGATGTCATCATCTTTTCCTCCTGTTATGAAGGTCTCATGTAGGTAGTGTCAGGCACTGTGAGGTCATAAATATCAAGGCCATTTTGTGTCTGGAAGATTGCATTGTAAGCAGTCCTACCCTCCCTTTGGCTCTTACATTCTTTCCACCACCTCTTCCACAGTGGACCCTGAGCCTGGGAGGTTATGATAGAGATGTCTCATTGCTTAACACTCCACTGTCACTTCTTCTCAGCACCATGGTGACTTTTGCATCACCCCAGTGGTCACTGCCATCTGAAAAGAGAAGTTTTTCTAACCAAAAGTGAAAGTAGCATTAATATATGGGTATGAACATTTTAAAAAGTGCTTACAGGGCAATTTGGTGGGCATAATATATGTATTTATGCAGACAACAGTAGGTGTACTCCCCTAAAGTTCATGACCTCCCCAGCTTTATGGTTTCTGACTAGTTTTTCAGTACCATGCATGCACTCCCTCCTGTGGTGGGCTTCCAGTCCAATTAGAGAGCAGCTGGTTTCCCCCATAACAGACATGCCACTATTGCACCAGTTGGCACATTTGGCTAGCTGGCCAATCTTGATTTTGTTCCATAATGTCATTGGGAGGTATAACCTCAAAGGAGTTTGATACTGTGGGGCCTTGATCACTTCTGTTTCTTGTTCCTGTTACTCCTCTCCTCCATTCTCTTCTTCTTTTTCTTCCTTTTATGGCATAGCACTGGAGATTGAACCCATGGCCTATCACATGACAGACAAAAACTCTACGGCTGTATTCCCCCATCTCCATTCCTCTCCTCCCCAGCAACCTTGGCTTGTCTCAGTTTTGTGTTTACAGGAGTGGACAATTGACTAATACATGGAGTATCAAGTAAAAACTTGGTTTTTTTTTTTTGTTTTTTTGAGGTAGGGTCTCACTTTGAGCCAGGCTGTCCTGGAATTCACTATGTAGTCTCAGGGTGGCCTCAAACTCATGGTGATACCTTCTACCCCAAGTGCTGGTATTAAAGGCATGTGCCACCACACCCAGCTCAAGTAAAAACTTTTGTTATGAGTCTTTATGGTTGAGAGCCAAACCCTGCATTTATAACATAGCCAGTTCCCTTACTCTTTTTATATTTCAAGCATATTGCACCTATTCTTGGAGAGAATTCCTACAGAGACACAGCTAGAAACACTTAACTTATACTTGGAATGATAGAAAAATCATAAAATCATATAAACACATCCAACTAAACCCAATGTGTCTTGAATACAACTTCCCCTTGTTGGACCCTTTAATTGCCCATAATCTCATTTAATATGAAGTATAGTGTAATGGTGAGAAAGTGGGAATGAAAATAGATTACATGTCATTAAAATATTTGACTTGAAAATTTTTTGACCAAGATAACAAATTACCAGGCTTTCTTTCAAAATGCTGTAAGGGGACCATGTAAGTGAGAATACGTGTGGCTTCAAGGTTCAAGGCACACCCTTTCCTGATCCATAAAGGCAAGACAATAACTAGAATAACCATTATAAACAACTAAACACAAGTATGCCACTTAGAGTTTAAACGACAATGACAAGTAGGGAAAAATGTTGCCACATGTACAGAAAATTCTTATCAGTTACTTTCTTGTTGTTGGAAACAAATAACAAATCAGAAACTGCTTAAGGAAGGAAAGGGCGTATCTTCATCTTCCAGTTCAAGGCAGTTGACCATGACAGGGGAAGACAGTGAATCACATCATCATATCAGTAGAGAGGAAGGAAGTAGAAAGAGAAGAATGCCAAATGAATGCTCGGCTAGCTTTCTCGGTTTGATGTAGTCCAAGAACCTGGCCCACAGGATGGCATCACTCACACTTACAGGGGATCCTTCCACATAACCCGGAAAATCCCTCACACTCATGACTCATCATGTGGAGAGATGTGTCTCCACAGTGATTCAAAATCTTGCAATATTGACAACCAGAGATTAAGCATCACAATAATCTAGTATTGAATGTGCTTCATCTGATTCACAAGAAAACACATCAGTTAAAAAAGGCGTGGTGGCACATGCCTTTAATCCCAGCACTCGGGAGGCAGAGGTAGGAGGATCGCCGAGAGTTCAAGGCCACCCTGAGACGACATAGTGAATTCCAGGTCAGCCTGGGCTAGAACAAAACCCTGCCTCAAAAAACAAACAAATAAACAAAATAAATAGTTGCATCACATAAGCTTTAAAATATATACTTTGCTTTGTTTTCCAGTTTGGTTAAACTTGTCCCTCAGTCGTGTGCCATTGAAGACGTGTTTTTCTTCCTTCTTAAATGTGGACACTTAGCACGTGGGTGTATGTTCTTATAATATTTCACTGTTTGCCTTCTCCTCTGGTCTGAAGATACTGAAAATAGTACCCCTCCCTACAAATGGTTGAGATGCTTGAAGAAAGAAAAATGCCAGACAAGTTATCCTTCTGTGATAGTTAATCTTGATTGTATTATGAATCTAATCACCGAGCTCTGTGAAAGCATTCCCAGGGACTAATCATGAGAGGCTTGAGCTAATCAATGTCTTGATCCCCTGGTGGATTCGTCATACGACAGCAATATTGGGATGTGATAAGACGTAAGAGGTTGGGCCTTTGGTGGAAGGAGGTCACTGGGGGTTGTGCCCTTGGCTATTTTCTGTGATCCACTTCTATTTCCATCCTGTCTGCCATGACGTGAGCTTCTTCAAGATGCACTTTCCACTTTCCAGATGGCTGACCCATCTGAAACTGTAAGCCAAAAGGAAATCTTTTCTCCCTGAAGTTGTTTCTGTCAGTTTGGTGATTTAGCAATGAAAAAAGGAACTCGTGTTGGGCGTGGTGGCGCACACCTTTAATCTCAGCACTCAGGAGGCAGAGGTAGGAGGATCACAGGGCGTTTGAGGCCAGCCTGGGACTACAGAGTGAGTTTCAGGTCAGCCTGGTCTAGAGAGAGACCCTACCTTGAAAAAACAAGAACCAACCAAACAAAAAAAGAATGAATATACTGGTTTGATTCAGTTAGCTTTACCCAATTGAACGAAAGCATATTGGATCTAAGATGGGTTAGTTTGTTTTTATTTTTGCTTGTGCATGTGTAATGTGATATGTACGTGTGGTGTATGCATATGTGTAGTGAGTGTGTATGGGGTATGTACCCATATATATGTGCCCATATTGTGCTTTGTGCCCTCACTTGTAGTGGCTGGAGCAGAACATTGGGGATCCTAGTCCGTTGCTCTTTTGCCCATTCTCATTTAAGCTGGAGTCTTGATCCCAGAGCTTGCCATGTTTTCATGATTCCTAGCAATTCTTGGGTCTTTGTTCCTTCATAGGACTGGGCTTTCAGACATGTGCAGCCAGGCCCATCTGTTTATGTGGGTGATGGGGATCAAACTTGGGTGGTGTCACCAATGTGAGGAGTCAGCTAATATTTACCCTCATGCATAGTGTTACGTAATTATCAAATTGAACATGCTTAAGCATAGTTTGAAACAAAGATGCATATGCATTTTTTCTATGAAATGCATAATTGTATGTTGACATTGTCATATTGACGCTTTCTATGTCTTTACCACTTTCTGTAAAATACTGATGTGCTGACGCAATAAAAACGCACACTCACTGGAAAACTCCCTTCTCATTTGTTGTCTGCCCAGTGCCTTGTACACTGCCTGAACATGGAACACTAAGTGGAAATGATGCTCCTATGCTCCAAAAGGCTCAGTTGTATGCTCTGTAGCCTATGTCATGTCATAGGCTACAGCATAGTCAAAAACTTTTCAATACTAGTGACATATGCATGATATTGTGTTCCTCAATGGTGGTGTTGTGGACATTCTGCTTGACTTCCCTGACAGGCCAGATGTCCTTGTTACTGACAGGTGGCACCTCAAGGCATCCTGTAGCTTGCAAGGTGCTCTGCCTTCCTACAACGTTCTCACAACGCTCGTGTTTTCTAACAGGCTGGTTCCTATTGTCATATCGCCGCACGTACAAGATGGTAAAAAATTACCTGTAGCTCCTCAAATCAATTACACAGAGAGTTGCTTCTAGTTGTGTCCTCCAAATTTTCTTGTATTACACATATATAAATCATATCCTCCAGAATCTTCCATTCTAAAATTAGATGACACAGACCCACCTAGAGGTAAGAACACAGACAGCAGAATGAGTCGTTCCGACCACATTCCTTCCGATGGAAACATCCCAACTAAAGACACTCCCTGCTCTCTCTTTTCTCAAGTCTCCTTCTCTCTCTCTCTCTTTCTCCTTTCTCATCTTGTGATTCCTCCCATCTTCCCCAATTTATTCTTTTTCTTCCATAGTTACTCCCGGCAGGATGCAATGAAAGGAAGTTTCTTAATGCAAATAATAGTGTGTAGTAATTTTCCAAGCAATTTCAACTTAAGCTTCTCTATCACTTATAACCATTCTCTAGTTTAATTTTGTTTGTCTTCCTTCCTACTGTTCGCATTTCCACCTTAAAACAAGCTTCCCCAGAGAAATTGAAAGCAACAATGTCCATCTTGGGGTCCCTCTGTTCTGTATTTGGTCTGACCAGTTGCTTTTCACTTCGAAGTGACTGTCCTCAGGCAGCGTCCCGCGCCAAGAGGTTCGCGCAAAGGACCGGAAGTGTGGCGACTCCTTCCCGCTTCGCTGCTCCCTCTACACCAGCTTTGTCGGCTCTTGTGCGTTGTGTCCCACTAGCAGGAAATGTCCAACAGGGCATTTGCTTGCTTGTTGATGATTGATTAACTTCCACTTGATCACTTAGACTAGAACCAGCTGTTTCGGACTGTGACAAAATGGTGTTTTCGTCGTTTTCTAATGAGTTCAATGTGGTTATTTCTCTTTGGGATGAATTGCAATGTTTCTTTCATAAAGTCAAAGTGTAACATGCATTTACTGTTTTATTTTCTCTTGAATGCTTCATTTATCTCAATAGTGGTACAAATGAGAAATGCATGGAGGCCCATTGTACAACTACTTAGGGAGCTCCGAGGGCGAGGCTCGGGACCAGTAAATAGAGACCCACAGGCTTCCTCAGAAACACAGGGAATTATTTGCCTTTTTAGATCTGCTCAGCTTGCCTTTCATTCATGCTGTAAAAATCCAACAATGACATGTACACTCTAGTTCAAATTTAATTTATGCTATTTGTTGTTTAAAATGACTCAGTGTCTGTTCCATTTCCCAGTGGGCTGTTAACGAGGCTGGCAACTTCTGTTTGAATTCCAGTAACGACCATGCTATGACAAATTAGGTGTTCAGCTTAGACGCATGTTTATACTATATTCCACCGCCATGATGGTGTAGCCCCTCACATTACAATGCACATCTGGTCTGAGGAAGCGATTTTTCTCTGAACAATGAAGTGAGGAGTTGCTGGCATGGCGATTCCATTCTTGTGCTTGTTGAGTGTGTTGGTTTGGAACCCTCGGTGAACTTAAGACAAGGACTTGGGAAAGTACTTTACTGAGTTATCCTGGGAATTACAAATGAGCACACAGGGAAAGGGAGGGATGACAGTAGGCAGGAATGCAAAGGAAGGCACCATGCCCAAGATGGGTAAGGTATTTATCCCCTACTCCCACCCCAGGCATGATACAGCTCCTGTATTCTCAGCTGCCTGGCATGTTAATTGGATAAGCTGGCATGGTTGGCTACCTAAGGAAGACTCAGAACAATTAAGAGGGGAGCCATGAGGTACCCAGGACTTGTGCATTGCAGGTGTGGTGAATGCAGATAGAGGGAAATGCAGACCATCTGACAAAGGAACTGTCTTGAACTTCCTTGCCGAAACCTGTGTAAGCCCAGGCACATTCTTAGGATGAATGCCTTGAGGATATTACAAAATTGGAGGTTACATAACCAGGGTTCTCATCTGAGAAATAGCTGTCTGCTTGGGCAGAGAAAACCTTCGCGTCCCAGGCGAATTATGGGCATTAGTGACGACCTGTGTGGTGTGGCGTTTCGGAGTCTAGGCTCAGAGGTCGGAGTGCCTGAGTGTGAGCATAAACATCAACACTCAGCAGTTGTGTGATGTTGGGCCAGTGACGTGGCTGCTTATCTGTAAAAAGTGCTGGTAGACATGCTATCTGCCTCTCCGGGCTGTTGTGAGGACCAGTCAAAATTGCAAATAGGAGGTTCTGCCTACTTACGCAGAGGTTAAGTCTATCATGATGACATCATTACACTCTCCACTCTCTGCCCCTCCCCTACAGGGAGGTACAGTTGAGAAACTGGTGTTATCATTCAAAGCATTCTGTCAGCCATAAAAAGACCAATGGTGGCCGGGGGTGGTGGTGCATGTCTTTAATCCCAGCACTCGGGAGGCAGAGGTAGGAGGATTGCCGTGAGTTCGAGGCCACCCTGAAACTACATAGTGAATTCCAGGTCAGCTTGAGCTAGAGTGAAACCCTACCTCAATGGAAGAAAAAGCAAAAAAAAAAAAAAAAAAAAAAAAACCAATCATGTGTATGGTTCTACTCATATGAGGTGCTCAAATTGAAGTTTTTAAAAATATTTTATTTATTTGAGAGAGAGAGAGACAAAGGAAGAGAGAGAGAATGGGCACATCAGGGTCTCCTGCCACTGCAAACAAACTCCAGACGCATGTGCCACATTGTACATCTGGCTTATGTGGGTCCTGGGGAATCAAACCAAGGTCCCTTGGCTTTGCAGGCAAGAGCCTTAACCACTAAGTTAGCTCTCCAGCCCGAGGTATTGTATTTTTATTTGTGGTTAAAAAAACATATAACAAAGCTGAGCATGGTGGTGCACACCTGTCATTCTGAACTCACATTCTGAGTTTGAAGCCAGCATGGGCTACAGAATGAAACAATTGACCCTACTCTCTTACGAAGTCATTTTTTTTTTCCAAAAAGCATGTTGTTGATAAAGCCCCGTGTGTCTGCTGTCCACGCTGTCAGCTGTCCACATTGCTATTGTGTTGTGGGAGTCTGCTGTAACATTGAACTCTGGAAGGCATTTCAGAACACTGTGTAGAATCCATGTTTCCCAAAATGACCATAATGAATCATTTAAATGATTAGTTTCAGGCACTGTAGGAAAGCCTCAGTGAGTGAGGCCCATTCACCATCTTCCACAGCAATAAAAGTCCCCTGGGGCTGCGTCATGGCTCCGTAGATAAAGTGCAAGTGTGGGGGTTGGAATTCAGAAACCCAGCACCCAGGTAAATGACGGGTGACAGCCGCTGTAATAGCAGCATGCAGGAGGCAGAGATTTGGAAACTCCCAGGGCAAGCGAGCTAGAAAGACCAGCTGGATTGGTGATCTCCGGGTTCAAGTCAGAGACTCTGTTTCAGTAACATAAAGAGGAGAGTATCAGAAGAAGATATGGGAGATTAACCTCTGGGTTACACACAGGTGTGCACACACACATACACACACAACACAAAGACAACATATGGCAAAAAAAGAAAGAAAGAAAGAAAGAAAGAAAGAAAGAAAGAAAGAAAGAAAAAGAAAGAAAGAAGGACATCAAAGCCATTGCATCTGCTTCAGCAAGTTTCCCACACAGCCAGACGGACACAAGGAAAGCTGCTTCAGAGCCTCTGTAGACCACACAGACAGCTCAATCTTCATTCCACCAAGTTTGACATAATCTCCTCGATGCAGTAATCCAGTTCTTTAACAAGGCCACTGTGAATAAAAGACGGTGTCTAAAATCAACTGGCAAATCAAGTCCAGAGCTACCACAGCAGTGCTGGGCAGTGAAGGCCCAGGAGCTGGGTTTTTAACCTGTGGATTCCACAAGGGGAAGAGAAGTCCCTCCATCCTACAGAACACTTTAGAGGCTTAGAAGGAAGTGAGTTCTAGTTAGGGTCTGTTATTTACAAGCAATCCAGCTTCCAAAGAAGTTTCTCATAGGGATTTTTAAATGATCACTGTTAATGCACATCAATTGTACCTATTGGTGGGTTTTGCTGTAATAATTCCATACATGCCTGCAGCTTGCTTTGGTCATGCCCTACACTCCCTGAAGCCCTGTCTTGCTTCCTCTCTTTCTTCCCTCTCCCAACTGGTTCCCCTTCCCTCTTTTAGGGAGGTTGCAATTAGCACAGTCACAAGAACATCATGGAAAGACACAATGGTCTCTCCCTAGAGATGGCAATATCTAGGCATGGCACCCCTTTGCAGATCCCGTCCTTAGCCTCACAGTCTAGTCTCCTGACTTTTCAGTTCTTGCCGATCTAAGGACTAAACTTTAGGAAATGACTGTAGGATTCTTGTCTAAGTGATCACTCATCTTCTCTGAAATAAATGTTCATAAGATTTATAAATGATTGATGCATACATGAGACTTTCCACTTTAATACCTAGCCTGGACTCTGGACCCTAATTCTGATGCCCAAGTCATAATATTAATTGGAAAGCTACTTTATATACATCGAGTTAGAAGTGAAGAGCTTGAGATTTAAAAAGATTTCTTTGAACATGGAAAAAAAAAATCTTTGTCTTCCTGTGGCTGGTACTCTCTGGTGACCTGACTCTCTGCAGGATTAATTATTATTAGCACCAATAAACTCTCAATCTGCACTTTAACAGCCCTAGTCTTTGTGGCGCTCTAGTTAGACCATCTTTTCCTTGAACATACTTGCCCGATGGGGTATATTGATTAAGCTCCAGCTCTCTTCAGTACACTCACGTTCTTTCCCTGCTTTCTTGAGACGACTCTGAGACAGGCTTTTTAGGCTTGGATCTGGCCCAAACTCTCAAGCCGTGTATTTACTGGAAATCTATTGGCTTCTTTCTGCTGATCCCATCTGGGCCAACTGGTCTACTTTCACTTTAGATGAAAACAAGGCCTCAGGATACTTCCATTAAAGATTGTTAGACTTTTAAAGCACATTCTGAAGTTTGTAAGGCTTTCCTTCAGAACAGTAATAGCTGAGGAATTGGCATAGACATGAAATAAAGGCCCCATTTTGCTGTCTACCTGTGAATACTGAGCGTATGAAACAGGAGATACTCAGTAAGCCTGACAGGTCTTGATGGCTGCTATTGTGATCGCAGAACTCACAAAACTCACCTTTACTGTCGCCTGATGAGCCCCACTCAACAATGCGCTCCATAGCAGAGGCGCACAGCGCTAGCACTGTGGGTAGGAACAGGTCTGTAGCGCTCAAGACCTTTGACTTGAGTAGAGTTGCTATTGGAGTCCAGGATGTTAAATGGGGAGAGGCCATTCGAAAGCAGAGTTGGGGCTGGAGACATGGCTCAGCCGTTAAGGTACTTCTTGTGAAGCCTGAATGGCCCAGGTTTGATTCCCCAGTACCAACATAGAGCCAGATGCACAAAGTAAATTCTTCACTGTAATTTCTTAGAGGTTTTCTCAACTGTCCAGTGATTCCCCAGTCTCCTAAGCTTGCCTGTCCACATGGTTTTGAACACCAATAAACCCACACTCTTAGCTTGGAGTCTCAATTTAGCATGCTGCTTCAGTTCTCATTCCTTCTTGTTCACCTCTCTTACCCACTCACAGAGTGTTGGATCTGGAAGAGACTTTGACTCATATACATATACCCAGCCTTTAATCCCAGCACTCAGGAGGCAGAGGTAGGAGGATCACTATAAGTTTAAGACCAGCCTGGGACTGCAGAATGAGTTCCAGGTCAGCTTGGGCTACAGTGAGACCCTATGTTGGAAAAGAATAAACAAACACAATTAATTATAAAAAAAAAAAAATCCTACCCCGGTAGGGACTCTGAAGCCTTCTCGGTACTGCCAGCACTGACCCTGTCACCTCAGGACTCTATTCCATCCACCAGTCCCTTCCAGAAAAACGGGTTTGCAAAGACCTTAGATTTATAAATATGTAAGGTCCATTTCTAGATTTGAAAAATCTAAGAATTTGGGGCATCCAGTGTTATTTTAGACTACTGCTAGTATTTGTCTAAAGTAAGCCTAACTCAAAACCTGAAGTGGAAATTCCAGACCTCGTGGGGTTAATTGTACATATTCAACACTTTCCTTTCATAAAAATTGACCTTTGTTCAATCCTAACCTCCTCTTGTGCCCTCCAACCCCATCCCATCCCAACCAGCAGAAGTCCAGTGCTGGGTCCAGGCTGGAATTCACATGGTCCCAGAACATGAGGCTGGCTCTGGGGTCAGGAAAACGGGAAGAGGTTAAGAGCAAGGGGCTGAACTAGCCCTTGTGTGAAAAGAAAAGCGGAGAGTGAAGGATGGTTCCAGGAGCAGCCCCAGCACGTGAACTAGCCCTCGTGTGAAAAGAAAAGCGGAGAGTGAAGGATGGTTCCAGGAGCAGCCCCAGCACGTGAAGCACCAGAGCCGAGCACATTCGCTGCTCATCCTGGCTACCAGTCACTCAGAGGAGCAAGGGGACTAACCAAGGGAAGACCACGGGGACGAGACTTGAAACGAGAGGGAAGATGTGGAAGCTGCCCTGCCAGTAGGCTGAAGGAACATTCTGGAGCTACTCTCCATGAGCAGCCTGCTTTGGGAGTTCTAAGGCCTAACCTGCCAAGCGCCCGCAGGGTCAGTCACGGCAGCTATGACATTTGCTATTGCCATGTAATACCCGATCCTAGCTGCGGAGACTTCAGTCCATCCCCACAGTTCTTTAGGCCAAAACAGAGCGTGACAGGACCAGCGTCTCTGATCGGTCTCGGAGGAGGCTGAAGTCAAGACGGGGGCACGGAGGCATTCTCATCTGGAGTCTTTGGGTAAAAACCTACTTCCATGTTCATTCCCGGGGTGGAATGAACTGCCAGTTTCTGGTAGTTATCAAATACAGTTCCAGTTCCCTGACGGCTTTCCCCTGGGCAAGCCACACACACACACACACACACGCACGCACGCACGCGCACGCACGCACACACGCACACACGCACACACACGCACACACACACACACACACACACACACACACACATGCAAACGCACGCACACGCACGCACGCACACACATGCACACACACACACACAGCCCTCCGTCTTTAAGCAGCAGCAGTGTGAGCCCTGTGTCCATCTTCCTCTTTGGAGTCCAGCGGAAGCAGCTCTACTTCTGAAGGCTCGTGTGACCAGGTCACCCTGGCTCATTAATCTCCCATTCTGGAGAGGTAATGTAACCTGATCACAGAGGGAAATTCTGTCCCATTCACAGCTCCGGGGATTTCACAGACTGTGACATGAACATGGGAGCTGGTCATTTTGAGGGCCATCTCCCTATCACTGCATCCCCTAGGGTTTGTTTCCCCAGAAGGAGGCATTCAGCTGTTTCGAGTTTCCAGATTCCCACATGGGTTTTCTTGTGGAACTGAAATACCTGTTTATAAACAGCGCGTCCCACAGCTTCATCATTCCCTCGTGGATTGCCAAGTATCTCTCCTAAGTTTCTATGTGTAGCTTTACTTTATTAATATTATTTTTGAAAACTTATTTATTTATTTATTTATTTATTTATGAGAGAGAGAGAGAGAATGGGCATACCAGGGCCGCTAGCCACTGCAAATCAACTCCAAACGCATGTGCCACCATGAGCATATGGCTTACGTGGGATCTGGGGAATTGAACCTAGGTCCTTAGGCTTTGCAGGCAAGCACCTAACTGCTAAGCCATCTCTCCAGCCCAAACACAAATTTCTTTTCTTATTTTATTTTTTTTAAGGTAAGCCCAACAGACTGGCCTTTTTTTAAATGCAAGAGAGAGAGAGTTGGCATGCCAGGGCCTCCAGCCACTGCAATCAAACTGCTGATGTGTGCACCACCTTGTGCACATGTACAACCTTGTATGCTTGCATCACATTGTGCACGTGAGTCCTTAAGCTTCATAGGCAAGCACTTTAACTGCTAAGCCATCTCTCCAGCCCTCCTTACTTTATTTTTTATTTTACTCTATTTATTTTCAAGCTGAGAGAGAGAAGGAAAGAGAGAATGAGATGAGAAACAGAGAGAGAGAGAGAGAGAGAGAGAGGGCCTCTTGCCACTACCAACAACAAACTTCAGACTCATGCACCACTTTGTGCATCTGGATTTATGTTGGTACTGAGGAATCGAACCTGGGCTGTCAGACCTTGCAGGAACCCATATATTAATACCACTCTTACTTTTGGTTAGAGAAGCTTCTCTTTTTAGATGGTGGTGACCTTGGGATGACTCAAAAGCACCATAGTTCTGAGAAGGGATAGTGGAGTTTTCGGCACTGAGACATCTCTAACACACCTTCCAAGTCTCAGGGTCCATTGCAGAAGAGATGGTGGAAAGAATGTAAGAGCCAAAAAGAAGGGTAGGGCTCTTTACAATGCACTCTTCCAGACACAAAATAGCCTGGATATCCATGACTCACAGTGCCTGGTCTACCTGCACAGGACCTTCATAATTGGAGGAAAAGATGATGACATCAAAATTAAAGAGACTAATGGGGGGGGGTATGATGAAGGGTGGATTTATGAGCGGGAAGGTAGAGGTGGGGAGGAATTATCATGGTCTATTGTCTATAATTACAGAAGCTATCCATGAAAAGTTGAAAAAAAAGCAAGTGCCTTTAACCACTGAGCCATCCCCCAGCCCCTTACTTTAATTTTAGCTTTGCTCGAGAGTTTTTGTGCTTGATTTATTCAAACTTTATCTTTTCTCCTGCATTTTGTCCAACATGCATCTCCATTGTGTGTAAGAAATGTATTCAAATGGCTAAACTCATTTTACACTTATCGAATCTCTAGGATTAAGGTTATATGACTCCTCAGAATACATTGTATGAAAAACCTTGTTACTAATGGAAGCCAAGTGGATGTCTGGTGCCTCCTACTCCATGTCCCCTTCAAAATACTGGATATGCACAGGTGTCCCTTCTGGCATTCCACCTAATGCGAAGCTCCGTGAGTGTGCTCCGGAACAGAACATTCACATTTTTTACTTTAGCCAAGAGAACCTATTGTGCAGTTTAATCTCAGGAACACACATTGTTTTGGCTGTATATTCTAGTTTGAGCCCCCTTTTTTTGCCTTTTAATTTTGACCTTAAAAGTTGGATAGAATAGTGATATTTACATAGGGCTGCTCTAAATCATATAGACGCTTACTTAGTTTACATTCATTTTTAGCTAGATACAGCATGGATGAATATGTGTCCAATGCAGAAATTCAAACCAAGGAGTATATGAATATAGACAAATATGTAACTTTCTCTTTTCTATGCATATGTATAAAATGCAAATATACATGTAACATACTCTTGATTGACATACATCTTGTACAATGATGTTTTAGATAGTCTGTCATGCTTATACATGTAATATTATCCCTTTTTTAATATATATATATATTATTTATTTATTTATTTATTTATTTGAGAGAGAGAAAGAGGCAGAGAGAAACAGAAAGAGGGAGAGAATGGGCACGCCAGGGCCTCCAGCCACTGCAAACGAACTCCAAATGTATGTGCTCCCTTGTGCATCTTGGCTTATGTGGGTCTTGGAGAATTGAACAGGGGTCCTTTGACTTGGCAGGCAAGCGCCTTAGCCACTAAGCCATTTTTCCAGCCCTATCCCTTTTTTTTTAATGGCATATTAGTTACTCTTTGCTGTGAACAAAACCCTGACAGGAAGCAGTTTAAGGAAGGAAAGGGTTTAGTGTGGCTTACAGTTTTAAGGACACCCACTCCCTCATGGCACAGCAACCGGAGCACGAGGCTTGCAGCTCACAGCACAGATTCGGGAAGTAGAGGAGGAAGAGGAAGGAGAGAGATGAAGAGGGGAAGGATGGCAACAGTAAATACACAGTAAAACACCTGTTACATTTTAGGGAATCTGGTAGAAGAGTCTGTGGTTTTCTTTGTACTTTTTTTTGTCATTTCTCGGTAAGTTTGGAATTACTTCAGAAAGGAAATTACTATCAGAGGGTCGTGGGGTTTCTCTCTGGGCTTAGTCTGCAGAGCCACAGAAGCAAAAGCAGCACTGGAGAGATGGCACGGTCGTTACAAGTGTTGTATGTGTGTGTTGTTGTTGTGTATTTTTATTTGGTTATTTGCCAGCAGAGAGAGATCTAGAGAGGAGAGAGACAGAAAGACAGAGAGAATGGGCAAACCAAGGCTCTAGCCACTGCAAACAGACACCAGATGCATGCTCCACTTTGTGCATCTGGCTTACATGGGTACTGGGGAATTGAACCTGGGTTATTAGGCTTTGCAGGCAAGTGCCTTAACCACTGAGCAACCTCTCCAGCCCAAATGTACTTTCTTGCAAAACCTAAGGGCCAGAGTTGGATTCTCCAGCACCCACATAAAGCCAGATGTCTAGATGTGTCTAGAATTCATTTTCAGTCGTAAAAGGCCCTTGTGTACCCATACTCACTCTTTCTCTGTCTCTCTCTCTCTCTCTCATATAAATAAATCATTAATATTTTTAAGAAGCAAAAGCAAAGCAAAGCAAAGCAAAACCCAGAAATAACCGTAGGAATGCCATTTAAAGAAAAATCTTGCCAGGTTTGATGACACATGCCTTTAATCCCAGAACTTGGGAGGCTGAGGCAGGAGGGTTGTTGTGAGTTCAAGGCCAGCCTGGGGCTTGGAACTACGGAGTGAATTTCAGGTCAGCCTGGGCTAGAGCAAGACCCTATCTTAACAACAAAAAATAAAAGGAAAGAAAGAAAGAAAAAGAAAGAAAGAAAGAAAGAAAGAAAGAAAGAAAGAAAGAAAGAAGGAAGAAAGGAAGAAGAAAGAAAGAAAAGAAGAAGAAAGAAAGGAAAAGAAAGAAAGAAAGAAAGAAAGAAAGAAAGAAAGAAAGAAAGAAAGAAAGAAAGAAAGGAAGAAAGGAAGAAGGAAGGAAGAAAGGAAGGAAGGAAGATCTCAAGGTCCATCTCCAGTGACTCACTTTGTCCAGCAAGGCTCCGCCTTCCCCAATAACCACACTAGCTGAGGACCAAGTGTTCAAACACCTGAGTTCTGGGAGAACAATTTACCTTCAAACCACACTTGGAAAGTCTTTGTTTAGATCTGGGTATTGTATAATTATGTTAGCCATTCTCATTTCAAAGAATATTGAGGTTGCTTCCAATATTGTGTTATTATCAATACCTCAAGTAATCTTTATTTCCTGTACATGCTTTTTATGGATATGTTAGAATATTTTTGATAGTTTCATTAAAATTAAATTGTTTTTGTCAACAGTATTTTTATCTTATTACACCGAAAATATATGTAAATTCTTGGCTTCTCATCTGTCTGACCACTGAATATTAATAATCGTCAAGCTTTTTGCCAAGTATTTTAGCTTTATAGAATTACTTGTTGAGCATAAATAGATATCATTGCCTTCTTTTAAATGGTGAATTCATATTGTTTTCCCATTTTTCTGGTTGAGATGTCATTTTATTTATAGAAACTCTTTAGCCTATATTAGAACAGTTTATACAAATTAAAATATTCTTCACCCCACCCCCATTTTATAATAGGAAGATTTATGGATGAAATCTTTAAGTATTTTCTCCTTGGTTTCCTCTTTTAAAAGCACTAATATTTTAATTTGGCACACATAGATTTAGGTATCATTCATTCATTTCTTTCTTTTATCAAAGATTGGTACCTAGAATCACTGTCTTCTGGTGGCCACTGTGTCATTGTTTTTAGACCTTCTCACAGAGGAAGCTGGGAGATGTTTATCTATTATTCAGTGCATATGCGCATGTCCACGGGCCTTTACATTTCCACACAATGAGCATCCACAAGTTCATTCTTAATTACTCGGCAGGGGAAGAGCATGGACTCCTTACAGCAGAATCTCAGTTCGTCCTCCTTCCTGTGCCTGTGGCGCCAGTCGGCCACCACCCTTCTTTTCTTTTCTTTTCCTTTCTTTTCTTTTCTTTTCTTTTCTTTTTTTTTTTTATTTGCCTTATTTGTAACTTGTTTCCCACAAAAGGAGAAAAACTCAACTTTAATTATCTATTTAGCTTTATGTATTTTTCAATATGAATGTAAATACATGTAGGACCGTGGAGTTTTTAGTTTGAAAAATCTTTGATATTACTTGGGACAACTCTTTAATTTTACAAATGAAAAAATCCAGGGGTCACATGCCTGATTAAATTGCCAAAGGACAGAAGCCCATTACTGGGGAAAATGATGACTGTCAGATTTTGAAATTTACTATTGTGCATATTTCACAGGAAGAGTTAGAAAGGATGGGAAATGTAAGGTGAGATCATTGCTGAGAAGAGGCACTCGGGTTTTTTTTTTTTTTTTTTTTTGCAGTATTTCTAAATAAGCGAAGCCATTTTGGCAAAAAAAAAAAAAAAGAAAGAAAGAAAAAAGAAAAAAAGAAAGAAAGAAAGGAAGGAAGGAAAGGAAGGAAGGAAGGAAGGAAGGAAGGAAGAAAGAAAAGAAGTAAAGAAGTAAAGCATGTGGTCCTTATAGCTCATGTGCATGTTATAACCAAAGGCCTGAAATAGACATGCTGTTCATGGGACGTTTGGTTACTTTCTGCCAAATGGAAGGCTCATATATTCCATTACCATATTCATTTCCATAGTTATGAATACAGTCAGATCCTCAGAGGTCATCAAGGTTTATAAACTTATTGCATGAAATAGACATAAAGGAAGGAGTTTATTTATTTTTTCCCTCTGTTTGAGGCAGGGATTTGTTATGGAACACAGACTGACTTGGGACTTGTTATGCAGTTTAAGCTGGCCTTGAACTCTCATCCATTCCCCTGCCTCAGTATATCAAGGGTTAGGGTTAGCATGAGCCAACATTGATGATTTTTATCTCTTCTTTCCCCCATGCATATTATGAAACTCTTGTCTTTCATGGCTATATTTCAGTCATATGAATGGAAATTTCTAAATTTGTGATGAACGGAAGAACAAGCCTGCTAGAAAGGCATTTACTTTTGAAGCGTGGAGAACGACAATTCCATGTCACTTGTTGTGCCACAGGCAGGGGGAGATTTGGGTTCTGGCTTAATGATCTCCTGGGGTCCTGATTTGCTTTCAGTGCCTCACTGCTGGAATGGGGAAGGTGGGGAGTCTGTCCCCATTGTCAAGGTGGCTATGGAAGGAGGTGTCCACAGTTTCTGGAACTGAAACATAGAATTTTTTTTTTTGTAAAGTGATATAATATGTGATATTCACATATAATTGTTGGCAACATAATGGATGCATGTTCTGGGTTAAACCTAAATCTCACAGTTTATTGTTAATTCTGTGGGAAAATATTTCCAGGTCAACCAGGAACTCAACTCATTAGTTCATGACACGTGGTTGAGCTCAAGTCTATGGAATACCACTATGTTTATCTATATTTATAATTTACTTCAATTCCTAACTCTTAACCCAGTCTCTGTACAGTTTTCATTTTATCCTTGTGTTGGCAAGAAAAAGCCCTAGCAGGATGAACGGGCCTATTGCTTTGGACAGTGAGGAGCTCCACAAAGCAGATCAGTGGGGCCTCGTTCATCTTCATTCATTCATTCATCTTACTGAGACTGCACAGCTAGAGTAAGCACCTACCTTGAAAAACCAAAAAAATAAAATAAAATAAAATAAATAAATAAATAATAAATAAACAAATAGAATAAGCGACAGATCAACCACATTTTCTTTAAGGAGACGGCTTTTCCCCAGTTTCAGACTTGCATTGCTGCCTTTCTGAGTTTGGTCCCTTCCATTTGCACTTGTGTATCTTAACTTCCTGTCATCTATAATCAAATATTTAAGCGGCAATGAATGTAAAGAATGATGATCGCCAAGAAGACTGCACTCTGAGGACAGAAGTTAGTCACAAATCTTTATCCTGATTCAAGATATTTATGGACATCAAAATTCGAGACGCGGGCACTAGGTCCTTGCTTTGAGTGATTTAAGGGCCTTCTGTGTTATTTGATTGAGAAGACGATCTATAAAACTGCCACCGAACAAAACAGTGAAGCACATATTGCTTAAACAATCATGAATTCTTACCTCTTTATCCTTAAAGAAGGTCTTCATATTGCAGAAGACATTATAATAAATCTATATATGTTGACATGTTACTAAACCCTTTTTATTTATTAAGGGCAATAATACTTCCCAGCAGTTTTTTTTTCTTTCTTTCAGTCTAAGAAACTAAAAAATGTTTATAATAAAAGAAATAAGCTTAAGACAAAAAAAAATCAAACTTGATACCACTATTTTGAGAAACCAAAAAAAAAAAAAAAAACCCTGTGAGGAGCTGGGATGAACTGATTCAAACACAAAATTTGCAATAATAGAGTGAACAGAAATTATATTCCAAGTAGATTTAAGTCTTACATATTTTCCCCTCTTTTCCAATCTATTAAGATGAGAAGGATTCTCTTTAAATTCAAGAAAATTTAGAATGTTTAAATTATTCCCATCACTCACATTAGTATTAATGGGCTTCATTGTGAGGAAAGAGCAGACCCCAGAGTGTATTGAAATAAAATTTTGAAAGAGGCCCTACAAATTGTACCATATTATTAATTGTCTCATTTTTGGATACATTTACTATGTGAAACAAGAATTAAGTCATGGCGACAACATCTTTATAGCTAGAGGGACAATTAATTGAAACTATTCAGGAGAACATGGATGGTATTTGGAATTATAACAGGAAAAGGATTTAGGCCGAGAGCCTGACTTGTGAAGGATCATTCAGATGAGCATTCTAAACTTTGCTACGATACTGTCTTGCTTAGGATATTTCCCAGAGAGCTGTTCTCTGAAATTCACTTAAGTTCCTGGGTTTTACACTACTTACATTTTTTTTAAATTCTGTTTGTTTGTTTATTTATTTATTTATTGAGAGCAACAGACAGAGAGAGAAAGAGGCAGATAGATAGAGAGAGAATGGGCAACCAGGGCCTCCAGCCACTGCACACAAACTCCAGATGCATGCGCCACCTTGTGCACCTGGCTTACGTGGGTCCTGGAGAATCGAGCCTCAAACCAGGGTCTTTAGGCTTCACAGGCAAGTGCTTAACTGCTAAGCCATCTCTCCAGGTCCCTACTTACGTTTTTTAAAAAAGACTTACTAAGATTCTAGTACATTCAGGTCAAACCTAACTCAAGATCACTATTTTTTTTCATACTTTACTAACTCAGTGCTACAATGTTCTATGCAAAGTCACTCAACTAGGCAGACATGCCTGAGTATTCAAGAGGATTTTAAAAACGAACATTACATTTTATTGTGTGCTTATTTTAATAGTCTTGAGTGCCTATTTAGTACCATTTAAATGACTTATTTTTAACAATCGAGTACTCTGTGTGAGTCCAGTGTTTTTGTATAATTCAATATCTCTTTGGAGCCAAGAAAGCTCCAGCTGGATTGGTAAAAGCTAGGAAACTGAGTAGAAGTGTTGGATAAAGTATTGGGAACACGAGCTGTCAGCTGTGAACATGGGGGTGCACCTCAGAAGCGCCCAGGACTGAGTCACCTCCAGTCCACATGAATGCTGGCAGGTGAAGCTCAAAACAGTTTCACACTCCGGTTCAAGATTATGAACAGATCATAGGTTTCTGTCATTTCTCTACTAAGTGCCATGAAAATGACAGGAATGGAAGTCCGAAAAGTGAGTTTTCAGTCATGAGCACGAGAGAGAACAAGAGGAGACTATACTACTTAAGACAGTTCAACGAAGTTTGGGAAATCGGGTGAAGAATGTTGACTGATGAAGAAAAGCGAGAGATGCTAGCACTTTAAAATACTACAGGTTTGGGGCTTCTCAGCCACCCCACTCCCCTCTTTTGCCTCCTTGGGCAAGAGCTCTGTCTTCTTTCCTTCTCCAAAGTTCTGTAAAATCATTCCGAACCTTTAAAAAACACACCATGTTGACATCGAAGAAGATTGCTAGCATGATGAGGCATCTGCTGTTTGGGACTGCTCTGTGGTGAGTCCTGGAAGCCTGGCCCACCTCGGTAAACGTGGACAGGCGAGAAGCCTGAGGCTCCCTGGCAAAGTCCACAAATAGGGCTGACCTGCCGCTTTCGTCCCATCCTTCCACAGCCATGTGTGTAAACAGACAGGAGAGAGCTGGTGGTGGCAGCTCACACCTGTTATCCCACCACTTGGGAGGTGAGGCAGGAGTGTTGAGAGTTCCAGGTTAGCCTGGGCTTCATAGAGAGAGATGCTATCTCAAAAATAAATAAATAAAAGGAAGAAAAATATATACTCAGGCTGGAGAGATGGCTTAGTGGTTAAGTGGTAAGTACCTGCAAAACCAAAGGACCCAGGTTCAATTCCCCAGGGCCCACATAAGCCAGATACACAAGGTGGTGCACGTGTCTGAGTTCATTTGCAGTGGCTGGATGCCCATTCTTTCTTTCTTTCTCTCTCTCTCCCTATGCCTTTTTTTCTCTCTCTCTCAAATAATTAAGTAAAAATAAAACATTCAAAGGCATATGCCATCATGCCTGGCTTAAAAAAATATACTCAACTAGGTAGAACTCTAAATGTTATGTTTGAATATTTGCATCCTCTATATTTCATACTTTAAAATATTTTTATTTATTTAAAAGTGACAAAGAGAAAGAGTATGAGCATGTTTCCTGTTGCAGCAAATGAACTCCAGACACATGTGCCACTTTGTGTATTGGGTTTTCTTTGGAACTGAGAACCTGAATCTGGACTGTCAGGCTTTGCCTGACACTGAACCATCTCTGTATTTAATTTTAAAGAAAGTAATCATAACATACTGCAATAACAATTATGGTTGTTATATAGTAAGATATAAATGTAATTAAATGCATACAATCTTATCTAAAATATGTTAGTTAATGCACATTTTTATTATATCTGGTATAATTAAGTGATTTAATAATATATAATAATAAAACATCAAGAAATAAAGATTTTCATTTTGAGGAATGAATGCAATCCTATACATTTTATATAATAATATTTTCCTAATATAGTAAGTACCTTGGCAAACATGTTTGAATTTTCAGTTTATTTGTTTTATTTATTTATTTATTGGCATTCACTATGTAGTCTCAGGGTGGCCTCAAACTCATAGCAATCCTCCTACCTCTGCCTCTTGAGTGCTGGGATTAAAGGTGTGCGCCACCATGCCCAGCTAATTTTCAGTTTATTGATGTGTTTTGTTTGCATATAATTGCCAATTTTTATGGTTGTATAAATGGATTTGTGGTACCAACTTTAGGTGCATATATGAACTTAAATATCCAAGAATATTTAAAAACATTATGGATGGAAGTATATCCTGAAGTGTTTGAGAATTTCTTGGAGTACACACATGTATATATGCTATTTAAGGTTGGTGTACACATTATTTATGGTTGATATCCTGAAGTGTTTGAGACATTCTTGGAGTACACACATGTATATATGCTATTTAAGGTTGGTGTACACATTATTTATGGTTGATATCCTGAAGTGTTTGAGACTTTCTTGGAGTACACACATGTATATATGCTATTTAAGGTTGGTGTACACATTATTTATGGTTGATATATACTCCTCCCATTCCCATTATGGAGACAACATGACAGCTTCACTTTAATCAATTTAAGTTCAGCACTCTCCCGGCTTTTTTGGTCCATGTTCAAACTAAATGTGATCACCTACAGTACAGTTGCTCATCCCAAGCACAGGAGGACCACAGGACAGAGAACAATTCCTTATGAGGTTAGTTACCTTGAGAGGACCTTGGTCTCCATTATAGGGTACAAGTCCATCGGTCACCAGATATGCGCAAGATGTAATCACTAGAGTAAGATAATTAGTCTTCTTGATACCTTGGGACACCAGCCTCGCACAGGGTATGTTGCTTCAAGAAAACTATTTGAACCTGAGCAAGAGGTAGCAAGGTGCACGCATCCCTTAGTTTTATTTATTTATTTGCAGCTGTGTGTGTTTGTGTGTTCATGATCTAGGATCAAATGCCTATTTAGCTTTATGTGGGAGGCTGGGGAATTGAATCTCAGGTCAGCAGGCTTTGTAAGAAAGCACCTTTAACTGCTGAGCCATCTCCCCAGGCCCTGTGCATTATTTACAATAGCTTTCTACAGTCCCTGAATAGATTAGAACACCAAGCAGTCCCTAGTATGTTACCTTTTGTCCCAAGTATTTATGGCAGGGTTGGTGGGAAAGGGTGGGAAAATGGGGCTGGAGAGATGGCCCATTGGTTAAGCATTCTGCAAAGTCTAGTGACCAGGGTTCAGTTCTCCAGTACCCACATAAAGGCAGATGCATAAAGTATGGTTCTGGAGTTTGTTTGCAAAAGCTGGAGGCCCTTGTATGCCTCTCTCTCTTTTTCTTTCTCTTCTTGCAAATAAATAAATAAACAGTTTAAAAACTTTTTAAAAGGGTGGTAAAAAATAGTTATCTTATATCCAAGAAATTTGTTTTAAATTTTTGTTTTAGAGATGGAGATTGAACCAGGTCCTGCGCATGCTGGGCAAGTGCTCCATCATTGAGCCACATTCCGGCACCATAGGTGTTACAGTCAGTAGAAAACACCCAAACAAAACCAACTTTTATTTTGGCTTACCAACTCGAGGGGAAGATCCATGATGGCAGGGAAAAACAATGGCCTGAGCAGAGGGTGAACATCACCTCCTGGCCAACATCAAGTGGACAACAGCAGCAGGAGAGTGTGCCAAACACTGGCAGAGGGGAAACTGGCTATATCACCTATAAGCCTGTCCCAGCAATACCTCACCTCTAGGAAGCTCCAGTTCCCAAATTGCCACCAGCTGGGACCGAGCATTCAGAACACGTAAGTTTATGGGGGATACCCAAATCAGACAACAACATTCTGGCCCCCCATAAACTGATAACCACCCATGATGTAAAATGCAATGCATCTGGTCCAACTTGGAAAGTCACCGTAGTTTTTATCGATCCTAGTGCAAACGAATTCCAGATACGCGCATCCCCTTGCGCATCTGGCTTATGTAGGTACTAGGGAATCGAACCTCTTTCACTTTGCAGGCAAGCACCTTAACTGCTAAGCCACCTCCCCAGCCCCCCCGCTTTATATTTTAGAGGTAGGGTCTCAATCTGCAACCTAGGCTGTCCTGGAACTTGGTGTATAGCCCATGATCCCTTTGCCTTGACCTCCATCATGCTGGGATGCCACGCATGTGCCAACATGCCCCACTTGTTTTTAGTCTCTTAATTTCAAATTTAATCCAATGGCTTGTCTTGATAACACAAAATGATGGATTACATTTTGTTTAAAAAGTTCATCTTATAGTTTGTTATCTGGAAAATCATGACTCCTACTTACAGGAAAGACTGCAAGATTCATCCATGGGTAGCTTCAGAATGACGTGGAGACGGGTGTCAAAAGAAATGGGCTTCTTTCCATGGGCAGCTCCGCCCTGCCTTGCTCCCGGCAGGCCCAGCTGAAGTTATTATAAGTCCATAAACAGGAATGACTACAGTTTTGAGGTGTTGCTCAATATTTGGTGTTTGTTTATTTTCTCATTCTAGGCCTAGGACTCAGAGACTGTCTTGCCTTGTGGAAGCCTTCTGCCATTGCCAGATTGTCCCCTCCCTCCCCCCAAGCTTCAGAACAGTCACTTCCTTTACTACTTTCTCTCCCTGTCTCTTCTGAGACTCAGCAAAACCTGTCAGTTTTTAACATGGAATTATTACTATACATATCACAGGCATATTTTTTTTCCAGTGGAGGTCTCATCTATTGCCTCAAGCCCATGGATATGAAGTGTCTTCGTCTATTGGGGTGGCTATAACAAAATGCCTTAGACTGGGACATTTATAAATTACAAACATGCCTTACACACTGTTCTTTAGGGTTGGTATAGGTGCTGGTGGATCCTGTGTTCAGGGAGGGTTCCTTTATTATTTTCGGTACCCATCTGTGTCTTCACATGGCTGAAGGGGTAAGTTGGCTACTTCATATCTTTTATTAAGTGGTTTTTTTTAAATTAACAGTGTCTTGTTATATGAACCAGGCTTGTCTCAAACTGGTGATGCCCCAGTCTCAGCCTCTGAGTGGTGGGATTATGCATGTGCACTACCATGCCTAGCTCTGCAAGCCTCTTTTGTTAAGCCACTCTGTCACCTCCTAAAGGCTGAGGGTGTTAGTTTTCAACATCTTGAGGGACAAAGAACATTGTGTTCAAGATGCTGGCAAATGTCCCAGCCCTCCTGGACAATTGCAAACTATGATATTCTTGAAATAAAGACTAAGTTTTAGTCATCACTCAGTGCTCAGTTTTTTTATTAAATATTATTTATTTATTTTCAAGCAGAGAGGGATAGAAGAAAGACAGAGAGAATGGGCACCAGGGTTCACTGCAAATGAACTCCAGGTGCCTGTGCCACTTTGTGCATCAGGCTCTACATGGGTACTGGGGAATTGAACCCAGGTCATTGGGCCACCCCTTCAGCAGTCTGAGGCCCAGTTTTCTGGTCATGACGTATAGGAAATATTTGTTGACTGATTGATCAAGCAACTGATGCATACATAAAAGTAAGTGAGTTGGAACTAGATGCTGCCCAAAGGCCTTCAGGAGTAAGGTGGGAATTGGATCGACAAAAATAAGCTGAGCATGTACGAGGAAACAAAAAGAATGACGTATCTAGAACATAGAGCATTGTGGGCGAAGCTTCCAAATTCTTCACATGATCATGTGGGACTTCAGATTATTTTTTTTTCAGAAAATGTATGGAAGTGGGTATATATCTACTTATTGATTATATTCATTCTTTTTATTTAGCTAAATAAGTATATAAAAACAACCCAACACAATAAAAAGATATCAACTACAGAATGTAAGTGGAGTGGGTAAGAGTCGAGGGCTGCTGGGGGAGAAAAGTCATGAACAGCTTTATCTGACAGGAATCCACCCAGCCAGCCAGGCAAGATGTGAGCACATAAGCGTCATGTGGGCAACCCACTGCTCTTGGATTAGATCCAAGGCCTGCTCTACCTCCATGGAGGGAATTCATTCCAGGAACTAAGAACCTAGTCAAAAGCATATGGAGAGATGGATCAGGGGCTAAGGTGCTAGCTTAGAAAGCCTGACAACCCAGGTTCTATTTCCCGGTACCCATGTAAAGCTGCATATGGAGAGATGGATCAGGGGCTAAGGTGCTAGTTTAGAAAGCCTGACAACCCAGGTTCTATTCCCCGGTACCCATGTAAAGCCGCATATGGAGAGATGGATCAGGGGCTAAGGTGCTAGCTTAGAAAGCCTGACAACCCAGGTTCTATTCCCCGGTACCCATGTAAAGCCAGATGCATGGAGTGGCACATGTGTCGGGAGTTCATTTGTAGTGGGAAGAGGCCCTGGTGTGCCCTCTTTCCTTTCTTTCTTTCTCTCTCTCTCTCTTGCTTTCTCTCTAAGCAGCTTAACTGCTAAGCCATCTCTCCAGCCCATACAGGCAATTTTTTAAACCTCTTCTATACTCAAAGTGAGTTCTCCTACTGGATATCTTTGAGTCTGGTTGCTTTGCTTCCAAGAATAACCTCCACTCCTTTAATTCATCTGGTTACTAGTTAAACCAATCAGGCATCTCACTAAGTGCCTCTGGAGAACCTAAATCTTTCTAGTGAGGTATGAACCATTAGCCTGGATCTTCCTTCTTTTGTTTTTGTTCGTATCCCTTATCACATAATCTCAAGACTGTTTACTTCTTTCATAATACTGCAAATGCTTAAAGACTGGTCTGAGGCTCTTTTGCACACACCACAATACCTTCTAGGCACTGTAGCTATACAAATATAGGCACCTAATTGAGTAGCTTTGATTGAATGGATTTCTGCTTATCTACACCTTAAATTCCTATAAACACAATTTCCCATCATATCAGTTACCAGTGAACACAATTAGTAAGCATTTGTTATTCTGTTAGAACATTGTGGGACAATGTGAACTATATTTACAAACCCACAATGTATTTATTAGAGCCATAGCAATGTTTATATATAGACAGACTGATGGAAAAGATAAATTCAAATAGTATGCATGGAAAACTAAACTTTCTGGCTTTTTTTCCCTTTTTCTACTGTTGCAAATCTTGAGCTACAGATCCACTATTTCCTGCTCACTGTGTGACATTCTGAGAGTCCCAGAGCTGCCCATTGGATTTCGCTGTCAGATGACAAGTTCTGTTTCTTTGAAATAGATGAAAGTTCAAGCCAGTCTCTAAATACTGTGTTCTCAATCAATTTGAAAATTCTCTTCTTCCCTGGTTGCTCCTCCTTCCCCAGAATAGGTCGAATTGACCGTATATTCAGTGGGATTCCTGCCTTTTCTAATCTCTCTTGCAACTGGGTGTGGGCTAGGTGACAAGTCTCGCAAATGAGTAGAGGTAGTTAGCAGTGTGAGAGTTGTTCACACTCTCTCTTCCCTGCATGCAGTTCTACATCAAAATAGCAGTCTCGCATGATAGGAAAATGGCTGTTTTCATGGATATCTGGATGAACCTTCAGAGCAGCATCCCCTTGCAGTAGATACTAGCATAGGCAAGGAATAATTGTAGTGTGCTAGGTATTGAAATATGAAAGTGCTGGGGAGATGGCTTAGCAGTTAAGGCACAGGCCTGCAAAGCCAAAGGACCTAGGTTCGCTTCCCCAGGACCCACATGAGCCAGATGCATAAGGTGGTTACATGCATCTAAAATTCATTTGCAGTGGCTGGAGGCCCTGGCATGCCCATTCTCTCTCTCTTTCTGCTTCTCTCAAATAAATAAATAAAAATGTTTAAAAGTTAAAAGAAATAAATATGGAAATGCATTTCTACTCATGGATATGTTTTTTCTTTTTTCTTTCGAGGTAGGATCTGGAATTCACTGTAGTCTCAGGGTGGCTTCGAACTCATAGGGATCCTCCTACCTCAGCCTCCGAGTGCTGGGTTTAGAGGCGTACACCACCATACCCAGCTTTACTCATGGATATCTTATTCCATTTTGACAATGTTCTAGTTTTGATCTTAAATGTCCCCAAGAGACTCATGCTGAAAGTTTTGTCACCAGGTTAGCTCACAGATGTGCAAAAATCTAGAAAACAGGACCCGGGACCCGGCGGGAAGAAGTTAGATCGTTGGGGGCTTTGGAAGGGCGAATTGAACCCTGGTCTCTTCCTGTTTCTCCTTTGCTTCACAAGCACCAAGAGGTGAGCAGCTTTGCTCTACTGCAAGCCACCGCCAAGTGCTGCCTCCCCACAAGTCTCATAGTCCAAGCCCAAGCCTAAGCCCAAGCAGCCATGGGCTGAAACCTTAGAAGCCCTGAGCCCAAATCATTGTTTTTCTCAGTATAAGTTCACTTTCTTGGGCATTTAGAAAGCTCACGAGGGGCTGGGAGATAAATAAAATTTATATAAAATTCTTACCTCTCATGCATGAGGACCTGAGTGTCATCGTCAGAAGCCATGGAAAACGTTAGGTGTGGTGACACATGCCTATAGTCACAGCACTGGGGAAGCAGAGACAGAAGGATCCCTGCGGCTTGCTGGCCAGCTGATCGAGGCTAACTTGTGAGCTGGGTGCCAGTGAGAGCCTTTGTCTCAAAAAAGGGTAAACAGCATTTCTGATGATAACACTCAGGAATGTCCTGTGGCCTCTACGAACATACATGCATGTGTGTATGTATGTTTATGTGCACGCGCACACACACACACACACACACACACACACACACACACACACACAGGTTCACTAGCGCAAATAATTCAGTCAGAACTGATGAATTAGTTTTCTCCGTGATGGCCATGAGCTAGAGTTTGGTGCAATTTCTTTTGTGTGTGTTTATGTCTACTTTTTCCTTCCACCTTCCACTTGGCCTTGCAGTGGTATATGCTTTCGTCTTTGTGATTTTGTCTTGGTTTGTGTGTGGTTTGTCCTCCAGCAGTTCATGGGCTGGAGGTTTCATCCCTATCATGATAGCATCGGAGTGGAAGGGCCGTCAGTCTGTTTTCGGTGTCCTCGCTGGGTCACAAAGCTCTCCTCGGGCTTTCCCAGAGAACACTTCACACAGGAGCCTCCCCTCCCCCTTCTGCTTCCAGGAGGGAATATCTCAATTTCAAGCAAACAACTACATACCTTCCCTTTTATGCCTACTCATCATTTCCTGCCTTTGATCCTAGCTGGTACCCAGGCAGTCTATTCAACCCAAGGCCATGTTGAGTGCAGTGCAGGTGCCTCCCCTTCATGGGTTATCTCCATAATACTGGGAGAGAACACCTGCCCGAAAGCAGCTGATGGGAGGAAAGGGTTTATTTGGGTTTGCATTCTCAAGGGCAAGCTTCATGATGGCCAGCGAATGGGATGGCGTGAGCTGAGGCTGGACGTCAGCAGTAGGAGAGTGAGCTAAGCTCAAGGGGGAGCTGGCCAGAACACCTCTAAGCCCCCTTCCCCAATAGCACACCTCCTCCAGCAAGGCTCTACCTCCCAACTTGCCACCAGTTGGGTAACAAGCATTCAGAACACATGAGGTAATGGGGGACATCTGATTCAAGCCACCACAATAGGGAACCTCTCATTGGCTCATTGGGCTTGGCGCTCCATTCTTTCTCTGAACTCTTTGTAGTATTGGCTAAACTCTACAGCTGGATTTCTTACCTCCTTTTGCACACTTCAAAGTTCAAAATCTATTATGGTAATTTTGGGCTCTTTTTCCTTTAATAAATTCCTACTGATATCTGCATTCAGACTCTAAGGAATAATCATTTCATCAGCCCCATGCTTCAATATCAGTCTCAAGTAATAACATATGTAAATCAAATCTAATTTTCTCATCTGAAGTATCAATCAATGATTTGGAGAAAGTAGGAACCTGGGCAATGCCACAGAATTATCAATGTGAATTGCAAAGTGGTATTTATGTATCAATGTTTTGAAGATAGTAGGAACCTGGACAATATCACTGATTTATCAATGTGTATTGCAAAGTGGTATTTATGTATCAATGATTTGGACAGAGTAGGAACCTGGACAATGTCACAAAGTTTTATTTATGTGTCTTAATTGAGCACCCTTTTCCCTTTAGCTGATCTGTTAGATCCTAGAACCTAAGTTCTATTCAATAAATTGATAAATTGACCTCTCTGAGTAAAACCAAGGCCTTCGAGTTTATAATAAATTCACTTATGTTGTGTGTCAATTTACTAATTGAAATGTACTATATTAGAAGCTGAGAGTGGGCTGGAGAGATGGCTTAGCTCTTGAGGCATTTGCCTGCAAAGCCAAAGTACCTCGGTTCAATTTCCCAGGAACCACGCAAGCCAGATGCACAAGGTGGTGCATGTGTCTGGAGTTCGTTTGCAGTGGCTATAGACCCTGGTGTCCCCATTCTCCCTGTATCTCTCCTCTCCTTCTCTCTCAAATAAGTCAATAACTCATATATATGTGAAGCTGAGTGTAGGGATGGGTTTGTAACTCAAAGGTAGATCACTTGCTTAGCATGTGTGAATGCCTGTGTTCTATCTCCAGCACTAAAAATAAAAAAAAAAAAAGACCAAGTGTTACAGATTTAATTGTATACCACTAACTAATTTGTTGAAATCCTAACACTCAGAATTTCCCAGTGGGGCCCTTATTTGGAAATAATGTCATTCATTGCAGGTGTAATTAGTTAAGATGAGGTCATAATAGAGTAAAATAGACCATTAATACGATGTGTCTGGAGTCATTTTAAGGAAAGGAGGGAGGCCCAGTTGTGTGGTGCAGACCCATCTTAATCCCAGTTACTAGGAAGGGTGAGACTGGAGTAGGGCAAATTCAAGGTCTGCCTAGGCTATACAGTTAGTTCACGACCATCCTGCAAAACCCAAGGAGACTCTGACTCAAAATAAAAAGTGAAAAGAGGGCCAGTGCTGTAGCTCCCTTCTGGCAGTGAGGGAGCCCTTGCCTAGAATGTACAAAGCCCTGGATTCAATCCACTATAGAAGAGGAGAAAGAGGACAGGGAGGTGGAAGAAGAGGAGGAGGAGGGAGATTCAGTGGGGGAAGATGAAAAAGAATATCTAGTAGTGCTTTTACAAGCCAAGGGATGCCAAGAGCTGCTTGGTGAGGCATGGAGCAGATGCTCTTCAGCAGCACCGTAATAAGAAACTGACTGTAAGCAACATGAGAGTATTAGAAACATACGTCATTACAGATTGTCCAGCATGACTTATCATCAGAACCCTGGGAAGCAAATCCTAAATAGTTACTGCTTCGCCTTTATAGAAAAAGTTTGCTGATCCCAGATAGATGCTGGTAAGTGTTTAACTAAAAAGCCAAAACTGTGAAAGAGTCAAACAATAATTTTGTTTTGTTTTGTTTTTATTGGCTTTCACGACTTGAAAGCCACTCTCACCATCTTTATCAGTCAGCCCAGGCTAACTTCTGCTGCAATAACAAACATCTCCCAAGTTTTAGTATTTTACCCCAGAAAAGGTTCATTTCTCATTCTTGTGACAGGAGATCCTGCAGTGGTTTGCAGTAGAGGAAGCTCCAGCTGAAGCCTGTCTTCTCACACACCCTGGTCAGTCTTACAGATTTAGAGAAAGAAGCTAAGCTGGGTGCGGTGGTCCACACCTTTAATTCCAGCACTAGGGAGGTTGAAGTAGAAGGATCACCCTGATTTCCAAAACAGCCTGGGCTAGAGTGTTAATTCCAGATTAGTCTGAGTAAAAATGAGACCCTGCCTTAAAAAGAAATATTGTTAAAAAGGAAAGAGAGAGGAGAGAGGGAGAGAGAGAGGGGCTAAAGAATTTCTCAGGGTCTTTCCATACCTCTTACTACAAGTGACACTCCCATTTCCCCTCATATCCACTGGCCACATATATGCATACTTATTTATTTATTTATTTACTTATTTACTTATTTATTTATTTGAGAGAGAGAAATAAGCAGAGAGAAAAAGAGACAGATAGAGAGAGAATGGGCACGCCAGGGCCTCCAGCCACTGAAAACGAACTCCAGATGCATGCGCCATCTTGTGCATCTGGCTTACATGGGTCCTGGGGAATCGAACGTAGGTCCTTTGGTTTTGCAGGCAAGTGCCTTAACCGCTAAGCCATTTTTCCAGCCCCACATACACTTTTATCATTCTGTTTAACTGTAAGGATGAAAGAACATTTATTGAATACTTCTACATCATACAAATACCTTAATTGTGTATTAATCCTATATTTCCATTTCATGTATTTCAGTGATTTCTGGTAAAATTATACATACACACACACACACATATATATGGGTCACAGGTAATTGCTACTTATAATAAAACAATTTTCTTAGGAATATTAGTCATTTATAAGCTTGTGGTCTTTATAAATGGGGCTAAGATTTGTGAAACACCATAAATGATTTATTTTGTTTTTTATTTTGCTACTGCAAGGAAATATCCTGTATGACTTACAGGGCAGTAAGATTAATAGGTCCAATTAAGAAATATAAATCTGAACACACACATCCTGGCACCAGGCTGTCAGTATGTTTAAGCACTGATATTAATGTCTCCCTCACCCATTTGAGGTAAAATGGCTCCGGAAGACACAGACTTATCTGAACATGCAGAAAGAGATGTGATGTCTCTGTCGGGGTTTTTGTTGTTGTTGTTTGTTTTGAGGTAGGGTTTCACTCGAGCCCAGGCTGACCTGGGATTCACTGTGTAGTCTCAGGGTGGCCTCACAGTGATCCTCCTACCTCTGCCTCGAGTGCTGGGATTAAAGGTGTGGGCCATCACACCTGGTCCATGTGTAAGTTTTTTTTTTTTTTTTTTTTTTTAAATATATGTGTGTAGTTACTTTGCCAGACCTAGAAAACTGATGAAGGAAAATGACATACCAAAAAATGTAATAAACTAAACAACAATCTTTGCAATCCCAGTTAGTACCTCCTAGCTCAAAGAAAAGATAGGCTCCATGGAATATTGGACCATTGACCGTGCCTTTTAGAGTCATCGAGAACAGAGGGCTGTAAATGCTGTGGAGAAAAAGAGCCGTGGTCACGGTGCACAGCTCAGGGAGCCCAGGCACTATGACTGTCTCAGTGGAGGTGAGGCCTGTTCAGATGTCATCACGGTAAGGTACACTGTCATTTCTCTGTCTGTCTCTGATGCCCTGTCCCCCACGGATGGCTCACCATCTTTTGGCACCTGCTCCTCTGCTCTAGGTCAGCCAGCACAGCAGACCAGGATGGGAGAGGGTGGTTCCTGGCACAGGGTTTCTCCTGCCCTCACCAGCCTGCATTCACTGCGTAGCCCAGGGGGATGGGTGGGCGGCTCTGTGATCTTCCTCTTCACTGAGAAGGTTTGTTTTTGCATGTCTGCTCAGTCAATTATTTTCGTCCAGTCGCCCTGCTGCCCCGCTTGCTCGCCCTGAGCTTTATCTGAAATGTGCTGGCTGCTGATTGATTGCCCCCAAACATGCCGGCGCAGCCACTTAAAAATTAGTGAGAGTTAGGGTTTTGTTTCAAGAATAGTCAAACCAGTTTGCTTGAAAGTATAATTATATGTGCTTTTTTTTTTTTTTTGCTCATAAAACCTCAAAAGCATGGTGAAATTGCTTAAACATTAAGCTATCTAAATATGCAAATTCAGGCAAGTGTAAACAAAGGCAATGAAAGAATATTATGAAAAAAGAAGTAAAGTTGTAACATACACAGACCTTTCCTGTGGCGATAATACTTAACTAGATTTTAAATCTATAGATAGTCCCTGGGAGTTCATACTTCTTACTGAAGACAAGCTTTTAAAATATGAGATCAATTTGCTTAATAGGTCTTGAAGTACGGATTTATTGGAGCCACTGAACTCAATAGACTTTTAAAGTTGTAAACATTTATGGAGCAAAAAATAAAAATTAAGTGTACCTCAGAAGCCAGCGCTATGACTCACACTTGTATGGGTTTGATTAATCACACAGGCATGATCGTAAGAAGCCAGCTTTCCAACTCAAATTTTATTGCTGTGGATACTTGAATCTATAGTGTCAAAATTTTACCTTTATGCTTTGTAGTCCACACATGTAATCTCATTTATTTTCCTTTCTTTCTTTTCTTAAATTTTTTTTAATTTTTAAAAAGTTTTTAATTTTTTTTATTTTTCACAGTAGTCTCACTGTAGTCCAGGCTGACCTGGAATTTACTATGTAGCTTCAGGATGGCCCTGAACTCACGGCGATCCTCTTACCTCTGCCTCCTGAGCGCTGGGATTAAAGGTGTGCGTCACCACACCCGGCTCAGTTTTGATGAAGTAGGAATGAGGAGGTTCATGTTGCTGGTTAAGTAACATATTTCATAGGATTCTGTAGGATTCCTCAGACGTCAAATGATCATGGAACGTCCACTATCAAACATGATTTCCAGAGTCTCAGAGATGCTGAACATCTCCACCGTCAGTTCTTAATTAGCAGTGAGAACTCTTAGTTCACGGAAATGTTTGCTTTCCTCATTTGAGTGTTCATGAATGGTTCCATAAAACTTGCCTCAACACCATGGTATGACTTAGTGCTCATTCAGTATTGATAACCTATTGCCTATGAGATCTAGCAATACCAAAAAAAGTTTAAAACGCCTTTTATCCTCAAGCCAAATAAGCATTCACAATTAGACAAAGAAGTAGCTAACTAAAAAATGCACACAAACCGCGTATGAACAGATGTAAGTATATACCTAGAATACTAAATAAATCAAGTATGACCATTAGTTGTTAAGAAAGTCCTGGCAGGACAAGTGCTCAGTAGATGTTTAAGTCACTGGATTACGGTGAAG
Source organism: Orientallactaga sibirica (assembly GCA_036365145.1). Classification (NCBI taxonomy): domain Eukaryota; kingdom Metazoa; phylum Chordata; class Mammalia; order Rodentia; family Dipodidae; genus Orientallactaga; species Orientallactaga sibirica. The sequence goes on along the minus strand of JAEOAD010000463.1, from coordinate 6,236,470 downwards.
GAGTTAATAAGATGATGTTAATAAGTTAATAAGATGCCACCTCAACAGGCTAAATGGGTGTGTTTATTACTTCAAGTTGAACTCACTTGAACTATAACTTCAGAAAGGACCAGTTGACCTCTTTTTCCACATGCAGCAAACGAAATTCTTTTGGGAGGTGTGTCCTCCTGTGCCATAGTGGGAAAATAGTCTTTATCACCAGAGACTGTTGCTTGGGACTTTAATGAACCTTAATAAATCATTTGCTGAAGTCACTTTCATCTTCTACCAGCTATAGTAACATTCCTAGAATTTACTACCTCTGCCCCAAGACCGAGTTATTCTGTCATTCCTTTAAAATTTATTATTTGTTTAAAAGTATCAAATCATCATGTTCGATGATTTGGGGCCTTCATTTTCTTGTGAGGTTACTCATGTATGTGCAAATTTAATGAAACTTGCATGTTTTTCTCTTGTTAATCAGCTTTGTATTAACTGAGTTCTGGGAGCCCCCATAAGAACCGACGAGGGAGTGGACAGACACTGCATCTCTCTCTCTCTCTCCACTACAGACGCCTAACAATACAGCAAGTATAAAGGCACTATAAAGGACAAAATAGAATTGCAGGACAAACAACGTTAGATGTTAAAAATCTGGGGAAAGCAAACTAGTTCGAGAGCACACTCGAGAAAGCACATGGAGTTCAGGTCCTCCATGATGCACAGGTCAGCAGGCTGACCAGCTGTGCCGTGCTCCTGGGTCCCACTGTTCAGACACAGGCTGGGGTCCCTTTTTACTAAGAGCCTCGTCTTGAGCACATGATCTGGAGAGAGCTCAGTGGCCGACTTAAGGTCTTTGTTCTTGAGTTATGGGCCACCAGGTTCTCGTATAGAGCACGTCCCTTCCTCTGCTGCTCGGTGCCTGCCTGTTAGGTGAGCCTTTGAGGTCACAGATATAGCAAGACATTAATGGATCTAACCAGCTAGAGCGGTGCTGTAGCATACTTTTATGAAACTGCATATGGTTTACAAATACATAGAGTACATTAAGCATTGATGTCGAGAGAAAACTGTACTGAAGATGTGGCATCATGCTTTCAGACACCTGCTGAAAACACTTGCCAGGTCATTTATTAAAGAGACTTGATGTAGCAGGAAACATCTTACAGCTTCCAAAAAATGGATATGGCCTCTTGTCTGTCACAGGCCAGAGAGAAATCTGAGGTCTCCCTGGGCGTACTATAATCCGAGGGGTTCTGAAAAATCTAGGCCATATGTCTTTCTTTTCTTTTCTTACCTTGAGAAGGAAGCATTAAGACAAAGAGAGCTAAGAGCTTCTCGAAGGTTCTGTAGCTCAGGCTCAAATAAGCTGCTTTTTCCTCTGCTTGTTCTCAAGCTGCCCGTGATCCAGGGGGTGCTCTTTGCCACACTCAGATTTGTACTTGTAAATGTGCTGTTGCAAAACCTGGGTAGGGCTTGCTTGAGCAGACCAATCTTGTTTGTGCGATAAAAACAAGGGAAAGGCGAACGTATTGTGGCAACTGAAAATTCGCCCCAGTAGATTGAATTTTACCCTGTTTACCATCTCTCCCAAATTCATTAGGACTTTGCTGAAATCTGAAATGCCTTAGTGTTAGCTTTAAGGTCGTCAGCGTGTGAACTAGGCGCATGCTCACAAGAATGCCCAGGAACCAAGGAAGGGACACCAGCACAACCCTTCTTTGCAAGCCACTCACAATTGAGGAGAACTAAGAAACTGAGAGGTTTTGGATTTAGCCACTGGCTATGCCTTAAGGGTTTCTTCACGAAATTCCATCAAGTGGTCCGTGCACCACCAGCCAGGAAGAGACTCATGAAAGCCACGGACACTTCCAGCTGAGTTGTTTTAGAAGGTGGTCAGTGCTGGGTGATGTTGGAATGATCAGACCTTGGGTATCTGCTTCCTATAATCCCCTGCCAAGTGAGATACAGTTTCTGCCCTGAACATACTCATGTGGTAAAAATCTGGCTCACTTAGATTTTCTGTGTCTTTTCCCCATGGCCACTTCTAAGCTTCCTTATATAACCATTCTAGGTGGTGTTTGTTTACTTACGCTTTCTGCCTTCTATTTTTGACTCTGTGTATGTTTTCTCAGAGTCTTCACAAAGGCTAAACTTTGGGGTATTTACCAAATCTACATTGGGGTAGCTCTGAGTAAATTTGTGGGTTGAAAATGTAGGCAATCTTGCAGTCTTTTACATGTGTTTTATTTATTTACTTGAGAGAGAAAATGGAAAGATAGATAGATGGGAGAGAGAATGGGCATACCAGGACTCCTGCCACTGCAAATGAATTCCAGATGCTTGTGCCACTTTTGTGCCTCCCACTTTGTGTGGAGGTTCTGGGGCATCAAACCCAGGCCATCAGGCTTTGTAAGCAAGTGCCTTTAGCCACTGAGTCATCTCTCCAGCCTTAGTCTTGCAGCCTAGAGCCCTCACTTCTGGACTCTCACTTTGCTATGATAATGTCTCCCTTTTCTTTCATCTGTCACCACTCCTGATAGAAAGATCCCCCCGGGGGCCCTTAACACCAGGTTCTCCTTGCTTTCTCAGGGTCTTGCTTCTCTGGATCCCCCTAGGCCTGAGTTCACAGAAGGTCAGAGGTTTTACCTTGGCTACAGCCTTCCCTGTCACTTAAGCTGAAGATGTGGCCTCCTGGAGACAGTGTGCCTCCTTCGTTCTGAGCGGGGGGGGGGGGGGTCGTCTTAGAGAACAGACTCTCTTTTCCAGGCCTATGCTATAGCTTCCTTAGGTCTTGGGTGGTGCCTGGGAACCATACGCATTTCTTATGCAATCAGAGCTGTCTTTTGGAATGACTGCTTTTCTTCCTAAGACAGCTGAACATGATGAATTTCAGACAGGAAGATAGAGAAGGTGGGATGTTTATGCTTAAACTGATTAAGCTTGGAGGAGGCTCAGAACCAAGATCAAGTCTTTTCCGAGAGTCCCAAGTATTTGGGCCTCCCCTGCCTTCTTCTGCTGTTTGCCTCAAGGCTGCTGGAGGGAATGTGAGAGATAAGATCCAGTGGAAGATAGCCCAGGTGCAACCAACTGATAGCCAATCTAGAGGCTTCTATATGGAAGCCTCTGAGTCATGGAGTGCAACTTTGTGCAACACTGTTTCAAATGTTATTGTCAACTTAGAAACGTTTTCATATGTACATATATGAGAATGTATCTAAGTTGACAATAACATTTGTGTAGTTCAACTACCCTCAAAACTTTTCATCTCAGGAAATCAATGCTCTTACAAAAGATGAATGACCCCAGAAAACATTTGAGAACATAGGTTGTATCTGTCAGTAATCAGCGGGTTAGAAATGAAAATGGAGATAAATTTACAATGGGTGCTGAATTCATTTATACTGAAAATTAATACACCATCACATTAGTATCACTAACATATTTTCATGAGGGATAACTATTTTCCAAAACAAAAACAACAAATCAGAGGAAACATTGCTTTACATTTTATAAATCTAATTAAATTTTAGAAATCGAATGACTGGTTTAAGAGAAGAGAGCTCAATTCTCACGTGCTTCTGTTGTCAGTAGTTCAGTTGGTTGGGATATACTTTGGGAAATATTATTGTATACTTGTGATACAATGGCATTTACAAAGGTGAGTAACATCTTGACATTATTATTGACCAGCTCTGACCTTGTGGATCCCCTGAAACGATCTGGGAATCCTAAGCACACCACACGTGGGGAACCACCAGCTCCCTTCATTCTTGGTTCTCATATGGACAAGGGATGTTATACATATGGTGGAATGGTTTTCTGGAAACACACCTTACCTGTCGGAGTTCTTAATACTATTTTTGTACATGTTCTACATTAATGCTCCATAAGAACACTTTCTTGTCACTACTCCTAAGCTGAATTCAATCTCATAGTTATTCTTAGAAGGACAACCTTTTGTTTGAAAAAAAAAAAAAAAGGCTACACTTCTCAAGAATAAAAGAAGGAATCCAAGAATTGGTACAAAGGTTGGTGAAAGACAGATGCGTTCTACGAGCTATGTGAGGACATAGCTCGTGGTTCTCTGCTGGAATGGGCAATTTTATTTTTATTTTATTTTATTTTTTCATTGTTTTGAGAGAGAAAGAGAGAGAGAGAGAGAGGAAGAGGCAGAGAGAGAATGGGCACACGGGGGCCTTTTCAGCCACTGTGAAGGAACTTCAGATGCATGCGGCCCCTTTGCACATGTGCAATATCACATGTTTGTGTGACTTTTGCATCTGGATAAACAGGGACCTGGAGATTTGAACAAGCGTTCTTATGCTTCGCAGGCAGGCACCTTAAACGCTAAGCCATCTCTTCAGTGACATAGGCGATTTTAATGAATTGCTCAAACGAGGTACCATATATGGGACAGCAACTGGAAACTCTTTGTCAATTGTCAGATGAGGACGAATAGTCCTTACATAGGAAGGATAAGGATAAAATGATGGGAATACTGTAATCCCAGAACTCACAAGGCTGAGACAGGAGAATGACAAGTTTAAGATCAGTCTGGGCTAAAAGAAGTCTGTCACTGGTTATATCACTGTATGAGAATAGTGGTGATGGTGATGGTGGAGGTGGTGTGTGTGTGCACATACATGTTAGGGTGATAATACACCAACTCATAATATGGTGACACACTTTATGATAAATGTGCAATGGTTCTAGGAAAATATAATTTATTTTATTAAAATAACTATTGTCTAAGAAACATACTAGTAGCAAACATGTTTGTGTTATTTTTCTAAGAAGATAATTTGAACTCATGTATCTGTATTTTTCTGCTGTAATCATCTTTCAAGTAACACAATTCTTGGCTTATGTGCTGTCATCTTGTTTAGTGGAATTGTGATATTAAAACACATTGTAAGCTGGGCGTGATGGCACATGTCTTTAATCCCAGCACTCGGGAGGCAGAGGTAGAAGGATCACCATGAGTTCGAGGCCACCCTGAGAGTACATAGTGAATTCCCGGTCAGCCTGAGCTAGGGTTAGATCCTACCTCGAAAAAACAACAACAAAAAACAAAACAAAACAAACAAACAAAAAAACATTGTCAGGCTGGAGAGATGGCTTAGCGGTTAAGGCGCCTGCCTGCTAAGCCTAAGAATGCTGGTTCCAATCTCCAGGGGTTCTAATCTCCAGGTCCCACGTTTAGCCAGATGCAAAGTGACACAAGGGCACAATGCCACACTTGACCACAAGGGGGCACACGCATCTGGATTTCCATTCACAGCAGCTGAGAGGCTGCTGGCATGCCCGTCTCTATCTGTCTTCCTCTCCTCTCTCTCTGTGTCTCTCTTTTCAAAATAAAAATAAATATTAAAAATGTTTAAAAAAACATTGTAAAGTTTGTCCTCTTGTGGAGGGGTCTACCCAGCTGGGCCTTTGTAATGTGTTTGGCTGTCCTGTGGTCAGTGTGGAGGAGAACACCCCTCCCCCCGATGGTGAATGTGTCTGTGAAAGTGTCTGGATACTAAGATTCTCCCACCCAGTCTCCATTTGTATAGCTGACCTTTACAATGGACCTGTGTTAACATTTTAAAACTAATTCACTTTCTCGTTATGAAAAACCAGTCAGAATGTGTATATTCTAACACACCAAGTCAGTAAAGTCAGTATTATGATATTTCCTCTAGCTGTTGGAACTTGGTCCTTCACATCTTTATAGTAAATTATTGTATTTCTCCATTTTGATTTTAAAGCCTTAAAGTACAAAAGAAATACTTCTGGTCCAAATAATTTTCCTTCTAGACATGAAAGCCCTTTCAAGTACTATTTTATGCAGACCTGATTATTATTCTAACAGCAGTATTAAATGTCACAATGCTAATTTCCATAAAAGTATATAATTTCAACAGTCTCCTGCACTCTTAAATAAGAATACTGACCTTGAAATTTTCCTTGGGTACAAAGAACTGCCTCAGCTCCGGAATTATTTTCCATATTCCTAATGGCTGTAGGACTTCTCTATCCTCTTTGGTCTACGTGTCTCTAGAAGTGTCTCTAGAAGATTGTTTCCATCCCCCACGCCCCCCCACTACAGACAGAACCAAGGTCTTTCTCACCTAGAAAGGTGCTCTACTGCTGAGCTATACTGCCAGCCCTATTGTTCTCCTGCTTGGCAATCATTAGCCCTGACCTTGGAGCTCTGACCGTGTATTCACCATGGCTGTGTTGAGACCTCCTGGGAGCCTTCTGTGCTCTGCCATCCTCACACTTTCTGATGTTTCTACTCACATGCTCAGCAGCGCTAGTTCTTCCTCAAAGACACCGATCTGAATTTTGAAAAATTTTAAATTTTATTTTATTTATTTTTAAAATTTTTATTTATTTATTTGAGAAAAAGAGGCAGAGAGAGAGAGAGAGAGAATGGGTGCACCAGGGCCTCCAGCAACTGCAAATGAATTCCAGATGCACACGCCACCTTGTGCATCTGGCTTACGTGGATCCTAGGGAATAGAGCCTTGAACTGGGGTCCTTAGGCTTCACCAGCAAGCGCTTAACCACTAAGCTGTCTTTCCAGCCCTATTTTATTATTTTAATGGGACAAAGAGAGGAGAGAGGTGGGGGAGAGAGAATGGGTGCACCAGGGCCTCCAGCCACTGCAAACAAACTCCAGATGCATGCGCCACCTTGTGCCTCTGGCTTACATGGGTCCTGGGGAATTGAACCTGGGTCTTTAGACTTTGCAGGCAAGCACCTTAACCACTGAGCCATCCCTCCAGCCCCTAATCCTAATTTTTATTTCTATGTCTTGCAAAGTTTCCACCTGGCTTGTGGTGGGCTCACTTCTAGGACATGGGTTCAAGTGTGGAGGCATGGCTGATGGGCTGGATTTCCGTCCTATGGAGTGTGTGTGTGTGTGTGTGTGTGTGTGTGTGTGTGTGTGCATCTGACCCTAGGTTGGAATGCCCCATCCTGAAGGTGCTGCTGTATCAGCTTTTCCTATTGCCTATTCCATCCTTGACTTCCAAACAGCACTGGCTCTGGTGGCATTCTGCCATCTGGTTCCATGCTTACCTTCTCAGTTCCAAAGCCCTCTCTTGAGCATAGGCCCAACATGGAGTAAGAACTAAATAATTCTGCCAGCTGCCAAGACGTTCCAGCGGGAACATGTGTGTTACACCTCCCTGTGCTTTACTGTGCACAGCTCAGCTGACTTCCCCGCCGTAGCCCACTCATAAGTGACTGGAGAGGACCCGGCACGTGAAATACATATCAGGTCCTGCAAAAGGTCAAGGGTGGGGCTGGAGAGATGGCTTAGTGTTTAAGGTGCTTGCCTGAGAAGCCTAAGGACCCGTGACTCCAGATCTCACTTTAGCCAGATGCACAAAGGTGAGGCAAGCACAAGGTCACACATGCCCATAGGTGGCACAAATGTCTGGAGTTTGATTGCAGTGGCTGAGGCCCTGGCATGCCAATTCTCCACTCCCCACCCAAATAAAAAAAAAAAAAAAAAAGTCAGGGGCTATATTATTTTATTTGGGACAGAATCTCTTATTCAGTCCTTTCCACTCAGGGTCCTCTGCTTCAGTCTCCTGGGGACTGAGACCAGAGCGTCCATCTGACAACATGACTCTGAAACCATTTATCAAGGCAGACAACAATTTCTTTTGAAGTTAAGTAGGTTTTTTTTTTTTTTTTTCCCAGCCAATACTTTGTAGAATAAACATTGTAAGCTAATGTGCTTTCTTAAATTCCAACATGTCACTGATTTGAATAGTTGAAAATTTGATGTAGCAGTATGGGGTGTGACATAAAACCCAGCACAGTGCTGAGAATCCACTCTTTGAGTTAACTGCCCCCAAAATCTCTGCAATTATTTGATCAGTCAAGATACAAAGGAATGCTTATTTTTGTCCAGATAGAGCCTGGACCAGTCAGAGGAAAATGAAGAATCCCAGAGGATTATGGGAAGCCAATATGACATTGGAAAATGAGGATGTGGTTAGGACTCGGCTGGAGGCTCAGTAACTCTCCAGTAAAGAGTTTGCCAACGGCACAACACAATGCACTCTAATTATTTTAAATTTTAGAGCAAGTGAGAAAGAAAGAGAGAGAGAATTGGCACACCAGGTCCTCAACCACTGAAATTGAACTCCAGATGTCTGCAAGGCATTTTAAATTAAGATTACTTTTAAATTAAACAATTTGCACAACATCTGGGTTTTCACTCATTCTTGAGTTTTATTTTTAGGTCATCCATTACTCTTTCCATGCAATACATTACGCATGTCCCTCTTGCTGTAGGGAGAAAGAGGTTGGGCAGACACTGTCGAGGGGGTGTGGCAGAGCAGGAGACTCAGGAGGTCTGAAGGTTCATGAGCCTTAGTTACTGTTTGGGCAACATGCTGAGGGGGCAGCAGAAGGTCGACTGATGGGCGGTTTGGGTTGTGGAAACCCAAGTGGGCTTTGACTGCAGGTGACTCAGGGCTGCTAGGGCCAGAAGGAGATGGCCTTGGAAGGTGGTGGAGGATGCCTAGGGCAAAATTGAATGTGACCAAAGGGTCAGGGAGAAGGGTGGGGCTCTGGGCCAGGGGATTCTAGCAGGATGGAAGAGGTTGGGGGACAGGAGCAAAATCATTATTTTACTGTGTTTAACAAGATTTCTACCAAAGTGGCACTGCTGGGAGCAGGAAGGTGACATCTTCCTCATAGAAAGGTTACTTGAAAAATTGGTCTGACATCCCATGCTCTCGGATTGGAAGAATCAATATTGTGAAAATGTCAATCTTACCAAAAGCAATCTACACGTTTAATGCGATCCCAATTAAAATCCCAATAGCATTCTTCACAGAAATAGAAAAAACAATCCTAAAGTTCGTGTTTGTAAAATATGCCCATTAAAAAATATTTGCTCCGAAAAAACAACAACAACAACAAAAATTGGTCTGAAAAGCAAATGTGTGTAAGAGAAACCACAAACTCATATATTTATTAATAAGAAAGTATTATTTTGGGAAGTTTTTTTTTTTTTATTTTTGGTTTTTCAAGGTAGGGTCTCACTCTAACCCAGGCTGACCTAGAATTCACTATGTAGTCTCAGGGTGGCCTCAGACTCAAGGCGATCCTCCTACCTCTGCCTTCCCAGTGCTGGGATTAAAGGTGTGCGCTACCATGACAGGCTCAGAAACTTATGTTTAAAAATTAACATCCTTGGCTAGAGAAATGGCTTAATGGTTAAGGCACATGCTGTGAAGCCAAAGGACCCAGGTTCGATTTTCCAGGTCCCACGTAAGCCAGATGCACATGGTGGCGCATGCATCTGGAGTTCATTTACAATGGCTAGAGGCCTTGGCGTGCCCATTCTCTCTCTTTCTCTGTCTCTCTCCCCTCTCTGTTTCTAATGAATAAATAAAAATAAAATCTTTAATAAAAAATTAACATCCTTATGACTACTTACCTTTTGGATGTGATGCACAGTTTAGGCACGCCATGCTTTTTTGGTTACTTGCTTCCTGTACAACAGAATGCGATCTATCAGATTATAAAAGTAATGAAAAGACTGGGTGTGGTGATGCACATCTGTCCTCCCAGCATTTGGGAGGCTAATGTGGGAGGATCAGGAGTTCCAGGTCCGCCTGAGCTTCATGGCAAGAGCCTTTCTTCAAAGCAAACCCACCTTAGCGGATAAAGAATTATCAACTCTAGCAGGTTTTTGCGATCCTTATCTGCCTCTTGTGTGAGTATCAGAGAGCTGAGGAGGTGGCTCAGTTGGTCAAACACTACCAACTAAGCACAAGGACCTGAGTTTTGATCGCCTGGCCTGAAGTAAAAGCCAGGAGTGGTGGCCTGTATCCATAACCCCAGGGCCGCGAAGGTGGAGACAAGAGAATCAATCCCTGGGGCATGGTGAGCTCTTGTTTGTAGTGAGAGACCCTCATTCAGAAAAATAGGGTGGAAAGTGAGGAAGACACATGATGCCCACCTCTGGCCTCCTCACATAGGCACACATGTAGATGTGCACCCACACACATATGAACATGCATGGACACACATTAAAAGGGGGAAAGGGAATAAAAGAGTATAATCTGTTAAAAAAATAAATTAATTTTAAAAGGTAAAAAAATAAGAAAAGTATTAAAAGTAAGTTACTATGCCTGTCAGTGGTGTCTGCTTTCATTCAAATTAGTTTAAATTTTAAATTATATTAATTATTCATTAATTTGCAGAAAATTATTTTATTTTGTTTCTGTCTATCCATTACCTTGTTCAGATAGTCCCATCCCTCTTTTAAACAGGGTCTTTCTATGTAGCCTGGGCTTATCTTCAATATGCAATCCTCCTGCCTCAGCCTACTGAGTGCTGGGATACTTTTCAGTATCGTATTTCTACTACTAACTTATAATAACATGTAAAGTTGACCTGTGTTAACCGCTGTCTAATATCCCATCATAATAGCATGTTATGGTTTTATATATCAAACTTTAGCATCTATTTCAATTTTTATTAATTTAAAAATTTTAAAGTAGCTATCTGAATATTACAACAATCACTGTTGGCCGTTCTTTCCTCTTATGATCTCTCTAGGTCATATGTTAGGAGTGACAAGGCCGAGGCCTGCAATGGAACCATCTTCCTCTGGCTTTGGTATCATCAAGTTATTCCCAGTCGTGCTTGTTATATTCCCAGCAGTGATGGTTGAAGATTTTCTTAATATAGTGAGCAGTAACTCTTTATTGAGATGACGACGGTGAAAACTGTTTGATTCATCAATTACTCTTTCCTCTTCCTTCAGGAAAAAGATTTCCTTCATTCCCTCCAAAAAGATGTTGCATCTGAAAACAAAAAAAAAAAGGAACAAACAGGCTTGCAGTTCTTTCAAGACTGTCTGCCTTTCTCTTGCTACTAAATGTAATGTTCAAACAATGTGCAGTGCATTGTTGCTGGCTGTGATCACTTATTGAAATAATTTAATTTTTGTGGGTGCAAATAATTTCGTCCTAATGGGAGTTTTGCATATTTCCAAAGGATACAAAAGTGTATTCTGCAAAAAAAAAAAAAAAAAAAAAAAAAAAAAAAAAAAAAGTGTATCCTGTAGTCCCTGCCTTCAGTTAAAAACGTTTGCTTCTGCTGGGCGTGGTGGCACACGCCTTTAATTCCAGCACTCGGGAGGCAGAGGTAGGAGGATCGCCATGAGTTCGAGGCCACCCTGAAACTACATAGTGAATTCCAGGTCAGCCTGGGCCAGAGTGAGACCCTACCTCAAAACAACAACAAAAACAACAACAACAACAAAAAAAAAAACGTTTGCTTCTTTCTGTGAGGTGTCTTACTGCAATGACATTATTTAGGATATGTTATGAAAAGTTGTTCAACAATGGAATATCTAGAAATCACATCTTTAACTGATAAGCAGCTCTCCAGCCTGGGGTATGCTCTAGAGAAAGTTGAGTAACTGCAGGTAAAAAGAGTTTTGAGCTGCAGAGATGGCTTAGCCATTGAGCTCTTGCCTGTGAAGCCTAAGGACCCAGATTTGAGTCCCCAGTACTCATGTAAGCCAGGTGCACAAGGGGGCACATACGTCTGGAGTTTGTTTGCAGTGGCTGGAGACCCTGGCACACCCGCCATTCTCTCTTCCTCTCTATCTGCCTCTTCCCTTCTCTTTGTCTCTCCCACTCCCCCTCTCAAATAAAAAAGAAATAAAAACTTTAAAAAAGAAGAGTTTTGAACATTCAGTGGTCTATGGTCATAATTGGCTGCCAAATTATAACCAAAATACAAAGTGAGAACACATGCACACACACACACAGACACACACACTCATACACACACACATACATATACCCTCACACACACATATTCATACACACACACACACACACACACACACACACACACACACCAGATATGTTAGTGGAAAGTAAAAAGAATATTTTTTTAAAACTCTTTATTGACAACCTCTGTACATATAGACAATATTCTATGATCATAATCCCCACTCACCACCTTCCACTACCCCCTTCCGAGTCCCCTCTCCAGTGAATCCCTCCCACTAGTTTCTCTTCAATTTTGATGTCATCATTTCCCCCTCCTGTTATGTAGGTCTTATGTAGGAGTGTCAGCCATTTCAAGGTCATGCGTGTCAAGGCCACTTTGAGCCTGAAGACAGCATTAGGTTTCATTTCTTGACATTTTATCCCATTTTTTTCTGCTTATCCTGTTCTACATTCTTCCAAATCCCTGGTTGCTGGAATTATCCATTACTTTTAGTATCAATTACTTTTAGTTTATAATGATTTTTCTTTTCTGTCACATTAAATTTTAAGTCAATTTCTAGAACTGCTAGGAAGAGATTTACAAAGTCAAAAATGTTATATGACATAATAATGTGAAATATATACAATAGTGCTTAAAATACATTCTTATCATAAGAAAAAAATGAAACTGTAGCTTTAAGTTCAAAAAAATGAGAAGTAACAAAATGTCTTAAGTGGACTCTTCATAGGACATTTAAAATATAAACACATTATGCTGAGTGTGGTGGCACACATTTTTAATCCTAGCACTCAGGAGGCTGAGGCAGGAGGATTGTTGTGAGTTGGAGGTCAGCCTGGGACTACAGAGTGATTGGACTAGTGTGAGACCCTACCTCAAAAAAAATTAAAATAATGAATAAAATACAAAACGTGTGTACATTTTATCGCCCAAATTACATATATGTATTACCCAGGGTTCTTTGCAGGAATAGAACTAGTGGAATGAACCTCTGTGACAGAAGGGTTTGTTAGATCGGCTTGCACCGGCGCTCTGCAAGCCAGAGAGGCCGCGCACGTGTAACTGCTTAGTCATGAGGCTGAGCAACTCAGCAGTCGAATCTGGTGCTAAAGGCCCGGAAGACTCCTGGAGACCCACTGTTCTTCAGTCCGCATTGGAAAGCCAAAGAAGCTGCACTCCCATGTCAGCAAAGGATGGCAAGAACAAGGTAGATGCCCTCCCCAGGAAGAAGCAAAGGCAAACGTGGCCTTGCTTTCTTTTTTTAAAATATATTTTACTTATTTGTCTGAGAGAGAGAGAGAGAGAGAGAGAGAGAGAATGGTGCATCAGGGCTTCTAGCCACTGCAAATGAACTCCAGATGCATGCGCCCCTTATGCATCTGGCTTATGTGGGTCCTGGAGAATTGAACCAGGATCCTTTGGCTTTTCAGGCAAATGCCTTAACTGCTAAGCCATCTCTCCAGCCCCAGCCTTGATTTTTGTCCTCAGAATTCTTGTATCTTGACTGCTACCAGGACGGCTGCCCGCTCTGGGAAAGGGTCTTCCTTCCTCCGGTAACCCCACTGGAAAGCCCCTCTCACACGGGCCCAGCAGTGTGTCTCTTAGCTGATTCCCTATGCAACCAGTGGATAATTGAGATTAGCCATCAATCATAGTTAAGACAGAATCATTTTGTCTAATTTGGTTGGTTTTCTTTCTGTTCCTTTTCTATTCTTATTTGTTTTGTTTTCAGACAGGGTCTCATGTAGGTCAGGCTGATCTCAAACTTGCTGTGTAGCCAAGGGATTACAAGCATGCACAACCGTGTCCTGGTTAATTTAGTTGATTTTCTACATAATTTTAAATGGAATTGGCTGTGCTTTTGTGGTAATTCATATACATATTCAAATGTATTTACAGATGCATATGACTTTATGTATCTGCAAGCTACAGTCAAAATTAAATGTCTCCCTGAGTTCCTGTGTGAATTCAGAGTGCACTCTTCCTTGTTTCTCATTTCAGATTTCAAAATAAGTGACCAAAGCAACTTGTGGCATTGACATGTTATTATGTTTCTAAAATAGTCTAATCAGAAAACTTCATACATTTTATAAACATCTTTTAAGATCTGTTTTTAGATGAAATTGGAGACTTAAAAATTCTACCTCCAAAAAAGAGAAAAGAGACCAAAAAAAAAAAAAAAAAGCTGAAGAGATGAAGTTTTACAAATAGCTAATAATGTGATTTGAAAGATGGCCACCAAATCTGAGTGAAACCAGAGAAAAGAAACAGAGGAAGCTCTGGAGACAGCACGAGAACCCCAGCAGATTGGATTGGTCACAACGCTGATAAGGCTGGAGGCACAGCATAGGCTGGAGGACATTTCAGTTCCTGGGATCTCTGAACTTGTAGACTTCAGATTGCCTGTGTGAATCTAAGTGTTCAATACCCCCATCATTTACTGTGATTTCCTTTTAACTTTCTAATCAGACTTCAAATTAGTACAGAATCGTATATTCCTAACTGCATTCTTTTACTCAGAGTATACAAATACCTGCTTGTTATAGCAGATAAAAATCCTAGGGTCCCAGTTAGGAATTCCTTTTCCCCTCAGCCTGCTCACCAGTATTTCTTTTGTTTAGTTTTGTCCTGTTTTGTTTTTTTTAATATATACTCTTTATTTTTATTTATTTATTGACTAGAGAAAGAGAGAGACAGATAGACGGACAGACAGACAGAGAGATAGTGGGTGCACCAGGGCCTCCAGCCAGTGCAAACAAACTCCAGATGCATGCACCACCATGTGCAACTGGCTTACCTGGGTCTGGGGAACCGAACCTGGGTCCTTAGGCTTCACAGGCAAACGCTTTGACCACTAAGCCACCTCTCCAGCCCTGTCCTGTTTTCTTAAGCTGGTGGTTCTGACTGGGATCTGGTTGGGATCTCAATTTGCATTTCTCAGATCACTAAAGCTGCTTGCTGAATTTTTTTTCATAGATTTATTTGCAATTTGTGTTTTATTCTTTGAGAACTGTCAGTTCATTTGTCTATTTGTTGATTGGATTCATTGTTTGTGTTTAATCTTTGAGTTCTTCTTATATCAATACTATTTGTGAATAGCGAAGGGACCAGTGGCAGGGAAGGAAGAGCGGAAGAAGGTAATGGGGGTGAGTGCCGTCACAGTATGTGATATGCTTGAATGAAAGGTCACAGTAAACTCACCATTTGTTTCATTTTTGCTTGTTTCTTTTTCTTGAGACAGGGCCTTTCTATGTAGCTCAGGCTAGCCTTGAACTCACAATAATCTTCCTGCCTCAGCCTACCATGTACCAGCATGCTCAGAAAGCCCATTACTTTGTACAATGAATAAACACTAACAAAAATTTTAAAGAAAAGTCTCAGATATGATTTCCAAGAAAACCACAAATACTTTTAAGTCTAGAGGCCCTTTGACTTATGATGAGGTCAGAGCTGGATAAACTCATCATAAATGACCAATATCCCAATAGAAACACATGAGAAGTCCCCTCATCCTCCGCATGGCCTCGTGCAATGATGCAGCACACTGTGGACTGGGGCTGTTTTCCTCCAACACCCTGAGCTGGTTAGGAGCTGTGGCTCACTGACCCCACCCAGTACTAAGTGAGAAGACTGGACAAAGTATGACCAGCCCAAGTTGCAATCACAACTCAAACTTTGAAGTACAGTTTCTACTGAATCGACATGGCCTTCCCATCACTTTAAAGTTGAAACTGTCTTAGGTCAAACCAGGGTAAGTGAGCAACTCTCTGGATAAGTGTGTCCTGTGCAGAACTGGGCACACATTCAAGTTGATTTGTTGCTTAGAAGATATAAATTTTCTAGAGCCTAAAGCTTAAACAAAGCTTTCGGCTCTAGAAAATTTATATCTTCTAGGTCCTTGTATAATATGAACTCAGCGAGAAATAGGGAGTCACGAGAATCATCTAGAATTTAAGAAACCCTAAGGGCATTCCAGTGTAATCTCCATCGTGGACTCATGAATGGAGGGACTGGTGTGAGGTCAGACAGCTGAGCCTATGAGGGACTGGTGTGCGGTCAGACAGCTGAGCCTATGAGGGACTGGTGTGCAGTCAGACAGCTGAGCCTATGAGGGACTGGTGTGCGGTCAGACAGCTGAGCCTATGAGGGACTGGTGTGCAGTCAGACAGCTGAGTCTATGAGGGACTGGTGTGCGGTCAGACAGCTGAGCCTATGAGGGACTGGTGTGCGGTCAGACAGCTGAGCCTATGAGGGACTGGTGTGCGGTCAGACAGCTGAGTCTATGAGGGACTGGTGTGCAGTCAGACAGCTGAGCCTATGAGGGACTGGTGTGCAGTCAGACAGCTGAGCCTATGAGGGACTGGTGTGCGGTCAGACAGCTGAGCCTATGAGGGACTGGTGTGCAGTCAGACAGCTGAGCCTATGAGGGACTGGTGTGTGGTCAGACAGCTGAGCCTATTTTCCCAAGGTCCAGGGTCACAGCCATGCTGAGAGTCTGGAGTTCCCTCTGTCACCCTCACCACCCCTTGCCTGCTACAAACAGTCTTGCCTCATTCCAGCTGTTGGAACCTCCCTCCACTTGAGTGCTCACTCCAGACCAGTGCAAAGGGAAACTGAGTCAAGCTGAGTCAGCCAGGCTTGGCGGCTCTATGGGATTCTATTCTGTCACATTGTCACCACAGCCCGTGGGGCATTAGATTTATCTGATTGTCTGCCTCTCCCTTCTCCCTTCCCTCCTCCCTAGAAGAGATCTCTCCATGCCCTCAGCAAATACACTGTTCTTGAAAAGGCCATGGAGGGCTGGTGTCTGGTAGCTGTCCCCATGACACAGTCTCTGGCCACAGTCTCCTATGAGATTTCAACACAGGTGATCAATTTCTGGCTCCCAAAGTCTAAAAATGCACCGAGACAGCATTGCTCTTAACTTCAGGATTGCTTACAGAGCTCTGGATGCCCCATTTTGGACCCCCAGTTTAAGCGCCTAAGCATGACACCAAGCTTGTGCACCGATGCATATGTAAAGGTGAGACCTTCTCTAAATGCCATGTGCACACATTGCCTGAACAATGAAGAGTGTGGGAAGCCCGGGACACTCTGCCCACGGAGGGGTGTGTCTTCAAGTGTAATGACCTCATTTCATAGGGGTGGAGGAACAGCACAGAGAACTTCTAGAGATGACAAGTTTCATTTGAAGGATGGGGCATTGTATAGGAAAACCTGAGGAGTTCTCTATTTAGAGACTTCAGGCATTAAGAATACACCGAGTGAGAAATTTCCACTCACTTTTCAAAGAACATGGTGCCGTCCGTCCCCACACTGCCTGCACAGACTGCTCATGTTAATGCTAACAGCAGCAGGCATTCAAGTGAGGGATATAGGCACCAGGCCAGCAGAAACTCTTATCAACCCCTTTACTGGTTAAGAACAGGGCAGCTGAAAATAAAGAATAGGCTTGAAGTTAGGCAGGCTCAAAGCCAGGAAACTGGGAAACCCCCTGCTTGGTTGCTGAGTTCCAAGAGGGGCCCGGCTCCTCCTCTGAGGACTCAGAGAGAAGGCTCTGCCATCTGCGCGGTGTCTGCTGTGTGCAAGGTGTATTGGTTACTTTCTTGTTGCTGGAACAAAATACCCGGCCAGAAAGAGCAACAGCTCCCGGAAGGAAAAGTGTCTAATTAGGCTCCCGGTTTCTAGGGAAGAGTTCGTCGTGGTTGGGAAGGTGACAGGCCAGTATGGAAAGCCCTGGTCACGTCACCAGAGTCAGTAAGCAGAGGCAATGACAGTATGTGGAACCCCGCTGTAACATTTCAGGACCCAGAGACACACTTCTTCCAGGAAGACTTCACGTCCTAGAGGTCACACCACCTTTCCAAGCAGGGTCATGAGCTGCGGATCAGGGGTTCACACCCGAGCCTATGAGGGAACATTTTACATCCAAACCACCACCCATGGCCGCCCTCACTGTAAGCTGCAAACTCCCAGTAGCTGCTTGAAAGCCTGAGTGGGTTTTTGTTATTGGTTGTTTGGTTGTGGCATTGGGGATTGCACCAAGCACACACTCAGGACAAACACGCCCCCTCTGAGCTCCATCCCTAGTCCTCCTTTGACTTTTTGAGACAGGTCTCACTAAGATGCCAAGGATGGGCTTGAACACCAAGTGCTGGAGGTACTTGCCTGCACCACAGGCTCAACGTGAGTTCTCAGGGCATGTAGCGATGTGTCAGTGAGAACCCCAAAGCCTGGTCAGGACAGGAGCTTGGATCCTGTCGGTGAATGTATGGCCCTACAGAGTCAGATGTTTATTAAAATTGAGTTTGCAGCTTGATCCCCAGCAGGCAGGTTCCTGCTATGGGAGGGCGTGTTACTAGGGGTGGGTCTGATCACAACTAAAAGGTGTAGAGAGCAGGTTTGAGCTCTGGCAGGTTCTTGCTTGCTGTAGCTGCTTCTCTCTGCTTAGATGTCGGGAAGAAGTTTCTTCCGCCACTGATGGAACTTCGCCCTGCATCTGTAAGCTTGAAATAAACCAGTTTCTCCCATAAACGGTGCCTGGTCAGGATGTTCATCCCAGCAACGTGGAGCTGACTACAACACTTGTATTAAAAGACATGTGGATGCCAGGTGTGTAGGTGGTGAGTTCAAGGCCAGCCTGAGTTACACAGTAATCAATGAGTGTATATCTAAAGCACATGGAAACCAACGATGAAAGATGATGATGGCCATGAATGAATAGGCTCTGGAATTTCAGAGCTTTTGAAAAAAAAATCCAGTATATCCCCACTTATGACCTTGGACTGCCAGTCCAGCTTCACTCCATCATTGGCCAGATGTCCCCTCACTGTGGAGCCTTTTGGCCTTCCTTCCTCTTCCTCTTTCCCTGCGCTCCATTCTGTCCTTACCCCTTGGGGTCGTTGAATGGATGGCCCTCAATATGTTCAGGATCTTATTACAGTTTGTAATTTAGATCTGCAGCCCCGTGGCTGGAGGAGGTGTCACCGTGGGTGGATCCTAGGATCCAGCCCTAAGGTGTGGGGTGAATCTGGAATTCCAGTCTAAAGATGCGCAGAGTGCCTGAGCTCTGTCTGGAGTTCCTGAAGTGTGCTTGTGTGTGCTGGTGGTGTTCGTTTCTCTCTCTCTCTCTGCCTGGGCCTGTGGAAGTGGGTCAGCTTCTTCAGCCATTATAGAACTTCCCCTGGATCTGTAAGCATCAATAAATAGCCCCTCCTCCATCACTGTGCCTGGTCTGGAAGTTCATCCCAGTGACCTGAAGCGGTCCTCTATAGCCCTCCTGCTTCTCCCTCCCCTTTTCCTTCTCCCTCTTCCTTGACCTTCCTTTATTCCCTCCCTCCTCTCTTCCCACTCTGGTGTCCTCATGCTCCCTCCTTTCATTTCCCTCCTCCCATTTCCCTTTTCTTTCTCCTCCATCTTTTTTTCTTTTTCCTCTCCCACTCCTCCCTTCTCCCTCCCCTCTCCTTCATCTTCCTTCTCTTATTCCACCACAGACCTCAAGTTTTAAGGCTCCTCCATCAGGATACATGCATACAGCCTGTGTGATTGCTAGAAGGCCCAACCTCTACTTGAGTCCTTTACTCTGAAAAAAGAAAAAAAAAATCAGGTTTCGAGCCTCTTCTGTGTTTAGGGAATTCTCTGGTTAAAACCCCCTGTTTATGAACCTTCCAGTGCCCACAGTGTGAATTGAGACCTATTGTGAATGTAATGTGGTCTAATGAGCTCTGCTTAGGGAAAATTGTTCTTGGGTCACAGAATCACATTTGTTGCTCTCACCAGCCAGCTTTTAATTATGTGCTTTTGATTACCAGGGCAACGAGGGGAGAGACTGAGTCCTGTGGGTGAGCTCATCACCACCAACAGAAAAACAAAGAAAATCCGCAGGCATTCCATCTCAGACGGCCTTGCTTTCCCCCACGAGGACAGCGCGCTCCAGGAGAGGCTGTGCCTGCACGCTGCTCAGTGGTTCACTGCTGCCATCTTGGCTGCTGCTCTTTGTATACTTTGAACACTGCTTGGAAGAAGAGACTATTCTTTGGAATTGTGTGCTCTTCCAACATGAACACGTGTGTGCGTGCACATGCACACACATGCATGTACACACACACATGCACACACATTCATGCACGATGTTATATGGAGTTAAGATTTATTTTTCCTCCAGCCAAATGGTAGTCTCAAGAAAGAAATGTACGGGCTTAGACGCTTCAAGGGCTCAGGTGTACCGAGAAACGACTTAACCTCTAGGGAAGGCAGCGTTTGCTTTGGAACACAACCCACAGCTGGCCAATTAGAAGGACCCAGAGTACAGAAGTGGTGGGAACCCTGGCTCGCTGGATCCCATGGGCATCCACGTGACTCGGCCTCCATGCTGCACACCAGCCTGCCCTCCAAGGGTCACAGAGCCTTCATTTCTTTGCCTGTGCCTTCCTCTTTGTCCACCACGGAGGCAGACCTGATATTCCAGGAAATTCCCCTTCTAAGAGGGACATTCATCTTTCAACCAATGACTCACAACTCATATCTCTGCGGCCTTAAAATATGTGCATGACTTTGCAAAACAGCAGTGGTTTATCATCTGCCATGGTCTTGTAGGTCGGAAATCATGGCAGGGTTCACCTGAGTGGCATCTGGTGCTGTGGGACCCTGGATCTGTTGCTCAGTTGCGTTCAGCCAGTGATGGAGGACTACAAAGCCCAGGGTGCTGCTTTTCACTGTCTGCCTGAACTGGAATATTCCTTTGATTGATCGCTTCCTTTCTCCATAATATTTCATTTTTTTTCATAGATGAGTCTAAGCTCATTAGAAGATACGAGAAAGTATGGAAGTAAAAACATCCAGGTATACAAGTGCATTAATTACTGTCACAAAAATGGGATAAAAATAGGAGGAAATACAGTTTTTTGGCTCATGGTTCCATAGGGTGCAGCCCATGGCTACTAATGCCATTCTCTGGGGCTTTGGTAAGGCAGGACAACATGGTGGTGTAGGGAGCAGTCCACAGTCACCAATGGGTAGCAGAGGGCATTTACTTATGATGAACAGGAAGTGGAGACGGGACAGAAAGGAGCCCGGAGCATGATGCAGTCACAAGAACAAGTGCCCAGAGGCCCACTTCCTCCAACGAGGCCCCACTGCCTAAGATTTCCAGAACCTTCACAAATAAACAGCACAATCTGGGCCCAAGTGTTCAACGCAGATGGGGGATATTTCACTTGAAATGACAGAACCAACTGACTCAAAACCGGCCCAGCGTCACTTCTTCATAAGACGCCAGCCTTGGTCTAAGAGAAGTAGGTGGCACTTCACAGGGTGAGGGATGACAGCTTGTGTGGTCAGGACAGTTGGAGGTCATTTTCCGCAGGATGTAAACATCTAGCTCTCTCAACAGTGGGGCTCCCTCTACACCGAGTCACAACGAAAGTATGGCTGGGAACCTGCTGATTGAGATCTCTTCTCTCTCACTTCCTCCCTCCCCTAACTGTCCTGCATGTGCTAACCTCCAAAAGCCACCGGCTTGCACTCAGTTACAGCCTTACCTCCGAGTCTGCTTTGGGGTAAACTCAAACTGAGACACAAAAGGTTCACATCTGAAGTAGTCAGCCCTCCACCTTCATGGGTTTTCCATTAGTAGAGCCAACCAGCTGTGGGCTGAAAATATTTGGGAAAATAATGTGCCAATATTAAAGTTATGCTGAAGAATATAGAAATTATTACTTTCAGTTCTGTCAGGGTTCTTGGAAAGTCTAGCGAAAGCTAAAATCCTCACCATTGACACACAGGAAAGGAACAAATACTTACTGTAATAAAAATCTGGACTAAAAATCAAAGATAGGCAGAGGGATGTTTTCACAATACATATAGTTAAAACATATTGAAAAGGAGCCACCATTCCTGGATGGCCTCATATTTTCTGTGACCCTGACATGTTAGAAATCTACTGCATAGATTAATCAAGCCTCAAGTCACTGGGCTTTAAAATTTTTTTTTTTATTTTCCTAGGTAGGGTCTTGCTCTAGCTCAGGCTGACCTGGAATTCACTATGTAGTTTCAGGGTGGCCTCCAACTCACAGCGGTCCTCCTACCTCTGCCTCCTGAGTGCTGGGATTAAAGGTGTGTGCCTCCATGCCTGGCCAGTTACTGGGCTTTTTGTCACTCAAAGTTGCATGGCCAGAGAACTAGAAAGACCTTAGGAAGAGCAAGGCTGGGAGAGCATTATACAATGATCTGTCAGTATTGTGGGCATTGGCTCCGGGGACCTCTTGGATCCCCAAATCTATGCTGCTCCTCAAGCCCTTATAGAAAACTGTATACTATTTGCCTCGAATCTTACACTTATACACCTTCTTCAATACAGTTTGTTTTACTTATTGACACAGGGTCTTTCTATGCAGTGCTAGCTGACCTGGAACTCAATAGGCCAGTCTGGCCTTGAATTCATGGCAGTCCTCCAGTGTCAGCCTCCTGAGTATCAAGATTAGAGTCATGTGTCACCACACTGGTCTCTTGTAAATTTTAAACTATGTCTTGATGACTTATAATACTTGATATGTTATAAGTTTAGGGGATAATGACAATATTTTAGGGGAATTATTTTCAATTGTCTGTGCATGTTTAGGACAGACATGGCATTGTTTCTCTCAAGGGAGGGTCTCACTATAGCCTAGGCTGACCTGGAATTCACTTTGTACTCCCAGGCCTGCCTTGATCTCACAGCAATCCTCCATCTTCTGCCTCCAAAGTGTTGAGATTAAAGGCATGTGCTCCTACGCCAGCCTGACATGGTATTTTTTCCTGAATATTTTGAATATGTGGTTGATTGAATTCATGATGTAGGATCCATAGATATGAAGGAACCTCAATCTCTCTCTCCCTCTCTCTCTCTCTCATGTGTGTGTTAAACCTAAAGGTAAATTAATCCATCACCTTGATTCTCCTCTTTCCCCCAACTCCTTTCTCCCAGTTCCTCCAATCACTTGAACACTTGCTCTCTCTCTTTCTGTCTTTAGCCTGGGTCTCATTCCTTCTACCATTACTCATGGAGTTTACTGAGCACTTATTGTGTATGAGTGTGTGTGTGTGTGTGTGTGTGTGTGTGTGTGTGTGTGTGTGTGCACACACACACAGTCTCCTGCAAAAGCACAATGAGTGTTATCCAGTCACTGTGGAGGAATTTATTAGCCATAGTGGAAGGTAGATGACCCGTAATTACTTTTATAATAATAGAAACAGCCATGAGTTGGTAAATTAGTCTATTTTTTAAACATGTTTTTTGAAATCTTTTTTTATTTTATTTATTTGAGAGAGAGAGAGAATGGGTGCATCAGGGCCTTCAGACACTGCAAACTCTAGAAGCATGCACCACCTTGTGCATCTGGCTTACATGGTTCCTGGGAAATTGAACCTGGGTCCTTTGGCTTTGCGGGCAAGTGCCTTAACCACTAAGCTATCCCTCCAGCCCCAATTAGTCTATTTTTGACATTTGAACAACATTGCATTACATATGTATTAGATTTAAGTACATATTAAAACATCACATTAAAAAAAAAAAAAAAAAAAAAACAGTCCTGGCAGCATTTACCTCCCACTGTAGTTCTGTTTGCAGTCCTAGGCCCGGAGTGCTCAAAGAATTGGCTTTTTATCATAGAATTTCACTGAGATATATTTACTGTATCCCAGTATTTCTATATTCTAGTCTCTGATAAAGGGAACCATGCTCGGTCATTACTGGCTGATAAAGAGCTCTTTCTCTCCCTTCCTTTCCCTTCCTTCCTTCCTTCCTTCCTTCCTTCCTTCCTTCCTTCCTTCCTTCCTTCCTTCCTTCCTTCCTTCCTTCCTTCCTGGCCATTGTTGAAATAGCATCTCACAACAAAAAGGGAATACTTCACAGGAATTTTAGAGTCTATTGGAGGGCTGATGGGGAAGTAAAGAAGTGATGGCAACATCAAAATGACATCATTCTAGCAGATACAGGTTCCACCTCCCTGTAAGATGGCCCTACAGTAATTGAGGCTACACCCGTCTTATTTCAGGGGCACACTCAGTAATGTCTCTGTGGTTAGAGAGAGATGGCATAGGCTTCCAGAAGCATTCTCTAATGTGATTTTTTTCTGGGGTTATCTCTCTCTACAGTCATTTCTACACCATTGTACTTGACAGTGTTTTGTGGTGGGTATGGCTGTCTGAGAGCTTGTCCGTGCACAGTGACAGTGAAAAGACATGGTGGAGACACCTCTCACATGTCTCCTTTGAAAGTTCCAAGGCAAAAATAGTCTTCCCTACTTTAGGTTCTGTGAAATATTCTATTTGACTTCCTCTCCAGCAAGCTGTTTGCCTCACACTTTTAAATCCACCTCTCACAAGTCATTTCCTCTGCAGAGCTCTTTCTGGGCCAAGATAAACTCCCTCCGCACTGGTAGTGCACCTGCACTTTACTCGGCGTCAGTGTTCAGATGTCATGTACGGTTTTCAGTCTCCCAAACGTGACCTGACCTGCTTGCTCTTCCCTTGTGCTCATTCATTTCATTTCGGTTCCAAGTCCATTCGTTGCTATTGTTTCTCCTTGCTGCTCCTCCCCAGTTATAAAGGAGCGTTTTCCTGATCACACGTGATTAATGTACAATTGACTGATTGTCACTAGCATCTGTCTCAATGGAGGTGCAGTTCTAAGAACCATTCCCAACCCCCTCATTTGTACTCACATAAAGCTGCTTATCACTTTGTTTCTTTTTAAATGGCTATATTGTTTTTGTAAGCTTGTTGAATGTTTCTTTTTAAAAAATTCGAGCAACATATGAAAACAGGGAGCCAGGCATACTGTAATCCCAGCACTGAGGAGTTTGAGACAGGAAGGTTGTGAGTTTGAGGCTAGTGTAAGCTACAAAGCATGATGCTATTTTAAATTTTTTTTTCTCAGTGAACATGCTTGGAGATGTTTCTCTATTTTATACACACATTTGCATCTATGTATATCGGTTTACATACGTGTACCATAACTGTATATTCTTTTTAATATTAATTTTTATTTTTATTAATTATAATAGGCTTTTCTCTTTTATCCCCTCACCCCAGTTCCCATTACCCTGGAGACCCTTGTCTCCTATAGGGTGACAGAGGACCGGGCTTCAGGATATTCCTTCCCACTCTGTGGCTCTTTCAATCTTTCTGCTCCTCCTCTTCTGCAATCTGATTTAGTGTTGAGCTCTCTGTAGCCTCTGGATGTCTGTTTTGATAGGTTTTGATTGATCACTGTGTTTGTCACCATCTACGTGATGCTGGTTGTCAGGCTGGCAGTAAGAGCAGTGTTCATGTTGCAGCTATCCCTGCAATGTCTCCTGGGCCCTGGCAGATCTGGTAGAGGTGTCACATTTCATTGTGGGCAGTCAGCTAACTTCTTGTCTTATGGATGGGTCTCAGTTCTCCTCCATTTTCTCTGCCATTTGTAAAATAAGGCAGGTTCTCCAAACAAGAGTGAGAGCAGCTTGAGTTAAAGGGGGGCATGGAAATTTAAGAGATTTTGGCAAGTGTTCAAGTCCACTCTTCTTTTCCAGAAAGCAGTGGGGGCTTCTCTCTGGAGTCTATGAGTTTTCTGACAATGGGATTCTGACTTGCTTCCAGAACCAGATATGAGTTCTCTCCCATTAAGCAAGCCTCATGTCTAATCAGAGAAGAGTTTGTTACCTATAGAGGCTGTGTGCCACTATTGCCCAAGTGTGCACTTCTTGAATGGCTGGCTGATTTCGTAGTCTATAAGGTCCCCTGCTTATTCATGTTGTTGGTGACCATTTTTCTCCCGTGGCTCCCTCAGGGCTTTCCAGCACTATGAGGACCAGCCACATGGGAACTAGTTTCCCTTTCAGCTCCAGCATGATATTCCGATGTGCTGTAATTGCACCTGTGTTGTCTTTATCAGTAGTGTCTCACCTTTTAGCTCTGGCAGGTAGTCAAGTATTTTGGCAATGGCCTGCATTGTTTTGGGGACCTCATGGGTATCCCTGGCCAATAGCTCACTGTGGGTGTCAACCCAATTCTGGGCCTGGGGATTTACTGGCCAGAGTGAAGGATTTAAAGCTTTGTCCACCTTCTGTCTGGGCTCTCCTCCCTCCCTCCTTATCAGTGGTTATAGCTTGTAGAATGTTAACCAGAATGAGGGTTTCTGTGGAGCTGGCTCATGTTGGATATTCTTTTATAAACTTTATTCACAGTCAGTTAAATGTATTGGGTATGTTTACATATCAATGCATTTCTAGACATTCATCATCACTTTTAATGATTCATATCCTATGTTCTAGATACAACGGTTCTTTAAATAATTATTTACGTTGTCTTTCAATTTTCATGAACCTAACCAATGCTGTAACAAAGATGTGTGCATGTAACATGTTTGCTCCTGGTATTGCCTCTTCTGTGGTAAATTCCCAGCCATGGGAATTATTTATATTCTATATTCTTATATTCTACCTGGATGCAGCTTTTTCTAATGTGGCAGTTGTTTGTAACCTGTTTCTACCAATGACACATGGCCATTTTCTAAAATATTTTATTTATTTACTTAAGAGACAGAAAGAGAGAGAGAGAGGCAGATAAACATATAGAGAGAGTGGGTGCATCAGGGCCTCTACCCACTGCAAATGAACTCCAGACACATGCGCCATCTTGTGCATCTGACTTTATGTGGGTCCTGGGGAACTGAACTTAGGCCTTTAGGTTTTACAGGCCATCTTCTGTCTTCACACCATCACTGTGCCTGCGAATCCCAAGAGACTAGTGTTGTGACTTGCCAAGCTGGGTGAAGAATCCAGCAGCCGCAGTTTTCAAACACTGCTTTTCTTGTCACCTTCATACTTTTGTCACTCTTCTCCTTTATTCTCATCACTGGGATGAGATGATTTCACTGAATTCTCGCTCACGAGGGTTTTATGACAATCAATTTATATGAACACCTGGACCCATCATACCGCATAATTCATACCTGATATGAAGTGACAATTGCCAACAGATTGTACCAGCACTCCCTTAGAGAAAATGGCTGCTCAACAGGAATCACTCTGAATCAATTAAGCAAGCCACAGCTCAGCTATAATGTTGTGACATTCTGCCACCAAGAAAAAGGAAATGCTTGCAGATTCGGTGTAACATCAGCCCAAGTAGTTTTACATTGCTAAGCTCATTAAAGCCATTAGGGCTTTGACAGAATTCTCATGCCTCCCGCAGCGTGGAAAGGCAAAGATGGCTTTTTCCTGTGAGGTCCCTCTGCTAAACTGGGTATGGTGAATTAAAAAACATACATTATGGAAATGGGATCTGAGAAGCTATGTGGAAGCAAAGATGCTACCAGCAAAGGAAGATAGAGCTGAATTCAGTGCAATGGATAGGTGCTTTTTTTCATGTGGTTTCTGCCATCTTCACAATGAATTTCACCTCCTTATCATCTTTGTCTAGCCTATCCGCAGCGATGGACTAGCCATGCTTCCAATGCTAATGTGTGCATTGCATCCTGGGAGATCCTGAGCTCATCCTGGAGTGTGGCCTAAGTCGTGGCTTTGAAAGAAGTTGACATGAAGCCAAAATGAAGAAAACCTGCTTTAATGAAACACATCTCTAGTGCAAAGTAGTTTTGAAATTCCTTTTAGTTTCCTTTATGTCTCATTCAGGGCCAACCAGCTAAAACCCTCCCATTACTATAATTACTTATATAACTTTTACCTTTAAAAGCAGCCATCTTACCCATAAATTAGGGAGGTGGAGTTTTCAGTGATAGGGAACTCTGACATAGGTAATTTCTGTGTTACTGCTGCTGACAGGATAAACCCAGGGTCAGAGTTCTCAAGCTCTGCTGCACACATGACTCTCCTGCAGAGTTAATTGAAAGTATGATCATCGGGCCACACTCCTAGGGGGCGGGTTCAAGGCTGGGCGGGAGCTTTGGCAATTCTGACACAAGGAACCCTGGACCACATTTGGCCAACACTGAACTATTGGGTTCAGCTGTTTAGGAGAGCTTCTGCTGGCTGCCTGAAGATCACTGTGAAAATGTATGTTGGGATGGGGACATGGCTCAGTGGCTAAAAGTGCATGCTTGCAAAGCCTGTGGTATGGGTTTGATTCCTCAGTGCCCATGTAAAGCCAGATACACAAAGTGGTGCATGCATCTGGCATTCATTTGCAGTGGCAGGAGACCCTTGTGCCCTTGTGTGCCCATTCATTCTCTCCCTCTCTCCTTGCAAATAAATAAATACAATATTCTAAACAAGAAGTATGTATATGAGGAGAAAGCAAAGCATACAGTTAAAGCTGTGAAAGGGAAGGAGCTTTGAGAACAGAGGAAATAACACAAGCAAGTCTCTATGAGTAGCCTAATTCAAAGAACTGCAGAGGCATGCCAGGTGTGGTGGCTCACGCCTTTAATCCCGGCACTTGGGAAGCAGAGGTAGGACGATCACTGTGAGTTCAAACCCAGCCTGGGACTACATAGTGAGTTCCAGGTCAGCCTGTGCTAACGTGAGACCCTACCTTAAAAATAATAATAATAAAGATCTGCAGAGAAACAGAAGATGAGTCAGAGTTTCTATCTGTCACTGGTAGGTAGGAACACAAAACTCAACCCCACTCACTCCCAGTGCCAAGGGTGTACCTCAGTGGCACAGCACTTGCCTGGCACGCAAGAGGCCCTGGTAGAAGGAAAAAAGAAATGTAGATGTAAATAGTTATTTTAAACACACAGTATACAAACTCCAAATTGGTTTATTCAAAATGAAACATATTGACTCAGCTATGGGCAGGCTTATGGACAAAGGCAGCTTGAGGTCCTCCCTCCCCCTCCCCACTTCAGGCTCTAGTATAGCGCTCATCCTCTGAGCCTCCCCATCACTCTTCCTCCTTTGGGTGCACTCTGAGCTGGGCTGGGCATGACGCTCCAGGATAACCTGGTTTTCTCCCAATGTTTAAAACAGGCACAAGCGTTAAGTTCTTACACCATCAAAACTTGTGCAAATCTGGGCGTGATGGTGCACGCCTTTAATCCCAGCACTCGGGAGGCAGAGGTAGGAGGATCGCCATGAGTTCGAGGCCACCCTGAGACTACATAGTGAGTTCCAGGTCAACCTGGGCTAGAGTGAGACCCTATCTGGAAAAAAAAACAAAACAAAAAAACAAAAACCACCACCACCAACAAACTTGTGCAAGAGAGGCTTGCTTGGCTCCTTGTCTTTTCCGTATTATGGACGATGTAGTAAGAGTCTACCCATCACTATGGCCAGGGGCCTGGGGTTTGCTAATTGAACCAGTGAGGGGCCACTGGGGAGCTTGAGAAGCACATGACTGATGGAGCAGGGTGCCGTAATGTGGGGAGACTGGGAGTGGCAGAGGCTGAAGAGCAGAACAACAGGACTACCTAGCAATCAAGGATTTTGACTGTCCGCCAGGAGAAATGCTTGCCAAAACCCACCTTTCCCTTGTTAGCCAGGCGTGGTGGCGCACACCTTTAATCCCAGTCCTTGGGAGACAGAGGTAGGAGGATCACCGTGAGTTCAAGGCCACCCTGAGACGACATAGTGAATTCCCGGTCAGCCTGGGCTACAATGAGACCCTACCTCGAAAACAACAACAGTAAATCTCTTTTCCCCATGGCACGGCATGTGCTTGGGGAGCTTGAAAGCAACAGTTACTGCAAGATGTCTTTTCATTATCCTCAAGCGATGAGGACAGAAGCAAAGCATTGTGCATGGATGACTCAATACTGTAACTTGGTTTTGACTTCCTTCAGCAGATATGGGATTAATTTAAATTTAATAAGAGATAAGAGTTACAGTACTTAAAAGACTTTTTGTACCTCAAACTCCAGAAATTATAAATTGGCATTTTTGTAGACATTTTAAAATGTGCAGTGTGCTCAGAATAACGAGAAGTGTCCATTGTGGAGTTCCCACCCAGTCCCTGCTCCTTCAGCCTCCCATCTCCCAAACGATTTCCAGAAGACAATTAAAAACAATGCATTCTTAACAATTTTTTAAAAATGGAATTCTGTGTTCACTTTCAGCTCTCTTCTGTCTTTATCCCCTATCTGAATTGCTTTTCTTTGGTTTTAATTTTTTTCTGTTGTTGAAGAACCCTACAGATAGGAATTACTGACTTCTACTCATTATAAGAGTGACCTGGAAGGACTTAGAGCATATGTAATTGTCTATAACCATTAAGCCCAATATATCAACATACAACAAGATAAAAAACAAATAAAATTAATCTACAGAAATAAAAATAAGTGGTAGAACAATAAAGTCAAAGGAGAGACCAGTCTACGATTCAAGGTCATAAAGATGACCACAGTTTACAGATGACTCTGGATGGGGCTCTAAGCTCTCCAGCCACCAACACAAAGATAGTGTGTTTACCTGATTCATAAAATAATTTAAGCCAAGACACAGCTCTTTCTAGTATAGACCCATTAAGGATCAACCAACACATACAAATCTAAAATGCTCCAAAACACAAAATACTTTGAGAACTATCATGATGGCACCAGTGGAAAATTCCACACTTGACCTCATGTGATGGTCATGGTTGGAAAAAGTCTTCTGTGACACTGTCTTATGCTATGTATGTAAAGTAATATGCAATATGACTAAATTCTAGTTTTAAAACTTGACCCATATCACTAAGGTAGCACATTATGTATATGTAAGTATTCCAAAATTTAAAAAAAAGCATTTTAAATCTGAAATACTTCTGGTCCCAAGCTTTTTGGATAAGGAGTATTGAAACTTTATTATGTCACACAAGAATTGCCTCTTCTGGGATCCTGGCACACTCGTATTTATAGCTACACAGTTAATGGAATCAGTTGAAATGCCCGTCATCAGATGAAGAGACAAACAAATGTGGAAAGTTACAGATACACAATGAAATGTAATTCAGCAGGAAAGGAAAATAGTCTTGACACATGCAGGAAAATGGATGGAACTGGAAATTACTATTATACAAAAACAAACAAACAAAACAAACCATGACTGGAAAAATGGCTTAGCGGTTAAGGTGTTTGCCTGCAAAGCCAAAGGACCCAGGTTCCATGTAAGCCAGATGCACAGGGTGGTGCATGCTTCTGGAGTTCATTTGCAGTGGCTGGAGGCCCTGGCACGCCCATTCTCTCATTCTTTCTATCTCTATCTGTCTCTTTCTCTCTCTTGCAAATAAAAATGAATAAATAAATAAATAAATAAATAAATAAATAAATAAATATAAAGAAACCAAACTTAGAAAGACAAATACCACATTTTCTCTCATATGTGGACCCAAAATTTAAAATTGTGTGTGTGTGTGTGTGTGTGTGTGTGTGTAAGTGATGAAACTTGAATCATGAGCGAGAAGAGATCTTAAGAGAGGGAGAAAAAGAGAGGGCAATGGACTACATATGACATAAAAGTAGAAGGTTGCATTATCTGGAGGAAGGAAGGATCCAATGGAGGGGTCAGAAGAGCAAGAGAGGGCCCTGGGAAAGAATATGTTAGAACAACGTATAAGAACACACATGTAGGAAAATGCCAAAATGAAACTCATTATTTTGTTCTTATTTTATATCGTACTACTTTCTGCATGGACACAACACACATACACACACACACACACACACACACGCACGCACGCACATGTGCACGCGCGTTCACATGTATGTGAAGGCCCGAGGTTGACGTCACAGTCGCTTTCCACCTTATCTTGGGAGGCAGGGTCTCTCATTGACCTACAGCTTGCCAATTCAGCGACTCCATCTAGCCAGCAAGCCTCAGGGATGCTCCGGTCTCTTCCTCTCCCCAAACCCACTAGGTTACATGCTGACTTCACATCCTCCTCTGGGTTCTCAGCAGGAAGACTGTGCATGTAGTCAGGGTCTTCAGATCAATTAAGAATGCCCAGGGCTGGAGAGCTGGCTTAACAGTTAAGGCACTTGCCTGCAAAGCCTAAGGACCCAGGTGTGATTTCCCAGAACCCACGTAAGCCAGATGTACATGGTAGCACATGTGTCTGGAGTGTGTTTGCAGTGGCTAGAGACCCTGGCACGCACATTCTTCCCTCCCTCCCTCATAAACAAAAAACAAACAAACAAACAAAATATTTTTTAAAAAGAATGTCCAGTACCAAATGTCATAGAAACATTTCCCATAATGCATTTAGACTCCTGTTGTTGCTTAATCTCAAAAACAAACCTGTTGAAAAGGGTTGTGTGGCACTGAATAGTAAGAACAAGACACATGGAGCTCAGCCTTCTGATGTGGAGCTTAACACTGAAGAGTTTAGGTCACCTAGGGAATGGGTGGACAGTAGGACATTTTTGCAACCCCCGTACAGTGTGCTATCTTTGTTGAAAACATTTTGAGGAGCCAGGGCCTTTGGAATAGCTTTTTCTTGGAACTCTATATTAATGGAGTTAATCTAAATCTAGTACTACTACTTTGTATTACTGTCCCTTCATCTAGCATAATGCTTTTGAGGCGAACCCGCAATGCTGTGTGCACGTTGCTCCATTTCATTGGGAGTATACCCATGGCCATGCACACGTGGACCCGTTTTGTGCATTTGCTTGTGGGTGTATCCTGGCCGGTTCCAGGTCAGCTATTATAAATATAGTTAAATAGCTCATAAAAGTCCTGGAATATCTTAGTTATTAAATACAAATTTACTTATTTAAAAGATAGCCTAGTCTCCGATTAGGTTAGGTACTCTCTACGAGCTTTGAGAAGTCTGTTGAAAAGCAAGCTGCCTTTGGCCTGCCTCTGTAAGCCAAAGCTCTGCTTGAAGCACACTGTGAGAGTCACGCTTCTTTCTGCTGATAGGAGCTCTTGGGAAAAACTTGAAGGTAGTTCTGCAAGTGCAATTCTTAGGCTTTAAGCTCAGGCTACAAATTTTATTCCCTTTTCAAATCTATCAGTTATTTTTAGGGACTTTTTGAATTCAGATTGGTGATATTTAGATTTAGTTAAATATTCAATATTTTAAACACTAAATTTCTTATGTAAATTTAACATGGTTCATTTTGTTTTATGGGATAGATATTTTAATTTTTTCTGACAATAGTAATAGGAGCCTTTTTGAGTGTTTCACTGTTATATATTATAAAAGTTCCAGTCTATATGATTTTAGCTTAATATCAGGAATATATCTCAGTTACTTATTCATAAAATTTAACTGAAGTTTCAAGGTTATCATTCTATTAGGTTAAATCCTCTTTTAGCTTTAATAAGTATTTAAATGTATTTGTAGAAATATGAAAAAAATTATGTTGGATATTATATAGAAATGCTACTTTGCCATAAAATTATAGGGCTGCTATAGAATATAAAATTCTTTTAAATTACATTTGCTTTCAGGCAAAAGTTAATACATGCTTAATTTCTAAAAATTGTTCTAATTCATTCTAATAATTATTCTAATAATTTCAATGTGAAGATCTAATTTTCTTTTTATGATTTATGTTGACTATATATACATCTGTATGGTAATTTGATGATATAGACCCCTCAGTATCCTCTGTTATTCCTGTCCACTCCCACTGACCTCTTTTTCTTCCCCTCCTTGGGAACCATTAACTATGAATAGCTCCTCGGAGAGGGTTGGCCATTCATAAGCCCCTTCCCCATCCATGACAGAATGCTGACTGGCTCTATCCTGCCTGGGTCTCATGTAGATAACCAGGATGGCTGGGGTTCATCGGTGTAGTGACCAATCATGTCCAGGAGACAGTTCCACAGCCTTCCTCGCCACCCTCCACAATGTTGAGCCCTGGTGTGTATGTCATATACAGGCTGGACACTCAGTAATCACTGCTTTTTCAGCCTTTAGTTTCAAACACTCTTTAAAAAAAATTATTTATTTATTTGAGAAAAAGAGAGAGAGAGGAGCTAGGGCCTCCAGTCACTGCAAATGAACTCCAGATTCATGCGCCACCATATGCATCTGGCTTACATGGGTACTGAGGAATCAAACCTGGGTGCTTAGACTTCACAGGCAAGTGCCTTCACCAATAAGCCAGCTCTCCAACCCCTCAAACCCTCTTTTAAGCTTTGGGTTTTTTTTTTTCAAATTTCTTTTATTCATTTATTTGTGAGAGAGATACAGAAACAGACAAGGAAGGAGAGAGACAGAGAGAGAGAGAGAGAGAGAGAGAATGAATGGGGCACGCCAGGGCCTCCAGCCACTGCAAACGAACTCCAAATGCATGTGCCACCTCGTGCATCTGGCTTACGTGGGTCCTGGGGAATCGAGCCTTGAACCTGGGTCCTTAGGCTTCACAGGCAAGCGCTTAACCGCTAAGCCATCTCTCCAGCCCTCAAACCCTCTTTTTAAACTGAAGCCTTCTGTGTATGGAAATACTAACGCTATGACTTCGATTTTGTAAACCTTTCTGTAATGCTCTTCAGGCTGATACATATATATGCTCTATTCTTTGTATGTTGGTGTGGTGTGTATGTATGTATGCATGCATGTTCATACATGTATCAGCACACACATGTGTGCAAGTGCAGTGTACATGTGCCTGTGGAAGCCAAAGGATGACCTCAAGTGTTTTCCTCATTTGCTCCCTATTACTTTTTTTTTTTTTTTTTGGTTTTCGAGGTAGGGTCTCACTCTGGCCCAGGCTGACCTGGAATTCACTATGTAGTCTCAGGGTGGCCTTGAACTCATGGCGATCCTCCTACCTCTGCCTCCCAAGTGCTGGGATTAAAGGTGTGCGCCACCACGCCCGGCTTCCATATTACTTTTTTTAAACAAAATCTCACACTGAACTCAGAGCTTATCAATTTGGCTAGAGTAGCTAGCCAGTAATCTCTACAGAACCTCTTACCTCCACCACCCCAGAGCTGAGTTTCCAGGCAGGCACTGCTGCACACAGCTTTTATGTGGGTTCTAGGCATCTGAGCCTAGTTCCTTTTTACCCACCAGGATATCTCCATAGCCCAAGGTACATATGTTTTATAGAGAAATATATGCCATCTTTGTTAACTGAAAACTCCTCCTCCCCCACTCCTTTGTTTTCCAAAGATCATAAACTAGTTCAAGCACATTACAAAATCAAAAGTCCTCCATCATGAACATTCATATTCAAGATTTGAAGATTATGGATGTGTCATCTTCATGACTGGGGAATCCGTTTTAGGGTTGATGGTGTCATGGGATACAAAACTGAAAAAAATTACTGGTCTCTTAAGCATGCAGTATGCATGTTTCTCAATACGTGTAGAAATCTGCAACTTCTACCCTGGTTGACTCATTTTTCCCTCCTTGGCTCTTATGATACACTTACGCGTTATGTGACTTTCATCCCTAAAGTCTTTGTTTTTTTTTTGGTTTTTCGAGGTAGGGTTTCACTCTAGTCCAGGCTGACCTGGAATTAACTATGAAGTCTCAGGGTGGCCTCGAACTCTCGGCGATCCTCCTATCTCTGCCTCCCGAGTGCTGGGATTAAAGACGTGCGCCACCATGCCCGGCTTCATCCCTAAAGTCTTGATGGAGGGTCAGTCACTAATATAAATACGATGTGATTTCTGTTTGGCATGATGCTATCTTGGGCTCTTTCGTATTCTTAGATAATGTGACTCACAGGGACATTCAAAGTGAATTACAAAGACTTTATCTGAGTTGGAAGCTGAATCTAATAATGTATTAAGGAAAATAAGTACAGTTCTGGAAAAAATGTTCTAATGATTTTGATAAGTTTAGAATACAACTTATTTTCACTTGAGGATAGGCGATTTTAATGTAAACTCTTATTGTAACCTTCCTTTCTTCCTTCTTTTTTCCTTCCCTTCTTCCCACTCTTCCCTTCTCTCTTTCTTTTCTTTGTTCCCTTTCTTTCTTTTTTCTTTCATCTGGGGTTTTAACCTAGGCCTATGTGTATGCTAGGCAATAACTTTACCACAGAGATATAGAGCCTTAACCCTTAAAGAAATAAACAATAACATCAAAGAACTTTTACTATGAGACAGAAGGTTGTTGCCCAGGCTGGCCTTGAACTACCTCTGTAGCCCAGGCTGGCCACAAACATGGGATCCTATTGCTTCAAAACTCAAAAGTAGCTGGGTTTGTAGGCATGTGCCACTACAATGAGCACTTCCTTTTTCTTTTTCTTGTGACCTTTTTATTGGTGAATAATCATTGTACAAGATGAGTTTCATGACATGTTTGTTCAAATAATAATAGATACAAATCCTTTACCATATTCACTTCCCTTTATCCTTTTCTCGTCCTGCTAGCCCCCTTTCTCTTTCCAATTTTTAAAAGCTATCTTTGTTAAATATGTGTATAAATATATGCGTACTAGAGAGTTCCACATAGCTACTCTTCCCTTGATGGACGCCTAGGCTGATTCTCTCTGCTATTGTGACAAGTGCTACAGGAAACAGGCACAAGCAGGCGCCTGGACTGTGCTGACTATGCTGATCCTTTGAGTGCTTTCCCACAAGCAGTATAGCTGATTTTTCTACTTTTAATTTTCTGAGAACTTTCCGCATTACTTTCTGTAGTGGCTCCATGAGTTTGCATTCCCACCAGCAAGGTAGAAATTTTTCTTCCCCTCACATCGTTGCTGGCATTCATTATTGCGGTGAGATACATACAGTGGTGGAGATAGAATCTCTATGTAATTTTAGTGTCCCTAATGGCTAAGCATGTTGGCTTTTTTTTTCTTCAAGTATCCTTGGCCATTTGCACTTCTTTTGAGAAGTGTGCTTGCATATTGGATTTTTTGCTGTTTGATCTTTTGAGGGTTTTTTTAAAATAGATTATAGATATTCCTCCCCTGTCTGCATAGCTGACAAACATTTTCTCAAATTCAGTAGGCTGTCTCTTCACTGTGTTGTGTCCTTTGCTATGCAGAAATTGTTTGATTTCATCGAATCCCATTAGTCCATTTTTGGTATTATTTCCAGAGCTGTTGGAGTACTTTAAAGGAAGTCCTCACCTACACTTATATCTTGAAGTATTCCATATGTTTTCCTCCAGCAGTTTCAGAATTAAGGTCTTACATTAAGTTCTATGATGCATTTTAAATGCTTTTTTAAAGATTTATTTTAATTTATTTATTAGACACACACAGAGAGAGAGAGAGAGAGAGAATGGGCACACCAAGTCCTCCAGCCATTGCAAACAAACTCCAGACGCATGTGACACCACGTGCATCTGGCTTATGTGGGATCTGGATAATCGAACCTGGGTCCTTAGGCTTCACAGGCATGCGCCTTAACCACTAAGCCCATATGATGCATTTTTAAGTTGATTTTTTACACAGAGTGAGAGATATGAATTTACTTTCATTAATTTTTCCAATACAATGTCATTTGTTTATGAGGCTGTCTCACTTTTTTTTTCCTCCTGAGGTAGGGTCTCTCTCTAGCCCAAAGCTGACCTAATATTCATTATATAGTCTCAGGCTGGCCTCAAGCTCACTGTGATCCTCCTACCTCTGCCTCCCAAGTGCTGGGACTAAACAGGGGCACCACCATGCCCGGTCTAAGAGGCTCTCTTTCGAATGTATATTTTTGACAACTCTTTCTAAAATTAGGTATGTGTAGTCATGTGGGCTGAGGTCTGGGTCCTGTGTTCTATTCCATTGTTCGACATGTCTGTTTTGTACTTACTTTTGTCTCCAGTATTGTTCACTTTTGTTTAGAATTGCTTTGGCTATTCTGAGTATATTGTGTTTCCATACGAAATTTAAGTTTAAATTTTATTCTATTTCTGTGAAATATGTCATTGAAATTTTGATGAGACTTGATTTGTTGATTCCATGTTTTAGCATAGCCATTTTCACAATGTTAGTTCTGCCAGTTCACCATCATTGAGCTGTTTCTTTAAACATTTTTTTGGCTTATTATATTTATGACAGAGACAGAGAAAGTGAATGAGGCAGAGAGAGAAAGAGAGAAAAAGAGAGAGAGAATGGGTATGCCAGGTCCTTCAGCTACTGCAAACAAACTCCAGATGCATCTGTCACCTTGTGCATCTGACTTATGTGGGTCCTGGGGAATCGAATCTGGGTCCTTTGAAGGCTAGTGCCTTAACCACTAAGCCATCCCTCCAGCCCCATTGAGCTCTTTCTATCTTCTGGTTCTTTCTTCAGCATCTCAAAGTTCCTAGACATTTGTTGTTTATAAAGCTATTATGAATAGTTAATTTCATTATTTCTTCTTGGCAACTTAATTATTGGCATACAGATAAGCTACTTACTGCCTTTTGTATGTTGATTTTGTATCCTGCTATGTTGCTAAAGGTGTTTATGAGATCTGAGTGTTTTCTGGAGAATAGCCTTTCATGTAAGACCATATCCTAAAAATAGGGCTAATTTGTCTTCTTCCTTTCCTACTTGTATCCCCTTTCTTTCTTTTGCTGTGGGTAATTGCTGTGGCTTATTGCTGTGGCTCAGACTTCAAACACTGCCTTGAATAAAAGTGGAAATAGTATCTTCCTGCTACTCCTAGTTTCTTCAGAAATTTTACCATGAAGGGATACTGAGCTTTCTCTAAGGCTGTGTCTGCCTCTATGGGTATGGACGCTTTATTTTTGTCCTTAAGTGTATTTATGTTCTGTATTACATTTATTGATTTGCATGTATTGAGCCGTTCTTGCCTCCTTGGAATGAAGCCAACTTGGTCAGGGTGCATATTTTTTAATCTGCTGTTGATTTGAGTTGTAAGTATTTTATCGTGAACTTCTGCAAATACTTTCGTCAGGGATATTGGTTACATTTGTAGTTGTTCTGTCCTTATCCAGTTTTTGACATCAGAGGTATCCTGGCTTCTTAAAATTAGTTTAGTAAAAGTCTGGTAGAACTTAGCAGTGATTCCATTGAGTCCTGAGCTTTCTTATTTCCTTATCTATATAATTTTATATAAATTATAACAGATTATACTCTTTTATCCTCTAGCCTCAGCTCCCATCACGTCGGAGGGCCTCCTCAGTGGGGTTATGGTATTCACTGTGGGGTCATGAAGGCCTCAGACCTCAGTACTTGTGGAATGGGGGAGGATTGTACCTTGGGTTGTTCCTACCCACTCTGTGGCTCTTACGATCTTTCCGCCCTTCTTCCACAATGTTCCCGGAGCCATGGCAGGCCTGTTGGCAGTCTGATTTAGTGTTGAGTTCTTTGTGGCCTCTGGATTTCTGCTTTGATAGGTTTTGAGTGATCACCATGTCTGACACCATGTCTGAGGTTTTTTTTTTTTTTTTTTTTTTTTTAATTTTGGAGACTCAATTGCGTCAGACTCATAATTACAGTTGTGATTATAGTATTTATTTATTTGTTTGAGAGAGATAGAGAGAAAGAGAGAGAGAGATACAGCTAGATTGAGAATGGGCACTCTGGGGCCTCTAGCCACTGCAAATGAACTCTAGAAGATTGTGCCTCCTAGTGCATCTGCCTTTACATGGATACTGGGGAATTGAATCTGAGTTCTAGGGATTTGCAAGCAAGTACCTTAACCACTGAGCCATCTCTCCAGCCCCTTGACTTCGTTTTGGTAGCTCATATATGTCTATAAGTCCATGTTCTTCTATTTCCCTCCGCCACCCTAGGGGTCTGCTCTTTGCTGTGCTGGGCACGCTCGATTGCTCACTGCTGCACACTTCCTAGTCTCCCTCTACCTTGACTCCCTACTTCCTTGTTCTCCTGTGGGCGCTCTTCCTGTGGGATTGACTCTCTCCTGGGTTCTTATGCGGTGACTGTCTTTCACTTCCTGTGTGTGTAGAATTCTTTGAAGCATCTTCTGTAATACTGTCTTCGTGGCCATGATCTGCTTTAGTTTGTGCTTATCTTGGAAGCTCTTTCTCCATCTTCAAAAACAAAAGTCTTTGCTGGATATGATAATCTTTGGTGGCAACTGTTTGCTTGAGACATGCTCGCTCAACTTCTAGGGTTTCTGTTCAGAGGTCTGATCTTATTCTGAAGGGATTTCTTCATAAGTTGGCTCTTAAAAAATATTTTTATTTGTTTGTGAAGAGGGAGAGAGACAAAAGAGGGGGACAGAAGGGGAGGTAAGGTGGGAGGGAGAAAGAGAGAGAAGGGGTGTGCCCGGGACTCCAGCTGCTACAAATGAACTCCAGATGCATGCACCATTCTGTGCATACAGGGGAATTGAATGTGGGCCAGCAAACGTTGCAGGCAACTGCCTTTAACCACTGAACAATCTCCCCCAGTCCAGCGTCTCCTTTTCTTTTTCTTCTTCTTCTTTTTTTTTGAGACATGGGCTCATGTGCCCTAAGTATGTCTTGAAGAGGTTTTTGTACTTGTAGATCCGTTTCATTCCAAAGCCTAGGGCATATTTTTTATGTCTTTAGTTTCTATCTCGGCTGCTGCTTCGACCTCTTGGGTTCTTAGATTTTGTCCCTTCCACACGTCCCAGAGTTCTGGGAACTACTTTTCTAGTGCTCAGCTGTTACTTTTTCTTTATTGCTGTCTGAATGAATACTGCTTTGACCTCCAGTTCCGTCCCTGATTTTCTTCCTCCTGCCCCCTTTCAGCTGTTGCTGATGTTTCCCAGTCTGTTTTGACTTGACTGATTTACTTCTCAACTCATTCCTTTTCTTTGTGGATGTCTTTCCGAACCTAAAGTTTCTGGCTGAGTTTCTCCATCACGTTGTTGCATTTCTAGATGTTCTCGTCTGGGTTAGTCATTCTCCTCCCTAGACCCCAGATTGCTGTCCTCCCTGCATGCAGTTTCTTGCTTGAATCCTCATTGAAGTCACTGGAAATTTTTTAAAAACTTGTTTATCTTAAGAC
The DNA here is from genome assembly GCA_036365145.1 of Orientallactaga sibirica. NCBI lineage: Eukaryota > Metazoa > Chordata > Mammalia > Rodentia > Dipodidae > Orientallactaga > Orientallactaga sibirica. The sequence continues at coordinate 6,195,963 of JAEOAD010000463.1, read as the reverse complement.
AGAAAGAGGCAGATAAAGAGAGAGAGAATGGGTGTGCCAGGGCTTCCAGCCATTGTAAACAAACTCCAGACACATGTGCCACTGTGTACATCTGGCTTATGTAGGTCCTTGGGAATCAAACCTGGGTCCTTAACCTTCGCAGTCAAATACCTTAGCCAATAAGTCATCTCTCCAGCCCTGTGGACATGTTTTTAAAGTAACATTTTAAACACCTTTCTTGGCATTTCATTTATTTACTTGCTTTTTTTTTGTTGTTGTTGTTTTCAAGGTAGGGTTTCACTCTGGTCTAGGCTGACCTGGAGTTAGTCTCAGGGTGGCCTCAAACTCACAGTGATACTCCTACCTCTGCCACCATGCCTGGCATGATTTCAGTTTCTGAGGCATCTTTTAGAGGTGTCATGTCGGCTTGCTTGTCCATATTTCTTGTGTTTGTGGGTTGTGATTTGCACATCTGAAGGAGTGGATATGTCTTTCAGCTTTTGTTTTTTAACCACTGTTTATTCTATTTTATTATTTTCAGTGTGCGTGTGTGTGTATGCGTTGTGTGTGTGTGTGTGTGTGTGTGTTAATGCAGGCCCACACATGCCATGGCACACATGTGGAGGTCTGAGGACAGCTTCAAGGGTTGGTCCTTGCCTTTCACTTTGTTTGATGCTAAATCTCTTTGATGTTCACTTCCAAATGTGCCGGCTGGCTGGACCCTGAGCTTTGGGATTCTCCTGTCTCCACCTCCCTTCTCACCATAGTTACACCGGGTTTTATAGACTCCAGTGCTGTGTGTCTGGCTTCAAGCACGTTGTGAGGCTCTGCATTTCTGCATTCAGATGCTCAGGCATAGCAATCACTTTACCCATCAAGCCATCTCCCAGCCCACTGTTTTTCATTTTCTTTATTGTACTTTTTATGTAGCTCGTTTGGTGGGTATTCTTTTGTCTGGCTTCTGTTCTCCATTACTATTTAGAAGGAAGAAGAAGACAGCAGGAGCCAGAACAAGGATTTGACAACATATTCAGCGCTGCAACACAGCAAGTAGCCACTGGATGCTTCAGTAATCCCCAGGGAAGCTGGTAACAAAGGAGCTAGGGCACTGTCAGGATAAGTATATTTTAAACAGTTATTTAGGCTAAGGAAAATTATAATTTAGAAGTAAAAAGAAGAGATAAAAGGAAAAAGGTAAAGAGCAAGTAAAGCAGGAATGAGAGGGAAAGTATATGATTGAAACTAAACAGAGTGGGGATGGAGCGATTTCTCAGTGGTTAAAGGCACTTGCTTGCAAAGTCTGACCACACAGGTTAGATTTCCCAGTATCCATATAAAGTCAGATGCACAAAGTGGTATATGCATTTGGAGCTTATTTGCAGTGGCAGGAGTCCCTGGGGTGCCCTCCCTTCCTCCTCCCCCTTTCTCCTTGCAAATAAATTTTATATATATATTGGTTTTTCGAGGTAGGGTCTCACTCTGTAGTCTCAGGGTGGCCTTGAACTCACGGTGATCCTCCTACCTCTGCCTCCCGAGTGCTGGGATTACAGGCGTGTGCCACCACGCCCGGCATAAATAGTAAATATATTTTTAAAAAATTTCTCCTTAACAAAAAAATCAATAATAGTCAGAAATGGTGATGCACACTGACTTTAATCCCAGCACTTGGGAGGCCTAGGTAGGAGGACTGATGTGAGTTTGAGGTCAGCCTGGGCTCGAGAGAGAGCCTACCTCCAAGAAACAAAACATAAAAAATAAATATAAATAAATACTAGAGAACACAATTGAATGGGTGCAAAGACAGAACAAATATAAAACTGAACCAAACAAGATAAAAAACAAAACAATTAAAAATCATACAAAGTGAAGCTAGATTACAAAAAAAAACAGTAAAATAACTGAAAAGTATATTATCACAGCAGCCAGTAGTTCTTCCTGGCTGGGGTGGTTAGAAGGTCCCTCATCTGCTGAGCTGACTTGAGGAGTTCACTTTTCTGATGACAGGACAGCTTCTTGTCCCTCTGGCATTCAAATAGGTTAAACTAGGGTGGGCATATGGCAGGTTACCTCGGTCTCCCTTCTCAACTAAGTTGAATTCATGGGCCAAAATCAGCCTTCCTGTAAGAGTTTACCAGCCTTCAGACAGAGGGGGCCCCCAAGATAACACCCACTTTGGCAGACTGTGTCTCACATGTACTCAGAGGTCAAACTTTCCACATTGGGATTTCAATGTCTGAGGCTCTGAGGGTGTCATGTGTTAGCTGTGGGGCTGGGTAACCTCATTTTATCTGGTGGGGTGTCTGCATAGGTGTCTGGGGACTTCCTTGCTTGCCTAGTCAGTGGAGAGAGAGTCTTGGTATTTGGAGAAGTAATATTGCTGAATTTCCTACTCTGTGTCAGTGGTTTGATTGTAGAGCTTCTATGCATGTGGGCTCACTCCTTCACCCCAGTCTGCTAGGTAGAGAGACAAGACCAACCCTGTGCATCTTCCCCGAATCTGCTTCATGAAGTGTGGGCATCTGTCACTTAGTGATTTTCTGTTTGCTTCTGGGGATGCTCCTTGCCGCCTCTCAAGAAGGAGCAGAGAGGACTCTTCCCTGCCTTACCACGTTGTTCAGCATGCTAAATCGGAGTCTACTGTTTCCTTTGTACCATAATGTTCAGTATTTCTGAATTTTACCTAGTCTCTGTCTTTATTGTAGCCCTCCATTGCCTTTACATACTCCTCACCTCTTTCTGAAGTCTTGGATCCAGATTCATGGGAACACACCACAACTCTGCTTATTCCAACCTCTGTCATCTCACTACCCCCCACTGCCTTATTTCTTAATAACTGAATTCCTGAGTTTTATAGGAACCACTGACAGTTAAAATTTAAAAAAAGCAAACCTCTGCTTTTTCTTATTTCTAGGTGTGTTTGTTTGTTTGACCAGGAATTTTCTATGGAGCTGAGGCTGGCCTCAAAGCTGAGATCCACCTGCCTGAGCCTCCAGAGGGCTGGGATTATATATACCACCATGTCTGACTTAGGTGTTTTCATGTGACCGCATTCAGGCTAATAGGATCCCAGCTGAAGCAGGCGAGTGTGTTGGCACTGCCTCAGAGCACAGAGAATTTCACCCCAAGCAGAACCAGTCACACAGACTAGATGTACCACATAACAGTGCTCCCGAATGCCGAGATGACCAGAACTTATGAACTGAAGCCCGCGGTGCTGTGCACACTGCTCAAGGAGCAGCTGAGCATTCTTTATGGGGTTTCCCTGACTTCTAACCCTACTCAGGTGGGATCAGCGCCAAGGCAAAACAACTAGGAAATCTGTCCCATGATGGCTGGAAACCACACAGATGGTAACAATTTGCATTCTTTCCAACCAGACGATAGAGACCTCAAACTGCCAAGGGCATTTGCTGGAGTTCTCCAGCAGTCAGGTCTTGGTGAAGGGGTTAAATTGACCCTAAAGTCTTCTCTACACCTGACCAGAAATACAAAAGGAGTATAAGCAGTTAGAATTGATATGCAAATAAGTTGACTCTACAAAGATCAGCACTTTAAATTTTTTTAAGAGAGATGGTATTTTTAAAACATTTTAAATTTTATTTATTTATTTGAGAGAGAGAGAGAGAGAGAAAAGAGGCAGACAGAGAGAATGGGCACACCAGGGCATCTAGCCACTGCAAACAAACTCCAGATGCATGCGGCCTCTTGTGCACCTGGCTTACGTGGGTCCTGGGGAATTGAACCGAGGTCCTTAGGCTTCATAGGCAAACACCTTAACTACTAAGCCATTTCCCCAGCCCAAAGATCAGCACTTTTAAAAGAAATATGATAAATTTTAGGACTCCAACCAAAATTCAAGAAACATGCAATGAAATAAAATATATTTCATAAAAAAATCAGTAAAAGCGCAAGAAATGATATTATTGATGGAATTTGTGAACATGAACTTGAAGAAATCTATTATAAACATTGAAATATTCTAAATAACATTGAAATTATGAAAATAATGAGAGAAAAGAAAGAATTTTAAAAGTTCAAATGGAAATTTTAGATATAAAAATATCACATCTTGAATGGAAAAATTCACTGCATGGTATTAATTAAACCTTACACTCCATTTGTGAATTGGAAGATATAACAGTAGCCGCCATCTGAAGTGAAACATAGAAAATTTTCATAAGCTTACTGTTGGTGAGGAATATCAAGCAGCATAATGCACATACACTTGAGGTCCTGGAAGAGCAGAGCCACAGTGGGAAGAAGGCAAAGATAAGTGAACAAAGAAATGTCAAAGGCATGACAAATTTGATAAAAAATATAAATTTACAGATAAATAGAAACTTTATGATCCTAAAAAGGATGAATATAAAAATACTAATGTTAAACAGATCATAAAAAGTAATTAAGAGAAAAAATCATAAACACAGTCAGAGGGAAAAAATGCTGTCATAAGTCACAGACAAGAATGACAGCTGAATTCTCATCAAAACAATGCATGCTTGAAGAAAATGGACCAATGTTTTTAAAGTACTGAAAAATAAGAAAAAAAGAAGCAAAAACCTATCACACTAGGAATTTATAGGCAGTGTAAAGTAAACCAAGAAACTACTTTCTGCATCTTGTCTTTTCTTATAAATCAGGAGTGCCACTCCAGGGCGTTATTGTCTCTATATCCAGCTCCAACACACTGGTGCATGCATTTTGTTAAGACAGGAGACAGGTCATAAGAACAGACAGATTTATCTTCTCTGTGGAGAAACGAATTCATCTGGGACAGAATATGGGAATGTTTAAGCCTAAAAACACTGTTGACATCAATGGAGACTGTGATGATAAACAATTGAGAAGAGTACATTAGTTCCATAATAACAATAAGCTACTAAACCATAGACCAATTAGAAACTTAGACTGCCAGGGAAAGAAATGGCTAAGATGGCCTTCCTGGAGGTGAGAACAAGTCTCACTGCCTGGCTGACCTCAAAAACTGCTTCTGAAAATGGATTTGAATCAAAGTATAGAAAAATGATGATCCAAGGCATTGGCAAAACAATAGAGAAATTGGCTATGAATTAAGTGTTTGATATCACTAGAAGCAGACAAGCTAGAAACTTAACAGAGAGACTATGGAACAGAGACGTTCAAAGAGAGCTCATGAAACCAATGTACGTGGCTGGCTGTGCTCTTTAAAGAGAATTATCAGGGGTCATGTAGCAGGGGGAATGCACACAATTGAAGCAGCTCAGTTAAATCACTTAATAAATAAAAACCAACCAAGTAAAACACTAATAATTCTGGGAAATGTATAATATCCATAATTCTGGGAACATATTATGTAAAATATCAAGTTTTAGACAAAAACAACAGTCCATGGAAAGAAAGAGGGAAAGTATGATTAATAAACTAGGGAAAATGTAGGAAGAAAAACCTGATTTTGAGGAGAGAGTTCTCATGTCATATTCTTATTTATTTATTTATTCCCAAGGGGGGGGAGGGAGAAAGAAAGAGGGAGAGAGAGGAGAATGCCAGGGCCACTCCTGGCTTTATGTGAGTCTTAGGTAATTGAACTCAGCAGGCTTTGCAAGCCAGTACCTTTAATTGCTGAGCTGACTCCCCAGCCCTTATTTCAGACTATAAAGGAAACTGTATTTCAAGAAGTAGTAGAAGATGGCAGATAGAAATGGAACAAAATGTAAATATTGATAATTATATTAAATATCAATGTATTAAAGATTTGAAAAAAAGGCAGAGATTGCTAAATGGGATTTTTAAAGTAAGACCCAACTGTATCCTATATGCAGGAAGTACATATTAGATTCAAAGGTGCAAAGAGACTGACAATGACAGGATGTATAAAGGTGTTTCACATAAACAGCAACCATAAGAGCCGTGGGGGGGATGTACTAAGATTAGACCAAATACATTTGCAGCAATAGCATCACTGAAGGTGGAGAGAGACACATCCTGTGATGATTCTTATCATCAACCCAACATGTCCATACAAGACTTGTATATGAATGTTCATAGATTTTATGAGCTGAAAAATAGAATCAACTTAAATGTCCATCAGTTGGTAAACAGACAAATAAAATGTGGTGTTTCCAGATTGGAATATTATTGGGAAAAAATTTAATGTGTTTGTAACAACGTGGACAAGTCTTGAAAAGTTAGGATAAGTTAAAGAAGCTAGATACAAAATACCACATGCTAAATAATTCTGCTTTATCAGATGTCAGCCTGGGGAGGAAGTACAATGGTACTGTTACTAGCTACAGGATTTCTTTTGTAGAATTGTGGTGATGATTATGTAACTTTGTTAAGGTACTAAGATCCATGAAATTATAAAATGATTGGGTTATATGGTGCATGAGTTATATCCCAATAAGGCTGCAAAGCAATATTTTAAGATACTCATTTCTCTGGCATGGTCACTTCACCAGTCACTAGCAAATGAGATGTAAGTAGATATTCCTTAGGAAGGACTTCATCTCCAAATAAAAAATAAAATAAGGGCTGGAGAGATGGCTTAGGGGTTAAGGCGCCTGCCTCCTAAGCCTAAGAATGCCGGTTCCAATCTCCAGCGGTTCCAATCTCCAGGTCCCACGTTTAGCCAGATGCAAAGTGACGCAAGGGCACAATGCTGCACTTGACCACAAGGGGCGCACGCATCTGGATTTCGTTTGCAACTGCTAAGAGACTGCTGGCGCGACCATCTCTGTCTTCCCCTCTCTCTCTCTCTCTCTCTCTCTCTCTCTCTCTCTCTCTCTCTCTCTGTGTGTGTCTCTCTCCAATAAAAATAAATAAAATAAAATAAGTGTTATTCATGAAGAAAATCCCCTAGCCTCTATGTTGTCCTTCTTTCTTAATTTTTATATGGTATCTGGAACTGTAGAGGCCATCATGTAGTCATGAGGAAGGAAAATGAAAGTAAAGGCTGACCATAAGCGACGGGTGATGGAGAGAAAGTGTGGGGAGAAGTTGGTCTCTGATGACGTGGGAACTCAGCCAGTGGTGACTACCATCTCCAAGACACACCCTGTTGTGTGAGAAAATCATTAGACTGCTGATTTTTGATAGCTAAAGACAAATATATTCCAAAGTGATAAGAGATGAAAAGGTAAAAGGTAAGGAAATGGACAAAAATGTAACTTAAAAATATTTTATTTATTTATGAGAGAGAAAGATGCAGATAGAGAGAATGGGCACACCAACGCCTCTAGCCACTGCAAACAAACTCCAAATGTAAGCGCCACCACCTTGTGCATCTGGCTTTACATAGAAACTGGGGAATTGAACCTGGGTCCTTTGGCTTTGCCAGCAAGTGCTTTAACCACTAAGCCACCTCTCCAGCCCTCCCCCTCCAAATGTAACATTTTAAGATACCATTCATTATGCAAGAAGGGCACTGCTTTACCTTCACCATTGGCTTCACACCAGAGACTTTAATATAATGCCTATTTAATCTTAAATCAATATCATGAGACAGTTAAGGTTACCTGTCATTGGTAGACAAGAAATGCAGATCTCAACAGAGACAAATGGCTTCCAGCAAACCACAGTAAAGAGAAGCAAGATTCCACACTGTTTTATCTGCCTGTAATGACTATCTGTGCTATTTTTATTCTCATGTTGTTCCTTTGTGTATTACCATGGCTTTGTGTTGTATATAAAAAATGTCCCACCATTACAACATTTACTTCTCCATATTTGTGAGTTCTTTCTATTTCAGTTTTTCTTCTCCTTTTTCTTTTTATAGAAAACATGGCTTAAATTTCTGCCTCATTTCTAATCAATGCCTTAGCTCAGTCTTATATAAACTCATAATTCAGTGCCCTAGCAACCAGTTCTACCACAGGATTAAATATAAACTTGCTTTAGTTACAGAATTTAGAGTATGAAAATGCTAGCTTACACCAGAAATTGTTTTCTCCAAAGTTCAAAATCTCTCATAGAAGAAATTATCTCCAATTAAAATTAAAACAGAAAATGTAATTTTTTAACTTGAAAATTTTTAGGGAAATTCTGTTTTACTTTATACAAAAACAACCTTTTATTAGAGCACATGTAAGCTCTTCTTACACAACATTGAATAGAGAGTGAAATAAAGGCAAATATTCACTGATTTCTAGCAATACCTTGATGTATTTCCATTTAGTTTTTTCTCTACACTTAAATTTGTGTAACTACCATCTTACAATTACTTTATATTTGCAACAATTTTGGATTATACTTTTAAATTGTTGTAAAATCAGCATTTTTTACATTTGACATGTATTTGTATGCTATGTATTCTTTCTCTTCTACTTTTAAGCTACTAGAACACTTCTGTAATATTTGAGAATAGCTAGTAATCTTTAAAGTGCTTACAAAATGTGAATAACCTTGTGATTAGAATAGATTATGTGTGTACATACCCACAGATATAGTATTTACATATTGCCTCTACCTGGACCATTCTCCTTTGTGTGGTTTTTGAGGTAGGATCTCACTCTTGCTCTGGTCCAGGCTGACCTGGAATTCACTATATACTCTCAGGCTGGCCTTGAATTCACAGTGATCCTCCTACCTCTGCCTCCCAAGTGCTGGGATTGAATATGTGTGCCACCACGCCCAGCTTTAGATGTTTTACGTTGTATTTTGTGTTATTTTTCTTCATATGTGTACCAAAGGGAAATATAATGTAAAAAAAAAAAAAAAAAAGGGAAAAAATAGAATGTTAAGTGGGAAAAAAATCTTTTCTGGGGCTGGAGAGATGGCTTAGCGATTAAATCCCATGCCTGCGAAGCCTAAGGACCCAGGTTCGATTCTCTGGGTCCCATGTAAGTCAGATGAACATAGCGCATTTGCATGGAGTTTATTCACAGTGGCTAGAGGCCCTGGCATGCCCATTCTCTCTCTCTCTCTCTCTCTCTCTCACTCTCCTTCTCTCTCTGTATATCTATTAAATAAATAAATAAATAAAAATAAATAAATCTTTAAAAGATTCATTTCTGCAACAACTTTAGTAATATTTACCCTGACAGAAAAACAATTACAGGTAAGTGGGTAAAAACAAACAAACATTTTGCCCATTACTACAATGGCATAGTAAGGCCAGTAGGGAGTTCGGTCATAAGAGACTGTCCTGAGAACATGAGTCTCCTTTCATGACCCCAGAGCACTTTGCTCATGAATCAGCCATGGTGTAGGATGTTGAATAAAGAATATGATGAGCCAGGCGTGATAGCACATTCTCCTAATCCCAGAACTTGGGAGGTGAAGACAGGAGGACAGCAAGACTGAGGTCAGCCTGGGCTACAGGTGTGTGTACATGCATGCACACCATGCGAGTCCATGTGCTAATTGATTATGATGGTGTGTGTGGTAATTGGTTACCTAACCTCCTTCCCCTTTGCAGCCCATCACCCATGTTAATATTCATAACATTTTGTCCTTAAACCTTCACTTACACAGTTGCCATAAATAAAATCTGTGCGTATATCTAAATATGTGTTTAAATAAAGGCAATGATACATATAAAACATATATTTATGAGATTTACTCCATATGATACACATACTATCAGCTATGTCACACTGACTTTTAAAACAATCATGGCTACTCTGTCAGAGAATGAAACTAATTAATGTTCAGACATTTGGGGATAGAAATGATCTTGGCTTAATCATAGACCAGGGAAGTGTTTAGTTTGCATTTGATAGCAGTACAGAAATGCAGGATAGACGGTTGAAGTAATAAATCATAAAATAATGACAAATCCAAATTAAATGCTTACTTTTTCATAGTGATAGTTGTAAAATAATCTCCCAGATGCCAGCAAACTCTTATCATGTAAGAGATTCTAGGACCTCCACACGGGCAAAGAAAATCCAGTGTTTTTCCAGGCGTGGTGGCACACACATTTAATCCCAGCACTTGGGAGGCAGAGGTAGGAGGATCGCCATGAGTTTGAGGCCACCCTGAGACTACAGAGTGAACTCCAGGTCAGCCTGAGCTAGAGTGAGACACTACCTCAAAAAACCAAAAAAAAAAAAAAAAAAAACCAAAAAATCCAGTGTTTTGTGTTTGCCCAGTGTAGATCAGTTTCCAAAGAATTTCCCTTGTATTACTCAATTTAAATGCCGTGCTGCTTGTAGCATCCCAGTGGACAAGACTGGACGACAGGACCCTGGGCACTAGAGGCACGGGGTGGGCAGTTCTCAACACCACAGCGGCCTTGGCTCCTTCCCAGCCCTTCATGATCTTGCTCTTGTGGTGAGAACCCATCTGCAACTGGTCTCTTTTGGTTGATGCCCGCACCCCACCACCATCCCCTGGCTTTGCTCGACTTTCAATTTCTGCCTTCCACCTGCCAAGTCTCCCTCTCAGAGCTCTGAACCCGCGTCCACTTCCAATGGTGGCGTCTCATGGTGGCCAACCACAGAACCAAACCAACGAGTCCCTGTGTGCTTCTTCATGCCATCTGCAATGTTCAACTTCACTTTTGTCCTCATCACCCTCTCCTCCGTCCTCACTCTCATTATGCCTCACCTGTGGTCACCGATCAGGTTTTCTCCTTGACACCCACACAGAAGCTCTCTGGTTCTTGGGGAGACTTTAGGTGGGGGAGGCACACAGAAAAACAAGCACCTTTGTTACATGAGCTAATGTTGTAGGTGGGCAGGCGTTAGGCTTGGTGGGAACTGAAGGACAACCCCCAACCTCCTGTTTCCCTGGTAACACAGAAAAAGGGAAACATCTGAATAAGCCCCTCCATGGGACAGAGCCACTTCTTTCTGTTCCTCTGAGCCTGGATGAAGCCAGTCCACCTCTCACCTGGTCAAGAGACCACCCCTCACATAAAGACATACTAAGGACGTGGGAGGAATATTTATCCCCTTAATGAAATGATGGATTATACAGCCCAGAAGCCTCACTCCCTGGGTGTAATTGCTCACAGACCTGCATGGAGCCTGCCTGATTTTTTTTTTTTTTTTTTAGTTCTATCTCAAAAAAAACCTTTTTCTTTTTATCTTTTTTTTTTGGATGCTGGTCGACATCCCAAGCATGCTTGCCTTGACACTTTGGGGCTTTTCCACCTTTTTCTCCATAAATCTCCTTTGTCTTACTTATGCCTTGTGGTCTGTGTACTTCAGTGTTTGAGGTCAAGAGGAAAAGAACTTCAAGGTATGAAACTGCAACCCTGAGGCAGAGGAGAGAAGGACTCATTTTTTCTCTCTAGCCTTGATGACTTCAGCTTGATTACTGTCCAGCTCGGTGCCCTCCAGCGTGGAGGCATTGCTTGACCACACTGGCCGTGTCTCAGCACAAAATGCAGTGCCCACAAGAAGCTCGCCCCCAGGGATCCGCTCCTGGGGAAGACTGCTCGTGTCTTCTTTTTCCTTTTGAATATTTTTTTTTTTTGCTATTGTTTAAAAGTGTTTCATCCTTGGGAATCATCTTGTCCCTTCTCCTTGTTGTCCAGGGCAGGGCTTCTGGGCACTGTATACTTTCTCCACCAGGGTCTTGGTAGCAGTAAGCTCATTATTGGGTGCATGTTATGATGGGAGAGCAAAGCTCAGAGCCTACAGTTTCCTCACACTCAGCTTCTGGGCATGGTGGGCTGTGCAGATACACAGCAGGGACCAAGCTTCCAGTTGACAGCACGTGTGGCTGAGACAAAGAAACTGACCAGAAGCAGCTAATGGGAGAAAATTGTTTATTTTGGTTTATAGTCTTGAGGAGAACCTCCATGGTGGCAGGGGTAGCATGGCATGAGCAGAGGCTGGACATTGCCTCTGCCACAGCAGGTGGAGAACCACAGCAGGAGAGTGAGCCAGACTCTGGCAAGGAGGAGCTGGCTATAACACCCCTAAGCTGGCCCCAATAACACACCTCCCAGAGCAAGGCTCCACCCCCAAATTGCCATCAGCTGAGAACCAAGCACTCAAAATTATGAGGACATCTGATTCAGACAACCACAGCGCATGCCTCTGCTTCTGGAGGCGGGGCTTTTTCCTCTCATTGCTTGTCCTAGTTGTACCAAGAGATGCCCACTGTCTGTCTAGTGCTCACAAGAGATGGCCACTGTCCAGTGTCCACAAGAGATGCCCACTGTCTAGTGGTCACCGAGAAGGGAGTGTCAGATTTTTCTATTCTCTTTCTGTGACTGGATATCTTTGAGGCTGGAGAATACAGCTCTAAGTGATTCCATGATGTAATTGTCTTCTAGTCCCCGCACTGGTGAAGGAGGGATCGCTAACCTAGGACATTTGATGATGGGCAGATGAGCTACATTGACTGCAGTTCATTAGTCACAAATAACACATTGTGAGGGCAGGTGTTGTAGTGTCAAGAGTGTGAGGTGTGGTCAGGTGTGGCGCCATGCAGCTGTATTCCCAGCCCTGGAGAGGCTGAGACAGGAGGATGGTAGAGTTCTGTGACAATCTAGGATATTTAGTGAGGCCCTGTCTCTTCCCTTACTTACTCCAGCTGAAGGAAGGAAGGAAGGAAGGAAGGAAGGAAGGAAGGAAGGAAGGAAGGGAGGGAGGGAGGGAGGGAGGGGGGAGGGGGGGGAGGGAGGGAGGGAGGGAGGGAGGGGAGGGAGGGAGGGAGGAAGGGAGGAAGGAGGAAAGAAGGAAGGAAGGAAGGAAGGAAGGAAGGAAGGAAGGAAGGAAGGAAGGAAGGAAGGAAGGAAGGAAGGAAGGAAGGGAGGGAAAAGAGACATGGAAGAAAGGAAAAAGAGATAAAGAGAGAGGGGGAGAATGAAGATATGGGCTATCTCCTTATTCTCTTGGGCAGGTCAGATTGACTTGTCTCAGTGGCTCTATAGTTGGCAGGGAAACTTACTGGTTAGGGACAGGAATGGTACTTTTCTTTTCCAGATGAGGAAGATGGCTTGGCACGGGCGCTGAATGTACCACAGCAGAGCAGAAAGGGGAACGTGAGGTTGGCCCAGATGGAGCCTATCAGTTCCATCAGCTGTCAAGGCAACAATCAGTATTGGGTCTTCATTTCCAGTCTCATGCCACATTTAAGTCATTTGAAATTGGAATGAGTTGTCTGAAAGCTTGTTTGGTTTGTATTCGGAATGTGGTCTGTTTGGGAAGGGCTGCGTCCTCTATGAGTTGAGCACCACGTCCCGTTCTCGTAAGGAAAGTACTGCATAGGCATCAGCTAGATTCTGTCACTTGATGATATATGTATGGTTGAAATTTTCAAAAATAGTTCTGCTTTCTTGTCGAAACACTGCTGATTGTTGGTCGAGGGGTGCTGAGATCTCAGCTAAAATTGTAGACTTGTCTGTATCTCCGTGCAATTAAGCCTTATTGTTTCTTTGACACATGGTCTCACTATGTAGCATAGGTTGGCCTCAAACTTGTGACTCTCCTGCCTCGGTCTCCTGAGCACTGGGGTTCCAGGTGTGCATCAGCATGCCGACCTTCCACTCAATTCTGGTCATTTCTGCCTCACATAGTTTGTATCTCAGTTATACAACACACGTACATACATGTAGGGTTGTGATACCTTTTGGGTGACTTTGAAACTTTATCATTACAATTGTCCCTTTCTGTCCTTTCTGTCTCTGGACATTTTCCTTGCTTGAGAGTTTGCATAATCTCTAATTATGATAGCCACTCTTTCTTTTGATAGTGTTTGCATGATATATATTTCTATTCACTTTTAAAATATTTATTTAGTTATTTGAGAATGAGAAAAAGAGAGAAAGTATGGGTGTACTAGGGCTTCTTACTGCTGCAAATGAACTCCAGATGCATGTACCACTTTGTACATCTGGCTTTATGTGAGCACTAGGGAATACAACCCAAGTCTGTCTGTCTTTCTTTCTTTCTTTCTTTCTTTCTTTCTTTCTTTCTTTCTTTCTTTCTTTTTTACAACCCAAGTCCTCAGGCTTTGTGAGCAAGTACCTTTTACTGCTGAGCTATCTCTGCAGTCCACATTTTCCATTCTTTTCAGGTTAACATGACTACCTTAGAGGTAATTTTTTGCATATTATATCTATTTAAATTATTTTTATTTAAAAAATATTTTTATTTATTTATTTGCAAGTAGAGAAAGAAGAGAAAGAAAAGACAGATAGAGAAAATGGGCATGCCGGGACCTCTAGCCACTGCAAATGGACTCCAGATACATGCTCCACTTTGTGTATCTGGCTTTCTGTGGGTTCTGGGGAATTGAACTTGGATCAATTCTTTGCAGGCCAGTGCCTTCACCGCTGAGCAATCTTTTCAGTCCTATATAATTATTTTTCAATTAGATAGTAATTGTGCATGTTATGGGGTTCGATGTAAAATGTAAGTATATAACTCATAGTGACACATCAAGTACATTGGCATATGTATATCAGCTCCTATATTTCTTAGTTCCTGGTATTATGAATACTCAAAGTCCCTCAGCTATCCGGAAATATTAAATTAATAATTATCAATCAGATAATGTCTAGAAGTCCTTTCTGTGGTGTAGCTCCTATTTGTCCCCATTATCCATCCTCTCTATCCATCAGTCCTCCCTTCTGCCAAGCTCTGCCAATCACAAACCATCTTACTTCTTTGAGATCAAAATTTAGGGTTCACATGTAAATAAGAACGTGTGGTGCCCGTCTTCCCATTCCTGACATTTTTCATTTGTTACAGTTCCTACGTGTTTCATCCACTTGTTACGATTTCTCTGTCTCTTTTTCTTTTGAAGGTAGGGTCTCACTCTAGCCAACGCTGACCAGGAACTCATTCTATAGCTGCAGGCTGGCCTCAAACTTATAGCCATTCTCCTTTTTCAGTTTCCCCAGTATTGGCATTAAAGGCATGAACCACCATACCTGGCTATAATTTCTTTCTTTCCTTTTCTTTTCTTTCTTTCTTTTTTTTTTTTTTTTTCTTTCTTTTTTTTTTTTTTTTTGTTGTTGTTGTTTTTTTGAGATAGGGTTTCACTTTAGCCCAGACTGGCCTGGAATTCACTATGTAGTCTCAGGGTGACCTTGAACTCATGGTGATCCTCCTACCTCTGCCTCCCAAGGGCTGGGATTAAAGGCGTGCGCCACCACACCCAGCCTTGGCTATAATTTCTTTTATTAATGGCAGAATAATACCCATTAAGTTTCTATATTATGTTTATTTTACAGTGCTGGGATCAAATCTAGGTCCTTGTGCGTACTAGGCAGCTCTGAGTCATGTCCCCAGCCACCAAATTTTCTTTCTAACCGTTTATCTACTGATGAACATCTAGGTCCATTTCCCAACCCGGCTGTTGGGGTTAGCTGCAACAATACACATGTCTCTTCAGCACAGGATTAACTTCCTGTTGATATATACCATACAGTGGACCCCCAGTCACAAACTGCTTCTATGTCTAGTTGAGGAAGTTCCCTACCAGCTGTGCTAGTTTGCATCCCCAGCAGCCACAGCCGCCTCTGTGTTTCCCTCTCTCCCCACCCCGCCAATATTTATTAGCTTTTCTTATAAAAATATTTTATTTATTTATTTGAGAGAGGGGGAGGACGAGGCAGAGAGAGAGAATAAATAATTGGGCCTCCAGCTACTGCAAATAAACTCCAAACACATGTGCTACCTTGTGCATCTGGCTTTATCTGGGTACTGGGGGATCAAACCCAGGTCCTTACGCTTTGCAGGCAAGTGCCTTAACTGCTGAGCCATCTCTCCAGCCCCCATTTATTTGTTTTTGTCTTTTGTTATTAACCATTCTATCTGGAGCAAGATGATATCACACTGTGATTTTTCTTCTTGTATTATTTTCTTTTATTATTAATTTTCTTTTCTTTATCATTATTATTATTATTTTATATATGTGTGTGTGTAGTGTACGCATGTGTATGTGCCCCTGCAGCTCCTCATACCCTCTCCTGCAGTCCCACTCCAAGGCTCTTCCACTTGTTCTCGTTTGAGCCAGAGTCCTTTACTGATTTAGAAGCTTTCTGCTTATTATTAATTTTTTTTCATGAGCTACCACGACTCGCAGTCTCTGTTGTACATGGGGTTACAGGCAAGCATGGCCACTCCCAGCTGTTTAAAGTGACCTCCAAAGACTGATCTCGGGCAGTGCCAGACTCCGCAGGCCTTCGTGCTTTGTAGGAGCCAGCTCTCCCAACGATGTTCTTTTCATTTTCCTTTCTCTGTAACCGTGTCTTGGCCAATTTTGTCCTCTTTGAGGAGATTTGGATTATTTTCTTTATTCTGTTGAGATGAGTTTTTTATACATCCTAAAAATAAAACCCTTCAGATATAAAGAGTTTGCAAAGATTTTGATCATTCTGTAAGTTGCCTCATTTCTCTTTTTTATTTTTATTTATTACTCGTTTTGCCACACAGAAGCCTTTCAGCTTATTATCATCTCATTTGTCAAGTTTTTCTTTCACTGTCTGGGCTTTTGGGATCAAATCCAAATAGTACCTGGATTGAATCCAACTAATGTCTTGAAGTTGTTACCCTATGTCTTCTTGTAACCGCATGGCTTCAAGGTCTTCCATTTAAGTCTTTAATCCATTTTGACTTTAATCCATTTTTGTGTATGTGAGAGCTAGAGGTCTAAACCAGCTTCTTTCTTTCTGCATATGGATGCCCAGTTTTCCTGGCACTACTTACTGAAAAGACTCCTCTCTTCAATGTGTTCCCTTCTCTTTTGAAAGTCACTTGACTGTAAATCCCTAGGTTTGTTTCTAGATTCTCTCCTTGGTTCAACTGGCTGATATACTTGTGTCTGTTTTTATTCCAATGTCATGTCAGTGACACCTTATGGTTATTCAATTGTTCCGCCTCACACATGTGTGAACATGGTTATATGTCATGTAATATATTTTAGATACCTGCAGATGTATCTGTATATGTCTAGTAAAACCTTGATATAAATAAAATAAAACATACATAACTGTGTTAGCTCAGGTCTTCTAGAAAGTCGATGCCAAGGTGAAATAAGATGTATCTCAGGGAACTTCCTGTGACAAAGAAAAGGAGGGGGGATGGAGCATGCTTATAAGCCTAAGTCTTGGGAGGGAGCGATAGGACAATTGTGAGTAAGTACCCCTTAGACACACATCCGCAGTGTGGTTGCAATTCAGGCTTCTCCATCCGGACACGTTTTCATGTCATCACATTGAACAAAGGCTGACATCTCCTGTGCAGATAGAACATTCCGCAACCATAGAAGCATACAGTGTTAGTTCCTTTACTTGTTACTGTGATAAAACGCCTGACAAGAAGAAACTGAGGGCAGGAAGGGTTTATTTTGGCTTACAGTTCCAGGTGGTAGTGGCACCATGGCTGGGAAGGCATGGTGACAGGAGTGGGAAGCTAGCTGGTCACCTGGCACCCAGTTAAGAAAAAGAGAGAAGACTGGAAGCCTTGACCAATAAGGAGAACCAGATCAGACCAGATTAGCAAAATTAATCCGGGTTTACTGGCACAGCTCTCGTGGGAGGTTCACGGGTCTCCAGACAGGAGGCCAGAGAAGTCCCGCCTGGAACCTAAGCTGGAGACCCTGTAAAGGCTTGGGGGGGGGGGAGATGACGTGTTAGTTAGGAGTCAGGGGAAAGCTTGGGGATGTAATTGTTTCAAGGACAGGACGGAGCAGGGGCCTCCGTAAGAGGTCAAAGCTGGGGTATGGGATTGGCCGGTGCCCAGCAGGGGCGCCTTGAGACCGCTGGCTCAAGTCCCGCTGAGGAATGTGGGGACCGTGGTGGCCATGGGCAGGTGCAGTCGCCAGGTGGCCATGTTGATCCTTTGTTCTGAGCACATCCCACCTAACAAAGACAGGGAATGAGAGAGAGAGAGAGAGAGAGAGAGAGAGAGAGAGAGAGATGATGAGGTCTATAAAACCCAAGGCTTGCCCACAGTGACCCACTTCCTCTAGTGAGGATCTATCCCATAATGGTTCCACAGTCTTCCCAAATGTTGTCATCAGTTGAGGACCAAGTATTCAAACACACGCGCCTTTGAGGGACGTTTCACATCCAAACCACAACACACACTTTATTTGCACAATTCACTAAAGTGGCCACTAGCTAAGTATAACTACGCAATCCTAGAACCAACGCGATGGCAGTTTTGCTCTTTACATGTTGAACATCATTTCACTTTAATTAGCTAACATTTAGATTTAAGCAACCACATGTAGCTAGAAGCTTCCGTATCGCAGGCTGTGGTATGCCCCAAATCTTTAACTCAACTTCCATACCGACAACTGCTATTAGGGGTCAGAGGACCATTCTTGCAGCCCAGGACAGTTAGAAATAGCTTTCCAAATCACTTTCATTGACCTCTAAGCTGTCACCAGAGTGGGTTTTCTAAAACACAAAATCGGACTACTTCCCACCATGGTGTATATAGCAGATTCCTCCAAATTGAAATACTCCCCCCGGAAGAGAGGAGGGAGGGAGGGAGGGAGGCTCTGGAGATTGGGGAGGTTAAAGTCTGGGAGAGCAGAAGTTCAAGAGGTCATAGGGCACCCCCCAAGGTTATGGGAGCGTAAATGACTGTGAGGGACAGACTAGCACCCTTCCCTTCCTGCAGGAGGAAGGGAGCTAAGGAGACTCAGGAAGTCCACCAGTCTGGGGAAAGGGTTGTAAGACCCCCTTAAGATTATATAAAGGGAAAACAAGTGTTCAGGGAAGAGACTTTGAGCAGCATGGCTGCCCGCAGGCTGTGCAGTGAGCTCCAGAGAATCAGCTTCTGTGAATGGTCGCCCAGGCAGGGAGGGGTTCTGTGGTCTTTGAGCCACCCCTGCTCCTCTAAGCAACCCTCACCCTGCTGTGTAAGTGACCTCAAGAAACTCATTGGTTCACCAAAACTAGTTTGGGCCAAATAGCCCTTTGCTTTGTTATCTGAGCCCTTGCTGGGGTGGATAGACATGTGTTTACATTTCCCCAGGGAAAATAATTTCCCATGACAGAAAAGCCACCCCAGAAACCAGAGAGGGCGACACACCTGGGCGCTTTCTTTCCCTTACAGTTGGTACCGATTTTATCTGTGGCTTTTAAGCATTCTAGTGGTAGCTTCTTTTAAATATTTTATTTATTTATTTATAAATAATTATTTATTTATTTATGAGAGAGAGAGAGAGAGAGAAAGAGGCAGAGAGAGAACGGGCACACCAGGGCCTCCAGCCACTGCAAACAAACTCCAGACACGTGTGGCACTTTGTGCATCTGGCTTACATGGGTACTGGGGAATTGAACCTGAGTCCTTAGGCTTTGCAGGCGAGTGCCTTAACCACTAAGCCATCCCTCCAGCCAAAGGTAGCTTGTTTTAATCAAATTACTCTAATGTGGAGATCTAATTCATGATAACAAGGATTTGTTGTAGGTGGCTTATTGCATTGTGAGGGGCTGACCCCTCCCAAGCATCTTTTGACCATTTCCAATGAGTGTCTAGAAGGGAAACACATTCCTGGACCTCTCCCGGAGTGACCCACTATGCAACTGTCACCACAGTTAAAGGAATTGGATTCTTAAGACAGAAAAATCACATTTGTGAGACATCAGAGACATTTCAGTCCAGGGGCCCATTGCATGATTACACTAACGAAGCCATTGTTTTCCTTAGTAAAGCCTTTTTCCTTTCTTTTGCAAAGCAAACCGTGGTTAAAGGAGGACTGTCAATAGTGAAGCTTATTAAATTTGACCTTTGCCATGGAGCAAACATTCTGAGTACTAGCAGGATTTTCTCTTTTGCAGGAGCAAACGCTCATTTGTGAGTGCACACTCATGCTCTGGCGTGTGAGCTTGGAGGTGTGAGATCCTCAGATGCCCACATGCATGTGGTTCTCCTCCCCCCGCCACCCCCTCCCTGCCGGGGTCTTGCCCCCAGACAACACGTCCTCCGTCCCCTCACAGTCTTCTCAAAAGACCCTTGGTTCCTCAGCTCAGTGAACTTTCCTCTTCCCAGAAAGGATGACTTAATTGTAGGGTTTCACATTTTCAAAGAAAAATGTTTAGACTGGGAAGGATCAGCCATATTTCAGAAATGTGGTTTGTTCAAAAATGAATGGCCTAAATCCCCTTCTCGTTGCTGGCAGGGAACCTGGGAACTTGGGCTGTTACTGAATAATCCGTATCTGATCACACACGTCTTCAAACAAGTGCTGGATTCCATTGGGGCCCAGTTGTCAGACTCGATACCTAGCTGAGGAAGTGTGCAGCTGCCCATTTTGGTCAGGCGCAGTGACTGGATCAGTTCATAACATTCACTGCAAAGTTGACTCCTAAATATTTTTTCATACAGCAGTAGTAACATTTCCCATTTTGCAATGTGAAATTCTGACACCTTTGCCTTGTTTTCTCATTAGCGGTGAAGCAGTGTGGTTTTGATTCAGCTCAGGCCTGGAAGATGATGTGATTATTATTTTATGTTGTCCTTTCCTTAATCAAAGGCAAGGAAGTCAGTTCTTTGTAAAGGTTAGCTACAAAGTGCAGGAAGTAAGAGGTCACCTGCAGTGATCTGTTTATTGGGAACATTCTTTTTAAAATATTTTATTTTTATTTATTTATTTGGGAGAGAGAGAGAAATGGGCATGCCAGGGCCTCCAGCCACTGCAAACAAACTCCAGACATGTGTACCACCTTGTGCATCTGACTTTACGTGGGTACTAGGGAATTGAACCGAGAGCCTTTGGCTTTGTAGGCAAATGCCTTAACTGCTAAGCCATCTCTCCAGTCCCGGAAACATCTTTTAAAAAAAGCCAAAGGTAGCTTGTTTTAATCAAATTACTCTAATGTGGAGATCTAATTCATGATAACAAGGATTTGTTGTAGGTGGCTTATTGCATTGTGAGGGGCTGACCCCTCCCAAGCATCTTTTGACCATTTCCAATGAGTGTCTAGAAGGGAAACACATTCCTGGACCTCTCCCGGAGTGACCCACTATGCAACTGTCACCACAGTTAAAGGAATTGGATTCTTAAGACAGAAAAATCACATTTGTGAGACATCAGAGACATTTCAGTCCAGGGGCCCATTGCATGATTACACTAACGAAGCCATTGTTTTCCTTAGTAAAGCCTTTTTCCTTTCTTTTGCAAAGCAAACCGTGGTTAAAGGAGGACTGTCAATAGTGAAGCTTATTAAATTTGACCTTTGCCATGGAGCAAACATTCTGAGTACTAGCAGGATTTTCTCTTTTGCAGGAGCAAACGCTCATTTGTGAGTGCACACTCATGCTCTGGCGTGTGAGCTTGGAGGTGTGAGATCCTCAGATGCCCACATGCATGTGGTTCTCCTCCCCCCGCCACCCCCTCCCTGCCGGGGGTCTTGCCCCCAGACAACACGTCCTCCGTCCCCTCACAGTCTTCTCAAAAGACCCTTGGTTCCTCAGCTCAGTGAACTTTCCTCTTCCCAGAAAGGATGACTTAATTGTAGGGTTTCACATTTTCAAAGAAAAATGTTTAGACTGGGAAGGATCAGCCATATTTCAGAAATGTGGTTTGTTCAAAAATGAATGGCCTAAATCCCCTTCTCGTTGCTGGCAGGGAACCTGGGAACTTGGGCTGTTACTGAATAATCCGTATCTGATCACACACGTCTTCAAACAAGTGCTGGATTCCATTGGGGCCCAGTTGTCAGACTCGATACCTAGCTGAGGAAGTGTGCAGCTGCCCATTTTGGTCAGGCGCAGTGACTGGATCAGTTCATAACATTCACTGCAAAGTTGACTCCTAAATATTTTTTCATACAGCAGTAGTAACATTTCCCATTTTGCAATGTGAAATTCTGACACCTTTGCCTTGTTTTCTCATTAGCGGTGAAGCGGTGTGGTTTTGATTCAGCTCAGGCCTGGAAGATGATGTGATTATTATTTTATGTTGTCCTTTCCTTAATCAAAGGCAAAGGAAGTCAGTTCTTTGTAAAGGTTAGCTACAAAGTGCAGGAAGTAAGAGGTCACCTGCAGTGATCTGTTTATTGGGAACATTCTTTTTTAAAATATTTTATTTTTATTTATTTATTTGGGAGAGAGAGAGAGAAATGGGCATGCCAGGGCCTCCAGCCACTGCAAACAAACTCCAGACATGTGTACCACCTTGTGCATCTGACTTTACGTGGGTACTAGGGAATTGAACCGAGAGCCTTTGGCTTTGTAGGCAAATGCCTTAACTGCTAAGCCATCTCTCCAGTCCCCGGAAACATCTTTTAAAAAAAAAAATCTTATTTATTTATTTGAGAGAGAGAGAGAGAGAGAGAGAGAGAGAATAGGTGCACCAGGGCCTCCAGCCACTGCAAATGAACTCCAGACACATATGCCACCTGGCTTCATATGAGTACTGGGGAATTGAACCTGGGTCCTTTGGCTTTGCAGGCAAGTGCCTTAACCTCTAAGCCATCTCTCCAGCCCCTATTGGGAACATCTTGATAGAAGGTGGAAGGAAATGTCACTACTGGCTGTGATAGCTCGTGTTCTCTTTCCCTATTCGGAGACATCAACACTTCGCCGACAAATCTCACTTTCTCGTGTGCGTCCCCAGCATTATGCTTCTGCTCAGAAAGCAAAATTTCCCAATTTGGTTTCCTGCCATCCTTTAACTTTTTTGTCTTGGCTACAAAGATGGTTTTATCTTCCTCTTTTACAAAAAAGCATGGTAGAATTCCTTGTCTGTTAGAAAGCGGATGTGATTCCTGGCAGGCTGAGGCACGTAGCTCAGCCATACATACATTTATCTCCAAAGCAAACATCTTTACTTGATGCATTTTAAAGAAAGCACACTGCTACAGATTAATGATTTCCTCATCAGCACTGCAATGATGTAAAAGTTTGTAAAAAGGTCATATTTGTCAAAAAAAAAAAATCTCTGTAGAGTTGAAAAAAGCCAGATGCAAAAGAATATACATGCACAGCAGATGCCGGTTGTATGGAGTTCAAGACGAACAAAAGAACCCAGGTGTTGGAGATGGTTGCTCCTGAAGGCCTGGGCTGAATGAAGGAATTAGAGGGGTGCCTAGGGGGTTTTCGTGATCTTAGCTCTGCTTATGTATGGGGTGCTTTTGAAGGACGTACTGGGCAGTGTCCTCTTAGTATTGTGACCTTTCTGTTTGCATCATACACTTCTGTCAGAGGGCGACCTATACAGGAAATACACTAACCACGTTCCCCACACGGGCCATTAAACTAGTGAGTGCTCAAAGGCGTGGGCCTAAGAGGACCTGCATTTAGAGGATATAAGCTTATTCTTTTTAATAATATTTCTTTTTCTTTTTTTTCACATAGATTATATACTCTTGTATCCCTTCTCCCCTCATCCCCATTTCCCTAAGGACTCGCCTCAGTGGGGTTATTGGGGTCAGTAGGGCCACTATCAGTCTCTGGAATCGTGGGGGGGGGCGAGCGTTATTCCTCAGGATATTTCTGCCCCACCCCGTGGCTCTTATAATCTTACGGCCCCCTCTTCCATGACAATTCCTGAGCCTTGGCAGGTGTAGGCAGTTTATTTTAGCGTTGACTTCTCTGTAGGCTCTGTATTTCTGTTATACTGTGTTTTGATCCACCACCGTGTTTGTTGCTATTTCCTTGGACGTGGCTCTTGGGCTAGCACTGGGAGTAATATTTGTCCCTGTTTCCTGTGTGATCTCTCCTGGACCCTGGTAAATGTGGTAGAGGTGGCATATCTCCTGGTGAACAGTCAGCTGTCTTTTCTTGTCATATTGATGGATCTTGTCTCTCCCCAGTATTCTCTGCCACCTGTTAAATAAAACAGATTCTCCAACCAAGAGTGAGAACAGTTTTGATTAAGGGGAGTATGCATAAAAGTTTGAGAGGCATTTTTGATGAGGATGCCTACTCAACTTGTCTAGATGACCATGGGGCCTTCTCTCTGGGGTTGAGAGTTTCCTGGCCACGGGGTGCTGACTTGGTCCCAGTACCAGTTATGAGTTCTCTCCCACTGTGCAGACCTCATGTGCAGTCAGAGTTGGTCACTCACAGAGGCTGTGTGCCACTATTGCGCAAGTATGTACTTCCTGTCTGTCTGGCTGAAGGTGTAGGATAAGACCTTATTGCTGCCGGGCGTGGTGGCACATGCCTTCAATCCCAGCACTCGGGAGGCAGAGGTAGGAGGATCGCCGACAGTTCGAGGCCACCCTGAGACTATATAGTGAATTCCAGGTCAGCCTGAGCCAGAGTGAGACCCTACCTTGACAAAAAAAAAAAAAAACACCTTATTGCTGCATTTTTCTTCTTGACCATGTTTCATGGCATTGAAAACCAAACATAATGCTCTAAATGTTCAGTCACATAACTTTCTGAGAACACAAGCTGATCGCTTACTTTCTTGGTGAATGCACATGAATTGAATGTGATTAACTTTCCAAAATGTACTCTATGGCTAAGACAGCTGGAGCAATGAACATCAGGTCCTCTGCCCACCAAGAAAGCCATTGTAAATGACACGCCCAACCCACATGCCACTGAACAGTTGAACTAAAGGGTTAACAGACCACAGAAACAACAACCCAAGTGCACTGCAGAAGAGAGAGCTGGGAGCCAGAAAGCGTGGGTAATGACATTTACTCAGAGCCGGATTCACATCCTACTTAACTCGACAGGAATTCTCAACAGTTGGTCTTGACAACCCAGGCAATTCTGAGGCTCATTAACCTATATGCAGGTGCCGTGCTCCCTGAGCCTTGTGTGTTCACAGAGAAATGGCCTAAAATTCTCTGACTCAGCCCGCAGCCTCCGTTTGGAGCTAATCATGATGTGTTTCAGGGCTCAAGATAGGAAATGAAAGCTCTGGGTGATTCTCAAGTGGAAAGTTTTTAAACTGGTAATTCCTTCAGCTATTTCATGTCAAACCCCCTGTAATCAGAGGAAGATGCAGAAGGTAAACAGGAGGCTTCAACGGCTGAGGAAATCTTCCTAGGCAGCCATTTGTGAAATTAAGCTGGGCTAACACTCTGCCTATCTGAAGGGTTTGGTAAAGGGAAAAAGAGAGAGAGAGAGAGAGAGAGAGAGAGAGAGAGTGCTTCCTCCTGTCCTTCCTTTATTTCTCAGGACTTTTTTTTTTTCTGTTTTCTGCTGAATTGTAAAGAGCGATTTCTGAGTTAAATTGTCCAGCCCAATCAGGCCAAGCCCTGGGGAGCTGGACAACCCGTTCATTGGTTTCTATTATGGGCTGCTTTTGAGAGAATCACATTATGTCTAAAATGCAAGTACTGCAAAATCTTTTGCTGGGTACACTCCTTTTTGAGACACTTCAGGGTTTGCACATTTCCCTAAACTCTTTTCTTCTGTAAAAAGAAACTTGGATTCACCCTACATAGCAGGGTCTCTGCTGTATGATTAACTGATTATAATAAAGTCTTTCTTTCTTTTGGCAGCAGTGAGCTCCCTGGACAGGCATCAAGATGAGCCAGCCTATGCTCATGTCTGTGTTGCTCACTGGATGGCTACAGAAAGCCTCTTGGTTATTCACCATCGATTTGCTCTAGTTTCAAAATATCTCCTTTCTCTCTCTTTTCCTTCCTTCCTTCCTTCCTTCCTTCCTTCCTTCCTTCCTTCTTTCCTTCTTTCCTTCTTTCCTTCTTTCTCTCCCTCCCTTCACTTCTTCCTTAGCTTTCTTTCTCCTCCCTTTCTTCCTCTCTTTCTTCTTTCTTTCTTTCTTTCTTTCTTTCTTTCTTTCTTTCTTTCTTTCTTTCTTTCTTGTGTGTGTGTGTGTGTGTGTGTGTGTGTGTGTGTGTGCCCACACTCCAGAGTTTCTTGCCACTTTTTGTGTCTGCCTTACATGGGTGGCTTGGGAATTGAATCTGGGACAGCAGGTTTTGCAAGGAAGCACCTTAAATTGCTGAAGCATCTCCTCATCCCTGAAATCTCTCCTTTCTGAGACCATCTTGCAAACAGTTTCGCTCTCAGGGATGCCCAGGAGGTGTTTTGATGTCTTTGTCTTACATTCATCCCTGAAAGTGTGTGATTAGCTGTTCAGAGCATCCAGGATAAATTAGTGCACCCTATTTTCTGCATTTGGCAGGGGATGGCCTGGGTCAAAGAAGTAGAGTCGATTGTGTGTGCCACGTTTATACGTGATCATTCTGCATGCACAGATTCAATGAACTATAGAAACAAACTTGCATCTTCATTGACTGTAGACATTTTCCTTACTGTCATTCTTAAGCAAGAATGATAACTATTTACGCAGTGTCTACATTATATTAGGTAATATAAGTACGAGGCTGGTGCGGATTGGTGGAAGACGGAAGATACTGGGACACTGTAATCAAGTGGCAGGGTAGACTCAATGGTCAGCTTTAGTAAAGAGTGGGTAACAACAGCTGAGACTCATAGCTGTGGGCCAGTGGTCAGTGCTCAGGTTGAACTCTTTGGTAAGCCATGTGGCTTCCCACTCACAGCACTAAGAATGCTATAGCTCGGGTCTAGAAGACACGCCATACAGCAGCTTCCTCCTTGCCATAGAGTGTTCTCTACTGAGCAACATCAGGAAACTCTGGCAAGGGTCTCCCAGTGATAGACCTGTGTCCCGTCTGCTTCCCCCAAACCCCAACCACATTTGGGAGCTACTCTTATAGCTTAGACATTAGCAACCCCACTGTGCACAAACTCGAGAGCCTGTGGAGGGAGTACAGCCTGCCAGACCCACAGGGTACAGAGCTAACGGTGGTCAGAAGCAGCTCTGTGAAACAAAGAAGGGAAGACCCTAAAGTGATTGCGCTACTGATGACACTGGTCCCTGACAGCTCTGGGCTCACTGCATTTGACCAGGATGGAACAGAAGTCTCCAACCTCAGCTGGACACCTCTGCCTCCTGGCGGGTTTTACTGTTAGAGAATTCAGAAAGAAGCTGTTCCAATACATTGTTCTTTGCTTCTGTTTTGCTTTCTTGTGCCCCTCCTGTTATTTTCATTTTATTCTTCTCAGCAGAGCTGGAGAGAAGCTCAGGAGTTAGAAGCACCTTCTGCATAAGCATGAGGGCTGGAGGGAGCCCCGAGACTGCTATGCTTGATCCCCCAGAACCCATGTAAACAGCTGGGCACGACCATGCAGTCCTGTGCGAAGCAGAAACTGGAGAATCTGGGGCTTACGACACTGCCAAAGGGCCAGAATCCATGAAGAGACTCCATGTCCAGAAAGCAAGTGGAAGCACATGGAAGGGTAGATCCGACATTCTCCTGTCCTGTACTTACACACACAGGCACTGCGTTTTCACATGTGCATGCATGTACCGCACACACACACCACATCACACCTACTGCTCACAGACACACGTGCAAAAAACCAGCTTCTCATTTTTATTTCTGTGATAGGTAATTTTGTTTACAATGGTCTCACTCTGGCCCAGGCTTCCCTGGAATTCACTATGCAGTCTCAGGGTGACCTTGAACTCATGGCGATCCTCCTACCTCTGCCTCCCGAGTGCTGGGATTAAAGGCGTGCGCTGTTTCCTGCATACTTCTCTCTTGATGTAACCTAGAGTCGTCTTTCTCTTGTCTCTTTCTCTGTCCCTTTCCTTTGTTTCATTCAATTCTTGTTTCCACTTTTACCACAAGTAATATTTAACTTCAGAGTTAAGTCTCTATTACATTTGCTGTTTTCTTTTCTATGGCCATTGGTGGTGTGGCTCTTGTCTTTAAGTAATTCAAGTTTATTTCTATGCTGGCTTTGGTTTGGTGCTGTTACTGTTGCAACAACGTTATTTCCTCCTCTCTGCATGGTACTTGGAACCAAGCCGTCAAGGAAGGACTGCTCTCTAAGAAGAATCCCAAGGACCTCAGAAAGGGAGGAGTGCACAGAGGAGGAGAAGACAGACTCAGTGATGGGCGCCCAGGAGGAGGAACTAGCGTGAGTTGAAGAGATGGACAAAGAAGCTCCTCGAAGAAGCAATTATGTAACTCAGAAGATCATCAGCAAAACCCTCACTGGAATCGAAGAATGAGCAACCCAACCAGAGAAGAAAACAACCAACCAAGATTACAGGAATCCGTGAACCTGTCTTGTCAATAACCATCAGCATAAATGGTTTGAAATCTTCAGTCCAAAGATACAGACATGCTGATCGGACTGCAAGACAACCTTCAACTGTTCGTTGTCTCTAAGAAGCACACATCACTGGCAAAAGCACTCATGGATTTATTTGAAAATATAAGTTTATTGGGCATTTTAATATGTGAACATACTGCGAATCGGTCATATTTGCATCAGGTTATGTTCTCTGGTCCCATGCCCCCATCCCCATTCTCCCAAGCGGCGTTATTGGTGATGACCGTGACGTCATGAGTACGTCAGTCAGTTTCTTTGGTTAAGACAATGTCTCGAGGTATGCCTTTCTAACCTGTGGCTGTGACATTCTTTCCACCCATTCTTCCACAATGTTCCCTGGGCCTTGGGGGGTGGTGTGAAAAATTTCCTTTAGTGTTGAGTTCTCGGAAGCCAATACTTTTCTGCTTTGAAGAGTTTTGAGTCTTCTCAGTTTACTGCCATCTCTACAAAGAAAGTTTTCTAGCTAGCAGCGAGTGTAACACTCATGCTGAATCTGCCCTTCCTCTATTTCCGGGGCCCTGGTGGGTATGATAAAATGACTCCTACAGTGCAAATCTTTCCCTTCTTGTCACGTTTATGGGTCTTGAGCCGTCCCAGCATTCAAAGGGGAAAACATTTACATTTAGAAGGGTGTTTGTGGGCATAACCTCTCTAGCCAAAGAACAGTGGAAGCTTACCTCTAGAGTCTATGACCTTTAAGTCATGGGCTTTTTTTTTTTTTTTTTTTTACATTTATTTATTTATTTATTTATTTAGAGAGAGAGAGATTTAGAGAGAGAGAGGGAGAGAGAGAAGTGTACCAGGGCCTCCAGCCACTGCAAATGAACTCCAGATGTATGTGCCACCTTGTGCATCTGGCCTACATGGGTCCTAGAGAATTGAACCTGGGTCCTTTGGCTTCGCAGACAAGTGCCTCAACCATGAAGTCATCTCTCCAGCCCAGGCCACAGGCTTTTGACTTGGTTCTTAGCATCAAGCATGAGTTCCCTCCCAATGAGCAGGCCTCATATCCAATCAGAGAGCAGTTGATCACTCCCATAACTTAGGTGCCACTGTTGTACCCATGAATATAGCTTGCCTGGCTGGTTGATTTTTGTAGCTTGCAGGATGAACGCTTTGTTCACACTGTTGATGACTTTTATCCCCCGGCAGTTTGCAAAGTGATTTACAGCACTGTAACAGCTAGCTAGAAGGGAGATGGCTTCCAATTCAGGTTCACTTGGTTTCTCAATGTCCGGCAGCCACAACATTCCTACGGATCTTAAGGGTGGGAGTCAATATACCAAGCAAAGGGAAGTTGCAAGCAAGGTGATATTGATATTGACATTTTGATATCTGATGAAGTGGACTTAAAATCAAAATTAAAACAGGAGGAGAAGGCAACTGCCTATTAACAAAGGGAGAAATCCATCAAGAAGGTAAAGCAATTGTGAATATAGAGTCACTAAGTGTTGGGATTCCTAATTTCATAAAACAAACACTGAAGGACATATTTGCTCTGAAACAATCATGTGGTTGATTTTAATGTCATCAACACTTATCAATACATAGGTCATTCAGACTAAAAAAAAAATCAACAAATTACCAAGTTAATCTGAATCAGGGATCAAATACACTTCACAGAAACCATCAGAAGCTGTAGAATACACATTTTTTTCAGTAGCCCCTGGAACTTTTTCTAATATAGATCATACTTTAGGCCATTGAGGAAGTCCTAACAAATACAGAAGAATTAAAACATTTTTGTATTTTGTCAGATCATAATAGAATTTACTAGAAATCAGTAGCAAAGGGAATCCACTATTCAAATACAGGGAAATTAAGAAATACACTCATGAGTGACCAGTAGGTGATGGAAGAAATCAGACAGGCATGGAGAAAACATCTCTAAAATCAAATGAAAATAAAAGTATGACGTCATAGCAAAGGTAGTTCTAACAAAGGTCATAGGTATGGGTACTCATATTCAAAGTCACAGAGATCTCAAATACTTCACTTAATGAGGCACCTCAAGGTCTGATAAAGAATCAACCATCTTAAAAAGTCTGATGCAAAGAAGTCACCAAGACCAGGGCAGAGGTGAATGAAATGAAGAAAGAGACAATAAAAAGACCCAAGGAAACAAAGAGTTGGATTTTTGGGGAAAAAAAACAAAACAAAACATAATGGACAGACTTTTAGTGAAAACATAGAGACTTGAATTAATAAAATTAGAGGTAAAACAGTTGATTCCAATGAAATTTAAAAGATCATTGGGGAAGGCTTTGGAAAACCTATATTCCAGAAAGCTGGAAAATCTAGGAGAAACGGATAAATTCCTAGACATGTATGAACTACCAAAACTTGATCAACAGGATGTAAACACTTTAAACTGACCTATCACAAGCAATGGGATTGAAACAATGATAATTTCTCAACAATGAAAAGCCCAGGACTGAATAGATTCACCAGCAAACACTAGCAATAAAAATAGGTTATTACTTCTATGAAAACAGACTTGTAGACCTGTGGTATAGAACAGAGGGTCTAGAAATAAACCCACACAACTAATTTTTGACAAAGGTGTCAGAGCTGACAAATAGGATTACATTAAGTTACAAAAGCTGCATAGCAAAGGAAAGAAACCACAAACAGAATGAAGGAATAGCCTTCCATGTGGGAGAAAACCCTTGCTAAGTTGACATCTGGTGGGGGAGTCTTAAAAGTAAATGATTCAAAATATTAAACAGGGCTGGAGAGATGGCTTAGCAGTTAAGGCTCTTGCCTACAAAGCCAAAGAATCCAGGTTCAATTCCCCAGGACTCATGTAAGCCAGATGTGGCACACACATCTGGAATTTGTTTGCAGTGGCTGGAGGCATGGCACATCCATTCTCTTTCTCTACCTGCCTTTCTCTCTCCATCTCTCTCAAATAAATAAATAAAAATATAGTAAAATATTAAACATTAAATGACTACAGCATTTAGCGAATGCATTGGCAAATGAACTGAATATACAGTGCTCAAAAGAGAGAAAAATATACCAATAGACAGTGAATACATGAAAAATGTCAACGTCCTTAGCCATCAGAAAAAAATAAAGCTACAAAATTAAATTAAAAGCTACATTGAGATGCTATATAATCCCAGTGGGATTGGTCAATATTGATAAAGTAAATGATGGGGCTGGAGAACGGGTTAGCAGTTAAGGCATTTGCCTGCAAGGCCAAAGGATCCAGGTTCGATTCTCTAGGACCCACGTAAGCACAAGGGGGCACATGTGTCTGGAGTTCATTTGCAGGGGCTGGAGGCCCTGGCATGCCTATTCTCTCCCTCCCTCTCTCTCTGCCTCTTTCTCTCAAATAAATAAATAAATAAAATATATTTAAAATAAATTTTAAAAAGAAAGTAAATGATAACAAATGCTGGTAAGGATATGGGGATGGAAGAACCCTTATTCATTGCTGAGGAAAATGTAAACTTGCCACTTTGGAAGTCAATATAGCAGTTAAAAAAAAAAAAAACACCTAAAAATAGAACTACCATATGCTGTGTACTTCTGGGTATGTAACTGAAGTCACCTAAGTTAGCATGCCTCTCAGAAATGTGTCCCTCGTGCTTAGTGTGGCACTGTTCACAGCAGCCAAAACATGGAACCAGCCTAGGCGTGCACCAAAGATGAATGCTGGGTGTAGTGGCACACTCCTTTAATCCCAGCACTCTGGAGACAGAGGTAGGAGGATCACTGTGAGTTCAAAGCCATCCTCAGACTAAATAGTGAATTCCAGGTCAGCCTGGGCTGGAGAGAGACCTTACCTCAAAAAACAGGGCTGAAGAGAGATGGCTTAGCAGTTAAGGCACATGCCTGCAAAGCCTAAGGACCCCAGTTCGATTCTCCAGGACCCATGTAAGCCAGATGCCCAAGGGGGCGCACACGTCTAGAGTTCATTTGTAGTGGCTAG
Source organism: Orientallactaga sibirica (assembly GCA_036365145.1). Lineage (NCBI taxonomy): Eukaryota > Metazoa > Chordata > Mammalia > Rodentia > Dipodidae > Orientallactaga > Orientallactaga sibirica. The sequence goes on along the minus strand of JAEOAD010000463.1, from coordinate 6,164,067 downwards.
AGGGCCTGGCATGCCTGTTCTCACTCTCCTCTCTTTTTCCCTTTCTCTGTCTATAAGAAATAAATAAGCCAGGTGTGGTGGTACATGCCTTTAATCCCAGCCCTTGGGAGGCAGAGGTAGGAGGATCACTGTGATTTTGAGGCCACCCTGAGACTACAGTGAAAAAAGAAAGAAAGAAAGGAAAGAAGAAAAGAAAGAGAAAGAAAATGTAAAGTGGAACATAGTGAGTGGGTTTAATTCCTCCATAAAGATGAAATTCCTGTCATTATATCATTTGCAGAAATGATCATCATAGCAAGTGACACATAAGACTGTGAAAGACACACAATGTACATTTTCCCTCATATATGGAACCTAGATTTACAAGTGTATTTGTGTGTGCACGTGTGTTTTACATGAAAGTGGAAAGGGGACTGTTTGGTGAGAGGACAGGTTCGAGTAGGAACTGTGGAGAGAGATGGGTGAGGGTGGCGGGGATTAAATAAGAGCAAGGTACAGTGTATGGAAATGTCATAATGGGGCTGTGGAGATGGCTCAGTGGTCAAAGGTAATTTGCTTGCACGTCCTGCCAGCCCAGGATTTATTCTCCAGTACTAGTGTAAGACCCAATGAACAAAGTGGTGGGTGCATGTGTCTGGAGTTCATTTGCAGTGGCAGAAGGTACTGGAACACCCATGCTGTTTCTTTCTCTCTCAAATAAATGAATAAAAAAATTTTTTTAAATGCCATAATGAAGCCCATTATTTTGTATGCCAAGTAAAAATATTAAAATAATTTAAAGGTTCTGGAGAAAATGACTTTTGTTTTTTAAAAAAGCTTCCTATAAAGACCTCCAAAAGGGAACAGCATGTGGCCCCAGGTCCTTGCCCTCCCTGCCCTCCCGTCACGCTCATGACAATCATGGCTTCCTAGTGGGCCTTTGGGCAGAGCTCCTTCCCTAGACACAGGTTGTTTCCTTGCACTTACCAGGTTTGAACTTTCACCTCCTTGAGCCTCTTGCTCACGTTAATCTCAGAGATGTCCACCTGCTCACCCATTTGGAATGTAGCCCTTTGGCTCCTCACTCTGTTGAAAATGGTCATTGATGACCTCTGAGCTCTGTAAACTGCTCAAAGCTTTCTCCAGAACACAGTCCTTACTGTCAAAAATAATAACACCTTAGCCATCGGAAATGCAAATTAAAACTACTTTGAGAGTCCATCTCAGAATGGCTACCATCAAGAAAACACATAACAATAAGTGTTGGCGAGGATGTGGAAAAAGAGGAACACTTCTACACCATTGGTGGGAATGTAATCTGGTCCAGCCATTGTGGAAATCAGTGTGGAGGGTCTTGAGACAGCTAAAAATAGATTTACCATATGATCCAGCTATAGCACTCCTAGGCATATATCCAAAGGACTGTTCTCACTACCTTAGAGATACTTGCACAACCATGTTTATTGCTGCTCTATTCACAATAGCTAGGAAATGGAACCAACCTAGATGTCCCTCCACAGATGAATGGATAATAAAGATGTGGTACATTTACACAATGAGGTTCTATTCAGCAGTAAAGAAAAATGAAATTATGAAATTTTCTGGGAAATGGAGGTATCTGGAAAGAATTATACTAAGTGAGGTAACCCAGGCTCAGAAAACCAAACATTGCATGTTCTCTCTCATATGTGGATCCTAGTTACAAATGTATAGACTTGTGTGTGAGCTGAAACCAAAAATTGGTAACAGAGGCCAGTAAGCTAGAAAAAGTTTATAATGGAGGGAGGAGAAGGAAGGACTTAAGGGAATGGTATTGTATATATGAAATAGAAGAACAGATTATAGGCAGGGGAAAGGCCTAAGTGAGGCCAGGGGAAGAGAATGTGTAAAAGAAGGGCAGGGGGAGGGTCAATCAAAATTCAAGATATTCTGAATAAGATTTATGTAAACCTACTTTTTTGAATAATGGCACATCCAGAAGCTATAGATTGTTACTAGATAATTTTCTGTGCCTGGGGTAGGATACCTTCCAGTGAGTTGTTGGTCAGGGAGGTCCCTGTTGTCTCCAAAACATTACAGGGTATTTTTAAGGCCCTTGGTTTCCCTTGAGAAACAGATGGTAAGAGCCTATTGCTAAAGACCTCACTTGCGTGAGCAGCAAGGTTACTGAGAAATAAAGTCGGTGCTGAGCAGAAAACCTTCTCCCTGAAGACCAACCAACTGAAAGCTAGAACAAGCTGCACTGCATGCAGCTGTATGGGAGACAGAAGTCATCAGTGGTGAAAACAGTGGACACTGGAAACCTCAATTTGGCCAGACAGGCCAAATGACCAAACAGGTACAATAGTGGCATGTCTGCTCTTGGGGAAACCAACTGCTCCCTAATTGGACTGAAGGCCCTCTCTATGGGAGGGAATACATGCCTGGTACTGAAAAATCTAATCAAAAGTCTATGGCAGGGGAAGGTTATGAGCCTTAGGGGTATAAAGCCTGCTCTTGTCTGGTTAAATGTAAAAATTATTCCCACAAACTGCCCTGAAAGCACTACACTTAATGTTCATATTCACATATTAATGCTACTATCACTTCTGGTTAGAGAAGCTTCTCTTTTCAGATAACGATGACCACTGGGATGACCCAAAAGACAACATAGTGCTGAGAAGAAGGGACGAAGGAGTGTCTAGCACTGAAACATCTCTATCACACCCTCCAAGGCTCAGGATCAATTGTGGAAGAGGTGGCAGAAAGGATGTAAGAGCTAAAGGGAGGGTATGACTCCTTACAATGCAACTGTCCAGACAGAAATTGGCCTCTGTTGGGCCCTGCCCGGTGTGAAGCCGAGTGGTTAGCCCAGCCAATCTTGGCCTACTCCCGGTAAGGCCTAGTCGAGCTTGAGTACCTGCCCTTGACTCAGCACCTAAGCTGAAACTACCTCTACCCAGCTGCTGCTGACGTGATGAAATACTGTTGGCCCTTAATTTTCTCTCATCCCCTCTTCCCACCCCTTCCTCAAAGTATATTGGCCCTTATACCTTTCTCTCATCCCCTAACGATGCCCACTCAAAGTATATTGGCCCTTATACCTTTCTCTCATCCCCTCTTCCCCCCCTTCCTCAAAGCACATAAATATCTCTCCACTGACAATAAACGAAGAGTTCTCCCTCCAATGTGGTTTTTGTCTCCGGGTCCATTAGTGGGGAGGGGTTTGAGCAGAAACCCGCCTTCTCGCTCAGCCTCAAGAGAAATGGCTGGGTTTGACTCTCTTTTGCTCTACCTGCAACTGGTGAGGGAAAAATTGGGCCTCGGTATCCATAACCTTGCAGTGCCTAGCAATATTTTCACAAGACCCTCATAACAGGAGAAAAAATGATGACATCAAATTAAAAGAAAGACTAATGAAGAGAGAGGGAGGGGATATGATGGAGAGTGGAGTTGTGGAAGGGAATGGGGGAGGAGAGGGAAATAAAATATCATGGTTTATTGTCTGTAAGTATAGAAGTCAATAAAACTATTTTAAAAATTAAAAAACATAATAACACCTAGTCACTATATCTTAAATTGTGAATTTTTTTTTTTTTTTTTCGAGGTGGGGTTTCACTCTAGCAAGGCTGACCTGGAATTCACTACGTAATCTCAGGGTAGCCTTTGAACTCACGATGATCCTTCTACCTCTGCCCTCCCAAGTGCTGGGATTAAAGGTGTGCACCACCATGCATGGCTTTTAAATTTTTTTTAATTTATTTATTTGAGAAAGAGAGAGAGGGAGAGAGACAGGGAGAGAATGGGTGTGCCAAGACCTTTGGCCACTGCCAATAAACTCCAGATGCATGCACCACCTTGTGCACCTGGCTTTCATGGGTCCTGGGGAATTGAATCTGGGTCCTTTGGCTTTGCAGGCAAGTGCCTTAACTGCTAAGTCATCTCTCCAGCCCAGAACTTTTCTTCATTACATTTAAACAGTCAAAAGGCAGGTATTTTTGTTGATTCTGTGCATTGATGTTCTGGAGGTTCTAGGATTATACCCAGCATCAAGAAATTACTCCAATTTCTGATACTGGGATTTGCAAGTCAGAGTCAAATGTTTGCTGGTTCGGCTTCATCCCACCCTCTCCAGGGCTCTTCCTACCGAATGATCCCGTCCACATACTCCTAATGAGGTTCACATCTTTTAGTCTATCATCCAGGAGGAAGGTTTCTATGGCACCAATTCATTTTGGATTTAGTTTTGCATTTCCTCCTACCCTACCATTCCCTTCCCTAAATGCCTTCCATCCCTCTTGTCTGTCTCTTGCATTGTCTGTTAAGAGTAGGAACCTTGGATAAGGGGAACCATGCAGCATTTGTCTTTCTGTGCTTGTGGGAGTTTGTTTAGTATGATCTATTCCAAGTCCGTCTATTTTCCTACAAATTTCACTATATCATGTTCCTTACTGCTGAACAGAATTCTTTTGTGTAAATGTATCACATTTTCATTACCCATTCATCAAACGATGGGCATCTGGGTTCATCCCAGTTCTTAGGTATTACGAACTGAGCATCCATAAATTGAGCTGTTGGGAGGAGAGACCTATGAGGTACACCAAACAAGACAGGCTTCTGTCACACACTTGACTGCCCACCTGAGGTGAAAGGTAAGATCCTGTTGCTGAAGACACCACATGCTGCTGACACAATTTTGAGAGATTTGGCTGGAATCTGAAAGGCATCCAGCCCCCAGATGGTTAGCCCATAGTAGTGCTAGAGAAAACGCTACAAGAGATGCTGGGGGGAAATGGCCAACAACGTTTTGAGCAAGCAGGAGAAATACTGCTATAAAGGGGATGCTGTTTTATGAAAGCAACCAGTCTAACAAGACACACATACCTGTGCAATGGTGGCACCCAGCCAAGGTAAGTAACAAATGGCTCTCTGATTGGCTAAGACATCCACTCAGTGGAAAGGAACCCAAAACTGCAACTAGGAACAGAGTCAAATTGCTATGGAGACCAAGTAATCACAACATTGGTCAGCAGTGAGCAATATTTAGATCATTAAAATAATAGAAATGCTGAACGGTGAAGAAACAAGCATTTGTTCTATCTTTCAAAGGGGAAAGTAGGGGGAGAGAGGGAATTAGCATGGGTTATTGTCTACAGTTATGGAAGTAGTCAATAAAAAAATAAAATCAAAAGAAATGAGGAGAGAGGACAGACAGGTAGTTGTTATGTCAGAGAACTATAACTTAATCTGTTGCAACAGGAAGTTGTGGATAATGATAAGAATTGACAAATCAAGAACTCAGAGAGAGTCATTTCATGGCAAATAGGTGACTGGTACAGTCATTCTCTAACATGCTAAAGGCCCTGATTTAATCCTCAGCACCACAAGAGGAAAAGAGAAGAAAAAGAAATCAGAATCGAGATACCAGAAAATAGAATAAAAAATTTGATGGTATGAAGGAAAGATGGAGTCAGAGACTGGTGTCTTTCATTATAACATCCATCACTCTTTCACTATGTGAATTACCTTGATGAAAATTACAAAGGGAAGCCTTTTCCACAAGCATCTTTTTCTGAAAGTAGATTTCAAATTATTTTTAACTTTTCTTCTTGAACAGTGTTTTCAGATAATCATTACTGTGTATTTTGTGAATTATAAAATTAGCTATGAAGTATTAAACTTAGTAGGTCATTAAATTCAATTGTTTTAAGTATTACTATAGAGATTGCTTAACTATTTCCAAGGCTGGATGGCTGTTAACATTTTAAAAATAATGTGTTTTGAGGAAACATTTCCGTTTGTTATTGTTAACATCAAGAAAACTAACATGCCTTAGAGAAAACAAATAAATGAGTTCAGAAAATGTAAGGATTGTTTTTTGGCTAGAAGTTACAATGTCATTTATGTGAGTCAATAACTCATTTTGTATATAGCTCTATAACTCATGAATGAACTTTAAAATAAAACAAATGATAGCAATAATGAAATAACATGTCACAGAACACATATAAATGCATAAACATAAATGTAAATCACGATATAAACATACATATTTTTCCTAGCTAGTTGGTTCCAAACACAAAAATTAAGGCTCAAATTTGATTACTCAGTATGTGCCTGAGTGTGCCTTGAGATAGTCACATAAAATATCTGTGTTCTGACAAATGCACATTGTCTGGACGCTCAGAACCTGGGGCCATTTAACAGCTACCACATTACTACCGACTGAGTCAATTTAATGATTAAATAAGGTCATGGTATTGACCTCAAAGTAACACTAAATATTTATATATTTATAATCATCCCTAGATGTATAAATTGAGGTAGCTTGATTTCTTTCTAAATATTAAGGTCAATATGCATACATACATATAGAATTGTGTACATAATTGTACCAGTATTATATAACATACACATGTATATATGTAGATGCATAGACATGAGTGTTGTAGGTGTTACCAAATAATCAGTTGGCATGCAATATAACTTTTACTTCCATGAGACTGAATATAATCAATAGATGCATAGAGAATGTAAATTATATAACATAAATTATTTATGGTGATTCCCAAGGGTAATGGAACTTTATTTAAATGTAGAATCAACATATTTTTTACTGAAAAATGTATGATAATGTTGTAGTTACCTTCACATTGCTGGGACAAAGCACGCGACCAAAAAGAGCTGATGGGAGGAAAGTTTTTATTTTGTTTTATAGTATTAAAATAAGGAAAGCTTCATGATGGCAGGGGGCAGCATGGCATGAGCAGAGGCTGGACATCATCCCTGCCACAGCAGGTGGACAATAGTAGCAGGATACTGACCTGAGTTCCCGCCAGGGACAGCGGGCTATAACACGGCTAAGCCCGCCCCCAGTAACACTCCTCTTCCAGCAAGGTTCCGCCTCCCAACTGCAGCCAGCTGGAGACCAAGTACTCAGAGTGCAGGAGTTTATGGGGGACATATGAGTCAAAATATCACAGATAAGGTATTCCTGTGTCTAATTCTAGCACAGGGTTAATTGCCTAGTATTGAAGTTCACTCTTCTCTCAGTGTCTGATTCATAGTTGTCATTCGAATTCTAGAAGAGAAAGAAAGAATGATAAAAGAAAAAAGCGAGTAAACAAATGATCCAAGGTGAGATTCCAGAGTGAATAACTTGTATCATGTTTAATATGAAATGAGAGTCGCACGGCTAATATAAAATGTAAATCCTCCTCCTGTCACTGCAGACATCAGGTTGTCTAGACTGTATTGTTAGTGGAAAAGCGAAATGAAAAACACATCCTATTTTTCTAAAGACTTACAGGCAACTCCCTTCCTCTTACTAAGTGGAAAATTGAATTAGAATGAAACCCAGCAAAGTTCCCAGGGATCTCTAACAGCAACAGAAGAATTTTGGAGGGACTGTCCTCTATGGATGGGGCTTGCGCATGCCACAGTTTATGTGAAAGTCAGGAGACAATTTTGGGGGCCTTCTACCTTGTTTAAGGCACAGGGTGGGGTCTCTTGTTCAGTGCTCCACTCATCAGGCTAGCTAGCCCATGAGCTTTTGGGAAGCAGCTCTCCTGCCTCTGCCTCCCATCTCAACAGATGTGTACTGGATGACTGAAGCCCTCCACAGCTCCTGGCTTTTACGTGATGTCTGGAGAGCCTAACGCAGTGGCTTTTTAACATGGCAGGTTTATTATTATTATTTTTTTGTCCCTCCATCCAGCACAAAAGTGCTGTACACCCATCCCTGGATGTGTCAAGCAGAACTTGACACAGCCCCAGACCTCACACATCCATGTGTTTCAGGACACTTTTTCACTGTTCTCTGCCTTGCAGAGACAATAGACTGTTTCCATCCACTTCAGAAGTCAGCATTTTTTTGTGTGTTGTACTTCTTCAATGCCTTAAGAGGTGTGAGGTTATCTCCTGAAGACATAAGTCAAATCTGTTGCAGAACATTCCCAGGGATGCTCCTAAACTGAAGATGAGGAATTGTACCAGTAAGCGGATCTACTGTCATGTGACTGGACCTGAGTTCACGTGGCGGTCAGGCAGAGGAAAGCATGCAAGCTGGCGTTTGATGTCATCCTTCACTGAACCTGCGTGGATCTAACTTTTTTCTGCCTGCATCAGAGACTGGCATTGATTTAACTCTGAGTCAGGTCTTACCTGCAGCTTCTCAGACATGGATTCCCCTGCTATAGGGTTTGCATTGTAAATGTGGAGAAGGATCTTAAATAAACAAATTATGAAACCAACAAAATGTCAGGCTGTCGTTTGCTTCCTGAAACTCAGGGAGACGAGCCAGTGGCATAGGCTCCATGCCCAGTTCTTCCACTTACAGTCAAGCTAACTGGGGTGGGCGATGACTGTTCCATGCCCTGAGGGCTGCGGAACTTGGGGTGTATTGCAAATGCATGCTTGAGGGAGGGTTATAAAGTGCTCATAGAGTTTTGAACAATGACAGGTTGCTTAGAGCTTTCTTCGCTTCCCTGGATCCACCTTTCTGTGTGAGCACCTGAGGCCCTTTGTACAATAAAATGTTAACAAGGCAAATCTGGTTTTAATGCTACCTGTGACAGTGTATTTTCCCAGCAGGAGAGTAATGAGTGAACATAGACAATGCAATGTCTCAAAATCAAATATAGAGCTAGAAATTCAGCTCGGTGGTAGAGCACCCATGCAGTGTATGAGACCTGGGTTCAATTTCTAGTACTGAAAAAAAATTGTTTGTCCCTAAACAGAGAAGTGTGGTTTTAATTCAGAGCAAAGTTGGAAGAGACAATAGATCTTGGCCACTTAATGAAGCAGGAATCCATGGTTGGAAGGAGTCCAGGAATCATATGGACAATATTAACATGTCACAATCTTATACTCAATGCAGAGTGTGTCTCCTGCTGGGGCAAAAGCAAGAAACAAGCTTTGACCAGGAGAAAGGATTTCATTTCAATTAGGGCCATGTCCAAGCAAGTCAGGTGCCTGAGATGCAGGCATCTGAGCACAGCCACCAAAGTTCTGTGCAGCTGGGTCTAGTCAATGGGCAGATGGATACGGGGTCTGAGTTAGTTTGAGCTGGTTGTAGCAGCTCACGACAGCTGCCCTTGCCCTTCCGTAGCACTAACGGCATCTAGATGGTGTGAGAATTTGGGAGTTTCGTCTCTGCTATGAACAGATGCAAACATTGAAGTTGAGTACAGGAGGAATGTAGGTGGAGGAATCATTGAGGGGAGAGAAATGTCAAAGTCCTTAATTTGTCACTACTTGCACAACACAGCTTTATTTCCAGCATTGCATCAATGTCTGGCCTTAATATGTGGGGACTTCTCATCTTTTCAGGCAGAGATTAAGAAGTATTTTGCTTTGTTAAACAATTCTAATTCCTTTAACGTTGTATGTAAATGTAGCAATGACCTGGGTGACATCAAGTTTTAAAGTCAGTAGCTAGATGAATATTAAAAGTTACAGTTGTAAATAGTTTAACAAACATTCTAAGTATGGGATGTCAATTTTATTGAAAAAATTTTTAAATATTTTATTTGTGAGGAGAGAGAGAGGCAGAGAAAGAGAGAGAGAGAGAGAGAGAGAGAGATTGATAATGAGAACATAGGCAAGCATGCCAGGGCCTCCTGTCCCTAAAAATGGACTACAGACATGTGCCATTTGGTGCATCTGTCTTTACATGGGTATTGGGGAATTGAACCTGAGACAGTGGGCTTTACAAGCAAGTGCCTTTAACCACTGAGTAATCTCTGCAGCCTGTCAGACAAATTTTGTTTAAAATTTGATGTTCACATTGCTTTTTGATATTTACCTGTCATAATTTTTATTTAAATAAAGTTTCTTTAAATTTTTAAAAAATATTTTTATTTACTTATTTGCAAGCAGAGAGAGAGAGAGAATGAGCACACCAGGGCTCCAGCCACAGCAAATGGACTCCAGATGCATGCACCACTTGTGTATCTGGCTTTACATGGGTACTAGGGAATCAAACTCAGGTCATTAGACCTTGCAGGCAAGTGCCTTAACTGCTGAGCTAACTCTCCAGCTTGTTATTAAATTTTATTACTGTTTTGTTTGTTAATTATTTATTGACTATTTAAATATTATACATTTTTATTTTATGATTCTTATTTTTATCTTTTGTTAATAGGTAAGTTGAACTGCTTTAAGAGAAAAATATCTCTCTGCCTTTTCTTGAATTTTAACATTTATTTGAATTTGCTTTTAAATAAAAATATGTTGCTAGTTTGTATGCATATAGTTATAATTTTAATCTTTTGACTTAATCTGGGCCATAGACAAATTATATGCAAATTTTACCATAAGAAATGAAGGTAAGGAAAAGAAAATATATAGAATACATATATGATAATGAATGAATGATGTATGTCTGTTCATCTTGTCAAGATTGTCATCAGATTTCTAGGACACCAAGACAGCCAAGATAGCAATCCATTTTCTAAAGATTACATTTCATATTTTAGATTTAATCATCAAAAGTCCATCTTCTTTGGTGTTGCCATTATGGATACACACACACACACACACACACACACACACACACACACACACATATATATATATATATATTGCTTGCTGGTTTTTTATTTATTTTAATTTATTTTTCCTTTTCCTTTTTTGTTTGTTTTCTTTTATATTTGTTTCTTTTCATTAGATATGGACATATTTTGTATGTAAACAACACATGTTGGTACCATCCTTTCCCACCTCCTTATCCCTTTTCCAGTGAGGCCTCCTCATTTGGGATGCAGGTCAACCCCATGGGATTGTGGGTCATGCATTATGGGGGGGGGAGATGCAATGTCTCTTTGCAAAATGTCTCAGCCTGTGGCTCTAACAATCTTTCTGCCCCCTCTTCTGCAAAATTCCCTGAGCCATGCTGGGAGCGTTTTAAGTCTGCTTCAGTGCTGGGCACTCAGGAGCCTCTGGATCTCTGCTTTGGTAGGTGTTGAGTGTCCTCAGTGTTTATCTCCTTCTGCTGATATCAGATTCACTAAGAAAGCAGCACTCTTGCTCATTTCCCCAATTTCTCCGTGGTTTCATTTAGGGCCGGGATAGAATGCACCGGGTTGTTTATCTCCTCAGGTCTAGCTCCCATCTGAAAAAGAGAAGCAGATTCTCCAATGGAGAATGAAGTCAGCACCGGTTAAATGGATTAACCATTATTAGTTTAGAGAGAATTAAAAGGATGTAGGTCCTCTTATAGTCTAAGGTTAGTGGGAGCTTGACAATGGAAATCATTATCTGGATATGATTCTGATTTGTTTCCCAATTCCAGATATGGTTTTCTTTCCACTGAGCAGATCCATTAGCCAATCCAAGAGCAGTTGGTTACCCACCACTGGCAATTCAGATACACCAAAGGAAGCTGTGTTTCCTATATGCAAAAAAAAAAAAAAAAAAAAAAAAAAAAAATGAAGCTCACAATATGTAGTTAGCATAGAAAACTAGATATTTATGGTTTGTCCCTAAAGAGTTCTATAACATATACAGCTTATGCATCCGCTGGGGATCTTGGATAACAGGGGACTACCATATATATTGATTCGTAAGCAGTGATTTCCTGGTCAACAACACTATAACTCATGCTGAATAAACTTACTGAATACATACATTGTTGTGGTTTGAATGTGTAATGTTCCCCATTGGCTCATGTGTTTGAACTCTTAGTCTCCAGCTGGTGGAATTGTTTTGGAAGGTTCTGGAACCTTCAAGGGGTGAGGTGGAGCCATACTGGAGGAAGTGGATCACTGGGGGCAGACTTGAAATTTTATGGCCAGACCCCACTTCTTCTCCCCTCTCTGCTTCCTGACTACAGAGGCAATGTGGTCAAGTGCTTCACGTTCCTGTCTCCTTGCTGTCCTCACATGATAGACTATATCCCTTTTAAATGATGGACCAACATGAACCCTTCTTCCCTTAAGTTGCTTCCTGTCAAGTATTTGGTCAGAACAGAAAAGAAAGGAATGAATTCTCATACGTTCTCTGGAAGACAAGTCAGCGTCTTCTAGCGCTTAGGATCATTAGCCAGCACTTCCGCAGGCTGGCTGGGATCATTCTAAACAGTGAATCCACCAATAAAAAACGTACAAGTGGCTGGGCGTGGTGGCGCACGCCTTTAACCCCAGCACTTGGGAGGCAGAGGTAGGAGGATCACTATGAGTTCAAGGCCACCCTGAGAATACATAATAAATTCCAGGTCATCCTGGGCCAGAGACCCTACCTCAAAAAACAAACAACAAAAAAGCTTACAAGTATATATATATATATCCTATCTGTACCTGCATGCACATATGTATGTAAGGTCTTGAACAGGGCACCTAGTTACAAGATGAGAGGTAAACTGAGGCACAGCATCACCCGGTTCAGCTTCAGCTCAGCAGCTATACATTAGAGACCCACAAGTTTTACCTCTCTGTGTTTGTGCATATCCATGAACTGCTTCAAGAATTGATTTGGGATTACAAATAATTTCAAGCTACTATGCAAATTAACAGAATCTGCCAGCAAACAGATTCTGGCTGTACATATCTTATATGATATTGTATGATGTTGTTAGCTCATATGATTAAAGTCCATGAATGTGAAGGTTGGGACAATGTGGCCAGAAAGTCCTTATTTTTTTTTTTTAATATGTGAGGGAGAGAGAGATTGAAAGACAGAGAGAATGGATGTGCCAGGGCCTCTGGCCACTGCAAGCAAACTCCAGCCATATGTGCTACCTGGTACATCTGGCTTATGTGGGTACTGGAGAATCAAACCTGGGTCCTTAGGTTTCACAGGCAAGCACCTTTACCACTAAGCCATCTCTCCCTCCAGCCCATAAGTTCTTATTTTTAAAGAGGAAAAAAGGAATGGTTCATTTGTGGGCAAATGAGTATAGGAGGAGGGAACATCTTGAGAAGATTTTGGTAAATAGCTTTATGTATCATTTCTGTATCTGTTATGATAGCAAACAAATGATTATCATGATTCAGCAAACGGAACATAACATTTGCTGCTGCAGTTACATATTTTGGTATGTTTGATAAATTCAAGTAAATGTCATAAAAAAAGAATTCATTTCCAAATAGATTTTTAAAGCACATTAATTTAAATGCTAATGAAACCTCCTGCTCTATAAAGAAAATGTTAAAAATGATCCAAAAATTCATTGTGCTGTTTTCCTAAATGCATAATAAATTTCAATATTACATGAATGTGTCTTTTGATATCAGTAAAATAAAAGAGTGTTTAGGACTCTCAGTGAGGGGGCACATAAGTTGTTGAATTTTAGATGTCAGCAGTTTTGTGCCCCTGGGATTTTGGGTGCTTGGAATGGAAACACAGCATTGGCCAGATGGACTAGGTAACTTTAGAAGGTCTCTCCAGAGCTGGTGTTGAAGAACCTCAATTTCTCAAACAACAGCAATGAAGAAAGGGGGTGTAAACCAAGTAGCTATTTAGAGGTTAGAAATGCCATAACCATGGTAACGCATGGAGTATGGATGTGCATGTGTGTGTAAGTGTGTACATACATGCACGTGTGTGTTTGTGTGTGTGTGTGTGTGTAGACAGACATTGAAAGTAGATGAATACAGAAATTGATAAAGTGTTTGTGCACCCTGATAACTGATCAGATGTTGGTTTATAAAGGGTCATCTCTTGTCTCATTAATGTCGCTTTATCTTTTGCTCCCCACGTTTGATGTCATACGCAAGAAGTGTTCTGGGCATGTATAGTGTGAAACTTTTCTGGGGGAAAAGCCAGGGAGCTCAGGGCATCCCCAACAAACTACAGTCTGACTGCACTAGAGTGCACCCTGACAAGCTGATCAATTTATTTGGCTTCCTTTATGAGCACGGGCAAGGGATTACCTACAGGAGTATGCAGGTCCCAAGAGAGCCGCGGCATCACAAGGGCTCCTCCCAGCACAGATGACGAACTCCCCACAGCTGCCTGTGGAGCTCCCTGTTCCTGAACCCTGCGCCCTGTGTGCCGTTGCATACAGCTGGCGGAGGGGAATGCTGAGGTCCTAAGGGAGGACTTTCCAGGCTGGATTGATGGAGGGCGGAAGGCTTTCCTCCAGAGTGGGTGGCCCTTCTGATGATGAACCGTCTGCCTGGTGCCTCATAGTCCTTGCTGGTGTGTGCTGGAACCCAGCTTCGTCAGCCTCCCAACTTGGACGGAAGAGCAGCAGCCCTCCAGGAATCCTACAGGCCTTCAGCACCAGATAGGGGCTGCTGAGGCCTCCAGCTTTACAGATTGAGCAGCTACCAGGCTCTCTGACTCTCCAGCTTATATGCAGCCATTGTTGGACGGCCCAGCCCATATCCTGTAAGCTAACCCAGTAAGTCCCTTTATAATACACATTCTTTCCATTGGTTCTCTTCCTCTAGAAGGGTCCTAATACATTTACTTAGTTCTTTGGGCTACTAGAGATGAAACCCAGAGCCTCCCACATATTGAGCAAGCACTCAACTCCAAGCCACATCATAACCTTGTCTGTCTATTCATTTAGAATGTCTTGCAATGTAGTCCGGGTGACCTTGAACTCATGATGTATGTTCTGCCTTAGCCTCCTGCACTGGGAATACAGGCATGTACCACCATCTATTGATGCCTTGAGGGGGAAAGGAAATTAACCAGAGTAAGTGGATCCCAGAATACTAGAAAGGGACCCATGAAAGGGAAAAAGTAATAATTTCAGTAGGAAATCACTCTATAATTAATTCTCAGTAAATGTTATCTATGCTGTGTTTAAAACAAAAAAAGTCACAATTAATTGAATTGGCATCTGACCATTGATAAGATCGTTTAAATTTTCAGTTAGGTTCTGTGAGGACTGACCACTCAGATTTCTTCCCGACACATTTCATCTTCTGATTAGTAATGCTGCTGAAAGGGGTACGCCATTTTGCTTTTGCACATTTGTACACATTGAGATAGTTCCATTGAGTTTCATTTTGATTTTGAAGGTTTTTGTCTTGTATTAGTTCTAATTAGGTAAATTTAAATCATCTAAACAAAACCAAAGTGAATTAAAAAAAATAAAACCAGTAAGTGGAGGCAGGAGTGGAGCTGAAGGTACATCCTTGGAACAGGGCTGTGGGTCCCACCACTCTAGAGATCCAAGAGGGGAGAATACAGATGCAAGGTGCTGTGAACCCCCACCCACCCTTAGAAAAATGCAGCTTCATTGAGAACGCTCAGGACCCAGAAAAGAGGCATGTTGTTTGCTGGTAGGGGCATGTTAAAGGCTTAAAAGATATGTGGAGTTATCTCAGAAGAGGAATTATATTTACTTTTTCTGGCTCCGGAAAATGAAACAGGACCAGTGGGTGGAAATTGTCCAAGAGCCAAGTCCCTACCACACAAAAAAGAACTTTCTGGCCGGAGAGCTATAAGCCAGGGGCCTGGGTGCTGGGTACTGCCATGGTGAGTGTTTCCCTTGAGAAGGACCAATCCAGGTATAGGCTGGGCAGCTATAGAGAGGGACTGTGAGGGTACAGAGGAAGCCTGGGACCCTGTTTATTCTTCCTGCTGGTTCCTCTGTCCCTTAGTATCCCTGGATGGGAAGGATCCATGCAAACTGAAAGGGGGAAAAAAGCTAGAGAAGGAGGAGCTAATGTTTTCAAGGCTTGAGTAAAACCAGGCATAATGTCACACACTAGTGATTCTATACCTTGGAAACTGAGTCAGGAAGATCATCACAAGTTCCAGGTTAGCCTGGACTACATAGGTAGATTCTATCTCAAGAACCCCCTTCAAAAAAAAAAAAAAAAAAACACCAAAAGACCCACCTGTGGTGGATTGAATTAGGTATCCTCAGAAACTCAGGTATTTTGAATGTTTGGTTCAGAAGACAGCCTTCTTGAGGGCCAAAACCTGCACATCTAGACTGATGCCAGGAAAATATAGATTACCATTTCCCCTAGCCTTTGATGGGTGGAAGTTTATCTAGTCAATGAGACTGCTATAGAGGCTCTTAAAATGTTGGAACAATAAAGTAATATTTGCATATAGAAAAAAGCAAAATGAAGAAGCGTTCAATAGGAAAATCCAGGTCTTTTTTTCAGAATTTATTTATTTATTTTTGATTTTTGGAGGTAGGGTCTCATTCTAGTTCAGGCTGACCTGGAATTCACTATGTAGTCTCAGGGTGGCCTCAAACTCACAGCCATCCTCCTACCTCTGCCTCCCAAGTGCTGGGATTAAAGGCGTGCACCACCATGCCCAGCTTCAGAATTGATTTTTTGATCTTGTTAGGTAATTAATAAATTTACATAGTTGTAGAAACATATGTTGAAGAATGTTGCTTCCACACCTACCTATTTTACTTAGATGCCTGACTCTAGGGTTAACTAGTTGTTTTTAAAGTAACCACAGGTGTTTTTTTTTTTTTTTTTTTAATATTTTTGTTTGTAAGCAGAGAGAGATAAAGAGAGACAGGGAAAGAAAGAGAGACTGGGGTGGGGAGGAGAGAAAGGGTGCTCCAGGGCCTCCAACCACTGCAAACAAACTCCAGAATGTGTGCGCCACTGTGAATCTGTGTTTATGTGAGTCCTGGGGAATCAAACCCAGGTCATTAGACTTTGCAGACAAGTGCCTTAACTGCTGATCCATCTCTCCAGCCTCACTAATTTTTTTTTTTTTTTTTGGTTTTTCGAGGTAGGGTCTCACTTTAGCCCAGGCTGATCTGGAATTCACTCTGCATTCTCAGGGTGGCCTCAAACTTCACTAATTTTTTATAGTGATAAATATATGCAACTGCTAGGCTACTAATTCCAACATCCAGGAGGCTGAGGCAGGAAAATTTTGGGTCCAGTGCAAATGTAGATTACACAGAAAGACTTTGCCTCAAAACAAAAATGAAGTATGCATACCATACCATGTGAAATTGTAATCATTTTAAGTTCTCAGCCATGGTTTTTTTAAGATATTTTATTTATTTATTTGAGAGAGAGGTGGGTGGGGGGGAGGAGAATGGGCACGCCAGGGCCTCTAGCCACTGCAAATGCACTCCAGATGTGTGCGCCCCTTGTTCATCTGGCTTACGTGGGTCCTGGAGAATAGAGCCTTGAACCGGGGTCCTTAGGCTGCACAGGCAAGCGTTTAACCACTAAGCCATCTCTCCAGCCCTCAGCCCATGGTTTTTGAATACTCCAGGCTCCTTGCATCAATGGAGCCATACAGTATTTGTCTTCCGTGTGTTGCTTCTTTCGCTTAGTAGGATGTCTTTAAGGCTAACCCATGCTGTGACAGGAATCAGAGTGTCTTTCCTTTTCAGAGATAAAAAATGGCCCGTTGACTGATGGCAACACATATTGTTCATCTCTTCCTCCACTGGAGGACCTGTGTGCTGTTCTGCTTTTTGATTATGATGAGGGTTGTAAACAATGGTGCAGAAGACACTTAAACCCTTGCTTTCTGCTCTTTTGTGAATATACTCGGCAGCAGAATGTCCTTGGCTTTTTGAGGATGTGGGTGGCTGATTTGATTGGTTTCTTACTTAATTTTTTTTTCATGAGAATTGGCATACCAGGGCCTCTTGCCACTGCAAGTGAGCTTCAGACACCATGTGCTATTTTTTTTTTTTTTTTTTTTTTTGATTTATTGAGGTAGGGTCTCGCTCTAGCCCAGGCTGACCTGGAATTTACTATGTAGTCTCAGGGTGGCCTCAAAGTCACGGCACTCCCTCCTACATCTGCCTCCCGAGTGCTGGGATTAAAGGCGTGCGCCACCATGCCTGGCTACCACGTGCTATTTTGTGTATCTGGTTTTAAGTGGGGACTGGGGAGTTGAACTCTGGCTAACAGGCTTTCAAGCCAATGCCTTTAACTATGGAGTCATCTCCCCAGCCTAGTTTTTTACTTATTGTATGGATTTTTGTGCATAGACAGCCACTTTTATTAGTTTATTTGTACTTATAGTGACTTTTGGGGCAGATAGACTAAACCTATGAGCTTATTTTTCCTTTTATGTAAAAATAGTACATCAGATTGATACAATGTTAGTACGATATCTTCTAAAGATATTTCCATGATAGTAAATAGAGAGAGCAAAGAGATTCCACATTTTTTCTGTCTTCCTTTATTTCAGAGAGACTGTGCTATATGATTTGTTGAATTTATTTGCTGAATGACATTGTTTTCATCTTTTACTAAAATAGCAACGTACAGTAAAGAATCTGTTTGTGGGCTGGGGAAATGGCTCAACAGTTACAGACGCTTATGAACCTGCCTGACCAAGTTCAATTCTCCAGTACTCATGCAAAACCTGATGCAAAGCGACGCGTGTCTTTGTGACCCCAACACACCTAAGGCAATGGGGGAATCTGAAGCTCAGGATCCTGCTAGACTGGCATCTGTTTGCAGCAGCGAGACTGTCTCCGAGAAGGTGGAAGAAGAGGACCAACGCCATGAGGTTGCCTTGATCCTCAACAGTGCACCATGGCATTGCACCCCATACACACTCAGAATTACATTTAAAGGCTTGTTTTTAAAAGAATATGTTCTTATATGGAAAGTGTGACAGTATGTGTATATGAATGATATATTCCTAAAATTGGATTATCAGGTTAAAGGGTAATAAATGTATTTTTAAGTTTAGCAAATACTGCTAAAATGCTCTCCCTGGAGGATGTGGAACTTACATTTCTCATTGGTAATGAATGAATTCTATTTTAGCATACATAGAATTTAGAATTTTTGCTAATCTGCCAGATTAAAACCTGGTATCACAGGATACTTATTTTTCCCCCGTGGTAGTGTCACACTCCAGCCCAGGCTGACCTGGGACTCATTTTGTAGCTCCAGGCTGGCTTCAAACTTACAGCCATCCTCCTACCTCAGCCTCTGAGTGCTGGGATAAAAGATGTGTGCCACCACACCCAGCTTCACAGTATACGTTCAATTCACTTTTCTTTTGGTATAAGTAAGGTGCAGCAACATTTCATGTGCTTAATTATTACTCTTGCTCTTCTGTTAGTGTCCACTGTCTACCTGTCCACAGACCACTGGACATTTTCTCACCACTCTAGGACTACCCAGCACTTGGGAGATTAGCTGTTTTTCTGTGAAACGAGCTGCAAATATTTTTCATTTTGTCATCTGTCTTGTGACTTTGCTTACCATGTTCTGAAAAAAAAAATCCTGATTTTACATAGCTGAAAGGATTCACATATTCTTTTCTTTTCTTCCTTCCTTCCTTCCTTCCTTCCTTCCTTCCTTCCTTCCTTCCTTCCTTCCTTCCTTCCTTCTCCCCTCCCTCTTTCTTTCTTTCTTTCTTTCTTTCTTTCTTTCTTTCTTTCTTTCTTTCTTTCTTTCTTTCTTTTTTTTTCGAGTCATAGTTAGAAAAGGCTTCCAAGTTCTAAGGTTGTAAAACATACCATCACTGTTTTCAGATAGTATTTCAGCGACTCAAAAAAAAAATCATCACATTTCCCTCCTGGACATTTGTGGAGCTTATGTGAAATTCAGTGATGGGCAGAGAACTCATTTACCTCATCTCATATGGCTCTTTGGTTGTCCCCAAAACTTCTGTTTAAAAATCTTCCAAATGCATTCATCATACATTTCAATGTAGCTAGAAGAAAAGAATGTAAGGATATTCACAATAAAGATAAATATATAAGTTGATGGATATACTAGTTAATTGTATTTCATAATTATACAAGATATACAAAGAATTAAAACATCACATTGGACTCTTTAAATGAGAACGCCCATTAAGTACGCATATAAAAAGGCTATTTAAAGTAAGATCAAAATGAAAATAAAAATGGTTTGAGATGTCATCTTAAGAATCTGTCAGTTTCACAATGTATTTGGGGCTGTGGATGTATGAGGCCACCGTCATTGTACTTGTTTCTTTCTGTACCCACCTCTGTGCCACACTGTGGTAAGAATTTAAATATTGTATTTATTTTTTATTTATTTATTAGCGAGTCAGAGAGAGAGAGAGAATGGGCACACCAAGGACTCTAGCCACTGTAAATGAACTCCAGATGCACGCGCCACCTTCTGCATCTGGCTTATGTGGGTTTTAGGGAGTCGAATCTGAGTCCTTAGGCTTCACAGGCAAGCACCTTAACTGCTAAGCCATCTCTCCAGCCCTGTGGTATTTGGATTTTATAATACATCTTAATTTCTTATATGACTAATAACTGCTTTAAAAATGTCTGAGTACCTGGTATTTTTCTTGGAACACGTTCATCTGTGTGTCAGTTACTTTTGTGTTACTGTGACAAAATACCTGAAGGAACAACTTAAGGTCAGAAGGGTTGATTTTCGCTTGTGGTTTCAGAGATTTCAGACCGCCCCCTGGCAGGGAAGACATGACAATAGTAGCTACTCAGTTCTTGTTTGCAGGAATCAGCAGTGAGGTGTCCTGTGACATCACCATAGCAACCAGGAAGCAGATTTGCTCTGGCCCCAACCAGAGGCTGATATAATCTTCAAGACCCAGCACCCAAGATTCACTTTGCTAACTCGAACCCCCACCTCCCAAATGTCCCCCAACCTCTCAAAATATCACCACCAACTGCGGACATGTGTTCAAGCATCAGTCCACAAGGAAAACTTCATATTCAAACCATAACAATTTGTAAAATTATAGACAGTGTGGATATCTTTATATTGTTTTCCCATGTATGTTATTTTATTTTATTTTATTTATTTGAGAGCCACAGACAGAGAGAGAAAGAGGAAAGAGGCAGATAGATACAGAGAGAATGGGAGCACCAGGGCCTCCAGCCACTGCAAACGAACTCCAGACACGTGCGTACCACCTTGTGCATCTGGCTTATGTGGATCCTGGGTAATGGAGCCTTGAACCTGGGTCCTTAGGCTTCATAGGCAAGCGCTTATCTGCTAAGCCATCTCTCCAGCCCCCCCGTGCATTTTTTAACTGTTCTATAAGGAATATATATTTTAAAACTTTTCCTCAGAAAGGTGATGCATGTTTCTAGTTTAAGTTTCTACTTGGTAATTTATTTTCTGCTATTTTTGCAAATGTTATCATTTTACACTTTATTAAGGCTATCAATTTCTGATATGTTCTACTAGCTTGAAGTGTTAATTTATGATCTGCAATAGCTTTAAAGAAAGTTCTCTGGGGTTTTACAATTATGTAAATGTGTTATCTACAAACAGTAATCATTTTTCTACCTTCTTTCCAATTCTATGCTTGAACTAATTCATTTGTCTTATCAAATTTCATTGCCTAATGCCTCCAGGAAAATGTTGAAAGTAAGAGTTATCAAGAGCAGCCATCCCAAGCTCTGTAGCTTTAAAATATTCTTAAATTATCTATTTTAGACATTATCTCTTTGCCTTCTATTAAGGGATATTAAGACTTTCACTTAAATACATCATCTTCACTTTCTACCCCTCTCTATTTGCCAATCTGGATTAGTCACATTATCTTTCATTGCTAAGTTTATAACATTTAAAATCAGTGAGTAAGCTTTAATTAAGCCTTACGTGCTTTGTTGCTAGATATTACTCTAAGAGTATATGACTAATGTGATTTTTGTGAGTATTATCCATAAAGGAATCTGTATAAGAGTAATATAACCCTATGCTAACCATTGCTGGCCCAAGGAAAACAAGTGTGAGTCTCTTACACTTTGTGTCCAGACTGGATCACATTTCATTTTCACCATTTAGAATCAGGCTGTCCTCTTAAGAAAATTCCTTTATTACACTTGGTGTGGGGTCCACATCTGCAATCCCAGAACATGGTCAGTAGTAGCAGGAGTTCAAGGTCATCCTGGGCTACATGAAACACTATATTTTTTAATTTAATTTTTTTTCTTTTTGGAGAGAGACAGAGAGAGAGAGAGAGAGAGAGAAAGGAGAGGAGAACAGATAGAGATGGGTGCGCCAGCAGTCTCTCAGCTGCTGTGAACGAACTCCAGATGCGTGCGCCCCCTTGTGGTCAAGTGCGGCATTGCGCCCTTGCGTCACTTTGCATCTGGCTAAACATGGGACCTGGAGATTGGAACCGCTGGAGATTGGAACCAGTGTTCTTAGGTTAGGAGGCAGGTGCCTTAACCGCTAAGCCATCTCTCCAGCCCGAAACACTATTTTTTTGAAAGAATTTTATTTCTGGAGTCATTCCTTTTGGCTATATTTGCACAGGAGGAAACAAACACGAGTGGCATCTTCATTGTGCTGTTGCATATCAGGAAGTTTATTTCTTTTCCCCTTGTTTGCCATAGATAATCTGGCAGGGTAGAGAACTCAAAGGCTGACTCCATTTTTCTTTGAAGGCTTTGTCATCTTCCTTCTGGTTTCTATTAACACGCAGGGAAAATCTGATCTCAATTTGATTTTCATCCTTTGGCAATTCTGTGAATAACTGTCCCCCTGTGTTTGGAAAGGCTTACAGATTTTCTATTTAATCGTTGGGATTATGACATTTAATCAGTTTGGGTCCAGGGATATTCCTCCCTTCCTACCCCATGCATGTGCTCAATCCCAAGAACATATTTTTAATATGAAGACTTTGTCCCCACCTTACAATAACTTTGTCAAGTATAATTATGATCCCCAAATTGAAAATAAGAAGTCAGAAAGATAGAACAATATTCTGCAAGTCACTGGGTGGCCTCTTCACTATATTATGCCTTGTAGGGACAAAAGTACACCCGAAAGCAATAATTAAGACTATGCTGAGTGGAAAGTACCAACCACTTCACTTTTCCTGTTAAGGTATTTGCTGCCTGAAAGTTTGGGCTTCATGACGGTCATGACTAATAACAAGAGGATACATTTATATTTGAATGCTCTATTTTACTACAAACAAAGAAATAGCTGAATAGGGCCTCTTACCTGACTAGATACCTCAAGTAAATGACTTCCTTTATGTTGCCCTAAAGGTGAGAAGGGTGTCAAAGTGGTGCAAATTGCTCTGCTGGAGTAAGCAGAAGTAGGATTTGGGATTCATCAAACCCTCTGTGTTAGTGGAGGAAAAAGGTAGGCTGGAACTGTGTGTGTGTGTGTGTGTGTGTGTGTGTGTGTGTGTGACTTTTAACAATGTAGAATAGTAAGTGGATGGAGACAAGATGGTGAGCTCTCAATATATCACAGAGCATCAAGAATTATGAGTCATAATGTTTTGAAGCCAGGGAGTTCCCCAAGGCCATGGTGCAAATCAGGGTAGAGTAAATATTGAGTGTTTAAAAAAGGTATCAAGTTATCTGCCCGCATATCAGTGGAGGGCGTATTTCTTGTCTCTTTTCTCCATAGGCAGTTGGCAGAGTTGGCACAACTAGCAAGGACAGTGCCACATTCCCTGTAACACCGTGAGCTATTTAAGCCTTAAGAACTGTCAGCCGAGCCTCCCTCTCAATGTAGTGAGATTTTCTCTGGCCAGAAAATGTAGAGAAATGTGGAATATGTACACTTATGGCAAAAGGCTTTAATTTCAAAGACCATTGGTAGCTGTTCTGTTATGTATGGCAGCATTTCCCATATAATGGGACATGTACATTGGGCTATATAACCAAAGTTCTCCACACAAGGATCTTTCAGCTGTGGGCTGATTGACACTTTGAACTTAATAGTTCTTTGCTGTAAGTGCTGGCTTGGACACTGTAGATATTTCAAAGATCTCTTCTCCTCGGCCCACTAGATACTAGTTATAAGATCACATGTATCTTCAAACTTTGCCAAATGACTTCTGGGAGGCAAATTGCCCCGCTGTTGATAGCCACTGACCTACATAGATTTACTAGATATATATTCTTCTTTGTAAATAATTGAACTATAGACAACAGGCTTTCTAAAATGCACTTTTCTTTTCACACTGGAGTCTTTGAAGATGATGTGTTCAAACATAAACATTCAAGGCTTTGGAGAAAGGCAAGGAATCTTTATATAAATACAGTGAACCCTTGAGACCATCAGAAAGCAACGCAGAAAATCAAATCCTATGTGTGGCATGCGAACAAATTCTCTGAGAAGATCGTTTTTCTTAGCCCTGCATTACTAATGGTCACAAATATGACAATTAATCTTTCTCTGCATGCCTTTAAGCTGCACAGTGTCTAAACATGATTGAAAAAATATATTCTTTCTTTGAAAATAGAACAGCTATTTGTAAAGATGATTCAGTCAGCAGGATGCTCTGCCGGCTCTCCCTACATTCTGTTTGCTGAGAGGAGCTGCCGCCTTTAAATCGCGATACATTTGTATTATGTTAAACCAGTCTTGCTGTACTTTTTTGTTTGGATAAATTTGCTTAATGGTCATAAAACTTGTGCCCTGAAGATAATCTTGGGCTAAGTGTTTGGAAGGTACATGAACGAATTACTCATTCTGCCTAGGAGGCTGAAATCAAATAATTTCCACAAAGGCATTTGAATTTTTTGACTATTGCCTAATACTGACATTTCTGACTTCCGTTTACTGTATTGAGGATGCAATGTTGCCTACGTTGCCTATAAATGGAATTTTCCATTACTCTGACACTGACCCAATCTATCTTTTCTACAGGGGAGCGGAGGTAAGGATGCTTTGGAAGAGGGAGGTAGAGATGGAGACATGATGTTAACATTTTCTAGTGAAAGAAGGAGAATTTTGAAGTGGTATTTTTCTTTTTTTTTTTTTAAATTATTTATTTATTTATTTATTAAGAGAGAGGAGACAGAATATAGGCAGGCCAGATCCTCTTGTCAGTACAAACAACCTCCAAATGCATGTTCCACTTTGTGCATTTGGCTTGATGTGGGCACTGGGGGATTGAACCCAGACCATCAGGCTTTGCAAGCAAATGCTTTTAACTGCTGAGCCATCTCTCCAGCCTGTGGTGATTTATTTCAAAGTTCAAAGTACTATTCTGTGCTGGGTGTTAGACTTTCAGACACATATAAGTAAGTGAGTGGATACAGTCAATCCTGGGTATCTCAGAAGGGTCTGGTTCTAGGACCCTAGTAAATATCAAATCTATAGATGCTCAAATGTGTACCCATTGGTTCCAATAGCATAATATTTGTATATATCCTATGAATATCCCCCAGTATAATTTTGATCACCTCTGGATGACTCATGATGTTAAACATGATGTTATCATTAACCCATATTGTTGAGGGAATAACGACTAAACACAACTATTGTAAAGATACAATTAATTTTTCAAATGCTATCTGTGATTGTTTGAATTTATGAACACATGAAGATAGAGGGCTGACTCTATATGTGCATATATTTACATATATACAAATGTTTATAAATATGCATAAACATATTTGAGATCTCTCCTTCCCTCCTCTCTCTCATCAAGGTCTTGTTATATTGTTGGAGCCATCATGAAATTGATTCTGCAGCTTAGTCTGGCCTCAAACTTCTCACAATCCTCCTGTCTCTGCTCTCCTACTGCTAGGATCACCAATGTGCACTGCCATGCCCACTATTATCTGACCTCTTTCACAATATCTACTCCTAAAAATCCATTACTGCAGAGCCCCATAGAAAAATAAGTCCTGTTGATTTGGGAATGGTGAGGTTGCAGGTAAAATTCTTTCCATTGCTTTTTTAAATATCTTAATAGCACTTCCATAACATCATTTCCTCAATCAGTTAGTCTATTAATTATAATTAACATAATTAATCTGTTAATTAACCAACTGGTTGGTGTCAAACAGTCTGCATGTCTGAAGGGGATAAGGCTCAAATCCTTCTGAAGAAATGGGAGTCCGAGCTTAAGCTACGACGTGACACCGTCAGCCCAGGAGCCACAGCTCCAGTCTCTTCCTTGACGAGCACTGGTTTTGTTGTGGTGCTGCACAGGGGCTCTGAGATGTCGCACATACCAGGCATGAGCTCTACCAGTGAACCACCTCCCAGCTTTGATCAGCATTTCTGAAAACACAGAGGACTCTTATTCAGACGAGGAATAAGCCAGGCATAGGTATAACCCCCAACAGAGTAAAAAAGATGCCAAAGATGCCTTTATACAGCGGACAAAGAAGATGGGAAGCAAGAAAGGAAAAAGGCAGCGTAACATAAAAGAAGGGGTTCCGTGGAGCCCACCAAAAGTCTAAAGCTTTTGAGAAAATCCGAGGAAGCCATTTGCAGGCCTGACTGCCTCAGCCTGATAGAAGGAGCTCAGAGAGCAGGAGGCTCGGGAGGACTGGGGAGGAAGATGCAGGAAAGGTTATGGAGTTTCTTTCATCCTGGACTCTCTATCGTTCAAGTCAGTCTGCACCTGCTCTTGGAGAAATAGACAATTAAGTAAATGCTCGCTTGAGATTCTCTCCCACTGAGCAA
Source organism: Orientallactaga sibirica (assembly GCA_036365145.1). Classification (NCBI taxonomy): domain Eukaryota; kingdom Metazoa; phylum Chordata; class Mammalia; order Rodentia; family Dipodidae; genus Orientallactaga; species Orientallactaga sibirica. The sequence continues at coordinate 6,137,839 of JAEOAD010000463.1, read as the reverse complement.
AGCGAAGAAGGAACGGATGTGTTGGATTCTGGAGGCCGCCTGTCCATGCAGTGGAAGGGACAGCAGCCTATTTCCTCAGCAGGAGGTGCTGCTGGGGAATGTTCCCCTCCACTCCCCAGCTCCCTACTCTCCTTCACCCCCATTCGGCCCTGTGGTAGCCAAATGGAAGAAAGAACTTGACTACTGACTGTCTGCACACCCAGCTGGAAGGAACCCTCAGCACACACCTCTGCTGTGCTGAGTGTGAAATCTTGACTATAAATACCTGAACGAACGGATGTTAAAACATTTTTAAATCAAAATGTGCTATGCAAAGCGGAGTTATTAATATCAAGAAAAACTCACACACTCCGAGACCTGGAAAAGCAAAAGTCTGGTCAGTTGTCTGGTCAGTTGGCCGAGTGGCGTTGGGGGAGCTGCACCTCTGGATGGTCGCTTCTAGAAGCTTTAGTCATTTGCTGCAGCTAGACAACGCTCCGCTCCCCATTCCCACCTGTCTGACAGCATAGCGGCCACCTCATTTCGCTGCTGTCTGGGGGCTCAGCTCAGATCCGTACACAGAAAACCCACCTGGATCTCAGCCTTTCATGGCTTCAAGACAACCACAGATGCCTGCTCTTGAGCCTAGTGGGACTCCAGGTGAGAGATCCCTGCTCATCAGGCCATCTTGTTGAGGTAAGGGAGGGAGAGGACAGTGTCTCCCTGTTTGCTGTGACCCTGCCAACCACCAGTGACAGTGTGGACAAGGGTCAGGATGAAGGCTAAGGCTACCCTCATCATCACGAATTCTCTGACCTCAAAACAGGCAGGGCTGAGAGATGCAGCCCCCACACCCCACAAGGGCCCCACCTCCCAGGAGACCAAGGGCCTCGATGACAGAAGCGCTCCATAAACTACAGTTGCAGACTGGAGCCTACAGAAGAGAAGCAGCCGACAGCAGCCCAGCTCAGCTCAGCCCAAGCAGCACCCCTCACCCATCCCCCAAGCAGGAACCCTGAAATTGCACTTCTGGTTCCTCCGCAAGCTTGCCAGGCCCAGATCTTAACACCGAGAGTCCGAGAAGTGGGCAGAGGAGAGAATGCATTAGATACAAGGAGCAGCTTTTGGCCCAGACTCTCCCCATCTCCCCGAGAAGTCAGGCTTGGGAGATTTTGCCATGAAGACCTACAAAGAAGCCCAAACAGCCCCTCCATGAAGCTGATGCCCAGGCCACCCAAATGCCCAAAGATTCAGCAACCTTCCAGCCAGCCAAGATGTTCCTCCCAGTGATGGAAGGTAAGAAACCACCTCCCGGATCCACAGTCTCCAGCCTTGTGGTGGGAATACACTCTCACCTGCTGGCTTCCTGACTGCTTTCCATCCCAGGGACTCTTCTTTTTACCTTACCTTAGCTCACACCATATATCATATCATATCATATCATATCATATCATATCATATCATATGTGTGTGAATATGTATATGTACATATATTTTAAAGATTTTAATGTTTTATTTATTTATAGAAAGAGAGAGAGAGAGAGAGAATGGGTGTGCCAGGGCCTCCAGCCACTGCAAACAAACTCCAGACACATGTGCCACTTTGTGCATCTGGCTTACATGGGTCCTGGGGAATCAAACTTGGGTCCTTAGGCTTTGCAGTCAAGTGTCTTAACCACGAAACCATCTCGCCAACCCAATATATTTTCAAAATCCTGTTAAATTATAGCTGGGGGTGTAATTGAATTTTGAATAACATAATATTCACACAAAGCTTGTTATTGTGTGCAAGAAACCATTTTGTACTGCTTTAATATTAGATCAAGCAAAAACCCCAATGTCACTGGTGATGTTTGGGTGGTGACCTGTTTTGTATCATTGATCCTAGACAAGAACTTTGATCCATGCTTACCTAGGTAAATCATGCTTATGATAATACAAAATGAAGTCTTCTTTATTCTACCACCACAGTCAACATGAGCAAGGAGAAATGATGGCACAGGGCTGGAGAGATGGCTTAGCAGTTAAGGTGCTTTCCTGTGAAGCCTAAGAACACATGTTCAAATCTCCAGGTCTCACATAAACCAGACACAAAATGACACAAGCATGCAATGTCACACATGTGCCACAAGGGGGTGCATGCGTCTGGAGTTCATTCACAGTGGTTGAAAAGTCTGTCTGCCTGTCTCTCTCTCTCTCTCTCAAAAAATAAAATTATAAAAAAAGAGAGAAATGATGGCACAGAGATGTCAGCAACTGGTCCCCACAGCGCTGGTCCTCTCTTCCCTCCAGTAATATCAGTTAGAGGAGCCAAGGCCTGTTGGAGACCAGGGCACAGCTGATAGCCAGATGTGGTAGCCCCCCCCCCCAACGGTGACTAGAAGCTCCCTGCTTTTTGGTCCAAGTAACAGGTCGCATTCTCCTGCAGTCAGTCCTCTTGCATCTTGATGGCTCTTGAGCCTCTGGTTTGGAGGGCTGTTCTCTTTTATGTGCCACAGAAAAACCTCTCCTGTTTAACCTCTCTAGTCTTGTTTCACCTCTCCTGCACTTCCAAATGAAAATGGTTTCACTCACTTTGGCTGAAAACTTAAGAGAGAAAAATCAAGTCCTGATTTGGTATTGGCAACAGGATCCTCCAGGTTTTGGTTTTTGGGGTTCTGGGGATTGAACCCTGGGTCTTGCTCATAGTCAGTAAACACTCTGCCACTGATCTCAAGCTCTGCTCTTAGCTCCTGGATGGTAAGTGTTCCTTACTGTTCACACATACACACACACGATGCAAAAGAGAACTTCTGGAGGCTGGAGAGATGGCTCCGTGGTTAAGGCACTTGCCTGCAAAGCCTAACGACCCTGTTTGATTCCCCAGGACCCACGTAAAGCCAAATGCACAAAGTGGTACATGCATTTGGAGTTCATTTGCGGTGTGGCTAGAGGCCCTGGTGTGTGCATACTCTCTCCTCTCTCTGTGTATGATAAATAAGTAAATTAAAATTTAAGAAGAGGGGCTGGAGAGATGGCTTAGCGATTAAGGCCTGTGAAGCCTAAGGATCCCAGTTTGATTCTCCAGGTCCTTCGTAAGCCAGATGCACAAGGGGGCGCATGCATCTGAGTTCGTTTGCAGTGGCTAGAGGCCCTGGCACACCCATTCTCACTCTCCCTGTCTCTCTTTCCCTCTCTGTCTCAAATAAATAAATAAATAAAAACTAAATAAAAATAAAAATGTTTAAAAAATTTAAAAAGAGAATTTGGGGGACATTTTACGACTTAACTATTTATGACAACTGGCATATTTTTAAGAAGGCCCACCAGACGTTCATTTAGTTCATGCCCATCAAAAGAATGAATCACAACATTTCGGTCAGTGGGTTTTGAGTCATTGCAATGATTGTTATGAATCCTACACTTCCAATGCAATGTGGTTGTGCACATGTCACTTCCACCTGCTGGGTCTACCTGTAGAACCACTTCCACAGACCAAGGCAGACGTCACATCCATGTGACAGCCCTTCTGACTTGGAAGGCATCTGGCTTGACTCTTTAGCCATCCGTTTGACACTCTGTTCTTCTCTGATCTGTCCACTGTGGCTCATCAGACATGCTGCAGCAACCCCTTGAATGACTCTACCTGCTTTCTTCTGCACCAAGTTCAAAGTCTAATGCCAATAAGAACCCACAGCAACATTCTAGGTGTGGCCTACCAGCACAAGAGAAAGGAAACAATTCCTGCCTTCATAATTGTTCTTTTACAAATGTCTCATGGGGCTGGAGAGATGGCTTAGCAGTTAAGGTGCCTGCCTGCAAAGCCAAGGGACCAAGGTTCGATTCCCTATGACCCACATAAGTGAGATGCACAAGGTAGTAAATGCATCTGGAGTTTGTTTGCAGCAATGGGAGGCCCCAGCATACCCATTCTCTCTCTCTCTTTGCTTCTCTTTCAAATAAATAAATACAAATAAAATATTTTTAAAAAGAATGTCTCAGGACACACTGTTAGCTCAGGCTGTGTGGAGTGGCACAAATTCCCCTAGCCTATACACAGCAGATAGGGAGTGATCCTAGCCTATACACAGCAGATAGAGAGTGATCCTAGCCTATACACAGCAGATAGAGAGTGATCCTAGCCTATACACAGCAGATAGAGAGTGATCCTAGCCTATACACAGCAGATAGTGATCCTAGCCTATACACAGCAGATAGAGAGTGATCCTAGTCTATACACAGCAGATAGAGAGTGATCCTAGTCTATACACAGCAGATAGAGAGTGATCCTAGTCTATACACAGCAGATTGAGAGTGATCCTAGTCTATACACAGCAGATAGAGAGTGATCCTAGTCTTCTCTTGTCCAATGTCATCTAACCTTGATGTCGTGCCCCTTGAGTCTTCTGTTGTTGAGTTTTCTCAGAGCACTTCCATTGGTTAGCTCTTTGGTTTCATCTCCACAAATGTCATCCATGACTCCCATCAATGTATTCTGGATCTTTATTTAACGGTCAGATCGACAGACCATCGAAGAGGACAGTACTGGCGAGAAATAAGACAGGCCACCAGAAATCTATTTGCGTTTGCCATAATTGACTTCAAGACAGTTGTTGTACTGGCACTACCCTCTGACATTTGCTTTCATGTGTTCACAAGACTTCAGAGTAGAATAGTGTCAGCCCACTTCAATCATGTCTATCCCACTCGTCTCAATTGCCAAAGTAATAAACTCTACAGGAAATGATTCAGGGGCTGGAGAGACGGCTTAGTGGTTAAGGTGCTTGCCTGCAAAGCCAAAGGACCCAAGTTCGATTTGCAAGGACTCACACAAGCCAGATGTACAAAGAGGTGCATGCATCTAGAGTTTGTTGGCAGAGGCTGGAGGCCCTGGTGTGCCCATTCTCTCTCTATCTGTTCCTCTCTCTCCCTCTTTCTCTCTCTCACTCAAATAAATAATAAAATAGTTAAAAAAGAAATGATTCATGCAACTTTTTGTAGGAGCGATTGTCTTTTAACAAATTCTTCCAAAATTCCCCTTCATTATTACAATTTCCTGGCTTATAATGATCCAGTTCATATTGAAAGCATGATACTCATCTCCTGCAAACTCTGGCGTTATATTGGTACTGTACGGTTGATTCCTGAAGGATGCTGGGAATGAGTTTGGATAATTGTACTCAGCTGCCTCTCCACTCTTGAGCCTCCGGGGGCCAGAAGACCTGCTGATTGCTCATTTGGCCACTACAGTCACTGTTTGCGCTGCTCAGGAATCATGACCTTCTCCCAAACCTATGCCACCACCCGATATACATTAAAAACACTGCTGTCATGCTCATGGCCAACCAGGTAAGGCGATGGGCTACAGCACCTTCTGTGTCTCATGCAACTTCTGGACCAGGAGGCTAAAGGCAAATAAGACTTAAGTGTGCCCATGGGTGCCTGTGTTGTATGAGTGCTATTCTGCAGGAGTGTGTGAAGGATGTGGATAGAGGTGAGTGTAGGAGATTGAATGTGGGGTGTAAATCCACCATGTCTACTTAAAAAATAGTCAAAAGTGAAACAATGTATAAATTGATCATGTAAAATATGATGGTCTGGGGCTGGAAAGATGTCTTAGTGGTTAAGGCACTTGCTTGCAAAGCCTAAGGACCGTAGGTTTGATTCCCCAGGACCCATGTAAGACAGATGTACAAGGTGGTCCGTGTGTCTGGAGTTCATTTGCAGTGGCTGGAGGCTCTGGAGTGCCCATTCTCTCCTTCCTTCTCTCTCTTTCTCTCTATCAAATAAATTTAAATTTAAATTTAAAATCATGATCAGAAACAAGTTTAATGACTGGAGTGAGCTATTAGCATATGTATTATATCACATATCATTTTCTTGTGAGAAGAATCCTTAAAACCTGCTCTTAACAATTTTCAAGATTGTAACATGATTATTAAAGTCATGTTGTGTAATAGTTTTTTTTGTATAATACATATCTTAAACTTACTCCTCCTACCATAAAATTCTCTACCCTCCTTAAAAATTCTCTGATCTTCCTAAACACCTGTCCCCTCCAGTCTCTGGTAACTACAATTCTACTTTCTACTTCTGAGTACAACTTTTTTTAGATTCTGCGTTGGTCATTTGGTTTATTACACAGATTATGTGGCATTTGATTTTCTGTATCTGGCTTATTTTCCAGTTGCCTGATTGATGGTTCCATCTTAGAGTTTATGTTCAAGTGACAGGGACAAAAAAAAAATGCAATTTTCCTATGTAACAAAAGCAATGGTGACACTTTGAAGACATAACCAGAGTGCCACGGGAACCATAGTACACCATACTCAGAATGGACTTCCAAAAGCCGACTGAGGTCAGGCAGTGCTGACGTAGGATGTGGGGGTAGATGTACGAAGTCAGGGCATTCAGACAGTGGCCGTGGGAGTTCCAACATTTTTTGTGGCTGGAGGGTTGTGGTGGTTTGATTCAGGTGTCCCCCATAAACTTAGGTGTTCCGTATGCTAGGTTCCCCAGCTGATGGCAATTGGAAATTAAAGCCTCCTGGAGGTGGTGTATTGTTGGGGGCGGGCTTATGGGTATTATAGCCAGTTTCCCCATGCCAGTGTTTGGCACACTTTCCTGTTCCTGTTGTCCACCTGATTTTGGCCAGGGGATGTTATCCATCCTCTGCTCATGCCATCATTTTCCCCTGCCATCATGAAGCTCCCCCTTCAAGCCTATAAGCTAAAATAAACCTCTTTTTGCCCACAAACTGCTCTTGGTCAGGTGATTTCTGCCAGCAATGTGAACCTGACTGGAACAAGGGCCATCTCTGAAGGAACATGCTTGGAAATAAAGCCAAAGAATCAATTTTTAGGTCATGTTTAAAGTTTGAATTCTACAAATGATAAGGGTGTAATGACTATTTTCAAATAAATAAAAAAAAGTGACATAACAAAGTTTGTGAGTTACTGCCCTATTTAGAAAGAGTTTGTAAGTTGCTATATGTAAGAGAGGAAGTTATTAGTTTAGTCTTGTGGGAAATCGATGCACCATAAAGAATGGAATTAAGGCAGTAACAGAGAGATCAATGTGAAATGCATGTTGCTGTCAGACAATGCATTTATGAATGGAAAGACATGGCACCTGGTGAGTGAGTGGATTCTAGACAATCTCTCTCAGTTTCTGGTTCAGTTAATCAGATAGATGGTTGTACATATACTGAAGGATGAAATAAGATATTATTTAAATGTCCAAGGCTTAGTCACACTATATTATGTTTAACCCCCCTGAAGATTTTCCTATGTAGCCTTAGTTACCACCTACTGTCTCATTTTTCGTACTATTTGATATCTAATTTTTGAGAAATGAAATGTTTTATTTAAATGGAGTAAAATGGCTTAAATCAAGTCATGGGAACTTTGAATTCACTCACTAAACATAACCAGATTTGCTTCTCCATTACCTAAATAACTTTCCCTTTCTCGATATGAAAAAACAACAAGATAAGTTAGGTTACATGCTCTATAAAGCCTCAGGAATACTGCAATGTCTCGCTTGAATATGAGAAAAGGACTCCATTTAACTGGTGCTGGTGAGCAAGATAAAAGCTGTCATTAAAAGCAACTAAGCAGGGCTGGAGGGATGGCTTAGTGGTTAAGGCATTTGCCTGCAAAGCCAAAGGACCGTGAGACTTGCAGGGGTGACGTGGACATGTTACTTAGCATTGAGCTCTCCATGGTTTCTTATTCTCAGCATTTTGATGCATTTTGAGTCTCCCCAGTAGTCACTGCCTGCTACACAAAGCAACTTCTCTGAGGTTATTATTATTATGCCCACAGATTAGTGCTTCTCTGAGGGCAGCACAGATTTATGGGCATTCACATAAATATTTAGAAGACAATTTTATTTATTAATTTATGATGTTTTTTTCGAGGAAGGGTCTCACTGTAGCCCAGCTGACCTGGAACTCACTCTGTACTTTCAGGCTGGCCTCATACTCACAGAGATCCTCCTACCTCTGCCTCTTGCATGCTGTGATTAAAGGAGTGAGTCACAGCGAATGGCTTAGAAGACAACTTGAAGGGCACAATATATTCATCTAAACAACAGTAGCAGCTTCCATCCTGGGGCCTATGACCTTCCCACACATAGGCTTTTGACTACAATTTCAGTATCAGGAATGAATTTGTCCTGAGGGCAAGGCCTCAAATCTAGAAAATAGTTGGTTACCCCTGTAATAGCCATTGCACTGCTGCACCAGTGGGCACATTGTGCCTGGCTTATCAGTTGTGCAGCCTGCAGCATCCACCACTGAGTAAGATTATGACTTTTCTCCCAGCAACCTGCATAATGCTTTCCAGCACTATGACAGCTAGTCACTGGCATATTCTTCTGAGACCAGGAAACATGGTATGTCTAACAGCATTTCTTTTCTTTTTTTTTTTTTAACTTGAGAGACAGAGAGAAAGAGAGAGAGGGAGAGACAGATAGAGGATGGGTGCTCCAGAGGCCTCTCAGCTGCTGTGAACAAACTCCAGGGGTGTGCGCCCCCTTGTGTGCATGTGTCACATTGCGTACTTGCGTCACTTTTGCATCTGGCTAAATGTGGGACCTGGAGAATCGAACGGGCGTTCTTAGGCTTCTCAGGCGGGCGCCTTAACCACTAAGCCTTCTCTCCAGCCCTCTAACAGCATTTCTTTCTGCTATGTGCAGAAGAGACCATATCTTTTGATTTGTCTTCCTTTTAATTTTACTTCCTAGGACAACCAAAGCAGCAGAAGAAAGGCTGTCTAATATGGAGAGGTATTTGATGGCGGAGAAGAAGAAATGTGAGACCCTTCCCTCTCACCCCATTGTTAAACTCAGATGTAATTTGCAAGTAGGGGAAGTAATTTGAAAGGAAGAATGGAAGGTCCAAGTCAGGGTCCTCAGATGTTAGTTCCTATTCAGCTGGTAGCTCATGGTTCTCAGAGGCTCATGGCTAAGATTGCCAGAGATCTGGGGACAGATGTCACTAGCCCCATTGACACAGTGTTGCAACACAGCACATTTTCCTTTTACAGACAATATGTACATTTGTTTCATGATGGAGCAAAGGGACAAATATTCATATTGCTTATTCTTTTGCTTTTTTTTCAGAGAGACACAGAGAAAGACAGAGAGAGAGGGAGACAGATAGAGATGAGCATGCCAGCAGCCTCTCAGCTGCTGCGAAAGAAATCCAGATGCGTGCGCCCCCTTGTGGTCAAGTTCAGCATTGCACCCTTGTGTCACTTTGAATCTGGCTAAACGTGGGACCTGGAGATTGGAACCGCTGGAGATTGGAACCAGTGTTCTTAGGCTTAGGAGGCAGGTGCCTTAACCCCTAAGCCCTCTCCAGTCCTCTTTTGCTTTTTAAATAGGGTGTTAGCTTTGCAAAAGACATAACATGACAATGTCCTCATTTGCTACATAGTTCTTCAAATTTATATTAATCTCTATCCCTGGGCCACTTGAAGCTTGCCACAGGCCGTCCCATGCCCGTGCCCATGTAACTCAAACCGGTGAAGGAATGCAAAGTTAGGTGCTTTCTCAATGGAACTTGTTCTACCAGTCAAGGTTGCTGAGGCTGTGGAGCAAGGCACCCACTAATCACACACCTGTCACACAAAAAAGATGTTACATATCTAGTAGAATTCTCCACCTCAGTGACAACTTGGGATTTAGAATTTTTGATACTGGAGTGTATGACATATTTTAGATCCTACCAGGAGAATATCTCAGGGTCCCTCAGGAAATGAACTTGAGCTTCTTAGGTTGTTTGTCACCTTTGCTAAAGAAGTAATCAGATAAGACAAGTCAGAGCCAAGTACCTCTGTTGGCTACATGGTACCAATCCCATACCTATATAGAGCAGACCTCTGGCAAGCCTAAATGCCATTAGCCAGGACCATTGACTAGTTGTCACCCAACTGTGACCATCTGTCCTGAGTAAACATGATAACTGGTTTTAAAATCAGGCACCCGTGCAAGTCAGAACCACTGGAGTGAGAAAGCCACCAGGATTTTGTCTCAGAAGGGGGTTGTGCCACTGCAGGCTCATAAGGTTCCTGAATTCTTCCGTAGGTGGACCCCACCCCTTACCCTATGAAAACATTAGCCCCCTTTAAAAGAGGACGTTCCTAGGCTTGATAAGCGTGTGATTGCTGCCCATTCTGTAAGAAAGGTTATCAAAGGACTTACCTGTTAGAGCAGTCCTCTGAAGTTCATCAGAAGAAACATCAGATGCCCTCGTGGTCTGCAGATGAAAGGAATCACAGAAGTTCAAATTGCTGGCATTACATGGGAAAGAAGACCACTGGAGCTCAAGTGCACTTGGGGGGAAATTAAGACCAAGAAGAAAGGAACGGAAATTAAATTCAGAGTTGCTCTTTTAAAAGTTCGGTTCTGATTTTGATCTTGGCACAAACACTATCTTGGAGGAAAAGCTGTTTCTAACTCTGCCCATCTTCTAACCATTTTATAATGCCTTTCATCTACCACATGAGCTGGGGGAAGGGGAAGCTGGTGGCTATAAAGTCATCATAGGACTTCACATTTACAAATAACAGCTTGCTTATATAAAATGATGGCAGGATGACACATCTGTCACAAATACTATAGGTCAGGCCCAATAAAGAGTGAAAAGAAAAACTTGTGGAAATGAAACAGTAGCCACAAACTGAGCATCCTTTTTCTAACTTGGCTTTCTTGCTTTCCACCCATTGCAGAAGGGAAATGGAAACTGCGCAAGCATTGGTGGGGTGATGAGGCCGTTATGGGAGTGTTTTACATTTTTACTTATTTTTATGAGGGGAGGGCACACACACATGGAGTAAGTATGGGCGCTCCAGGGCTTCCTACCACTGCAAACAAACTCCAGATGCATGTGCCCCTTAGTGCATCTGGCTTTCTATGGGTGCTGGGGAATTGAACTCTGCTCCTTAGACTTTGCAGGTAAGTGCTTTAACCACTGAGCAATCTCTCCAGCCCTAGAATTCTGTTAAGAAAGTGTATGTGACCCTCTTCTTCTTTTTTTTTTTTCAATCTCTAAGGGAATTCACCAAAGCAGTGCTGTTGGTCAAGCTGACAGTAGTCTGTGATGCAACAACACTTTAGATCGCAAAATAGACTCGCAAGGTTGCCGTGACATTTATTACTGTAAAGGAAGGGCTGGGGAGATGGCCCAGTCAGTAAGGCACTGATTGGTCAAGCATGAGCACCTGAGTTTGGATCCCAGCACCCACGTTAAAGCCCAGTGTGGTAGCATGTGCCTGTAATCCCATTGCTGGACAGATAGAAATGCGAGGTTCCCCAGAGCCTGCTGGCTGCTAGTCTAGCAGAATAACGAATCTTTGGGCTTATTGAGAGGCCCCGTATCAAGATCAAGGTGGACAAAGACTGGGGATGACATGCCATAGACCTCTGACCTCAACATACATGTGAACACACATACACACAAGCATGCACACCACACACACACACACACACACACACACACCCTAAAAATGGAGACATAAAAATTATTTATCCAGAATAGATTTATGTATCAATCTGGGACTAAAACTTAAGTGCCAGGTCAACCTGGGCTACAGTGAAGCCTTACCTCAAAATAAATATATTTATAATATACATACTATGTGATGAATATATGTATTTACTTTTAGCATTAATCTTAACAACTGGAAGAAAGTGCACACTTGCTTCGTGTCAGAACACAGGAGTGAAAGCTGGCGATCAGTGTTGGGGGTATAGCTCAGTTGGAAGAGCAACTGCACGAAGCCCTGAGTTCAGGCCCCAGCACCACATAACCCAGGAGCGATGATGCTAGTCTGTAATCCCAGCACTGGGAAGGCAGAGTCAGGAGGGTCAGGAGTTTAAAGTTATCCTTAGCTAAATAGGGAGGTCAAGGCCAGCCTGGAATACATGAGACCCTGTCTCAAAGAAAGATAAAAAGCTGCCCTCCCCACCGAAAGCTGAAGATGCGTTTCCTGCCTGCGTTTCCTGCCTGAGGCCTTTTTCTCAGGGGTGGTGGAGGAATGGCATCGGCCCTGAGGCTTTCAAGGCTGCAAAGGAATTACATAAGATCAAAGATGCAGCACCTATTTGGAAGCATTAACTGACAAACAGCAAGGGTGCACAGCTGCAGTGTTCCTGCCACCATGGATGTGTATGCTGTGAGTGAGGTGAGGAAAGAAGCCAGTCTTGTAGGTGGGGGTGACCACCAACAGTGCCAGCCTTGAGCACAGGGAGAAGTGATGGGTTACCACTTCCTACGTTTTCCACGCTGTCCCATTAAACATGAACATAGCACTACCCATTCTTCTTCCCTTCCCCAGCTCTCTCTTCTGTGTTTCCCTTCTCAGCTCATGGCTCCACAAAGCAGCTTGAGGTGTACTGATAACAGTTTCATTTAACATTCTCTCCCAGGTATTTTCCCACTTTAACTCTGAGCAATGTCTTAACCCTTCCTCTGGACTTTAGTAGTTGAAATCCCAGGATCCTGTTCACCCATCCGTTCTTTAAATTCTTTTTTTGTCGTATAACTATTTACTGCTTGGAATGTCTACTAGATACAGAATATTAAATTTTAGGGCTGGAGGGATGGCTTAGAGGTTGAGGTGTTTGCCTGCAAAGCCAAAGAACCTTGGTTCGATGCCCCAGGACCCACATAAGCCAGATGCGCAAGGTGGCGCATGCGTCTGGAGTTTGTTTGCACTGGCTGGAGGCCCTAGTGCACCCATTTCCTCTCTCTTTCTCTGTCTGCCTCTCTCTCAAATAAATAAAAATAAACAAAATATTTTTAAAAATTAGCTTCATGAATCATCATAGTGAAAATTCTATAAAATTGTAAACTTGTCTTTTTTTCTCCCAAGTATAAAATTTTAGCTGTGCATTTTTAAAAAATTTCCAGATTATTTATTCTATTTTAGGTAAAATTTTCTTTGTTTGAGAACTTTGATACATGACTATAGTGCAGTTAGGTCATATTCTCATCAGTTATTCTCCCATGTCGCCTCTTCCCCTCCCCCACTCCGCCAAGGACCTCCTCAGTGGGTCACCAGTGGTATCAGTATTGTGTCAGTCATTCTCCATGGGACCGTTTTCAAGGTTTTTTTTTTTAAGTATTTTATTTATTTGTTTGGGAGAGAGAAAAGGCAGACAGACATATTTAGAGAATGGGGGCAACAGGGCCTCTAGCCACTGCAAATGAACTCCAGACACCTTGTGCCTCTGGCTTTATGTGGGTACTGGGGAATTGAACCTGGGTCCTTTGGCTTTGCAGGTAAGCACTTTAACTGCTAAGCCGTCTCTCCAGTCCTGGTCTTGAACTGGGGAATTGAACCCAGGTGGTTAGGCTTTCCAGGTAAGCGCCTTAACAGTTGAGCCATTACTCCAGCCCCAGTCTTCAAGGTTTTGATCACTGATCCAACAAACACTAAGTGAGCCATGGCTCTGCTAGATGATGAGCCGGAACAACAAAGGCCATTGAGAAGAACAGAGCCCGAGATTCTGAGTGCTGCCTGAGGAACAGGCTTCAAGACAGTCCGTGTGACGATGGCTTTGACAATGCAGCTTGGTATCCAAGGAGAAGCTTCCAGAAAGAAAGATGGCGTTGAGCCACAAAGGCTGCTCAGGAGATGTGGATGGCAGCTGTGAACGTTTTGATGCCACCCTTGCAGAAAGTAATGTCTTCTATTTGTAAATAGGACACCTTCTGTTTAGAAGAAACGGATAAAGAGAAAAGGGAAGGGGCTGGGAGTCACGCGCATTCGATGAAGCCTCACTTTCTTCCTTTGCCAGGAAAGGGACAAAAAGGATGATTTTCATGGTCCGCATTAATTTTAAACTTTAATATCAACATGCTTTTTGAAGCAGAGTGGGAGTTTGTTAGAAGAGCTTTTAATATACAGTTGAAGCAGGAGGCTTGAGAATGAGACGCACTTGAGCAGAAAGTAGCATACATGAGAACGTGGTGTGGGCTTCTTAAAGGCCTCAACGAACTTTTTCTAATACCCCACCCAGCCCTTTCCAACAGAAGAATTAATTCACAAGTCATGACCCTCCAAAAGACAGTTCTTAGATAGCTCCAAAGGGTACAGTTCATATCCTATCTATTTTTCAAAGTCGTCTATTGCATTGATTATGGTCATGCCCCAAACTTTCTTGGGAATGTGTTTGTGAGGCCCTACCCAGATGAATGATAAACATACACACTGGGCTACAGGAGATGAAGACTGATCTAAAGGCTGATCTGTGACCCTCAACAAATCTAGTTATCTTTGTCAGAGTTCCTATCGTAGCAGGATCAGAATCCCTCAGTACATTGCACGTGAACAAATTTAATGAACATAGCTAATGGTACCAAACCCCCAAATCTGATTTGTGAGCTGGCCAACAACCAATCACTACACCAGTGTTTGGAATCGAGAAAGTTCCATGCACATCATACCCAAGAATATGGAGAATAGTGATGCCCTTTGGAAGGGGAAGAGCAGAGAGGAGGGAGTCCAGGAGCAAACTGATAGTTCCACAAGTTTTGACAGAGATTGAAGTTTTCAGACTTCTTGGTGCTGGTGGATATTATCTGGTGGACCACTGAGCGATGTAGCTACCAAGCGCATCAATCCTCTAATGTAACAAAACCAAGGCTAACGAGGAGCAATTACAGGAATAAGAATGGGTCTCCGCTCAGTTTGACCAGAGGGAAGAAAGAATGTGCTCTTTCTGGTTTTCGGAACTTTAGGAAGTTGCGATGATTCAAGCCTCTTATAAGAGGAAAACAGAAATTTTATTATTCTCAGTGTTGGCTTTCCCTGAAGGATAGGAGTGGTGGGGAATGCTTCACATTCAGCAGTCATTCCAAATGAGATGAGCACAGGGTCATGTAATCAGGCTTTGAAAAGTGGGAGGCCCAAGCAGCTGAATCAACATGACAGCTTCTTTCAGACATAGAAAGAAAATGAAAGGCACTTTGGAATCATCTGATCCGAACCCTACACTTCACAGTCCAGAAAATTGAGACTCACGTAGGATTAAATAGTAGGCCGAGAACCCACAGCTGGTGGGACGCTGGCCAAGACCGTAATTCCGATTCTCAGGCTCTGAGGCTTCCTCTCCTTTGCCTGCCCATCAAGCCTAGATTTTACCTTGTGACTTTGGGCTGGACATCTGTCATAGAGACCCTCTTCCCTGTTGGGTGTCTCCTGTGGAGACGACACAAGATTCCACCAACCACCATGTCTGAGGCTGGTCTCGCTTGCCTGGAGGGAGCTTCGCTGGCTGCGAGGTTCCCCCTCGAAGGCCTCTGGGGGTCCCACATGATTGGCTGTTTTCTCCCTGCTCCATAGCGTCCCTGTGTTTACCTCCCTGCATCTGGGGTGGGCACAAAACAAGAGTCCCGAATGCCCCGCGGGGAGGCTTGTTTCCCTACCACCCATCTTTGGTCATGGACATCCCCAAGATTTCGGGGTCACCATTGCCCAGGAACAAATGCGAGAGCCATTGGCAGGGCATCAAAGCCAAAGATAGCCTCTGTGCCAAGCTGGTAATGCCTTTAGTGGAATTGGGGACCGAGCCAAACCTTTTTAATGTTCCCCAGCTCGGAAGAGGCATGCTGACAGACAGGAATGCAAGGTGGTCTGTCCAGCACCCCTGAGCTCCAGCTTTGTTCTCTTACCAGTCAACAGACAAATTAAGAGGGAAGAAATAAAGTTGTCCCATCCACTTTTATAAAAAAAATACAAGACACATAGTTTTTTCAAAAAATTATTTATTTATTTATTTATTTATTTATTTATTTATTTATTTGCAAACAGAGAAAGCAACAGAGAGAGAGGGCTACCTGTCACTACAAACAAACTCCAGACACATGCACCACTTTGTGCATCTTGGTTTTATGTGCATACTAGGGAATTGAACCCAGGCCATCAGGCTTTACAAGCAAGCTCCTTTAATAGCTGAGTCATCTCTCCAGCCCATGACACATGGATTTTGAATAAAATGATTTTTATTTGTTTATTTGAGAGAGAAAGAGGTATATATCTACATATGTACAGAGAGAGAGAGAATGGGCATTCCAGGGCCTCTAGCTGTTGCAAACAAACTCTAGATGCATGTGCATTTGGCTTATGTGGGCCTTGGGGAAACAAACCTGGGTCCTTTGGCTTTGCAGGCAAGTGCCTTAACCACTAAGCCATCTCTCCAGCCTCTAAAGGGATTCTTTTTTTGTTGTTGTTGTTGTTGTTAATAATCTTATTCTCTGGGATGGAGGACATGTGGTCTTGTTTTGCATTCTCTAAAGAAGCAGCAGTAGCCAAGGCTTTGGCCACACATTTCAGGAAGTCAAGGAAGAGCAAGATAATGTATAATCATATTGATCTAAATAAAATAAAGAGCTTCAAGCCCATAACCTCTCTCCTCCTCCTCCTCTCTCTCTCACACACACACAAAATCCTATTCCTAGAAATTTTGATTCCATCAATAGGCAAGCATGTATTGAAGACCTATATATAAAGCACTATAGGACTGGAGAGGTGGCTCAGCAGTTAAGTGCTTGCCTGTGTAGCCTAAGGACCCTGGTTCAAGGCTCGATTCCCCAGGACCCACATAAGCCAGATGCACAAGGTGGCGCATGTATCTGGAGTTTGTTTGCAGTGGCTGGAGGCTCTGGTGTGCCCATTCTTTCTCTCTTTCTGTCTGTTGTCTCTCTGTTGCTAATAAATAAATAAAAATAAAAACAAAAAAATTTTAAAAATCATTACTAGTACTTAGCAAATTATATCTAAATTCCAAAAGTTAATAATAAGGAGAGTAGGGTTGAATATGCTTATAGTATATTTTGTGATGCATGAAAATGTCAAACCAAAACTCATTTTGCATAGCTCATATATGTAATAAAAGATTTGGAACAAAATAAAAATAAAAAGATAATTACCACCCCATAATCTGCTGCTGTGGTTATTATATTTTCTAGCCACCATTTATCTTCAATTCTTTAAAAATGTTCAGGTAAAGTTAAAATGTTCCTTATGTGAGAAAAATTGTTAATTATGTTAAATATCATCTCCTATGATCTTAAAAGAAAAGTGTTTCCAAGTGGAAGAGTAAGAAGAGAAAGACAATGGTAATGCATCTTATATATGCCCTGACCCTGTTCACTTCAAGGTCCAGTCTCCCACCTGTTGGTTATTTTAGGAAGAGCGATACTGACAACAGCTGGGGCTTTGCCATAAATAGCTGGCCCATCAGAGTTCCGATATTGAGTTCTTCTTGTCACATCGTGGTGAATGACCTTCATTTTGGAGGTTAAACAGCCATTTGCTCCAGAGGCATAGGACCTTACAGGGGCCTGCCTGTGCCATGACCTTTTTCTCCTCGGGAGCTCTCTTGACTTACTTGCAAATCAGCTGTTCTCAAAGGACTTTCCAGGGTTAGAAAGGCTGAAGATAACCAGCAGAACAAAACTGTCATTCTTCTATCTCAGGCCACTGACAACAGTTCAGATAAACTGGGAAAACACACCTGTAATTCACAATCCTCCAGAAGCTTCCATGACTGTTTATTTCAACGTCGAATTCTAATCTTGGTATTTGAAACTCCACCCACGTCCTTCCAACTCTCCTAACGTTGGCAGCTGTCCCGGCTCCTTGATGTGTCTGATTCTTTTACTGAACCCACTGGCTCCGACCTTCAGACCAACGGCTTTCCCGTTTCCAGAAGGCCTCAGTAACTTCCCTTCCTTCCAGACTTCCCTGTCATGCAGGGAACTTGCTGTGGGGGGGCATTCTTCACTCAGGTGGTATATAGTGCACACAGCCATGGTGGGTTACCAACTGCTCTAGATTTGGCTAACGGATCCACTCAGTGGAATGAAACCCACACCTGGAAACGGGAAACAAGTCAGAACCATATCAAAAAAGTAGTCCACTCTCCAATATCAAGCTCCCACCAATAGCAGGATACAAGACGGCCTACACCTATTAAATTCTCTCTAAAATAATCATGGTTATCCATGTATCTTGCACTGACCCCACTCTCCGTTGGAGAATCTGCTTCTCTTTCAGATGGACGCATATCCTGAGGAGAGAATCAGCCCATTGCACCACAACAGGGCACCAGATGAAGCCATTGAGTTATAGAGGAAATGAGCAAGAGTGCTGCTTTGTTGGTGAACCTGGTACCAGCACAAAGGCCAAGGAGGTAGACACAAAGAACTCTCAACCCTTACCAAATCAGACATCCAGATACACAGAGACTCACAAAACCTCATCACTGAAATAGACCTAAAATGAACCCAACATGGCTCAGGGAAATTCGTGGAAGAAGGGGCGGAAAGATTGTTCGAGCCATGAGTTGGGTCATTATACACAGAGTCATTGCCTGTCCCGCGTAACTGATGGCTACCCCACATAAGGCAATACCCACATTACCCATGGGGGGAGGACAGGGAGAAGGCTAGTGATGGTGCCATCATGGCTGTATATATACATATAGCTATAAAAATATATTTAAAAATATTAAGTATATTTGAAATGTTTTTCCTAATAACAGGGGATGGGGAAGGATTTTCTGATAATTGTCTGGTTTTCCAAGCATCAGTAAAACAAATTAACTGTGTCATTTGACTGCTAACAGCTGCACAAGAGTACTTCTGAACTCCTGCCAGCATGCTTTCGTTTTAGAAGGAAACAACTAATTTTCAAAGCTGGGTTCAAGAAAGTAGTATTTAGGCATGATAGGCGCTATTTTCAGGCAGAGGATTTCATGTGGTTATTCTTTCATTTCATTTAAATGAAGTTGGTCTATTCCTTGAGTGAAAGGTCAAAATCCCCAGGTTAATAAAAGACATGCCAATGGTACTTACACATAGGAGGCAACCTTTCAAGAACCTCATGACAACGTATATGTCATTGAGCCATAAGCACCTGTCATGAGATCTTGTTCTTCCAAATATCTCCTGCTGCATATGTGTGTGTGTGTTTCCTGTATTATTCACGGTCACTTGCAGGAGATACTTCCCAAGCAGTAATTGGCTTTGAGATATTAAAAGAGATAGAATTCCACTATTATTGTCAGTGGCTTGTAATCTGTAACAGCTCGGAGTGGCTCCTGTGAGTAACGCGTCTTTCCAAGTCCAAAGAAGTTTCAGGGACTCTGCTCCCACCTTGTGAACTTCTGCCCCGTGACAGCTGCTTGATTGACAGTCTTGGAGGCATGATGTTCTTGATGTCAGCCAGGCTGGACTTGGGCTTGGTCCTTGTGTCTTCCAAGATGGCAGTGATCTGCAGGGGGTCCAGAGAAACATTCACTGAACTTTATGAAAGTCTGAAAGGCAGTTTGCATTCCTACATCACCAATTCTGCTGAACCAGTGCACAGGAAGGGTGTTTCCTATGCAGGACCAGAGCCTTAATGCCTAGCACAATGCCTACTATAGAACTGCATGCAGCAAGTAGATTTGAACTGGGTGAATGAGCTGTTGGAATGCGGGTAGAGAAACTGCAGTATCTTGCTTCTACAACTGCTGACCTTCCTTCTCAGCTGTCTGGCTCATAAGCCCCAATGTCAACCTTAGAAGGGCGACTGATGAAAGCAGTAGTTACACTCAATCGTAGACTATTCATTCCCTTTAAGGCTGTTACTGAGTGAAGGGCCTCTGAGATTTTCTTTTCTTTTTTAAAAAATATTTATTTATTTATTTATTTATTTATTTATTCATTCATTTATTTATTTAAGAGAGAGAGAGAGAGAATGGGTGTATGGGTGTGCCAGGGCCTCCAGCCACTGCAAACGAACTCCAGATGCATGCGCCTCCTTGTGCATCTGGCTTACGTGGGTCCTGAAGAATTGAACCGGGATCCTTTGGCTTTGCAGGCAAATGTCTTAACCGCTAAGCCATCACTCCAGCCCTCCTCTGAGATTTTTCTGCATATCTCAGCATGGTTAGAGTTGTCCAGTGGCTTCTGCTAAGGACAGTGTTCCTTGAGCAATTCTGTGTGTGCTTTGGCTTGTATGACGGCCCATGCCTAATGTGACAACATGGTTATGGGATGACTCACCTTTTCTTTTGTCTCCATTTGACATGTTTTCTTGGGCTGCAGAAATGGCTCAGTGGTTAAGGTACTTGTCTGCAAAGCCTAGGTTTGACTCCCCAGTGTCCATGTAAAGCCAGATGCACAAAGTAGCACATGCATGTGGAGTTCGTTTGCAGTGGCTGGAGGCCCTGGCCTGCCCTCCCACCTGTTTGCAAATAAATAACTCAAAATTAAGCTCTCTTTTTATTTGGCATAAAAATTGTACATGTTTGAGGTACACTACGATGCATTGATGCACACATACATTGTGTCATAATCAAATAGGAGCACGAACATAGCCATCACCTCAGACAGTCTTCAGTTTTTGAGCTCATTCAAGATCCTTTTGCTCTTTGGAGACATACAATAAAATATTATTAACCACTGTTATCCTACTGTGCAATAGGGCACCAGATCTTATTTCCCTAACTTTAGTTTTATACCTCTTAATCAATTTTTACCATCTGTCCTTGCCTTTAACCGTATTGCAATACTACTCATAATGTATGGAACTTACCTAAACTATGCACTGGTTTATTAACGACAAAGAAATTTCTGGAACAAAAAGAAAAAAAATCCTATATAATTTGTGGTGACCTAGATGAACTGCAAAACATTAGGTTGAGTGTCATAAGCTTGGCATTTCATGTCTTACTCATCTGTAGGACTTTTAATCTTAAGAGGACTCAGAATCCTTCTGTGAGTTTGCTAATCCTCTTATACCCTTGCTAAAATCAGTTGAATTTTCTGTCTCCCCTACCACATTAGTGGTGAATTAGAGGAAATATTTCTTCATTCATACCATTCAGTCCAGACTAAATACTCACTTTTTAAGGTAAATGTGAAGTTTAGTCTTAAGAAAGTTCCTAGGAAGTAAAAAGAAAATTGAGCAGTGCCTAAAACACTCAGTAAAATTGTTATGAGGGTGTGTATGTGCACAATACCATTGGCATTCTTCGTTTAAAATATTTTATTTATTGGTTATTTGCAGGGGGAGAGAGAGAGATAATGAGAATGGAAGTGCCAGGGCCTCTTGCCACTGCAAACAGAACTCCAAACATGGGTACTGGGGAATTGAACTGGCCTGTCAGGCTTTGCAAGCAAGTTTCTTAATTGCTGAGCCATCTCTCTAGCCCCATGAGGATTCTATCCAGTGTAGAGACCAGTTGTAGAGACCAGAGAATCACCCCACATGTTGTCTTCACTAAGGTAGCTCTTTACCCACAGCCAACCATTTCCCGGCTCTACTACTTGGGTTAGCTAGAGGTGACTAGCAATTTTTTTTTTTTTCTGCTGGGTTAACTAAGACCATCCTCTGATTTGCTCAGAACAGGGGTTCCTGGCTTGCAGGCTCTATGCAAAGGACCTACAGAGTACTGGGAACCCCAAGCCTGTATTATTACATTATTGTCGGACCCACAGCAAGTGTTCTCCGAATGTTTGGTAAATTGACGAATGAAGGATGGAATTGTTCAATATGCCTGCCACATCTCCCCCTCTCTACACAGGATTGCTCATTTTATCTAAAACAGCAGCTTCTCTTCATTCTGTTGGAAGAAAAAATTATCACTTTAACTCTCTCTCCACAATTAAGAGAAACAAAAAATCCAAAACCCAAACCCAAAAGTAGTGAAAAACAGGTAAATTCAGATACCAAGCCCTGTTACACAGAACTCAGTTATGTTTAAGTGAGTTCAATGCAATTGTTTTGCAGCTTAAAGACTGAAGCGTTCTTACTCAGTAGTCACCTTTGACACTTTGCAATAAAATCCAAAATTGACAGGAAGTCTCCGAGAAATGCTCATGGAAATTAAAAAATTGAACACTGTCCTATCGAGTTGATTCAGGAAAAACACCGGCACCTGTTCTCTCCCTGGCCAGGCTGACCCACTGTTCTCATGGACCAGAATGTGGCATTCAGCAAATATCAAAATAGCTGCGTGTGTCACCAGCTTTATTTTCCCCCACAATGACCTTCGATTAACCCTTCCCCTTCCACTCTGCAGCTAATGAAATCCAGCAACAGTTTGGTGAGGGCTTCTTCCCTGAAATATTTCGTGGGTCTTAAATTCTTATCTTATCGGCCACTGTGCCTGGCTCCCCACAGTATTTCTGCTATGCTGTCACTACCATGGTGACATCACAAGCCATCCCTCGCTCAGCTCTTCTGGAGTTTATCAAAACCCAGCTGTAAAAACTGGCCAGCAGTGGGACGGACGGGCTGGTTGCTTTATGCATGGTCATTAACCTCTTTTTCCTTTTTTTATTCACTGCTCCCACTCCAAATCAGTCACTTAGACATACTTATAAAGTAATTTAACATTTATTTAGTCACTGAAGAACCAATTGCAGTTGAGCTCACATTGACTTTTCTATGATATTGCTGTTTCTAGGATCAAAACTGTCATTGCCCCACCTCCTTTTGCTGTCTGCTTAAGTGTGGCAGAAAGCAGGCGTTTAGTTTTCATCCTCCACTCATTTCCTGTTTCTTGGAAGTCTTCACTTCCTGAAGTGTCCTTTGAATTAACTGCCAGCCATATATTCAGAAAAAAAAGAATATCTAAAAGTGGTCTCAGAAAGGGGGCAGAAATTACTCAAGCAGTTAACTTCTGGTTTTCTCCACTCCCTTCACTAGAAAGCAGCTGGGGCTGTTTCTTTTATTCTTCTTTCAAGATATATAAGGCCCCGGCCTCTATCATTCCTGATGGGTGTTGCTTTAGATCACGTGGGTGGACTCTTCCACAGAATTCAAGATGACTGCTTACCATGGAAAGGGAGAGCTTGATTTTTGTGAATTTTTCTGGCCTTGTTTCATTTTTTTTTTTAAAGAGAGAGAAAGAGGTAGTTAGAGAGAGTGGGTGCACCAGGTCCTCTAGTCACTGCAAGCAAATTCTAGACTCATGTGCCATCCTCTGCAGCTGGCTTTACCTGGGTACTGGGGAATCAAACCTGGGTCTTGTGGCTTTGCAAACAAGTGCCTTAACCACTAAACCATCTCTCCAGTCCCTCATTTTAAATAAAGTTGAACTTATTAAAAAGAGACGAGCTGTGCTTGGTGATGCATACCTGTAATCCTAGCAATCAGGAAGCTGAGACAGTAAGATCATGAACTTGAGATCAGCCTAGACTGTATGAAATTTTGTCTTAATGAATGAATTAATAAATACACTTAAAAATTAAGAACGAGGCT
The DNA here is from genome assembly GCA_036365145.1 of Orientallactaga sibirica. Lineage (NCBI taxonomy): Eukaryota > Metazoa > Chordata > Mammalia > Rodentia > Dipodidae > Orientallactaga > Orientallactaga sibirica. The sequence goes on along the minus strand of JAEOAD010000463.1, from coordinate 6,114,611 downwards.
GGAGAGATGTCTCATTGGTTAAGAAGCTTGCCTGCAAAGCCTAACAACTGGGGTCCAGTTCTTCAGCATCTATGTAAAGTCAGATGCATAAAGATGGCACGTGCATCTGGAGTTTGTTTGCAGTGGTCAGAGGCCATGGCATGCCCATCCCCACTTACAAATAAAATAAAATAAAATAAAAAGATCTATAAGCCAGGCGTGGTGGCGCACGCCCTTAATCCCAGCTCTCAGGAGACAGAGGTAAGAGGATCTCCATGAGTTTGAGGCCACCCTGAGACTACATAGTGAATTCCAGGTCAGCCTGAGCTAGAGTGAGACCCTACCTCAAAAACAAACAAACAAACAAAAACTATAAAAATAGGAAAGAAAAACCATTAAAAACGGCAATGATTAGTCCAGCAGACCATACTAAAACTATTTTGAGTTAGAGTCTTTGCAGTAATAAAAATAGATACAAATGGATACATTCATATATATGTTCAAAGCCCTTGAGCAAAAACAGGTCAGAAGCTTTGAGATAATTACGACTTCAGCTGTTTTACTTCAGGACAAATAGGGAATGCGAGTAAGTCAATAGTTCATGGGGGAAGGGGCTTGAATGACGAGAGCTGCATCTCTAAGTCAGAAAGGGAGTGACACTGCTCAAGGACAAGCTTGAGCAGGGTTCCCTTGGAAGGTACAAGCGACAGCTTACATCAGATGCACAGAGATTCTGGACGTGATGTTGGCTCGTGGATGCCTTCCCCACAGCTGTGACACCCATGAGGGAGACGAGCTTGTCCCTTGGACTGCCTCCCATCCGCTATCTTTGACTCTGGCTTAAGTGCAGTGCTTGTTGACAGCAGCTACAGACACTCTGCACTGAAAGTGTACGTGCTCTGTGAATGACTGAACCCGTTCATTTCTAATTAGCAATAATTTGTGGTGTATTTCTCAGGAACTGTATAATGACATCTTACATCTTGAGAATTATAGTACCCTAAAACTGTTCACCATGGCCCAGCTAATGGGACAGCTGAGCTCAGATGAAAACGTTCCCCCCGTCCCCACTGGCAACGCGTGGCATAAACAGCCAAGCCCTTCTTCAAGTGCAGAATGGCTGCAATGTAGATGCTTATCGGTCAACCTTTTTCAACTACTTTCATAGTCGGTGCATCTCGGAATTTCCCCTCTTCCCCTACACCTCAATCTCAAGAGCAGCTACAAATGTGGGTTGGCTCTTCAAAGGCCAGCAAGTTCATCTGAGGTCTCCTTGGAAGTCCCTACAGTGTGTTGGCACAATGGAAGGCAAGGTGGTTTTGTAGGGTAAATATATTTTTTAAAATTCTAAACATGAAAAAATAACTCCAATTTCTAAATGTCCATTATACTCCAGGTGGGAACAAATACCTAGAGGTTAAGGGCATAGTTCTGGTCTCCAGAAGATACCTAAGTTTTCTTTGTATCCGTGGACTAGAGCTGCATGGGTAGACAAGATCACCCAGATGAGAGAGAGAGAGAGAGAGAGAGAGAGAGAGAGGGCAATCGGGAAAAGTTATGAGAAATGCCAATATTTCATTGTTAGAGAGAGAAAGATAAGCTTGCATAAGGGATGTCAGAAAGTGGTCAGAAGGGTAGGAGACAAAGCAGAAGCTTTTGGGTGCAGCAGAAACCCAGGGAGATGGACATTCCAAGGAAAAAAAGTGCAGACAATACTCTGGAAATATCTCGTCAAGTCAGGTAAAATTAGCAAAGGAAACAATTACATAGCATGATATGCATGGACATTCCCTCCAAAATTCACAGATGAAATTATTAACTTCCACTGTGTCTGTGTTTAGAGATGGGGGGTCTTGCTTACCTTATTAAGGGTGGGTCCTAATCCATTATGACCAGTGTCTTTAAAAGCAGAGGGCAGAGATTGTGACCCAGACACAGGGAGAAGGCAGCTGTCTTCAAGGGGGAGACAGAGCAGAAACCATTCCTGCCCGTGCCATTATCCTGAACTTCCAGCCTCTGGATCTGAGAAAATAACTTTTTCTTGTTCAAGCCACCCAGGCTGTGGCACTTTGTTAGGGACGCTCTTGCAGACTAAAGGAGCGATAATAACAAATATGAGCAATCTAAGACAAAGGTGTTTGGGCTACAAGGAGGGTAGAAAATTGGATTCGAGAACATTGAGGAAGTAATTGGAGGAAGAAAATTCTTTAAGAAACTTGAAAAGTGAAGAGAAAAGCTAAATTGGGAGAGAGTGTTAAGATCATGAAGATGAAACTTGAACGAGACCATTTATGCAAAACGGTCTTAAAAAGGCAAAATTAAGGACTGGAGAGATGGCTCAGTGGTCAGTGGTTAAAGATGCAAAGAACCCTAATGACCCAGGTTTGATTCCCTGGTACCCACATAAAGCCATATTCACAAAAGGGTGTATGAGCCTCGAGTTTATTTGTAGTGACAGGAGACCCTGGGACACCTACCTCCCCCCTTCTCTTTCTCTGCTTATAAATAAATAAATATATTTTTTAAAAAAAAGAAAATTCAAAAGGCACAATAGCTCTTAACTTGACTTTGTCAACAATAATAAAATAATAGCAAATTCATAGTTATGTAATTAATTGAGCAATTAATATGTCACCAAGCTGTGAGCTTCATGATTTCTTTTCTTTTCTGTTCTTTTCTTTCTTTTCTTTTTATTTATTTATTTTTTTCCGAGGTAGGGTCTCACTCTGATCCAGGCTGACCAGGAATTAACCATATAGTCTCAGGGTGGCCTCGAACTCACAGCGATCCTCCTACCTCTGCCTCCCGAGTGCTGGGATTAAAGGCGTGCACTACCACGCCTGGCTCTATTTTCATTTTATTACAGTTTGTCTTCATGGTTTAGGGCCTGGCCCCTAACATGTATTCAATATCTAGTTACCTAATGGATAATGAATCATACCTACAAAAAAGATATTCCCCACTTACATATATGATTAAAACTTACGTTAAGTAACTTACCCAGGGATATAAAACCTAATCAGCAATGTAGACACACCAAGAAAAAAGATGTGTCAACCATAAGAAAAGTCCCAAATGAAAACAAAGTAAAATGAAAGGTAAAACCTTTAGTATTGCTGTCCAGGGGAAGGGTGCCAAGTCAGTGACTCGACGGGCCATGGAGAGTAGAAATCCCATGAGGTGTCTCTTGGGAAAAGGTGCCAGAGACTTTTAGCATCTATGGTAAGGTCATTCCTGCACTCGCCATCCATACCTGAGGACGAGGAGTCAGGTTATGGGGTTGGAGACCTAAAGGGAGGGTGGATTTCATTGCCACGTTAATCTGGACTATTTGAGGAGATGCAGTCGTTGTATGAGTGGAAATACCTTGATGAGGAAGAACTGGGAAAACAAAGGAGGAAAGAAGAGCTGTCAGGTATTATTAGTAAGGAGAGGGACAAAGGGAAGGATTGTTGGGTGGAGTTTTTCTAAGCTGGGACACATCTCTAAAAGAGAATTACCAAATCCAGTGGGGAGTCCCTGAGCCACAGATGCCCACCTGGGCTCTCGCTGTCTTCCAGGAAAACCTCATGCGCATCTCGACCACACCTGAACATTGGTAGGAGCAGCCTGGAGAGGCAGGTCTCTGGGGTTGGGGTGTGGGCTCTCTGCTGCCGTACTGACTCCTTGGTGCATTTCAAAGTAATTATGATGGGACAGTTGCCATACATGCCCCCGTAGCCAAGGTCTGCAAGTTGCATTATCATGGCCACCTCATACACCATACCTATCTGTAGCTTCTTATTCAATACACTTGTTGCAAGAGGAAAAATACCAGAGGACTGGGGAGATGGCTCAGCAGTTAAGGCACTTGCCTGCAAAGCCTAACAACTTGGGTTTGATTCCCCAGTACCCACATAAAGCTGGATGCACAAAGTGGTGCACGCATCTGGAGTTCATTTGCAGTGGCAGCATACCCTGGCATGCCCATTCTCTCTCTCTCTCTCTCTCTGTTTCTTTCTATGCTTGCAAATAAATAAATATTTTAAAAATAAATGTTTAAAAGCATCAAGAAAAGTTTCAGAGGAACCTGAAAAACTTGTTTTCATTCTTCAATTGACTACCTGAATTTTCATTATATGACTCAGTGAAATAAGTCAACTGACAACAACAAACTATAATTTAGGTGACTTAAAATTAATTGGTGACAGATTTGCTTTTAGTCATAAATGCTTGAATACTACCAATCTCACATAAAATGATGATTTGGTGTGCTTTTTTTTTTTTTTTTTGAAACAGTGTCTTGCTGTACATTTAAGGCTGACTTTGAACTTGGGTTTTTTATTATTATTATTTAGTATCATTTAATAGACAGGACACAGGAGGAAGAAAAAGAGCAAACGCTGTGTCTGTCTCCAAACGACCTTCACCCACCGTTGCTACCTTGGATAGCCCAGCCCCCAGCTTGCCTCCTTCTCCTCCTCCTCCTCCTATCCTGGTATTCTTCTCAGACAGAAGCTGCTGCTTGGATTGTTTTTTATCATCTATTCCAAAAGTCCAACTAAAGCTTCGAGGGTATTTGTTGAAATCAGTAACTGCACGCTTAGGTCTTCATGGGTATTGGGCGAGTCAACAGTTCGTGATTTTCTAAGAAAAGAGAGAAGCAGAGGCTGTGTGGCCTGCTTCTCTCAACACGGTGTGCTAAGGCTGTTACAATATCATGGGCTCATTCAATTCCTTTCGTGTGGGTGTGAACTGAGACACGGTATTTGCGCATCTCTCTTTGTGGTGTACTGTATAATGAATAATCCCACTCATGCACACAGCGTGCAATGATCATATAGGGCCACAAGCTCCTGCATTTCCTCAAGCATTAATCATCTCCTCGTGTTGGGAAACTTCCTGTTGCAAGTGACAGTCACCCTATTGTGCTACAGACAACCAGGCTTAATCCCTCTCCTTAGCTGTATTTCAGCAGTCCCACCCCCACCCCACCCCCTACTCTCCAGAGACCACCGTTCCACTCTGCTGTCCATAGCATCAGTTTGTCTAGTTTCCACAAATGAGTGAGGCCACGCATATCTGTTCTATGCTTGGACTAAGCCACCCAACAGGATGGCCTCCAGATCCATCGTGGTGTCACAGACGGGATTTCCCTTCTTGTGGATGAATGACGGGAGCTACGTGTTCACTTTTAAAAGCAGTAAACTACGGGATAGGGTACATGTGATTTTGTCTGTACACTTCTTCTTGAGTCAATACCACAGTCATAACAGTTACTTTTAATTTTCTGAGTCTGCACACGCTCCAGTAGATACCTTGAGATTGGCCTCCTTCTACAAGCTGAGTGCCCTGTACTGGGAGTGTTCTGTGTGCCCATGAGAAGTTACATAACTTTGCCTTTGCAACTGTATATTGATTCTTCAGTAAGCAGTCATATTGGACTAGCCATTTCATTTGAAGAAAGTTTTTTTTTTTTTTTTCCCAGTATTACAGAGGAAGAAATAGCAGGATAGATTTTCCTGCCTCCTAATATTGGTTACTTACATGAGAATTTCTGTTTTGAATTTACTCATAATCATATTCCTCTTGTCCTCAGGAATACCTATGCATTTGGAATTTATAGTAGGGGAGAAAGTAGATGGGCGATCAAGAGAAAACTGAGGGTTTTTTCTTTTTCATAGTGAAGAAGGCGGGAATTAGTAATCGTGTGATGGATTTTGTAATGGTCATTGATTTCCCCGAGACTCGAAGCCCCTCTGGCTCTGGTCATAGTTCCCTGGCCAACATGCTTTACTACTTCTAAGGAAAAACAAGAGCTCTGTGGGATTTCCTTCACTTTATTATTTATTTACTGGAAATCATAAAACCCTATGCCAGAAAGTTGAGTAATTCAGAGGAGTTTAAACCCAAAGACCTTCTTATATTTTACTTTTCTTGGACCTTCAAGACTATTAACACGACTTGGTGATAAGCAGCAGAAGCAAGGGGAGAATCACTCTCCTCACTGTGTGGGGAGACATAACACCACGTTCTCTCGAAGACTCGATGCCACACACGAGTGCTCTGTGAAGATCGGAAACACGTCTCATTTCATTTCATATGACCCATGGCTTGTTGTCTTAACATGTCCTCTTTGCTCAGTAATTTTGGTTTCTATCCTTCTTTGGTTTGGCTACACTCACTGGAATCTTATGGCAGAACTAACTTCCTATACAAATGAAAATCTATATAATCTTGAGCCTAGTTTACAAAGATTACAAATAGCAGGAAGAGACAGATTTGGTTCCAGAAGGTTCTTTCCCTAATATCTTCCCCTTTACAGCAACTCTTATTGCCTTAAAAGTTTTGCTTATTTATTTCCTTTTATAAAGTGTACCTAAGGATTTTGATTAAGTAGTTTTTCCATGCTCCAATAATTGCTATTGTCTTAATGCTTTTACTCCTAGATCTTAAACCCTAAACTTAAACAGTCATCTGAAAAGCCTTCTTCCTCTTTAACTTATTGATGGAATACATGAGTTTAGTGCTTGTCTGGGACGAAGCCCACCCTGAAGCTGATTGGCCGTGCTTGCAGTTGACATAGATCCAGAGCCCCAGGCAGTGCAGGACATTCTGTGTTTGCTTCAGCTCAACTCTGTCTGCTTAGGTTTGTTTGATATACACATTGTTGGTTATACAGAGGAAGAAAGATGAGGCAGTGCTGCTTCAGTTTTGCTTTCTCCCCTTGGGAGAAAGGTGGAGGAGTGGGGAGCAAACATTTCTTAGCAGCCTCTGGAGCGTTCCCCTACTTTAGCATAGCTGAAAAGATCACTCATGAAGTTCGTGTTACTGGGTTTGGCATAGCCTAACCATTTCTAATAGAATAGATACGGGAAAGTTCACCACAATGACTACACTGGATATGTAAGATATCAGAATGCACAGAAAAGGAAGCAATGGATCAAAAGCAGTGTTTTGGATGTTAAACTTGGGGAAATGATTTCTTTCTAGTTGCTAAGAAAGAGCTGACTTTAGGGCTAGAGATGGCTTGGTGGTTAAGGTGCTTGCCTACAAAGCCAAAGAACCCAGGTTCAATTCCCCAGTGCCCAAGTAAAGCCAGATGCACAAGGTGACACATGAGTCTGGAGTTTGTTTGCAGTGGCTGGAGGCCTTGTTGCACCCATTTTCTCTATCTGCCTCTCTTTCTCTCTCAAATATTTTTTTTTAAAGAAAGAGCTGATGTAAAAAAAAAAAAAAAAAAAAACCTGTGCGTGTGCGTGCGTGTGTGTGTATGTGTGTGTGTGTGCGTGCGTGTGTGCACCTGCCACAGTGTGTGTCTGGAGCTCAGAGGACTTACTCAAGTGCTTGGTCCTCCCCCTCTTCCTTGTCTTGAAGTAGAGTCTCTCATTGTTGGCAGATGTGCTGTAAGAGCTTCTGGAGAATTCCCATCTCCACCTTGCTTCTCTCTGAACCTATGCTGGGATCACAGATGGTTCAGCTATATGTCTGGCTTTACATGGGTTCTGAGGTCCCAAACTCCGGTCACCTGGCTTGCACAGCTAGTGTTTTATCCATTGAGCCGTGTCCGCAGCCCATGAGCTGGCGTCTGACTTGCCAATTGGATTTGGACATAGGAGGATGGAGAAGAGTCCTTCAGTTTTCCAACGCAGAATGAAAATGGGAAGGAATACGGTCTTTATGCAGGTGTGAGTTGGATTTGGCTGACATAAAGGCCAGTGGAGGTGTGTCAGATTTTTTGCTGTGAGGACACATAATTTCCACATTGCCCAAGCACAAGCTCTCACTTATCCGTGTCTTTCTCTCAGATGTCTCCTTGTTTTCCGCAGCCCTGGCTGGTTTTGCTCCACATGTCTTCTTAGGTCTGGACCCAGGATGAAGGATACACTCTTCTCATGGCAGGTGGTAGAAATGCCACCTATGATGAGGTTTCTAGGAGCCCAGTGGGGTGAAGAATAGTGAGGCATTCCATTTGAGATGACTTCACATTGCCCCATCCTCCCAAGAAGAAACAAGAAAAATGGTTAGAGACCTATCTGAGCCCCAGAAGCAGCGGGTTCTCTAGACAGGTGTGCTGTGGTCACTCGTGTACCTAGGTACCAAGTTACCATCCAGACATCAAGTTTTGCAAAGGGCCCAGAGCAAGAGAAAATCAAGGACTCCCGGATAGTTTATAAACTGTGGTACATGTCAGGGGCTTTGATTTACCCAACGGGATGGTGGCTGAAGTGCCCAGGCTGGTGTACGGAGTCTTCAACAGCCTTGAGAGAGTGCTCACTATGCAGATGTGCAGGATTTGGATGCACAGCTATGTCTCCTGCAGTTCGTTGGTCTCTTTGTCAGACAGTTGCTGACTTAAGCACGGAGAGCAGTTGCTGTAGGTCAGACAACAATGGCCTCCATATGGCCATGACCTTTCCTTCTCCATTCCAAGCCTTGTGTAATAGCTCACATTGGCAAATTCTGACCTGGAGCAAGATACGGTCATTCCTGGTGTCTGCAATGTTGGGGAGGATCCGGAAGAGATGATGGTGGGCCAAGATGTCAATCAAGTCTGCACAGATGGAGAGCTGGCCCAAGGCTATAAAGACAGGTTCAGGGCTTCTTCATCCAAACGTGTTGCATCAGCTTTCTGTCACTACAGAAAATAACAGAGCACTTATAAGCAGAAAATGTCTCTGTGGGACTCAGTTGGCCTCTTGTTCAGACCTGTGGTGAAGTCAGCACCTTCCAGAGCAAGACTATGTGTGCAGACAAAACTGATTACCTCATAGATCAAAAGGAAAAAGAGGATGGAGCTGTGGTTCCACAAGCCCCTTCAAGGACCTGCCTCCAATAATTTAATAACCTAAGGACCTTCTACTAGGCCCCAAATATCAAACACTCCACAACTTCTCCATAGTCCCATCCTCTAGTGCCCATGTCACCCTTTGGCAAGAGCTTTACATGTCATTTTTTTTAAAACACTTTTATTTATTTTCGAGGAGACATTTAAAGATAGAAAGCATGGGCGCGAGAGCAGTTCTCAGCTGAGAATGATCCACTTACACTTTGCATCTTCACCTGGAGATAACCGCTGGACTTTGGAACCAGCGTGAAACCCATCAATCAATAAGCTTTGAGTCATTTTTAAAAACACTTGAGGCATTTAAATGTGATCCACTTACATGATCTTCATGTATGAAACCCATCAATCAATAAGCTTTGAGAAAATTGTAAATGTGTAGAAAAGTAACACGGCTTGGAATTTACTTTGCGCAATTTCTATTTTCTTTAAATTTTTATTTATTTGCAAGGAGAGAGAGAGAGAGAGAATGGGCATGCCAACGCTTCTTGCCACTGCATTAGAACTCCAGATATATGTATCACTTTACCACTTTGTGAGCCTGGCTTTATTTGGATGCTGGAGAATAGAGCCCAGGACTGGCAGGCTTTGCAAGCACACACCTATAACCACTGAGCTATCTCCCCAGCCCCAACTATGAGCAATTTCTCATTCTCTATAGGCAAGAATGTGACATGGGGCTCAATAGAATCATAATAATTGCCCATAAACTGTGTCCTTTAATGTCTGGCATGTAATATGCCATTTTGCTTAATTTTCATTCTTGTTTTTTGAGATGTGATCTCACACAGACCAGGATGGCCTGGAACTCACTATGTAGCTGAGGATGACATTGAATTTCAGGTATTCTTATCTCCTCCTCCTTAGTGCTAACAGTCTTCACTCAAATCCTTTAACTCTTTACATTTATCCTGGAAATGTAGATTTTATAATCCTTATTTTTAAGATAAAGAAACCAAGATGTGGAGAGGTTAGCCAATTGGCTCAGTGTATCCCCTGCTAACCACGTGTTTTAACTAGGTTTCCAGGATTCCAGAATCCAAACTCTTCCTGTTACATTGATGAATTCTTGCTGTGAATTAAGACACTGGGATGAAGCCTACCGGTGAAGGAGGTCCAAGAGGCAGGGATTTTGCAGGGCTGAAGTCTATTTTTCATACTCATTTCTTTTTTAATTCTTCCATTCAACAAGTAACAAGAAATTTGCTAAACTCTGGAAGGGATGCTGTTGCTATAAAAATAGGGGAAAGATGAATAATTGTATCACCCAAAGGAAATTTGAAGACCACTATTTGAGACTGCCTTTCACTTTGAATTGATAAGAAGTGTATTTAACTTGGGTCCAGGTCAATTATCCCCTGTTATAACTGCTAGTTCAATTGCCATCAATCCCCATTGAGCCCAAACTGCAGGAGAGCAGCACTACATCTGTTTTGTATCTCCAGCACCTGGCATGAAGATCCGATGAACATGCCTCAGAACACTTAGAGTGACTAAGTGACAGGTGAGTGAAGGGTAAGAGCCGCTCGGTGGTAAGAATTCTTCGTTGACGGCACTGACCCTTTGAACTAAAAGCACTATCTCTCCCCTCATGCCCTGGTCACATCCTGTCGTAGTAGCTTTAGACCTGTCTTCCTGTCTCTGGACCCCAGTTCTCACTAATCCCTTATCATCTTCCTCATGTTATTCATCCAATGACAAATCTCCAAAGAGCTTCCATTTAACTCTAGAGTCGATACATGTATGGCTTTTGAGACTGCTTTGAGAGCGTTCCTTCAGACCAACTTTCCAGCTCTATTTCTGTCACTGAACAGCCAAGCTTCCCTGGACTAAGTGACCTCCTAGATGTAACCCCACCCATCGGGGACATTTGCACTTCCTTATACGCTCCAGGAGATCTCCTTTTCTTCACTGGAACTTCAAAGTATACTTGAAGACACAACCACTCAAATGTTGTCTTGACTCTCACACCCATGACTTTGATTATAAGCCTGCTTCTTTCTGATTGTGGATTTCCCTGTCTCTGTATCCCTGGACTCAAAGCCCAGAGATCAAGCCTACCCATCTTGCTATGGGCAGCTCTGAGAGAAGTGCCGAGCAGGTCAGAAGTGTTCAGCACATGGTGGTTGGATGAAGAAATTTATGGAATAAGTGACAATGAGGAAACTGTCCAATAATAGGGCTTGAATCCAAGGTTTCTTGTGGGGATGGCCATGCTAGTTACAGCTAGGTGACCATGCTGGTTACAGATAGATGAACATGTTTATTACAGATAGATGACCATGCTGGTTACAGATAGATGAACATACTTATTACAGATAGATGACCATGCTGGTTACAGATAGACGAACATGCTTATTACAGCTAGGTGACCATGCTGGTTACAGATAGACGAACATGCTTATTACAGCTAGATGACCATGCTGGTTACAGATAGATGAACATGCTTATTACAGCTAGGTGACCATGCTGGTTACAGATAGACGAACATGCTTATTACAGATAGATGACCATGCTGGTTACAGATAGATGAACATACTTATTACAGATAGATGACCATGCTGGTTACAGATAGACGAACATGCTTATTACAGATAGATGACCATGCTGGTTACAGATAGACGAACATGCTTATTACAGATAGATGACCATGCTGGTTACAGATAGATGAACATGCTTATTACAGCTAGGTGACCATGCTGGTTACAGATAGACGAACATGCTTATTACAGATAGATGACCATGCTGGTTACAGATAGACGAACATGCTTATTACAGATAGATGACCATGCTGGTTACAGATAGACGAACATGCTTATTACAGATAGATGACCATGCTGGTTACAGATACATGACCATGTTGGTTAAAGCTAGGTGACCATGCTTATTACAGATAGATGACAATGCTTGTTACAGATAGATGACCATGCTGGTTACAGATAAATAACCATGCTTGTTACAGATCAATGATCATGGCAGTTACAGATAGTTGACAATGCTTATTACAGATAGATGACCATGCTTGTTACAGATAAATGACAATGCTGGTTATAAATAGTCAGTGACCCCTTTATCTGTCACTATGGATGAAGGAAAGACTTTCCATAAATGTGCAATATACAGGTCATATCTCTCACTTACAGAACCTCTCCCATTGGTGGCAGTAACCTGGTACTGGTGTCTAGGGCCAAGGAAGTCCTCATAGGATGACATGTAAAAGACTGAGCAGCTTAAATCCAAGATGGCCACCCTTGCATGAGCCTGACCCACATTCACCCGGACTCTGTTTTTTTAATTTCCTGGTAGTAGAGGCTAATTTGTGAAAACAGAACACACAGTTGCTCCTTTGGTGTAACAGGTGCTCGCTTTGTGAACCATCTCATGCTGATATATCAAAGCATGTTCTCACCAGGGGGGCAGCTATAAATTTTTTTCCAGCTCACTCATGTTGAGACTATGACCGGACCTGCTCCCTTTCAGCTGAGAGATATTCCTCCTGTCTTTTGTGGCCGAGATGAGGATGACAGCCAACTTTCATCTCCCCTGACAAGATAACTCCGACATTTTCCTCGGGGAAAGGCAATTGATCACTCGCCTCTGCTCAAGCATCACGCGGAGTGTGTGAAAGCCTCACAAAGCTCCGTCCTTTGTAGCTCTCTTCTTTGAAAACGTGTGAGAGTGCACAGCGGCTTTTCATTAGCCACGGAGGGAGCCTGCTTGTGATTCTTACTTTTCAGGTCTCTTGGGTCCTTGATCCTCTGATGGGAAGCCATTCCTGCCCTGTAATGAAGACCGAAAGAATTTTCCTCAGCACGTCCAAATGTGACCCCAACCTAACTATTCTGGTCAACATTGTTCTCTCTCTTCTTTGAAATCTCAAAAGCTCTTTCTGTTAAAAGCTTGCTGCAGAATATTCAGTATTTATGTTCTATTGGACTGAGAACCTGCCTCATGTTTTGTATTATTTCTAGTATATTCAACCCTTCTCAAGGACAAGGGACCACCGTGTGCTCTTTGGTCACTCCTATAGTGCCTAATACAAAGTTGAATAAATAAATATATCCAATAAATTATGTGATTGCTATAATCTCAAGAACAAGGAGAGAAACATATGAGAGAAATTAGTCATTCTAGGTCAACTTCTTTATGGCAAGTCTATAAAATGCCACATTGATTTATAGCTGAACACTAGTGATATTTTTGTAACCTAAATAACAGACAATTCTCTCTAGCCAATGATACCCACAGTGCCCCAGCAACCTGAAGCTGGGCCCTAGCAACTGCTCACACGAGGATGGGTTTCAGTGTTAAGACTGAAATATCTTCACTTTCTTGAAACCAAGCAAGACACATCCACAGCAGGAATTCAGCGCACGTTCTGCTCTCTGGCCTTAAACCACAACAGCTGAGAACTACAGAGGCCTGTCAGAAGCTATTTTAAAAAATAATTGACATAACATACTAACCTGTTTTTATTCATGTACAGAAAGGCCAATAAGAAATGTGAAGCTCATAAACATCATTAAAAAACCACAGAATTACATATCAATTTCTAGAATTCAATAATCCAAGCACATGTGGAAAACAATAGCCTTGAGAATCCCTTATTTATTAAGCATATAATTGAAGATATAAATTGATATCAGAAGGTTAGAATCCATAATAGAACCAACTTATTATTAAAGAAACCAGGGAGCTGGGTGAGATAGCTCAGCAATTGAAGGCACTTGCTTACAAAGCATGCTGGCCCAGGTTCAAGTCCTCAGTACCCATGTAAAGCCAGATTCACAAAGTGGCACATACATCTGAAGTCTATTTACAGTGGCAGGAGGCCCTGGTGCACCCATACTCACTCTTATTCTCTGTCTCTTTTCATAAATAAGTAAATAATTAATAAATAGACAAATCAGGATCATTTTGTGTTGTATTTTGAGGTAGGGTTTCACTCTAGCCCAGGCTGACCTGGAATTCACTCTGTAGTCTCAGAGTGGCCTCGAACTCATAGCGATACTCCTACCTCTACCTCCTGAGTGCTGGGATTAAAGGCATGCACTACCACACCTGGCTGTTGTTGTATTTTCTTTTTTTTCTTTTTATTTTTGGAGAGAGACACAGAGAGAGACAGACAGAGAGAGGGAGACAGATAGAGATGGGCACCAGCAGTCTCTCAGCTGCTGTGAACGAAATCCAGATGCGTGCCCCCCCTTGTGGTCAAGTGCGGCATTGCGCCCTTGCGTCACTTTGCATCTGGCTAAATGTGGGACCTGGAGATTGGAACCAGGTTCTTAGGCTTAGCAGGCAGGCGCCTTAACCGCTAAGCCATCTCTCCAGCCCTTGTATTTTCTTACAAAAATCCTATTTGATGGCCTTCCCAGACCCTCAATAAAGAGGGATGAAAGTGTGCGAACTGAGTGTTCATTATGTGCACCCAGTCTACTTACCCTTGGAATAAAGTTATCTGAGAGATCAACAAATGGCAAGAAAGTTCCATGGCTTGTTTTCCTTTAGGGAGCTTAGGAATATGGATAGATTGGACTGATACAGATGTGTCATTGACTTATCTCCTCCTTCATAATTTTCATAAGACTATTTGACCAGATGGGGAAAGTCACATTTGCTTGTAGCCTATTTCTCTCCCTGACCCTCCACAGTGATGACTCCCTAGCAGGTTCCTATGAAATTCTTTTGATGTGGGTATATGTGTTATGTATTTCATAGTGTGATTGAGAAAAGTGGCTTGGCATAAGTAGTGATGTTAGGGAAGAGGACAGTGTTGGGGAAGGGTGTTGTAGCCAGCTTCACGTTGCTGGGATTAACATCCAACCAGAAGCAGGTTATAGGAGGAGCAGATCCAGAGAGAAGTTCCATATATAGTGAAAGCAGCTGGCTCCCATTCATCAATGGAAACAGAGAGAAGAGTCCAGCCGGCAAACACGAAAAGCAGCGAGAGCACTCACTGATCAGCAGTAAGCAGGGACCCACCAAAGCTCAGACTGCTCTGCATACCTTTGGGCTGGAAATCAGATCTCCCCAAACACACCTTCAGGCTGGACCCCAGGATCCGCCCCTGTCACACCTCCTCCCACGAGGCAACTGGAGACCCAAGTTAAAAGCTTTACTAAAATACCTAAGCCTACAAGCGACAGGCATTCAAACTACCACAGGTAGCCACAGTGATCAAGCCACACAAACCCACAACATCCAGCATCCCATGAAAACAATGAGAGAGCAAATCCACATGCAATTCAGCTTTGCTTCAGAGGCCCTCGTATGATTTCAGCTACTTTATCTGCATCTGTTGAAAGAGGGTTGGTTCTGAAATGCCTGGGTTTTACACCTCTGAACACCATGGAAATAGTAAAAGAGAAATAGAGTGTTATTCCAAAGCTCCAAACTGTCTAAAAATAAATCCCCAAACAACCTCCAGAAACCCCCACTGCTAGGGAGATTATTAACTTGAGCGTAATATGAAGACTTTCTCAGTAGACTCCCAGTTATATATTCCAAATCTCAATGGTTTATTCTCTGGAATTGGCTTTTCTCATATTTCTCATGGGCTCCCAACACATAGAATGGCCACAAAACAAATTTAAACAAGTGCACTGGTTACCCCACTTTTGTACCAGCCCTCTCCCCTCCTAGTTCCGGTGTGACATTTTCTGGTGAGCCTTTGGAGGTTGGGAGATGATTTAGGGAACGAAGGCACCTGTTTCTCTAAGCGTCCTATTTTATAATCACCAATGACCCTTCCCACAAAGAGCAAGTTGGATGTTGTAGAGGCTCACGCCCCAGCCCTGGACCCGGCATTTTCTGATCAGGAGAGGAAGCTTAGGTTCTGGCTTTCAGAGTCGGTGAATCTTCCTGTTGGTCGTGGGCAACAAGTCAAGATGGCTGCATTCCCAAGCTCTCTGGATGTACGCAAAAGTTCTCAGCCTCTACCCAAGCCTTTCCTCTGCCAAGTGGCATGATAAAACTCGTGAGAACTGGTTTTCCCGAGGCAGCCGATGCATCTGCATCCGTTTTTGGCAGAAAAGCGAGGTAAAAAGGAATCAGAGAAACCTTACAGAACAGCATATCGGGCTTAATGGGAACCTCTAAGCTTAGTGATCATTCAATAAAGTGTGAATTTTATTTGATCTTACCCAAGCGATTGCTCACAGCACTTATATTCACTACTCACCGAGCCTGACCATATAAAATGCTGGCCAGCCATGTTCATTTGAATGAACTATAGGACTTACATTTTCCCACAACAATCGGGCCTTAGCTTCCAAGGCCCTTTCCCAGGAATTATCACTCTAAGATTGGGAGACAATGGCTCCGTTTGTCCACAAATTCATTGATTCTAATATCTCAGTGGAAGCAGCCTTTTCTACTTCCCAGCCTTTCTCTTCAGTAAGAAATAGAATCAGAAGAGAGTGACATGTTCTCAGCTTTCCTTCAGGAATGAAGAGAGGACATGGCTTGCTTTTTTCTATGAGAATTTTCTAGGAGAACAAGGTCTCCCGTTGGAAGCTGGTGGAGGATCACAATCAACTTGAACCTTTGGATATCCTCCACTCCAACCTGTCAGACACAGAGAGGATGCCTCTCCCCCTTCTTTCCCTCCTCATTTCTGCTTGGAAAGCACACGGGGACAAGTGGCCCAACACATGATTGATGGATGGCAAGGACTTTCACACCCCTGCCCCAGCCACCTCCATTAACCTCCAGACAACCAGCCAACATGACATTAATGGTGCAATGCCCATAATCTCATTAAACCCTTAAGGCAATACGGATATTAAAACGTTCTATTTTATTGATGAAAATGCAGGAGTTTTAGTGAGAATTTTCCTAAGTTGCACAAAGTCTAGAAGAACTTAGGCTGAACCCCTATCTGTTGGCTCACATGCAACGGAGGAAGTCCACCACATCCTCGCTATTCCAAGCACCATCTATGGACCGTGGACATTATCTGGGGGTTGGTAAGTGAGGCAAAATCTGGGCATACCTTAGAACCAGATCCCAAGTGACCTGTGTATACGTTAACATGCAAGAACTTGCCCTACAATGTAACGTCCTCCAGCCAAGGGGAAGTTCAACTGAGGTCTCACACAATGGGTGACCTAATGAGATGGATGTATCCCTGATGGCAACAGCTGGCAAGTTCAGTATAAGTTTGTATTATTCATCTCCAGTTAATCCTAGGATTCAAACGTCCCCAACTTTTCCAAATCTACTGAAACAAAATCTTAGTGCTGCCCAATACAACTCTGGGGAAGAGATCCATCATGCTCATGTGAATCTTTGTTCAGTCTCCAGTGAAAATAGATGCATGCCTTCTGTCTGTGGGATTCCTGGTTGACATGACTTTGGAGAAAGCCCTTTGAGCTGGAAGACTATTGTGAATACTCACAGTATTATTATTTTTTTTTTTTCTTGCTTGAACCAAAGTAGCTTTTGTTTCCTAAGATAACTTTGTGTTCTAGGGGGCAGAGAAAGGTAGGGGAGAAGGAAGCTGCAAAGTCCCCAAATGGAACAGATGGAAAGGGGATGCTGCCTCAACCACTGGCTCTAGCACAGCCTCTATAAGGCAGTGACGCACATCCCCTCCTCCTGCCTCTTTAAGATGTCATTATTGAAATCAAAATATGGGGCTAGAGAGATGGCTTAGCAGTTAAGGTGCCAGGTCCCACGTTTAGCCAGACACAAAGTGATGCAAGGGCGCAATGCTGCACTTGCCCAGAAGGGGGCGCATGTGTCGGGAATTCATTCACAGAGGCTGAGAGGCTGCTGGCTTGCCCATTCTCCCTCTGTATCCCTCTCTCTCTTTCTCTCTCTCTCTTTCTCTCTGACTCTCTCCAAAAAAATATGTTTGGAATACTCTCACAGAGGAAGGTATGGTGGTGAGAGCATAAAGCAGCTGTTCACATTTGATCTGGAGTTTGACATTAGAGATGAATCAATGAATGCTGATGGTCAATTTTTCCTTTTGCTTCAGTCCATGGGACCAGATCCACACTCTAGATAGGTCGTCCCACCACAAGGAACCGAATCTGGAAATTCCCTTGTAGACATGTCCAGAGATTTGTCTCCTGGGGGATTCTGTTCACCCAAGTTGACAAACTAGATTAACTATCATACCTTCCACCTTTCCAAATTTGCTGAAGGATTCATCAGGAAACCAAATGTCATGATTTCAGAATTGGAAAGATCCAGTTAGCCACGGTGTACTCACACCTCTGCCATCATCTGCATTCCATAGGCCAGTGTCTCTGCTCCAGTAATACTTAGTGATACTGAAGAAACCTCTGGGTGTCCAAGGCCCTTCTGTGTCTACGTGATGCCTTTGGGGAATGATATTTACTGGTCCTCAAGCTTAACTTGTTTCTTCTGCACTCTTGAATCAGAGGTCCAAGTCCTTCAAAACAAAATGAATCTCAAAGGATCCTGTTTCACTTCCTATTGTGAGTGCCAAGAATGAAGTGAAATGTGACCTGGTTCACTAGCAGGACTCGGCTCTTCTGTGCAGGCTGCCACGGCAGGACCTCCTAGGCATGACTCAGCATGCAGAGCTTCTCTCTCCTACTGGAAGGTAAGTCTCTGATACATTTTAAGGGGGTCTTTCTCATACTCTAGATGTTTAGTCAAGTCAGTTGTCCATAAATTTGAGCCCTAAGTATATTACTTCGCCTTTCCCTCTTGTGTACCTTTAACCATAGTCATCAGAACTAGCTCAATTTGCCCACTTTATTAATCCAGATTTAATGTGCCCATCGCACTGGTCATAACTCAACTTACAACTTGGATTCTACATGATGAGTCTCAAAGGAACTACCTTCTAGTGTTAATATTCTATGTCAGTATAAACTTCTCCAATTCCTACTCCTGGACAAGCTAGGACTGCCCACACTGAGCTCCATCCAAATAGAAAGTTATATAAGCGACTAGAGTTTAGGGATTAAGTCTCACAAGTTTATGTGATACAAAAGATTCATCCAGAAATCTGAAGACATTTAACATTTCCTTTCAATCACAAAACACATAAATCAAAACTTTGCATTTATTCTATTTCTTTTTTTCTCCCTTCAAGCTAGGGTCTCACTGTATAGCCTAGGCTCTTTTGAGTGCTGGGATTACATGCATGCACCATTACGTCCTGCTACAAGTAACTTTTGTGTGTATGCAGGTGCATATTCATGTAGATTTTCATGTGTGTGCAGGTATACATGCACATGTGTAAACATACGTCTGGGGCCAGGAAGGTGACATCAAGTCTATCCTCAGTCACTTTTCATCTTGTTTTTAAAAATTTTTTACTGACAATCCCCATACATACACACAATATACCATTATCATAATCCGCTCCATCACTCTGCATCTTATTTCTTAAGAAAAGGTCTCTCACTGAAACCTGGAGCTAACTGGTCTGGCTGGGATAGCTAGCCAGCGAGCCCTGAGGATCCCATCACTGACTCACCAGGCCTGAGAATGCAGACACATGCCTTGTAATTACCTGACTGCTAAGGATCCCAGTGCAGGTCTCGTGCTTGTGCAGTAAGTTCTTTACATCCTGAGCCATTGTCTAGGCACCAGAAATTATATTTTGAAGAATAAAATTTGTTACCAGCGTCCCCCTTTCCCGCAAGGTCACTTTCTGCATCTACAGTTGCCTGTGGTCCACGAGAGCATAACTGATCCACATGCTGTCCCTCTCCATCTGTCCTTCCTGGAACATGAATCACGGCTCTACCGGGCGTATCCATACTGTCTCTGTGCCCTCCCGTTAGCACTCCACAGTCACCTCAGTGGTTAGATCAGCTGCTGAGGCATAGAACCACTTGTGTTCAAATAACTCTTACATTGTTTAATAACACACTCCCTGAAGTGCAGGAGTTGGGATGATGGAAATTCAGATATGCCAAAAAGAAGCTTCAAGAAGTTTATCTAGGTGGTATCATGTTGTTATGTAGGCTGGCATTGAACTCATTCCAGGACCCAAGCTGGGACAGTAGGCATGCATCACTGTGTCTGGCCTAAAGTACTTTCTTCAAGGGGAATGGCAAACTATGTGCCTATGTGCAAAAACACAATATACATAAGGTTTGGTACAATCTGTTGTCTCGCGCACTCACTGAGGGTCTTACCATATACTCTAAGGTGGAGGGAGTATCGTCTGCTAACAGACTAACCACACTATTTTTTTAGATTCATTTGAGAGAGAGGAGAGAGAGACAGAGAGAGAGAAGGGGCACACCAGGCCTCCAGCCACTGCAAACAAACTCCAGACACATGTACTCCTTGTGCCTCTGGTTTATGTGGGTATGTGAGTCCTGGGGAATCAAACCTGGGACCTTAGGCTTCACAGGCAAAGGCTTTAACCACTAAACCGTCTCTCCAGCCCATGTTGCTGCTTTTTAAAAATATATTTATTTATTTATTTGAGATAGAGAGAACATGGGCATACCAGGGTCTCCAGCCAGTATAAACAAACTCCAGTCACATGCACCACTTTGTGCATCTGGTTTACGTGGGTACTAGGGAATTGAACCTGGGCCCTTAGGCCTTGCAAGAAATCATCTTTAACCACGAAGCCATCTTTTTGGCCCACATTATTGTTTTTAATCTAACGACCCCCCAGGTCACACACATCATGGAGTGCTCATCTCTCTTGCACTGAGTTCATTGCAATCAGCACCCTACTTGGATTGAATGGTCACTCCTGGTACCAACTGTCCAGGAAGCACATACCAGGTCTTCAGCATCTAATGTTGAATGGCTAATTATGCGATTGAGATATGACTTTCCCAAGGTCCCCTGTTTGCTCCCAACTCCTACCTCTGCTTTCCATATGCAAATCTACTATTTGAGTTGTCTTCAGGGATCCGAGAAACTACAGGAGTTTCAGGCGAAAACCTTAGTAAATATTCTAACCAGATGAAAACTACACAGGGTGAGTTTGTTCAGTCAACTGCTTTCGAACAGTGGCCTACCACAGCAAGACGCTCAGCAGTTGTAAGCAAGAAATAGGCTTGAGTGGCAAATACTTGTAAGGGAACAAAAGTGCGTGATGTCATGTTTGCCAACGGCATCTTGAAGAACCCATGGGTATTAAAGGAGAGAAAACAAAGAGCCTGATATTATGATATGCCTTTCTTTCAAGAACACACGTATGTGCACCAAAACAAGGCAACCCCCCTTCTGAGGGACCATTTGTGGCAGAAATAATTACTGTATACTTATTGCTGCTGGAGTTGTGGTCCAACAGGGAAACAGGACAGAGCTGTGAGGGGAAGCCACTGGGCATGGAGCAATTTACAAATGGCTCAGTCTGTTCTACCTGGAGAGAGGAGTGTGTGTTTTAAAATATCACACTTAATTAACACTTGAAGAGGGGACCGAAATGGCTCACACCAGCAATTCCAGGCAGCTTTTGTATGAAACAGATGAAGGGGGAAATCTGATTAGGCACTGGCCGTAAGTACGGTTCCCTTAGATTTCCTTTTGCTTCTTTGCCATGTAATACTATGGCTTAAAATTAGTTCTGACAGCTAATCGGAATGAGTGGTGCCTTTCTACTCCTGGAGTGGTTAATGAGTGCTGTGCTTTGTGCCAACACGCCACGTCAGAAGGGGAGGAATGACGCTTTATCCATGGCAGGTGGCTTTGCACTTCCTTCTCTGGAGTTAGCTTTCCATAGAAGAGAGAGTTGGCTGTGTGTCTGAGAGCCGTGCGGGATTAGCACAACCCTGCTTTATCAATGAAGTAACCCTTCCTTCTCCCTACTGGCCCTTGTAGGCACCCCCTCATCCCTCTCCAATGTCCTTCATTCACAGTTACCTCTGCCTCTAATGGCATATTGGAAATCTGTATGGTACAGATGAAAGGAGAGACTAAATTTAGACTGTTGAATGATAAAGCAGGAAGTAGCTTAAGATGGAAATGCAACAGCAAATCAACTGTTTTTAAGAGAAGGACTTGGGGACTGGGAGGGGAGATGGCTCAGAGGTTAATGGAGCTTACTTGCCAGCCAGAGTTCAATTCCCCAGGACCCACATAAAGCCTGGTACACAAGGTGACACGTGTCTGGAGTTTTTTTGCAGTAGCAAGGGACCCTGGCAACCTCTCTCTCTCTCTCTTAAATAAATAAAAATATTTTTTTTAAAAAAAGAGCTAAAGAGCCTGTGACCCAAGAGGCTGCCTGGAGACAGGAGGAGGCAGGCGTGTGTAATCGGCAGAGGTGAGGCGAGGTCAAGCGGGCCTGTAGGAAGATGCCCCATCCTCACGGGCTGCCTTTCAACTGGGTAAAAGGAGTCATTGCCTCACAGAGATTAGCTTGCCAAGTCGGGAATGAAAACAATGATCTTTTCTCAAAGACATGGGATGAATCGAAATGGAGGTAAAGAGCTCTAAGATAATCCAAGATGAAAACTGGATGTGGGGGTGCAATGGCTACCCCCAGTTACAGATAATAGCCACAGCAAGGTGGCACAGCACGGGTGGTATCTGGGTCAAGCAGAGCTCTCAGATTCCAAAAGATATGTAGCTGGCAAACAAGCTGAGCCACATTTGACATCGCAGGTATCTCTGCAATCACAATTCCAGACATGTCCCCCTCTAAAGAAAGGGTTCTGGGTTTCAAAGTGAAACAGGATAGACTGAACCCTGGTGCAGGCAGATCTCCTAAGCCAAGAGGGGCTAGGTCATATCAAAAGAGCTAGAGGACATGGCCAGGCCCCAAGGGGCTCTTGGCTGAGCTCCTGGAAGGGCTGTCTTTTAAGTCATCGTTTGAGGGAAGAAAGACACTCATATTCTCACAGCCAGTTTTCTTTATCATTGCAGAGGGTAGTTAGCCTGAAACTAGAGTGAGGCCACTTAGTAAATGACCTGGCTATTCAGAACTGTGTTTAACCATGTCCACGCAAGAAGGTCCGACAGAAAGGAGAGCAAGCCATCAAATGGGTAAAGATATACATGCTAAAGAGAGGTGTGCTCGTGCATACTTGTAAAAAAAAAAAAAAAAAAACCAGCACTTGGGGGGATCTTGAGTTTGAGGCCAGCCTGTGCTACATTATGGAGGCTGTTTCTAAAGAAAAAATCAAAACAAGACAAAACAAACAAAACAGCACAGGTTATATTTTTAGCTAGATAGGTAGTTGTCATTTTATTGTAGTCTATTATCTAAAAACACTTGAATTATGTTCAGTGTGCAGTTTAGTAGCATCACATGTGTCTGTATCATACAACCATCACACTATCTAGTTCCAGTATGTTTTCCATGCTCTCAAAGAGAACCTGTACCGCTGAACTGTCACCAGCCACTCTCTTACTGGCCCCTACACCCCTGGAAAGTAGCCATCGGCGTTCTGTATCTAGGAATTTGCCTGTTCGGAGCATTTCAATGACAGGGGACCATACAATATGTGTGGGTCTGGGTCTTAGTTTACCTAGCATCATTTTCTCAAGGTTCATTCGTATTATACTATCAGTACTTCATTCCATTTTATGGCTGAATAATATTTCATTGCATGTCAATATCTTATTTTTGTCCACTCATAATTCAATGGCGAGCTGGACTATTTATATCTTTTGAATGTTGTGCATGCTGACATGAATATTTGTGTCTAACTTTTTGCTTGAACACGGATTTTCAATACTCTTGGGTATACCTAGAGTAGTATTGTTGAGCTATATGATAATTCTAAATTCTAATGTTTAACATACTTAAAAAGTGGTCAGGTTTTACATTCTCATTATCAATACCTGAAGACTCCATTTTTCAAACACACACTTTCTGTTTTGCAGCACTGTCACTAATGTTATCAGCGTTCTAGTGAATTTGAAGTCCTTTCTCACCATGGCTTTGAGCTGCATTTCCCAGATAACCAGTTATGCTAAGTATATTTTCAAATGTGTTCGGTGTATATTTTCTCTGGAGAAACAGTTTTCAAGTTGTTTGCCTATTTTATTTTGTAGGATTTCTTTATTCTTTCTTTATTCTAATACTTTTATTAAGTCCTTCTTAGAATATGTCTTACAAATCTTGTGTTTTTGTCTGTGGATTGTCAATACAATATAGTGTCTTCATTTTTTTTTTTTTTTTTTTTTTTTTTTAAGGAGCAGATAAAATAGTGCTACTGGGAAAACAGGGTAAGAGAAGCCATAAAGGAATTGAGCCAAAAGAAGTCTCCTGCTATTTCTCTTTTGGCTTCCTATAGGCAGCCCACATCATGGAGCTGCCCTGGGGGACCCTCTGTGTGACTTGGAGCCATGAGCCATCCACGCATCTCTCCTGACTTTGTGGCCACCCTGCCTTGTGGACGCTCTCACCCCCATTTCACAGATGAGGGTCCCAAGTATAGATATGTTCCCAAACATGCCAAGACCTCTCTTTACCCACAAGCAGTTTTGAGGTTTCAAACCCAATCCAGATTGTCTAACTTGAAAGTTAAAATTCTTCCAACACACCCACAAATTTGTTCAGTTTTGTTTTGGGGGAGCTGAAGGGCCTTCATGTGCCCCTGCGACTTTCCTGGCCATGGGGAGGAGGGACAGAAAAGGATCTGGGTTTCATTCCAACCAGAGAAGTTCTGCCTTGATTTCTTTGATAATTTGGGATTTTGGTATCTGGAATTTTGTTTGTGGGGATTGGATTCCAGTGCCTTTAAAAGGTTTATAAAGCCTGCTCTTGTCTGACTAAATGTATATATTATTCCCACCAAGCTGCCCTGAAAATACTACACTTAATGCTCATATTCACATATTAATGATACTCTCACTTCTGGTTAGAGAAGCTTCTCTTTTCAGATGGCGATGACCACTGGGATGACCTAAAAGGCAACATAGGGGAAGGGATGGAGGAGTGCCCAGCACTGAAACACCTCTGTCACACCCTCCAAGGCTCAGGGACCATTGCGGAAGAGGGGGCGGATAGAATGGAAAAGCCAAAGGAAGGGTATGACCTCTTACAATGCAACTGCCCAGACAGAAATTGGCCTCGATATCCATGACCTTGCAGTGCCTAGCAATACCTCCACAAGACCCTCAAAATAGAAGAGAAAGATGATGACATCAAATTAAAAGAGAGACTAATGGAGAGAGGGAGGGGATATGATGGAGATTGGATTTCTAAAGTGGAATGGGGGGAGGGGAAGGAAATATCAGGTGGGTTTTTTTTGTATGTAAAAAAAAAGTTTTGGTGGAATGGGGAAAGGGCAAACAAGAAGGGATTATGCTCAAAATACATAACATACATGTATAAAAATTGTCAACAAAAAGTGTTTTAAAAATTGAAAATTTAGAGTGAACTCATGCTACTTCATGGGTGAAAATTCAAAGCCCTTGTTAAAAAAGTAAGTTAAAGGGCCAGGCATGGTGGTGCACGTCTTTAATCCCAGCACTCAGGAGGCAGAGGTAGGAGAATCGGCATGAGTTCAAGGCCACCCTGAGACTACAGAGTGAATTCCAGGTCAGACTGAGCTAGTGACACCCTACCTCAGGGGAGTGGGGGAGAAAGCAAGTTAAAGGGCAGGCAGTTCTAAGCTTTGCAGATAGAGAGGTGATAATTGTATTTGCACACACCCACACGTGTATACACATGTATTCACAGTTCCACGCCCTACCTTCATTCCCCAGTGCATGCACAGGAGGACCCGGCCAGCTCCGGAAGAGGGAGTTACCTCTGAACTCCCACTCACCAGTTAAAAAAAAAAAGTGGCTCTTGCCAGTGGCCACACCCACACTTCCCAGAAGTCCGGCTGCCGTCCTCATCAGTCAGGTATGCCACCTGCCTGCTCCCCTTTGAAAATCTTCTCAGCTGCCAAGCGACTCTCCCAGCCAGAGCCGCCTTTCTCATCCTGTTGCCTTTCCCCTGGCCAAGTGAGTTACCAGCAGCCCTCGAGGAAGGCCTTAGCCGTCCATCATCTCCAGTCACCAGGATGACTCAGGAAGCCTTCACTCTGAGGAAACCTCGCCAGTCTTAAGAGAAATAGCTTGTAGGTGAGTGTTGCTCCTCCTCATGGGATTACTGGTCAAGAGGGAGAGAGAGCTGTTGGGTCAGGGGAGGAGCCGTGGACTGCCCACTCTCACAGGACCTTTCTTATCTCCCAGACACAGCGTGTCTCAGTAGGGTGCTCATCCTGACCTGGAAACAGCCCTGTCATCAGGCTTGGTGGAAGAGCCAGGTAACTGAGGTGCGTTCCAAGCATGTTACGGCGGGTGTGTGGAGATGAACAGCGGAGGGAAGGTGGAAGGCTTTGCAGCGGGTGGGCAGGGAGGAAAATTGTGTGTTGCTCCTCAGAAACACAACTTGGTTTTGCTGAATGTTTCTCCTGGGTGTCCATAAATCATTGTCAGATGTCTGCTCAAATGCAGTTGTACTATGGAGCATCCAAGGAAAGGTTCAATGTCATTAACTGTCAGGTCAGGATAAGAAAGGAATACTGCTGGGAGGCCTTCTTGCCCACCAGATAAGTTGAACCCATGAGAACTCTCTCTTTGCCTTCTGTTCCTGCCTCTGATTAAATATCACCCAAGGCATCTTGTTCCCTTAAAGCCCTCAACATTTCCCAACAGGCCATGGGTACTTATCAAGCAACTGCCCCATCCGTTGGGCTTCCTGGCCTGGGTAAGCACTGGTCACTGGTAGGCAGAGCCGCATCACCTATGGATAGACACTGCAGAACCCCAAAGGACAGCAGGGGTAAAATCCACCCTAGTGACTTGCCTGGAACCACTCCTTCCTTAATACAGCCTAAACTTTCCAGAACTTCCAATTATTCACGTCACTAGAATAGCCAACCAATACAGAGCTGACGTGACCAAGAAGGCCTGCTAAAATGGCACAGCCGCTAAGGGCCAACCACTATGGAAGACATAAACCACTAGGATCTGATCAAAGCGCACTGAGGTGTGTCCTACCACCTGCAGCCTCGGCACACCCACACTGGGCCAAGCCCGACTCGCCCATCCGGATGAGCAGCCGAGGTCTCCTGCACACAGGATGAGTCACCTGTGCAGAGCTGAAGGCCACGTTCAGAAAATGTCTCTTTCCTGTTCCCATTTCTCTTCCGTGTATAAGCGTAGGGGTCCAGCTGTAATGTATTCTTGTCTTTACACTGGGGCAAGTCTGAGAAAGGACAAAATGAAGAGTGCAGCCTCGCCTGTCTGACTGCCCAGATCTCATATGCTTCCACACTGTAGCATGTAGTCTTGGAGTGGTGTGCCATCCCACTTAGGAGCCGAGGGAGCGGTGTGGGAGAGAAGGGCGCCCCCACCCACATATACACACTAAAGCGAATGGGACACTCCTGACAACCCTATTACGAGTAGTAGTTTTGATGTCCTTCTACCACATCCATCACAGTTTCTAAATTCCTGAGAGAGAGAGAAGGGATAAATTTGGGTGGGAACATATGGTCCCAGAAGAAACAATATAGCAGAGATAGTGGGAGAGCAGCCAGTGGCATTAGAAAGAAAGCCTGACTGGCAACCATCCACACTCTGACTTGGTAGCGTGTCTTTGCCTGTGGACTTTAGTTAAGGCATGTAGAAAATCTCAGGAATCCTGGATTAGAAACTTTGTGGATTTGATTCGGAATAACCCCCAGGAGGGCTGGAGAGATGGCTTCGCGGTTACAGCGTTTGCCTGCAAAGCCAAAGGATCCCGGTTCAACTCTCCAGGCCCCATGTAAACCAGATGTATAAGGGGGGGCGCATGCATCTGGAGTTCGTTTGTAGTGGCTGAAGGCCTTGGTGTGCCCATTCTCTCTGTTTCTCTCTCTCTCCTCTCAAATACATAAATAAAATATATTTTTAAAAACTAACAAACAGAATAATCCCCAGGATTCTGTTCTCAGAGGACTAGTGAGATTTAAGCAAGTGGCAGATAGTTCTTTATACTCGAGGGTATGCGTTAGTTGAAATGAATAGATAATAAAGTCCCTCCCTTTTCACATGATATGGGTGTTCCCAAAGCCCTGCTGTTGCTGCTGGATTTTCATAGCACAGGCTGTAGGAAGCATCTCAAAGTGATCACAGTGCACTCTTGCACACTCACATTAGACACCCAGAACATGATGGGTGCAAGCTTGCAAATGAACCTAAACAAAAAGAAAGAAAATTTCCTAACCAAGTATGCCGACTGATTTTTTTAAAAAGATCATTCCTCCATAGTCACTTCTCGACAGAGGTGAAAATGGTCAAAGTTTACCAATTGTAACAGGACTTGATGAAGAATTTGCATCTGAAACACGTCATTTCTGTCCCAACAAAATCGCCATTCTCTTGACCAGGGTGTATCACTAAGGTCCTGTCTAGAGAACCCTGTGTTCATATGAGACTCACTCAGCGGGGACACACGTGTCCTCGCCAGCACCTGCTGGCTACTATGGTGATCCTGGAGGAAGCTGGGCTGGGGGAGTCGGCAGAGCAGACCCTTTGCAACCTGTGATTTCAACAAAGCTTTACCCCCCCTCACCACCCCCACTAGGTTGATGTCTACACTGGGGTCTGGAAGGGAATGAGCAAATATTATAAAGACAAAGTAGAAAATATAGAGTCTCTGAACAAAGATTCCAAATATCAGCCGAAATGTTCATCTTCAGGAAAGGGAAAAAGCTGAGCTGAGGGCTTGGAAGGAGAATTTCATTTGATGGTGTATGCATTTACATGTTCTTTTTTACATTATTATGTTTTAAAATATTTATTTTTATTTATTTGTTTATTAGAGGCAGAGAGAGAGAGAGAGAGAGAGAGAGAGAGAGAGAGAGAATGGGCACACCAGGGCCTCTAGCCACTGCAAACAAACTCCAGATGCATGGGCCACCTTGTGCTTATGTGGGACCTGGAGAATCGAACCTGGATCCTTAGGCTTCTCAGGCAAACACCTTAACCGCTAAGCTGTCTCTCCAGCCCTTTTCCATATTATTGACTTATTTGTGTGTCTATATATGTATGGGCGTATGTATGTATATATGTATACATGTATGTATGTGTTTTGGCATGAGCATGCCCCGACGTGTTACACGCATGCCACAGTGTGCATGTGCAGGTCAGAGGACAACCTGAGGCATTTCTCCTCCCATTCCTCCGTCTTTTGAGATAGGGTATCCCTTGTTTTTGTTGCTGTTTATTTTACCACCCATGCTGTTTGCTACTTCTGGGATCCTTCTGGCTCTGCCTCCCATTGCCAAAGACATTTCACTCACTGCAGAAGAAGCTTGGTTTTATGTGATCACTGAGGAGATCAAATGAGAAAGTTGGCAAGTTACAAAAATGTGCCTTGACCAGCTAAACCATTTCCTTATCACCCATGTTTGTACTATATTTATATATTAACATGGGTTAAAATCTTGTAACCACACACCGGAACCACGGACCCCATTCCCCTGAAGGCCCTCCTCAGTAGGACATTGGTGCTTACTATGGGGTAATTAGGATCTGTATCTGTTTTGGGGGGCGGCTATGCCTCGGGATATTTCTACCGACCCTGTAGCTCTTACAATCTTCCCGACCCCTCTTCCACAACAATCCCTGAGCCTTGGGGGTGTTAGCAGTTTGATTTTAGTGTGGAGTTCTCTGTAGCATCTGCATCTCTGTTACGGTGTGCTTCAGCTCACCCCCGTTTGTCGCTCTTTCCTTGGAGGCATTTGTCAGGCCAGGATCGGGAGCAGGGCTCCAATACTCCTTAGTTGCTTCCTCTGCGGTTTCTCCTGAACAAACCTGGTACATGCAGTAGAGGTGGCACATTTTGTGGTGAGCAGTAGGCTATCTTTTCTTGTCGAATTGACAAGTAGTGGGTCTCCCCAGTATTCTCTGTCAGCTATAAGATAAAACAGATTTTCCAAACAAGGGTGAGAGAAGCTTTGATTGGGTGGGATATGCATAGCAGTTTGGGAGGCATTTTGACGAGGACGCCCACTGAACAATGGGGGCTTTTTTTCTGAGGGCTGTGCATTTCCTATCTGTGCAGTGCTGACTTGTTTCCCAGCAGTAGTTATGAGCTCTCTCCTACTGAGCAGGCCTCATATCCAATCAGAGGGTAGCTGGTGATCCACAGAGGCCATGTGCCACTATTGTGTAAGTGTGTGCTTCTTGTCATCCTGGTGGGTTTTGTACCCTGCGGGGTCTCCTGCTTATTCAGCTTTTGCACATTCTTACTGAGTAAACAGTATATGGACTCAAGAAAAAAAAAGAAGTTTTTTGAGGCAGGAACTCACTTTGCCCAGCCTGGCCTGAAACTCATTTTGCAGCTTTTCTGAGTATGAGAGGAGACTCACCTATGTAAGGTCTATTTTCTGGGCCTTGAAGAGATTTCTAGAAAATAAATTAACCAAGTCCCTGCCCCCATTAATTAGCTCATCAGTAGCAAGTAATGCAATGTACCCCAAACATCGTATGGCATTTGTATTATTTATCTGGTGGCTCGGTAACAAGTTTGTCCTGGGACCTAGGTCTTTATGTACATCTCATTATTAACCACAAACCAAGATGTCTGGTTGAACCAATTCTTTATTGAAAAGGCAAAAAATAACACATCTGTTAGACATAAATTCAGAAATAATTCTTTGGGAACATAAGACTTAAATGATGTAATTTCTAAAGTAAACTTGGTTGACACTTGTTATCTTTCAGAACTTGGAATACATCATTCCAAGCCCTTCTGGCTTTTAAAGTTTGTGTTGAATAATCTGCTGTTATCCTGATGGATTTGCCTTTGTAGGTGACTTGCTTTTTCTCTGTAACTGCTTTCAATGTATTTTCTTTGGTTTCCATGTTTAGTAGTTTAATTATAATGTGGCAAGGAGAGGTTCTTTCCAGATTTTGTCTGTTTGGTGTTCTAAAAGCTTCCTGTATCTGTATTGGCATTTCTTTCCCAATTTGGGGAAATTTTTCCTCTATGATTTTGTTGAAAATAACTACTAAGCCTCTGGATTGAAATTCTTCTTCTTCTACAATACCCTGAATTCTTATGGTTGATCTTTTCATAGTGTCCCAGATATTTTGAATTTCCTACTCATGCCTCCTTCCTATTATCTTGTCTTTCTCTTTGTGGGAGTGTTTTAGATCGTCAACTGGTCTAGCTTAGATATTCTGTTCTCTCCATCCATACTACTGGTGAGATTTTCTGCAGTTTTTTATTTGACTGACTATGTTTTTCAAAGCTAGAGTTTCTGCCTGGTTTTCCTTCAGTATTTCTATTTCTATACTCATGTCTTGTAATGACTTCCTTATTTCATTAAGCTGGTTTCTTGTGTTCTCTTGGAATTCCTTCAGGAGTTTGTTTTCTTCTTTATTTCCTTTGTTTTCTTCTTTGATTCTTTTGATTTCTTCTTTGATTTCTTTGGGTATAGATAAAATCATTTTTAAAAAAAAACTTTGTCAGGCATTTCATCTAAAACAGTCTCATATTGGGTGCCATTTCTACTGGATTTGTAATTTTTGGTGGGATTGTATTGTCTTGATTCTTTCTGTTTCTTGTATTATAATGTTGTGTTTTTTTGCATCCTGAGTTGATTTGATGCTTGGGTTTCATAATAATCTGCGGTGCTTTTAGATGTGGAAATCCAACTTTATGTACCTTCAGAGTAGGAGTTCAATGTGCCAAGTATAGCTCTTGTATTCCCATCCAACCACAGAGAAGTATCCTAGGTGTTGAGTTTACCTGCTGGGTGAAGCAATTTACTAGAAAATTCTAAACTTCAACTGAGCAATATACACATTCAATAAAAACCAGCACAGAGTATGCAAGTGTGGGGATTAAAATGAACAGATAGCCATATAAAGCCAAAATCCCTAAGGGTGTGTGTTGCTCTACACCCTTAATCCTGTCAGCTGGGAGGTTGAGATTTCTGTTCTGAAATGGGTTGCAGGTCAGCCTGGGTCTGAATCAGACCCTGCCCCCAATAATGACAGAAGAAAAAGACAAAGGCCCTATGAATCTGAAAGCATCAAAGGCAACAATGGTCAACCCCAAATACACTTTGAGAATGGCAAAGCCAACCAAGAAAATGTAACCCATAACCTGCCCTGACATGGAAAGAGAGATCAGCACGTCCAGTGCAGGCTATGTACCTGCTTTTTTGTCAGTCGGCCTCATTACCTTCTGTGTCTTCGAATATCACCAGTGCTGAGTGCCCACCTCAATCCCTCCGCATGGTGCTGTGGAGCTGGTGTTCTGATCAGCTGTGCTGGATGCCCTGTTGCCAGGGGCTGAATGTGTTCTCTGGAGGTTCATGGTTCTGATTGTTGGGGGAGGAGAGAGTGCAGGAAGCCTGGAGTTGTACTGGAACTGCTCAGCTGGTTCCATCTGTATCTTTTAGCAGCTCCTTAGCTGACCTCCACTCTCTCCCCTTCAGGTTTCTTGTGTTTGCAAGGAGGCTGATGAGGTTGGAAAATCCTCCTTGTTGGGTCTCTGCTCCTGCAGCTTGGCCCTAGGCAGGCCGCACCTGGCAGGTGCCCAGATCATGTGGATCAGGACCACATGTGCCTCAGTGGGATTCTGGCTGTTTTCCTCCTTTTTGTGGATCTTGGTCTCTCCTGCTTCTCCATGGTGGTTTAAAAAAACATATACACCTTCAGTTTTCAGAAGAGTGTATTTTGCTGTGGTTTTGCTTAAATCCCTT
This sequence comes from Orientallactaga sibirica, assembly GCA_036365145.1. Taxonomy (NCBI): domain Eukaryota; kingdom Metazoa; phylum Chordata; class Mammalia; order Rodentia; family Dipodidae; genus Orientallactaga; species Orientallactaga sibirica. The sequence continues at coordinate 6,082,202 of JAEOAD010000463.1, read as the reverse complement.
GCTTGGCTGGTTTGACATGGCTCCTATGCCACCATCTTACCCCACTTTACTGGTTTTGACCTCTTAGGTGTTTTTCTTTATTATTATTATTTTTCTTTATTGATTTGAGAGAGAGAGAAACAGGCAGGGGGAAAGAGAAAGAGAGAGAATGGGTGCACCATGGCCTCTACCCACTGCAGATGAACTCCAGATGTGTGCACTACCTGGTGCATCTGGCATACGTGGGTCCTGGGGAATCAAACCTGGGTCCTTTGGCTTTGTAGGTAAGCACCTTAACCACTAAGCCATTTCTCCAGCTCCTCTTAGGTGTTTTTTTTTTTTTGTTTGTTTGTTTTTTGTTTTTTGTTTGTTTTTTGGAGGTAGGGGCTCACTCTGGTCCAGGCTGACCTGGAATTCACTATGTAGTTTCAGGGTAGCCTTGAACACACAACAACCCTCCTACCTCTGCCTCCTGAGTGCTGGGATTAAAGGCATGCACCACCACACCCGGCTCCTCTTAGGTGTTTTTTTAATCCAACTAAATTGACAAAGTAACCTGCAGAGATTATCAACTAAGCTGGTTTGTCTGAGATGGCTTCAGTTCTAGAACAGTCCTGGGTTAACTAGGATGAATTGTCTCTGGTGCTGTACTACCTACCCAATAAGGCAGCTCAGAGGCAGCAGAGTGTTTGAAGTGGCAAACAATTAAAGCAGAGTATAATTAGTGGCTGGAGAAATTGCTCAGTGGTTAAAGGTGCTTGCTAGCACAGCCTGACATCCCACATTCAATTCCCCAGGGCCCATCTAGTCAGATGCACAAAGTAGGACATCGATCTGGAGTTTGTAATGGCAAGAGACCCTGGCATGGCCATTCTCCTCCCTCACTCTCTCTCTCCCTCTTGTCTCTCTTTCTCTCTCTCTCCCTCTCCTTGTAAATAAAAAGAGCATAGTGGGAGTGGTGGCCTATGCCTTGAATCCCAACACTTGGGAGGCAGAAGTAGGAGTATCTCCAAGAAAGCCCACCCTGAGACTACATAGTGAATTCCAGGACAGCCTGAGCTGGAGTGAGACCCTACCTCCGAAAAGCAAATAATAATAATAATAATAATAATAATAATAAGAGTACAATTCAAGATTAACCTCATCAGTTGTACTAGCCACATTTAAGGGCTCAGGGACATGCTACCAGTGAAGGCCCTATTGTAGAAATAGAAAGCCCTACCCATGCAGCAAGTTCTATAGGACAGTGCTGAGCTGGAAGGGTGTCCCTGCAGTGCCGCACTCAAAAGTTGAGTAAGCGCATGCGACCGTGTCAGTGAACACACAGAACATGCTGTGTCAGCAAGACCCTGGTAACAACTTACTTTTTAGAGCTGGCACCAGACTTTCGGGTCCATCCTCTCAATCTGCTTTGCTCCCAGAAAGATATTGTGACACTTCTGAGCAATTAGTGGAGATGAAGAGACATGACATGACCATTATTAACGTATCAACAACAAAAAAAGAAAATTTGGTCCTTTTAAAGTGTGCCCATAGGGTGCATTAATTTTTCTTCCATTTAAAATATTTCCCTTGGGCTGGAAAGATGATTAAGGCACTTGCCTGAAAAGCCTAATGACCTGGTTTTAGTTCCCCAGTACCCATGTACAGCCATCTATACAAGGTGATACATATGTCTAGAGTTTGTTTGCAGTAGCTAGAGGCCCTGGCGTGCCCATTCTGTCTCTCTCTCTCTCTCACTCTTTTTCTCTATCTCCTTCTCATAAATAAAATATTTTAAAACCTTTCCCTTAATGTCCAGTGCAGTGACAGAACAGCAGGTGTAGCCTGTTTAGAGCTGAAGGAGGAAGTGAAGGAGTGAAGCCATGTTTGGAACTGGTGACTTCAAAGTCCACTGGATCCCCGCCTCAAGCATCAAGTCATGGTCGGATGCTAAAAGGTCAGTCCCCCTCTCCAAGGCAAGGGCAAATTAAATGAGAAACGGACATGAACTGCCTGTTTGCAGATTCATCCCAGAAACATCGCACTATGCACACAGGGATATAATCATTTCAGAAAAACTGTTACTAACCCCTGTGACAGTCCCTGAGCCAAGTCATTCGCAGTCTACCGGGGAGCCTAACACACTTAATGATTTAAAAAGGACCATGCGACAATCGATGGCTTGTGAAGAAGACTGTGGTGGCGTTAATGATGATGATGATGATGGCGATGTGACGGTGAGATTAAGTGCAAGCTTCCGAAATGGCAAGCTCCACTCTGTGTTTCACGTGGAAAAGTGCAAGACACTTCTTTGGGGATCAAAATATTGAAAAGGGCCCTCAAGTGAAACTATGACATTCTATTTTTGAAGATTTCCAAGAAATTTAGTCCTTCATAAAGCAAAGCTCTCATAAAATCGTTAGTAGAGAAATCAAAGTAATAAGTAATAAGATTCTTTCTTAAAATAATCTTTTTTTTTTTTAACTTTGAAACATTTTAGGCTTGTCTGAACATTTACAAAAGCAGTACAAAAAGTCCTCGTGGGATAATTGGGTTGGAATTGTTCGAATTGAAATGATGGTGGGTTAAGTGCCTGTTTCATCATTTACAGTGTGTTGCGTCCTTTAACCATTCATTTGTCCTCAGCTCTGGCTCCTTCAATTGTAAGGTGGCACAAGAATGGATGCCAGGCCGGGCGTGGTGCACACGCCTTTAATCCCAGCACTCGGGAGGCAGAGGTAGGAGGATTGCCGTGAATTCGAGGCCACTCTGAGACTCCATGGTGAATTCCAGCTCAGCCTGAGCTAGAGTGAGACCCTACCTCAAAAAACTAAAAAGAATGGATGCTGTAGTGTGGCAAGAAAGAAAATCACTAGAGAATGTATATAAAGTGTGCAGTATTGGCAAGCTCAATAAACATTAGCATTTACTTAATTTATCTTCATGCATGTGCATATGTTTGTGGAGTGTGTGTGGGGTGTGTGTGCGTGTGTACACGCATGAGCATGTGTGTGGAGGCTAGTGGACAACCTCAGGGCTTGTTTCTCAGGAACACTGCCCACCCTTGTGGAGACCTGGAGCTCACCATTCAGGCTAAATTGACTTGACCAATGAGTGCTAGGAATTCACCTGTTCTGCCTTCTGGGACCTGGGATTCCGAGCATGCACCACCACACCCAACCATTTTAAATGGGTTCTGGGAATCAAACTCAGGTCCTCATGCTTATGGGGACAACACTTTACCAACTGAGCTATCTTTCCAACCCCAGAACTAAAATTTTATGTGCATGTATGGCATATTTAACAAATTTATTTAAGTATTATTTATTTTAAGAATTTTCAAAGGACTATTTTTACCAACAGACTGATTTTGTTTAAGGATAAATTCTATTTCCCTTTTCAGTCCACTCCTTTTCTCAGGCAATAGCAGGAGCTCTTGGTTTTAACCTTCACTCAAATTCAGTTCTCACCAAGTCATGTGGATCTACCATCTTTTTATCTAATGTCTTCAGTGACCCTTTGCCTACTTTAAAAGACAGAGGAATACACCCACTGACTTGGTCATGCATGTTGCAGTAATACACTGTACACCAGGTGTCTTAAACACCAGAGATCTATTTCACACAGTCCTGTGGGAAGAAAAGTCCCACATCAAGGAACCTTCCCAGTAAATTTCTCATGAAGGTGCTTAACTGGGTGATGGCCTCACTGGGCAGGGAAAGATGGCAAGTTCTTCAATAGCTCTTTCTTGTAAGGCCACCAGTCTCACAAGGAGCGGTCCACTCTCACAACGTAACTGCTTCCAAAGACCCTGTCTCCTAGTGTTATCTCACTGAGGGGTAGAGCTGTAACATACAGATTCAGGGGCAAGAGACCCAGGACACAGCACTCACGCAGGGTGGGAAGCTGAGCCTCTCTGCTCCGCTCTGTTCAGGAGACTCACTAAGGAGGCATGTGTAGCATCTTTTGGGAGTTCTGAGAATGTGCACAGAGGCTCTTGCCTCTGTGGGACTAGTGGGTGATCCACAGCCCAGCTTCTCATAGCCCACTTCCTGACCTGCAGGAAGGGGTGGAAAGGAAGAGAAACTAGAATCCCAGGCAACTTTATTTCTTTTTAAAATTTTTAAAATTTTTTTTTTTTGACAACTTCTATACTTACAGAAAATAAATCATGTGTTCCTCCCCCCATTCCCCTTCACAACTCCACTCTCCATCATATCTCTTTCCTCTCTCCATTAGTTTCTCTTTTATTTTGATGTCATCATCTTTTTCTCCTATTATGAGGGTCTTGTGAAGGTATTGCTAGGCTCTGCGAGGTCATGGATAGCAAGGCCAATTTCTCTCTGGACAGTTGCATTGTAAGGAGTCATACCCTTCCTTTGGCTCTTACCTTCTTTCCACCACCTCTTCCGCAATGGACCCTGAGCCTTGGAGGGTGTGATAGAGATGTTTCAGTGCTGGGCACTCCTCCGTCCCTTCTTCTCAGCACTATGTTGCCTTTTGGGTCATCCCAGTGGTTATCACCATCTGAAAAGAGAAGCTTCTCTAACCAGAAGTGAGAGTAGTATTAATATATGAATCTCAACATCTTTTTAAAATATATTATTATTTATATGTGTCAGTGTGGGAGTGTCTCTTACCTCTGCAAAGGAACTTTAGATTCATGCACCACTTTTTTTTTTTTTTTTGAAGTAGGGTCTCACTCTAGCCCACACTGACCTAGAATTCATTATGTAGTTGCAGGGTGGCCTCAAATTCACGGTGATCCTCCTACCTCTGCCTACTGAGTGCTGGGATTAAAGGTGTGCGTCACCACTCTTTGTATCTGGCTTTACGTGGGTATTGGGAAACTGAACCCCTATCAGATGGGCAGTCTTTGCAAGCAAGTGCCATTAATTGCTGAACCATCTCCCTAGCCCCCAAGAAACTTTCACAGAACTCCTGAAAAACAGAAAGAACTCCCAAATTCCCCAATCTTCTGGGGATTCTATTTAGTTCGTGCATATTTCTTTCAGTATTTATTCAACAATCCCACCTACTACCTGATTTCTTTTTTCTTATTTTTAATATATTACGTATTGGCCATATTCCCATTGGCTTATACTCTTAAGTTTCTATTCCTTCACCCCCATTCCACTAAGGGCCCTCTTCAGGGGGTTGTTGCTACTCACTATTTGATTTCCTGAGAAGAAAATTCTTTTAACTGGACAATATTTGGGCTATGCATTCAAAATCAGTATTCTAAGGCTAAAAGGATTTGATAAATCATTAAATACACTTGACTATTTTCATATTTCTTTATTTCCCAGAAGATACTTTGTCAAGTCTCTTATTGACTAGTGCAGACATCACCTCAACATTATTCTCTGTTCTTCCTTGTTTACATGCACCTAGCCCCAGCGTGCACTTGGGTTCATTCTCTCTCTCTCTCTCTCTCTGCCTAGCTCTCTCTGATAATTCACCTTCCCTTCACTTTGGGTCAATTTCAGTTGCCTTTCTCAATTCGTAAGAAATTCGCAGGGTCTTGTGAGAAATTCTGAGTCATTTCAGTCTTAATGGAAAGCCCCAGATTGAGAGTAAAGATTTTTTTTTCCAGTATGAAAGCTAATGTTGGCTTTAAGACAGCTGTGATATATGCTTGTAAATTGTTTCTGCTGAATGGTTTCTGCAAAGAGTTCAGACTGCTAGCAGCACAGCATCTCGTGGTAGGGTTAGCACTTCTGCCACGCTCTTAACTCAAGACTGATGAAAGTTGTTCCTACAAACACACCTCCTTCTTGGGGTCACATGGACATTCTCTCAGGGTGGAAGGCATTAAGCACAAGTGTTCCGGAAGGTCTTTCGATCATAAAACAGCACACGTTGAGGACTTAGAGCCCCGTGGGCTCTGTCCGCAGCACCCCCATAGATTGCCTTGTCCAATACGCATAGCGAAGCTACAAGTTGGGGATTATCATGGTCCACACATGACAGTTGAGAAACCCGAGACATGAAGTTTTACTCACTCGCTCATGACCACCTATGTGGAAAGAATTGAATCTGAGATTTGACGTAGGGAATCTGACTCTGGAGCTCACACTGTCGGTCAGTGGTGGAAACGTGCTCCCTCACTTCATGTTCTCAGAAGCCACCACCGAACTGTAAGCCAGCAGCCTCTCAGACACACGTGAGAACACTCGCACACGGTTCCTCTGTCCTCCCCCACCCTCAGCCTCCTCACAGCGACGTCACTGGTTTCAGACACGGAGCCTCAAACAGCAGCAGCAGCAGCCCCAGGGCTGAGAGGTAGAATTTCCTAATTGGTCATTAGGCCCAGTGGCTTCTGGACCCCAGTGTGTTCTCTCTTAGTTACCATGGTAGCAGTCACTTTTCAAGGACAGCCAGACTGAAGGAAACAGGGATGCTCACATGAATGCCATGAAAAATCCAAAGACTGCATTAATGCCACGAAAAATCCAAAGACTGCATCTAATTAAAAAAAAATGTTCTTTGCTCCCACCATGGTGTGGACAGTATCTTTGCCAACAGACCCTTCAAACAATGTCACTGGACATCGTGAAGTTAAGTGTAGCCACCCAGAACCGAAAAATGTCATCGGTCATCTCCCGGGAAATTCAATTAAGTTCATTAGAAAAGAGGCCTTCGTGGAAGACAGCCTTGAATTCAAGTAGCTGATATTATTTATATAGTCCCATATAGGACTTTCCCAAGTCATTTAAACCTGGCTTCTTCTGAATCTTAGGAGATGGACAGAGAAGAGGAAAAGCCAGAAGGACTTGATATCATTTTTCAAGTCAGGGGCTGGATCACCGCTGAGTTACTTTAAGCAGCCATGCTTTTGCCCAAGGAGTTCACAACATTGGGCATAAAGTATCATTGTCCCCAGCAGGCCAAGTTTCAAAGAAATCTACTTTTGTTGAAAATTAAAAAGAGAGCTTGACTTTATGTAATTTATCTGGGGCATTTATGATAAAACTAGTCGTAAATTCCATGCACATTCTAGAAAAGCTGGGTGGAAATTCTTATTGCCCCTGGATGCCCTTCAAGCCCTCAGATAATATGAGGCAATCCCAGATAAATAGTTAAGATGCAATACCACAGACTTGGCAGGGGTGGGAGGCAGAAAATGCCAAGGAGGCCAACAGCTGTGACCTTCACCTTTAGCTGTTTTGTGATCAAATATTCTATGAGGTTTCCTTTCATATAGTTTGAGGATGGTATTATTATTCACAGGATAGTCAATAATTAACCAAAACAACTCTTTCTGACCAAATGAGTGTGACTAACATTGAAATGAACAACCAGGCAGCTTTTTATTTTTGCTTTTTTTTTTTTAAAGACAAACAGATTTTTAAAGACACACGACCTTTTCCTTACTTGTATGAAAAACTGCCCTGTTTCCATGCAGAAAAGCAAAAGCTTTCCAATCATGTGATTATCCTTTTAGAAATGTAAAAGGAAGAAGAAAACTGACAAGAAAAAGAAATGTATCTGATAAAGATCTCTGGCAGCCTGTCTGCAAGCTGGATAGAAGTCTACATATATAAATCTAGAAGGATTTAGGTTTGAAATTTGATAGTTGTAATTTCTTAATAAAGGCCACTTGTTTGTCAAAGGATAGATTAATCTCTGAGCTGGGTTGCGCAGGAAATCAAATCATGGCCCACTGTCAGCATCCTCCCTGAGGTCATGAGGGAGGATGTTGAAAGAGGCAAGTGAAATTTTTCCTCTTCCCAGGGAAAGGAGTTTGCTAATGCAACTGCCTCTAAGCTCTTGGGGAGCGTCTACCCGCCTCTTCACAGCATTGTGCATGGCTCCTTGCTGAGGACACTGAACTCCTGTGGCATATATCGAGGAGTGTTTCTCAAATGAAAGTGCTTTTCATATTAGGAAACTTCTGATAACTTCATGAGTGAATAAAAATCAACCATCACTGAACACAGTACAGAGATCAATCACACGTTAGGATCATCTGATAAAGGCAATCACGTATTATTTTTTAAAAAGCTTCAATGAAAGCCGGGCGTGGTGGCGCACACCTTTAATCCCAGAACTTGGGAGGCAGAGGTAGGAGGATCGCCAAGAGTTCAAGGCCACCCTGAGACTACATAGTGAATTCCAGGTCAGCCTGGACCAGAGTGAGACCCTACCTCGAAAAACCAAAAAAAAAAAAAAAAAAAAAAAAAAAAAAAAAAAAAAAGAGCTTCAATGAGCAATTACAAATAAATGAAAATAAAAAATATTTAAGTGAATAAATAGAAGCTATGAAAAGGGGTCAGGGGAAAGTATAGAAGTGAAAAACGGAATGACCGAAATAAAATCTCACGGGGTAAGTGCAATTGTGGCATGGAGAAACAGCATCGAGTCTAAGATAGATCAGAGAATTACCCAGACTGGAAAACTCGGAGAAAGTAGACTGAAAAAGTAATAAAAGGACATCGAGGGGACTTCCAGAGAGTAACAAGAGATTTGTAAAAAAAATGAATCATCGGAGTTCCAGAAGGAGAATAAAAAAAGTGTAGGGTTGAAAGAGCATTTGAAGAAACATCATGTCTGAAAATGTCCCAAATTATGTGAAAGATATAAACCTACAGTTTGAAGAAACGGAAAATCTTCAAATATGGTAATACCCAACAACTAGATGTTTTGTCACATCATAATTAAACTTCTGAGCATTAATGGAAAAGCCTTAAATATGGCCGAAGACAAATGCTACATTGCTCATGAGGGAACATAAATTCATGGAATTGCGTATTTCCCATCTGAAACCACAGGCCACCAGGAGGAAATGGCACTGCCTACTACAGGTGCTGAGAAAATAGTCGAATGCAGACGAATTTTTCACCACATAAAACTATTCTTCAAGCCTGGCGTGGTGGCGCACGCCTTTAATCCCAGCACTTGGGAGGCAGAGGTAGGAGGATTGCTGTGCGTTTGAGGCCACCCTGAGAATACATAACGAATTCCAAATCAGCCTGGGCTAGAATGAGACCCTGCCCCCAAAACTAAAAACACAAAAACAACATTTTTTTTTCAGAAATAAGGCAAATAAAGACACATGCATGAAGTAAAACAGAAAGGAGTAAGGGAAAAATGTGGCTGCAGACCTCCCCTTAAAGACTAGCTAAAAAGTAACTCAAACTAAAAGACAATGATCAAACAGCACCAGGGAAAACAAAACTGAAGAAAAGGACAAAACATTATGCATAGTATAGGCTAAGTTGTGTAAGTTATGATAAATAACTGAATGTATCATTGAATAGAATTGTAAGTAAATAATGATAAAACGTGAGGCCAGGCCATTATTTTTAAAAATAGGGAAGTTAAAGGGACAAAATAGAAGAGGCCACGCTTCCGGAGAAACATGTTTAAAATATGTGCGTGTCAAGTGTGTGAGTCCAGGCTCATGCATGCCACAGTGCACACAGCACGGGTGTCAGTCCTCACCCTCCACCTTTGAGATGGGGTTTGTCTTCTCGTCCATCATGGTGTTTGCAAAGCCCCCAGGGAGTTTCCTCTCTCTGCCTCCCATCTCAGTGTAGGCACACCGGGATTACAAACACATACTACCATGTCTGGCTTCACGTGGATTCTTGGGATCCAAACCCCAAGTGCTCATGCAGACACATTTTTACCCACGGGGCCATCTTCCCAGCTCTGATGTTAGAGACACTGTTAATCCAAGTAGGATATAGTAAGTCATGTGTTTGTTGTCATGCCCGTGATACTCACAGAGACATACTCAAAACCCTATAAATAAGGGAAGATGGAATTCTAAAAAGTATGCAAGCAATACCGAAGCAAGGAAGGAGGACCAGAGATATAAGACAGCAGAGACAAAGTGAAAACAAAGAATTCAGTGGAAGATTTGAAAAGTGAAAGCAAAGAATTCAATGGAAGATTCAAACCCTAACAGACTGACTAGCACCTGCAAATAGAAATGGCACGAATACAACAGCTACAAGTTCTACATTAGCCAGAGCCAAGCACAGCAGTACATCCTTGGAATTCGAGCACTTGAGAGAGAGGTGAGGTAAGAGGTTCACTGCAGGTTCAAGGCTAGCCTGGGCTACATAACAAGACTTTGCCTCTAACTAACCAACGAACAAGTACAAACCAAAAGAACATGGTCCAGTTGTATGCTTTATACAAAAGACATATTTTTAACAAAATAAGAAGATGACAGTAAATAATATATACATGACATATAATCATGATTTTTAAAAGATAATAGCTATATTAATATCACATAGACCTAATGTAAGCAAAATATCTTACTACAAAGAGCTACATAACATACATTAAAAGGTTAATTCTCCAGGAGGATATAGAAATCCTAATAGTTCCTGGACCAAACAACAGAGTCTCAGAACACACAAATGAGAACTAGTAAAGCACAGATCATATTTACATGCATATGGATACATATACATACATGACAGGCACATACTTCTCTACAGATTGCTCGATCTTGCTACATGGAACGTAACTACCGTTCTTGTGATGAGCTTCCCAAGGAACCAGAAATTCGCAAGAATGTACCAATGCATCAGCATTAACTATGTTTATTAATTTTAATAATTAGTCCACATATAGCATGTAAACATATTTCTGTTTGAAATATCTGAGTTTCATTATGAGAAAACATATGCCACCGGATGTGGTGGCACACACTTTTAATCCCAGCACTCGGGAGGCAGAGGTAGGAGGATCACTGTGACTTCGAGGCCAGCCTGAGACTACAGAGTGAATTCTAGGTCAGCCTGGGCTAGAGTAAGACCCTACCTCCAAAAAAAAAATTTTTTTTAAAGAAAAAAAAAAAAAAAAAAAAACATGTGCCTTTCTGATTATCAGGGTATTTGTAAAATATAAAATGTGACAGTTTATAAAAGGCTTTTCTAAGTAGATACTTTCTCTTTAATAATATACAAAATAATTCATAAAGGAAAATTTGCTTGAAAATGCTAGGATTTAGATACAAACAGTGTGATTCAACAGATAGCGAAAGCTCACTGTGCTGGTATTAAGAGACCTATGTTACTCTCACTGCCCCGCACTGATAACTCTGGGCAAGCCCCCTAACCTTTCGGAGCTTTAACTTTCCCATCTGAAAGATAAAGTGACTAAACTACCTGACTTCAAACTTTTTTCCCAATCTAAACTCTTAAAACAATGCTAGTCAATGTCATGTTTGTACGCAGGAAATGTTCTTTGGACTGTCAGCTAAACTTCACCTGCAAAACTCGGCTCTTCTCAGTGAGTCTAAGATCTCGGTAGAACACGGTACCCGCTGTGGAGGCAACGCTGGAGACCTGAGAGGAATGCCAGGCTCAGTCAGTGCTCCCATGCAACAGGCAAAGCGGGGCTTGAAAGTCCTCATTGATTTAACAACAGAACAAATCTGGAAGCCAAGCCTAAGCACCTTTCCACACGGCTTAGTTTGGAGGCTAAAAACTCATAAGCATTCTTTCCAAACACACTTCAGAGAAGGGTCCTTACCTGAAGCTGTGCTTTTAAAATGGCAGGGCAGTCACAGTGACCACCGAGAAAAGCAGATCCTCTTGGATCTGGCAAATGCACAGTGGACGAGCACGTCAGTCCAACTCATTCCTCAGCCACGTATCCACCAAATGAACAAGTGTCCCTAGGGCTATGAAGTCCCCTGGAAGGAGACTTCAAATGGATATCACACACTCTCTCTCTCTCTTTCTTAGTCCAGAATCAGCCACCTTTCACTAGGGAGTGGTATGGCAGATCAGCTATGGTGATACGGCTAACGAGGCCATCAAGGGTTACAGGGAAGAGTATAATAGGTTTGGAAACCCAAGGGCCCCTACATAATTATCAATGGTGCCACAATGCCAGCACTCATAACAAATCCTTGCTAGCACCCGAAATTTATCCGCTATTGTGGACAGGACAGAGAGATGACTCAAACTCCCTCAGAAGAGCTAAAAGTCCTATTGCTTGAATCAGGACATTCCTGAAAGAATGCAGGCAGCCGCCTCTCCCAAGGGCTTAATGTGGGACTAGCTGCCCTAGGGTAGGCAGCTGATCAGCTTCAGAGGCTGAGGAGGTACAGATCGGCAGTCAAGGATGAGCCAACCTAAAAGAGCTTTTCAGAATAGCAGGTTAAGTTATCTGGGTCACTCAATGGGTTCAAGATCCAACTCAAGCCTGGTTCCCTGACTCCCTCTTCTTGGCATGCTACCACTGAGTGGGTGGCCTTGAAATGGGTTATCTTAGCATCTGTAGTTCACCTCCCACTATGGGCAGTAGGGAGGGCACAGAATGTGTCAGGCACCACTGGAGGGGCTGGTGGTCCCCTTGGCTGTATTGCTTTGTCCCTGAGGAGTGAGGGTTAATGATAGGGCTGGTTAACCCGGGATGGGCAACCAGCGGGCAAACATGTTCCCATGCTGCTGCCTGTGAAGCTACATTAACCTTTTTCTTCTCCTACCTGGTGTCTGGAATTTCCCGTGATCTCTGCAATGCACTTCCTCAATGCACCTTAGCTCCATCCTCTCTCTATATTTAAAATGACAGAGTAATGTGCAGGATAATTTGGGTTCCATTAGTGTTTCATGAATACCTCTATTATAGTACTTATCACATCATGCTATAATTTCTTGTTTACGGTTCTGTCTACTCCACTTGGCTTTGAGCTCCTTCAGGGCTTAGGCTATGACTTAACAGTAATTCCACCTCCTCCACTGAACCAGCTGAACACAGAACGAAGGAGCAAGCTCTGTAGGAAGGCTCTGTAGACCATGTACTCATTTATCCAGCAGATGTTTTTATTATAATTATTCTTTGTAATTGAAAAGTAATATTACATATCTATTTATTAAACACTACATGGTGCTCTAAAATGTGCATGCATTATAGAATGAATGAATTATGCTAATTAACATATGTGTTGCTTTATACACTTTTGCGGTGAAAGTATTTAAAATCTCTCTACAATGTTTAAATCCATAATATATTGTTAGTAGCAAAACATTGTTGGTACTATAGTCACCGTGATGTATAAGAGATCTCTTGAATTTATTCTTCCTTTGGAGCTGAAATTTTATCTTTTAACAAACTTTCCCCAATCTCTCCTCTCAACCCTGCTCCCAGACCCCATTCGTTACTATTCTATCCAATACTTGATAAACTTGTTTTTAGATTCTTGAATGTGTGACAGCATGCAGTACTTGATTTTATGAACCTAGCTTGTTTTTGCTTAACACAATGTTCTGTAGGCTGAGCCGTGTTATTGCAGATGGCAGAGTGTCTTTCTATTACAGGATGAATAGTTTTCCCTCATGTAAATAGTATGTGCCACACTTCTTCCTCCATTCACTTGTCAGTGGACACTTAGAATGATTTCACACCGCAGCTATTGTGAACAGTGTTGTAATACACACAAGAGGGCCAAGGTCACGTTGACTTTCTGAGGTCATCCTCTGTGCGTAAATATACCTAGCACTGAAATGGCTGTATGATATGGTGGTCTTATTTTTATTTTCTTCAGGAATCTCCATGCTTCGTAATAGATGTTACTAATTGACATTTCCATTAATAGTCTACTAGGGTTCTCTCTTTTCCATATTGTTCCCAGCTCTTTGTTTTATCTCTTTGATAATAGCTACTGTGACATGAGTGAGTCGATATTTCATTGTGGTTTTAATGTGTGTTTCCCTCACAATCAGTGATACTGAATATTTTTTATGAGAGAAAGGGGGGAGGGAGAGAGAATTTGAGTACCAGGGCCTCCGGCCACTGCATTCGAACTCCAGATGTATGCGCCATCTTGTGCTATGTGTGACCTGGCACCCTTGTGTCATCTTCTACAGCTGGCTTATGTGAGACCTGGAGGGTTGAGCATGGGTCCCTAGGCTTCACAGGCAAATGCCTTAACCACTAAGCTATCTCTCCAGCCCTCGAATATTTTTTCCATGGATCTGTTGGCCATTTATATGTCCTCACTTGGAAAATATCTATGCAGGTCCCTGGCACATTTTTAATTGGGTTATTTATTTTCTTATTCAATAGATACTTATTAAGTACTTACTGTGTGCTCAGCATTCTCCTAAGCTCTAGAAATTCAAACACAGCATCTCTGAACACTAAGATATAGTAATATATTTAGAAAGTTGGATTTCATGGTCTGGGAATATAGCTCATTTGGTAGAGTGCTTGCGTAGCATGCACAAAGCCCTGCATTTTATCCTTAGCACCACACAAACTGAAAATAGTGGCACATATCTGTAATGCCAGCATTAAAGATTTGGAGACAGGATCATCAGAAGTTTAAGGCCATCCTCAGCTACATAGTGAGTTCAGGGTCAGCCTGAGATAGAAGAGACAAAGCTAATAATCATTAAAATAATATTTTAATAACTGATAATAATAAAAGTTGCAGCTCTGATCATTGGCCAGTTTTCTAAGATGCAGAGTTTTTAGGAAAGGGACAACCTAAGCTAGTCAGCATGGCCTGGCTCAGGAGGGGTTCTGGGGAGGGCTTCTAGCAAAGGCAACATCTGGGATCCATTTTAAAGGATGATTCCGAAATAACCAGTCAGACTTCCTGTGAAGGAGGCAGCCTTCAAGTTGAGAAGACAATAGGAACAATGGCTCGTGCTGTGACCTGGCCTGGAGTGGGGCAGGGGCGGGAAGCTCTGTCAATTTGGTAATATTAGAGGTACATCATGTTCAAGACAGAAGAAGATAAGGGTAGCAAAGCCAAGTGAGAATGGGTAGTTCACTAAAACATATGAGAATCTATCATCATTGGAGCTATTCCCAGGAGGATCAGAGGCTCCTTTAAGCTTGATAATGCTTCAGATATCTCAGGAGCCAAATTATAACACTTCTCAATCTCAGTGAAAAGAATAGAGGCATGACTCTTTGTTTTCGTGAGACTGGCTTTGAAGTGAGCCAGGCTAGCCTCCAGCTCACTGTGCAGTTGAGGGTGAGCTTGCATTTGTGATCCTCTTGTCTTCATCTCCTCCACGAGTCGTGGCTTTTTGATTTATTTATTTTTCAAATCACACTCATGATAAGGACATGTAATATGGCATCACCCAGTTCAAAGTACAGCTCTTGCTTCTGGCCTCTCTCAAAGGCCAGTGTTGAAATGAGAGCAAATTGCTGATTATCCATGGTTATCTAAACATAGCTATCTAAAACATAGAATAAGCTGGGCGTGCTGACACAAGTCTTTAAAAAACAACAACAGAATAATATTTTCTCCCACATTGTAAGGGAAAGGGCATAAGAGAGAAGTGAAATCCAGCCTGTGTCGGAACACTCAACCCCAGAGGGCTGTGTTGTCTTCCCATTCTGCAGACTTTACAGTAGAGCTTCAGCCGTGGCCCAGAGGACTTCAGAAGTAAGGGACCTGAGGCAGTGTTCCTGCCCCTTCCCTGATCCAAGGACGACACCATGACAAAGGCGTCGACATGCGTGTATCACTTCCTTGTCTTGAACTGGTACATTTTCCTCAATTATTACATCCCATATCTTGGAAAAACAAATAAGGAAATTCAAGTCTTTTCTGATGGGGCACATTGGAAGTATTTGACACTCCTCAATCTGGTAAGTCTCATTTATCTGTCATAGCGCAGCTTCTCCATGTGCCATCTCTGGATCTAACTGAGCCCCTCATATGTCTGTTTTTTTCATTGTTGGTAAGCTTTTGGCTTTCTCTGTTGCTTAACAATGTGCACTGCATAACCTAGTTTGAAAACTCCCTGTGGCTACCGGGCTATCTGATTGTTAAATGCTCTTTTGGAAAGAATATTATCTTAGAGCCTGGCTGAGGGATCACATGAAAGACTCCCTCACGGGACTGACTCAAATGCAGGAAGGATTTTGAACCTTGCTGTCCTTGCTGGAAGACAAAGTGGACTGGTCTGTGTTGTGTAGGAAGTGTGACTTCCAATGGAGGGATAATGTCATTTTTTAGCACACAATGCCTACCAGATTAATCTAAGAAAAGCAAACACATTTTGCCACGTTTAGATCCCACTACAATGTTTTATGGGCTCAAGTTTCATCTGAAAGGACATAACACCCAGCTTAATAGCAAATACACATTTTCTTTTTTCTTTTAATTTTCTTATTTTAGAGAGAGAGAATGTGCACCAGGACCTTCAGCCTGCTATTAATGAACTCTAGAAGCACGTGCCCACTTGTAGCACATGTGCGACACTGCGTGCTTGCACCACTGTGCATCTGGCTATGTGGGACCTGGAGATTTGAACATGAGTTCTTAAGGCTTTGCAGACAAGCACCTTAACCACTAAGCCATCTCTCCAGCCCTTCAACTGTTTTAAAATCAACCTTATAACTGAAACCTTTCTACCTTCCTACCCTGGCTGACCACATACTGATGAATGAAATTAAATGGATGGGAAAAAAAAAAAAAACAGAAAAATGTATCTAGTGAATATGCAGTTTTTTCTTTTTTTAAGTTAAAAGCTAAAAAGGGAGTATTCTAAAAGGATGAGAATTAATGTTTGGGATTTTTGTGGTTGTTTTGGATGAATATATTTGTGGTGTGTGAATATGCTTATGTGTATGAGCTCATGCATATGTGCAGTTATATATTCATATGTGTGCACACGTGTGAAGGCCAGAAGCTGATGTCAGGTGTGCTCCTCAATTGCACTTTTTTTTTTTTTTTTAGATAGAATCTCTCAATGAGCCCAGAGCTCTGCCCCTGGAGCTCTCCAGTTGTTCTAGACTAGCTCTAAGGATTTGCCTGCTCCACCTCTCCTGGGCTGAGAGACAGATACATGCTGCCACACCTGGGCATTTTATTTCATGTGAATGCAGGAAATTAAGCTCAGGTTCTCATGCCTGTGAGGCACGCTTTTTACCCACTGAGCCATTTCTTTGCTCTGTTGTTGCTTTTTTTCTAAAACATAGGGATCCATAGAAGCATCTGATTTCAGGAAACTGGTCGTAATATTCCAGTCGTGTGGAATCAGAATCCTCATTTGGCAAGCAAGGCAAATGCAGGGTAGAAAAAGAGCTGCCAGCTGCTTAGTGGTCAGCACCAGGAATAGTTCCGGTTAAAGAGGCCTTGGAGGCGCAGCCTCTTCTCCTGCTCATTCGCTTGCCCCTGGGTTATGGACTGACAAGTCTGAGTTCTGGACACAGCTCTCCAGTGTCAGCAAACATCAAAGTGGCTGCTTGTTTCAACCCTAAAATTTTATGAGGAAATAGCAAAGAGAAGACAAAACAAAAGCGGCCTTTGTAGAACTCTGAGTGTTGTGCTTTAAAGATGAGGTTTGTCTCCACTGGCTTTATATTGAAAAGAACCAGCTAGGACCAGGAGAGGTTTCTGTATCCAGGTTTCATTTAATCAAATCCAACTTCAAGCATGGATTTTAAAAAATATTTTATTTATTTGAGTGAGAGAGAAGAGAGGCAGAGAGAAGGAGAGGGAGAGAGAATGGGTGCTCCAGGGCCTTCACCCACTGCAAATAAACTCCAGATACATGAGCCACCTTGTGCATCTGGCTTACATGGGTCCTGGGGAATCGAACCTTTGTCCTTTGGCTTTGCAGGCAAGTACCTTAACCGCTAAGCCATCTCTCCAGCCCGACAAGTCTATTCTTAACCATGCTTCTGTGAGATAAAGCATTCATCCTTGAAGGATGGAGAGATGGCTTAGCGGTTAAGGCACTTGCCTGCAAAGCCAAAGGACCTCGGTTCGATTCCCCCATTACCCACATAAGCCAGATGCACAAAGGTGGTTCAGGCATCTGGAGTTCATTTGCAGTGGCTGGAAGCCCTAGCGTGCCCATTCTTCCCTCTCTAGGCTGCTTTCCTGCTCTCAAATAAATAAATAAATAAATAAAAAGAATAGACTTGTCATCCAGTCCCTGATTGCCTCAGTCTGGCTCACTTCCGTACCACTTCCTCCCTTCATTCCTCTGTCCACTATCATGTCATAGTTTAATTCCTACTACTCAGCCACCAAATCCCATTCGTTTTTTCCTGTTCCTGGATGCAGCCTTTCCATCTTTCTGCTCCTCCCTTCTTGACTCAGTATTTTGTATCTGGAGGACCACGTTGGCTTCATACTGTCCTCTCCCTACATAATGTGCCCGTCCATCACTCAGGTTCCAGATTCATCTTTCCGAAGCTCCATCTTATTTTTTTTTTTTAATAGAACATCATTGGAATTCATCTCCAACACAGCTCTCGGGTCCCTTTCCCGCAGGAAGGCTGGTCTCTCTGGAAGAAAGGCCTGTGTCTTACATGCCAATATTTGGTCCTTGACTTGGTCACCTCATTTCTGTCCACAACCTAAAAGAAAAGGCCTACTTACTCTCTTTATTTCCTTCATACATTATGTGAAAACCCATATTTTCTAGTTCCTTGCCCTCCCCCTATACATTTCAGTTAGATTTAAAATGGTTCAAGTGCAGGAGTTCTGCCTCATACATGCGGCCAACCCTAAAAAAATAACAATTCTCGGGCTGGAGAGATGGCTTAGCGGTTAAGGCGCCTGCCTCCTAAGCCTAAAAACGCTGGTTCCAATCTCCAGGCCCCACGTTTAGCCAGATGCAAAGTGACGCAAGGGCGCAATGCCGCACTTGACCACAAGGGGGCGCACACATCTGGATTTCATTTGCAGCAGCTGAGAGACTGCTGGCGCACCCATTCTCTATCTGTCTTCCTCTCCCTCTCTCTCTGTCTCTCTCTGTGTCTCACTGCAAAAAAAAAAAAAAAAAAAAATCACAATTCTCTGTTTGCCATGACACTTGGGTCTGGGGTGCCTCACGTAGTAACCTGGTTACACAGTCTGTTGACTGGCTTGATCATAGCCTCTCTTATTTATTTTATTTTTATTTTATTTTATTTTATTTTATTTTATTTTATTTTATTTTATTTTATTTTATTTTATTTTATTGCATTGCATTGCATTGCATTGCATTGCATTGCATTGCATTGCATTGCATTGCATTGCATTGCAAAAGTAGTACGACTTCTGACTGCTCCTGGCTCTGGTATATCAGCATATGGGGCCTTACTGTGGTGATTTCCTCTCAAAGCCCATGAAAATGTAACTTCATGAAATAACCCACCTGGCAAAGATGGGAGAGTGAGTGAAAGAGAAGTCATCCAAGGAGAAGTGGGGAAGTCAGAGCGACCAATTAAGCACACTCGGAATTGTATACTCCTCTTTCGTGTTTTGCATTTGTGCAATTGTGTGTGTGCAGTATGCATGTCGTGTGTGTGTGTATAGATGTATTGCCTCATGAGCATGTGTGGTGGAAGAGAGGCAGAGGGGATGACCGGCTGTCCTTCCTCTGTGGTGCATTGGCTTGTTTCCGTGAGATGAAGTCTCTCACTGAACCAGCACATGCCATCTTTCTTGGCCCGGCTGGCTGATTAGAAATCCCCAGGGATTCTCTGATGTCTGCTTCCACAGGGCTGGGGTTACAGGGGTACATCACCATGCCCAGCTGATTACATGGCTTCTAGGGAACCAAACTCAGGCTGCCTCAGGCCCTCCCAGGCACTCATACTCAGAGAGTAAGCACTCTTACCTGCAGAGTCATCTCCTCAGCCCCCAAACATAACTGTTTGCTTTTGTATTGTGTCCTGAGAGTCATTTTTAGTGTTTTGTGTTGCTGGATTTCAAGTTAGCATTGAAAGTTAAGAAGTTCATTATGACATTTTTCATGCTTACTTTGTTGTTTTAAAAACATTTTTATTTATTTATTTGACAGAAAGAAAGAGGGAGAGAGAGAGAGAATGGGCATGCCAGGGCCTCCAGCTGCTGTAAATGAACTCCAAACACATATGTCTCCTTGTGCACCTAGCTTATGTGGGTCCTGGGGAATTGAACCTGGGTCATTTGGCTTTGTAGGCAAGTGCCTTAACCACTAAGCAATCCCTCCAGCCCCCCCCCACTTTGTTTTTATTGATTCTTCCCTTTTCCCTCCTTATGCTCCTGACCCACATCCCACTAACCTCTTGCCTCCCTCTAGTAGCTCCCATTCCACTTTCATGCTATCCTCCTCCCAAGTCATCTTTTCCCCTTCTCATGGACCTCCCTACATAATATATACACCCGCATAAGGATTGAAACCCAGAATCAGAAAAAGATAGAAAATATGGTATTTGTCTTTCTGAGTCTGGCATACCACTCTTCTCAAAAAGTTTTAATGTCCACTTGGCCGAATATAGTTAAAGAGAAAAGCCCATGTTAGCACAAGGCGGCATTTCAACACCGCACCATGTCTCCCCGATTCAAAGAGCAGACGTGTAGATGCTGCTGTGGACTTGGCAGTGACGGTAGAGTGTCGTCTGCTTAGAAAGACAGAGGAAGGAGCAGGAACTTGAAAGTCTCCATGACAGGGAAGGACACTGACACCAGGGAAGGGACAGCTGATTCCTGGTTGGCAGAGAGAAGGAAGGTAGTCAAGTATTTATGGTCCTGAGCTACAGGTCCTGGTCTTTGGATAGTAATTCAGTCATATTGCTTTCTATCTCTGTGACTCAGGCTAGGTAATTTCTTCCCTTCATTTTCATGGCTGTAAAATAGGAACAAAAATAGAACTTAATCACAGTTACGACCACTAGGGACAGAAAGCACAAACTTTGAGGGGCATTGTAGAAGGAGAAGCGTAGAGGGGAAGAGTGAGCTTGGAGTCATTTCACGTTTAATAGAGATGATGCAAAATGAAGGGTGACTTAGGGGAGCACGGATCTCCCCACTAAATGCCAAGATTGGTGGGTGATGGATTTGAGCCACCCTCATAGCTCGTTGGGTGCCTCCCACAGCGCCATACACTCAGAAGAGGATATCTGCTATAGATGCTGGGCGAAGGCCCAGGGGTTGATGATGGAGACCAAGCAAGTGGCATTTTGTTTACTTAGGTCAGCTCAGCCTAAGCAGTATTCTAGGGCCTTCACAAGTATTTCTCCTTATCTCCATCACTCCATCTGAGGACTGTTCCTGACCCTAGGGAATACCAACTAGTAGGTGGCAGGAGGACAGACAGCCACAAGAAGCTGGTGTGCAAGATCACTGGGTTTGCTCTGATGTCCCCCCTTGGAAAACGAATTTCCATTGTCAGAAGGGAGCCACACATCTGGGCCCTCCAAGGGAGACGCTACGTGAGCTGCTCTGTCCCCACTCCCCACCCTTCCTTTACTGAACAAGAGAGACAGAGAGAGAGAATGAGATAATGGGCACACCATGGCCTTCAGCCACTGCAAACGAACACTAAACACATGTGCCACCCTGTACATCTCTTGTTCAAATCTTCATTATTCCAAATTATTATTTTTCAAATTTTTAAATATATTTTATTGATTGATTGATTTGAGAGAGAAAGTGGTGGGGAGAGAGAGAGAGAGAGCGCGCGCCAGGGCCTCTAGCCACTGCAAACTCTAGATGTGTGTGCCTCCGTGTGCATCTGGCTTATGTGTGTCCTGGGGAATCAAACCGGGGTCCTTTGGTTTTGCAGGCAAATACCTTAATGGCTAAGCCATCATCTCCAGCCCTCAAATGTTCTTTATCTCGGCTTCTTAATCTAAATGTACATGAATGATGAGTGAAATAGTATATTTCATAGCAACCTAGACTTAACCAAGGGTCCTTTCCACTTACCCAAGAAGCAACTTCCTCACCTTCATCACTAATTCCTTCCAGTTCATCTCCATTTTCTCTTTAATTTTGGATTAGGCTTTCACAGCAAGGGTTGCGTCATGTCAACGGAGGGGAACAGAAAGCCCCAGCCTAGCTGAGTCAGTCTCAGATCCTTGAGCTTGGTGCTGGATTGCTTGACTCATCCAGCAGTTGTCATAATGTCTTGCTTGGGGAAGCTGTGGAATCTCCCTCTCTGGAATTATTTTTTAAATAGAAGAAATTCTCATTTCCTGGGGTTGCTAAGCAGAGCTCTGGCTGAAAGGCAAGGAAATAAAGTTGATGACTTAGAAAGGCTGTTTCCATGATTTTAAGATTCCCTGGGTTTGTGGAGACACAAAATAAAAAATTTAAAAAAATAAAACCAAATATCCTTTAGCCATGGCTTCTTAAATTGCATTTATTATAAAAAAATGTAAATTCAGCTCCCTGTCACTGTTGGTAAGTTTGTCAGCTAGCAACAGGAACAAAAGACAGCTAAGAAATTTAGAATAACAGCATTTCAGGAAAAAGCCCAGAACATTCCATTGGAACAAAATCAGAGAAAGAGCCAGCAAAGAGGACGAATCAGGGCAGCACTCTGAACTCACTGGGAGCACAAAGAGCGTGAAGTCTGCTTTCCTGGGCATGACAGTAATTTTGTCAAGTTTCTTTTTTGTCAATATTTGTTTGTTTGTTTGTTTGTTTGTTTGTAAGCAAAGAGAGAGAGAAAGAAAAGAGAAGAGAGAAAAAGAGAATAAGAATTGGCATACCAGGGCCTCCAGCCACTGCAAACGAACTCCAGACACATGTGCCACCTTGTTCATCTGGCTTATGTGGGTCCTTAGGCTTCGCAGGAAAGCACCTTAACTGCTAAGCCACCTGTCCTGCCCTTGTCAAATTTCTTAAAGCACAGCGGTTGCTGCTCTCGTATTTTAATCCTTCTGAACAGTTCACTAGGGCTTGCAGTATGGTAACAAAGGACCATAGCCTGGCTGATTAGATAATAGGAATTTATTATTTCACAGTTTTGAAAGCCAGACATCCGAGATCAAGATTCCAGCAGGCCTAGTCTCTCTGGTGTCCTCTCGTTGGCTTCTGGATTGCATCTATTCCTGTGTTTGCACATGGTCTCCCCTGTGTGCGCGTCTACGTCTCTTCTCTTTGTTATAAGGATATCAGCCAGACTAGATTAGGGTCTGCATGTATGAGCTCATTATAACTTAATTATCTCTTTAAAGACACTACTTCCAAATCCAGTTACATTTTGAGGGTTCACTGGGCAGTAAACTCCAATATTAAACTTCCAGTGGGGAAGAAATGACGTCACTGAGCCCGTGGCAGCTAGCTTTTTTCTCCTGAGATTTTCTCTCTGTGTGTAGTTCAGCAACATTGCATTATTTTGCTTTTGATGGGTGAGCGGGTCATTACCCACTGGAATGAGGTGAGCTGATCCTTGTATGTTCCTGATGCCTGCGCCTCCCCTCAATCCTTTCCTTAGAACTTACCTTCCTGCCAGTAGCTCTGCTCAGGAACAGCTCTACACCTTAGCTCTTGCTTGTGCCTTTTCCTTGACAACGCCCCAGTGCCTTCCCCCACGTGCCAGTGTGGGGACTCCCCCAGTATTCCTTGTTGATACAGATGATGACATGTCAGCATGGAACGGTGGCGGCAAGAGTGTCTCACACAGAGTTGGCATCTGAAAACCTCATTGTCGCATATGCCTGTGAGACAATGTGAGCTGGGGGTGGCGGGGAACGATGACTGACATGTTTGCAGTGGGGAGCCCATCTTTATTGATGGGGAAAGCCCAGAGGAGCTGAGCAGTGTGTTCTTTCCCCTCATCTGACTTCCACATTCTGTGACTCTCAATGACTCAAGGGAGCTTGGGCTTGCGAACAGCAGGTCACAGGGACGTCACTTGCTGGCTGGAGGCCACATCTATCCCAGAGAAGGCACACCTGGAGCTTGTGGCTAATTGCTGTGTGAACAGAACAGGGCTCAGGCCCTGTGGCTGCTCGCGCAAACTCAGGCGGCAGCCTGGGCAGATAAAAGTGAAACGAGGAGGGCTGGAGGATGGCTTAGCGGTTAAGGCACATGCCAGGAAAGCCAAAGGACCCAGGTCTGATTCCCCAGGACCCATGTTAGCCAGATGCACAAGGAGGTGCATGCGTCTGGGGTTCGTTTTCAGTGGCTGAAGGCCCTGGTGTGCCCATTCTCTCCCTCCTTCTCTTTCTGTCTGTCAAATAAATAAATGAAAATAAAATTTTAAAAATAAGAAGTGAAACCAGGAGTGAGATGAGAGCTATGTGGGTGGGAGAAGAAACAGTGAACGATGCAACTTCTAACAGCTGTACACGTTTGCACACCCCAATTCGACAGCCGTGGAAACTTATGCAGAGTACTCACAGACTCACACGTGCGTATGCCTGGATGAAGATTCCTCCTCTCTTCTTATTTTTATTTATTTATTTTTAATTTGTTTTCAGGCAAGCCCAACAGACTGGCCTTTTTTTTAATACATGTGAGAGAGGGAGAGAGAGAAAGAATTGGCACGCTAGGGCCTCTGGCTACTGCTACTGAACTCTAGACGTGCATGCCATCTTGTGTGCATGTGCAACCTTACACGCTTGTGTCACCTTGTGCGTCTGGCTTACGAGGGATCTGGATAGTCAAACATGGGTTCTTGGGCTTCAGAGGCAAGTGTCTTAATCCTGGGATCATGCCCCATCCTTCTACTGTGACTAATTTCTGCCCCATCCTGTGCCTTAGATGAGGGAATTTCCCCAGTATTTGTTCCTCCATCCTTAGCAATCTCATCCTTCGAGGAATGACCACTACCTCCCGCTGCAGTTACCTGTGCACTGGTGGAACAAAGCATCCAATCAAAAGCAGCCTGAGGGAGGAAAGGGTTTATTTTGGCTTGCAGATTCGAGGGGAGGCTCCATGACATCAGGGGAAATGTGGTATCAGTAAAGGCTGGGTGTCACCTCTGCCGCAGCAGGTGGCACTGTACAGCTTGAGAGTAAGCCAAACACTGGCAAGGAGAAGCTGGCTATAACACTCATAGGCTGGCCCCCAACAACATATCTTCTTCAGTAAGGATCCAATTCCCAAATTTCCATCGGCTGGGGTCAAGCACCCAGAACACATGAATTGGGGGGGCACTTAATTCAAACCACCATATCTCCATCTCTCTGGAGACTACCTGGCCTCAATTTCCAAACAGAAGTTCCTCCAGGCAAGTAGGCCTGACCCCAAGCACCTAGACTTAGAATCATTTGGGAAGATTTATAAAAAGCCCAATACCTGGGCTCCACCCCAGGCCCATTAAAAGGAGAATTTCTGGAGGTTGGGAATCAGACAATAATATTTTTTTAAGTTGATTTTAAAGTTGATTCTTCACCTTGGATAGAATTGTTCTCTTCTGATCTCTCATAGTGTGACTTATTCTTTGAAATAATATGTTTAAGTCTGGCTTAAGAACCAGACTCTGAACCCTTGGAACTTAAGTGTATAGGATCTTAGCAACAGCGCTTCATCAGGTTGTCATGAGAAGCGAAACTGCTTAGTTCAGTGCCTGGTTCATAACAAATCATAACTGAAAGGCGGCTGGTAGAGTTCTGAGTAGTCAGTGAGGTTTTTGAATGAGAAATTCATGTCTAACGGGAGTTCTAGAACATTAGCCCGTAAAAGGATCCCCTGGACAGCTTGTTTCAAAATAATCTTCTGGACCCCTTTTCCAGGGACTGTGATTCCATAGGGGTGGGGACACTCTGGCCTTGTGCAAAAGCTCCCTGTGATGTGCCTGCTGCTGGTCCAATTCTGGGTCTGTGGTCTCTCCTGTCCACCTCCAAGCTCAAGGAATTTCATGAGACTGAACCTAGGAGATCTTTCCAAAGTCCAGCCCTCAGATCCTTTTCCCCAACAGTTTCCCTGATCAATCGCTAGCCCAGTACCGAATGTTCCAGAGCTTGCTTGACTCATACCCTAAAAGCTGAGTCCAAGCCACACCCATATGTTCACGCAGAGCTTCCAAGAAGGAACAAAGTTCCTGAGGCAAACAGAACTCACGCAAACTCCAAACAGTCAGCACCCGCTAGGCTGGATTCGAAACCATGATATTGTAAACAAGCGAGCAACACTGGGAATAGACAAAGTTTGCCCTCCTGGGCTGAGCACCCCAACCCAAAGATCGGAATATTGAAATGCTCCAAAAATCCAAAGCTTCTT
Source organism: Orientallactaga sibirica (assembly GCA_036365145.1). Taxonomy (NCBI): domain Eukaryota; kingdom Metazoa; phylum Chordata; class Mammalia; order Rodentia; family Dipodidae; genus Orientallactaga; species Orientallactaga sibirica. Next base: position 6,056,365 of record JAEOAD010000463.1, on the reverse strand, counting down.
GATTCCCAATGTGACATTTCAAGTGGAAAATGTCACATTATACAACTCGGTTTCATGCACAAAGTTTCTTAAAATTGTACACAATTCCCTTCAAGCTACTTGGACGAGATTAATAAGAAACACACATGTATTTTATATGTAGACTTGAACACACATGTATTTTATATGTAGACGTGAGTTTCATCCCACGGAATGTTATCGGGTGTGTCCTAATATTCTGAAATCTGAACAAAATAGTTCTAAATCCAAAATACGTCTAGTCCCAAGCATTTTGCATCGGAAACACTCAATTTGTACTTTCCTTTTTTAAAAAAAAATCTTTCTTTGGGGCTGGAGAGATGTCTCAGTGGTTAAGGTGCTTGCCTGCAAAGCCTAACTAACTGGGTTCGATTCCCCATTATGCATGTATGCCAGATGCATGAAGTAGGATATGTATCTGGAGTTTGTTTGCTATGACTAGAGGCCCTGGGGCCCCCATACTCACGCCCTCTCTCTTTCTGTGTCTGTATCTCTGTGCATGCAAATAAATAACGTTTATTAATTATAGTAAGATCATCTTCAGGACCTCACAGAACTTAGTACCTGGCCATGGTCTACTTGCTGTGTGGTGGGAACTTCATTCCCTCCCGTAGGCTGCCCCTGAAGGGAAGGAGGTGCAGATGGCTCTTCGCTCACATGCACATGACACCATGGTCTCCATCTTCCTCAGGCAGTAAGAGCTCCATCCAGCAGCTCTGACCCTCATCCTGGCTCCCACAGTGAAATTTTAGCTCAGGACGGTTTTCGTGTTGTTCTTCCCAAGGAGGCTCTGGCCGCTGAGCCCCCACTGCACCTGGCTCTCGGCTCTTCCCCGGTTACTTGATTCTTCTCGCCTCTGCGCAGTCCAGGCGACTGCTTCATTACATTCTCCTTTGAAGCTCTCTCTAGCTTGTTTCCATCCTAGCTCAAATCCATTAGGCCAAATACTATACGGGTCATTATCCCCTCGGTGAATTTCCTCAATCAGTATTAGTAAGCAAGGTCAAGACACAAGGAGCTAGAAGCCCCGCCCTTGAATTGGATCTCAACCCATAGGACCCCACTCACCCATCCTTCACCAGTCCACATTGCTCCCGGGGGGTGCATTTTTACATCAGCGGAGGACGTGTTAATGAGAGCAAATGAAAGCGCGCTCATCTGTCTCAATGACTTCAGCTCTTGCAGGCCGTTTTCTTTGGGGTCGCGTTCCTGGATGACACTCTGAAAAGAGTAAAAGGAAGGAAAGACATTACGTTCCTAACTTCCTACAGAGACCTGCTTTTCACCACACTGGCTTTTCCTGTGTCCATGGTAAGTACCAAGTATCATAGTCATAGATGGACGCTCCTTCTGGGCCACTACTCTGTTTGAGGCCCCTTATTATAAACCAGAGCAGGTGCACTTGCATAAATGTCCTGTTTGAGGGCTGATCACATTGACCAGTGTCTTCAGGAAGCGGGGTGCATGACTGATCGGTTTATTGCTAACTTTTGTGTCTTCGTGAAGGCTTGATTGTAGGTCCCTGTTGCTGCTTAATGGAGAGGTTTGTATGTATGGTCTATGGGGTTTTAACCCAGAAATTCTGTCAACTCATCAAGATATTGAAAAAATAAACTAAAAATGCAAATTAAAGTACATAATAACAATTATGTAACAATACATTAGGTATTATGAGTAATTTAGAGGTGATGTATAAGGGAGGAGGTAATTAAGTTATATGCAAATCCTATGCCATTTGATACAAAAGATTTAAGCATCTTTCGATGTTGGTGTCCTTGGGAACTTTTGGAACCCATCTTTCACAGATGCTGAGGGATAGCTCGACAGTAGGGACAAGCCTGATTCGATGTGAGAGTGAGAAGCGAGCTCCAGAGAGAGAGATTACTAGTTCTCTTTTCATGCATTCTGTTTCACTTGCTACATGACTGCTACAAGCACAAAACCATCACATTAAAAATTCAGAAATGAAAGGTTTAAGACCTTCAAAGCTGGCCCACAGAAGACAGTTTAGGAAAGAACAGCAAAGATACACATGCAGGACAGGAAGCCTATTTGCTGGGGCTGCCCACCTCCCAGGGACATGGTCATGATCCCGTTAATTAGCCAGAATGGAAACAGATGGAGATATCAAGCCCACCAAGTGCCCAGCAAGGTCTGGGATCAGAAACGACTGCCTTCTTCCCTTGCCACTGTCCTACCTTCGGTGGGACTCAGACTTCAAGACTAACACACAATGAGACTCTTCAACCCTGATGACTCTTCAGACAGAGCAAGCCCCGGCAGTGCAGGGTTCCTTTGCAGAACATCTTCATCTCCACTTCCAGAAAATCTTCTTAAAGTTCAAGTTTTGCAATGTGCCGTGGAATAAGTTCATTTCCGAAGGCTTGCAACTTGAGTCTATGAAATTTCAAGTTTCTCATCTCAGCATTGATCATAAGACAGGAGACAGAGGCTTTGACAAGATGTCCAAGAAGCACAGTAGAAGAAGAGGAGCAAAGGCGAGCTCGACCTCTCCCTCCGTCACCTCACCTGTACATGATCCCTTCACAGCCTCCTTTCCACCCCTCACCCCCACCCCCACCTCCGCCGCTTTCCTTTGCCTCCACTACCTACAGGTTGGCAGGGCAGGGAACGTACAAGACTCCACTCATTCCATGGGCTTTCTCAATACTCTTGGCATAAGCTTAGATGAGAAACCACTGGTTACAATAAAGGACTTGTGGTCTGTGTAGGTTTCACATTCATATCATCTCCATCTGCCCCGATGGCAAAAATTGACCTCTAATTTGCTGGCACGTAGAGGAAAAGACTGAGCTGTTTATCCCCAGAAAGAGTGGAGATAGCAATTCAAAAACAAGCATGTTCCCCTTCATTTTGCGTTCAAGTGGTCATTTGTTTTTATTTTGCTATGTTCCCTTGATTATCTTAGAGACCCCTGCTTAAAAATAGACCCAATAATGCTATTTTTGTGTTTTTTTCTTTCCAGTTTGTATTTTTGGCATTCTGGGGTGTCTTTCTCTATGATAGAGATCTCATTTACCCCAGATTCCTGGATGAAGTCTTCCCAGAATGGATTAACCATGCAATGGTGAGTGGGGGTGGGGGGGATCTCCACCCTGTCATGTTTACCTAAAGAACATACTGAGGGGTCTGGGGAGACAGCTCAAGCACTAATGTTCTTGTCTGGCAAGAATAAGGAGCCAAGTTCTCTAGAACTCATGGTAAAAATTAAAAAAAAAAAAAAAGCCAGGCATGGAGAGACAGCTCAGTGGTTAAGGTGCTTACCTATAAACCCTTACGACCTGAGTTCAATTCCTCAGTACCCAGGTAAAGCCAGACACACAAGGTGATATATGGAGCTGGGGTTTGTTTGCAGTGCCAGGAGGCTCTGGAGTACCCATTCTCTCTCTTCTCTGTCTTCTCTTCTCTTTTCTCTGTCTACCTCTGCTTGCAAACAAAATAAAAATTAAAAAATATTTTTAGGCTGGGGAGATGGCTTAGCAGTTAAAGAGCTTGTTTGCAAAGCCAAAGGACCTACATTCGATTCCCCAGGACCCATGTAAGCCAGATGCACAAAGTGGCACATGTGTCTGGAGTTCGTTTGCAGTGGCTGGAGCCCCTCCTATGCCCATTCTCTCTCTCTCTCTGCCTCTCTCTCTCTCTCTCTCTTTTTCTCTCTCAAATAAATAAATAAAAATTTTAAAAATATTTTTTAAAAAAATCAGGGGGAAATCTCATGAGATTAACATACTGTAAGACTTTAAATTCACTCAGCCTTTTTTCTGCCCCATTGCCTTAAAACTCATTATTATAAATGTGGATAAACAGCTCAGTCTACTAACACTACCCTCTATGTGCCTATCTCCACTAAAATACTTACTTTCAGTTTAAATATTTTTAAAGATGTTTTTACATTTTAATTTATTTATTACAGAGAAATAGACAGGGAAGAGGAGAGTGGGAGAGAGAAGGGGCACACCAGGACTTCTAGCCACTGTAAACAAACTCCAGACACATGTGCATCTGGCTTATGTGGGTCCTGGGGAGTCAAACCTAGGTCCTTTGGCTTCACAGGCAAGTGCCTTAACAGCTAAGCCATCTCTCCAACCTCCTAGCTTAAATATTTTATTCCATGAGCTACTGATCATTTCCTGTATAATATGCCCCAGCTGTTATCTAACTTAGTTTCAAGACTGAAGTCTACGAATTAAAAAAATCCTCTCCTACCAGCATTTTGTCCTTCCAATTCTTCATTAGTATTCTTGTGAAATGTCTGTATAGAGGCGAATCTTGGTGTTCTTTTCCTCTTCATTTCACATAATACTGGGTAAAACATGTTCTAAGATATGAGCTCACTTAACTCCCACATCTTTCTTTGGATAATTACAATAATCTTGATTTTCACAAAAGGGAAAAAATATCCGACAGGCTATCTAACCTGTCTGGGGCCAGTGAGCTATGGGGCTTATCTAGGTTGATAACCCTGCAATCCCAGCCCAGTACATGGCTACTTTTTCCTACAGTTCAGTCCAGAACTCGTGATTTGATCATGTTTCTCATTTCACCAGAAAATAAAAGGGACATCATTTTTCATGATTAATTCATAGAGCGAAGTGAGAAAATTCACTGAAAAATCCAGAATTCCCGTCTGTATTCTAATAAGCCCAAACTCTGTGAAAGTGAAAAGATTTGAAACAGCTGCCTGAGGGAGATATTACTAAGATAATAAAAAGGCAGAGTATTGAAAGTGTCGTGCGTGCGTGTGCGTGTGTGTGCATGCGTGCGTGTGGTATATGCATGTGTGAGTACCCCTCAATGTCAGGTGTCTTTCCCCATCTGCATGTTTCTTTGAAATGGAGTCTTTCACCAGACTGAAAACTGCCATTTTTGGTCAAATTAGCTGACCAGCAAACCCTGCATTTCTCTAGTAGTCTCTACTCCCCACAGAACTGGGTGAAAAGAAGGGGTAGCCGTGAGTTCTGGTGTACTGAACTCAGGGTGAATGAGGCTCTGTCAAGCATGCTCTGACCCACTGAGACTCCTCCTCAGCCCCCAAAAGCGCTCTCTATTTTGGGACCAACCACACATACCAAGCACATTGTTATCAAGACTGTGTGAGCCCAGCTTCTTTTCTTACAATGACTACAGGCTCCCTCCCTTTTGGGGTGGGTTCCATTTTCTACATTGATGGATGGTTGGGCTTCTTCCAAATAGTTACTATGGTGCCCAGTACTGGTGACCTTGAGAAATAAACATCCATATGGACTGTTGATCATTTTAGAAGTGACGAACTGGGTAGTAATGTTCATCACGTCCATGAGCTAAGGAGCAAGGCAGATGCTGTACAATAGCAATTCTTTGGAAACTGTGCCTTTACAGCCTGGTTGGGGGAGGGGGTGCCGTGACCTTCAGTTAGTAACATCACCCGCATCCCTTAGAGAGCACGTGAGAGTCAAAGGGGATGGATAGTGATGACGAGGGATGAAAAAGAGGAGGGAGGGAGCCTGCCATGGATCAGACCCAAGGCCTCTCTTCAAGTGGGGAAAATCCAACAGTCTCAGCAAAACCAGCTTGGAGGTCCCTAATATAGTTATCTCAAACATTCCTGCTTCTTGGTGCCCCAATCTGAGTGTCCTCGGGGCTACATCTCATCCCTCTCTTCTAGATTGTTCTCTGCTCTGGATATCATCTGTCCTCACTAGAATATCTTTCTGGTCCAATGCCCCAAGGATACTCTTTGCCAAATTCTCACACAATGGGGTGAACAGCTGCAGGCTTGGCAGTCAGAACATACCAAAGCTGGGATCTGGAAGAGCCCCCAAAGTCATGTGTTGAAGTCTTGGGCCCTGGGATAGCACTATCGGAAGGTGGTGGGGTCTTAACGAGACGGAGACTGGTGGGCGGTCTTGAGTTATTTGTAGCCATGCTCTTAGAAGGGATTGTGAGCTCCAAACTTCCTTCATCTTCCTCTTTTCCATTTCTTGGTCATGATGTGAGAGGTTTGACTCCTCCACGCTCTCCCTGCTGTGATGCGCTGCCTCTCCACAGGCCCAAAAGCATGGCATGAACTGATCATAGAATGGAACCTCATAAACCATGATCCAAAATAAGCCTTTTCTTCTTTATAAGTTGAGGATCTCAGGCATTTGTCACAGTAACAGGATGCTGACTAATACACTGGGTCAATTTGTTAACACTTTTTCACCAGTGTCATTCCATGACAATTCCATGATGGGATTGGACACAGTGCTGGTAACACCACCTCTGTGGGGCCAGAGAGATGGTGAGAAGGCTGGCTGGACATTTGGTACTAGTTCCTTCTGTGTGGCTCCTTGGCCTGCTTGTGTGCCCTTGGAGGGACTCAGTTCTTGCCTCCTTTTTCCTCTCTGCAACATAGTGACTGACTGACACCGTCCCTGCCATGCTGCGCTGTGAGTTTCCTTCATTACGCAGTGGTCCTTATGTTGCCAGTCAAGTGTTCTATCTGCAGTATTTTCCCTGTTCCTGTTTGTGATGCTGTCCCTGGGTTTTCTGAGTAGTAGTTGCCGGGTTCAAAAATACTGCTCCCCCCTTTGACACCCTGGGGTTTTGGACACTTACAACGGTCAAGTCTTTGGCATCGTCCTTGTTCAGCCCTATAACCCATTGTGGCAGGACTCTTCAACGCTGACTGTGGTGGCTTTCATATTTCCCTGTCTTTGCTATGTATTCAGTCCAAACATAATGTCAATGGGACATTGGCATCTAGGCTGCCTATGTGGGGGACAGGCCAGCTACCTTAGATGAAGGGGACCATCCTGACTTTTATTGCTAAGCAGTTCTCAAGTCTTCATACAAGAATGGAAAGAACAGCAAAATATTCCTCCAGGTTTTGCCAGGAAAACGTTAACCCTGTAGATCTTATCTCGATGCTTACTAAAGACAGAGCCCTAGCAGACAGGTTTAAATGGCAGAAAGAAGACTCGCAATAAAGGAGAGAACTATCAGGTCCTAACTGTTGGGGGAAATGGGAAGGTAATTCTTAACATTCCCACAACACTATTGCATTGACAACCAAGTTTCAGTATGAGTTTGGCAAGGACCATAGCAACTGGGTTTCCATTAGAAAGAGATGGTGCGATAATGGAGAATAGTGTTGGTAAATATCTTCTCATGTGACTGCAGGGAGGGTGGGGTGTTAATTAAAGCAGTGAGTGGGTGCTCTCACCATCCACCACCTGGAAGACCCTTAAGGGCGTTGTGGGAAAGGTACTAGAGCCCTTGAGCAGAGATGGAATGCAGTGATTCTAACATCTTGATATTGACTTGAAAATTATTTCAGGCTTAATGAAACGTAATGGAAAACTCATGAGCGTGACATTTATGGATTAGCCCAGTCACTGCCTGGAAACGCTTTCTAGCCATCTTCCTTCATTCCATCCCTTCTTAACCTAAAGGTGGGTTAGACTCGCCTCCAGTATTCACCTCGGAGACCCTGAGAAAGTAGCTGATGCCTAGAACTCCACAAAGAGATCAGAAGATAAACTGGAATTATGAAACAGAGTTAACTGCATCACAACAATGGTTCCATGTTGCCCTTCAAGAAGCCTTGGGGCAAACAGAGAGTCTAGCAATGGCCTGCCAAGGTGTGGGACTACTGAATGTTTTTGAAACTGGACTCAATCAGACATTCCATTACCCCCTTCTTTATCTCTGGATGGCAGGCATCAGGGTGGCATAAACATGCCTGCTTCTTTTTTTTTTTTTTAATGCCAATTCAGAGAGCTTCCAGTGTGAGCAGAAGAGTAGCCTGCTTTGAAAGTTCCCGAACTCAGTGAATCTCTGCTGTTTATCAACAAGGTGCTTTTACAGTGGTTAAAAAATGCACCTCAATTTCTAAATCAAGGTCAAAAGAAGCAGTCAGAAACGTAACAATATCATCGGAGAAGCTGCAAGAAATTCAAGCAGCTGAAACCATGCAGTGCACTTAAGGGTTTGCCGGTGGGACACCCCCACACCCCGTGTGGACCAGCCAATCCTCACTTTGATGACAACCACCCGTAATACTCTGACAGGAAAAATGACTTTATGTTGGAGAATATCAGGAGGCAAAACTTGAAACAGAAAATCCTAAATCTTCTGAAATACCAAGAGACAAAAATAAATAAAATAAAATAAAATAAAATAAAATAAAATAAAATAAAATAAAATAAAATAAAATAAAGTAACTTAGGTATGGAGGAAAGACCTAAAGTCCTCTAATCTGAAAACAGAAGTGAAAGATCCCAAGAGCTGCATGGGGTGCTGGTGGGGCAGAACCCTCATCCAGACTCCAAGGACGTGCAGCTGGTGAGGCAACCAGTCCTTGCCTTGAACGAGAGAGAGGAGAGAGAGAGAAAGGAGAGAGAGAGAGAACTGTTGACAGTTGCTCACCCAGCCCTACAGAGAATACCCCCAGCCTCTGCCCACCTCACTTCTTGTATCTAACTGGGGATTCAGTCTCCTTCCCTCATCCAGGTTCTCGGCTAACCAGCCAGCAGAATAACCAAGCTGGGCACAACTTATCCCCCTTCTTGCTGGTCTAATTGTAATTACCACAGGCTTACAGTCCCTGTATGAATTCTGAGCTCTCCATGCTTTGAGTCTCGAATTTCTGAGTTCTTTTTGTTCTGTTTACTTGTCTGTGTGGTATATATGTACACGTTCATGTGAATGTACACATGTGTAAGCAAGGGTGGAGGCCAGAGGTCCATGTCAGATGTTTGGATCAGCGATTCTCCACCTTAATTTCAAGACAGGGTCTCTCATTGAACCTGTAGCTTATAGATTTGCCCAGACTAGCTGGCCAATAAACCCTAGTAATATTCCTGCCTCCACCTCCCCAACTCTGAGATTACAGGTATGTGACATCACACCTAACACCTTCATGTGGGTACTGGGAATTTGAACCCAGGTCCTTGGGCTTGTACCGCAAGTATTTTCCATCTGAGTCATCCCCGTCCTCAGCCCCCCCCCCCAACACACACACATAATTTTCTGAATGTTTAGTCATCTCCCCAGACATTTTTTGTTCATTCTTTCTATCACCTCTTCTAATATATGAACATTTACATATAAGGTTTTATTTTATCATCTTCTTCCTGAATCTCATTGACTACTTTGAGCCTCCTACCAGCCTTCCACTACTGCTATGTGAATGTGTCCCCCAGAGGCCATGGGGTGCAAACAGTCCCTAGTGCTGTAGGGCTAAGAGCTAGAGCCTTAAAAAGTGACTAGGTCACAGGATTTTGTCCTCCTAAGTGGATCAATTGGACTTAGTAAACGTATATTGAAATGTATTCTGAAGCTAGATTCCTGTGGAGCGGATGATCTGGCCTTTCCCACCTTGGCCTTTTCCTTCTTCTTCACCCCCTACCCTCCCACCTTGGATCATAGGCGGATGGCAGGGCCTTCAACTTCAGACTTTCCAGTCCCCCAAGCTGTAATAAAGCTGCCTCTGGTCTTTTGAAGTTGTACATTCCCCTAGCATGTGTTCCCTTACAGCAACACAGACCACACTAGGACACGGTGTATCATGTATTTGCTGGATTTGTCCATTTTTTCACAAGTGTTACCAAAGAGCAAAGGTAACGAAGAGGGAGAGAAGGGGAGAGCAAATAGCTCCTTCTTCAGGAAGCCCAGGCTAAGCCCTGTGAGAGATGGGTGTGTCTGCTGGCAGAAAAGGTCTGCTCAGATGTGGGGTTCTGTATCACTCTGCAGAGTGCTGTGTGTGAACATGTGTCTCAGTGGCGGGCAGCTAAAAGTACTTCAGAGGCCAGTAGAGAGCACCTCCACTGACCTAAGTACCTCCAGGTATATGGGAGAACCCTCCTAGCCACGCAAAGAATAAACCATCTGTGGTGGTGTTCACGTAGAGTGAGACATAGTGATAAGTGTCTTATAGGACAGGAAGGGCGCAGCCTTGCTTGGCAAATGCTTCCTTTGTGATTTTTTTTTTACACATGACTCTAGCAGCTGATCATATGATGAGATTTTTTTCTTACCTTTTTCATGCTCAAAAGGATGAATGAATATTCTTTTGTAGGAATGATTGGCAGAGATATTAAAATACTTAACCTATCAAATAGATTTTAATAAAGGTCTTTTGTCTCCAATTGACACAGGGAATCTAGTTTAAGGCTTACATATGGGAACATTTTAATTAGTATGCATAGTTTTACTGACATATTTTAAAATAATATTTCATAACCCAATGTCAGAATCAGTAGCATTAAAATAGCATTGTGATCTCAGACATTATAAGCTTGGGAAAAAAAGTGCTTAAGAATTATTAGTTGAATGATATTTGACAATGAGAATATGGAGCTGCGTGTCCAGTTGGAGATGATATTTAATCTTTTTTTTTAATTTTGAGGTTCTGACTTTAAGTGCATGATGTAAATATCCCATCATGTCTAGGCATAGGGCATTAGGAAATAGATCACTGGATGAATCAAATTCGTCACACACACAAAAAAAGATGTCCCGTCACATGGGTTAAATGTCTACTTGAGCTAAAATGTTGAAAGGAAAAAATGATTAGAAAGAAAGGTATTTCTGCTTTATCCCCAAGAGTTGGACTAAGGTCAATGGAAACACCATTTCTTAGCTGCTTTTCTGACCTTGGCCATTCTTAGATAAGCACGAGTAGCTGGTTTCATGAAGAGAATTGACTAAAGTACCTGAAAATCTTCAGCCTGCTCCCATGCCTGTCATTACCTTGCTGTGTGCCTTTGGAAGGTTCTCTGGGCGCTGGTTTCCTGGGAGCATATGTTGACTTTCCTTAACCTCAGCATTGTCACTGGGAGCAAATGAGTCATTACAGTGCAGGCAACACACACAGCTCTCAGTGGTGCCAACGACACGGGCCAAACTGAAAGCAACTGGGACTTGCCAGAGCTTCTTCTCTGACCCCTTCTGCACTGTAGGGACAGGCAACTTCCTTCCTCCAAATGGGTTCCAGGCAAGAGTCCGTCAGCAAGAGGCCTTCTCATGAGACGCAAAAGAGGAGAGGTTGGGCTGGTGAGACGGCTGAGCGGTTTAGGTGTTTGCCTGCGAAGTCTAAGGACCCAGGTTCGATTTCCCAGTACCCATGAAAGCCAGATGCCAAAGTAGTCCATGTGTCTGGAGTTCCTTTGCCATGGCTAGAGACCCTGGGGTGTCCATTCTCTCTCTGTCTCTCATAAATAAATAAATAAGTAAATAAAATATTTATTTTTAAAAAAGAAGAGAGGTCACTGTCCCTAGCGTCAGTAGAAAGCAGACCTGAGAGTCACAGTGGCTCCTGGACAAACGTCTAGAGGCCACACACTTCACTCACTGAGCAGCTGAGATCCATGATGGCAGTTCCCATTTCATTTTCAGCACCTTCCTGGTGAGCACCCAGGCATCACTTCTAGAAGTTTCTCTGATTTTCAACATCCTGTGCTTTCCAAACAATATCTTCTAGGAGGGTTGGATTTCCTAAATGGACTTTTATTTTTCTGAGTGAATCCTTGTGCTCATAATCCTTGTGATCATAAAATCCATGCTTCCTTCTGAATCATGTCCATACTGCTATTTAAGAAAACTTGCATTTTAAAGTTACTTTTTAAGAATTAGTCTACAAAATAACAGGTTTCATTTTAAAAAAAAAAGGCATTCATCCATCCCTAGTTAAAGGAATTACAGAAGCAGAAAAGTGGCTCGAAAGAAAGGGAAACTTAGCCAGGCGTGGTGGCGCACGCCTTTAATTCCAGCACTCGGGAGGCAGAGGTAGGAGGATCACTGTGAGTTCAAGTCCACCCTGAGAGTACATAGTGAATTCCAGGTCAGCCTGGACTAGAGTGAGAATCTACCTTGAAAAACCAAAGAAAAAAAAAAAAAGAGAGAGAGAGGAAGAAAGAAAGAAAGAAAGAAAGAAAGAAAGAAAGAAAGAAAGAAAGAAAGAAAGAAAGGAAGGAAGGAAGGAAGGAAGGAAGGAAGGAAGGAAGGGAAGGAAGGAGGAAGGAAAACTTATTGGGGGGCATATGTAGTGTGTGTGTGTGTGTGGTGTGTGTGTATGTACATGTTAGTATGTGCGTGGGTACTTATGCATATGTGTGCATGTGAGGGCTAAAGGTTGGCATCAGGTTAGGGGTGTCCCTTCAACCACTTTCCCCTTGAGTTGCTGGGGCAGGGCCTCTCGTTTAACCTGGAACTCATCCTTTTGGCTAATCTAGTTAGCCAGCTTGTCTGGGAAAATCCCACCTCTGCCTCCTGAGTGCTGAAATTACAGACCCCCTCCACACCTGCCCAGAATTTTCCAGAATGCTGGTGGTCTGAACTCTAGTCTCCATACTTGTACAGCAAGAGCTTTACCCACTGAGCCATCTCCCTGGCCCCCAGGGAAACTTTTATTATAAGAAAAACATACTGACAACATTGAATAAAACATTTTTTAAACTCTTTTAAAAATGTTTGCCTTACAGATAAGAAAGTAATGGAAATTCCCAAAAACTAAAATAAAACAGAAGGAGAGATAACAGAAAAATGAAGTAAAAGCAGTGTTTGAAGAGATGATTAGTATATCTTAGAATTTAAGGGGAAAAAAAAAAACAAAACCATTGGATCCAAGGCAAAAGAGCGTTCCACCAAGGACTAAAGCAGACAAATCTGGTCTGGGGTGTAGTTCAGTTCCTAAACCCTTGTGTGCTGAGGATGCCTGGCTTGATCTCCAGAACTGCTCCTAGGCTAGGATGCTACCTGCAAGAGCAAACTCACCTGCTGGATGAGCCCTCTGTCAGGTATAGTGACAGCTTGTTCCAGCAGTCACACCTTCTGCTCCAGAGCTCTGGAGGGGACGGAGGAGCAAGGATAATGCAGTGCCTGCAAAGAGGCCAGTTAGCAATGGTAGGAACAGAAAGAAAACATGCAGAGTAAGACTGGCAGAGAAGAAAGGAGAAGCAGGAAGTACACAGAAGGGAGCCTGGGAAAGATGAGGAAGGCACTGAGGTGTTGCAGCTACCACTGAATGAAGAGAAAGTGGGAAAGAGACGAAGACTAGCACATGGGAAGCTGGAGCAGGTGCGTCCCAGGATCCAGCCAACCTGCGTTCTCTGGGAAAGCCAAGAAAAGGAAGGCAGGAACAGACAAGGGCCAACAGATCCACTAAGCTGAAATTAGATATTAAACAAGGGCAATGTGAGCATGCAGGACAAAGAACTAGTGTTAGAGTAGGGTCTGTATGCAGTCCCTTGCCTGGGCACGGGACATGGGCCTGGACCTGTATCTGCAGATTCTAGCATAGCTGGGTACTGGTGCCAGGCTTGTCTCTATGCCATTCATGCCAGACTGTGGCTCAGATCAGATGTGCATCTCATAGTCCTTACTCAGTTTTCTCCTTCTATATAGAGGTGTCCTGCAGGCCAGGCCTCACAGTACAGTCCCATGACACAGGCTCCGGGTTCTCAGAATGCGACATGCAGACAGCAACGTTTGTCTCTAAAGCCACCTGGCTGATCGCTGAGCAGGGCCCTTTTGCTTCACACGTGTGTGCAAGTGCATGTGAATGTGTGTGTGTGTGTGCTTGTAGAGGCCAGAGGATAGCCTCAGGTGTCATCCTCAGGTGTTATTGCCCACTTCTTTTTGAGACAGGTGCTCAAAAAGAGCTCGAAGCTCACCACGAAGTTGGCTAGACCAGCTGACCAATCAGCTCTGCCTGTCTCTCCTCCCCAGTGCTGGGACTACAGGGGCATACCACCACGTTCAGTATTTATATGGGTACTGGAGATCTGAATTCAGGTCCTCATGCTTGCAAGGAAGGCGTGGTAACTAGCTCCCCAGCCCCAGTGGGGGTCCTTTTAAAATAGCTGCTTACCACTGTTCTGATCCAGTACAGGATGTTCCCATAGTACCTCTTCCTCTGCCAGCGTAGCTTCTGTGTGCTTCCCCTCCTTCCTCTCTCTCTCTCTCTCTCTCTCTCTCTCTCTCTCTCTCTCTCTCTCTCTTTGCTGTGGCCCTCTTGTGTTCGGCTGTGGCTCCCACTGTCTGCAGCTGCACTCACTCCCCCGTATGGCAGGAAAGCCCTCGGTCCTCTGTTAGCACTGAGCCCTCTGGAATGGACTCTGGACGCTCTCTATCCTCCTTCTGTCTTTTCTAAAGTATGCTTTGCTGCTGCTGTTGTTGTTGTTACTTAAACTAGTGCTTTTCCACTGTCGCCCACCTCATCATATGGTCGCTCTCCAACTCTCCTTGGTTGATTTCCAAAAGCAGTCTGTGTGTGTCATCTGCTATCATCTTCAATCGGGAGATCTGGGATACCTGAAGCAATGATGAGAACTTTGTCCAACTTTGTTTTTTTTTTTGCTTTTTGAGGTAATGTTTCACTCTGGCTCAGGCTGACCTGGAATTCACTATGTAGTCTTAGGGTGGCCTTGAACTCACGGCGATCCTCCTACCTCTGCCTCCCAAGTGCTGGGATTAAAGGTGTGCACCACCACGCCCAGCTTCTTTGTCCAATTTTTGATGATGACAAGTAGAAATGTAAACTAAACTAGTGCCAACGGGGACAGGGTGATCAGGATGGTTGCATTTCCACCAAGTCCTTGGATTGCTGGTGGGGAGGGTGAGAGATAAAGTACGTGGATCATTACCAAGTTAAACACACACTTCATAATTTCTAAGATAAGCCAATGAAAATAAAAGTGGAATATATGGCTTTACAATCAGTAGGAAGAAAAATTGACTAGAAAAAAATAATAATCTGGTGGGATTCAAGGCCGTGATCCGAGGCTGCCCTGATGTTCAAGGCACAGACCCTGGCCACCTGCCGCTGAGTTCCAGCCAGCTAGTGCAATGCCGTGAGTGGCTGACGGTGAAAGGTGCTTGCTGGAAGTCAATCTACGGTTTGTAAAGGCACAGATCACTACACTGTGAAACTAACCGCTAACTGAGTCAGTAATGAAAGCAGACTTGGGGCAGCACTATGGGCCATGGGCACACATTGGAGAAGAAAATGCAGATATAAAATACTCATTGTAAAGGAATGGAAACAAGCAAAGAACTATCAGTGCACAGCCATGTTGTTTATCCCTTATTCCATGGGCTGTGACTTAACAGCACTAATTGGGATTGTAGCTTAATTTGGAATAGTCTCCTCTCTGATTCTGATGGTCATCCATCCCTGGAGAATTCCCTCTGGATGTGAGGCAATTAGAATAAAGTCTATGATCATAACATGGTCACTGGAGGTGACTAAATGATCTTCTGTTTATGCTAAGCAATGTAAAAATTAACTGTACATGTGTATTTATTTAGAGTCTGCAGCATGGGATTTACTTAA
Organism: Orientallactaga sibirica; assembly: GCA_036365145.1. Lineage (NCBI taxonomy): Eukaryota > Metazoa > Chordata > Mammalia > Rodentia > Dipodidae > Orientallactaga > Orientallactaga sibirica. The sequence goes on along the minus strand of JAEOAD010000463.1, from coordinate 6,041,028 downwards.
TTTATAAATTGTTAAAGTTTCAGGGTTGGGCTTGAATGTCGCCAGGATGGCTAGAATTATTCCTTGCTTGCTATTACTGGTGCTTGGGAGGTGTGCAGGTCAGCAGGACACTAGGCCTTCTCATGAGAGAGGGGGTGGAATATGCGCCCTGCTCGTTCAGTGGAAGTCCCCCCTCAAGGTGTAATTAGAAACTAAAGGCCTCAGGTCTCGAGTCCCATCCCAAGTCTCTACTCGTTCCCAAATGGCCCACCATCAAAACTGAAACACAATATACTCTGAACCTTATAAGCCCCATACATTGTATTCCTGAACGCTGGGCCTGCCCGTCTTGTCCATTCAGCTTGAGGCCTACTGGAAGCAGGATGGAGGCCTGCACTTGACTCCTTCTCTGAGGCTTTTGTTGTGGAGTCCTCGCTTTCAACTGGCCATTCAATGAAAAGGTGAGCGAACAGATGAGGGACGAGTGGCACTTCCTCCTCTGAATCTCGAGAGTCACGACTTCCTCCTCTGAATCTCGATAGTCACGACTTCATTGTTCTGAGCCCTGTCTTCAGTCTCACAGGAACTCTCACACAGTGGGGAGGATGGGACAGCTTGAGATTTTCTTTGGACGCTCGAGGAGGATCATGGGAGGGAATGAGGTTTGCTTCTCAGAATGAAGCCGAGCCGGAGGCAGTGCCCCAGATCTAGGCATCTGTGCAGCGTCTCCCTGTGTAGCCCAGGCTGGCCTGGAATTCACCCTTCACCTGTCTTGCCTTCTTATGTATGGATATTACAGTTGCATGCAACCACATTCACTGTGTCATCTCTTCTTACTTTGCTGTTTGCCTTATTCTAGCCACAACTATTTCTGTTCTTAAGATATTTTATTTTCATTTATTTATTAGAGACACAGAGAGAGAGGGTGGGAGAGAGAATGGGTGCACCAGGACCTCTAGCCACTATAAATGAACTCTAGATGCATTCACCGCCACGTGCATCTGGCTTATGTGGGATCTGGAGAATCAAACCTGGTTCCTTCCTTAGGCTTCACAGGCAAGTGCCTTAACAGCTAAGCCATTTCTCCAGCCCCATCTAGCCACAACTATTTCTGATTGCCAAATTTGGGGTTCCTGGTCCAAACCTACCTTCTTTCTAGCAGCAATGGGCATAGTAGACATCTCCATCCTTGAACTCTGCTTCCGGGGCTCCTTTGACACACACTCTCCTTGTCTTCCTCATGCCTCAATCTCTGCCTGCATGATCTACTTGCCTCCCCAGCAATGGTCTTCTGTTGGGTTCACCCTGGGCCACCGTGTTACCATAGCTCTTTCCCCAGGATCACATCCACCTGTTCCCCTGGTGTCAGTTGCTTCATGTGCCCAGTCTCCAGCTCGGAGCACCTCTGACTGTCCCAGCTACAAATCTAACTTCCGACCTGGCTGTTACAGGCACACCTATGGTCATGCCACGGGCATCTCTAGGACTTGATACATTTCATAGTGTCATGGCCAAACTCATCCTGGGAGTTTCCATCCCCAGAAAGAAGTATTGAAATCAGCATTGAAACTGTGAGCTGCAGACCATCCTTGGCTACATCGTGAGACTTTATCTCAAAAACACAAAATCTTGGCATGGTAACCCCAGCACTAAGGAGGCTGAAGCAGAAAGGTTGCTGTGAGTTTGATACCAGCTTGAGCTACATAGTGAGTTCTGGGCTAGCCTGTACTATAGAGTGAGACACTGTCTGGAAAATGGATACAACTTGATATCACCATATTAAGTGAAATAAGACAGACTCAGACAGACAAATACTGCAGGTTTTCTCCCATTTGTGGGTCTTAGATTTTCTATAGTTATAAAACCATTATACACACACATACATACATACATACATACATACATACATACATATGTATATACATACATACACAGAGCTTGTAAGCATCTATGTGCTGTATGTAGAAAATCTGTCCCTTCAGACAGCAACATTTGTCAGAGCAAGAACGGGCACCAAATGCATTTGCATTTTCATCTTAACTTACACAGTGTGTGGCATATGGTAGGCACACAATGATTATTAAATGAACACTTCACTCTTCATCTTATTGCTTCTCTACAATCTTGAGTGACCCCAGGTGTCCTCCTCTTTCTAGGCAGAGTGGATATGATAGGATCAGGTGACATTGAAGGCACAGAGGAAGGTCTCAATAACCCTGCATTAGAGTCTGTGGTTGACACTTCCATACTTTGGACGTTGGGGTGTTTTTTTGTAAAGAAAGTTGGACGCAAAACATTGTAAGATTTCCCAGCATCTTGAAATATCTATAGGACTTTTGGTTGTTGTCTCTGAGACCTGTGGAATATTAGAGAGAGGTGCATGTGTAATGAGAAGCAGAGGCAATGCCATTGCACCTATTTTGTTGAAGGAAGGATAACATTAGTGAAGATTTTGAGCTATGGTTCAAATACAAATGCTTTCCGGCAGAGACTTTTTCAATGCGTGTGTATATAGGGGTGCATTCATATGTTGTTGTCTCTGAGACCTGTGGAATATTAGAGAGAGGTGCATGTGCCTGCACCTATTTTGTTGAAGGAGCTTAGGGATTTTGAACTATAGCTCAAATACAGATGCTTTCCGGCAGAGACTTTTTCAATGCGTGTGTATATAGGGGTGCATACATATGTGTGAGCACGTGCCTGTGGGAGCTAGGGGAGAACGGCGGGTGTTTTCTGGTACAGACTTTTTCAATGCGTGTGTATATAGGGGTGCATACATATGTGTGAGCACGTGCCTGTGGGAGCTAGGGGAGAACTGTGGGTGTTTTCCAGTAGAGACTTTTTCAATGTGTGTGTATATAGGGGTGCATACATATGTGTGAGCACGTGCCTGTGGGAGCTAGGGGAGAACTGTGGGTGTTTTCCGGTAGAGACTTTTTCAATGTGTGTGTATATAGGTGCGCATACATATGTGTGAGCACTGCCTGTGGGAACACTAACCGCCACCGTTTTTGAGACAGGGTCTCTAATTAGCCTGGACTTTGACAATTAGGCTCAAGTGAGTAACTGGCCAGTGTGTCCTAGGGATCTTTCTGTCTTGGCCTCCCAAGCACTGGGATTACAATCGTGTTCCACTATGCCCAGTATTTTTTAAATGGTACTGGGCATTGAACCCAGGTCCTCATGCTTAAGCTATCTCCCTAGTCCCTGGGAGAGACTTTTCCAGTTCTCCTTCTTCCTTTGTAATAACCATTGCTGGATGTCCATTAGTTAACTCTGTGTTTGTATGGCCAGAGAGGGTTCAAAAAAAGCCATTACATCATGGACGAAGGGCAGAAGAAGCTGAACTAAAGAAGAAAGACACAGGTAGGGAGGTCACCAGATGAAAGAGATGGGGTCAAGAGAAAGGGAAGAACATTGTTGAACATAGAAAAGGTCAGTTCCTCCCCCTTTGGCTATAGTTGGGCCAGCACTGCCCGGGGGAAACACACTTCATAATATCCACTCAGGGATCATTCTTGTGTGGGTGAAATGCGGCTTGTTGAAAGGGATGCATCACTAGTTCAGTAGCTGCCTTGGAACTTATTCTTTCAACGGCTCAGTAGCAATGCAGGGTCTCTTATTCTGAGGGGAGAATCTTAAAATAAGCTTCAAAAGGCAGGGGATATTTCAGCATTTCACTTCCTCAATAGGAACAGATGCCACTAGTGACAATACTACTTTGAAAGGCAACACACATACATACACCAACTTGCACACATACGTAGACCAATACACAAACCACACACACACCCACACACCCCCCCTCCCACACACACACACGCTTACAAGGGATTTTGGTTTTATTTTACTTTGGTTTGTTTCCTTCTGAGTTTGGAAACTGGGAAATACACAATTGTTTCAGAGGGGTATTCTAGACATCTGTCCTTGTATGAACTGGTTAGGAATAAAAGCTTACATATTTTTGCTATATGTGTCTCCACACACATCTGTGAGATCTGAAAAGCCACATTTGATTATTATTCTGTGGTGAGAAGGAATTTTATGACCTTTGGAGCAATTCTGTTTTCTCTAAGTAAACCACAATAAGGAAGTGAGCCAAATTTCTGGGTAAGGAGTGGTTGGCCTCATTGCCTCAGCCATGCTTTCCCAGGAGGGTGGAGGGTTCTGGGCAAGCAGGCTTGCCACCCACTTGTCCTGCATGCAGGTTCCCTAATTTTGTACTTGGAAATAAGATGACTGCCATCTTCTGGGTTTGCAAGATAGCTGGCAATGGCAGCCATGGCAACACCCCTGTGCTGCCCTCCGCAGTGTCTCCAGGACCCATGGCTAAGAATGCTGCGAACAGGAGGGTGAAAGCCAGAGATGAGAAGCCAGAACAAGTAGGGCAGGATTCACTATGGAAGGAAGGGTATCAATCTGCCAACACAGAACACAGCAGGGTTCTTGTCTCTGTACCAGTCAATTTGGTGCTGGTCTTAATATTGCTCGAAAATATTGGACATATTTGACCACGCCATTCTTCTTCCTCCCTCCCTCTCTTTCTTTCTTTCTTTTCCTGACTTGCAGACCTACCATTCATGTCAATTTTCTTTGAAAAATTGTTCCCTTTTCTTTTGTCCATCACTTAAGTCAACCTCAAGTGAGATGGAGTTTTCTCTGTAGGGGACCTTTAGAAATGTCTGGAGACAATTTTGATTGTCACAACCAAGCAGGGGTTATTAAACTTACTGCAATGTGCAGAGGAACCTTAGAACGTGTCTAAAATGTCAATGGTGTAAAGGGTTAGAAACCCTGTTGTCATAGCTGTGATCCCACAGTACTTAATTCCATATCCCTGTGCTTCTCTTCATGTTACATTCTATTTGGGTCATCACCTGTACCCCAACTCCATTTATTTATTTATTTATTTATTTATTTATTTATTTATTTATTTATCATTTGCAAACAGAGAGAGACAGAGAGAAACAGACAGACAGACAGACAGGTAGAATGAGTGCATCAGGGACTCCAGCATCTGCAAACAAACTCCAGATGCATGTACCACTTTCTGCATCTGGCTTTATGCGGGTACTGGGAAATCAAACCCAGGTTGTCTAGCTTTGCAGGCAAGCACCTTAACCACCAAGCCATCTCTCCATCCAGCCCTACATCAACTCTTTTAAAAAGGGATATTTACATTCTGATGACTCTTAAATCATTCCTAAGTTAATTTTTTTTTCTTGAGTGCCCAATACCTTATTGGATACTGCAGTTTACTAACCAACCTATGGACAGTCAGCTTTTTGTTTTTGGATTATCTAAACAAGTTATAATTGAAAAAGTTATTGATGTTATATGGTTATCTCTAACTTTTGTTTCACAATAACAAAAACACAATTTGGTGGCACATTATGAGATCAACAAAACAAAATTTAATGGTGATTAGACGTGGTATGGGAGAGTATTCAACACTTCCAAAGAGAGAGCCTCACATTTGTCAAGACAGAAGGATTTTGACACAGTGAGCTTTAGAGAATGTGCATGGCTCTGTGAACTTGATAAGGTCTTGTTCTTTCATTGTGGACACCAAAGGCTCATTTTCAGAACCCCCATGACATGGTCCTAGCATGACAAGGTAGGTTTGTAACAAATGCAAGTTTAAATGTAACTAATATTTCTTGGAGTTCAAAAACTTGAAAGTCTGTCTGCCTTTCAGGTGCTTACAGTGATGAAAAAGAATGGCATCTTTTTAAATATTACATGGATATTAACTGGTGGCATTCCCCCTCCCCAATTTTTAATTGTCTTTCATCTCTGGGCCCTACTTTCATTTCCCTCTCCCCTAACAAGATCCTGACAGAGAGCACATGCCCACACAGAGACACTAACCCTAAGACCACTGATGCACTTAGGAAAGTCAGCAATGAGTGAATTCCTTCAGAGTTTGATGGTGGGATGGTGGATGACCAAGGGGGTGAGAAGGGCAGGAAGAAGAAAGAGGGAAAGTGGCCCCTCATGGAGGACTTAGCACTTTGCCCTGGAGCTTGTGCTTGCTTGGCACCTTCTGGGCTCACTGTAATCTCCCAGGGAAGCCAGCTGCCTACATGTGCTGAGTCCTTTGCCAACTTGAGAATAAGACACGGTAGAGGAAGTGGCAGTGCCTTAGACACATGGAGCCTCCAAAGCAAGCCAAATCCCCCAAATCCCAATGCCCCCTCCAGCTTCTCCGTATTGAGCACAGTCTTCGTCTTGGAGCAGCTTTTAAGAGAGCTACCCACCTGTCTGTCTGTAAAAATCTATGTGTGTGCTATGTGGAGCCAGGCAAGGAGGCACGGATGAAGGGTGAGGAGGAGATAAGTAAAGAGGGAGGACATCCAGCAAAGCCCGTGGGGCAGAGACTCTGCCTGGCCCAGCTTCAGAAAGAGGGTCACAGCCGGGGCAGGTGCAGTGCGGACCAAGGGCAGAGGCTGCTGCTACGAATCTTCCCACTTCCTTCAGGGCTGCAGAGCCCTGCACGGCCGCTCCACTGACTGAGTCTACAGATGTGGATGCCTGATGGTTGTTTCCAGGAGTTCACATTGGCTCCCAGGCTTCCTTGAAATCCCAAGACCAACTTTTAAGAATCAAATTCCCATCTTGAGGCATGGGGAAGGGTAAAGGAAGCCCGTCTACAGGTGAGGCTGGCTCTGCCATCCTGCCTGCAGCCCTATATGTGGCTGCCTACGCCTCGGATGCTGGTATGGCTTCCTTCCAGGATCTGACAAAGACCTCTTCTTTCTCCCCAAGCCCCGCTTGATTGTTTCATGGATCTATTTGGTAATGGTTAATGCCACTGATATGAAATGGCCTAACCTAGAGTCAATTCAGTCTCTGTTGGACTTTGGTCAGTGTCAGGCCCATGTACTTGTGGGCACTATGATGGGAATGAGAGGGCTCCAGGCAGGCCACAAAGGACACCTGTGAAGTTTTCAAACTCACCGTGATGTCACTGAGGCCTGTGAGGTAGGAGGAGGTGAAGAGGGTGAGGGAGAGGAGGGACCAATAATCGACGTATCAGTGGTGAGAGCAGACCCTGGGGACTTTGGGTGGAAATTCAGAGTAGTAAGGGGATATGGGGTGGAGAGGGCTTGAACCTGGAGGTAAGATGGGACGGGTGACCATATCTCTCTGCAGGCCACACTCAAGGTCGAAGCCCTGATTTGTAACAAGGCAATCAAACATTTAGTAAACAGAAACTGGAGAGGAGTCCCAAAAGCAAACAGATGAGAGCTTTTCCCCTCAAGATTCCTAATCTCCCTGAGAAGAGGCGAGGGAAATCCTAAGAGCTGTCAGAGAACAGATAAAACAGAGTCCAGTGCAATGGCAGCAGATGAGGACAATGAGGAAGGGCCTGTCCTTGTGGGGGAATAGACTGCAGGAGAGAGAGAATAAAAGAGGAGAGACTGGGGTCTTTGCCGAGATTCCAAGGTGTCATCACTGCCCCTCTTTGTTAGGCTCCTCCATCTTTTATCTCTGAGTCACCAGCAGGTAGCCAGCGCTTGCACTAGACACTTTCCACAAGAGATGGTGCCCAGCTCACAAGTGAGATACAAACAAAGATACTCGAGTAAAATGGCACTTCTGCTCTAATGCTTCACACACTACAGTCTCCTGACTGGCCAGCTCTCTTCACTACATTCTGCTTTATTATGTTGCCTTCAAATGGTATCAGTCCATGGATCTGAGATCCTTTGTACAGGGACACTGTTGAAATAACTACAATGCTTAGTGCCCCCTAAGTGAAATGCAATGGTAGAAATTTCTCTTCAGTATTATTGCTATGAGAAAAGCTTGATCTTCTCTAAAAACGGAAAATATAAGAAGCTGTGTCCATTCCATATTTTTTACTTTGGCTATCTGGAAATGTATCATCTTGAGTCTCAGTGGTAGATAAAAGTGCAATAAGTGGTTGGCCGACTTGTGCTCTGGTGTCATCTGGAGTCCCGGCAGATTTTATGTCTTCTAATGTTAATTAATGGACTTTTGAGGAAGGGCACCTCAAAAGTTGAGCAGAGCTGACTGAGAGGAAAAAAATGGAGAAATAAGTTACAATGAAGAATTACAGGAAAAGGTACAAACCGAGATAATAGAGATAACATGAAACAGGTTAAAGAACAGGGTCTAGTGAGATGCTGTGCAGAATAAGAGCTGTGATTGAAGAAGGACACGGAGGACAGAGCCACAGAAGGGTTCTGAGTAGGGGACTAGAGATACAAAACTTTTTTCAGAAAGTTGTCCCACCTGCATTGTGCCAAAGTATGTACTTGATAAAGAAAATCCAGGAAGTTAAAGCTTGAGATTAGAAAAAGAAGCAGCTGTAGGAAGTATTTAGTAGGGGGAAGGGAAGCAAATAAAAAAGCTTCAATATGAAGCCTAAGGGAACAAGTGAGGAAGTCTACCGGGTTGTGTTGCAGGCAGTTCAGTTAGAGGAAGAGACAGGGGTGGTCCCGGCTGTCGAGTCCTCCAATCTCAGATCTTTGTTTTGTCTTACTCGTAATGAGATAGGATCCCAGTGGTCATTTCTTCAGCAGGCTAGACTTCCAAAACCAACTACCTTCCAGGTAGGAGAATGAGGTTTGGATCAAACAATGACCAACACGAAGAAGAGCAATTGAAAGATGGCTTAGAAACGCTTCAGAAGAGCCCAAATATTATCATTCAACCACCTGTGCAGTTCACATAAGGGTGCTTGAATAACGGTATATCTTTCTCTCCTGGACCACTGGTCCATTTATTTTTCTTACAGCTCAGTGAAGACTCTTCAGTTTCCCCCAGTGCCCTGCAATAAAGTGCTTCTAGCAGAAAGTAAAGGTGAAAGAATTTTACAGGGAACACCACTGACGCTCCACAACCACTTCAGCTGGTTTTGCTTTAGCATAAATCTTTCCATCTGTCCATCCATCCATGTGTTATTTCATCTTCTTTTGGATACATTTTACACTGAAATGTAGTAAATGCTATTAATCTTCAGGGTAAATGAGGCCGTTGATTTTTGACTTCTGTTTACCGGAGGGCAGCCCGTGTGGGCCCACCTATATAGAGAGTGGAGCTCAACCGAACGCCTGCGCTCTGTCTGTGGGTGATTTGTGTCCCCACTTCCCCCCATTCCTGTCCCAGGCAGTTTACCACTGACTCTGATTACAGTGGGGCCTTGGTCGTTCCAAGAAAATAGAAAAGGAGATTTTTACAAATTTAGTTCTACTGAAAAACTTTAATAATTGAGGCAGGAGAAGATTCTTACAATGACAGAAGAGAATTTTTTTTTTTTTTTTCTGAGGCAAGGTCTCACTCTAGCCCAGGCTAACCTGGAGCTCACTCTGTAGTTCCAGGCTGATCTCAGACTCACAGCGGTCCTCCTACCTCTGTCTCCCAAGTGCTGGGATTAAAGGCGTGCGTCACCACACCCAGCATAGAGTCCCCTAGAGACACAAGCTTTATGGCCTCTATGTACATCCCCAAATTTCCGTAGCAGATTTACTTAAAATAAAACCACATCTTCAATAACAGAAAGGAACTCAGAACACAGGTGGTCTCTGTTTGGGGATGTAAAATGTTCCAGGAAGTATGGCCAAGATTTTCACCATTGTCCTGTAGAAATTAGAGGCAAAAATGCAGCCGGGAGGTTAGTGAGGAGGGATTTATCATGATAGCTGGCAAATGGATGGTATTAACCAAACCAGGCTTTTTCCTAATAGAATTTGTGAAACAATTACCTGCACGTGTCTTGACTTCATGTAGTTTTTAAGTGAAGCAAGTCTATGTATAACCACATCCCATTGAGATTTGTTTGGCCTCCATTGCTGCACTTTTTAAAAAATTTTCATGTTTAAAACTATAATTGATATTTTGACCTTGGGAGATTTTGTGAAGGGTTTTATATTTGTGAAGGGCATTTTGTGTAATAAAAAATAGATGTAGAATATCCGTAAACTCAAAAATCCTTTATGTACCCAGAAGTTATAAGATCTTATAATTGCATTAAAATTTCATTTAAAAAAAAAAAAAAAAAGCTATGCATTAGTGTCACAAACAATCCAAAAGCACTCTTCTGGAGACTCACAGGAAAAGACCTCAGTTTGGACAAGTCACTATTAGGAGTTAATTTCAGATCCAAGCACTGTCTGAAAGAGTTCTGAGGTCACATGACATAGGCGCTGTCACCTAGCATCCGTAAGGGCGTCTGAAGGAGAAACCATTAGGTGGCTGGTCCGAGAGGATAGAAGCTGGTTCACTAACCTTGGTCAGCTTGACTCAGTTCAACAAGAGCTTGGCAGTAAAATGAAACCGAGAAAAAGAGGAACGATCAAAATTCAACAAGTTATCTGCTTTTATGATGGTGTCTCCTTGGTACTCTTCCATACAGAAAGTGGCATACTTCTAACCGCCCACTTCCGGCATCCTTGGGTGGGTGTGATCAGGCTGTCCTGCGGATCCAGTCTCTGTGGCTTCCATGAATACGGGCTAGGTGGGTGCAAGAGGGTAACGGATGGAATACAGAGTGAGGCAAAAATGAATAAAGAAGTAACCATAGGTTCAATGGGGAACTGCGGCTTGCTTCTTTCTTGAGAGCCAAGCACAAAGTGTCCACTGGGAGTTTAACTTTAAGCGCAGGGAAAATCGTTTGCGATTCCTGCTTTTCTACTGGTTCAGGATAAATTGAAACAAATCATTATTTTCCCAGCTGCCACTCATTCAATCTTGTAAGAGTGTTCCGTGGGCAAATAAATTCTAGTCATTATCTACAAGACTATTTTGCCACCAGAGAACTAAAGTGTAATTGTTATCCTTATACTGAAATCAATATTGCATGTGTATAGTTCTGTCTCCAAGATACTCAGCTGGAAGTTGGCACTCTACAGAGGATAGACGGGGAAGGCAAAACTGAAAAGCAAAGATATGACAAGACCAGCACTGTCCTTAGAGGCCATGCCTTTGGATGGTGGTATTGACAGGAAAAGCTACACAGATGATAGCTCCATTGACGAGAAACGATGATATCACTCCATCCCGTGTTTACATCTGTTATTGTTTCAGTCCATGGTGTTTTGTTTACTTTGGAAGGAAATATTTTACCCCCTCTGAGATAATTAATTTTTGTCAGCTTCACTGTTTATAAGGGAAACTGAGAAACTGTTAATTGAAATACAGAATGAGTCACTGTTTTCAGTAATTTTTGGCAGCATTCTAATTTGTGTCAATCCCAGCCTAATTATTAAATTTTTTGGAAGCAGAAAGCATATTTGATTTTGGCCTTACTGAATTTTTTTTTTTTTTTTTTTTGCTTTCTCATTTTTCTGGGAAATCTGTGCTATCTAAAAAGGTTATATAATTTATGTCAATGTGAGGTGAAACACCAAATCATTTGCAATACCAGAAGGCTTATTACATCATGCTTGGCTCTGCATAGTAGCTCAATATTTAGAAAGCTCACAGATTGTCATCTTCCTCTGTTCTGGCCTGCCCCAAACTCCAATGAGAAAATGTGATTCTTTTAAGGACCTTTTCACTGGTACGGAGCCACAGTCTATGGCCCGTCACTAATGACATCACGGAAGTGAATTTCCCAGAAGCCATCAGGGAGAGTTCATTTGGAAATCCAATTGCATGTCACTTACAAAGGGCAGGCGCCTCATAGAGGTGGCCAGCCATGCATTTCTGAGTTGTTTGTCGTAAAAGCATTAATCACCGTGAACTCATTTACTCCTAACGTAAACACCCTGCATTCTTTCACAGGAATTCTGTTCCAAATGATCATTAATGTAGAGAACTGGGAGTTGCTCATCGTGGACGAGGTTAATCAAATCTGTCAGATCAATGGGCGGCATAATGGGCTTGTTAATAGCTCTTACTAGAAGTTGGAGCTTCTAGACAACAGGCAGGCCCGGAGGCAGGTGCCTATGCAGGCCGACAGCTCCACCTCTTCTCTCCCAGGGTGACTTGCGGATAAGGACAGTGCTGAAATCAGTCAGTGAGTGTGGTTGGCATTTGGATTTGGCTATGACCAGGAGTGCGTACTCCCCGTCAGCATTTTGATATGCCTAGGAGGGTTCTACTCGTACCCCCCACGGACACACATGCTGCAGTGCCTAGAAATCATAGACCAGAGGCCATTTAAGCACCTGGAGCCATGGTGTCCCAGACCCCTTCCACCTCCCCACCCTGGGCCCACTCATGAAGGGAAGGGTGACAGTCACAATAAGTACTGGTGACAAGCACAGCAGATGCTCATTGGGTGCTCTCAGGGACCAAGGACTTCCCACGTACCCACCAGAAGTCCTCATGTCTGTGCCCCAGGAGGTACCGAATAATTATTGTCCCCATTTGAGGACAGTGCAAAGGTTGTCACCTCCTAGCACAAGGATACATTCAGAAGTACCCATTCTTAAGCCGGATGTGGTGGTGCATGCCTCTAATCCCAGCACTCGGGAGGCAGAGGTGGGAGGATCGCCATGAGTTCGAGGCCACCCTGAGATACAGAGTGAATTCCAGGTCAGCCTGGGCTAGAGTGAGACTCTACCTCGGGGAAAAAAAATAGAAGTGCCCAGTCTTTTTATTTATTTATTTTTAATTTTTTAAATTTATCTATTTTTTTATTGACAACTTCCTTAATTGTAAATAATGTCCCATGGTACTTCCCTCCCTCCCCGCACTTTCCCCTTTGAAATTCCACTGTCCATCATATCCCCTCCCCCTCTCAATCAGTCTTTTATTTTGTTGTCATCATCTTTTCCTCCTGTTATGATGGTCTTGTGTAGGTAGTGTCAGACACTATGAGGTCTTGGATATCCAGGCCATTTTGTGTCTGGAGGAGCACGTTGTAAGCAGTCCTACTCTTCCTTTGGCTCTTACATTTTTTCTGCCCCCTCTTCCGCAATGGACCCTGAGCCTTGGAAGGTGGATTTGAGATGTTTCAATGCTGAGCACTCCTCTGTCACTTCTTCTCAGCACCATGGTGCCTTCTGAGTCATTCCAAGGTCGCCACCATCTGAAAAGAGAAGCTTCTCTAACCAAAGTGAGAGCAATATTAATATATGGGAATGGACATTAAGAGAAGTGCTTACTGGGCAGTTTGGTGAGCACAGTGTATACATTAGCCAGACACAAGTAGATGTTATTTCTCTAGGGCTCATGACTACCCCTGTTGTAGGTTTTCAGTATCAGGGATAACACGGTGTGCTTTAGTGGAGGGAAGGAGAGTCAGAGAAGGGAGATCTAAAGTCAGACCCCAGAAAGGTAGCTGGGCATGGGAGAGGTCCTGAAGCCAGCCAGCATGTCTAGGACCAAGTGGCTCAAGTGAAGGGGGGGAAGCTATGGTTGCCTGCAATGGTTTATTAATACAGCAAGGGGTTTCCAGGGCTCTTAGGATGCCCGTTTGTTCAGTGTCGCTCAGCTGTGGCCTTGGCTGGGGCAACTCAGCAAGCTCTTCCCATGAAGCCTTGCTGCACTTCTCAGCTTAGGCCATCTCGATCTCCTGACTGTGCCCTCGTGAACTGCGCCAAGGCAGGAGGAAGGTACTGGCTTCGAAGCGTGTCTTCAAAGACTGACAACAGGATTCCTGGAGCCAGGCACGAGAGAGGTCCAGCCACATGGGCAGCTGGCGTGGGAGTACAGCGGCACTCCGGAGCTCTGGGAACTATGGCAACTGGAGCCTGACAGCCAGCTGGGGCTCAGGGTCAGGAGGGACTGGAGCCGGGAAGTGGAAGCTGTGGGTGCAAGAAGCTGCCTAGAGCTGCAGGAACCACAGGGACATGGGGCCGTGTGAACATCTGCAGCAAAAGAAGGGACTTTGCACACAGACCCCAGGGTCCTTTCCAAAGCTGCTTTCAGAACCCAAAGGGAGCAAGCCCCAGCAGCCTCTGCCAACACCCACATCCCTAAACAAGACTTGCCTTGATTGTGTCATTAGAAAAAAAAAACCTAGGGCTGTATAGATGGCTTAAGGCACTTGCCTACAAAGCCAAAGGACCCAGGTTCGATGCCCCAAAACCCACATAAGCCAGATGCACAAGGTGGTGCATGTGTCTGGAGTTCATTTGCAGTGGCTAGTGGACTTAGTATGTCCATTCTCTCCCTCCTCCCTCAAACAAATAAAAAATGAAATATTTTTTAAAAACAATCTAATTTTAAGTATGTGGAAGACACAGTGGAGCAGATGGTTGTAAAGAGAGGAGGGGGCATAGAGGGTTTCATAGGGAGGCTTACCACCCCTCCAGCACCTACAGCCCCCAGCAGGACTAAGCTAGGTCAGTGGTGCTGTGCACACACAGTGCAGAACAATGAGAGGGTGGGGCATGTTCTCTGCCTCCTCCAAGGTCTCTGGTTATGCGGTCCCACGCTAGACTACCTGGCAGTGGAACCGAGTGAGAGAAAATAACCGTAGGGAAAATTCAGAGACAGCATCATGAAAGATTGTATTGGCTGTAACGAGCTTAGAGGATCAGAAGAGAGAGAGAGAGGAGAGAACTCCCAATCCACACAGGGAAAGGAGGCAGTGGGAGGATTTTGGCAACAGAACTGCAAGCACACAGAGACAAAGGAGAATGAGAGCCCTAACCCTGTCCCAGTGGAGGAGGTGTGTGTGTGTGTGTGTGTGTGTGTGTGTGTGTGCGCGCACATGTATGTGTGTAGAAAACATGTACATGTAAGAGAGTGTGCTTGAGAGAATGTGTGAATGTACATGCTCTATATGTATACATGTCAGTATAGAGAATGTACTGTATGCCTCTGTGTGTGTATGTGTGCACGTGTGTGTGTGTGTGTGTTGTGTATGAATGTTAAGAGAGGAATGTAGTGGCAGCAAGCAGGACCAGAGGACGTTAGCATATTTGAACTGAGATCTGTCACTCAGCTCTCACCACTAACAGAGTCACTGTACTAGTGACTCCCCAAATCGGGGTTGGAGGACGGCCCAGACTGCATTCAGAGAGGGCGCCCTGATGTGCTCCCAGCCAGCTGGTCTTGTGCTGGGGGTGGCCCTCCCACTCATGGTGTGGCGTCATATGTGAAGCTGTGTGTGGACGATGGGACTGAGTACCCAGGCAGAGGATTTTAGAGCAACATGGCAAGCAACAGGAGTCACTGGAGACCTTTGGGCATCCAAGGAGAATGATCCAAGGTAACCTGGAAGAGCTTAAGTGGATAGACTGGAGAGGGTCCAGCGAGCTACAGGTGCTGCGAGCGGCCAGGGCCCCTGTGCTCACGACTTGTCGTCTTTCTCCCACAGCACACCTGGATATTGCCCTTTTCACTGGTTGAACTCATCCTCAGACCACATCATTACCCACCAAAAAAGAAGGGACTCACACTATTGGCCGCTTTTAGTCTTGGTTACATCACCAGGTAAGACTTGCACAGAGAAAGTCAACTGAAGATTGTCATTCAGACCTCTGAGGAATATTCCAGAAAAGCATATTCTTCCATTACAGTCCTTTTATATTGGGAAATCAGACATATTTTAATTTCCAGGAAAGAAGTGTTTTTATCTATGTTTGTATTTTGTTGTTGTTGTTGTTGTTTGATTTTAACACTCATGGAAAGCTCACATGCAGAGGACACACACACACACAACAGCAAACCACAACCACATCTTTTCTCCTCATGAAGGAAGAAGTAATCATTGCAAAGCTGCATAAAGCTTGCTTTTCCAAGACGCTGATGATGTTGGGTTTTGATGGCTGAATGAATAGAGACATATATTCTATCTAGAAAGACATCCGGCAAGTGCAGCATGCTAGTTCCATCCGCTGCTGGTGCCTGCATCACTGTGGGCTTGTTGCATCTGCATCTGGCATTAAGGAATCTGGAGGGCATGCGGACAGACTCCCAGGGACCTGCGGTCTAACTTTGCTGGACGCATGGGAACTGGGAGCAGAGTCAAATAGCCAGCCTTGATTCCATCATTCAACTCCCTGTTGACACTAACTCTCAGCAACACGTCTGAGACCGATAGTCTGCAACCAAGGGAACACACTGACCTGGAGCTCTGGAAAGCCCCTTCCCTGCCTTGCACGGCTTTGGTTTTGCTTTTTGAGTCAGGGTCTCATAGAGCTCAGACTAGCCTCCAACTCCATAAGTGGTTGAGGATGACCTTGAATTTCTGACACTGCCTCCCAAATGCTGGGATTACAGGTGAGTACCACCATGCACCAGTTTCGTGCAATGCTGGGGATCTAACCTAGGACTCATGCATGCTAGGCAAGTCAGCTTCAGCCCCACCCCCACCCTCTACAGCCTTCTCACGCAGCACCACACCATGTGTGTAAGGGCCATGTCAGGCACAGGACCTGTAGATTGCTCCTTCCTGAACCTATATGAGTTGTTTATGCATGAAAATCTGGGTCAGGCCCCGCCTCTGTTGGGGTTAGTTCAGTACAGCGCTATTAGTGATGGGAGCTGAGCAGATCACTTTCCAAAGACAAGGGCTCCAGTTGTACCTGCTCCATGGATGCCATGGAGCTTGGTGCCCAGAACTCAGCTGCCTGCTCCCCTATAGCCTTCATTCTCTTTCATACCATCCACATCCCCTACCCTTCCTCATTCTTGATAATCAAGGCCTTCCTTGCTTTCCTTTCTTGAAGAAAATTCTATATGGTTCTTTATGCTTGTAGCAGACAGCTTCCGGTTCACTGAGATGAACTTCCAGACCAGACCCAGTTATGGAGGAAGGGATATTTACTGAAGCTTACAGATCCAGGTGAAGTTCCATAATGGCACAAGAAGCTGGCCTGCCTACACAGGTCCAAGCAGAGAGAGAGAAGCCCCAAGCCAAAAGTCACTCCACACAGCAAGCTTCAGCAACTCCAGCTAGGCACTTTGCATATCTTTAGATTGAAATCCTAAACCCACCATCACACCTTAAGATCTGCCCAGTGACACCTCCTCCAGCCAGGTGGCTGAAGATCCAAACTACAAACTATAAAAACCCTGACTATATTGAAGGCCATCTATTCAAACTACCAGAATGCTTTATATGGTCCTCTAGTCTCTGTTGTCCTTCAAGCTTTAACAAATAACACAAGACTAGCTGGGGACGCACTGGTGGTTTATAGGTGGATCATCCTGTTAAGGATTGTGAGGCCCCCAGGGGAGACACTGCAGGATTCTGTTTTACAATAGCACAGCACTGGGCAGTGATGGACTGTGTGATGTGTAGTTGCCATAGTTTGCTTAGCCCAGAAGAATAAATCTCTACAGATAGAGAATCTGGCCCTGGGTGGGGTTAAGAGCAGAGACACGTGAAGATAGTTCTTTCTGTTAAAGCTGGCAGACGAATGCGCGATTCGTACTCTCTACTTCTTTGTGGATTTCACCACTTTGCTTGGCTGAGTGTAAGATTTGGAGTTTTAATGTTAGCCCCTTTGATGTATTAGCTTTCTCTATCTAAGTACTTGAAAGTTGATCATAAATCCACATATTGGCCCCTTGTCTTTTCCTCTTTTGGGTACTAAAGAGCTTTAAGAACTGCAGTTTCTAAGCACGTGTCACGTTCATAAAGATGACCAGGAAGCCGTGCCTCGACAGCACCTGGGCACCTGTCCCAAGGGTGTTAAGCTCACGAAGCTGGTGAAAGATCATGTGATGATGTGAGGGATTGGTGGGGCATGTCCTATGTCCATTCAGTTGTCTGAGGACACAGAGAGGTATGGCAAGTGTGGAAATGGGGCTGACAAGGAGCAAGAGGTTGACACAATGGTTGGCATTTGTGGCAACTCAGGAGAGTTGATGCCAACCAAAGGAGCCGAGCGATGGATGGATGGTGACTTCGAGATCAACTGGCCTTGGACCAGTGGGTTCCAGTGGGTTCGATGACATGCTCAAGGTTATGAAGTCATAGGGCAAAGGTGGAAGGAGAGACAAGCTGGAGTGAAAACCATCAAAACGAGGACCTCCTGTGACCTTTCCACAGTGGACACATGGCCAGGTATTTTCTCAGTTCCCACCACATGCCAAATTACCATGTTTAAAGCTTGCCCTAGTCTCCATCTTCTAAAAGCTTACCTGGTGTTTTGTCCCCCTCTGTTCTGGATGGGACACTAAGGTCATGAAATTGGAGTCATTTGAGGGAAGGTATTGAGACCCATTACCAGCAGGAATGTGGTGACAAGAAGGGGCCCACCCCACCTCTGCTATGAAACGACGTGGGTTTTGTTTCTTGATACCACTAATAAGACATACCGAATTAGAACTTGGTCCATTAAGCCCATTTTTTAAATCTTTTTGGTAGAACAAATCTAAAGCATTGAGGACATTTTCTGTTGGTCCAGACTGGAAACTTCCATGCCTCAGTCCCTTCTCTGATGAACAGACCTGAGACTTTGCGCTGTCTGCCACCTTTACCCTGCCACAAAATGCTTGTGCCTCCAGGCCCTCATGACCACACATGGCCATGACAGATTCCACAGTGGTGGCCACCCATGGAAAGGCTGTATGGACGTGGCTCTGGGTCAGCTTTTCAGTGTGATCGTTTGGATGGTGGTAGGAGGAGGAGATGGCATAGCAGGGCTGAGGTAACGCTGGACCGCAGAGAGCGTGAGAAAGAAGCGTGAATCAGAAACAGGGCAGTGACCGTGAACTAGAGAAGCGCTGGACCACCAAAGCCATGCCGCAATGGCCTAAGAACACATGTGCACAAGAGTGGGGAACGGCCTTCCCTGTGCCGTTCACGTTCCTGTTCTTTTTTTCAAATTGCAGACTTGGAGGGCTGGCCCCTAAGAGGGACACAAAGCTTTACAGAGTAGTGATGACTGCAAAGCTTTCATTTCCTTTGGAAAGCATTAGTCACCTACAAATCTAGTAGCTTGCTCACTCTTTCCTGCTTTCTCACCCCAAAACACCTCAGCTCATTTGTGCCCCCCACCCCCCATCTCTCTCTCTCTGGCAGCAGTGAAGAGCAGAGAAAGAAATGTTCCCTCTGTTGGGTTTTATTCCTTTTTAAGCAATGGAACACAAATTTCCCCTAGAACAGAGCTGGTCCTGCTTGGAAAAGCAAAGTCGTATAAGGGCAAGCCCAAGCCGACCGGGGGTTTACGCTTAATAATTGGAAATGAGCCTAGCTTATATATTATAGGAACACTAACTGGAAAGTGATAAATGTCATAAAAACCCACAGAGCCACAGGAACACAGAGTAGGCAGAAGTAGCGTGGGCAGGCATCATGGAAGGGATTCACTGGATCTGAGCCCAGAAGGACCAAGCAGGATTACATCTGCAACAGTAAATGTCAGCAGCTCTGTTGCAAAATCAAGAGAGTGCAGGGCACAGGGAGAAGCAATGGTCAGTAATTCTCTCCACATGGACTTGCCAGCAAAAGACAGGGAGGAAATAGGCCTGGAACTGGGCATTCTTGAAGGGTGGATGGTGCACTGGAGAAGACAGAGCATCACTTGTGCCTTAGTTTGTGATGGAGTTAGTCCTGATGCGCCTCTCCTATTCTGAAACTCTCTGAAGTCAAGATGTGCTTAATGCACCTAACCTACTGCGTATCACAGCTGAGCAACAGCAGGGTGGCCATGGCATGGGTTACCTCCGTGATCACGTTGCAGCCCAGTATATCAAGACATATTACTAGCCACGTCATATTACTGACCATGGAAAAGAACCAAATCCCAGGTTCCAAGTATACTGGCCAGAGAATTATGATTTCTAAAGTCAATCATAGGCTGGGCATGGTGGCGCACACCTTTAATCCCAGCACTCAGGAGGCAGAAGTCGGAGGATCGCTGTGAGTTTGAGGTCATTCTGGAGCAACAGAGTGAGTTCCAGGTCACCCTGAGCTACAGTGAGACCCTTTCCCCCCAAAAGCCCAAACTTAATAAATAAATAACAACTAAAAAGTCAGTCATATGGTGGGCATGGTGATGTGTGCCTGTATCCAAACGCTGGGAAGGCAGAGACAGGAGACACTTTGGCCTCACTGACAGTCAGACTGGCCTGATTGGTAAGGTATGAGAGACCCTGTCTCATAGAGGGTAGATGAAATCCCTAACGATGACACCACTGAAGGTTGTCCTGTGGTCAACATGTACATGTATATATATGTGCACCTGCACCCACACATGTACACACACACACACACACACAACAATCCCTGAGGATGACACCACTGAAGGTTGTCCTGTGGTCAACATGTACATGTATATATACATGCACCTGCACCCACACATGTACACACACACACACACATACAACCCTTGAGGATAACACCACTGAAGGGTGTCCCCTGGCCAACACGTACATGTATATATACATGCACCTGCACACACACATGTACACACACACACACACACACACAATCCCTAAGGATGACACCACTGAAGGTTGTCCTCTGGCCAACATGTACATGTATATATATACACGTACCTGCACACACACGTGTATACACACACACACACACACACACACAAATAGTGAATGTTGAAAACCATGCTTAATATGGATGGGAGTGATGAGAGATGGGAAGTAACTGAAAACAACATAAAAATAAAAATGAATTACAGTGTCTCGTTTTTCAGTGACTGCTTCGAGGCCCCAGTGCCATCCTCCACCTGAGTGCTGGAAACGCCCTTCTACCTAAGAACTCCACCTAGACTCTCTATTACACTCTGCTGAGCACTCACACAAGTGCAAGGCACTCTGACCTGAGTATTGCTCTGCTCCACAGATGGCTGAATAATGATTCCCAGTGTGCACTGCTTGTGATGTGTGTCTGAGTGGTATCTTTCCTTCTCTTGATAAACTTAACCAGAGTTCAACCACGGGGACTCAACCCTAATGACCTCATTGAAGCTATCACTTCCCAAAGGCCCCACCCCTAAACACCATAGTAAATTAAATTTCTATTCTCTGCATAGTATTTGCACAAGACTTTAGGAATTCATCTCCTGAGTGAATTTGGTGGGACAAGTCATATTTAAATCATGTTTCTTCTTTGTGTTTCACTCTGTGGGTCTGGCAAGATGGGACATGAAGGCTGACACCTCACTAATTATGTTCCTCAAACCCACAAACCTCCATTACCTACTTCACCCTAACTGCAGACTTTTACAACTTCTCGACTGACAAGAGAGTGAAAACTCCAGATTTCATGACAATCTTGGTGACACTGTGAAATTTAGAATGAGGAGAGCCCAGAGACTCAGTTTGGGCTACAAATTTGACGTCCACACAGGTGAACTTCCCTCGACTGTCAGTGCTCAGGAGCACACGCACTGGTTCTGTAACAACCACGGAGCAGAAGGGCACTCTCTTCAAAGCCTGGATGCAATGATCATCAGGCAGAACCCAGCGTGGATGCTAGGTGTACGCTCCAGTTCTCAGTAGCTCCAGTGGTTGCCCTGGTGAGTCTGGCTGCTGAGGTCTGTTTACAGCCACTGCCGTGAACCACGGTTAAAGAGCCATGCAGATGAGCAGAGTCAGCCAAATCGCCTTTCATTTAAAAACAGAATGCCACTGAGATGCCACTCTCACCCCAATCAGAAAGGCTAGCATTAAGAGCTCAACAACACTAACTCCTGGCAAGGATGCGGAGAGGCACCATCCTTTGCTGGTGGTAAAGATGTAAATTAGTGCAGCCACTACGAAACCAGTATGGAGATTCCCCAGAAAGCCACAGACAGAACCACCCTAGGATTCAGATCCAGATCTTGCGGATGGGCCCAGAGGAAGATAAGCAACAGAGATAAGGCACAGCCATGTCTACCTCAGCACTGTCCACAGCCAGTACAACTCCTCTGTGGCTATATGCCACATGTGGGGCTTTGAATCCGATGTCCCCATAAACTCATGTACTTTGAATGCTTGGTCCCAGCCGGTAACAGTTTGGGAGATGGAGCCTTGCTGGAGGTGGCACGTTGCTAGGAGAAAGCTTCAGGGTATTGTAGCCCAGCTTTCCCCTTGCCAGAGCTTGGTTCACTTTCTTGCTGCGTTCTGCCAGCTGCTGTAGCCAGAAATGATGCCCAACGCTGCTTTACCATCCTTTGCTCTACCACCATGAAGCTTCCCCTCGAGAACCTCTTTCTCTCGTGACCTGCTTTTGGTAGGGTGTTTTCTCTCAGCAATGTGAAGGTTAACTACAACGCCACATCCATCCATTCATCTGTTAATGAACATTTAGGCTAATTTATCCACTAAAGAATAATGAAATTATATCATCTGCAGGAAAATGGATGGAACATGGGGATTTTCACAAGGGAAATTGACCTTTAGACTAAGCCTCAAAGTATGAGTAAGACTCAACCAGATATAGAACAAGGAGAAGTGTGGACCTGGAAACAAACAGCTCAGAGGTGTTTCAAGCAGAGCCAACTGCAGATTGAAGGCTCAGAAACTGTGGAGAATGGCTCAGTCAGGAAACACAATGGGTCTGACATGGGTCGGCTGTAGCTCTGAGGAGGAAGGCGGACAGGCAGATGGAGCCAGGTGCAGTGTTTGGGACATTATTTCCGATGCAGTGGTAATCCAGTGGAAGCCGCTTTCTTCTCTGCTCTGTATGGAAAGGCAGCCAGGCCGGAAGTCATGAGCAGATAGGGCTGCATAAGGGTACCTGGACTCCTGGTGGCTCTTGGTACAGAGTCGACAGTGGGAAACTCGGAATACTCGTACATACAGCACTGTATCACAGCCAGATGGAGGAGCTTGGACTGAGGCCACGGGACATGTCTACTGGAAAGATATTTAGGTATAATTTCGAGGAACTGAACAAGGGGCAAGCCTGACTGCAGAGCTGACACTGCAAGGGAGAGAGAGGCCATGTGCTATGTGCTTGCAAAAGGCCCTTCTTCCATTCCTGATTTTGCCTTCTCTCCCTCGCTCTCTCCTTCTCTCCCTCTGTTTCTCTACTTCTTCCTTTCTTTCCCATATTCAAGCAAACCATAGAGAGATGTTGCTTCGGGTCTCTCTGCTGAATGCCCTTTGTAAATTCCTGCACACTTACTTAACCCCACTTATCTTTCTATTACTTCTCCCACTGTCAGCTAACACAACTATAATTTCCTTGGCATTTTTTTTTTTCCTGTGAAAACACAATTCATTAACTTACCCTAGGAACGTTCCTCTAAAAGCTTTATGCCAAAGGAAATAAAAGCTAAGTAAACAGAAACTTTCCGGGCCCCTAGGGTGATGTCCTTAATCATGGACTATCTTATATAAATGTGTGTGGGAATTGGGAAGCCCTAATTTCAACTATATAAAGTAAACCACACAAACTAATTAATGCAACCTGTTTGGTGTGTGTTCAGATCTCCTCACTGGTCCCAAGCCCTCAGTCCTGTCTACCTGGGAATATATCTTTTCTCCCCCTTGTTCATCCTCTTCTCTGTATAGGAGGCAGCCACGCAGGGAAGAGGTGCTGTGGATCTCGTTCTGTAGTGTCTCTCTACCATGCATGTCGTTATCTCTAATAATGGTAACTCCGATTCATATTATAGTCATCTCATCAGTCTGGGAGGAGCATATGGATGGTTTGGGATAATAGTAACTCCAGCAGGCCAGGACTAGGGCTCAAGCGCCAACCCCAACCTTGTGTGACCATAAGAATGCTGCCTTGAACTGATTTTAATTGCGACAAAATGAACACAACATAAAATCTAAAATTTTATCCTTTTTTAATGAGAATGAGAGAGAAAGAGTGTGTGTAAGCAGGAGAGAGACAGAGAATTAGCACACCAGGGCCTCTGGCCATTGCAATCAAACTCCAGAATAATGCACGACGCCACCTTGTGTGCATGTGCAATCTTGCATGCTTGCATCACCTTGTGAATCTGGCTTACGTGGGACCTAGAGAGTCGAACATGGGTCTTTAAGCTTTGCAGGCAAGCACCTTAAGTGCTAAGCCATTTCTCCCACCCAAATTTTATCCTTTTTAGTGTGTATGGTTCAGTGGCCTGAAGGACTCTTGTTCTGTTATGTGGCTCTCACTAACATCCAGGACTTTTTCTTCTTTCCAAACTGTGACTCTGGACCATCCTGCTTTCGGCTTTCTGTCCCCTGAGAGTGGCATTGCGGGTTCCTCATATGATTCAAATTTCACAGTATATGTCCTTGTTTTAAAAATTATGTATAGTGTGTGCGTGTGTGTATGTGTGTGTGTGTGTGTGTGTGTGTAGGGGATATTCACATTCATGGCACACGTGTGGAGGTCAGAGGAGATCCTCCACATGCTGATTCTCTCCTTCCACCTTTGTTTGAGACAAAGCCTCTCTTATTAATTGTTTGCTGTTGGGAAAGCCAGACTATCTGGTCATGAACTTCAGGATTCTCCTGACTCCATTCCACACACATTGGTTTTCAGACACATGCGCCAACTCTTTGTATCAGGCTTTTTATGGGTGCTGGGGGTCTGAACTCCAGTTGTCAGGCCTTCAGAGTAAGTGCCTTTGACGAGTGAGCCATCCCCTAGCTTCAGTATGTGTCATATTATGGCTGGCTTATTTCAGTTAGCACCAAAGTCCACCTATGTGGAAGCATGAGTCCAAATATTTGTTACTTTTTATGTGTGTGTGTGTGTGTGTGTGTGTGTGTGAGAGAGAGAGAGAGAGAGAGAGAGAATTGGCACATCAGGGCCTTCAGCCACTGAAGTTGAATTCGAGACATGTGTGCCCCTTTGTGCACATGTGTGACCTTGCACCCTTATGTCACTTTGTGCGACTGGATTACGTTGGACCCAGAGAATCAAACATGAGACCTTAGGCTTTGCAGACAAGTGCCTTAACCACTAAGCCATCTCTACAGCCCATATTTGTCTTTATAACTGCATATTTTGTTTTATTATTCATCCATCAGTGGACACTTCAAGTGTCTCCACTGTTTGTGAATCACACTGCTATGAATTCAAACATACTATTTGGGTTCCTGCTTTTGAATCTTTTGTGTATATTACCCCAAGGTGGAGTTTCTGGATCATGATAATTCTATTTTAATTTTTGAGGAACTGCCATATGATTTTTCCTTAGCTGAAGCACCATTTTACATACCCCCCCCAACTGCACATAACAGATCCAATCTCTGCATATCCACATGAATCCTTGTTTTCTGCAGTGTGATTTATACTGCTGTTATCTGTTGGTTGGTTTCCTAGTTCCCATCCTAGTACATGCTTCTGGGGTTAACACCTCACTGGGGTACCCCTCACTGGGGTACCCCTCACTGGGGCTTTTGCTTGCAGTTCCCCAGCTACTAGTCACACAGGCATCTTTGGATATACTCTTGCTCCTTTGCACACATTTTCCAAAGAATGTTTCTTCAAATCCCTTGTCCTTTTCTAACTGGGTTTATTAGATGTTTTGTTGCGTTATATGAGTTATTTGTATATTTTGAATGTTGACCTATTATCAGATGTATGATGTGAAAATATTCTAGGATTCCACAAAGAGCCTTGATGCACAGAGATGGGCCCATGATGTCCACACTCCAGACAACTCCTTTCTTTCACCCTGGTCCTGGCACTAAATCTTAGCCCTTGTCCACAAGAGGTTTACCAAGCTAAAAGTATGTGACATGGCAAAGATCACACTTGGGTTTCTGCAAATTTGAGTAAGCATGGGACTACATGTATCTATCTGGACTCCTTTGACAATCTGGAGCCACTGCATCTGTGTCTGAAGCCTGGCAGTTACACTTATAACAAGAGACCAGCAGCTTCAAAAAATGCTGGTGAAAGATTCCCTCAATGCTGGCCCTCTGTTGACACAGACATTTTGGAATTCTTAACCCATGACTAAAGTGTGCCAGGTGTTGTTCTTCAAAGCTTACCTGGGACATGCACATGTAGCAAACATGTGCATAGCTCTCTTCATATTACAACAGCCAGGTATGGTGTATTGACTTGCACCCTCACTCTACACTAGCAGGGTTGAACACACTGCTGCAGGTGACACAGCTAATAGGCAACAAAGCCAGCACTTAAGTCATAGACTCTGGATTCTGTGCATTTAACCAATTATAAAGCTGTAGTTGGGGGCTGGAGAGATGGCTTAGTGGTTAAGTGCTTGCCTGTGAAGCCTAAGGACCCCGGTTTGGGGCTTTGATTCCCCAGGACCCCGTAAGCCAGATGCACAAAGTGGTGCATGCATCTGGAGTTCGTTTGCAGTGGCTGGAGGCCCTGGTGTACCCATTCTCTCTCTATCTCTCTGCCTCTTTCTCTCTGTGTCTGTTGCTCTCAAATAAATTAAAAAAATTAAAACTGTAGCTGATGAGACATCCTCCCTATGTTTTAATTTTTTTTAAGTTATTTCAGACTTTGGCATCTCCACTACAATTGGTTGCCAGAAAATTGCATTTTTATGTTTCACTTACATATCACAGCTTCTCTCCTACAATTTCTTGTCTTCTCCTGGCACACAGAATGCACTTATATTCTGTCTTCCCATGAGCAAATCCTGGGCCTCGCTCTATAGCCATCTATGCCTATGTAATGCTCTATTTCATCCAGGACCATACCACCCTGAATGCATTTGACTTCCTTGGAATTGTCTGTATTTGATCATACCTAAGAACTCAAAACAAGGCCAGCAGTCAGCCCCCAGGCACCCTGTCTTAGAGCAATGGTGTACCGCCTTAGAGAGCTAAGAGAAAGTTGTACTTTACTGTCAGGGACCAAAACACAGATAAGCAAACATCACTTCTTTGACCAAGAGCCAGCTAATGGACGCCATCTTGGCAGGTTCAGGGTCTCAACCAGGCAGCCATCTGAGGGAAATGATTTATTTGATTTCTAGTCATATACTCTACATAGCTAATGACGTGTTACTTGCTTTCTGTATTTTTTTCCTACCAAAAAGCATTCCTTTTAAAGGATCAGCTAGAAAAAGCTTCACTGACTACCCCCCCCGCAAAACCCCATGAAATAAGATGTCTTATTATATCAATTAAATGACTAGGAAATGATTGCCTTCTGTACAGTTGTAGGAATGCGTCAGCTATTGATCACCATTCCTTAGAGCTGCTTTTCGCTTGCCCATACTCCAGCAGAGGAAAAATCGCTTTCATGCAAGCTCCTCATCGTTGCTCTTTCTGTTTTTTCAGGGTCCTTTGCCTCTACGCCATGACAGGAAGCTGGGTGTACCCTGTGTTAACCACCCTCAGCCCACTGGGCATCGTGATCTTCTTCTCTGCCAGCTACGTCTTCACTGCCAGCATTTACCTGTTTGGAGAGAAGCTCAACCACTGGAAATGGGGTTGGTGTTTCCTTGTTGTCTGCAGACACACCTCTTTCTTATCCTTTCTCCACTGCTCCTGGAAACCAAAGGAAGGTGGTCCAAAGCACAAGGCCTTAGCCTTTACCCAAAGGCCTTAGACAACATCTGTGGAAGTTGGCCAATAAAAGGCTGAGGCAAGCTGGCACTCTCTCAAAAAAGCCCATCAGACAGTTTCCTGTCTTTTCTTAAATAACATCTCAAAAATCAGAACTTCTTCAGAAAGCTTAGGGTCCAGAGGACAAGGGATGATCATTCCAGACATGAGGAAACATGTCTACCAAGGTCTTCCTTCACCCAATGAGGGCTTGAGGAATACAAGCTGTTAAAATGGCAGCTTATTTTGTCTAGGCAAAACACAGCTCTCATTAGAAAGGGAATAAGTGATAGTTTATGTGGAGTCCAGTATGAGTGACAATGGCCCAGGAACATGATTGACATGTTAGGTTCTAAACACATCTTTACTATTTGCACGCAGCCAAGTGGGAATAAAAGAACAACTGCAGTGGAGTGTGGTGGTGCACACATGTAATGCTAGCAACGGTGGAGACTGGAACAGAAGGACTGACGACGTGTTGAAGGCCAAGCTGGACGGTATAATGAGTTCTAGGCCAGCCTGAGCTACTTAGAAAAAAATAAGAATTCACTCAGAAAATACATGGCTCATAATTAAAGCCACACAGAACACTTTTAAATTGAGACTCTATCTCCCCATGTTCTCTTCTGCTTGTAACAATTTAGGAACTTCCCCAGTTTACAGAACAAAGCCAAAGCCCTCACCTACATCTAAACTTGCCTGCCTTTTCCTCCACACTAACATGGCTTCTTTTTTTGTTTGTCTGTTTTTCAAGGTAGGGTCTTACTCTAGCCCAGGCTGACCTGGAAATCTCTATGTAATCTCAGGGTGGCCTCGAACTCATGGCGATCCTCCTACCTCTGCCTCCCGAGTGCTGGGATTAAAGGCGTGTGCCACCATGCCCGGCCTAACATGGCTTCTTATGTCCGTGGGTTTATGCACTTCGTATTCCTCAGCTTTGGCCCAGCATCCGCTTACTCAGTTGTCTCAACTTAGCTCTTCCAGGAAGACTGCCCTAGTTGCCCAGGTCCAATTCACTGTCCTTCCTGACTGCTCCTGCCACACCTCTGTCTCGAAACCATACACTTGCCATTTTCTCTTTTCTACTTGTCTACATAAATTTTATGGGAACGTTTACTATGAACACCCTGCAAATTGGTCGTATTCCCATCTGGTTATCCTTTCTCTGTCCTCTTCCACTGAGGGTCCACTTCAGTGAGTGTATCCGCAGTCACTGTGGGGTCATGAATGCTCCAGTTCATTCTTGTGGGGAACCTCACAAAACGTGTTCCCACCCTATGGCTCTTACATTCTTTCCACACTCTCTCAGCAGTGACCCCTGAGCCTTGGTAGGCATGTTTGACGTCTCCTCTGCTCTGATGAGTTTTGAGTCTCCTCAGTGACTACTGCCCCCCCGCCCCCCCGTGGAGAAGGTTCTCTAGCAAACAGTGCTCGCAGCACTCGTATTCAATCTGCCACCTCCTCTGTAATGTTTCCTGGGCCCTGGTGGGTGTGATAGAGACGACTCACACGGTGCTAGATCCTTGGTTTTATAGCTTTTTTCTTGTAATTTTGATGGGTCTTGGTTCTCCCCAGTATTCACAGCCAGTTGTAAAATGCAGGTTCTCTAACCAAGAGTGAGAACAGAATTGATCAGAGGGGATAAACAAATACATTCAGAAGGCTTTTTTGATGGACAGAATCTCTCCATTTAGCCAAAGAACAACTGAAGCTTCCCTCTAGGGTCTAGGACCATCCAAGCCAGTCTTTTGACTTGGTTCTCAGTACCAGGTGTGAGTTCCCTCTCACTGAGTGGGCCTCGTATTCCATCAGAGAACAGTTGATTACTTCCATAGCAGTGCCACTATTGCCCTGGTAGATACATTTTGCCTGGCTGTAGGATCCACTGCTTGTTCACTAATGCTTTTTTTCTTTTTCCTTCTTTCTTTCTTTCTTCTTCTTCTTTTTTTTTTTAATTTTTTTTATTTTTTTGAGGCAAGCCCAACAGACTGGCCTCTCTTTTTTTCAAATTTTATTTTATTTTTATTTATTTATTTGAGAGTGACAGACAGACAGAGAGAGAGAGAGAGAGAGAGAGAATTAGCACACAAGGATCTCCAGCCACTATAATCCTGGAGAGTTGAACATGAGTCCTTAGGCTTTGCAGGCAAGTGCCTTAACTGCTAAACCATCTCTCCAGCCCAACAATTTTTTTTTTTTTTTTTGCTGTTGCTTTAGAAATTTGTTTTTTACAAGAGACTTTGAATTTCTTAAAGGTTAGGAGCATGCCTTCTTCATCTTTGAACCCCCATGCCACTAGCTTTCCTGTTGCATTAGTTAGAGTACATGGTTAATGATCTGTTGGCATTTGTCTTTAGGTAGAGAGAGAGACTTCTTGTAAAGGTATTCTGGAGACGGCAATCAAGGAATAACTTTAGCAGCTATAGATAAGGGCGTGTGACTGAAGTTTGGAAGGCAAAGATAGAGTGTGCTCATTAGAGAACTGTTGATGAACACTGAAACACCCATATACTTACTTTTTATGCTTTTCCAAGGCAGCCCAGTGAAGTTCGGCAAATCTTCAGATTTTCAATTCAAAATCTAGTGGATGTGTGTGCACACATACATGTGTGTGCATGTATATGCACATGCATGTGGAGGCCAGAGGATAACCTCAGATGTGCTTCAGGAGTGCCAGCGACCTCTCCTTGTGTGACAGGGTCTCTCATTGGTCTGGAGCTTGAGGAGTAGATTGGACCAGCTGTCCGGGAAGCCCTAGTTCATGTTAAATATATTCTCCTGACTCCTCCTTCTTCCTCAAAATCTCTTCCCTCATCTCATGGTCCTCTTTCTAAGTTCATGACCTAGATCCACACTCAAACCCACACATACATGTGTAGAGATTAGAAGCTAGGTTCCACATATGAGAGAAACCATGTGGAACTGGCCTTTCTCTGCTGGGTTATCTAACAATGTAATAATTTCAAAGTTCTAGAGCAGCTGTCCGGTCAGCCCCAGGGATCCACCTGTCTTCACCTCCCCAGCACTAGGGTTATAAGCACACACCCAATATCTAGGGTTTTTATATTGGTTTTAGGGTTTGAATTCAGGTTTTCATGCCTCTATCAACTAAGCTATTTCCCTAGCCTTAGCATTAGCTTTTATATCTGTAAATACATAGTTGTACGTCTTTGTAAGCACTTCCTTTTACAGTATAACTTGTGTTCTATTGGAGTAATAAAGTATATAACTATACATATCTGTAGTCATACTGATTAAAACAATGCTCTCTTTGCTATGCTTGCAGAGAAATAGTAAATATTTACATAGCCTTTGGTATATCTGTGAATGTATAAAGAGGAGATTAAAATAAATCAATTAGATCTAATTCCCTCACAGTCAACTAACAGACATTCTACTGGGGAAAAACTCAACCAAGAACTATTCTCACACACATTATTTCCCAGTCAGAGTTTGAAATCTATTTTATGAATTTGGTTTAAGTAAAATATATGACCTATTATTAAGGTGACAGGCTTCGTGTAGTATAGAAACGTGGTCAGATAAATTCTGAAGACACAGTGGAGGCTAGACTAGCTCGGCTCTGTGAGCATTCAAACTTAAAAGATCCACCTCATGTCTCCACATTCTAGAAACTGAAAGAGAAAATAAAGCGTGTTTTCTGAGATGTCACCCCATGCAATCTCCGTAGAATAAAATGACTGGTGCAAGTCCACGCAGAGAACTATGCGGGAAGGCACCTTCCTTCTCCAGCATAGTGCTGAGTGCACGAGCTTGCATTCCTGTAATGAACCAGCCACGGCAGCTAACTTCATAAAGGGAGGGCGCACTTCCCAGTTTGTGAGGGGAGTCGAAGCTCCGATGAGCAGGCCTCAGTTAAGAGTAGCAGCGGATGGTGGACGAGCACAGAGGAGCTGTGTGCAGGAGCAAGGTGGTGATTGCATCTCGAGCAACCAGAGAGAGGAGAGATGCAGCGCAGGCAGCAGCTGCTTGAGTCCCATGAGGACTGTCTCTGGAAGATATGGCTCAGGAAACCCCACCTCCCACACACGCCACCACCTCCAACACCACCACCCTGAGGCCATGAGTCTTATCACAGTGGACACTTGAAGGGCACTCAGCCCTCACCCTAGCAGAGCACTGGCTAAGTGGACACTTCCAAATGTTCCACCTAGTCACTTAGTTTTGAATGGAGGCGACTCTGATAGAGCAGAAGGAGGTGCCCACTGTCCTCTCTCAGCAGAATGTCCCACGATGAAGGGTGCTGCTCTCTGAGCCTTCACGTGCCAATGTGTTGACAAAGCTGAGAAAGGAGTCTCAACTCCTTGACAACTGGGCTTGAGGAGAGAAGTTAGGGTTCTAGTTTTCCTCCAGGAGTTAGGAGTCAGTAGAAAATATGGGTAGAGAGTTTTAGGGGTCCTCAACGCGACTACAGAAAGAACGAACTGGGGAAGTTTATATTGACCTAGGCCTTGAGGGAGAAGGAGGTAGTTTATTATTTAGTTAGATAATCTATTAAAGGAATAAAGTGCACCAGGCCTGAAGCAAGGAGCTGTGTTCATCCTTACAGACATATCAGACAAGACTTACTGGGGTGAGGGGTGGAATTCACATCAAAAATGGAAAGTAAGAGTTGGGTGTGGTGGTGCACGCCTTTAACCCCAGCAATCAGGAGGCAGAGGTAAGAGGATCACCGTGAGTTCAAGGCCATCCTGAGACTACATAGTGAATTCTAGGTCAGCCTGGACTAGAGTGTAACCCTACCACGAAAACCAAAATAAATAAATA
The DNA here is from genome assembly GCA_036365145.1 of Orientallactaga sibirica. NCBI lineage: Eukaryota > Metazoa > Chordata > Mammalia > Rodentia > Dipodidae > Orientallactaga > Orientallactaga sibirica. Next base: position 6,008,955 of record JAEOAD010000463.1, on the reverse strand, counting down.
AATAAATAAATAAATAAATAAATAAATAAATAAAAATTTTTTAAATTAAATTTTTTTTTTTAAAAAAGAGGAAAGTAAGCAGCTGGGTGTGGTGGCACATACGCACATGACATGGCTTTAACCCCAGCACTCGGGAAGCTGAGTTAGGAGGACATCCATGAGTTCAAAGGCAGCCTGGGATACAGAGTGAGGTTCAGGTCAGCTCGGATTAAAGTGAAACTCTGCCTCAAAAAATAAATAAATAGCAAAGCATTGGAATTGTAAAGGAAAACAATGTGAGCCTTCAGAACAGGATAAATACTAAGGCTTTGCTGGAGTGACTCTAATAGTCTGGATTGATGACAAATAGAGAGAGTTCTGATCTTAACAGTGTCGAGAGGAACGAATATACAAGAATGGTCATAGGACTGTAAGACCAGGGGAATGGTGGTCTAAGAAAACCAAAGGGGACCACAGAGGCCACAAGTAGGACTTTAGTCACATGACCTCTGAGAAGGGAGTCCCAGCAGAGTAAGTGAATAGAAGACATAGGCTGGTTTGTTTTCCGGGTGCTGAGGATTGAACCCAGGGCCTCGCACACGCTCGGCAGGCGGTCTACCACTGAGCTACATTCCTGGCTACCACATATGCTGCAATAAGCATATCATTGATGAGGGTGGCACAGTCCAGTGGGTGCATTCATCCTGGAGGGTTTTTAACTTGCTTGTAAAAAGTAATAGGTGTCATTGTGGGATTAGCACACATACTTTGTTTTTGTTGATTCTCCTCCCCAGCTCCTCTGCCCTGTCTCCTTTTCAGCCCACACTTACACCCTTCTACCTCTACCTAGCTCATGTTAAATTTATTCTACTGTCTTCTCCATCTTCCTTAAAATCTCTTCTCTCTTCTCATGGTCCTCTTTCTAATTTTATGACCTACATCCACACTCAAACCCACACATACATGTGTAGGGATTAGAAGCTAGGTTCCACATATGAGAGAAACCATGTGGAATGGGCCTCTCTCAGTCTGCATTATCTAACAATGTAATAATTTCAAAGTTCTTTTGTCTTCCTGTAAATTTCATAACTTTTTCTTTGAGGCTGAATAAAATTCCATTGTGTACATGAACCATACTCTTATTATTCATTCATCTGTTGATGGCCATCTAGGCTAATTCCATTTCCTTGCTATTACAAATAGAGTACCAATTAACATGGATGTGCAAGTATCTCTGTGGTAGGTTGTACCTTTGGGTGTATGCCCAGAGGTGATATAGGTGGACATTCTGGTAGTTCTATTTTTAAGCTTTTTAGAAACCTCCATACTAATTCCATAGTGGTTATCCCAGTTTATATTCCCACTAGTAATGAATAAATGTTCCACTTTCCAACATCTTTGCCAGCTTTTGGCGTCATTTATTTTCTTGGTAATAGCCATTATGATAGGGGTGAGATGCAGTCTTAAAGTAGTTTAATTTGCATTTCCCTGATGCCTAAAGATGTTGAACAATTTTGATAATAGTTACTGCCATTTTGTCTTTGTTCTTCTGAGGATTGTGTGTTCTGTTCAATAATCATTTGTTGGTTGGCAGAATTGGATTTTTTTTTTTTTGGTGTTTAATATTGGAAGTTTTTTTTTAATACTGTTTTTATTTATTTTTTATTTGTTTATTTGAGAGCAACAGACAGAGAGAGAAAGAGGCAGATAGATAGAGAATGGGTGTGCCAGGGCCTCCAGCCACTGCAAACAAACTCCAGATGCATGCACCATCTTATGCATCTGGCTTACGTGGGTCCTGGGGAATTGAGCCTTGAACCAGGGTCCTTAGGCTTCACAGGCAAGTGCTTAACCATTAAGCCATCTCTCCAGGCCCAATAATTGAGCCCTGCACTTAAAAATTTTTTTTTAATTTTTATTTTTTATTTTTTCGAGGTAAGGTCTCACTCTGGCCCAGGCTGACCTGGAATTCACTATGTGTTCTCAGGGTAGCCTTGAACTCAGGAGATCCTCCTACCTCTGCCTCCTGAGTGCTGGGATTAAAGGCTTGTGCCACCACGCCCGCCAGAAGTTCTTTAGGTTGTCTAGGTATGAGCACTCTCTGAAAGTATAGCTGGCAAAGCTTCCCTCCCATTCTGCAGACTGTTCATTCTGCAGTAGTCTCCTTCCCTGTGGTGAAGCTTTTCAGCCCCAAACTTGGAGAATGAAATTGCTGCAGTCATACTATTCCAGAACCATCATGGCTCTAAGCCCTGGACTAAAGAAGACACGGGGTTGAGAGATGTTTACAAAGCTCTGCTGGTGTTAGTGGGCAAAAGGTAGGAAGAATGCTGAGCTAAGGAAATGGTATCAGTTCCGAAGCTCATACCTTTGATGGCTATTAAATAGAGAAGACCAACCTTGCTGACTGAATAGAAGTCATTCGAGAAAGTTCATCCTATAATTTCAGAAGCTTGATCCTGGAATGTGCCTAGCAAAAACATACCTGCATGTCAGCACTTTTTCACTCAGGTTGACAGAAAATGGATTTGATGAGAGGTCACAGAATGACTCCAATTAAGATGAACATCCACTCTTCTCTTTCCTCTCTACTCTCGTGTAGTCTGTTTGTTTCCAAGTGCACCTCTCAGCATTTGCCTATGGATGTGGGTATCGCACAAACTCTCCCTTGAAGCAGCAACAATCAGAGGTTCACATGCATCTCCATGAAGGCAGGTGGTACCACTGAGTAACTGGCTCCCTATGAGTTGAGCCCCAGACAGGAGAGCAGCTAGCTTCTTGTCCTTACAATGGTGGGTGGCTATTCTCTTTTATTATTATTATTATTTATTTATTTATTTATTTATTTATTTATTTTTGGAGAGAGAGACAGAGAGAGATAGACAGAGAGGGAGAGGGAGACAGAAATGGGCGCGCCAGCAGTCTCTCAGCTGCTGTGAACGAAATCCAGATGCATGCGCCCCCTTGTGGGCAAGTGCGGCATTGCGCCCTTGCCTCACTTTGCATCTGGCTAAACGTGGGACCTGGAGATTGGAACCGCTGGACATTGGAACCAGCATTCTTAGGCTTAGCAGGCAGGCACCTTAGCCGCTAAGCCATATCTCCAGCCCAGCTATTCTCTTTTGAGAAAAAAAAATGTCCTCAACTTCTCCCTGCCCCAGCAGCATGAAGCTCTACCCACACAAGACTACTTGGGGAACCCTTGACGTCTGAGGTGTCTCTGTTCTTGTTTTTACAGGTGACATGATGCAGTCCTTGAAGGAGAGGTGATCACACTCCAAGAGCCAAGGAAGAAGAAAACATACGTGTCTTTCATCTGTTCGCTATTATCACTAGTATTATTTCTGTTTGGGGTGGTGGTGGAACAACCTGGAAAGGTAAAATGGACAGAGTTAGCTATCGATTTAATAAGGGGTTTCAGACACAGCATAATTTAATGGTTCTTGGTTTCCTAAAAGGTTGACAGATATCTCCCGCCATGTCAGAATGTGTCTGACCCCCGTGGAGGATGGTTTCTGGATAAAACCTGGAGGAAAGCTAATCAAGCACATATAAAGTTGATATTAAGACACTTAGTGAAACGGAGGGAGAGGAACGTGGAATCATTCAAACACTTCATCTTGCAGAGAAGGAAGATGAAAATCCTGAGATAAAGTTGTATGCATGGAAATTACTGTCAAGCTGGTGTGGGGGTGCACGCCTGGACGCCCAGCATTCAGGAGGGCGAGTCAAGAAGATTGTTAATTAGAGGCCAGCCTGGGTTACAAAGGAGACCCTGTCTTAGAAGACAAAAGAAAGCAGAGTTGTATCTTATTGAAGACAGTGGTGGCTTCTAGTTCTCAGATCATCCAGTTCTCTGTTCTGGGACCTTTTTCATTAATTCCAACTTCTCTGAAATCATAATAATAATAATTGTATTTAAATAAATTACTTATTTCCCCTAATTGCTTACCAACTTTCCTCCTTGTTGTAGAAACATAAGGAAATGAAAGTTACTGAAGTTGTCTGCCTTCCCAGCATGGTAACACATTTATCAGGCAATGAGAAAATAATTTGTAACAAATATTGGGAAGTCTGCCCCTTCTCAGAGCAAACATTTGGAGCGGGAATAAAAAATCAACATAAGGACAATGTCAAAATCTCTTCTATGGGAATATTGATTTGAAGGGAAGCCTCCTTGGGTTATGGTACAATAAATGTGTAGATTATCCATGGAGAAGAATCCGGATGAGAATTAGTGTAAATATGAGGCTTCTAGAATTTATTTGGCACAAAGTACTTGTCTGAGATATTGTGTAGTTCAAAAACCTGATGTTTCAGTCATTCACAAGGACTCATTAGCCCTGCTTTAATGTACCCAGATGACTGTAGGTATGTTTTCTTATTGACATGTATTCATTTTACATAGTGTTGGTTTTCATAAAGACAATTTTTTGAATTATCATGTACTCAGAGAATATGAGGCTATCTTTCTGGCCCTTCCTCCTTTCAGTAGCCTCTTTTCTTCCCCCAGTTTCCCTTCAGCTTTCATGTTACACACACACACACACACACACACACACACACAGCGAACACGCATGCAGTTTTATGTACATAATGTAGGATTGGCAAATGAAAGAAAACATGACATATTTGATTTGAGTCTGGCTTATTTCACTTAGCATGATGATTTCTAGTTGCACCCATTTTCCTGAAAAAAAAATTTCATTTTTTTCTATGGGTAAATAAAATTCCATCATATATACATTTTGTCAGTTTATCTGTTGATGAACCCCTAAGCTGATTGTATAACTTTGTTATTATGAATAGTTCTACAATAAACATGAATATATTGGTTTTTCTGTGATATGTTGATATAAAAACCTTTCAGTATATACTCCAGAGAGGTATAGTTGGATCATATCTGTTTTAATGTGTTTAGGACCACCCACACTATATTAATTTCCATAGTGGCTGGACTAGTGTACATTCCCACCAGGGTTCCCTTCCCCCACATCCCTGCCACATTTGTTGTCTTTACATCAGCCATTCTGACCAGGGTGAGATGGGATCTCAGTGTAGTTTTAATTCGCAGATCCCTGCTGGCAAGAACGTTGAACATGTTTTTTCATAAGTTTATAGGTGGCTGATATTTCATTTTGTGATAACTGCTCATTCATTGTATTAACCCATTTATTGATTAGGCTCTTTGGAATGTTGATATTGAATTTTGACATTGTTATATGCTCTGGATATGAATCAACTGTCAGATCAACAGCTAGCTGCCTTCACTCTCTTGTTCCCTTTGCTGTGTAGAAGTTTGTTTGGTTGCTTGTTTGTTTGTTGTTGCTTATTTCATACAATTCCATTTTGCCAGTTCTTGGTACATGCTACCTGGCGTCCTTGGCAGAAAGTCCTCTCCTAGGCCCATATTTTGAACTGCTTTCCCTAGACTTTTCTATAGAACTTTCAGATTCCAGGTCATATATTAAGGTCTTTGATTCATTTCAAATCAATATTTGTACATGATGAAAAGTGGGGACCTGATTTAATTCTACATGTAGATATTCGTTTTTCTTAGCAGCAAGTGTTGAATTGACTCTTTCATGTATGATTTTGGCATCTTTGTCAAAAATCATGTGCCTGAAGGGATGTGGGTTTAACCCTAGATCCTCTATTCTATTCCACTGATCTAAGTGTCGGATTTTGTGTCAATACCATGTCATTTTTTTTACTATAGCTCTGTGTTATGAGATATTGAGATGCATCCAGCACTGTCCTGTTCACTCAGGATTGCTTTGACTACCCAGGGTCTTTTGTGCTTCCATACAAACTTTAAAATTGTGTGCTTGTGTGTGTGTGAGTGAGGGTGTGTATGTGTATGTAATGTCATTAGACTCTTGATGGACATTGAATTGACTGTGTAAACTGCTTTAGGGAACATAAACCTTTTCACAACATTAATCCCACCAACCATGAACATAAGTGCTTTTTTCATCTTCAAGTGTCTTCTTAAATTTCTTCTTTTTTGGTGTTTTAAATTTTTTATTATAGAGGTTTGTCATCTTCTTGGTTAAATGTGTTCATTCACAGGTATTATTTTTTGAAGGTGATTTAAATAGAATTGTTTTCCTGATTTCTTTGTCAACATGATTGGTAATGCTCTGTAGAAAAGCAGATCTTTGCATGTGGAGTTTTTGTTTTTGTTTTTTTTTAGAGAAAGCAAGAGACAGAGAGGAGAGATGCAGAGAATTGGTATGCGAGGGCCTCAACCACTGCAATCAAACTCCAGAGGCTTGTGCCACCTAGTGGGCATGTGTGACCTTGCACTTGCCTCACCTTTGTGCATTTGGCTAACATAGGACATGGAGAGTTGAACATGAGTCCTTAGGCTTTGCAGGCCAGCGCCTTAACTGCTCAGCCAGCTATCCAGCCCTGTGGTATCTTTTTCCTCCAAGGTGCACGTGTGTGTGTGTGTGTGTGTGTGTGTGTGTGTGTGTGTGTGATGTATGTTTTGGTGTTGCAGTCAGGTTTACATTGCCGGTAGAAATCACCAGCTCAAGGAGACACTCCACAATGGCAGGGGAAAACAATGGCACGAGCAAAGGGTGGACATCACCCCTTGGCCAACATAAAGTGGACCACAGCAACAGAAGAGTGTGCCCAACACTAGCCAGGGGAGGGGAGCTGGCTATAACACCCATAAGCCTGCCCCCAACAATACACTGCCTCCAGGAGGTGTTAATTCCCTAATTTCCATCAGCTGGGAACTTAGCATTCAGAACACCTAATTTTATGGGGAACACCTGAAACAAACCACCACATTCTGTCCCTGGCCCCCATAAACTGATAACCATACATGATTTAATATGCAATGCATTCATCCAACTTTAAAAGTCCCCATAGTTTTTTATCAATTCCAATGATGTTCATACATCCCCATAGTCCAAGATCTTTTAACTGAGCCATAATACCAAAAACTCTCCCGAAAACCCATAATGGCACAGAATAAATATTCACACTGCAAAAGATGGCATTGGACATAGCCAAGAAATGTTCAGCCAATACACGATTTAAAACAATCAGGGCAAACATCAAACTCTGGAGCTTCAAGTCCAACAACTTTAGTCAGTGACAAATCTCCAAGTCCGATAACTCTAACCAGCAATAAGTCTCTGGAGTTCTAATTTTGCCCCTCCAGCTAGACTACTCACAGTCCTGGAAAACTTCATCCAGGGCCAGCAGCTTTCCTTAGCAGCCAGCTTGTGGTCCTGGCATCTTCACTGGGTCTCCACTGCAACCCACGGTTCATCCTCATGTCTCCATTGGGTTTCTATACAGGCGTCCAGCAAACCTGCTTCACACTGCCCATGGCCATTTCCAAAACACAGATTGTGTTGCAAACTCAATGACCATCTTTTTCCTGCCTTTTTAATACTCCACAATACCAGGCAGAGTGCCAATTTGTTAATCCAGGGGGGAATAAAGCAGACTTTGAATAATAGGACACTCCTTGAGCACTCAGGCCCCTTCAAAAACTGCATCCTTTCTGTTGTCCCAATGCAGGTCAGCTGGCCCAATCTCAATAGTTGTGATCTCTCATTTGAAGCTGAACAGGCTGCAGTTTGGGCCTAAAGATTTCTTTCCATGCCATAAACCCTTTGTTCACACCAGTCCATTTCTGTGCGATGCAACCCTGTACAAATTCTCAGGACATGGACATAACAGCAAGCCTTTCACACTAACTGTTTCTAGCCCAGTCCAGGCAAAGCTCTTTCTCACCCTCACAAGCCAAACCTCACAGTCCATAGTTCTTACTGCATTCAGGTCTTTCAACTCTGACCAGAATAGTCCATCAAGCTGTACTTACAGTACTGCAAGGTGTCTCTTAGGCCAAGGTTTCAAATCCTTCCACATTCCTGTTGAAAATCATCTCCAAAAAGCCAAAGCCACATAGTCAGGTGTCTAACAGCAAATGACCCCACTCCTGGTAACAACATTACTGTCGCAGTCAGGTTCGCATTGCTGGCAGAAATCACCCGACCAAGAGCAGCTTGTGAGAAAAAGAGGTTTATTTTGGCTTATAGACTTGAAAGGGTAGCTCCACAACGGCAGGGAAAACGATGGCATGAGCAGGGGGTGGACATCACCCCCTGGCCAACATAAGATGGACCATAGCAACAGGAGAGTATGCCAAACACTAGCAAAGGGGAGCTGGCTATAACACCCATAAGCCCACCCCAACTGCCTCCAGGAGGCGTTAATTCCCAAATCTCCATCAGCTGGGAACCTAGCATTCAGAACACCTAAGTTTATGGGGGACACCTGAATCAAACCACCAGTATTGGCATGAGTGTGCGAGTGTACCATGATGTGTGTGGGGGGGGGTGTCAGAGGGCAATCTTGGGGTGTCTGCACCTTTCCGAGGAGCACTTTTTGAAGAACACAAGGCCAGTGCCTGGTGGTGAGAAAACAGGATTGAGTGCTCTAGGCTTATGTGGGTTTGAATTTGGGCACCATAGTGAATTAATTGTACTTGGCTTTTAAATCCAATATTTTATAGGTAGGTTTGGGACATGAACACCAAAAATAGCCTTGAAGGTTAGGGAAGAGGCAAACTGTTCTGCTATTTTGTGCACACACCCCAATTAAAGATACAAGAAGGCACTGAGAAATCTTCTCAGCCCCTTCTCCATTCCAACTCCTGTATAAATGTGAGCCGCCTTTTTCTTGCTTAAGCTGGATTCCCCGCCTCCTCCTCACACCTGCTGCTGCTCTTAACTGCTAAGAGCACCTGGTGTCAGCAGAGGCCCACAAGCAGTTGTCACGGTGTAAATTCCCCCAAGATGAAGCCTGCAGGGGATCACCCAAATTTTCCACACCCTAAAGTTGACTGGGGCTGCATAATTCTCAGAGGCGTTGTAAGCTCTTGCCTGAGATGAGCGTGCCAGTTTCTCTTTGTGGCTTTACTGTCCCCAGAACCAAATTAAACCTTCTTAGTAGTATAGCTGGCCATTGTGCAATTAGTTCTACTCTGACACCAGAAATACTTCAGACCTTTGTCCCACTGGGCACATGCATAACAAACAGACAAGTGCTTCCTTGGAGCTACTGAGCTTAAGAAACAAGGAGCAACAAACACCTATAATGAATGCTGGTTAAATGTTCATGAAGATACTGCACTGTTGTCTGCTTAGGGCTGTGTTAGGCCCTTAGTAGTTAGAAAATGACAATACTAAAAGCCAAGTGATGATCTAGCAATAATATTTGGACAGTGTCATGCAATTTACAATCACTCTTAGTTTTAGCATCACAGAACTTTTTAGTCAAATGTATTGTGTCTTTAATTTACATTGAGTAAACTGACCTTCTGGGAGCGGTGTGCTGACAAACGTTTCACAACCAACTCTGGGAAAATAACTTAAAATCCTGATTCATAGTGTTGGCAACTTTCCATGGCGTCAACACTCCCACGGAAATCTTTTTCATGCTACGCACATGCCACCAAACAGAGTTAGGAAGAGATGGGACCAACCATTTGGTGCTAGAGACTCACCCATCTTAAGGACTCCAAGATACTTCTGAATGCAGAACAGGAAAATGGACACTTGATTTCCTAACCCTTTGTATTACAGCACAAAGGCCGGGCCCCTTACTGAAAACAACCGTGTCCATATCTTGCAGTGTTGGAAAGAATAAAGTGATCAGTTGATTCCAAGTTGTTGGAAACCCTCATCATCCACAGTGCAGTAGAGACAACACCCCATTGCTCCCCGCCTGGCTGGCCCATGTTCTCTTCTCAGGCGGCTGCCTCACATATGAGACGAGTTTTGAATCTGAGTAAAGGATTTATCTTGCTACCTAAAAGCAACACACTGACTTCTTCCTCTTCCCCATAGGGTCATACATTCCCCAAGCTATTTTCAGCTCCTTTGCACCTACTCGCTGGCAGTGTCTGTCATAACAGGAAGCCGGTTTCATATACTGAAATCTTCAAACACGTTGAGTCTGCATGTGGGGAGTGTGAGGGGCTGAGGGAGGGTGCAGAGGACTGGCCTGCTCCAAGGTGAGGGGGCTGAGCCCTGGACCTATCCCAGAACCCAGCAGCCTCCCTCTCAGGCCCCATACTCAGAAATCCAGTTCATTCCATCCATACTCACACAGCCTTCTTTTCTTTTCTCATGCACTTGGCGGTGCCCCCCCCCCTTTTATAATAATAAAGCATTTGAGTAGGCAGCACAGCCAGTCAGAGCTGTTTATTTATAGCTGCGGATTTTCAATGCTGTATAAATTTGAAATCACTGCTGAATGAGGCCGGCGCCCACTCACGCACGCAGGGCCCCTATCTGCGCGTCCTTTCACACAGCCTGACTGTACACAGTCTAAAATGGGAGAAAATGACATGCTCGCAGTCAAATGACGGAGTCACAGCTAAGCGGCAAAGCAGAAAACCAGCAATTATTTTTCCTCGGCACAATATGGGGGGTACGACAGGTGCAATTATCCAATATTATTTAACAGCACCGGTTTGTGGTGTAGGGAGAAAATAAAGGTTTCCATGTCTTGGAGAGGGGAGGGAAAAGAAAGAAAGAAAGAAAGAACCTGCCTCACAGCTCCTGTTTCTGTGGATTAAGCTGTGTTATGTAAATGAAAACTGGCTAGGATTCCAAAAGGGGGACTGGGAAGGGAGGGCACCTGGCTCCAGGGCTTCCTAGGTTCCCAGAGGCATGAAAACAACATCACCTCTAGGAACTCAGAGGAAAGGCCTCCAGCCTGGGGAGCAGGGGACAAACAGCCTCCTGGGGGCAGTGGTTCCAAGCAGACAGGCCAGATTGCTCCCTTTCCACTTAGGGGCCTTTTCCTTCATTTAGCTCCCCCTCCCTAGCAGATCCACAGTGAAGTCAAAGACAAGATGATCCGCAAGGAATGACTGTCATCTGTGGTGGCTTGAACGTGACATGTCCCCCAGGCTCACGTTTGAACACTTGGTCCCTCAGCTAGCGGCCCTGTTTAGAAAGGTACAACCTTATGAGTGAGTCACTAGGGGCGGGCCTTGAGGTTTGATAACCTTGTCCCACTTCCTGTCTGTACTCCACTTCCTGACTCAGGACACAATGTGACCAGCTGCTTCAAGTCCATGCGCCATGTCTTTCCTATCTTGGGGGGCTGTGTCCCTTCCTAATTGGGCACCAAAACAAACCCTCCCCAAAGTTGCTGCTTGTCAGGTCTTTGGTCACAGCAACAAGAAAAGCAACTGAATATTGTTCCCTTCGCCACTGGTTCCCTTGTGATGGCCTCCATACTGCCATTCCTGTTCCCAAAACTTCACTTCAGCTAATCTCTCTGAAAAGACCTCTCATCTTCCAACTACTATCTGGGGGCTGCAGACCTCTTGAAAGACCATGTCCCAGCTCCCTGAAAAACCTTCTTTCTTTCTTTCTTTCTTTCTTTCTTTCTTTCTTTCTTTCTTTCTTTCTTTCTTTCTTTCATTTTTAGCTTCGTTGGACATAGGGGTACATGTGCCACAGCACACATGTGAAGGCCAGAGGACAACCTGGATGTCTGGTCCTCTCCTTCCAGGTTCAGTGGAAGGGGGGAAGGGAGAGAAGGGTTATAAACAAAATACATCACAAAACATTATGTATGGAAATTATGAATAAACCAAAAAAATTTTTTAATAGTGTCTTGCTATAGTCCAGGCTGACCTGGAATTCACTGTGTAGTCTCAGGCTGGCCTCGAACTCACAGCAATTCTCCTACCTCTGCTTCCTGAGTGCTGGGATTAAAGGCAAGCGCCACCATGGCCAAAAAAATTTTTTTTTCATTTTTTAAAAAACCACTTCACGGCTGAAGAAATGGCTTAGTGGTTAAGGCACTTGCCTGTGAAGCCTAAGGACCCACATAAGCCAGATGAACAAGGGGGCACACACTTCTAGAGTTTGTTTGCAGTGGCTGCAGGCCCTGATGCGCCCATTCTTTCTCTCTCTCTCTCCCTCTCTCTGACTCAAATAAATAAAATAGATAAATAAAATGTTTTTTTTAAAAAAAATAACAACTTCAGACACTAACCAGAACTAAGTTCGAATACTGACTCCCTAGTTATAATCTGTGTTGAAGCTGGGAGAAATAACTTCGTTACCTGCCTTCTTATTCCTTATCTGTACAGATAAGACTAAATCTGTTCCGATTAGGTAAGATGGAACTGATGGATTCACATTCCTTCTCTCTGTGCTTCCCTTTCCTATCCTGCTGATTGGAAACTCCCGGGGCAAAAGGTCATGGCCCTAGTAGACCTGATTCTGCACCGTTAGAAAGTGTTGAAAACATAGAGTGACTTGAGGGCCACTTAGACTTCTTGGTCTTACTTGCTTCACCACCCTTCTCTTCTCCAGAAGCCAAGACCCTCCAATGCCCAAGACAATTTTTTCATGTAGGCTATTCTCAGCAGCTTCAACTCCAGATCTTGCTAACATCAGTGACAAAATTACAGTTTCCTGTGATCTAGTCTATTAAAGAACATGTATAGACGGAACACAAGACAGATTTTGATGATGAAGAGACCAGCCTTGCCACAAAGATGGCCTGCGGGTGGAGCTCTAAAACACACAAGTGCATGGTCCTTGTTACCCAAAGGAGAGCTGATAGGGTATTAGGTACCAGGTTCGAGAGATGGATCCTTAAAAGAGAGGTGCAAGGGGAGCATAACAGACAAATCTTGTTTGTCTAAGAATTGGCTTCACTTTAGGTGGCTCTCACCCCTTCCTGAAATGTGCTCTTCCTACAATGCTATTTGATCTCACTGCTACATCAGTTCCACTGTGACCTTCCCCACCTGCCCCATGGCATAATTCCTCTGGTGCTAAGGAAAGGAGGCCCCTCGTCTTTGCTCTCACTCTCTCCTTATATATCTTGCTAACGTTACGGAGGAAAGTCTTCATGGTTAAGGATAAAACCTTCCATTGTGTGTGGAGAAACAATTTGAGAATGTAACTACCTCCTGGTAACACGAAATGGTGTATGCTAATTATCAAGTGATTTGTAAGTTTGTGAGTGTGGGAGCCATGTGCTTCATAGAGTGGAAGTGGAGGTACAGAAAAAGAGGAGGTACAAGAGGGACGGGCTGTTTTTTCTAAGGGCAAACTTCCCCTAGCTTATAATTTTTCACCACATGAGTTGCTGAGATTGGGCTGGGCTTGTGTCTGGATACTCCATCTCTCCTTGAGAGAGCTAACTGGCATTTACAGTACCCACCATGGAGCTTGCCAGTGACCTTGGCAACTGATGACTCAACAGAGTTTTGTCCTTGAAGAAGTGGACAGAGAAGACAGCTGCAACATGCTATTGTAAGCTTCCGGTCTTGATGAGCAAAATGATACTGTAGAAATCTAACTTGCTTTATGCCTGGGGAGATATGTTGGCTTAGGTGACGACCTGGCTCTTCCTGTGGCTCCTGTGACAACGTTGAACTTCCCAGCATCCTTTTACCAAACATCTAGCTTACCATGCAGTCAAAGGTCCTAAAGTTCTGGAAGGATTGACACTGTGTGTTTCTTGGGGTGCCAGGACAATAAGCATATCTTATTTACCATTCCATCCCCCTACAAAGCACAGAGTATCTTAAGTGGTTGACTTTAAACGCACACTCGTTCCCCAGTCAGATTCAAACAGCATGCTTAGTGCCCGGAGGATGCATCAGAACTCAATTGCTGATCTATCTGGCCCACATGCCCCAGTCATTTTCTCTCTACCGATATCTGTCTAGAGAGATCATTTCTATCTTTCCAGATAGATCTCTCAGAAATAAATTCTATAACATGACTCAAACACACACGTAATACCTTTACGCATACATGCGTATAACTGAAACAAAGTGTCACGGAATCATATTCACTTTGAAATGCATGTAAGACCCTTTTTATTCCCTAAGGCTTTTATCTTATATTGTTTCAATTATGTGCGGCCATTACTAGTTTCCTAATCCAATCACAGTGTTATAAAAATAATGCATTTTATAATCTAATAATAGGGTTCAACTTAGTCCAATGAGCTGAGTCACGTGACACTCCAGTGCTCTGTGGACTTCCTAGTGTCCACTCTGTGTATGGCCCTGGCCATCTGCCCCATGGGGGTAGGAACATGGTGAAGTCCACCAGGTCATTTGCATGGAGAATTGCATCATTTCATCCTGGGGTGCCCCCCAGAGCGGAGCCTGGGTGTCCTGGGTCACTTACGAGCAGCTGTTCTGTGACACCCAGCTCTTCTGAGATGCTGACAGGAAGGACACAAAGACCACTTCCACCTCAAAAGCTTACAAACCTTCCGCTGAAGCTGAAGTCTGGCCCGGGCAGATCTATTTGGTTACACTTTAGGGATTTGTTTTCACTCAACACTAAATTTTATTAAGGTTTGAATGATGAAGCGAGATGACACGGAGTTAGGAAAATGAATACCACCTGACTTCCACTTTGCTGGGACCCTGCCATGTAGATTTTGGGAGGGGGGGAGCTAGACATGCTTTATTACCTATGAGCATTTTTCTAATCATAAAAGGTAATTAGGTTGTCATTTTATTTACATGCATTCACTTAAATTGGCCTTTCTTAAAGTGACCAAGTCGAATAAAATTTTCTTCATTGTAAAACAGATGGCCTTGGCACCGCAGTGTCATCTTCTGTCACTTCCTGCCACCACGACCTGTCATTGTCATCATATCAACTAAGATGTGAAGAGAACCATGGCCCGTCACGAAGGCCATAGGTTTCCCCTCTCAGAAGTGCACATTTCTATGGACCCTTTAAACCAAGAAAAAGGAAAGAACTGTGGTCGAAGGGTCTTTGAACATACAGAGAATACTTCATCCACTGGGGAGCCATTTAGGACCCCGGAGTATGCAAGACAGAACTCATTTGCTCGACAGTACAGTGGTCCTTCTTACCCAGTGGTGACAAATCCCATGACTTTCCGTGCACGTCTGAAACATTTCTGATTAGTACCAAACTCTGTGTCCACTGTTCTCCTAGGCCCTCATGCCGAAGGTCCAATGTAATTAACTAATTAAACACAGTAGGAAATCAACTGGCAAAACTACTAATAAACTAAGACAAATTAGAGGTTGAGAGCAGACGGTTCAGCTGTTAAAGGTGCTGGCATGCAAAGCCTGCTGGTCTGGGTTCAATTCCTCAGCCACCCACCCATGAAGCTAGATGTAAAATGTGTCATAGCATCTGACATTTGTTTGCAGTGGCAAGAGGCCCTAGTGGACTCCACCCCCAACAAAGAAACAAATAAATAAAAATTTAAAACAGGCCGGGTGTGGTAGCACACGCCTTTAATCCCAGCATTCGGGAGGCAAAGGTAGGAGGATCACCATGAGTTCGCAGGCACCCTGAGATTACATAGCCTGGGCTAGAGTGAAACCCTTCCTTGAAAAACCGAAAAATGAAAAATAAAATTAAAATAGGTCAATGACAACAACAAACTATACTAAAAGTCATTTAAAACTTACATATTCCTTATGGAACTTTCTGCCTCATGTTGTCTCATGGCAGTGAGTATAGATAAGTGAAACTTCAGGCATGGAACAGCAGTTAAGAAGAAACAGCTGTAATGTTAAAAGAAACCTTTGCTTTTCTTTTTTTTTTTATTATTTCAGATTTAGAGATGAGACATCATACCCAGAGGCATTCCCTCCCCCCAAAAATAACTGACTGCTGCTCCCACAACACATAACCCACAACCCCATGGGGAACACCTGTAACTCCACTGAGGAGCACCCCCAACGGAATGGGGCAGGGACGAGGGAAAAGAGGGTACCAGCACATGATGTATCCATACAAAATATGCTGTTGTTAATAATAATATAATAAAAAAAAATAGGTGACATCTCTAAATCTTTACATTTTCTTACAGAAACGCCCTCCCCACAGCTGCTTACCTCACTATCTAACTCTCACCAGCCGTTTCTTCATCTGCCCTTAACCGTTTCTATCCCCGTCTCACTCAGGACACACTGTCATTTCTAATAAGCAATTGTGTTAATATAAATAGAACCCCTAATATTCATGTCTTAAAATTATATTTAGAGTACCTTTTCAATGGGTACTATGCATGTTTGGTTACGAGGTTTTCCTAATAAAAATATGAACTATATATAAAGACACGTGGCTGGGAAGGGGCTCATGGTGAAAGCACCCCGTGTGCTTCAACTTGGTTCTGTTGTGGCTTTGAGGAAAAGGCTGGAAAGCACCCAAGGTGCGGGTCTCCAGGAGGAGATCCAGTGGGACACTAAGCTCCTGGTGTTCCTGTAGATGACATGGGTGTGACCAGTGCTCAAAGCACAGCCAGCCCTTCTTCCATGGGTGATGGGAGGGGTGGAAGCTCTTGGATGCTGACTCACCACTTACTGCATCTCACTTTGGCCCCTCCTACACTCAGCACCTGTCATTTCACTGTACCCTCACACAGCCACTCCCCCCAGACCCTTTAAGTCCCAGTGGCCTGGCGTCTCTCATTATACTAGGTAGCTTGGCCAGTATCTGATAGTCCCAATGAACAGTTAGCCAAAACTTAACTATTGCTAAATTTAATACTATTTGCAAATTCCTTATAGTTGAAATACCTTAGGAGGAACATAACTATTACTTGTTTTATATTTTTAGAGTTATTGTAACAAACCACAAACTGGGTACATTAAACACAATGGAACTCCTTCCCTCACAGTTGTGCAGGCGGTCAGATCGAGTGCAGCAGCACCCCACTCTCTTAGTACGCTGTAGGGAAGATCCTTTCCTTCTGGTGCCTCTCAGTAGCCCATGGTTTGTCACAACATCACTTCAACCTCTGTCTCCACCTTTTACCTTACAGGGAATCTGAACTCTGGGTCCAAATTTCTGTCTCCTTTCTGTTATCAAAACACAAGTCATGGACTGGAGAGATGGCTTAGTGGTTAAGGCGCTTGCCCTCAAAGCCAAAGGACCCAGGTCCAATTCCCTAGGACCCACATAAGCCAGATGCACAGGGTGGTGCATGCATCTGGAGTTGGTTTGCAATGGATGGATGCCCTGTCATGCCCATTCTCTCTCTCTCAAATAAAGAAATAAAAATAAAATATTTAAAAAAACACACAAGTCACAGGGTGCTGAGGAGATGGCTCAGTAGTTAATGGTGCTTGTTTGAAAAGCCCACCAATGTGAGTTCAATTTCACAGCTGATTCAAAAGTGGCACATGCATCTGGAGTTTGTTTGCAATGGCAAGAAACCCTGGAGCACCCATACACACAAATAGATGATAGATAAATGATGATTGATGATAGATAGATAGATAGATAGATAGATAGATAGACAGACAGACAGACAGTAGATACATAATAGATATTTTTTTTTAATACCAGTCACTGGGTAGATGCAGGGTCCACCCCAAGTCTAGGATGATTCATTTCATAATCTTTACCAAATCACAACTCCAAGGTCCCTATTTCCAAGTAAGGTGCTTTTCTAAAGTTCTAGGGATGTATGACTATTGGGAGACTGGAGGAGAAAATGAATGCTACTCAGTTCCAAACATTACTCCTACTGAGGGTTGAGATGCAGATCCCAGCTCTGAACTCTTCTCAGTTGCATGTGCCAGTAGTGAGGCACACATTCTGCCCAGGGTCCACCTGAGCTGAGCACTCGCTCATCATTTCTCTAGGCCTCACCCCAGCACAAAGAGACAGACATCATTATCCCAGTGACAAAGAAAAAGCAACGGGGGCTCAGCAACACAGATGGATGTCCTCCAATGAAGAACTGCAAGTATCAGAGAGCAAAGCTCGGTTTGATCAGCTGCCTTTCCTGTACAGCACACAACTTCCTACTAAGTCTTGTTCCCATCTCCTTCACCCATCCTGCTTAGTGCCAAAACATTGAGCATTTTCCTTTCGAACTTTTTAAAAAGTATTTGTGTTTATTTATTTGAGAGAGATAGGCAGAGAGAGAGAATGGGCACGCCAGAGCCTCTAACCGCTTCAAAGGAACTCCAGATGTGTGCACCCCCTTGTGCATCTGGCTTATGTGGGTGCTGAGAAATCAAACCTGGGTCCCTTGGCTTTTCGGGCAAGCACCTTAATGGCTAAGCCATCTCTCCAGCCCCTTTTGAACTTTTTGGGTCAACGTGCGGGGAAGGGTGCTGCTTCAAGGACAACTGCTGTGTTGCATAAAGACTCTTTGCTAAGCCTTAGCAACGTTAATAGGCAGGAAGTGATTTAGGGTCAGTGATATAACGCAATGGTAAGGCACAGGCTTAGCATGTGTGAGGCCCTGGGTTTGTGTGTTAAGTGGACACTGACAATAACCTGGCCAAGAAGGGGAAATACCAACAGATGCCAAATTCTTATGTAATGGTCATCCCCGGGAGGTCATTAGGACTGAACAAGGTCATGAGAGTGGCACCCTCATCATTTCTTTATAAGAAGAGGAAGACTACAGAGCTAGCGCGCTTGTTGATGCAGCTGCCATGTTAAGATGCTGCTCAAGGCCCTTCCTAGAGGCTGAACAGATGCCAACGCCACATTCTTGGGCGTCTGCGCCTCCAGAACCAAGAGCCCGGCTGTGTTCAAGCATTAGAAAACAGATTGACTGGTGTGCAAAGCAGAGACTTCAGCCTTCCCTGCATATTTGGAATCGCTAAGGAGCTCTTAAAATACTATACACACATCCTCTGGGGCCTGTTTCTCTACAGAGCCCTGACTAACACACTCCTGTAGCCTCACTCTAACTACCCCACCTCCTTCCTCCGCTTCAGTCTGCCGCAGCCGGGTGTGCACTGCCCTCCCTCACGCCCCGCTCCGCATCACTGCTTCCTGCAGTCCCTGTGACTCATCGGCCTATAATAATCCTCCAGCTTCCGCTCTCCACACTCTCACCTCTCTTCATTCAAGAGCCTCCCCAAGCTCATATCACCCAACCAAGGAAACAGCAGCCTGTTCTCCCTGGGATGAACTCAAATCACTTCGCAGATTTCACAAGAACAAAGCAGATGGATGAATGTGACTTCAAAAGCTCTTTCTGGGCTGGAGAGATGGCTTAGCAGTTAAGGTGCTTGCCTGCAAAGCCAAAGAATCCAGGTTCAATTCCCCAAGACCCACATAAGCCAGATGCACAGGGTGGCACATGAATCTGGAGTTCATTTGCAGTGGCCGAAGGCCCTGGCACACCTCTCTCTCTCTCTCTCTCTCTCTTTCTCTGCCTTATTCTTTCTCTCAAATAAATAAATGAAAATAAATTTTTTTAAAAAAACTAATTTCTGAGACTCTTCCACACACGGGAACTTGGTGTTTCAAAATGTATTCCTCAGCAGCTGTCTGTGTCACACAGCCTGTTTGTCTTCCCAGGTATCTTCTGATGTTCAGGAAGCTGGAGCCTTAGGTGTGGTTTCCTGTATATGCACCAAAAGCCACCATTTTGCATGATGATAGATTTTTAAAAATATTTTATTCATTTATTTAAGAGAGAGAGAGATAGAAATAGGCAGGAAAAGAAAGAAAGAGAATGGGCACACCAGGGCTTCCAGCCACTGCAAATGAAATCCAGATGTGTGCAACCCTTTGTGCATCTGGCTTACGTGAGTCCTGGGGAATCTAAATCAAACCTGGGTCCTTCAGCTTTGCAGGCAAGCGCCTTCCTTACCCATTAAGCCATCTCTCCAGCCCATGATGATAGATTTTTTAAGGCCAGCCTCATGCTGTCATCAGGCTTACCAGGACAATTAGAAGAGAAGAAAAAGTGTCAGAGAAAGTTGACAAGAAACACATCCTGGGGCTGGGAAGATGACTCAGTGGGAAACTGCATGCTGCTCAGGTTTGAGGACCTGAGTTCAGCTCTCCAGCACTCATGTAAATGCTGGTGCCTCAGTGTATGCACCTGTAATCCCAGTATTGGGGAGGCAAAGATGGGAAAAGACGCAGGGCTCGGTGATCAACTAGTCTAACCAAATCTGGAAGCTACAGGTTAAGTGAGAGACTCTGTCTTAAAAAATTAAAGTGGAGAGCAACTGAGAAAGACACCTGCCGTCAACCTCTGGCCTCCACATACATGTGCACACGTACAAATATGCATATACAAATGTTCATACACCAAACATACATACTCGTGCCAAAAATGTAAAATACAAGTCAGGTGTGGTGGCACACACCTTTAATCCAAGCACTTGGGAGGCAGAGGTAGAAGGATCTTCATGAGTTTGAGGCCACCCTGAGACTACATAGTGAATTCTAGGCCAGCTAGGGCTAGAGTGAGACCCTACCTCAAATAACAAACAAAAAATACATATTGAATGGGCTGTTAAGGCACTTGCCTGCAAAGCCAAAGGACCCAAGATTGATTCCCCAGGACCCACATAAGCCAGATGCACAAGGCGACTCATGCATCTGGAGTTTGTTTGTGGTGGCTGAAGGCACCAGCAGGCTCATTCTCTGCCTCTTTTTTCTCATAAATACATAAAATATATAAAAATAAAATAATAGGGCTGGAGAGATGGCTTAGCAATTAAGGCATTTGCCTGGAAACCAAAGGATCCTGGTTCGACTCTCTAGGACCCATGTAAGCCAGATGCATAAGGAGGTGCATGCATCTGGAGTTCGTTTGCAGTGGCTGGAGGCCTGGCATCCCCCTTCTCTCTCAAATAAATAAATAAAATTAAAAAATAAAAGTATATATATATATATGAAATAAAATCCATCTTCTTGATCATGGTCACTCATTGTGCCTTCCTCCTACATCAGACAAGATGACAGAAGCTCCGCGTGAATGGTCATTGCACAGCGTCCACGGTGAGGAGCAGTCATGTCTGGGAGTGCACAAGCCCTTCCCTTCAGCACCTCAGTCCAGTGGCCATTAGCAGCCGGAAGAGAAGAGGACCTATGGCCAAGCCATGATGGTTCCATCAGCTCAAGGTTCTCATCAGCACACCTGCACTGTGGATGATGAGGGCTGGGGCACTACCCTGCCCATCAGATCCCATGCCAGGAGGAGCCCTGTGGGTTCTGCCACAGCCACCTGCAAGACACACTCCCTTTAGACACTGCGATACTATAGAACTTTGGTCTTAAAACTCTGCCAATGAACTATGGTCCCAAACACCCCGAATGGCTTGAGAGAGGGTGGTCTCCAAACAGAAAGAAAGCCTAAAGTGTGATTTCACATTATAGAGGCCCACAAAATGTCAAGGTAAAAGCAGGCTAACTCTACAGGCACTCTGGCCTCAGTGAGTCCCATTTCCACAGCACTTACAGTCACCGGTGACTCGTTTGGCCTTGCAAAGGATGGTTCCTCATATACAAGTTGGGAATGCAATGCCTACTTTATATTGGAGTTACTATAAGGATGACTATAAAAACAATGGACCTAGAACAGTTAGTGCAGTGTGAGCACTCAAAAGCTATGCATTTCCTTCTCTTCATTCAAAGGCTCCATTAATTCAATAAGAGATTTTACAGGTTGTAATTTGCAAGCCTGGTAGATTTTGTGTTAATTCATGGAGCACAAAGGAGTTAATGGTGACACCAGAAGGAAGAAGATATTAGTGGGAGAAAAACTCACTTACTGTCTGCATGAAGTTACAACATGAACAAGATGGTCCCAAATCACATTATAATAGGTAGCCCTAGTCCCAAGTTCAAATGGAATAAAAATGAGGAAAGACAGGACTGGAGAGATGGCTTGGTGGTTAAGGCTCCTGCCTGCCAAGCCTTAGAACGCTGGTTCCAATCTCCAGGTCCCCAGTTTAGCCAAACGGAAAAAGTGAGGCAAGGGTGCAAGGCCGCACTTGCCCACAAGGGGGCGCATGCATCTGGAATTCATTCACAGCGTCTGGAGTTCGTTCACAGCAGCTGAGAGGATGCTGGCATGCCCATTCTCTCTATCTCTCTAGCTCTCTCCCTCTCTCCCGCTCCCTCTCTCTAATAAAAAAAGTTTAAATAAAATGAGGAAAGACCAAAAAAAAAAAAAAAAAACTACAAATACAATGGACTACAGTAATCTTGGCTTTCAGAACCTTCAAGTTTCATAAAGCACTGAAATTTCAGCAAATGACAGTAGTTTGCCTAAAGGGAAGGAGCTCACTGCAGTGTCCTCCCTCTTCCCACACAACACATGAGAGAACTTTCTAGGCAGTGCTTGCTTTACAGAACACTGAAGGTAAGTTCAAATAGTAATTAACAAAAGACAAGGAGGAACCCCCCCCCACCAGCTGCAATAGTTGGAGATAGAGTATTTAAAGCACATTTATCCAACTTAAGATGGCTTTGGGTGTGTGTGTGTGTGTGTGTGTCACACACCCTTCTGGTGTGTATTCAATTGCATTTTTTCTTTATGTTTGCTTTAAAACCTAGTATTAAAGGAGAAGATGAGAGCCCTCTGGTGGCTAAAGTGACTCTCAGAGGCATTAAAACGCATTCTCATGTGTTGTGAAATTCCTTGTTCCAATCAGCGATTTGCTAATTTGTAGACAGATCATGAGATAGTGCATTTTCACGCTCGACAGTCATAGTACGCATTTAGTCAAATGATTGTTCACTCTTCTGAAAAGACTTTTTAAAACCCACCTTTTAGCAATTTAACTCTCATACATTTACCTAATAACTATTTATTGGGTATCTATAAAAAGTCTGACACCACATTAGTACTATGAAAAATATAAGGAACTATAAAATGTGACTTCTGTTTAAAAGAAGTTTATGGCAGAGAATAGAATGAAATAGCTTTGACTTTTTTAAGCTTTGAAACATTAATTTCTGAAAATCACCCGAATTTATGCTTCTCCTCAGAAAAACAGCACCACTGAGTGTCTATGTCATCCTGTAGAGAGCTTCAGTCTTTGGTCAGAGAGTTAAGAGGTCTTGGTTTCAGGGCCCAACAAAGTCTCTTTGAAATGACCTGAAGCTTTGACTTTCTTAAAGATGCTGTTTTCTGTACAAAATGTAACTGTTTCGTCAAATGAGTAAGTGCTAACTTTAGAGGTAAGATCCCAGGTTTCTGGTATAGGTTTCCAATCTATACAGCATTTCCTGCCAGTCCTCCTCCTTTGCATCCCTGTCAGCATGGGCTTTAAACTCAAGACACCATCACTCCAAATCATTACAATATGTATTTTCAATTTTCATTACAATTTTATTTATTGGCTGGAAAGATGGATTAGAGGTTAAGGCGCTTGCCTGCAAAGTCTAAGAACCCAGGCTCAATTCTCCAGGACCCACGTAAGCCAGATGTACATGGTGGCACATGCATCTGGAGTTCATTTGCAGTGGCTAGAGGCCCTAGCATGCTCGTTGTCTCTCTCTTTCTCTCTAATAAATAAATAAAAATAAAAACTTAAAGTTTTATTTATTTATTTGCATGTTTATGCACATGCACATGTCAGGGTCTCTTGCCATTACAAACAAACACCAGACACCTGCACCATATTTTGCATCCAGCTTACATGGATAGCTTGGGAATTGAACCCAGGCCAGCCAGGCTTTTCAAGGCAATTGTCTTATATCTGCTGAGCCATCTTCCCGGCTCCTAAATTTCTTTTTTTTTTTTTTTTTTTTTGGTTTTGGGAGGTAGGGTCTCACTCTGGTCCAGGCTGACCTGGAATTAACTATGTAGTCTCAGGGTGGCCTTGAACTCTCAGTGATCCTCCTACCTCTGCCTCCCGAGTGCTGGGATTAAAGGCGTGCGCCACCACACCCTGGCTCTAAATTTCATTTTTTTGAAATTATTTTTGAATAGTCGTTATGAATTGCTCCCCAAAGATGCATGTGCTGCCAAGTATGGACCCCGATTTGATGTAATGATACTGGGAAGTGACAGGACCATTAGCAGATGGGTCCTGGTGAGAAGGGAGCAGATTTGGGGGATAAGATCATGTCATTATGAAGAGGCTGGGTTAGTTCTCCTTTGAGTAAGGTCTCTTGGAACTGGGCTGGTTACTGTGACAGTGAGTCGACAGGAAGTAGGTAGGCCTTCCCGTGATCTCTGGCACGCGTGCCCTCTTCTCTGCACACACTTGCCTCCCCTTCCATTTGCTTTCCCCTGTCATGACACGCATGCCAGAAGCCATGCAGATAACAATGCCACTTCCTGGACCTCTAGGACTAGGCACCAAAATAAACTTTTTATGTTTTGTTCATAAAACACTTGGGTGCTCTGTTAAAGAAAACACAAAAGACATGCACAACTATAAAATTCAAAATGTATAGCAGGGACTGAATGGGAAGTACTTTTCTGGCGTCCCTACACTCTTCTCTCCCCACTCCCCTCTCCCTTAGCAATTCCAAGCCCCAGTCTCACATTTCTGCTTCCAGGGGTGCTCTCCCGAGGTAGGAAGAACACGTGCTGTTTTCACAAATGATCTTGTGCTGTTTGGTTCTACATTTATATCTTTCAGTCCACATCGCTGAACATTCTAAGTTAGCATAAAGACCAGTTCATTCTTTTCAAGGTAACGTATAGAATTCTATTATATATTGCCATAATTGATTTCATCAGTTCCCTCTTGATGGGAATTCAAGTTTCACTATTCCAAGTTGGCACCGAAATAAGTATCTTTATGCAGGCATCCTTTTGCACATATGCCAGAATATATTTAGAATAATTCCTAGAAGTGGCATTATTGGATCAAAGGAGAGGTATATTTTTGCTTTGATAGTTACTGCCAAATTACCCTGCAGAGAGGTTTTACCAGGCCTTCCTTTCTGACAAAATATAAACCTCTGTTTTCCCAAATCCACAGCAATGCCATGAGGTGTAACTTTGTGTTTTACATTGAACAATCTTATGGTATAAATGGAGTCTCAATAGAGTTTTAATTTATATTATTCTTATTGTGAGTGAGATTAAGAACATTTTTGAAATTGTTATGCTAAAGCCTCATATTTATTTCTATACATTTTTGCAATGTTGAGAAACTACCCCAGGGCCCTGCACACACAAGACAAGTGCTCTACCACTGAGCTGCACCCCCATTTCTATGCATATTTTCTATAAATAGACTTTTTATGTCCTTTTTTTATTTTTCAAATTTAGGTCCTCTCTACCAATTCACTTGTCATCTATCTATCTAGATAGATACAGAGATAGATAGATGATAGATAGATAGATAGATAGATAGATAGATAGATAGATAGATAGATGATAGATAGATAGATAGATAGATAGATGATGATAATACTCTGTATCTTTATCTCAAGTAAATAAATAAAAATAAAATTCTTTAAGAAAACAATAGATAACATCAATCTACCCGCCTGTCTATCAGCTCTCTTGCCTGTGCCTGTAGTGGCCAGCTTCTAGATGGGTCCAGATGTCCTTTCATCTTCTGGTACTCACACCTATGCACGGGACCCCAATTGGTCTGTGTGGCCAATAACTCTTGGCAGAAGTGATTACACTTAACTTCTGAGATGGGCTTATAAAAGGACACAGCCTTTGTTGTGGTGACTGTCTGGAGACCACTGCTTTTGGGGCAGCCAGCTACCATATCATGTGCAGACTGATGGGATCCTGTGATGAGGAGCTGAGATCTCCAGCTAGCAACCCGGGAGAAGCAGAGGCCTCCAGACTCTGAGTCATCTGGAGGAACTCAGAGGACATCAGAAGTGGTCCTCCAGCTCCTGGCAAACCTCAGTATGGGAACAATGAGATGCAAGTTACGAAGCAACTACACTTACAGGAAAGAGGATTGAAAATGTCTTCACAAATAGGAAATGATAGAACAGAAAAGTAACCTTGCTGTCATAAAAACAGAAATAATAAAATAATAAAAATAGAAATTAAAGAAAGAAATAAACAAAGGCCTCACGGATGGGTTTGAGATCAGAATGGATTAAACCAGAGGGAACTAAAACATAGATCAAAGGAAGCATTCCAACTGTAGAGCAGAGAGACAAGGAGAGAGAGCTTAGTAATAACTAAGAGAGATGGACTAAAGGAGTTCTGTTACATGTGGAATTCAAGGATGTTACATCTAAAAACCACTAGACATGACAGTGAATTTATCAATATTAGAAGGTCAATATATAAAAATCAAACATGTTGTTATATGTTAATAGAAACATTTGGAATATAAATTATTAAAATACAATTTATAATAGTACAAAACACAAAGTTCTCAGAAAATATTTCATGAAGGAGCCGGGCGTGGTGGCGCACGCCTTTAAATCCCAGCACTTGGGAGGCAGAGGTAGGAGGATCGCCGAGAGTTCGAGGCCACCCTGAGACTACATAGTGAATTCCAGGTCAGCCTGAGCCAGAGTGAGACCCTACCTCAAAAAAATCAAAAAAAAGAAAGAAAGAAAGAGAGAGAGAGAGAGAGAGAGAGAGAGAGAGAGAGAGAAAGAAAGAAAGAAAGAAAGAAAGAAAGAAAGAAAGAAAGAGGGAAAATATTTTATGAAGGTGGCATCTAAATACAGTGATATTCTCCCGTCTCACATATTGGATGAGTTTCGACAGAGGCGTCCACCTATGTCTTATTCTATATTCTTTTGTCCCAGGCAAGATATAAGACATTTAATCATCTGCGTTGTTCTAGAAAGCTTCTTGTGGTCCTTTATGGTTCACCTCCAGCCTTGGGCAATCTGCGTTCTGATTTCTTTCACCATAGATTAGTGGAGACATAAATTCTATCATATAAGATGCACATGGGCTATCTGGATTCTTTATCTCGCATAGGCCTGACATTTTTGAGGCTCATCCATTTTGCCCACAGTCCATCATTTTTATTACTTTGAGGATGTATGAATGCATCACACACTGTTTATTTTCTCGTTAGACATTTGGGTCAATTTCAGTTCAGGCTATTATAAATGAAGTTGCTGTGAATTTTCTTGTATAAGCCCTTTGGCAGATACATGTTTTCTTTCTTTCTTTTTTTAAGGAGACGTACTTAGAGGTATAACAAGTAGGTCAAAAGGCACTCTCCACATTACTGAATCATCCCTATATGTAGTAACCCCACTGAACTGTCAAACATTGAAAACAGGGACCAGGTGCGGGTCTTTAGCTTATCTCTGGCCTTGCTGTGCAATAAAATGCACACAGGAAACATTAACCCTGGATGTTTTGAGTCAATATACTGAGGAGAACATGTTATTTTTAAAAAGACAGAAACAATACAACTTCAATCCAGCTTGTTTCTGGTTATACTATAATACTACTTCAGGGATACACTTTATTTTTAAAAAAATTAAGTGTATCAAATAAGATCCATGGTAAGCCAGGCATTATGGTACACGTCTGTAATCCCAGCACTCCATAAGGCAAGGCAGGGAGATAATGAGTTTGAGTCCAGCCCAGACTGCATAATAAGGCCTTGTCTCAAATATATATACTGAAAATGCTTAAAGAAACTTGAAGCTCTTTTTATTCTTTTGCACTTATGTATGTATGGATCTGTGTGTGTGTGTTCATGTGTGAGTGTGGCCGTATGCATACCATGACATACATGTGGAGGTCAGAGGATAATTCCAGGTGTTAGCTTTGTCCTCCACCTGGGTTGAGGCAGGATCTCTTGCTATTCACAGCTGGATATGCCAGACCAGCTGGCCATAAGATTCTGGAATTCTGTCTCTGCCTCCCATTCACTATAGGAATGCTGGGATCACAGACACTTGCCATGGTGTTTGGCTTTCTGTGGGTTCTGGGGATCCAAACTCAGGTTGCCAGGCTTGCACAGCAGGCTTATAATATTATTCACTTGATTATTTAATATTAATTTATAATATGATATTATAAATGCTTATAATATGAAACTGGTTAATATTTATAGAACCCTAGCAATACTAAAGACGTTTCCCCCACCCCCTCTTCTTCATCTCCCCACCTTCACAAAAGAACCATTTTAAATGATCATTTTATCCATCCCTTGAACAAGGTCTATAGCAGGTAAGGACCTTGCATAATGTCCAGTTATAAGGGAAGTAATGAAGGAATTCGTTTTATTTTGATAAGTATTGCTTTTGAAAGCAGTTTTCGGTCCAAGTTTTCCCACTCAAAGGATGAATAGATTAATAGCAACACCCACATCACTGACATATATAATCACTTGCTTGAATTTATTCTGTCCGCGGAAAAGCAGGATGCCAGGTACTAGCTCATGATAATTGTCATCACCATCAGCATCATCATTTGACCACCTACTGTGGCCTTAGGTCATTTACTATGAACTCATAAAGTGAGGATGTGTGTGCCATCAGGTTGTGAAGCTCACAGTACACAGTGTACCTAAAGCCCAGGATAATAGTTGGTGCCAAATAAATGCTCGAGGCAGAGCTGCTGCTGCGCTTGACTGACATGCTGAAGTCAGGCAGGAGTCTGACGGCACATCCAGATCTCTGGGTCCATTGCAAGTGAACACGTGAGCCTTGGGCCATGAGAACATACATCTCTGAGACTCCAGTTCATTCCATGGCATGGTCTAGGAAGAATCTTCTTCATTATTTTATTTATTTTCAAGGAGGGTGGGGGAGAGAGAAAGAAAGAGAGGAGAGAGAGAATGGGTGCACCAGGGCCTCTAGCACTGCAAATGGGCTCCAGATTCATGCGCCACTTTGTGCATCTGGATTTATGTGGGAAATGGGGAATTGAACCTGGGCTGTTAGGCTTTTCAGGCAGTGCCTTAGCTGCTGAGCCATCTCTCTAGCCCAAGGAAGCATCTTCTCCTAGGGATACACTGCATCCTTGTTTAAGTGCCTTTAAGGTAGAAATAGAATTTTTTCCTATTTGACCCTTGAGTTCAACTGAAGACACCAGAACTGAAAAACTACACATAACTTTCAAAGTCCCAGGAAAAGTTTCCTCCAAACTCTGAATGTGACTCATCTGATCTACTCATGAGCTTTTCATTTTCACGCAGACTCAATGCTATTCCCAGTTATTTATTTTAATAAAGGTGCATTTATCTAGAGGAATAGCAAGATGCAGAATGATGCCAAGAATTCATAGCTCATAAGGGCCTAAGGGTAGGCATTTGAGTATGAGGCAAACTGTAAGCACAAAAGCAATTTACTACATTACGTTTAGAGTATTTGTCATGATTCTTTGTGTGTATGTGTATGTGTATGTGTGTGTGGTGAGCAGTGTGCATGCATGGTGTGTAAATGTGTGGCACAGGCATGTGCAGGTGCTCATGTACACATATGTGTATACATGTGGAGGTTAGAAGTTGACCCCAGGTATTCTCAATTACTCTTCACCTTTTTTTTTTTTTTTTTGAAAAGAGAGAGAGAGAGAGAATGGGCACGCCAACAGCTTCTCAGTCACTGTGCACAAACTCCAGACACGTGCGCCCCTTAAACAAGGATGCAGTGTATGTATAGAAGAAGATGCTTCCTTGGGCTGGAGAGATGGCTCAGCAGCTAAGGCACTGCCTTGTGGGCAAGTGTGGCATTGTGCCCTTGTGTCATTTCATGTGTGGCTAAATGTGGGACCTGGAGAATCGAACGGGCATTCTTAGTCTTGGCAGGCAGGTGCCTTAACCACTAAACTGTCTCTCCAGCCCTCTTCACCTTATTTTTTGAGACAGGGTGTGGTGGTTTGATTCAGGTGTCCCCGATAAACTTAGGTGTCATGAATGCTAGGTCCCCACCTGATGGAAATTGGGGAATTAAAGCCTTCTGGAGGCAGTGTATTGTTGGGGGCGGGCTTATGGGTGTTATCGCCAGCTTCCTCTTGCCAGTATTTGGCACACTCTCCTGTTGCTGTTGTCTACTTGATGTTGGCCAGGAGGTGATGTCCACTCTCTGCTCATGCCTTCATTTTCCCCTGCCATCATGGAGCTTCCCCTTGAGTCTATAAGCCAAAATAAACCTTTTTTTCTCCCCACAAGCTGCAATTGGTCAGGTGTTTTCTGCCAGCAATGCAAACCTGACTGGAACACTGGGTCTTTCAATGAATCCAGAGCACACAGATTCAGTTAGACTAGCTAGCCAGTAAACCCCAGGAATCTGTCCATCTCCATGCCCCACCCCCGTGGTGGGATCGCAGGTTCACCCCGCTGCACCCAGCATTCCAAACTCAATCCTCATGTCTATACAGCAAGCACTTGGCCCACTGAGCCATACCCAAAGCCCCAATAGCTCCCATGATTTAGAACGCACTTTCACCTATCTGATCTATAATCATTCAAGTTGTTAAGGACAGATTTTCAAACAAGCCATTCTGGCTACTTGCAGCAGGAACACATTAAATGGAAGGAAGACCGGTAGCCTGTAGCATTTGCTTGAATGCTAGAGTGTGGAGAATACTCAGGAGCTAAGGAACCTGGTTTGATGTGGCACTGCCAAAGTCAGGCCATGATCACATATGAGCTGAAGGCTGTCTCAGCACCTGGTCCCTACTGGGCATTGGCTGCTGTTGCCACTGTACCCTGGACTTCACCTCCAGCAGTTCCTGAGATTTGGTGTGCCTCCTTCCAGAGTTCAGGAGAGCGCACGGAACAGGCCAAGTCTGTGCCCTGGGTGTTAGACGATGGGAAGAGCGGAAAGCCATGTCCCTTAACCCTTGCCTCTTGATGTGCATTACAAAGTCACTGCGTTGGTTTTATACTGCAGCAAAATAAATTCCTACACTTAGCAGTTTAAAACAATATGTATTTTCATCCCACAGTTTTGGGGAGTCAGGATTTCAGCATAACCTCAGCTGGGACTTCTGCTTCGGTCTCACAACGCTGCCATCAAAGGGTCTGCTGGGCCACATTCTCATCCCGAAGCCCAAGTGGGAAAGGGCATTTCCAAACCCTCAGGTGGTAGCAGAGTTCGTTCACGCTCGGCTGCATGGACATAGATCCACACTTCCTTGCTAGATGTCAACTGAGAACCTGGAGACTCAGACCCCAAAGGCCACACTCAGGTCCTTGCCTCACTCACAAGTCCACCCCTCCCTCCACAGGCACTTTACAGAGAAAGCTGCTCTGCACAGCCCTCAGGGAGGAGATTGCAAGGTACACAAATCAAGGGGTGGAGTCTCTGGCCTTCTTTGAGCTTTGCTCAACACTCTTACCAAAGAGTGACAAGCGCCTCCCACTTGATCTCACTGAGGAAGCTACCACATCTAAAGTTTTCTAGGTTGCTCAGCTAATTTGGTTATAGTCGTATCACCGGCGTGACTAAGTAGGCACCTGGAATCAGAACTTTGGGCGGTGCTCTTTGCAAAGGTAGATGGAAACAAATGGGAATTAATAAACATCAACATTCATTAAAGTAAATTAGTTGACAATTGAAGACATGGATTCTGAAAGAAAATAAGAAGTATGTGAGAAACTGTGATTCATGAGGCAATGGCTGCCACTAGAGGCTACTTTTTTTTTTTTTAATTATTTATTTGACAGAGGGAAAGAGGCAGAGTGAGAGAGAGCAAATGAGCGTACCAGGGCTTCCAGCCACTGCAAATGAACTCCAGATGCATGTGCCACCTTGTGCATCTGGCTTACATGGGTCCTAGGGAATCAAACCGAGGTCATTTGGCTTTGCAGGCAAGCGACTTAACCACTAAGCCATCTCTCCAGCCCAATATATGTTTCTTAAGGAACGAGGTATATATAAATAGCTACTAGAGACCTGTGTATGCATGTACACACACACACACACACACACACACACACACACACACGGAGACAATGCAGTAACTAGATTAACAGAGAGAAGAAGCCAAGTTAACAGGGCCTGTAGGAGGAAAAGAAAACAGGAAATGTACTAATTAAAAAATTTTTTCAGGCAGATTCTCATTTTAGCCCTCTGACCTAGAACTCACTCTGTAGGCCCAGACTGGCCTCAAGATCAGAGTGATCCTCCTACCTCTCTGCCTCCAGAGTACTGGGATTAAAGACATGCTCCACCATGCCCAACAGATGCACTTTTTTTTTTTTTTTTTTTTTGCCAGTCACAAGTTGATCTTATCCATATGCCCATATCCATGTTCCTCCTTGTTACCATGGCCCCAGTGACACAGTCACCTCCTGCTCTTTCTACCAGGAAGCACTTCTTGCCCTGGCTTACCCTGAAATCATGTGTTCTCACTTTGGTTTCTTTGCTTTTAAGATTTTATTTTTATTTATTTATTTATTAGAGACAGAGGGAGAGAGAAAGAGTGAGAATGGGTGTTCCAGGGACTCCAGCCACTGCAAACGAACTCCAGACGCATGCACATATGCATCTGGCTTACGTGGGACCTGGAGAATCAAACCTGGGTCCTTAGGCTTCATAGGCATGCACCTTAACTGCTAAGCCATCTCTCCAGCCCTCACTTTGGTTTTTAAAGTATCTCTTTGCTGCTTTATTTTCTCCCCTGGGCAAGTAATTGCACAAAGGGATATAAGACGCCCTATCACATGGTCCATTTGTCCCCTACTTGTTCACTCCTATCATAAAACACTTGGAAGAGCAACCGTTTATTTCAGCAACCAGGAAAATAGACAGCTCCCATCCTTTTCTCATCCTTTTCTGCTCTCTGCTTCTGGTAGAGAAGAAACGTGAGGCGTACATTCCAAGCTGACCATGTTCAGAACGGTCCATCACCATTCTGAGCAGTTCTCAAGAAGCACCTGGAAGGCAAAATTCCACCTCATATGGCTCTTTCCTCATTAGTAAGATGTCAATAAACTCAAGTGAGACAGAAAAAATGACTGCAAAGTAGAAGATGGAGTCCGCAGATCATGTAGGAAGATTAACCTCACCTGATATAACCAAAGGCCAAAGAGTGAGACTCAACCTTCTTTTTCCTCCCCAAATCCTTGGGAAATTGTGAAAATTGATTACATAGTACGCGGGAGGTGGTTTTGTATTTTAATTTGAATGTTCAGTCCCCTCTCTCCAATCTCTACAACACAGACTTCTGGTGATAAATGTGGGCCACAGTCAAAGAAAATTGCTTAGGACCCTGTGGCTTCAGATAAATTTGCTCGTAGCACAGTGGAAAAACTCAGCTTTAAGTGAGTTCCTTTCACCATCCACTCTTGAGAATCCCTGGTAGCAGCATCATGAACCCAGAAGGCCCATGCTTGCATGTGTTAAATAAATGCATCAGCTAACCAATAGAATTCATGCTATAGATGAGTGATCTCATGGCGTTGACTTTACCACGCTTCATAATGAAATCAATAATGTTTCCTTCCCTAGAGAAGATGATTGGTCTCTTCCCCATTTTTAGTTACTATTCCGACTGTGACCATATCTTAGAAATTTATAAATGGAAAACTGGCTAAGACTAAGTCCCAGCGTGCCTTGTTAGAGACCCAGAATTAAGCTCTTCTCTCAGCTTCAAACGCATGCTCCTAATTTGCCTTGTGAATTGGGGGTGAGTCTGCAAACCCCACTACAGCTTGGCCAGCTCCTTCCAAGTTTGTCTCTTTCAACAGAAGGTGCTAGAGGAAGATGGGAGAACTAGAGAATAGAAGAGAGTCGTCTCTTGTTTATTTATCATTGTTGTCCACATCACCCAGTATATTGCTCCATCCTGACAATAGTAGTAGGTTAAATAATACAAGCAAGTTCCAGTTTGTAATTTCCAGCATTGGCATCCCCTCAGAAACACTAGGGCTGGTGTGCTTTCCTTAGCCGGTGCAGAACCCAGAACAGTGGGACTGTTCAAAGACAGTAACATTAACTAAAGGAAACTCCACATTACAGGTCTGCATTTCAGCTTCCCGGGAAACTTCCTCCAAGCTTGCAAGCTTCAAAATTGCCATCTCATCCCATTTCTTCTCATAACACTAGGAGAGGTAATTGCTTCCTGGAGGTGGAACTTCGGGGTTCCACAGTATTCTCTGGTCAAGAATCATTCATACCAAATTGCCTTTACAAAAAGAATAGAATTTTTTTAACTCTCTTAACCCTGATTTATAAATTAATTTATACTAGAACTTACGTTTGAGAAAACACCATTCAATTCCATTAAAGAGGGAATTTGGGGATTGTCTCCTGAGTTTTGAGTGCAGTGCTGAGCTCCCCACCATCGATCAATATAAAGGCATGTTGCACTGTCACAGTTGATGACATCAGCACCTTTGGTTGACTCTAAGAGACTTGTGAGGATCACATGACAGCTGCACCCCATAACTGCATCAGAGTTGGGGATCCCATGGACTGGACCACAAGATGGCTTC
Organism: Orientallactaga sibirica; assembly: GCA_036365145.1. Classification (NCBI taxonomy): domain Eukaryota; kingdom Metazoa; phylum Chordata; class Mammalia; order Rodentia; family Dipodidae; genus Orientallactaga; species Orientallactaga sibirica. The sequence goes on along the minus strand of JAEOAD010000463.1, from coordinate 5,974,883 downwards.
TTCCGTCGTCCAAGGGCCCTTACTGAAGACAAATTCATGTCTCTAAATATCAGCTTAGCTGACGGGTAGAAAACCAGAGAGCTTCCCACTCTGTTCTAAGAATGCCATTTCTTTATCATCTTTGCTTTCTGAAACTAAGTCACCAAAGTTAATTGTGCAGAATTAAAACTGAAGTTGAATTCACGGATTCTCAAGTTACACAAGTGATGGATACAAGATCAATGGGAATAGAGAAAGGACCTTAGAATTCAAATATAGACATCTGGGTGGATGGAGATGAAGCCAAGAATCCTTTCTTACCAGCAGAATTTTCTTGTATTTGTAAAGAGAGTGGCCTCTCTTCTTAAATAAACTGTAGTAACGGGATAGAATCCATGCCATGAAACATCTCTTCTCTTCAAAACTCTTCCCAGCCCCTCCTTTTGCCACAACACCACACCAATAACTAGAATCAGATCTGAGAGTTCCATAGAGGCAAGCACAAAGTCCAGTAGGAAATACAGTGCATGCTAAGATATTTAAAATATTATGCAAATTTATAATGGCAAAGATCTAAGAATATGTGTGAGAATATCTTCTAAGTGTGTCAGACCAAGGAGAATGGACTACTGCAATGAGCTGAATTTTACTGAACATAGAGAAATGAGTGCAGTTAACAGAGAGGCTGGATTTAATGCTATATCTTATGCATCCAGATATGGGTTTAATAGTATGCTTGGCTGGCAGATTGGCAACCATGGCATATGTGTAATGGCATCAAGATGCCTCAGTTCCTGGTAATATGTAAGGAAAAAACAAGTCTTAGAATGTAAAACTGCTGAATTATATTTATAATGTGCTACCTTAAGACCCTACCCCCACATTCAACAGCTCAAAGCAGCCCAAAGACATTTCCTTTACAAAATCACTGACACATTCATGAGGGAGGGACCTGCCAGCATCATGAGCAGCTCCGTGGTGGCTGTCCTGTGGACTTGACGCCAACCCTGAGGATTCAGTGGGAATAGGAGACACAGGCCATTGGGCAATATTGCTTACCACCAAGACAAAATGCACTTACAGACAAGCACAGCAGAGATAATACGGTAATCAACAAGTTTCTGGGGCTGGAGAGATGGCTTAGAGGTTAAGGCACTTGCCTGAGAAGCCTAAGGAACCAGGTTCAGTTCCCCACTACCCACGTAAGCTAGATGCACAAAGTGGCACATGCATCTAGAGTTTGTTTGCAGTGGCTGGAGGCCCTGGTGCACCCACTCTCTCTCTCTATCTGCCTCTTCCTCCTTCTCTTTCTCAAATAAATATATTGATAAATTCTTTAAAAATTCCTGACTTAAGGTGATCTCGTGTCCCCTATCAACGAAATAAGTGGGCTACTATGAAAATATTGCCTGATCAATGTCTGGTTTTACCAAACTTTCCCTGTAAAGCCCTGTTTAGCAACTATTTTAAAAAGGACCAAGAGGCAAAAATGAAGATATTCCAGAAGTACATACATAACAAAAGGTGAAACGAATTTTTCAAAATATTTGATTGATGAAAATCAAAACTGTAGTAGTACTGAGTGCATCTTCTATGCACCTGCCCTCCAGTGAGGAGAGGGGGACATAATGCTTCATTTAACCCAGGCCGCAAGTCCTCACCACAATTGTCCCAATCTTATTGGCTAAAGCTGATCTTTAAAACACTTTGTGCCTTTAATCAAATCTTTGAACCTGTGTTTTACACATTATAGACATTACAAAATATTAGCAACAGCTCAAGAGAAATTTATTTATTTATTCATTCTTTTACAAAGTCACTCATGCTTAAAATGGACATGTTCTGAGAAGTGAGCAATTAGACAATTCTGTGGTCATGCAAACACCGTGGAGTACATAGGCCAAACACTGACGTAGCCTCTGAATGTAATCAGGAGATACCAGCAGCATGACAGAGCATGGTATTTTATGGTAAAACCCCTTTTTCGGAGATAAAGTACGCTGATAAAAGGTACGGTTTAGTATAAAAGCAAGCTGGCAGCTCATTTACTATCAGAGCAAGTCAGGTACTGTACATAACTGTGTGTGATCTATTTCGTGCAGCTGGCGGAGCACGAAGCTTCCCTACACCGGCATCACCACAGGTATGTCAGGAATGCAAGACGCAATGACTTTGTGGTGGTGACATCATGAGGACACAGCAATTTCCAGCTCCCTTATAATCTGACAAGGCACTGTTGCATATATGCCTGTCATTGACCATGGAGCACTGACATAGCACATGACTGTGTCTGCCTTTGCTTGGTCATTTCATTGCAAACTAATCATTTTCAATGGAAGATGAGGCAAGTTCCCCATCAGAGAGCAAATTAGACTTTGGAATCTGTACATTTCCCTGGGCTCGAATCAAGGTCTAAAAATCATTGCTATGACTATGGTTTGAGCTTGGTGATGCAGCAGACAACGTGTGTGGTAATGGAGATGGCCTTTCTTCACTTCACTATGAACAGCTCAGGAAGTACACGGAGCAGCCTGACACTAATTGCAGTTCAAACTTTAGCTGTCAGAGTAATTTGACTGTAGTTAAGCTTCACATTTAAAAGTGCCATTCGCCTTGCAATTTTAGGTTAAATTCATTAACAAACAGTATTAATTCTGTGGCAGAGGCTAATTTCCAAAGCGGTGTGGTATTTGAAAATAGTAGTTTAAAGCCAATTCTGTTCATTCAGAAAAAAATAAAAATCAGTCTCAACCCTCGAGTGCGTGGACCACAAAACATTACAGGAAAATGTATTATATGTGGAGATATCTCTATTGCTGACAGTTATGCGTGTGATAGTAAATGAAGGTCATTGGCTGGTTTAAAAGGATCTGATAAGCTCATATACTTTCCACAACATATCTACTGAAGGGGAAGTCAATAAATTATACATGGACTTAAAATCACAGGCTTCCACACGCATTGTAAATTTATCTAAGCCCTTTCTTCTCCATCTGCATCATTTTTCTACCTTCAATTATAACACAGCATAGCAGATTCCACTTCAGGTTATATTGAATTAATAATCTCTCACCTTCTGTGAACATACGCTAACCTGTATTTGTGCCACATTGTTCCATCAGCCTGTTCTGTTCATGCAGGTTAAATCATTAAGCCACTTCAGACTAGCCAAGCGTTGACTCCGCGGGGTAAACAATTGAGCAGTGTCATAAACATCTGTCAACTCATCGAGAGCCAAAGAAAACCACTCAAAATCACTTGCCTTTTTTTGGTTGTTGTTGTTTTTAATTGGCTATTGATTTTGCTTTCAATGTTCAGGACTCTTAAAGCAACTGTTCTTGCTAAAATGCTAATCATCTTAAATAAGTTTATTTTCTCAAGACATGTTTCTTTGGCTGCTAAGATCAAGCATGATTTAATTAAGACACCATCTGTAAATGGCTTGTCCTGCCTGCTTGGGTAACAAATGATTTACTTGGGAACTATGGTATCCTTGCGTAATAAACACAGTCTTGTGCTTAAAAATGTGCCCATCCTTCACTGGGCCTTAAAGCCATCCATTCACTTTTACATGACATTTTCCCCTTCTTTTCTGATCGTGATGAACTTGTATGAACTGGCGGTTAATGTATTTTACATATAGTGATATGTAGAGCATCCAAAAAAACCATGTGTTGAGTTGTAGCTGCATCGTGCATCACCACGGTTTAGTGTGTTGAATACTGACTTCTACGTCTCGGTAGCATGTGTACCGTGCAACTGTGCCCCAGCTCCTCGCCCCCAAATGGCCCAGAGCCAGCACAGTGCAGCATCTGCATTGAATTGGTTTCCCTAGCTTTACGATTCCCATGCTGCGAGCAGTACCCACAGCAGGCTCTCGCCTCCTTCCCATGTCATCTCTCAGACAGGTCTCTGCTCTTCCCTCTCTTTCCAGCACCTCTGAGATCACGGGGCTGGCCATTTATAGGACAATCGCTAAAATAGCAACTGGGGTGAGACAGAACACTAACAGCCAAGAAATAAATGTTTGTGTCCATGTGCTTAAAAATAACCTGTATGAAATGACATCATAGGAAAAATCCAAATAAGACAGTACCCGCCCTGATGTGAAGTCCCATGCACTTTTCCTGTCTGCACCACAAATGTTTCAAAGCACCCTCACACGTCAAGGTCTTTCTTCCCCCAAATATACAAGGTATTTGAGTTTTCTTCTGAGAGAGAAAGAGATAATTGGTGTGCCAGGGCCTCTAGCCACTGCAGTCAAACTCCAGAGACTCCAGAACTCCACCTTGTGTGCATGTCTGACCTTGTGTACATGTGTCACCTTGGGTTCTGGGGAGTCAAACCTTGGTCCTTAGGCTTTGTAGGCAAGCACCTTAACCACTAAGCCATCTCTCCAGCCTGTATTTGAATTTTTTATTTTATGGCAGACACCACCTTTTCCTGACCTGGAATATCATCTCTTCCATTGTCAAACGAAATAAATTGAGGCACCAGTAGTTTAAGTGATATTGTCATTTCTGACTCAAAAACGTAAAGCTTCAGTAATTTCTTGAAGACATCATGTAGCTTTTATTGAAGAGGAAAATGATAAAGAAAACGTGAAGAAGAAAGGAACAAGCTGTTCCTAAGTAGTGGCCACCCTACCCCTACCTCTGCGACCAAGCTACTTATCGCTACCTTATGCCCCTATTCTGCATCTCTCGACCACTGCCTCTGGTCTATGTCCTTAAAACAGATATGGAACTGGATAGGCAATGTTTAGAATTCTGGAAAGAGGTCTAGAAAATCTGTCTCCAGAGTGTCTGCAAAAATCTTCCCTGGGAGTCTTATCAATTTGTAGGTTAATGGCTTTACTAATGACATCCACAATGTGCCGAGCAAACTAGAAGTGGCATGATGGTGAAATGCCAGCTAAAAACATTCCTTGCATAAATCAGAGTCCCAGAAGATCACAAGAAGCTGACTAAAGAGATGAATTAGAAGCCCTTGGTCTAAAATAAAATGTGGCAGGAGGGAAGGTAATCAAGACTGGGTAGTCTTGGGCTGGAGAGATGGCTTAGCGGTTAAGGCACTTGCCTGCAAAGCCTAAGGATCCAGGTTTGGTTCCCCAGTACCCACATAAGCCAGATGCACAAGGTGGAGCATATGTCTGGAGCTCATTTGCAGTGACTACAGACCCTGGCCTATGTATTCTGTCTCCATCTGCTTCTCTCTCTCTCTTTCAAATAAAATAAATAGCTGGGCATGGTGGAGCACGCTTTTAATCCCAGCACTTGGGAGGCAGAGGTAGGAGGATAGCCAAAAGTTTGAGGCCACCCTGAGACTACATAGTAAATCCCAGGTCAGCCTGGCCTAGAGTGAGACCCTACCTCGAAAAACTAAAATAAATAAATTAATAAATAAAATATATTTTTTTTTAAGATTGGGTATTCTTACTGACTGAAGATTGAGGCTTTCTATGTCCTCACATGCGATTTTATGTCAGGAAGCTTTCCAGTATATAGTGTTGGCCTCTTTTACTAAATCCTTTCACAATGGTCATCACACAGTATTGTGATTTTTTTTTCATTTTTTGAGATAGGGTCTTGCTCTAGCCCAGACTCAAGGCAATCCTCCTACCTCTGCCTCCTGAGTGCTGATATTAAAGGTGTGTACCATCACGCCTGGTCAATACTCTGACTTTTACCTTCCAATATTGTAAATCCTTTGAGGGCAGAGACTTTCTATTATTGAACCTGGAGTACACCAGTCTTTCAGAATATATCACCAACTGCAGGAACTTAATGCCAACAACCATAGTGAAGTGTTCTGTTTTTTTACCTGTACAACTCAGTGTCATTACAATAAACCAAGATGCAGGCTTTGTGAGGCTCACAATACTACTCGTGTTATGTTAAGGTGAAGCTGTATGACATAATAAGATGTTAAGGAGTCTTCTGGAATTAAAGTGCCTAGGTTCAAACCTTGCCTTTACTAGCTACTGTCTGAATAATCCTGCCCAGTTTCCTTAAGTCTCTTTATACCTGTTTCCTCCTCCACAAAATGGGGTTGTAATGAGCATCTACTTCATAGAGCTATTCTGAGAATTAAATGAGGCGACGCACACAAACTACCCCAAAGATGCCTGGCACAAGGTAAGTATTTTAGTTACACTGCTATTGGTAGTGAAAATCATTGTAGTGTCAGATGATGACGGCAGTGAGGCAGTTAGGGTGACTGGGCCTCCAAAAGTGAAGGCAGGAATGTCATTGAGCCTGCACTTTGCTAGAGATCAAAGAATGATCTGACTTCTTACCTCTTGCCTAAGGGAGTTCCCTAGACCTGTTTTTCCACACCTGGTGCTCTGGCATATTGGTGTATTTGTATGGCACAATGCAGGCCGGGCCCTAGCCAGGAGAGGGAAGGACTTAAGTGTATGGTATTGCACATATGTAAGTAGAAGAACAGATTACAGGGAGGGGAATGGCCTAAGAGAGACCATGGGAAGAGAATTCATAAAAGAAGGGCAGGGGGAGGGTCAATCTAAATTAAAGATATTGTGAATAAGACATATGTAAACCTACTTTTTTGAATAATGGCACATCTAGAAGCTGTAGACTGTTACTAGAAAATTTTCAGTGCCTGGGATGGGATACCTTCCAGTGAGTTGTTGGCTAAGGAGGTAGCTGGTAGCTTCCAAAACATTAAAGGCTATTGCCAAAGCCCTTGGTTTCCCTTGAGAAACAGATAGTAAGACCCTATTGCTGAAGACATCTCTTGCCTGAGAGGCAAGGTCACTGAGAAAGCAAGCTGGTGCTGAATAGAAAACCTTCTCCCTGTAGACCAGCCAACTGAAAGCTGGAAAATGCTGCACTGCATGCAGCGTATGGGAGACAGAAGTCATCAGCAGTGAAAACAGTGGACACTGAATATTCAAGTTTGACCATGTAGGCCAAATGACTGAAGGGGTGCAATAGTGGCATGTCTGCTCTTGGGGTAACCAACTGCTCCATAATTGGATTGAAGGCCCTCTCTACGGGAGGGAATACATACCTGGTACTAAAAAGCCTAAGCAAAAGTCTATGGCAGGTGAGGTCATGAGCCTTAGGGCTCTTGTCTGACTAAATGTATATACTATTCCCACCAAGCTGCCCTGAAAACACTACACTTAATGTTCATATTCACATTAATGCTACTCTCACTTCTGGTTAGAGAAGCTTCTCTTTTCTGATGGCGATGACCACTGGGATGACCCAAAAGGCAACATAGTGCTGAGAAGAAGGGATAGAGGAGTGCCCAGCACTGAAACACCTCTGTCACACCCTCCAAGGCTCAGGGACCATTGCAGAAGAGGGGCAGATAGAATGGAAGAGCCAAAGGAAGGGTACGACTCCTTACAATGCAACTGTCCAGACAGAAATTGGCCTTGATATTCATGACCTCGCAGTGCCTAGCAATACCTTTGCAAGACCCTCATAATAGAAGAAAAAGATGATGAGATCAAATTAAAAGAGAGACTAATGGAGAGAGGGAGGGGATATGATGGAGATTGGAGTTCTAAAGTGGAATGGGGGAGAGGAGGGAAATATCATATGTTTTTTGTATGTAAGTATAGAAGGTGTCAATAAAAAATAATAATTAAAAAAATAATAATAAAATCTGGCTTAAAAAAATAAAAGACTTATTTGGAAGTGATTATATAGAGATTTTTTAAGAAGTTAGAGATAACCCAGAGATGACCTACATACTCTGTACCTAGTTTCCCCCAGGGTTCACATCTGAATAAGCATGATACAGTATCAAAACTGGGTATCTGGGGGCTGGAGAGATGGCTTAGATGTTAAGGCATTTCCTGCAAAGCCAAAGGACCCAGGTTCGATTCTGCAGGACCCATGTAAGCCAGATACACAAGATAGTGCATGCATCTGGAGTTCATTTGCAGTGGCTGGAGGCCCTGGCATGCCCATTCCCTCCCTCTCTCTCTCTCTCTCTCTCTCTCTCCTTACAACATTCTAAGGCCTCACTAACTTGGGTTAATCATTGGTGCTTATGCTTTTATTTTATTTATTTATTATATATTTTTATTTTAGAGAGAGAGAGAGAAAGAATGGGCATGCCAGGGTCTCAGCCACTGCAATCAAACTCCAGATGCTTGTGCCACCTAGTGGGCATGTGAGACCTTGCGCTTGCCTCACCCTTGTGTATGGCTAATGTGGGATCTGAAGAGTAGAATATAGGTCCTTAGATTTCACAGGCAAGTGCCTTAACTGCTAAGCCGTCTCTCCAGCCCAGTGCATATGTTTTAAATAACTGGAAACATGAAGATCAGCTGCCTGCTCTGTGGAAGCCATGGCTCACCCTGCATTCAAAGAACAGCACACCTTCTGCCTGGGAACCAGTCTGCCTTCCAGCTCTGTGTCCCAGACTAGATGTGTTCTTACCCACCCTGTGACAGCTCACCTACTCTCCATCTGTGCACCTTTTGTTATTTAACTATTGGTGCAAGAGCTTTTAAAAACTTGCATTTTTGTTTGCACAGACATGGGGCAGGACTTCCTGCCATTGCAAACATATGCCAGACAGATGTTCCACTTTGGGCATCTGGCCTTACATGGGTCTTGGGGAATTGAACCCTGGGCTGGCAGGCTTTGCATACAAGCCTGTAATTGCCGAGCCACCTCCCCAGCCTTCGTGCCTGACTCTTGATTACCCGTGTTTTCCACGAAATCTTGAGGTCCATGAAGGCTTCTCTGGAAGTTTTCTGCATCACAGACTCCAAGAAAAAAAAAAGAGTTTTCATTAGAGTCAAATGCAGCTAAGTTGTCGAATAAGGCAGGTTTTTAAAAAGTCATAAATTTGGGCTAGAGAGATGGCTTAACAGTTAAGGTGCTTGCCTGCGAAGTCTGAGGACCCAAGTCCAACTCCCCAGTACCAATACATGCAGGTAGTTAGATGGCGCACATACAGCTTTCAGATGGAGCAAGGACTCTACTGGGAATTAGACTCGAAGGCAATTCATCTTCCATTCTGCCAAAAAATTCTTCTGTGCTTTACATTATCTCCTCAGATTTTGAGTGAAGCTGGATTGGCTGCGGCACCGTTATTGCTGGACCCTCTCGGTCAGGTTTACAGTGAGAATTGGGAGCCAGCGTAGATGGGAAAGGTTTGGAAATCAGGCAATTGGACCAGTAAAGGAATCTACGAACATGAAAGGCTGAGGCCGTAGGTGTTAAGGACACTCGTGCCATAACAGCAAAGCCAAGCAGTTTACGCTCAAACATGGGGAAGTTTAGGGGTGTTTTGTTAATTGGTAAGACTCTGTGCTTTGTAGGCCAGGACATAGAATTACAAATACCTTTGAAAGACTTTCCTTGAAAAAGAGAGGGAGAGAGAGATTGAGTCCCTGATATACTATACTTGCACAGAGCTACCTAGGGAAGTGTTTTCCCCACTTGTGACACCCATGTGCTCAGAACGTGTGGTAACTGTTCCAAGGGGGCCCAGCTACTGCTCCAGCTGCCAATAGAACCTGGCATCTTCCACAAGGTGGTGTTTTTCAGGCATGCCAGATGTCAGAGTTAGGGGCTAGGGATATCTCCACTAAGTTTTTTCTGGAGGTAGGGTCTTGCCTTAGCCCAGGCTGAACTTGAATTCACTATGTAGTCTCAGGTTGGCCTCTAACTCACAACAGTCCTCCCTACCACAGCCTCCTGAGTGCTGGGATTAAAGGCATGTGTTGCTATGCCAGGCCTCCACTAGCTTTTTTTGACAAAATGCTGGGGATAGGTAATGCATAATAGTTCGATTCTTATGAAGGACACTTGAGGAGGACTATCCATGGAGCTTGAGGGGAACCTAAGTTGCAGTGGAGGTTGCATGACATTGGAAATGCCAGGAATGTGGGATATCGGACGAAGTACGCTGCAAACACCTAGTGGAGCCAACCTGAGAGAATGGTAGTGCTGGGGCTGGACAGATGGCTTAGTGGTTAAGGCGCTTGCCTGCGAAGGCTGAGGACCCAGATTCGAATCTCCAGGTACCACATAAGCCAGACACACAGTGACACAATCATGTAATGTCAGACAAAGGGGCACACATATTTGGAGTTCATTCACAGCAGCTGAAGGCCCTGGCATGCCCTTTCTCTCTCTCTCTCTCAAAAATAAATAAATAGGGTAGAGAGATGGCTTAGCAGTTAAGGTACTTGCCTATGAAACCTAAGGACCCATGTTTGGTCTCTCTGCAAATCCCATGTAAGCCAGATGTGTGACAGAAGTACTAGGTCACATATGCCCCTGAGACTACACAATGAATTCCAGATCAGCCTGGGCTAGAGTGAGCCCTTACCCTTACCTCGAAAAACCAAAAAAAAAAAAAAAACCTATGAGCCATAATAATCCTTTCCTTCCTTGTCAGGGATTTCTTGCAGTCATGCATTTTCCTCCCAGCAAATGGGAATGGTTGAAACCTTCCCTAATGATACTTGACTCCCTTTGCATGGGTCAGAGTTTGGGGGAAAGGAAACTCCCTAAACTTTTTGGAGATCTTTGCATATTGTCTCCAAGCCAAAAGTCTCACACTATACTCAAAGCAGAGAATCAATGAAGACAGGGGTGTTTTTTCTTCTTCTTATTTTTTTTTTTTACTTATTTGCAAGCAAGGAGAGATGGATAAAAGAGAGACAGAGAGAATAGGTGTGTCAGGGCCTCCAGCTGCTGTAAATGAACTCCAGATGAATGTGCCACTTTGTGCATCTGGCTTTATGTGGGTACTGGAGAATCAAACCCAGGTTGTTAGGCTTTGCAAGCAAGCGCCTTAACCACTGAGCAATCTCTCCAGCCCAGGTGAACAGCTTTGATCTGTGCGTGTGTGGTTGTGTGCATATTGGCATTAAAAGTACAGAAAATCACGTTGAGTTTTCACTCATGTAACAGAGCAGAATCCTCCAGTGGGATTCTTCACATCTTCACCTCAGTGTCTCTAACTTCCTATTCACCCTCTCGCCTCACGACCTTTGAATTTTCTATTCCCTGGCTTGAATCTTTCGCCTTCTACCTACCTTTCTGACCAACCCAGTCCTCCTCATCTTCAAATCTCAGCCCAAAGTTCACACCTCAGGAAACCCTGCTTGCGTCCTCCGTCAACCCTCAGGGTTCACACCTCAGGAAACCCTGCTTGCGTCCTCCGTCAACCCTCAGGGTTCACACCTCAGGAAACCCTGCTTGCGTCCTCCGTCAACCCTCAGGGTTCACACCTCAGGAAACCCTGCTTGCGTCCTCCGTCAACCCTCAGGGTCAAACCTCAGGGTTCACACCTCAGGAAACCCTGCTTTGCGCCCTCCGTCAACCCTCAGGGTTCACACCTCAGGAAACCCTGCTTGCGTCCTCCGTCAACCCTCAGGGTTCACACCTCAGGAAACCCTGCTTGCCTCCTCCGTCAACCCTCAGGGTTCACACCTCAGGAAACCCTGCTTGCGTCCCCCTCCGGGTCAACAACCCTCAGGGTTCACACCTCAGGAAACCCTGCTTGCGTCCTCCGTCAACCCTCAGGGTTCACACTCCGTCAACCCTCAGGGTTCACACCTCAGGAAACCCTGCTTGCGTCCTCCGTCAACCCTCAAGGTTCACACCTCAGGAAACCCTGCTTGTATATACCAATCCTCAAACTCACATCAGCTTCACTGACTCACCACCACCCTGGGACTGTGTCCCTTTCTGTTTTGAAAAGCACCTACTTTGGCTTGTTGTTGTTGGTTCATGTGGATGATCTGAGAAGATCTGCTTCCTGCACTAGACTGGACGCTCCCCGAGATCCACAACCACACATTGCTCCTCTCGCTGTATCCCTCACTCCTAATCTCAGCACCTGGCATGGGAGTCATACAGCCAATAGTCATCGAATGAATGAATGAATATACCTTTCATTTCATTGTGCATGCGTGTGCGCACACGTGCACGCGCGTGTGTGTGTGTGTGTGTGTGTGTGTGTGTGTGTGTGGTCTAAAAGCATGAAGGTGTCCCTCCAGAACAGTGCCTGGTTCATGCAGTTGCAGTAATAGCACTGCTATTCCAGACACAACAAAACTGTAGATTTGGAATCGGAATAAATAACTTTTTAAATTGTCAGCCAATGATAAAAAGGAGAAATTTAACCTCTCAACTCCTTACTGTCCTCTATACCAGCATCTTTTTGTGCTGCGGGCCTAGAAGGGACACATGGGACACTTGTGGGCCAAGAAATTGAATGGTAATTAGGTTGCAAAACTCAAATAGAGATTTATTCCCAGTCTTTAATTTCGCCTGTACTTCCCTTTAACAAACTTCAAGGAAGTAACTCACCGTGAACTGCCACTGTGCACTGCCAAAGAGCTCCCAAATAAGAAAGACATGTTTCCTGACTCATTGAACCGCAGCACTCACTAAAAATAAAAGGCCTCTTTCCACTAGGAAAGAGAATTGAGCTTTTCCTTCTGATATGCCATTTTTCTAATGAAACCATTTGGCGCCACCTGCTGGCCAAACTTGCAACAGAGCAAATGCATTCAGTGTACAATCCTGTTGAACTGTTTATGAAAAAAACCTTAAGCCACTAATCTGGTAAGTTTCTAAGAATATAGAAATTTGTTTTATTTATTTATTTATTTATTTATTTATTTATTTATTTATTTATTCATTTATTTGAGAGAGAAAAAAATAGGCAGTTAGAGAGAGAGAGAGAATGGACACGCCAGGGACTCTAACCAATGTAAATGAACTCCAGACGCATGTGCCACCTTGCACATCTTCTTACATGGGTCGTGGAGAATCGAACCTGAGACCTTAGGCTTTGCAGCAAGTATCTTTAACCACTAAGCCATCTCTCCAGCACCAGAATATGGAGAATTTAAATTGTTTGATTCTTATAAAAATGATCTATCTCTGTTATTCCACTACTCCACCCTGGGAAGATTTGCTTTCCTTAAAAAGCTACTCTCTTTAAGGGGACATATTGGCTGCCGAGTTCACTTTTGAGCCAAAAGAAAGACAAGAATGACAGTAATCATTTTGGAATAAGAGAGACAGAATGGCCCTGAAAACTTCCGGGTTCTTCCATCTCAAATCCAGGATTGCAAGGAAATTTGAAATTGTCACCCACACTAATGTTGGTCTATAGTGTCATATTTAATAATCCGGTTGGTTAGCTCTTGTTTTAAGGAAAGCCTCACACTCCCCATCTTTGAGTGAAACACAAACAGCCCCAAGGTTAGTCCCACTTTTCACACAGTGAGATCTTGCTCCTTCTGCCATTCCTGAGTTTGAGGAAAACAAGAGGATGGTGCTCAGCGTCTTAGCACACCACTACTAGGATCGTAATTGGAACTTCACGATATCATCACACGGATTATGCTTCGGCGAAATCTACCCCCTTTGAAGTCAGCTTGTACACAAATGTCCACAACCATAAGCCATGTGCACTTCCGACAGAGCCAAATCAATTCTCCCGGACACATGTGGGTCTGTGAGTGGAGACAAGCCCTGCCTGCCTCCCACTCTGAAGGGACATTGATAGGAAATTCATCTTTTGGGGTGCTGGCCTCCTTTGCTGAATGCAGGAAGTACGGCCCTGTCAGCCAGTGCAGAAGAAGATCTATGGAACAGCGTGGTCTGTGTGCTCGGACCACCTGGCTTGTTAGCCCGAAGGCTCTGCGATCATTTCCCTTAAGATCCCAAAGGACGCCTGAGCGCTTTAGGTGACATCATCACAGGCCGTTTGTCTGGGAGCGCAAGCAGAGAGGGCGCTGAGATCTGCTGCTATCTGGCCTACTTCTCCTCCTATAAAGTGAGACACAAGTGCACGTGTGAGGGGAGGTGTCAACGTGTGTGCTTGCGTGTGTGTGTGTGTGTGTGTGTGTGTGTGTAATATCCATAGCTGAACATCTTTCCTTCCTTAAAGAGATAAAGCTCATAACATAATATGAAGAGGGCAGGATAAAATGGTACCCCAGCCGAGCAGAGACTCGCATACTGCCGTCCCTATGGTTGGCTGTGCACACATGATCTTGAGACTCCCCAACTCTCTCCAGAATAGCGGGCCGTGTCCACTTCACGGGTAAGTGCGCCAATGCTCAGGTGTGTAAATTGCCTGCCCTCTTTTGGTATTCGAGGGAGAACTCCACTGCACGTGTGTGGTAAAGACTGACTCCAAATCCTGTCATTTCAAGTCACACTCACAACTTTACCAAGGCAGAGAATTCTCGAGGCCCGTATTGCAAAAGGGACAGAGGCACTGAGCATGCGCTCTTTCTAAGCAGCCTGATGTAGGCCATGTTGCTTCACCAGGCTATGTCACCCCCGTAGATGTTGAGCTCAGCATTTGATTTTAAAATGAGAATTACTGTCTTGGGGGTCAAGAGTGAGTCACGCGGACCTCACAGACCTACTTTATTTTGAACCAAGTGTGTGTGGGGGGTGTGTGTTCATCTGCAAAGCATGTCATGCAGGATGTTGACACTGTAGACAACATAAGCCTGACCATTACAGCTGCCCCCAAACCCCCAGGCGTCTCTCCCTTGGACAGAATAAGTAAGGTCTGTTTCCAACCCCCACCCACAATGCGCACACACATCCTTAAGGAATGTGATCTTTGCAGAGATCATTGGCAGGAAATGACCTGAGGAAAGCCACTTGATGTCATTCCTCCAACAGTCTGCTGCTGTCAGCTCCCCAAACTGTCAGGCATGAGGTCACAAGTGTCTGCTTCAGCTGCACAAACAGAGGCCACCGAAGGAAGCCAGAAGAGAAAAGCCTGGAATCCGTCATTCCCTGGGGGAGGCACCTGGTACTGTGACTCAGAACCATGCAAGCTCAGATTCTACAGCTGCCATTGTCCAGGGCTGAGACAATGAAACCAGCACTTAGCATCTCAGTTATCCCACCTGCTTGAAGGGTCACGAAGAGCCCCTGTCCTGGAAGTGCTTGCTACAGTATGCACGTGGTCAGCTGCACTCCTCCCTCCCCTCTTCCTACATGACGTGATTATAAAATCTTGTATGTGCATCCAAACTGTAGCCCACACCAGGGTTGACCGGCCAGCTTCCCTGCCTTCAAGTTGCACTGACACTAAGGAAGCAGAACTTCAAGCTTGTCCTTCAGTATAAAACCCCTAACTTCTGATTCCCAGAGAGACCCGTCTCATGACATGGCTGCTCTGGGGCTCTTCCTCCTGCAGCTCTCAAAACTGAACCCTTGGCTTAGCGGTTGAAGCGCTTGCTTGCAAAGCCTAAGCACCCATGTTTGACTCTCCAGATCCCACATAAGCCAGACACACAAAGGTGAGGCAAGCACAAGTTTGCACATGACCACTAGGTGGCACAAGCATCTGGAGTCCCATTACAGTGGCTGAGACCCTGGTGCACCAATTTTTTTCTCTCTCTCTTTCTGTCTCTCTTTCTCTTTCTCTCTCTCTCTTAAAAAAAAAAAAAACTGAACTCTCATTTCCTATCTCCTCTTCTGTCTCAGATCTCATTAACACTCGCTGGATCCTGTAGTGGTCTACCTGCCTTCCCATTTCCCCTCATTGCACCCCCTCCCCACACATACTGCTGCTACATGTCCCTGTCATGTCAACCTATGGAAATGAATATCACTGGCAACTTCCCAGTATCATTTTCACATCTCACTTAAACAGAACCCAAATTTTGTCCAGGCACACAACACTCTCTCCTTTGATTCAGGGGAACTATCTCTACCCACATCTTCTTGGGTAGATGTGGTGGATTTGAAAATAGATCATACCCTTTGTCAGTAACGGATTTAACATTGGTCCATGTCTCAGCCTGACCAAGGATAGGGTCATGAAAAGGCCAGGCCTATTTCTGGACATGTTCTCACACTCTTGTTCGTGGTTTACCTAACATACATTATGTGGGCATGGGCATAGTCACACTGCTTTACTCACATGCCTGTCTTGGTCCCTCCACTCTGGAAGCTCTCGGAAAGGCCTTTGCTTACGCTACTTTTCAGCCCATTACTAACACAACACCTCATGCATCGAGTGGATGAGCGAAGGAACGAATGGTGGTTGAAACCATACGCAGGGGCGAATTTCCTCGATGTTCTTTGTGTGTTTCTCCAAGAGACAGCCATCCTACGTCTGTGGTAACAGGACAGCTACTTGGTAATGTTGCTTGTCTGCAGAGCCTCACCTGTTGTTTCTGCCTTTCCAGAAGACGAGGTCAGGCCAGATGCCAGCTTCCTTTCCTAATCAGGAAGCAGTTCCTCTGTGCTATACAGAAAGAACCTCTCCGTAAGAGGATATAACACCCTGCCCCCCCCACACACACACACGTGAAATCAAGGCAAACCAAGGCTTTAGGGCACGAGTCACACTGAACACACACACATTCTTCTTGGCAGAGGGAGCCCCACCTACTGGCTTGTCATCAAAATCAGCAAGACAAGTAGCCCAGGACACCATGAACTTGAAGCAGAAGGGACGCTGGCATCACCTGCAGGGTGTTGCAGATTGAAGTGGATTTAGATAAAAGATCTGCTACCCTTATCACCAAAAACACATTAAAATCAAAACCCTGCCTGGCCCCATGAAGCCCAGAGGACAAATTAGTAGAGATGTATATGGACCAGTAAGGGATCATTTGCAATTAAGAACAGTAATTTCACTTCTGTTCCTGTAATTATAACTTCTCCTGTGTGGACAGACAGGTCCCTCATTGTGTCTGGAACAATCGCAGCGTTCCAAACACAAAGTGAGCCAAAGCCAAGGACCCCAGGGCCAGCTCTTTCAACAATCCATCGCTCAACAGCTCCCAGCTCCAGCCAGCCTGAGGACCTAGTTTCCTGCCATTGTTAGCATGTTACGCCTGGAATTCCATCCAAATGGATTTGACCCCTTTCTTAACAGCACTGCATATTTCCCTGGTTAGTACATTCCTGTGTGTGGATGGGAAGTGGCAGGGTTGGGGGAGGTGAAGGGAGAAAGACAAGGAAAATTACGAGGAAAAACAACTTCATTCTATCCCCATGCCATCGTGAGAACAACCTAGAACTTTGGTTTCACCCACAAGTGTAATACGCATGCATGCACACTCGTGCATAAACACACACACACACACACACATCTCTAAAGAATATTTGCTACATATGTGCAATGCAGGTAACCAGGCAAGAAGAAAGCAAGCTCCCATCTCTTCAGTAACAAGCAGATGTTGCTAAGAGGTTCCTGTTTCTTCAAAACAGGACAGGAACACCCAGAAAAAATAAGCTCCCCAGATGGTTCCTCCTTGCAGTTTTGTTCCTTTAGATAGCATTCCCTTCTATGTGTGACATTTAGTAGGGACCTTCTGGTACTAAGTGACCAGGACAATTCCTAGATTATACCACAGGCCTTGCACAGCCTACTTTTAATTTTTCACTGTTTCCTTAAGGGCTACATTACTACCTTATTATATCTTCATGTCCAGCTGAAACTACCTGACTTAGACCATATACTCAACAGCAAACATTTTTATCATTTTTATCATTCAATGTATCACATATATGTAGGGAAGGGCACACACGGGTGCCTATTTGTCAAGCATTTAAAGACCAAGAAAAATGAATTCACCATTTAAAATCAAGTGGGGTTATCAAAATATAAAACTCATGTGTGTTAAAAATTACCATCAAGGGGCTGGAGAGATGGCTTAGTCATTAAACGCTTGTCTCTGAAGCCTAAGGACCCCGGTTCAAGGCTCGATTCCCCAGTACCCACATAAGCCAGATGCACAAGGGGTCACACACATCTGGAGTTCGTTTTCAGTGGCTGGAGGCCCTGGCACACCCATTCTCTCTCTTTACCTGCCTATTTCTGTATCTCTCTCTCTCTAGCTCGCTCTCTCTCTCTCAAATAAGTAAAAATAAGATATTAAAAAAAAATACCATCAAGCAAATGAAAAGAAGGCTGGAGAGATGGCTCAGCAGTTAAGGCATTTGCCTGCAAAGCCAAAGGACCTTGGTTCAATTCGCCAGAAAGCATGCACAAAGTAGCGCATGCATCTGGAGTTCACTTGCAGTGTCTGGAGGCCCCGGCATGCCATTCTCTCTCTCTCACTCGCTCTCTCTTTCTTTCTGTCTGCCTCTAATTAATTAATTAATTAAAAGTGTGTGTCAGTACACTTTAAAAAAAAAGAAAATGAGGGCTGGAGAGATGGCTTAGCGGTTAAGGCGCCTGCCTGCTAAGCCTAAGAACCCGGTTCCAATCTCTAGGTCCCACATTTAGCCAGATGCAAAGTGATGCAAGAGCGCAATGCCACACTTGCCCACAGGGGGACACACACATCTGAATTTCGTTCGCGGCAGCTGAGACTGCTGGCGCACCCATTCTCTGTCTCCCTCTCCCTCTCTGTCTGTCTCTCTCTGTGTCTCTCTCCAAAAATAAATAAAATAATTTTAAAAAATAAAAAAAAAATAAAATGAAAAGACAAGCCAAGTATCATAGTGGCTCACATCTATAATCTCAGAACTCAGGAGATTGAAGCAGGAGGATCACCATGAATTTGAAGCCAGTCTGGCCATAGAGTGAGTTCCAAGCCAGCCCGAGTTACAGAGTGAGGTTTTATCAGGGAGAGAGAAATGGAGAGAGAGATGGGGGTGGGGAGGCCACGGAGACAAGAATTGGAGAAAAGTTTTTCAAATTAAGTATCTCATAAGGGGCTTATACCTAAATGGGGAACCATTACAACTCAAGACAAGTAACCAAGCTGAGAGGGGAAAAGAATACGAGTAGATAAGTCCATGGACGTCCAAAACATAAAAAGATGTTCACGGGGCTGGGGGCTAGCTCGGTGGTAGAGACGTGCCCTAGGAAGCACAAGGCTCTGGGTTCAGTCCCCAGCACCAGCAACAAGACTGGCTCCGGCTCCTCTGTGTCACTTGCCTCTGCGAATATGTAAATGCAAACCACAGTCAGACACCACTCGGCCCACTAAGAGGGCTTGAGTGAGAAAGGCAGGCACTAACAAGCACTGGTGAGAACACGGTGGTTTGTAGCGGATGGAAAAATAAAATTCCACAGCTGCCTTAGAGATCAGATTGGCCATTCCTGAACAGGTTCCACATTCAGGTGCTGTATGATCCATTGATTTCTACCTGTAGGTATGTGCTTAAGAGCAATGAAAACATGTCCAGAAGTGTACAGCACAGCATTACTCATACTGGCCAAAACTATTAAAGAACTCAACGCCCTTTCAAGTGAAGAGTGGTTAAATAAAGAATGATGCTGGGCTGGAGAGATGGCCTAGCAGTTAAGGCACCTGCCTCCCAAGCCTAAGAATGCTGGTTCCAATCTCCAGGTCCCATGTTTAGCCAGACACAAAAAGTGAGGCAAGGGTGCAATGCCACACTTGCCCACAGGGGACACACGTGTCTGGAGTTTGTTCACAGCAGCTGAGAGGCTGCTGGCGCACCCATTCTCTCTCTCTCTCTCTCTTTTTCTCTAGCTCATCCTCTCTCTCTCTCAAATTAAGAAAGAGAGAGAGAGAGAGAGAATGATGTGCTCATAGCACAGGATATCATTCAACCACAGAAGGAAATGAATCGAGATGCATGCTTCAATGTGGATAGGCCTTGACAAATACACATACACAGGGAAGCCAGCCATGGAGAATGACTTCCTTCCAGAAAATGTTCGGTATTGGCAAACTATGACAGCAAAAAGTCCATTGGTGGTTGTCTAGGTTAGCTAAGGGGCTGAAGCATCCTAAATAAGTATTTCCTCAAAGAAGGTGACAGAGGCCAGCTGGGACCAGAGGAGGCTGACAGTGAAGCATGGCAGACTTTCTTTCTAGGACAAGGCAGAAGTCCGTGACTTCATTAAAGGCCGTTGGTCATCATCCATTGAGTGGGTAACTTCTATGTCATATGAATGCATCATGACAATTGTCCTTAAAAACTGAGATTGATAGAATACTCAGAATTAAAATTAACAATGAGGCTAATTGAATTTACTATTTGCTAGCTAATTTAATTGAAGTGATGATGGGATTCAAACCCAGAATCTTTATGGTCTTGTGCTAACACTGGCCCTACTTGAAATAACTAAGTAACCGAGATAGATCCATTTGGTCTCTGGCCAGTATGTCCCCCTGTAAAGTGAGGAGGGTGGACAGATCACCGAGGACTTTCCCACCCTTCATTCTTTCACAAACCAGTGACCTCCGAAACAATGGTGCTGATAAAAATGACTGTTCTTTGAACTCTCAAAAAGTTATCATATTCTTTTCCTTGGTTTTTAAATTTCCACCACAGATTCCACTGGGTAGTTAAAATAATAAGTTAATTGTGTTTGATTTCAATGAAAGCAAAGTGTCTTAAATTAGCATGATTTGTGTTTGGGCTGATACGGCCTTTTCTGTGTGCTGAGTTGGCTGGCGGGGGTGATGAGGTCTGCACACTCAGAACCAGGCTCTGTGAGGCCCATGCTGGGCCTGGGGGCCCCCTTCCGACTCAGTCGATGCAGAGTCTCTTCCCTCCATGCCCTGAGCCAATAGCAAACTTTATTTTTTGGTGCCCTTCCTGTGAGGTTGTGGGCCTGGCAGCCTGGGAGTGCATGCTATTAGAGTCTTACATTGGGGGGATGTGAGCTTTATCGTTACTGACTTTGGGGACTTGATGTTGAGGCTAGAGGAAGCTGCCAGACACATATGTGACATGTTGATTCAGTGAAGACTGGCCACAGGGAGGGGGTGGGTGAACAGAGCCCCTTGTCTCCTAAGGGCTCATCTTTATGAGTGGAGTATATGCATCCATATAGAGCATATAGAGACCTTTCGTCCCCTGCCCACTCCTCCTCTTGGCTCCCACCCAAAGGTTCTCTTTTCGTCATCAAAATAAGATCTAAAATAAATAAATAAGATATCTATCCTTGCAATACAACTCCTGTGAGATGCTGTCTTCTCTTCAAAGATTTCATGCCTACCAACACGGATATCTCCTTTCTCGAAATCCCATCATTACAATGACTGGATTTGTCTATTTTCTGTTGCTATAACAACATACCCAAGGCCCAGGTAATTTGCAAAGCTTGGGCGTTTACTTGGCTTAGGGTTGTGGAGTGTGCAAAGCGTAGAGCCCCTAAAAGCTATGAGATTGCAGAATGCTCAGAATTCAAGTTAACTGCGAGGCTAATGGAATTTGATACTGGTTGGCACATTTAATTGAAGCAGTGGTGTACTTCCATTCAGTGGGTCAGCACGCATGCAGGGCTGGTGTCTGGTGAGTGCTTTCAGGTTGCATAGGAGGACGTGTCACACGGAGAGACCGAGTGCATTCATTTAGGTCTCGCCTCCTCTCATCGTGCTACTAAAACCATCTTAGGGTTCTACCCTTACGATGTCATTAAATCCTAACTAACTCCCAAAAGCCCTGCCTCCAAATACCATGCGCAAATGAATTTAGGGTGTGAGTTTCCCACCCATCAACACGGAAGGGACACAGAAACACACAGCAATGATCATGAACCTGAAATGGCAACCACAGGTGGCTAGTGGTTTGGTGCTTGAAAAACAATCAGCATTTTCCACTGATTGCTGAGGTCACACTGAGGCGAACATTTCTCTGCTCTTCCCTCCCTCATGCCCAACGCGGCCACGATAGACAAGGCTTTGCTAAAAATAGAAGTTCAGGAGACTCTGCAGAGATGTCATACACAGCAGCATCACGAGACAAGTTGAGATGCTCGGCTCCCCACTCAGGTTTGCGGAGGGGGAAGTAGAAAATTTCCGTGCATGCAGCGTTCTGCTCAACAAACGCTCCAGTTAGAACATTTCTCAAGACACATTTACGCATTTCTTCGATGGAGAAAAATGCACCATCACCTTATTTCTCCATCTCTCTTGTGAGAGAGAGGGCGGGGGGACGTACTTCCAGTGTTGCTGTCCCTTCCTTCCTGGTGTGTGTGAAGTCCCCATGCCTGTGTTCTCTCCACTTAGAACTTAGAACTCTTCTAAGCCTTTTCTTTACCCAGTAACTGTTTGTTACCCTTCGGTTTTTATGCCTGTCCTCATCATCTCACTGAAACCTCTTCTGTGGTCGTCTTTTCTTCATACTGTTTTTGGAGTATTAAAGACGTTGAGAATCCATACCGGTAAGCTCTACGGCACGTGCGTGCAGGCTTCGACTCAGCAAACATCATATTTTGCAAATCATTAAATTCAGCTTGCTCATGGGCAACTTTTGGAGATGTGTTTGGTTTGGCAAATCACATGGCCTTCAAGAAAATTTGCTTGGTTTTTCTCGGCCTGCTAACTCGCTGGCCGGCCATAATGAAAGCAAGTGTCATGACTGAATTCTCATATGCCGATGACCCAATATTTGACATGTATTCATCCTCTTCAGATCACGCTCAAACCAGTTCTATAGCCTAGTCTGTCAACTTGATGTCCCAGCTTTCTGCTCTCTGCCCCACTACGTTTGTTCACTACAAAAACAGTGACATTCTAGGGTGGAATTCAGACGTTGTAACCCGAGTTATCTCTTCTCTGAAGTCAATGGTCGTATGTAGGACTAATTAGTATCCAAGTTTAAAAACATCCCTGACAAAGTAGTTCTGTGGTTGCATGGGATCCTAGGTCCCCTCCATTCAGAAGTAAGAAATCCCTCTGAGCTCTAGTCTACACACCTTGAATATCTTTAATCTCACCAGTGAGAACTAATGAAACATTACGTCCATCCATAGAAACCCATTGTTGAAATAATACAACGATACGTAGGGAATAGCAAATCAACAGTTGCTGAACAACGAGACCTTAGAAAATGTATGCCTGGGGGCTGGAGAGATGGCTTAGTGGTTTAGCGCTTGCCTAAGAAGCCTAAGGACTGCAGTTCAAGGCTTGATTCCCCAGTACCCGCATAAGCCAGATGCATAAGGTGGCACATGCATCTGGAGTTTGTTTGCAGTGGCTGGAGGCCCTGGTGCACCCATTCTCCCTCCCTCTCTCTGTGCCTCTTTCTCTGTCTGTCGCTCTCAAATAAATTTAAAAAAAAGAAGAAAGAGAGAAGAAAGAAAGAAAGAAAGAAAGAAAGAAAGAAAGAAAGAAAGAAAGAAAGAAAGAAAGAAAGGAGAACGAGAGAAAAAAAGAGAACGTATGCTTGGCCTTTCTGGTATTATTCTGAGGTAACAAGTTTAGGCCCATCCTGATATTTTTCTTTTAAATACTTTTATAAAATTGGATTTTATAAAAGTTAAGCTTACAAATGATAAAATGCTGGAACTGTACACAGCAGGCATGGGACTATTTAGAGACCCCCTTAGAGAGCCTTCTGAATGAGTCATAGAGAAGGATGTTGATGTCCACTTAGTGGCCTCCTGGTAACCAGGGGAAAGCCCTACACGCAGTGTGGGGAGGGAGGAGTCGTGAACGCTCTACAAGCAGTGTGGGGAGGGAGGAGTCGTGAATGCCCTACACGCAGTGTGGGGAGGGAGGAGCCGTGAATGCCCTACACGCAGTGTGGGGAGGGAGGAGCCGTGAATGCCCTACACGCAGTGTGGGGAGGGAGGAGCCGTGAATGCCCTACACGCAGTGTGGGGAGGGAGGAGCCGTGAATGCTCTACACGCAGTGTGGGGAGGGAGGAGTCGTGAATGCTCTACAAGCAGTGTGGGGAGGGAGGAGTCGTGAATGCTCTACAAGCAGTGTGGGGAGGGAGGAGTCGTGAATGCTCTACAAGCAGTGTGGGGAGGGAGGAGTCGTGAACGCTCTACAAGCAGTGTGGGGAGGGAGGAGTCATGAATGCTCTACAAGCAGTGTGGGGAGGGAGGAGTCGTGAACGCTCTACAAGCAGTGTGGGGAGGGAGGAGTCGTGAATGCTCTACAAGCAATGTGGGGAGGGAGGAGTCGTGAATGCTCTACAAGCAATGTGGGGAGGGAGGAGTCGTGAATGCTCTACAAGCAATGTGGGGAGGGAGGAGTCGTGAATGCTCTACAAGCAGTGTGGGGAGGGAGGAGTCGTGAATGCCCTACACGCAGTGTGGGGAGGGAGGAGTCGTGAATGCCCTACACGCAGTGTGGGGAGGGAGGAGTCGTGAATGCCCTACACGCAGTGTGGGGAGGGAGGAGCCGTGAATGCCCTACACGCAGTGTGGGGAGGGAGGAGGAATGCCCTACACGGTGTGGGGAGGGATGCCCCCTACACGCAGTGTGGGGAGGGAGGAGCCGTGAATGCCCTACACGCAGTGTGGGGAGGGAGGAGCCGTGAATGCCCTACACGCAGTGTGGGGAGGGAGGAGCCGTGAATGCCCTACACGCAGTGTGGGGAGGGAGGAGTCGTGAATGCTCTACAAGCAGTGTGGGGAGGGAGGAGTCGTGAATGCTCTACAAGCAGTGTGGGGAGGGGAGGAGTCGTGAATGCTCTATAAGCAGTGTGGGGAGGAGGAGTAGTGAATGCTCTACAAGCAGTGTGGGGAGGGAGGAGTCGTGAACGCTCTACAAGCAGTGTGGGGAGGGAGGAGTCATGAATGCTCTACAAGCAATGTGGGGAGGGAGGAGTCATGAATGCTCTACAAGCAATGTGGGGAGGGAGGAGTCGTGAATGCTCTACAAGCAGTGTGGGGAGGGAGGAGTCGTGAATGCTCTACAAGCAGTGTGGGGAGGGAGGAGTCGTGAATGCTCTACAAGCAGTATGGGTCAGGAGGAGTCATGAACTCTCTACTTCACTTATGAGCCCTCTTCTCCCAGAAGGGTTGGGCTTGGTGAATTTTTCCCACAGTTCTTCAGTTAGATGCAAAAAGGCCTGGAAGTCTTAAATTTTTGTGGTTATTCAAGGATCATTTTTACAACATTAAAAAATATCATCAATAAAAATGCATATGTGGGCTGGACAGATGGCTTAGCAGTTAAGGTGCTTGCCTCTGAAACCTAAGAATGCTTGTTCAAATCTCCAGGTCCCACGAACAGCCACACGCAAAAGTGATGCGAGTGTGCAATGTCACACATGAGCACTAGACACATATGGCTGAAAGACCCTGGGGGAAGCCATTCTCTCTCTGTCTCTCTCTGCCTCTTTACCCTCTCTCTGTCTCTCTCTCTCTCTGCCTCTTTACCCTCTCTCTGTCACTCTCTCTCTAAAAGAAAATTAAAAAGAAAGAAAAAAATGCCTATGGGAGCTGGGGAGATGGCTCAGTAGTTAAAGCTGCTTGCTGGCAAAGCCTTTTGTCCTAGAGTCAATTTCCCAGTACCCACATAAAGTCAGACACACAGAAATGCACATGTGAGTTCAAGGCTAGCCTTGGTTATGTAGTGAGTTTGAGGGCAGCCTGGGCTACATGAGACTTTGTCTCAAAAGTTGGCACAAACGCACGTGTGAACCTACAAAAAGTAAACTTTAAATACCATTCCAGAAAGGTCTGATACACCCCTCCTAGTATACCCCCATTTCTGGCTCTGGTTTCTTCCTGACATCTCAGAGGAACCACTGGAGCAGTCAAGTCACGGCGCCTTTGGCATTGTGACATCTGGAGAGCAGTGAACGGCCCTCGAGCCTCAGGTGTCATCTTCCTCAGTGGGCTGCAGTCACAGCACGCAGCAGCGGGGCAGACAACAGTACTGGATGAACTGGAAACTCCGGGGTCCGTGTGAAGGCATGCTGCTCTATGTAACGGAAGAAAATGCACAGTGGCGGGCAGGAATCTTCCTAACTCTCCCCACGTCCTCCCGTGTTTTACAGGAACCAGAGAAATGACACTGCCTCCTAGGGCTGCCATGACAGGAAGTCAATACGCCTGGTCTCAAGCATCTCTCCATCCTCAAATGTCAGCCCTGGCTTTCAGACCCTCAGTGTCCAGATCTCTCCCGCCTCACTCGAGTGCCCTGAAGCCCCAAGTCCCTGAACCAATGAATGCATTCATACTGAAGCAGTAGAGGTTTTAATGTGCCATTTATCAGAAGCAGCATTTCTCATGTTAAAAGAATGGTTTCCTGTCCCCGCAAGAGCGGATACTCCTGATGAGGGACTGCCAACCACAGCCACGCAACCCACCTGTTCCGAGCTTGCTCTATCTAGTAAGCTGCAAAGGTGTTTGTGTATTCCTCACCACTCCAGAAGACTTCATTCAGGTGTGTGTGTGCGTGCGTGTGTTCATATATGTGGACAGACACGTATGTGGGGTGCATGTGTGTGTACATTCATGAGGCCAGAGTTTGATTTCTCATGTCTTCTTCAGCCACTCTCCACTTTATTTCTTGAGCTAGGGATTCATTGAGCTAGAACTCACCACTTCTGCTAGATTACCTAGCCGGCAAGCCAGGGGAACCCTCCTGTCTCTGCTTGGCCGGTGCTGAGGTTGCCAAGTGTGCACTACCACACCCACGTGTTTACACGGGTGCTGGGGTTGGACTCAGATCCTTGTGCTTGCACAGCGAGTGCTCTACCCACTGAGCTACCTCTCCAGTCCTTAATACTCAAACTTTGGGAGTCATGAATGGTCCTGTCACATGCGGGTGAGAGTATTTCAAAGAAGATGGTCAAGACATTTCCTCTCTACTAAGAGCACAACATTCTCCTTTAAAGAAAAGAAGTGGATTTGTCTCAATGCCCACAGAGTCAGAGCCCAGTCACTCCTGAAGAAACACGGGGAATGGTGTCTGTGGCTCTGGTCCTCAGTGCTCCTTTCTCATCAGCTCTGGGGTACTAAGACCTCCTCCTTGTCACCCTGAGCTCAAGGCCCTTTTTCAGGAAGGTGCACAAGGATGATCAAAGAATACTGATAAAATGGAAGACCTCCCTTAACCCCTTGCCCCCTGGAAAGGGCATGTAGCCTCAAGGCCAAGAGCTCAACTTACCTGCCTTTCCCTACCTCTCCCCGATCCCTGCGGCGGAGCACCTGAGGAGCATGCAGTAGGCAGTTCTCACTGCATTCTCCTTGTGTCTCACTAATGGCCCGGATCTTTCTGTTCTTCTGGTTCTTTTCATAACCCTAATCGCACTCTTGCCTAATGAAGCCCTTGCTCAAAGCTGTTGTAAAGCAGGTGGCTCCAGCTCGTGGTCCCTGACAGGGCTGAGCTCAATGAAGCCCTACAGGGGAGAGACAGAGCTCTTCATGGCTAAGGCAATCCCACAGTCTACGCATATGGCCAGCTCTGCCAGGTCCTCAACCAAGAACCTACCTTCCAACCAGAGATGCACAGAAGGATGCGGTTTTTCAGAGGCCACCCGTCGTGTGGTGATGGGACAAAGTCTTCCTGCCTCTTACAAAGACCTGAAGCTGCATTAGCTTCACTTTCCCCTCCCCCGTGCCACAACCCTGGACTTCCGTTCCAATCCACCCCCCTCTGCATTTTCCCTTGACTCCCTGTCCAAGTTTTAATGGCTCCGCTGGAGTTGAGGCCATATTTCTTACTCATGTTTGTATGAACACTTGGGGTCTATGAAAATATTTGCCTTCCAAACTCCCAGTAACAGACAGATGTCCTACTCATTGCTGTTAGTTGTTTTATGTTTCTTGGCAGGGAAGAAATTGGCTTCACATTTCAAAGAATTCTCTCTTACACACATTATTTTTTTAACTAAAATGTCCCAATGTCCCCAGACAAAGGCACTCAGGGTGTGTACCCAGGACATGGAGCCATCAGGACCTTCTTAGAAAGCAAAGATAACTGACTTCCTCCAGAGGTTCACTAATTAGCTCAATGACCTCAGGTTTGACCTCTCTAGGCTTTGGTTTGCTCGTGTTTTGAAATTTCTTGTTCTTCCAGCCATGACAGTTCTATCAAGACACGTCACAGCAAAGAAAACCATACTTTGACTCCAAACATAGGCATTTTTGGAAGAATATTATGAAAAAAAGAGAGGTGGAGAGCTAACCAACCTGCCCTTATTAACGCAACGCTTCTCCATTTGTTCCTGCTACCTTCCTGCACTGAGGAATGGGGAAGAGCCTTGAAGGGTGATATTGGCTGGGCATCTCTGACAGCAGGGTGCGTTCTCTGGCCTTCAACGCCAAAGTCAAACAGTAAAACTGCTGAAGAAAATTACTCTCACGAGCCAGATCCCACAGAAGCCATCTCAGCTGTGTTTGTCCTGATGATGCTGAAACACAGTTCTCACCTCACAGGGAATAAGAGAGTTGATGCTGAAGCCAAATAAGAGTGGCATGGCATGGGAACATGGATTCAGGTTACTCTAAATACCATTACAGCAAAGTAACAGTTTCATGAAATTGTATTAGTTACAGGACAAGAGAAGGTCCTACAACATACAGCATACAGCATACATCAGTGGAGCCATCCGATGGGCAGGTTACAGCAAGCAGGTAAACCCCTGCTATAGACTCTAGATGCTGTCTGAAACATTCTTAGCATTTGGGTGGGTGGAGACCAGTGGTCTGTTACTTCATTGCAAAAGGATTTATTTGATAGCCACAAGGATGTGAGGTCAAACACAGATTGGGACTATTAAGAGGGCTAAAGGTAGAGCAAGAAAACTTGACCCCGGATCTGCAACATTCCAACTCTCTCCAATCACAGAAGTTTGAATCAGTTAATCATACTTATAAAATCTTTGATATGGGTAGTTTTTTTTTTTTTTTTTTTTTCTGAAAACTTCAATTCACATTCTCACCGTGAAATGGGATGGATTAATACACGTGTTTCCTTTGCTGGCACATACACAAGGAAGGTAGAATGTGGCCCTGCATGTAGCTGTCATGGTCAGCTTTCCCTTGAGAACAAAAAGCAGTAGAGAAACCCCGTGATGCACTATTTTATTTAAGCAAACACCCAGCGCTTTGTCTGAATTGGAGCTCCTCCACTGGACTCTAACCCTCTGGCTTTGAGGAAGGCAGCACGACAAGGCTGGCAATCGCCTGGTGACTGCTCCTGAGCTGGACTGTTCCTTGGTGAGCCAGGTTACAGCTATGACACTACTCCTACAGCCCCTCATTTCCCAGCCAGCTCTGCAATGTCCTTCATGGAGAACACTATCAAAAAGCCCCTGGTCATTTTTTAAAAATGTTTTGTTTATTTATTTTATTTTTTGAGAGAGAGAGAGAGGCTGACAGACACACAAAGAGAGAATGGGAGAGCCAGGGCTCCAGCCACTGCAAAGAAACTCCAGACACAAGTGCCACCTTGTGCATCTGGCTTTGCATGGGTACTGGGGAATCGAACCTGGGTCCTTAGGCTTCGCAGGTGAGTGCCTTCACCTCTAAGCCATCTCTCCAGCACCAACCCCTGGTCATTTTAATGCACCATGAATCCAGTAAAGGCCAAGAGGGCACTTAGTCGAGGACCTAGCAGCAGATCCGCAGCCCCCTTCCTGTCTGCCCCCTCCTTCCCTGGATGCTGTGTGGTGAGCAGGTGCTGAATGGGGGTCACTTCACAACACTTCTAAGACTCAGCTGAGTTCCTTTCCGTCCTCTCCCAGTGTGACAGTCACACAGGAGTCCGTGACACAGTTTTTGGCCCACAATTCAGTTTTTCGCCTCCACTCCTCCACATGCTCATTTTGTAGTGAAAAACAATCCAGAACCCTCTCCCTGCAAAAATAAATACATGCACCTTCTTTTTGTTTGTTGTTTCCTGAGAACAAAGCATAGTTTCTCATTTATTTATTTACCCATTAAGCACATGGCTGTTTAAGGGAAGGCTGGAAGACGTTCATAATTACATGCTTAAAAAATGCTATTGGAATTTCGAATCCTCAACACCCAACTCTGAGGCCAAAGAAGTTAGGCAAAGTCAAAGTTGATGATGCAGTGAGGAAAATAAGGCCAAGAGACAGGAAAATAGAGGCTTCCTCTCCCAGAAATAGACAGGGAAAGGGCCCTGGAAAAGAGTACTTAATAAGATGAAATTAAAAGAAGAACATAATGAATCAATCCCAGGCAGTGGAAGGTATGCACACATACACCCACATAACTGGACATAGACAGGCTGGAGAGATGGCTTAAAAGTTAAGGTGCTTGCCTGCAAAGCCTAAGAATGCATGTTCAAATCTCCAGGTCCCACATAGCCAGACACATAGTGATGCAAGTGTGCAATGTCACACATGATGGGGCACACATGTCTGGAGTTCATTCACAGCAGCTGAAAGACCCTGGCACGCCCATTCTCTCTCTCTCTCTCTCTCTCTCTCTCTCTCTCTCTCCCCTCTCCCTCTTTCTCATGTTCCACGGCTTCCTCTGCCCACCGACTACAAAACTCACAGTCACTAAACTCTGTAAAGCATGCTTAGGTTCTTAGGACTTTTGACCTCAATTTCCCAGGGTTTCTGCTGGCTTCGAACAAGAGATGACCATCCATTCACTCAACCAATGCCGTCTTGGTGAACATCTGCTGTGTTCTGGGTGGCGTGGAAGCAGATCCCAGGACTGCAGCTGGGGCTTGGGACACACTTATCTGGTGAGCAGGCTGAGTGTGGGAAGAGTGTCCGAGCAGCAAAACTTGTGGACAGCAGGCGTAGACGCCCAGAGGAAGGCATGGCTAACTCAGCCTGCAGAAACCCGGGAAGGGCAGGCTGCAGGGGAAGCACTGAGCTGAGTGTGGAAGGGGCAGTGAAAGGCATCAAGAGTACTGGGAAGAGCTTGTGTAAACTCATAGGTGTGAAAGGGTCCCTTGTGGTTAGAGCTCCAGACCTGACTGAGCAGTGCTGAGAAATTTTGGTTTGTAGCTTAGACAATGTAGCCCTTGAATTGATCCACCCCCACCATTCCTTTCTTTCTTCTTCTCCTATTTTTCTTACTCTACCTCCCGTCCTCTTACTTGCCCATCACCTTCCCTTTCTGTCTCTCTGTGCGTTATTATCAATTTACAGACTCTAGACTTGTTTGCACATTTTTGCTGCTACAGGGTAACTGGCAACAGGGAAAAAAGAGGGGCCTGGAGGCGAGTGAGTTAGAGAAACCAGCGAGGGAGTTAAGACCATGTTCTTTCTAAGAGGTTTCCGCCCTAACTTACACCATGAGCATAACAGGAAAGTTCACAGATGAAGGCGTAAAAGACCCCGAACACCCTTTTGGCCTGGTGGAGTCATTGATCTCCTCCAGGGACTGCAATAGGCTCTGTGAAATCTGGGGACAGCTGTCACATCCCTACTGCAGGGTCCCTAAGAAGATTCGACCCTTCATGTCACCTCACTCAGAGCTCCTGCTTGGCATCTCAGTAGACTTAACCTGAAGAACTTTTGCCAGACACAGCATCGGAAGGAGACCTTTTCAGAACAGCCTTCCACCCGCCCAGCTCATCAGGAGCTGCTTCACGCAGCTCTGAAATCACCCCAGGAAGCAGCATGGGTTTCTCTGGTGGTCAGAAGCAATGGCACACTGTGAATTTATTCTGAGCCATTCTGTCACTCCATGTCAGGCTCTCTGTCGGCATGGCCAGTTACTGTCAATCCTCAGTTCCCATCAAGGTGACCCACCTATGAACAGATGAGAAAACGTCCAGACAGGCCGTCCAAGTGAGATAGCAAGAAGGCTTTCACAAAGAGACCCGGCAAAGGAGGGTAGAGCTCACGTGCCCTCCTGTGGCAGCAAGACAATGACGTCAGCAAAGAAGGGTGGAGACAAACCACCCGCATGTGCTGTGCATGCACACCAAGACAAGAGAATGCCGAGGACCCCCCTTCAATGCCTACCCACTTATTGACTTGAGATAGAGCCTCAGCTCTGAACTCGGAGCTGAGGTTTTCGTGAGCCTCAGAGATGCTCTGGTCTCGGCTCCCCACAGCTCTAGGGTCTCAAACACGTGTGGCCATGCCCAGATGTTTATGTGAGTCCCGTGGAATCAAATGCAGGTTGTCACAGGCCATTCGCAGGCCCTCAAGCTTGCAGCATGCATTCTTACACTCTGAACCATCTCCCCAACCCCATGAGGGCTTTGAAAGTCAAGCTGCATCAAGGCCAGCTATTTTCCCAGCGGAGCTGTGGGCCCTGCTGTGGGGAGTCTGTGCTCAGCTGACAGCCATTTTATCTGTGTCACTACAGCCATCCATGTTCTATTTCATGTCAAGAAAAATTCTCTCGACTAGGACTAGGTAATTGGTAAAATCCTTCTATTCTGCAAACATTTCTTGAGCCCCTTGCAGTGATTAGACTTCAATGGACTGATTACAAGTGTTCAACATGTGCTAGTAGGGTCATGTTTAATGTCTTTTTAATTCACGTATGACTGAAATACTAACCAGGCCTCCATTCTCATGTGAATTCTGGAAGTGGCTGTGGCCTAGGAGCAATGAGGCTACCAGCTTGGGATTCATGCAGTCGGCTTTAAAAATAATTTTTACCCTGGTTTTCAGTTCACCAAACAGTTGATGATTGAGCCAGTACTCGTTCACCCCTTCTCCTCTGGTCACCTCCAATTGTCTTCAGGGAACTTGGACGTCCAGGCCAGAGTGAGTTCCTCACCCACTGAGCTATGAGGGCTGGATTTTTCTCCTCTTAGAGTATCTTTCTAATGTGTTATTTCCATAATTAGCTCTAATTACTCTCCTCTTTCTCCCATTTCCTTCTTTCCAAACAACACCCTATTTTCATTCTTTGCGGGGGCAGCAGACCTCAAAATTTTTGGCCAGTCTCCCTTTGCCTGAAGTCCCAAGGAAGAATGTTAGGGAGTGAGCTGAGGTCATCTGGAAACACTGCTTGAGATATGAGGCTCAGCAAGTGAGCATGGGTGGACAAGGGGAGAACAGGGCCGGGGATGACTTTCTAATGGAAACAGGACTTGAAAAACATTTATTATAAGTTTATCATTGATTATGCTTTTTAAAAGTTATATAAATCTATATATTTTACATAGGTTTTAGGCTTGTATCACGTCACCCCCAATCTCTATTTCCCTGAGGGTTCTCCTCAGCAAGGACTTTAGTGTTACCTATGGGATAATTGGGGCCTATGTCAGTCTGGGTGGGGGGAGCTGTGCCTCAGGGTATTTCTGCCCATCCTGTGGCTCTTAAAATCCTCCCATCCCCTCTTCCACATCACTCCCTAACCTTGGGCATGTTGGCAGTTTCTTTTTAGTGCTGAGCTCTCTGTAGACTTGGTATTGCTTTTGAGAAGTGTTTTGGTTCCCCACTGTGTTTGTCGCCATTTCCCTGGAGGCAGTTGTCAGCCAGCACTGGGAGCAGCACTCCTCACTGCTTCCTCTGCAGATTCTTCTGGACCCTGGTGAACATGGTGGAGGTGGTGAGCAGCCGGCAGTCTTTTCTTGTTAAATTGATAGATCTTGGATCCATCTCCCTATAGAAGTTCTAGCGTGGTTACAAATCCACCAGCATCCTCTTATTATAAGTTTTATTAGTCAGTGGGAAAGCTGAAATTTGTGGTGTAAGCAGCTCACCAACGGTTGCCATTGTGGACATACCAGGTCTTGGGGCCGTGATGTTTTACAAGTTGGGGAAGGTGGAATTGAAAGTGAGCATGTCCACACTATGCTGTTAAAGTTGGTTACAGGGGGCTGGAGAGATGGCTTAGAGGTTAAGGCACTTGCCTGTGAAGCCTAAGGACCCAAGTTCAATTCCCCAGGACCCATGTAAGCCAAATGCACATGGTAGTGAGTGCATCTGGAGCTCTTTGCAGTGGCTAGAGATCCTGACATACCCATTTCCTCCCCCTCCCTCCCTCTCTCTCTCTTTCTCCCTATTTCTCTCTCTCCAATAAATAAATACATAAATAAATAAACATTTTTTCAAAGTTGATTATAGCAAAGTATGAGCTCATTTTGTTCAAAGCAGATATACACACACTCACACATGGGCACATTCAAATATATACACATGAATAAAATGCCCAAATTTCACTAAACTACACTAGCTTCCAGAAAGAAATAGTCACTTTAATGGTAGAAACTAAAATATCTGGGTTTATTTGCCCTTTGGAAACACTCTGAACTCACCTGCAAAAATTCCTGGCATCACTGAGATTTCTTCTCCGTTAGGTGATGAGATTTGACATGAGCAAAGTGTGAGGAAGGAGGCCAGGAGGCTCAGCTTTCATCTTGCTTATTCTCAAACACTAGAACTCCTGTCTCCAAACAAAAGGTGTCCCGCAAAGAAGTGACCACAGAGGCTCGGTTCAAACCACACTGCCACGGCTCAGGTTATTTTTGGAACTGTTCTTGGAGAAAATTTAGTTGTCGAGGCAAAATCTCACTATGGTCGGGCGTGGTATCAAATACCTTTAATCCCAGCACTTGGGAGGCAGAGGTAGGAGACACTGTGAGTTCGAGTCCACCCTGAGACTACCTAGTGAATTCCAGGTCAGCCTGGGCTAGAGTGAGACCCTACCTTGAAAAACAAAACCAAAACCACAATCTTACTGTGTACCCCAGGTTGGCCTCAAATTCTCAAGCTTCCTGCCTCTGCTTTCTAGCATGCCTTGTGGCACACACCTTGGCTTTGGAAAAACTTCTTTGTAACCAATTTATCAGTCAGTCACATGAGCCAGCCTCTTCCTTCATAGTCCATGTTAGAATCAATACTGAAAAGAAAGGGAGGAATCAAGGTGCTGGGAGCTTCAGATGCATATATGAGGTGCCCAAACGAGACACAGTTTGTGGGAGGGAAGGATTTATTTGAAGCTTACAGGTCTAAAGGAAGTTCCACTGGTGGCAGAGGAGCTGGTCCCTTTTGCAGCTCTAAGCTGAGAGACACAACCACATAGCCAGCACTGGACGCAAGCAGGCAGGAAAGTACAGCAGCAGGGCCCCCAGCGCTCACACTGCGTACCATAGGTTGGAATTCAGATCCACCCCCAATGACATCTCCTCCAGCCAGGCAGCCAGAGACAAGCTGTTTAATATACACAGCTGAGTCTATTGGGGGACACACATTCAAACTACCACACCCAGGAAAAAGGGACAGCCAGCACTCTCTGAGGGACATCATGGGCCCAGCATCCCCTGCCTACCTTGGTACCTGCCACATAATTGGTAATTAATTGACACTACAAAAAAAATCACAGAGGAGAAAAGGAAATGACAGTACGTTCAGATGGGTAATCCACATATGCCACGCTTACCTACTCAAACCAGCCAAGACCTTCCTTACCTCTGGAGGAAGCTGCCACTCTGAGACTAGTGTCCCTTTCTTCCTTGTCATCTTCACTGTAGTGAAGACACAGAGCTAGGCTTGAAGTTGACTAAACTGCATATAACCCCTCAGTATCCCCAGGCGGTAAATTCCAAGACCAATGTCCCTGGAGGCTGAGCCCTCATATAAAAAAACATCATAGTCACGCGTCTCCTGCCCATTGCCTCGCTTACACTTTTGATCATCCCTGGGGAAGTCATAGAAATGCTATGCAAAGGGTTGTCATGCTGTATTGTTTAGGGAACAATGACACAAAGAAGGCTCTGTACATGTTTAGTGCAAACACTTTTTTTTTTCACTCTTTCTACACAATGGTTTAAATTTGCAGGTGCAGAACCCACCCAGAGATGGAAGACAGGGAACAGCTGTATTTTGACGCAAAGACACAGATAAGCCAAAAAACATCAAAATAGCCAAAAAAGCAGGTTCAAAGCCAAAGGTTTCGTATTGGGGCCAATGCCTTCCAGTCCAGACTCGCTGTAGATGGCTGGAGATCCTGCCTGCTCAGGGTCAGGGCTTTGTGGAGTGTCAGTCCATGACAGATCAGGTCAGCACCTCTGACCCTGCCCAAGGCAGAGTGCACACCTGCCCATGGGGCCGCCTGCATGCGCTTGCTTGAGCCACCCTGAGATGCCTTGACCAAGAAGCCCTCTTGGCACCTCATCTGTCAGAGGTTTCTGGAATCCCTGCTCTCCAGGCCAAGGGGCTAGGTCAGGCTGATTTTTTTTTCCTCTCTTAAAGAAAAAGGACTTCAGAAGCAATCTCTCCCGGGGTGATGTCAGAGGTGATGGTGATGGATAAAAGAGGGAGTTTTGTCCAGGCCATCAAGAGATAATGTCACATCTCAATTTTCTCAGAACATAGGAAAGGAATGCTTTTTCTCCCCCATTTAAACTCTATCACCTTAAGATAAAACAGTGGCCCACAAGTGCATCATACTGTAGCTGGATGACGTTGCATCCTGACATGGGCAGAGCCGTCCTATCTGGCTCCATTAGGAAAATCTTATTTCAACTCAGAATTCTCCAGGTGGTCTCCTGCTCTGTGCCCTCCTTGGCTGTATTGTAATTTCATTACTCATTATGTGCAGTAGAATCATTAATTCTAATACTCCATCCTATCAAGAGCTAAGCATGTGCTTAGCCCTCTACTTAAAGTCAATTATTGCATTTAATCCTTGTGAAAATCTTACAGGGGAGGGTTGATTCCAATTTTACAGAAATAAAAATAGGATATGTTGGTGGCACCCCAAAATAGGCTACAGGTCCACACTCCGATGGAGTTCCTGGTATGACAACAGGTTAACGTGACACCTGTTGAAGACAGGCATAGCCAGTGACTGGCTGCAAGGTAATTAAGCAAGTGTGGCCTATGTAAGAGATGAGCAGGCCAGATATAAGCAATCTTTACTTAAACTACTGTACTCTGGTCCCAGATTCTTGCTTTCAAGCCAAGCTTTCTGGTATGACTTGGTCTGCCTTGAACATCCTCAAGAACTAGGAAGGCACAGGGTCCAGAAAGAGTGATCTCTGTGGTCTAGTCGCCAGGACTTGGCATCTGCCAGACATAAGTGATACTCAACCAATATGCTCACTTGCTGATGCTGGACTTTCTCAGGGACGCATGCACTGTGGGGACCAGATACTTTCAGTATCTCCTCCTGCTGAATCTTCCAGAAAAGCCAAACACTACGCCTAGAAGTCCTTACGTGGACCTGCTGGGACTTCCTAGTCTCCAGCCTGCTATTCGGCAGTTGGAAAGGCTGCGTCTGATAGAGTTGGACCCTTTGGGGTAGGAGCTTAACACCACCCCATGCCCCACTAGGGCTACCCAGAACAATTCCTAAGCCTTTCTGTCCCTAGCCCTTTTTGTCCTCTGTCTTCTCGGTGTCATATGTTGCCTTTAAATATCCTGCTAAGACATGAATTGAAAATTAAGAGAAACCATTGACACATTAAGAGCAGAACTCCAATCTGGAAAGGTCCCACATGCAACACACCAGTGGGGAGACAGTGAGGAAGCAGGGTTTTGTGAATGGCAGGAATCCTTGCCTGATGTCCCTAAAAATCCCACACTATCTGGAGTGACCACTCCAAAAGCTGCCTTCACTCTAGCAAGGGAGGCACGTGTGCCAGGAGGGGCCCAGGCTGTCAGCCTCTCCGGAGAGATGCCAGGATGCCCACTTCCTTATTTCTAAATCGCCAGTTTCAGAGCAAATAGGTTTAGGGTCTGGTGCTCACCTCCCCTCTGGGAGCCCTAGCCTTGGGCACAAGAAGAGGAAAATAAATGCCACCTCGCCCCCAGGAGCTCACAGGCTAGTACGGGGGCAAAACAAATAAGCAGCCTAGGTTGAACACGGCTGTCTGAATGTCTGAAACACAAAAGGCCCCCAAACGTCAGTCTTTTGAATGCCGACATGGCTACAAGTGGAAAATTACACATCATGAAACTTATTTTCATCAGCAAAATCACTTTTTTAAAATATTGCATCAGACAATTTTCAGTCTATGCATATAAGGTATATAGGAAACACACGTGTCATATTTAGATCTTGGTCTTATTCTCAAGATGTAATTGAGTATAGGGGAATATTCCAAACCCTGAAAAATACTGACCTCTGAAATATATGCTGGGCCCAAGCATTTCAGCTAAGGGACAGATGATCGGTTCTGTCATTATAACAAGCCGGGTCACATGAGATAACAGGGTCAAGGGGACAGGGAGAGGGTGTCCACCATGGCCAGGGCATCAAAGAAGTTTCCCAAAAGAGACTTCACTCACATAAAAAGATAAAGATTTAGCCTGGCTTGCTTTTTGATTTTTTTTTTTTTTTTGACTATTTAGTGAAAATGATTTCCCCTACAAGTTCTTCTGCCCTGATTCTCAGAGGATTTGTTTGCATATATCATCCCATGGTGAAAATACCCCAAAGTCAGTTGTGGAGGACTGATCACCTCTCCAGCCTGGCCCAGGGCCGGATCTAGACGCTGTGAGAGAAGGGCACACTGGGTGTCGGGGGCCCGTGATACAGGAAGGAGGAAAGGAGTACACGCTGTATCTTGGGAAACAATGACCAGCACTTCATCCCTGCTGGATCCTACCGTTTCGACGATTTGGGGAGTCCTCCTTAAGAAAAAGATTTCTCTTAAAAACTGTCAAAATGGAGCTGGAGAAATGGCTTAGTGGTTAAAGTGCTTGTCTGCAAAGCCAAAGGGCCCAGTTTCGATTCCCCAGGACCCATGGAAGTCAGATGCATAAGGTGGTACATGTGTCTGGAGTTTGTTTGCAGTGGCTGGAGGCCCTGGCATGCCCATCATCTCCCTCTTTATCTCTCTCTCACTCTCTCTCTCTCAAATAAATAAATAAAAAGGAAATACTAAAAAATTTTAAATGTAGGACATGCAAATATACTTAAAGGATTTCTTGCAAGCGATGGGCCCTAACTTCACAATAATCCCACCTATGATCCAAGGCCACGAGGCAAGAACTGGGCCTCCTCACCTCCCATAACCCAATCAGCCAAGAGTCCCACAGGCAGAACGGTAGGTTCTCAGTGGTGGGGACAGGATCACATGTCCCGTCAGAGCAAGGGTCCTCTGCCAGTTCCTGTGGGTCTCCACAAAGATGCAGTGTTATTTCTGGAACAAAAACTTCCTCTAGAATTTCAGTTTGGTGTCAAAAATTTTCTTAGCAAAGTAAGTTAACAGAACTGGTTAGAAAATGAAATAACTTTTATAGTACCTTTTTTGTTATTCTAATGAGCCAAGAACATAGGATAGTATTTTTTTAGGCAACATATTGAAAACATTTGCCCAAAATGCTTACTCTCTCCTCCTCTACTCTCTGTGTCTGTTTCTTTTCTGTCTCTTTCTCTCTCTGTCTTTGTTAAAAATGCCAGAAGTTAAACATTTCATAATAATTCTAGCACAGTATGAATTGTTATTTTTCCACCAATCTTACTGTGTTGTTAGTTTATTTTCGGAGCACACGGCTATTGACAACTCCTGTTTTCAACCTCATTGTAAGATACTGTAATTATGTCATTCCCACTAATATTATTAGCAATAATACTAACCAGCTGTCTAAGATTTTGCAAATAAATGAAGAATGACTACAAAAACACTGAGGAATGATTTCATCTCTGAGGGTATAGTAATTCTAGTTCTCGTTTCTTTAGGAACCCACAAGTGGTATCCCACAGGGGCTCATGCAATCTGCCTGCTCACCAGAAACATACCGGGACTATATTTTCTCCATCCTTGTCAATCATGCTTGGCTTCTGTCAGTTATGTAGATTCTGGGTGAGAACTCTTTGTGGCTTGACTTATATTTCTCTGATAATCAGTGATGTTAACCATCTTTTCATCACCAATCAATCAGCCATTTTGATGTTTTCTTTCAAGAAATGTCCCAAAGGAGGAGGAATCATTGCTTCATAAAGATACTCCCTTCCCCTTGCTTATTGCAGTATGATTACAATACTCAAGATACAGAGGTGGCCTAAATATGCCCACAAGTGTGTGAATAAAGAAAACTTGGTACATAGACACAATGGGATACTAGTCCAACTTAAAAAGGAAATCCCACTGTTTTCTACAATGTTAAAGAATAAAGAGGGCTGGAGAGACAACTTAGTGGTTAAGGCCTTGCCTGCAAAGCCAAAGGACCCAGGTTTGATTCCCTAGGATCTACAAGGTGGCACATGCATCTGGAGTTCATTGCAGTGGCTGGAGGCCCTGATGTGCCCATTTTCTCTCTCTCTCTCTCTCTCTCTCTCCCTAACAAATAAATAAAATATTAAAAAATAAGGAAGACATTATGTCAAGTATAATAAGCCAAGCAGATAAATAAATATTGCATCATCTCACTTATAGGTAAAATGGTTTCTAAAGAGCTATATGCAAAGATAGAAAAAAATATAAAAAATTTAAAAAAACAAAGAGAGAATGAAATAGTTATTATCAGGGGCTAGGAAATAAAATTGGGAGATATAAATTAAGACACACAAGGAGTGAGTAGGACAGGTCCCTGTGCCCTGGCTCCTTCCAGTTCCCTGGTCACGAATCTATTTTCTTTTTCAGAAGGTAGTGAGAAGACCGGAGGAGATAAACCACCCCTCGCACTTCAGCAAAGCCACAGCTGAAACCACAGAGGAATTGGGGAGACCAGCAAGAGTGCAGCTTCCATGCTGTACCTGATAATCAGCTCCGGGGTATAGGAGACAGACCCTGAGGACCTCAACACCTACCAAAGCAGAGATCCAGAGGTTCCTAAGAGCTCATCACTGAAGTAGACTTAAAACTCACCCACCATGGCTCAGGGAATTTTGTGGAAGAGGGGGCAGAAAGATTGTAAGAGCCACAGGTCAAGACATTATGCCCAGAGGCATTGTCCCCCCCCAAAAAAACCAACTACTGCTCCCACAATGCATAAACCACAACCCCATAAGGAATACCTGTAACCCCACTGAGGAGTGTCCCCAAAGGAATGGGGGCAGGGAGAGGGAAAAGAGGTACCAACATATGATGTGTCCATATGAAACATCTTGTTAATAATAATAATAAACATTTAAAAGACACAAAATTGCAAGCCAGGTACAGGGGGTCATTGTGTGTAGTCCCAGTACTAGACAGGGGGTGACCTGAGTCAGGAGGATTGCCATGAGTTTGAAAACAACCTGGGCTATTGGGTGAATTCCAAGCCATCCTAAACTCAGAGTGAACCCCTGTCTCAAAAATCAGACGCCACCCCCAAAAAAAGCAGATCTATAGGATAAGCAAAGCTATTGATATAATATGTACCATGAATACTAGATTCATTAAAATTATATTGCATTATAGATTTTATAAGATTTTAGCCATTCTTACTATAAAGGGTAAATATGTAAAATGAAAGATTTGTTTATCTCTTTCCCTATAGTAACCGTTTAACTTTCTATATGAGCAAGTCTCATAATGCTACTTTGCAAATTTCAAATATACTCAATACATTTTTAAATGAATGAATTATTTGAATGTCATTGTAAGCAGAGGAGTTGAGGTGGCAACAAGTACGGAAATGCTGACTCTCATGAGTTTTCACCTCCAAGTCCCCACCCCCCCACCCCCGAGGCCTTCCTTTATATTCCCTGATTTGGAGCTTCCTTTTCCATATTTAGCCCAACTTCCCAAATAGGGGTGAGCCACCGTGACTCCTTCAGTCTGCCTTCCATTGATCCCTCCTCAGCTTCCCTCCTCAGGGCAGCAATCTGCCATGTGACACAAGTCCAGCTGGTGACACGCAAGCCAGAGTCAGGGAGAGAAGCCCCTCCGAACATAACATAAAGCGTCATAATGCCAGTGTCAGGGAGAGAAGCCCCTCCGAACATAACATAAAGCGTCATAAAGCCAGCGTCAGGGAGAGAAGCCCCTCCAAACATAAAGAGATGGGCCTTATTAGGAGGAACGCCTTGGCTCTGCAGTTCCTTTTGATAAAATTTTATTTATTTGAGAGAGAGAGAGAAAGAGGCAAATAGATAAAGAGGCAAATAGATAGAGAGAGAATGGGTGCACCAGGGCCTCCAGCCCCTGCAAATGAATTCTAGATGCAATAGCCACCAGTGCATCTGGCTTATGTGAGTAGTGGGGTCTCAAACCTGGGTCCTTGGGCTTCACAGGCAAGTGCATTGACTGCTAAGCCATCTCTCCAGTCCCCCTGTGGCTCCT
The DNA here is from genome assembly GCA_036365145.1 of Orientallactaga sibirica. NCBI lineage: Eukaryota > Metazoa > Chordata > Mammalia > Rodentia > Dipodidae > Orientallactaga > Orientallactaga sibirica. The sequence goes on along the minus strand of JAEOAD010000463.1, from coordinate 5,933,166 downwards.
TTGACCTCATTCTTTTTTCCTTCCCCATCCTCCCTACTAGGAGTCTAGCAGCTCAACCACCATACTAGGGGGGAAGAAAAGGTTGGCAATTGTAAATAAACCAAACATGATATAGGAGGAAGATAGATGGTTTCCATTCCTATTACCATGGTTGAGCCACACATCAGCCTTGCCCTGACCTCCTCCAGCTCTTGTTTTCTTAATATTTTACTTATTTATTTTCAAGCAGAGAGAGAGAGAGAGAAGAAAGACAGAGAGAAAATTGGAACGCCATGGCCTCAAGATGCTGCAAACTCCAGATGCATGCACCACTTTGTGTATCTTGCTTTACGTGGGTCCTGAGGAATTGAATCTGGGTCAATTGGCTTGTTAGGTAAGCTCCTTAAAGGCTGTTTCTTGTGAAATGAACAAATCCTTATTTCCTGAAGCTTCTGCTCATCAAGATGTCTGATCTGGGTTGCCACGTGCCTGTTTCACAAATGAAGGAAAAGAAATAACTTGATCCCTCCCCATCATGTCATAAATGGATTAGTCGACAATGGACTGAGTCAAACAGTTCCATCTCTTTCAGCTTCAGTTTTCTCCTGAGGAAATAGATGGTCGATCTTGACCTCCCTTCTTAGTCATTTGCTCTGAGAACAAAATAATATATAGAAATATATAGAAGAACGTGGAAGCAAGTCGTTCGTCATCATCCGTCACAGCTGCCGTTCTAGGAACCAGCCTCACTACCTACCTCCCCTGGGTGAGAGTCAACCTCTAGGACACCCATTCTCGTAGGCCCTGTGCTCAGAAGGGCAGCGTAGAAAATGCGAAGAGCCAGTCTATGGTCATACCACCCTGAATGCAGCAGACAAGCAAGGTGGACCCAGAAAGAGGAAGAAGTGTGAAGAGACTGGAAGCAGAGAGACCATCTGTGGGAGGGGCCATGAATAAAGCCACCTTTAGTTTTAGAGAGACTCTAGGATCCTGTTTTTTTCCAAATCAGACCCTGTGACATTGAGGGGAAAGAGAGCAAGTGGACCCAGTATACTTGATGCAGACCGTTAAGATTGTTCTAGAAGTTGGGACAAGAGGCACAAATATGTTTAAGGAAGGAAGGGGGAGGAAGTAAAAAGGAAATTAGATATTGAACTTGTATTAAGCAGAGGAACAGAACCAATGGAATGTGTGTGTGTATAATATATATTTATATTTTATATTGTATTATAATATATAAAGGGGGATTTATTAGACTGGCTTATACACTAGGGACCAAGCAACCCAACAATGGCCAGTTCTACACAGGAGAGCCAGGGAAGCTGGTATCCGCTCAGTCCACAAAGCTGGATGCCTGGGCAGCTCCAGTCGAGTGCTGAATGTCTGGAAGCTCCTGGGAGGTTTGCTGGTACTCCGCTGAAGACAACGAAGTCTGATTCTACTGGAATACGGCAGGAGCAACAGGTCTGGGCTAAGCTGGGGAAGATACAAGGCAGGCAGACAACGCTGCTGTTCCTATGGACGTCTTTATTGCTGGGCTGTCCCTTCGAAGGTGCTGCCTACTTTGAGGTTAGGTCTTTCCACTTCAGCTAATCCTCTCTGGAAGTGTTCTCATAGACATGCCCAGACATGCCATTCTCATTCCAGTCAGGTTGACAATCACGACAACCTATCATGAGCTTCAATGACTAAATTCTTTCTTTTTCTGAAGCCACGGGCATGATGTAGGTAGTAGGTCGGGTAAGTACTATACCACTGAGCCATTCCCAAGCCCTTTTTTAAATTTTTTTATTTCAGAACAAGGTCTCACTAAGGTACCCACGCTGATCTTGAACTCACTTTGCAGCCCAGGCAAGCCTTGACCTTGAAATACTCCTGGTCCAGCCTCCTGAGTAGCTGAGATTACTGGCCCCTGCCACCAGACAACACTGTCACAGAAGTCTTGAGCCAGAGGCTCCCTCTGCATTTGGGGCAAAGAGTCTAGCACTGCTTGCTATGTACCCGACACTCCCTCTTCATTTCTTCCCAGCTACCGTGATTCTGCTGGGGAAGTAAAGCAGCCAGTCATTTCATTACTGAATTCTCAACTTCCTCTTTAGCTAAGAGCTCCAATGTGATCCAGTGCTGGCCAGTGCTGGCAGTTCCCAAATAGGGTGTCCACTCTCCAAATCATGTAAGTAAGTAAGTGGGGCCTGGTGAGCCAAAAGCTCTTTGCACTTCCTCCTTCTCTTCTTCCTGCGTTGAAGAAGGCAGCCATCAGGGAGCTGCAGGGGACAGACATGAAGACTTGGATTACAGAGGACGGTGATGTGGAAATACGGGCAGACCACCTCTGTGTGCCTACCTTCAAGTTTCTTTTTGCAGACCATGAAATAAACCCCTCTGCCTAATCCACTGTCGTCAGGTTTTCTTTTCTTTTTTAAATATATTTTCATTTATTTATTTGACAGAGAAAGAGGGAGAGGGAGAGAGAGAGAGAGAGAGAATGGACGCACCAGGGCCTTCAGCTACTGCAAAAGAACTCCAGATATGTGTGCCCCCTTGTGCATCTGGCTAACGTGGGTCCTGGGGAATCAAACCTGGCTCCTTTGCCTTTGCAGGCAAACGCCTTAACCACTAAGCCATGCCTCCATCCCTTTCTTTCCTTTTTATCAACTAGAAACTTTCTATGGAGACATCATGTGTTAGCACCATCATCTCCCTCCTCCCTGCCCGCACTCCACCCAGGGCCCTCCTCAGTGGGATTACTGGTGTCCGCCAGGGGCTTGTGGGTTCTGAGTTGTCAGAGCAGCAGTCAGTCATTGATAGTCGGGTTTTCTGTTTGTGTTTCCGGTTACTGCTTTTACAGACAGCTCTTCACATCTATAGATTCAGCATCACTGGATTCAACCAACTGAGGATGGAAATGACTGCAAAGACATCCCTGCACTGATTGTGTACTCACTTGGAATTATCATTACTACCTAAGCAATAGAGACTAACAACGGTCATGCAGTATTTCATTATTACGTGAGAGATCTGGAGAGGACTTAAGGTGTACAGGAGGATGTGTATATGGCTTATATGTAAATACCACACTATGTTACGTGAGAAACATGCTGGATGGTCTTGATAAGACCTGCATCACCTGGGAAGGATTATCTAGACTAAGTTAGCCTCTGTGCTCATCTAGGAGGGATTTTCTTGATTGGGTGAGTTGGGAGGGGCAGTGCCATCACAGGTTGGGGTCCCAGGCTGTATAAAAGGAGTGAACTGGCTGAGCAGCCACAGCATTGTTCTCTGCTTCCTCACTATGGACTGGAGGTGACCAGCTCCTGCCACCAGGCCTTCCCCGCCATGATGGACTGTGACCTGGAACCGTGAGCAGAAATAAATAAACCCTCCCTCCCTTAATCTTATTCACGTTAGACACTTTGTGCCAGCAAGGAGAAACTGGCTGATACACTTGAGTACTGCAGCATTTTGCAAGTATGAACTATCTGTAGGGACCTGAAAGTCAAACCATCACGTTTATCAAAGGCCAGCTACATCTCATCAGTCGTGTCCACGTGTCCATAAATTCCTCAGTGACTCTCCGTAAGACATAAGGGAATGCGTGGATACGGCGCCACCACCCAGATTCTCCCCTTCGCCAGCAAAGGATTTGCCGCTCGCTCGATGTGCTCAGTGTCCCCCGAGAAATGGCACTGCCAACGGGAGTCACCCTCCTCCAGGGGCACACATCTGATAGCTGGCCCATGCCACACACATGTAGGTTCCACCTCGGACACCTCTGAAGGGCCACCCCCTCGAGTCAGCTGACGCCTCATGGGACTGAGTTGTGGTCCCAACACCTCCCTCTGTGCCCAGACGTGTGGGTCCTGAGGACACGCTCAGGTCAAACCCCGCAGGCAAATTTTCTTCTCAGTCTGCTTTCAGGAAAGCACTGATGGCAAAAGGAAGAAAGCAAGCCGGCCTGTGCCCCAAGCAGTGGAGCATGCTCACATGGAGGTATTCTCAATTGTACAAGGAAATAACTCTTTTCCCTCAAGAAATCACATTGTAAAGAGTTTTAACATCGAGCCAGAGCTTAGACAGACTCCCGCACTGGCTTGACAACAAGGACTCGAGTGACTTGTAAGCCTATCATGGGTTCTTTCAACTTTTTACCATTTGGCTTAAATGTTAACAGCCCATTGTCTGATTTTTAAACAGTGTTAAACACTGTTGCCAACCCTCCTGGAAAAAGATCTGTTTTGTCAGCAATCCAAACATGAATATTTGAATCTAAAAACAAAGAAAAAATAAGATCTACTGAGCTCATGGGAATTATCCTTCCAGAGGAGATAGTCTCTGTGTATTCACAGTCTCCCACAGTATGCTGGCCGCCCTTCCAGAACCAGAGGTGGAATCACAAGAAGATGCGTTCTGTTTTGGACCAGGCTAATCATGTATACTTGGGCTTTAGATAAAATGATTTTGGACCACTATTTGTCTGAGTCATGGAACCATGAATCTGGATTTCATATCATGTGCCCAAGCAAGGAACTATGGGAAGTTGGTAGAGAGATGTTTAAAAAGATTTTAGAATGTGTCAAAGAACTGTGAATTCTGAGAAGTCTTTATAGTGAAGGACCTAAACACAGGGAATAGGATCGGAAGAGAAGTGAATGCTGTGGCGGGAAATTCTATGAGCCAAGACCTGAGAGGTCTCTGCCTTTTGGTTCTTGGAACTTCTACACAAGGAACAATGTTCCAAAGAAGAATTCTGGTCTTGGAATGCGGTGCACAGAAGGGCCTTGTGATCATACTAGAGAATTAGAAACTGCTAGGAAAGTTGGCTCTTCCTATCGGTCTTGAGATTTTTCTCATATTGTCTCAAGTAGCAGAGAATCTGGGTTGAAAAGGACGAGATGGGTAAGCAGCGGTGTGCCATGGGCATGGGAAAGATCTAGTCAGAGGCAGGGAAATACTTCAGTGAAGGCAGGAAGCCAACCGTCACGGACTCCATTTGCTGGGTGGAGGGACAAGGGGACAGTTGTCAGACGTTCCAGAAGCCCATGGCTCTTCCTCTACACACGCATGCACGGAACACCAATCACTTCATTTGAATGAGAAAAAAGCAGATCACTTCTGACCCTGTCCACAAATCTCAAGAGACAATGGACCAAGAATCACATGGGCCTCAAATCGACTTATGAAACCCTGCCTAGGCCTCTCAGTACCTCAGTGCATGAGGTAATAAGTTACTCAACTTATACAGTGGGCTTTGACATAATGGAACAAATGTCCTCATAAAAAGAGGCAATTCGGAGATAAACAGGTACAGAGAAAAAGCCATATGAAGACACAGGGAGAAACTGGTCATCTTCAAGTCAAAGAGAGAAACTTCAGAAGAAATCAACCCCTCCTATACCCTGACTAACTTCAGAAACTACATAAGGACTGGACAGATGGCTTAGTGGTTAAGGCACTTGCCGGCAAAGCCAAAGGATCCAGGTTTGATTCCCCAGTACCCACGAAATGCCAAATGCACAAAGTGGTGCATACATCTGGAATTTATTTGCAGTGGCTAGAGACCCTGGTGTGCCCATTCCCTATCTGCCTCTCTCCCTCTCTCTCTCAAATAAATAAATAAAATACAAAAAAGCTGAGTAAATAAATCTCTGATACGTAGTGTTTGGTACGGTAGCCCAAGCTGACTGGTGAGTGAAGGTGAGGGGACTGTGTCTGTCCCTCAGGACCTGTCCGAATGTCTGGCTTACTACTATAAATGTATTCAGTGTTTGTGGAAAAAGAGAAAGACTCAGAGATATACCAACCTAGGATTGAAACTTCCCACATGATCTAACCCTGACAGACAGCTGCACTGGATAGCGGGAGTCTTCTTAGACTCTCGAAGCTGTGTGTGCAAAGTACTGTTCACAAGCCTCTGCGGAAAGTGAGAGAAAGCCCACCTGTGTTTTCTTCAGATTTTAGCACAAGTGCCTGAAACAGGTCAATGCTTAATGGTATTTCTTTTTAGGGAAGGAACTATGGGATTTTCCCATGGGCTGGTAGCACCAAGTTCACGTTTAATGACACTACTTCTCTTCAGAAAGTTTCCCTTGGGCCTTCCTTGCTCTAGCCTGGAGCCTGTTTCATTTCTCCCTTCTTCTGTCACTCACTGGTACCTGTATTAGTCGGGGTTCTCCAGAGGAGCAGAAAGAATAGAATCTATATGATTATGAGGCGATGTATTAAATTGGCTTACAAGATCAGGCGTAGGAGGGCCCCTCACAATGACCACCGGCAAGCTGGACAGCCAGAGGAAGCAGTAGTTGCAGAGGCCAAGAAGCCTCAAAGAGGGACCCATGATGCTATCCAAGTTCAAGGCTAAAGACCTGGAAGGTTCGTAAAGAGTTGCTGGTGAGAGTCCACGTTCAAAGCCTGAAGGAGCTGGGGTCTGATGTCCAAGTCCATATTAGTAACAAGATATGTACCAGCCCAAGAAGAATTGGGTGTGCGCAGTGTGCGAACCCCCTCCTCTTCCTTCTGTTCCACGTAGGTCCCCAGGCCTATTTCCTGATGCCCACAGTTAGGGCACTCTTCCTCACTCACTTTGCGGATCCAGCTGTCAGTCATCTCTAAGGCACTTTCACAAATATGTTTGGCCAGTTTCCTAAGTGCCTCTCAGTCCATCCACGCTGACGACCAAGATTAGCCATCAGAGCGCCAACACCTAGCCAGGACTCGTCTAACCTACGGGAAGCAACACCGTGATGCTAATTTTGCAAAAAGAAAAAACTTTGCTGTCAGTTCGACCGCCAGTAGACAGGAGGCTCGCTCGGATCTGTCTCCAGATAGGCCCATAGAGAATTACCTAAGCAGCTGTAGGAGAGGAAATCACGTGATTAGCTATAACGGGAGATTCTTCTCTCTTCATGTTTACAGTCCAGCCTCAGCTGGCGGGGGTGGTGTTTGCTTCTAATGGAGGTCTGCAATGCCAATTCTCTGCCTCACCCCAGGCTTTTGGACCCACCTGTTTCAGCTCCTACAATCCATCTTCAGGTCTCAGAAAGTGAGAACTCTCACAGGGCCTCAGGCCTCTCACCTTTCCACACCGTTGCCCTGTGGTTCAGCCAACCATTTGGTTGTCTGTAGATGCAGGAAAATGGACATTCCACATGTTATGCCTCCATGGCAGGAAGCAATCAACCACAGGCCTAAAATGGAAACTAGCTGCACACTCACCTATGGCCACTGTTGAGGGGTCACCTAAAGGAAGAATCCCAGCCTCACCCCCACACAGTTTCAGCTGCTACAATCCAGCATACACGTGGCCCTCGGTATCCCAGGATCCGCATCCCTGAAGTCAGCCAACCATTGGTAACAGCCCTCCAACACTGGCGAGTCAATCAAGCAAGGCCCTGGGTGTCCCTATCTCCAGTACTTCTGAAAAACTCTGGCACCTGAACTAAGCATGCACATACATTTTTTGTCAATATCATTCCCTAAATAATAGAATAATAGAAGTGATTTATATATAATTTGTGTTGTGTTAGGTGTGATTTTAAAGTGCTGGAGAGGAGAGAGGAGGTCCTATTCACATATGTATCATTTTGTATGCGGGTCTTGTGCAACCATGAACCTAGATCCCATCTGTCCTGGAACCAGTGTCCGCAACAGCTTCACCTTTGATTGTCAGAAACAAGATCGCCGCTTCTAGGACACACTGTTCACAAACTGCTTACTGCCTGCTGCTTTCTGCTGGTTTATTTCTGCAAAGATTATCATAAGTTGAGCAAGGGTGGGAAGTAACATGTGCAACCCAGAGGGATACGGAGACAGAAGATTGCTCCCAGGAACACAGCTGAACAGCCAAGAACTACAATTCTAACCTTTGCCCTCCACGGTTCAGTGGCTTGTGGGTTGGAAGAAAGAACGTGACATCTGTGATTTGGTCCGTATGAGATGCTTGACCTCCCCAGCGTCATGCTTCAACAGGCTCAGTGTGGGGCTGAGGCCAGACCAGCAGAGCAGGAGGCACAGAGCTGGGGGATGCTGATGGAAGAGACAACCCGTATGTTCCCCTCTGGAGGCTAATTACAACACGCGTGCCCTCCTCTGGGCTGTTTGGTGATGGTAAATTTTCTGCTTGTATTAATTTTGACAACAAATTCGTCTGTTTGGTTTGGTTAGTCATGGAAGGATGATTGCCCAAACAATGAACAACTCTGGCACAATAAAAACATCATCTCCTTCCCTGGATTTGCTCTGGGCCACCATACCAAGTCACAGGCCGTGGATACCTCTGCAGCTGAGGGCCAGTCCTATAATGGCCAGAGGTTGACCCCATCTCTGGACTTAGGATCTCCATGCTTGACATGGAAAGGTCATTTTGAATGAAGAAAGAACTTGTGGAAAACAGGAATCACTTCCCTTGTTAATTGTTATAAGATTAGAGACAGAGGTAAGCCACCCCTGGCATATTGCTGGAAACCCTTGCTTCCTGGCTCTGCCACCACCCAAACTCTACCACGGTGCAGACCGAATACTCTGTCCTGGGACATTGCTATTGTTCAATCACAATAGCTGAGATCTTGAGAAAAGCACTAAAAGATGTCTCGAGGATGGATGGGATCATCCAAGGAGAAGGGGACCGAGCTCATCTGATCAGAATCCTCTAGGTTTCCTTGTCTGCCAATTGGCCAAGCATCTATCTGGTTGAGTTCTAGAGCCTTCTAACACCCAGATCTGAAAATTTAAGATTCTACCTTTTAAAGCACTATTTAATTATAAAGGCCACCATATATTAATGTTTTGATGACTATTGCTTGCATATGTGTGTGGGGGGGTGGTACCCCATATGCTTGCCTGCATACGGGGGGTGGTGCTTGCCTATGGTTGCCAGTGTGGAATGTTGGGTGCCCCACTTCATTGCTCTTCCACCTGGCCTTGTTTTGATCTGGAGTCGGTTCACTGATTCCAGAGCTTGTGGGATCCAAAGATTTTCAGTTCTCTGCTCTCCCTTGGGACTGGGGTTACAGGTGTGCACAGCCACACCCAGCTGTTTATGTGGGATCTGAAGAATCAAATTCTGGTGGTCTCAGGCCCCCTCAGAAACTTATGCTTGCACAGCTCTTGATTGCTGTTTTCACTGATCATGCACCGGTCACACAAAACGTGTGTGTTGGAGACAACCGTGTGCCTACAAGTTGGCTCTTTGGAAGAAGTAAAGCACGTAGTTGTGGCATTTTCAGGTTTTCTTTGTGTCATTAGTCCCATAGCCAAGCTATGAGCCTGATGTGACCCAATAGAATCAGGAAGGCATATGGACAATCGCCACCCACGGAGCTCAGGCTGGCTTCGTCTGTATACCACTGATGAGCAACATCAGATTGGCTGAAATCAGCTCAAATTCCAATTTTATGATTTTGTTTTCTAGTCTTCTCCTTGATTTATGGCCGGAAGTACCTCACCTGACAACAGACAGACACATAATTTGGAACTAATCTTTCATGGGAAAGGAACTTTAAGAGGTGAAATTACTGGAAACCAAGATGGGCCCAGGCATCCAATGGTTTAGCCCACAGGCTAAAGAAAATAAATGGAGGTAGCCAGGCCATCAAGTTCTGACCTCCTGAGTGCTGCAGGAGCCTGTGCTGACAGCACTTACTGCACTGTGTCCCAGGAACCAGCTCAGCCCACAGCCCATGGCAAGTAGTCAATGACTGTAATGAAATATGAATGCATTCTCTAAGAGGCTCCTGAATGCCAACACTAAGACGCTGCACGGCTTCTGCTCTGTTCGGAGTTGAGCAGATCTTACACAACACTGGCCATTAATGGGGGGAGACAAGACGGTGGTGAGCGATGTCTACCAAAGCAGGACAAGCCCCATCCTCCCAGATGACGACAGGGCTCAGCTGCTGATGAGGTCGGTGAGGCCAAGTTCACCCACAGCAGAAGGGTTCTGGGAAGGCTGTTACTTCAGGGAGGCTAACTCCAGCTATTACAATCTGCATTCAGATTCCTCATCATCTCTGCTGACAAGTGATGTCCCTGAGGTCCTATGCAGACAGGAAGGTGTACAGTGAGCCCACCATATGTATGTAGTCCGGTCTCTTGTTTTATAAAGCAAAGCCACTATTGTCTGTTTGGCTGGCCTGTGCTAATTAAATGAAACAATGCACGCAGAGCGCCAAGCACGGGGCTAGGACCCAGCATCTCAGGGACAAACGTTAGGAGGATGATGAATTTTATAATCCTTTAACACCTTCATGTTGACTCGTGCTAGTCAGAACACCTATGTAAGCTCTATCAAGAGTACCACTCTGGGGCTGGAGAGATGGCTAAGCAGTTAAGGCGCTTGCCTACAATGCCTAAGGACCCAGGTTCAGTTCCTCAGTACTCATGTAAGCCAAATGCAGAGTGGCGCTTGCTTCTGGAGTTCTTTTGCACTGGCTGGAGGCCCTGGCACGCCCACTCTCTCTGTCTGTCTCTCTTCTCTATATATCTCTCCCTGCTTGCAAATACACAAGACCATCATAATAGGAGGAAAAGATCATGACATCAAAATGAAAAGAGAGACTGATTGAGAGGGGGAGGGGATATGATGGAGAGTGGAGTTTCAAAGGGGAAAGTGGGGGGAGGGGGATGTACCATGGGATATTGTCTACAATTAAGGAAATTGTCAATAAAAAATAAATAATTTTTTAAAAGGTACTTGCTTGCAAAGCCTGCCAGCCTGGGTTCAGTTCTCTAGTGCCCACGTAAAGCCAGATGCACAAAGTGGTACCTGTGTCTAGAGTACATTTGCAGCGGCAGTAATTCCTGGCGTGCCCATATACACACTCTCACTCAGAAATAAATAAAAAATATTTTTTAATTTTTCAAAGTGAAAAAAAAATGTTTTTTAAAAAGAGTACCTTCTGGTCAGGCTTGGTGGCACACACCTTTAATCCCAACACTTGAGAGACTGAGGTAGAAGGACCACCACGAGTTTAAGGACAGTTTGGGCTAGAGTGAGAACCTGCTTTAAAAAAACAAAAAAAAAAAACAGAGTACCATCTGGACTGAGGAGACAGCTCAGTGAGCAGAACTTACAGCATCAGCGTGAGTAGAAGCCAGGTGTGGTGCATGTACTGGGGATACAGAGACAGGGTCCCCAGGCCTTGCAGGCTAGCTAATCTAGTTGAATCAATAAGGTCTAGCTTTCCTGTCTCTGAAAAAAAAAAAATGATAACATGGTGGAGAGTGATTGAGAAAGACACCGGATGTTGACCTCTGGCCTCCACACACAAATGCACCCAAACACGTATGTTGCAGTCAGGTTGGCATTGCTGGCAGAAAACACCCGACCAAGAGCAGCTTGTGGGGAAAGGGTTTATTTTGGCTTACAGACTCGAGGGGAAGCCCCATGATGGCAGGGTGAAACCATGGCATGAGCAGAGGGTGAAGATCACCTCCAGGCCAGCATCAGGTGGACGACAGCAACAGAAGAGTGTGCCAAACACTGGCAAGGGGCACGGGCTATATTACCCATAAACCCGCCCCCAACAACACACTGTGTCCAGGAGGGGTTAATTCCCAAATCTCCATCAGCTGGGAACCTAGCATTCAGAATACCTAAGTTTATGGGGACACCTGAATCAAACCCCCACTGTATTCAAACATGCTTATACACATATGTACTACACACACACACACACACAGACATACACACACACACACATACACAGGTGATACAAAGATGCTTTTCTGCTTTCCCTTCCCTTGGGGGCTTGGATGTTGCTTTGCGATAGGAACCCAAGCATCTTAACCTGCAGGCAGGAACTAAAATGTCCTTTAGCTGGTGGGGTACACTTCATGGTCACTGTGTCGGTGCCTTTTTGTGTTTTAGGCTATCATAGATGGAACATGTCCACAGCCTAATGTCAGAACTTGTGGCTATGCTTCCTCATGTAATAAAAAGGACTTTGTAGATGGGACCAAGTTGAGAAAATTTGAGTGCAGATATTGTTGAGATCATCCTGAGTTATCTGTGAGCTCCACATGATCTCCGGAGTACTCACATGAGAGGGGCAGAAGGGGCAGAATCAGAGAAGAGATGTGCCCATGGACGCAGAGGTTGAGTGATGCTGCCTTGAGCCAAGGAACGCTGGCAGCCTCTGGCTGTTGAAAGAGGCCAGGAATGGACCTCCCTGGTGCCCCCAGAGAGACCAGCCTTGCTGACATATGGTCTTTAGGGTATTTGAAACAGATTTAGGACTCCCAGCCTCCACAATATGATAGTAAGTTGTTTAAGACCAATACGTATGCAGTCATTTGTTACAGCAGCAGTAAGAAACACATACACAGGTAAGTAATAGACCTGAGTCCCAGGCAGGAAGCAGTCTTTTCTCTCCAGACCCCTTCTGTAAGAATGAGGGACATGATCTTCTTAGCCATGCCACTTCCTCAGATGAGACGTTACAGAGCAAGATTTTTTTTTTTTTTTGGAGAGAGACACAGAGAGAGACAGAGAGACAGAGAGAGAGAGAGAGAGGGCGGGAGAGGGAGGAAGACAGAGATGGGTGCACGAGCAGTGTCTCAGCTGCTGTGAATGAAATCCAGATGTGCGCGCCCCCTTGTGGCCAAGTGCGGCATTGCGCCCTTGCGTCACTTTGCTTCTGGCTAAACGTGGGAACTGGAGATTGGAACCGCTGGAGATTGGAACCAGTGTTCTTAGGGTTGGGAGGTAGGCGCCTTATCCCCTAAGCCATCTCTCCAGCCCCAGAGCAAGATTTTAAGCAGCAGTCAGCAACAGGGCTTCAAGTCTTCTAAGACCACAACTTTGGTCAGAGAAATAGCAAAGGAAGAAGGCAGACAAGGATCAGTTAAGTGTGCAAAAGAATTGTGAGCTATCAGCATTACCAAACCCCGGTGAAATGTATGTATGTGGGGGTTTTGTTGTTGTTTTCTCTTAGAAAACTTCAGAGCAATCATCTTATAACTGGAGCCCAAAAGCTAAGGAAAGAATTTTTCAAATACTGGAGCAAACTTAGAAAACAATGACGACTTCAAGTGAATTTTTCAAATACTGGAGCAAACTTAGAAAACAACGACGACTTCAAGTGAATTTTTCAAATACTGGAGCAAACTTAGAAAATAACGACTTCAAGTGAATTCCAGCTTCGTCTTCCCAGAAGGAATGAAAATTCCAGCTTAGATTGCATACGAAAGTTTTCAAGACACTGGAAACCATTCAGTAAGATAGTTCCCTGCTGTGGACAAGGTGCTGGAGCCACTCATGGCCCCAATGGGAGTTTAGCCCAAGTTCCGAGTTCCTCTGATCTCTGCTGGCCCCACCACCATGTTTGAGGCGTGTTTGTGAGCTCCAGGGAGCAGGGCTCACTGGAGAGGGTCTTGTGTGTCCCACCGCACTTGAGCTGGCAGAAAGAACTGAAGAGAGAAGAAAGCAAAGCAGAGGGAGCCAGCCATCTGGCTGACACCCTGCATTTCCATTTGGTTTGTATTGCCTCACAGTGTAAGAGGCCCTCTGTTCCCTTCCTTTAAGCAAAATGTGCTTCAGAGCTGTTAATGGGCTTATGGGTGGAAGTCTTTCAGAGGGGCGCATCTAATACCCACTCGTTATACTGGCTTAAAAGCGCGTGGAGATGAAATGACTAACAACAAGTGTGTAATGTGTGTACATAGATAGAAAAACCCAAACACAGAAGCATAGTGGTGTTTGGGGTAAAATCAGGTAATAGTGGCAATTTTATAAGTGGGGTTAGAAACTGGCTAGGGGTACACTGGTTTATTGTTTTTAAGTAGTGGTAGTAAGGATGCTTTTTAATTTTTTGTTTATTTTTTATTCATTTATTTGAGAGCAACAGACAGACAGAGAAAGAGAGAGAGAGAATGGGCATGCCAGGGCCTCCAGCCACTGCAAACGAACTCCAGATGCATGCGCCACCTTGTGTATCTGGCTTACGTGGGTCCTGGGGAATCGAGCCTCAAGCCAGGTTCCTTAGGCTTCACAGGCAATAGCTTAACCGCTAAGCCATCTCTCCAGGCCCAGTAAGGATGCTCTTTATGCTTTTGTGAATTATCTCAGCTTCCTCCCCACTCCTGGGCTGGCAGTGTAGCTCTGTGGTAGTGCACTTACCTAGCTTGTACAAGGCCCTAGGATCCATACCCAGAGCCACAATATATACCTTTATATACATAGATATTGATATAGATTATAGAAAAGAAATTTTCATTTTGGATGAAAAATATTAATAGCACTTAGAAGAAAGCAGAAAAGCTCTAATTAGGGCTGGAGGGAAGGCTTAGCATTTAAGGCATTTGCCTACAAAGCCTAAGGACCCAGGTCTGATTCCCAAGTACCCACATAAGCCAGATACACAAGGTGGTGCATGTGTCTGGAGTTCATCTGCAGTGACTGGAGGCCCAGGCAGGCCCATTCTCTCTCTCTCTCCCCTCCCCTTTTCTCTCTTTCTCAAATAAATAAATAAAACCTTTAAAAATGTTTTTTTAAGTTCTAATTATATTCTTTTTTTTTTTAATTAAGTCCTTCTGTAAACAAGCTGTCCTGGGCCAGTGGATGGCAAGTCTATGGGTGTGCAGGGGATAGTGGCTCTTTTTCAGTGTTCTTCCACAGGGCTGGAACCTGTGTGAACAGACATTCTAGAAGCTTGCTAAATACAGATTCTGGGACTGGAGAGATGGCTTAGCAGTTAAGGCACTTGCCAGCTAATCCTAATGACCCTGGTTCAATCCCCCAGGACCCATGTAGCCAGATGCACAAAGGGGTACATGCGTCTTGTGTCATTTGCAGCATCTAGAGGCCCTGGTGCCCCCATTGTCTCTTTTCTCTCTGTCTTCCTCTGCTTATAAATAAATACATTATTTTAAAAGATATACATTCTGGTTTGTAGATCTAGGGTGGGCAGCTTTTCATAAACTGCTATTAGGTGGCCCATGGACCACATGAGTAGCAAGGACAGTCCCAGGAATCAAATCATGCTTTCTATGTTAATCAATGTTCCATCAGTTAAAGAAAATACCAGGGGAAAAAAAAAGAGATGGCTTAGCAGTTAAGGCACATGCCTGCGAAGCCTAAGGACCCTGGTTCGATTCTCCAGTTCCCACGTGAACCAGATGCACATGGTGGCGCATGTGTCTGAAGTTCGTTTGCAGAGGCTAGAAGCCCTGGTGTGCCCACTCTTTCTCTCTCTCTCTCCTTCGCTCTGTCTCTAATAAAGAAATAAAATAAAATCTTTAAAAAATATTTTTTATTGTGCCAGGTGTGGTGGCACACACCTTTAATCCCAGACAGAGGTAGGAGGATCGCTGTGAGTTCAAGGCCACCCTGAGACTACATAGTTAATTTCAGGTCAGCCTGAGCCAGAGTGAGACCCTACCTCGAAAAACCAAACAAACAAACAAAAAAAAACTTAAAAGAAAGAAAATACCATAGAGAATCAAATGAAAAAGAGGAAAGTTTTATTTTGTCCCAGAGTTTGACAGGTTCCAGTCCAGGATCAGCTGGGCCGGTTGCTTTGGGCTGTGGGGAGATGGCACCGTCTGTCAGGGAGCATGTGGTAGACAAAGCTGTTTAACACATGGCTTAGAAGGGGAAGGAAGAGGAAGACTCCAAATCTCCTTCAAGGATATTGAAGGACCCTCCAGTGACCCAACCTCCTTCCCCAGAGACCACCAGAGACCACCTCCTAACATTCTATCGCTTCCCAGTGAGCCGAACAGCAAGCCTTCAACACAGGGCTCTTAAGATCCAAACGACAGCACTTTCTGACTGAAGGATTGGAACTCCACAACGAGTGACATGAACTTCAAAAGTGACTCGGAAGCTTTCCGAGGCTCCAGTCAGAGCCAGCCCAAGATCACACACTGAACTCCAAAACCAGATCAGGTAACCCCCGGCCATGAACCCAGGGCCTCCAAGGCTTTAAGGCAGTTCCACTTTTCGGCCCTAGAAGCACAGATGAAGTTTCCATAACAAATCCTGGCTTCTTCGTCTTTGACCATAAATGGAAAGGCCTCCCCTGGGGGATTCCCTGGGGACCTTCCCCTGGCTCTGTCTGTAGTCACTGCTGTTATAATGTTACAGTAAAACGATGATGTGATCAGCTGGAATGTTTGTTCCAAACACCAGGATGTTCAATTCTTTACAATAACCCTTCAACAAGAACCTCTGGTGTTTTGAAAGCAACACACTTATTTAAAAAAAAATTAAATACTAGATGACCAGCCAGAATCCAAGGGCATTTCCCACCCTGAAGCGCACATGCCAAAACTAACCAAACCACTTGGTTGTGTTTTCCTGTTCTGTTACTGGCATGCCAACAGCACAAGCACCACAGCCCATGCTGCAGACACGGCATCACCCCCACCAAGACAAAGGAGCAAAACAGCCTTTGTTCTGGAACTCTCTGTTCTGTGGCCAGGCAGTTCTTGTACGAGTTGGACCTGAGTGCAAAGTGGATTCCCTTAAGTTCCCAATGGGTTCACTTCTGTGGCCAAGACCTGGACAAGGGGTCACCTTCACAAGGTTTTCTGTGCCATGACCTCCCTGTGAGTTCAGTGTCTAAGAATCATCATTGGCCATGACAGGGCCTGGGACCAGTCTCTATCCCTCTGTGTCTCTGAGGTTTTCCCTGACTTCACAGAACCGAATGTTAACAGATTTTGGAAACTGTAAGTGTGTCTGTGTCTCCTCTGAAACAAATTCTGAAATCCAGGAATGCAGAAATGATGGACAAAGAAGAGGAGAGGAGCCAAGGAACGGTCTGCCTACAACGAAGTCTGCAGTATCTTAGAACACTTTGCTATGACCCCTTCTTCTCCCTCGAAAGATTTTACTACTTGTCATCTCCTATCCTATCCATTTTCCCCAGTAATTGCCATTTTCTGTTTATCTTTTCTCAGCGCCCCAGTCACCCATTCTATCTGCTGTGCTCTGCCCAAAGATGCCAGGGTCTGGGCTGAAAGACTGAATCTAGCCTTCCTAAGAATGGAGTCTATTTTTCTAACTGGTTATCCCAAGTGGGTTATTTGTCTAATTTTCTCCAAATTTACATTTAGATTCACCTGGCCTTGTATGTCACCGTGTTACACTCACTCCGCCTAGTGTCTGCCTCTCAGGCCTGGTTCAAATCCCAGACTTTGTGTACACACCCTTGACCTCATGTCCCCAAACTCCCATCTATGTAATCTCCACTGTGCTTGTCGCCAGCTCATTCACACCCCAGTCACCTTTGTTCCTCTCTTTTGTTTACTTGTATGTCTCTTTTGGACAGGGTGTCCTCAAACTCACGGTGATCCTCCTACCTCTGCCTCCCAAGTGCTGGGATTAAAGGCGTGCTCCACCACGCCCGGCTAAATAATATGGAATGCTTCCTGAATTTGCGTGTCATCCTTGCGCAGGGGCCATGCTAATCTTCTCTGTATCTGGGGCTGAGGAGATACAGTGTTTGATTTATAAGCATGAGGACCTCAGTTCAAACTCAGAATCCATGTTTTTTTAAAAAAAAAAAAATCCAAGTATAGTGGTGTGCTTGTAAACACAGCACTGTGAAGGCAGAGACAGGTTGATCCCTGGGGCTCACTGGCCAGCCAATGAGAGAGCTGGACTCACAAGAAAAGGTGGGTAGTGTATGAAGAATGACACTCAACATTGTCCTCTGGCTCCCTCACACATACCAATCCCCCCCCCCCCGCCAACACACATGAACATGCACAAAGAAAAGCTAAATAGAGGCTGGAGAGATGGCTTAGCCTACAAAGCCAAAGGATCCCAGTTCGATTCCCCAGTACCCATGTGAACCAGATGCACAAGGCGGGGCATGCATCTGGAATTCATTTGCAATGGCTGGAGGCCCTGGCACGTCCATTCTCTCCCCATCTCTCTCTGTCTCTTTCTCACTCTCAAATAAGTGAATAAGTAAAATAATAAAGCAGGCTAGATAAAGGTATGTTGGGGTTGAGTGTGGGTTGTGCCTTAATCTGTCATTTGCAGATGCCATCATTGATGCCCCAAAGGGAGTTTGCTAGGGAATGGGCAGTGTATTCCTGCTGCCTAGATACCCGGAGGATGAGGAAATTAATAGGGTTAGAAAGTCATAGAGAGGAAACTTATCATAACATCTGAAGACGGCCTTTGGCAAGCTGCTCTTTCCAGGCCTCCCGATCGGCCCTGTTTTCTCGCAATCCCGTGACATCCGTACAAGTCCACTCAGATTCCCTGTATTTCTCCCCAGTGCTGCTGTCGGTTTCATATCTGGTTTTTTCCCAGCTCCATCTATGAGAGTTCGCTTTCTACTCCATCCTTTCTTGTGCTGTGGGGTCTCACTCATCACTCTGACAGGCGCCTTCAGTCCTTTATTGCTTGACAGGTGCAAGTTACTATTGGCACCTTGTGCGGGCCCGCAACTCTTGCTTGGGACTATTTCTTTTCTGTTTGTTTGTTCCCTCACCATCACAGTCAGGAGCAGAGGAAGGATGGAGAATTGATGTCTCTGGGAATAATTTCCCACCAAGTAGCAGCCCCATGTCCCCATTTCCTTCCTCTTGGTCTAGGATAGTTCTGGGGTGCATTCCTCTTGGGGCTTTCAGGAGGAATGAGCTGTAGGTCCCCATGAAGAAAACGACCTTCTTGGCTCATGGCACACTGTCCGCTCCCTCACCTCTACCTCTAGATGTTTCCAGGAGTCATGTGTCAAATCGGATTCCTTACTTCACTTCAGGTGTGCTTCGGGGAGAACTCAAAGATAACCACCAACACAAACCCCAAGTGAATGGGAACACGCGTGCACACGCTAGGCCCTGCTCCTGCCATGACTGACCCTGCAACCACGTGATCCTCCTGCAGAAATCTGCATGGATCGCCAGCAGGGCCAGCTATATACTTTGTGGTTCCCAATGCAAAATGAAAAATGTTTAGAAGCAGGGGAACAAGTTATTGTTAAAGGTACAAAGGTATTTGCCAGGCGTGGTGGCGCTCGCCTTTAATCCCAGCACTTGGGAGGCAGAGGTAGGAGGACTGCCGTGAGTTCGAGGCCACCCTGAGACTACATAATGAATTCCAGGTCAGCCTGGGCTAGAGGGAAACCCTACCTCAGAAACAACAACAGCAATAACTAATATATATATATATATATATATATATATATATATATATATATAGAAAAACAAAAAACAAATTTTCCTTTCTTGTACAACCTGCTAACTTGTGCGAGTAGTTGTGATTCGCTACTTAATGCCATTCTAGGTAAGGGAAATTATATTTTAAAATTGCTAGCATTCACCTTTATGTTGTTAAATGTCCATTTGAAAAATGCAAATATAAAGGTAATTGACTTATATGAAGAAACACTGAAGTTGGATGGTTCATAACATTTATTTGGTGGCTCATGCGTGGACATACATTTTGCTTCTTTCTAATACAGTCCTCATTTTCCAGTGTTTGCCTAGTTCAAAACGACATGGAGAGTTTCCCTACTTGTTTGTGTTTGTCCCTTCAAGTTCTGGCTGTCACGATCAGTGTCCCTTCTCCCCACCTCAACTCACTCAATCACAGACACACTACCCCATACTAACTTTGACTAGTGTGTGCGGCGTCGCACACTCACAAGTGTGAACCAACAGCAAGCACCAGAGGGTGCACTTCTTACACAATGTAACTTCTCAGCTCCTAAGAGTGGTCTATTGTTTCCCCAGAGCTCACCTACAAAACACAAGTTCATAGATAACCCACAGGGCTTCAAGATGGCTGCAGGAGTGTGTAGCACCAGATGGGGAACACTTCAGAGGAGAGGGTCCTAATGATGTCATGTACTCATGAGGCTGGCTTTGATCAGAGAGAGGGGGATTCTGCGTGCACTTAACTCCTCCATCACCAGAATCTTCGCGGACGGAATGCCTTACACATGAGAAGTACAAAGGCATCGTTGCAAAAAAGCACACCCTCCTATCATGTGGGAGGCTCCTTAAAGTGATTTGTTGTGTTCAGGCATGTCTTTGAAATGGAGAAGGCAATCAAATGGCGCACCTGCCCCTTCGCTTGCAGTTCTCCTATTCTCACTGTTAAAAGTGAAAGGGGTGCTGGGCATGGTGGTGCACGCCTTTAATCTCAGCACTCGGGAGGCAGAGGTAGGAGGATCGCCGAGAGTTCGAGGCCACCCTGAGACTACATAGTGAATTCCAGGTCAGCCTGGACCAGAGTGAGACCCTACCTCGCAAAACCAAAAAAAAAAAAAGTGAAAGGGGAAAGTGACAGCTTTAGAATACATTTGGTGTCAGCAAAATTCCTTTTTACTGGATTCTTTGGTTATTTCCTATTAAATGCTGCAGACTTTGGAAACATTTCAGTATTGTTTAAGCCTAAATGCACATGCAATCACCAACACATACATGTACACACACACACAATACTCACACAGAAACGACAGTTTTTTGTTTGTTTTTTTTAAAATAAATTAGCTTTCTTTTTTAAAATTTATTTATTTGAAAGAGTAAGAGGCAGAGAGAGAGGGAGAGAGGGAGAGTACAAGCACCAGGGCCTCCAGCCACTGCAAACAAACTCCAGATGCATGGGCTTACATGGGTCCTGGGGAATCGAACCTGGGTCCTTTGGCTTTGCAGGCAAGTGCCTTAACCACTAAGCAATCCTTCTGGTCCAGCTTTTAGTTTTCCTCAAGCCCACAGGAAATCTCAGCACCACCTCAGCTTACTGCACCTTGTCATGGTAGCTGGTTTCCTCTGAAGTGCCACGCACCTGCTGTCACCTTGAACTTGTACATGGCCATGGTGTCTGCTGGCTTTCCTCACCAGGACAGCTTCTCTGGAGGAACACTTGACATTTCCAAACAAGACGTGCAGTGTAAGCGTGGGGGTGAATAGTGGGTTGTGTGAGGTGTGGTGTGAGGAGTGTGATATGTGTGGGATTATGTGTGCAATAAGGGGGTGTGATGTGTGTGATGTGGCAGTGTAAGCCATGCAAGTAGGGGTGGTGTAAGTGTGGTGATGGTACTGTGTGGGTGTTGTGTGTATGTGCACGTGAGGAGAATGTGGTGTGCGTGCTGTGTGCGGTGTTGGAGGTGGGGTGTGCGTGTGTGTACATGGGTAACTTCCTAGAAACCAGCTCCGCTTCCAGCCAGGCGCCACGGCAGGCCTTCCTGTACAGAAGGTCATTTCAATAAGGACTCTCGGAGCTTGGTAAGCAGAGAAAAGAAGGTCACTCTCAGACAGGATGTTGGGCAAATGTCCTGAATGAGCCTTGCTGGGCAAGAGACGCCAAGAGGACGAGGAATGTGGGCCGGTGCCCCAGGAAGTCACTCTGCGCCTGCACTGTATGATAAACAGGCAACCCCAGCCTCTTCTAAACAAGGACGCTAACAATGTGCCACATTCCAGAAAGTCCTCAGATGATGACTGGACACTCCTTGTCTCTGAGTCGCTTATTTGTTCACTTATTTGTTTCAAAGAAAGCAGAAGCTAAGGCCTGACTGGACTTCAGAGGAGGGTAAAGCTGAGAAGATGCACTGCTGCAGCCCTGCTCCAGGTGCCCTGCCTCCTTCAGGGCTGGGCGTCTCCTCATTGCACCCGCTGGCTCCTGTCCCCACGAGCCTGACTGCTGCCAACACCTTGCGGGCTGCAGGGCAGCAGGCAGCGGTTTGCAACCTGATCCCGGTGATGGCCCTCGGTGGCTAATGTTACCTAGAGTTGTTTTAAACTTTTTTATTGACAACTTCTATACTAACAGACAATAAACCATGATATTTCCCTCCCTCCCTCCACTTTCCCCTTCACAACTCCACTCTCCATCATATCCCCTCCTTGTTTCCATTAGTCTCTCTTTTAATTTGATGTCATCATCTTTTTCTCCTATTATGAGGGTCTTGTGAAGGTATTGCTAGACACTGCGAGGTCATGGATATCGCGGCCAATTTCTGTCTGGACAGTTGCATTGTAAGGAGTCATACCCTTCCTTTGGCTCTTGCATTCTTTCCGTTACCTTTTCCGCAATGGACTCTGAGCCTTGGAGGGTGTGATAGAGATGTTTCAGGGCTGGACACTCCTCCATCCCCTTTTCTCAGTACTATGTTGCTTTTTGGGTCATCCCAGTGGTCATCGCCATCTGAAAAGAGAAGCTTCTCTAAGCACAAGTAAGAGTAGCATTAATATGTGAATATGAACATGAAGTATAGTGCTTTCAGGGCAGCTTGGTGAGAATAATATATACGTTTAACCAGACAAGAGCAGGCTTTATACCCCTAAGGCTCATGACCTCCCCTGCCATAGACTTTTGATTAGTTTTTTCAGTACCAGGCATGCATTCACTCCCATAGAGCAGGGCCTTCAGTCCAATTAGACAGCAGTTAGTTTCCCCCAGAGCAGACATGCCACTATTGCACCCATTCGGTCATTTAGCCTACCTGGCCAAAGTTGAGGTTTCCAGTGTCCACTGTTTTCACTGCTGATGACTTCTGTCTCCTATACAGCTGCATGCAGTACAGCTTTTTCCAGCCTTCAGTTGTCTGGTCTACAGGGAGTAGGTTTTCTGTTCAGCACCAGCTTGCTTTCTCAGTGACCTTGCCTCTCAGGCAAGTGAGGTCTTCAGCAATAGGGTCTTACCATCTGTTTCTCAAGGGAAACCAAGGGCCTTGACAATAGCCTGTAATGTTTTGGAGGCAAGAGGGACCTCCCTGGCCAACAACTCACTGAAAGGTATCCCATCCCTGGCACTGAAAATTTTCTAGTAACAATATACAGCTTCTGGATGTGCCATTATTCAAAAAAGTAGGTTTTCATATGTATTTTTCAGAATATCTTGAATTTTGATTGACCCTCCTCCTCCCTTCTTTTATTCAATCTCTTCCCCTGCCCTCACTTAGGCCTTTGCCCTCCCTATAATCTGTTCTTCTATTACATATATACAATACCATCCCCTTAAGTCCTTCCCTCTCCTTCCTCCTTTATAGCCTTTTTCTAGCTTATTGGCCTCTGCTACCGAGTTTTGGTTCCCGCTCACACACAAGTCTATACATTTGTAGTTAGGATCCATATGAGAGAGAACATGTGACGTTTGGCTTTCTGAGCCTGGGTTACCTCACTTAGTATAATCCTCTCCAGATCCATTAATTTCCCAGCAAATTTCATAATTTCATTTTTTTATTTACCACTGAATAGAACTCCATTGTGTAAATGTACCACATCTTTATGATTCATTCATCTGTGGAGCGATGTTCTGTCTTTGTCTGCTTCCATTTCCTAGCCATTGTGAATAGAGCAGCAATAAACATGGTTGTGCAAGTATCTCTAAGGTACTGAGAAAAGTCTTTAGGATATATGCCAAGGAATGCTATAGCTTGATCATATGGTAGATCTATTTTTAACTGTCTCAAGAACCTCCACACTGATTGCCACAATGGCTGTACCAGATTACATTCCCACCAACAGTGTAGAAGGGTTCCCCTTTTTCCACATCCTCACCAACATCTATTGTCATTTGTTTTCTTGATGACAGCCATTCTGACAGGAGTGAGATGGAATCTCAAAGTAGTTTTAATTTGTATTTCCCTGATGGCTAAGGATGTAGAACACTTTTTTAGATGTTTATATGCCATCTCTAACTCTTCTGAGAACTCTCTATTTAGTTCCATAGCCCATTTTTATTTACATTGTTTGATTTCTTATAGTTCTGCTTTTTGACTTCTTTGTATACTCTGGATACTAATCCTCTGTCAGATGTGTAGCTGGCAAAGATTTTCTCCCATTCTGTAGGTTGCCTCTTTGCTCTATTCACAATGTCCTTTGCTGTACAAAAACTTTGTAATTTCATGAGATCCCAGTGGTTGATTAGTGATTTTATTTCCTGAGCAATTGGGGTTATATTAAGAAATTCATTACCTATGCCAGTATGTTGAAGAGTTTCCCCTACCTTTCCTCTAGTAATTTCAGTTTCAGGTCTGATCAACATGGACTTGATTCTTGTGCATGGAGAAAGACAAGGATCTATTTTCATCCTGCTACATAGAGATATCCAGTTTTCCCAGCACCACTTGTTGAAGAGGCAGTCTTTCCTCTAATGAATATTTCTGGGATTTTTGTCAACAATCAGATGTTTGTAGCTGCCTGGATCAACATATTTCTGATATATTCTTGTATTCTGTTTGCCAATATTTTGTTGAGAATTTTTGCATCTATGTTCATGAGGGAGATTGGTCTGTAATTTTCTTTTTTTGTTCTGTCTTTGTCTGGTTTTGGTATCAGGGTGATGCTGGCTTCATAGAAGGAGTTCAGTAGAATTCCTTCCTTTTCTATTTTAGGGAAAAGTTTGAGAAGCAGTGGTGTTAGTTCATCCATGAAGATCTGATAAAATTCACCAGTGAATCTATCTGAGCCTGGACTTTTTTTAGTTGGGAGACTTTTTATAACTGCTTGGATCTCTGTACTTGTTATAGGTCTATTTAAATGGTTTATCTCATCTTGATTTAATTTTGGTAGGTCATATGAATCAAGGAAACCATCCATTTCTTTCAGATTTTCAAACTTAGAGGCATATATATTCTTAAAGTATGTCCGTATGATTTTCTGAATTTCTTTGGTATCTGTTGTGATGTTGCCTTTTTCATCTCTAATTTTATCAATTTTTGTTTCTTCTCTCTTCTGGTCAGATTTGCTAAGGGTTTATCGATCTTGTTTATCCTTTCAAAGAACCAACTCTTTGTTTCATTGATTCTTTGGATTGTTTTTTGCTTTCTACTTCATTAATTTCTGCCCTAATCATTATTATTTCTTCCCATCTACTGATTTTTGGTTTGCCTTATTCTTCTTTTTCCAAGGCCTTAAAGTGAAGCATTAAATTGTTTACTTGTGAACAATTTAATTTAATTTAATTTAATTTAATTTAATTTAATTTCTTAATATGGCACTTAGAGCTATAAATTTCCTTAGAACTGCCTTCATTGTATTCCAAAGGTTTTGGTATGTTGTATTCTCATCATCATTTGATTCTATGAATTTATTGATTTACTTTTTGATTTCTTCAATGACCCATTCATCATTCAATAGTGTACTGTTTAGTCTCCATGAGTTTCTGTATGCTCTGTAGTTTTTCTTGTTGCTGATTTGCAGTTTAATCCCATTGTGGTCAGATAGAGTACAAGGGATTATTTCAATTTTCCTGTATTTGTTAAGGTTTTCTTTGTGTCCTAACATATGGTCTATTTTAGAGAATGTTCCATGTGCTGCTTAGAAAAATGTATATTTTGCAGCGTTTGGATGGAATGTTCTGTAGATATCTTAGGTCCATTTGTTCCATGACATCATTTAATCCAGATGTCTCTCTCTCTGTTTATTTTTGCTGGGATGACCTATCAAGTGATGAGAGTGGGGTACTGAAGTCACTCACTACAACTGTGTTTGGTGTTATCTGTGACCTTAAGTCTAATGGTGTCAGTTTGATGAAATTGGGAGCCCCTGTGTTAGGTGCATATACATTTAGGATTGTGATGTCCTCCTGTTGGAGTGTCCTTTAATCAGTATAAAGTGACCTTCTTTATCTTCCCTCACTAATGTTGGTTTGAAGTCTATCCTGTCAGGTATTAGGATAGCAACCCCTGCTTGTTTCCTTGGCCCATTTGCTGGAGACACCATTTTCCATCCTTTCACCCTAAGACAGTGTCTGTCTTTTGTTGAGAGATGACGTTCCTGGACCCAACAAATGGCAGGATCCTGCCACACAAGCATGGGGTCCAGATTCCCAACACCCACATAAAATGCCAGGTGTGGTGGGCCATGTCAGTGACCCCAAAGCTGGGGAGGCAAAGAGTGGAGGATGCCGAGGACCTACTGGCTAGCTAGGCAAGCAAAACCAGACGTTTTGGGCTCAGGAAGCGATCCTGTCTCCAAAATAAGGTAGAAAGTGATTGAGGAAGACACCCCACCACAAATACCCCTCCACACATTTGTATTCGCACATACACACACACACACACACACACACACTCACTCACACACGTACATGCAGAAAAAGAGAAATACTTATGTGAGGTGTAGATAGATGTTTGTCTTTGTATATGACAAAAATAATGGGCATGTAGACACCATTGTTGGTACTGTTTATGGGAAAGGGTGGCACCTACTGTATATTTCTTATCTTTCAGACAGTCATCGTATTAAGAACAAGAACCACTCCTAATTCAGTCAGAAGTCACCATCCTCGCCCACTGCAGAAAGTGAAGTCAATGCAAATCTATTTATAGTCAGGAGTTAAGTTTGGAATCGAGTCTGAGGAGGAGGAGGAGGGTCATTCCTGGCTTTCAAAAGAGGCCTTGTATAAAGAATCAATTTCCTGTTCAGTGGACTTTCCACCTTGACAATGAATAGTAAACAGACACAGGTGGATGACAGGTGTCTAAAGTCTAAACCACTTTGCCTGCCGTGGGTGCTCATCCCGGCATGCAGTTCTGACACTCGGGTGATGGGATCTGGGATTGGAGTCTGTAGCTGAGGACTTTTGTTTGGAAAGTTAACAGACCAGGCCAAAGACCTTCCTAACAGACAGAATGGCTTAATTATTACTTTAATCAGAAGGTCGAAGCTGCTTAAAGGGCAACTTCCTTTTTCATCCTCCAGCCTTCTTCCCACAGTTCAAAAGGCTCTAGTAGTTACAGCAGGGAAGTGGCCAACTGGACCCCAAGCCTGCTTTATGCCCTATAAACAAGATGTTCTCTAATGCAAGGAGGTGGATGGGGGAGCCTGTGAGGGGGAGGAAGCTTAGCATGGATACAGAGGCAGTTGACTCACAGGTTAACTACCCATTAAAATGGAGTCTAAAACAAGAAATAACCTTTTCCCAGCGTGGTTTTCATTAGATGTTTGATGTGCAAAGGAAGAGAGATTGTGTACAAGATAAAGCCTCTCATGGCTAGCGGATAGCCTTGGTTGATTGGATTCTAGCAAGCTTGCCAAAACATAAGGAGGAGTTAGGGGAGAACATCTGCTTTTTAAAAAGAGACTGAAATGTAAAATTAATGTGGCAGGTCTAGTTTTAGAAACATGCACCCCATCGCATCTCTCCTGCAATCTTTCTGTTTCAAAGGTCAGGATGGCTTTTTTCCAACACAGTGCCCCCACGCCCTTCCCTAGCTATACTGCATCAAATGATTACAAGGAAGGCAACACTTCAGAGAAAAGAAAAAACAAAGAAGCTAGCTTAAGTACTTTGCTAGGATTGGGGGCTTCTTTAGTAACCTCAGACGTGTTTTAAAAAGTCATAGTCCAGAAAGCCTCGAAAATGATGATTATTTTGAGCTTGGCAAACCACTCCCATTAGGACAGATGCCTAGCAAGGCCTGGAGAGCAGTGACTTGCCCTTCTGGTGCCCGATGGCTTTTCACCAAAATGGACGTCCGCGGGTCAGTTTCTCCTGGCAGTACATCTTGGTTTCCTGGGAGGTTCAAGTTTGTTTTGGAAATTGTTCCTGGGAGGCCATCCCTGAGCCCCCAGTCCTGATAGCCTCAGATTTGATTTTCAGCCTCTTCCCAGATAACCCTTTTCTTCTCTTCAGAGCTCTCAGGCTGACACAGCCTTCTCAGGCTGACAATGACTCCTCAGGCTGACACAGATGCCTCAGGCTGACAGAGCCTCCTTAGGTTGACAGAGCGTCCTCAGGCTGACACAGCCTCCTCAGGCTGACAGAGCCTCCTCAGGCTTACACAGCCTCCTCAGGCTGACACAGCCTCCTCAGGCTGACAGAGCCTCCTCAGGCTGACACAGCCTCCTCAGGCTGACAGAGCCTCTTCAGGCTGACACAGCCTCCTCAGGCTGACACAGCCTCCTCAGGCTGACACAGCCACCTCAGGCTGACAGAGCCTCCTCAGGCTAATAGAACCTTCTCAGGCTGACACAGCTGCCTCAGGCTGACAGAGCATCCTCAGGCTGACAGGGCATCCTCAGGGTGACAGGGCATCCTCCCTTCTTCACAATCTGTCTGTCTCTGTTTATCTCTGTAGCATGAATGAAAGAAGGGTCCTCTGCTACAGCTTTATCCCTCTCAGCCTAGGGAGCGGCTTGTTTACACCTACACAACCATTTGGGGGAGGGAGGAATGCAGCTCCAGGCATCCCAGAAAACTAACCAACCCCATGTCAGGTACCTGAATCAGGCAGGCACACAGGGAACTCATAACAGATATTATTTTTTCCTTTATTTTAGAACAAATGGTGCCGATAAGTACCCAAGGTTGAGTGAGGAGAAAGGAGGAGGTTTGGGAAAACAAAACACACAGTGTTGCAATGCTGTTTTCTTCCTTTCCCAGAGTTCCCAGGGCGTCCAAGTATCCCAGCCCCAGTGGGGGCATGGGAGGCAGGCAGTTGGGGGGGGTGCACCAGGTCAAGGGCAGGCCCTGACTCCTGACTGCCTGACTGGAAGACTGAATGGCAGGCAACTCCTGTTTTGTTCCACCACAGGTTTCCTTTGGTGGGGGAAGGAGGGAGGGTGATTCCAAGTGTAACTTCCCAGTCATACAGAATCCACTCTGGGGAGGTCTTATGAGGTCTTTGTATTTTCTCAGCCATTCCAAGCCCCCCAAAATAAACTGCATTTGCTTAATAGTTCATACAAAATTGAAAGTTCTGGAAGTTGATATAAATTGACTATTTTTAGGCTCTGGGGCAAAATGGGATTCTATACTAATGCATTCATCCTAAGAGCCATTGTATGTGTGTGTGATAAAATTTTCCAAAGCAAAGAAAGGCCTGGCTAGTACAGAGTCGGAGACATGGGCTTCCAGAAGCCCCTGACCATGGTGAGGGATCAAGCAAAGCATCCTGAGCCAGCTCCTGAGCCACCTGTCCTCTCTGTCACCAGCTCCCTTCCGCTCCCACTTCTCCTGCTACCTTAGGCAAATCTGACGTGGTTGTTTTGCCTCAGGAGATGAACTTTCTCACCACCAGGAAAAGTCTCCATGAGCACCCTGTGGGAGGCCTCCCTGCTACGGTCTGTCCTTTACCGTGCTGTGATGTCCTGGAGCGTAGCCATCAACTGTTCCCTGACTGACCTTGCTGTGTTGACCTAAGGCACCCCCCCACCCGTCAGAATGTGGCGCTCTGTGTCATTTGTCTAGCCCTGCTTGAATCCAGAGGGTGACTTCTGGAATATTCTGCCACCGCTCCCTCTCACTTTATGCTGTGCCATCTTTATTTGCTCAGCTGACAACGTGCTCTGGCTCAGGATGGGAGCCTTTCCCTGGTGTCTCTCTGATGAAGCAATCGAAGGCCTTGGGCATTCAAGGCCCAGCTATATACTAATACATTCCCTAACACTGTGGATGGTCAGATGCTAGCTGGACCTGTGGGTGTTGAATCTTCACCAGATGTCGCAGTCAGGTTTGCACTGCTGGCAGAAAACACCTGACCAAGAGCAGCTTATGGGGGAAAAAAAAAAGTTTATTTTGGCTTCCCGACTCAAGGAGAAGTTCCATGATGGCAGGAGAAAAATGACGACATGAATAGAGGGTGGACATCACCTCCTGGCCAACATTAGATGGACAACAGCATCAGGACAGCGTGCCAAAGAGGAAGCTGGCTGTAACACCCATAAGACTGTCCCCAACAATACACTGCCTCCAGGAGGCATTAATTCCCAAATCTCCACCAGCTGGGACATGACATTCAGAACACCTACGTTTATGAGGGACACCTGAATCAAGCCCCCACCCAGGCTTCTTGGCCTCAGCCTCAGTGTGGCCATTAGGATGGGCCTATTAGGAATGACTTCAGAGTCCCCACGCCTATTTCTCTTCTGCTATGAGAACTGCTCTTGCTATACCCCTGAAGTAGTTCCCAGGCTCAGCAATCCTCTGATCCTCTGATCATCTCGAAGTGCCAGCACCAGCTTTCGAGTCCTGGTCACCCTTTCCTGGCACTGGAAGAGAAGTCGTTAGCACACACGCTGCTGCCAGAGCTCACACAGGCAGCCTTGGAGTAGCTCAAGGTCCCACATGAGTTCAGAGGAGAACAGGGGTGAGCTCTGAACTGTTAATTCCCTAACTCCCAACAGTTCAGAGTGAGAGTTTTAGGCTAGAGGGAAAAGCAAGGAGGTGGACGAATCAGAGATAGACTGCAGCACTGCCAGACCAGAAGTGACGACGGGTCTATACCATGACACCCTGACTGTGCCCAACCTCGTCCAAAGTGACAGTGTGTGGTGGGTTAGCAAGGAGAGGAGAGCCAGGTAAAAGCCAAAGAGCGAAGAGGGAGAAAGAGAGAGGAGAAAAGGTGACTATATAAAAAGGGATCCAGATGGCAGGCACATGAGAGTGAGAGATTCCAAAACATTCTTAGCTTACTTCAGGATAGAAGGTCAGAAGACGAGAGGGTGGGTGGCATTTGGGAGAAAACTGCCCTAGTAAAACAGGATCTTGGGGGAGGAGCCAAGCTGACTAGATCACCCAAAGAGCAAGCCCCTTAGGGACGTGAGACCTTTGAAGACCTCAGTTTGGGCCAGTTGTGAAGGAGAGGAGACCCTAAGACCCTAACGCCAATCAGTCCTGTGAACGAACACAAGGGGAAGCAGCTGGCGCTCTGCTAAGTGAGGTGGGTGGCAGGTTAGGAGAATCGCTTGCATTTTCACTTGCAATATTTTCAGCTTACAATGAGCTTATCTGGACACAACCCCATTTAAACTCAAGGAGCACTTGTACCAAAGCGAAGAGGGGCTAGTGAGGGGAGAAGGTCAATGGACTCAGAGTCAAGATCAGAGACGAAGGGGACACCAGTCTACACATGGCATCATTCGTTGAGAGGTGAGGGTGAAAGGGGCAGGTAGAGAGCCTGAGATGCCCCCACACCCTTGGATGAGTCAAAGTCGTTTGCTAGGGGGAGCCAGGAAACATGATCTGGGTCTGTAAGTGAAAAAACCTTCAGTGATAAGCTCTTAGGATCCTCAGGATCTCTGCTTGGGAAGGTACTGAGTGTCCTCAGGGTCTGTCTCATTCCCCCTGGCGCTGATTATCAGGTTCACCATGGAAGCACTCTTGCTTGTCTCCCCAATTCCTCTGTGGATTCAGCTGTGGCTTGGCTGAAGTGTGATGGGTAGTTTATTTCCTCGGGTCTCGCTACCTTCTGAAAAAGAACAGATTCTCCAATGGAGCGTGAAGTCAGCATAGTTTAAATGGGATAAGCATTATTAATGCTTGTATGTATGTAACCCTTCTTTTAGCCAAAGACTAGCGAGAGTTTGACACTGGAGAACATACTCTTTGTCTCCATAGCATTCTGATCTGGGTTCCCAATTCCAGATATGGGCTCCTTTCCACTGAGCAGATCTCTCAGCCAATCAGAAAGCTATTGGTCACCCACTGAGGCTGTGTGCCACTATTGCACTGGAGTGTATATCTTGTCAGGGTGTTTGCTTTAGAAATTGTTTTATGGTTAAGCAGGAAAGATGCTACTATGCACAGGAGGGCAGGATCTCCACAGAAATTTTAGTTTATATACTCTAGCCTTCAGTATTAAGGGCTCGGTGAGCACAGTAAGAGAGTCCATCCCAAGAATTGTTCACAACAGCAAAATTGAGACATCAAATTGTTCCATGCAGGGACTGTCACTCACTCCTCCTCCTGTCCTTGGTGACCTAACAGGCTGATCATCTGGCTTTCAATCCTGCAGTGCAGCCATCCTCCACTGTATTAGAGGAACAGACCCCGATGATAATAATAATATTTAACAACAATAATAAATAGAGCCTGGCGTAGTGGTACACGCCTTTAATCGCAGCACTTGGGAGGCAGACGTAGGAGGACTGCAAGGAGTTCAAAGCCACCCTGAGACTACAGAGTGGGTTAGAGTGAGACCCTACCTCAAAATAAATAAATAAATAAAAAATAAATAAATAAATAAATAATAAATAGACAACAGGGTTGTGGTTTGAATGTGAAAGGTTCTCCCCCACCCACAGGCTCATGTGTTTGAAAACTTTGTCCCCAGCTAGTGGCATAGCTTTGCAAGGTTATGAACTTTTAGAAGGAGGAACCTTGATACAAGTGAGTCACTGGGGACAGACTTTAGAGTCCAGCTCCACTCAGTCCGCACTCCGCTTCCCAACTGCAGACAATGTGACCAGCTGCTTCATGCACCTGTTGCCATGCGTTCCCCACCTGTATCCCTTCTTAAACTGTAAGCCCAAATAAACTCTGCAGATGTTAGAGAGATGACAGACAGATAACTGGATTTATATTATGTTGAAGACTGGGTGACCCAACAATGGCCGTCTACATGCTGGGGAGACAAAGAACACAGTAGCCATTGAGTCCTGGACACCTCAGCAGTGCCAACAGATGCTCAAAACCTAGAAGCATCCTGGAGAGTTGCTAGTACTGAGTTCACTGTGAAAGGCTGAAAAGGCTGAGAGTAACGTCCTTAAGCAAGGGTGGCACCAGGACTGTCACACGTAGAAGGGAGAAGCACAGGCAGGTGCATGTGCAAGGCCATTTCCTGACTGATCTATCGTTCTTTCTTTCTTTCTTTCTTTCTTCTTTCTTTCTTCTTTCTTTCTTTCTTCTTTCTTTCTTTCTTTCTTCTTTCTTTCTTCTTTCTTTCTTTTTTTTTCTTTCTTCTTTCTTCTTTCTTTTTCTTTTTCTTTCTTTCTTTTTTCTTTTCTTTCTTTCTTCTTTCATTCTCTCTTTTCTTTCTTTCTTTCTTTCTTCTTTCTTTTGTTCTTTCTTTCTTTCTTTCTTTCTTTCTTTCTTTCTTTCTTTCTTTCTTTCTGCCTTCCTTCCTTCCGTCCTTCTTTCTTTTAATCCAGGCCACCTGTTGGAAGGGGCTTCCACACTAGGGATGGGTTGTTCCCTGTTGGTCACTGGCTCACATGTTGAAACACATCACAGAGACAAGCGGCATAACACCATTCCTACTTAGATCTTTCTCCAGTCATGTTGACAACCAAGACCAACTATCATACCGTCTAGCTGTTGACCTCTGAGGATTCATAAACCTGGGCATTGCTGAAACAAGCCTGACCTTCCAAAAGTGAGTGTGGGGGCTGCCCGTGGGATAGATGTAATACAGACTGATGATGTCACTGCTTCAGAATTGCCTGACTCCCTTTTAGAAATGTGCCCTTATCAGAATTACCTGTGTAGGTGGATAATAAATACCATGTCCAGAAGCCATAAGTTGTTACTAGAAAAACTTCAGTGCACCAGGGGTGGGATACCCTCCAGAGAGTTCTTGGCCAGGGAAGGACAGCCATGCAAAGTCACTGGAAATTGAAGTAGCAGAACTACAAGAACTGCATTCTTAGAAGATGAATTTCCAAACTGCAAGACTCTAGAGTACTTGGAATTCCAGAATAAGGAAGTAGAAAGAAACCAAGCCAGAACCAAATCTCACATGTTCCACAATGTTGCTAATAATTGATTTGAGGGCTAATAGAGTAGTTTTAAAGAGATTTATGATCAGTGAATTTTACAGAACACAGAATATGATTAGCTCAGGATTTGCCCTGGGAAGACGATTTACTTAGGTACAACAGAATATGGCTAGAAAGGACCTTTGGAAAGTTGAAGGGAAAGGATGGAAAGAGGGAAGGGAGACGAGAAGGGAAGAAGGAAGAAAGAAGAGAGGGACGGTGCTGGGAGAGAGAATTTTAAGAATCCAAAAGTGTTTCTGTACAGACATCCCAGCTGGTGGGGGTGGGGCCACACAAAGACAAAGTCCTCGTGCCACCCACAGTTGCAAAAGGCAAGGTTTCTGGGCCCCCTAAGGCTCACAAATGCACAGTGTAAGCTTGGGTGTTTCAACCTCTTATGTATTCCCCCTCCTGTCTCCCTTCCAAGTATCAGTAACATTCCTTTGTTAATTTTTCCTTTTAAAGGAGATAATACTCTTACTAAAAGGTCAACCAGCTAAAAATATTTATGCTGGGATTTTCCATGTGTTTCTCTGCATGATTTCTTTGCTTCTCATCTTGCCTCAGAAAAATGACTGAAGTATTTTCCACCCACAGGGAATCATTTTCCAAGCATTAGTGCCAATGTTTGTCTTTTCAATCTTCCTTCTTCTTTACTTTGCCCACTTTGGTCTTACTAGTCACTTTCATAAGAATTAAAAGAACAATCTTATTGTAAGAGTCAAATATTCCTCTCACATTGTAAGCAAAAGCACCAACATTTCTTTTTAACAAATCCCTTCACAACAGCAAAGGGTATTGGATAATCCACACCACTGCATGGGCACAGCTGCAATGAGTGTTCCTTGGGGCAGGGCCCCCAGGTGCAGTGAACCATTTGGTTGACAATATGTAGGCACTGCAGGTCTATACCAGTCACAGGCAGAGACGGTTCCCCAACATGATGCCTGGAATTCTTATCTCTAAAAATCACTTATCTAAACTAAGACACAGAAGAATCTCTATTCAACATAAACTTCCTAAAATGCCATTTCCTCTTATTTCTTTAACTGGTAAAGTCTACACATTCTTTATTATATAGCCTGTATTAGTTAGCTCTCTATAACTGTAACAAATGCCTGGGATAAATCAACTAAATTACAGGAAAGGTTTATTTTGGCTTATGGTTTCAGAGGTGTCAGCCTATGGTTGCTGGGCCCTGTTGGGACATGACATCATGACATCATGGTTGGGGAATGTGACAGAGAAAACCTCATGGCCGTCAAGAAGCAGAGATAAGAAGTTTCCAGGGTCCTTGTATCCACTACCCAATGACCTAACTTCCACCTAGTAGGACCCACCTCTTAAACATTCCACCTCCTCAGGCTGGAGAGATGGGCTTAGGGGTTAAGGCGCCTGCCTGCCAAGCTTAAGAACACCCCAGGAACTCCTGTTTGATTCTCCAGGTCCCACGTTTGGCCAGATGCAAAATGATGCAAGTGTGCAATGCGGCACTTGCCCACAGGGGGCGGCGCATGCATCTGGAATTCATTCACGGTAGCTGAGAGGCCGCTGGCACACAGAGGGGAGACTGGGCCTGACCAAAGTTTGATGGAACAACATCTACTGAACAAAGTGTTTTATTCTTCTACTCAACACTGTTCACTTTATTCTTTGGCAAACAATTATAGGTCGTTTGACCACAATCTCCCTTTGGAAAGAGTGCATCTTCATCCTCTGAGCTCTCTCCTCAGCGAGGCCTGACTCCCCTGTCCGTCTGTGCATTACTTACTGTTCGAAAGGATTCTGTTAGGTCTGTTGATTCAGAACTCCCACCTTGACCTCTGACCAGGGTCTTCACCCTAGCACCCCCCAGGTGATGTCTGATCAGCTGGTCTATTTGATCCACAATGCACTTACATTGGTCCAGCTAGGACACCTCTTCTCTTGGGCTTCCTCTCAGTAATTTTACATTTGCTGACCTCTGACCTCTCCCCCTATGGAAAAACCCCATCTCAGTGGTTCCTACACCTTGATAGTCCCTCTGAGTAAAGTCTACCTTACTTTCCTTAACAAGTGTCAATAAATTTTTTTTCATGTGTATGCATGTTTGAATGTGTGTGGGTGCATGTATATGTGTGTGTGCATGTCTGTATATGTGTGTGTACATGTGTGTGCATGTTTCTATTTTTGGGTGTGTGCATATTTGTATATATGTGTGGTGTGTGTACATGTATGCATGGATGTTTGTATGTGTGTGTGCATGTGTGTGTGCATGTTTGTATGTGTGTAGGTAGTTGGGGTGGGTCCATGTAAACATGTGTGTGCATGCATGTGGAGGCCAAAGGTCCTCAGTTGATCTCCACCTTACTTTAAAAAAAATTTGTTTATTTTTATTTATTTATTTGAAAGTGACAGACAGAGAAAGAGGCAGAGGGAGAGAGAATGGGCACACCAGGGACTCCAGCCACTGCAAACAAACTCCAGATGCATGTGCCCTCTTGTGCATCTGGCTTATGTGGGAACTGGGGAATCGAGCCTTGAACCGGAGTCCTTAGGCTTCACAAGCAAGTACTTAACCGCTCAGCCATCTCTCCAGCCCTCCATCTTACTTTTTGAGGCAAGATCTCTCACTGAAGCTGGCACTCACTGATTTGACTAGGCAAGCAAACTAGCAAGCCCCTCGGTCCCTCCTAGGATTGCAGAGCTGGAGGACTCATACGTCCCACCATGTCTGGCTTTTACATGGATGCTGAGGGTCTGAACTCAGGTCCTCAAGCTTGTGTGGTGAACATTTTCCCCACTGAGCCATCTCCCCTGCCTCCAAGATTCATGTATTCCTTAACACAACCTTTCCTCAAAGCTGGTGGAAAGCAGGCTGCACCCCAAGACACTGATAAGGACCTGGGAGGGGGTTTCTGGGCAGACAAACTGAGACTGGGGGTCGTTAAGGGCCTGAGCAGTGCATAGAGGTCAGGGCGCAGGAGCTCAGCGTAAAGCTAACCCTAGCCTAAGAGGTCAAATCTTTGCATAACAAGTAAACTTTCTCTCTCTCTCTATCCATCTCATCTTTTTGTCATTAAAATTCTTTAATTTAAACATAAAAATCAGACAATCCCTTTTATTTTAAAGTCTTTAATGGTTTGAGAAAGCCCTTCAGCCTGGAAATAGTCCCTATGGAAATTTCTTTTGGAACTTTAAAATGTTAGAGACTTGGGTGGACGGTGGACTGTGGACATGCCCAGGGCAAGTGGAAGTTAAAAGATGAGTTCTGCTTGTTTTTCATCTGTTTTTCTCAGGATCATCTCCTCCCTAAGGAGCTTCCTGTCAGCAAATGCTGCTCTCTGCAGATTTTAGAACTGAGTACAGATGATCTGATCTATTTCTGAAATGTTAAAGCTTAGAATGAAAACAGAGGGAGAAAGAGAGAAAGAGAGAAATAAAGAAAGAAAGAAAGAAAGAAAGAAAGAAAGAAAGAAAGAAAGAAAGAAAAGAAAGGTTGATAGAAAAAGGAAGGAAGGAAGGAAGGGAGGGAAGGAGGGAGGGAGGGAAGAAGGGAAGGAAGGAAGGAAGGAAGGAAGGAAGGAAGGAAGGAAGGAAGGAAGGAAATAAAGAAGGAAAGAAGGAAGTGAGGAAGGGGAAAGGAAGGGAGGAGAGAGGAGAGGGCAGATAAGAGGAGAGTAGGGAGAGGAGTCTGCAGTGGAGAGGTAAAGATGCCGCTAAGGATTCCAGCCTCCTCATAGCACAGGATCAGCGCAAGGACTCCACATCTCGAGAGGGAATGCTTGTACCCTGTTGGGGGGAAGGCATCTTGGCAGAAATAGAGCTATCATGTAATCCTACAATCCACAGCGGGGTGTACAGCTGAGGAGATGAGAGCAGCATCTCAAGATGATACCCGCACCTGTGTCCATTACAGTGCTAGGCACAGGAGCCAAGCTATGGAGACAGCCGAAGCATCTCTGATGGGTGAATGCATAGAGAAAATAGGGTATTTACACAATCGCCTAAGCATTTCTGATGGGTGAATACATAAAGAAAATACGGTATATACACAGTCTCCTGAGCATCTGCTGATGGGTGAATACATAAAGAAAATACGGTATATACACAGTCTCCTAAGCATCTACTGATGGGTGAATACATAAAGAAAATACGGTATATACACAGTCTCCTAAGCATCTACTGATGGGTGAATACATAAAGAAAATACGGTATATACACAGTCTCCTAAGCATCTATTGATGGGTGAATACATAAAGAAAATATGGTATATACACAGTCTCCTAAACATCTCTGATGGGTGAATGCATACAGAAAATACAGTATATACATGCAGTGGAATGCTATGCAGCCTTGGAGAAGGAAATTTGGTCACTTGCAGCATCATGGATGAACCTGGGGAGCATCATGTGCAGTGAAATAAACCAGGCACGGAAGTGCAAGTATCACATGATTTATTGATGTCGAATCCAGAGACTATGCGGAAACAAAGAGTAGACTGAAGGTTACTAGGGGCCGAGAGTGAGGTGAAGGCTGTTGGGAAAATATTCGATTGTGCAGGAGTAAGGCTAAGGGGTCAATTGTGCAATACGGTGATGTTAGTTCACCACAATGTGTCATGTACTTGAGGAATACGTTTTAAGTATTCTCACCAAAAATAAGTATAAAGTAATATGTCTTAACTGGCTTAATATTACCATTGCACAATGTAAGCATATTTGAAAACATCAATTTGAAAAGGCAAATTAATTGTAACAAAAAACCTTCCATGTCTCAATTCTTAGCCCATCACAGAGTACTTCCCAGCCTCCCAAAAGCTTCATTATTTTTCTAGAGATATACAGGCAATAGATGATAGATTAGATAGATGATAGATCGATATTAGATGATAGATAGATGATTGACAGATAGAAGATGATAGATAGATAGATAGATAGATAGATGATAGATAGATAGATAGATAGATAGATAGATAGATAGATAGATAGATATGTTCGGGATTCTCAATGAAGGACCAAGATGGACAGTTTCTTGGGTTAAGACTTTATTGTAATGGAGGACAGGAACAAACAGGAAAAGATAGAAGGAGAGAGTAGAGAGAAAGGAAGGTGATATATGCACTAGAAACAGAGAGAGCATAAGAGAGAGGGGGAGGGAGGAAGGCTAAAGAGGAAAGGGGAGGGGTGCACAAACCTGGGGCAAGCAGAGAAAGACAATCAAGGTGAGGGCTTTCAGGGAGAAGCAGCGCCTTGGGAGGTGTGCAGAGAGAGGTAGGGCTGGTGGGAGGAAGCCTTCCCTACTACAGAGGTGTCCTCAATTACCATACCAGAAGTCCAGAGTCCCAGAGTTTGCTGAAAATGTTACCCTTTTACATAACACAGTGTAGTTAGAAATACAGGAAATTTCCCATTGATATGTCACTATAACCTATTTTTCCCAAGTATGGCTGAAATGTACCTCAAAAGTCATGGCGCAGCTTTAAGCTACTTAATGTTTTTAATAAGACAAAAATAATATTCTATTCACCAATGAGATAATTCGTAAGCGCCTTCTTACAAATTTACACTTTAAGAACAAATTACGTTTTTCATAAATTATTTATTGAGTTGGGTATTTTTAGTTTGTTTTATTCCTTAGTGCTTAAAGCCTATAGACGCATATTTATAAATCCAGGAAGACACTGTGAGAGTCATTCTAATATCACATTGTTACGGAAGCTCTAGATGTCATAGTAAGTACAGTTAATGAGAATGAAAGGTGTTTCAAGACCTTAGCAGGAGTTTCATTTCTGGGCATATAAGAATTAAAATGTGCTCTTTAAGAGAATTATCACAATCGCCATAGACCAAGAAATAAATTGGCTATCAAACAGCACACACATGGGGCTGCCAGAGCTCTCGTTTGGCATGGCAAGGACTAGTGTTATGTCATAATTTGCTAGTTGCACGATGCATAACAGTGTAGAAATCCCACCTGCTTGTCCTCTGCCATACTTAGCCTCTCCCTCTGTTCTGTTCCATGTTATTGGAAGAGATGTCCTCTGTGACCAAATTCATGAAAGAAATATCTTAGGGGAAGAAAACCTAATTTGGGCTCACCGTTTCAGAGGGTTCAGTCCTTGGTTGTTTGTTCCAGGTGCTTAGGCGGAACATTCTGGCCTAGGCACATGTGATGGAACATGTTCTTCACTTCTCAGAAAGCCAGAGGAAAAGGAGACCGGAAGAGATCAGGGATAAGGTACCTCCAAGGACCTGCTCCCCCCCAGAAGCCTGCTTCTTCCAGTGGAGCCCCACCTTCTAAAGGTTCCACAGGTCCCCAAATAGTATCACCTGATGGGGACCATGTGTACGTGAGCATTTCTTTTCTTTTCTTTTCTTTTCTTTTCTTTCCTTTCCTTTCCTTTCCTTTTCTTTCTTTTTCTTTCTTTCTTTCTTTCTTTCTTTCTTTCTTTCTTTCTTTATTTGTGTGTGTGTGTGTGTGTGTGTGTGAGAGAGAGAGAGAGAGAGAGAGAGAAGAGAGAGAGACAGAATGGACACACCAGGGCCTCCAGCCACTGCAAACAAACTCCAGAGGCATGCATGTGCCAGCTTGTGCATCTGGCTTACATGGCTCCTGAGGAATCAAACCTGGGTCCTCTGGCTTTGCAAGCAAGCACCTTAACTGCTAAGCCATCCCTCCAGCCCTGAAGAGGCTATTTCAGATTCAAACCATAATTGCACTCTTCCTCTTCCTTCTTGGCCTAATTTCTGTTCCTTGTTTCTCTTTTGAGATTCTTCTCCAACTACCCATCAATCAACCCTCCCTCTCTCTCTCTCTCTCTCTCTCCCTCTCTCTCTCCTTTCCTCCTGCTCTACTAACCTCTTCTCTCATGACAGCGGTGTACCCGGACCCAGCTTCATCTGCAGGAGGGTTCTGAGGAAGGAGGCATGCCATGTGGAAGATTCAAATGCTAGAAATGCAGTGGACACCCACGGAGGAGTGATCACAGGAGAAGCTGGTCATACCTTCCACCCAGGGAGAGACTTAAGTTGGTCAGCTGGGGAAAGGCTACAAGGCCATAGAGCAGGGACTATATGAATGCATTACTGGTTTATAACAACTATTTGCTTTGCATCATCAGTGAAACTCACTTCATGTGACTTTAATTTACTTGTGACACTTTTGGCCCTAAATAGAGTCTGGAGAAGAAACCTTGAGGAGAATTTCCACCAGCCATTCCCTCCGCCTCTCACTTAGCTAGCTTGAAAGAGAAGAAAGAGAGGAACTACAAAGAGGAGTTTTGTGTGGGCGCTCTAAGCCCACACTGACAGCCTGGGGTCAACTGTTTTCACCTCCTCTGACCCAGTCTTTTGCACAGGAGGTCACTGGACAGATTAGGTTGCAAGAAGTCATAGGTCCAAAGCCAGCCCAGGTAGCTGCTGTGTCTGTTGGTGGCAGCCCGCCCTAATTAAGGAAAGCAGCCAGGCGAGGGTCTCACCCACCAAAACAACAGAGAGCTCAGGTGTCATAGAAAGCCCAGCTCTTGCCCAGAGGGAAGAAGGGAAATAGTATATTCTGAGCCAAATATGAGTGACCATGGCCCAGGAGCATAGATTTGCTTGCTCCAAGCGGCATGTTTCACAGTGGAATCAGTTATAGTTGATGTGGGCTGGAGAGATGGCTTAGCGGCTAAGGCGCCTGCCTCCTAAGCCTAAGAACGCTGGTTCCAATCTTCAGCGGTTCTAATCTCCAGGTCCCACGTTTAGCCAGATGCAAAGTGACGCAAGGGCACAATGCCGCACTTGACCACAAGGGAGCGCATGCATCTGGATTTCGTTTGCAACAGCTGAGAGGCAGCTGGTGCACCCATCTCTGTCTTCCTCTCCCTCTCTCTCTATCTCTCTCAAAAAAAAAAAAAAAAAAAAATTGATGTCCCAGAGCTTTCAGTATATAAGCCTGGGCTCTGGCATCCCTGAAGTTCAAGTCACTTAGAAAGAATGAGAGTTTATTGGGCTCAATTCTTCAGCCTGGGAAGTCCACGAGCAGGGTGCCTAGATCAGGTGAGGGTTTCCTTACTGCATCATAACATGGTAGAGAGCATCGCATGAGACAGGGCAAGCTGCTAGCCCAGGTCCCTCTCACTGTTCTTATAAAGCCAGTAGTGTCATCAAGAGGGCTCACTCTCACACATCATCTACCCTAATTACCTCCCAAGGCCTCCACTTCCAAATACCATATACATACAAGTTCAGGGGCATATATCAACACAGCAATGAGCGTGAACGATGGGTAAAACACTTGCTGCGCAAGCATGGGGGTCCCCAGAAGCCATGTGAATGCCAGGCTTGGTGGTGCACACGTAGGGCTGGGGAGGTGGAGGGAATCCCTGGGGCTCCCTGGGTAGCTAGTCTAGTTGTATGGGTGAGCTCTAGGTTCAGTGGCAAACCTTGTCTCAAAGAATAATGTGGAGATCAAGTAAGAGAGATGATAGTGAACTCTGGTCTTCACATGCACACGTGTACCTGCATACACACATGCCCCTCCACAGACACGGAAAGACCCACACAAGTGCATAGTACACATGTGCATGTGAAACCAAAACCTACCATATACTCTTGTGTGTCTTGCCACCACTTTAGTGTCTGCTTTCTCTTTTATTTTTAATATATAATATTTCATTTATTTGAGAGCAAAAGGAGGAGAGGGAGAGAGAATGGGCACATCAGGGCCTCTAGCCGCCCTGAACTCCAGACACATATGCCACCTTGTGCATCTGGCCTATAGGGGTACTGGGGAATCAAACCCAGGTCCTTTGGCTTTGCAGGCAAGTGCCTTAAGTGCTAAGCCATCTCTCCAACCCTTAGTGTCTGTTCTTTTGGTATTAGGGTAGAACAGGATTTCACAGCCAGAATCCTCAAACTCATCCCACCTCGCTAACTGGATCTTGACATTACTTTATCGCTCTGAGCTCCAGACTCCTCAGGTATGAAATTATTTCAGAGGCTGCCTCAGCAGGTCGTTGGCAAGCCTAGCCGCTACAAAACCTGTCACTGTGTGGCTGTAATAAAACACAGCCATGGGCATGTTTCTGCTGCAGTGAGCTTGGGGATGGCTCTGTTCCACCCAGAGCAACCTTTCCCAGCCACACTGGTAGGCATGCTGTCTGGCCATCTTCTCCTCTTGTCCACTATAATATCCCTGGGCCCACTCTGCCCTGGCTACTTATATTGGGGAGAATGGTGGTGCTGGTGTGAGTGAGTGCTATCATTTCCTAACTCTTGTGCACTGAAAAGTTCTTTGAAAAAGCCTCCCTTGCCTGTGCTAAAGGTTTTTCAGACTGAGCCAAGAGATGGACCTTCCATAATTGTGGGGACTTGGGACGTTGTAGATTAAGAGCTGAAATGATCATGGTTGTCTTCAGTCACCTTGATAGCCACCTGTCACCTAGCTCTGTGTGTGTCTCACACCCAACTATGCTGGAATATATTAACTTCGAATATCAATAACCTCCATCCACCCAGAAGCTAAAGAATTCGTGAGGCAGCAGCTGAAAGCTTTAGCAGAAATGTCCCTGCTTTTCTGTAACCCAGCTGCCTCCGATCTCCAATGGCATGCTTAGTAATTGCTTGGATTTATGACTCTTATATCTACTTCCACTCACCGATTTCTCCTGGACCTCACCTCTCACATGCTGACCTCCACTTGGGTGCCTGCTGCTCAAAAGTGCCCAGTTCTGGGTTGGAGAAATGGCTTAGTGTTTAAGGCGCTTGC
Organism: Orientallactaga sibirica; assembly: GCA_036365145.1. Classification (NCBI taxonomy): domain Eukaryota; kingdom Metazoa; phylum Chordata; class Mammalia; order Rodentia; family Dipodidae; genus Orientallactaga; species Orientallactaga sibirica. Next base: position 5,890,068 of record JAEOAD010000463.1, on the reverse strand, counting down.
CTACAAAGCCAAAGGACCCAGGTTCAATTCCTCCGGATCCATGTAAGCCAGATGCACAAAGGGGCACATGCATCTGGAGTTCGTTTACAGTGGCTGGAGGCCCTGACATGTCCATTCTCTCCCCCCGTCCCCGCCTATTTCTCTCTTTCAAATGAATAAAGAAAAAAAATTACTTAAAAAGTGCCCAGATCTATGCTCTGCTCAACTACTTTTAGAAACCCATCCTCCAGACATGTCCTATTGCTCAATCACACAGTAAGCTGTTTCTGGCCTTCTGAGCCTTCAGGAGCGTCTCCCATTGCTCACTGCTATGCCCTCTGGCCTCTCACTGGACCTGTGCTAGATGAAACTCTGGACTTTATTATTATTTATTATATAGTTATTTATTTAAAAGAGGCAGGCAAGGACAGTATAGGTGCAATTTATTTATTTATTTATTTATTTATTTATTATTTGTTTGTTTATTTACTTATTAGAAAGAGGCAGATAAGGAGAGTATGGGCACACCAGGGCCTCCTGCCACTGCAAACGAACTTCAGATGCATGTGCTACTTTGTGCATCTGGCTGTATGTGGGTACCAGGGAATTGAACCTGGGCCATCAGGCTTTACAAGCAAGCACCTTTAACCGTTGAGCCATCTCTCCTACCCCGAAACCCTGGATTTTATGAGAGTTTCCACACTCAGACTCCTGAGTTTGGGCCTGGGTAATGAAGGCCAGCTTCCAGGAAGGTTATGAAGTTCCAGACAGACACACACCTACCAAACATAGGCAAGACTGAGACAGAACTGGGCTCCAGGGACCAGACAGGGGACAAGAGAGCAGAAGGTCAGAAAACACTGGAGGGTGACAGAAAAGCATCAGAAGGGATGAAAAACACAGGTTCAAGGTCAGAAAACCAAAGCCCTTGTTCGGGGTTATGATGGTTGACCAGAAATCTTTGTGATGGGGACACCAGGTTGAACTTTAAAAATCTGCTTGCAAATGCTTTCCAGAAAACCACAGAATGAGGTAAGCTTTCTCTCCTGGCTGTTGACATTTTCCAGAGGATTCATGGAAATTAAACAGAGCCAAGTAGGTCCTCGGAGCTTTCCAACATCTTTAACATGCACATGTAACTTGTGAATCTCTAAATAAGAATATAGAGGCCCAAGGTTATTTTAAGGAAAGGTTAATTCTGGCTTTGAAAGTGGTAAGACTGGGAAATCGTAAGAGAGATGGGGCCTTATTTTTTACCAAATTATATTGTACTAAAAACTAGAGTTTCTGGCAATTTCAAACAAGAGAATGAGATGAAAAATAACCAAGATGATGCACAAATTCTTTGAGGTGAGAACCCTTCCAAATGGTTTGATACTTTTTTCAAACTGACATTTGATACTTTCAAAATTTAAAACATGGAGTGGATATTGAAGAATGCACCAATTCTTATTTTCAGCTTGTCAATACTTTAGCTTACAAAAAGCACCCCAGTTTTGCGAGGCATTTATTTCAAGGGCTTTTTTGTTCATTTGGGTGACTTTTTTTTAAAGCCATTATCAATCATGATCTTAATTTTCCTCTGTGCTGACTACCTCTTTCCTCATCCAGAAATGGGGAGTAAAGTCGAGGTTTATACACATCTGAGACACAGCTATTTTAAATAGAGAGGGACACACGTAACGTGATGCATGTGAAGCGAAACTCCTTTGGGATACTTGTCAGTTTATTATCTCTGCCCCTTGCTCTTTTATTGTGGAGTTGACAAGGTATTGTGCTGGTCTTTATTTAGAGGAACCACTGTAATCTAAATTTCAGTTCAGCCTTTTAACAGTTTCCCCAGTCCAGTCTCCAACACTCCAAACGGATCACTGACATCACAGGGGATATGTGTTTACTTAATCTTGATTCAGGGGTCAATCCGCACAGGGTTTAATTTTCCCATGACAGTCACCGAGCCTGCTGCTGACACTCTTCAGGCTCCGCTCCACGGATGCCTCTCCAACACTGCAACCCAAGTCTATGACGACCAAAGGACTCTTTTATCCTTTTGTCCATCTTGGACTCAAAATAGCCAGAAACACTTACCGTCTCACTTCGGCTTGGCAGCTTTTCCAATCCAGATAGTGCTCCACATAGAACCAGTGAGAACTAAAGGCAGGCCTTTATTATTATTATTTATGAAAGAAATAGCCTGTTTGGTTGAAAACCTTAATTGAACATATGAACGCTTCCACTGATATGAGCTGCCCACGGACCTTGGCATGTAGCTGCCAGGCTGAAGAAACCAGTTAATCTTCCCCGTGAAGACCCCTCTCATGCGACACTTGGTTGGGTCTTTTTACATCTGTTCATTATAAGGTCTTAAAGGAAAAGCTTGCAGCAGGGGAATGAGCTGGGCTGAGTGAACTTATCTGGAAGGTGATCTGTGTCCTAGGGACCCACTGGGCCCCTAAGTCCAGGCAACATGGCTGCTGTGGTCACTGCAGATTGGCCTTCAGAGGGCCATTTGTCTAAGCAACTTCTCTAGTGTCATGACAGACCTTTGTTTAACCAAGTAAATGGATTCCTGACATACAGAAAAAGACATTTGAGCTGCGGTTTAGCTCAGGAATAGTGCTTCCTCGGCATGCAGAAAGCCCTACTTTCATCTCAAATACCACCACCATCACCATCGCCAGGAGGAAAAAAGTTTATATTTCCTCTAAATTATGTGAAGATAAATTAATATGCTATGTGAGAGCAAAAGCTTGATAGCAATAGAGCCTTCATGTGTTTGCTCCAGACACTTGAAAACACAGACACCAGAAGTTCTGGTGTAGATTTGAGATTGCTATCCCTTCTTAATCACCCTGAAAATAACAATTTTTAAGAAAGTTCTACAGGTTTGAACTAAGAATCTACAAATGGACTAGACCTTCACCCTGTGGACATGAGGTCAAGTTCACGATGCCAGTTGAGTCCCGGTCTAGGAAGCCTAGAACACCAAGTTGATCTCGATGTTGTTCCATGGAAAGTGCCAACCTGGGCCCTGAGGAGAGGAGAGGAGTTGGTCTATTCCCATGGAGCCTCACGCACATGGAGGGTGAGGTAGGGAGAGCCAGGCCTCACTGCTTCCCCACTCAGGAAGCATGCACACGGCTTCATAGCCAAGACTCAAAATGGGCTCCCACCAATTCCTGTACCTTCTCCTACTTCCACAGCGATGGTAGCAGAAGTGTGTTCTAGTATCACATTCCAACAGGAAGTAGGGGAAAAAATTTTAAAAAAAAGGAAAACTTTAGCTTTATGAAAATATTTCTCGTCTCCTCTGATCTCAAATTGTCCTGAGTTGAGGTCACGAGTGACAGGCATGTCTGTCTCCAGGCGTCCAACAGGACACTGGGTAATGCGCCTTGTGATTGTCAAGTCCGAAGCCCTGGACCGGCAGCCACCCGTCATTCTTCTCTGAGTCTGAGCTAAGGATATCCCTGTAGAACAATGAAGCAACAGAGAAGCCCACTTGGGAAGGAAGTGAGGCGCATGTCTATTCTGTCCTGCAGGGGGCCTCTTTTGTGATGCCTTGGCTTCCTCATCATGGACATATTTGGTCTAGAGAATGCAAGGAATTTGCTAGCTGAGCAAGTTTATCCACTCTGCTTTGTAACCAGGCTCCTTCCCACTGAGGTATTTTTTTTTTAAAGGAAAAAAAAAGAAAGAAAACTTCCTTAGCAGGCTGTTTGTAAAAGCAGCTGTGGGTCAACAGGATAGTTTTCGTCTGAGAAAACCCACAGGACACAGAATGTGGCTCTGAAGGGAAGCTGTTTGCACTTGCTACCAAACCTGGGCAGACTTCTAGAGCTACGTCCAACGTGCCATGCAGACAGCGCGTGCGAGAGGCCCATGGGAGGAAGGGGGGTCAGGACTATTCATTCCACATGGGATGTGTCCACTTTACTGAGATTTAAACAGAGGGTCACAGAGGCTAACATGGCCGTGCTCATGTACCAGATGGAAAGGCAGTTTTCATCATACAATAATGCGTAATACAGGCTGACTGTATCATGTTCGGCATATTTCCTTTCACCCCAGGAAGTTCACAAACTATAGAGCTATTGCTTAACAGACTCCTTGATTTAATAAGCCATCATTAAGAGTTGGAATTTAAGAAAAATGCATAAACAAAGGCCAGGTTAAATCATACAATATAATTCTTTTGATTTGCAAGTAACTGGACATTGTATCTTAGTCTTCAGAAAGTAATATTGGTTAGGGACAGCATGCATAATAAGCCTTGATTTTTCCCATGTTTAATTTGCTAACACTCTGGAGGAAAAAAATAAATTGCTAGATGTATCCTATGGGAATAAGCCCAAAAAGTACAAACCCAGTTAATTTTGGATTCCTAGATAAGAACAAATGGCCAAGTCAAAAAAAAAAAAAAGTGGGAAAAAGAAAATGGTACCACTGTGCCACCTAGCGACAAAGCGTGGCCTTGCAGGTAAATAACCTAACGCGATTTCATTCTGTGAGCCAGTCCCCATTCCAGAGCCTCCACATCCATGAAATTGACCAAGAGTGTCAGCTGGCGACAAACAATGAAAAGCTGCGGCTAGATCAGCAGAATACGCGGTATGGGACAGATGCTTCTCGAGGGTCCATTAGAAGTTCAAGGCCGACCCAGTTTCTGTGCAGAGGCCCTCTGGGTGTCCTGTTGAGTTCCTTCTCCGTACCCTCTATCTACAGGTGCAGTTTTGTGAATTAATACGAATTACACCGAGGACATCAAGAACATAAGCACCTGCTCGGTATATCCGAGACGTTCTTCATCCACAAGTCTTACCAGAACCCATGCACCACAGGCTTAGTGTAGGATTCCAGCATCTTCCTTCCAGAATACATTTCTCTTCAGTCTCCTCTTGGGTATGTGGTGATAATCTGAAGTTTAATGTCATCTGTAAACTCTAAGAAACACTAAAATATGCACAGGTACGTTACATTATTTCAAAAATATAACCAAAGAAGACAAATAGAGAATTTTTGTGTATGATCTCAAGATTGACATTTGTCTGGTCAGTCAAGAGGTATTGAGCAATCCGACCATGGAGGGCTGAGAACAGCGCATGAAGGGAGTCGGTGTGGGTGGAAATGGGCTCCTTCCGCTGTGCTGCACGTGCTGGTTTCTCCTACGATGGGGTTGGTGACACCCGCAGGACGGTCACTGATGCTGCGCTCTTCTTAGGAAGGGCTGGCTGGGCCCTTAACACCTTCCTCGGAAATTCTTATCAAAGATTCACATTATGGGGGATTGGGGCTAAAGTGTTTGCAGAACAAGCATGAAGACCCAAATTTGGACCCCCCCCATAAAAAACTAGTGTGGGCTGGAGAGATAGCTTAGCAGGTAAGGTGTTCGCTTGTGAAGCTGAAGGTTCGATTCCCCAATACCCATGTAAGCCAGATGCATATGGTTGTGCATGCTTCTGGAGTTTGTTTGCAGTGGCTAGAGGCCCTGGCATGTCCATTCTTTATCTGCCTCTTTCTCCCTCTCTCTCAAATAAACAAACAAAAATAAAAATTTTTTAAAAGCCAGGTGTGGCACATTCCTATAATCCCTGTATTGGGAGGCAGGGACAGTGGGATCCTGATGCCTTTGCTGGCTGGCCAGTCTAGCTGAGGACGTGAGCTGCAGGCTCAGCGTTGTCTCAAAAAGCAGGTGGAGTGTGACTGAGGAAGATACCTGACATCGACCTCTGCCCTTCATATGCACATGCCCCAACATGTACATACACGCAAAATTCAAAGGAAATTTAAATTTGACAATTCACATCCTGAGGATTGTTTTCCAGCTCAGCACAATGCCACATGATTTTTCAAAAAATATATATTTTATTTGAGAGAGAGAATGGGCATGCGAGGGCCTCCAGCCACTGCAATGAACTCCAGGTGCATGTGCCCCCTTGAGCATCTGGCTTAAGTGGGTCCTGGGGAATCAAACCTTTGGCTTTGCAGACAAATGCCTTAACTACTAAGCCATCTCTTCAGGCCCGCCACATGGTCTTTTATTACAGCACATTACAGGTAAGAGCGTCTGGACACCAACGCAGTGCAGCGGTCATAGAGCAGGGACACTTCCACTGGTTATGAGCTTGAGAACGTCCCGCTGCTTCCCGAGCCTTGTGGTGATGCTACCACCATGCATACATCCGAAGTGTCTCCCAGATAGATATAAAGTGCTCAAGAAGTGGCAATGCTGTCACAAAGAGTGACGGCATGCTTATTAGAAGATGAACTCTCAGAGGTGAGTGAATGCCTATTTGGCCCAGGACTGACCACAGACAAATCAGTGATGTCAGCCAGCTTTGTTCCCAGATTGCTCACTCACACTACCTCCCAAATCTCCACATCAAACTGGCCCACAAGACCCAGCGAGGGGACATTCGAGTGCACTGTGAATGAGTTGAGAAGATCACGCCTCCCAGAGTCCATCATTCCATAAAGCCTTGAAAGACAGTTTATTTATACATAAGTGCATGAAATTGAATACAGAAACTTTATTAAAATACTGTATATTACAAATTTTAATGCAATAAATTCTGTGTGATGACATTTAAGTGCTGGACTGACTTTTAACAGATGTTCTGTGTTGTCAGTAGAGTTCACCCTGTATGTTACAAAGAGTTCGGAAACGGTCCTGTGAGCGGTCACGGGGTGACGTTGTGCATCTTTTCTCTACAGCAATGACCTGGGACCTTGATCTTGTCTTTGCAGGCCAACTTTCTAGAATCAGAAATAACTTGCATATGTTTATTGCTGCCCTTTGAAGAAAATGCGTGGTGAAAAATAATTTAAAATAAAGATCAACATCTCTAAGGCTAACCTGATGTTTACTGCAATTAAAATACTTAAAATTCACTGCAAAATTTGTGTTCTCCAGGAATTATATTATATACACAGTAATATTTGTACATGAATTGGGAAATAAAAAACTGTTTATATAAAATTAAAAATCAATAGTGTACAATATTTACAGCCCGTTAGGTATTATATATAAACACAGTTTTAAATAATCCTTCAAAATTAAACAGTATTATGTAAACATGCAGTACACATACTCATACAGTGTGGTTTATAGTCTTAACAGAAGGGGAAACTGTTCACATAATGCAGGAGGCTTCATCAAATATGCTTTTTTGCCTTTGTGTTACCCCTCCCATGTTTACTCTTCCTGTCTGTAAGCTTCCCGGTACACTGGGTATTTCTATAATAAAAATAAATCCCTGGTGGTAAACAGATTTCTAAAGGTTACATACATTGTCTGCCTTTGTGCTACTACAAAACTAACACTGTCCACCCTAGAGCCCCTAGTTTACAACAAGACCGAATTTTACAATCACACGTTTGATTGGTTTGACTGTATTTTCCCCTATGTCATTCTTACTTGGGAAAAAGGAAAATGCCACATGAGCAAGCACAGTGAGAGGAGCTGTCATCTGTCACAGTTGTCCCCTGTCATTGTCAATAGCTAATAACCGGTTCCTACTGAGCCATTAAGAAATCCCTTCGTTGCCAGGCTTACCTCAGTGACACCCTCCCTACTAAGCTCCAAAGTCCCCATCACTGGTGCCAATGCAGACAGAATCTCCCCAACACTTTGCAGAACACCTTAACTGTCAAGGCACTAAGGCATTATTTAGCCTTTAAAAGCACTGCTGTGGGTGGCTTAACATACTCAATGATTCCTCTGTGGTCTGGAGTCAACGCAATTTGAAAAGAATGTCAACACCTCTCAGGTGAACTATACTGTCCCCCATTTAAGCAAAGACATCTTAGCAGGGCTGCTCCCCTCATTGCGGAACACCTAGATTCGGGGTGAATATTGGGGTGGAACCATGTAAGCTCTGTAGGGCTGTGCGGCTGTCACAAAAGATGCAGTGGAAATTCCTACCCGTTCATTTCAGCACATGGAGTCACATCTAGAGGTGTGTGTTGGGTAGAGGGTCTTAACATTTCTAAATTTCTCTATGGAAAATTCATTCAATGCCACAAACTCTAAAGCAGTATCCACAAAAACCCATCAACTCATTCAGTATTGAAAATGAGTCATTGAACTACTAAACAAGTGCTTCTCTTTTTCTTTATATGGAGAAAACTGTAAAAAGATTCTACCCCAAACTTACTTATTGATAAAAGTACAAACATCTTAGTTTTCAAAAGAAACCAAGCATAGTGGCACACACCTGTAATCTCCACACCCAAGAAGCTAAGTCAGGAGGATCACAAGTTCAAGGCCAGCCTGGGTTACATGGTGAGACCCCATTTCAAAACTACAACAGTTATACTTTATTTATATTTATATTTATTTATTTATTAGAGACAGAGAGAGGGAATGAGAGAGTGAGAATGGGCACACCAGGGCCTCTAGCCATTGCAAACGAACTCCAGATGCATGTGCCACCATGTGCATCTGGCTTACGTGGGGCCTGGAGAATTGAACTGGGGTCCTTAGGCTTCACAGGCATGGGCCTTAACCGCTAAGCCATCTCTCCAGTCCCAAAACTACAATTATAATTGGAAACAAACTTCATCGTCAGTACTAGTATCCTCAAGCTACCATTCAGTTAAACAGAGCTGTTGTGATCACTTTTAATGCAATTACAGGGTTCGGAAGATCATGTATTATAATGGTCCCCTTTCTACTCGTTTATGTCACCCTCCTTTCCAGTTTACCCAGACACTCCCACAAAGGGGACGGGCACGTTGCTGAGGGTAGATATACCGTATATGAGCACAGCACAGAACCTCAAAAGACAAATGTAGGAAGGTTATGCTGTCCTGACTTGCATACAGCTTATTTTTTCAAGTAAAACAACAGCTGCATACACACACGTGTCAAACATTCTCTTCTACCTCTGTCAACAAACTGTGCATAGACTTAAACCATGATGCCTGATATCTGCCTGGGAAAGGGAGGAAGATTTTAAAGACACGGCTAAATAAATTAGTTCTCAGAATCAGGGAAGGATTAGATGTCAGCTCAATGCAGCGTAAAGAATGTGAAAATGGACCTTCTAAATGAAGGGAGATGACTGCTGATCTATTGATCATTCAGAAAGCTGGTGTTTCCACTAATTTAAGAAGGGATTCACCAGTATGTCCTCACCTTTACTGAAAACGCATCATAAATTCAGCATTAACACCGCCCCCCTCGCCCCGGAATTCATAGCTATGTTCTGAGATAATTTCAGAACCCCCCCCACATGAACATGCACACATGCAATGAAACGTAATTGCAGATGCATGTGTGATCAGTGGAGACCCCTAATAATAAGCAGCCCAGAGATCGTTGCTGGTGGCTATTGTCTTAACAGCAGGGAGAAACGGTGCTCTCATAATGCAGGTACGTCATCAAATACACACGCTTTTGTTTTTGTGCAATGAACACTCAACACTTCTCTCTAAACTTCTGTCTGTTAAAAAACTGGTACCATGCATCTAAAAAACGTTATAGTTTTAAAAGAACAGGAGATTAAGGGCAACCAGGAGACTATCTGATAAGTAATCTTACACACTGAGGACCCGCCCTTGACAATGTAAGCAAATAGTAATTTACAAGTCATCCAACTTGTGTTTCTGACCTTCTCTGCAATCTAAATCCATCCAAATTTCTTTAGTAATTTTTTTTCACATTCTTCCTATCATACAAACAGAGTGGGGTGTGTCAAGAGATCTTCTTTAGACTTCCTGGGACAATACTTCAGAAAGCACTGATAGCCTATTTTACGAATTATAATATGGTCATAAATCTACAGTAATGTCCAATTTTTAGGTTAAAGAAAATCAGCCGATAAACAAGGCAAGAACAGTATCTTAATGAAGGCCAACTGTATGTTCATATGGTGCACAGGATGACTGGGAAAGGTGAGTGGTGGACAGGGAAAGGCTGACGCTAGAGCATCCATCACTAAAACACAGGATGACTTGGATGGACACAGTGAATGTTCCGGATGAATCTAAGGGAACTGTAGTAGTACATGGTCAAAGGGGAAAAGCTGACCACAGCTTCTCTTTTTCTACCTTAACCATGGGTGACCCAAACTTGACATTGAATCCTGCTGGCCCTGCCACTCCCCAGATGTGTCCTTGCATAAAGTGGCCGCGAGGAGGTGATGGGAGTAAGATTAGAAAAGATTTTTCTTTTCTAATCTTCTGAAAATATACATAAGGAAAATGAAAGAAAATAAAAGTGAATTTTACAAAAATTATATTCAACTGGTATTGCAAAATATAAGAATTCTGTTAACTATCTCTTAAGCATTTATTGTCAAATATGTGTTGCTTTGCCACTTGTGGGCACGCTCCCCTCATCCTCACAGCAACCACAGGAGGCACTGAGCATGGTTAGCAGTGTGGACTGAAGCTCAGACAGGGGTCAATGGTTCGCTCAGGCCAGAACACCAGCGAGGGACAGAGTCTGGCTTCTGGTCAGGTCAGAAAGAGAATGCTGGTCCAAAGTCACGGCGACAGCTCAGGCACTGAAACCCATTCAGTGGACAAAATGGGGAAGTAAGAACAGGGGGAGGAGAAACAGGACCTGAACCCTTAGAACTCAGAAGCAAACCATCAAATGTTTGGGGCTTGGGCTCTTGGTGGACTCAGACACGGGAATGTCTTTGTGACCATCTTGTACTCACAACAGACAATACTGGGGCAGCTCGTGCACACAGATCTGCAAGTGTTTACCACACAGAGTGAACTGGGGAGTGCCAGCCCAGGCAAACTCATGAGGCAGCCTGCTTCCTGCATCTCTAACATCTCTTGCAACAACATTCTTTGATTTTAAATTATTCTTGTTCCTCATATCACAGAGGAAATGTCAAAGGCCAAACCCCTCTGGGCTCAGAAATGCAGCCATGGACTTCTACACAAGAGAGCACACTGGGCAAGCGCACTAACAGGCTGTGGTAAAATGAGGGTTTAGACAGACAAACTGCAGGCCCTGAAGACAAGCTTCACTTAGGACGGTCCCTGCCTAGGGAACCAATGGAACTGTGCCACACGGCACATTCCTTTAAAGTTCTTTTCTCTGCTTTTAGCTAGCATCAGGCCCCTAACTCTGATTTGTGAATGTTAAGTACTAACTTTGGGTGTATACAAGTTCCTCTTTCAGGGAGCTGATTTCACTAACCATTTTTAAAATAAAGACATGTCAGCTGCAGAAGATCTCCCCTTCCTTCTTTTACTTGTCACAAGGAAAATTTCCTGCTGAAACACATATAAGTTTTAAGAAAGTGTGGCCCAACTATGTCAAAGAGAACTTTTGCTGTGCCTCAAACAAGGGTCTCCAGCAAAACTTCAAATGTCCTCAAATCCACTTAAAAGATCCTTCAACTAAACAAGTGAACAACTTCTCCACCAGAACAGGAAAGCATTCATTAAACAAAAGCTTCTTGATCAGACTGTATTCATATATAGCTCTCTATATATGTATATAATGATATATTTCTGTGAATATATAGACATATCATTAAACATTTCTTATCTCAATAGGAAACCTCTACCTTCTTAAAAATCTCTGTATGTAAACAGCTGTTAAAGCAATTTCATCAATTCACACTAGTCAAATGCATTTCAAAACATCAAGAGTGAGTTACACAAAATCCCAATGGAAATAACTAAGATCAAAGAGACCTCAGATTGAAAGTACACACAGTCAATCCTTAATGCACATCAGCTTGATAATGAGATAGCTGCAGGACACTCTACAAACTAATTATTAACCACCCAATTATACTTCCATTCTAGAGTAGAAAGGGGAGTTTATATCTCATTGGCCCATTCATTCATGCATTCAATGTGTCTAAATTATTTTTTTCTTGGTTTGGGACTATGAATTCTAGACTCCATATTAGCTGGACAAAGATAACAACCACCCTAAATCACAGGGTGGCCATGGAGAAATAAATATTCATTCTGGATGTCTGAAGCTATTTCCACAGTTGAGTATTTCCACTGGGAAGAATCCAAATGCTTTAAATAGCACTTAGGCTGGCCAAGGGGAGTGATCCAAGCCTAGCAGAAAAAGAAAAGCTAAGCCGACTTGAAAAAGTTATGTCTAAATTTAATTTTAGAAAACACTAAGAGTATAAAAAGACATGAAAATAATAGTAACTTGTACACAATACAGAGAATCAATTTTAAGATTTACTTCAAGGGTCTCCAAGCATAAATAATTGCTTATTGATTATTTTTGTTAAATTTCCAAGCCACAATATTAGTAAATCCCTAAATTGGTCCATACTGGCAAAAGAACCACCCACCAAAGCTTAGAAAGTTAATACATCCTTCTCTCAGTGGAGATAAATGGGTGCCGATAGCAAAAGTCTTCAATTTGAATGCAATCTACAAGAAACCTAATGTTTAAGAAGCAGGCCACCGATTGTTGGCTCATCCTCCATATTCTCACACTGGGACCCTCCTTCAAGTTGGCACATTTATAACTGTACTAGTGCCCCCTGGCCCTGCCACCAAGACTCAGTCCAACCAGGGTCTGGATTTTCCCATTTCTTGCATTTTTAACAAATAACTGTATATTGCCCAAACCTCTTAAAATTGTTTTATATAGAGGTTAATAAATGTGACCAGAGTTTCTAGTAAACTTGATCATTTATAGACACAAATTTAACTCATACCTGCTGCAAGAACTAAAAACTGAAATGAATCCCTTGGATACATGTTCTGTGCTATAGGGATACGGTCAGTCTCTCAATTTTTAAATTTTACTCTAGTCCCTGTTTTTACTTAGGATAATAATAACATTGCCACATATACAAAATGAGATGTTTATTATTCTTCCTATTACCGACCTATAAATGAGGCTTTTTATTTCGACAGCCTAATTTAGGCCACTCTAAGTAGTTAGCACTCCAGAATGAAAGACTGCTTCATCAAAAATCAAGATATATGCAATGAGGAACACAGTCACACCGCAGTACTGATAGAGGGGTTTCTCCATGAGACACGAGGCAAAAGTTTTCTTTAGAAGGATTGGAGAATGTAACATGCATTTCAGACTTTTCTTACAAACGTTATAAGAAAAATTTCAAATTATATTTTTATGACACTCAAGTGACAAAGTGTGTGATCCATAAAGCTTTTTGATTCATATGAATAGAATATTATGTATGAGGGAATTATTAAAAGGGTGTTATGTTACTGAAAAGTATGCACCCTACTTTGAGTCCTTGAAACAGTTTAGCCAGTCTTCCATTAAGAAGACTATTATTATCCACATAATAACACCTCAAAACATTAAAGCCCTAAGTCCCAGAAAGGCTCAGCACTAAAGACCAAACAATCTCTCTCATGTTAAAGGACTCTGAGTTTAGCATTCACACGGGGTTTAACTTACACACACAAGTCTTACTACGTTACCTGAATTCATGTCAAGTATGCTCACAGCACTCACCTACAGCTACATGATCAATGTGAACAAAAGAAACAAGTTTGGCACATATGTCAGTTTCTCAAACGTCCCTGTAACCTGACACAACACTGTTGAGAATGATGATTTCAACACCAGTGTTAACCTGACTGGCGGCTAAACAAGGTGCTTCTTTCTTCTTGCGGCTTCACGTACTTCTCCGCACACCTTGCCTGGACTGAGGCACGTGAGGTGCAGGGCGGTAGTGCAATCACTTGAACGCCAGAGGGCAGGCTTTCCACACGGCTCAAGGTGTTTGACTCCCTCTGTCCACACACTTGTACGTTTCCACTGGTTAACAATTCCATTTTCAGGGAATCTGTGCAACCATTTCCTTAGCTAAAGAAGACGCTCCCTCAGAGACCTCAGAGTGTAGCGAGGATCCTTGAAAAGGAGATGATTAATGTCAACACAGTCTGCCCAACGCCCCACACGAGCGCCTCGAGCGGGGCCATGTTCTTGCCAGCCACCCTGTAGATGCCAGCCACCGCTGCACCTGTGGGAAGCAGAGACAGGGTCAGCGCTATGCTTCAACACTCAAGCTACCTTCCACCGACAGGAGCTTACCTTCACCAGACATGCTGAACCACTACATACAACCAGCTTTTTACCTGGGACACGTGTACCGATAGTTCATACAGCATCCAGGTACCAAATATGTTCACAACATTAATAATTTATTACTGTAATCTTTTCCTGGGCATTCAGTTGACCAGACCTCACCAGTCTTTTCATAAGCACACCCACCTAATGTGCTGACAGTTATAAATGATATGGCAGATGAACACTTAATAAAAAACTTCTAAAGAAAAAAGACTTAAAGTGTCTTTTATTGTTTATTTTGAATAAAATAAATTCTTAAATGTTGTATAAAGTATAGGAATACATAACTAATACATTTTACAATGTACCAAACAGTTCACTAAAGCACACAACACAGCTGGAAGTTATTTGTTGACAAGTACCTTCATCCCTCACAAAATTGAAAGGGGATCTTGACTGCATTCTAGGGATTTTGTGTTTTTTTAAGAAAATGGATAGTTCCCAGAATGACGACATGTGAAGCCCTTCAGGAACTGCCTGATGCAGTGCTTAGTGCACTCTGTCCAATGATGTGGTGCCTCAGTGGCCACTTTCCAAAGTGCATTCCGAGTAATAAAGAAGGCACATTGACATTATAATACCTTAAAGACCGGGTGGCCTTGAGCTGTTTCTCTAGTGGAGAAAAAAACCTACTTCCAAATTCTAGAATAGTTAAAGAACCTAAAAAAATAAAATAAAATAATAGAAATGAACTATTCAAAGATATTGAATTGCTAGTTACTAAGGCAGAAAATTATCCATAAACATTAGCTGAGGATGCAATTCAAAAAATATGAGCCAGGCTGGAAGGATGGCTTACCAGCTAAGGCACTTGTCTGCAAAGCCAAAGGACCCAGGTTTGATTACCCAGGAACTACATAAGCCAGATGCACAAAGTGGCATATGCGTCTCGAGTTCATTTATAAATGCTGAAGGCCCTAGCACGCCCATTCTCTTTCTATCTGCCTCTTTCTTTCTCACACAAATAAATATAAATAAATAAACAAACAAACCATTAAACATGTGAGCTAATGACTGACTTTGTACTTCACTTAATGTTTCCTAAGGATAAAAAGTATAAATATTATAAACTAAAAAGAAAACTAAGATAGCATCATTCCCTCATGCTAGGAACCTTGCCAGGAACTTTGCAAATTATTGTCTTATTTAGATGTCACATAATCTTTTAGTGTTATCTCCTAGCAGAGGTTGTAAGAAGTTGAGTAACTAGCCCAAGATACAGGAAGTACAAATGGTAGGTGCTGGTTGATGTGTCCATAAGTCCCCAAATCATATGATCATTACATACTTATGCTCAATGACGTAAACTTCCTGTGCTTACATAAGACTTCTGGAGTCAAATCCAAGTTCTACCACTTGCAGCTTGTTACTCTGCATGTCCTCTCCTGCCTGACTTCCTATGAGACAGCTGAGTGCGAAGGTTAGAAGTCACTGAACAGTGCTTGGGAACAGCCACTAAATTTCCCTTTACCAGGCAATGCCAAATGGTATTGCCAAGTGAGTTAGACTGGTTCTTACTCCAGTCACTTGGGAGCAGTTGTGTTTTTGGTTTTGTTTTTGTTTCTGATGGGCTAAGGGTTGTTATCTCTATGAACATTTATAATTCTCCCTGACAATTAATATGATTACACCAAGGTTTCTACTTCTGTGAAACTCTTGTCAAATCTTTTGTTCATTTTTCTATTGGATACTAATCTTTTTACATTTGTATGTCATCACAACTTCCGTCAATCTGTGCTGTAGTTTTCATGCCTTCAGGAGTCCCTGAGCTGAGTAGTCGTAGAGAATTGAAAGATCACTGATGGTCTTTACTTTCTGGTGAGCTATGAGCCTAAACTGACAGGCAAGAAAGAAGCGAGGCAGGCAGCTGGAAGTCAAGATGCATGTTTGGAATGTCCACTGTCAACAAGGACAGAAACAATCCATCAGAAATGAAGGAAATCCCTGAAGAGAAGACTGGCAGTGGGAGGTGAGTGGAGAAAGCAGCACTGCACATGTCTCTGGAGGTGAGGAAAAGATAGACACCAATGCCAGGAGAAAAGATGTCACTGAAGAGAAAACGTCAGAGTGTCTGCAGGGTACACCAAGGAGAAGTGATTTGAATTGTCCTGTGTTATTTCCCAACAGAGAGAAAATGGTAACAGAATGGGCAGAATTTATTTTGGTAGTGTGTGATTTCAAATTCAATTTGTACACTTAGACCAGGGCTGTGCAAGCTTCCATGACAGGCCAAGCATGGCCTTGCTGCAGGGACAGATTAAAAAAAACCAACAAGTGAGAAGAGTGGAAAGATGGAGCCCTGCACCATGCAATGTCACATACAAAAGGATGGCACCGATGAAATGAGGAAATGATGGATTTCTAGTGAACAATGGTAAAAACTGACTTACGATATGGGAGGGAAATTGGATTTAATACCAAAAAACAAAGGCAGACTGAACAGGGAGTAAATTGTTGTATTAGCCCGAGACTCCTGTTTTGTGACTGAGCTTTCCACCTACATGTCTATGTCTGTGCTGTGCCAAGGGCAGAGCACAGCCTTCAATCTACAACAGTCACTACTTGGCCCTTCAGGAAAACTGTTGCTGACTCCTGCCCCAGAAAAATTAAAGACTTTAATAAAAGAGGTAAAACTATACCATAATCTGAAGATTATATTTCATAATATATTTTATAATGGTATGAGAACCTCTTAAGTAAGGCCCTAAATTATAAACTATAAGGCAAAATAAAACCGTAAGGTGATTACATTGAGATTTAAACACCTCTACTCCATAAATGACATGACGGATGAAGAGAACTGATTTGAGACTAAGAAGATACTTGCAAAATCCCAAACCAACCAAGCCTACCTTTTCTGAAAAAAAAAAAATTATTTATTTTAGAGAGACAAGGAGAAAGAAAAAGAGAGAGAGAGAGAATGGACATGTCAGGGCCTCTAGCTACTGCAAACAAACTCCAGACACATGCACCACCTTGGGCATCTGGCTTTACATGGGAACTGGGGAACTGAACCTGGGTCCTTTGCTTTGCAGGCAAACGCTTTCTTTAACTGCTGAGTCATCTCTCCAGCAACCTAGAGCCTACGTTTAACCTTTAACCTTTGAGAAAGGCTGGCAATTCAGCGAGAGGAACAAGAGCAGTCAATGAGAGCACAGGATGTAAGAAGCACTGTGCAGGAAGGGAAGAGATGTGTCCACTCAGCTCAGGAAGGGAGGTGAGTCTCAGCAGTCACCAGGAAATAAATGCAAAGCTCTCCAACCAAGAGACATCACTTTATGTCTGTAGACTGGCCAAAATTTTAAAAAATTAAAAAGCTAAAACTAAGCATGGCATAGAAAGAAACTTGAGTCATATTTCTAAAACCTAATTCTGGCATTAACTATCTATATAAACCCAAATGGAAAAAAAATCACCGTTTTGAAAATAAATTCTTAGTAACAAATTTAATAAATATGTATCACCATTTTATCTTCTTGGCATGGCCATTAACAACATTCGCTTCCTGTGTGATGAGAGTGACACCTTTACCCAGCAGGCACTGGGTGAAAGTGCTGAGGAACAGTCTAGAAGAAAGACTGCACAAATGTTTCACCTACAACAAGGATAGTGATCAAAACAACATTACAAAAGTCTGTCCTCACATCAGTCAACTTACTAGTAATCATGGCTCCAGTGACGGAAGCCAGGAAGCCGACGCTGACAGCGACGACGGAGACGACTCTCCCGTGCCGGTGCCTCTGCAGCATCACGAACATGAGCGCGCCCGCAGCCCCGTGGACGAAGAGCGAGGAGAAGAGGGCCCATAGGAAGACCCAGTACCACATCTCTGCAAGGAGAGAGAGCGTCAGTGCCACCTGCCGCCCTGCGCACACACGACCTAGGAGCTCAGTAGGCAGACAATGAGCACCACCTGGGGAAGCTTAGTGACAGGGCGCATAAAATGCCCAGCGCCGAGTCTGACCCACAGTAGCACCAAGTCATGGCCTCGTCCTCACTGGTGTTCACGGGACAGAATCCCTCCACCATTCCAGAAGGTAAAGACCACCCCTGCTGTTCTCTACAATTCCAATTATTGAGCTGCCACCATGGATTGTCTCCTAAACCCCATGCATTTGCAAACTTCTTGAAATGATTATAAAAGTTAACTGATTGTTCTTTGATATATATTTTTCCATTTGTATACTAAAAAACACGAAAATAGTTTTAAAACTTATGTCTTAAAAAAACTATCCCAGAAATAGTTAAATCAATGATTTTAAGGATTTCAAACAATTCACCGATAGCTCTCCAATTTATATGCTATATGTATGTATGCAATTATATATGTGTGTGTATGTATTGGTTTTTCAAGGTAGGGTCTCATTCTAACCCAGGCTGACCTGGAATTCACTATGTAGTCTCAGGGTGGTCTCAAACTCGTGGCGATCCTCCTACCTAAGCCTCCTGCGTGCTGGGATTAATGGTGTGTGCCACCACTGCACCCAGCTTTTTAAAAAATATTTAAAAAAGTCTTTGGAACAGGGCACACACCTTTAACCCCAGCACTTTGGAGAAGGCAGAGGTAGGGGGATCACAGTGAGTTTGAGGCCACCCTGAGACTACATACATAGTGAATTCCAGGTCAGCCTGGGCCTGAGTGAGACCCTACCTCGGAAAAAAAACAAAACAAAACAAAACAAAACAAAACAAAACAAAACAAAACAAAACAAAAGGTCTTTGTCTCTTGTTATGGTCCTAAGACTCCATACCGGGCCTTTGAAAGCAACATTATTCTTTCCTCATTGTGCTCCAATCTGCTGCTCATGTCGCAGTGGGAAGCAGTGGAAGTGCAAATAACTCTTCTAGAGTTCACTTCCTTCCCGCCAGGACACTGCCACCTTGCAGCCAGTGGATCCAGAGTTCCCAGCAATGATGCCGTGACCTCGGGCCATCTCCCCAGCCACACCTGTGAGGAACACTAGGGCACCTGGTCCTCTGGGACCAACTGAGCCTCCAGGTCTGGGACCCACCTCCACCTTTCTTCCCACAAAGAAACTCACAGTACAGAAAAGTAGAAAACATGTTCACTAAGGACAAGACACAACCAAGGAACTTTATTCCAGTGATTTCCATGACCTGTATCATTACTATCCCTGGATACAACATAACACCCCACTTTCTCTGGAACAAAGTGTCTTTTAAATTTGAATAGTTCGGTAAAGCTTGCTACTTCTAACTGAAAAAGCTATCACTAAAATGCATAGCTGCCCTCTTGAGTATTATCCTAGGTTTGCAAATATTCTGTAGGACAATAGATTTCATCTGCCTTTTGTGCTGAGCGTTCACTATCAGTCAAGTGTAAAGTCACTTTAAGAAAGGGCACAAAACTGTTCATTAAAACCTACTTGTGGGGCTGCAGAGATGGCTTAGCAGTTAAACGCTTGCTTGTGAAGGCTAAGGACCCCGGGTTCAAGGCTCAATTCCCCAGTATCCACATAAGCCAGATGCACAGGGTGGCGCATGCATCTGGAATTTGTTTGCAGTGGCTGGAGGCCATGGTGTGCACATTCTCTCTCTCCTCTCTCTCTCTCTCTCTCTCTCTCTCTCTGCCTCTTTCTGTCTGTTGCTCTCAAATAAATAAATAAATAAAAATTAAAAAAAAAAACTACTTGTGCAGGCACAAGGCAGAGATATAAAAGAGGACAGTGCCATGAAGAGGAGGCAGCACTGCAGATCCTCGGAACACTCAATCTAGAACTTCCATACAACCTGGCAGCTCCACTGCGGGTACACCCCAAAGGATTCCAAGTCGAATCTCCAGGAGACACTAGAACCATGAAGCCTGTTGACAAGAACTGAGAGGTGGGGCAACCCACGTGCCCACCAACAAATACATGAACAAGTGTCACAGATGCACACATGGAGTATTATTCAGTTTTTAAAAGGGAAGGAAGTTCTGTCACAGAGTTTAACATGACAATCCTTGAGGACAGTACTGAGTGAATGAAGCCAGTCACATAAAAACTGATACTATATGATTCTACTTCCATGAGACACCTAAAGTAGTCAAATTCTTAGAAAACTCAATGGTTACTGCCAGACTATCGGAGGTAATGACTGCATAGGTTTATAGTTGAATATTCCCTTATTATTATAATTAACTCATAGTAATTTTACAAATTAATAGGCTTTCGTGTGACATTTCCATAATGCATTTTCCATACTCTCAGTATACATCCACCCTCCTTTCTGTCCTCTTGCCCTCCTCTCCAGTTTGTTCTGTACAAAGTCAAAGATGTGAAGCTCTGTGGCAGAATCATGTTCACCCGCTGAGCCCTGACTGACCCCACACAAAGCAGTAACTTTATGCCCCATGCAGTGCATCTAGATCTAGTAAATATATCTCACGTCTGTGCCTGGTTCCTGATATAAGGCACTCCCTTGAAATTTCCTCAGAGAGAAGTGTCTTTTCATTTATAATAGGTCCCTTTTCAGCATTCCTAACTTTATGCTAATGTGGTGACTTAGAGTGGATCCTACATAGCCACAGATGGCACTGGTCACAGGAATGAGATGACGTACAGTGGACTCTATAAAGCCTCAGGCGACAATGGTCACCTGGTGACATGACGTACAGTGGACTCTATGTAGCCTCAGATGGCACTGGTCACCTAGAATGAGATGATGTATAGTGGACTCTACGTACCCTCAGATGGCTCTGGTCACCAGGAAGATGTCATGAATTTCAACTCTGCCTACTTACCTCCAGGAAGGAGAGGAGTTCTGGAGATTGACCTGACTCTAGAAAGACAACTGAATCACTAAATCGGGCAACCTCTCAGGCTACTGCACAGGTGGGATTCTGGTTAATGGGATCAGAGGCCATGAAAGTCCCACCCCTCCCCCATTCCTTGTCCCAGCCTTGTCTTTTACTGGATGTGTCTGAACTGTATCCTTTATAAGCAAACAGGCAGGTGCAGGGCTCCCTTAGTTCTGTAAGCCACCCAAAGGTTAGGGAACCTGTCATCACTGCTGGGAGAAGTACTGAGTGACATCTGAGGACACGGTCTTATGGGACTGAGCTGTTAGCTTGGAATCTAATGTTAACTCCAACAGTGTCAGAACTTCTTGCTACGCAACAAAAGAAACCACCACTTCTGGTCCCAGAATACTTCTCTGTGAAAGTAAAGAAAACAAGGAGTGGGTTTTACCACCTATGTTTCTAACCACTATTTTAAAAGGTAAAGTTCTTAAAAGTGTAAAATGTGAACATAAATTTAAAATAATTTAAGTCAACACAATGACAAAAAATAAAAATCAACTGTTTCCAAAATGTCAAGGAATAGAAAAGGGCAAAATAAGGCATATTTTGGCACTGGCAATGGTGCCTATGATGGGAGATACATAAATTATAAAATTTTATGAAAGTGAATATGAACACACACACAGTGCAAATGAGTACAAGCTCACAAGTAACACTGGTGAACTCTGAGTATGGCTGGTAGACTGAATTATACCTGAGTTGTTAAAATACTGTGCATTTCTAAGAAATTCCCATTAAGTAAGTGGGATAAGGGGTGTACAAGCTCTTCTCTACACACTTATTACTCCTGCTGTAAAACTACAATTTCAAAATTAAACGTTTACTTATGGCAAAATAAGGAGAAAATATTTAAAAAACAGATTTTATAAACTAGCTTCAGCTGTACCATACCATACTCATAAAGACCTGGCACATAGAACGGATACAGAAAACTTGAAATCATTTCAAGGAAAAGACATCTGATATATTTTGCAAAGTGTGCTAAAATGCCACACATATCTCCCAACAGTAAGAGAGACTCTGCTGACTGAGGGAAATAGACCAAGCTTGCCTTTTAAAGGTTTTTCTCTCCTAGCTTTCAGAGAATTGGTGCTTTCCTATCACAGGCACTCCCAGACAAATGGCTCCAAGTTAGACTAAGGGATTTAAAAGTTAAACAAGTTCAGAAGATATCTGTATGTCAAAAAATACAATTACCCAACATGAACACAGTAAAGTAAAAATATAAGAAAGAAACAGTATCAGGAGGGAAGATGTCACAGGAAGTGCCTCCTACATTCTTCTCTGGGGCAAGGACAGGCTTGGTGGCAGCCATGGTTCTCTAGGACAAGTAGCCAATAAGGCCCGCTGTGCCCTAAGCAAACCCAGACAAGTTTAGCAGATGGACATCCTCCACGGCCTCTCTGTCCGTGTGGTGCAATGAGGGAGTGATGACCACCTGACACCAAGAACTGCTTGCCTGCAGAATAGGTTGTCACGGACCTCCGCAGTCAATGATTTTAACTTTGAAAGGCTCAGAAAGACACAAGATCTAAAATGACCACAACTCACATCTGACCTCAACGTCCTCTGCTGTCCAGCCAGGCGTCTGTGAAGTAGACTGAAGAGACCACCCCAAACTCAAGCTGATGGTCACGTTTCTTTCTTCTTTTTAAAAAATTTTATTCATTCATTTATTTAATTTATTTGCAAGAGAGAGAAAAAGAGGAGAGAATGAGGCATATGTAGAGAGATAATGGGCACACCAGGGTCTCTAGCCACTGCAAATGAACTCCAGTTGCATGAGCTACCTTACGCATCCAGCATTAAGTGAATACTGGGAAATCAAACCTGAGTCCTTTGCAGGCAAGTGCCTTAACTGCTAAGCCATCTCTCCAATCTTCTTTCCTCTTTTCCTTAATTATATGATATTATCTTGGAAAGACTGAACTCGGTTGTGAATACTTTTTAATATTTTCTATTTTATTATTATTATTTATTTGAGAGAGGGAAAGAGGCAGAGAGAGAATGGGCATGCCAGGGCTTCCAGCCACTACAAACGAACTCCAGATGCATGTGCCACTTGTGCATCTGGCTTACATGGGTACTGGAGAATCGAACCGAGGTCCTTTGGCTTTCCAGGCAAATGCCTTAAACACTAAGCCATCCCACCAGCCCTGTTGTGAATATTTAACTCTAAGATCGGTCATCAACTACTACCATTATTTTGAATTTCCTGACGCTTCAATGTGGTCTTGTTGTCATAGTCAGGCCCTCCAGAGGTCTTAGCCTCCCTGGGCAAGCAAATCTGTCTGAAGACCTACTTCCAAGTGGCAATCACAAGAGAACTGATTGGCTCAGGTGAAGAGATAGATTGGCAGGGCTCCAGGAATAAAACAAGAACAGGTACCCAGAAGTCTTAGGTGATCGGGCTACCAAGAAGGCAGGAGGGTCTCAGAGCCATTTCTTAAATCTGTTGACTCCACTAAATAATTTGTTTCTGGGATAACCTAAATAATAAAGTCGTCCCTGGGCATTTGTACTAAGAACACGTTAAAAAGCATATTAGTTAACAGAGGATGGCTCTAACAAATGCAGTCAATAGCAATCGCAAGCACGACTCCCAAACTGATTGCATGTGAGTCCAGCAGATGGCCACCCCCTCCTCTTGAGGTCTTACACACTGCATAGTTTTGCTCCAGCAGGACTCAATGTTTGGGGGATGCATGCCAGCTTCCCAGTAGATGAAAAAGCCAAAGAGAAAGCAGATGTCACAATCCCTAGCCCCTGACCCAGTCAATGGCGAAGCAGGCCAGAATGATTGCAGTTCCCAAGCAAGCAAGAGCACAGCAGGGCGCCCACACTGCCAAAGGCCCACACCTCCCTCTCCAAGCACAGCCAGGGGATGCTAGGAGGACCTGACTGGCAAGGAAGGACCTAGGCCATCAAGCTGCACTGGATGTAGTGGATTCAAAGCCATGCTGGCTCATTCAGAGACCAGAAACTGTAGCTTCCAAACTAATGGAAGAACAGTGAAAATTTGATCAAACTGTCCAGGCTACGTGGCTGTAGTGAACGCCCAGAGGTTCTCCAGACTTCTTTTCTGCTCATATTCCACCTCACCCCTTGAGACTGGCCAGTGGGGGACACTGCTGGTACTAAACACAATATAAAACAAATGCTTGAAAAATGTAGTACCCAAAATAAGCATGAGATGATCTTGCCTGGGCTACTGAGCGGGTTTGCTCACCTTCTGGTGAAAAGTGAGGTAGGAGGGTCTTAATTAGTTCCGGTTTCAAAACAACATTGGAAACCGCTGTTCCGCCTGCAACTCTTGCCCTGCTTACCAAGTCACTATCTTCGTTACTTTCAGTCTTAATCTGAGCAAATGCCATTAGAAAAAAGACTCTCTCAAGAGAGTCATCTAGAAAATACTGAGTAAAAACAGTGAAAGCAAGGTACACGTGGACAGTCCTACAGGTAAGATGGCAGACGGGGAGGTATTTCACCGCCTTCCCTGTTTAAGAGCTGGTCTGAAACACTTAAAAAAATTTTTTTACTACAAATACAAAAGTTAGCTCCTATTTGCTTTTTAATTCATCAAGGGAGATTAGCTGTTTTATTTACCGAAAAGCCTCTCCCAAGGTTATGTAGAGCAACTTTTACCATGTCTGGAGGTGAGACCTCAACTATCCCTCCCTAGCATGATATGCAGCCAGGTGGCAATCACTACTTCAGGCTCATTTTATACATGAGGTGCTTGTTTAAATATCTCAGTGTCATACAACTGGCCTTTATTTTTAAGTGTTTTTTGTTTTTCAAGATAGGGTCTCATGCTAGCCCAGGCTGACCTGGAATTCACTATGTAGTTTCAGGCTGGCCTCAAACTCAGTGATCCTCCTACCTCAGCTTTCCAAATGCAGGGATTAAAGGCATGCACCACCACAGCTGGTTTGCAACTAACCTTTCTAATGTCTTAGCAAGCTGATACTGAAAACATATTATTCCTCAACTAGTCTATACCTCAAGATGAAAACATCACACCTGTAAAAGGCTAACTTTGGGTGTTGTTCATAATTTCCTACCTTTTCTATGGAAACACTCCATGTGATATTTTTTAATCCTCTATGTTCAAATTAGGTGACCTTGAGCTTTTCCATGCAGCAAATCCTAAGCACAGATTTTTCTCCCACTATGTTTCTAATCACAGAAACTTCTAGGTTTGGGGATAGAGCCACAGGTTTTATCAGACACCACAGGTCTGAGATGGTATGATGATAATGATGCAGGTGTGATTTGGGATAGAGCCATGGGCTTTGTTAGACTCTCCAGGTCTGATATGGTATGACAACAATGATGAAGTCATGATTTAGAAAAGTTCCCACATGAAGAGTTAAGAAAGTATGATGGGGGCTGGAGAGATGGCTTAGCGGTTAAGCACTTGCCTATGAAGCCTAAGGACCCCGGTTCGAGGCTCGATTCTCCAGGACCCACATAAACCAGATGCACAAGGTGGTGCATACATCTGGAGTTTGTTTGCAGTGGCTGGAGGCCCTGGTGCACCCATATTCTCATTCTCTCTCTCTCTCTCTCTCTCTCTCTCTCTCTCTCTCTCTCCCTCTCCCTCTTTCTCTGTCACTCTTAAATAAATAAAAATAAACAACAACCAAAAAAAGAAAGTATGATGGTCAGTGAGGCCCAGCCATCCCCCACCTGATTCTGAACAGTCTGTTAGCTAACTAACAATGATTTTTATGCTAAGAAACTGTTTTTGTAATTTCATTGGTTGGGGTTTGTTGACTCCACTAAATAATTTGTTTCTGGGATAACCTAAATAATAAAGTCGTCCCTGGGCATTTGTACTAAGAACACGTTAAAAAGCATATTAGTTAACAGAGGATGGCTCTAACAAATGCAGTCAATAGCAATCGCAAGCACGACTCCCAAACTGATTGCATGTGAGTCCAGCAGATGGCCACCCCCTCCTCTTGAGGTCTTACACACTGCATAGTTTTGCTCCAGCAGGACTCAATGTTTGGGGGATGCATGCCAGCTTCCCAGTAGATGAAAAAGCCAAAGAGAAAGCAGATGTCACAATCCCTAGCCCCTGACCCAGTCAATGGCGAAGCAGGCCAGAATGATCGCAGTTCCCAAGCAAGCAAGAGCACAGCAGGGCGCCCACACTGCCAAAGGCCCACACCTCCCTCTCCAAGCACAGCCAGGGGATGCTAGGAGGACCTGACTGGCAAGGAAGGACCTAGGCCATCAAGCTGCACTGGATGTAGTGGATTCAAAGCCATGCTGGCTCATTCAGAAACCAGAAACTGTAGCTTCCAAACTAATGGAAGAACAGTGAAAATTTGATCAAACTGTCCAGGCTACGTGGCTGTAGTGAACGCCCAGAGGTTCTCCAGACTTCTTTTCTGCTCATATTCCACCTCACCCCTTGAGACTGGCCAGTGGGGGACATTGCTGGTACTAAACACAATATAAAACAAATGCTTGAAAAATGTAGTACCCAAAATAAGCATGAGATGATCTTGCCTGGGCTACTGAGCAGGTTTGCTCACCTTCTGGTGAAAAGTGAGGTAGGAGGGTCTTAATTAGTTCCGGTTTCAAAACAACATTGGAAACCGCTGTTCCGCCTGCAACTCTTGCCCTGCTTACCAAGTCACTATCTTCGTTACTTTCAGTCTTAATCTGAGCAAATGCCATTAGAAAAAAGACTCTCTCGAGAGAGTCATCTAGAAAATACTGAGTAAAAACAGTGAAAGCAAGGTACACGTGGACAGTCCTACAGGTAAGATGGCAGACGGGGAGGTATTTCACAGCCTTCCCTGTTTAAGAGCTGGTCTGAAACACTTAAAAAATTTTTTTACTACAAATACAAAAGTTAGCTCCTATTTGCTTTTTAATTCATCAAGGGAGATTAGCTGTTTTATTTACCGAAAAGCCTCTCCCAAGGTTATGTAGAGCAACTTTTACCATGTCTGGAGGTGAGACCTCAACTATCCCTCCCTAGCATGATATGCAGCCAGGTGGCAATCACTACTTCAGGCTCATTTTATACATGAGGTGCTTGTTTAAATATCTCAGTGTCATACAACTGGCCTTTATTTTTAAGTGTTTTTTGTTTTTCAAGATAGGGTCTCATGCTAGCCCAGGCTGACCTGGAATTCACTATGTAGTTTCAGGCTGGCCTCAAACTCAGTGATCCTCCTACCTCAGCTTTCCAAATGCAGGGATTAAAGGCATGCACCACCACAGCTGGTTTGCAACTAACCTTTCTAATGTCTTAGCAAGCTGATACTGAAAACATATTATTCCTCAACTAGTCTATACCTCAAGATGAAAACATCACACCTGTAAAAGGCTAACTTTGGGTGTTGTTCATAATTTTCTACCTTTTCTATGGAAACACTCCATGTGATATTTTTTAATCCTCTATGTTCAAATTAGGTGACCTTGAGCTTTTCCATGCAGCAAATCCTAAGCACAGATTTTTCTCCCACTATGTTTCTAATCACAGAAACTTCTAGGTTTGGGGATAGAGCCACAGGTTTTATCAGACACCACAGGTCTGAGATGGTATGATGATAATGATGCAGGTGTGATTTGGGATAGAGCCATGGGCTTTGTTAGACTCTCCAGGTCTGATATGGTATGACAACAATGATGAAGTCATGATTTAGAAAAGTTCCCACATGAAGAGTTAAGAAAGTATGATGGGGGCTGGAGAGATGGCTTAGCGGTTAAGCACTTGCCTATGAAGTCTAAGGACCCCAGTTCGAGGCTCGATTCTCCAGGACCCACATAAACCAGATGCACAAGGTGGTGCATGCATCTGGAGTTTGTTTGCAGTGGCTGGAGGCCCTGGTGCACCCATATTCTCATTCTCTCTCTCTCTCTCTCTCTCTCCCTCTCCCTCTTTCTCTGTCACTCTTAAATAAATAAAAATAAACAACAACCAAAAAAAGAAAGTATGATGGTCAGTGAGGCCCAGCCATCCCCCACCTGATTCTGAACAGTCTGTTAGCTAACTAACAATGATTTTTATGCTAAGAAACTGTTTTTGTAATTTCATTGGTTGGGGTTTTGATTTTTTGAAATAATGTCTTGTTCTAACCCAGGCTGACCTGGAATTCACTATGTAATCTCAGGCTGGCCTCGAACTCACAATTATCCTCCTACCTCTGCCTCCCAAGTGCTGGGATTAAAGGTGTGCACCACCATACCTGGCTAAGAAAGTGGTTTTTGTGCTTTTTAAAAAAATACTTTATTTTTATTTATTTATTTGAGAAAGAGGCAGAGAGAGAACAAGACAGGGGGAAAGAGAGAGAGAATGGGCATGCCAGGGTATCCAGCCACTGCAAACAAACTCCAGACGCATGTGCTACCTTGTGTATCTGGCTTATGTGGATCCTCGGGAATTGAACCTGGGCCCTTTGGCTTTGCAGGCAAGTACTTTAACCACTAAGCCATCTCTCTAAGCCAGAAAGTGTTTTTTTTTTTTAATAAAAATAACAATGTTATAACTTATACAATAGGGCTGGAGAGATGGCTTAGCAGTTAATGCATTTGCCTGCAAAGCCTAAGGACCCCAGTTTAATTCTCCAGGTCCCACGTAAGCCAGATGCACATAGTGGTGCATGCATCTGGAGTTCACCTGCAGTGGCTAGAGGCCCTGGCATGCCTATTCTCACTCACTCACTCTCTCTCTCTCTCCTCCTCTCTCTGTCTCAAATAGATAAATAAAAATATTTTTTAAGTCAGATAAAAATTATACAATAATCAAACTTCTGAATCCATAAAATTATCCTGGACACAGACATGCTCACTGTGATACTGGCATGCTGCATGGCAGAGCTTGTACCTGAGACACAGACTATATGGTTCACAAGATCAAAATGTTTATTTACTATTTATAAAAACTAATGTTTTGGGAGCTGGGGACTGAACCCCAAGTGATTTTTGTGATTTTCATGCACAGCCAAGAATGAGAAACTCCTGCTCTAGGACATGATGCCCAAATACAAAGTTGGGTGTAACTGAAAAAGCTCTGGTTTGGCCACAGCCAAAAACTGCAAAAAGATAAGCACGTAGACTGCAGGTGTGCTGAGCCTCAACAGGCAGGAGATGGGATGTGAGAGACGAAAGAATGTGGGCTTTATTGCAAAGGTGGAAGGTTATGGAAAGCCAACTAAATATTTTAAATATAGAAGTTATGCATCCAATTTACCTCTTAAAAACATGACCCTGAACTGGACAGATTGCTTAGTGCTTAAGGCTCTTGCCTGTGAAGTCTAAGGACCCAGGTTCAATTCCACAGTACCCACATGAGCCAGATACACAAGGTGGCACATGTATGTAGAATTCATTTGCGGTGGCTGGAGGCCTTGGCGCACCCATTCTCTCTCCATCTGTCTCTCTTTCAAGTAAATTTAAAAAATAAAATATTTAAGCCGGGTATGGTGGCACATGCCTTTAATCCCAGCACTTGGGAGGAAAAGGTAGGAGGATCACTCTGAGTTCGAGGCCACCCTGAGACTACATAGTGAATTCCAGGTCAGAATGGACTACAGTGAGACCCTACCTCCAAAAACAAAAACAAAAACAAACAAAAAGTAAATAAATAAAATATTGAAAAAACCATGACTGATAGATACAAGGAAGTGGGAGTGAAACATGTGCATTTATAAAACTACATGAGGACACCAAAGAAAGAAAGCAAAATTAAGGCCTGGACTTGGGTACTACCCTTAGGGTGGAGAAGGGTTTGGTAAATATGCAGGAGTGCTGGTATAGCCTGGGCTATGGGAACAAGGGAGGTGTCACATCTGGTATCTCTGATTTCTGGCAAAGATGGCTGCATAGATAATGGCGGAAGGTTTAAAAGGGTGGAAGCATGTTTGGTCTACTTACAATGCTGTCCAAATGTGAGTAAGAAGCAAGAACAAAGAGACTAAAGCCGGAGTCAGTCAGCGGAGAGTGTGGGTGTTACCCATGCACAGACATGGCTGTCCATGTTTTCAGGAGAAAGAAGCCTCAAACTCAGAATATCTATAATTCCCTTCTAAAGATATAATCTATTTTTTTTCAACTTTAAAAATCTGTGATCACTGAAACAGTTAAGTGGTTAAATCTGAATCAGAATTTGGGATATAGAAAGCTGCAAAGAATGTGACACCCTAAAAATGAGAAGGAGGAATTACAACTCAGAACTGTTCCTTAGCCCACAAGGGAGGGGCAAAGCAGGCACAGGAAATGTCACAAACACACCAGCTGGAGGTGACACCACCCAGGAGAGGTGACACCACCCAGGAGCTGGATGGGTGACACCCCCAGGAGCTGGATGGAGGTGACACCAAGGAGCTGGATGGAGGTGACACCACACAGGAGCTGGATGGAAGTGACACCACCCAGGAGCTGGATGGAGGTGACACCACCCAGGAGCTGGATGGAGGTGACACCACCCAGGAGCTGGATGGAGGTGACACCACACAGGAGCTGGATGGAAGTGACACCACCCAGGAGCTGGATGGAGGTGACACCACACAGGAGCTGGATGGAGGTGACACCACACAAGTGGGTAAGACTCAAGCACCCTCACGGGCTTTCACCAGTGCTCTCTCCTGCGTCCACTCTAGAAAGGCTGGGTGGTGGGCAAGAAGATGGAGCAAGCCACCTGGTGATGCAGGCCTACAGGGGAAGGATACCTTGCCCGCTCCTAGGAAGATTTTTTATACAGAGTAAACACTTTCAGCCATCTTGTCACCCTCAAGAGATGACAAAAAGCCTTACGCTCCAGCATAGGGATGGGCAAAGGGAAAGATTCTATCCCCAAGAGTTCTGCCCCAAGCAGGGGTCATTACCCCTCAGGACACAGGAAACTCCCACCCAAGACTGAGCACAGACAAGGGAAAATTCAGGCTGGGGTTATTGAGGAGGGCAGGAGGTGGAGGAGTCTCTACCTCCAAGCTGCAGTACTGAGCAGGACCAGAATCCCCACCATGCACCCAGCTCTGGGTCACCAGCAGCAACAGTCCACCACAGGGGAAGGCCATGGGGGCAGAGATGACTGAAGGTGACAACAGAACACAACCTTGAGGCTAGCCCTGCAGCACCCAGTTTGCACCCCAAGCTCAAGCAGCATCAGTCATCTGGGGAGAACGTGACACGTGTGGTGTAGCAAGGTCGACACTGCAACAGCAAAACTCAGCTCACCCTCAGAGTAGCTTCAGTCACCTGGGTGCGCTAACCTCTGTGGTCTAACAGAAGCAGCCCAGAGCCACAGCCAACACTGGCTGCGCTACTGTTCTGCCACCCAACAACAAAAACTTGTCAGATGCACTCAAAACCAGGAGAAATTGCCCATTGTTGAGATAAAGCAATAGAGAACCCGACTCATGTGGTCCAACTGGTAGAGCCAATGGACAGGGACTTGAAAACAGCATCAACTTGTCAAAGGCTAAAGTGGATAATGGCAGACATATGAAACAGAAGGAGAACTTCAACAGAGATGGACATAGCTGGAAACTTATGCGGGTTAAGAGGAAAAGCGAGAAGGTGAATAAAAGTGTGATATCAGAAATGAAGAATTCCTTTAACAAGCTTACCAAGAGACGCGACCCAGGCAAAGCATCACTGAAATGAAAGATACACCAGATGACATTATTAAAATGAAAACAGAAGTAGGGGAAGGGACCGTCCAAGAGATATGGAGCAACTTCAAGTGAATGAACTCATATGGAAGCAAGATCCCAGACGACAGA
Organism: Orientallactaga sibirica; assembly: GCA_036365145.1. Taxonomy (NCBI): domain Eukaryota; kingdom Metazoa; phylum Chordata; class Mammalia; order Rodentia; family Dipodidae; genus Orientallactaga; species Orientallactaga sibirica. Next base: position 5,858,471 of record JAEOAD010000463.1, on the reverse strand, counting down.
GAGAGTAGAGAAGAAAACGGAACTAGCTGAAAGTTTCCAGAAATAATGAGAGACATCAGAGAAGACCAGAGAAACCTAAAAGGGGGAGAGGGGGACTGTCAAGCCAGAAAATTAAAGGTGAAATGAAGACAAGAAAAAGTCAGGAAAAAAACCACCTGCCAACACAACACACTTGTGTGTGTGCGGCAAAACACACACACACACACACACAAAATGAATGTATACCAACATGACTGCAAGCGGCACCATTCCAGATGGAACCTTAGCTCCACATGAAGACATGAGCAATGAAGGAAGTTAAAGGAGAATAAATATAAAAGAATTATTTTCTTATCTGATTCCTCAAAATGAATGCATGTATTTGCTAATTGAAACCCCGTTTACCCTCAGAGCTAAACCCACTGGAGCTATTTACTCATTATCTGTTTCTGCCTCTTCAGAGAGTAAAAGCAGTAAATTTTAAAATCAATCGTGACTCCTTTAAGAGCTGTTTGAGCTGCCCATTAACACTTACAGCACTGGTTTATGGCACAGGAAACTCAATTATCCTTTTGCTTGCTAATTGCATCATCTCAAATTGTAAACTACAATATGTAGCACTGAGCAGTAAAAGAGAATCTTTGAGAAACAGGTATTTAATTTACAACAATCACAGTATCGTTTGCTTTACAGAAATCAGCTTATGGTTACTTAAAAAATTACAAGCATTGCTTTATATTTAAGCCATAGCACAGTCCTTCCAAAAGATGTCACTTAACTTATTCTTCTAGCTGATCACCCAGAAAAGTGTGTGGATTAAATATAAAAATCAATCTACTATGTTACATCATAGATTGACAATACTGTTAATATTACTTGCATGCCCTCTAGCTATTTAAATTACACAGATGATGTTAAAAACATAGTAATAGTCAGTAACATGCTTTTAGAATCAGATACTGACCTAAAACACAAAACTCTTCAGAATGAGTAAGGTAGTTTATAGCCTCATCATGTGCTTCCTGGGTTATTTATACTGAATGCTGAACAGGGAGCTTTTCTGTCAATAGTAAAACTTATGATAAAACTGTCAACATACATAATCATAAAATTAAATCTAAACAATATACCAATAAATAAGACAGACCAGGAAACAAAAATACAACCAGAAAACAAAACCAAGTCAGAATTGGCACAGCTTAAATAGTCTCATGGTACTCCTGAGAAAGCAATATCATACTGGGATTTTAAAAAAAAAATAACTTCAGAACTGGAAGAATCTTTAGATAATGAACCCAGAGGTTTCAAAGAGCTATTAAATAGTCATCAGATGTTCTTGGTTACAAACCTCGCTCTGCAAATAAGCATATCAAATGTCTAGATTAATGAAACTAGTTGACATAGCTCCTAATCAAACTCTCTAAACTGTTCTTAACACTTCAAGCTTCTTGCATCAGCTTTGCCCTGTGTCAGTATGAAAATTACTGGCACCAGTGTCACCCATGAGAAAGGACAGCCTGGGAATTCCCAGGTTGGCCTCAAGTACAAACCTGGCCCATAGCATTCAAGGCAAATTATGACACAGACATTCTCTCTCTCTTTTTTTTTTTTTTTTTTTTTTTTTTTTTTTTTTTTTTGAGGCCGGATCTTGCTCTAGCCTAGCCTAGGGTGACCTGGAACTCAAGTCTGTAGTACCAGACCGCAGACTGGCCTCGAACTCAAGGCTCTCCTCCTACCTCTGCCTCCCGAGCACTGGGATTAGAGTCATGTGCCACCAAGCCCAGCTCTCTTGCTTCCTTAGAGCACATTTGTAGGCGCAGAACGAGCAGAATGCTTATTATCTACCCATGCGGACTCCAATAACTAGTAATATGCAAGTAGCTACATAAACAGTTTTAATATTTCATTCATCCATATGTTTTGGATTTAACAAAATAAAATCATTTAAAAAGTTTTAAATATTACCACATAATAAGGATAATATGGTTAATAGCTTATATCAACAAAGTATTTTAAAAATAAATTCTTAATATTATCCTCTACTATTAAAGACAGTTATTTAAAATTTAAAGAAACCGGGCTATGTAAGCTGGGTGCTTGCCACTCAAACATGAAAATTTGAGTTTGGATGCCTAGCATGCATAGAAAAGCCCGTCACGTCAGCATGTGCCAGCACTGGGGAGGCAGAGATACGAGGATCCCTGGGGCTTACTATTTATAGCTAATCTAGCCAAATCAGTGAACTCCAGGTTCAGCAAGGGAACATGCCACAAAAAATAAGATGGAAGTGACTGAGGAAGACACCAATGTCAACCTCTGGCTAACACACACATATGCACCCCCACACAAAACACACATACACACACTCAAACATGCACATACACACACAAGCACACATACACATGCAAAAAAAAAACTAGATTATTGTTGCCTTTTATAAATTAATTTACAATGAAATTTTACTATCCTTAGCCAAATTAAATATTCCATATTTTATTTATATATTATAGCAGAATCACAAATTTAACAAAAGAGTCTTAATTTTTTAAAGGAACTATTCTAAATCCCTGACCACTCAATAACAAAATAACCTACAAACCAATTTAAAATTCAGCTTCCTAAGCCCAGTTCTCAAAGATCCTAACTCTACACATCGGACAGTGACCTACTCTCTGTACAACTAGCCACAGAGATTCTAATATGTGCAAAACTTAGAAATGATAACAGAATGAAACATTCAGGGTAGACAATGAGAAGAATTTTAGGATGAAAACCCAGTTTCACATTACTGATAAAAATTTCTTTGCTAGACACATTCACCCAAGACCAAGCACAGTACTTAGACTTCACTGAGTCCTGGCAGCATGATATTCCTGTGATATCACACAAGCAGCTCTCCCTTCCTTTCTCTACCATCCCATATTCAGGTGCATTCTCTACCTCTTGTTTCTTCAAAATCCTACTGTCTGACTCTTCCCAACTCCACAGGCCATAAAAAAACTTCATCGGAAAGTTCAGACAGCTCTGGACCATGAGATCCTGGTGGGTAATAATGAGATGATTTTGTCTTTGGTCATCAACACATACCTCAGTCAAAAATGTCAAGATTAGGGCTAGAGAGATGGATTAGTGATTAAGGCGTTTGCCTGCAAAGCAAAAAGACCCATGTTCGACTCTCCAGATTCCACGTAAGCCAGATGCACAAGACTGTACATGTGCATAAGGCGGCACATGCATGTGGAGTTTGGTAACAGTGGCTGGAGGCCCTGGTGCACCACTTCTTTCTTTCTCTCTCTCTCATTGAAAGAAATGTCAAGATTAACCCTTGACAAGCCTAGACACCGCTAGTTTATACAATTCTGCCTGTCAAGCTGCTTCCTTCTCATTTCCCTCTGCATCTTCAGGAGCTTCATGCTCTTGCCCTGTGTGTTCAGTGTATTCTTCCTGTTCAAAGATTCTTTCCTTTTTCCCTACACCTACTTCTTCAGATTGTTAATCAGCCTCCAGAAGACCCCAAAGGTGCCCACTAAGCCTGCCTGGGTAGCCCCCTCCCACAATACACTGGAGGTGGCCCGTGTGACCAACAGAAAATAGCACTTCCAAGATTAGGTTATAACGACTCTGTGGCTTGTAATTTGGGTTCATCCCCGTCTTTCACTGTGAGCTTCCTGCTTAGAGGCTGGCAAAGAACACAGCTCCAGCTGACAGCTGGGTGGGAGCCCCAAGACCCTGAACATTTGCCTGGGTGAGGAGCTGCTTCATGCTCTGAGGTGCTGAACCTGAGCGTTAACTGTTACTCAGCATTAGTAAGTGCAACAAATTTACGAGTAATACTCATGAGGAAATAGGCCTTTGAGAACCGTCATTGCTGCTGTTTACCTCTGTGTCTCACAGCACTGGGTCCAGTTACTGGAATGTCTGCTGAACTGGATCAACAATGATGGTTTTTCAAGTCCTGACTTGCATGTTCTGCAAGTGGGGGGGCAAGATATTCTCCATGCCTGTTTTCTCACTTTTAAAAATGAAGTCAATAATAATAGTACTTACCACCTGGAATTACTCTGAGACCCAAATAAAACAATATGTATAATATTCTTAGAGCAATGTCCTGCACACTAGTAAGTAATAGGAAAATGTTAATGACTGAAAGTACAATTTTTAAGTGGACATGTACCCAAAATCCTTCCCATTAAGGATGATGTATAAGCCATGGTGAATTATGAAAAACAGATCTAAACAATCAATGCGTACTCCACAAATACATGGGACAGCATGTGGAATGAAGGGCACGGAGGGACTGTGTGAATAAGCTGTCTACTGGTCCAGTCATCTCCTATCCTCAAGTGCAAGAGCGTTCCCAGTTTTCAAATGACTATGATAAACTCTGAATGCTCTTGGACTGCATCCAGATTTTATATTCTAGCATAAGTATTTGCACTCAGGTAAAAACCTGATTCTTCCTACTTGCATAAAGTTTGAAGAAATGTTTCTTTTTCTTCTAAGACTTAATCTACTTAGCTCAAGATTCCTAAACAATCTGCTAGTCTAGTGAGACCTGAGTTTCTGCTGCTACTGTGGAGTCTATGATTGACTTTTATTGCTAAAGTACTGTCATTAAAACACATAATTAACCTATCACACCTTGTATAATCAAACACATTAAATAAGATAACAAATTATATGGTCAGTTTGATAATAGAAAGATACTCAGGAAATGCTACAGCTCCTGACACACAGTCGGTGCTGAACAGCCATGCAAGTTCACTGGCTGCACTCTGCAGACCAGCCTCTTGCATTTGACCATCTGTAATTCCAGTCCCTGCCTCCTACTCCTCCCCCGGCCCCGTTCCAATTCCTCCTCCCTCTTCCATTTTGGCTTCCTAAAACAGTTACTAGAGGGAAAAATACCTCAGATTCATCTGTACAACTACCTCACTTTCCTTCTATCACTAAAGAAAGTAAAATCACTGAGTCAAAATCATAGCCTAAGAAGTCTCAAAACTAACCCACATGACTCCAGAGAAGACAGGCTGACACATGTTTCAAAGTGTTAGGATGGACATCAGAAAGTAGTGTTCCAAGCTTCAGCACCTTCCACCAGACACACACACGGGCAAGCCTTCTAAGAGGTTAGTTACATGCTACAAAGACCCCGAGACACTGACTGCCTGGCTCTATACCACAAGAGCAACACAAACCAACCATGCATTTCAAAGAAAATGAACCACGGGTTTGGCACAAACACTGAAAAGCACCCTAAGTGGACATCTGACCCACCAAAGGTTAATGATAAGACCCTACTGCCAAAGACACCCATATGCTATTGGTACAGAACATGGAGAGACCTGGCCTGCCCATATTTGTGCTGGAATCTGGAAAAGAGTCAGTCTGTAGACAGTTAGCTTGTCTAATGCCAGAAGGTGCTACATGAGCTACTGGGGGAACATGGCAACATCTGTCCAAGCAACTCGTGGTCTAAGCTACTCAGCAGCAAACAACCTGATGTGATGCTCACACAAGTGCAGTAGTGGCACACAGCCATGGTGGGTAACCAACTGCTCTTGAATTGGCTAATAGATCCGCTCAGTGGAATGGAACCCATAGCTGGAACTGGGAAACAAGTCAGAATCATATCCAAAAAATGAGCCCGCTCTCAATATCAAGCTCCCACCAATCGTGGGCTACAAGAGGGCCTACACCTATGAAATTCTCTCTAAAATAATAATTGTTATCCCATTTATCCAGTGCTGACTTCACTCTCCGTTGGAGAATCTGCTTCTCTTTGTCAGATGGATGCAGAAGCTGAGGAGAGAATCAGCCCACTGCATCCCACCAGGGCCCTAGCTAAAACCTTAGAGTAACTGCGGAAATGAGCAAGAGCGCTGCTTTCTTGGTATCAACACAAGGGTGAAGGAGATAGACACAGAGAACACTCAACTCCTACCAAACCAGATATCCAGAGACACAGAGGCGCCCAAGACCTCATCACTGAAGTAGACCTAAAACAAACCCAACATGGCTCAGGGAAATTCATGGAAGAGGAGGCGGAAAGATTGTTAGAGCCACAAGTTGGGACTCTATGAAGAGGGACATTGCCTCTTCCCTATGACCCCACTATGAACCATCCACAATCCACATGGGGATAATTGACATCCCCAATGAGAAGGGTCACTTTGGAGGGGGAAGGGCAGGGAGGAGGCTAAGGATGGTACAAATATGTGCTGATTACACACTGAGTATAAAGAAAAAATTCAAGAAAAAAAATTAATAAAATTTGGTCATACACTAAAAAACTGAAATATGTGTGTGTGTGTGTGTGTGTGTGTGTGTGTCTTGCACTCTGCATTGCAATTTGAATCCCTAGCCTCCCACTGCTTACCCCAGCTCCAACAGGGGTTTGCCTGCCCATATTTGTGCTGTGAGAGAGAAGAACTGGAGGGGGCTATTGCCTCTTTCTCAGGGGCCTCCATTCCTTCCCAGCATCACTGGGCAATGTTTAGCCAGAGGTTTAAGGACCCTGGCCTTTTTCAAAGTACACATTCTTCTCTAAACCCTTAGTAACCAAATTGGGGTCCAAGCATAAACTGGGACCCAAATCAGTCGAAGAAATCAAAATAAAGGACAGGGATACAACTATTAGTAACTTAAAAAAATAAGTTATTCATAAAGCTGAAAATGTAGATACACTATGCATTCTAATTTTAGAATGAGGGGCAGGAACTGAGAAAATATTCAGGTAATTGTGAAGGAAAGGAAGCAAGCCACCGATCTCACGGGCTGGGCAGCGAATGTCCTCCACACAGTGAGACAACTAAGGGCCTCCCATAGGCTGCAGTAGCTGTTGTCCACTCACAGCTAAACAACGGAGGGATCCTAGAAATCACGGACCAGGAAAGGGCTGGACAGACAACAAACTGGCACTACGGTCACAGTGACAGAGGTGAAGATTTCTGGGGATTCATTGGTTCCACATGGAACCTTCACCCAAGTGTCTTCCAGAAGGGAAAAAAATAAATAGCAGCTCAAAGCTGACAGGATTTCTAACACTGGGTCAACAGTAAGTATGGATCAAGAACTTGAACAAAAGCAATGGCAACTTAAAATTTTAGAAACATTACTTTTCAATATGTCACACATTTCCCGGCATCATTTATTTAGTGGAAAAATTACTCTGGTCATTTGAGGTTTCAATTCCTGTGGTTTCTGTCACCTAAGTCAACTTACTGTCCAAAATATTAAATGGAAAATTCAACAAGTAGACAATTCATGGGTTTTAAGTTGCTGGCCATTCTGAGTAGCAAGGTGCTGTGCTATCCTGCTCTATCCCACAGAAGACATGAATCCTCTCTGTGTGTCCAGGGTACCCACCCGGAATGCCTTAGCCACCTGGGAGCCATCTGTCATGACACTACCAGCTGTCAGATCGCTATGACAGTACTGCTATGCTCCTGTGCCCATGGTCCTTATTTTCCCTAACAAGGGCTGCAAAGTCCAACAGTGGTGATGCTGGTAATATTAGTAAAGAACATTGCCACACTGCTCTGCTTGACTGCAAGTTGTTATTACTCTTACTGCACCTATAAATTAAATTAAATTTATAATAAATTAAAATTCATACTAAGTAGGTATGTAAAGGATTTGGTCCCATCTGCACTTTCAGGTTATGTCCCGGGAAATCTTAGAACTATTCTTCAAGGATAAGAAGGGCTATTCTAGACACAAGCAAACATTCTCAGACTCACTTGGACTAATCTTAAGTACCACAGATTTACCCTCAGACGTGTCTGCGTTAAGAAGCTATGTAGGGCAGAGAGGAAGGCACAGCATTGAGAATGGAGCGCTCACTCCTGTCTGCCTCTGATGTTAGATAAGGGACTGCAGGCCACTTCACGGATGCAGTGCTATTTCAGTGCTTCGAAAACACAGTGGCTCTAGCTCACATCTGTTAAGATGCTTCTAGTTCTCATTATTTTTTTAATTTGTTGTTATTAAAGTAATACAAGCACAAGATTTCTTTCTAAAGGTCAAACTCTAAGAAAAAAAGATAAGAAAAAAGATAAAAAAGATAAGCAGGTGAATAACATACCTGTTATTTTGAAAAAGAGTAGAAATGAAAACACCCTTCCCTTTTATTTGGTGAGCACAGAATTCCTAATAACTAGCTTTCTGTCTTTCCTTCAGACTCATAAATTCAAGACAGCTTGCTCTGATACTCAGATGTCTTTCGTTATATGTGTCGAGCTTCCTCTGATGACAAACACGCCTTCTGAATTCCTACTACCTGTGACAATCTGCATAAAGGTAATGATGCTTCCACTTGACAGCTACGAGACAGAAACAAGTTACTTTTTCCTTCAATGTCTGGGTCTGTAGGGTAAGGATAAAAAAAGTCTCAAAACTTGTTGAAAAGAGTATATAACAACATGACAACATAGTACCTTACACAAAATATAGCTGCATTCCATAAGTATTTGTATGCTGGAAAAGTCTTTTGGAAATGCGAGATAAGCTTAGGGGTTGAGCATTACACTGCAAAAGTATGTATGGCCTGTCTATGAAAGCTGAGCATCTCATTCTTCCTGAACAAGATGAAAACAATGCACTGCAGGATGTGTCAATGTGCACTGGGTGTTTAAGATTCAATGCAACAAACATGTAGTTAACACCTACTATGTGCAGACACTCTACTGGGAGGACTTAAGAATTCAAGAGGGAGTAAGACAATGTCCTCACTCAAGTAAAGCTCGATCCAGAGGTGACAAAAATTACAACGCAATAGAAGAGGTCCAAGGAGCTAGTTAAGGAGCTTGCCTGCAAAGCCAAAAGGATCTGGGTTTGATTCTCTAGTAACCACATAAAGCCAGATGCACAAAGTGGTGAATGCATCTAGAGTTCATTTGCAAAGGCTGGAGGCCCTGGAACTTGTCCATTTTGTCTGTCTCTCTCCTCTATCTCTCTGTGCTTGCAATAAATAAAATGGTTTTGTTGTTGTTATTATTGTTTGTTTCTTCAAGGCAGGCTCTTGTTCTATCCCAGGCTGGCCAGGAGTTCACTATGTAGTCTCAGGGTGGCCTCAAACTCACAGTGAACCCCCTACCTCTGCCTCCCTAGTGCTGGGATTAAAGGCGTCAGACACCATGCACAGCAAAAATATTTTTGTAAAATGGTACAATATAAGTAAGCAGACTAGATAAAGCAAGAAATTCATTCTGCCTAAAGAGGGAAACAAGAAGTAGCTAAATACAGTAGCAATGTAGTAGGAGAATTGAAAAGATTCTGTAGGCAGCTTTAGTTTGAGGCCCAGCTCACCACTCACTCACTATGTGACTGGGTCTGACACCCAGCTCACCATTCACTCACTATGTAACTTGGGGAAGTTTAATTTGCCTGAGTTTCCTTGTAAATCTATTTTTCAGAGTTGTTTTTAAGATGAGAAATTAGATTGGTAGGTAGATTTATAGACATAATTAGTAGGAACTTTAGGAGTTGTGCTTTGTTTTGAACACTCCAAGCTGTAAAAAGCACAGTGATAGCATCCTTGACTAATGGGCAGTCTACAGGCGGGAGTGCTACTGTCACTGCGTGGTGCAGGACGCCGTTTGTAAGCTATGTGGTTACTATCACGTGGTACTCTTCCCCACCGGGGAAGCATATTTCTGTTTCTGCATTTTCACCAAGACATGCAGAATTCTACACACTTGGGTCCTACCTATTTCCTTGCAGAGGAACCCATATTCTTCCATGCTACTTCCATGCCAGGGTCAGATGTTCTGTATTTTCCAAAAGCACAAGGTCCAATGAGAACTAGCAATTATCAAGATTCATGCTGGAAGTAACTGAAGCCACCCTGGGTTGATAACTATTACCAACTAAATGGCTGAGCTGGAAGTCACTACAATACTGTGAAACCAATATTTTAAAACACTGTTAAATCTGGAGCTGGAAAGATGGCTCAGGGTTGTTAAAGGCACTTGTATGCAAAGCCTGATGGCCCAGGTTCAATTCCTCAGTACACATAGCCAGATGCACAAAATGCTGGAGTTATTTGCAGTGGCAAGATGGCCTGGTATACCTATATTCCTCCTCCAACCCCCTCCCTCTAAAATAAATTTTAAAAATATTTTAAACAATTTAAAAAAATGTTAAATCTGCCCTAGAGGTAAGTTACATTCACAGTTACTCTAACCACTCCCCACACTTTCTACAAAAGCCCTTTGATGAGCTAAGCGAGGCATTAACATATACAGACAGACATTCTTATTAAGTTGTTGCTTATTTCACTCTAGAAACATAACTGATATTTTGAAAATAGGAAGCAGTGGATAGATAGGAGCAACACTCTAAGTAAGGTAGATCCATCTCTCCTGAATCATGAGATGATCTTCCTGACAATCTGGCTTTTCAGACCTATAAAAACATGACTCTAGCATCCAAGAAAAGTCTGTTTGCTCCAAGTTAAAATGACTACTCCTTAAACAGGAGGACACCATCAAACAATGCAGAATCTCTCTTAGTTGTGTAGTTTCCATATTCAAGGAAATTAGTGGCCTTAGAATTGTCCCAGTGGCATGTAATTCCCTGACATTTTTCTCTGTGAACACATGTCTCTGTATCATTCCAGGTTGTATATATAAATATTTAGGTATAATATATACTAGTAAGCAAGTTGACATTACTGATTTTGTAACTGTAATTACTATATCTTCAAGAATTAAATTCTAAGTGTGTTTTGAAGTTTCTTTTCTCTGAAAAGCAGGCACTGACAACTCACCAAATTGCAACTCAATCACTCTCCTCTAAATATTACTCTTTAAACAAAACTTGGAGTATAAGCATTTCAACATAAACAAAGCCTTCTGTTTTTTCACAAAGCAAACCTACATATTAAAGAAAATGGAGTGCATGTGTATTAAAACTGACAATCGTAAAAATTGATGTTATAATGTAGCTGAGTTCAATTCCCAAAAGCTTTGACTAAAGAAGGGAAATACAAAATTATCAAAGGTCACAGCAGCTCCAGGCCACAGGGAATGACAGGGACAGACAAAAGGAAATGGGAGGAGTAGAAGACAGATAAAACCAAACTGCTGGGAACGTACTAAGCCTTGGCCCAGCCCCTGGCCCCTCTATAATCTACTGAAGTCATCTTTCTCGCTCAGAGCAAATGAGTGGTGCCAGCCAACAGACGATAGGGAGCAAGGAGGCATTTACGTTCTGGGTTTGTTTTGAGATAGGCCAGCAAGAAAAAGAAAAAAGAAAAAGCAAAAACTAAGCCAGAAAAAGGTCTACATAGGAAGAAGCGGGTGCGTGCGGGGGATGGGCGGCGATGACAGAAGCGAACTGTGCTCAAGTGGGGCGCCCGCCGCTGCTCCGCGCGTCCTCCTGAGCTCCTCCACGCACGGGGGGCTGTCCAGGGCGAGTCAGGGAAAGAAGGGGGCGGCGGGCCTCGAACACGCGGAGTGGGATCGGATAAACACCATCCCCGGCAGGATCCGGCCGCGAGCTGCCAAGCGGGGCGCACGGGCTACAGGGGCGCCGCCCCGGGGGTGGAAGGGAGGAACGATCCCGGCCGCCGCCCCGCATCCCCATGCCCGCATCCCGGGTGCCGGCGCATCACTTACCCGTGAGGCTCCTCAGCACCGTGCCGTGGGCCCAGAGGCTCAGCACCTGCTGCACCGACAGGTTGATCATGGAGTGGTCGCCCCCCTCCGTCTTCATCGTCCCCGGGGGGCGCCCGCCGTCCTCTCCGGGGGCGGCGGCGGCGGCGGTGGCGGCGGCGGCGCGGCTCCAGGCCGGGGGAGGCTGCGGGGCGCCGGGCCGGGCGCTGCCGCCTGCGGGCCTCGGCGGGGGGCGGCTCAGCGAGTCTCCCAGGCAGCCCCCTCCCCGCCGGGGAGACATCGAGGACCGCGCAGCGGGGACGGCGCGGGAGCCGGCGCTGTGCCCCCGCGCGGCCCCCGGAGCGACGGAGGACGGCCGGCCGCGGGGGTGGCGTGGAGCCCGGCACGCGCCGAGGCCGAGGCCGAGGTCACGCCGCCGGGACGCCGCGGGTGACGGGCAGCCGGCAGGTGCAGCCCCGCCACGGGGCCCAGCTCATCGCCGCCGCGGGGACCGGGAGATGCGGCACCGGGACGACGACGACGACAACGACGAGGGGGAGGACGAGGACGAGGAAGACGAGAAGGCTGCGGCCGCGGCCGCCGCGGCACCTGCCGCCCGCCCGCCTGCCCGCCTGCCTCCGGGTCGCCGACACTCGAGGAACCGCCCCCTCCGCCCGCGGCCGCCCGAGCACGCGCGCGCGCATCGCCTCATCGCGGCTCCTCCCCCTCGCCGCGCCGCCCCGCCCCGGGAGCGGCCGCGCATGCGTCCTGCGCGCGCCCCGCCGCCCGGCCCCAGAGCCGAGCGCTCCTCGCCGCCGCCCCTCGCGCTCCGCCTCGCGCACTGGGGCGGGGGAAGCGCCGCTACGTCACTGGCGCCACCGCCGGCTCTCGCCGCTGATTGGCTGCTCCGAGGGACCAGCCGGGAGCGCGCGCTGGGAGCCCCCGGAGCGTGGCGTGCCCTCGGCGCCGTGCGCGCTGACCCCCGCGGGGACGCCATGTGTGCGTGCGGCGCTGCGCCTCCCGACGCCGCGACTTCCAATGCGACGCGCGCCTGCAGCCGTTTGCGGAGGTTTAAGTGCCGTGTAGACCTCTTCGCTCGCGGGGTTTTCTCTTCGGAATGAATCCAAGTGGCCTGGTTAAGTCGCTTACTTACAGAATAAGTTAAAGCCACGAAACCAGAACTGGATGCAGCTCGACATGACACCAGCCTCCCTCCCTCCCCGCTGCAAGGACTTGGGCTCCCGTGGTTTCGGGATCTGAGAGCATCTGTGGACCCACGGGTCCGCAGGTGTCTCATCTGGATGGCTCTAGCTCTTTTCCTCCTAATAGTAAGTCTCCCCAGCACTGGTATCAGACTCCAACCCCAGTTTATTGTCCTTCTTCAAATCGAGGTCAGCCTCCGTAGCATCCTAAGTCCAGTTACACAAGTTGCCTTCTTCCATGAAGTGTGAAACCTTTTAACTTAAGAAAATAATTAAGGTCGGGCAATAACATGCACTAGGCAGCCAGCCCCCCTCATTCAACTCCATCTTTTCTCAAACCCTAACAACCTTATAAAAGTTACAAAGAAAGTGAACAAGTGCACAGCTAGGCCCTTGGTGGACTCGTTAAAATGATGATGACATAAATACATTTGTTTGTCTTTTCCTTTCGACCTCACAACATAGCAAAGGAAATTTTTGGATTATCAATAGGAATTGAACCAAAACTCCTGTGTAAAGTTTATCTTCCTCCTAGAATTTAGACTATTAGATCCGTTATTTCAAGATCGTACCCTCTCAGCTGTGAAACAGACTTGAACGTTTTTCTCATTCTATGTATTTTACAGAAAGGGAAACTGATTTTTGAAGGATTAAGTGACATAAGGGTGCTCCATTTCGGAACTCGTAGTCTGTCTTCTTGTAGCAGCCATAGTATCTTTCATAAGTCACTGAGCCACCCCGCCCCAACTCAAGTTCTGAATGGGGAAGTTACCTAGTGGTGCTGTTCAGGGATCTGGAGAGATGAGGAAACGTGCCCACACTGAGTGAAAGAAAGGCTCATAGAATCTCCGCGTGGCAGCTCATTAAACTCACATATCAGAATCTTTTGGTTACTTTGCATGGAATCTACCAGAGTAGATTCCTATGATAATACACTTCTCTAAAACATAAATGAGTGCAATTAAGAAGTATATTTAGGGCTGAGGAGATAGTGCTGAGGTTAAAAGAGCTTGCTTGTAAAGTCTGTCAACCTGGGTTCAGTTCCCCAACACCCACTGAGGATAAAGCAAGATGCAGAGTTACACATGTGTGCATCTCTCCTACATACACATATGCATAAATAAGTTAAAAAACCAAAACACAAAAAGTAAAAAGTATAGTAGCATACACTTAAAATGTTCAGAACCTAGGACAGTTCTTCACACAGGCCGCTCCATAAATATTTGTTGAATTAATAACTGAGTGAACTTCATAGAAAAGCAGGTATTTTGTTTTGTTCCACATGACTTTTCTGTCCCTCTGTGTGAATATGTATGTCTGTACGTGTGTGGATTCATGTGTGTTCATGTGGAGGCCAGAGGACAGCCTCCAGTGCCATTTACCTCATCAGCCTAAAGCTCATACCGGGGAGCACCTCCCTAGTGCTGGGATTACAGATGCACAGCACGACACCCAGCATTTTTATGTGGGTTCTAGGAACCCACTCAGGTCCCAACACTTGCAAGGCAAGCACTTTACCCACCGAGCTGTCCCTGTAGCTCACACATGGATTTTTTAAATTATTATTTATTTGAAAGAGAGAGAGGGGGAGAGAGAGAGAGAAAGAGGCAGATACAGAAAGAGAATGGGCTCACCAGGGCCTCCAGCCACTGCAAACAAACTCCAGACACGTGTGCCTCCTTGTGCATCTGGGTCCATAGGCTTCACAGGCAAGTGCCTTAACAGCTAAGCCATCTCTCCAGCCCCTGGATTTTTTTAAAATAGCATCCAAGTGTTCACGTCTGGAAATAAGATGGTAACCGAGACAACAATGAAATCTCAAATTGATAATTCTCTTTGTTAACCCAGTTCTTTCCCTGTTTTTCAGTCTCATTCAACTTAATAGGCATTTGTGTGGCACTCCTACTATCCGTAATGTGCTTGGTGAGGCATTATCTATAGGATTTGAAGATTAATGCTAATGTATTGCATTTAACTTGCGCTTACCTAGACAGAGCCAAATGATACCACCTTGTTGGTATCCTTAAAAGAATTCAGCATTTTCTAAACAGCCAGAGTTATTAAACCCAACACAATTCAAAACAAAGGAAAGCTGCAAATTTCTTTCCTTGCAGACATTTGATACTGAGATAATAGATCACCATTTTGAGAACAGTTTATCACAGGGACTATCCAAGGAGAATACTAAGGAAATAAGTTTCAGGCCAACCCTGGGTCTTTTCACTGTGGAATAAACAGTTTACAATACAAACAGGTTAATTATTACCCACATATAAAAGGATGACCTTTAAGTCTTAGTTAATTAACTGACCCAAGAAAGCTGAGAACAAAGCTTTGTTCAATCAATTCAGATATAAAATGATGCTTATCCTTTGAGGAAAGCATTAGCTGTCAGGGACATTTTTTTCTGTCTTTGTTGCTCTATAGTACTGAATGCTAGAGTCTCAATTACATAGGTAATTCTATCTTGTTACATATTCCAGTAGTTCCAAATCCTGGACAGAGGTAGGTAGGATCAATAGATTCATTTCTGGAAAATATAATTTTACCAAAAAAAAAAAAAACCCTGAAGAGATGCTATTACTTCTATTTTATAGATGGTAAATGTTGGAGGCCAGTAATCCGACTATAGTTATGCAAATTAAATGGGCACTAGAAAGTACTTGGCACAAAGCCTGACATAAGAAAGGCGTCTGGACTCATGCCAAGTATTATCTATTAGCTTGCCTAATTTGCATGAGGATTAAAACGTCACAATATCATTATACCAATTTTTCGTGGTACCGCCCTCATACTTCTGCCTAAATCCTGCACACTGGGAGGGTACAGAGAAGGGAAGAGTGGGTCACAGAGAAAGACAGAGAAATCTGTTGTTGATTTTTTTAAGAAACTAAAATTCGGTTAGGCAAAAGGACAAAAACAAGAGGACAAAATAACAGGTATATTATTTGATAATGTACATTTTCACTAAAATTTACATATGGAAATGTTTCTCGATGCCCCCATTAGCATTTAAAAGATATTTTCCATTATAGTAAATCAGAGAAAGGTAGTTTCTTCCTATGGAAACTCCAATATTTAAAAAAAATGGAAATGTATAAAATAAAAGTATTTAGTCTACCAAAAGTAGAACCATTGCACTTTTCCCACCTAGAGAGTTTGAAAGCTGAAATTTCTGTGATAAGTCATGCAAAGGTGCGTCTTGTTTTACCTTTCTTATAAGATAGGGCCACCGTTTCTGGACTCTGAGGCATCCAGCCTGGCCCAGAACAGACATGGCTGTCCCATGGTGGTGGTGCAGGGACATGTGCCAGATGGAAAAAGAGAACACTTACAAGAACTAGCCAGCAGCGGAGTCCTGCGGGCGCCGCGGTGCACAGAGCCAGGCGTGCCGGGCGCCTCCTCACTCTGCACCATGGTGCTGGTGCTGCAGCCAGCCTCAGCCAGTGCTCCTGGGCTGGAGAAGCAGGGCTTCGGCGCTGGCCGCTGGAATGGCTGCGGAGGCCAAGTGAAGGACAGCGAGACCATCAAGGATGGACAGGAGGGGGCTGCAGGAAGAGAGTGGTCGGACACTCTGCACAAGGTGGGCGGCATTGTATTTGAGTGCGTGGGTGCCCCCGAGCCCATGGAAGTGCACATCTTCTACACGGACAGGGTGCATGGGACCCCACTGAGAGCGAGGAAACGCGCCCACAGCGGTTCCAGCAGGACCATGAGGCCTGATGACCAGTACTGGTTCCCACTCCTGTTTCAGAAGAAGAAATTCCATGGGTTCTTCAAGTTCCAGGACACCATCTTGGATCACTCACTATGTCAGGTGGAAGAAGTCTAGTTAAGGGCCTTGGTGGCCTTCCCCAGGCCCGCTGGCCCAGCCATGCTCAGGGCTACACAATGGGGCTGTTGCCCGGAAGGTGATGTGGGTTGAATAGGCTCCTGTGTTTGAACCCTGGGCCCACAGCTAACAATGCTGCTTGGGAAAGTTGTGGCAAGTCGTGGTAGGAGGTGGAGCCTCATTGGAAAGTCAGTAGATGCAGGCCGAGGTTCAAAAGCATGGCTGGCCCCTTCCTGTCCACTCTGCATCTCGACTGGAGACCCAGTGTAAGCTGCTGCTTCACGTTTCTGTCAGTGTGTCTCCCCACCATGATGGAATGTATCCTTCAAACTGCAGACCAAAATAAAGCCTTCCTCCTCTCAAAAAAGAAAAGAAAAGAAAAAAGAACTAGCCAGCAGGGCAGAGGCTTTTAGTTCAGTTTCAGTTTTATTTCTCCACATCCTGGGTGTGGACTCTTCAGCAACAGGACCTTACAGTAGCCGTATTGTTTGGGGCACCTCAGGGACTCCCCTGTCCAGTACCTCATAGTGCCACACCTAGCACTGTTATTTTAATTTAATACATAACCGCTGGCTTCTGGGAGCAGTATGATCCATCTGTACAGGGTATCTCCATTCTCTTATTTTTTTAAATTTTTTATTGATTTACTTATTAGAGACATAGAGAGGGAGAAAGAGAGGGAGAATGGGCATGCCAGGGCCCCTAGCTACTGCAAACAAACTCCATACGCATGTGCCACCATGTGCATCTGGCTTACATGGTGCCTCCATTCTCTTATTCTTAAATTATATTTTAAATTAGTTTATAAGATTAAATTTGCTTATAGCTTTGTCATATCTCCCACCACTCCCTTCTTACTCCCACCCCCCAGCCCTCATCCCTGCTGAACTCTCTCCATCCACACTAGCCCCTCATTAATTGATATCACATATGTTCTACTAGCCTCCACTTGAAGGATTTCCCAGCTCTGGCTCTTTCTTTACCTGCTTATTCTCTACAGGTTCTCCATGTAGAGCATGAATATCTGAAAATTCCAAGCTAGGGTCCCCACATGAATGAACTTAGGGGTGTTTTGCTTTCTGAACCTGGGTTAGCTCATTCAGTGTACTGTTTCCCAATTCCATTGATTTTCCTACAAATTTAATAATTTCATTTTCCTTTATGGCTACATGGAATTGTTTTGCAAGTATGAACAACACCTTCCTTATCCATCCTTCAATCAAGTGACAGCTATGTTGGTTCCATTTCCTACCCATTTGAACTAGATGTCAATGAACATGCATGAACAAGTATTTCTGTACCAGGATAGTGAGTCCTTTGGATACATGCTCAGGAGTGACATGGCTGGGTCATATGGTAGGTCTATTTTCAGCTTTTTAAGAAATGTTCATACTTATTTCCATAGAGGCCGCACCATTTATACTTCCACTGATATGAGTAAGACTTCCATTGTCCCCCACATCTTCACCAGTATTGGTTCTCATTTTTTTAAGTGGTAGCCATTAATGATTACAGTGACATGGATTGTCAAAGTAGTTTTAATTTGAATTTTCCTTATGGCTAAAGATATTCAACATGTTTTATTATGCCAGGTGTGGTGGAGCATGCCTTTAATCCCAGTACTGGGAAGGCAGAGGTAGGATCACTGTGTGTTTGATGCCAGCCTGGGCTGGAGTGAGATTCTGCCAAAAACAACAACAACAAAAACAAACAACAACAACAAAAGATTTTTAGATTTTTATTAACTTTTTTTGTTTGTTTTTTTTTTGTTTTGAGAATGTCTGTTCAGTTCCATGGCCTGCTTTTTGATGACATTGTTTATTTTCTTGGTGCTTAGATTTTTGAGTTTCTTGTATATTCTAAGTATTAGTCCTCTGTCAGATGTATAGGTATTCAAGATTTTCTGCTTTGCTGACTGACACCTCATCACTTGAAAGATAGTTTCTTTTGCTGTACAAAAGGTTTTTAATTTTATGAGGTGATCAGATTTGTATTCAGAAAGTCCTTATCTACGTCTGTATGTTATAGAATGTCACCTACTCTTTCCTTGGGTTGTTCCAGAGTTCCACTTCTTACACTGGAGTTCTTGATCCATATGGACTTGATTTCAGTACAGGGTCCGTAAAGGTCTGGTTTCATTGGTGCACATGTGGAAATCTGCTTTCCCCAGCATCATTCATTGAAGATGCTATCTTTTCTCCAATGTGTGTCTGGCATCCTCGTCAAAAATCAAACGGCTGTTGTTTCAGGGACTCATACCATTCATCTACATGTCTGGCTTTAGTACCATGTTGATTGAATTACTATGTTTCTGTATAGCTCAAAACCCTGTATGGTGACTCCTTTAGCACTATTCTTTTTGTTCAGGATAGTGTTGGCCATTCAGAGTCTTTTGTGTTTCCACATGAATTTAAAGGTTTTTTTTGTAAAGAATGTTACTGGAATTTTGATTGGGATCATATTGAACCCATAAATGACTGGCAGGATGTCTATTTTCACATTAATTCTTCCAGTCTATGAGCATAAGAATTCTTTCCATGTTCTGCTGTCTTCCTCTCTTTCTTTCTTAAGTGTTCTAATGTTTTCATTGTAGAGGTTTTCACCTCTTTAGGTAGGTTTACTCCACGGTATTTTGGAGGCTATTATGAATGGTACTGTTGCCCTAATTTCTTTCGTGGTACGTTTTTGTCCTTGGTATATAGGAAGACTACCAACATTTGCCTTGTTCATTTTGTATCCTGTTCTGTGAAAGTGTGTGTCAGCTCTAGGAGGCTTCTGGCAGAGTCTTTAGGGTCTCGTAGGTATACAACATACTGTCTGCAAATAAGAATACTTTCACATCTGCCCTTGGCATTTGTACCCCTTCAATTTTGTTCTCTTGTCCTGTTGCTCTAGGTGAGTCTTTTAAGCTCTACATTGAGGAAGAGTGGAGAGAGTGGACACCCTCCTCTTGATCTGGTTTTAGTGGGATTGTGCTGAGTTCTGCAGGGCAGGGTGGTGCCCAGGTCTATACAGTCACATGGCTCTGATCTCCTGCGTCAGCAGACTCTCTGTGGGGTTCAGTGAGGATGGGCTCCAGGGGCAAATTGCCCTGGTGTTGTGGGGGACTCTGCCTCTTACCTCACAAGTGGGTTAGTGCTCCTGGCAGTTTTGGAGGTGGGGTGGGTGGAGGGATGTCGGGCGTTGCTAAAACACCAGCTGGGACTGTGAGGAAGCTGGCCTGGGATGTTGGACACGGTCAGGGACCTTGGGCTGGGGGGGTTGCAGCTGACCTTATCATTGGGAACCCACTCAGGCACCAGAGCTGGCCCTCCCTTCTCCTAGGTCGTAGTGTGCCTCATCTTCACCCAGAGGAAATGGGATGGACGGGCCCTCCTCCCTATCCCAGAGCACCCAAGCCTTCCATAGTCTAAGGTTCTGCCCCCTCCCACAGTTCCTGACCTTGTGACCAGATGCCCAAGAGACCCTTATATGGTAGTAGACAGTCTCCCTGCAGCTTCAGCCATCCAATATGTGGCCGAAGTCACGTAGCTTTTCCCACCACTTCTGCTATCTCCCTCGCAACTCTTCCTTCACAACTTCTGCCTTGGACAACAGCCAATTAGATAGCGACCCATGAACCTATGTATCCAATCACCTATGATCTGTATGTGCCTTCTCAAGTGTTTATAAACCCACTCTCCTTTTGAATAAGCAAGTGCTGTCCATCAGATGGTCTCCTGGGTGGTTCATTGCCTGTCGCACTCACTCGCTCCAAGACCTGCTCCCAGCTCCTTCTGCACCTGGGACAGTAGACAATGACCCCCGGGAGTAGCTAGGACCCACAGCGGGATGATGGGATTGGTGGGGGTGTAGCCTTTCAAGACAGCTTTATTTATTTATTTATTTATTTATTTAACAGAGAAAAAGGGAGGGATAGAGAGAGAATGGGCGCACCAGGGCCTCTAGCTGCTGCAAACGAACTCCAGATGTGTGCCCCCCCTCTTGTGCATCTGGCTAACTTGAGTCCTGGGGAATCAAACCTGGGTCTTTTGGCTTTGCAGGCAAGCACCTTAACCACCAAGCCATCCCTCCAGCCCAAATGGATTTTTTTTTTTTTTTTTTTTTTTTTAGTTTTTCGAGGTAAGGTCTGGCTCTAGCTCAGGCTGACCTGGAATTTACTCTGCAGTCTCAGGGTGGCCTTGAACTCACAGCGATCCCCCTACCTCTGCCTCCTGAGTGCTGGTATTAAAGGCGTGCGCCACCACGCCTGGCTCAAGACAGTTTTAATGGGGTATTTGCTCAGTCCTGCTGCGTTTGGGCCTCCCCTTCTACCTGTACCCATCCCATATACTGTAAAAGTAGTGGTGTGGCTGAGCAGAAGAGAGCAGGGGAAGACCTTTTGGTCACCTTGCAGTATCACATGGCTGCACAGGTAACGAGAGCAAATGGGATGCTGAGAGCTCAGCTGGATGGGCATTCTTGATACCGCTGGGGATGTTTCGGATGAATGACAGAGTCTTCAGGCTGGCGTGGTATATCGACTGTTGCTGTGCTGTGTAGACACAGTGCTGTTAGATGATTGCATTTGCTTATTTTTGATCAGCTCTAATCTCTAAATTTAATTTTTGAGTAGAAAACCTAAAAGCACAAAAGCCATCTTCCTTGAAATGCTTGACAAAGCACTCAGGGCTGTATGCACCCTGTTTTTGCACAAACATCAGAACGTTACCTTTAAATTGATGAAGAGTTCCATCTTTCTGTCACCCCGGTTCCCCAGTGTGAACTGGGAAGAAGGAGAAAGAAATGTACTGGGAGCTCAGCAAGCCAGCCCCCCTCTGCAGTCTCTTCTCGAGAGCTAACTGCAGCTGCTCTGAGGACCTTTCAAGCATATAGTGGATAAAATTAAGAGATTCTTAGAACTGAAATATTCTGCATAAAGGAAAAAGCCACAGAAAATTGACATTACTGTAGAAAATTAATTTAGTTGTGGCATCTTAGACTCACACCAAATTTAGTACACAAAATACTCAGCTTGTGTGAGATAACGAGGACCATATTAGTATGTGTATTTAAAAATTGTCCTCACCTTTCTACTGCCATGCTCGTTTGAAGGATCCCAACAGCTGGCTCACTGCTTGGGAAGCTGTTGTTGCATGGACATGTTGACCCCACGTTTGGCAGTCACCAGCTTTACTGAGGACTTACTTTGAACGTCTCAGTGGCAAGCGACAAAATCCTTATGTTTGAGTGTTTTTGATGCGCTACATCCACAGACTAAGGAAAGAGCAAAGAAAAGACGCAGACCAAGCTTGTTTGTTTCATGAGACATGTAAGGTGCCTGCCGGGCGCTCATGTTTCAGCTTGTTTGAATAACAATCTTTCTTGTTCAAGAATATCAGTATCTTTTAGTAGCAAAAGCAATATAATTAAACTGTTCAAAACTGTTTAACCAGATATAGATATTTTCAACTAAATGGGAACTTACCAGGGCCTACCCCTAGAAAGTTAGCAGTTAAATTAGGTTTTGTTGTTGTTGTTGTTGTTTTTTCAAGGTAGGGTTTTACTGTAGTCCAGGCTGACCTGGAATTCACTGTGTAGTCTCAGGGTGGCCTCGAACTCATGGTGATCCTCCTATCTCTGCCTCCTGAGTGCTGGGATTAAAGGTGTGCGCCACCACGCCTGACTAAACTAGTTATTTTAAAAGTGGGTATGACTTGTCTGATGCTAGGAACTCAGCTTTCTCTTCTTATCTTCCCAGTATTCACTGCCATCTGTACAAAGCAGATTTTCTAACCAACAGTGAGCACCATGGATCAAAGGGAATAAACACATTCCTTTAGAAGGCTTTTTTGATGGGCATAACCTTTCCATTAAGAAAAAAAAAAAAAAAAAAAAAAAAAAAAAAAAAAGGTGACGGCTTCTCTGTAAGGTATTCAGTACCAAGCATAAACTCCCTCCCACTGATTGAACCTCATATCCAATCTCTATCACACCTGCAGGGCAGGTGGAAGGGAAAGGAAGTGGTGAAGCAAATATGAGTGTCCCTGTCATTGCCAGCCTGAGAACCTTCCTCATGAAGATGGTGATATTCACTGAAGGAGTCTCAAAACTTCTCAAAGCAGAAAATCAGAGGTTGCTGGAGCTCAACCCTAAAGAAGACTTCTGACACCCTGCAAGGCCCAGGGAACATTGCTGAAGAGGGACTGGAAAGAATGCAAGAATCACAGAGTGGAAAGGCATATCCCGAGGCACTGTCCCTCCCCAGAGAACTAACTGGTGCGTTCATGACCCCACAGTGAATACTAGTAACGCAACCAAAGAGTGTCCTCCGTGGAATGGGGGTGGGTGAGAAGGACAAAAGAAAATAACCTGATGAGATTATGACCAGTTTGTACTGTATTCAGTTATTATTTTTATTTGAGAGAGAGAAAGAGGGAGGAAGAGAGAGACGGAGATAGAGAGAGAATCGGCACACCAGGGTCTCCAGCCATTGCAAACAAACTCCAGATGCATGTGCCAACTTGCGCTTCTAGTTTTATGTGGGTCTTGGGGAATTGAACCTGGGTCCTTTGGCTTTGCAGGCAAGCACCTTAACTGCTAAAGAATCTCCCCAGGCCATGTTCATATATTTAAGTTACCAATAAAAATTATTTTTAAGAGCAAGACCCTACCCTGAAATAAACAAAGAAAAGTTTTAGAAAGGGTGGGTGGATTCCAACATCTAGTGAACACTTTCACATTTCTTTTTTGTTTGTTTTTTCAAGTTAGGGTGTCACTCTAGCTAGGCTGACGTGGAACTCTGTAGTCTCAGGCTGGCCTTGAACTCACAGCTATCCTCCTACCTCAACCTCCCAAGTGCTGAGATTAAAGGTGTGCACCACCACCTGGCTCACTTCCTAATGTCTAAGGTTGAGAATGAAAAGCCACTGTGTAAATCCATGACTATAAGCAATTTGCCAGTTGTTTATCTTAATGCCAATCTTGTCCCCATACCAGACAAATATATTTCAAATGCATTTTTCAAATTCAGATTTCTGGGCATGAAATTCATGTCACTTCACCAGCTGTCATCTGTGTTCTGAGATGTCCTCTTTCTCTTGAGTCATGGAATCAGTCACTCTGTACAAAAGGATGACTTAATCGTGGTGCCTTGATGGCAGCTTCATGCACACAGCATGCCCTGGAGGTGGAAGGAGGCTGAGGGTGGGGTAGGATGGGTTACTGGCTTAGTATTCAGAGGTAGTTTCATTTTCTCTTCTCTGTGCTCAGGATAAGACCATAATATGAGTGAATTTGTGGATGGGTTTAAAAAGTCCACACATCCCTAAAAGTCTCTCTTCCCAGGCTTGTCAGCAGCAAGAAGCTCCAACAGATTGAAGCACTTCAGAGGCTGCACATTCTAATCTACTTGCCAAAGCCCTCTTCTTCTTTGTGTCTATTTTATTTATTTGGGGTGGGGGGCTGGCTTACCTGGATGATTTCAAGCTACATTTCTTTCTTTGCAATGAATGACAGTGGTTACTGAGATATATCGGGGTCAGGACTTGGCTCTTCATTAGACAACACCTTGCATTAACTAGGGGTCTTTCTTCTAAGAAACAGGGTGTGCACACATTTAAAACATGTCCTCATGGAAACCTCTTGAACTTTTTTTAATTTTTATTTATTTGGGAGAGCCAGACAGAGAGTATGGGAGCACCAGGGCCTCTTGCCACTACATATGAACTCCAAATGCATGTGCCACTTTGTGCCTCTGGCTTTTCATGGGCTCTGGGGAATGGAACCCAGGCTGTCAGGCTTTGCAAGCAAGTGCCTTTAACCAGTGGGCCATCTTTTTAGCCCAACGACTTGAATTTTTAACAATGAGGTGAAGTTTCACAATTTATAGAAGAGAAAATAAGGGCAAAGGAAAGGACCTCCTACAAGCCAAGCAGCGATTCTGGTCCTTACTGACGGGAGAGGTCTTTGGAAGGCCCAGGCGCGTCTCCACTGCTGTTTACTGGAGAATATTGGATGCTCTCGTGGTGCCCTTGCCCATCTACTTAGGAGTGGAAGAAACTTGTAGATTCACAGTTGCAATGAATGTTTTAATTTTATATTTTCTAAAAAAACCCTTTTGCAGTCTTTTGCATGTGTATGTGGTGTCTATACATGCATGTATGTATGTTCATATGTGTGCATTTGTGTCGAGGCCCAATGACAACCTTGGGTATTTTCCTCAGAGAAGCCATGCACTCCTTTTTGAGGCAGGGTTTCTCATTGGCCTGCAGCTCACCAGGTAGGCTACACTGGCTGGCCAGTGAGCTCCTGGAATCCTCCTGTCTCTGCCCACCTAGTATTGAGACTATAGGTGTGTGCCCCCATGCCTCGTTTTTACACAGACACTGAGATATCTCCCTAGCCCCTAGAAAACCCTTTCTGAAGCAAGTGTAAATGCTCACATGTGGACAGTCGTAACCTTGAAGCAGAACTAAACAGCAAAGTATAGCAGGTAATAGAATAAACACCCAAATACCTACCTACCAGCTTTACCGAATCTTTAGATTTTTGCCATATTTGCTCAGCTTTAAAAGAGACCTGTGTATGAACATGAGTGACGAATATACATATGTATGTATATTTATATATTTTTTACATATACATACACTTTAATTTTTTTTATTTTAGAGAGAGAGAGAGAACTGATGTGCCAGGGCCTCAGCCACTGAAAGTGAACTCCAAATGCTTTCACCACCTAGTGGGCATGTGCGACCTTGCGCTTGCCTCACCTTTGTGCATCTGGCTTAAGTGGGATCTGGAGAGTCAAACATGGGTCCTTAGGTTTCGCAGGCAAGCACCTTAACTGCTAGGCCATCTCTCCAGTCCCATATGCATGTTTTTAATAAGTCTTTGGGGATTTGGTTATCCAGTGGGCTCTTATGGTTGTTCTGGAGGTGCCATAATCTGATGAGTGAACTGGGAGCCATGAGGTTTGCAGAAGGGATATAGGACATGTTTTTTATTTTAAAAAAATACTGATTTGACAGAGAAAGAAGACAGATACAGAAAATGAGCATGCCAGGACCTCTAGCTACTGCAAATGATCTCCAGACACATGCGCCATTTCGTGCATTTGGCTTTATGTGGGTATTAAAGAATCAAACCTAGGTCCTTAGACATTGCAGGCAAGCCCCTTAACTGTTGAGCCATCTCTCCAGCCCAGACATGGATTTTTAAAACTTTTTTATTATTTATATATTTGAGAGAGTGTAACAGAGAGAGAAAGAGGCACATAGAGAGAAAATGGGTGTTTCAGGGCCTCCAGCCACTGCAAACAAACTCCAGATACATGCGCCACCTTGTGCATCAGGCTTACATGGATACTGGGGAATTGAGCCTCTAACCAGGGTCCATAGGCTTCACAGGCAAGCACTTAACCACTAAGCCATCCCTCTAATCCAACGGATTGTTACAGTAAAAGGTTTGGGGTGAGATTCCTCAAAAATTGTAGGTTTTTCATTCCCTTTAATAGTGCCAGAAGCTCTTGCATGGATAGGCATAGAGTACAGGTTTACTGAAGTCACCTGAGCCTGAATGGCTGCTTGCATATATTCTGCTCACACCCTGTTCTCATCTGAACTGATGTGGGACCTTGAGCTACTCCAAGGCTGCCTGTGTGAGTTCTGGCAGCAGCATGTGTGCTAACGACTTCTTTTCCAGTGCCAGGAAAGGGTGACCAGGGCCCTGAAAGTGGTCCTAGCATTTGGAAACAGTCTGGCAGAGGATTGCTTTCTGAGGTCCCTTCCATTAAAGTCACTTGCTGAGACTGGACTTTACTTCAGGGAGATCTCAGAGCCATTCTATCGCAGAAGAGAAAATAATGGGGTGGGGGGGACTCTGAAGTCCTCCCTAACAGGCCCGTTCTAATGGCCACACTGAGAGTTAGAATGCTGTTGCCACCATGGTGGCAGGGCCATGTTTAGGGAAGTGGAGAAAGGAGCTGGAGCGTCACTGTGCCGCAGGTTGAGAGCATTGGCTGGAGCGAAAAGGCTGGAGTCCATGAGGCCCAAGTGTGTGGAGAATGGCCCAGACCTGGCTAAGCGGTCTGCGATTTCTCTCTGGGAGGGAAGATGGGGCATCAGCTCCCCCCACTTGTCTGGAGCTTTAAGAGCTAAGCTCCTGAACTTGGAGCCCTGAGAAACGGAGGTCTTTTTCTGGCCATACCCTTTCCCATTTTGTGGCAGATGCTGGCACAGACTTCCTGTTCTGTGAGGGAGGGCGGGAAGAATCAGGGGACAGAGTGCAAACTGCTCCTGTGAGATGTGTCCCCTTGTTACCCTGAGTTAGCTGTCTGTGTGGGACGCTGTGTGGTGCTGGGGATTGAACCTAGGGCATCAGGCATAGCAGGCAAATGTTCCACCTCTGAGCTACAAACCCAGCTCCCACCTAAGTCACTTCCAATGAAATCTGTTAGTATTAAGACTCCATCTGGGTGGATTTTTCCCACTTGTTGCTCATATAGATGGGTTTGATCCTGACTTTTATTTTGCCTTCCCACAGTGAGAGTGCATCTCCATTCACATTGCCAGTTTGGAGTGCAGATCAGAAACTCTTGCTGGGAGCTCTCGTGCCTGGAACACAGCATCCAGCCAGATGGCCCCTGGGGAGACATGACTCTCAGCATCTTCTTTAGCGAGATCAGCTCTGGCAGGTACTTGGGCAGAATAGCGCTCGTAGACCTGCAACCCCCAGTCACCGGTCCAGCTGTCTTCCTTCACTGATTACATAGCCAGTGCGTCTGTCCTCCAGCCCTGAAGGTAAGCAGGTTTGTACAGGTTCTTAGTGATGACTGGCTGGTTTCTTTCCTTTTTAAAACAAGCCCCTACCACCAGCTCTTCCATCGGGAGCAGCTCATCACTGGCAAGGAAGATGCTGCCCGTAACTATGCCCAGGGCACTACATCATCTGCTGGGAGGTCACTGACCCTGTCTTAGGCTAAATTCACAAGCTGGTAAATAATATATGAAAATGTGTATTTTAAATGGAGTGTAAGCTTAACAGAGTGGCTCTGGGTTAGCCTTTATTTGATAGTGCCTGCCAAAGTGTGGACTAGGCTGCAAACACTATTGATTGAACTTCTATACCAGAGGGTCCCTAGGCTGAGGAACAATTTGTGATGACTACTCTAGAATTCTGGCTCATATCAGTTGGACATGGTTCATGATCTATCTAAAGCAATATTAAATAAGAAAACATATTGGGCATTAAAATGTTAACACTTGGGCTGGGGAGATGGCTTAGCGGTTAAGACTCTTGCCTGCAAAGCCTATGGACTCACGTTCAACTCTCCAGGTCTCACGTAAGCCAGACACATAATGAAGCAAGTGTACAAGGTCGCCCTTGCCCACAAGGGGACACACAGTCTAGAATTTGATTGCAGTGACTGGAGGACCTGGTGTGCCAATTCCAATGCACACACATAATAAAAAGCAGTCTAGGGCTGGAGAGATGGCTTAGTGGTTAAGGTGCCTGCCTGCTAAGCCTAAGAATGCTGGTTCCAATCTCCAGCGGTTCCAATCTCCAGGTCCCACGTTTAGCCAGATGCAAAGTGAGGCAAGGGCGCAATGCCACACTTGCCCACAAGGGGGCGCAAACATCTGGATTTCGTTCACAGCAGCTGAGAGACTGCTGGCACGCCCATCTCTATCTGTCTCCCTCTCCTTCTCTCTCTGTCTGTCTCTCTTTGTCTCTCTCCAAAAATAAAAATAATTTTAAAAAAGCAATCTATTGGGCTTGTCTCAAAAAAAAAAGTTACCACTTTCTTTCCCCCTGTAGGCTGACCAGTAGTCAGGTGTTCAGGGCTTCTTGGTTTTCCAAAGCCTCGGTGGATAAACTTGTTCTTGGTTCACTTCCCTGTGATGGAATGCCTCTCCATTGATTATGGAAAGAAGCCCAAGCTGGAGTTTCCATTTACCCAGTCCCCCAGCCCCCCAAGTTTCCACTGCTATGGTTGATATCTGTAACACCATCCTTGCCATCCATAGCACCATAGCACCCTGGAACACTCTGATTGCCTTCATGGTGGACAATGAGGTCATCCGTGATATGTCGTAAAAACCTTGATAACTGAACAGGCAACCTACACTAACCTTAACCGCCATATTCTCCAGGTTGTCTTCCATCCCCACTTCCCTCAGACTTGATGAAGCCTTGAATGTTGATTTGACAGATTCCCCACATGCACTTCCCCTGGTCACCTAGGCCCCTTTGTCTCTGGGGAGAAAACCCACCATGAGTGTCTCTGTGTAGCAGAGATCCCCGATGCCAGCTTTGAGCCAAGCCAACCAGATGGTGAAATGCGACCCTCGCTGTGGTACATACATGACCTGCTGCATATTGTCCCATGGCAGTGTGGTTCCCAAAGATCGCCATAATTAGATCTAGGCACAGCATCCAGTTTGTAGTGGTATTCCACTGGCTTCAAGGTTGGCATTAACTACCCACCTCCCACTCTGATAACTGGTGAAGACCAGGCCCTGGTTCAGCAGACGGCCTGTCTGTAATCCCATGTCCAGTGCCGAAGCCTGCTCCTGCCTGTAGCACAAGTTTGACCTGATGTCTGAGAAGCTTGCCTCTGTCCATTGGTATGTTGTTAATGGGATCCAGGAAGGAGGAGGTTTTGAGGCCCAGGAGGACATGGCAGAGCTAGGGAGGGGTTATGAGGAGGCTGGGAGGGATTCTGTTCACAGAGAGGTGGGGGAAAAGGATGAACACTCACCGTCCATTCACTTCCACCCTCTAGAATGTCGTGTTCCAAGAATTTGAGCTTCAGCATTAGCTGACCGACATTGCAGCTTCCTGATCAGAATCTCTTTACCCAATCATGATCACATCCTTTCCTATAACAAGATTTTTATAACTATATAAACTTACAAGATTTGAATATGATTTTTTAAAATACAGATTTTAAGAAAAAAACATATTTGCCTTGCCTCCGGTGTTTTTTCTAAAAGTGCCTTGATTGCAATTTATCTACACCTGGAGTTCAGGGATCCTGCACCATGGTGTCAGTGTGAAGGGCCCATGTCATTTACTATGCAGTTACCTATGTGGTGAAGGGAGGCTGCTGGACCAACTCTAGTAGTGTTGACATCCTCTGCCTTTTCATACATGCTTGGAAAATGATGGCAGTCATTCTGCAAATCAGAGTTAATGATTGGAGGTCATGGCAGAACGCTTAGGTTCTGGGTTCAATCTCTAGAACTTAAAATAGGATTGAGTAATTATTCATAAGTTAGCATACAAAATAAATTTGGGGCTGGAGAATATAGCCCAGTGGTATAATAAATAAACTTTTCCTCCGTTAAGTTGGTTTTTGTCATTCATATTTGGTCACAGCAACAAGAAATGTAATCCAGAAAAATTGGTAACAAGGAGTGGGACCATTGCTGTGATAAACCTGGCCATGTAGCTGTTAGATGTTTGAAAATGGTTTGAAGGAGGGATGTGGAAGAGTTTGAAATTGTGGGTTTGAGAAACCCTAAAATGTTGCATGCAGACCTCAATAGACCATTATGGTGGATGTGCAAAAGACCAGAAAGTGAAGAAAAATGCAGACTGTAGAGGCCCTGCTGATGAGGTTTCAGAAGTGACACTACCTTCCTTACAGGAACTGTAAGGGGTCATTTGTGACACATTCTGGCAAAGAATCCGGCTGCATTCTGCCCATGCTCTGAGAACTTTAATGAAGCTGATTCAAAAGAACTGGACTCATTTGCTTTGTGGAGGAAATTTTGAGCCAGGATAGCATTCAGGCTGTGCCATGGTTACTGCTCGTCACTCTTATCCCAGGTCACCAATGAACACAAGTAACAAGCAAAAATGAAAAAGTAGTCTAAGTTTAAGATTGTGGACAAGATGTTAGAGATTAACCCCATTAATGAAAAATCTAATGCTTTGCACTGGGACAATCCAAAAGGTGCCCCAAGGGCAAGATCCCTCCCATGGAAGGCTCCAACCTGTGAAAATGCAAATTCATTTGAAGGGATGAAACTAAATAGAAAATGCTGCTGAAGAGATTCTTTGCTCAAAAACAACCACCTATGAAAATGTTGTTTTAGAATCAGCACACAGAGGCTGATGAAACTGTGGTCCATAGGGGCCAGGCTACATCTCAAGCAGGAAGCAGACTTTGAAGTATTGATCACATGGTACTGGTTTGGCCAGCTGGAAAGATACAAGTGTAGGAGTGTTGTAGAGGTGAGTGCCAAGGCTCCATAAAGCCACTAAGGCCACACAACGTGTCACGGGGTGAGACTGCCTGCAAGGATGCCATTGTGTGAAGCTATGAAGGTAAAGCCCAAGCTGCAGGGAGACCCCAGGGCCATAGAGCTCTACTGAAGGATGCTGAGAGCACAGAGAAAATGGCCCAAGACAGAGAGGCTACGGTAGGACAGGCAGCAGAGCTGGAGGGGTGGAGATGCCCAAGGTCATGGGGCACAGATGATTCCACCAGGAGCCTCACGTGGTAGGCATGGAGCTGTAGAATTTGGTGTTCTCCCTGTTGGGTTCCAGTGTTTCTTTATTCCAGTGTTTACTTGCTGCGTCTCCATTCTTCCCCTGGATCTGTCCTGGATTTCTAGGTCTAGATAAAGTGCAATGGACTATTTCACTGTAAAATATGGTATCCACAGAATTTTTCCTTTGTGCTATTGTATGTTGGAGGTATGTAACTTGTCATTTGATTTTTTAGGGGTTCACACTTAAGAGATTGCTTGAATCTTGGAAGAGACTTTGGGCTTTTGAGCAGAATTGAGACTGTTAAAAGCTATGAGGATTTTAAAGATGGAACGTATGCATTTTGCATGATATTATAGTCATGAGTTCATGGAGGCCGGAGGAAGAATTGGGGTTTCAATGTGAAATGTCCCCATAGCCTCAATGTATTTGAACACTTGGACTTTCTGGGAGCCCGCCTTGAGGTGGAGCTTAGCTGGAGGAAATGGGTCACTAGGAATGACCCTGGAGATTTCTTAGCCTGACCTTTCTTTGTGTCATCTGTTTTCTGGCTGCTGGCTCTTTTTGTCCAACGGCCCATGCTCCTGCCACTGTGCCTTCCTTGCCATGATAGACCTGCAAGCCAGAATCAACCCTCTTGTCCTCAAGGTTCACCTTGCCAGGTATTTTTGGTCACAGCCACAAGAAAAGTAAATAATATAGCCAGGATATATTCCAGTATTACTAGACATAAGAAGATCTGGGCTTATTTCAATTTCCATGGGAAAAGATAATCAACACATAGCCATTGAAGTGAGCATGTCATGACATTGCCAAGGAAGCCCCTGGCAGACACTGAACAGGTATGGTTGCCTGATCCTAAAATGTTCAGGCTCCAAAAACTGGGACATAAATATTAATGTATGAAATACTCAGATTCAGATATTTTGCTTTAGTAACAGAATATAGGGTAGGACATATAATAATATATGTGCTTGTAGAGAATATATACTGTTTATACTCAATATATATATAACACAATATATATACACAATGTATATTGTGTATACTCAATAAATATATAACATATAATGCTTGTGCACACTCATCTATTTTTCATAACTGCTGAGCAGATAACAATTAGACAAGATAAACATCTGCCCTGTTGTGAAAGTCTGAGATGGAAGGCCTTCCTCATCTGCAGGGCCATGCAGTCCTTTCCCAAGTCGGAGACATGATCAGATCGACTGAGGAAGACTGTTTACTCCCTCTATAGTGTCTCTCTCCTATGACCAGATAAGTGGAAGATTGTTTTAAAATTCCACAAACCAATATATATTGAGAAAGAGACTGAGGCAGTGGTTGACCTGTGTCATCTCTCAGAGGTTTTGCCTGGGTTTCACCTCACCAAAAAGTTGCATCAGAACTGCAGCTTCCTCCCTCCAGCCAAGCAGCATTTCACCTTTCTTAGAGATTGGCTGTCAAAGGCATCTCCCCTTTCATGGTCAACTTCTGAATATTTGTCCTGGATTTCTAGGTGCAGATAAAGTACAATGTAATATCTTACTATAAAATATCATACCCAGAGTGCAGGAGAAGGATTACAAAAAGGATTTAAATTTACTCCAAGGTGAATAATGGACATGTCAAATTCTCTGTCCCTGTGTAATGTATGGCTCATTTAACAGATCTCATTACTTAAAGGATAGACCTCATGATAGATATTCATCTAGAATTTAAAACATAATAAAGATCTTATTTTGACTTTTATCAATGATGGGAACTGAATCCACGGCTCACGTATACTGAGCAACCACTCTGTTGCTGAACTATACCCCAGCCCTCACTCAAGCTTTTATTGACAGTTGTTCTCCCCTCCCCGAGTCTCTGGAGTAGTTCTTTTAAAATTCATATCGTTTTTCTTTCATGCTCCTTCCTTTCTGAATAGATTATTAAGCATTTTCAAATCATTTCTAGATCTATTCTTGGAAAGCCTTGGAAAGGCATGTACTGAAGTCTAAAATTTGAGGAATAAAAAATAAAACCCATTAAATTAGCTGTTTACTTTGAAACTATTGGCTAGACCTCAACAATAAATATATCTCTAACCTTTCCATCATTATTTCAATTAGAGACGACAGGTAGAACTGTTGAAGTATCTGAGAAATATGATGTATAGTACATATATTTTTTATTAAGTTATATTAAAAATTCTTAGGGGCTAGAGAGATGGCTTGATGGTTAAAAACTTACTTATAAGACTGCCAGCCCAAGTTTGATTCCCTAGCACACATGTAAAGCCATGTCCAAAGCCAGATTGCACACCTGTAATACCAGTAAATTTATGGCAATGGGAGGTCAAGCCGGGAGAATCTGAAAGCCCACATCCCAGCCAGACTGGTGCATGTAGTGGTGAAGAAGAGATCATGTCTCAAAGAAGGTGGAGAGAGAGGACAAACACCCCAAGGTTGTCCTCAGACCTCCACATGTTTGCCCATATACACACACATCACACATCAATAAATAAGTTAATTTAGTAATTAATAAAATTTTGCCTGGTCTGACATTGTTGAGAATTTAGACCAATGAAGGTTGATTTTTTTTTCATTTAAAGCAAAACTATTTCCTTTCCTATGTAGATATTTAAAGTTAGCTTTGGTAAAATTTGGCATACTTGTAAAAAATGCCTTCAGTTGTCTGTAATGTCTCAAATTTGAAATTTGTCCTTAAGTTGTTTAGTGTAATAACAGACAAATAAAAGACCTAGAAGAAACTTTTTTTGATCTAAAACTAGGTATGTCTTCTGAGGCGAGAGGTTCATCTGGGATGTGCATGACTTGATTTGAAGAGAATGTAAAAGCACGTGAGGTGATGCAAACACCACTGGGACAAGAAGCGAACCTTCCGGAGAGTCCACTTTGATGTTTTTTTTTGTTTTTGTTTTTCGAGGTAGGGTCTCACTCTAGCGCAGGCTGACCTGGAATTAACTATGTAGTCTCAGGGTGGCCTTGAACTCACGGCAATCCTCCTACCTCTGCCTCCCGAGTGCTGGGATTAAAGGCATGCGCCACCAAGCCCGGCCACTTTGATGTTTTTAATAGTTAACATTTGTTTATTTGAGAGAGTGAGAAGGACACAGACAGAAAGAGACAGAGAGAGAATGGGCACACCAGGGCCTCCAGCCACTGCACACAAACTCCAGACACACGTGCCCCCTTCTACATCTGGCTTACATGGGTCCTGAGAGTTGAACTGGGATTCTTTGGCTCTGCAGGCAAACGCCTTAACCTCTAAGCCATCTCTCCAGCCCGAGAATCCTCTTTGAATGGGAATTCAATTGGGAATTATTATTTTACTAAACTGACTAGCATTTTTGCTTTTTAATCACATCTTTTGAAGCCTTTCACTTGACCAGATTTGGTCTTTGACAGAGAAACATCATCTCTTCCTGAAGATCTCATTGGTTTTGTGTTTAACTATGCAGTAATAACTTCTATTTGCTAAAAAATAAAATAAAATAAAATAAAATAAGCAAAAGCCCTCACTCGACTGTCTACTTGCTTTATCTACGCTCTTCTTTTCCTTCTGCTTCCAACCAAACTCTTTTGTCTTATTAGTTATGTACATAGCGAGTATACAGTGATGCTGGTACCATCGTTAGCCTCCTCCCTGTCCTCCCCCTCCGAAGGGACCCTCCTCATTAGGGAATGTGGGTCATGCATGGTGGGGGTAGCCATCAGTTATAGGGAAGAGGCAATGTCTCTGTTCATAATGTCCCAACTTGTGGCTCTAACAATATTTCCGCCCCCTCTTTGGCGAATTGCCCTGAGCCATGTTGGGATCATTTCAGGTCTATTTCAGTGAGGTCTTGGGAGCCTCTGTGTCTCTGGATATCTGGTTTGGTAGGAGTTGAGTGTTCTCTGTGTTTATCTCCTTCACCCTTGTGTTGGTACCAGGTTCAACAAAAAAGCAGCACTCTTGCTCATTTCCCCCATTACTCTATGGTTTCAGCTGGGGCCCTGGTGAGGTATGATGGGCTGATTCTCTCCTTAGGTTCTGCGTCCATCTGAAAAAGGGAAGCAAATTCTCCAATGGAGAGAGAGGTCAGCACCAGATAGATGGGACAACCATTATTATTTTAGTGAGAATTTAATAGGTGTAGGCCCTCTTGTAGCCCACAAGTGGTGGGCCCTTGATATTGGAGAGCAGGCTTGTTTTTGGATATGATTCTGACTTATTTCCCAGTTCCAGGTATGGGTTCCGTTCCACTGAGCAGATCCTTTAGCCAAATCAAGAGCAGTTGGTAACCGACCATGGCTGTGTGCCATATTGCACTTGTTTGAGCATCACGTCAGGTTGTTTGCTGCTGAGAAGCTTAGATCACGCATTGCTTGGACAGATGTTGGTCACTTTCCCCCAGTTGCTCATGTAGCACCTTCTGGCACTAGACAAGCTAACTGTCTGGGGACTGACTCTCTTCCAGATTCCAGCCAGGTCTCTCCCTATTCCTTACTAACAGCATATGGTGTCTTTGGCAGGAGGGTCTTACCATTAACCTGTGGTGGGTCCTCAAGTACTCTGACAGAAATCTGTCTTCTTTTGGGAAACCTTGTAGGTCTCTCTGATCAACAGCTCATTGTGGATGTTAACTGCATGCTGGTACTGGGAGTTACAGGCCAGCGCCAAGGGAAAAGAAGGGAAAAAAAGATAGGTAACATAGTAGAGAATGAGAGAAGAGGTAGAGAGTGAGAGAGCAGCAGGAGAAGATTAAGGTTAGTCTTGATCATACACTCTCCAGGGCCCTGTGATTCAGGTGTTCCCTCTAAGCACTTGATGAAGGTTCAAACTTTTAGTCTATCTTTCAGGATATAGGATGTTATGGTGCCATTTCCATTTGGGTCCAGTTTTGTGTCCCCCCTTACCTTCCCCTCCTGCCCCACCCTCCCTATTTTCTGGTCTTTGAGATGCTAATTAGGTTTGTCAGCATCTCAGGCTGATCCAGGTTAGGAGTCACAGATGAGTGAGACCATGTGACAATTGTCTCCATGATTGGGTGAATTCGCTGAGAATGATCTGTTCCAAATTTGACTATTTTTGTTCAAATTTCATTGTGTCATTTTTCCTTACTGCTGTGTAGAATTCCATAGTGTAGATATATCACATCTTGATTATCCATTCATCTAATGATGGACATCTGGGTTCATTCCAGTTCTTAGCTATTAGGAATTGAGCAGCCAACCAAACTCTTTAAAGAGTAACAAACTGTCACCTTTTACCTGAGCTCTTCCCATGGAGTGCACACTATGCTGTATTGCCTGTCCTTCCCCTGAAGCAAGTCTTCAGTATCAGAGTGAGAGTGAGGTGGTCTTGGGGCCACGACAACAAAATACAATGAACTGTTGTCTTTAAAGTGAGGGAAGAGGATGGGGGAGGGGAGGAGAGAGGAGGATTGGTCAAGGAACTTGCAGAACCCAACCCCAGTGCTGTCAGTGGAGTTCTGGGAGGAAGTGAAACCAGTTCTGACAGCTGACTGGCTGGAGGAAGTTCTGTTGTCCATCTCTGATTCTCCTTTTTGCTTTTCTTCTGTTTTTCTGACTGAGGACCGTCTTTCTCTGGTCTTCAGTACATAAGGGAGTATAGTTGCAGGCCACGTGAAGAAAAACTAATGCTCTTAATTTTGAGATTCCTGGCTTAGAGGGACCCTGACCTATTTTGTGAGAGTGTGGTCATGGAACAATATTCTCTACTATAAATGTGGCCTGAAGACTATTACTATTTCTGTGGGGTTTTCTCCCCCTATAACAGGATATTGAGATGTCGTGTTGAAATGTTCACTTTTGTAACCTTCCTTAAGTTTCATCAGGGGCAAAGGAAGAACTAAGCATACAAAATAGACTTAAAGTAACCACAGGTGATGAATAACTGTTTGAAAATTGCATCCTTAGCCGGGCGTGGTGGCACGCGCCTTTAATCCCAGCACTCAGGAGGCAGAGGTAGGAGGATCTCCAAGAGTTCAAGGCCATCCTGAGACTACATAGTGAATTCCAGGTCAGCCTAGGCTAGAGTGAGACCCTACCTGGAAAAACAAACAAACAAACAAAAAAATTGCATCCTTGAAGTCACACTTGCTTAATAATATAAGTTTTGAATAGGAAACTGGGAAATGTCATTGGAAAAAAAGTGTTTATAGGTTTGACAGATACTCCAGAAAGAGGTATCTACTGGCACGTGAAATTTGAACATAGCTTTCACTTAAAATTTATGTTATCAGAAAACACAATCACAAAATATAATGAAGTGACAGTATTATATTATGCAAGCAAAAATAATTGAGTCTTGAGAAGTCTCAGGAAGGAAGGTTATTCTCCTGTCCGTCTTTCTTTCTGGTCGCTCTCTCGCACCTGTGGGGTCTGACGTCTCAGTAGCTGCTCCCGTCCTCTGACTGCTCTCATCTCTTACAGTCCTTCCTCTCATCACCCCGCACGTTTATACTTAGCTCATCTCGTGTGGAGATCTCTGCTGGGCAGCATCCTTTTCTCTCTTCTGAACATGTGTGACGTCCTATCACTCTGCTCAGTGTCCTTATACTTAATCTAATTGCTGTCGCTGTGTTTAGGTGGTGACCAGCCCCTGCACTGGTGCCTTCTGATGAACTCTTCTGTGAGGTTTTTGTTTCTCTGCTCCTACTTCCTCCATTGATTTTGGTTTCACTGAATCTTTAAAGAATTCTTTTCACATGGTTTTTGGCTTCTTGGCTATAGAATTGTGCATTGTCTGAAAATATACCCCTAATTTCTTGCAGTTGATCTACATTTACATTGGGTCACTTTATGGGATGCATGAAGACGATTTTGAAAACATAGATGGACTTCTTCCTTTTCTTTTGTAGTTGTCAATGTGTACTTTACCTAAAAGTATCATTAACACCACAGTATAATAAGGGGTATAGAGCAAATGAAAGTTTACTAGTTATATTTATTTATAATCAATTGAGAATAAGAACCAACTTTTTATAATTTTTTAATTTTTATTTATTTGAGAGAGAGGAAAATAGAGGGGGAGGGAGAGAGAGAGAGACAGAAAGAATAGGTGCACCAGGGCCTTCAGCCTCTACAAATGAATTCCAGATGCATGCACCATCTTGTGCATCTGACTTATGTGGGTCCTGGGGAATCAAACCCAGGTCATTTGGTGTTGCAGGCAAATGCCTTAGCTGCTAGCCATCTCTCCACCCTAGAAGCAACCTTTTGTATTTATCCATAGATTTATCGTTCTTTTCTGAAGATGTGTATACCCACCTGTCACCAATCCTTCCAAGGAAGTTTCTTTATGGGCTTTTTTGTACTGCAGGTCTGAGAATAAAGATTAGCGTAAGTTTTACTTTTCTAAAAATCACTGTTTTGCCTTCATTCTTTCTTTCTTTCTTTCTTTCTTTTTCTTTCTTTCTTTCTTTCTTTTTTTTTCATTTTTCGGTTTTTCAAGGTAGGGTCTCACTCTAGCCCAGGCTGACCTGGAATTCGCTATGTAATCTCAGAATAGCCTCAAACTCATGGTGATCCTCCTACCTTTGCCTCCCAAATGCTGGGATTAAAGGCGTGCACCACCACGCCCAGCATTGCCTTCATTCTTGAGTGCTGTTCTCACCTCATTGAGCTGCCCTTTTTCCTTCTTTCACCATTTTAGAAATGTCACCTTGCTGTTCTTGTGTTCATTATTTCTAAACAAGAATAATCACTATTAACCCATATCATTGATGGCAACATGTGGCTAACTATGATTGCTTAAAATGTTTCCCTTTAACACTCCTAAAATGCTGTTCCAGTCCACACAGGAGCAGACAGGGGCTCTGTAAGAGAAGTGGGGCCTGATGAAGGTCTGTCACCCACAAAAGGTGAGGGAGAAAGGAAGATGAGCTAATTAGCAAGTGGTGATTGTAATACTGCCCTGCAAACCACAACCAGTCCAGCCAGGAGCTCCAGAGCAAAAGCTGCTGGGTGAGGTGTTACATGAAACAGACATGGCCCAGCCCTGCTCCCCGCTGTCCTCATCCACATAGCAAAAGCATGGCTGCCTTCAGTAGCTGTGGTTGAATCACAGTAGAAGAAACTGCAATTAAGTGTGTCACCTGACTCCATCACTCCTAGTTCCCCTCTGAGTTATCTTTTGAAGAGAGCTGTGAATAGCTTCCATACTCACTGTAGTAGTTTGAATGAATCTTTTTACTTTGGCAAAGACTTATTTAACTTATTAATAATGAGATCCACATGATAACAATGGTAGCTCAGAGACAAAGAAGATACATACAGCGAATAGACAAAATGAATGTTGGACTAGATCTGCAAGCTAGATTGGAAGGTGTCAGTGCCCTGTGACATAATAAAACTAAAATCTGGAGGATTCAATTCTTACTGGACATAAATAATTAAAACATATCAATCTTTGACATACAACTGGACATTAACTGTATAGTCATCTCAACAGTAGCAAAAAATCAAAATTACCTTCACTGAAACAGTGGTTCTCAAGTGGGAACTAACTTGCTCCACTGCAGAGATACAGACAAATGTCCACACTGACTTTAGTAGACTCCATGTGTGCCCAGCTTCTGCCATGACACCATCCACAAGCCCACACTTTCAACAAGCTGATGCCCAGAGACACATCTGATTATTACAACTACGGGGATGAGAGGTGTGCTGGAGAGTGGATCTGGAATGTCTCCCAAAGTCTCATGTGTTGAAAGTTTGCTCTTCGTACCACAAAGTCCTGTGAGTTCATGGAACCCTTAGATTCCTTAGAATCCTTAAGAAATGGGGATAGAATGGAAGAGCCAAAGGAAGGGTATGACTTCTTACAATGCAACTGCCCAGACAGAAATTGGCCTCGATATCCATGACCTTGCAGTGCCTAGCAATACCTTCGCAAGACCCTCAAAAACAGAAGAAAAAGATGATGACATCAAATTAAAAGAAAGACTAATGGAGGGAGGGGATATGATGGAGATTGGAGTTCTAAAATGGAACGGGGGGAGGGGAGGGAAATATCATGTGTTTTTTGTATGTAAGTATAGAAGTTGTCAATAAAAATAATAATTAAAAAAAAGAAATGGGGGTCTTTTGATAACTATATGTTGATACTTGAGGGAAAATGTCATTTACTTTTATGTAAGGTTATTTAAGCTCTATCACCAAATGCACAATTCTACCTGTAAACAAGTGCAACTTTTGTGCATATGTATCTGAGGCATTTGTGGCCTGGTACGGTAACTACTTGAATAACAAGGTTCCGTCTTATTATGATAACTAAGGTAAAACCACACCAGAAAGGATTAAAGATACGTAGCAGAAATAGTCGAATTCCCTGCCCAAACTCAATGAAGCTCTCTTAAAAGAAATCTTTGGGTTACAGGGAAAATGGAAGTGTAAGCCTCCTGAAAGGTAGTTAGGTCATTGGAGATGACCTTGGCAGGGAAGACTGGGACCTGGGCTCCTCCTCTTTGTTTAGCCACTAGGAGGTGAACAACTCCCTGTGTGCACCCTCCCGATGTGTCCTGAGACCTGAGGCAACTGCGCTGAGTGATCCTGGACTGAATCTCCCAAGAGTGTGAGCCAAAATAAACTTTTCTTCTTATAAGTTAATTGTGCCAGGTGTGTTGTCACAGGGATGGAAATCTGACTGGCACAGGGTGCTTTTGAAATCTGGTGGGCACAAGCCAGGAACACTGCTGGGAGTGTATAACCGTTCACAAGCAAGGATTACCCAGCCCAGACTGTCAGTGTGCCAAGGCTGCAAATCATGTACAGACCATGTGCTCATAGTGTATAAAGATTATTTTTCTTTTTTTGTGTGTGTACATGTATGTATGTGTGTGCGGGTAGATATGCATGTGTATACACGTAAGTGTGAAGGCCAGAGGTTGACATAGGGTGTCTTCCTCAATCATTTTCACCTTATTTATGGAGACAGGGTCTCTCACTGAACCCACAGTTCACCAGCATGGTTGTCCAGCGAGGCAGTTTGCCCGACGGATCCTGTCTCCCAAGTGCAGGGGTTACATGTGGACTGCCACATCCACCTGGCATTTACATGGGCACTGGAGATCTGAACTCAGGTCCTCATACTTATGCCCACTGAGCCAGCTCCCCAGCCCTTTGAAGAAGCTTTTTAATATTTCTTTACCTCATGCAAAAAGGGCAGAATGCTAATGGCACCCTCATATGGCTGGGAGAGAATTATATCAAATCATTGCAGTTAAGTGTACATTTTACAAAATCAGACACAAACGCATATGTCATACCACGTCCTCTTCCGGGACACTGACATTTCCAGATGGGAGACTGAAGTTCTGTCCCCTGTCCCTGAGCCAGGGAGGACGTCTGTAGCTGCTGCTGTAAACAGCACACAGCGGAAGCCAGGCTTCAGGACCTCTGAGACTCACTCATAACCAGTGTCGCTCCTTCCTCCCGGTTTGATTTCATTTCTCTTTTAAAAAAATATTTATTTATTTATTTATCTATTTGAGAGACAGAGAAAGAGGCAGGTACACAGAGAGAGAATAGGCATACCAGGGCCTCTAGCTATTGCAAATAAGCTCCAGACACATGTGCTACCTTGAGCATCTGACTTCACATGGATACAGCAGAATCGAACCTGGGTCCTTTGGCTTTGCAAGCAAGTGTCTTAACAACTAAGTCATCTCTCCAGCCCTGGCTCTCTTTCTTTGCACATCATCTTGGATGCCCTGAGCTAACGGGCAGCCACCAGGCATGTAAGCAAACACAGCTTGAGATGACCCCAGACACAGGCTGACCCTAACCCCAGAAGAAAGAAACTCCAGACAGAATGACCACACTGGGCTGTTCCTGGAAC
The DNA here is from genome assembly GCA_036365145.1 of Orientallactaga sibirica. NCBI lineage: Eukaryota > Metazoa > Chordata > Mammalia > Rodentia > Dipodidae > Orientallactaga > Orientallactaga sibirica. The sequence goes on along the minus strand of JAEOAD010000463.1, from coordinate 5,816,535 downwards.
CCTGGCTCACAGACACCATGGCATATGACAAATGCTTATTTTTGTTCAAGCTCTTGTATTCTGATATGATTTGTTCCACGGCAGCAACAGACACAAAACTATAACATACAGTCTTAACACAATGCGAGGCAATTGTATTAGGCAGTCTCTTTCTAAAGGAATCTTTAGACTTTATAATGCTAGTGTTTTTAAATCAGTGCTTTAAGTTGATATTTAGGGCTTTAACCTTAGCAATATGGTTGTTAGTGTTTAATTTTTATTTTTGCTATGTTTCAATGTGCCACCAGAGGGCGACTGTCCATTCACCAACCACCCATCCATTCCATGTGGATGTGTCGTTCTCGAACTCAGTCGGCAGGGGAAGCCAGCCCCTCACTTATCATTGTCCTTTGCAGAAGGCAAACCTGAAAAAAAAAAAAAAAAAAAAAAAGCCTTCAAATTCAAGGTGCTTCAATTCAAGATATAAAGATAATGTTCATAAGAATGCTCCATAAACAAAACTTAAAACACAAGAAGATTTGTTTGATAAATAACTTTGCCTTGGGCTGTGTGTAAAGGCAAAAGACAGAAAAATCCTAGTTTATTTTCCATTTTAAATACAGCAGAGCAGGCTGAATTCCCTTTAATCCTTAAAAAAGAGATGGGACCTGCAAGCCTGTGATTTATGAACAATGCTTCATGCAATGTGTACCGTCTCCAGAGGCATAGAAAGCTGTCTGTGTGGCACCTAGCTTTTGACATGTCAATATTTCTGAATATTTATATTCCCATATTTTATTTGTATTATGTTTTTATTGTATATCAACCAAGACTGATGTTGAGAGGATCCAAGATAGCATTCGTGTCAGCAATTTTATTTTTTCCAGCCCTTTGTTTTGTATACACAGGGATTTAACAGCCCAGTGGCTGTGAAAATAGGCTGTAATTGCAATGGCAGGAAACCTGAGAACCGAATTGCTAACAATGTATTAATTGCATGAAGCAAATACACTGTATGTCCCCTGCTTTTCTGGAAAATTCAAAGTGGGTTTTGCTATAATGGTACACAGTAATCAGAGAGGGTTGGCAACCTGTGGCTGCAATGTGACCCTGGAAGGTGGCTGCTCCTACCCTGCAGCGGGTCAATGAGTTGAGCTTTAATAGACCAGAGATCCTGAGGATCAAGAAGGCGTTGTAGTGAGCCTGTCTGATAGAGTGTCAGAGGATGACACTGAACTTTGCAGCCCACTGGAGTATAAATCAAAGGGAGGCACTGGCTGGGTACGCACTGTACTCAGGAGAGCGGGATTTGCTGATTGTATCAAGTCCCCCTGCCCTCTTGCTAATGAGCTGCAAGACAACCAGGGAGGACTGACAGCTCAAAGCCTGTCTGTCCCAGGCTAGCATTAAGACAAAGCAAAGCAGGGCTGGGAGATGGCTTATCCAGTAAAGTGCTTGACACACAGCATGAGGCCCTGAGTTTGGATCCCTGGTATTCACGTGAAAGCTGGGCATGCTGGCATGTGCCTGTAATCTCGGGGATCCCCAAAGGCTTGTGCACTAGCCAGTCTGGCCAAATCAGTGATGTCTCGGTTCATAAGAAATCCTGTCTCAAAAGATATAAGATGGGCTTGGTGTGGCACACGCCTTTAATCCCAGCACTCGGGAAGCAGAGGTGGAAGGATCACCATGAGTTCGAGGCCACCCTGAGACTACAGAGTGAATTCCAGGTCAGCCTGAGCTAGAGTGAGACCCTACCTCAAACAACAACAACAACAAAAAAGATACAAAATGGGAAGTATTTGAGAAAGACCCCCAATGTTGACCTCTCGTCTCCGCAGGCACGTGCACACATGCTCACACACATATGAGCATGCCTACATTCATGTTATATACAGCACACATACATACACATGCAAGAAATTAAAAGTAATTAGCCAAACACAGAGGTCAGGTAAGATATGGTAACAGACTCAGATAATGGACTCAGCTTCCTACCTAACGTGTCTCAGTGATAACACTGATTTCTTTTTTTAAATTTTTTAAAGATTTATTTTTATTTATTTATTTGCAAGCAGAGAGAGGAGAGGCAGGCAGAGAGACAATGGGCACGCCAGGACCTCTAGCCATTGCCAGTGAACTCCAGATGCATGTGCCCCTTGTGCATCTAGCTTACGTGGGTCCTAGAGAACTGAACCTGGATCCTTTGGCTTGGCAGGCAAACTCCATAACCACTAAACCATCTCTCCAGGCCTACTGACTTCTAAGTTTAAGGACAATGCATGAATGGCTTATGCTCACACCAGGGGTACACAGCATCTTTCTCGATGACACACTCGTAGGAGCAAAAGCTATCTTTTCTGTGGCTTAACCACAAATGGTGGATTACAAGAGCGTCAGAACATCCCCAAGCCCTCTCAGCTTCTTCTGGAAGTTCCCAGGGAGCACAACACTGCCCTGTGGACCCGAGGTAGCCAGGGTGAAGAGCCTTCACAGTACTTGGGGCTTGTGGGCTGGGTCCCCAAGGCACTGACAAAGGCAGCAGAATTTTCAGGTCACACTGGCATGTGTCTTAGTACTCACCACACATGGCTGCTTTGTCCCCTGCACTTAGCAGCCTGTCAGTACAGTGGCGGCCATGATCAAGGTAGAGAAGGGTCCCCTGTACCCTTCACACCTAGGCTGGCTTCTACTCATCCTCAAGTTTCCATACTGGTAAGGAGCTGGTTAAGCATTCAGTAGCCTAAACAACCATGCATAGCTCCCAGGCTCTCCAAAGAGGTTTTGTCCTGTGATCTGAATCTGCACCCTAGCCTAAGGCTAACCTCTGCCACATAGGCCAGTCACTCCTCAGACAGAAAAAGAAAACAAAATCTATGGTAAACCCAATGTCTTGGCACCTCCCCTCCCCCAGCTATGCTGCAACTTGACTGACTTTCTGGCAGGCAAATAGCACTTGGGCACTTGGCTTCAGAGATCAAAGACTAAATATTTCTCTGATTTTGGCAGTAAGTTAATTTGAAGTGGATTGTGACTGACCTCTCTCTCTCTCTCTCTTTTATTGCATAGATACTGTACGTACACATCATGTGTTGATACCATCACTTCCCTCCTCCCTGCCCCCACTACACTGAGGGCCCTCCTTAGTGGGATTGCTGGTATTCACCATAGAGTTGTAGGTTATGAGTTAGGAGAGCAGCAGTCTGTCATTGGGGAGGGGGGGGCGCCACTGAATGTTCCCTCCCACCCTGAGGCTCTTATATTCTTTCCACTCCTTCAGCTGCAAAATTCCCTGAGCCTTGGTGGGTGTGCTTTATGTCCACTTGTAGTGTTGAGCTCTCAGCAGCTTCTGGATTTCTACTTTGGTGCATTTTGAGTATCTGCAGTGTCTGTCTCCATCACCCTGGTGCACGTTGTCAGGCTCACTGTGGAAGCAGCACTCTTGCTCACCTCGCCACTTCCTCTTGGTTTCACCTGGGCCCTGGCTGCTGTGTGAGGGGTGGCTCACCTCCTCCCAGGGAGTGAGTTATCTATTCTTGTCTTGTTGGTAGATTTTGACTGTCCTCAGTTCTTGCTGCTTTCTGAAAAAAACAAAACAAAACAGATTTTCCAATGGCGAGTGGGATCAGGACAGGTTAAAGGGGACAAGCATTGTTAATTTAGAGAGATTTTCATGGGTGTAGCTTCACTTTTGGATGAAGGCTACTGGGAGGTTCTCATTGGAGTCCATGATCTTGGTCTCCATAGGATCCTGACTCGGTTCACAGTTCCAGCTATGGGTTCCTTTCCACTAAGTGGATCTCTTAGCCAATCACAGAGCCATTGGTTGCCCACCTAGGCTGTGTGCCACTATTGCACATGTGTGTCCATCTTGTTAGGCTGGTTGCTTTCATAGAGCAGGGTCTCCTGCTTGCTCACAGCAGCTCATGTAGTCCATTTCAGCACTATACAGGGTAACCATCTGGGAGCTAGCTCCCTTCCAGATGGATTTCAGGTTCAACTGGGCACGTTTCTAAGGCCTGGGGCAACCAGAGGAACTTGTCCAGTATGGACGCCCTCCTCAGGTGGAAGCAGCTTGGTAAGCCTGGGGAGAATGAACAAAGCAGAAGCCCCAGATTCATTCCTCACTTTTCTAGAACCCAGTAGCATGTTGTGTAGCACTCTCCCTCCACCTGCCAGTGTTAGAATGTCCTCGCGACAGGCCAACCCAGTCTCTCGCACTCAGATTTCTACTCAGCAACAGGATCTGTGCCTTTCTCCTGTACTTTTGCAACGACCTTACAAAATAATTCCATTTTCAACATAATAGAGAGAACTCATGAAGCGAATCAGACATTGACCACCTGGAAGCAGACAGTTTACCCAAGGATAATACCATCTTCTCCTTGCCCGACCTCCTTTTCCCAGTTCTTTCCATAGTCACTTTAAACTCTCCAACTGAACTTGGATTCACTGTGATTTGCTAGAGGGGAACCCGTGTCTGTCACTTCATTATACCTACCCATGTGGCCCTTTCAAACTCTGATGGGGTGAGAAGACTGGCGGTGGCAGGCCGTGGCCAGTTGGGATGTCTCCCTTGCTACTTGGAAGTTCAAATGCTCTGACAGCAACAGCAGGCGAGGAGAAGCTGAGCCTGGCAGTGTTTACGAGAAGAATCTGTTCTCTGACTCTAATCATGAGGGGACACGGGTCAGGTAGCTAGGCTGCTCATGAATGCTGGCCAAGTACTAAAGTCACCAAAACACAAAGTGACTTTCTGTACAGCTAGGGACCCTGTCTGTTTCATGTGCTGTCCCAGGAGGGACCGTCTCCTCTTCGTCATGGACCACTGTGCCAACAGAAGGAGCTGAACAGAGCGAAGAAAGATGCCCATGCCAGGATCCCTGCTCTCCTACCTCCCGACAGGAGATACATTTTAACCATCACTGTTTGGGTGGGTTTGTCTAAGGAGGCCCGAGCAGAAGATCCAGCAGCTGAAGTTACAGGCAGGATCCTACAGGGTGGAACATAGAGGAATTGAGCTATGGTGTGGCAGGGTCCCTCAGGTTATTCTGGAACAGTCATTCTTATTCCTCACACACCTTTCCAGTTTTGCTCTGCAATTATTTTTGGAAATGACTCTGATGTCCCAACCACACATCAAAAAATCTTTTCCCACCTCATCTGTATCTTCCCAAATCTGGGACGCACACCAGAGGATTCAGATCTTAGTAGTTCTTACACCGACTTCAGATTGATTAAGCAACTTCAAACTCCAGACCTGCAGGTCTTGTGTATAACTCAGGAGGAGATGAGTGAGCATTGTCCTGATTCCTGGCTGGTATTCACTCACCTCGGTCTGACAGGGATGGGCAATCCCAGCACTGCCCACGGTAATGGCTGCTGTCTTCTGAGTATTGTGGTCAAGGAAATCCTTTAATCTTCACAACATGCTCTTTTACCATCTTCATCTTTTGTCCTTTCCTTTTCCCTTTCTTTCTTTCTTTCTTTCTTTCTTGCTTGCTTACTTGCTTAGACATCCTTGTACAGTCCAAGCAGACCTCAGATTCTGTATAGTCATCTTGCCTCAAATGTGTGAACCTCCTGCCTCCTTCTACCAAATGCTGGGGTTATAGGCATGCACCACCACACGACCTGAAAGATAAAGGCAGGAAGGCACAAGCGAGGCAGTTACAGTGGTGAACAAGAGACCCTGCCTTAAGTGAGGTGGAAGGCGAGATCCACCACCCAAAAGCTGTCCTCTGACCTCCACATGTGTGCCGTGGCATGCTAGCTCCTGAGCTCAATCACATGAACATGCACATACATACACGCCGAGAAGAAGAAACACAAAGCCTTACTCAGCGCTTTATATATTTGGAGCAATGATGCATTCATTCATTGAGTAACTACTGATTGGTTGCCTAGGCTGGGCCATGAGAGAAACACACATAAATGACTCAGATGACCTCGGTTCTCAGAGACCTGCCTTTCCATTAACTGGGTGCCAAAGGAGGCGTTGGTGGCCTGCTTGTGCCACCTCAGCATCTGTGCCCCACAAGAGAGCTCAGTGCCTGCCGTTCTGCAGCTCTCTCTGCTACAGGGATTTCTACCTCTGGCTTAAGTGAGCTGGGCCTGAAGGTAGAGCAAATTGGAAGCATCCAAGAATTCTTTTTCCCTGCAAACAGCCATCAAATGAATACTTGTTAAGACACTGGTGAACAAAGACCCTATCCTTGATCTTGATTGGGACAACTGTGTTTCACATTGTCCCCAACAGAGGTGACTGATCTATTAATACATCTGTTAATACTGATTTTCCTCGCCAGCTCTTACTAACCACTTACCATAGTGGTGATTCTTGGTATTACCCCTCTACTAAACTGATCACATTTGATTCCTGTCTCTGAATGAGAAAAAAAGCAGAGCAAACCCTTCAGTAAAATAAGGAGCCAGCCACGGCTCTGCTAGGATGACATGTCACTTTCTTCTCTTCACACCCACAGAAGTTCCAAGGAATCTGCCTGAAATTCTCCAGAGCCACTCAGAACTCAATTACTTGACCAAGCCAAAAGGGCTGAGGCATTCTATGTGGGTCCTAGGAACAGAGAGGAGATTTAAAAACAAAAACAAAAACAGGGCTGTGTTCTGGACACGAGATCAGTAGATGTCTGCACGTAAGTACACGTAGGAAGCACAGCGTGAGTTTCTACGCATCCATTCTCGTGCGCGTCTAAATGCAAGCCTTGGTGACGTCTGAACTTCCTCCCTGCTGTACAGTCATGGCAACTGCAAAATGCAGCGTCTTGAAGTGAATACGATTAGCACAGTGTTACAGTGTTGGGAATGCAGGGTTCCCATGCAGGCCCGCCCTTGGCAGGCTTCCCCTTCAGTTTGCCGCCCACCTCCCTAACTCCTTGCATAATGCTGCCACTGAAGCTAAGGTCGGCAAGCAAGGGTGGCAGATCAATGGTTTTAAACACAGCAAAGAGTTTGAGGAGAGGGGACTGGGTATTGCAGTTAGAGTTTCAGTTGCTGGAGTCAGAGAAGGAAGTTGGGCGTGGAGGTCAAAGTGCCTGGATTTCAAGAATTTTGAAGACTTGTCCATATAAATGACTTATATTAGTTATGTTAGTTCCACTTTACTCATGCTGAGTCCATAGTCACATGGTTTCCGTCAGTGCAAAGTCTAAAGTCCAGGGGCCATTGTTGCCAAGGCTTCCCCCTACCTTCCCCTGCATTTGACTTTTGTGAGATTCCAGAAACGGGAGGGAAAAAGTTGACAAAGGCAAGACACAGCCAGACTGGACACAGCAGTGGATGTGGACCCTCATGGGGAAGGAAGGGAGAGCTGTTATTCCCAGGCGCAGTAGCTTCTGGTAAAGCCCTCCCACTTTGGGTCTAACTTGTTCTTACTGGTTTTGGGCAGTTGTGTATTTCTTTATTCCCATTCCCAGCTTGGTTCCTGACTGGGGAAAATGATTGGGTGCAGACATTCCAAAATGACTTCAACATGCTATTTAAATATGTGAAACCAACTCAGACTAATGGCCCCGAATTTCACCAAGGCCTTTTCTGTCCCTTAACGTGTACATCTTGGACCTGTTGATTCTTTTCCAGGGCCTTCTGGGAAGGGAGAAAAATCTAAGACAGCTGGGAAATTTATGAGGAGAAGGGAATATGTTCAAGTATTTACAATTAAATTTTATTTTAGTTTTAGTGTCTTGTTATTTTAGCTTTTGTTGACAATAGGGGCTTAGGATGCCAGGCTTATTTTCTCTCTCAATCCCCTGTTAGTTTCAGATGACAGGCTTTTAAAAGCAGAGCTCTGATAGTTTTAGGGAACCTCAGGACACATTGTCTTGTGGCCTTCCTGTCCCCTACTACACTGTTGCTTCTGCCCTATCCCAGGGTGTCCTAAATCTCCTATTTCCCTCTCTGAGTGGTTATCTTCCATTTGTTTTATTTTGAGATAAAGCCAAGCTTTTGCTTCTGAGTAAAGCGAGGTTAGCTGAGCTGGGTGATGGTCTGATAACGCAGGAGAAGTGACATTCCTAGAGATAGTCCCTGCCTGTGTCGGAAAACCTGTTGTTTTCTCTGCAGTTCTGTGGGTGAAATTCCAGCTTCCTGCTTCACCCCTACAGACCTGTGTCTGCGACACAGTGCCAGCCATTATGTTGTGAACCTGGTAGCTGTGACCTGACTCTGCTGTCCCAAGCAGCATCACATGGAATCGGGATCACCAATCCAGTGTGTACATCCTAGCTCTGAGTGTTCTGATTGCGAAGGCTACAAGCCAGAGCTCAGGTGACCATGGCATTGAGGACTTACATGGACTCTTATGAATGGAGTAAAAATAAAAATGGTGCTCATTCATAAGGACCGGGAACAAAAAGCCAGTGCTCGCTTAAACACAGGATCCAACATCATGCTTTCTAACTGAGGCTTCTGTGTTGGCATAGCAAAGAAGTCATGGTCAGAGAGGACGCATGATGGAACAAAATAATAGTCATAATTGGTAGGATAGAGGGGTTCTTGTTTATTTTTGGAGGGGAGTTGGCATGGAAAATCACATCCAAGATTCATATATACTAGGCACATGTTATCATGCTGAGCTGGTCTCCAGCTCTTGCTTGTTGTTGTTGTTCTAGCTACCATAATCAAACTCCAGACACATGTGCCACTTTGCCATCTGGCTTGACGTGGGTACTGGGGAGTTGAACTTGGGCCAGCTGACTTTGCAAACAAGTGTCTCTCACTGCTGAGCCATCTCCCAGCTCTCTGCAAATTCTTTTTACTCTAACTGTACCCAGACACAAAACAGCCTCCTCCACCTAATACCTTATTAGTGTATTCTTGCACAGCAATAAAGTGAGGTTATAAATTAAAGGAAGAAGCTGCATTCCCTGGGCTTTATTCACTTCAGGCCTTGAAAGAAAGACAGACAAAGTTCTTGTTGCTTCTCTTTTCTGTCACCTAAATCTCTTCTGGAGAGCTTTCTCCAGTGCGTGGCTCATCTTCTTGGAACTCTGGAAAGCGTTCAGGGAAAGAACACACAGGCGATAAATGATTTGGGAATGAGGATCAGAAAGAAAGCGCCAGGAGAGCTGGAAATGTGTAGTCTAGGGTGAGGAGGGCGAGTGGAGGCCACTCTTCCTACCTGTCATCAACAGGGCGAGAACAATTCTTAAACAAAAGACGCTTGACTTTAATAAATTTCATTTCTTGAAATGAATAATGTGGGGCTGGGAGATGGCTTAGTGGTTAAGGCATTTGCCTGGAAAGCCTAAGTGACCTGGGTTCAATTCCCCCAGTTCCCAGATGCACAAGGTAGCACACACATCTGGAATTCATTTGCAGTGGCTAGAGGCCATGGCACATCCATTCTCTTTCACACACATTCTCACCCTCTCTCTCTAATCAATAAATAAAACATTTAAAAAAATAATGCTGTGCATTCTGACTCGGGCCCTTATCTTGTCAGCCTGGGATGAAGGATGCTGCAACATCCATCATGGAGACTGAGTGTCGTTCACGTGCCGTGCAGTCACTGGAATCTTCCACTAAGAACCAAAGCTGTAGCAGTGCATACTTCTAATGGGAGCGTAACACCCATCATGCACTCACCAAACGTCTCTTGGGGTCAGACATGGAAGCGGTCACCACAGCTAACTAACACAGGGCATCCAAGACATGGGCGCCATGTGCCGTGTTCTCATGAGGGACTTCATTCATTCTTCAGACCAGCCATCTCAAGCACATTCTGTTCTCTTCCTGTTGTCATACCTGAGGCACTGGAGGGTGGCATTCAGCTATTTTCCCAATTTTTTTTTAACTTGAGGTTTTATGTAGGAAGGCAAGGATTTGAACCAGTGTCCTTGGAAAAGTGAACACCAAGGTCAACGCTTATGAAGGACAGTGGGGCGGAGGAAAAGGCTCAAACTGACGTGTCGGTGTGGAGCCATGGAAGGTGTGAAGGAGGAGAGGACTGGTAAGGGGAGCCTCAGATTGCTGTCAAGATCTGGGGAGACTCCAGCCAGACCGCTGCACGGGAGGCAGAATGAATAGAAGACTCACATGTGACATACATGACCTGAGTACCCAATGTTGCTTCACTGCCTAAAACCCTCTGAGAACAGAGAGGCCTGCCACGAATGGATTGGGAGATCCCAAGCAGTATTTGGGGGTTCTGGCCCTGTTGTAGACTTGGTGGAAGGAGGAGCTAAGTGAGGCCACTCAGAACACAAGGTATGAGACCTGCAAGCTACCCCATCAATTGTTTTGCTTCCCTCCTTCACGGGTGTGCACTGAGGAGTATGACCTGTCATAAAGGAAGGTCCGGCTGATGAAGAGTGACACTGGTGTGCAACTCTGGGGGTTCCGTCGGCACAGATGACAGCAGGAGAAGTGAGCTCTGGTAGTCACGAGCCCTCCTGAAACCTTCCAATCCAAACACACTTGAAGTGTTGCTCTGGGACACCTTCATCACAGAAACTGGCATGAGACATCTCAACCAATATTTAACTGTTTATTCAACACTTACCAAATGCATTATCTTAAGTACAGTCGATCACACTGGGCACTAAAAGCCATGACCTTTCCACCCAGTGCTCGGCCCAGTAGGGAAGATGACACAGAGTTTTTTTTTTAAAGTCATAGACAAAGGATGATGAGGAAAAAAATATGGTGACATGAGGCATAGATATGGTATAATGAAAGGTTAGGGAAAAGAGGGGAAAGATAGGGGGAAATTTCACCAAGCAATGCGAAATGCAAGTTTAAAAGCAACAATATCTGACCCTCAAATGCAAATAGGGTAGCTAGGAGGAAGTAAGTGTACCCAGAAATGGGAACCCTAACACTGAATGACAAGATCACAGTTCTCCCATGATATAAGAAATATTTCAGTTAAAAGTCCAGTCCTCATGGTGTCTGGACATATATCAATCTGTTTTATTATTTCTTCTTCTTTTTATTATTATTATTATTTATTTTATTTATTGTTATTATTAAGAAATACAAAGATTTACTATCTTTATTATTTTTATGTCATTAAAATAACCTTATGGATGAGGTAGCTATAAAAACAGAAACTTCTTGACTCAGAATTCTAGAAACTAGAAGCCCAAGAAAGTTTTCACAGATGCATGCTCTCCCCACATCCTACGGGAAAGAATAATTCTAAGTCTCCGCCTCTTCCAGTCTCTGCTAGCACCACCACTCTTTGACCTGTAAATGTTTCATGTGATCTTTGCCTCATCCTCACATGATTTCTTTGTGTGTCTGTGTGCTCACATGACCATCATACTCCTATATCTCTGTGTGTGTTTTTATTAGAGAGAGAGAGAGAATTGGCGCTCGAGAGCCTCAGACACTTCAATGGAACTCCAGATGCTTGCACCACCTAGTGGGCATGTGCAACTTTGTGCTTGCCTCACCTTTGTGCATCTGGCTTACATGGGATCTGGAGAGTCAAACATGGGTCCTTATACTTCGCAGGCAAGTGCCTTAACCACTAAGCCATCTCTCCAGCCTTCTGTGTGTGTTTTATGAAGGCACCAGACATACTGGATACAGGCTCACCTTAATCCAGTGTAACCTGGTTACTACAACTGCAAAGTCCTCATTTCTAATACTAGGATTCTAACACATTTCTTTTGGAGTTTTCCCAGTTTAACCCTTATCATGATTCTATAAGCTAAAATGTCAGCATTATTCTTTACTGTCTCAATGAGATTATAAGTTTGCATGAGCAACACTTATCCATTTATTTATCACTTTCTATAGTTGTGTCTGGCTATTGAATCAAATTGAACTTTCTAAATATGCTTAAGGAAAGTGCAGCATTTAGTTTTCCTTTGTTTTAAAGTATTTTATTTATTTGAGAGACAGAGAGAGAGGCAGAAACAGACAGAATGAGTATGGGCGTGCCAGGGCCTCCTGCCACTGCAAATGAACTCCAGACACATGCACCACTCTGTGCACCTGGCTTTATGTGAGTGCTGGGGAATCAAACCTGGACTGTTAGGCTTTGCAAGCAAGCACCTTTAACTGCTGAGCCACCTCTCCAGCCCTGAAAATAGCCACTGGACCCACACTGCAGTGCACATAGTTTCCTCTGTTTTTAGTTTGCCTAGAGTACATTTCTTTTATAAATTGTTCTGGAGGCATTAGGGACTTCCCAGGCCCAAGTTCATTCTCATTGTTGTGGGAGCTGTAATTTAAAAAGTAAATACTTCATTTGTCAAAGGTCTAATAGTTGCTCTTAAAATATAATCTTTCTCCTTTGCATTTCAATGACATGTTCTTGTGTCTCTTGTTTTCTCAGCTAAGTTATCTTACAGTTAATCATTCTCTAAACTCAGAGCCATTTGATTTGAGAAAAATAACCTCTTACAGTCATTTTCCAAAGCAGGTGGGAGTCCAGAACAAAGGGAATGGCTTTCTCCTTTGAGCCAAATTAAGCTTTCAAAAGCTTTAGCAAGTTTTAGAGTGGCTACAGATATTATGTAAATGCAGAAACTGAAGCTACAGAGTTGTGAACATGAGTGTTAAAGTTATGATTCTCTGACTTAAGAATTAAAGAAAAAAAGCTACAGCACTTTTTTAGGCATTATTTTTTATATTACTGAATTCAAAAGATTTACCTTAGAATAAATAAGTGTGAAGCTTGCACTTTTCCCAGGAGGCCCTGCTTTCACTTGGGGTGTATAATCAGCTCTGGGAAGGAGGGCTGGCCCCACTCCCATAACCACACACCTTCCTGCCCCTCAGGCTGGCAGGCCTCCCAGGCGGCGCTTTACCACGTCCCTTCTTAGGATTGAACAATGCACAAACCCGCCCCAGCCCTCCCTGCTTGAGCCAGCCCCGTCGTCGTCGGGGCCGATGCTGCTTTGTTTGCTTGTGCCTCCGTCCTGATCGGGCTTCCCCACCCTTAGGCATCTTCCCAGGACTCCCATCCTCATCTTGGTAACTTCCATGTCACCAAATCGAATGCAGTCATATGTCACACAGCATAGGGAACGCAGTCCGAGAAGCGTGTCTCTGGATCATTTTGTTGTGGTGTGAACATTTTTTGTTGCTAAGCACACGTCTACCATCTTAGCTGGTTTAGGTCAATTGCTCCATGTGGCCTAAAGACAAAATTAAGAGTCACAATAAATTCTAGGTGCTTGAGGCTGTTGCTGGGGTCACATGGCAAACAGTTTTACAGTCAACCACTTTTCATAAGCAATAGCATACTCTACAATAATGACCAAAAAGTATTACACTAGTAAATGCATGTACCATCAACACAGCCATTGATTATCCAGTACCATGTACTACATGTAAGTGTGTGTGCTCTGCTTTTATACACCTGGCATCTCACTGGGTTTGTTTACATGCATCACCACAAACATGTGAGGTATGCATTGGACTATGATGTTATGGTACCCGTGACAACACTAGATGAATAGCACTTTTCAACCCCGTTATCGTAAGGGACTATTACCTATGCAGGCGCTTGTGCCCATGCGTCTGTAAGGCAAGCGTGCCTGTCTCCTGTCACATGCTTCTCTCAAGCACCCCTTTGGTGTCTTTTAGCACACCTGGTTCTCCCTTCATGGAAACCTCTTACTTCTTTTAGACATTATTCACCTGGTTTTTCTCATCTTGCTCATGCTGGACTTTCCTCTTCAGTTTAACTTTGAGTTTGCTGGCACAGGCCCAGGGCAAAGCTCTAGGTTCTGCTGACATGGTTTTGACAGTGAGTCTCCTTTCCTTTGCCTCGCCTCATGAACATACTGTATCCCTCTCTCACGAGCGCCACGCTTGGAGATCCAACTGCGTATTCTAGTCAACATTTTCATTTGGCGCTCTAGACAGTATTTCAGATATAAATCATCTTTCTCTTTTTCTTTCAACCTGCTCCTCCACCAATTGCCCCAGCCTAAGATAACTATATGAAGTATCTGGTTCCAAACTCGGCTCTTACTTTGTCTTTTCTATCAGTGAGTCTGGTGGTACCATCTGCAAAATGTAGTTCAAATCCACCTGCCTCATCCTATCTCCACTGTAGTGTGCTCAGCTAAAACCACCACTGCCCCTCCCTTGAATGACTGCAGTGGTCTCTAGCTGTCTCCCTGACTCCGTTTTCCCCCACAGCCCATTGTCACACAGCCTCCAGAGAGATGTGTCAAAAGAACAAATCAGGGCTGGAGAGATGGTTTAGCAGTTAAGGCACTTGCCTCCGGAGCCTAAGGACCCAGGTTCAACTCCCTGGAACCCACATAAAGCTAGATGTACAAAGTGATGCATACACACAGGTTGTGCAGGCGCACAAGTTGGCATATGCATCCGGCGTTTGTTTGTAGTAGCTAAGGCCCTGGCATACCCATTCTCTCTTGCTCGCTCACTTGCTCTGTCTCATAAATAAAAATAAAATAAAATAAAATAAAGTTTAAATAGTACAAATCAGGTCATGGCATGCTCATGCTTAGACCACCCAGGTATGTTTTTTTCCAAAAGCACTTAAGATAAAATGCACCACTTTCCCCAACTTACCCGACTCAAGGTGAGTCCATCCTTATGCACGCCACCTCACCTTAACCCTTTTCTTCCTTTTTCCTTTCCCTCAGTCATTTCGGCTGCATTTTTGCTCTTCCAATGTGCCCTGATGCCTTGAGCCTCAGCGTCCTATCATGTGTTTCCCCTTGTTCCCTTGCATCACTGATTCCTTCTCATTTGTGAGGTTTTGGCTTCCATGTTACTGCTGGACCCCCAAAGCAAGCATTCCAGAGAATTCTTCCAAGAGAAGCCTCTCTTCTTATGTGCAGTCTCCAGTCCCTTCCATTAAAGCTCTGAGGTTGTGACAGACAGGCATGTTTGCACTCTCATTTATGGTTCTTCATGCCCCACAGGAGCATGATCTCCAGAGGGGCAGGGGATCACGTGCTCCTCTCCAGCATGGCATCACTGCTGCCCACAACAGTTCTCGTCCACAATAGATGTTCAACAAATATTTGTGAAATGAACTGATCAGTTGTAGATTATAAGACCATTTGTTTTTCCTTAGTTTCCTGACGGCTTTAGTATCTAACCATTACAAGGAGGAACGTGCTCCATGTTCAACTGAACAATTTGTTCTAAGGGCCAGAGAGATGCTTAGTGGTTAGGGCACGTACTTGCACGTCAACGTGATCTGGTTAGGAATCCACAGACATTCCTCTTGGGCAGGTCTCTGAGGTTGCTTCCAGGAAGGATTGACTGAAGGAGGAAGTTGTTCTTCCAGAGTGAGCTTTTCCCCAAGAGCGGGTGGCCCCTCCCAGAGGGGGGCTTTATGTCAGGAAGCTTTGAGAGAAAAGAGTCCCCTCCTCCCGCCCAGCTGCGTGCTGCGCTGCTTGTTGCTGAGGGCTTCGCTTGCACCTGTCCTGCCTGGCTCATCCTTCCTCCCTCGGCACTGGAACTAAGTTTCCTCGGCCTTCCAGTGTGGACTGAAGACCAGAGGCTCTCCAGGAATCCTCCAGGCCTTCAGGGCTGCATTGGAACTGCTGGAGCATACAACTACGTCGACTGGGCAGCTACTGGGTTCCTTGACTCTTAAGCCTGCTACTGTTGGACTGCCTTAAACTAATCCAGTAAATCCCCCTTTTAATGCAATCCATTGTATTGTTCTGTTCCCCTAGAGAATCCTGACTAATACACTTGCAAAGCCCGATGGCTTGAGTTCAGCTCCCCAGTACTCACATAAAGCCAGACACGCAAAGTGGCACATGTGTCTGGAATTTGTTTGTAGTGACAAAAGGCCCCTTGTGCACCCATACTCATCCCCTTTGCTCAGTCTCTCTCTTTCCTTGCAAATAAATAAAGATTTTTAAAGAATATTCAAAGAAGACAGAATTTTCAGATGTTGAATGGAGATACTTGCTTCTAATTCTTAGCTGTCAAGAACCCTATCCCAGGCTGAGGCGATGGCTCAGTGGGTACCGTCCTCGGCTTGCTAACAGGAGGACCTGAGTTCACATCCTCAGCACCCACCTAGAAGCTTGATGAGGTGGCACACACCTGTAGTGCTTGTGCTGGGTGGTGGAAACCGAAGCCCCTCTGGGCTTGTTGGTCAGCTTGTCTACGTGGCTTGGTGAGGTAGAGTTAGGGAGAAAGCATGTCTTAAAAAATAAAATGGACCCTGATTAAGGAGACATATGATGTCAAACTCTGGCTTCTACACATACACTCACATATAAGCACCCAGTATCCACATGCATATGTGTGCCCTCTTGCACTCATACACACGTGCACATACTTAAAAAGAAGTGTACCCTTAGTGGTGGCAACCAGCCTTTAACTAGCAATCCAATCCACATATTTTCCACTCTCTCTCCCTCTTGTGAATTTTATCTGAATTTAGGATATAGTCATAACCATGGGAGCTGTTGCTTGAATCTGATTTTCAGTTGTTGAAATTCTAGAAATTCTCCAGAATTAGCATTTTTTGTTTATTTTAAACATATTGGTTCCCAGACTATGTCATGCTAACTCTTCTTATTCTCGAGAATTACATGCCGATATGGAATTCATTGCTACAATGTCTTGGGATAGGAAATTGTAGCTATAAAACACTGAGGTAATGCTATGAGCTCATAATCTAAATGGAGGCTAAATCACTTTGTGGCACATTATATCATTAAAATATTTTTGGTATAATTCAAAAGAACAAATAAAACAAACTTGAACCTAACAGGTGTGTGGCTTTAAACATACAACTCAGCAATCATAAATTCTAACTTGAGAATATGCCTGCAAAAGCTAACAGTCAGGTCAAGATAGCACATTTAACAGTCTAGAAAATGGAAAAGAAATATTCCTAAAATGTCTTGTAAAGATTTAAGTTAATGTTGAGCGTGGTGGTTCGTGCCTAAAATCCCAGGACTAGGGAAGCTGAGGTAGGACGATTGCCTTAAGTTCAAGGCCAGCCTGAGCCACAGAGTTAGACCTTGTCTCAAAAACACAACTGAAAAATTAAATATATAATGCTAGTGATGAAAACAAGTGACTTTTTTTATATAAACCTTACATTTGTTGGAGGGGAAGAAGTAAATAGAAAAGAAGACAGTTTAAGAGGCACTACTCCCAAGAGAGTGTAAGAACCTGAAACCTGTTTCCTGAGCCGAGAAATCAAGAAAACAATAGAGGGGGGTTATCTTTTCATGCGTTTAGAGTATATGTGTGGTGTGTGCATAGTGTATGCAGATGTGTGTGCCAATGTGTGCCCATGTGCAAGTATGTAGAGTCTGGAGCCCTTCTCTTACTGCTCACTACCAATTGCTTTAGACTCAGTCTCCCCCTCAACCCCAAGCTGCTTCCCTCAGGGAGCCCCAGAGATTCTGCAGTCTTCCTCCAGCAGCGGTTATAGATGTGCATAGCCATGCCCAGCTTTTAAAAAATTGTTTTTATTTATCTGAGAGAGATGATGGGTATGCCAGGGCCTCTAGCTGCTCCAAATGAACTCCACACACCTGCGCCACTTTGTGTATCTGTCAATTGGTGGGTACTGGGGAATTGAACCTGGGTCCTTTAGCTTTGCAGGCATGTGCATTAACCACTAAGCCATCTCTTCACCCCCATGCCCAGCTTTTTACATGAGTTTGGGGAATCAAACTTGGAAGTGTCCGCCAGAGGGGCCCTAATGCTTGAGTGGCAAGTCCTCTACTGACAAGCCATCTCCCCATCCCAACAGTCAGTGGGTTAAGTTTTTTTTTTTGAGACAAGGTCTAACTCTGCAGCTCAGGCTGGCCTTGAACTCATGGAAGTTGCCCAACCTCAGCTGGGATTATAGGCATGAACCATTACGCCAAATATTAACTCAACATGAGTCTGAGTTCTCACCCTTTAAAACTGCTTCAGCCATGAAAAGTATGGATGCTTCAGAAGGGCAAACCTAGCTCAGTGAGGGGCTATAAGACCAGATGGAAAACGCTTCTTGTCACTCAATACCAGATGGTTTTGAGATGTGCAACTATGTGATTAAGAGACATGTATAAAAACAAAAAGAAGTTAGGGAAAAAATAGGCTTTTTCACTTCCAGGATAAGTGAGAGTGAAAAACGGACTAAACAGTATTTAGTACAGTTTGAGAAATGGAATGACATGTGATGGGTTTCACGTTGCAGGCTGCAGTGGAAGCGATCAGAAACTGAGCTAGAACAACCTGAAAAGGACGTGGTTTTAGGGAGGAAGACACTTGTTGGTATAAATCATATCACAGGCAGGTGAGCATCGATTCTGGAGTTTGGATCCAAAATTTCCTGCAATGGTTGGTCACCAGCCTGTGACTCTATTGGGAGGCAGTGGAACCTTATAGGAACAGAGCTTAGTATGTGGAAGTTAGGCATTGGGGGTATATTTTTGAAGGTGATATTGGGGCCCCAGGCCCTTCCCAACTCTCTTTCTCTTCCTGACCATCATGAGGCGAAGAACTTTGTTCCACCCCACACTCCTCTCCACAAAGTTCTGCCTACCCAGAGTCCCAGAAGCAAAGGAACCAACCAACCACAGACAGAAACTGCGAGCTTTACTTCTTAAAGTCATTTATGTCAGGTATTTTGTCACAGTAATGGAAAGCTAACATATGCTAGTCATTCCACGGTGCTAATTTACTTCTACTTTTATTTATTTGAGAGAGAGAGACAAAGAGGGGGAGAGAGAGAGAGAGCACGTCAGGGCCTCCAGCCACTGCAAACGAACTCCAGATGCATGTGCCACCTTGTGCATTTGGATTACATGGGTTCTGGGGAATTGAACCTGGGTCCTTTGGCTTTGCAAGAAAGTGCCTTAACTGCTAAGCCATCTATCCAGTCCATTCAAAAATTATTTACTTGCAAGGAGACAGAGAGAGAGGAGAGAAAGAATGAGTATGCCATGGCCTCTAGCCACTGCAAACGAACTCCAGATGCATGCACCACTTTGTGCATCTAGCTTGATGAGGGTACTGGGTCATTGAACCCCAGTCGTTAGACATTGCAGGCAAATGCCTTAACCACTGAACAATCTTTCCACCCCTATGGTGATAATTTTTGCAATAATGTTGAATGTTGCAAGCTGTGAAAAAAAAAATGTGTCTCTGAATGTGCCAGTGTTAACAGTGAAGTGCAGTAGTTCCAAGAGTCATGAGAAAGGAGTAAAAACAGAAATTCCTCAAATGTTTCAAGTTCTGTACATTACATATTCACATATATTATTTAGTTCTTGTAACAACCCTTCCAAAAAGAATTATTGTTCCAATTTAGAGATAATTGTGTTTCAGTGACTTATGAACTAAGTAGCCCAAGTTCAGACAGTGGAACTAGAATGCCCAAATGGGTCGTAGATTGAGATGAGTCAACACACTTTTGTTTGCTGTATAGAGCTGTATTTATACTTATTTGTACAGGTACCTGGGGGAGAAGAATGCCAGGGTCTCTTACTGCTGTAAATGAATGCCTGTCTGGCTTTACATGGGTGGTTGGGGAATTGAACCCAGGCCACCAGGCTTTGCAAGCACGTTCCTTTAACTGCTGAGCTTTCTCCCCAGTCTCATTTTACTGTTCTTCCCCCCCCCAAGCCTAAGGACCTAACATTGATTTGTGAGTTTGTATATGAAAGACAGTGGCTAAACAGGTAATACCAAGAGCCCAAAGTGATGGCCAGTTTAAGAGTTAGTTGTAGTTTACACTTTTAAGTGCTGGGTAAATGGAAAAGGAGACCCTGGGACTAAGCAACAATGTGACAACCATTGATTAAGCAATCCCCAGCTTGCTAAGGCAAGCCTCACTAAGTTTGCCTTCAAGGTGTTCCTTTGAGTAGCCCTGGCCCAGGGCTGAAGACAGGAGACGAGAGGTCTTCCCAGCAGAGACAGGCAGCCCTGAAGGTCCTGGGGATGTCCTTGTGTCCCAGGGTACCAGAGGAACCCACTGCGAAATTGAGACGCCCCAGCCAAACTAGGATTACAGAGCAAAGATGCCCCAGGCTTGACAAATGCTGCTCAAGTTTTAGATTCAGATTTTAAAAACCCAGAAACTCTCTTTCCAAACAAAACCAGGAGCACGCAGCATCGTTTCATTACCCACTGGTGCTTTGAAGCCATGAACTTTCCCCCACTTCGGAAACTTGTCTGGAAAATTCATTTCATGCCTGTCTAGTCCAGTAAAACCCTTGACTGAGCTGTTACACAACAGAAGGCTTGGCTGAGGGAATGTGAGAAGCCAGTTATGTCCTTGACAGCCCCAGCTCTGACCTCTGCCTTACCTGCAACCGTGGATTGTCACTTCTCACTGCACAGGGACTTTCTGGTTGCTCTCATGCCAGGTGAGTGGGAAGCCATCACATGACAGGCGGACATTCTTCCACAAGGACGAATGTCCCTCAGGCTGAGGTCTGGCCGTAGGTGTCCTGGATTCGGTTTCTGCTCAGCGTCTGGGTGGAGGTCTTGACGTCCTACTGTGTGACTATGAAATGTCTGTGAAATCCCTGGTTGGGGTTCTTTCCTTATCCGGCCAGGCCTCCACCGGTTACCTTACTGCTGCCAATGCTCTGAAGCCAATGTGACGCACATTCCTGTCCCATAGCGTGTGGCTTCCTGCACAAGGATCTTTAACAGGGACCCTGAAGCAGCCGCCTGCCTATTGCCTACCATGTTTGAGAGCTCGCTTCAAGATCTCAACCTCCTGTTTCCAGAACATGATTGAATTTCCTCCTTTCCCAGAAAAGGCTTGTATTTTCTTTTTTTATGATTTATTTTTATTTTTTTTTTTTAGAGAGAGCAAGAGAGAAAGAGAGAGTCGCTGCACCAGTGCCTCAGCCACTGAAGTCGAACTCCAGATGCTTGTGCCACCTAAGAGGTCATGTGTGACCTTGCACTTGCTTTTATCTTTTGTGCATCTGGCTTGCATGGGATCTGGAGAGTCAAACATGAGTCCTTAGGCTCCACAGGCAAACACCTTAACTGCTAAGCCATCTCTCCAGCCCAAAGCTTGTATTTTCAGTAAGAATGATTGAGCATAAATTGAGCTAAATTCTTGGGATATATACATAAATGTGGGATCAACTCTGCCCTACATGGGCTTATGGAGCATGAAGGTCAATTTGACTTGATGGGATTTAGATAACATAGGGAGTGTCTATGAGGGCATTGCCAGAGAGGTTTCACTGAGGGCAAACCCATCCTGAATGTGGGTAGCACTTCCCCAAGGCCTGGAAACGCAGACTGAATCAAAAGAAGGAAGTGAGCTGAGCACCAGCATTCGTTCTTTCTCATTCCTGACTGTGGATTGATGGGGCCAGCTGTCCCATGCTCCTGCCACCATGACGTCCCGCCGTCATGGACTGTAGCCTCAAAACATGAGAGAATAAAACCTCCCCTCACTAAGTTGCATTTTTAATTTTTAAAAAATAATAATTTATTTATTTTCAAGGAGTTAGAGAGAGAGAGAGGGAGACAGAATGAATTCACCAGGGCCTTTTGCCCCTGCTACAAACTTCAGATGCATGCACCACTTTGTGTATCTGGCTTTATGTGGGTACTGGGGAATCAAACCCAAGCCATTGGGCTTTTCAAGCAAGCTCCTTAACTGCTGAGCAGTCTCTCCAGCCCTCTGAATTGCCTTTGTTAGATATTTTGTCCCAGCAACGTGAAAAGAAACAAATGCTTGGAGGGACAGAGGGAAGGACAGAGGGACACGTAAGGCAAGAGAACATTCACAGCCGAACTCAGGGGAGAGACCGCAGGACAAAGGTGTGAGGAGACACCCACCGCAGTCAGGAGGGCAAGACAACTTCCATAGAGACCACCTAGAACATGCAAATGTCTCGTCAGACAAAGTGACAGGTCGTCACAGTGATTGTATGGTAGCTAGCATGATTTCATTGTGCCACATTGTATACCTGAGTGAAACAGCACATTATGCCTCCCATAAATGGTACTTCCTGCTTGCTCAAATAAAAATCATATTAATATTTTTTAAAAGAGTATTTACTTATTTATGAGACACACAGAGAGAGAGAGAGAGAGAGATAGAATGGGTGCTCCAGAGCCTCTAGCCACTGCAAACAAACTGCAGATACATGTGCTACCTTGTGTATCTGGTTTATGTGAGTGACGAGGGAATGGAATGTGGTCCTTAGGCTTCACAGGCAAGCGACTTAACCGCTAAAGCCATCTCTCCAGCCCCCAACCAACTTCTTAGTAGTCCCAACATCGTTCATGTCGGTGTAGTTTAGTATTGCTTCCTGTTTTCACAGTAGTTAGATCCATGATCGCTGTGTTCTTTGTCCACCCTCTCTGTCCTGTGTTGGGAACCAAGTCCTTCCAATTCTTCTCTCCCATTCCCTCCCTGTTCCCTTAACCTCAACCATCCCAGAGGAAAAGAAGCCAGAGCGTTCCCTCAGCCCTCCGGCCCAGGGATTTCTCAGTGACCTGCGCACCAGGCGAGCCTCGCCCCTTTTTCCCCTAGCTTTCCTCCTTCGAATCCCTTAGCTGACTATTCTGAAATGGTTTCCCCTATTTTCCTAATACTTCTTTCCGCATCTATGTCTTTCTCAAATTAGTGTCTCTGTCCATCCTTGAAGGTCTCAGTGCTCCAGATTCTCCCCACTCAGTGGAACCCCCTCCATCCTTTCTGAGGTGTGGGTTACCCTCATTCAGACTTCCTGCCTGCACACCAGTCTCATTTGTCACTTACTGTTGAGATCCCTCACCCTGGACACCTCCCAGTTGACACCTACAAGCTGGGCTCTTCTTCGCCTCTTCATTCCCTCCTTCTTTAGCCACAGAAGTTTCTCCTGCAAAATTAATCCCACATTCTTCACTTATCATCATCATCACATTGTAAAATCAGACCTTCAGCACACATGTGCACGTGTGCGTGCGCGCACACACACTCTCTCTCTCTCTCTCCCTGCTCTCCTCTCTCCCTTACATCCTTTTCCTTTTCCATTTTTTGAGACAGTGTCTCTAAGCTGCCTTTAAACTCCCTATCTTCTGACCCCCACCTCCCAAGTGCTGGCTTACACTCAGCACCACCGCACCAACTGGTTGATCTGGCTCAGTAGATAGTCTGTTAATGAGGGTCCTGCATTCCCTTTCTTTTTACAATGCTTTTTCTCTCATGCTGTTTCACAGACTATATTTCTGGAATGCAGATATTTGTTTAAAATATAACTTCCTTGTTTAAAAATCATTCACAATTTTCCACTGTCTGCACCAAAGTCCACATCTCTACCATAGCACTCGGTGTGTTATTATCCTCCAGGCTCTTTCTCTCACCTCATTTCTTTCCTATACTTTCCAGACACCCTCAGAGACAGCCACATGCAGTAACTGGGGGGCGCTTTGCTGCTTGTAACATGCCCCGAACACTTAATGGTTCCCAGGACCAGCTGTGGTCTTAGAGTCAGTGGGCATGTGTTCAATTCCAGGCCCAGCTTCAATGGCACCGCCTCTGTGTTGTACCCCAGATCTTGCTTTCTCCTGCCTCATAGAATATCAGTCTCTCCCCTTTGCCCTCTCAGAAAAGACAGGTTCCTGCACTTAACTGAGCACCAGAATAAATGGAGAACTCTTCGAGGTGCCAAGCTGCACCTCATGCCCTTGCATCAGGGCATGTGAAGAAAAGCTCTGTGCATTAAAATGGATGTTTAATTTTTAAAAAATATTTTATATATTTATTTGAGAGAGAGAAAGAAAAGAAAAAGAAAGAGGGGGATAGAAGGAGAATGGGTGCACCAGGGCTTTTAGCCAGTGCAAACAAACTCCAAACACACGTGCCACCTTGTGCATCTGGCTTATGTGGATACTGAGGAATTGAACCTGGATCCTTAGGCAAATGCCTTCACCGCTAAGCCATCTCAAGCCTTTTTTTTTTCTTTTTTTCCATTTTTTAGCTAAATGTAAAATTTACTGCCACAGCCATGTTTCAGAGCACTGTTCAGGGGCATTGAGCCCATGCATCTTGCTGTGTGCCTCTCCATCTGTGCCCACTCAACAGCTCCTCATTCCTCCCTTCTCCCCAAGCCTTGTGACACCATTCGACATTCTTTCTCTGTGATTCTGGCTACTTTAAATGTCTTCTATGAATGGAATTTTGCAGCATTTGTCTTTAGCTGACTGGTTTATGTGACTCAGTATGGCGTCTCCAAGGTTTATTAGTGCTGAAATGTGTCCAGCGTTCCTTCATCTTTAAGGGCCTACAATATTCCATTGTAACACAGACCCCCTGCTGTTTGCTCACTCATCCTTCAATGCATGTGAGTTGTTTCTACATTTAACTATTGGAAATAATGCTGCTATGAACACGAGTGTACAAATATCTCTGCAGTCCCCAGCTTCTTCCTGATGCATACTGTTCGTGCATATTCATGTGGCACAGATACACAAGCATACAGTGTTCAACAATCAAATCAGGGAAGACCTTGATTTCCATTCTTTGAGGTCTAGTGTACCCACAAGTGAAATTTTTGACCACACAGTACTTCTATACTCAATTTTAAATGGTCTGCCATACTGTTTTCTATAGTGGCCGACCTCATGTCAGAGTCTACGCACAGGGTCCCCATCAGCACACTAACCCTTCTTGTTGCCATTTCCCATCTCCTTTCCCTTCCTTCCTGTTTCCTCTCCCTTTCTGCTTCCTTCTTTCCTCTATTTCTTCCTTTCATTACTTCTTTTACATAGTACACTTGGGCTGGAGAGCTGCCTCAGTGGTGAAAGGCACTTTAGTATAGTGTAGTGTAGTGTAGTGTAGTGAAGTATACCTCCTAGCAGGTACAATGGGTCAGTTAGTTTTAAAATATTATTTTTTTTTTCAAGCAGAGAGAGACATAGAGAGAAATGGGCATTCCAGGGCCTCTTGCCACTACAAACCAAGCTTCAATGCACGCACCACTTTGTGCAGCTGGCTTTTAGGTTTACTAGGAAATCAAACCCAGGCCGGCAGGCTGTGTAACCAAGAGCCTTTGACCATTGGCCCATTTCCTCAGCCTCGTTCAGTCATTTTTAAAGCAGATCTTAGCCAAAATATATTGTGTGAATGTGCAAAAATGCACAATGGAACACATCATTTTGCACAGTTAATATTCACGAATAAAATAGACTCAAGCTCTTAGAATTTGATTGGCTCAGATCTTTATTCACAGCACAGCATATGGCCCATCTTGTTGTTGAATTTTAATAATATAACAAATACCTGGGATCCTACCACCTGGTCTAAAACCCAGAATGTTTTCACCATAGCTTATCATCTATGGGACTCTCATCTATTAAACCCATTTGTTTGCATTAGAGATAACTGAACTTTTTTGTTTTTGTAGTTAAAATGTTTTTATTGTTTCTTTGGTATGTGTATGATATATGTGTGCTGTTGTATGTGTGTTCATGTGTGTGAATGTCAGTGTGTATGCATGCCAAGGTACATGTATAGAGATCAGAGGAACTCTCTGGGGTTGGCCATTGGCTTCCTCTTTGTTTTTAAGTAGGGTTTCTCCTTCTTCACTTCTTCATTCACCAGGATGGCTGGTCTGTGAGCTTCTGGAGGACTCGCCCGTCTGTCTGACTCCCGTGTCTCTGTAGGCATTCTGAGATCACAGGCGTGCACTACCACATCCACAGCCAGTAGGTCTGAGGGATCTGAACTCCGGTCCTCATGCTTACATAGCAAGTGCTTTATCCACTAAGCCACTTCAGCCCCAAAATGTTTGTACTCAATGGCAGGCATGATGGTGTGCTACTAACCTTAGTGCTCAGGTGGCCGAATTATCAAGTTTCAAGCCAGTTTGGGCTACATAGGAACCCTTTGTATCAAATAAATCACTAAGTCAATTTTTAAAATTCTATCTGTATGCCTGCATAGAAATGTGTGTGTATACATGTATGTATATACATTTATATGTATATACTTTTGGGTGTTTTTGAACTGGTATTTTCTGAAAGCTGATTACATAGTGTACATGATGGTACTATGAACTGACATATATACGTATACACTTTTGTGTGTTTTTGAACTGGTATTTTTTTTTTTCAAAGCTCCACATGAATCTTGCCCTGATAAATAAAGTAACAAAGTCTGGCCTGAGTCCTGTAGAAAGACATCAGTTGACTGGGAAGGCAGAGCTATTAGCTTGGGTTCCCCAAGGAACAGTATGTGTGCATGCAAGCTAGTGTGTGTGTGTGTGTGTGTGTGTGTGTGTGTGTGTGTTTTTATGAGAGAATTTATTACTCTGGTCACATGATCAGAGATGAATAGTCCCACAACTGCCACGAACATCTGCAGGTTAGACAGTCAAGGGCATCGGGCACAATCAAAGAAGCCAGATGCCTCAGCAGAGGAGATAGGGAAGATTCAGCCCCAGACTGAGGCTCGAGACTTGGAACCCGCATGGAGAGCTGCTGGTGTGCGTGCATGTTCACCTGAGGAGTCTGGTGTCCACAAGCAACAGCAGAAAAACAATGCACCCACTCAAGCGGGTTGTGCATGTGCATGTGGATTCCCACCTCCCAGTTTTCTGTTCCGTGCCATCTTCTAGCTTATCACATGGCACATGCACTTTCAGGGCAAGCCTTCTCCCTCTGCTCACTGACTTATGTGCCAGTCTGCTCTGGAACCATCCTCCCAGACTCACTCACAGTGTGCTTAACTGATTTTCTAGGCATCTCTCCATACAGACAGGTTGACGACCAAGATTAGCCACCGTGCACAGACTCACAGGAAAGAGACTTGCCCTTTAAAAAAATATTTTATTTATTTGAGAGAGAAAGAGAGAGATGCAGATAGAGAATGGGCACACCAGGGTCTCTAGCCACTGCAAAGGAACTCCAGATGTATGTACCACATGGGCATCTGGCTTATGTAGATGCTGGGGACTAAACCTTGGTGCTTAGACTTCACAGGCAAGCACCTTAACAGCTAAGCCATATCTCCAGCCCAAGATCATTTCTTTAACACATGGGGACAACAGGGATAAAACTGGTTCATATCCAGTAAATATCATTAATTCCCCCATCATTACTTCACTTAGTGATGACAAACTATGCATATTCCACTCATTTCAACAGGTCACGGACAGTCTGCCCGAGAACATGACACGTTGTCCGCGTGCTGTGTTCCAGGAGGTCTCTGCATATGTCTCAGAAAAACTGAGCTTATTTCGAAGACCAAGGAAGATGACAGGAAAAGTTGTCTGCTGCACTTACACCACGGGGGAAATCCCAGGCACAACCCTTCTTATTCTTTTTATCTGCAAGGAGAGAGAGAGAGAGAAAGAGAGAGAAGGAATGGGTGCATCAAAACCTCTAGCCACTGCAAACAAACTCTGGATACATCTGCCACGTTGTGCATCTGACTTTACATGGGTACTGGGGAATCAAACCTGGGTCTTTAGGCTTTGCAGGCAAGTGCCTTAACCACTGAACTATCTCTCCATCTCCTTACCATTCTTGATCAACACCGTTAAAATTCTCATCCTTCCCAGTCAAGTCACTGTCAGGAACGTCTCAGGTCTACCAAGTCCAATTACCAATCACCACATAGATAGGACATAAAGGAGCTGAACAGAAGGCCACTGTCCCATGGCTCTTCATTAAGCAGAGAGGTTGAGTTGGCTGAGTAAATAAAAAGATAGCAAGATATACCCAAGAGAAAAACTCTCCGAACTTGTAACAACTTTAAAAAAATATGTTATTGATATTTTTGTGCATGTACATAATGCATGTTTAAATTTTTATTTATTTATGTGCAAGCAGAGAGAGATAGAGAGACAGACGGACAGAGAGAATGGGTGCATGTCAGTGTCTCTAGCCGCTGCAGATAAACTCCAGATGCCTGCGCCACCTTGTGCATCTGGCTTACATGGGTACTGGAGAATCGAACCCAGGTCATTAGGCTTTGCAGGCAAGTGTCTTACCCTCTGAGCCATCTCTCCAGCCCCACAATGTACTTTTATCATACTGCCCTCCTATGACTTTCTTTTGTCTTCCCTCTCTCATACCCCTTTGAATTCCTTCTTCCAACAAATCTGTCTTCTGTTTTGGTAGTCTTTGCCCTCCTCCGTCCCCCGTGAAGACGCGTGGATAGGTCCCATACCGGACAGGTACGCGCAGCCTCTGCGAGGGCATGAGTGCACCCCAAAGAGAGTGCCCCACACACTCCTCGCCACCCTTTGGTTCTTAAATTCTTTCAGCCACTTCTCCCACCTCCAAGTGGTGAAAGGAAGAGGCTCCTTGAGGAGAATCCACGTGTCCCAATGCCGGATGCAATCATGTTTGTCACAGGCACCCACATGGGGGCGGTGGGGGGTTGGGGATTCCTAAAGGCAGCCTGGTGCTCTAACTTACAAGTGCTGGTCCCAACCAGGTCTGAATCACAATGGCATCACGCTAGCCGACTTGAAGGAAGAGGGAAGGGAAGCTCCAGGGAGTCAGGGAGCTGAAACTTTGCAATGATCTTTCCTGGTTCCAGTGGAAAGTATTACAGCAACTTATGTTTTGTCTCAGAAAATCAAAGAAGTTCTCATTTGAGAATCACTGGAAATGAAAATTTATTTTTACTGGAGTGGGCTGGAAATCAGAGTCAGTGAAACCATCACCTTGGTTTTATGTTTGGGGGTAGGTGTGTGTGTGTGTGTGTGTGTGTGTGCATGTGGCTCATGTGCAAGGACGTGTGTGCATGTGCGCGTGGAGGCCAGAGGTTTCCATCCGTGTCTTCTCTCATGGCTCTTCACCTTTATTTACTGTGTGAGGGTCTCTCATGTAAGCCTAGAGTTTACCCATTTGGCTAGTCTAGATAGCCAACTTGCCTCGGAGATCTCCTGTCTATGCCTGGCATTACAAAAGTGCCACCACACTGGACTGACACTTATGTGCATGCTGGAGGTCCAAACTCTGTGCCTCACCTGGGCACAGCAAGTGCTTTATCCACACCCATCTGCCCTCGCGTCACTCAGCTCACCTGCCTACCTGGTCCTTGGGATGGTTAGGCCATGAGTGTTTGTTTACTCTGTTAACTGGGTGGCCTCGGGGCTGTGTGGTCCTCCCTCACAAGAGACTTTTGCAAGGACACACACACACATGCATGCACACAGCTGTCCTGTCCACAGCTTGGCTCTGAGGGAGTGCTGGCTTTTTAAGGTGCTGTTTTCTTATTTCTTTTTAATCCTGGTCTTATTGAATCTAAAGCTCAGACAAACATGATGTCAGCAGGAGGCAGAGTGGGCAGCTTGAGAAGATTAGATGTCTTTAAATTACAGAAACAGTGAGAGCAGGAGGCTGTTAAAGTCACCATTTAATAACCTGAGACATGTTCATGGCTTCACTCCCTTGCTTAGAAAAACAGTGTCATCAGCAATGCCCTCAACCTCCCCAGCAGCCCATGGCACCACTGGAGAGAGGTGTGGAGACTCCAGGTAGCACTTATGGGTCTGGGCTGGAGAGTTAAATTTTACTGCTCTCTTCACACACAAAGAAATATCTAATTACAGACAGTGTGTCAAGGCTAATACGGTGTGCGTGCATGCGTGCATGCGTGCATGTTGAGGTCAGAGGTTGATGTCAGGCATCTTCTTAGACTGCTCCCCACTTTATTTATGGGCGCCGGTTTCTCACTTGAACCCAGTGTGTGCTGATTTATTTACTAAGGTGGGGTCTCTCTTTGAACCTAGTGCATGTTGATTTGGGTAGGCTAGCTAGCTCGTTTGCCCTGGGGGATCCTTTAAGGTTTTGTTGTTGTTCTTTTGAGAGCTTCAAGTAAAAAAAAATCGTGTATAGGGCTGGTAAGATAGTTTGGTGGTTAAGGCGCTTGCCTGCAAAGCCTAAGGACCCAGGTTCAATCTCTCAGTATCCACTTTAGCCAGATGCTCAAGGTGGTGCATGTGTCTGGAGTTTGTTTGCTGTGGCTGGAGGCCCTGGAGTGCCCTTCTCTCTCTCTCTCTCTCTTTTTCTCTCGAAAGTAAATAAAATATATTAAAAATTACATATGGAAATAATACTTGTCCCAGATGCTGGCCAAGTGTCAAGAATCAGGACATGGGTGTTTAGGGTGCAGGATGCATCCTTTTCTCAAGCGCAGCTATGTGGGTTGGGGGGATGGTTATGAAAAGAAGAGAGAAGAGGGAAAGTTGGGTTTGTAAAAATGCTGAGAATATTTCTGGGCTGAAATCCCCAGCAGCTGCTTCCCAGGTTGGGGAAGCATGGCTCAGTGGAGCAAGGTGAGTTCTCACCTCGAACCACAACCCACTGTTCACCTCTCAAGCAGTCAGCGCCCTAGCACACGCTTGGCTTCATCTGTGAGATGGAAACACATCCTAATAGTATATAGTGTAGAATAATTACAAGGACGGTCCCTGAGAGGTCGAAATTGCAAATGCTTCGTTACTACATTTTTGGTGTGTGTATGCATGTATTTTTGCATGTTCATATGTATGAGTGTATGTGGGTGTACATGTGCATGTAGAACCTTGAGTCTTATTCCTTAGGTATAGCAGCCACCTCTTTTTTGTTTTTTTGTTTTGTTTTGTTTTTTGGTTTTCAGTTTTTCAATGTAGGGTCTTGCTTTCGCCCAGGCTGACCTGAAATTCATTGTGTAATCCTAGGCTGGCCTCAAACTCACAGTGATCTTCCTATCTCTTGCCTCCCAAGTACTGGGGTTAAAGGTGTGTGCCACCATGCCAGGCTTAGCATCCACCTCTTTTTGAGACAGGGTCTCTCATGCATCTGAAGCTCACCCAGTAGACCAGACTGACTGACCAGCAGGTTCCAGGAATCCTCCAGTCTCTGTCTCCTTAGCATGGGGGCTACAGGTGTGTGCCACCACACCTAGCATTTTACATAGCTACTGGAGATCAGCTTGGGTCCTCAGGCTTGCAAGGTAAGCACTTTACCAACTAAGCCCAGTAACTACATTTTTAAAGTTTATGAATAAGAGCAGTAACCTGAAAACCCAAGGGTAATTATAGGTAGGATTGGACTCAAGGAAAAATATGTCCTCATGCAAATGCTGATAGGAGACCTCCACCGACTCCCAGGAGGGACCCACTTGTTCAAGCAAAGATGTCAGAATCTTCCTCATCACACTGAAAGACACTTGACAGCCGCACTTCGGAGGCACGGGAGTGACTCATTCCAGGAAAGGCGGTTTTCTTAGAAGTTAACACTTCCGTTCAGAAAAGCCCAAGCCACCATGTGGCTAGCTAGGGGCTGAACACTCATTCTATCATCTCAGGCCATAACAAGAGAAAACAATGAAGGAAAGAAATCCACCCTTCCACTCAGGCACTTTTTTTTTTTTTTTTTTTTTTTTTTTTTCAAGTAGGATCTCGCTCTAGCCCAGCAAATACTTTTAAAAAATTTATGAGAGAGAGAATTGGTGAGCCAGGGCCTCCAGCCACTGAAATCACACTCTAGATGTGTGCACCACCTTGTGCACATGCGTGACCTTGCACATGTGTCATCTTGTGCATTGGGCTTGCTTACGTGGGATCTGAGGAGTGGAAATGGATTCTTAGACTTTGCAGACAAGTGCCTTAATCACTAAGCCATCTCTCCAGCCCCAGCAAATGTATTTTTAAATAAATTTTATATTTATTTATTTATTTATTTATTTATTTATTTATTTGACAGAGAAAGAGAGAGACGGAGAGAGAGAGACGGAGAGAGAGAGAGAGAATGGGTGCACCAGGGCTTCTAGCCACTATAAACAAACTCCAGACACATGCGCCCCCTTGTGCATCTGGCTAACGTGGGTCCTGGGGAATCGAACCTGGGTCCTTCAGCTTTGCAGGCAAACGCCTTAACTGCTAAGCCATCCCTCCAGCCCACCAGCAAATGGTTTTAATCTGTCTATAGAATGAATTGTCCGGTGATGTAGATGACAAAACATTGAGTGCAAAAATGTGGACTATAATCTATTTT
Organism: Orientallactaga sibirica; assembly: GCA_036365145.1. Lineage (NCBI taxonomy): Eukaryota > Metazoa > Chordata > Mammalia > Rodentia > Dipodidae > Orientallactaga > Orientallactaga sibirica. The sequence goes on along the minus strand of JAEOAD010000463.1, from coordinate 5,784,669 downwards.
ATAATCAGTTCCCCAAAACCCCAAGCTTGTTTGAACTTACCAGTCACTTGGCAGGTAACTTAAAAAACAATCATTTTCTGCCTTTAATACAGAAAACAAATTTAAAAGTTAAACTTTTGCTTAAAGAAAAACATTATGTGTCACTTGCGGCTTATTGGTGGGGCAAAAATTCATGACCAGAAGCAGTTTAAGGAAGGAAAATGTTTATTTCAGCTTGCTGTTCCAGGGGGTAGAATCCATCATGGTGGGGAAAGGAACAGGAACTGGTTGTCACATGAAAGAGAGAGAGAGAGCAAGTGAGAGTGCATGGAGGGGGCTAAATCACATCAAGACCCACTCCCAATGACTAATTTCCTCCAGCTAGGCTCCACTTCCTAAACATTCCATAACCTTCTCAACTAGCACAACTCTCTGTGGATTGAGTGCTCAGACACATGAGCTATGGAGGTCATTTACATTCAAACTACTGCAATTAGAAAGAGAGCAAATAGATAATGAGAAAGCACATGAAGAATCCTGTTTTCTATACACATACATGCAAGACTATGCACATAAGGATGTGTGCTCTCCTGTTTCCACAAAGAAACTCCTTTGTCTTCCTGCTGAGGGTGGGTAACCTGAATTTCAATGCACCTCTTTACTTTTTTCTTTCTTTTTTTTTATTTGAGAGAGAGAGAGAGAGAGAGACAGAATGGACGCTCCAGCAGCCTCTCAGCCATTATGGATGAACTCCAGACACGTGTGCCCCCTTGTGGACAAGTGCAGCACTACACCCTTGTGCCACTTTGCTTCTGGCTAAATGTGGGCCTGGAGAATTAAACAGGTGTTCTTAGGCTTCACAGGTGGGCACCTTAACCGCTAAGCCATCTCTCCAGCCCTCAATGCACCTCTTTTCAACCCCATTGATGATTGCAGTGGCTGATCTTGGTTGGTAAACCTGAAGGTATTTAAAACTACCTAGGAAACACACTCTGGAAGTGTCTATGAGGTAGTCTCCAGAGAGGATTAACTGAGGAGGGAAGACTCACCTTGAATGTGGGTGGCACCATTCCATACACTATGATCCCAGGCTGACTCTGAAGTGGGCGAGGAGGAAGCAGGAGCAGCAACATTCATCTCTCTCTGCTTTCTAGCTATAGACATGCATTTCCCACCATGTCTGTGACCAGCCACCTGCCACTTCTACGGACCTGTCCTCCTGCCACCATGGACTGTACCCGCAAACTGTGAGCCCGAAATCTACCTTTCCTTCCTTCAGTTGCTTTTGTCAGATATTTTGTCACAGCAATGAGAAAAGCAGCTGATTCAGTGCCTCACTGTGCACTTCCTTAAGGCAAAGAGCCATGGGGCACTGGGAAGTCACTTTTTCCCCAGACAACATTGTTTTACTAAGCATAGAACACAGTTCTTCAATTAACTGGGCTTATGAAAAATCTTTTCTGATCCCACTCAGATAAATGAGGACATAGCAGCTAGGATTCCAAACACATGTTGCCTTGTCCACAGACTGCTAGACTTGGGACATTTTCTATTAATCAAATTGTTAGACTGTTTCTAAATATCAGCTCAAGGGACCAGTGAGACTGATTATATAGCTGCCAAGACACAAGTGCACAGTGATAGACTTGGGTCAAGATGAAGAGAGCCCTTCACAGGGTGATTTATGACAGGGCCTCATCTGGAGCTAAGACAAGAGGAAACAGGTAAAAGACCCCTTAGAGTGCCCCTGACCCTGGCCTTTGGAGCCCCCTTTACACTTGAAGTAAACACAATGTTGATTTTTACCTAGATCTATCATTTAGTTTCCCAGACAATTCATCTCTTGTCTTTATGAATAAACCTTGGCAGAATGAAAAGACAAAGGAGGTATTTCAATTCGTAAGTCCCTTTGCACACAAGGAAACTGAAGCAGTAATGACCGTGTTTATGCACTGAATGTCTTTATATAGCTGCATTCCCCTGACCTGAGGTCACAGTCTTCTCTTGCCTCATAGGAGTCAGGAGTGCTGACATGTGCTGAGTGCCTACCACAAGTTAAACATTTTACAAACATTACTTCCTTAACTTTTCACAAGTCATGTAGCTATTATTCTTGTCCCCATTTTCACTTTAAGAAACTATGTTGACCAGGCTCAAAATAGCACAAAACTCAAGAAAGCACCATACCCTATAAAACACCTCATCATGGCAGGGATTAATTTGAACCTCACATAATAACCTTAAATATTATTGGTCTTAACTCACCCATCAAAAGACACAGATTATAGGGGTGATCAAAAAATGGGACCTTCTATCTGCTGTCTTCAAGAAATTCACCTCACCACTAAAGACAGACACCCAGACCTCCTCAGGGTGAAAGGATAGAAATTATATTCCAAGCAAATGGAAATAATTAATATCTGATAAAATAGACTTCAAACCAAAATTAATCAAAAATGACAAAGAAGGCCATTTCTTACTCATCAAGGGGATGATCCAACATGAGCACATCACAATAATAAATATATATGTGCCAAACACAGGTGTACCACAGTTTATAAAATAAAATCTACTTGTCAATAAAACATAAATAAACACCAACACCATCATAGTCAGAGACTTCAATACTCCACTATCATCAATAGACAGATCATCCAAGCAGAAAATCAACAGGGAAATAATAGAACTCAACATCATAGATCAACTAGACCTAATGGATATCTACAGAACTTTCCACCCTTTCCACCTCAACTCTACAGAATACACATTCTTCTCAGAAGCCCAGGGAACATTCTCCAAAATTGACCATATATTAGGCCATAAGTGTGCCTTCATAAAATCAGGAAAATTGAAGTAACTTTCTGCATCATGTCAGATCACAATGCTTTAAAGCTAGAAATTAACAACAAGAGACACATCAAGAGCTCCACTAGCTCCCAAAGACTAAACAACACACTTTTAAACAATGAATGGGTTATAGAAGAAATTTAAAAAATTGTAAAATTACTAGAGTTGAGTGATAATGAAAACCCAACCTACCAAAACTTATGGGACACAATGAAGGCAGTCCTAAAAGGAAAATTCATAGTCCTAAATACCTTCATTACAAAGACAGAGAGATCCCAGATTAAAAATCTGACTATCCACTGGAAAAAAAGAAGAATCCAACCCAAAGAGCTCCAGATGAAAAGAAATAATCAAGATTAGAGCAGAAATTAATGAATTGAAAACTAAGAAAACAATTTTAAAAATCAATGAAATGAAGAGCTGGTTCTTTGAAAAAATAAACAAGATTTACAACCCCTTGGCCAATTTGACCAAGTGAAAAGAGAGAGAAAGAGAGAGAGAGAGAGAAGACTCAAATTAACAAAATCAGAAATGAAAAAGGAGAGATCACAACAGACATCAATGAAATTGGAAGAATCATCAGGGCATACTTCCAAGACCTCTACTCCACAAAATTAAATAATCTGCAAGAAATGGATGAATTTCTAGACACATACCACCTATGAAAACTAAACTCAGAGCAGATTAATCTCCTAAACAAACCTATCACATCCATGAGATTGAAAAGGTAATCAAAAACCTCCCCAAAGAAAAGTCCAAGACAAGATGGCTTCTCAGCTGAATTCTATCAAACCTTCATTGAGAACTGAAACTAATTTTTCTCAAACTGTTTTGCATAATCAGAGACCAGGAAATCCTCCCTGACTCCTTTTATGAAGCTAGCATCACCCTAATACCAAAACCAGACAGAGATGCAACAAGGAAAGAAAACTATAGGCCTATACCCTTAATGAACTTAGATGCAAAGATCCTGAACAAAATTTTTGCAAACCAAATTCAACAACACATCAAAAGCATTATCTACCTTGATCAAGTAGGCTTCATCCCACTGCAAGGATGGTTTAACATGTGGAAATCAGTCAATGTAATACACTACATAAATACACTTAACCATATGAACCACATGATCGTCTCAGTTGATGCAGGGAAGGCCTATGGCAAAATACACCCCACTTCATGATCAAAACACTGGAAAGAAAAGGCATGGAGGGTTTATATCACAACACAATAAAGGCTATATACAAAGCTCCTAAAGCCCAAATAATACTTAATGGGGAAAAAACTCAAGGACTTCCCAATGCGATTGGGAACAAGACAGGGGTGCCCACTCTCACCACTGCTCTTCAACATAGTACTAGAAGTACTAGCCCAAGCAAAAAAAAAAAAGAAAGAAATAAAAGGGATCAAAATTGGAAAGGAAGAATTCAGGTTAGCCCTATTTGAAGATGACATAATTCTATATAAAAATGACCCCAAAGTCTCTATCTCAAAACTTCTAAAGGTGATAAATTCCTTTAGCAAAGTGGCAGGATACAAAATCATTGTACAAAAATCAGTAGCTTTTCCATATGCAAAGGACAAATATACAGAGAAAGAAATCAGTGAGGCTGTCCCATTTTCAATAGCAACAAAAAAAATTTAAATACCTTGGAATAACACTAACCAAGGATGTGAAAGACCTATATAATGTAAACATAAAAAATAAACTCCAGAAAGAGATGGAGGAGGACTTGAGAAGATGGAAAGACCTCCCATGCTCCTGGATAGGTAGAATTAATATTGTGAAAATGGCAATTCTACCAAAAGCAATATATAGACTTAATACAATACCAATAAAAATACCAGCATCATTCTTCACGGAGATTGAAAAAATGATCTCAAACTTCATACGGAATGGCAGAAGGCCTCCAAACATATCCTCAGCAAAAACACAAGCACTTCTGGCAGTATCACCATACCTGATCTAAAGCTATATTACAAAGCCATAGAGACAAAAACAGCATTGTACTGGAATAAAAACAGAAGCATAGACCAATGGAACAGAATTGAAGACCCAGACCTTAGGTCAAGTAACTAGAGCTGCTTGATATTTGACAAAGGTGCCAGTAATGTAGACTGGAGAAAAGACAGCATCTTCAATAAATGGTGTTGGACATATTGGACAACCATATGTAGAAAAATGAAATTAGCATCACTCATTTTTTTTTTTTTTTTGGTTTTACGAGATAGGGTGTCACGCTGGTCCAGGCTGACCTGGAATTCACTATGTAGTCTCAGGGTGGCCTCGAACTCTCAGCGATCCTCCTACCTCTGCCTCCCGAGTGCTGGGATTAAAGACGTGCGCCACCACGCCCGGCTACATCACTCATTTTTATGTACACAAAAATCAAGTCCAAATGGATTAAAGACGTCAATATAAGACCTAAAACTCTTCAACTACTGGAAGAAAAAATAGGAGGCACTCTCCACAATACAGGACTGGGAAAAGACTTCCTGAATAAAACCCCCAGTAGCCCAGGAATAAGGTGCTTACCTGCAAAGCCTAACAACCTGCAGGTTGTTACCCACATAAAACCAGACGCACCAAGTGGTGCAATCACCTGGAGTTTGTTAGTGGATAGAGGCCCCAGAGTACCCATTCTGTCTCTCTCTCTGTCTATTTCCTCTCTGCTAATAAATAAATAAATAAAGGTATTAAAACTGTTGTACTTTTTTTTACACAAGTTTGTGTAATGTGATAGTGGTGGTATGTGTGTGTATATGGTGTATGCACATGTATGTGTCCGTCAGCACCCTGTGCATCTTCCTGTGGTGGCCAGAGGGAAGCATTGGGTGTCCCCCATTGCTCTTCTGACTATTCTTTTTCATTATTTTATTTATTTATTTTTTTGCAAACAAAGAGAGAAACGAGAGAGAGAGAAAGAGAGAGAGAGAGAGACAGAGAGACAGAGATTGATTATGAGCACACCAGGGCCTCCAGCTGCTGCAAACAAACTCCAGATGAATGCACCACTCTGTGCATCTGGCTTTGTGTGGGTACCAGGGATTCAAACCTGGATCATTTGGCTTAACTGCTGAGTCATCTCACCAGCCCACCTTCTGCCCATTCTTAGTTGAGTTGGAGTCTCTTTTTTTATTTTTATTTTTATTTTTTATTTTTGGAGAGAGACACAGAGAGAGAGAGAGAGACAGAGATGGGCACACCAGCAGTCTCTCAGCTGCTGTGAATGAAATCCAGATGCGTGCGCCCTCTTCTGGGCAAGTGAGGCATTGCACCCTTGCGTCACTTTGCATCTGGCTAAACGTGGGACCTGAAGATTGGAACCAGGTTCTTAGGATTAGCAGGCAGGCACCTTAATCACTAAGCCATCTCTCCAGCCCTCTTTTTGTTTTTGTTGCAAACCTGGAGGGGATTCTTCAGTCTCTGCTCCCCATAATACTAGGGTTACAGATGTACATGGTCATAATAGTTTATATGGGTCCTGGGGATCAAACTCATGTGCTTTCTCAGGTCCCCATTTTTTTAAAGGAAGTGATTTTCTTTTTTCTTTTTATTTATTTATTTATTGAGAGAGAAAAAGAGGCAGAGAGAAAGAGGAAGAGAATGGGCGTGCCAGGGCCTCCAGCCACTGCAAATGAACTCCAGATGCATGTGCCACCTTGTGCATCTGGCTTACGTGGATCCTGGAGAATCGAATTGGGATCCTTTGGCTTTGCAGGCAAATGCCTTAACCACTAAGCCATCTCTCCAGCCCCAGGAAGCGAGCTTAACTGCTGAGTCATCTCTCCAACCCAACTGAAGTATTTCTTTTATCTTTTTCCTTTTTTTTTTTTTTTGAGGCAAGCCCAACAGACCTTTTTGTTTGTTTGTTTGTTTGAGAGAGCAAGTGTGAGAGAGAGAGAGAGAGAGAGAGAGAAAGGGAGAGAATGGGCATGCCAGGGCCTCCAGCTGCTGCACTTGAACTTCAAACATGTGTGCCACCTTGTGCACAAGTGCAACCTTGCATGCTTGTGTCACCTTGTGTGTCTGGCTGACATGGAACCTAGAGAGTTGAATTTGGGTCCTTAGGCTTCCCAGGCAGGCGCCTTAACCGCTAAGCCATCTCTCCAGCCCCCAAGTGAAGTATTTCTATCACATGGTATTGCGTTGTTTTCTAATCACATCAAGGAGGAATCATTTTGTTATTATTATTTTTTTTTGAAACAGCATCTGATCCTCCTGCTTCCACCTCCCCGGTGCGGGATTCCCGGCACATTGCACCATGTTCACTTTACACAGAGCTGGGACTCAACCCAGGACGCGTGCATGATAGGCAGTATTCTCCCAACCGAGCTACGTGTCCATTCCATCAACTGGGAAATTCTAGTGTATCTTGTCTCACTGGTGATTGTGAAAGTCTAACCATCACCTCCCCTCACCGATATCCACAGTGTCGTGGTCTCTAAAGCATAAACACGGGGGAGGAAACATTAGATCTAAATACTAACCCTGGCCTGCTTGTGACAGTGTCTACTATTTTCATTGCCTTCACTTCAAAACCAGCCACTCTCTGAGGGAACTAGCTGCTCGATCATTCTGACTCAATTTCCCTTCTGTAAAACAGCTAGACAGAACACGTGCATAGCTTAAGAATGGTTTCTGGAGGAACATTTACTGTTTTATGAAATAAAGTGTTCCCTGAGTCTAGAATTGTAAGGAAGATCTTTAAATTGTAATCCTGTCCTGTTGAGAGTTAAAAAAAATAGTGCCTGGAATGTTTTCAATACTATGTATTAGCAATGAACATTTAGTACTAAGGAGGCCAAGATTGAAATTTAGACTGTTTGATAGAGCAGTTAACTTTATTTCTGATCCATGCTATGCATGCCTTAATCCCTGTATCAGCTACATGAACACATATGAGACATCAAGACTCATGAGCAATCTATCTCTACAAGATATCCAATTTACTGAAAATTGGGGCATAGTTTAGTCATAAAATGGAAACTGATTTTTTAAATATTTTATTTTTATTTATTTATTTGAGAAAGAGAGAAAGAGAAAAGGAGATAAACAGAAAGAATGAGCACACCAGGGCCTCCAGCCACTGCAAATTAACTGCAGATGCATGCACCACCTTATGAATCTGGCTTACATAGGTACTGGGGAATCAGACCTGGTCCTTGGGCTTTGCAGGCAAGTGCCTTAACCACTAAGCTATTTCTCCAGCGCCCCCCACCCACCCTGTTTTGTTTTTGGTTTTTTTGAGGTAGGGTCTTGCTATAGCCCAGACTGTGGAATTCACTATGTAACCCCAGGCTGGCCTTGAACTCATGACGATCCTCCTACCTCTGCCTCCCGAGTGCTAGGATTAAAGTCACTGGGGGAAGAGGAGAATGAGGCATTGTCTAATGGGAACTGATGTTCAGTTTTGCATGATAAAAATTGTAGAGATTATTACATAGAAATTCAACATTAGTGAATTATACATGTAAAAAAGTTAAGATGGAAAATTTACATTACATGTACTTTATTACAATTTAAAAATCCAGGCATGGTGACACACACCTTTAATCCCAGTACTTGGGAGGCAGAGGAAGGATGATTGCTGTGAGTTTGAGGCCACCCTGAAACTACATAATGAATTCCAGGTCAGGCTGGGCTTCAGTGAGACCCTACCTTGAAAAACCAATAAATAATTTTTTTTTTTAATGTGGCTACCAGGGTGGCCTCCGATGATCTGCAGGGTGTCCTTTTGCTAGTGGTCTGTAAGATCTGACAAACTTCAGGGCTTTTCCCCATGAGTGGTTGATCTCAGCAATGTGCCAACCACAGCTGAGTGAGGTCTGTGCTCCCGGTCCAAACAAGAACCCAGGTTTCTTTCCTAGGGGGTCTACCCATATGACCCTTGAATTAAGGACTATGTGGGGAGAACAGGTCTGCATACATCCCAAGGTTTGGCCCTGTAGGACTCTTTCCCTGTGGGTGGCAAGGTAGTGAGTGGCGCTGCAGACTCGCTTGCAGGGCAGTTGTGTGGAATCTCACGGTTGTCACATACAATGCTTTTGCTTCCGATGACTTCACCAGTGCTATAGGCGATGTCCCAAGGCAGTGTTTGGTCCCATGCTTTTGCCGGTAGTAAGACCTGATGTTTGATTTTTCTGGGCAATTCTTCAAGCAGGAAATGATTGAGTCTCTTTACTAACAGGGTTTATTTCGATTTTTGGTTTCAACCCTCCAGGTTAAAATCACTGCCTTTTAATTTCCTTACAGGGTGCTTGAATTTCACAAGCATGTGGATTGAATATCCTTTGTTTCCTTTAGGTTACAGGAAGGAGGAAAGAAGACAAACATTTTGTGTTCCAAAGCAAATGAGAGCCGCCTTCTAGTCCAGCGTGTTAGTCAACTAACAAAGGCTTATCCCTGAGAGAGTAACACAGCATGAATAAGACCCTACCCCCCGCCCCGCCCGTGACCATCTACACACTTTCCCACACAGACACGTGTTGATGTGACGCAATGCGTGTGTTTGGTGTCTATTGCATGCTATGATGAAACAGCAGTAGTGCATGTCATTGAAAGAGCACAGACTTTTGTCTCTGAGAACTGGGTCACTTATATTGCGAAATCACTCAGTGCATCGTTGGCTCTGCAGAAATCAAGATGCAGAGTGCCCACTCTCACCTTGAATGACCCATGATATATATAAACCCTCTTGAAGGCCGAGTGATACCTGTTCCTGGAATGGGGCCAAGTGACCTCTGCCCAGACTGTGGCTGGGGAGCTTGGGCCACAGCTGTGATTTCCATCAGCACCTACTGTCTTCCATGAAGAGCCCAGGGGCAGCCCTTGGTGAAAGCGAGAAAGTTATTTTCAAAGGACTGAGATGAAAGGACCCTTGGAATCAAAAGGTTTAAGCAGAGATAGATTCTCTTGTGAACAGTCTTAAGAATTGACCTGTTCTTGACCTTTTAAAAATGTTACTTCCTGAAAATCCAACTGTCAGGGAACTGAAGAGAAGCCGAGCAGGTGAGACCATCAGATGCGACCAGTAGGTACTGGTAACCAAAATAATAATAATAGTAATAATTTCAGCCCTCATACTGCCAGCTGTCGTGGGACATTGGCAAGACTGACCCCTCACTGAGACCTATCTGAAGAGATCAGAAGAGCCCGTCGTAGCATTATCTCACCGGGTTGCAAACATCTGGTGAGAAGGGAAGCAAAGCTTCAGTCACTTCCCTTCCAAGTCCCAGAGAGAACAGGTGGGTGCTTTAATCAAGGAAGGAGTTCCCAGGGCTGGGCTCCTGCCTAGCTAAACGCAGACTGTCTCCTTATATAACCCATGTTAGCCTAACCCTGTAACCCTCCTGCTTCACTTCCATAGGCTTGCATCACTCCACCTGCCTCCATTCCAGTGTCTTTCTACATATATGGTGTTAAGCATGTGGTGCTTACAACTCTCGACTCCTGTAAGAGGACCACCCCTATTTTCTCAGCTTTCTTGGGCGTATTTTCAATACCGAGATGGCTCTTATCACCAGGTAATAGTAACAGAAATACTGCACACGTTTCATTTAATTTTTCTGACAATTGCATGAGCTACGTACTATCATCCCCACCGTGTGCAGTGGAAGCAGTGCTTACAGAGGCTGGATAATGTGCTGAGGGGGCAGAAGCAGGAGGTGGCAGAGGTAGGTTTGAGGGGAAGAGCTCCAAAACTGTGCTTTCACTCATGCTTCCACAGATACATAGCACATATTGTGCAGGCTACGTAAAGTCTCCAAGAACCCCTGGTAGCCATCTGCAAAGCCCAGCACTAACTTTCCTCCCTTTACAGAACTGGTCACAAGCCAGGGTGTGGAACATCCTTCTCCTGTCTCCTTTACCCTACACCATTCTCAAGATTAGCATTTGACCTCTTCTCTTCTCTTCTTTCTCTTCTCTTCTCTTCTCTTCTCTTCTCTTCTCTTCTCTTCTCTTCTCTTCTCTTCTCTATGGTCCTACTGGTCTGCATTCCCAATAGTGGACCCTGAATAACATGATCAGGCGTAGGTTCCATGTCCATCTTTCCTAGTCAAATCACTATCCTTCTTCAAACATCTGTGTATTTAGCCATGAAGCCTAGTCTTCTCTAACAGAGTCCCACAATGTCTCTTCCCTTTCATCATTACATATGGAGGAGAACAAGTCAGTTTAGCTGGTGGCTATGAGCACGGCCTTCTCACTCCCTCACGGATGTTCCGCACCCTTGCTCTACCGGCTCTGTAGCTCACTGGTTCTGTAAAAGGCTGCACTATGCTGCTGTGTTTCAGCCAGCTTAGTGCCTAGCTAACTAGGTAGCTGGGCAAACCCTGGTCTGGGTTTCCTCAGACCACCTTGAGATAAGAATTCACGTGCAAGTAGAAAACATGGAAGAGCAATAGAGAAGTGAGACCCGGGAAGTGAAGATGACCGGTCAAAGGAGAACCGACACGGAAGGTACCACAGAGGGCCAGTGGAGAGCAATTCCATGAGACAGTCTGAAAGACAGTGTAGACCTTAATTCAAAATGGATTATTATGTCCCCGGCACCACGTCCACAACCACCACCACCATTGTCATCACCACCACTACCACCACCATTAGCACCATAATCATCACGATCACCACCACCACCACCACCATCACCATTATTACCACCACCACTTCATTACCACCATCATCACCACCATTATTATCACACCACCATCATCCTCATCACCACCATTATCATTACCACCATCACCCACATCACCACCATCATCACCACCATTATCATCACAGCACCATCACCCACATCACCACCACCATCGTCACCATCATCATCACCACCACCCTCATCACTACCACTATCACCATCATTGTCATTATCTCAGCCTTGGCTCTACATTCACCGAATCAAAACACAATGTTTTAAACTCAGGTCCTCAGATGACAACATCTGGAAGTTACTGGGGTAGACTACACCTCAAAGCAAATCAGACGAAAGGACAAAAACCTGTGAGATTCAGTCACTGTCTCCCAATTTGACGTGGGCTGTGAGTACTTCTGAGGGTTTGGCTTTGACTCGGCTTCTGTGGGAGTAAAAGAAAGTCAGAGCTGTTTCAGAAAGCAGCTCTCAGCATGTATTGACTATGAGAAGTCCAGCCACTACACAATTAGACCTTATTAAAGCCGAGGTTAAACTGCAGTGCTAGTCACAACCATAGCTAGTCATTCAAGGTTCAAGAGCACCAAATAGATCAAAGCTTCATCTAGACTCATTACACATAAATCAGTTGCTTTGCCTACTAGAGAAACACTGCTATCACAGTTACTTTGGGAAGCACTAGTAAATATTACACTATTGCATTTTTGTGGGGAAAAAAGAGATTTATTTTGGCTTACAGACTCATGGCAGGGGAAAATGATAGCATGAGCAGAGAGTGGACATCACCTCCTGGACAACATAAGATGGACAACAGCAACAGAAGAGTGTGCCCAACATTGGCAAGAGGAAGCTGGCTATAACACCCATATGCCTGCCCCCAACAATACACTGCCTCCAGTAGGATTCAAGTCCCAAATTTCCCCAGCTGCAAACCTAGCCTTCAGAACACCTAAGTTTATGGGGGACACCTGAATTAAACCACCACAAGGTTTTCCTGAGAAATGACACCTAAGGTTGTCCTCTGGCCTCCACATGCATGTGCACACACACCCACATGATATACAAACACACATACCTACACACGTATACCATGAACACAAAAACTAAAAGTTAATGAATATATTGAAAAATGGCTTTCTGATATCTAGGTGGTAACACTTTTGTTTCCTTGCTAAACTCTAAACCCCTGCCTGAATTTTCTCCTTTGACTCCTGTGCAGTACTTTTCAAGGTGCTTTGCACAACCAATAGTGATTTTAGAAGTCCACCAGATTCATGCTCTCATGTTAAGTTTTCTTTCAAAGCCACATGAAATGCCTCACCACTATAGTCCCAGCTACTTGGGAGGCTGCAACAGAGGATTACTGAGTTTAGGAGTTCAAAACCAGTCCAAGGGACATAATGAGACCTTGTCTCTTTAAAAGAAAGAGGGGGACACTGGAGAGATGGCTTAGCAGTTAAGGCCCTTGCCCGTGAAGCCTAGGGACCCATGTTTGACTCTCCAGGTCCCACATAAGCCAGACGCACAAGGTGATGCAAGCACACAAGATCGCACATGCACACAAGGTGGTACACTATTGCATTTAAAAAATTTATTTATTTTAATTAATTAATTCATTTGTAAGCAGAGAGAGAGAGAGAAGGAAGACAGAGAGAGAAAGAGAGAGAATGGGGACACCAGGGCCTCCTGCCACTGCAAACAAACTCCAGATGCATGTGCTACTTTGTGAAACTGGGGGAATCAAACCCAGACTACTGAGCAATCTCTCCAGCCCTAACCTTATTTCTCATTCAGTGCATATCAAGTTGCCTGTGAGTGAGGTCAGCGAGTATGGTCCCATGTTTCATTTGCTGATTAGACTTGCTATGACCAACTTTCAAGTATGGTGTAGTGGCATGGCCAGCGTTCTTGTTGCAATGACAAACTGTGTGTTGCATTTATTCTGGAGTATATTCAAGAGCTGAAATTAGAGTGGAAAAATAGAGACTTGCCTCCTATTATAATGTCTAATGCTGGTAAAGACATTTGGATAACCTCCAGACAAATCTGTGACTGCTCCAGACACAATAAAATACTATGTAAGAAAACTAGTCTCCACAAAAATGTTTTCTTTAACATGATATGTGTATTTTAAAGGAGTATTAGGGAATTCTATAGCATATAAGAAAAAATGTATTTATTTTAAAAATTCAAGTTTCTAAGTTGGCTAACAAAATATTAAACCTCCTAAAAAATGGGAAATTAAAAATAAAGTTTAAAGAAAACTTTTAAAATGCTTAAATAATAGAATTATACAATAATGTGACTAAAATTTTTAGGCATAAAGATTTATTAGTTTATCAACTCATAAATTCAACAATGGAACTTCATTAAACATGATTAAATAAAAATCAAATTGACTGGATTGTTGGATACATTTTGTTCAGTGCATCAAATGGATTTTAAAATATTACAAACATTATAAAATTACTTTTGTTAACTCATAAACTAATTACAAAATTGAAAACCCTTCATTTAGAAGATGACAGGTTAATACATATTGTATATGTTTGACATATTTTATTAATACAGTCCTCCAGTTCTTATTATGCCTCCTGTCCCCATTCATCTCCTCTCGTCCTCCCTCTGTCTGCCCTTCAGCTTCGTGCAGCAAAGTCAGTTTTACATGACTCATAAGTCTCTCCTGAGGTCACTGAACAAGGTCTGTTCTGTGTATTTCATCACATTGCAAACGAGCTACCTAATTGTGAAGAAATCTGGTTGAAATCTTGCTTTTATCAATATCATCTCTCTCCCTTTATGAGTATTTTCTGTTCTGGCCAAAGCATTCAGAGGGTTCTAAGAGGCTTGAAGTCATTTATTTCTGTATAATTTAATTGACAGACTTATTATCGATACAAAGAAAAGCTTGGCCAACTTTGACAATCCACTTTTTTTTTAAAGGTTTTATTTATTTATTTGACAGAGAGAAAGGGGGGGGAGAGAGAGAGAGAGGGAGGGAGAGAGAGAATGGGCATGCCAGGGACTCCAGCCATTGCAAACGAACTCCAGATACGTGTGCCCCCTTGTGCATCTGGCTAACATGGGTCCTGGGGAATTGAACCTTGGTCCTTTGGCTTTGTAGGCAAATGCCTTAACTGCTAAGCCATCCCTCCAGCCCGACAATCCACTTTTTACACTACATTTTAATTTGTTAATAAAATTGTTAGGGCCTGGGGGTTGGGGAGGACGTCGCTCCGCTAGTACTAGCGTGCTTGCCCGGCATGCATGCAGCCTTGCTTGAATCTGATCTGCAGCGCGTCATAACCCAGGCACAGTGGCACACGCCTGCCATGCCAGCCTGCAGGAAGCAGAGGCAGGAGGTTCAAGGCGGTCTCCCGCTACTTAGGGTTGTTTGAAGCTAGCCTAGGCTACATGAGATCCTGTTTCTAAACCAAGAAACCAATAAAACATTGTTAGGAGCATCAGCTTGGTTAGGGGAAAAGAGTTCTTTTCCTCAAAGATGTAGGAAGCAAGCTGAGGCCTTAATGCTGGGAGGGGCATGGTAAGAGGGATAGGCTGGGACTGCTGATTACAAGTGACTTGCCTCTGAACCTGAGCAAATATGTAAATATGTCAGCCTTGGGGATGAGGATGAACGTGAGATGCGGGTCCACTTTGTGTCAAGGATTCTGAAGCAATGCTACTGAATGGCAATGTAACCCGAGCACAGAGGCAGCTCCGTGCGTGATTTTAACTGCTCTAGACGCCTCATTCAAGCAGTAAAAACGACCAGGTCACCTTATTACAATAGTGTGATATATAGCTCAATGTGTATACAACGCAACAATTATTTTTTACATATTTTATTTATTTATTTACTTGAGAGAGAGAGGAGGGAATGGGCACGCCAGGGCCTCCAGCCACTGCAAACAAACTCCAGATGCATGCGCCCCCTTGTGCATCTGGCTAACGTGGTTCCTAGGGAATTGAACCGGGATCCTTTGGCTTTGCAGGCAAACACCTTAACCGCTAAGCCATCTCTCCAGCCCACAATGCAATAGTTATTAATATCTAGCAATCTTTTTTCCACACTAAGTACTCAAAATCAAGTGTGAATTTTATACTTACAGCGTATTTTAAGGATCCCAAAGCTACCACTGCTGGCCGGCTTAGGTCTAGACGATCTATTAAATGCACCAAATTGCCTTTAAAACCTTTGCAGGGCCTTTCGCACCCAGATCAAAACCCTGGCTGACACTGAAAGTACACTTTTATGATGGTGAGTTCTGATTGCTTTCATTTATGGTTAGAACTTCAGCCACCCAACATCCCATGCTCTAAGGATTGCTTTGTCATCAAATTTAACTTCTCACACTCTCATTCACTTAAGCATCTGTTATAGGCAACCCTCTTCATTCTCTCTCTCTCCCCTCCCTCTCTCTCTCCCTCTACCCATGAGCCCTTGGTGAGCCCTCAGGAGTTGCTTAGCAATTAGGAAAATACTTAATTACAATCTGTTTTTTTTTTTTTTGTAGGGTCTCACTCTGGTCCAGGCTGACCTGGAATTAACTATGTAGTCTCAGGGTGGCCTTGAACTCATGGTGATCCTCCTACCTCTGCCTCCCAAATGCTGGGATTAAAGGCATGCGCCACCATGCCCGGCAAAAAAAAAAAAAAATTTTTTTTTGAGGTAGGGTCTCACTCTGGCTCAGGCTGACCTGGAATTTACTATGTAGTCCTCAGGGTGGCCTCGAACTCTCGGCAATCCTCCTACCTCTGCCTCCCAAGTGCTGAGATTAAAGGTGTGTGCCACCACGCCCGGCTTGATCTGTTTTTTAGATACAAAAATCAGTGGTAGTATGTTCTACTTTAAAACATGACCTGCTTACAGTATAGAAAAACTAGCATGTTGCTGCTCAGCCAAGGTCTTTGTGTGGCCAAAGGACCAAGAAGCAAGTAGTTCTGTTGTTTGAATAAGTCCTATGTGTTAGAAAACAATTTTACGTGCTGTGAGCTTCCAGCCAACTTTCAGAATCAGAAATGAGAACAGGCACAGCCAGGTTTGTCTATGCAGGAAATTTAGTGTATTTGATGTATAGGAATCTACTAAACAAATGCACTTGTATAGCAAGCTTATAGAACACAGGATCAATATGCAAAATCAATTCCATTTCTATAGCCTGGTAATAACTGTTTAGGAGCTGGAAATTAAGAAATCAACATGATTTTCAATAGCAAGCACAAAATGGGAAATACTTAGGGATACACCTGAAAAAGAGTGTACCTAGGAAACTATAAAATTTTGCTGAGAAAAATTAGAATTCAGAGGATCCAAATAAATATATTTTCCTTATATGTCAGAAGGGTTCAATTTTGTTAGGATATCAACTTCCTGTCAATTCTTCCGTTCAATCAACACAATCCCAATCATAATTCCTAGAAGGTATTTTCATGAAAGCTGATTCTTAAATCTACCTGGAAATTCAAATGACCGATAAGTACCAAATCAAATGTGGGTCAGAACAAAATGAAGGTTGCTGGGCAGTGGTGGGGCACACCTTTAATCCCAGCACTCAGGAGGCAGAGGTAGGAAGACCACTGTGAGTTTGTGGCTACCCTGACACTACATAGTGATTCGAGGTCAGCCTGGCCTAGAACGAGACAACTACCTCAAAAACAAAAAGAAAAAGAAAAAGAAAAAGAAAAAGAGGCAGGGGGGATGGGGTGGGGTGAGGTGGGCAAGAGGCTGTGGCTGGCAGACTCTGAGCAAAGAGAGAGCCCCAGGGAGAACCAGCCAGGCTCGAACTCAGATCCCTAGACGTGTCTACCAAGATGCCCATCACGGTGGATGACATCATGAAGCTGCTACGCTCCATGTCCCAGCAGAGGAAAATGAAAGCAGCCGTCATCGCTCTGGAAAGGGTGCCCTGGTGACAGGCGCGGTGGCCCTCCTCGGGGGGTTTGGTTGGCAGCCCACCTGGACTAGCTGCCGGTCAGGCTGTCGGGGGCCTGTTGGGTGCCTGGATGATGAGTGGACAGTTTAAGCCGGTTGCTCAGATCTTAATGGAACTGCCCTCACCGAGAAACAGAAGCTCTTTAATGAAGCCACTGCCATTGTCAGGAACTTGGACTGGACAGATGCTGGGCAGCTTACCATGGTGGTCATGGGCAGCGAGGCCCTGCAGCGCCAGCTGATGGCTATGCTGGTCAGATATGTCACCAAGGAGCTGGGGGCTGAAATTCGGTATGACGACTAAGCTGCTTCTCCTGGGGCGTGGGGCCTTCATTTACATGATTCAGTGACTCTCAGAAGGTGACCAAGGAGTAGAGGAAGCTTGGCAGGTCCCTGGAGAAACCTGCACATCGCCAGCGGATACCTTCAGAGGCTTCTGCCGTGCTGTGCTAACTGTGTCACAGCAGGCATAGTTTCTTAGGGACACGCGTCTTGTGCTTGTGTGCTGCCATGCCCAAGCAGCCCTTCCCCGGGACACTGCAGAACTCAAACATGTGACTGCTGCTGGCCTGGGTGGGTCGTGGAGGGTCCCCATAACCCCATGGGTCTATGTGCAGCAGGCAGACTGCACCAGATGCTCCTCAGGCCACGGCTCCTGTAGACTCTTGCCTCAGGATTGGACCCCCTCAGCCTTCAGAGGCTTGGGGCTCAGAACCAGCTCTCTCCAGAATCAAGTTTACCTCCTTAATATGCCCATTCCCGGCCTGGGGACTCCATGCTGGTCTGATGAGGAGGATGGCTGGCTGACAATCAAGGCAGTCTTAATTTTTATATTTAATTCTGGCTCCTCAGGTAGCCTAAGATAATCTCACTGAAATATCTACTTTTCGGAGATGAAATCTCATTATTTTGTCCAGGCTGGTCTCAAACTCCTGGGCTCCAGTGATCTTGCCACACAGCTGGGCCTGCAGGTTGATGCCACTATACCCAGCTTTGCCTCAAAGACTTCAGCTCCAAGTCACTCGATCTCAAGTCCTAAGTCCATTCTTTCCTTTTCCTCCCTCACAGCTGACCACAGTCTATATTTCACTCGTGTGAAAAGACAAAACAGCCACAAATTGGGTTTAAAGGTCTTCATTGAGCTTAGGTGCCGTGATGCACACCTGCTGCCCCAGCTGATCGGGAGTCTGGCGCATCTTTGAGCCCCGGAACTCGAGTCCAGCCTGGGCAACATAGTGATAGATAGGCAGGTAGATCTGAGTTGGCTTTTATTTGTAGCCAATTGTAGACTTGTGATGGAATGAGTGTTTGATGAGCCAAGCAGACGAGGCAAAGGAAGGAGGCCAAGCAGAAATCAGAAACAAATCAGAAACGGAACAAAAGGCAGGCTTCAGTTTCAGACTTCACTTCCTTGCCTTGCCTCACCCCAGCTAAAACGGGCTTGTAGTGATTTGGCTAGCGCCCCCAGATCTCCCCGAGGAGGAGCAGCAATGGCTCCATTCTGACAAGTAGCTGGTTTTGTTTGTTTGTTTGTTTGTTTGTTTTCTTCTTCTTATGGTGTTGAGGATTGAACCCAGGGCCTTGTGCATGGTAGGGAAGAGCACTATCACTGAGCCACACCCCCATCCCCTCATTGGTAGATTCTAGACAAGCCCTCTACTAGAGTCACGCCCCCAGCCCCTCACAGGTGGGTTCTTAGCAAGGCTCTACAGCTGAGTCACGCCACCCAGCATTTGAGGGACTCAATTTTGATTTGGCCAGCTGAACCAAGGGACATCATATACATTTAGCACGTGTTACTTCTCTTTGTCCTCTGTTCACAATTAGAGATGCAAACTTAAGGAGGATAGGAATCTGTCATGTTCATTACAACTGCCTCCCGCCTAGTGCCATGCCCTGCATGTGGTGCATACGCAATCCTTTTTAAGTTCATTTTCCATTTTTTGCACGTGGCTTTCTTTAGCCCAGGCTGGCCTCTACCTCATGATCCTCCTGCTTCACCCTCTTGAGTGCTGAAATTACAAGCATGCATCACCATGTCCAGGTCAGTAAAATGTTTTTATTTTTTTAATTTTTATTTTTTTATTATTATTTTTTGATTTTTCAAGATAGGGTTTCACTCTAGTCCAGGCAGACCTGGAATTTACTCTGTAGTCTCAGGGTGGCCTCTAACTCACAGCAATCCTTCTATGTCTGCCTCCCGAGTACTGGGATTAAAGACGAGGGCCACCACGCCTGGCTGCTGTTTTGTTTTTTGAGACAGAGTCTCGTGGAACTGAGGCTGGCCTCCAACTCACTGTGTAGCTAAGGATGACCTTGAACTTCTGATCCTGCCTCCACTTCCCAAGTGCTGGGATTATAGGTGTGTACCACCATGCCTGGTTTCAGCAAATATTTTTGAATCATTGTCTTTTGTTTTTAGTTTTTTTGAGGTACGGTCTTGCTGTAGCCCAGGCTGACCTGGAATTTACTAAGTAGTCTCAGAGTGGCCTTGAACTTGCTGCAAAACTCCTACCTCTGCCTCCGGAGTGCTGGGTTTAAAGGCATGTGCCACCATGCCTGATCTTGAAATCACTTCATATATAACTTCTCCAGTCATGAAACACACTCCCCTGTTGTGCAAAAGGAAACCAAAACAGAGTGAATGTCTGGCTCAAGAAGACAGAGTTGGGGCCTGCATCTGTGGAACACAGAGTCATTACTCAGATATTTTGCACGAATGTCCCAGTTTGCAGGAACAGCTTTTGAGTTACGCTTTCCAAATGAAATGTTTTCAGTAAAATGTATCCCCTTTCTGAAGCAGTGTGTGAGGGACTGTTAGCCATGGGCAAGCAATGTGTTCACCCTAAAGATCCCATGAGGCCAGGTTCTCTGCTTTCAGAAATACAACTTTGTCACCAAATAACAATTTTTTCCCTGCAAAGTCAAAAAAAAGAAAGAAAGAAAGAAAGAAAGAAAGAAAGAAAGAAAGAAAGAAAGAAAGAAAGAAAAGAAAAGAAAAGAAAAGAAAAAAAAGAAAAAGAAAAAAGAAAGAAAGGAAAGGAAAGGAAAGGAAAGGAAAGGAAAGGAAAAGAAAAAGAAACTGAAAGTCGCTAACTGCTCTTGAGTAGTCAGGCATTATACATGAGGGTGAGAATGGGGTGGGGAAGCTTAAAGGCAAGTCTCCTGATGAATCTTCAAGTGAGAGTGTAAGATATATGTTGTCTTCAAATACAGCAAAAAGCAATATAGATTGAGGTGGCATCATCTACACTGGCAAATCTCAAATCAGCTGAGCCCACTAAAGATTTGCTAGATGTGGTCAAAATCAGTTGGGCACGAAGGGTCATGAATGTTGGAGTATGTTAGAAGTAAGCTGCTTTAAAACTTGGGAAATGTAATTTTACCTTACTTACACATTATTTTTATCTCACTCAATTCCTCAAAAGACTTTGAGAAGGGGATATAGTTGGGGAGACTGGCCCCCTGAAGGTAAAAACGTCAGGAAAGTTTGCACTTGCTAGAAATCCCAAAGATGATCTGACTTCTTAATCCTTACCTAGTTCCCTAGACCTGTTTTTCCACAAACAACCAGGACCCCTCCTGGGAGGGAGATCTTTCATAGTATTTAAACATTGTGGTTGGTCAAGTTAAGCCCCTAGAACTTGCTGCCAAGGCTGGCCCTTTAACCCTAACCAACCAGCTGTCCCTCTGGTTCACCTGAGCCGGAAGACAGTCCACTCCCATAGGGTCATAAATACCTTTACAAGGGAGGGCAGGCTCTCTGATCACTTGGGAACTTCCAACTGTGTGTGAGCTTTCCTTGGTTGGACCTAGGCCGGCTAGGCCCAAGTTGGCTCAGCCTAAGGCCAGGCCAGGCCAGGCCCAGCCAGGAGGGGCCCCTGGCCCTTACTCTCCACATAGGTTCTTTATCCCCTCCAGCTCCCCACATGGCAGGAGCTCCTTGAACTTTCTTTTCTCTTTCTGTGCTTTTTTTTTTCCAGACCTTCCACATGGGATCTCTAGCCACATGGGTGCCTTTCCTTGGCTCTGTACCTCCCTCAATAAATATAATAATTTAATAATGATCCTTCTCAGTCTTCTTTTTTATTCAATTCTTTGATTAAAATTAGAAACGAGGGCTGGAGAGATGACTTAGTGGTTAATGTGCATGCCTGCAAAGCCTAAGGACCCCGGTTCGATTCTCCACGTCCCATGTAAGCCAGATGCATAAGGTGGCACTTTCATCTGGAGTTTGTTTGCAGTGGCTAGAGGCCCTGGCATACCCATTCTCCCTCTCTTTCTCTCTCTCCCTCTCTCTGTCTCTAAAAAATAAATAAAAATAAAATCTTTTAAAAAATTAGAAACAACCCTAGGGCTTGGAGTTCAAGGACTTTCCTGGACCCCTAGTTCCCCACTAGAACTTGAAATAGCAGACAATGAAGTAGAGAGATGTCCAGAGATGTATTATCCCTCCATATACATTTTGCATGCTGTGCACTGCCCCAATTCTCCTTTGATTCAGATCCTTGAGTGGCTCCCATTCAACATTGCTAAATAATGGGGGGCTGGGGAAACACAACAAAGGGTTTATGCATTTTCCACTGTCTAGACTTTCGCTTATTTTAGATTCCTCTAAAGCTCTCAGTACAATGGAATCGTTTCCAAGGCCGGGAAGCAAAGCTTGTGAGTGGAGCTGTCGTTATCATCTCTCCTATAGGCTAGAAAATCCTACCACTGTTCCAAGAACGCAGACCCTTGGGAACCCATTCAGGAAATGAACGGTTTCACCTAGGCGGCAGCCACTTGCCACACGAACCACGGTGTCACAGAATGTCTTACAATGGTGGCATCTCTTTCTTTGGCAGCTTCCTTTGCTAAGGAAGAATGGAGTGTCTCTAAAGAAGAAATCAGTGACTAAGGGATTTACATTTTCTCCATGTTTATGAAAAAAATGATAGGAATAGTGAATGATGCTTAACATAAGACCTTGAGCTGAAATCTCAGGCATGCTACTGCTTTTGGTAGCAAGTCAAAAACATGTCAGCTGTGTGGCTCTTACATGTTGAGAGGTGGAAGGAAATGAGTTTGGACCAAGTTCTTCAGAATACTCCCTTGGGATAATAAGGAAGACTTTCTGCTTGAGTATTTTGTTTTATTATTTTATTTTTTGAAAGAGAGAGAATGAGAATGGGTGCACCAGGGCCTTGCAACCTCTGTGAACGAACTCCAGATGCATGTGCCCCCTTGTGTTCATGAGCGACATTGCACGCTTGCGTCATTATGCACCTGGCTACAGAGGACCTGGAGGTTTGAACATGTGCTCTTAGGCTCAAGCTCCTTAACCACTAAGTCATCACTCCAGCCCTCCATTTAAATTTTTAAAATGACAACAAAAGGGACAAACACTCATGGAATTTTTTTTTTCTCCTTGTTCAGTTAATTCTGTCTATTCCAGAATTTGGATTTTCAAAACTTCAGGGGTGGCCATATTTGAATTCCTTATTCATTTTTACACTACCTAGCATATAAATGCAGATAACATTTTTCTACCTCCCACTGGCTACTGTTCCAAGTTCTAGTATGATTCACCAACTTACTGATGGCTCTTGTTTACCTCCACATGTATCCTTCAGAATATATCTATAACCTTCAGAAACACATGCATGCTCATGTATGTTGTTCCTTCCTCTGAGTTGGTCCTGATGTCCACCTCTGGCAAATGACTATTATAAATGGCAGCCCTGCTCTGATGACACCCCCTCCCCCAGGAAATGTTGCCGTGAATATTTCCCATGTGCCTTCCCCAGGATACTGTTTTTTTTTTATCCTGGCAGATGGCCTGGTGTCCAACCATAGTCAGGTACCCTGCCCACAGACACTTGCTCATCTTGGTTGTGATGGGTAACCTCCATCGTCACCTTGACTACGTTGGATTCACTGGATTTCACACACCTCTAGGCATGTGCTTGAGCGCCTTTTACAGAGGTTTTCACATAAACACTGCGTGTGGCGGTGCAGGCCTGTAATCCCAGCACCAGGGAGACACAGAAAGGGGAGTTTGGGGATTTGCTACTTAGGAATTCGACCGGAACAGGAGAGCTCTGAGTTCAGTAAGAAAAACTGCCTCAAAAATAAGGCAGAGAGGGCTGGAGAGATGGCTTAGCGGTTAAACGCTTGCCTATGAAGTCTAAGGACCCCGGTTCGAGGCTTGATTCTCCAGGACCCACGTAAGCCAGATGCACAAGGGGGTGCATGCATCTGGAGTTCGTTTGCAGTGGCTGGAGGCCCTGACACACCCATTCTCTCCCTCTCTCTCTCTCTCTCTACCTGCCTATTTCTGTATCTCTCTCTCTCAAATAAATAAATAAAATAAAATATTAAAAAAAAAAATAAGGCAGAGAGTGATTGAAGAAGACATCTGATATCAACCTTTGGTGGGTGCACATGCACACGTGTGCACACACACACACAGAACCAGTGCATATGAACATGCATTCACACATGCATGCACACCACACATGCATAGTATGTAATAAAAACATTTTTGCATAATTCCTTTTAATCAAAGCAATAATAACTTACAAGATAAGTGTGATTTCTAATTTGTAGATGAGGAAACGGTTGATCTTACTCAAGATCCTATAGTTACTGAATGCTGAAGCTAAAGTTTTTGGACATGTCTGGATTCCTCTAAATTCTGTGTTCTTCCAGTTCAGCTATAGGGGTTCTGGGATCACCTAGAGATTTCCAAGCAGCCCACAGGAAGCAGAGTTTAAACAGGCCATGACCCAGAGGCGACTTTGGTTGTGACACCACCCAGACATGGAAACTGTGGTTCCACCAGTTTGAATTCAGCCCACCCCTCCCCTTTTCCCTGGATGCCTAAGCATGGCCAGGATCTCCCAGCTGACCCAGAGATCAGGGTCTTGGCCACACCCTGCTGTTCAAAAACCTAGCCTCTAGATTGCAGCCCAGCCACTTGCCCCATAGAAGCAATGGTGAGGGTATCTAGTGAGTGGCTCTCAGACATATGTTGCTTCATGCCCCCAAACACATATGCTTTCAGCAAAAGTGACTCCCTTGGGTCTGTTTTGGTCACCCACGTCAGTGACACTGCTCACAGCAGGCCCTGTGAATTGAGCTAATATTATTGATCTCCCATGACACCACATATACACACAAGATCTGCTTGCTAAGACAACACAGTTACGGATTTCTTCACTGCTGCCAGTGAGCGATGAGGAAACAGCAGCGCAGTGCCGAGGGCCTAGGCTCTTTACCAAGCCCCTCTCTGCCCGAGGAGTTCTCAGGGGCATTGCATAGTTCCAGGAGAATGTGTTCTTGAAACCAGGCTTGGGCTGCCAACAACACAACCGGGGTACTGGCCAGTCTCCACAAGTGCAAAGCACAAAACAGCTCTCTAGCAACTCTGTTTGGTGGCTTTTAAATGATTTTTATTTATTTTTTTTTAGAGAAGCCCAATGGACAGGCCTTTTTTTTATGCAAGAGAGTAAGAGCGAGAGTGAGAGAGAAAGAGAGGGAATGGGCTCACCAGGGCCCCCAGCCACTGCAGTCGAGCTCCAGACCCGTCCTCTAACTTGTGTGCATGTGCCACCTTGTGCATCTGGCTTATGTGAGACCTGGAGGGTTGAACATGGGTCCTTAGGCTTCAAAGGCAAGTGCCTTAACCACTAAGCCTTCCCTCTAGCCTATTTTTATTTTTTATTTATTTATTTATTTATTTATTTATTTATTTATTTATTTATTTATTTATTTTGGTTTTGCAAGGTAGGGTTTCACTCTGGTCCAGGCTGATCTGGAATTAATTATGTAGTCTCAGGGTGGCCTCAAACTCTCGGCGATTCTCCTACCTCTGCCTCCCGAGTGCTGGGATTAAAGGCGTGCGCCACCACGCCTGGCTTATTTTTATTTTTTTAAAGTATTTTATTGGGCTGGAGGGATGGCTTAGCGGTTAAGGTGTTTGCCTGCAAAGCTAAAGGACCCAGGTTCAATTCCCCACGACCCACGTTAGCCAGATGCACAAGGGGGCGCATGCATCTGGAGTTCATCTGCAGTGGCTGGAGGCTCTGGAGTGCCCATTATCTCTTTCTCTCCCCCCCCCCGTCAACTAAATAAATAAATAAAAATAAAATATAAAAAAGTATTTTATTAATTTATTTGCAAGGGCAGAGAATGGGAGCCCTAGGGCCTCTAGCTTCTGCAAACAAACTCTAGATGCATGTGCTACTTTGTGCATCTGGTTTCATGTGGGTACTGGGGAACCAAACCTGGGTCATTAGGCATTGCAGGCAAGCTCCTTAACCGCGGAGCCATCTCTCCAGCCCATCTACTGTCTTTCTTAAATTATGACCTTAAACCAAGCATGCTCAGGAATGTACTCTTTAACAGTGCATGTTTGGAAATGTAGTTCTTAACTGAGCATGCTCAGGAATGTACCCACCCATGGCCTGTTTTCCTACAACCCGCTCCCTGAAGAACATACCAATCCTCCTTTGTTGGAGGAGGGTATTACTTTGAAAATCCCTCCCGTGTTCTTACCTGCTGCTGGTAATATACATCGTTCTCTACTTTTATGTCTTCCCTGAGCATTTTACTCACCAAAACACAAACCCGTTGTGTCCAGATCCGTGGGCTATCCACAAAATACCAGGCACAGACCCAGCAGGCAGAAGTCTTTTGCAGCAAGCAGTTCCCCGTTTTGATTAGGAGGTCACTGCTGTGGTTTCAGTCAGCACGGCCTTGGAAGCCTCTCTGTGAGCTACACTCAGCTACAGAACAGAAGTAATCGGTCCTACATTCTGAGTGTCAGTAGCTTAAAACAACTAGCAGTTGTAGAAAAGTTATTGTCCTGTCATTTACAACGCTTGTATGGATCAGGACATAATTGTTCACGGCGTGCATGTGCTGACTTTTAGTTCTCACAGTCAGAGTACATGTTCAGATGTGTAATGACAGTAGATGATAACTAACATGTGAGTTACCGGGCCAGTAAGTGGTAGTTGGACCCCTCAGTCTAAATGTTTGTCACAGGGCCATCTACCACATTAGAGGAAAAAATAGAAAACTTCTCTTTAAAAATTCTCCTGCTTAGAAAATCATGTAAGAAGTCAAGTTGAACTCTCAGATCTACTCAAGTGAGCAGCAAGGCTTGAACTTTACGATGGAAAATTCCAGTCTCCCCAGTGATAAAAGTAAAGACTCATCCCTAGTGGGGAAATTAGAGCAAGTAGGAAATAAACTACAAGAAACAAAACAAGAGCTCCAGAAGAAAAAATAAAACATAATTTTAGGAGATTGAGAAAGAAAGGAAAAGGCAAAACTGAAAAACAAAAACAAATGAAGCTTGAATAGCAGCCCAGTTTATTATAATTTATCATGTCTAACATACCCAAAATAGGATTCAACTTACTTCCCAGTAAATGACACCAAACCCCTAAAGCCACTGGTGACTCATAACTTAGAAAACCACTTGAATGGGCGATTAACATGGATCTAAGTTTATACTCATTATTAATAGAACTGCTTCCTGTTCTGCTAATAATAGGTCAAAATATACAAGGACATTGTCCAGAGCTTAAAAATGCATTTCAAAATAGAGTGGATTTGAGCCGGGCATGGTGGCGCATGCCTTTAATCCCAGCACTTGGCAGGCAGAGGTAGGAGTTCGAGGCCACCCTGAGACTACATAATGATTTCCAGGTCAGCCTGAGCTAGAGTGAGACCCTACCTCAACCCCCCCCCATAAAAGTGAATTCTATTCTTACACAGTTCTCTCTCTTTCTCTCTCTCATATGTATATATGACACTGACACACACACATGCACACACACACACACACACGTGCGCACGCACACACACACACACACACATTTTTTTTTCTCTAGCTAAGTGTGGAGAGCATTATAAAACCATTCAGAATGCCCTCAAATAATGTTTGAGTAAAGCAACGAGGTATAATTGTGGCATAGTAGTCAAGTGAATTATAACAAGAGTTCGGGCAATGGCTGCGGTGTGAAGGTTAGTGTTTCTCAGCGTTAGTACTTTTCCCTTCTTCAAGAGTTCATTGTCAACAGCCTTCTTTGTGGTCCACTGCGTGGTGGTCATACGTTAATCGCCTTTACTTTATTGAATCTGTACTTTATTTCTCTCCCCATGCCTCTCTCACTTGACTTTATGTAGTCATCCACCACATAAAATACCAGAACTAACAAGACGATTAGATGAAAAGTTCAGAATGATAACTATGTAATAGGTAATTGCCATAAATGTGGTGTGAGCAGAGTATATGTTATGGCAAAACCTTGGTAATTGCCTGTCTGGTTCAATTTTCAGCTGAGTAAAGGGAAAAAGTTCTGAGGTTGTTCTGTCTTCCCCTCTCTCATTATTATTACAAATATCTGTATTGGTCAGGGAACCACATAAACCCTTCACTCCGCTTTAAAACTTACGGAATTTCTGGAATTGGGAGCTAAACTAAGGTAAAACAGTTACCCAAGCTCAGTTTTCCAGAGCTGTCTTACTTTTTTCTTTCATTAGAAATGAATTTTAAGTAACCTTTAGATAATAAGAAACAAGAGTTTGCTATGACATTATGGGGTGGCTAAGCCCAGGGTGAAGACGCACTGTTCTCAATTCTGCCAGCATGTGGATTTACACACAAATGCCCTTTGTGGATCTGGGAGACATGCTGTGGCCTTCCTACCCTGAGGAGAAGGTGGTACAATGATGTGGAGTTAGGGAGTGTGCAGGGATGGAAAATGCCTTGCAAAATTCTGGTGTATTATAATTTCAGCCTGTCATTTTTCTGCCTGTGGCAGCCTCACTCTTCAACCGAAATTTGGAGAAGCACTTACCAAGATGCACTCATTTTCACACATGCACAAGTGTCTAGTGAGTTGCCAGGTACTGCCAATTACATTGTAATGGTACCAAAGTGATGGCGGGGCTGGTGGAGGTGCTTGTGGGACTTGTCTTGACAAAGAACCGCAGATTGGATGGCTTTCGTGCCATAAACGTACTGTTTCACAGTCCAGGGTGTTGGCAGGGCTGTGACCATGGACCTCTTCTGTGCTTTCTCTCACCCTGAGGGGGCCTCAGACAATGCTCAGCTTGTCCGAGGCTTTTCCAAATGTCTACATTCTCTTCCCTGTAGGTGTCTATGCCTGCATTTCCCACTCTTGTAGTGATACCCGCCATATTGAAGTAAGGCCCACCCTAATGACTTCACCTTAACTTGACCACCTGCAAAACCCTACTTCTAAATACATACCATACTAGGGCTCAGATCTTCACTATCTGGTTTTTAACCTAGGGCCTCATGTATCCCAGGCTGGTCTTGAACTTGCTATGTGGCCATAGCTGGAATTTCAGATCCTCCTACCTTTACCTCCCGAGGGCTGGGATTCAGGTGTGTATCATCACCTCTGGTTTGTGGCTGGAGATCCAACTCATGGTTTGAGCGTGCTTGACAAACATTCTACCAACTCAGCTATGTCTCCAGCCCTGAACTTCAGCATCTCTTGTGAAGAGCATAACTTAGTCCTATCAGAGCTGTTCAACTGGAGAAATACTCCAAACCTCTCATTTTCCTTATTGAACTTGTCTCCTCTTTTTACTACCCAGGTCCTTCCAAACTTCTGCTGTGTCACTGCCTATGTTTCAGCTGTTCTGGAAGCATCTATATAAAACTCTCAACCCTGGCTTGGCACTTCTTTTCCCTCGTCTTTTCCTGCAACACTTGCTGTTTTCCATGACTTAAGCTTTCTTAGCAAACGACTTAACTGAAATGTACATTTTCTTTAATAAATAATTTTAAGACCTGTTTCTCGAGGGGCTGCCCTCGGAGGCGACATGAACTCCTGCCTTCAACGAGAAACTTGGAGTTTAGTGAAGAGAATAGAAAAGCGAGACATGGAGGAATGTCAGTGTTGGTGGGAACTGACACTGGTGCAAGGAGGTGTGCATACCCTGTCTCCGTCCAGCCTGGAAGTGAGAGGGAGAAGGGCAGAGAAGGCGTGGGGAAGGGGACGTCAAGCTGAGTCTTGAGGTGTGTGTACCAGGACTTATCCAGGCGAGGATTGGCAGGGGAGTAGAAGATTATGCTGGAGAGATTAAAAATAGAGTGCATAAAAAAGAGGATAAAATATTGGAAAATTTCAGTGAGTGAGGAGGAGAGAAGCTCTGTGTCTCAGAGCTGAGGGAGTGTTTTCCTTCCAACAGGCACAGTCGGGCCAGGCTGCTACAACCAATTGCCACAAACTGCTCAGCTTCAAAACAGATCTCTATTTGTTCCTCTCACTTTTGGAGCCTGGGCAGTCCAAGATCTAGTTATCAGTGCATTTGATTCCTGACGAGGGCTGCTTTCCTGATTTGTACATGGCATCTTGCACGTTCTCACATGACGGGGGACCAAGAATTCTAACCTCTCTTTTTCTTCTTCTCAAAAGAACACTAATCTGGGGCTGGAGAGATGGCATAGCAGTTAAGCACTTGCCCGTGAAACCCAAGGACCCCAGTTTGAGGCTCGATTCCCCAGTACCCACATAAGCCAGATGCACAAGGTGGCACATGCATCTGGAGTTTGTCTGCAGTGGCTGGTGTTTCCATTCTCTCTCTCTCTTTCTCTCTTTGTCTGTTGCTCTCATATAATAAATAAATAAAAGTAAACAAAAATTACAAAAAGAACACTAACCCCATGGGGTGGGGCAGTGGGCTCAATTGTCACGGCATCATCTAAACCCAATCTCTCCCAAAGGCTCTGCCTCCAAATACCACGTTGATCATAGCTACCTTCTATAAATGGAGGCAGAAGGGGGCAGGCACTTTCAGGCACAGCAGAGACATCTTTTGCTATTCATAGTTTTTTTTTTTTTTTAAGTTATTTATTTATTTATTTATTTATTTATTTATTTATTTATTTGAGAGAGAGAGGAAGAGTCAGAGAGAAAGAGAGAATGGGCACACCAGGGCCTCCAGGTACTGCAAACGAACTCCAGATGCATGTGCCCCCTTGTGCATCTGGCTTACACGGGTCCTGGGCAATTGAACCAGGGTCCTTTGGCTTCGCAGGCAAACGCCTTAACCACCAAGCCATTTCCCCAGCCCTATTCATTGGTTTTTAAGAGGAGAAATGAACTCATAGTACAGAGCCATTGGACAAGTTCCTCTCATAGATGCCTATGGGCTGATTCACCATAATCCACAAGAGCACTCATAATCAAACCCAGGATCAGTTAACCAGACTCAAACTGCAGTTCAACAGAGAGTTGAAGCCTACTCCATCTAATGCAGTTCCTATTACCTAGTCATGCAAATACTTCTCCAGAAATCCACTGGTATGACCAGCTCAAGGGTAGAGCAGAGTGACACAGCTCTTCCCCAGCATGGGTGTCAGCAATCCAGTGAGACTTCAGACAACGGCTCCGCTTCCTCCCAGCTGTCATGTGATCCATGAGCCGCTGTTGCTCCATTTCTCTGGTCAGCTGATATCCAAGGGCCCCCAAGGATGTTATGACCTCGTGATAAATTAAGACACAAAGCCCACCCATCTCTGTATTGACTCCTTTACTTTAAGAGAACTCTGTACCCTGACACCTTAAAATATGCATTGGTTCTTTAAGCAAATGTAAAATTTTGAGTCTTCATGAAAAAAAAAAAACAAAAATTGGTGGCCAAGCGTGGTGACACAAACCTTTAATCCCAGCACTAGGGAGGCTGAGGTAGGAGGATCGCTGTGAGTTCGAGGCCAGCTTGAGACTACATAGAGAATTCCAGGTCAGCCTGGGCTAGAGTGAGACCCTACCTCAAAAAAATTAAAAAAAAAAAAAAAAAGGGAATTGGTGGAAATACAGATCTCATTGGTTACACAGTCATCAGTAT
Source organism: Orientallactaga sibirica (assembly GCA_036365145.1). Taxonomy (NCBI): domain Eukaryota; kingdom Metazoa; phylum Chordata; class Mammalia; order Rodentia; family Dipodidae; genus Orientallactaga; species Orientallactaga sibirica. The sequence goes on along the minus strand of JAEOAD010000463.1, from coordinate 5,753,376 downwards.
ATTTTTATAAGCAAACGCTCAGTGTTCCTTTAAAGTAGTACAGTTATTAGAAGCAAGTAGGTGATGTCATTTGTTTTTCATTTAAGAACCTCAGACATGTCTTAAACCATAGGAAAATACCAGTTTTATATGCCATTTGTCATCTTCTTGCATAAACCATCCTAGTGGGAAGGAGGAGTCTGGTTAGAGAATGAAGAAGACAGGGTGTACACGTAAGAAGATATGGACCGGGAGCAAGGTCAGTAATGAGGTGGTGTGGTTAACCAGAGATTGGCTTCTAAGACAGAGATTCCGGGCCATTGAGCAATTGCGTTCCTTTGTCTCCAAGTCCATCTCTTTGGGTTTCTTTCTTTCTTTTTTCAACTCCTTGCCTAGTGGTTTGTGTGCTGAGCTCACTGCTGGGCCAGCAGTGGGCATCACCAGGGGCTAAGCACACCGTGCTCTTGAGGCTTAAGCTCACATCCTACCAGAGAGAGAGGTCAGCCTCCGGAGTTCAGCACTGTCTCTCAACAGGAAGAAAAGATATATACAAGTGCTGTCTAGTTGGTGGTCTGGGGTGTTTCTCCAAGAGATGTCTGGTAAAATAGGGTTTCTAAATATGATGCAGACACACTCCCTTGATCTTTATAATAAGAACTGATGGCTTTCCTCTTCTTTCCACATGCAATTGTTTAGAGGGGTCATTTACATTCGAATCTAAACTCTGCGTGAAAAAAATAAAGTATGTATTCATTAGTTAACCATACAAATAAATCTTGTTGAATCCTTGCTACCTTCTGGGGGCTGTAAGAACTGTAAGGACCAGTCGTGCCCAACAACAAACCTACAACTAGGCCACAGAACAGAAAGATTATTTGTGGTGATTCCGTCATCACTGTATCGTCCATAATTAACTGTTTATTTAGTAAATTCTAGGTGTTCAACAAATATTTGTTAAGTAAATGAATGAGATCAGCCTTGCATGGGGACAGGGAGTCTTTTTTTTTTTTTCAAGTTAAGAAGTAATACTTCTTTTTGACATGAGTACAAGAGACTGAATAAAGGAGATGACATTCTAGTAACGCTTCCAGCAGCTGGTGGAGGCCTGAGGGAAAACTGCAACTCCTTTAGGTATGAGGACTTAGTGGAGCCTAAAGACAGACAGACCCAGAGGATTTTCAGGAAACAAATGACTGGTATACAAGAAGCTGTACATTGGGAGGGAAAGTCTGAGCAGGATGGACTGGGGTCAAACTGACCAAGAGAGTGGACTGGGGTCAGACTACAGGAGACAGAAACCATGTCTAGCTGGAGAAGTGTGGCCAGGGAGGAGTGCACAGGCTCCTACCTCCTGGAGGCCTGGACAGTGCGTTTCCAGGTGGCACTGTGCTCTCTCCTGCTTTAAACCTTCACACACAAAAAAAAGTCAAGACATAAAACTAACATGAAATAAAGCCATGTGACTTTTCCAAATGAGACACGTGGTTATGATGTCCACAGTCATTTCTTTTTTTTTTTTTTTTTTTTTTTTTTTGGAGAGAGAGAGAGGGGTGGGGGGAGAGGAAGACAGATAGAGATGGGCGCGCCAGCAGCCTCTCAGCTGCTGCGAACGAAATCCAGATGCGTGCACCCCCTTGTGGTCAAGTGCAGCTTTGTGCCCTTGCGTCACTTTGCATCTGGCTAAACGTGGGACCTGGAGATTGGAACCACTGGACATTGGAACCAGTGTTCTTAGGCTTAGGAGGCAGGCGCCTTAGCCACTAAGCCATCTCTCTCAGCCCTGTCCACAGTCGTTTTTTATGTCAAGATAGGATCCAAAGAACAGAGCTCAGAAATCCCAAGACACTGCTAAACTGTGAATTATTGAGTTTATTTAGGGAGACATCACGAATTGTGAGGTTTTTTGAGGGGAAATTGGTATCTAGGAAAAGGCTGGGGCAGTTCCATGTGCATGTGAAAGACAGGGTCTAGGAGCGCATTCAAAAAGATATAGACAAGCCGGGTGTGGTGGCGCACGCCTTTAATCCCAGCACTCGGGAGGCAGAGGTAGGAGGATTGCCGAGAGTTCGAGACCACCCTGAGACTACATGGTTAATTCCAGGTCAGCCTGGACCCAGAGTGAGACCCTACCTCGCAAAACCAAAAAAAAAAAAAAGATATAGACAGAACATTCCCACACTCCCACGGGAGCCCAGCGTGAAAGCATCAGCTTGGGGCTGGAGAGATGGCTTAGCGGTTAAGGTACTTGGTGGCAAATCCTAAAGACCCATGTTCAACTCCCCAGATGTAAGCCAAACACACAGGTGACGCATGCACAAGGTTGTGCATGCGCACAAAATGGCACACATGTCTGGAGTTTGATTGCAGTGGCTGAAGGCCCTGGCAGGCCAGTTCTCTCAATCTCTCTCTCTCTATCTCTCTCATAGAAAAGGCATCAGCCGTGCCCGCACATAGGACACAGCTAAGAAATTAAATAGGAGATGGAAGGAAAGCTCCACAGCAGAGACCTGGAAATTCTGATGAGAAATGAGTAGTAAGGAATGTCAAGTGAGTTATTACACACATAGTAGGCCCCTAACTTAGAGGAATTACCCACGTGACTGGTAGATCCAGAGTTTAGAGGATACACACACACGTTAGATTCCGAGAGAAAGAAAAATCATACATATAATCAAAATGAGAAATTACCCCAAAGCACAACACAGCTGGATGAGAACAGAGAGGCTGATGTACATGAATGTTCAGACAGACCAGACCACGGGGAAGACAGGGAGGTTAGCAGGTGACAGGTCCTTTAGAGTTAAAATGCATTTTGTCGTCAGGCTCAGGTATGTAAGGGGAGGACCTGAATGGTTTGTGGATTCAGGGGGCTGACCCAAGACTGGCCCACCTAGGTAGTGTGCTGGGCTAGGGAAGCAACAAGAGGTCTGCAGCCATCCTGGGTGAAACGGGATCAGATGTTGAAATCCAAGTGGGCCACGGTCAGTTCTCTCTCTCAGAGCCTCTGTTCCTAACTAAACTGCATATGCGAGGCAGCAGTGTCTATGGCCATACCACCCTCAATGCACCTGACCTCTAAACTGTATATATGCATGCATACATACATGCAATAAACACGCACGCACGCACGCATGCACACACACACTCTTTCCCCTGTCTCCTTCAATGCCACAGAGAAGGAAGCTGAAGCCCAACATTACCGACATTCTCTGTCTTTGCAGCCCACTCATTCTGCTCAAAGCTCTTTACTCTTCCTCTAAGTTGTCTACAGCCCTGCTCCCTGCCTCTAGAAAGAGGGTCCAGAAGCTTCTAAATCCTGCGTAGTTGGTGTCTACCTCCCATGATGCCCACTTGTTCATCATAAGTGTTTAAGCTTTTCTCCTGTCCATCTGTCTACTGCCAGTGGTTTTCTCAAACTTAAATACCAACCCTGTACAGGGGACAGAGAGACCTCTCATCCCTCTAAAAGGAAACATAATAGAAAGTATGAACTAGCCGGGAGCAGTGGTGCACACGCTTTAATCCCACCACTTGGGAGGCAGAGGTAGGAGGATCATTGTGAGTTCGAGGCCACCCTGAGACCACATAGTGAATTCCAGGTCAGACTGGGCTAGAGCAAGACCCTACCTCAAAAAACCAGGGTGTATGTGTGTGTGTATGTGTATATATATGGTGACAGAACAGAGCCAGGCTGGACTAGAGAGTAACTAGAGATAGGGTCAGCCTGGGGTGGAGTGAGACCCTGTATTAAAATATCAACAAAATAAGTAATAAATAAATGGACAGAAGTATCCATTTCCATACAAACTTCCCACGAGGGATTAGCAAAGCAATGAACTTTGGCACATTTGGCAGCATGACAGCTTTTTCATAATCTTGAACTTGTACCTAAAAGTTCCATGACAATTTGTAATTCAAAGACTACTGGCTTCAGTCTTTTTTAAATTTTATTTTATTCATTTGAGAAAGAGGGAGACAGAGAGAGAGAGAGAGAGAATGGGCAAAAGAGCTCCAGATGCATGCACACCCCTGTGCATCTGGCTCACATGGGTCCTAGAGAGTTGAACTGGGATCCTTTGGCTTTGCAGGCAAACGCCTTAACCACTAAGCCATCTCTCTAGCCCTGCTTCAGTCTTTAATACCTATCTCTCCCTAGCATTTTTATCCCATGTGCCTTTTTAAGTAACAACTTTTTAAAATTTAATTTAATTTTTTTGAGATAGGGTCTCACTCTAGCCCGAGCTGACCTGGAATTCACTCTGTAGTCTCAGGGTGGCCTTGGACTCACCGCAATCCTTCTACCTCTGCCTCCCAAGTGCTGGGATAAAGGCGTGCGCCACCACGCCCGGTTAAAAGTTGTTTTTACTACGAAGTGAATTCCAGGTCAGCCTGGGCTAGAGTGAGACCCTATCTCAAAAAACCAAAAAGAAAAACAAAGAAAGCGTGAACTATGCCAGTTTTCTGCGAACGTGTGCTGTGGATTCCGTGCTGAGTCTTCTATTTCCACCTCTGCGGAACACTTCAACAATCTTTTCTAAAGATGGCTTTGAAAAATGGTCAGGAGAAATAAAAACAAAATGATGAGATTAGATTTCTTAATAAGGTCATTATAGGAAGTTATTTATACTCCAAAGACAATTCTATAATTAGCCTCTACCCCCATGTTGCAATAGTGTTATTCATCTTCCTTGGAAGGAGCCGAGCCTGCTGCTCCTCACTGTGCGTCAGCCCTGGCTCTTGGCCTTTGTCAAGTTCTTTTGCTCAGAGCAAGCTGAGCCCTCCTGGAGGCTGGGAACTGATCCCTGATCCACTTACACAGAGAACCCAGAGCAAGTACTTAGGAAATGGTTTCTGCAGTGGGGTCTTAGAGAGCCTTTGAAGTGCGTACCTCTGTGGAGGTCTCCCAGTGACACGAACTGCAATCGAAGGATTCGCTCAGCTTCCCACACACAACTGTGGGAACAAACGCACATGGGTGAGCATGCGCACACACACACACACACACACACACACACACACACACCACCTCCAAAATATTTTATTTTCATTTATTTTTTTGAGAGAGAGAATGCGCGCGCCAGGGCCTCCAGCCACTGCAAACGAACTCCAGATGCATGTGCCACCTTTGTGCATATGGCTTACATGGGACCTGGAGAATTGAACTGGGGTCCTTTGGCTTTGCAGACAAATGCCTTAACCGCTAAGCCATCCCTCCAGCCTAGAAAGCATTTTTAAAAATCATGTACTACATTTCAATATTAAGGCAACAACGTATTTTCTTAATGTAGCCCAACTGTGCCCTACTAACACGACGACCTTCGCTCTATAGTGCTCGTTCTGTGCATTATTCTGAACTTTCTCCACCCACCAGGTCACTCTGGTCTTTGTCCAGTGGGCACTAGGCTGTTCTTTGGCCCCTGGATTTCTGGTGAAGAAATTCAGCATCTGTCGGGGACTGTCCCTCAAAGATGGCTGCAGGAAACCCTGCAAATGCCTCTAGGGGCTATTTTCAGACATCTGGGTACATTATTTCCCTAAGGGACCATCCCAGACTTCCTTTGCATCACAGGAAGAAGACAGGATTGACAGTCCTTTCCGTGCCATGGCCACACACACTCCCTGGCTGGTTGGAGGTGGAGGGGGCGGGTTAAATAGCGCAAAGAACGTCGGTTTACTGCACGCGTTCAGTTATAGCAACAAAGTTCCAGTTATGAAGACAGGATAGCACAAACATGTCACAGAAGTTGAGAGAAAGCAGAATGCAGGCCACTGTGAAAAGCTTTGGGAAGGATTCTCCAGGCCCCAAGACTGGAGCCTGAACACGCAGCGGGATTTGCGTGGGTGAGAGGCATGCCTAGCGTTCCCGGGTGAGGCATGCCCAGCGTGCCCGGGTGAGAGGCATGCCTAGTGCCATATGTTTGCCCACCTATTTGAGCAGAACTCTTTATTTGCATGTGCTGCCTCTAACATCCTTTTGCCCTTTTACCATAATCTGAAAACAGCCCCAGTGCTAGCAATGACAACAATGTCTCACATGTTGAGAAGAGCAAACAGCTTCAAAACAAGTGTTCATATCTTGGCATCCTTTAAGATATTATATCATTATTTGAGGCAATCAAATATACCTACTCCTTGAGATGCAAGGAATGCCTATCGCTCTGGTCTTGCATTTTTGAAATGCCATTTATTTAAAATAACTGCTGAAACGCTCCTTCAGAAGTCCAAGAAGCAGATAAGATTCTGCCCTTGGCATTGCCTTGTTTGCAGAGGTAGTTTACTCTAGCACACTTGGGGAAGAGAGGCACGAATGACATGGTCTCCCTTCTTTCTGTGAACTCCAAGAGCTGAGCTGGGTTAGTCAGCTGTTCCACTCTGAATCTTGCTATTTCAACATGAAGGGTGGGAAGGAGCTGGTGATCAGGGTCTAGGAATGCAACCACCCCCTTCAGCTTCCTGCCCTGTCCACCCCCCTTTGGAAAAAGCCCCATGGACAATGCCCATGTGACAACCCCCACCAGGAGGCCTCCACTGACGTCTTTCCTCTTCTGGTCACTGAAAGTGACATGCTGAGGGGTCTCATGAGCGTGCCCAGCCTTTTTCAGAACCTGCTCCCATTGGAACCATGACACGAAGCCCTGTGTCCTTGTAGGTGGAGGAAGATGTTCTAGAAGGGTGTGTTTAGGCTTGCTGGTGTTCATGGGAAACACGTAGTGCTCACCTCAGAGGGTATTAGAGATAGCTTTTTCCACAGCCATACCTGAGGGACCGTGGCCAGGAAACTCAGATTTAGGTTGTCTCAAAGTCCCAGTTCCAGCACAGTAACTGTCTCACAAAGTTGTCATAGTCCCAGAATAAAGAAAGTTATTTTCAAATCCATTCTAGGCAGCATTGGGTAGGTGGGTTACAGCAAGGCAGGGAGGTCTCTGTTGTTGGCTTCAGATGCTGGCTGGCAACCTTCTTAGCCTTTGGGTTGGTCTGTTAGTACATCCCAAAACATCACCTGATCACAAGGATGTTAGATGAAACACAGAAGTGGGCAATAAATGGCTATGAAGGAGACTGAAGAGAGCCCAGGAAAATTTGGCTGTGAACCTGTGACAGTGCATCATGAGTCAATCAGTCCTGCAGGGTGTTTGAGGTGGGATAGCTGCTGTGGGGAAATGCTAATCCAAGCTAGACACTTGCTGAGCAGTCTGTGCCGCCCCGCCCCTAAGTCTGGCACCCGCGTCCATGCCCATGCTTAAGTCTTTGTTCCTGGCTATTGAAGGGATGTGACTTAACCCTAGAGCTTTGACCTCTGAGGTTGAAGAGAGGAATCTCTTTTTAAATTTTTTTATATCTTATTTATTTATTTGTTTAAGAGTGAGAGAAAGAAAGAGGCAGAGAGTGGGAGAGAGGGGGAGAGAAAGAGAGAGGGAAGGAAAGAGAGAGAGAGAATGGATATACCAGGACCTCCAGCCACTGCAAATGAACTTCAGCCACATGCACTACCATGTACATTGGGCTTATGTGGGTTCTGGGGAATCAAATCTGGGTCCTTAGGCTTCACAGGCAAGTGCCTTAACTGCTAAGCCATCTCTCCAGTCCATGAAATTTTTTATTATTATTTTTAATTTTGGTAAGGTTTACATGTGCATAATTTTGATCAACTTGTGTAAATATTTATTTATTGCTAGAGAGAGAAAGAATGAGTGTGCCAGGGCCCCCTGCAAATGAGCTCCAGATGCATTGCACTGTTTTGTGTATCTGGCTTTATGTGTCATGCTTTGTAAGCAAGTGGCTTTGCCCGGAGCCTTCTCTCCAGCCCCAAGAGAGATTCTGAGTTCTAACTTTCCCAGTGAGGAACTCCTGGAATAATGAAGCATTCATTCAAGTAAACCTACTTGGCTGCCTAATATAAGCTGGGACTTATAATCAGCCAACTATTTGACATCTAATCCTCAGTCAACAATACCATATGTATTATCATTCTGTTTCATCCCAGCAAACCTGAAAACCAGAGAAGCTGAGCAACTTTTAAGATCTTATGGCTAACAAAATGCAGCATCGCAAGTTTCACCTAGGTTTCATGAATGCCACGTCACTTGCTGAAGGAAAGTACGATTCTTATATGTCAACCCAATCTTTCATTCAGTAAATATTTACTGAGTTCCTATTAGGTGTTTCACCCACACTCAAATAAAACATGGAAGTTACATGCTGGTTCTTGGAAAATTCACAAATGTACTACTATGTGTTTTGTGGTGATAAGTGTTATGTTTATCTGTTTGCTACCACTCTCACAAAAAGCCTGCAATAAAACTGACTTACAGTGAGAAAAGCTTCATTTTCTCTCCTGATTTCAGAAGTTCTAGTTCATGACCAAGCAGATGAATTACTTTTCGGTTTCTAGTCAGGGTGTCAAATGACAGTGGCAAGGGACACGTGGCAAAAGAAAAGAGGGCTGAAGCCCCACAATCCCCTTCAAGGCACACCTCCAGTGATTCCCCCCCCCCCCGATCTCCCAAGAGGCCCTACCTCCCAAAACTTTCACTAGCTTCCAACAGCCACCCCAGGGACCAAGCCGTTAACATGAAGGCTTTGAGGAGCATTCAACATCTAAATGATAGCAAGTGTCATAGACAAAAATTAAACCATGACATTATACAGCAAGAGCGGCGGGGGGGCAGTAGGATTTGCAAGGAAATGATGCATTTCTGATGACAGAACATAAAAACGCTTCTCATCATGTCAAGAGCAATTTCTTCTCCTGGAAGCTGTCACGGCCAGCTGTGATGACAATATGATGGCTTGCTGAGCCAGCAGAAAGAAGGTTCTCTGCCAAATAGGTGTGTTTGAGCTTATTAAATGAAAATGTTACAAAACAGATGGACTGAATGACAGGGGTAGTGATTTGATCCAGTGAGCCATAATTTCTGTACCTTGATTGGGAATGAGCGCGCATCCTTCCTTCTTTGTTCACGAGGAGGTTTTGCACACTGATGCTGAGCAATCTGGAAACCATTTGGAGATCCCATGAGGACAGCGCTATGTACCAGTGTGACTATTATTACTGGGGAAAACCACTACCAGTGAACAAAGGTGTTTCCCAAGGTGTGACAAACGAACGTGTCTAAAGATTGGCCACAAAATCGAGGTTTAATGAGCTATCGGCTTTCCTACACTGGGTAAATAGGCAATGTTGTCCACAGCGTGATTTAGAGAGCTAGAGAGAAGGCGGTTCCATCCTTTAGAAAATAAGTGATGTAATAACAGAATCATGTCCTTTGAGGGGAGTATTTTCCACAGATGGACGAAGAATTGGGAGTTCTTACATCCAAACATCTCTACCTGTTTCCTGAGGTACCTGGGATATCTGTCTATGAACAATCTATGAGATTTATTAACTCTGAAAAGTCTAGTGAAACTAAATATGCCATGTCTAGAGGATGTTAAAAGTTAACCTAAGAGCCAAGGACATGGCTCATGAAAGCATCTGCTATGCAAATCTGGTGACCTGAGTTCAGATGCCCAGGACCCATATACCACATGGTGCAGTGAGTGTCTAGAATCCCAGCCCTCCACTGGTATGATGGAGGCAGAGACAAGAGAATCCTGGGAGCTCACAGGCCAGCTGGCCTGATGTATGCAGCAGGGAGCAAGTAGAGACCCTGCCTCCAACAGAGCAGAAGGTGAGGCCTGTCTTCTGGCCTCCAGTGCATGCCATGGCATGTGTGCTCCCACACTCACACACACGAGAACACACACACACACACACCATATACATCAACACACAAATAAAATTACTAAAAAGGAGAAAGTAAAAGTAGTCTGAAAAAAGTTAACCTGAACTAAAGATAATCTCATACAAAGTCATAAAACTTCCAAATTTTCTTTTGTAAGTTTTTTATATTTATTTATTTATTTATTTATTTATTTATTTAAGAGAAAGAGACAGAGAGAGAGAGAATGGGTGCACCAGGGCCTCCAACCACTGCAAATGAACTCCAGATGCATGCGCCACCTTGTGCATCTGGCTTACATAGGTCCTGGAGAGTCAAACCGGGATCCTTTGGCTTTGTAGGCAAACGCCTTAACTGCTAAGCCATCTCTCTAGCCCAAAACTACCATATTTTCATTGACTTCCTCATAGTCCTTTCTATCATTGAAAATGCTTTCGGTAGGAAATAAAGCTTAGATCCTTAATTAAAGTAATTGACATAGTAATAATTTTAAAATCCTATACTCTCCCATTTCATGTCATTTGGAAGAAATCAGGCCTTTGAGTCTCCAGAATCTAGTTTTTCAGAACTAGTAATAAAGATGATTTTATTTTTATTATGATTTTGTACATGTATGACTTTCACAATTCTTCCTTGCTATGAAAGAGAAGATGAATGCCCTGTATATGACAAGTACAGTGTAGGGCAGAGCACAGCTTTGGAAGCTATTGGCATTTTGCTCTGTGCATCTTGATTATTTAATGCAATTATCAGAACCAAAATAGCCAATAAAATTCAAAGTGGTGGTGGTAATAATAATAATTAAATTTACTATTATTTTATGAAACTGACAACTCAACACCATCCACTAATTACGGGCAGTTACTGAACATTTAAGATATAGCTGCTCTAAATCATGACGTGTTCTACGTAAAAAATGAACACCAGCTTCCAAAGACAATGAAAAAATAACTAAAAATAAGTCAGTAATTCTCATCATTTTGAAATGGCCATATGTAGTTGGCTTGTGTTATATGTCTACTCTTTTTAATTTCTAATGCTTAAGGAAGTTCAAATAAACCATTTTTCATTTCATTTCATTTTTTTTTTTTTTTTCTTTTCTTTTTTCTTTTTTTTTTTTTTTTTTTTTTTTTTTTTTTTTTTTTTGAGGTAGTGTCTCACTCTAGCCCAGGATGACCTGGAATTAACTATGTATTCTTGGGGTGGCCTCAAAATCTCAGCGATCCTCCTACCTCTGCCTCCCGAGTGCTGGGATTAAAGGCGTGTGCCACCACGCCCCTCCCATTTTTCTTTTTTACCTAAAATCTATATTTTCTAAATATAGTAGCTATGTCTATGATGTTTTAGTTTTCATTAGCATAGATTGTTCTTTTCTATCCTTTCACTTTTAATATTCATATGACCATAAAGGTGAAATGCCTCTATTATAGACAAGGTATATTTAGATGGGTGTCCAAGTTGCTCAAATTGACATTTCTATGGGGGAAAGCACTGGAATGTTCCATTCTGATATCCGGACAAAGAACAGGTTTAGGAACTGGGGAGATGGCACAGTGGTTAAAGGCACTTTCTTACAAAGCCTGCTGACCTGAGTTCGATTCCCCAGTACCCACATGAAGCCAGTTGTAAAAAGTACCACCTCTGACTGGCATTTATTTGCATAAGAAAGAAACCCTGGTGCATGTGTGAACACAGACATAAACAAATAAATAAATTATTTTAAAAGAACAGGTTTAGTCCAGCTGGTCTCAAAGACTTTATCAAACAATTTGAAAGTTAGAGTTAAGTGAGACTCACTCCTTGTAAGGAGGCATCAGGATTCGATCAGTAAATACATGCCTTCTCATTCACATAAATGTGATGGCAGATAAAATTTGAGTCAATAAACAGATTCAAAGCAAGATGGCCAGTCCACAGGCTAGGTCCATGAGCCAGAAAAGCAAGGCAGTCACTAAAAGCGAGCGATTTAGTGGTTTGTAGCACGTTCACACAGTTGTGCAACCACCATGACGTCTAATTATAGACCGTTCTCATCACCCAAGAAGAAACCCTGGTATCCTTGGCAATTATAAAGCAAAGAGTCACTTCCTGAAGATCACCAGACAATCACTAATTTCTTCCCTGCATCCATGTGGTCACAAAACCTTTTTCTGTCATGAAACTACCAGGTCCCTGTCTATCAAATACTGAAGAAGACTCAGTCCTTCCTAAATGACCTGAACATAACAGATGGGTGCCATTTATTCTATGAGGCCACACTTACCTCATGTCAAACATAACCAAAAATAAAAAAGGGAACAATGAAACAAAACTACATGCAAACTATGTGATAGGAGGCAAAGGTTGGCATTATTCAGACTCAAGAACCAAATCCATGGCCAAGGGTTGAGCAAGAGGCACAAATGCCTGAGACCATGTCACAGCAGCAGTGTTCACGTCCACAGAGCCTCCAGAAATGGGAGATGGTTGTGGAGACCTTCCAGAATCCCTGTCCATTCCAGGTTACTTAAATGGAGCATCAAGGGCCCCAAGCCTCTCTCCTTTGAAGGAGTTGTTCAGTTCCCTAAATTAGGACAAAGTCGGCTATGCCCAGCTGCTGAATTTAGGAAAGTTGGGATTTAGTCATTCTTGCAGATAGAAAACCTTTTCATTATTATCCCCACCAACCCAGTACACTGAGCTCTCTTCATAACTCCATGTCAAAATCTCTGAGAACCTTCAATCACCTGAAAGCATACTGAATGGTAACAGCAGAAAATGTGATTTTAGGGCTGGAGAGCTGGCTCAGCAGTTAAGGTGCTTGCCTGTAAAAGCCCAACAACCTGGGTTCAATTCCCAAGTATCCACCTAAAGCCAGATGCACAAAGTGGTTCATGCAGCTGGAATTCATTTAGCAATGGTTACAGACCCTGGCGTGCCCCTTTTCCCTGTTTCTTTTCTATCTCTGTTTGTTTTTAGATAAATAAAAATATTTTTAAAAAAGAAAATGTGATTTTACCAGGTTTCAAGCTCAAAGCTGAAGACTAGAATTAACTGTGGACTTATGCAATCAGACAAATTTACAGATAAATAAGGGATTTAGTCAACAAGATCTTAAAGATCTTATGAGTACAGAGAACCTCCAGATTTTTCTTGGTGCATAAAGCAAAAAATCTACTTTAGGGCTGGAGAGATGGCTTAGCAGTTAAGGCATTGGCCTGCAAAGCCTAAGGACCCAGGTCTGATTCCCCAGAACCCACGTAAGCCAGATGCATAAGGTGGTCCATGCATCTGGAGTACAATTGCAGCAGCTAGAGGTCCTGGGGAGCCCATTCTCTCTCTTTACCTGCCTCTTCCTCTCTCTCACTCTCTCTCAAATAAATAAGAAGAAGTTTTTAAATCTACTTTAACTCTGATACCAGTTTCCAGGTGACCAGAAACAGAGACGTGAGCACACTGAACATTCCCGTTTGCACTAGCTCCTGAAATGTGTCCACGCTGTGCATAGAGGAGGTTCTGGGAGCAAAGAAACTGGAGACACAAAGAAATACATGGATCCAGACCATATTTTCTAGAAGTAAACATGTCTTTCCCTGAAAAGACACACACACACACACAATCATTAAACACATTATATATGAGTGCATTTATTGTATATAACAAAGATATTAACATCTTTTGGGAAAAGTCTCTGCAAAATGAATAACTGGCGTTAAGCCCCTTTGATTTCAATAAGGGCTCTGGAGCAGACCTTTACAATGCTCTGATGGCCTAGAAGACAGTGCTCGTATCTGATCAACGTCACGTTGAGTCACTAGCATTTGGCACTATAATCACCGGGGAATGTGCAGGGAGGCCTCCAAAGCCCCATTTCCCTCATTTGCCCCAAGATTATGAGCATCCAAAAGGCAGGCATTGTGTTTGCTCTGGGACCATGCAGCTCGCTAATTCCCCCGGCACCATCTGGACTCCTTCCACTTTAAGACGAACTAGGTAAGGCCCACTAATTGCTGGAGATCTCTTATCGCCAACTCACATCTCTGTAACTACCAGTGGCTTAATCCTTCTTCCTCCAATGCCAGATCAAATGTTAGCCTTCAACATTTTCATTAAAAAAAAAAAAAAAAAAAAAAAGAGAGCTAAGTAGGAGAAAACCTGAGGAATCACAAGGGTGAGCTCATGGGCTATGAATGGGGACAGCTAGAATGCTGTGGGAAGGGTGGAAGGACCCTCTGCAATCGTTCAGTTGTAAAGCAGAGCAAAGCGCTTACGAGAAGGTGAAAATGTAAATAGGAGCTGGTTAAATAGAAAAAGAAAATAGGGCTCTCTGTAGAGAAATGCTTCCAAGACGCCACGAGGAGACTGCTCGCTTATTTTATTACACAATAAAAGGGGAAAAAAGAGTTGGCTTATGCTATGAACTCATTCATGGAGGAACTGACATATTTTAATGTTGTCTAAAAATAACTTATTTCATCAGTCCTGGGACATTTTTTCAGTCTTTTGCCAAGAATCTAATTAATGTATGTGCCTTTTTTTTTCAGGCAATTTCATGCGGTCATTATATCTCCTATGATTTTATAAAGAAAATTCATGTGGTCAAGTGCTCATGAATAATTTACGTGAGAAGCTAGGACACTTGTGATGGGCCAGTACCATCACTCAACTCCCTCAGACCCAAGACTTGCATAAAGATCAATTAAGTCAGGTAAGCTACTCTGTAAATAATAACATTTTACTAATAAAACCACATCAACTATGTTAAAGAATCAGATATCCATGAACTTTCAAGTTAAAACACAGTAGTAGATTTCAAAGACACTTTATGGTTATTTTTTTTTCTAAGTGGGCCGTGTTGGACAGAAGCTTCTCACCATGTGTTTATAACTCACTACATCAGGAAACATCTATGTGCAATTGTTTGCTCTGGAGAGTGTTAATGAGCTAATAGGAGACAGCTCTCTCTTATTCTCTCTATCTCCTCTCTATCACTTCTCCTTGCCTCCCTCCTTTCAAATAAATATATTTAAAAAAATAACAAAACCACTAACACTCAGCTTCCAGGATACATACCCTGCTGGCTTTCCTCCAGTGGCCTGGAAAGAAGCAGAGTTTGTAGATCAGGGGTCAGTTTAAGTGTCAGGCATCTTGGAAGCAATGAAGCTTTTCCAAGGGTTTAAGATGGAGTGAAGAATAGTGGGTTTTAATTTTCAGACAATCACTCCGCTTTGAGGAGCAGGGATGTGCAGAGATCAAGCGTGGACAGTCTGAGATGAGTCGGTTACTATGCAATCATCCCATATGGCCCTCCTAATGCCATCTGAGGCAGAGAGGTGGCATCAGTTTGGATTAGGATGGGGATATTAGAGCAAGAAGAGGTGAACAAGCAAATTCCTCCACCTCTTTTGGAGCTCATCTTTCTCTAATGCACCTTTAGTGTTAGTGTTCCTTAGATTCTAGGTCTTGACAGTTTCTCTCTCTCTGTCTCTCTCTGTAGTCTGTCTGGTCCACTCCCTGAATTTGGATTCTATTCACATCAGCCTAGGTCTACAGGAACACACACACACACACACACACACACACACGTTTCTCTCTTTCTCCCTCCAACTTTCCTCCCTCTTCTTTCCTCTCTCTTCCTTCCTTCCTCCTTACTTCCCTCTCTTTCTCTCTGAGTTCTAGATTGTAATTCTGAGTGCTTACCTGCATTATTAGCACTGTCATTATTGTAAGTGTTAAAATCTCACTAAGTGATCTAAGACAAAAACGAACCAAAAGAAAGATCGATGAAGAGAAATAAATGCATATTGACTCTTGGATCATGTACCCAAGGGCATCTGGGAGTCTCAGAACATTCTTTCCACCTCTTCCCTCTCCAGTGTACGTTACCTTCATACTTTCATGTTAACATAATCCCCACGAGGGACTACTCATTAACAGCTCTGAATTTATAGGTCATATCTCTGCAGCCAATGTGTAAATATCTCTTTTGTCCCACCTCACATTAAGCAAAGAAGTTTGATTGGTCCCATGAGATTCAGATATCTTAATAGATTTTAAAGGATTCTACCCTAGTAGGTGCAATTTTAGGAAATGACACAATTTATAAAATTGCTCTGCCAATACACATGCCACTCTCCCCACCACTACCATCCACCCTTCCCATCAACCAATTATCACAGGCTTTGATTCTACATTTGAGATGGAATTTGCCTGTTCACCTCTTCTTGCTCTAATATCCCCATCCTAATCCAAACTGATGCCACCTCTCTGCCTCAGATGGCATTAGGAGGGCCATATGGGATGACTGCATAGTAACCGACTGATCTCAGACTGTCCACACTTGATCTCTGCACATCCCTGCTCCTCAAAGTGGAGTGATTGTCTGAAAATTAAAACCCACTATTCTTCACTCCATCTTAAACCCTTGGAAAAGCTTCATTGCTGCTAAGATGCCTGACTCTTAAACTGACCCCTGAGCTACAAACTCTGCTTCTTTCCTACCTTCTCTTTCATCCTCATTGAAACATTTCAGTCGCGTCCATCTTTCAGAAGTCACCTGGCATTTTGAGAGGTGACCAGGCTCTCCCACGAGTCACATGCACCTCTAAAGGTGCATCTTTTTACAACACTCATTAAAGCTGCAGTATTTACTGTGCAAATTTTTGATGGTGTGGTTAATGGAGAACAAAGACTGCATGTGTTCATCTTGATGGAGCTCCAGGTACATGGGAGGTTCTAAGACAATATTTACCAAGTGAATGATTATCGTTTTTTGTTACTCATCTTTAACGTTCATATCTTCACAAATATTTGTCTTTTTGTTTCACAAATATTTGTGTCTACTTTGTGCTAAGGAATGAGTTATATATTGTGGACAGAGACCTGAAGAAGATGAAGGGAGTTCCGACCCTTGGGAATGTAGTTTTAATTTTTGTTTCTTAAACTGGGCAAGAGCTATGTGTTTTTCCTCTCTGAGGAGGATAGAAAGACAGGAAAAGTTAAGGGGGGCATGAGAAGGGAAAGAAGCTGTTCACCCTGGCATCTAGTTTTCCTGTCCCATGGACTGCGAACCAAGAAACATCAGCACAATTGGTACAGCCAAAATGCCTGTACAGACAATGTGTGGGTTCCTACAGAGACCTCAAACAAGGACGCTAAAAGCCACTTAGAGGCAGTATGCTTGTAGAGCCTTGAATCTTCCTACGTCAGTACTCCTGTCTCATCCCCAAATCCAAACAATACACCTCATAAAATCACCTTACAATCTCATCTACAAAAGAAATTCTTTAAGATAAAAAATACACAAACACAGGCTAGAGAAATTGCTTAGCATTTAAGGCCTGCAAAGCCAAAGGACCCAGGTTCAGTTCCCCAGGACCCTCATTAATCCAGGTGCATAAGGTGGCACATGTATCTGTAGTTCATTTGCAGCAGCTGGAAGCAGTAGCACACCCATTCTCTCTCTCTCTCTCTCTCTCTCTCTCTCTCTCTCTCTCTGTCTGTCTCTCTCTTGTTGTCAATGACATCCTTTAAGGGAGGTAACTTAGAAAGCCAGAGAATCTAATATCTGGACATAGTAAAGAGATCCAAGCATTACTCTCTCTCATGAACTCCACATCCATGTCTTGATATTTTGTGTTGTCCCTTTTCTATATGACTGTGTGTGTGTGTGTTTTGTTTTGATTTTCAAGGTAAGGTCTCACTTTAGCCCAGGTTGATCTGGAATTCACAATGTAGCATGCCCAGCTCTACATGACTCTCTCTCTCTCTTTTGAGAGAGAGCGACAGAGAAGGAAAGAGAGACAGAGAGAATGGGCATGCCTGCGTCCCCTTGTGGGCAAGCATGGCATTGTGCACTTGCATCACTTTGTGACTAGCTAAACATGGGACCTGGAGAATCAAACAGGCATTCGTAGGCTTAGCAGGCAGGCGCCTTAACTCCAGCCCTATATGATTCTCTTTAAAGACTCAAGAAATTTATTAACTTGGCTTCACCCTGGCTTGTCCTAAATTTCTTTTGTATAGCATGGTCATGAATCTGACTTTGCCAGAGTGGAACTCCTAAGTGGAAAAGAACTCTTGGGCTGCCAATGGCTGTGTTGGGCATGTTGCCCCCTGGCTTACATATGCACATACATGTATGTATACTCATGCACACACATGTTCCCTCCCATATGCAAACATGCCTATATGCCTACATACCACATGTACATTAAAAACTCTTAAAGGAATTTATGGCCAGAAAGCAAGGTAGCCATGCAAATGAGTAAACTATGCTGGATAAATTTTTCAGAAAAATTTGTCTTGAGGGTAGTGAGATATACAATATGGAGGACAGGCTATGGGACATAAGTTAATGTCCTTAGAGAGAAAAGAGAGGCGCCACATTAAGGGGCCAGAAGGCCTCAGGCTCTTTTTTTTTTTAATCAAAAGCAGGTATAATTTTGTATCTTTCCTAAGAATAGGTAATTTCACATCATGGCTAAGAACATGATATCTATAATTGGTGGCCTGATTTGGACCATGGCAACAGTGACTCTGAACAAGTCACCTAACATGTCTAAGGGACGGTTATTTATCTGCTAGTGGAGATAGGAGTGAGACCCAAGTCTTCAGATGCTGCACACGTTAAGGGAAGGGGTCACGTGTGCATAACAAGCTGCCCCACACCAGCTATCACTACTGCTCACACAAATGACCCGGTGGGAGGTATGTTTCCTCGCTGAGCCCATCTATATTCTGAAGACTCCAAGGAGAACTGGAGCAAAATGAAGAGACCGTGAGATCACCTGCACGGAAGATGCCACGAAGGCTTATTTACACAGCTGGTGCTCAATAAGTGATGGCTTTCCTCCTTCCACTCTTGTCCGCTCTCTAAGACACAGTCTCAAGTGTTCGATTCTCCCTGCTATACTTTGGAGATTGCAGGGCCAGCCACACCACCACCAAGTTGTCTAAAATGCAGATGAAACAGTGCTCCTTGAACAATTTATCTTTCAAGACAGCCACTAAGATGCAGAGCTCATGTTCAACCAAATCAAGTACAGAGTATGCAAATATAAAGGCACATTTCCTCTATCCCTTCTTCTTCTTTGCCCAGTTTCAGAGCCCTTTGCCCAGGACAGGGGTGATAGTTCAGTCTGTCGTCCCTGAGCAAATGTGTGCAGGAGACCACATGCAGCACCTTAAACTATCTCCTTCCCCTTTCCTCTTCCCCATTTGACACCCCCCCCCCGCAAGCCCTTCAGCCCCACTGTGGAGCAAAATGTCCACAGTTTCCCAGCCAAAAATCTTCTCTTAAGAAGGATCTGAAACTCCTTTACACCGAGATGCAGAATATTGTGGCTGAAAGAATTAACCTCAAGGTTTACCTTACCTTAAATTTTGCAGTAACATTTCCTATTTTAAAAATATCTTGCAGGGCGTGGTGGCGCATGCCTTTAATCCCAGCACTCAGGAGGCAGAGGTAGGAGGAGTGCTGTGAGTTCAAGGCCACCCTGAGACTACATAGTGAATTCCAGGTCAGCCTGGGCTACAGTGAGACCCTACCTAGAACCCCCCCCCAAATATATATATATCTTATTTATTTATGTCTTTATTTATTTGAGAGAGATAGAGAAAGAGGCAGAAAGAGAGAAATAGAGAGAGAGAGAGAGAGCAAAGGGGCACATCAGGGCCTCCAGAAGCGTGCACCACCATGAGCAGTACGTGGGTACTTTGCAGGAAAGTGCCTTAACCACTTAATCCAGCCCTGCAATAACATTTCTAACCAACCCCAGCAAGAAACAGGAGAACTTCTTTAGGAAGCACCATGACCTTGCCAGTTGGAATTTGTAAGGTGAATTTGTTTCTGAAATTCTGGCAGTCTCGTGTACTTGGATTGTCAAGAAATTTTGCTAAAAGACACAAAGAGAGGGGTAAGTTGGTACTCAAACACTGGTAAGCATGCCATCATGGTGTCTTTTGGCAGTGGGAGGTGAAGACCTGCTTGGTAACCCTAACCTCTTCTAAACACGAAAAGATCACCTGACGTGTTTCTGAAGTGACAACACATGCTCTGGGGTGGCTTTCTCAGCATGTGTCAAGCATCGGAGGGATTGACTGTGGAGATTAAGTGAGAGACTGACTGAAAGGCCTTCCATGCCTGGGCTTGAAAGCGCTGAGGTACTGTTGGAGCCCTGCCTGTCAGCTCCTGGGAGGGGTGGGTCTGCCTTCCCCACAAAGGCTTTTCTTCAGCTTCCATGACAAGCACTGAACGAGCTTTTCTCTTCCTCCCTGAAGAACTTCTGCATGTTGCTGGCAGAGTCACAGGCCCCCCGCAGAACACTTCTGAGCATGCCCAAGGAATCCACTCTCTCTACCCCTCTTCACGGCAGCACAAGTTATATTTTCGAAATATCAGACAATTGTGTTCACCTGGTTAAAACAAAAGGCAAACTCTTTATTGTGACTCACAAAACCCCTGGGTGATCTGTCAGGACTGTCTTTTTTTTTTTTTGAGGTAGGGTCTCGTTCTAGCCCAGGCTGACCTGGAATTCATTATGTAGTCTCAGGGTGGCCTCGAACTCACAGTGACCCTCCTACCTCTGCCTCCCAAGTGCTGGAATTAAAGGTGTGTGCCACCACGCCCAGCCAGGCCTGTCTTTTGACCTCACTTCATATCATGTCCTCTAATCTCCAGTCTCAGTGACTGAACTGATATTTAAATAAGCGCTGACACTTGCTGCGGGCCCTTGCTTCAAAGCCACTGCCTTTGCCGCTTCCCGAGCCCAGAGTCCCCTGGACGCTTGCCTGACTCGCTCCATTGCAGTCTAAGCCCCAAACTGACCACTCAGTAGAGCATTCCCCCAGGCTCCCTCACATCGCACATTTCTATTTATTTACTTACAGCATTTCGTGTATTAGCCTTCTTACTGTTCCCTACCCTGGGGAGTGCCTTATTTTTCCTGCTCACCTCTCTGTTGTATCAAGCTGGCAGCTGACACATTGTTACTTTCAGTAAGCATCTTGCCCAAAGCCAAGTCATTCCTCTGTTAAAATCTTTCCACGAGGGCTGGAGAGATGGCTTAGTGGTTAAGGTGTTTGCCTGCAAAGCCAAAGAACCTTGGTTCAATTCCCCAGGACCCACATAAGCCAGGTGCCCAAAGTCATGCATGCATGTGGAGTTCGTTTGCAGTGGCTGGAGACCCTGGCACAAACATTCTCTCTCTCTGTCTCTCTGTGTCTCTGTCTCTCTCCCTCTCTCCCTCTCTCTCTTCCTCTTTCTGTCTCACCAATAAATAAATGAAAATTTAAAAAAATTTTTTTTTTTTTTTAATCTTTCCATGAGCAGCACTCGGGAGACAGAGGTAGGGGGATCAGCATGAGTCCGAGGCCACCCTGAGATTACACAGTGAATTCCAGGTCAGCCTGGACTAGAGTGAGACCCTACTTCTAAAAACAAGAAAAAAAATCTTGGCCTGGCAATATGGCTTAGCGGTTAAGGTGTTTGCCTGCAAAGCCAAAGGATCCCCATTCAATTCTCCAGGACCTATGTAAGCCAGATGCACAAGGGGGCACACACGTCTGGAATTCATTTGCAGTGGCTGGAGGCCCAGGAGCGCCCATTCTCTCTCTCTCAAATAAATAAATAAATAAATAAATAAATAAATAAATAAATAAATTTTAAAAATCCTTCCACAGTTCTCCATCACGTTTAGAATCAATCAATTAGACATCCTTAACTGCCAAGATCATTAGCAGTCTGTGTATATATACTGCAATGCCTGGCTTTGCCTTGGTCCATTGCTAAACTGTTTTCATGCAGCATCCTTATTATTGTAACAGTTGGCACACTCAGTGAACATGACCTGCGTGGGCCTGTCTCCTAACCTTGCACCCTGAAGATGAAGTTTGTGCGTCAGTATTAATTGGCATTGCGTGGGCATTTGTTAACACTACAGATTATGAAGTCTGGCACTAGCCTGACTGGATTGTGTCTGTATGTGACAAGAACCTGGGATGAGTTGAATGCTCGCTGGACCGTGCACATAATCTTACCATTATCACAGTTGCGCAATGTGTATCAGATAGCTGACGCAAGGTTCCCATTGCATCTCTCACGAACAACTCAAGTTGATAGTGTTCAAAACTGAATGAATAATGTTTGTCCAAAAAAAACAAGAATCCTTTCCAGGGTTATCAGTCTTAGAAAAAGCAGTACTGTCCTAGTCTTGTTTTTGAACTCTTTAAAGGTAAGAGGAACTTCCAGTATTTACCTTTATTTCCCATGTAATATGGCCTCGCTTTATTGAGCTGGATTCTAAAGTCTTGTAGTCTAAGAAGTGTTTTTTTTTTTTTTTTGGTTTTCGAGGTAGGGTCTCACTCTGGTCCAGGGTGACCTGGATTTCACTATGTACTCTCAAGGGTGGCCCCAAACTCTTGGCGATCCTCCTACCTCTGCCTCCCGAGTGCTTTGATTAAAGGCGTGCTCCACCACGCCCTGCTCAGAAGTGATTTTTAAGCTCTCACAATGTGACAGTCCACTTAACCAACCCAGTGTGAAAATGGGGAGGCTCTGACTCAGAAGGGAAAGTCAAGTCACTAAGGCGGCGTGAATGACAGACTGCTGCCATCCATGGCCTGCAGGGAGGAAGTGAAGGTGACCGCCACCTTCCTGTTTCTGGGGAGCAGACTCCTCATGGAGCTCAGGAGAGCTTTCAGGGCTCAAAACCAGACTCAGGCATGTCAATGCTGAGTGTTTACTGGGCCATGATCCTACCCTGGCCATTGTTCCACTGGCCCATTCACTCTCCCACCCCAGCAAGCTGACTGCTTCATAGCCTGCCCTTCCTCTTCGGACCTACAATTCCACCCCCATGAGTACATTTCAGTCTAAGCTGCTAACTTGCTTTCCTCTCTCACAGAAGAAGCGGAGGATCCAGAGAAGGCACACATGAGGTCCCAGGCTCGAGGGCTGCCCTGCTACTCCATAACTTGTCAGTTACCTGGTAACATGGACTGTGTGCCCAAGGGTTTTAAGGATGGGAGTACAATCATTATTATTGTTGTTGTTGTTGTTGTTTTGAGTTAGGGTCTCACTCTAGCCCAGGCTGACCTGGAATTCACTATGTAATCTCAGGGTGGTCTTGAACTCACAGCAATTCTCCTACCTCTGTCTTCAGAGTGCTGGGATTAAAGGTGTGTGCCACCATGCCTGGCTTTTTATCTATGTATTTATGTAGCTCTACTTTTAAAAAATTATTTGATTTACTTATTTGAGAGAGATAGGCAGAGAAAGGGAGAGTGGGTATAGTCATGCCAGGGCCTCCTGCTTCAGCAAACTAACTCCAGATACATGTGCCACTTTGTGCAACTGGCTTTACATGGGCACTAGAGAATCAAACCTGGGCTGTCATGCTTTGCAGGCAAGCAGCACCTTTCACTGCTAAGCCATCTCTCCAGCCCCTGTGTGTGACTTTTGACTTTGTCTATTCCTGTATCTGCATTTGGATGTGGTTAAGAATACACTGCCTAGAGCCACTGCAGCCCACATGGGAGCCAAAGCTGAAGCAAATGCTTCCATGAACTGCAGAACTGAGTGTCCCTGGGACCCATCTACCCACCCCTCAAGGTTCTTACTCGGTAAGGCAACAAATGTGATTGAATCCATTATGAGTGGTATGTTTACATTATTTAAGGATAAGACATTTCCCTTGGATGTTTTTACTTACCAGTTTATTAACTCCTAACACAGTGATAATTGCTCAAAACCTATGCCTTGATTGGTTGCCTGAGGGTAGCGTGTGTTCAGACTAAATGAACATGTTCTTCTAATTATGATAATATGTAGGAATGCCAAGTGATAACACACCATTGGGATTCTCAGCAAGCACAGGGGGGAGGGCTGGGGTATAGTTCAGTAGTAGAACACTTGTGTGCAGAAGCACTAGGTCTGATCCCCAGAATCACACACACACACACACACACACACACACACACACACAAACATATGCATGCGCACACACACACACACATAAAAAGATTTAAGACATGACAGGAGAAGGTATTGTCATGTAGCACATAGAAGTATCCCTGTCATGGGCTGCAGTGATGGCTCAGCAGCTAAAGACATTTGTTTACAAAGCCTGACATCCTGGGTTCAATTCCCCAGAACCCACATAAAGCCAGATGCACAAAATGGTGCATGTATCTGAAGTTCATTTGCACTGGCAAGAGGCCCTGGTGGGCCTATCCTCGGCCCCACTCTCTGCTTGCAAATAAATAAAATATTTTTTAAAAGTAATCCGGGTCATATGTAATTGGTCCTCCCACTGCTGTGGCCAAGTTCCTCCAGGGACTCTGCTATGATTTTCCATCAACCACCTCCTGTCCCTGATTACCGAGGTTGAAGCTAACATAAGCCCAGCTAACGTTTTAGTCAGGTGGCCATGCCGAGAGCTGAGTGCCTCTCAGCGTGGTGACCGCAGCACACATTTTTGTGGGAGACATCAGATGAAACTCCCACAGCACTGTTCTTCCACAGGGGTGGGGGAGGTGGTGGTGGCCGGCTCCGGGTACCCCAGGGAGGAGGTTCCTTCCTCTCATCCTTGTTGAAAGTCTTTCTTTCCAAGGTCACGAGACAGCTTTTCCTCAGTCCAAGCAAATGTAGCTGGAGAAACAAATGCACACAAAGTTCAGATCTATTAACATTCTCTTTCCAAAGCCCTGGTGCACAAGACTCCACGTGGTTTGTGGGAGCAGCTTGAGGTCCCGGTTACTGATAAAAAATGGCTTTAGAGCTTTCATAGGCCTGGGTGGCCTCTGTCTTAAACAGCAGCAATTATGAGCCCTAGAGTACTGGGCACAATTACATATTCTCTATTAGCTCTCAGACCTTCCCTCCTCCGGTCCCTCTTTCATCTCACTGGATAATTCCAGTCATGGTTCCCAGCTACGGTTCAGCTGTGGCAGATGCAGGAGTGTGTTGAGAAGAAATTCCTTGCTCACAGCCAATTCTGATAAGTGGCCACAAGTGATTTCTCAAATGTAGATACATTTGAACGCTTGGTCTTGAGTGCAGTTCAGATCTGAGGGCTCTTTGTTGACTTTCTGTCTGGGTAACCTGCCCATTGCTGGAGGTGGGATGTGGAAGATTTCTGCCTGGGTTGTAGTGTAACCCATCCCCACTTGACATCTATTAATATCTGCGTTATCTATCAGGTGCCCTGTTATTGGGCATCTGGGTATTTATGATTGTCACATCCTTTTGGTAAATTGACCCCTTTTATCATTATATAATGACTTGCTTTCTCTCTTTGTGTGGTTTTTAATGTAAACACCATTTTATCTGACATAGCTACTTCTTATATTCAATTTTTTATATGCTGTTGATTACAGATAATCCAATGATCCAGAAAACGGCCGTAATTTTGGAAAATACCCATCCATAAACTCTGCTATAGCCAGAGAGATAACCCAGGGGGTCATTTCATAGCTGGCTCACAGACAGAAATACAAAATGGTAACATGGTCCCTAACCATGTTATTTTGCTTAGTGTAATGTTCTCCAGGATCTTCCGTGCTATTGAAAAAGAGATTTGTATTCTCTTTTTAGGCTAATAGTACCCCATTGGGCATATGTGACAACTCTTCTTCTTTTTCTAAAATCCACTTACCTGCTGAGGGATTGACTTGCAGGGAAATGGTTGCTGGAAATAATGCGCCATGACTGGAGGGCATATGCCTTTCTAAGCTACTGGCTTCTGGTCCTCGAGATATATAGTCAGAAGTAGGAATGATGAATACATACAGACTTTAAAAAAATAGTTTGTCTTTTTTATTTTATTTTGAGAGAGAGAGAGAGAGAAAGAGGCAGAGAGAGAGAAAATGGACACACCAGGTCCTTTTAGCTCCTGTGAACAAACTCCAGACATGTGGGACTCCTTATGTGCATGTGTGACATTGTGCTCTTGGATCACTGTGTGTATAGCTACATGGGACCTGGAGATTCAAACATGCATTCTTAGGCTTCACAGGCAAGTGCCTTAACTGCCAAGCCATCTCTCCAGCCCCAGGTTTTTTTTTTTTTTTTTTTTTTGAAAAATGTATTTTATTTATTTATTTATTTATTTATTTATTTATTTATTTAAGAGAGAGAAAGAGGCAGAAGGAGAGAGATAGGGAGAGAATGGGTGCATCAGGGCACCCAGTCAGTGCAAATGAACTCCTGACGCATGCGCCCCGTTGTGCATCTGGTTTACGTGGGTCCTGGAGCATAGAACCTGGGTCCTTTGGCTTTGCCGGCAAGTGCCTTAACCGCTGAGCCATCTCTCCAGCCCTAGTTTGTCTTTGGTAAAAAATAACTCCCATAACTTTGTATAGTACATCTGTGACATCCTGAGGTCCTTCAGGTGTTGCACATGTATGACGTCCTCATGAGGCTGGACATGGCCATCTCAACAGATTTCAGTATCATGTTCCTAGAACTGAAAACGTGAAAAGATCATTGAGGGATGATGGGACCAACATAAGACTCCTCACTCTTCACAGTGGTTCCCCGTCCTCCCCTGCAGTCTGACACAGCCCACCCAGTGTCAACAAAGGAGAACTGTTAGCTGGGACTGGATTTATCCACACTGCTGATAAGAACAGCAAATGGAGCTGGACCACTTATTAGAAGACCCTTGTGAACCACTTAAGCTTCGGAACTTGGCTTTGGTGAGTTAAAAATGCAGAGTGTGCTCACAAATGCTAGTTCCTGCTTGAGCAAGAATGTCTGAGTCGTTATCACAGCCAACCATCTTCCGGACTCTGAATGACCCGAAGTGTAATTTGGCATTTGGACAGGACAATAGATACTTTGCATGACTTAGTTAGAGAATAATGCAAAGCTGTTTCCCATTAGACCCACTTTGATGTAGGCTGAGCAAATACCTGGGCGCCTGTCACCAGCTAAGCTCTCTCCCAGAGGAATGGAGGAAATATAGCTGAGCTTTCGGAATAGAGACCTCCGCACGCTCATGGGGTCTTTGTTCATCACAGAATCGCTGACACCCCAGGTGTGCTTCCCAGTGTCTACATTCAAAGGAATTACCCTAGAGCCCACTTCTCCCCATGGAAAACCAGAGCCAGTGGCTCCAGAGTATGACTATGAAGACAGCAGTTCCTTATAGTCTCCTAGATGATTCTGATGAGAGACTTCCAAGAACTGCCGTGGAAAATGTCTAGTGTGGTCCCCAAGATGAATAAGCAACAGTTCTTTGTCCTCAGAAGCCCTGAAGCCCAGAGGAGGGTGACACTCTTGTGACCTTTTGTTATAAATGCTATATAGATAATATATATCAGTAACGTGTTATATTGTACATTATTATAATGTTACAGAATTAATATATAGTATATTATGTATGAATAATATGTATTATTATATAATATCTGCTATATACTATATACATTCTATGTTATATAGAAGTGATCATGCTGTGTTGAAGACCTAGTGACTGTGATGGGGGAAAGTAGAGCCCTTCAGAACATTTTCACCATGCCAGAAACCAAAGCAGGAAGGCCTTCGAGATGACGCTGCCATCACAAGGAGTCCTGGAATGTGTGGGAGCCACAGACAGTTCATGTAACGGGCACTAGAGGTAGAGTGAGCAAGAGGAGGGGAGCTAAGAGGACAGTGTGCATCTCCACTCGCTGAGTCATTTCAATTGCATGTTGTAGGAACAGGGAAGTGGTAGGTGTCTTAAGAAGGCTGCAACAAGGGCTGGAGGGATGGCTTAGTGGTTAAGGCACTTGCCTACAAAGCCTAAGGACCCAGGTTCAATTCCCCAGGACCCACGTAAGCCAGATGCACATGAAGGCACATGCGTCTGTCCTGGTTTCTTAGGGTGGCTTGTGGACAACAGAGTTGCTCACAGTTCTGAGGGCGTCTGGTTAGGACCTCCTTCCTCACAGATGACACCTTCTGTGTGGTCACCTGGTGAAAGGAACAAATAAGCTCCCTCAGACCTTTTTCTTTTTGAACATTTTATTTATTATTTATTTATTCATTTATTTATTTGAGAGAACGAGAAAGACAGACAGAGAGAGAGAGAAAATGGGTGTGCAAGGGCCTCCAGCCACTGCAAATGAACTCCAGATGCATGCGCCACCTTGTGCATCTGGCTTACATGGGTCCTGGGGAATCAAACCTGGCTCTTTTGGCTTTTCAGGCAAACGCCTTAACTGCTAAGCCATGTCCCCAGCCCTCCTCAGACCTTTTTCATAAGGGCACCACTACCAGTCATGAGAGTGGGGACTTCACATCCTATTCACACAAGAGCCAGCTAAGAGTACAGTCACAATGGAGGTTATGTCTTAGCATAGGAACTTTGGCGGAACACTAGCATCCAAACCATTGCACCTTCCTTATACACCTTTAAGTATCCCACATTAGAAGGGGGCTGTTACAGAAATTATTCTAACTGTCCAAGTGATGAAAGCCTAAGCTAACACATAGAAGGAAATGAATGGGTCGATAAGTTTGAAATTTAACAAATAAAACAAAAACCAGAATTTGGTGCTTGGTTAGACGTATCAGCATTTGGGGGCGTGGCGGGAGTTGTAGTGTTTTGATACTGAGAGACTCCGTGTGGGTGTGTGTTAATGAGTGAATAGAGAGTGCATGGATAGAAGTAAGAAAACAGACATAGGAGAAACCTGTGTCTTTCCAAATGTGAAAAATATTTAACTTGTTTTTCTAAAGTAATTCTGAGCTGCTTTTAATCAAAACATCAAGTCTACAGTTTGCCTCAGAAGACGCGCTCTCAGCTAGAGAAACAGCTCAGCAGTTAAATATGCTTGTTGGCAAAACAAGTTCCATGATTCATACTTCTGAAACACTTTAAGATAAATGACATGATATGAATTTCAGTGACATCTTACAGGAAATGAAAACAATAAAATAGGAGCTGGGGGCGTGTCTTAGTTGTAGAATGCATACTTAGCATGCTCAAGCCCTTGGTCAATCACCAGAATCTCCCTGTTTCTCTCTCTCTCTCTCTCTCTCTCTCTCTCTCTCACACACACACACACACAAATCACAAGAAACACACAACCTGAGCTGAGTCTGATGAGGTAGAATGTAAAGCAGCCCTTTCGTTGTCTTGGTGATGCAGCCCCAGGAATCATGGGATTATCTGAAAGCATTCACCGATCAAGCCATCTTCTTTTCTTCCAAACTGTTTTGTACCCAAGTCACTTCCAATGTACCAGAAAGAAAACAAAAAATACAGGTCTCAGTTGAGTTGAAAACAATAAAAATTTGTGACTGGTGGTAACAGCAAACACTTATCAAGTACTTATTCTATGTATGCCAGACATGCCTTCATTAGAATTCTTATGCCACTCTCATAATTATTCCCTTAGTGCAGATGAGGAAGGTGGTCAGAGAAAGGTCCACGTATGAAAAACATGACGCTCAGGCTGGTCACCTCAGAGACCACTTGCTCAAAACTACAGAAGAGGACAAAGGATTTGGGGTCAGGTGACTTTCAATTCCCTTCCACGTACACAAATCTCAATTTTCATTAGTGGTGGTGGTTTGAATTAGGGGTCCCCCATAAACTCAGGTGTTCTGAATGCTTGATCCCCAGCTGGTGGCCGTTTGGGAGGTGGCCCTTGCTGGAGGAGATGTGTTGCTGGGGTGGGCTTCAGGTTTATTGATCCCCAGTTTTCCAGTGTCACCTTGGCTCACTGTCTTGCTGCTGTTTCCCACCTGCCATGGCAGAGGTGACGTCCAGCCTCTGCTCAGGCCATCAGGAATTTCCATGACGGAGCTTCCCATTGGGGCTATAAGCAAAAATAAACAGCTTTCCTCCCATAAGCTGCCATGGGTCGGGTGCTTTGTGCCAGCAATGTGAAGGCAGCTGCAACAGAAGGTAACTGCAACGGTGGCGTGTGGTAAGGAGCAGCTTCTTCATCTGGGAGCCCAGTGCATTGTCTACCACAGTCCACACGTTCAAAACCATTTGCCACATGGACGGATGTTTCATGTTAATTTTACATTAGAAACCTTCAGAACAAGCCGGGCGTGGTGGCGCACGCCTTTAATCCCAGCACTTGGGAGGCAGAGGCAGGAGGATCGCCATGAGTTCAAGGCCACCCTGAGACTACATAGTTAATTCCAGGTCAACCTGGGCCAGAGTGAGACCCTACCTCGAAAAACCAAAAAAAAAAAAAAAAAAAAAAAAAAAGAAACCTTCAGAACAAATGGAGTTCATAACACACAAAGTCCTAACCCAGTTAGGTTTTAAACAGCCTACATTTAGCCCAGAGCTCATGACACTGAGAAAAGGCCAGGCCGATGCAGTTCACTACAATGCTCATGTAAAGTTCACCCATCTTTGCAACCACAGTAAATAAGAACCATAGGAAGAATCTAGATTTCTTAAACCTGTCCCCAAACTACCAAGTCTGCAGCTTATCAGGAAGTGTGTGTTTGTGAGACAGAGGGACAGAGAGAAAGAGAGAGAGGGAGGGAGGTGCTCAAGGAGGAAATGAACTGAGTCGACACCTCACAGCAACCGGAAGGAAAACCTCTCACACGCATTGGCCGCTCACATCCTACCGTGCGGTTACTCGGTAGAGAAGAGCTGTCAGCTGCTCTTAGTGGCAGGCGGGTGGCTGCAGAGAGACAAGCATTATGACTCCAACGCACTAGCTGTCACCTCCTGCCTGCCCACCCAGGACAGGGCAAGGTAGCCAGGGGCACGAGATGGTCCATCCGCTGTCCTTCTACCCTTGGGTAAGTACCAGGCACTTGCCGTGGCCTAGGGTGAGGGCAGGGGAGCAGGGAACTCAGCCAGAGCCTTACTTCCTGAGTTGTCCTGTAGACATCCGGCAGGTTCTGCGCTGTGAGCACCCCTGGATGGAGGCGGGGAGGGTTCAAGGAGTTATGAACACCTCTAGGGTTCCTTCAGGTGGGCCTGATGTGTGGGGAGGGTCAGAAGTGACTGATGACTGCGCAGTATATATGTGTGGGTTCCAGCTCGGTAGGTAAAAGTGTTTTCAGAACTAGAGGTGGCGTTTGCCCAACACTGTGCATATAAAGACTGTGTGAACTATTCACTTTGTTGTTTGTTTGTTTGTTTTTTGAGGTAGGGTTTCGCTCTAGCTCAGCCTGACCTGGGATTCACTATGTAGTCTCAGGGTGGCCTTGAACTCATGACCATCCTCCTACCTCTGCCTTCCCAATGCTGGGATTAAAGGTGTGCGCCACCACGCCCGGCTGAGGTGTTCACTTTTAAATGATTGATTTTATGTTATGTGAGTTTTATACCAGTCTTAAAAATAAAACCAGAAGCAGCAGCAGATTAAGAAGAAGTTGTAGGCCAGGGTCATGAAAGAGCACAGGCCGCCTGATTTTGTTTAAATGGGGGTACTCCTTTCTTTAAATGTAAATGAGGGGAAGCCACTCCCTGGAAGGGCTTGGGCAAGGAGTAAATTTGGAAACAGAGAGAAGAGGTCACTAGAAGTGACCAGTGCCCAGCCTGTGTCCTTTGGTCTCACAAGACTTGACTAGCTACCTAAATCTATCTCATGAACTCAGGACTTTCTCAAGGCCAGCTAAGGACAACTACAATTACCCAAGATGCCCTGTAACAAACTCCCTTGCTATCTCAGTCCTGAGTGAATGAACAGTAAGGTCTATGTTTCAGCTTTTCTGGAAATTTCCAGTAGCTGTGGTTACTCGCTGCAGTAATGGCTCCCCATACTTCATTTATTACTGTATACCTTCCCAACCTCCACCAATATTTCTTGGGACCATTTCTTAAATACATGCCCCTGAATCCTGTGCCAAGAACCCAAGCTGAGATAACTTGTCACACACACAGCGCTGCAGATGCTTAGAGTTGGCCCTGGGTCCTTTAACGATAGGAAAACGTTCTCAGGAATGGGTCAATAGTTGATTTCACGTGACTCTCTTGGAGTCCACTTACACAAACTCGGGCACGATAGCCCGTTACATAAAGCAAACCAAGATTAAATCATGTACTAGAGAAAGGGAGGCCACCGGTGTCCATGGAAGACGATTTTAGAGTAAACTTATTTTTAGGAGTACTCTAGAAAGTATGATAAAATATGCTGGGCATGGTGGCTTCTGCCTTTAATCCCAACACTGGCCCAAGGAGAGGTAAGAGGATGTCTGAATTTGAGGCCAGCCTGGTATTACATAGTAAATTAAAGGTCAACCTGAGCTCGAGTAAGACTCTACCTCAGGAGAAAAAAAAAAAAAAAGATGAATTAAGTAGCCAGGCGTGGTGGCTCATGCCTTTAATCCCAGCACTCGGGAGGCAGAGGCAGGAGGATCGCCATGAGTTCAAGGCCACCCTGAGACTACATAGTTAATTCCAGGTCAGCCTGGGCCAGAGTGAGACCCTACCTTGAAAAACCAAAAAAAAAAAAAAAAAGGAAATCAGCCACAGTTCTTTAGTGCCATTGTTAAGTACCATGCTGTACATCTCATCTCACTTGGCGTGCCTTGCTTTTATCTGACTGCCAGTGCAGTGGGTGTGTTTCTGTCCAGCATCACCTTGAACCTGTGAGTCCTGTGGTGAACTATGATGCCGTGACCGCTGTGATGCACTGGGGGATGAGCACTTGTCGCCTCCATCTGAATCTCATGGGACACCAGGAAATATGTGGCCCACCGCAGGAAGTCACCACGTGTGACTCTGTGGTCCATGGTCAACTTCCCTTGACTCAGGACATTTGTATTTTGGTACCCATCCTACTCATTTAAGGGCTATAGGAGGGGGAGGGGCCTCCTCATCCCATCTGATAGCAGCTTAGAGAAAGGCCACAGTACAACCTCTGGAATAGCTCCTTGTAGATGTGACATGTCTCCCTATTTCGACACATGCTACTATAAATGATCTATACTTTCCTTGATTTGCCTGACTCTCCCAAAATTCATTTAAGCAAACTTTTCAGGATGTGGGACACAAAGAGGATTATTTTTGCCTTGTATGAGATGGCGCCAGTATAGCATTTGCTCACTTGAATCACATAGAGAAAAAAAAAATGTTCCCCTTTCCATTCTTTCAGTTGGCTGATTTTTTTTTGTCTGAACTTCAGCTTTTTGATGGCTTCTTCTGAAACCTGATCTGGTCTCATATGTCGATGTGCATGCACATGTACACAAACAGATCATGCATGAGGTGATGTGCATGCACATGTATACAAACAGGTCATGCATGGGGCCATGTGCACACACATGCATACAAACAGGTCATGCATGGGGAGTGCTTGTTTGATTCCTGCACATCAACACCACTTTACCATTTTACCTTTGTCTGTGACTTGGTTTTTGGCTCACATTATGCTTCTGAACGTTAGCCACATTGATGCAAAGAGATGTCAATGAGGAACTGAGGGGGAACTCTGTGATAGCTCTTGGCTGTCAAGTGTAAGGTCTCGGGTTTGACTTTCAGCACACACAGAGAGAAAGAGAAACATAGAGAGGAGGGGTATTAGTGATTTCGTTTTCACAGACGCATAACACTCTGTTAATTGAACACATGGCATTCTACCAAAGATGAAGGCTTCGAATTGTGATTTCAGGAAGACACAACGGCCCCAAATCCACTTCTCTCTCATGCACAAAATACTAGTAGGAGAAATTGAATTAAAAATGAGTTTTAGGGGCTGGAAAGATGGCTTACTCATTAAGGTGAGTAAAGACCCAAGTTCAACTCCCCAGAACCCACATAAGCCAGACACACAACGTGATGCAAGTGCCTAAGTTCACACATGCACACAAGGTGGCGTCTGCATCTGAAGTTCAATTGTAGTGGCTAGAGGCCCTCTCTTTCTCTCATAAAATAACTAAAAAATGGGTTTTAGGAACCAGAGGTAGTGACACAACCTCTAAAGCCAACACTAGGGAGGCTGAGGTAAGAAGATCGGAATTCAAGGTCCGCACAGGTGACATAGTGAGACCTTGTCAAGAGGTAGAAGGGTGACGACACAGATTTTAAGTGGCATCAGAATTGAATGAACTAGAGCTCTGGGAGCCAAGAGGAGGGTGGGCTTCATATGGGAAGGGAAGGAAGGAGAGGAGAACATAAAAAAAAATAAATCAGCCCATGCTGACTGTGGGAAATTGGCTTTCTCGTTTACCATCCACTTCACCTACCACGTAAGCCTTCACTAAAGGGATATAGTTGAACCTCCTCTATGCAGAAGCCTCCTCTGACAAGTGTCAGTCTTTGGGCTTGATCTTAGAGGGAGTCAGACCTCCCATAGAACTCACCCACGACCCATGCATGCATTTTCTATAGTTTCCCTTGCTTGCAGTCCAGAATGTCAGTTAGATATCACACCATCATCAAATGATAGTGCCCATGAACCTCCAGTAAACTTTTGGCTAGTTTTCATGGTTGAAATCCCCCACCCACAGCCTCCTTGGCAGTGAGGGGAAACATGCAGAGGAAGTGAGACTACGGGTGACAGCATCACCCTGGGAGCAGAGTGAGCCCAAGACTCATGTGAAGCCAGAGGACACAGCTTTAGCAAGTAGTGTTGTCACCACACACACCTGTTTCTTATGCAGGTGCTTCACCCATCAGAAGATATGCAATGGAGTGCTGAGGGTATGAGTGGACAAGCTCAGGTCAAGAGTGGACTTCAGGGCTGTGTTGTTGGTCTGGCTTTGTGGTTCCAGGGCCCTGGTATGTGAGAATGATCCCTAGCAAAGGCCATTTAATGATCAGCACACTTAGATTAAAGACCAGAGGGAAACAGTATTTCTCAGGGCTCTTTGCATTAACAGAACCAACAGTGCATGTGTGTGCACATGCATGCAGTTGCACACACGTGTGCTCCTTGACTTTTGCTGGGGTTGTGTCCTGATAAACCTACCTTAAATCAAAAGTGCTGTAATTCAAAGTGCATGCAATCCCCCTAACCTATCAAAACCCCAAGCTTATCAGAGCATGAGAGAGTGTTGGTTCTGTCTCCTGATGGTAGGGCCAGTTCACTGCTACTGCCCAGCATCATGAGAGAGGATCTGAACATGTGCTGACAGCCAGTGGCCAGACTCAAACTCTACAAACTAAGTGTGGTTTTTGTAGAATGTACATCATCATGTTTAGACCATGGTAAAGTTAAGTCTAGCCATTGTAAATTGAGGAACATATATGTGTGTGTATATAAATCATATATATATATATATATATTAGGGAGGGCATAAAAGAGGAGAGGAGAAGAAAGGGGAAGTAAGGAAGAAAAAGAAGGGAAGGGAAGGGAAGGAAAGGAAGGGAAGAGGAGAAGAAAGAAGAAAAGAGAGGAGAAGTTTATCTTGTAGCACTGACTCAGTCATAAGGACAGGTCTTGAGCCAGCAGGCTGGAGATCTAGGGAAGAGCGGACACTGTGGTTCAAGTCCAAGGCCTTCTGCTGGCAGAATTGCTTCATCCTAAAGAAAGATTAGACTTTTTTTCTATTAAGACCTTCAAGTGGTTAGACGATGCCAAGCCATACTATGAAGAGTCATCTATTTTACTCATAGTCCAGTGGTCTAAATGTTAATTTCACCTAACACAAGTTAAAATAGCCTTAAATCTATATCCAGAATCACGTTTGACAAAACGTTATTCTCTAGATATCTTTGGTCCAGCCAAATTGACACGTAAAATTTTCATTGCCGATTCTGTCTGTCATTTCAGAGGGTCACTTAGCAATTGTTTATTCACACTTGTTAAAGGCCCCGTGTGGGCGAGGCACTGTAATAAGGATTCTGCATGAAGCCAGGCAAACAGAGCCCTATCTTCAAGTAGTTCATACACAAAGGCAAAAGGTTCAAGTAATTAATATATTTGAAGCAGATCCCACACCCTCCAAAAGCACTGTGTTGCAAGGCACTTAAAAAAAAATCAATCTGGGGGCTGGAGCAATGGCTTAGTGGTTAAGGCACTTGTCTGCGGGGTTTAAGGAGCCAGGTTCGATTCCCCAGTATCCACGTAAGTCAGATGCACAAGGTGGTGCACTCATCTGGAGTTCATTTGCAGTGGTAAGAGTCCCTGGTGTGCCTATTCTCTCACTCTCTTTTTCTCTCTCTCTCTCATAAATAAATATTAGACAAAAATTTTTCAAAAATCAAGCTGGAACTGAGCCAGAGGCTTCCTCCCTGCTGGCTGGCTGTCATTGTGCTGGAAGGTGCTATGTAGGCTGTTGAAAGAGAATGGTCACCAACAGTCTTACACAGCTGTGAATCTTGTGTGCTATACAACCAACCAGCCACGGAAAATGGGCCTACTGGTGCAATAGTGGCATGACTGTTAGGGGACTAACCAACTTTCCTCTGGAAGCCCGCATGATGGCAGGAAGTCATGTGTGCTTCTAAAATCCTAGTCAAAAACCTAGGAGGGAAGTTACCACTGCTGTTCGGGTAAACTCATATACTGTGCCCGTCAAAATGTTATGTTTATAGGGCTGGAGAGATGGCTTAGTGGTTAAGGAGCTTGCCTGCAAAGCCAAAGGTCCTCAGTTCAATTCTCCAGGACCTACGTAAGCTGGATACACGAGGTGGTGCACATATCTGGAGTTCCTTTGCAGTGGCTAGAGGCCCTAGTGCATCCATATTCTCTCTCTCTCTCTCCTTCACTCTGTCTCTCTCTCTCTGCCTCTTTCTCTCAAATAAGTAAATAAAATTAAATTTTTTAAATTTTTTGGTTTTTTTTATTTATTTACTTGAGAGTGACAGACAGAGAGAGAAAGAGGCAGATAGAGAGAGAATAGGTATGCCAGGGCCTCCAGCCACTGCAAACGAACTCCAGATGCATGAGCCACTTTGTGCATCTGGTTTACGTAGGTCATGGGGAATTGAGACTTGAACCGGGGTCCTTTGGCTTTGCAGGCAAACGCCCAGGCTTAATAAGATTAAATTTTAAAAAGGTGGACTGGTATAATCAGACAAACTTACTTTCTACCACAGACACTGTCAGTCTCTGAGCACATTCCAGTGAGTTTATGTTGCTTTTGTTTTTAAAAACAGACCCAGGCATCTCTTAGCACTGTGTTGGTATGCATGTATGCACACACACACACCTATGTGCATTTGAGAATGCACTCTCAGTGATGGAGGGAATGGACCGTTCTCATTAAAATTTCATATTGGATATGTTTCTACACCAGTCTTATGTTAAAATCAAAAATAACTCCCTCTTCAGAATGTCTGTGTCCCAAGGGCTTTGCACATTTCCTTCTCTAGTTCATTTGGTGACAGATCTCTGCCCAGAACAAAAGGCAAAGTGAAAACGTTTTCCAAGAATGTGAGAAGTTGTGTGCACACCATCTAAGGAGATCTTTTCTTTGCAGTGTGGGAACAGGCAGGAAGTAATTAGCCATAGCATATACATGGAGATCTGTTCACTGGGGCTCAAGAGATGGGCACATCTAAGAGACAGAGTAACTGGTGGAGTGATTAAGACAGGCCCTGGGGAGCCAACTGCCTGGGTTCAAATCCCACCTCTGCCATGTGCTCTAAAGCAAGCTGCTCTCTCGTGTGCAGAGGAGAGATGACGAGAGTGCTGCCTGGTGCATCTCATGAGCTGTCGTGGGTTTGAATGTGATGTGAGTTAATACCCACAGAGCACCTCCAGTTGTGTCTGTGGAGCGCCCAATTCCTATTCAGTGTTAGGACGAGGCTGAGGCCAGGAATACTTTCATAAAGGACAAGGGGTTAAAGAATGGGATTTAATCCCAGCACTCACTCGGGCGGCAGAAGATTGCTGTGAGTTCAAGGCCATCCTGAGACTACAGGTCAGCCTGTGCTAGAGTGAGACCCTACCTTGAAAAAACAAAAATCGAGAGAGAGAGAGAGAGAGAGACAGAGAGAGAGAGTTCATAAGAAAAGAGAATTCCAGAAGAGAAGAGAGTGGAAAAACAAAACGAAGCTCAAATACTACCAGAATGACATTGAGTTCCACTCAGCTCAACCTCAGTAAAGAAGGTAAAAAATGATATTGGAAGCATAAGTATTAAAATGAAATGGACAAAGATGTTTTAAAGTTTGCCTTTGTTCTTGTGTAGACAGCCTGTACATTGGTCACAACATAGGTTAGGGTCTCTGTGTGCTGAGAACTGGTGAGTCCAGTGCAGGTGTGACTCCCACCAGCACGAACTGTTTCCAAGTAGAAAACTATTGGGTCACTTGTTTCATTGTGTGCTGACGTGTGTCCCCGTATTAGTTTCCTCTGGTGTAGTTTCCCCCAGCGTGACATCTGACTTTCTGTGTTAATGAAGAATCAAAGGAAGGAATAAAAATAGTTGATGGTGCCGAGTATGGTGGCGCACGCCTTTAATCCCAGCACTTGGGAGGCAGAGGTAGGAGGATTGCTGTGAGTTCAAGGCCACCCTGAGACTACATAGTGAATTCCAGGTCAGCCTCAGCTAAAGCAAGACCCTACTCAAAAAAAAAAAAAAAAAAAAAACCCAAAAAATAGTCAATGAGGACTGGAGATATGGCTCAGCAGTTAAGGCACATGTCTGCAAAGTCTAATGACCAGGGTTCAATTCCCTATTTCCCACTTAAAGCCGGATGCACAAAGTGGTGCATGCATCTGGAATTCGTTTGCAGTGACCTAGAGGACCTGCCTGGTGCACTGATTCTCTCTCGATGTCTGTCTCTCTTCTCTCTGTCTCTCATTATTTGCAAGTAAATAAGTAAAGTTTTTTTTTTAAAAAAAAAAGTGGATGGATTCAATAATAGTCATTTAGTCTGTAATTTAAACAGATAATTCATTGATTTGCTCTTTAAGGTCAAACCCTCCAATATGTGTTTGAATTTCTGATTCACCTCCATCCCCATCTCTCCCTCTCAAGTTGTAAGCACTTATCAAGGACCAGGAGACAGGGGAAGAGCTAAGTGCCAGCTGTCCAGGATGCGTTCTTAGCAGACTGCTAGTGGCTGAGCTGCATACCCATGCAAACACCCCGTGTGTCTGTCCCGCTAAAGGTGAATGTATCCCTGAGACTGATGTCTTTGAATACCTCCCTGACCACACTGAAAAGCCATCAAGAGAACCAAAGCCCAGCCTCGTGAATCTCAGAGTTCAGACAGGGAGACCACTCATACTACTCGGCAGGATTTACCACAAGGAGAGCTGGGGAGAAGGTGCCAAAGCAGCTAATAGCTCCACTTATAAAACTACAGTGATGGGCTGGAGAGATGGCTTAACGGTTAAGGCGCTTGCCTGTGCCAAGGACCCAGGTTCAATTCCCCCGTACCCACATAAGCCAGAAGCACAAGGGGACATGTGCTTCTGGAGTTCATTTGCAATGGCTGGAGGTCCTGATGCACTCTCTCACTCCCCCCCTCCCCCTCTCTCTCTCTTTCTCCCTGCCTTTTTGTCTGTCAAATAATTAAAATAAAAAATAAGGGCTGGAGAGATGGCTTAGCAGTTAAGGCGCCTGCCTCCTAAGCCTAAGAACGCTGGTTCCAATCTCCAGGTCCTACGTTTAGCCAGATGCAAAGGTGATGCAAGGGCACAATGCCACACCTGACCACAAGGGGGCGCATACATCTGGATTTTGTTCACAGCAGCTGAGAGGCTGCTGGCGCACCCGTTCTCTATCTGTCTCCCTCTCCCTCTCTGTCTGTCTCTCTCCCAAAATAATAATAATAATAATGTAAAATATTTTTTAAAATTACAGTGATAAGTTGGTTTATAGAGTGTCATTCCCTTTTAGAACCACGTTGCCAAGGATGGAGATGAGGTTTGGTTTGGGGGGAAGAGTTAAAAAAACAGACAGGGACCAGCGCAAAAATTTCCATTGCAAAGTAAGTTCCTTCCAAGAGAAGCTGAGAGAGACAGGCAATTAAATTGTAGTTTGCTGTAGTCTAGTCCCAATGCCAGTCTGTAGCATGTAGGAAGAGCACTCAGGACTCAGCGATGGTTGGTGGGGGATCTCCTGGAAGAGATCTGGCCATAGCAGGCATGGTGGGCTCTCTCTTTTAGAAGGGTGGTCCATGTAGGAGGGAGCTGCACTGGGCAGCCAGTCAAATTTCCTTTCTCCAAGATTCTTACCAGCAGTAAAGATTGTTAAAACACATTTGTGCTGCTTTTCAAAAGTTCAACCATATAATAGCTTTCACAGGCACACCATACTACCCAGCCTCAATTTCAAACATTTCCTTGATGTTGGGTGATCACAATGGAAAGGAATGTGATTCTTATCCAGCTATGGGGAGGGCTTGTCTTCCTTTCTCCTAAAACTGAATCACTGGCTGCGTTGGAAGCTTTGACCTCTTAATTGATGCCTACTGCCTGTTAAGACCACTGTGTGTGATTTTTAACCAAACAAACCCAGGAGAAAAGATTAAGACTACCACAGTTTAAAAAAAAAAAAAAAGGTGGATCCTGTAGGAAACTTATTGCAATGCCCTTTGGGTCTATAATTTGGCTTTATTGGGCTGTGCCCTTGGAGCAATACTCCTTTATTAATGCTCACTAGAGTGAAAAGTAGGTTTCTATTTTATGTTAAATTTTCTTTTCAATTTCTGTGGAAGCAAACATCATTAGGTCAAAATATTAACTTGGCAGGGCGTAGTGGCTCACATCTGTAATCCCAGCACTTCAGAGACCTGTGCAGGAGAATTGTTGTAAGTGTGAAGACAGCTGGAGTTACATAGTGACGTCTTGGCCAGCCTCGTTAAGAGTGAGAACCTGTCTCAAAACAACAAAGCATAAGAAAAATGTGAACAGCTCACACTTATTTATATACAGCTCACGCAACTCATTAACCCGCATCATTTTATGACATGTGCACAGTGGTCATGGGGAATGTCGGTTCTACCCTTCACTCTATAGATAAAGAGACTGAGAAGACCACGGGGAGATCAACGGGGTTTGCATTTGGGCAGTTGATCCAATGACACAGGTGTGACTGAAACCCAGGGCTTCTGACGGAGTGTCTGCAAAGAGTCTTATCCTATGACAAGGCACATCCTTGCTGTGGGTCTGTGCACCATTCATGCACAGTGCAGACACTGCTTTTCCGCAGACTAAAAGGCAGGAGGTTTTAACATTTTATTTCCGCCCCTTTAACCTTGTTTTTACAGTGCTGTCTGCCAAGGACACCCCTGTGGGAAAAGCTACCCACTATATTTGTGATGCCACCAGCTTTTCTTCCCCACTCTTCCACTCTCCTGCTGTCATTTCTTGAGATGAAGGGCTCTTTTCAAGTACCAACACCCTTTTATGTTATCAAAACTGATCTAGCAGAAACACATTTGATAGCACTGATCTCAATGAGAAATCATTGAAGTAACTCCAATGCATGCTGTTCTTGCTGTTTCTGCTTAAAGTCCTATTTTATGGTGTGAATAAGAAGCACTGATTTTCTAGAAAAGGAGACATTTAAGGAGTAGATCCAGTAGGTAAGGTTTTCGATCTGAAGCACACTTCTTCACACACATACACACCCCAAATGCTACCCTGCAAATGCCCAGGGCTTTCTGCCAGCTTACCTCTAAGTGGTACAGCTTACCCACTTAGCTATGTCTTATGGACAGACATTTGATTGGAAGAAAGATTTCACTTTGAAAAGCAGGAGGAGTTCTGTGTGACGCCAGGGCCATTTTGTTTTTCTCCATGGAATGAAACAGGGCAGTCTTACTGAACACAAGAAGGCTTGAAAGGTGGGATGGTGTGAGAGGTGAGGGAGAAGAGGTGCGGGTGGTTGAGAAAAGGGGCGAGAGAGGTCGATACACAACATTCTCAGCAATCACAATGGTGGCACCCTATGGGAAGGCAATGCTGCAGCTATCATGACAGGGATGACCGCACACTATTCACTCCTCTCTTACTTCTGCCTCAGTCAGTTCTAAACACACAGCCTGCTTGCTAACATCATTATCACCTACTGTGCTTGTAGACCTTCCAAACTGGAGACTTTGAAGCCACAGAAGAGATCAAGAAAGAGGAAATGTAGGGTCTCCATTTGTCTCATAAAGAAAGTACCATAAGGGCTGGAGAGACGGCTTAGCAAATAAGGTGCTTGCCTGCAAAGCCTAAGGACCCATGTTCAACTCTCCATATCCCACAAGAGCCAGACACACAAAAGTGAGTCAAGTGCAAGGTTGCACATGTCCACTAGGTGGCACAAGCATCTGGAGTTCGATTACAGTGGCTGAGGCCCTGGCATGCCAACTCTCTCTCTCCCTCTTTCTCTCTCTGTCTCTCTCTCTCTCTAAAATAAAAATAATAAGTAAAAAAGAAGGTATTATAGGGCTGGAAAGATGGCTCAGCAGTTAAGGTGCTTTCCCGCAAAGCCTAATGACCTACATTTGATTCCCCAGTACCCACATAAAGCCAGATGCACAAAGTGATGCATCTAGAATTCATTTGCAGCAGCTGGAGGTCCTGATGCATCCATTCTCTCTCTCTCTCTCTTTCTCTCTCTTCTATCTCTCTCTCTCTGATTGCAGATAAATAAGCAATAATAAATATTTTTTTAAAGAATGTGCCATAATTGTAAATTTTTTTTCAAAAGTGGAGAATGAGTTCCATGCTATTGTTCTCCTTTTTCCACAAAGACACTTTGACTCCTTAGAGAGAGACAGTTTGCTTATTGGTGGGACAGTGAAGATGCTAGGTAGGTTTCCTGGTAAGGCAGTGAAAAGGATTGCGGCTGTGCATAATGATACAATAAAAGAGGACTGAGCACGTCACATGTTCCAAGAAAACACATTCATAGCCACCCAATGAGGGAGGCAGCATTGTCGTAGTTTTAGAGCAAGCATGGGCCGGGGTGGGAAGGGAGTGAAGCCAACCTGTGTGGGTTCAAATCCTGGTTGTGCCAAAACTCTGTTGTGTGGCCTGGGTACGTTTCCATGGCCTCTTCATCCATCAGCTTCCTCACATTGAAGATGGAGATAAGAGGAATGCCACACACCTGTGGGGAAGGAATGC
This sequence comes from Orientallactaga sibirica, assembly GCA_036365145.1. NCBI lineage: Eukaryota > Metazoa > Chordata > Mammalia > Rodentia > Dipodidae > Orientallactaga > Orientallactaga sibirica. The sequence goes on along the minus strand of JAEOAD010000463.1, from coordinate 5,710,762 downwards.
CCAAGCCCACCTTCAGGTCCAGTGACTCAGCAGGACACCACAGGACACTACATGTGGTCAGTCACATCCACAGCTCAGTGTGGATACAGCAGAGGACACAAGTCTATATCAGCAAAGGGAAAGAAGGCACGTGAAGAGGGCCAGAGTCCTGTCCCCTCAGGGCCGCATGGGATGCAGTGAGTCAGAGTGCGTGTGGACTGCTGTTTTCCTGGGAAGCTCATTGGAGACTTGGTGCCAGAGTCTTCATCCATGTCTGGTCACTGATGTCACACACACACACACACACACACACACACACACACACACCACTATTCCACATCCCTGAAGAAAAGCAGGAGTTTGGCATAAACCACCTTGCGCCCACAGCTAAGGCTCGGCGGGGCAGGCGGCGGGGGTCTTTCTCACTGTGGAGCACTGGGAATCATTCCTCTACAAGTTCCCAGACACTGGCCAAGGGCCAACTCTGAAAGCAGAGCTTTCTCACTCTAGCCCAGGCTGACCTGGAATTCACTCTGTAGTCTCAGAGTGGCCTCTAACTCACAGCCATCCTCCTACCTCTGTCTCCCGACTGCTGGGATTAAAGGTGTGCGCCACCATGCCTGGCTCATGTTCTATTACTTTAACGAGCCAAGGAAACATACTTTGGACTTTGTGTAGTCTTTTCTACTTAATTAGGTGTGCTTTCTGTTTTTCAAATGTTTTTTAACTTATTTATTTATGAGAAAGAGAGAGAGAATGGGTGTGCCAGGGCCTCTAGCCACTGCAGACAAACTCCAGACATTTGTGCCACCATGTGTATCCGGCTTACATGGATACTGGGGAATCAAACCTGGGTCCTTTGACTTTGCCGGCAAGTGCTTTAACTGCTAAGCCAACTCTCCAGCCCTAGGCATGCTTTCTTGGTGTCCTTTGTCAAGATATATAGCCTAAGAATTTCCTTTTGTATGATCTATGTAGTAAAAGTTCATAGGGAAGTTGAAATCATTCAGGCTGAGGCAGGAGAATCACAAGTTCAAGGCAGTCTGAGGTAGCGAGTGAAGCCCTGTCTCCAAAACAAAGTTTCTGGAACTTTCTTGAAGCATAGCCAAGCCTCCCAGCTCGGTTTGCATTCAATGGCAGTTCTGCACTTCAGGATCTGTGCTACTTAAACAGCATTATTTGCTGCAGGGCACATTTCCATTTCCCTAACTGCTCGATTGTCACCTGTGGAGATGGAACCCACGATGCCTGCCGTGGTGAAGTGCCTGCCTTTGCTCCCTGCCACAGACTTGGTCCCGCAGACAGATTTTATAGATTAATTTAGAAGAGGGCATTGCTCCGTAAGCATAGGTTCTCATTAGCACCAAACCCTGCCTCCGGGGAGGATCTTCCAGGGATCTATGGCCGTGAAGTGCATGTCTTGCTTTCTTGGGGGTCATGGGACTGAGTAGCCACAAATTGACTGCATCCCCATCAGAGCAAAACCAAGAGGGAATCTGCTTTTACATTCTGCGTACATGTGTTGTGTTTATTTGGAGGACGTTGCTTCCTCGTTCAAGGCGTTACGTAAAAGTTACAAAGCCACTTCAACTCCATGTGAATGCGCCTTCAGAACTTGGACAGCACACTCCCTGTTTAGTGGCTAATAATGGTCAGTGGTTTGTTTCCCTTCCTCTCTAACTTGACTTGGGGTGTCTCTGGCCTTGAGGTCTGGGATGTGGCCATGAGTGGATCTCTGTCGTCCAAGAAGCAGTTCTTGTCCTAATGGATCTGGGTGGGAAGATGGTGCCAAGCTTCCAGCAGCTGTTCCAACATGACCAAGAACAAAAACAAGCAAAATGATACAATGGCTGGGGTCCCTGGTACAGCCAGAGCAGGCTGGGAGTGGTCATCCAGAGGGATAATGGCTGGCTTGTCCACAGGAATAAACAGGGCAACCAGAACATGCTTACATCATGTCCCAGCAAAATGATCTAAAAATTGAAATATGATAAAAAAAAAAAAAAAAAAAAAAAAAAAAAAAAAAAAAAGGAATCAATCACTGGGTGAAAAGTAACTTGCCAGCCTTAGAAAGGGAAAAACGGAAAAATGGGGTCTTTGAGAAGTGGGCTTAAATGCGGCCTCAGGTCAGATACAGCAATTGTTAGCTCACTCAGCACAAAGTGCTTAAAGCTGGAAGCAGGAAATCCTGTTATTCCCACCCATGTCCTCAACCAAGGTCTCATGAGACAATGTGCTCTGAGAGCCAATTCACACTCCCATGCTAAAGGGTGTAGGCCACAGTAGTTACCTTGCCAACTGCAAAGATGTTTGAGGCAATGGATGTACTGGTTTCCCTGCCCCGACCAGAATGTATACATCCCTGTATTGTGCTGTCACCCTGTATCTATCCTAGAAATGTGCAGTAGTTACTTAGCAATAGAAATCAGAAAGGAATAATAAAAAGCATCAATGGGGAGTGTGGGTCGTGCATTGTGGGGATAGTCAAGAATTAAGGGGGATAGGCCAAGTCTCTGTGCATAATGCCCCAACTTATGGCTCTAACATTCTTTCCGCCCCCTCTTCCGTGAATTTCCCTGAGCCACATTGGGGTCATTTTAGTTCTACTTCAGTGGTGAGGTTTTGGGAGCCTCTGTGTCTCTGGATATCTGGCTTAGTAGGAGTTGGCTGTTCTCTGAGTTTATCTCCTTCAGCCTTTTTCTAGTGTTGTGATCACCAAGAAAGCTGTACTCTTGCCCTTTCCCCACATTACTCTGGTTTCAGCTGGGGCCCTGGTGGGGTGTGATAGGCCCATTGATGAGGGTTTTTTTGGAGGGAGGAGGACAGGAAGGAGGATAATGGAGTCACCGATATGAATGTAAAATTAGAATAATATAAACAAAATAATAAATTATAAAAAATCTGGACCCTCAGACTATAAGAAAGAACATCAAAGTGTTACATATATGTTTAAATGTCAAAACATAGATTTTTCTCTTAAATCTATTTTCCTTAAACCATATGAAAATTTATATTATCTTACAAACTTTATTTTATATTTAGATGAAATTCATATCATAGTATGCATTATTTTCCTCTTGCTCCCATAATAAATCAATGAAAGAGAAATAATAATAATAATAAAAAGCAAGTTGGCTGCCCATGAATCTAATAAAGCATTTATCAGCTCTTCTATTTCTATATCTGCAGCACTAGAAATTGAGCCCAGGGCTTCTACATGCCAAGCAAATACCCCATGGTTGAGCAACATGCCAACCCTGATCCATTCTTCATCATGAGCTTACTGAGTCCTACACTGGGGCAGAGGGAGGAAACGTGGGATATTATAAACTTGACTACGACTTAGAGACCAGACAGGGTACTCCAATGAATTCATGGGCTAAAATGATGCCATGAAGCTAACTGGCATGCTCCTGGAAGCATTGTAGAAGGACAAATGTCTGGTCCTGCTCCAGCCCTTCTGTAACAGAAATGGGAAAGGGGCAGGCACCTGAGGTTTTCCTAAGCCCTCAGGATCTATGGAAACTTTGAGGTGTACTGGGACATGGTGTCCAGAACAATGGTTTGCCTCGGTCATTTTTGAGGTGTGTGGAAAGTAATTCATTATTGATAGCCAACAGAATGACACTTATGAATAATGTATGTCATCTGCAAAGATTTTTTTCAAATACAGATCCCTGACTCCACCCAATTCCGGTGGAGCCAAAGATTTGCAGGTGTGGCAGCCAAGAGCGCTGGTGCTCTAAAGCTCGCCAGGTGGGGATCCACCAGGTGAAGGAAAGCTGGTCTACAGAAGCCCTGTGTTCCTTAACAGATCAACCGTGGTCTTCTACAGGGAACTGTCCTCAAAGAGCAGGTTCTTTATTTAGCAAGTCTTAGGCAGAGCTGGGCATGGTGGTGCACACCTTTAATTCCAGCTCTTGGGAGGCAGAAATAGGAGGATCACTGTGAGTTCAAGGCCAACCTAGGAGTATAGAATAAGTTCCAGGTTAGCCTGGGCTAGAGACCCTACCTCAAAAAATGTTAGGTAGATCTCAGGTTTTTTTATTTTTAATTTAATTTATTTATTTATGAGAGACAAGAGAGAGAGAATTGGTGTGCCAGGGCCTCTAGCCACTGCAATCAAACTACAGATGCATGCGCCACCATGTGCATCTGGCTTACATGGGTTCTGGAGTGTTGAACCTGGGTCCTTGGGCTTTCAAGCACCTTAGTTGCTAAGCCATCTCTCCAGCCCTAGATCTTGGTTTCTTCAGACCTACAGAAAAGAGCCTCCTCTGGTTGCAGCAGGATGGGAAAGCTCATTCCCGTCTCCCTTCCACATGGACTGACGGAGCGCATCATGAAAGCTCGCAGCTCCCAATCCCCGAGGCTCTCCCCTCTGCCCCTGCCACTCCACGCACTTCCTACTCATGGATGATGTAACCAAGGTTCAGAAAAGTAAAATGGGGTTGGAGAGATGGTGTGGGGTTTGATTCAGGTGTCCCCCATAAACTTAGGTGTTCCAGATGCTAGGTTCCCCAGCTGATGGCAACTGGAAATTAAAGCCTCCTGGAGGCAGTGTATTTTGGGGGCAGGCTTATGGGTATTATAGCCAGTGTCCCCATGCCAGTATTTGGCACACTCTCCTCTTGCTATTGTCCACTTGATGTTGGCCAGGAGGTGATGTCCATCCTCTGCTCATGCCATCGTTTTCCCTGCCATGATGGAGCAGCCCCAAAAGCTGCTCTTGGTCAGGTGATTCCTGCCAGCAATGTGAATCTGACTGCAACAGATGGCTTAGTGGTGAAGGTTCTTGCCTGCAAAACCTAGGTACCCAGATTCCACTCCCCAGGACACGTAAGCCAGATGCACAATGTAGTGCATGTGTCTAAAGTTTGTTTACAGTGGCTAGAGGCCCTGGTGCACCTATTGTCTCTTTGTCTCTTTCTGTCAAATAAAAATAAAATGGTAAAAAAAAAAATTTTAAGTAAAATGACCTGATTAAGCTAGAAAATAAAATAAAATAAAATAAAATAAACACATAACCAGCCTTCCAGATTCAGCAAGAATAAAAGGTTCTAGGAACACAGAATATTTAGTTGTAAGCCAGAGATAGTCCCAGATAAACTCAGATGAATTTGTTACCCCAAGTCAGAGACTAACCCCACAGTTCTTACCTGTGATATAGCTCTTTATTGTGCCAAGTTACTATAAAAATTCAGCTTTCTAGTTTCTTTTTTACACCTTTGTTCTAGGACTTCAAAGTTAATTCCATCATTTTATGCTTTCAAAATACCTTTCTAGGGCTGGAGAGATGACTTAGCTGCTAAGTCGCCTGCCTGCTAAGCCTAAGAATGCTGGTTCCAATGTCCAGCGGTTCCAATCTCCAGGTCCCACATTTAGCCAGATGCAAAGTGACTCAAGGGTGCAATGCTGCACTTGACCACAAGGGGGCGCACACATCTGGATTTCGTTCACAGCAGCTGAGACACTGCTGGCGCGCCCATTTCTGTCTCCCTCTCCCTCTCTATCTCTCTATGTCTCTCTCAAATAAAAAAAAAAATAATAAAATACCTTTCTACTTTCTCCTACATCCATGTGTTCTGTCTCACAAGTTTTCAAATGCAGTATGCAAATCACCTCTTCGGCTTCTCCTCAGCCTGTGTTACTTGACATTACATTTTACTAACACTACAACTCCTTGGGTTATTGATAAAAGAAAGGATTGTATTAGCTCACTAAGAAGAGAGTTTTAGGAACAGGCGAACGCAGCGGCTCGTTCTTGTTGGGAAGACCTCGTCTCTCAACCTAACCTCACTGGATTTCTTTTTCTCACATGGTAGCAAGATGGCCACTAGCAGGCCCATGCACCATGGGCCGCTCAGAAGTCTAGCCAACTGCACCTTTACTCCCGGTAGCCTTTGAAAAGTTCCTAGGATCAACTTGTCAACCTAGGATCAAATCAAGTTAGTCAAGCACAAAGAAAATGACATTTCCTGGAGGCTCATTAGGGCAGATAGATTCCATTGTAAAATTGTGCTGTGAGGTGTTACAAAAAGGCGGCTGTCTTTGTAGCTTGAAGCCATGAAGGGGATGGTCACGACCTCACTCACCAGTCAGAACCCATGACAGCTGCTGGCTGAAGTTAAGCCGCCTCCGTCTCTGGGTAGTTTGGAGAAAGTGACTCAGTTTCATAGACAACGACAATGTTTCAAAAGTCAGTTCACATGGGGAGGGTGGTGTGTCTGCAGCTCAAAGCTCCTGCTAGAAGATGCCTGAGCTCTGATTAACATGGCGTCCCAGAGCTGTGCATGGCAGTAAAACAGTGATTCCAATTCCAGCACTCAGAAGGCAGAGGCAAGGTCTTCAATTGGACGCTATCTCTAAAAACAATAAAATCGATCAGTCAAATCAGTCAATGGATCGATCAATCAATAAAGGCTTTCAGATTCCATTTCAAGTATCACAAACTAATACTATTCCATTTTTATTCTGATTTTTCCCCTCTTTAACAAACATTCTTTGGGCTGACTTGTGTCTATCCATATGCCAGTTACTGCTGTCATTACATACAGAAAAGAGTCTCGACTGGAGAGATGGCTTAGCAATTAAGGCGCTTGCCTGCAAAGCCAAAGGACCTTGGTTCAATTCCTCAGGACCCACATAAATCAGATGCACAAAGTGGCATATGCATCTGGAGTTTGTTTGCAGTGACTGGAAGCCCTGGTGCACCTATTCTCTCTCTCTCACGCATGTGCACTCTAATAAATATACACATATATATATAACAAAGAGCCTCCTCTGGTTACAGCAGGATGGAACACACTCATCTTGGGACACGTCATACAAGCTTGCAGCTCCAAATCCCTAAGGGTTTCCCCAGTACCCCTGCCACTCCACACACTTCCTACTCACGGACCATGAATCCAAGGCTCAGGAAAGTAAAATGGTCGAATTAAGCTAGAAAACAGTAAAATAAAATAAGCATATGACCCTCATTATCCAGGCTGTGTCCTGTATCCACACCTTGAACCAGAGACTAAAAGTAGAGAAATTTGTGTCCCCCAAAGGAAGTCAGAATAGGGTTCCCAAAGCCAGGGAAGAGCAGATGGTGGGTCAGTAAAGACGGCGGAGGCTTCGTGGTCATAAATGGACTTACCTGGAGCCACAACCCAATTCAAGACAGATAATCATTGTGTCCACAGATCGCGGCCCCGTCCCTGTCCTAAGTCCTTGTCACTCCCAAACACCAGCCTCCATGGCTCCAAGGTCACGGTCAGCAGGTCTAATTTTAAAGACGTGCGTGACGTTTAGCTGGAGATTATAGAAGTCCTGGTGCCACTGTGACTTTACCAGGGGAATGGCAGCCTTTGAACAGCCCCTAGACACCGAGTCCCTGAAAGCTCTTGGGCGGTGGCTCTCGCCCCCATGTTTGGTTGGCCTCGTGTTTTAATTTGTGACTTGGTCTTTTCTTTGGTGTGTTCCATAGAAAAGGAATAAATAGCTCTGAAGCTCTTCCTTTCACTTCCTCCCTTTCTTCCTGTAACTCATACTCAGGGCAACTTGGCTTTGTTCAAAGCAGTATTCCAGGAGGCTGGGCAAGTTCCAACAGAGCGCGTGCTTATTCTCCCAGTCGTCTGTTAAGCCCCAGGTAAAGCTAGAGCTAGACCTTGTGGCTGATGTTCAGCCTGTAAGCTTATCCCTGGTTAAAGCTGAAATCTTAGCTGGAACCAGCATGAATATACTGGCTCTCCTGAGACCCTTGAATTACAGCCCCGTGTTACTCGTTCTGCCTCCACATTCATTTCAGGCCGTTTGCACTTCACAAGCTGTTTTCTCTTGCCCATTAGGAAGGATGGAGTTTTCTTTCTTGCTTAATCACCTTGGCCCTTTCCCATCCTGTCCCCTGGCTCCTCGGAGCTCGGGATCGAACCTGAGGCCTCACATATACAAGGCAAAGTCTTTACCACTGTGTTGCATTCTCAGGCCCCATCCATTTTAATTTACACATACTTGCAAAACATATCCCTAATTTAGCTAAGCAGTTTATCCATTTCAAAGGCAAATTTAGGGACTATTGCTCGAATAAATAAACCTTTTAGTCATTTGGACTCAAATAATGAGACCGCTGTGGTAGCTTCTTGAGCTGCTATAAGCAAGTTCCATGGTTCTGGAGGCAATGAGTCTTGGGCCAATGTGTGGATAGGGCCACGCTCCTTTCAAAGCTTCCAGGTGAAGGTCCTTCCCTCCTTGCCCAGTTCTCGATAGCCCCAGCATTCTCTGACATGTGGCAACATCACTCAGACCTCTGCTTCTATGTTCTCATTGCCATCTTCTCCCTGCACATTTCTCTTCTTCACTCTGTGTCCTTCCCCATTCTTATAAAAGAAAAAAAATTTTTTTGAGAAGAGGCAAGAAGGGGAAGCTGTGTGTTCCAAGACCCATGGCCTAAAGAGTTGGTCCTCTGTGTACAGAGAGAAGTAATAGAAGGGACTGAGCTTGTTAAACCAGAGAGACAAAGGAGTAGAAGGTGATCGATCTTCAGATATAAAGAAAACATGGAGGAAGAGTAGAGGCCTTGGCTGTCTCCTTTGGAGGAAGTTTTGGGTCCCACTTGGACCTACGCGTTCCTCACAACTGGACCTGCCTCAGAGTGTCACACACTGTGACAGCGAGCTCCATAAAGAAGCCTTAGGACTCACCTTGTCACCTAACAAGCAGAGCTGCTTATAACCTTCAGAGGTGACCTTGTAGCCCAGGGGATTGTGGGTCAGGAAAGGTTTGGTCTCTTTGCTCATTGCCTGGTTTATGGCTGAGACCCCAGAACATGGAGCACACTAACAAGGAAAGTCTTGCAAAGTTATTCAGTATGAACTTTACATGACATAGAGCCTCCGAAAGGAAGCCAAAGACGCACGGGGGAGAGGGCCTATGTGTCTAGATGCCTCATTTGATGAAGAGGGACAGTCATGGAGAAACATCGTTGGACAAGGAGTTTGATCTACTGCTAATGAAGAGGGGAGGGGCTCTCTCTCTCTCTCTCTCTCTCTCTCTCTTTTTTCTTCTTCTCCTCTCTTGCCTCTGTCTCGCTTGCCCTTGGTATGAATTTGCTCCGAAACATCTTCCATTTCTAGGCTCGCTCATTTCTCTTCTTCAAGGCTCCACGTCTCAAAAGCAAGTGGCACCTATGGGAGCTGATGGATACATCAACACACTCGATGCTGACGATTGTTTCACAGTGTATTCCTGTATCAAAACACAAAGGTGTGTGCCTTAAAGGTGTGCACATGTTGTCAATTATACTTCAAGAAAGATGTAAGTGAGAGATATAGTTCACCTCTCCATCAAAGCCTTTCTGGCTGGGTGTGATGGCTCACACCTTTAATCCCAGCACTTGGGAGGCTGAGGTAGGAGGATCATCAAGAGTTCAAGGTCATCTTGGGCTTGAATGAGACTCTGTCTCAAAAACATAAATAAACCGGGCGTGGTGGCGCACGCCTTTAATCCCAGCACTTGGGAGGCAGAGGTAGGAGGATCACCAAGAGTTCAAGGCCATCCTGAGACTACATAGTTAATTCCAGGTCAGCCTGGACCAGAGTGAGACCCTACCTCAAAAAAATAAATAAATAAATAAATAAAATAAAATAAAATAAAATAAAATAAAATAAAATAAAATAAAATAAAGAAGCCTTGCTTATTCCTTGGTGACTTCCCCTCACTGAAGACTCTCAGCTTACAAACATGCTGCATGTACCAGTGCAACCCAACTGCCCAATTACGTGACTCCCTGCTGCCTGAGCTTAGTGACAGGGTCTTGCTCGGTCTCTTGCTCCTGTCCTTTCCAGCACCCTCTATGGCATCTGGCACACAGTAGAAACGCAATGAGGCAGTAAGCCCGTGAGTTAGTGACCATGTTGACTGACTGCAGACACTGAGGCCAGGCTTCTGACCACGAAAAGCCCCTCTACTTCAAGGGCCCACGAGCCTAGATTTCTGCTCCCACAGTTAGTTACAGAGGAAGTTGCCAAAGCCAGATGATGACACTGCTGTCCGGGCTGCCCAGGTCTCCAGTTTGGAATGAGGGTTTTTGAAAGAGAAACTAAACCAAGAGAAAAACAACCTTGATGAGGCAAGAATTGCAAAACTACGAGTTGGGTAACAGTGGTGGTGGCCTCTGGGACCGCATTTGGCACTTCCCAGAAGAAGAGGCTTTGTATATATGGGTCAGTCTTGTCCACAGGCCAAGAGGACACACGTGTGGCATGAGTGTCCAACTGCCCCTTTCCCTCCAGGTCTTGCCTCTAGAGGTCAGCCTGGCACTGGGCACTTACCTTGTTAGTGCTTATGAAATCACGTCACCTGTGAGGCATAACTCTTGAACTTCTGGGCCATGAAAAGCCAATTGTTGAGCCACATATTACTTGTTAGATTCAATGGTAGACCATCTCCTGATGAACTGGGAACTTGGACTCAGTTTAGGTCAATGAGACCTTTCGTTGAAGTTTGCATGAGACATTGAGAAGGTTTATCTGAGATTTATAAATAAAGGACCTGAGTACTTTTGCTCAAAGTCTCTGCTGGAAGAGAAAATAAAAGGTGTGACATCACCCTCCAAGGCTCAGGGACCACTGCGGAAGAGGGGGCGGATAGAATGGAAGAGCCAAAGGAAGGGTATGACCTCTTACAATGCAACTGCCCAGACAGAAATTGGCCTGGATATCCATGACCTTGCAGTGCCTAGCAATACCTTTGCAAGACCCTCAAAATAGAAGAAAAAGATGATGTCATCAAATTAAAAGAGAGACTAATGGAGAGAGGGAGGGGACATGATGGAGACTGGAGTTCTAAAGTGGAATGGGGGAGGGGAGGGAAATATCAGGTGGGGTTTTTTTGTATGTAAGTATAAAAGTCAATAAAAAATAATAATTTTAAAAAAAGGTGTGACATACTGATCCTTGGTCCCAGTGTCCCTAGCCCCAACTCTTCTGGTGGAAACACAGAAGGCCCCGGATGAATCGGGGAGTGGAGGAGGGGTGAGCTGGAACTGTACTGGACAGGTTGGGTGGGCTGTGCCCTTTGCCCACGGGGATGTGTGTAGGACCAGGTGAGTGTGGAATCGCACAGACCTGGAATTCACCATGAGGAGGAGGTGCTGGGAGCGCTGACCCTTCCCAGTGCTGCTCTCAGCACAGTGCTGAGGAAGCTGCAGGCAGCTGAGCTTGGGCTTCCTCACAAAAGAGGTCTCACCCTCTCCATGCACGGACCCTCCAGAGCACTAACCCAGGCTTCTCCCCGGTAGTGGCCACTGGCTGAGTGATCACAACAAAGACAGGTGGCCATCTCTATGGAGATGAGTCAAAGAGAGAGCCAAGGGCTCTCTGCCTGTGAATTCTAGTGTGTCCACTAGAACGAGATTTATTCTACCCAGTAAATGGAGGCGTCTTTGAACTCGCCTGGGGGCCTCTGAGCCTTTTTATAACCACACAACAATAGTGCACTTCAGATATTTACTTCCTCAGTAAAGAGCATTGCTCCACTGGGTGGGTCTTTTAACTACTAACACAAGCTTCCCTCGTTCTTTGTGTGTGCAAGGCTGTCCCCGTCATCATGTAAAACAGCAAGGCTGGCAATCTGTAGAACTCGTACCTGGTGCAGAAAACTCCCTCCTGTGTACTATACATAGGCAAACACTACAACAGACACGTTTGCTCATTCAGTGGACAGTAACAGAATTTTGCACATGTCAGATGGCAATGTTAGTGCTGGAGAAAGTAGACAAGGTCCCTATTTTATGAAGCTTATATTCTAATGATGATGGTACAAACAGTAACGAGACACACCAGAGGATGCCAGGTAGTGAGTGATAAGGGCCATATAAAGCCAACGATGGTGAGATGAGCAGGAGATGATCGAGATAAGAAGGTCCTGGTATCCCTGGAGGTATGGAGTCGGCACACACACATGCATGCACACACATGTGCACATACTCACGTCTGCTGTCTTGGTGTGCAGATCTCCATATCACCCTCTGATGGTCTAGACACCAAGACAGATCCATTCCCAAGTAGCTGAGAAGCCCGCAGCCCCAACACTGGGTGAAATTACATGCTGTCAGAACAAGTCACGAAGGACGTTGCTTCTTCCTACTGTTTCCATGGCTCAAGTTGAAAGCGTGAACCAGCCCGCCTCCTCTGGCTCTCATCTCCCTCCAAGCTTCTTCCTGTGAAGTCTTAGATGTTTCCTTGGTGGATTTCTTCTCCCTTTTTCTTCCCTCAGAACTTCAAGTTCATATTAACTCTCACTCCCAGCTCTTCCCATTCAACCTGCCCTTGACCCCTCTTTCCAAGACCCTTTCTCAGTCATTCTTCCCCAGACAAAATTTTTTAGAAAAATATCTGTCCAGGGCTGGAGAGATTGCTCAGTGGTTAAGGCTCTTGCCTGGGAAGCCTAAGGACCCAGGTTCGACTCCCCAGGATGCACGTAAGCCCGATGCACAAGGTGGTGAATCGAAAAACAAAAACAAAAAAAGCTGGGTGTGCTGGCACACGGGTTTAATCTCAGCACTCAAGAGGCAGAGGTAGGAGTATCTCCGTGAGTTCAAGGCCAGCCTGAGACTTCATAGTGAATTCCAGGTTAGCCTGGACTACAGTGAGACCCTACCTTGAACCTCCCCCCAAAATATATATATCTGTCCAGCACACACACATGCACACTATACACACACACACACACACACACACACACACTCACACAAACATGCATCCAAACATAGGCATACACCTCATGCAGTACAAACACACACAAAATCTCATTAATACCATCTCTACTTTCACATCAATTGTCTAGGTTCATTTCCTTTGCTGGGAAAGGCTGAGTCCTGGTGTTTATAATTGTAGAGTCATAAGGCCTTGGAATGAGAAGTATGTGTACACTCCTCCCCCACTCTAAGCCCCAGTCACTTCTACCAGGAAGGAGCACAAATCTAGGAAAGCTCAGAGGATAAAAACGAAGAAAAGGGTAGTTCCTTTTCTTTTGATAAAAATGAAAGGGGAGGGTTGGAGAGATGGCTTAGCACTTAAGATGCTTGCCTGCAAAGCCAAAGGACCCAGGTTTGATGCTCCAGGATCCATGTAAAGCCAGATGCACAAGGTGACACATGCGGCTAGAATTCATTTGCAATGGTTAGAGGCCCTGGCATGCCCATTCTCTCTCTCTCTGTCTCTTCCTCTCTCTCTTTCTCTGTGTCTCTCTCTCAAATAAATACATAAATAAATTTTTTTTTTTTTTTTTGTTTTTCAAGGTAGGGTCTCACGCTGGCCCAGGCTGACCTGGAATTCACTACGTAGTCTCAGGGTAGCCTCGAACTCTCGGCGATCCTCCTACCTCTGCCTCCCGAGTGCTGGGATTAAAGGCTTGCGTCACCACGCCCGGCTTATAAATAAAATATTTTTTTAATGAAATAGGTGACAAGTTCTCTGCTTTCTGGACTTCATAACTAGAGGAGCTGATGTTCCTGATGGGGTTGGGGACAAAGCTGTATAGGACTGGTTGATAAGGCAGGCCACCGTCCCAAGAATGAGCTCTCATGTCAGAATGTGGAATCCACCATCTAAATGACATCGAGGTTGGAGAAAGAACCTCAAAGAAGATGGCACTGGGCTCACGCACCCCAAGATCATCCACCTGGCTTTGTAGGTTGGACATGCTTTTACACTCTTTTCCTAGAACAGATCTGCCCTCAAACCAAAACCTGGAATTCACTTGCAAGGGTGTGACAGTCAGGACAGGAACCCATCTCTGTGGGCTGCTGCTGCTATTTTGTCTAGTCCTCTTCTGAACCTCTCCCCACCTGTAATGTGCCCTCTGGGTCCTGAATAAACATCTTGAGTGTAGAAGGCTTCAAGGAGAGTGGACTAGGTGGGTTGTTGTTCAACTGTCTGGTGCTGAAAGGGATGTTTAATTTTGAGGCGCCTTCATCATCTAATATTCTGTCCATTACAAGAATTCATCAGCACAGTGTGAGCCAGACTCAAGTGTCATGAGATGCGACACTTGAAAAAGTTTTCACAAACTAATTGCCGGCAAAATTCAGAAGGCTCACGTGCTTGGGAGTAAAGTTCTTAGCAAAGTACTTGCCATGTAAGCATGAGGACCCAAGCTGGGATCCCCAGCACCCATGTCTAAGGCCCTGCGTGGTGGTGTGCACCTATAATCCCAGCACTGGAGCCACAGAGACAGGAGGACCCATGGGGTTTGCTGGCCAGCTAGTCTAGCTGAAATAAATGGTCAGCTTTGTGTTCAGCAAGAGACCCTGTCAAAAAATAGAGTGGGGGGCGAATGATGACACTCGTCATCAACCTTTGCCTCCACACTTATGCACATACACGAGCACCCACACACACCTATGAGCACGCGTGTGCACTGAACACACAGCACATGCACATACGCATGCCGAAAACAAACAAACAGACAAACAAGAACCAGAATGGGCTTCGAGGAGTTAGTGGCTGGGTGATGGACCATCATCTACTCTCACCACTGTCTGCTGCCAATTAACCCCACATCTCTCCTTTGATTAAATTTAACTTCCTAGTACACTCATATCTTCTAATGTAAATCACACAAAATGATATCTGTGGTTATATTTACCGTAAACACCTATGGCTCATCTTAGATCCTAGCAAAAGCATTTGGCAAGCTTGGCAATCTGCCCCATGTACTTAGTCCATGTGTAGTATCAGTGTTACTCAAGTTTCTTACCGTCTAACATTGGCATAGATCAAAATTTGGTTTTTGGAGCTTTACAATATGTATGGCATAATTCTAGCCTGTCCACTCAACCTGACATTTAACAGCAGCAATGAAAGTAAACTCATTTATTCCTTCATTCATTCTTCATTCATTTCCTTGTGTATGACTTACCGAACCATTTATGTGCCAGGCACTTAATATGATTGACAGCAATGAGCATAAAAAGCAAAAGTCCTTGCCCACATCAAAGTCATGTCCTAAACTAGGTATGGTGGCAAACACCTGTAACCCAACCCTTAGGAGGCTGAGGCAGGGGGATCGTGAGTTCAAGGCCAGTCTGAGCTGCATAGCAAGATGTTGTCTCTAAAAATCAAAACCAAAACCAAAAGCCACGTAAGAAAAGTCAAGTCCTGTAAGGGAAGAGAAAATATCTTGCTGGGCATGGTGAAATATGCTTGTAATCACAGCACTCGGAAAGTTGAGACGGGAGGATTGCACAAGTTCAAGGCCAGTCTGGGCCACATATTGAATTCAAGACCAGTCTGGGATACATACTGAGATCTTGTCTCCAAAAAAAATTAGAATAAAATACTTAGTCTATTACATTGAGATATGTGCTAGGAAGAAAATTAAAGACAGGGTTTGGTGTATTGAGGTACATTTTAAAATAGGACATGCAGGGGACCCTTACTGAGAAAGCAACATCTCTAAGTTTTTTTTTTAACTGACCTTATTATGGTCAAATTTATCATCTGTAAAACCTATGCATTTGAGGGACTGAAGAGATGGCTTAGCAGTTCAGGCGATTGTCTGCAAAGCCAAAGGACCCAATTTGATTCCCCAGGACCCACAAGGGGGTGCATGCATCTGGAGTACATTTGCAGTGGCCAGAGGCCCTGGCACACCCATTCTGTCTCTGTCGGTCTCCTCCTTCTCTCTCTCTCTCTCTCTCTCTCTCTCTCTCTCTCTCTGCTTGAAAATAAATAAATAAAAAATTTTTAAATCTGTGCATTTGAAGAGACAGGTCAATGACTGCATATCTATATATTGTCACTAGTGCAATCGATGCATAGAAAAGTTCTATCTCCTCAGGAAACCTCCCGTTACCCGGTTCAATCTCTTTCTCCAAACCAGAGCTGTCATGGCTCTTTCTCAGCTAGTTTCCTCTCTGTTCATGTGTCCTCATGCAGCATCATGCAACATGGCATATTTTGTGTGCTTAAGTCCCATTATCTGATTTACCAATAGTTGCTTTTTATTGCGGAGTAGTAACTCATTATATGGATATATAATAACTTGGTCATTTAGCTGTTTAAGTTTTTGCCAGATTTTACTCTTCCTGGAGTTTTTAAATCTGGAAACCTTTTCCTTTGAACTAAAAGCATCCTTCCACATGTTTTCTAGTTCAGGTCTGCCTGGTGAGGAACTTCTCAGATTTTGCTTATCTGAATTTGTCTTTACTGCTTTCAATTTGATGACTAATTTTGTTCAGCTTAGAATTCTATGTGGACAGGATTCGGGATGGGGGCGCAGTGCCAGGGATTGAACCCAGGGATTTTCCCTTGCTAAGTGAGGTGAGCTCTTCCACTGAGCCGCAGCCTCAGCCAAACACACAATACACTCGACACCTGACAGATAGGTCGTTGTCTTTTGCCACTGCAGAATGTTGGTTTGTGCTTCCCGTGGGTGGATTTCAAGCTTTTGTCTGTTTCTGTAGTCTTCAGGTGCTTGACTATGATGTACCCAAGTTGGGTTTTCTTTCTTTTCAAACTGTTTGTACTTTGGTTTTTTTTTTTTATTTATTTTTTTAGAGAGAGACACAGAGAGAGACAGACAGAGAGAGAGGGGGAGGGAGACAGATAGAAATGGGCACGCCAGCAGTCTCTCAGCTGCTGTGAACGAAATCCAGATGTGTGCGCCCCCTTGTGGTCAAGTGCAGCATTGCACCCTTGTGTCACTTTGCATCTGGCTAAACGTGGGACCTGGAGATTGGAACTGCTGGAGATTGGAACCAGCGTTCTTAGGCTTAGGAGGCAGGCGCCTTAACCACTAAGCCATCTCTCCAGCCCTGTACTTTGGTTTTGAAGCTGTTTTCCAAAATATTTTAGAAGTCTATGGCTCCTGTTTCCTCGGGTCTTTTGTGGGCTGCCACGTTGTTCTTCCCCAGCAGCTCTCCACACAGCTCCTCACCCGTGCTGGGCTACCTGTGCTTCTCCATGGGTCTCTTCCCCTTGGTTTACTTTTCCTCAATCAAGTTTTTTCTCTGTACTTAGCTTTGATCATCTCGTTCATCTATGTCCCACTGCACGGGGCTTCTTCTCCATCTCCACCTGACTAGTAAACTCCTCCAGCAGTGACTCACTTTGCGCACTGCCAATTCCAAAATTTCCGTTTGTTTCTTTGTATGGTTTAAGGTCTCTGCTAAGAATTACTTATCCAGTCATACATTAAGGCCGTTCTCTTTAATCAATTGATAAATACATTTCAATCATTAGTATAACATGCTTGTTTTAACATCTTTTAAAGTCCAACATTTGGTCCATCATAAAGCCAGCTTCGTTTGATTGCGTCTTTAGCTGGGGCTGCACCATTCCAGAGTATGGTTTTGTTTGCGGGTCTAGGGATTTCTGATTGACTACTGGGCTAACAGGGTCTCTAGATCAGCACTCTCCTGTAGAACTTTCTAGTAACATCATGCCTCCTTCTCACAGG
Organism: Orientallactaga sibirica; assembly: GCA_036365145.1. Lineage (NCBI taxonomy): Eukaryota > Metazoa > Chordata > Mammalia > Rodentia > Dipodidae > Orientallactaga > Orientallactaga sibirica. The sequence goes on along the minus strand of JAEOAD010000463.1, from coordinate 5,693,338 downwards.
CTTTACAGGCTTGTGTTGTTTGATTCTCGTTTTTTGAAAGCTAACTGTCCTCACATATCTTGGCTCATCTTCTAATGATGTGTAGAGGATGGGCTGGTCTGAGGCTGGTGTCTGAAGAGTTCTTTGAAACATCAAGGTAATTACTAAGAAGGATGTCTGCAGGAAAATGGCTTCAAAAGAAAAAGAAATGAACAATAAACTAAATGATAGCTGTCACAAGAGCAAAGAAAATGGGTGACATTTATTTTCCTTTAGTTGGCCATATTTGTTTTGTTTTCTTAAAATTTTACATTTTCTGCTTGATGTAGCAGCATGCACTTTTAATCCCAGCACTCAGGAGGCAGAGTTAGGAGGATTATTGTGGGTTGGAGGCCACCCTGAGACTATACAGTGAATTCCAGGTCAGCCTGGGCTAGAGTAAGACCCCTGCCTTGAAAAACACAAACAAAGGAAAAAAAAAAAAAAGATAGTACATGCTCACTATTAAAAATTGCAAAAGATTTAAATTTGCAAGAAATAAAGTCAGAATGCCCCTTGATTCCCTCTGGCAACAAACATTCTTATGTGTACAATTCTTCAACATATGATGTTTGCACACAGGTAGGTACAGTCTTGTTTTACTGCTTTGTATTACATTTCTCTATCCAACCAAGAAACTGAGTAAAACTTGATTTTTAAAGACGTGTGCCATGTTTATTTGGCTGATCTAAGGGACAGATTCAAAAACAATGAAGAAGGGGTTAGAGAGATGGCTCTGTGGTTAAGGCGCTTGCCTACAAAACCTAATGACCTGGGTTTGATTCCCCAGTACCCACGTAAAGCCAGACATACAAAGTGGCACATGCGTCTGCAGTTTGTTTGCACTGTCTAGAGTCTCTGTCATTCCCATTCTCTCCATATCTCTCTCTCTCTCTCTCTCTCTCTCTCTCATCTCTCTGTCTCTGTCTGCTTACAAATAAAATAAAATAAATAAATAAATAAGATTTTTTTTTAAATGAAGGAATAATAAATAGCAGGGTGACCACTGGCTGGATGACAAATTATGAGAGAAAGGAAGAAATTTAGACAATGTGCTTGTGGAGCTAAACATTTCTCCCTACAGATTTCTTCTTGTGTGGGGCAGACCCGAAGGATCTAGCCTATGCAAACACAGAAGAGCACAAGTGAGGCTATGCCACATTCAATCTCAACAATGGTGGTGATAATCACTGCTAGAGTGTGCGGGCCCTGCCCCATGTTCACAAACTGCCAGGCCATTCATTAAAGTGGATAAAATGCCTGCAATGAAATCCTCGGAGGATGTGGTAGATAAGGTGGATGCACCCCTAAACACAGCTGCAGGCAGCCCAAATCCCCAGCCTCACCTGATGAGCAAGCCCAGAGACAGCCTGCTCTGCTGGGAAGGAAAGCTCTCCAAGTTGTGGGGGATTGCAGGGGGCTGGCCCCGGGCCCAGCTCTGCACCTGCCACTCACCTGCTGTCTTCTGTGCATCCTGCGAGGGCATGTTGGTCCTTGCACAAGCTCCCTCCATCTTTCCACAGTGACAGGAGGAAGCAAGGAAGTAATGTTTTCCAAGGCAGATCTTCCATACCTACCTATGAGGCACCTAAGTCCATCATAGACGAATGTAGAGCTTATTCATTTCTCAGACATTTAAAGGCAATGTTAAGGGGAGCTATTGGGAAATAAACTGACTAATGAATCAGGCTCTTCATATTAGGTTTGGTTCGGTTTGTTTTCCATTGCTTAATGTACTTTTCCTATGCCCCCAAGCCTCTTTTAAGCTTTGGGTTGAAACATGGCTGCTGCGTGAGGTTTTTCTGTTGTGGTGATTGTTTTGTTTATGGGTTTTGTGGGGTTTTTAAATTTTTTTAATATTTTATTTATTTATTTGAGAGAGAGAGAAAGACATGTGGATAAAGAAAGAAAGAGAATGATGTGGTGGTGCATGCCTTTAATCCTAGCAGAGGTGGGTGGGTCTCTGTAAGTTCAAGGCCACCCTGAGACAACATAGTGAATTCCAGGTCATTCTGGGCTAGAGTGAGACCTTATCTTGAAAAACAAATGAAAGAAAGAAAGAAAGAAAGAAAGAAAGAAAGAAAGAAAGAAAGAAAGAAAGAAAGAGAAAAGAAAGAAAGGAAAAGAAAGAAAAGAAAAGAAAAGAAAAGAAAAGGAAAGGAAAGGAAAGGAAAGAAAAGAAAAGAAAAGAAAAGAAAAGAAAAGAAAAGAAAAGAAAAGAAAAGAAAAGAAAAGAGAATGGGTGTGCCAGGGTCTCTAGTTGCTGCAAACAAACTCCAGATGCATGTACCACTTTGTGCATCTGGCTTTATGTGGGTACTGGGGAATCAAACCTGGGTCCTTAGGTTTTGCAGGCAAGTGCCTTAAGCACTGTGCAATCTCTCCAGCCCAATTTTTTATTCTTTTACTTTACTGATTCTTGGTACTGCAATTGAACCATGTTGTGTGCTAAGTATAGGCTCTGAGCTGTGTCTCCATCCCAACCGTGGTGTTTGGTGTACGGTCTCCTCAGAACTTGCTGAATTGGCTCCAAGTCCCCCTGAGAATTTTCCATAATCCACAGTGTTCAATTCCTTTATATAAAATGATATTTACATAGAAACTACATACATCCTCCTGGATACTTTAAACCCTCTCCAAATTACTAATGATACCTGATATGATGAAAATGCTTCTTAACGAGTTGTTACAACTGTATTGTGGAGGAAATAATGTCAAGAGAAAAGCCTGCACATGTTCAGCAGAGAGGCAAGAAATTGTTCCGAATAGTTTCCACCCGTAATTGGTTGAGTCAGTGAGTGTGGAACCCGCACACTAGAAGGGCTGATCCTGTAACTCCACAGAGCGGTGACAAGGGAACTCTTGACTGCTTCTATGCAATATCTACTCTGCCATATAGACAACAAGGCCTGTGCTCGAGACACACCCGTCCTGGCGAGAAGCAAGTGACTGTTACTGTATTTGTGGCTGGCAGTACACTTACCAAGCATTGGAGATTCAGGAGTGTTTCCATGCGATTTCTCCCTGGCATCTGGAAGCTCACAGTTTAGTGGGGAGGTCAGCTAGATGCAACGTGATGAGATGTGCTACAGGAAGCTAAGCACAGGGTGCCAGGGAGCTTGGATCCGAAGATTGTTGGGGGTAGTTTCTCAGGGAAGGTGCACATGGTTCTAAAGTAAGGAGACAACAGTGTGAGGGTGTGACACTGTAAGAGGACGTGGAGCTTGTGGCGAGCTGGAAGTAGCCCAATATGATGGGAGCAGGCATGAGCCTGGCACGCCCTCATGAGGACACTGCGTCCTGCGGGTTATCCGTAGCCACTGATGAGTTTTAAGGACTTTGGCTATGGGATTGATGCAGTCAAATTCACAGACAAAGAAGTGCTCCTGGAGGGATGGCCTGCAAGCCTGAAGGAGGTGGAGCGTCCCTTGTATCATTGTTCACCACAGCACACGATACTGTAAGCTTTTCAATCTACGGGTTGGAAGTATGTCTGGAAAACCAGCCCAGCCATTCCAGTAACAGAAACAAGAGGGTAGCTCGGAACTTACAACTCTGCATTAGAAAAGGTCAAGGTCATTTCCTAGATCCTGTTGCCTCACGTTCCTCTTAGGACAAAACACACATTAAAAAGACCATCACAGACTGGTCACTAATGCCAACAATTGTTTTACATACATTTTAAAAAAATTGTTTATTTTTATTTATTTATTTGAGAGCAACAGATAGAGAGAAAGAGGCAGAAAGAGAATGGGCGCACCAGGGCCTCCAGCCACTGCAAACAAACTCCAGACGCATGCTCCACCTTGTACATCTGGCTTACGTGGGTCCTGAAGAATAGAGTCTCAAACCAGGGTCCTTAGGCTTCACAGGCAAGCGCTTAACCACTAAGCCATCTCTCCAGTCCCATGTCAACAATTTTTAATGACAGAGAGAGAGAATGGGTATGCAAGGGCCTCCAGCCTTGGCAAATGAACTCCAGACACATACACCCCCTTGTGTATCTGGCTAATGTGGGTCCTGGGGAATCGAACTTGGGTCCTTTGGCTTTGCAGGCAAATGCCTTAACCACTAAGCCATCCCTCCAGCCCTACAAAAGGTTTTAAAGAAACACAACAATAAGCTTTGGTGTAGTTATAAGAACACTTTGTAATATGTGGATGCAAAAGCACAGTTTGTGGTTTAGTATAGTTTTTATTTGGGTTCATGTATGAGAGGACATCATAGGTTTTCAGCATTTAAGGCCTGCCTGGCCTGAGACCTGCAGGCAGATAGAGATCAGAAAAGTCTGTCCCTTTTTCCTGCCTCCCTTGGGCTCTTGCTTTCACAGACATGTGTCTGAATGCAAATGTTCAGTCATTAGCTTCTGTCCACAGATGACTGAAGTTAGCATGGGTGGTCTGCTATCTCTGGACTGTATGCCCATGTCCTCCGGTTTATTCCGGAGACCCCATTTGTGATGGTTCATCTTCATGGTCAGCTTTACTGGGCTCAGAATCACCTAGGAGATATACATTAGGGTGTGTCCAAGAGGGCCTTTCCAGGAGAAAAGGAGCCCCACTCTGGATGTGGGAGGCACCACCCTATGGTGTGGGGTCCTGGGAGGAAAGGAGAAAGCACACCAGCATTCATCTCTCTTTGCCTCCTGACTACAGACACACTGTGTACAGACACGTCACCCTTCCACCACAGTGCCTTCCCCACTATGAAGCACTGTATCCTCCAAATGTGAGCCAAAATAAACCCTTCCTTCCTTCAGTTGCCTTGTCAGGTATTTTGTCATAGGACTGAGAAAAGCAATGAACTCGGCAATCCTCCAGCCTGCCCCCTGCTCTATCTCCTGGAGTCTTCTATTTCACTTCCAGCTTCCTAGTTTTTCTGTCTAAGTATCCTCCAGATTCATTATCCGTACTAATGTAGCATCTTCCCTCCCAGGGGTAATATCATATCAATACAGCCAAAATTGTTACCTAAAGAAATAGTATCTAGTGCTGGGAAGATGGCCTAGGGGGTAAGAGAACTTGCCATCCAAGCATAAGGGCCTGATTTGCACTGAGTTTGCTTTCCTGGCATTCACATAAAAATCTGGACATGGGGCTGGAGAAATGGATCAGAAGTTAAAGCACTTGCCTGCAAAGCTTAAGTTGAGTTCAACACCCCAGTACCCACCTAAAGCCAGATGCACAAGGTAGCTCATGCATCTGAAGTTTATTTGAAATGGCTAGAGGCCCTAGTGTGCCCATTCTCTCTCCCTCTCTTATTTTCTCTCTCCAATAAATAAATAAATAAAACACTGTTTTTATAAAAAGCTGGACATGGCAACAAACATCTGTAGCCCCAGTCCTGCGGGAAATGGAGACTGGAGAATCACTAGAGCTGACTGAGGAGCCAGTCAGACAAGGAAAAAAAGTCGTAGTTCTGGGTTCAATGCAAAACTCTGGTCTCAAAGAAACCCATGAACACGTGATGAAGGACCTCCACTTGTGATATGTCTGCATGTGTGCACACACATTCACGTGTGTTTTTATACACCAGTGTTTTTATACACCACACGCACACCACACAACACACCACACATACTACACATGCATACACACAAAAAAAAAAAAAAGAAGAAGAAAAAAAAGGCTGGAGAGGTAGCTTAGAGGTTAAGGCACTTGTCAGCAAAGCCAAAGGACCCAGCTTCAGTTCCCCAGTGTCCACATAAAGCCAGATGTACAACGTGGTGCATGTGTCTGGAGTTTGTTTGCAATGGTTGGAGGCCCTGGCGCGCCCATTATCTCTCTATCTGCCTCTATCTCTCTAAATAAATAAACAAATAAATAAGTAAATAGTATCTAAATGTGAAATTTCAATCATAAATCAGTAGAGAAAGTACCTATTTCATATAAACGTTGACTGTCCAATACAGAGCTACGAGCCATATGCCATGATTCAGGTTTAATTAATTAAAATTATACAAAGTTAAAATTCCAGTAGCTGAAATGTTCAGTAAGCACATGTCCAGTGGCATCCACACTGAACAGCATGGATAGTGGACATTCCTTATGTCACAGAAAGTTCTGTTCCACAGTGGCCGTCCTGGCCAGTAGAAGCCAGGCCCAACCCTTCACCCCAGTGCAGAGCGTCGCAACGTTGGCCCTATTGATGGTTTGCGCTACATCGTCTTTGTTATGGAGGCTGCCACATGCATTGCACAATAACTTTTCAAAGCATGTTTGGCATCTATCCCCTACAGGCCAGTAGTACATACTCTACCCAGGGTGGCAATCAAAAAAAGTCACCAGACATTGCCAAATGGCCCCTAGGAGATGGAACGGAGCCTACTTAAAAACTCCACATTAAGGATGGCAGAAGCTGTGAAGGCCAGAGAGGATGTGCTGGCATGCTTATGAGCAAGATAAGTTCCGAGCCATGAGCTCTTGGAGGGTGGGGCCCCCACAGGGGAGCTGTGAGCTCTTGGAGGGTGGGGACGCCACAGGGAAGCAGGTCAGGCACATTATAAGCTCTCTGGAATCATAACAGATGAGAAGAATTTCAGAGTGACATTTATGGCCAAGAAAGATATGCTTCCCTTGATTTGGGGATTCCCTTGGTGCTAAATTGTCATGTGTGTGTGTGTGTGTGTGTGTGTGTGTCAGAGCTCTAAAAAATGCAGGGAAAGTTGTAAATTCAAAGAAAAGCAGAAAAATAAAAAGGGCCCAAGGGACAGATGGTGGGCTGAGTTAACTTATTCCAACAAAGGTGAAGGGCTTACCCCTTGGCTTCTCTCTGAGATTTCCAGCCCAGTGTGCTAAGTTCCCAGATCCCAAAGTGGCCATTCACACACTCAGTGACCACCTCATCGGCAACATGTCAGCTGTAATTCTAAACCCAGCTCTGGTCTCTCTTCCCAGGAACAAAATCATAAAGATGTTTGCCCTTGCATGGGTCCCTAACATGTGCTGGGCCACGTTTGGGTTTTCGTCCCAGAGCCCTCCAGAGAGCGTAGCTATTCTCTGTGACCCAGGCAGGATTTGAAGGGCTGTATATTCCTCCCAGTTGTGAGGTCATGCTTGTGTCTCAACATGGAATTCCAAAGCAAGGCACTGGGGGGTCGGACCTGAAAGGCTGGATGACTTAAAAATCTCATGGAAGCAAATGTTTTTCATTATTGAAGATTTTAAGGAAACCAAGTTGTGAAATATTTATGGCCACCGCCCCCCTCGTGACTAGTCGCTGACCTCTCCTTTCAGAAGGTATCTTGTGAAGAAGGAGCCCTTGGCCCGCTCCTCTTGAGACCACTAACTTACAGAAGAGCTGAGTCAACCATTCCCTGGGAAGACTGGTGGAACGGGGACTCCGCACACTGCCCGCTGAAACGCACGCAACTGAACCCGAGACGGGGCCCAGTCGGTCACAGAAGGCAAAGCGGGGATGCAGGCCTGCCCTGAGCCTGCGTGCCCACGGGGGACATTTCCTGCCTGGGTGATGAGTCCAGCGATCCCCTAAGCAAAGAGCTACAGTGATTTGCCAACTCTGTGGACAGTGAGAGATAAGAACAGCCATCCCACAATACCTGATGTGTGCTTGAGCTCGTGGTACGACGACTTGCTGGATGCCTTTGGACATGATTTTTCATTCTTATCAAAGAGCTGTGGGCATTTGAACACTCTTCCTAATGACCCAGCATCATAAGAAGCCATCCAGTGTGATCGGAACCACGTTAGAAGGTGCCAATCATCCTTTATATGGAAGAGCGGAAAGACGATGCTTCGGTCAGTGTTTCTCAGTGGAGGCGCTTTTGACATATTAAGGTGCGGGGTGTCTTGTTATGAGCACATCTGCGGCTCACAACAGGTTTTAGCAGCCTCAGATTCTGGGCAAGAAATGCTAGTGGTGTCATTGTCACAACCATCCACCCACCAACAGACACATGTCCCAGCGTCCCAGGGGAGTAGCACATCCCAAGCTTATTGCCCTGTGAGCTATAAAGTCAGCACCGTGCGTGGGGCTTTTAGCAATAGGCTTGTTCCTCGTTGGCTTTGCCCTCTGATTCTGAAGGCAGAAGTGCTACTCTGCAGCTCTGCAGGCTACTGGAGTGAGATCACGTGGGCGGGAGCCAGGAGGCTGTTGGTTTTGCTCCCTCGTTCTGAAGGCAGATCTGCTACTCTGCAGCGGTAGAGGTTATGAGAATGAGATCACATGGGTGGAAGCAAGAAGATGGGAGTAATCAATTTCACAGCTATTCCACCCTTGCCCCTGTGGGTCTGATGCTGTGAATACACCCAAATAAACACCGCTGGGATGGAGCAAGACGCCTTCAGCGGGAAGGAAATTTTCCATGGAACAAAGCCCCCTCTCTACCTATGCAGAAGCCTTGTCTAGTGCATCTTGCTCCCAGCTGGCCTTCTTTCGTTACCCATTTTCTCTGTGTGTGCCACCGAGGGAGACACTAGGGTTATGAGGTGATAAGAGGAGGTTCAAACTGGGTCTAAGTGAACAGAGCATCCAATCAATTTATTTTCAACATACATATCTTAGGGTTCTGTTGGGGAAGATACTGGGATTGGGGGTGTGCGGAAGCTCTTACAATCTTCCAAAACAATATCAGAAGTATTAGGTGTACTGTAATAAAAGCTCACAGGTCTATTAAAATGCCAGGTGTCTTTGTTTTGTTTTCCTTTCGCTCTAAACTGCATCAATACGGGGCAGTGACTAGCTATTTCATGCTGATCAAAGGTTCAGATTGAGGGAAACTCTGCTTGCTATAAGTCACTCAGTGCTACATGTGATCATTTGAAACATGGAGAATGTGGGGAGAAATTAAATGATGTCCTTGGTGGCAAAAATGCTGGGGAAATTGTAGCCCAACTGACTCTTTCTTCAAAAGAAGTTGAGACCCAGAGACATGGAGGGGCTTGTCGAAGGCAGAGAGTGCTCTGCAAGCATTGTGACCATGTCGTGACCAAGGCAGTCTCCGCTGGCCCCTATTGCCTCATCATAATTATCAAAAGCAATCGTGGTTGCTGTCAGAGGAATACCAGCTTGGAGAATAAGTTCTATGTCACAATGTAAAACTCAGGTCCCCTAACGGTCAGCTTTCTCATGACACAACTCTGCCTCTCTCTTTCCTTTTTTGTCGTTTTCAGACAGCTCCTCCTATCTGATTTCATCTTTGATGTTTTTGTAAGTTAGTCATTCTCAAAGTTTGGGTGGCTATAAATGACATTTCCCATGCAGAGTCTCTGAACTACAGAGCCTTTGTTACTGAGAGGAGAGGAAGGAAGTCAGATACCACAGGGGTGGGATCAGGCTGGCACCAGGCAAACCCACAGCCTGGGCCACGCCTTAGACAGCCACCCACGTGCTCCTGTGTTCTCAGTGACAAAGGCCAAGATGGCTAGGGGGCAGGGAAGATGGTAGATGGTTATGGTTTTTAGATGAATCCACACTAGATTTGAAAAGGAATTCAATGTAAAATCCCACCCATTTGCCTGCGTCCAGAAGACTCAACATGTAGCCCACAGACTCTGGCAATCCTCTGCGAGCAATGAAAGCTAAGCCCGAGAGACAAAAATCTTCTCACACACATAAAAAGAAAGACAAAAACAAAACAAAACAAAAACCCCTTTTCTGCTTGTCTGCCTCATGGGGTGGAATACATCAGTGTCTCGAGCTGGTGTATCAGCACCACCTTTAAGAATATGGCGAGTCTCGTAGCTGTAGCATGAGGGGAGAGGATGGAGGGGCCACAGCTGTGCTGTCAACTTGCACCAGGGCTAGTGCCTGTGGCACAAGACTTTCTGGTAACAAAGTTCTGAGGGTGTGGGAGAAATCTGTTGAAATGAAAATTAATTCCCCTCAGACTTGGCAGATACAAACAAGTCCTCCGTCACCTGTAGAACTCTGTGATGCTGTTCAACTGTACAGACATCTCTTCTGATGAGCTCTCTTCCTGAAATAGCTGCTGGGCGCCATTGTTTGAATCCAGGCTCTTCTAGTAGGTTCGATGGATTCTATTGGGGGGAGGACGGTGAGATCTCAGGTGAGCTTTCACCTGCCTAAACTTATTTCTCCAGTTGTTAAAAATAAAGACATTGGAACCCAGCTAGCAGATACTATTAAGTTCTTGGGGAAAGGGGGAAAATAATAAATACCGTGTGAAGTTCTCAGGCTGGTGCCTGGTTCATAATATCACAACTATTACTGAGTCAATCATTGATTTGAGATGAAGAGTCGAGTCTCTCACAGGCAGTGAGGCCTCAAGAATGAGTAAGGCAGAGGCTGAGGAGATTCACAGTGGGTAAAGCACTTGCCACACAAGCATGAGGGCCTGAGTTCGCATCCCCAGTCTCACATAAAAATGCTAGGTGTGGGGGCTGGAGAGATGGCTCTGTGGTTGAGGCGCTTGCTTACAATGCCTAACGACCCAGGTTTGATTCCCCAGAATCCATGTAAAGCCAGGTGCACAGAAAGGCTGTAGTTCATTTGTAGCAGCTAGAGGCCCTTTCATGTTCTCTCTCTTTTCCTCTCTCCCCTTCTCTCCTTGCAAATAAATTTTAAATGTTAGGCATTGTGGTGGCATTTGTAATCCCAGGCCTGGGGAGCAATCTAGTCAAATTGCTCACACACATGTGCCCACCAAAATACAAACATGCCTACTATATATATATATATACACATCCCACGCATGGATACATGCAAAAAATGAGAAAAGACAAAGTGTGTCTTGAGGAGCATAAGAGTCTGATAGGTATATGAGGGTTCTATGCAGCATGGAGAAAGGGGATGGCATTTAGAGAGAGGAGGTGGGCTGCTCTTAGCAATGTCGTTTGGACTGAGTTCGGGAGAACAAACCAGCCTTCTCCAGGGACAGAAGGTGAAGAGCACTCTGAAATGACTGCAGTTGAGTGACCATTTACCTCAGGGGGTGGGAAAGATGGTCTTCGGTTTTGGTTCCAGTTCTGATCTTGCAGAACAAATTATGCCTAAACTTAAAAAGCAAAATAGGCCAGGTGTGATGGTACACGCCCTTAATTCCAGCACTCAGGAGGCAGAGGTAGGAGGATCACTGTGAGTTCAAGGCCAGCTCAGCCTGGGCTAGAATGAGACACTACCTCAAAAAAAAAAAAAAAAAGTGAAATAAAATTTGTCGCCGGTTTGTTTCTCCTTCCTCTCCCGTGTGGTAAAAGCAGCTGGGGGCGTGGCATGATTAGCAGGCTTGTTAAGGAAGTAGAGCATGTTCTCCAGAGGTTCTGTCCATGTGTCCTCTGCTCATTTCGTGATTGGGGACCAAGTTCAGCCAAGACTATTGCCCATGGTGAACCAGTTCCTCAGACAGCTCTTGAAAGTCCTGCTGACCTACATGGGAAGACTTCTGTATGGCAAGTTCAGTATAAGCCTTAAGACATGCTTTTGCTTTATAGTACTGAGGATTGAAGCTAGACCTCATGCATTCAACGCATGACTTCTATATGCCACTGAGGTATAGCCCTGCCCTGTCTGGCCTTTTCTGGCTGTTTTTGTTTGTTTGTTGGTTGGTTGGTTGTTTTTTGTGGGGGGGGAGCTGTTTTTTTTCTTTCTTTTTTTCTTTCTTTCTTTCTTTCTTTCTTTCTTTCTTTCTTTTTTTGGTTTTCCGAGGTAGGTTCTCACTCTAGCTCAGGCTGACCTGGAATTCACTATGTAGTCTCAGGGTGGCCTCAAAAACTCTCCTCCTACCTCTGCCTCCCGAGTGCTGGGATTAAAGGCGTGCGCCACCACACCCGGCTCTCCTTTTCTGTTTTTGAGATAAAGTCTCAATAAGTTGCCCAGGCTGGCCTGAAACCCTTACAGACCTTGAACTTGTGATCTCCATTTCTCCGCCTCCTGAGCAGTTGGGATTAAAGCTTGTACCACCGTGCCTGGCTAAAACCTATTTTATGGAAGAACTGCTTTGAAAAATGTCCTCAGGGTTGTGATTTCTACCCTATTACTTGATCTTCACTTCACTGACTCCTTACGAAGCCAAGGGCTTTGGCAGAAGCAGGGCACAGAAATTAGGACGGGGTTTGGTCTCAGCATCATTCACAAACATCCTGCTGGCTGGATCCAGACCTCTGGACACACAGACATTAGGTTTAGGTGAGTGAAAGTGATTTGGAAATGTTTTCAGGAACTGTGAAGGCGTTTTGAGGAAGTGGGAAGGAACTGCCCCCTGTAAGGATAGCTGGATACAAGATGACTCTGAACCAACCCCATGGGGAACGTGGAGCAACACAGCCATGTTAAGGCCTCTCACCTTTGCTACTTGCTGGCTCAGTGCTTCTCCCCGGGGTCTTCAGTTCCCAGGAGCCTCCTGCTCTCTGAGCTCCCAGGCAGAAAGGACAGTCGACAGCAAAGACACACATGGCCTGCCTGTGGTTGTCACCAATAGTCAACATAAACAGACGAGGCCAGTCAAAATGAAAATGTGGGTGCCACTTTAGGAAAGGCAGAAAATGTGTCAGAAAGTTGTTCTTCTACTCTAACTTGTCACATGGTTGTCAAAATTGAGATTTAATGTCATCATATGCAAGGGAAAATTAAATGTAAAATCATTAACATGAACCTTAACTTTAATCTTTATATTGTATAGTATCAGCTGTAAATGCAAACAAAAAAACATTGAATTGATATGTTATTTGGCCAAAATACATGATTTACATATTTCCTTCTTCTGGAACAGAGGAAACCCTACCCAGGACTCAGGACTAATTCAACTGCTTCTCTCTCGTCTCTTGATCCACATTTGACCATCAGTTTGGATCACTGGCTGAGGAGTGAGCAAGAAGACCGGGTGGGAAATGTGAGCCCTCCCTTGTGATGTCATTTCCGGATCTGGCATTGCCGAGGTTAGGCAGTAACATGAAGCTGGATGTCACAGAGCTCCTTGCCCTTTGTCTTTCTTAGAAAACCATTGGCTTCTTGGGTTTGAGACAAGCTCCCATTCTCAAATGGAAAGTGTGGCCTTCTGCAGCTGTCAGCCAACCTCCCGCTCCCTCCAGCTAACTCAGCTGTAGACAAAACATACTTATCTTAGATTGCCTTGAAACCCCCCAAACTCCCACACATGGCAGATACACCAGAGCTCTGTGCTCGTGGTGAATGCTCTATATAAATGGGGGAGCAGGAAAGGACTGTCACACACATTGCACGGGTCTCCTCTCTTCTTACACATGCTGTGCTCTTCCAAATGTGCCTACTAAACCCAAGTTCAAAGAGAAAAGTAAAGGACGTTTGAGGTGGCACAGCACCAAGCCTCTGATGAGAACCTAGGCAGGAGCACAGGTGACCTGCTCGGAAGCTGGCTCTGCCCACAGGAAGGAAGCATGCATGGAAATGATAAGAGGATGGTAAAGAGGAAAATGATAAATGGGGATATGTAAAGCACAGTAGTGAACACTGAGCAGCCAGACCTGTGCGTGGGGGGGTGTATACAGCAGGAGTCCTGTGTGGGGGAGTGTATACAGCAGGAGTCTTGTGGGGGGAGTGTATACAGCAGGAGACCTGTGCGTGGAGGAGTGTATACAGCAGGAGTCCTGTGCATGGGGGAGTGTATACAGTGGGAGACCTATGCATGGTGAAGTGTATACAGCAGGAGATCTGTGTGTGGGGATGTATACAGCAGGAGTCTTGTGCATGGAGGAGTGTATACAGCAAGAGGCCTGTGCATGGGGAAGTGTATACAGCAGGAGTCCTATGTGTGTGGGGAGTGTATACAGCAGGAGTCCTGTGCATGGGGGAGTGTATACAGCAGGAGTCCTGTGCATGGGGGAATGTATACAGCAGGAGTCCTGTGCATGGGGGAGTGTATACAGCAGGAGACCTGTGTGTGGGGAGTATATGCAGCAGGAGTCCTATGCATGGGGGAGTGTATACAGCAGGAGTCGTGTGCATGGGGGAGTGTATACAGCAAGAGACCTGTGTGTGGGGAGTATATGCAGCAGGAGTCGTGTGCATGGGGGAGTGTATACAGCAAGAGACCTGTGCATGGGGGAGTGTATACAGCAGGAGTCGTGTGCATGGGGGGTGTATACAAGAGGAGTCCAGGGCAACAAGTAGCACTTACCACCAAAGAAACCACCCAGAAGCACAGCCCATAGGAATAACAGGGGGACAAGTGGAGACGGGAGATCAAACACCAGTCAGAGAACTGGTCAACAAATCTACTATCTTCATCCATGAAACACCGTGGAGGGTTATGGGAAGCAGGACAGGAGTTGAGAATCTCTGATCCAAAATGTTCAGGACCCAAAGTGTTGCCGATTTTGTATTTTTCAACATTGGGAATACCTGCTCGTATGTAATAAGGTATGTTGGAGATGGGACCCAGACCTAAACAATAGAGTCATTCATGTTGCATATACACCTAACCCAGTAGCCTGAAGGTACTATTGTGCAATACTTCTAACAGCTTTGTGCATGAAACAAAGGTTCATGGTGTGGGGCTGTGGTGATTTGAATATGATGTCCCCCACAAATTCATGTGTTCCAAATGCTAGGTCCCCAGCTGATAGCAATTTGGGAATTGGAGCGCTGGCTGAAAGACATGTGCTGTCAGGGGTGGGCTTATGGGTGTTAGAGCCAGCTCCCCCTTGCCTGTGTTTGGGCTCACTCTCCTGCTGCCGTTTTCCACTGTCTGCCACTCTACTGTGGCAGAGGGAATGGCCAGCTTCTGCTCATGCCATCCTTTCCCCTGCCATCATGAAGCTTCCCCTCGAGACTGTAAACCAAAATAAACAACTTGCCTCCCATCAGCTGCTTTTGGTCAGGTGCTTTGTGCCAGCAACATGCAGGCAGCTGCAACAGGTGGCGTTCCACTTGTAGCATCATGCTGGCATTCAGAAAGGTTTGGGACTTTGGAGCGTTGGTGATTTCAGTTTCTAATAAGAAGTGCTCACCCTATGCTAGCCAGAGATTCCAGCAATCAGTGGCCATTCGGATCTTACTCGGTCCTGAGCCCTGCCCATGGCATTGCCCTGAGCCTGTGACGTATACTGGTATCGCCCTTTGAGACTGCTCAGCGTCCCAGCCACTCCCCAGTGCTCTATGCTTGGTGCAGAGTGAGACAAGTCCAGAAACGAGGCCTCCTCCATCCTCCCAGGGGAGAACAAGGCCTTCTGTTTTCCCTTCCTTTTCATTGTGAGAACAGGCAGGAAACCCATGCCTGGGCAGTGGTAAATGGTGCACTATCAGCTTGCCAGACTGTTTCTGTGAGCTTTGCTTTTTTAAAAAAAAAAAAAAATGTATTTATTAATTACGGACATACTTAGTATGGATACATCATGTGTTGGCACCATCCTTTCCCTCGTCCCTGCCCCCATTTCACCAGGAGCCCTCCTCAGTGGGGTTGCAGGTTTTCTCCATGGGGTTGTGGGTTTATACACGGTGGGAGAAGCAGTCAGTTATTTTGGTGGGGGGAGGGAAGGCCTCTGGATATGAAGTCCCAACTTGTGCCTCGAACAATCTTCCCGCCCCTCTTCCACAAAGTTCCCTGAGCCATGTTTCTTAATACAGCGGAGGGAGGCTGCTCCCCACTGGTATTGAACCCCTGGAGACTGATCTATCACCTCTAGCTAAGTCTTCTAAATTAACTTACAGCAGCTCTGGCCTGTCAACATTTTGAGCCAAGCAATTCTCTGTTGTGCTATTTACAACAGGTTGTTTCAACAGAATCCCTGGCCTCTGCCCACTAGATACCAGTAGCCACGCATCTGTCCTACTGTATGACATCAGCAATGTCGCCCAGGCATTTCCAAACGTCATTCTGGATGAGAAGCAATGACGTAAGAGCCTGTGTTGTTTCTTGTCTTACAGTTCCAAGCCCCCCACTCCTGGCTGTGTTAGTAAGGCTGCAGCAGGAAGCAAAGCTTCTGGGTATAAGGCCCCTTGCTTTGTGTCCACCCAAAGAGAGCTATTTCAGCATTTGAAACTGCTGTGCTGTCTGTATATATGGTCTACAAAGATTTGTGTTATTCACCATCCCTTTTCTAACTCCCACTCTCTAGGGCTCTCTGTGTTAATATTTGACAAGAGTTTAATTTCACCAGCCTTGCCTTTTTTTTTTTCTTGGTTTTTTGAGGTAGGTTTTCACTCTAGCTCAGGCTGACCTGGACTTCACTATGTAGTCTCAGGGTGGCCTCGAACTCACAGCAATCCTCCTAATTCTGCCTCCCAAGTGCTGGGATTAAAGGTGTGCCCGGCTCTTGCTGTTGATTTTTTATTTAATCCCATGGTGATCAGATAGAGTACAAGGAATTATTTCAATTTTCCTATATTTGTTAAGATTTACCTTGTATCCTAATACATGGTCTATTTTATTTTATTTCTTTTTGATTTTTCATGGTAGGGTCTCACTCTAGCCCAGTCTGACCTGGACTTCACTATGGAGTGTCAGGGTGACATCGAACTCATGGCGATCCTCCTATCTCTGCCTCCCAACTGCTGGGATCAAAGGAGTGGGCCATCACACCCAGCAGAAGTAGGAGGATCGCTGTGTTTTCGTTATATGTCTTGCCTCAATCCTCACGGAGGAACAAAAAGCCAGAACTCCAGTAAAATAGTGTATTCATTTTTATATGTGGGACATGGGCCTGGGCGTTAATAAATAACTTGCCCAAAGCCACCCAGGTAGAAATAGATTTGAACTTGGGTTCTTTACCTACTAATCTAAGACCCTCTCGTGTCAAGGAACATTGTTCAAATGGTGTAGGTGTGAGGGTTACAAGAGAGGGTGTTTGTGCACGATACGTGTTCTCAGGTCTCACCCCCAATGGCTGGGTGGGTTAGAGCAGAGCAGCCTTTAAGAACCAGGATGTTAGCATGTCTAGGCAGTGACTCGGGCACAGGTAGTCTGCGGAAGTCACTGGGGAAGCCCTGAAATCTACCTCGCTCCATAATGTCGAGCTATTTGGGAGCTGAAGAAGAGGAAAGAGGAGAAAAGAGACAGTTGGGAGAGGTAGAGAGCACTCTGGTGGCATGGAGCTAATTCCCACATCCTCCGACATCCTGGAAGCCTCAGCCATGTGTCTCACAGTGCCAGTAATGTCTCCAAACCAAAGATGCCCGTGAGATGGCCTCTGGCCACTCCTGGCTGTGTGCAGACAAGACCATGTGGACAGCTAGCAGGTTTCCCACTGGGCCCTCAGCAGCCAGGGACCCAAGCCACTGTCAGTCATTTTCAAGACACTGTCATTGGCTTAGTTTCATCATGGAACCTAGCCCCATAGCATCGTATGACTCTGTCTACAGATGCTTTCAGAAACCATCGGCCTTCCCCAGAGACTTCCCTGGAATCTTGGGTCCTTTGACTGGAGCTACAAAGAACCTGGACCAGCCAAAGTTGAATGTCTGATCACTTCAACTTCTGAGTTGTCCAGCAATCCAGGGGTGTAAGACATGCCACGGAGACCTGCTTGCCAGTAAAAAAATACTAGAATAAGACAGCAGTATTTGGAGGTCTCCATTCCTGTTAGAATTCAGCAGAGAGGCTGGGGACCCTCCTGAGGCTCCAGGTCTGAGTTACAGACTCGAGTTTCTCTCAGGTCCCCTGGGAGTCATAACAGAAAACCTACAGATAAAAGCCATTGTTCCTTGTGGTCACTTGTTTGCATGCAGTTGTGTGTGTGCCTGCCCAGGACCATGGCGCTTTGAAATCACCCTCTCTAAGGGGACACACCCAGCCTTCCACACACCCTGCGTGCAGGGAGCTTGGCGGCCCTGAATCGTGAATGGGTGGCTCTTGCCCCGCTCCAGGAACTGCTGCCAGCCACTCTGTCTTTATGTGGTGAGTTGCAGCTTCAGAAACGTGTCTTGCTCCTCTTCAGGCACAGCTGATGTCCCTAATTGTTCTTCCATGAGCTCACCTCTTCCAGAAAGCCAAATACGATGTACAAACGTGCCACTCGCTGCAAGGCGGTCACATGAAAAGACTGTTGATTCACTCAGAGATGGGTCCTGCAGGCCAAGGCTCAGAAGAGATTCCCCACCACAGTGGTATCTGGGGAGCTGGGCACCAGGTTCCCTGTGCCACTGGTCATTGTCTGGGTTGTAATCACACAGGGGACTCAGTATATACACTGCAGGCTCCATCTAAACCTAAGGCATACTTTCCAAGAAATCATTGCATGTATGAGGTTCCCTCCCTCCCCCCTCCCACCCCCTTCTCCTCTTCTTCCTCCTCTGGTGCTGCAGATCTATCCAGGGCCTCCCCCACGCTAGGCAGGCACAGTTTTCTGCTTTCATGAAAGGGGCTAGTGGAGAAATATTAGTGCACAGCCATGATCTGTGTCCAAGTCTGTGTGACAAGTTAAAGGCTAACTTGTCTCTGTGGTCTGGCTTGTTCTCTTTCCTTCACTGGGCTCAAGACCTGTCCTGTTGGAGATCACTTCACACCAGAGAAGTGGTCTGTACACCCATGGAAATGAGGGCCCACTGCTGTAACTGAGCAGAGCGCATCGGGGGGATCTTTATGACCCCTTCAGATATTCCAGCAGCGGCTGCACAGCCACAGATAAGGGGGCCTCTCTTTATCATTTCAACACAATGACAAAACCAATTATCAAAACAGCAGAGATGAAAGCCGGGCATGGTGTCGCATGCCTTTAATCCCAGCACTTGGGAGGCAGAGGTAGGAGGGTCGCGGAGTGTTCAAGGCCACCCTGAGACCATATAGTGAATTTTAGGTCAGCCTGGATTAGAATGAGACCCTACCTCAAACAAACAAACAGCAACAACAACAAAAAAAAAAAAAAAAACCCAGCAGAGATGAAATGTAGTCTAGGTACCAATAAACCTGTCACTTAACACTGGTGATTTTCAGGCAATTATATAACCGGGGCAGAAATGAAGGAGGTGTGACCTGAACACATTCTCAGCTCCACTGCTGTTTCTTTTCAGGAGATAGTTTTCTAAACACTGACAGAGCAGAGAAACTCTTCGGTTGAAAACAATCATTTACTGATGTTTTTGTGTAATAAAACATTTTGAAATTTTTACTGACAACTTCCATATATATAGACAGTAGATAGCATGATCATAACCCCTTCCCACCACTCTCCATCCCCCTCCCAAATGCCCCCCACTGAATCCCATCTTCTTACCATCTAGTCTCTCTTCTATTTCGATGCAGCATTTTTTCCCTCCTATTATGCAGATCTCGTGTAGGTAGCGTCAGCCGCTGCTAGGTCATGAACGCAATGGTCACTTTGCATCCAGAATGACAGCATCGTAGGCCTTCCTCCCCTTCCTTTGGGTCTTACATTCTTTCTGCCACCTCTTCCACCACGGTCCCTGAGCCTTGGAGGGTGTGACAGAAACGTCTCACTTAGTGCTGACCATTCCACTGTCACATCTTCTTGGTAGTTTGGTGAGTGTTGAGTCACTGCAAGGGTCACTGCCATCAGAAGACAAAGAAGCTTCTCTAATCAAAAGTGAGAGTAGGGGCTGGAGAGACGGCTTAGTGGTTAAGGTGTTTGCCTGCAAAGCCAAAGATCCCAGTTGGATTCTCCAGGACCCACATAAGCCAGATGCACAAGGGGGCACAGGCATCTGGAGTTTGTTTGCAGTGGCTGGAGGCACTGGCACACCCATTCTCTCTCTCTCTCTCTCTCAAACAAATAAGTAAATAAATAAAACATATATATTTTTTTAAAGTGAGAGTAGTATTTACTATATGGGCATAGACAGAAGTGGTCCGAGGGAAGTTTGGTGACATGATATATGCATTTGGCCAGACAACAGTCAGCAGTAGTTTACCCTCTAGGTCTATGACCCCTCCAATCATAGCTTCTGATTGGGTTTTCAGCACCAGGCATAAATTTCCTCCCATGAAGTGGGCATAAATCCAATCAGAGAGCAGTTGGTTTTCCCCCATAACCAACCTGCCACTATTTCTCCAGTTGACATGACTGGCCAACCATGAAGCTTGTAGGGTCCACTGCTGGTTAAGACCATGGATGACTTTTCTCCCCCAACAGGCTACGTAGATCTTTCCAGCATCCTGACAACTAGTCAACAGGGAGGAGGCTTCCAGCTCAGCTCCAGCCTGGTTTTTCAGTGACCTGCACCCCCAGCAAGTGGTATTTTTGTTATTTGAGACAGGCTGGAACTCACTACAAAAATCAGGCTAGCCTCAACTTCGCAGCAATCCTCCTGCCTCCACCTTCCAAGTGATAAGATTATAGATATGAACCACCATGCAAGTCAGCATATTTTAAAATTTTTTTAAGATTTATTTTTATTTATTTTTTAGAAACAGAGAGGGAGGGAGAGAGAGTGTGTGTGTGAGAATGGGCGTGCCAGGGCCTCAAGCCACTGCAGACGAACTCCAGACGCATGCACCACCATGTGCATCTGGCTTACGTGGGACCTGGAGAATTGAACCTGGATCCTTAGGCTTCATAGGCATGAGCCTTAACCACTAAGCCATCCTTAAAATATTAAAAAAATATATATATCTCTTCTGTAGGTTTCCAGAAAGGCAGTAGATTTCAGGGCTGGTCAATGGGATGTATTTCAAAATGACGTGTCGGGTTGTTTTAGAAGAATGAGCTGTTCCTCCCTCAACTTACAGACAAAATCAATCGGCAGGAAGAAGTTGCCAAGTCTTTGAGTCATCTCTTTGGAGGTTCCGTTTTCTAAGTGTTCTCTCATGCTAGCAACAACTCCTGAGTAACAGGAAAACAAGCCAAGCTAGTCACCCCACTTCTACAAATCAAAGTAAACCCCGATTACATAACACCCCCATGAGTCAGTCACCCATGTTGTCAGATCTCAGGCAATCGGACAGTACCCTCCTTCACCCCACTTTCCAAAGCCAATGGGCTCCAGACCCCATCCCCCACTCCATCCTTCCACCCTTCCTTCCTTCCTTGCTCCTTAGCCACTGTCTTTTTCGTTTCTTTTCTAGCCTGTGTTGTACTAGCCCAAGGCATCCAAAATTTCTCCCATTTCATCTATTGGTCAACCCGGTGGTATCTGGCATATGCCCCAACTATTCCATTGTGACAATGTCCCTAAAAGCATCCATTATCTCATCACAGGATCTTTCCCGCTTTCTGAGACACAATGCTATTCTGAATTTCCTCTTGTGTCTCTGGCCCTTCCTCCTCTGTGTGTTCCTGAGCCTGATTCAGACTTCTTCTAAGTCTGTCAGACTTTTCACTGCTTGAGAAGCTGAGTCTTCACAAAATCAGGATTTATTAAAAAAAAAAAAACGGGCTGGAGAGATGGCTTAGTGGTTAAGGTGCTTGCCTGCAAAGCCTGAGGACCTGCGTTCAATACCACAGTATCCACATTAGCCAAATGCACAAGCTGGCGCATGTATCTGGAATTCGTTTGTAGTGGCTAGAGGCCCTGGCACACCCATTTTCTCTATCTATCATCTATCATCTATCTATCTATCTATCTATCTATCTATCTATCTATCTATCTATCTATCTATCTTATCATCCATCCATCCATCCATCCATCTGCTTCTTTCATAAATAAATAAATAAACAAGCCTACTAAGGGTCTGGGAAAAGGCTCAGTGCACAAAGCAATTGCCCCAAGTGTGGGTTCAGAGCCTCAGCACCCACGTAAATGCCAGGCTGGTGTGGTGGCTCACCTGTAGTCCCAGTGCTCAGAAGATGGGAGATGGGATCCCCAGGACAAGTTGGCTAACTAGACGAGCTGGATCAATGAATTCTGGGTTCAAGTGACAGGTGTTGCCTCAATAAACAAAGGTCAAGGGAAATGGAAGAAGACACACAGTGTCAGCCTCTGGCTTCCGGCATGCACAAACATGCATACACACACGGCCCTGCTTATCGTGTGCCTAAGCTTATGTGGATGCTGCGCCATAGTCAAAATTCCTTACTTCAAGGCTGGAGAGATGGCTTAGTGGTTAAGGCGCTTGCCTGCAAAGCCAAAGGACCCAGGTTCGATTCCAAGACCCACGTAAGCCAGATGCAGAAGGAGCACATGCATCTGGAGTTTGTTTGCAGTGGTTAGAGGCCGTGGCGCACCCATCCTCTCTCTGTCTGTCTCCTCTCTATCTCTCTGCTTGCAAATAAATAAATAATTTAAAAAAATTTTTTTGATTTCTTACTTCATCTGTAAGACTGCTGAGCCTATCCTTCCGGGGTTCAACACCCAAGGTTTGGAGGCTGAAACCTGTGAGGATAAAGGGCTGAAAGGATAGCCAGTGTTCTGGTTGTTGCTCTTGAGAATCAGCCAGGAGCATCTGCCATCTCCCACTATGTCTGCACAAGCTCTAGCCAACCAGCAGCACAAATAGTCCGGCTTCAGAATCATCGTCCCCAAGCCGACTGTTCTGCTGGCCTTGACCTCTCCAGACAGCTGCGTGGACTGCTGGGACTCTCTCAGTGACCCTCCTCCATGTGAAATGAAGCATCACATGTCATGTTAGAATCACCATTGTCTCATAGACTTATTTCTTAATTTCCTCTTTCCCAATGATTGTAGCCTACAGCCAGTCGCCTGAACTTCTCCTTGGGAGACATTGCCTTGCCTTCCAATTCTAATTGACTATGACATGTTTTCTCTTTTACCTGTCTAATATCCATCATGTGTCTTCCTTATTGTCTCTGTCACCAGCTTGCTACAACCCTTGTTTCTCATTTGCATGAAGCAGTCCCCTTTGTCTGTGGGATATACCCCACAGCCCGCAGTGGATTCCTCAACAGCGAATAGTAGCAAACCTTGCCTCTTCCATGCTCTTTCCACTACACGCGTGCATGTTATGATGGGAACGCACAAGTTAAACATAGTAAGGAAATGAACAAGAGCAAGGGATAACTAAAATAACTATGCTGTGGTAGAAGTTATTTTTCTGGAATTTTCCATTTAACGTTTTAAAAATATTTTTATTTATTTGTGTGTGTGAGAGAGAGAATGCCAGGTGAACCCCAGGTGCATGTATGCACCACTTTGTGCATCTGGCTTTACATGGGTGCTGGGCAACTGAATTCGGGCCATCAGCTATTGTTAAGCAAGCACTTTTAACCCCTGAATCATTCCCCCCACCCCATCATCCATTTAATATTTTAACACTAACATTTTATTATATTGTTTATGTTTTGTGTGTGTGTGTCACATGTGGTGTGTGTGTATGCACTGATGCACAAAGGGTGTCCCCTCCATTGTGCTTCTACCCTGTTTCCCTGAGACAGGGTCTTTCAGTGAACCTGGAGCTCTCTTTTTCGATTAGACTGGCTGACCAGAGGGCTTCAGCAACCCTTCTGTCCCCGCAGTCCTCAGCGCTGGGTTACAGGCATGTACATCCATGACTGGCTTCTCACGTGGCTGCCGGTGACTGAAGTCAGCAATTGCTCTTACCTGTGAGCCATCGCCCCAGCCCTGCTTTAACATTTTGATGGACGGACACCATGGTTAAGAGAGCACAGCTGTCCTGGCCCATCTTTGTAAAGGATACCTCCCTGCCTGCGCTCCAGCCACTTGAGTGCCAGGTGGGGCTCACATCTGGAGAAGCGACGACTTCAGGAACCCAGAGGTCTGGACAAGGATGAGTCAGAGACCCAGTAAAGAAGAAAGAAAAATAAATCCCAGATGGGTGAGGGAAGCAGTTGCAAGTCCTTGGCAATAGTCACCACTAAGAACTCCGCTGGGGTGGACAATGTCGCCAACGATGCCCGCTCTTCTGCCAGCTTCCTTGAAAGACCAGGAAAAGAATGAGAGCCACGCACAAGGCGCTACCTGTGGGGTGGGGGGAGAATGTCTGTGATGTTCATGCCTCTGTATTTCACAGTTATTACTGTCAGATTCCTTATATTTAGGCTTCAGGCCCCCATTTGGAATAATGTGCTGTTTGTAGAAAATGTTAAAACATTAATTCCTTTGTTGCTATGCCCCCAGGGTGCACATTTGGACACCCAAACAGATGAACTCATAGCTCTTTCATCCTGTTCTCTTTCTTGTCTAATCCGCTTAAAATAAAGGAGACCCTTGTTTTGTAGATGGTTAAGACATACCTGAGGATTGCCCATTCACTTTAAAGCTGAGTCTTTCCATGGATCAGTCTGTAAGAACTGAGGCTACTGGAAGAGCCAGTTAGCAGCAATCTTTCAATACGGATGAAATGAGCCAAACTACCCAGTTTGATTGTTCAGCCAAATTCAAGTGTGTCCAATGCATTAGAATATTAAATCTTCAACAAGGTCTCCTTTGGCGTGACCCTATAAGATCACTGGTATATATTTATTTCTCTTATATAAGTGGAAAAACGTACACTATGACCAAGAAGGTTTTACAAGTAACCTGGTTAAAATCTTGAATAGGACTTGTGAGGAAACCGAGCACAATCTTCCCACCGAAGAACAGCAAAAAATCCGACTTTCTGCTGTGCATGCAGGTGGCTGACAGGCTGATTTATGACGAGTTTAATTATCTTTCTGTCTTAGTTACCCACCAAAATAAACTGCGAGCACAGTAGAAGGGCTCCATCCTCAACTGGGAGACAAACTTTCACAGGGCTCCAGAGCCTAGGGAAGGGGTGTGGTTGAGGAAGACAAGTCAGTCACTGGGTCCATGAGCCCTCTGCCTGAGGTGGGTCTTGAGATGCGAGAACTGCACTCTATTGGCTGTGCTGGACCTCAAAAAGCTCCCCAGCGAGAGCCACAAGGAGGGCTCTGTTCTTCCTTCTCTGCTAAGTGACCATTCCTGGAACCTACGCGAACTTGGGATGGTTAATCATGACTGTCGGGCTGGAGAGATGGCTCAGCAGTGAAAGCACTTGCCTGTTTTTGTAGGGAGAGGTTGATGAGTACCCACTCCCTCCAGTGACACAGTGCACTCATTCCACCAGAGGTCAGCCCTACAACCCAATGAGCTCACTGCGCTTCCTTACAGAGCATGGGGAAGGTTACTTACGGAAGGGTGGAAACCTCAATGCAGCCATAGCATCAGAAAGTCTCACTCCAGCACTGGAGTTAAGGCACTTGCCTGCAAAGCCTAAGGATCCATGCTCGGTTCCCCAGGACCCACATAAGCCAGATGCACAAGGTATCACATGTGTCTGGAGTTTGTTTGCAGTGGCTAGAGGACCTGGCACACCCATCCTCTCTCTCTCTCTCTCTCTCTTTCTCTCTTTCTCTCTCTCAAATGAATAAATAGTCTCATTCCAGCAAGGACAATGACCTCCCTGTCTACCCTCTATACACTCTATCTCCCCTAGACGCCATGAGGCCACATGTACCATTGCCTATCACTGACACAGGAGGTAGCAGAGACCTCAGGTAAGGGTCTGACAACCCTCCCACCCCCTCCTCCTATGGACCATTTTTCATGGAGGACAGTGTCACACAACATAAATTATATGTAGAAAATAGTGCCAAGCAAAGAAAGAGCTTAATGAATTGTTACAAACATCACTGCTACCCGTGGAATAATGCCAGCTTTCTATGGAATCTCTCCTCCTCCTTTTTTTTTTTTTTTTTTTTTTTAGTAGTAATGATTGAACCTAGGGCATCATGCCCACTAGGAAAACCTTCTTTTGATTATTGATTCTGAGCCAGAGTTGCGCTAGGTTGCTTAGGCTGGCCTTGAACTTGTGGTGTGCTTACCTTAGCTCCCCAAATAGTGAAGGACCTAAGTGAGGACCAAAGTGAGGACCTAAGGGGAAATGAGCAGCTTGTTGGCACATTTGTCTCCTTGCTGGTTCTCAGCCCTGTGGAGGAGCTTGGGTCACCATGCATGCATTCGGGAGAACATGAGTCATGGGGCCCACGTCCTCTTGCCTTGCAAGAGTCTCAGAGGAAAATTCCTTTCCGCCACCTTGCCAAGATAGAAATACTATGTTTATGAAACCAAAATTACAGGAGGCTGTTCCCGTCCTTGTAGAAGCAAATGGAGACCAACTTCCATTCCTGGCTATTTGAAATGCGGTTCTAGAGAGACTTCTCGTCCTCGTAAGGGAAGCCAGATGGGCTCATGAAGCGGTTGCTTAGCATCCTTATTGTTCTGCTCCAACACCTACTTCATTTTGATTTTTCGTTCTTGACAGGGAAAATGCCCCTACAAAGATCGAGATTACCAGTTCTCAAAAAGATGTCCACATGGCCCATGTGGTTTTAACTGTAAGGATTTTTCTAAGACTGTATTTTAATGCAGTCCCTAAAGACACACACACACACACACACACACACACACCACTTCAAAACTGACTCTTCCAACTATAAGGAGATGAAAGCAAAATGAAAAATGAGCCAGTACTAGCTAGCCCTCTCTGAAGGCCCAGTTGATTTTTCTTCCAAAAAATCAAATTCTGAGCTTTGTATCTAAGTCACATTTCCAAAGCACCATTTTTCTCCTTTTTGGAAAATGAGAGAGACACGTGGCTCAAGCAACCCTCACAAGCTGCTGCTGAGAGTGAGAGAGTGCACAAGGCTGGCTTCAAACTGATAGGAGCTACAATGTAGCGAACTGATGTAAAGGAGGGTCTGGGGCAGCAGGGATGGGAGCGCAGCGAAGCACATGACTAGAGCTATGGGGTCGAGCCAGGACCAGCCCCTTGGCCTCCACTATGGATGAGAAAGCACGCAATATCTGCCCACCATCAAGACCCACTCAACATCCAACTTGGCCTTCTGTGTGCTTTCTCTTGACACACTGCAGATGGAACCAGAGCTACCTGTTGCACTTGATGGCGCGGAAACGTTTTGATTGCTTTATGCGGATCCTTTTGCTTTTGTTGTTATTGATTGGATTTTGTGTTCTGAGCCAGAGAGGTTTCTTCCTTATTTTTTTTATTGACAACTTCTATACTTACAGACAATAAACCATATTTCCCTTGCCTCCCCCCATTCCCCTTCACAACTCCACTCTCCAACATATCCCCTCCCTCTCTCCATTAGTCTCTCTTTTATTTTGATGTCATCATCTTTTTCTCCTATTATGAGGGTCTTGTGAAGGTATTGCTAGGCACTGCAAGGTCATGGATATCAAGGCCAATTTCTGTCTGGACAGTTGCCTTGTAAGGAGTCATGCCCTTCCTTTGGCTCTTACATTCTTTCCGCCCCCTCTTCCGCAATGGACCCTGAGCCTTGGAGGGTGTGATAGAAATGTTTCAGTGCTGGACACTCCTCTGTCCTTTCTTCTCAGCACTATGTTGTCTTTTGGGTCATCCCAGTGGTCATCGCCATCTGAAAAGAGAAGCTTCTCTAACCAGAAGTGAGAGTAGTATTAATATATGAATATGAACATTAAGTGAAGTGCTTTCAGGGCAGTTTGGTGGAAATAATATATACATTTAGTCAGACAAGAGCAGGCTTTATACCCCTAAGGCTCATGACCTCCCCTGCCATAGACTTTTGATTAGTTTTTCAGTACCAGGCATGTATCCCTCCCATAGAACGGGCCTTCAGCCCAATTAGGGAGCAGTTAGTTTCCCCAAGAGCAGACATGCCACTATTGCACCTGATCAAACTTGAATATTCAGTGTCCACTGTTTTCACTGCTGATGACTTCTGTCTCCCATATGGCTGCATGCAGTGCAGCTTTCTCCAGCTTTCAGTTGTCTGGTCTACAGGGAGGAGGTCTCTCTGAGCCAGAGAGTTTAATTAGAGCTGCTTACAGCATGGATGAAAGGTGATTTGTAGGAGCATGGGCATCTGTGGTAGTTTGAAAGTAGATGTGTGTCCCCCTCAACCTGAAGTACTTTTGATGAAAATTAAGCATCCTACTTAAGTCTCCAGCAGCCCGAACCCTGCTGGAGGAGGCCTGTCTCTGCAGGCAGATCACAAGCCCAGCTTGAGCTCTGGCTATTTGCAATTGCTGGTGTTGCCAGCTTTCTCTCTGCTGTGGATGGATGATGGGGTGAGCGAGCTTCCCCTGCCATGAGGAAACATCCCCTCCAAACTGTAAACCTAAAATAGACGCTTTCCTCCCATAAGCTGTTTCAGGTCAGTTGCTTGTCCCAGCAATGAAAAGGTGACTGGAATAACATCTTACCAGTGGCTCTGAGACTGAACAAAATGTCTCTACCTCAGCTTCTATTAACTGCCTATAAATCCTCGGGGAGGGGTGAGGCCTCGTGAGTCCCTCCCCTTTCAATGACAAGATGCTGATCGACCCAATTGTGTGCAGGGAATCACAAGTGCTAAGAGTTCAAAAGCACAACTGCCACATCACACCCAGAAGACAGCATTTGCCAGCACGCCTCCCCACCTGCTAGCTCTCTCATGCCGTCCTTCCCACTCTCCCATGATGGACGCTCCACTTGGATTCCCACATAAGCCACATAAGAAGCTGAACTTAGTCACACTCATCTATAACCCGGTGCACAGAGCGGAGGTGGGGGTCAGGGAATTGCTGGGACATGCTCATTAAAAACAGTAGCTCCAAGGAGAGAGAGAAAGAAAGAGAAAAAACCTGTCTCAAGAAATGAACAGTTGAGTGATAGAAAAGGGCACCCAAAACTCTCCTCTGGCTGCTACACATGCATGACACACATATGTTCATATACCACACATAACACACACACACACACCAGAGCATCCGTATCCTGACCCCTTCCGACATTTAACCCACCTTTCTTTTCTAACTTGTGTTTGCAAGCTCAGTGAGCCGTGAGTCCCTCATGTCACCCACTGGTAGGAGCACATGGCACTTCCTTCAGGGATCGTGATGACAAGGAGGAAAGTGGCCGGCAGACGGAAGTCCTGGGATCAGCGCCCTCGAGCCCTTGCGCTGCACCGCTCCTTTGGGGAACATGTGGGCACGGGTGAGTGGTGGCAGAAAACTGCACGTTTTGTGGTCCCCCCTTTCCTCCAGTTCTATCCAGGGTAATTCCTCTCAAACAATATGATGAATTGACGCTCTGTTGGCATACAAGCCTACAACTAATATTTGAAAAGAAAGCACATTATTTCTCGAGTTTGCTCTGTTTGATGGTTTCTCACATGGATATACGGATGCTCCCAGGGAGACCTGCTCTGAGGAAGCGTTCTTCTGGACACAGAAGGAATACTGCCCTTAGGGTGCAGGGGTCTGAGCAAGTCTGGGTGTCACAGAACTGTCAAAGTGATGGCCCAGCAAGTGATGACTCGATCTTTGCTTCATCTTTCTTGTGCCAATCCCCGTCACCCACTCTGCTCCCACGAGCTACTCCGTGAGAACACTGGTGTGAGGCAGAGGTCACGTTTAAAATACTGAGTCAGATCTGGCAGCTCAGGCCATAACTCAGCTAATCAGGAGGTTCAGGCAAGTAGTTCAAGTTCAAGTTCAAGGCCTCTTTGGGCTACAAAGTGAGTTCAAGGACAGTTGGGACAACTTAGCAAGAACCCATCTTCAGGTAAAGAGTGCTGAGGCTAAAGCACTGGCATAGTATGAAGGAGGCTTTTGGTTCAACTCCCAGCAACAAACATACACACACACATGCACGTGCACACACACACTATCATCTACCTAACCAAGGACTCCTAAACATTTCATAAAAATTAAATACAGCCCTGGGGTTGGATAGAAAGCTCAGTTGTTAAAGAACTTACTTGCAAAGCCTGATGGGTCTGGATTCAAGTCCTCAGTACCATGTAAAGCCAGATGCACAAAGTGATGCACATGTCTGAAGTCTTTGCAGTGACAAGAGGCCCTGGCATACCTGGTCTGTTTCTCTCTCCCTCTCTCTCTCTCTCTCTCCCCTTGCAAATAAACAAACAAAAATTAAAATTACAGTCTGTGCGGTGCACTGACAGAACGAGAGGAAAGACAGCTTGTGAGAGCGGGGCCTTGGGACTCTGCTTCAGGCATAACTTGGTGGTCCTCCAGAACCTTCTCATTTCTGGTACCAACAAGAACAATGAAGACCACAGATTCGAGGACATGGCCAAGACCATCCTTTGCAAAAAGCTGTGATACTAACATACATGTTCTCAAAAAGAGCCCCGCCCGAAAACCTCTGCAGAGAAAAGCGAGCTCCGAGGCCGCTGTTCAAGTGTGACATGAGCAGAAGGGAGAGTGGTCACGCCACCCTGCAGGGCCATGGAAGGGCTGCAGAAAGGCTGGGCACCCTTTTGTCAAGTTCTGATTTATTTTCAAAAAGCTAATAGCTAGATGTTTACCCAGGCATTGCCTGCAAGGACAAAGAGACTGGCTCTGCAACTCTGTACCCAGGTGGGAAGTTGGCAGTGGGGTTGTGTAATTATAGTTTTATCTGGAGACAGAAAAGCAGATCAAACTCACTCCTCCTTCAGAGACCAAGAAGGGTTTACTGCCAGAACTTGGAAGCATTGTTCTCCTTTCCCCACTAGATACAAGTTCCGTGCAGAAGCAATGTCATTGCTTACACTGTGAGTTTGTGGTGCCTAAGGAGGGAGCTGTCAATGAAGAAGGGATAATTTATATGCTCTTTAATCACTCATTTAAAATGTATTCATTCTGACATTCTTTTAAAAATATGAAAACTTTTGGGGGGTGGGGCAGTGGTTTAGTGGCTGAAGCACTTGCCATGCCAACATCAGTACCTGAGTTTGGATCCCAGCATCCACGTAAAACTGGGCACTGTAGTGAGCATCTGTAATCCCAATGTGCCGAAGGTGAGAAGGGAGGGGGACACAGGAGCATCTGCCAGCAACACCCAGACCAGCTTGGCTGGTGAACAGAGCAGTGAACAATAAAAGACCCTGCCTCTGGGCTGGAGAGATGGCTTAGCGATTGAGGCGCCTGCCTGTGACGCCTAGGAACACCCGTTCTAATCTCCAGGTCCCACGTTTAGCCAGACGCCAAAGTGACACAAGGGTGCAATGCTGCACTTGCCCACAAGGGGGCGCACATGTCTGGAGTTCATTCACTGCAGCTGAGAGGCAGCTGGTGCACCCATTCTCAGTCTCTCTCTCTCTCTCTCTCTCTCTCTCTCTCTCTCTCTCTCTCTGACTCTCAAATTAAAAAAAAAAAAACAGATTCTGCCTCAAACAAGGTAGAAGGTGAGGACTGACACCTGGAAGATGTCCTTGAACCTCCACACACGTGATATGGCACTTACATACATGAACACACATCATATACACATGAACCCAAAGAAACAAAGACATATGGAAGTTAGGCCAGGCGTGGTGGTGCACGCCTTTAATCCCAGCACTCGGGAGGCAGAGATAGGAGGATCGACATGTGTTCGAGGCCCCCTGAGACTACATAGTGAATTCCAGGTCAGCCTGGGCTAGAGGGACATCCTACCTTGAAAAACCAAAAAAAGAAAAGAAATATGGACACTCTGTCTTGTGACATTACCATCCTGCTGCTCTGTGATACTTAACAATTATACAATTATAATATATATATATATATATATATATATATATATATTAACATAATTGTATTTAATTATAAAATGTCATACAATTTAAGTGGCTCATATTTCTAGGTTGTTCCTTAAGTATAAGGAAATGAAGTACCCATTAATCTGTCTGAACTAGTACATGTTGGCTGCTATAACAAAACACCATAGACGGAGGAGGGTCTTAAACCCCCATTGTTTTGGAGGCAAAAAGCCCACAATCAAGTATGGGAGGGGCTAGGTTCTCCTGAGGTCTCTCTCGTTGGCTTGTCAAGGTGTTCTCTCACTGTGTCCTCACATGATCTGCTCTAAAGCATGTGTATATGAACTAATCTCTCTTTAGAAGGACACTGGCATATTGGATTAGGGCCTGCCTGCATGACCTCACTTTAAGGTCTTCTGTAAAGATCAAATCTCCACATGCAGTCACATGCTAAGATACATGAGTTCAGACTTCAACATGGGAATCTCAGGAGAAACAGGACTGAGCCTATCCACCACCTAAACATGAGTATAATACATCCAAGGGAGAGGGAGGGCAGTTAGATGTGATGACCTCATAGCCTGAGTTCTCAGAAGAGCAAATGCTGAGATGGAGTGGGCCTGCAGGAAGTTTCTAAGGCAGGCTCTCAGGGACCCTGTTGAGGTGACAAAGGAAGGAGAGATGGGGTGCAGGGAGGAGTCCACGTCATAGTGAAGGTAGGAAAGTGAATTGGTACAGCCATCACAGAGAGCAAGATGGAAGGAACTCCTCAATTTTTTTTTCAGTGGGACCACTATATGCTCTAACAAATGCATCACTTAGGTATACATCCAAAAGAACTGAAATAATTATATGGACGAGATGTCTGTTCTCAGGTGTGTTCTCAGGGTGTCTGCAGCGTTTTTCACACTATGTAAGAAATGGAAACTACCTATGTGTCCACCAATGCTTGAACACCTGAAGAAAACATGGTCTATAGAGACAGTGGGATATAATTCAGGGGAAAGAAAAGAGGGAAATCCCATCATTTGCAGCAACATGAAGGGAAGTGGAGGATACTATGCTAAGAGAAGTAAGCACACACAGAAAACTACGTGTGACCTCCTTCACTTTGTAACATCTAAAATTGTTGGACTCGCAGAAGCCCTACAATGGTGGTTACAGGGATTGAGGTTTGGAGTGAATGGAGAGATGTTTTTCAAAGGGTACATACCTTCAGTATCTTAATCTTAATGTTCATCTTAATTGTTCATCTTAATAAACAATTTCTAGAAAGCTAATGACCGCCATGGTGTCAAAGTTAACGATACTGCATCGTACACTTGATATGTACTAAGAGAACAGAGCGTACGTGTGCTCGGGGCACGTGTATAGTAACTATTTGAAGGGACAGACGTGTTCAGGAGCTTGGCTGTGGGAATCACTTCACAGTGTATATGCAGCTGGGCAAGGCAGTGCATGTCTGTGATCCCAACACTTGGGAGAGCGAGGCAGGAAGATCATGAGTTTGAGGCCAGCCTGGGCAACATAGCAAGGCTCTGTCTCAAAAAGAAACAAGGACTAGAGAGATGGCTTAGCAGTTAAAGCAATTGCCTGCAAAGCCAAAGGACCCAGGTTTGATTCCCCAGGACCCATATAGCCAAATGCACAAGGCAGCACATGTGTATGGAGTTCGTTTGCAGTGGCTGGAGGCTCTGGCGTGCCCATTTTCTCTCTCTCTCAAATAAATAAATAAAAATAAAATATTTTAATAAAAAAACAAACAAAAATCTGTGTATATACATTAACCCATCCTATTGAGTACCTTAAATACATATGTAATTTTGTCAATTATATTTTTAAAAGCTGGGAAAAAACAAAGAAGCATTATCTCATAGTCTCATAATAGAGGAAAGGCCAACCTATTGTAAATCCTAAAATTTTTAGCTCAACCTGCCATACAGAAAATGCTGGCCATCAGGTCAGCCAATGTGGCTCAATGGAAAAAGTCTTTGCTGTGGACTCAGAGAGTCCAAAGTCATGTCTTCATCCTACTATTTACAGATAACTGTTTACTTAGTTTATGAGAAGTAATGATCGTCCCAACTTGATTGGACTGGTTTAAACTGGTTTAAAACACAAAGTAGACTTAGAGCATATAGCTCAATACTTGATACAAAGAAAGGTGTTTCTCCACAAGTTGGAAGCAGTGATGAATTCCGGATAGAAATGAAGGTTTCAGGCTGGAGGATGGCTTAGCGGCTAAGGCGCCTGCCTGCTAAGCCTAAGAACACTGGTTCCAATCTCCAGCAGTTCCAATCTCCAGGTCCCACGTTTAGCCAGATGCAGAGTGACTCAAGGGCGCAATGCCGCACTTGACCACAAGGGGGTGCACACATCTGGATTTCGTTCACAGCAGCTGAGAGACTGCTGGCGTGCCCATCTCTATCTTTCTCCCTCTCCCTCTCTGTCTGTCTCTCTCTGTCTCTCTCTCCAAAAATAAATAAAAAAATAATAATAATAATAATAAAATAATAATAATAAAAAAGAAATGAAGGTTT
Source organism: Orientallactaga sibirica (assembly GCA_036365145.1). Classification (NCBI taxonomy): domain Eukaryota; kingdom Metazoa; phylum Chordata; class Mammalia; order Rodentia; family Dipodidae; genus Orientallactaga; species Orientallactaga sibirica. Next base: position 5,659,509 of record JAEOAD010000463.1, on the reverse strand, counting down.
CATCCCCTAACGTTTCAAGAATCTTGGGTTCCCAAAGTCACCTGTCAAGATGGTTTAAATACACATCCCTGGGCCCACCCATTTGCAGTGACTGATTCATTGCTTCCAGAATGGGGTGCAGAAATGTATCATTTTAGTAAGTTCCATGTGGGTTTCCAACGTGTAGAAAGCCTGCAGGCGTCCTGTATGCCATGCGATGGCTCAGTAGTCGTAGTCCTGTGCTTGGAAGAGACCCCGGATGTTTCTGGTGCTCTTATGGTCATGAGGCCTGTGGACGCAGATATAAATAGAATGATGTCACATCCCTCTTTATAAAACCCCACGCATTTCAAAACTAAAACACACTCGAACGTTTTTAGTTACAGAGTCAAACCAGCCCTCCTACTCACCGTGCCGTTTTATTGAGGCGTAAGTCACCACCAAAAGGTAATTTAGAGCATTCAGGGATTTTTATGGGGGTGGAGGGATGTGGACGCCCTGGGGTGGTCTGGGAAATGGAAAGCTTACTCAAAGAGGAAGCGCTTTAGGTATGAGAGTCCCTGGGTCTGCAAAGGGGCACATCCCGATGGAGGCTTTAAGTTCTCAATCAACGCAAGCCCGGTGGCTCTGCTCAGATAGGATTTCTGGAGGCCTCCTGGGTCACACGGTCCAGCTCTAGAAATTACTCCATCGGGAAGGCAGACATCGACCAAACAAGGTCTGTGATGCAGAAAGTGACCCCAAAGCGTCAGCGGTCTTTCCCTTCCCTTTCTGACCAGACACTTTCCCTGATTTAATACCAGCCCGTGTGGTTTTACAATGTTCTCTGTGGCTTGCTTTCCCCATAAATGGGCCTCATTTATTCTAAAATATGAAGCTTTGAGGGTTTCTTGAATACGGTACTTTCACTCAGTCAAAATAAATGAAGATGAAAGCCCTCTGTGTGGGAATCCATTCTGCCAAAGGATTCAAGTAAAAACAGACAGAAGTAATCTGGAAAAAAAAAGAAGAAGAAGAAGTAATCTGGTCTCCCCGGCCTGTCAGCAGCCACGCAGACCTAGTCATTCCCTGTATGACAAAGATGATTCTAGAAGCATCACACTAAAACTCGTACAGACACAGAGAACTCTAAGGAGCCCCTTGTTCTCTCTGTACAAACGCTACAAGTGCAGGGGAGAGTGAGTCCTTTGAACTTGGATTTGTGCTGCCCATAGCACAATCTGTTATGAATTCTCTGTGCGTTGGCAGCAGAGGTGTCTGTGATGAGTTCCCATTTGCCTTGATTCTCTTTTACAAGGACTCATTCAGATTTGACTTGCTTGCTTGCAAAGTCTGACAGACTGGGTTCAATTCCCCAGTACCCACAGTACCCACGTAAAGCCAGATGCACAAAGTCACATGCATCTGGAATTTATTTGCTGTGGCTAAAGACCCTGGTCACCCATTTTTCTCTCTCTCTCTTTATCTATCTATCAATGTGCATGTGCAAATCAATAAACATATTTTTAATTAGAAGAGGGACTGAAGAGATGGCTTAGTGGTTAAGGTACTTGCCTGCAAAGCCAAAGGACCCAGGTTCAATTCCTCAGTACCCATGTAAAGCCAGATGCACGAGGTGGCACATGTGTCTGGAGTTTCATTTGCAGTGGCTGGTGACTGTCTCTCTATCTGCCTCTTTCTCTCACGTGATCTCTTTCTCTCTCCCTCTCTTTCTAAAATAAATAAAATATTTTAAGAAAATCTAGAAGAATTCATCATTTTCCCTTCAACTATTATCTCCACAGCCATCTTGGTTTTGCACTGGGTCACTTAGAGAAGAATCTTTGAGAATGTAGCTTATATCAGTGCTACTTGCCCACATTCTGAATCATGTCTATCTCTCCTCTGTCTGCGTCATTCCTTGGAAATCCAGAAGTTCCCATTCAGAAGCCACATTAGTTAGGTAGTGTGATAGTGAGCTGCAGTAACAAGTAAGCCCTCCGGTCTTGGTGGCTCCACACACAATACAGGTAAATCTCCCCTTTTGGTGTAGCCTATGACCCTCATAGGCAGCTGCCCCAGAAAGCTGGGTTTCTTCCATCATGTCACTCTAACATCTCAGGCTCCCTCACTCCCAGCAGTGAAGATAAAGGTGAGAGATTAAGGAATAAGCTGAAACGTGGCATAAATTACACCCACCAGTAGTATCCTATTACCCTAAATTCAGCTATAGAGTTGATCTAAACTTAAACTTAGCTTAAAAACACAGAGAAACATAGGGAGGTACACAGGTGTACACAGGGAGGTGACAGGTGTGATCCAAAGCACATGAGCCATGTACACCTAACCAGTGACAACTCAGCCCAGACTTTGCTGAGTCCTCTTGCCCATTCCACTTATTAATGTATAAAGGGCTCATAAAGTAGCAAATATGGATGGCTGGGCCTTCTTTCCAGATCTTTCTAGCCAGGACTCCAGGCCAAGGACTGTGGCCACTTTGCTCTAAAAGCCACAGTAGGCAGTGCCTGCGGGTCTGCAAGCTGGGCAGACGAAAGTTCTGAGGAGCCAGTGCCAGTAGCAAACCCTAATTACAGGAAATGCTTCCCAGCTCCTAAGGGAGAGAAAATTACTTTGGGGAAAGCTAAGAAAAATAGAAACAGAATACCCGTAATGCTTTATTCAGAGGCCAAATATTACGCTGAAGGCTTATGTCTTAGCTTGATTCTGTCAAGAGAAGTTGAAAGGGTGGAGATGGTGTGGAAGGGGAAAGTTCTGGAAGGTGTCAGTCTGGTATGCCTCTATCATATGAGTTGGGAAAAAATGAGTCTGAAAGAGTCTTGCTCTGGTTGGATTGAATGTGAAAAGACTCAGAGGCTTCCAGAAACACAGGATCAAAATGAGAAAATAACACGGGCCACGGGGGCCTCCCTGGTGGGTTTAAGAGCTGCCTGGGCTGAATGATCCTGCCCTGGCAGAGACGTCTTTCATTGTGAAAATCCACAGACGCACCCCACTTCTGACTTCCTACATCAGCGAGAGCTGAGCCAGTATGTATATGCCTCTGTTTGAAAAGTCTGACTTTGTGAGTGAGCCTCTCTGTAGAATCTTTGGTCTAAATTTTTAATTTCTCACCTAGCGATCTGACACTGACCAGCTAGAGGCTGCATGTTCCTGCCCCATTTTTGTGTGCACGTATATGTGTACATATATGTGTGCATGAACACATGTATGTGCATGGGTGTGTGTTTGCATGTGTGTGAGTGACAGAGTCTCACTCTGTATCCCAGAATGGCCTTGAACTTATAATCCTCCTGCCTCCACCTCACATGTGGGTTTAATGGTCTTGCATCCCTGCACTCAGTTTAGTGCTCATATTTTTAAGAATCTTCATTCAACATTCTAAGTCTTCCCCTCTCATAAAAGCTATGGAGTATAAGAGAAATGAAAATAATACCTTCAATTCAGCTACAAAATGTTGATATAAAGCATTTCTTATCACATTATAAACCAGGCATGTTGGCTCACACTTTTAATTCCAATATGAGAGAGGCTGAGGCAGGAGGATCGCTATGAGTTTGAGGACAGCCTGGGCTACAGAGTGAGCCCATTTCAAAAAAAAAAAAAAAAAATAAAAGAAAGTTTTAAAAAGTAACATCCAGGTATGTTAATATGCACTTGTCATTCTAGCACTTGAGAAGTGAAGACAGCAGAATCAGGAGTTCAAGTCCATCGTTTCATTTGCAGTGGCTGGTGACTGTCTCTCTATCTGCCTCTTTCTCTCACGTGATCTCTTTCTCTCCCCTCTTTCTAAAATAAATAAAATATTTTTAAAGAAAATCTAGAAGAATTCATCATTTCCCTTCAACTATTATCTCCACAGCCATCTTGGTTTTGCACTGGGTCACTTAGAGAAGAATCTTTGAGAATGTAGCTTATATCAGTGCTACTTGCCCACATTCTGAATCATGTCTATCTCTCCTCTGTCTGCGTCATTCCTTGGAAATCCAGAAGTCCCCATTCAGAAGCCACACTAGTTAGGATAGTGTGATAGTGAGCTGCAGTAACAAGTAAGCCCTCCGGTCTTGGTGGCTCCACACACAATACAGGTAAATTTCCCCTTTTGGTGTAGCCTATGACCCTCATAGGCAGCTACCCCAGAAAGCTGCGTTTCTTCCATCATGTCACTCTAACATCTCAGGCTCCCTCACTCCCAGCAGTAAAGATAAAGGTGAGAGATTAAGGAATAAGCTGAAACGTGGCATAAATTACACCCACCAGTAGTATCCTATTACCCTAAATTCAGCTATAGAGTTGATCTAAACTTAAACTTAGCTTAAAAACACAGAGAAACGTAGGGAGGTACACAGGTGTACACAGGGAGGTGACAGGTGTGATCCAAAGCACATGAGCCATGTACACCTAACCAGTGACAACTCAGCCCAGACTTTGCTGAGTCCTCTTGCCCATCCCACTTATTAATGTATAAAGGGCTCATAAAGTAGCAAATATGGATGGCTGGGCCTTCTTTCCAGATCTTTCTAGCCAGGACTCCAGGCCAAGGACTGTGGCCACTTTGCTCTAAAAGCCACAGTAGGCAGTGCCTGCGGGTCTGCAAGCTGGGCAGACGAAAGCTCTGAGGAGCCAGTGCCAGTAGCAAACCCTAATTACAGGAAATGCTTCCCAGCTCCTAAGCGAGAGAAAATTACTTTGGGGAAAGCTAAGAAAAATAGAAACAGAATACCCGTAATGCTTTATTCAGAGGCCAAATATTACGCTGAAGGCTTATGTCTTAGCTTGATTCTGTCAAGAGAAGTTGAAAGGGTGGAGATGGTGTGGAAGGGGAAAGTTCTGGAAGGTGTCAGTCTGGTATGCCTCTATCATATGAGTTGGGAAAAAATGAGTCTGAAAGAGTCTTGCTCTGGTTGGATTGAATGTGAAAAGACTCATAGGCTTCCAGAAACACAGGATCAAAATGAGAAAATAACACGGGCCACAGGGGCCTCCCTGGTGGGTTTAAGAGCTGCCCTGGCAGAGATGTCTTTCATTGTGAAAATCCACAGATGCACCCCACTTCTGACTTCCTACATCAGCGAGAGCTGAGCCAGTATGTATATGCCTCTGTTTGAAAAGTCTGACTTTGTGAGTGAGCCTCTCTGTAGAATCTTTGGTCTGAATTTTTAATTTCTCACCTAGCGATCTGACACTGACCAGCTAGAGGCTGCATGTTCCTGCCCCATTTTTGTGTGCACGTATATGTGTACATGTATGTGTGCATGAACACACGTATGTGCATGTGTGTGTGTTTGCATGTGTGTGAGTGACAGAGTCTCACTCTGTATCCCAGAATGGCCTTGAACTTATAATCCTCCTGCCTCCACCTCACATGTGGGTTTAATGCATCCATCCCACTCAGTTTAGTGCTCATATTTTTAAGAATCTTCATTCAACATTCTAAGTCTTCCCCTCTCATAAAAGCTATGGAGTATAAGAGAAATGAAAATAATACCTTCAATTCAGCTACAAAATGTTGATATAAAGCATTTCTTATCACATTATAAACCAGGCATGTTGGCTCACACTTTTAATTCCAATATGAGAGAGGCTGAGGCAGGAGGATCGCTATGAGTTTGAGGACAGCCTGGGCTACAGAGTGAGCCCATTTCAAAAAAAAAAAAAAAAAATAAAAGAAAGTTTTAAAAAGTAACATCCAGGTATGTTAATATGCACTTGTCATTCTAGCACTTGGGAAGTGAAGACAGCAGAATCAGGAGTTCAAGTCCATCCTCAGCTGCATAGCAAGTCCAAAGCCACATTCTCAAAAAGCAAGTAACAGGGCTGGAGATATGGCTTGGTGGTTAAGGAGCTTGCCTGCAAAGCCTGAGGACCCAGGTTCGATTCCCCAGAACCCACATAAGCCAGATGCACAAGGTGGTACATGCATCTGGAGTTCATTTGCAGTGGCTAGAGGTCTTGGCATGCCCATTCTCTCTCTTTTTCCCCCTCTTCTCTCTCAAATAAATAAGTTTATTAATTATTTCTATAAAAAAGAAAGTAACGGTCATAGAAAAGAAGTCTATAACAGTACCAGGATTTATTATGTTTTCTCATAAATCCATTCTATGTCCTAGACTGCCGATGAGAAATGAGAACCGGGAAACTGTGGAAATCAAGGACAGGAGCTTTTGCTCTTTGGGGTCTGCCTCGTTCTTTTCTTTCCCTGCCAACTGCCCCCCTCTTCTAAAGCATGCTTATCCCTGTTGGCTGAGGAAATACCACGCCAACAACAGCCATTTGCAAACCAACAAGATGAACAGATTTTTTTATTTGAACATGGGTGTTTATGGCAAATTCAGTGGTCAGGATGACAGGCAAGAAGTATAGGAAGGTAGCTTAGGTTATTTCAAAAGATCTTGGAAACATGAAGTTTTTAGAGTAACTTTCATAAAATGCATAAGCAAAATACAACCATTCTAGGTAAACAAAATGGATACAAGAAGCCAGTTAGTCATCTACGTGCAAAAGAGAAGGGTGTGGAGCTGGGCGTGGTGGAGTATGCCTGTAATCCCAGCACTGCAAAGACGGAAGCAAGAGCATCCTGCATTCCAGAATAGCTTGGGGTATATGGTGAAGCCCTGAAAAGCAGAGGAAGAAAGAGAGAGAAGAGGGTGAGCAATGTGGAGCCCCTCTGGGGTGCACAGGTTAGGAGTCAGGAAGCCATCTGATGGGTGGAACAGGAGTTGGTTAGTGAAGAAAATACTGAAAAGAATGGGAGAATCAGAGCATCGTAGAGGCCCTCTGAATGCACAGCCATCACCATCGAAGAGTCCAGAGGGGAGTGTTGGCCAAAGCTCTCAGTGCCTTGAAGCAATGTCATAGCCCTTCTCTTGGCCACGGTGCCTTGCATCATCTGCAGTGGGATTTTACTAGGCATTAAGAGGCCCTTGCTAATTCTGAGGACACATCAAGCAGCCTGTGACAACGTCCCTTGTGCAGTGAGCCTGCCTACAGAGCTACCGAGAATTCTAGTCTACTTACTAAAAAGTTGTACTTTAAATCAATACAACTCAACTTAACACCGTGTCCTTTGTAAGCACGCCAACTAAGTGACTCTTAGGGACCTAACCGATCCGGGCCACAGTGAGCTCTTTAAGGTCAGCACCCTATGGGGCAGATGCACCTGGGCAGGCAGGACGTTAGTCCGCAATGCCTCGGACCCTCACTGGGAAGGAGCCCTGGGTCACTGTGGCCACACTGTATGTGAAGTCAAGGGGGCTAGTTCTAGTGCCGTGACTGACTTCAGTGTCTCGAAAGCCCTTGTCACATTACAAACCATAAGTGGGCTGCAGACCAAAGGGCTGGAAAGAACCAAGACCGCTTTCACAGGCTGTGTGCTGCAGCGCTCTTGTGTCTGGGACCCCACCATCAGCAACTCCATCGAAGACACCAGTGCCACTGACAGGGTGATGTTTTCCAGGTGCTTCCACACCTGCTTCAGTTGCGGAACTTGTTAGGTGAAAAAATACAGGGATCTCCCATTACAGAATCCAGCTTCCAGGAAGTGGAGGGATACGTGACACACATCTCACCTGCTGTGTGATAGATTAGCTTCTGACTCTGTCCCTTCACCACTCTGACCCTGACCCCAGCTCTATGGAATCTCGGACATTTGAGAAGTTGAATTTTACACAAAACCTGTGATCATGAAAAATGAAGTCATAAGGCTCATTACAGGGCCTCAGGTAGGAATGTGTCAAGCAGTAATTAAAGAGCTATGAGTGAAGGGGATGGAAAACATGCCCTGATAGACGCAATGGAATACTACTCAGCCATAATGAGGCTCAAATTCTTTTTTTAATTTTTTAAATGTTTTTATTTACTTACGTATTTGCAAGCAGAGAGAGAAGAGAGACAGAGAGAATGGGTGCTCCAGGGCCTTAGGCCAGTGCAAAGCGACTCCAGATGCATGTGGCCCCTTTGTGCATCTGGCTTTACATGGGTACCGGGGAATCAAACCCAAGTTGTTAGTGCCTTAACCGCTAAGCCATCTCAGCCCAAAAGGCTAAAATTCTGTCATTTGCGGCCCCATGAATGGAACCAGGAGGTATGATGCTAACAGAAATGTCAAGCAAAAGCACACAAACTGCATGTTTTCACATGTATGTAGAAGCTGGAAAGTGGATATCTTAGAAGTTGAAAGAAAAATTAAATTAAAATATATAAAAAACTGAAATAAAGTTCTATGAACATAGACATGTTAAATATAAGAATCCACACTCTCTTGAAAGTGTGGCTTCCTAAGTCCTGAAGTTGGGTAATATTAGTTCCCCAAGTTTGCCCTTTTTTAATTTGTGGGGGGATTTTTTTTTTTTGAGATAGGGTCTCACTCTAGCCCAGGCTGACCTGGAATTCACTATGTATTCTCAGGGTGGTCTCAAACTCATGGCGATCCTCCTACCTCTGCCTCCCGAGTGCTGGGATTAAAGGTGTGTGCCACTACACCCAGCTTTTTAAGTTATTTTTGAGGTAGCATCTTGCTCTAGTCCAGGCTGACCTGGAATTCAATATTAGTCTCAGATGGCCTCAAACTCACGGTGATGCTCCCACCTCTGCCTCCTGAGTTCTGGGATTAAAGGCATGCGCCACCACACCCAGCTTAGCCTTCTTTTATAAAGTGTTTTGCTTTGGGCCTTTGTTCTAGCTCCTTTGAGTTCCAATGTGAAGTTTAAAACCAGCTTGTGAATTTCTATAAAATAGGTTTGCATTAGGATTTTGCTCAAAAGGAGATTAATTCTATGGACCAGTTCAGGGAGAGTGACACTTTAGCAGTGTGGAATCTTCTGGTCCATGAACGCACATGCCTCCCCGGTATAGGTATGCCTCTTTCATTTTCCTTAGCATGTTTCATGGGTGTGCAGAGAACTCTCTACAGTGGTCAGAGTCTAGGCGTGCGTGATCAGTCCCCTACCCAATGACATGAAGGCCTGGGCCCCTAGGCTTCCTGCAGCAGCACACTGTGGGCACAGTCCGGATGATGGTAAGACCCATCACAGATCACAGGTGGAGGGATCATATATGTTGATTCAGATCCCACCCTGACCACTTACAGCACAGGCCTGGGGACTTCACTCTCTCTAGAACTCGAGTTTGCTTCAGAATACCAGCACCTCCCTTAGAGATCTTTGTGAGGGTATTCCAAGCTCAAGAAACACTTTCTTGTTACTTTTTCTTGTTTTCTTGTGGCTTTTTTGTTCAAGCTAGGGTCTCACTCTAGCCCAGGCTGACCTGAATCTCACTCTATAGCTCCCCGCTGGCCTTGAACTCATGGCAATCCTCCTACATCTGCCTCCCAAGTGCTGGGATTAAAGGCGTGTGCCACCACCATGCCCAGCTTCAAGAAGCACTGAGCTATTCCTGTCACATGATAACCAATGAACAAATACTAGCACTATACACAGCACTCCGTGAAAGCAGATAGCACTGCTCAGAGCACCCAGTGAAAGCGAACAGGGCCGCATGGTCAACAGCTTCAGATACACCCCTCGTCCGCCTTGGCCATCCAAGCTGACTGGAATTTGCTGGTGGAAGACGGATTGCTCTGAGAAGGCCTGACTTGGGTTGGGAGCATTTGGTTCTTTGGCGTCTGTGGCTTAGATACCATCTTAGCCATGTCTGTACAGGATTCCACTGCGATGGGCAAGCCTTTATGTATACCTTTTACTGCTCCTATTTCTCTCTTTCTCTTTTCTCTCTGTCTCTCTGTGTCTCTTTCTCCTTTCTTCCCTCCCTCCCATCCTGGGGTATGAAGTCCTGAAAGAATTGCATGAGTCATTTCCCACACCACTCCTGAAACCCTAGAAGACTGATTTTTAGAGGGTGACTCTGTACCCCTGAGGTTTGCCCCACAGAGGCTTCCCTCACCACACCAACCCAAGAAGCTGAACGGCTCCAGGGAAGGCCACCCAACAGGAGCCAAGAGCTTTGCTTGAGGGTGCAGCCAAGCCATGGTAGCCCACTGGTGGAGGGTCTACGGACCAGAATGGGCACAGATCAGGGAGGGGAGGGTGAGGATGGGTCTAGAGGAACAAAGAGAAGATCCCCAGCCATCCCCACAAGAAGGTCAGCCTCACCCAAGGCCATTCAAGGTCCCTAGGGACAGCTCTGATGTGGAAAGTGCCAGCAACTGTGGGGTCCAAGTAGAGCAGAGCAGACCTCACGCTCCACTTCGAAGACAAAGATAAGAGAACAGACGCAGCCCTCACATGTCACAGCCAGGTGACAGGCACCAGGGTGAGAGAACAGACCCAGCCCTCACATGTCACAGCCAGGTGACAGGCACCAGGGTGAGAGGCATCAAGACATTAGTCTCCTGGCCTTGACGGAGACTGAAGTTCATTATCTCCATGTACCTTCCTTGCAGCCTGGTACTTCTCAGCTGGAGGTGGCTGTCACCCCCAGGAGACACTGATGCTGTCTTTTTTTTTTTTTTTTTTTTTTTTTGGTTTCGGTTTTTCGAGGTAGGGTCTCGCTCTAGGCCAGGCTGACCTGGAATTCACTCTACAGTCTCAAGCTGGCCTCGAACTTATGGCGATCCTCCTACCTCTGCTTCCCGAGTGCTGGGATTAAAGGCGTGCGCCACCATACCTGGCTCTCTGACACATTTTTCATTGTCCCAATGGGTGGGAGGATATCCCCATGGGATCTACGGGAAGGTACCAGGGATACTTACTAAAGAGCCACCACAAAGAACAGTCAGGCTCCAAATGTCCACGGGGCCAAGGTGGGAGAACCTGCCTCACCCAAATGCCACTCAGAACCCTTCCCAGGAGCCCGCCCCAAAGCTCCGCTGCACACCCACTGACATCATCGTTGTCAGGGTGAGCTGATGAAAAAGGCCTTTGGGGTTTTGGGCGAGCAGGGGAGGAAGACGTTACAGGAACAACACTTCTGGGTGAAGGAGTGAAAGGAGGTGACCTACTTGTTGGTAGTCTTGGTGATTGTTGAACTTCCTCCGCGTGCTGTCTTGTCTTCTGAGCGTACAGTTGAGGGAGTAGTGAGCCAGCCATCACGCCATCAGCATTTCAGGCAAGCATGAAAACAAGAGAGCCAGTCCCTAGAAACATAAGAAAGAAAGAAAAGTTGTTTGGTCTGCTGTCAGGAACATAGCGCCAGAACAGACCGACCCAAGGCTACAAGGAAAAATGCAACAGTAGCAACAGGAGATGCCCACGCCTTATATCCACACAGGCACTTTGAGGGAGGAAGCCACTGGTACCCCTCCACCATCACCGCGGCCTGGAGCTCTCACTCTCGCCTCTGTTCTTCCAAGCATCCACGTTAGGAAAACTACGGGGATGTCATCTGCCCCATGAATCAAGGGCGAGTGAGCACTGGGCTGTGAAAGGCCTGCACGTGCGAGTATTTTGACACATATTTGCTGTCACGTGGCAACTCATCATTTATTTACCATCTAAAGGTCAACTGGAAAAGCACCACCATGTAGGAGAGTCTTCCAGATACCTTGAATGGACCTTAGCCAGGCTTGGTGATGCGGCTCTGTGATCTCACCGTTAGGGAGACAGAGGGTAGGAGGATTGTAAGTTCAAAGCCAGCCTGGGCCACATAACAAGACCTTGTCTCAAATTAGAAAGAAAAAAAGCTAAAAACAACAACCTTAATGATGTAACCTTTCCACAAAATAAATTTTGGGGTGTGTATGAGGTACGTACCTCATGGCTTGTGTGCACAGGCCAGAGGTGAGCATAGGGGGCCTCCCGTATCACTCCTCTGTCTTACTTTCCTGAACCTGACAGTCCCATTAGATTGTCTGACCAGTGAGCCCCAGCAATCCCACCTCTGCCCACCCCAGCTCTGGCATCACAAGCATGTATGACAACCCAGGGATTTTGCTAGTTATCCAATATGCTTTCTTTTTGTTGCTGTTTTTTCTTACCCTCCAAATCCTTTTTTTTTCCTACCTCCATTCCTATTCATAACCACTTCTTCGTGCCAACCAATCTCTCTTCTATTTCCGTCATCCACAACAACATGCTGATGGTCCCAATATTAGATCATGAGTGCAACAGCCTCCTCAAAGCCGGGAGACAGTGTTCCACAGTTCCTCCCCATCCTTTGGCTCTTACATGCTTTCCACCAGTGAGCTGTGGGCTTCAAACTCAGGTTCTCGTGCTTAGGCTGCAAGCACTGTCCTCTCTGAGCCACTTTCCCAGCTCCCAGCTCCCAGCAAAAAAAAAAAAAAAAAGAAAGAAAGAAAGAAAGAAAAGAAAGACGCAAAAGTGATGCAAGGGGGCAATGCTGCACATGCGCACAATGGGGCACATGTGTCTGGAGTTCATTCACAGCAGCTGAGAGGCCACCGGTGCACTCATTCTCTGTCTCTGTCTCTCTGTCTCTCTCAAAAAAAGCAGCTGTTGGGGAGGAAAGGGTATATTTTGGCTTACAGTCTCTTGGAGAAGTTTCACACGCAGGGAAAGGAAGGTAGAGGAAAAGCAGGGCACCACATATTTCCATAGCCACTGGCAGAAAACAGCAAGAGAGAGCTAAGCTCTGGCAAGGCGGAGCTGGTGCTAACACCCCTAGCAACACACCTCCTGCAGGAAACTCCACCTCCCAAATTTCCACCAGCCAAGGACCAAGCAAATTCTGATTCAAAACAAATTCTGATTCCAACTGCCATAAAGAATCAAGTTTGGTGCATGGTAACACTGCACAGTCTTACCATTCAGAATCTGATGGGGAACAGAATTTCTTCTGGTGGTAAAGGTGCAGACACAGAGTGGACAGGAGATGAGAGTCCCGATGGAGGAGGGCAAATAGACCAGGTGTTTCCCACCCAGACACCAACCGCAGTGAGAAGTGATGTCTAATCTGGGCGGAGAGAGGAAGGGAGTGTGTTATGGGATCTCAGGGAAGGCGGAGGTTTGGGGGAGATGCAGCAACTGGCAAAACTGAGGTCCTGGCAAAAGTGAGGTCCAGTCAGGTTCTCAAAGGTAGCGAGGTCACAGTTTTGAGACCAGCCTGGGCTATATGGCAAGAACCTGTCTCAAAACAAAGGCGGGGCGGGGATGGAGCTGAGGATGTGGCTTAGTGGTAAAATGCTTGCTAAGCACCTTCAAGGCACTGCACTCAACCCCCAATAATTCCCTTGCACCAAAAACAAGAAGAAGGAGGAGGAGGAGGATGAGGAGGAGGAGAAGGAGAAGAAGGAGGAGGAGGAGGAGAAGGAGGAGGAGAAGGAGAAGAAGAAGGAAAAGAAGGAGGAGGAGGAGGAGGAGAGAGAAAGCACAGAGTAGAGAAGAGCCATGCTTTCTCCTTCCAGCCCCCATCCTTCCTGTGCTGGCTGAAGGCAGCGAGAAGCCAGGGAAATCTAGGGAAGCCACCCTCAGGATCAGCCCTGAGAACACAGAGCCAAGGAGTGAAGGAAAAAGGAAGATGAGTGAGGTGGGTGGGGAGACAAACAGAGAAGCTCGGGCCCAGGGTGCTGCTGTCTGTCATCCCCCAAGCTGGGATTTACCGGAGAAAGGCTCCATGGATCTTCAATGGGCAAACATGCCATAACAGCAGCTGTAGCGTCTGAAATAATCTCCCCTCATCCATACTTCTTCTGCACGACTCGGGCCACAGACCAGCAGCACCTGCCTGAGGGAGCTCAACACTGAGATGTGCTCCTTGGGTACTAAGGATCAGGGCAAAGGATCACGTGCCTATGGAGCAGACTCTGCCCCTCCCTGTACCCTCCTCACCTGATCCTCTTCCATCCTGTCCCTGGATCAGAACTCAGACATCCCTCCTGCCCGCTGCCTGGCCAATCACACATTCAGAGCCTGGCTGGCAGTATGTTCTGGAATGTCTACCTCCACCGCTTCCTTGCTCCTACAAACCCCCTCTCCTCCCTCTTTCCCGTCAGTGTTGGCCTTCCATTCAGTGGAGACCCCAGTCTCCCACCCTCCCATGCTCTCCTCCAGCAGCCATCCTGGCTTTGCTTAGTGGGGCTCCACAAAGCTTTCTGAGGCCCCTCCTATCTATGGAATGCTTAGTGGTGTCCGTAGAAGCTGAGGCTCTCTGGAAGCTTCCATCCTAGTGGACTGCTTCCTGTCCAGGCTTTCTCACTACACTACATGGGAAAGCAAAATGATTCACGCTAGGTTCACACCTGGGCACCTCAGAGCAGTCTCAGTGTGCTTGCTGACGTTGGAAACCCTGAGATGAGCCTGCCTTCATTTCCAATGTTAGGGTTTTTTTTTTTTCCCCCTGGACCTTCGACCATACATTCACTCACTGAATTTCATGGAAATGTCCATCAATGTCACTTTGGGCTCTTTCTAAGTTCCTTTGTCCCTGCCTCTGTCACAGACTCAGTGTGCCCTAACCATGGCCACGATTGTGCCCTGCTATCTCTCAGGAGCCTGGTGATGTCATGGTTGTCCTGTCCTGAGAAAGGAGAGGACATGAGCCCAATCCTTGTCTCTTCCCAGTTCTTCACACTGGATGTGCTAAGTCATGGCTGCCAGAGAGAGTAGAGCTGACGTTCTGTGAGGCCTGGTGAGATCTTACTGGGAAGGATTTATTTTATTTCCTATTAATGATGAACTTTGCTGTATGAACAAATCCCATGTTGGTCCCATGTCCCTCACACTATCCTCTTATATCCCCTCTCCCCGACCCCCACTCCACTGAAGACCCTCCTCAGTAGGGTTATTGGTATTCACCATGGAGTCGTGAGTGCATCAGTCAGTCTCTGGGAGCAGCAATCCCTCAGGATACTCTTTCCCACCCTGTGGCTCTTACAGTGTCTCCACTGTTCTGCAACGTTCCCTGAGCCTTGGTGGGTGTGTTAAGACTACATTAGTGTTGAGCTCCCTGAAACCTCTGGATTTCAACTCTGATGAGTTTTGAATATCCGCAGTGTCTTTCGCCGTCTCTCTGGAGCAGACTGTCAGGACAGCAGTGAGGGCAGCACTCATGTTTAAATCACCACTTCCCCTGCTGGGACGTCTCCTGGGTCCTGGCATATGTGCCAGAGGTGGCTCGTCTCAAGGAAGGCATTTTCTGGTCTTACTGATGAATCTTGGTGAAAACCAGGGAGAAACAAGATCCCCCCACTGAAAAGGATTTTAGCCATGGAATTGGCTTCTAATTGGGCTCAAAGCCTCAGTAGCTACAACAGCAGGACCCACGAGAGTTCACTTCCTGTGATCTCTGTTCAACCTAGGAGTTCAATCCACCCTTGTCCTCAGGGAAATGACGTTTTATAAAGAGAGAGTGGCAGAGGAGTTGTATGGGGCACTCACATATTCTATGTTATAAAGGCATATTTGTATTCCATAGTGTAGAAAAGAGAGAGAGAGCGTGTGTGTGTGTGTGTGTGTGTGTGTGTGTGTACATGTTTATGGATAGCTTGACATGTGCGCATTGGGAATGGATTAGTTATTCTGAGTTAACTCTCCAGCCCAGATGTGGCCAGAGTGCAGGTTGATACCAGTGTCCACTAGACATTAGCATTTCAAGACTGCCTGAGGCCAGACATCCGGAGAACGAGGGCAGGGTTCAAGGATGAGGAGACAGACACATGTCTCAGAAATGTGGCTGACCATCTGATCAGAGAGGCAAGACTGAGCCCCGGGATCAGGGTCTTTTATTTCCTCCTCCTGATATAACTGGCTGGCTGGAGATGAGCTGCAAGGCAGTTTTTAAGGTGGTCTTTGAATAAAGTCCAACTACTCATTGGCCTTTGTCGTACAGAAAGCATGAGCTCTGGTCTTCCGTTTCCAAGAGGATACAGCACACACAACTGCACACAGCACACGCAACTGCACACAGCACACACAGCTGCACACAGCACACACAACTGCACACAGCACACGCAACTGCACACAGCACACACAACTGCACACAGCACACGCAACTGCACACAGCACACGCAACTGCACACAGCACACACAACTGCACACAGCACATGCAACTGCACACAGCACACACAACTGCACACAGCACACGCAACTGCACACAGCACACACAGCTGCACACAGCACACACAACTGCACACAGCACACGCAACTGCACACAGCACACAAACTGCACACAGCACATGCAACTGCACACAGGCACCGGCCCCGATAATGCAAGCTAGTACAGGACGAGTGCCAAGCAAGCAGGACATCAATAATAATTATTATTATAACATTGTATTCAGAAAATCTGTGCCGTTAGCATTTCCTTTACTCAAAATTTATTTCCTACCCAAGTGATTTCCATTTCACTTGGCATAGTGGAGTTTTTATTGGGCTTCTTTGTTTTAACTTTTTATGGACAGCTTCCATAAGAATAGACAATAAGCCATGATAATTCCCACCCACACCCCATTCTCCCCCTCTCAGATCCACCCTCTGTTGAATCCCTTCTTTTCAATTTTTGCTGGATTTCTAATCCACCTGTTTCATATGCATTTTGGTACCTAAGCGATGTCTCCCACTCGCAGATCTAGCGAATTGTTTGACATTTTGAATTCCACGACCAGTCCACATATCGACAGAAGACAGACCCATCGGTGTCCAAAGGTGGATTCTGAGGTGGCTTGTGATGGTCAAAGCATTCTACAGTAGAAATGAGGTGACATTTTCTCCTGGTTGGGGTCAAGGTGGGTGACGTGTACGCTCCTGTCTTCAGTTCTGTTTCTTCAGTGTGATATTAACTTCAGCGAAGCCAGTAACTCCAAAAACGCCTTCCTCTTTGGGCCACTGGGTCACAAGAAAAGAAAAGAAAAGAAAAGAAAAGAAAAGAAAAGAAAAGAAAAGAAAAGGTTTAGTAGTGAGCTCACATTTTTCCTGAAGACTGTCTCGGCGTCCAGCTCACACTGACGAACACCAGGACCAGAAATCACCCACTTGTCAGAATGACACCCATTGTGCTTGCCTGGGACTCTGGCATTGCCTCTGTCCCAGTACCTCTCATGACTGCAGAGCTTGCTGCCAGTGGTCACATCCATGTCCCCAATGTGTAGATCATTTCTATCTTTTAACGTTGACAAATGAAAATCTCATGTAGTTATGCTCTACTTGGTGCTACATGTACATTGAAGAATGGCTGCATCAAGTTACATAAAACCTCACATTACCATAGTGATAGATATGTTATAGCCATGCAAACAGCAATGAACGGATTGTCACTGTGATGCAGTGGGCCTTGTTCAGCTTGGCACTGCCAACATGGAAGGTGGTACTCTGCCTGTGGTCTCAGGACAGGTACTGTCAAATTGGAGGGTGATGTTCTATGACTGCGGCCCAAGGCCAGGGAGAGATGTATCGACTGGTACCTGATTCACCAGAAGATGGCACATCACAGACATTAATTCTGCTGTGTGTACCTTGAAGCACTTGTGCAAAGGTGAAGTTTATTGACATGGTCCATACTGGTGAAAGAGCTCGGAGCATGGGGCCCCAGCTGCAGTAACTTTCAGGAGTCGATGACCCACGTGTGACTGAAGCTTCTTTCCGTGTCTGAGTAAAGATCTAAGGGCAGAGCCCAGATAACATGGCCACTCCCTGGTCACACGGACTGAGCCCCAGATTACTACCCTACACTATGCTCTTGGGGATAAACCACTTTTATTACACCTGTAAAACTTGGAGAGAGGGAGCCATGCAAACCAGGCCTGTTCAAAACCAGCTCATAACACACAGCTCCAGGTCCAAGCTGGTCCTGCTCTTGATGAAGGAAGAATGGAAGGAGAATCGGGTCTCAAAAGAGCTGTTAGGTTCAGCATGGAAGCAATACTGAGAGAAGTTGTCAGGACAATAACAGCAGCAGGTGTTCTCTGATTTCGCTGGAGCCACCGGCGAGCAGTCATGGGACAGCGGACAGTGCGCTGGGAGAGGGACGGCTCCCGCATCCCAGCAGACTCTTTTGGCCCAACGTGGAAAGGGCTAATGAAGAAAGACAAGTCACTTAAAAGAGGACAAAGCTCTTGGCATTCTAACTGCCTCCAGGGAGTTTTCTCTCATCCTGACGTCCAAACACACCCACGGAGGTGAGGCTGCATGGGTGGATTTCCTAGGGACCCAGTGTTCATTTCTGCCTTCAGTTGACCAAAGAATGCCTTGGGCCATTTGGATCTTGATAACATTGACTCAAAGCTCTTAAATAAATGAGGTCATTCTGAGTCACTAGCCAGATGCACTCTGCCAGCTGGAAAGGGACAGGACTCAGCTGAGGGTGGGGACGGAGTAAAGGGCAGCGTGAGGGCGTAGACACAGATATCATCACGAGGTGCTTGTGCTTCAGCCTTGGTGGCACTGTGTGTGGCATTTGTCATGATCCAGGCTGCCCTTGCTTGAAGCAAACTTAACCCTTTTGTGTGTATGTGCTTGTTTTATTTTTAAATATTTATTTCTTTGCAAATATAGAAAGGTGAAGAGGGAAAGAGACAGAGAACAAGCATAGATGCCCCAGGGCCTCCAGCCACTGCAAACAAACTCCAGATGCATGCGCCACTTTGTGCGTCTGGCTTACATGGGTCCTGAGGAATCGAATCCCAGCTGTCAAGCATTGTAAGCAAAAGCCTTAATGGCTGAGCCATCTCTCCAGCCCTGTGTACTTGTTTTTATAAAAGCTTAGTAGGGAGGTGTTAATTCATTTATAGATCAGACTTTCATTTAATCAACCTTAAATAACCAGCCCTGCTGAGCTAGTTAGTTCATAGAATGTTTGATGTTATTGTTCAGGTTTTTGGGTTCTATTTATTTATTTATTTATTTATTTATTTATTTATTTATTTATTTGGTTTTTCCTAGTTGAGGCTGACCTGGAATTCACTATGTAGTTGCAGGGTGGCCTCCAACTCACAGTGATCCTCCTACCTCTGCCTCAGGAGTGCTGGGATTAAAGGTGTGCCCACCACACCCAGCTGTTGTTTAGGTTTTTTTTGACACAGGGTCTTGCTACACAGCCCCAGGCTGCCCTGGAGCTCATTGTGGAGATCAAGCTGATCTTGGGGTTGTAACCATCCTCTTGAGTGCTGGTGACAGGTGTGCGCCTTTACACCCAGCTAGTACAATGTTTTGAAATGTTCGTCTTAACTAAATGCTTCCAAGAATCTATCTGTTATGGCCAGGTGTGAGGGTACACACCTGCTATTCCAGTCCTTGGGAGGTGAAGGCGAGAGGATCAGGAGTTCAAAGTACCCTCAGCTGCACCGTGAGCTTGAAGTCAGCCTGGCCTACAGGAGACCCAGTTCCTAATCAAACAAACAAGAACGTATCCATTAGGTAACATACAGGAAAAAGAAGGTAGGTAATCACACGGCCACATATTTCAGTCTCATAACCCTTTCAACAAGTCCCCACCTGTCTGTTCCTTAAGACAGCACTTCCTCAGCTAAGTTAGGTGACAGGTAAGCAATAGGCTCACAATTTTTCATAGGCCACCAAGCTCATGTCCCTTGACGGTCTGCTAATAACGAAGGTGCAAAAACAATCAGCTCTGAGTGATAGCCATTCTCTGGGTGACGGACAGCCCCTAAACCCGATAGCTGAGGGAGGCCGTGTCTGGCAAGGGCCGGTCGATGGCTCCAAGGTCAAGAGAGAAGTGATTCGTCCAACCAGGAAGCAGAGAAAGCAAGCAAGCCAACAGTTATGAGAACATGGGAGCAACGATGATCCACTGAGATGCACAGGGCTCTCGTCTATGCCCAGAGGACATGCAGTGCCGCCTCCCACAGCAGCTCCGGACTCTCCTCCCTTAATCTAGGAGACCCCTCTGCAGCTTCACCTTTGATGCCCCACACACTGATCACACGCATGTAAGGAGCATGTTAACCAAGGACAGTGGACAGGAGGACCCAGACAACCTGAAGCGAGAGAGGGAAAAAGAAAACGCCTTCTGCCATTCCTGGAAAACTGGCCTTCTTTCAACTCCCAGTCAACCATCTTGCAATGAAGTCAACAGATCATTGGGTCTGGTCCTCTGCTCACTTCAACAAGAGATAAACTCGCCCAGCTGCCCTCAACGGTGCACGTGGCGAGGAATGTTAACAGCAGGGAGAGATCTTGTCACGTCTGATTTGTTTGAAAGCACAGCCCGTCTAAAGGGCTGAGTGCTCAGTCAGCTGCCGCGGAGCCTCTCCTTTGCATGAAGAGTCATGGCCGGTCGCAGTGACAGTCAGAGGCAGGTTTGTAATTGTTGAAAAAAATCCAGGGGTAGGTTGGGCAGATGGCTCAGTTTGCCTCACAAGCATGAGGACCAGACTTGAATCCCCACAACCCACATAAAAAGAGCCAGGTGTGGCGGGCACACTCGTAAACCCACAGCTGGGGAGGCGGAGGCAAGTAGATGAAAAAGTTCCAGGCCAGTGAGAGACCCTATCTCCAAAAAGAAAAAAACTGGCCAGCATTCCTGAGAAACCCTCAAATCTGCACACATGCAGCCACCCACACACATGAACACACACAGGTAGATTTTTTAAATTAATTTACTTATTTGAGAGAGAGAGAGAGAGAATGGGCATACCAAAGCCTCCAGCCTCTGCAAACGAACTCCAGATGCATGTGCCACCCTGTGCATCTGGCTTTCGTGGGTCCTGGAGAATGGGACCTGGGTCCTCAGGCTTCACAGACAAGCACCTCAACTACTAAGTGATCTCTCCAGCCCAGGTGGAGATCTCTTTTTTAAAGGTTTGTGGATAAGAAAGTGACAAGACTGGCTTGTTTTCCGCACATAGCAAGCAGTCCTTGAGGTAGGGAGACCCACGTTTTCAACTTTGGGAGGGAGGGGTAAAGCAAGTCCACAGGCTTGGGACCCGTGGGGCGACACAGAGGGACAAAGCCCTGATCTGGTAAGCCAGCTGTGCACTGGCCTTTCCTTTGAAAGGACAGCTACCTCCTGTGGTGGGGCCACCTAGGCAGCACTTGGGAAAAAGATACAATACAAGAACCAGACGGAAATATGCTTGAAGGGAAGGGATGTGTCTTGTTGCTCGCTGTGGTTTTTCAATCTGCCGGCCCAGTTTACATAGCCGTGGCACGCAGGCATCTCTGCAGAATATGGTCACCCTTCAGCTATGCGCGTGTTTATCATCTCCTGACCAACAACAGCTGGGGAGACGGCCTAGTGAGATGGGGAGGAGGGAGCAGAGGGAGAGACGGGGATCCAAGCTCCAGGATGGAGACCTGCCACGTCCTTGATGAACCAAACTCAAGCCACACAGAACTGGTGTCGCAGCAGTGCCGTGACCCTCCACTTTCCCTTCCAAGCACAGAAGGGTTGGAGTAGGGGTGGGTTGAAAATGACGGAGAGCAAACCAATCACACTCACTCTGTAGGCCAGGCTGGCCTGGAACTGATGGTCCCTCTGCCGCAGCCTCCCAAGTAGTGGGATTACAGGCAGGACCACCGTGCCTGGTGACGTGAAAGACTTTTCCCCTACATTTCTTCAGGTCCTTGGGCTGTCTTGTTTCCTCCCATTTTGGCCCACACAGACTTTTGTCTGCAGGTGCGGCTGAGAAACTACTTAGAACGCACGCTCACCCACTTCTCTTGGATCGTTGTTGCTCTCTAAGAGGTGTGAGAGCTCCGATTGCTCCTGCTCCAGATTCCTGTGAATCAGAGACCCGCCCACACCAGCTGAGTGGTTCTTCCACCCTCTTAAAGCAGGGGAAGAAGAGGAGTAAGGAATCTGGGCTCTCAGGATTAGGCCAACAAAAGGCGATGCTCAATTACCATTTCTTAACAGGGGTCTTGGTGTTATCATCATCTCCCACCCCACCCACCTCCATGTCCTTCTCTGATTTTCTAATTCCTCTGCCTCCTCATTTCTGAGCTAAGGTCCCAGAGCATCTCTGTAGGTGTGCCTGTCCAGCTAGACTGAACGTGACTGGTGAGGTTAGCTGCATGGAGGTGAAAGGACTCCACCCCAGTGCCTTGTTGGTCAGGAACTGCTCCTTACGGAGCCAGCTGACAGTTCTGCTCTCTGGAGGCCTGCCAGCTCCAGGGGCAGATGTGACACTTCGGCGAAGGCTGAATTCGTGTTGCTATTCGTACTAAAGGTAACTGGCCAAGAGTTTCCTCGCTCCCAAGCTACGTCATTGGAATCTGATAAACCAAGCTACGTCATTGGAAACTGATAAACCAAGCTCAGCTGCTCTGAGCGTGTCTACTTGTTTGTTTTAAGTAGATAAGTGTGGCTCTTTTTCCTGTGAGGTGAAGAAGTGCTGGCAGCTGGGAAGTGCTGAAGGCTTTAAAATATATATTTTTATTTATTTATTTGAGAGAGAGAATGGGCGTACCAGGGCTTCTAGCTACTGCAAATGAACTCCAGACACATGTACCCCCTTGGGCCTCTGGCTTATGTAGGTCCTGGGGAATCAAACCTGGGTTCTTTGGCTTTGCAGGCCAATGCCTTAACCACTAAGCCATCTATCTCTTCAGCACCACTGAAGGCTTTTGAACAGAACAGTGTGCCGTCACGTGGCAAGCCTTGAAACTTTAAATGGGGAGAGGTAAATTGCATGGAGATACTGTGATTCTAGCTCCCTTTAATAGCAGCTAATCGCTGCTTACTATTTTGTAATCTAAGGGTAATGAGCACTGCAGCTCAGCTTGGTAGTTGAAGTTGGTAGGTTGCTCAAAAGCACCCCAGGCACCTCCTTCTGTCCAGAGTTGTTTTCTCTTTGTTTATCAATAAAGGAGGGTTTTCTTTTAATGTCATACTCTAGAATGAACTCAAAATAAGTTAAGAGCCAGGCTTGGTGGCCCATACCGTTAATCCAAGCACTCCAGAGGCAGAAGTAGGAGGATCCCTGTGAGCTCGAGACAAGCCTGGGACTACAGAGTGCCAGGTCAGCCTGGGCTAGAGTGAGTCACTGCCTGGAAAATACCAAGAGAGAAAAAAAAAAAACTCAAGTTAGGCGTTGATGCCTAGAAAGTCCTTGAGGAAAGATCAGTCACTTCAAGTGAGCATCATCTCAGGACGCCAGCTGACACAACCCAGCTGGTAAGGGACCAGCTTTAAACCATGTACTGGAGTACGCAATCACACGAGCAGTATGCTTCTCTCTAGAGCCAACTGATATGAGAAATGATATAATGACAGTCCACTGTACTGACTGACTGTGACCATGGCTGACCATCATGACTTCTGTCATAAGAAACAGTATGCTGGAATTTCATGTCACTCCTACCTTATCACCTTATTTTCCACCTGTCTTAGACAATCATATAGTTGAACTTGAAAAGAAAAGCATTCAAATATTTGGCCAGGCATGGTTTGTATATGCCTACAACCCCTGCACTTGGGAAGTGGGAAAACTGAAGTTCAAGGCCAGCCTCAGCTATAGAACCAGTTTTAGGCCAATCTGGGCTATCTCATAAAAGTAAGCAAACAAAAAAGGTGACGTTGCACAAGTAGAGGTGCACAAAGATGACAACGCTGAAAATGAAGTGTCTGCTGGCTGTGATCCTTCAAATAGCAAACCCTAAGTGTGGGGGCAGGGAATACACGGAGGAGAATGGGGCCCCTGGGCTTGGACCAAGAGGCTTGCAGCAGAGCATGACCAGAAGAGTTGAATCAAAATAGCCCAAGGTGTCCATCAAATGGCAGGGATAATGGTGCCACAATGGCTGCAGTCCAATGGCCCTCTTGTCCTCTCTGGCTTTGCTTTGTCGTGGATGTTCTTAGAAATGGAAAGTTCCAAGGTCCCCGGGGACAGCACATGAATTATGGGACAGATCTTTCTGAACCTCCTCCCTAGCTCTAACACTAACCAATCTCTTCACAAGGCCTTATATGCTGGGAGCCACTGTTGATTCTATCCAGTCTTGTGGTTTTGCACTGGAAAAGCACACTGTCCGCTTGGGAATTTATCAGCATTTTCTATGACTTGGGTTACATATCTCTAAGCCTGAATTTAAGTCTGTTTGCACTAATTCCATATGTAGTCTTGATTCGGCCACCCGGCTCTGAAGAAAGGATGGCCCAAACAGGAAACATGTCACTGAGAAGGACTAAATGCATTGTAAGTCAGCAAACTGGCAGATTACCTTATATTTTGAGTGCATAGAAGCTCCTGAAAGGGGTCCTAGAATAATTTGCAAGTTGGAAAAAATTAGATCATCACTTAAGAGTGAATGACAAACTCAAGATATATTATGATTCTAAATATATTAATTTCTATGTTGTATAGAGACTTACAACTACTAACCAGCACCACCTTCTCCTCCTCCTCCTCCTCCTCTTCTCTTCCTCCTCCTCCTCCTCTTTTCCTTCTTTTTATCTTCTTCCACTTCATAGTAATACAAGGTCTTATTATGTACCTCCTCTGATCTCACATCCTGATCCTGCTGCCTCAGCCTCCCAAGAGCTGCAATTACAGGTGTGCACCACCACGCCTGGCTTGAAAAGCACTTTGAAGATAGAGACAATTGCCTTTTCCCCAAGTGCTTGAGAAAGCCTTCGGATGGTGTGAATGCCTAACAGGGCGGCAGGTGTTTTGCCCCAGTGCAAACACCAGGGTTGACGGAGGCAATGAGGAAATTGTTTCTCCCCTCCCCCTTAATCTCTGCCCTTATCCAAAGTCCCATCTAATGAGGCCATTGTATGAGATGGCCTGTAAGCAATCCTGTGTCATTCAAGAGTAAGATAATGAATGACATCTGAAATCACTGTTGTCGATACTATAAAATACCTGAGGAGCCAAATATTATAAATACTTTTACATCTTTATCAATAAACTAATATTTCTTTGAGGGTTGAATAGACAGACCATAGAGGATGTTGATAAATGGATCCAAACTATGGATGATATCAGGAAAGTTTATATTATTAGAAAAATTACAGAAGGGCTGGAGAGATTGCTTAGTGGTTACGACACTTGCCTGCGAAGCCTAAGGACCCAGGTTTGATTCCCCAGAACTAATGTAAACCAGATGCACAAGGTGGTGCATGCTTCTGGAGTTGGTTTGCAGCGGCTGGAGGCCCTGGTGCTCCTTTTCTCTTTCTCTCTCTCAAATAAATAAATGAAAAGTTAGTGAAAATCAACACAAGATGCACAGGTTCAATCATGTTCCAGAACATTCTCTTGTTCCGTTGTGTGTGATGTGTTTCTGTGCGTATGCATGTGTGTACATGTACACATGCCCCTACCTGTATGTGCATGTATGTGGAGCTCGAGGTCAATAATATCTCCCTTACATTACATGGAGCATAAGCTCCACCCTATTTTTTAAATAGTTTTTTTTTTAATTTTTTTAAAATTTATTTAAGAGAGAGAGAGAAAAGGAAAGAGAGTGAGAGAATGGGCGGGCCAGGGCCCCCAGCCACTACAAACGAACTCCAGATGCATGCACCCCCTTGAACATCTGGTTTACTCAGGTCCTGGGGAATAAAACCCGGGTCCTTTGGCTTTGCAGGCAAATGCCTTAACCATTAAGCCATCTCTCCAGCCCTTCCACCTTATTTTCTGAGACAGGGGCTTTTCACTGAACCTGGAGCTCACTGAGTTGTCTAGACTAGCCAGCCATCAAGCCCCGGGGATCCTCTGCCTCCACCTCCCCCATGCTGGGACGACAGGTGTGACCACCACACTGACTGTACAGGAGCTCTGGGGATGCAAAGTCAGATTCTCATGTTGGTACTCCGTTGACTTAGCATCTCCCCAGCCCAGAACATCCATCTCAGATGCTTATAACTATAGCTCAGGGAGGCCTAGCAAGCACCTAGTTCTCGCCAAGGGAGGGTTTTGCATTGTTTGCGTTTGCATTCATCCCTCCACGTTAAATTCTGTCTCACCACTTACTCCTCACGAAGTTTATCCTCGCCCTTGATACAACTACAGTTGTCTCCTTGGAGTCAAAGCAAACGTTCCTTTTTCAATTCACATCATCTCCAGATGAACCGATACTGTGAAAAGATGAGGTCTGACCCTCAGTGATCCAAGATTTCCATAGGGTGAAGCTTGAGGGGTCAATAGCCTCCCTTTTTATTTTCTGTGCCTGAAGTTCAATCTATCCTTATGACATATATTTATAAAATTTATTATAAACCTGATATATATATATGTGCAATTAGTTTATAAAGAAATAGATTTTCTTTTGGTTTTTCAAGATAGGGTCCCCCTCTAGCCCAGGCTGACCTGGAATTCATTATGTATCTCAGGCTAGCCTCAAACTCACAGCCATCCTCCTACCTCAGCCTCCTTCCCAAGTGCTGGAGTTAAAGGCCAGCGCCACCATGCCTGGCTTTTATTAAAAAAATTAGAAAAAAGTGGGCACCTAAAGGCACTTACTTGTGAAGACTATCAGCCTAGCTTCAGTTCCCCAGCCACCATATAAAGCCAGACAAACTTTTGTTTGTAGTGGCAAGATACCCCGGTGTGCCCATACACACACACACGCGCGCGCGCGCACACACACACACGCAAATAAATGTTTAAAGAAGAACTAAAACAATGGCAACGTTTTTGGTCATATCTAAGTGGTTGTTGAGAATAGGTTCATATTCTTTTTATTTTCTTTCTGGCGGATCAGCACTGATCTACTGAGTTACACTAACCCACATCTTTGCTCTCTAGAATCCCTGCTGCAGACTGGTAATATATGCTGCAATCAGCGTAGTTAGTTGAAAACCAAAGTTCCTCTACCAGAAGCCTAACTTCCCCTTCAACACCCAAGGACTCTATATTACTAGACCATCATTTAAGCAGCATAAACTTCTTAAGCAACACATAACAGATCAAAGTATAATTGTTAAGGCATTGTGAACTCATATTTGGAAACTACATTCCTGTAGCTGAATAGATGACAGCTTCCTCTGTTTGCAAAGATTTCTGACCTTGTCTCAGAGTCAGACCAGGAGTTCAGTTTATTTGGTATGTAGTAAGTGCAGGGACTGTTTATCTGCTGCATGATGAAGTCAGAGTCATTTCCGGCCTTAGTTCTCATTGAAAGACACATCTGCAGGAAGGTGACTGCAGCAAAGTGGCTGTGCTAGCACCAGATGATTGCCTTCCAAACATACTAATGTCAGAAGGAGCCGCTGAAGGAGACAAGCAGGAATGCTGGGATTTTCACAGGAGGTCTGTTTGTAGTCAGAGAGAAGACAGTTCCAGAGTGTGCAGATTGCATTTGGCCACATGCTGTAAAAACCACTGGATGGAGAGAAAAATTTCCTCTCGATCAAATCCACTCCAGCCATAGCTGTGGGTGCTTTGCCCTGATTCACAGTGGTGGATGGATGATCCTTAAAGTGGATGAGGAGTGGAGAGTTAGCATCCCAGACACACACCAGCAAGCCCAGTCTCGACTCTATTCCTAGTGCAGCTGACAGAGTTCACACCAGTATCCCACAGACTCCACATGGCCTGAATGAGCTCAGACAATTGGGGTGGATCTAGGACCCTCTAAGTCAAGGTCACCAAGGTTACCACAGGGTCCTTATAAATTTACACTGGTGATTCCAAAGCTAATGCTCCATCCTGAAAAACATGAATTCACCCAGTGGTTAGAGACGAATTAGAAGCCAATATAAATAAAAAAAAAATTGCTCTAAATAAATAAAATTAATACTTGGCTGGGACTTGGGAGTGGTGGCATGCACGTGAAATCCCAGCACTTAGAAGGCTGAAGCAGAAGGATTGTTGTGAGTTCGAGGCCAGCCTGTGCGACATAGAAGAACTATCACAGAACAAGTGAACTTGGCTGCAAGCCCTTGGACCAAAAGAATAAATTCCACCTCTGAGAGAGCGCCCATCCTGAAATAGCATCCACACTTCCAGGCTCCCTCTGCTGAGTGAACCAACACCCTGGGTAATGGCTTATCTTCCAAGTGTTTAGGGCAAGCTCCCGACATCGCCACGGTCAATATTAAATTCTTTGTCATGGGCTGTCCTGGAGCTAATGAACAGCTGCTGTTTTCTCCTTGTTCAAGATTTTAGCTCTTCAGTGGTGCCTCAGCTACAGGCTGTCACAGCTCAGCCACACAGGGTGCTAAGGGGTGTTAGTTCTTTCCTATGTTGGTGGCAGGTCTGACTAGGAACTGAGTAAGTGTCAATTTCACACCACTGAGAAGCCAAACAAACCCAGTCAAACCCCCTAAGTTGGAGACCTGCTGCATTTCCTAGCTATTGGGCATCTGTGCTAAGCAAATCTTTAGTCTCTCCGTCCTTGCCTCTTTATTTTTACTCACTTTTTTAAATCTACCTGAGTTGGCTTTCATGTCACAGTGTTTTCAAGAAGCACCCATAGCTACTGTATTACTTGAGCTTGTGAATCCTTGATAATATGTGCCTGCTGTTTCTTATTATTTTTCTTAAAAGTTGTACTCTTATATAAGTCTCCTCTCTCCCATCCCATTCCACCTTAGTAGGTTTATCAGTGTTCTCTATGGGGTGATGTGAAGGCTTCAGTCAGTCTCTGTGGAGGGGGGCTTGGGATAATCCTTCGAACCCTGCAGCACTTACAATCTTTCTGCCCCTTCTTCTGCAATGTTCCCTGAGCCTTGGCAGGCATGTTAGAAGTTTTGATTCAGTGCGGAGTTCTCTGTAGCCTCTGAATTTCTGCTTTGATGAGTTTTGAGGGACCACAGTGTCGGTCGCCATCTCCCTGAGGCTGGTTGTCAGGTAATCAGTGAGAGCAGTATTCGTGTCACTGCTTCCTCTGCACTGTCTCCTGGGTCCTGGCAAATGTGGTAGAGGTGACACATCTCATGGTGGTCAGTTGGCTGTCTTTGCCTGTTGTATGGCTGGATCTTGTATCTCCCCAGCATCCTCTTCCATCTGTAAAATAGAACAGATTCTCCAACCAAGAGTAAGACCAGCTTGGATTAAAGGGGTAAGCATGGTTATTTGAGAGACTTTCTGGTGTGTATGCCCACTCTTCTGAGCCAAAGAGCAGTGGGGACTTCTCTCTGGAGGGTGTAAGTTTCCTATCCGTGGGATTCTGACTCAGTTCTTCATACCAGGTATGAGTCCTCTCCCACTGAGTGGATATCATGTCCAACCCGCATAGGCTGTATGCCACTATTGCACAGGTGTGTAGCCCTTGCCCAGTTGGTTGATTTCATAGCTCACAGGATCTCGTGCTTATTTTGCTGTTACTGGCCATTATCCCCCGGCAGCCCCAGAGAGCTTTCCAGAGCTAGGAGGGCTAGTTAGCCCTGCCTACTG
The DNA here is from genome assembly GCA_036365145.1 of Orientallactaga sibirica. Lineage (NCBI taxonomy): Eukaryota > Metazoa > Chordata > Mammalia > Rodentia > Dipodidae > Orientallactaga > Orientallactaga sibirica. The sequence goes on along the minus strand of JAEOAD010000463.1, from coordinate 5,630,384 downwards.
TTGTCTTACTCAAGGGATAATTCAGCAAGACTTAATTCCTGATGATGATCTCTGTTTTCAAGCATGATAAACCCTGTTCTACCATGTGGCTGGCCAGCTCCCTTCAGTGACCTCCAAATCCTTGCTGGATGCTGGGCACTGTGACGCCTCCTGATTCTTGCTCTCAAAGGCTCATCCCACTGGGCTGCCAGACTTCTGTAACCTTGAAGCCTTTGGGAAGTGGCAAGGATCTAGCTCTAGGGTAGGTCCCTCTTTCAGTCCCCTGGGTCATATCCAGTGCCACCTCTATCTTACAATGACAGCAGGAACAGAACACTATTCCTCCATGGCTACCCCTCTTGCAAACCAGTGGGCTCTGATAACTTCCTTTCCCTTCTTCCCACTCTCTTCCTATCTGACAAGGCACTTCTTCCCCATGCCCTGAAGAGCCACCATCTCTTTAGTCTTATCTTCCTTCTGCCTGATGAATCTGCTCAGGGCCAGAAATTTAGCTCTACTCTTAGGACCCCCTGGGTCTCTAGTGGGTCCTAACAAGTACCTTGTATATACTCTTAATACCCCCATTAATTCCAAAAGTATACATATGAAACACCAAAAATTAATTATCCCATGATTTCATAGGACATTCTGGTAAGGATTAGGAAGTACTTATCCAACTAGGTAAGGAAATCTCAAAGTTCTTCGAGATGTATCACCCAATTTACTCTTGCCTATTGTTACCTCCCTAAGTGTTGACTAGTTTTAGTCAAATTTCATACCTTAGTGCATGAAAAGACCACATTGTGAGTAGTGATCATTTTTAGATTATTTCAAAAGAACATCTCCAAGCAGAATCCTATATATGTACAGGTATTCAATGGATATTTGTGGAGATAGGGCACATATTGAGAACTCTAGTTACATATTCAAAGGCTCAGAGGAAAGGCAATAAAAAATATCAAAAATAAGTGAAAATTAGGGCATAAAGTTTAATAACACAACCAGGGGTTACTAAACAATGAAGATACATTCCAAGAAATGCATCAGTTAGGCACTTCATCACAACACACACACACACACACACACACACACACACTAAGATGGCTAGCATCACTAGGTAATATAATGAGACCTCCGTTATCCAGGGCATAGGTTATGTAGGATCCCTTGCTGACTGAAACATTGTTACAAGACGTGTGCTTTCATAATTAGTGTCAACTCAGTAGCCCCACAGATAGACTGCTTTGAGTTTCTTGTATAAATGAGCTTGTTCAACCATACAATGACCATAAGAAGGTATGTTGAAGGAGTTTCTAAGGAGTTAAGAACTCTGCCCAGAGTCCCATAGCTAAAGCTGGCCTTGGAGCCACGATTACAATGTCCTCGGAGCCAGCAGGGACATCTCCTCAGACCGTCCTGTTGCAAACGGACTCCTCTCTGTGTTGACAAGGGTTTCAAAGGATGCAAGTTATTGGACACAAAAGCTCAAATTAGAGTTGGGACCAAGAATAAACTTTCTTGTTTAAATGGGGTAGGGGTGCACCAACCAAGAGAGGTTACAAGCTCCCTGTGTCAACATCCCAGACAAAAATGGCACCTCTCCGTGTGCGACCGTACCACACTTCCAGTTCATCCAAACTCTGACCTCATGATGTCAAAGGCTAGGAATGTGGATTGGAGGGGGGGGGTGTAAATAGCAGCTTGCTTTCACTTTCCCCGCACAAGCAAGCAGCCCATGGAGTCTCTGCAGCGCCAGAGGGCCATGCCTGTGCCAGACGGATTAAACATTCAGGGAATCCGATACATGCACTCCGAGGAGGGTTTTTTCCACTATCCTCTAATCCAATGAAGCCTGGCCTGGCAGGGACAGTTGGATTGAGAGAGTGACTAAATATGCAGAGTCCTTGGAGGGTGGAATAAAGTCTGTCTACAAGGCATAGGCATTTTGCCTTCAGTCTGTCTGGGTTTCTAATATCTTCAGCAGACTATTAATCATGCAATCATGCAAGCCAGACTCCTGAGACTCTTTGAACCATTTTACATTTAATCCAAGTCCTCCTTACTAAAAACAAAACTACAAAACTCAGCCTGGCTATCTGATTGAAATGATTTTAAATGACAATTTACATGGAGTCTAGGCCCCACATTGAACATCTATTCTAATAGCTTTCAAACGGACTCAAAAAGCAAAACCCTGAAATTGCTCTCATATCATGAATCAGAATTAAAAATTAGCCAAGGACTTCGTGTTCATTTCCTTTCAATTCTCCGTTAAAACATTGGTTCCCTCAGGTCCTCCCCATCAGGAATACTAATGGGGGCGAGGGGAAGGAATCATTTATTTTCTATAAGACAATTCCTACCAACTTTTATTGAGTGAGAATTTGGCTTGGGGCTTACACTTGAATATGCAAGTTTGCATCTTAAATATCATCTGGTTTCATCTGTCACCTTCACGTGAACCGGACATTGGGATCATGGTCACACCCACCTGCCACCATGATTTCTTCTTCCCTCTGTTCATCCGCGTGTCTCTTGCTCATGTGCAATGTTTCCTAAGCTTTACCCAATTTTATTCTTTTAATGAATCCATGATGTTTAACCCAAGCTGTCTTTATTTAGCTTCCTGGGATGCATGGATGGAAATGCTTTTTTCTAAGAACCCTATCCTGGGATAATAACTGAAGCCAAATTGGGACTGTGAATCCACACTGCTATCCAGATTCCAGAACAGTCATAACTCCCCATTCCAGCCACATATAAATTCCTAAGCTTGCTTCCAGCAGAGAATTTGGGAGGTGAACAAAGTCTGTGTTTTCCTTCTTCTCTGCTCAGAAGAGCAAGTTCTATGTTTCCACTCGGCGCAGGAAGGGAACGGAGACCGGTAAGCACTGGGTTGCACCAGCTGGAAAGCTAGAGTGAGGGAAAGCTAATATTTAGCTAGGCAGGTAGAAAGTTGCCACCCATCTGTCACCTTAGTAGCTGCCAACATTTCCAAGGTGCGGAAAAAGTCAGCCTTCAAAGCAAAGTCACTTTTTGGAGATCTCTTGCTAATTTCCTCCTGAGCTTCCCAGGCAATCTGCGAGCTGGAGTTGATGTCTCACCAGTCCACAGCAGATGCAGCTGAGCCAGGGGGCTATAAAGGGCTTCATTACCCCAGACGTTGTAGACCTGGTCCGGCTACATGCTCAGCAGAATATTCCACATTGTGGAACATTCCAACAGATTTATGGAGTTTTATCTATTTCTTCCTGTCTTTTTTTTTTTTAGGGAAAATAAAAGCTTTGAAGTCAAAGTTGAGGAGATGCCTAAGGTAGAAGTTTCCACTAGCAACAATTGGCAATGACCTTGTGGCAGTCTGTGAGCTCTGGCACTGGCCAGTGTAATCTTTCTCGGTCCAGATTTACCTGGAATGGGGATGTCATAGAGAAGCAGAGAGGGCCAGTTATGTACAGATAAGGTACAAGTTACCAATGACAACAATGGTATGTGGATTTTCTATGACTCAAGTTCTTATCAGTTCTGCCTGGTCCCATAAAGGCAATCATATTTGCCTGGCTGTGTGTCTCAGCTTTTAGTAAAGAAATTAAGCTTATAAACTAGATATAGTTTGTAAAAGCAGGGTTTAACTTACCTGCCCCTTGAGAACAATGCTTATGCCTTGCTTATCTCTGTGTCTATAGTGCAGGACGAATTAACAGGACTCAAAACGCATGAAGTGAATGAGGTGAAAAATGAGGCTGCTAGAGAATGAAAATCAAGAGGAATATGGGAGGGTGACCATTATTCTAGGAAGTATTATTGTCTTGCCTCTGACTGATTTTTATCATAAATTAAGAATGCAAACTCCTGGGTTCTAATCCTGGCCCTATGGAGTTGTTGACAAAGCTATCCCCTGCAGCTTCTTGGGTTTTATCACCTACAAAATGGAGATGATTGGTCCCCAATTTTTGCTGGCGTTTCGGGGTCTTTACATAATCCCAGGAAAGTAGTGAATGTGAAAATACCAGCTAAGATAAGAAAAGCTCCACACAGGGATACTCATGGGATACTCATTAGAATTTCTAGTATCATTGTTCAAGGACTTTGGAAGTTCAGCCACCGCGAGTCCTGCCAGAAAGAAAACGGGCGAGAAGCTGCCACATCTGCATTCAGTCTTGCAAATGGCTTAGATTGTACAGTAACGAAAAATCATTCGCAACATTTCATGCTTTTGTCACCACAGTGAGCCAACTATGGCATACGGCATGATCCCATTTCAAGAGTTAGCAAGCACCAGCCCCAGAAAGAAATCGTTTGCAGCACACACACACACACACACACACACACACACACACACACACAGTACCCCATATCCATTCAGTGCTGAAAATGTTTGTAGAAGGTGTGAAAACGCTCCCTCAAAAAGGAGAGATCGGTCAGTTGGCTAAGTTCATACTGTGCAAACACGAGGACCTGAATCCAGTCCCCAGAACCCACATTAAAAATTAAAAAGCCAGGGGCTGAAGAGATGGCTTAGTAGTTAAGGAGCTTGCCTGAGAAGCCCAAGGACCCCAGAAAGTGTATGGAGGTTGTCAGTAAAAAGTAAAAGTAAGCCGGGCGTGGTGACGCACCCCTTTAATCCACTTGGGGGAGGCAGAGGTAGGAGGATCGCCATGAGTTCGAGGCCATCCTGAGATTACATAGTGAATTCCAGGTCAGCGTGGGCTAGAGGGAGATGCTACCTCGAAATATCAAGCCTCCATACATATACACGGTGTACCCTGGTCATTGTCCCGGTCTGTCAGCCTTTGTCCCTCCTCCATATCCTCTTGCACTGAAACCTTCTTCTTTCCAACTAACCTCCTGTTTTGATACCATTGTATTTTCCCTCCTACTATGCAGGTCTTAGGTAGGAAGCATCAGCCACTGTGAGGTCATGAATGCCAAGGCCACTTTGTGTCGGGAAGACAACATCCCCGCACACTCCTCCCCATCCTTTGGCTCTTACGTTCTCTCTGCCACCCCTTCCGCAGTGGTCCCAGAACCTTGGTGAGTGTGATAGAAATGCCTCACTCAGTGCTGAACATTCCACTGTCACTTCATCCCAGTCCTCTGATGACTTTTGAGTCTCCCCAGTGGCCACTGCCATTTAAAAAGACAAGCTTCTATAAGCAAAAGTACGAGTACCATTAACATATGGGCATGAACATAAATCTTTAGAGGGTAATCTGGTGGGCACAGAATATCTATTTATCCAAACAACATTAGTGGTTCTCCCCAGGGCTTATGATCTTCCCGCACACAGGCTTTTGACTGTGTACAGTAGTAGGCATGAATTCCCTCCAATGTCACGGGCTTCAAATTCAATGAGAGAGCCACTGGTTCCTTCCATAACCGTTGCATTTTGTTGGCACATTGTGCCTGGCTGGCCAGCTATGTGGCTTGCAGGGCAACATACAGTTTTGAACAGATTTCTATATGTGGCCCATTATGCTATTACTAGAGGAATATAAATAAGTATTGTTATAATGTAGAGTCAGCTGTATTTTAGAAGTTTCATGCTATAAGCCAAGTGAATATATCATTAATAGTATAATTTCTTCACTGTGACGAGCACGGCAGATGGGGAAAGGAGCTGTGTTTCTACTGTGGCGTGTGTGTGCGCATGGGGAGGGTGTGCGCATGTGCCAATCATAACATCTCTTGCCATATACTCCAGCAACCATCTAATCTGATCTCCTAACAGCTATGAATTCATTAGCACCATTCTCCATGTTCTTATCCTAGATAAAAAACTAAGGAGCTACTACTAGTCTATGGTAAAAACAATATCTACCTCTGTTATTAAGAGAATCAGGAACTATGTTGATTATTCCTGAAGGTATAATTTGTTTTTCTGACTCCAGGGACAATAAAGAAATGTGCTTCACACTACGTAAGTCAGTATAGTCTTTGTGTGAAGTGTGGGTTTTTTTTTTTTTTTTGGCTTTGAATTGTATGCATGCAAACAAAATTCTATTGTGTAAGACATCAGCTTTGTTAATGATCATATGTGCCCAAAGCCCTCAGACTAAATTATTACACATTACCAGTAAAAAATATGCTCAGTTGTATTAGAGACAGGACTAAAGGTCACCTTCAAAATCTCTCGTTATGTCAAGCAGTGTGTAGCGTAGGCCTATAAGCTTAACACTTGGGAAGCTGAAACAGGAGGATTACCTTGAGTGTGAGAGCAGCATGGTCTACACAGTGAGTTCTAGGGCAGTGAGACCCTGTCTCAAGTGTGCGTGTCTGTGTGTGCACACCCACACCCACACACAGTGATATGTCAGGCTCCTGCTGCTTTCACAGATGCCACGTGATGCTCAATTTGCAGAATTCAGAAATAACTTGGTTTTGAAAACCTTCTGGGGGGGGGAGCCATTTTTTGCCCCCTCTTCCAGGTGGGTGTTAGGGAGTGAAAGGTCTTCAGGAGAGGGTGAGCTATAGAATGGGTGTGAGGAAGCAGGCTTCTGGCAGCCCACCTTCCAGAATCACAGCTCTGAGACAAAAGACAACACAAGGAGTGCTCCTGCTGCCAGATGCCCTGATTTTGCAAGGCCTCTCAGCCTGCTGGGGGTCACAGGGCTGAGGAGAGGAAAGGGCACCTCCTCACCTATTAAGCACTCAGGTTATGCCGGGTTCTCCTGACCTTGAAGCCAGGTTCTGTTCCTTCACTAGAACTGCCCTGAGTTGCTCCTGTTTACAGACAGGACCCTTCCATCCTGCCCACAATCATTCCATCAGACCCCCAAGAAAAACAGCAGCAGCTCCAAGAGGCCACAGGAAAGCTCAGAATATGTGGGTTTTCTGGTTTCAAATTGCAAACCTCTAGTTCCTCCTACACAAAACAGCATGGGCCATGCCCAAGACTATGGAGTAATAGATAACCTTTCCCGCTCACAGGGGTGTTGCCTTGCTTTGAGATGCAATCATCTCTAGTGAGTGTTCTGTGTCCTACACCCCAGGGGTCTTCACAGTCTGGGGGAGTTTAATGACTAGAAGTTTCTCAGTTAGAAGAAAGCTCAGGCAGAGCCACCTATGTGTCATGACTCACATGGTCTCAGGTAGTTCAGACCCTGCAGCCTTTGGTCCAGATCTCAGAAAGGCAAACTGACTTCTTAAACAAGCCAAGTAGGAGGAAGGCAACTTAAATGTAGAAGAACCCACAAAACCACTTCCCTTCCAATTTCTGATAGGAAACATGTGAGGGCATTAAGTGACACTTACTCTTGGCAAAGTTCAGAGAAGAACCTTCACACCTCCTCCAGAATTGCACCCCACTTGCCGGGAGCCCACATCTTACAGTGCTCACAAGAAAAGTGCTGATGATCAAGCCACAGTGGCCCGGTGCAGCCTGACAGGTGTCACCTAGAGCACCCCACAGCCCAATGCTCTGAGGCCTCTGAAAACGTAGCAACACCAGGAACTTGAGGCTGTGCTCACAGGTGCTGGGATGAAATGGGAGTCTGCCTACCTTCACTGTGGACTTGGGTTCCAGGTAGCTTGTTCAAAAAAGGGCTCTGATGGGCTGGAGAGATGACTTAGTGGTTTAGGCATTTGCCTGCAAAGCCAAAGGATCCTGGTTCGATTCTCCAGGACCCACATAAGCCTAAGGCACAAGGGGGCGTGTGCATCTGGAGTTCATTTGCAGTGGCTACAGGCCCTGGTGGGTCCTTTCTCTCCCTCTCTCTCTCTCTCTCTTCTTTCTCTCTCTTTCTCTCTCTCTCAAATAAATAAATAAAATATATTTAAAAAATAAAAGGTTCAGACCTTAAAAAAAAGGGGGGGGGGCTCTGAGTGTCGTGCTCTCAGAGCATACTTCTGTAGCTGTCACAGGAGCCTCTGCATCCTGTGCTGTGTCTCTCATGACAGGTCTGAGGTGGAGAATGGAAGATCCATTGCCTCACTTCCTGCCCAGCTCATCGCCATAGCCTCCCACCTGATGCACTCACAACTATCTGATTCCTTTCCAAGGTCTCCTACAGCCCCAGCCCCACCTAGTCCTGCTTAAAGACCAAGAAGAGCTCTATAATGCCCTCGACGTTGACATAAACTTTAATAATAGATGTCAAAAGACTGTGCATGGATCTAACAGCTACCCAAACAATGCCCTGCCATCAGCCCCGTGCTAGTATACTGGCTGGCTGGCTGTCAGTGCCTTGGGTGTTTTCCTACTTTTAAAAAAAAATTTGTTTATTTATTTATTTATTTGAGAGAGACAGAGAAAGAGGCAGAGAGAGAGAGAATGGGTGCACCAGGGCCTCCAGCCGCTGCAAACAAACTCCAGACATATGCGCCACCCTGTACATCTGGCTTACATGGGTACTGGGGAATCCAGCCTTGAACCTGGGTCCTTAGGCTTCACAGGCAAGTGCTTAAGTGCTAAGTCATCTCACCAGCCCTTCTCTCCGGCCCTCCCGGGGCTTTTTAACATGCTGCTTCATCTGCCCTGTGTTCTCTTCCTCCCAGGTCCTTAGCACCTTCTTCTCACCTGATAACTCTGTTCTCCCCAAGGAGTGTAACTGCGCCATTGCCTCCCCCACAGAGGTCATGCAGCCGCCCTAGCTTGGTCATTCCTTACTTATTACAGTTCACGGTGCCATAGGTATCCTGTTTATAGTTCTCTAAACAATTGCAATTTTACACTCATGTACGCATCAAAGTCCTGGAAGTACCTGCTGAGTAAACAAATGAATAAATGGATCATCCTGAGTAGAACCAGAAACTCTCTTAGAACACGCATCCCTCGTTCTGTCTTTGGTGGTGCTGTCTTCTGCGCATGGGAAACTGTGGACTTAGGTCTCTGTCTGGAAGAATCTTATTTCCTCAGGGGCTGGGAGATGACTCCATGTGATGTCCAGGAAGAAGGAATGGACTTCAGTGAGGGTTTTGTTGTTGCTGTTAATTTTTTAATACTTTATTTATTTATTTATTTATTTATTTATTTATTTATTTATTTAAGAGAGAGAAAGAGGCCGATAGAGAGAATGGGTTCATCAGGGCCTCCAGCCACCTTGTGCATCTGGCTTACATGGGGACTGGGGAATCGAACCTAGGTCTTTTGGCTTTGCAGGCAAGTGTCTTAACTGCTAAGCCATCTCCCCAGCCCTGTTGTTAATTTTTTTTCTTTTTGTTCCTTGTTTTTATTGACAACTTCTATACTTACAGACAATAAACCATAATATTTCCCTTCCCTCCCCCATTCCCCTTCAGAACTCCACTCTCCATCATATCCTCTCCCTCTCTCCTTTAGTCTCTCTTTTATTTGACGTCATCATCTTTTCCTCCTATTTTGAGGTCTTGTGAAGGCACTGCGAGGTCATGGATATCGAGGCCAATTTCTGTCTGGACACTTGCATTGTAAGGAGTCGTGTCCTGTTGTTAATTTTAACAGAAAAAAATGTTAAGATAGTATTGGGGGTGATGATTTTTACAATATTCCTGTAGAAGACTTAAATTTCAAAATTATACCATAGTTTGTCATGCTTAATAATATGTTACATTTGGGGCTAGAGAGATGGGTTAGTGGTTAAGGCATTACCTACAAATCCATAGGACCCAGGTTCAACTCCCAGGACCCATGTAAGCCATCTGATGCACCAAGTGGCACATGCGTTGGGAGTTTGCAGTGGCTGGAGGTCCTGGCAGGCCCATTGTCTCTCTCTCTCTTTTTCTCTCTCTCTCTCCACACATATATATGCCTCTCTCTCAAATAAAAAAATAAATATTTTAACAAATGTTACATTTGAATAACAACAACCAATAGTAAGAAAAATAGGAAGCAATGTTGAACCTCTTAAATCTATGACTACAAGTTCAGGTCCAAGTTTAACAGAAGAGGCCCACACTCCCCCGTGCACTTTTCCTGCAGACACAGGACTCGTCAATCAGGAGGAGATAGAAGTAGGAGGGAGGCATACACACTGATCCTATTGACCTTCAGAGAACAAAGCTGTTACAGGACACCTCCTCCCTACCATCTTGTGGAGGAGGCCAGATTCCTACCACTGGACAGCCATGTTTCATTTCATTCTCTACTCCTGCAACTGGAGAAGAATCTCTCTCTCTCTCTCTCTCTCTCTCTCTCTCTCTCCCTCCCTCTCTCTTTGTAGCAAAGGATGGATTCTCAGCTTGATTTGACATGTTTCTGAATGTGGTGACAGGATGAGAACCTGTTCTACTGAAACCCACACCCTTTCTTTTCACCATCCCCTGACCCTGGCCTGGAGGCTTTGGGAGGGTCATGGCCAGCCAGCCCTCTTCACTCAGCAGTTTACATGCCTGAGATCCTTAAGATGAACTCAACCATTCTCTCCTCCCTACTGCTCCCTGGAAGATAATGTTTTGTTCCTAGGTGACTATCAGTAAAGCATTAAAAACTCAAAACAAGCCCCAGGGGTGGTGTCTCACGCCTTTAATCCCAGCACTCTGGAGGCAGAGGTAGAAGGACTGCTGTGAGTTCAAGGCCACCCTGAGACTACCTAGTGAATTCCAGGTCAGCCTGAGATAGGCAAGACCCTGCCTCAAAAAAACAAAAACAAACAAAAAAAAAAAAAAAAAAACAAAAACAAACAAAAAAACTCAAAAACACCAAGCCTAATTTTCCCAAAGAAAAACTGTTTTGATGAAAATTGAGGCAAAAAAGAGAGCTGTGTATTCTTATCAGGTCTGTCTGTGTCTAATTTTATTCATTTATTGATTCATTTTTTTGGCTATGCCCAATATGTGTTCTTTGTTGGAATAGTTAGTCCCTGGAGTACAAGAACCAATGAACTTTAATTTAACAAAATGAACTTTAATTTAAAAGATTCATCTTTTCTACTACTTTTCTGAGAAAATGGAGCTAGAGGCTAGGAATTCATTTCTTCTACTTGTCTCTCCAAATTTGTGTATCAACATAGGAAAGCTTTGTTCTGAGGAAGGCTCAGGCTATGGACTAAACAAACCAAATGGCATGACACAGACCCCAGCAAGATGACTTCCGGCTGGCTTCCTTCTGATCTGCAGCGTTTCTTTGACTGTGCGTTGGGGCACTTCCAGGAGCATGGGAAAAGGTCAGGCATAATGTCCAGGGTCTTTAACGCTCATCAATGATGAATCGTGTTTTAGTGTATGTCTGTGAAGGGGGGCAGGTGCCTGTCAGGGGCACAATTTATTTGATTCTTTAAAGAAAGGGAGGGGCCTACCAAGACCCTCAGAGATTAACATGGACACAGATTTTTGTGGGACACTCAAAGTTAGCATGGATAAGGTTTGAGCTATTGTGAAATGGAGAAGTGAGTGCTGGTCTGGATACTCCCATAGGTACTTGGAGATGAGAATGCTGGTCTGGATACTCCCATAAGTACTTGGAGATGAGAGTGCTGGTCTGGATACTCCCGTGGGTACTTGGAGATGAGAGTGCTGGTCTGGACTTGGGTACTTGAGATGAGAGTGCTGGTCTGGATACTCCCATATACTCCCATAGATGAGAATCTGGTCTGGAGATGAGAGTGCTGGTCTGGTGAGAATGCTGGTCTGGATACTCCATAGGTTCTTGCATACTCCCATAAGTACTTGGAGATGAGAGTGCTGGTCTGGATACTCCCATAGGTTCTTGGAGATGAGAGTGCTGGTCTGGATACTCCCATAGGTACTTGGAGATGAGAATGCTGGTCTGGATAGTCCCATAAGTTCTTGGAGATGAGAGTGCTGGTCTGGATACTCCCATGGGTACTTGGAGATGAGAGTGCTGGTCTGGATACTCCCGTGGGTACTTGGAGATGAGAGTGCTGGTCTGGATACTCCCATAGGTTCTTGGAGATGAGAGTGCTGGCCTGCATATTCCCAGAGATACTTCCTATTCCCCTGCTTCATTAACATTTAGAGCCTCTGAAAGGCCTTCTTGACTTTTGGGGTTCTGTGTTCTCAGCTGCCAGTGAATTCGAAAGTTTGTGACATGCTCAGGCTGAGTCAAAATGAGAATACCAGCCATCTCCGGCCAGGCATCTGGGGCCTTTTGAGCATCATGCAGAGTCGTGGGGCAACTCTGAAGGGGAGCTGAAGAGAGAGCCACAGAGTTCAGGCTACAAGACAGAAGCCCCAGATCACATGGCAAAAACAAAATGTAATTTGAGCCAGATGTGGTGGCACACACTTTTAATCCCAGCACTCGGGAGACAGAGGTAGGAGGGCTGCCATGAGTTTGAGATCACCTGAGACTACATAGTGAATTCCAGGTCAGCCTGGGCTAGAGCAAGACCCTACCTCAAAAAAACAAAGAAACAAAAATGTAATTTGCGTTGGACAGGAGGCAAATACCACAGTCTCAGATTCTGAGGCAGACCAAGAAGACGCACCCACAGTGGACGCAGAAGCCCTTCCACCTCGCTGGAGGCAGGTCTCTCTGTTTGCCAAGCTAGCTGGTCTGTGAGCTTCTGGCAAATTCTCCTATCTTCACCTCCTTTCTCACGTAGGTGTGCTGGCACTACAGAAGCCTGTTGCAGCTTGTCTTTGACATGGGGCCTGAGATTGAATTGAGGTACTCACACCTGCACAGCAGGCGCTGAGCCTTCTGCCAAGACCCCTCAATTTTCTTATTAGACTCTTTTCTCTTGGTTTGGATCATTCTGAAAATGCATAAAGAGGCTGGAAATGCAGCTCCATGGTAGAGTATTCACCTACATGAGGCTGTGAGTTTCATCCACAGCACTACAAAGAGATCTATGGGAACGTCTGCAGTCTTGAAGGGCAATAACGAAGTTTTTAAGCATGGGACTTACAGCGGGTGAACATTAGTTAAGGCCATGCTGTGTTGTCCTAGACAGGGCAGCCACCTCTCTGAGCAGCAGGCTTCTCTGTGATGTAGACTAACTACCCCCACACACACACCTGATTCATTGTTATGGAGATTAGATAAGTGCTTTTCTGTGTCTGGCGTATGACATCTCTTCATTAGTACAAAGGGTCTGCCTCTGCTGTGTCTCATTCATTTCTGAAAGCCTCTTAAAGCATCACCCATCTTGCCCTTAAATTCTTCTTCCCTTTTCTGAACTTCATTACCATGATTCAGATGTTCTATTAATTAAAATGGAGTATGCAGGGCTGGAGAGGTGGCTTAGCAGTTAAGGCACTTGCTGGCAAAGCCAAAGGATGCAGGTTCCATTCCCCAGGACTCACGTAAGCCACGTGCACAAAGTGGAGCACGCATCTGGAGTTCATTTGCAGGGGCTGGATGCCCCGGTGCTCCCATTCTCTCTCTCCCTCTCTCTGCCTCTTTCTCTCTTGCAAATAAATAAAAATAAAATATTTTTCTTTTTAAATTGAGTTTGCAGCTTCAGCCCTAGCAGGCAGACTCCTGTTAAGGTGGTGGTGGTGGTGGTGGGCTGCAGAGGGGAAGGGTGTCACGGGCGTGGGTCTGAATTCCAGCCTAAAGGTGTGCAGAGAGGTTTGGAGCTCTGGCTGTGCTGGCTTGTGGTGCGGGCTGTGTGGTGGGTCTCTCTGCTTGGATTTATGAATGGAATGGGAGCCAGCTTCTTCCACCATTCCATGGAACTTCCCCTGGATCTGTAAGCTTGCAATAAATAATAAGATGAAGATAAATAATAATTAATAAATAATAAGCTTGCTTCCTCCCCTAAAGTGTGCTTGGTTTGGATGTGTTCATCCCAGCAACGTTGAGCTGTCTACAATAGGCTGTTACCACTTCACATTCTCTGGAAAGTGTTCCATGGATACATAAACATGCAGCTGAAGTAATACTTTTAAACATAGAAGAGATGGAACAGCCAATTTCATGTATGTTTTAGCCTTTGAAATTAGATCAAAAATAGTAAATTCATAGCCGGGCATGGTGGCGCACGCCTTTAATCCCAGCACTCAGGGAGGCAGGGGTAGGAGGATCGCCATGAGTGCAAGGCCACCCTGAGACTACATAATGAATTCCAGTCCAAGCTAAGCTAGAGTGAGACCCTACCTCGAAATACAAAACAAAACAAAAGTCAATTCATAAATTGCTGCTGCTAGGCAGAAATTAATGAGTTTCCAGGGCTTGGGGTATGACTGGGAAGTGATTCCCATGAGTAGGCAGTCTCACCATGGGTTGAGGAATGTTCTGGAATTAGGCCGTGATGGTGTAGCACACTTCTATGAACATGGTATAAATGACTGGGTAGCACCCTTCATAATGGTGATTTCATGTATGTGAATTGTATCCCCATGAAAACCATTTGCTACTGCATGAGTCAAGTATTGCGAGGAAGAAGACGCAATTGCTGTCAAGAAAAGGCTCTGGTGGAGTTGACCATGGGACACAAGGCTCCTACATGGGTTACAGTAGCTAGAGCTGACTATGGGCATAGCACACCTTCAGGAAAGGACTCCTCAGCAGAGGCTGTGTAACCTTTCAAGAAGGTGAAACTTGAGTTGCTGAGGATTCAGGGACGAATAGGTGGCATTGAAGAGATGATCCAAGAGACAAACGTTCCAAAGAAGAATTGGGGGAGGAATCACGGTGCTGCCTTTGTGTAGTTGCTGTTGTTTTCAGTTTTCCTGTCGTATTACAATGTTTCCAGAAGGGGGTAGAAAGATCGATTGTCTTAGTCGGTTTTCTATGGCTGTGACAGAATACCTGAGGTTGGGTGATCTTTTTAAAGTAAGAGATTGGAGATGGGCGTGGTGGCACACACCTTCAATCCCAACTCTTGGGAGGCATAGGTAGGAGGATCGCTGTGAGTTCAAGGCTACCCTGAGTCTACACAGTGAATTCCAGATCAGCCTGGGCAGCAAAATCCTACCTCAAAAAATTCAAAAGAGAGGGCTGGAGAGATGGCTTAGCGGTTAAGGCGCCTGCCTGCTAAGCCTAAGAATGCCGGTTCCAGTCTCCAGCGGTTCCAATCTCCAGGTCCCACGTTTAGCCAGATGCTAAGTGACGCAAGGGCGCAATGCCACACTTGACCACAAGGGGGCGCGCGCATCTGGATTTCGTTCACAACGGCTGAGAGGCTGCTGGCGTGCCCATCTCTGTCTTCCTCTCCCTCTCTCTCTCTATCTCTGTGTCTCTCTCAAAAAAAAAAAAAATCAAAAGAGGGAGAGAGGGAGATATTGGTATTGACTCATGGTTCTCAAAGTCCAAGATCAGGGGCTTGTACCTACTCAGTCTGGTAGAAAAGCAGAGGGAGTGGGAAAGGGGCTGAGCTGTTGTAGCTAGCCCACTCCAATGAGAGCAGCATCAATCCATTTATGAGGGCAGATCCCGTGGTCCCAAATATCCCAAATGTTGGTTACAGACTCCACCACCTTCTCATCGCTGTTACAGTGTCTTAGAATTACTTTTCATGGAGGCAAGCCACATTCCAGCCATAGCACTGGGCTGCCAGGCAGGAAGTCACAGGTCCTTCCTGCTGGTGTGTCTGAGCACAGCCCCCCAGCCACCACCAAGGCACAACAAGGGAGATAAACAGAGGCTGCTGGGGGAAAAGCACTTTGGCTTTTGCAGCTTGTCACTTGCCAGAGTTGTTTCAACTGTTTGAGAGAAAGGAAATTGCTTTTCAGTTGTTGTTTTCATTGACAGTTTTCAGATATGAAAATAGTGTAATTTGATCATAATCTCCCAATAATTTCTTTTGTGCCCCACCTTTCCCACCCACCCCCATTCACTGTATTCTTTCTTCTTTTCAATAAGGACCTGTTTTATTTTGATGACATTTTCCCCACCCTCTTCTATCATCCTTGTCAAAAGATGGATGAGTTCATTTTCTGGAGGTCTTGTAGAGGTAGTGACGGCCACCATGAGGTCACAATGTAACGGTCACTGTGTGTCCAGAAGACAGTGTGTCCCAAAGCAGTCCTCCTTATTCTCTGGTTCTTCATTATTATTATTATTGCTATTACTATTATTATTATTAGTTGGTTATTTTACAAAGGTTGTAATCTTTTTTTTTGTTTTTTATTATTTATTTATTTATTTATTTAAGAGCAACAGACAGAGAGAGAGAAAGAGGTAGATAGAGAATGGACACACCAGGGCCTCCAGCCACTGCAAACAAACTCCAGATGCATGCTCCACCTTGTGCATCTGGCTTACATGGGTCCTGGGGAATTGAGCCTCAAAACCAGGGTCCTTAGGCTTCACAGGCAAATGCTTAAGCACTAAGCCATCTCTCCAGGCCCCAAGGTTGTAGTCTTATATGCCCTCTCCCCTGGACCCACTTTCCCCCAGAGTTCTCTTCAGTGGGCTTACTGGTATTCATTCTTGCCACCCTTTCTTCCACAGTGTTCACTGAGCCTGGGAGGGGTTGTTATAGATGTTTCAGTTAGCACTGAGCTCTCAACCTTCACTTATTCTCAGCACTCACCGAGTTGTGAGTCTTGCCAGTAGTCACCACCATCTGCAAAAAGAAGCTTCTCTGACCACAGGAGCTTTATTTTAAAGAAACGAATCCAGGTGTGGTATCTCACACACCTTTAACCCCAGGAAGAAGAATCATCACCGGGAACTTGAAGACAACCTTGGCTATGGAGTGAGTTCCATGTCAGCCTGAATTAGACTGAGACCCTGCCTCAAAAAATAGTCATCATTTTTGCGGGGACTGGAGAGATCACTTCACAGTGAAGGCTCATGCCTACGAAGCCTAAGGATCCAGGTTCGATTCTCCAGGTCCCACGTAAGCCAGATGCACATGGTGGGGCATGTGTCTGGAGTTCGTTTCCTAAAGGCCCTGGCGTGCCCACTGTCACTCTCCCCTCCACCCCTCTCTCTGTCTCTAATAAATAAATACATAAATAACAATAAACCTTAAAATCATCATCATCATTTTTAAAGAAAGAAATTGAATGTCCCGGGCAGGCAGGGGAGGAATTTCCGAGGCAACCCTCTTGCTTCATGCGTACGTGAGGTGAACTCTTCAGCCTTCTCACAGCTTCAAGTGACACTTTGAGAAGTCACTCCGTGTCTGGGGGGCTTCAGAAAATGCTAGTGACTTCTCGTGCACTGTCATGGGGTAGTGAACACACTGCCACAGTAAATAATGCTGCGAGCTCAAGACTGCATGGCTACATTGAAAATGACACAGCCCCGGTGGTAGAGCACTTGTGCAAGGCCCCGGGTTCAAACTCTAGCAGCTGGGCTGCAGAGAGGGCTCAGTGAGTAAGGGCCCTTCTGTGTAAATCCTAACTGCCCAGGTTCAAATTCCCAGTACTCACATACAGCCAGATGCACAAAGTGGTACATGCATCTGGAGTTTGTTTACAGTCATAAATAAGTATTTTAATAAACAAGGCACCTGGGATGGAGAGATGGATCCGTGGTTAAAGTACTTGCTTGCAAAACCTGAGTGCCTGAGTTCAGTTCCCCAGTACTCATGTAAAGCCAGATGCACAAAGTAGCACATGTGTCTGGAGTTCATTTGCAGCTGCAAGGGGCACTAGTGTGCCCATTATCTCTCTCTCTCTCTCTCTCTCTCTCTCTCTTTCTCTCCCTCTATTTAAAAAAAAAAATTTTAAACCCAAGCACCTAAAAAAGAATATATATGATACATATATGTAGGCATATATATGTATGTTATACATGTGTGTATATATGTCTCTGTATTATATGTGTGCATATATGTTTTCATATATTATATATGTGGGTATATATGTATATATTTATATTTGTGCATACATATTGTATATATTTCCTTATCTAAAGTCTGGGGATGTAGCTCAGTGGTGGAGTGGTTTCCTAGCATGCTCAAGGCCCTGGGTTCAATCCCTGGCACCCATAAATTTCATTCCTGGGACCTGGGTGAGTCTGCCTTTGCTACTCATTGGGCCCACAAGCCCCGATAGAGTATGTCATAGAGGATGGGGACACTCAAGTCCCCTCAGGGTTCCCTCAGCCTGAGTCAGGCTGTGCCACTGACTTCCCCACTGGCCTGCACTGGCTCTGAGCCACAGACCGTGACAACACCTGTAAACATAGTCTTACATTCACATCAACACTGTTATCTGGCTAGCCAAGTAGCATAGTGTGAATCCTATTTAAATATCCACCCCTGTCCCCCCTTCCAAAACAAATACTGTCTGCCCCAAAAAGAAGTGTTTTGGCAGAGTGAAAGTTTAAACATCCATTTTCCAGATGGATCTCTGTTAATTTTTTTTTAAAGAAATTAAAGCTAAGCCATGTGGAATGCCGTCCTCAGTGAGTACCACTGTTTACTGGACTCCTTCCATCTTATGGCACGGGATGATGAAATATCGGCAAACTCATAAAGAAGGGTTGAAGGTCCACAATCTTCCAAACCATCACAAAAGGGTGGTAAATATATTGTACAAGAGCGAGATGGAAAAATGTACTAAAGGATTTCCATAAATCAAATGGAGCACTTTGGCTTTAGCTATAAAGCATTAAATTTAGTAAATTAGAACCAGATGATTTTAAAATAGAAACTTACATAACTTGACGGTGTGATTTTTTCTTTTCCCCAACACAAGTTTATCTTCGTGAAGTTGCTGAGATCGCTACCGTACTGCTATTTGAAAAGCACGGGTAATGCCTTGGTATTATTCATCATAACAGCTCCCACAGTGCCTAGCGTATGGTGGACAATCAGTAAATATTGCTAGACTGGCAATGGAGTCTTAGCCTTGATTAAGAAGAGCAAATTACAGCCGGAGAGATGGCTCAGTGGCAAAGGCACTTGCCTACAAAGCCTAAAGACCCAGGTTCTATTCCCCAGTACCCATGTAAAGCCAGATGCATAAGGTGGTGCATGTGTCTGGAGTTTGTTTGTTTGCAGTGGCTAGAGGCCCTGACTTGCCCATTCTCTCTCTCTCTCTCTCTCTCTCCTGACTCTTTCTGTCTCATAAATAAATAAGAAATATTTTTTAGGCATAGAGAGATGGTTAGCAGTTAAGGAGCTTGCCTGCGAAGAGTAAGGACGCATGTTCAATCCCTCTTTAGATCCCATGTAAGCCAGATGCACAAAGGTGAGGCCAGTGCAAGGTCACACATGCCCTCTAGGTGGCACAAGCATCTGGAGTCTGACTGCAGTGGCTGAGGCCCTGGCACACCAATTTTCTCTCTCTTTTCTTTCTCTGTCTCTCTCTAGTTCTCTCTCTCTAAAAAAATAAAATAAAATAAAATAAAATAAAATAAGAAGAGCAAATTAATCAGCATGGAAATGTAATAAAAACATCTACAGGTGTGGTCTACAGGTATGCAAGACAATTCTATGCCACACCTAGTAAAATTGACATTTGGCTTCTCCTTTCTGTGTGTTTAAATCAATTAATTTGAAATAAAAGGCTACTTCTTATTTGAGTCACTATGGTCTGACATACTGTCACCCTGGAACTTCCTAACACCTGACCATCCATTTTGTTCCTACCATTTCAGTGACACCTTCTCCCATGCCACAATTATATCTGGTAACCTAAGCCCAAGCTGGGAGTTCAATGAAGCACATTGACTGAGCACCTGCAATATTTATTTACTTATTTAAGAGAAAGAGAGTGTGTGTGCAAGGGTAGAGTAGGGTCTCTTGACTGAGCACCTGCAATATTTATTTACTTATTTAAGAGAAAGAGGGGGTGTGTGCAAGGGTAGAGTAGGGTCTCTTGCTACTGCAAATGAACTCCAGACTCATGCATCACTTCAAGCTTTGCATGGATACTGGGGTCTCGAAGCCAGGCTGGCAGCCATTTTCCCAGCCCAGTACCTATAATCTTTAAGATTTTATATGAGGGACTATCCTGAGTACAAATAAATACAGCCCTGTTTTTATCATCTTGAAGACTGCTTTCTGGTAGTGTCAGTGAAGACACTGCAGGTCCAAAAGAGAAAAGAAAAAGAGGGCTGGAGAGATGGCTTAGTGGCTAAGGCACTTGCCTGCCAAGCCTCGGGACCCACGTTCGACTCTCCAGGTCCCCATAAGCGAGACGCACAAGGTGATGCAAGCACACAAGGTTGCACATGTGCACAAAGGTGGCACACACCTCTGGAGTTCGATTGCAGTGGCAGGAGGCCCTGGAGTGCCAATTCTCTCCTCATGGAAAAAAAAATTACAAAAAGAACTAACTCAAAGTAGGGTAGGACGGCAAAAAAGAGAGACAGAGAGATAGCATGTTTATCACATTGTGAATTGGGTTTTCTCAGAGTGACCATTAGGAATGGCTGGATTCTGGGACATGAGGAACAGTATCAGAATTCTCTCCATCCGACTGCTCTTCACATGTCTGTGTGTGACATTACAGTGTTTGTGTGTGTGTACAAGGAAAGAAGGGTAGAGAAACACAGAGAGAAAGAGAAGGCAGGAGACACAGAGAGAGAGACTATGATTTGGTTGAAGGGAACTGACTCACAAGTCCAAGTTGGTCGGGTCGGCCAATAAGGTAGCAGAGTCTGAAGTCAAGCTAGGGTGGAATTCTCTCTCCTCTGGGTAGCAGAGTCTGAAGTCAAGCTAGGGTGGAATTCTCTCTCCTCTGGGTAGCAGAGTCTGAAGTCAAGCTAGGGTGGAATTCTCTCTCCTCTGGGGACTTCACCCTCTGTTCTCTTACGGTTTCAGTGACTTGGATGAGGCTCACCTATGTGCTGGACGGTCATCTGCTTTACTCGGAGTCCAGTGATGTAATGTTAATCTCATCTACAAACTTATCTTTATAACAATGTCTAGACCACTTAGAGTCTGACCAAAAATCTGGAGACTGTGGCCTAGCCAGGTTGATGGGAGTTTCAAAGGGGAAAGTGGGGGGGGGGAATTACCATGGGATATTGTCTACAGTTATGAAAGTTCTCAATTTAAAAAAAAAAATTAAATTTTTAAAAAATTAAAATAAAACAACCATCCCACGTGAACACGAGGGTTTTATGTGATGTCTTGGACTATCCGGGTGCTGTAGAAAATGAGAGTTTGTGACTGGGAATGTAAGTCATGATGCGTGATCACTATCAGTGCAGAAGAACGAGCAGACATCAGGGAAGAAGATGTAGAATAGGCAGGGCCGGAGGAAGGAGAACACACGGAGAGTGGAGATTTGGGGAAAGTTCGCCTGAAAAGAAGACCTGCCAGTGTCGGATAGAGAAAGAAGGGATGGCAGAGGAGACATCACCTCGAGCCCACATAGGTGGGGATGGCGAAGTCCAAAGGCATTGGCAGATGGAGACGAGTTCCAGGTTCACAAGTAGAGCAGAAGAAGGAGCAGAGACGCCAGGACGGGGCACGCTTGTTCTCTGACCCCAGGGCTTGGTCAGCACTGGGCGAGGGCTGGTGGCAATAGGGAGACCCTGAAGACTCGGAGGGTGTGTGCATGGTCTCTGCTCACGCTTCCACAATTACCCAATGCAAAACTCCAGTCCAGAATATTTTCATAGTTCGGGTAGCAGGAAAACATCACCACATTGGCCCAAGGTGCTATATCTTCTTCATTTACCCCACTTTGTATGAATCTGCCAAAAAGTCAGTGGATCTGCCTGTGAGGTCAGCTCCTGACCCCAGGGGAGAGCCTTTTGAAATATGTGATCTTGCCTCTAACTCTGCTCTGAAATCTAAAATTCCTGACTTTTCTCATCCATGCGCCAATGTTTTCAATGAGGAACTGTGGGCGGCATTAGGTACGACTCTTCTCAGTCTGGGTGGGAAGGGTCAGGAAGCGGAGGAGAGAAGGGGCTCTGGGGGGCACGGAATTATCTGGAAGAGTAACTTTTCCCCTAAGAATTAGAATTAAACAAATCCAGTCAGCACTCTATATGGTGGGTTCTGCATTCTCCCCTCAATAAGCCATGGATTGAAAAGTCTAAAAAAAACAAAATGCCTCTTGAGCCAGGCACGTGGTGGCACACACCTTTAATCCCAGCACTTGGGAGGCAGAGGTAGGAGGGTCACAATGAGTTTGAGGCCAGCCTGAGACTATGTAGTAAATTCTAGGTCAGCCTGGGCTAGAGTGAGATCCTGCCTCAAAATAATAATAATAATAATAATAATCCTCTCTATTGAACAGGCACAGATGTTTTCACTTGTTATTATCCCATAAACAATATAGCACATCACCTATTTATTTAGCATTTATAATGCATAAGGGATTCCAAGCCATCTAGAGATGGTTGAAGCATGCAAGGTATGCACAGGTGCTATGCAAGCACTAGGGCGTTTCCTTCGAGAGACTTGAGTGTGCATGCGTTCTGTATCCACGGGAGGGGTTACAACCAGTCCAGCAGGCATCCTGGGAGAGGGATGATGTGGAAGGCAATTGGGGGATGGGAAACTGAGATCTGCGGCCTCTGCCATTAGGGGTCAGCACCAGCTGAAGCCTACTACTTTCCACCCTGTCTAAGCTGCAGTGAATCACCAGAAGCACAGACATCGAAGTTCAAGGAAACCCTTGCAACCCACCCCACCCTACCCCACCTCGCCTTGTCTCCATCTTCGAGTCTGAAATCATAGGATGTCAAGACTTGAGCAAATTAAGGAACTATCTGGTTATCTGTCTCTGTGAACCTCAGCCTCGAGCATGAGCAACACTGAGCTCCAGGGTTCACCCTGCCGCCCTGGCTCCTCCCAGGGAGAAAACTCTTCAGCTTCTGTGGGCAAAAAGGAACGTGTCGTCCACACTCCACTGGGCAAGTCAGAGGTGGACACTGGTGTCCCCACCACTTGCTGCCTGGACCACGCAGGAAAGGTGTAGATTCTAGTAGGTGGATTAAAGACTGATGATAGATGGTGCACTGTTTGCTTTTGTAAAAGAATCAAACTTCCAAGGCACGGGTGGAACCGGGCACAGGGTGCTGTGCCCCCCACGCCACATTCTTTCCTCCTGCCACCCTCCTCCAGGCCCTGCATGGCTGGGATTCCTTCTCACTCATCAGTGCCAGCTGCCGGTGGCCTGAGCCAAACAGGCCTGAGGCCCTAGCTGGGGGTCTGTTTGCTGTTGATTCAGGCAGAGACAGGAGGCGGGCTTTCTCTGAAGCCTGGGGCACTGGGCGTTTTGAGGCACAAGGGGGTTAGAAAAAGAAACATCAACTCATAAAGAAATGGTCCACCCCAGGTACGTGGTCATTTATGATTTCAAATCCTCCCCTCCATCTTATCCCGCCTCCACCCTTCCCCTGAAGTCACTCTGAGTACTGGGTGCAAAAGGTGACTTTCAGCAGCTGCTGTGCTGTGCAGAATAGCAAAGCTGAAAACAAAGCAGCCAGCCCTTTACAGAATCCAGGGCACACCGTCCTCATGCCTGCGCTTGTGCTCCACCTAGACAGAGCGAAGGGGCACAGAGAATGCAGGGTGCTGCAAGTTCCCCGTGTCATGTGATGTCTTGCTCTGCCAGTTCATCCAACAGCATCTTGGAGCGTGCCGTTTTATCCATAAAGCAGTCATGTGTGTGCAAGAAAAAGCCAAAGATGACTTCCGATTGTAAGAATAGATCAGAGGGGTCAGAATGATGGCTCAGTCAGCAAAGTGGTTGCCACACCCATCTGAGGGCCCGAGTTCCATCCCCAGTTCCTATGTAAAAAAGGCTGGGTGTGATGGCACCACCTCTTATCTGAGTGTTGGGGAGACAGAGACGAGAGGATCCCTGGGGCTTCCTGGCCAGCTTGTCTAGCCTAATCGGTGAGTTCCAGGCCAATGAGAGACCCTGTCTCAAAAAAAAAAAAAAAAGTGTGTGGCATCTTAGGAACCGAAGTTATCCTCTGGCCTCCACCCACATGCACATACATGTGTACCTGTACATACATGAACTTGTGCACACGCACACACTTAATGGGAAAGAATGTGTACAGGAAGCACTTTGCAAGTACCAGTCTACAATAAGGGGTCAGCAGGGGCACACATGGCTGTGTCTGCCCTTCTTTAAGAAGTATTACATGGCTGGGGAAGTGGCTTAGCAGTTAAAGGCACTTGCTTGCAAAGCTTGCCTCTTTGGGTTGAATTCCCCAGTACCCACGTAAAGCCAGATGCACACAGTGGTGCATGAATCTGGACTTTGTTTTCAAGAGGCCCTGGTGCACCTTTTCTCATTCTCTCTCTCCCTCTCTCTTTTCCTTTCAAATAAATAAAGTATTTTAAAAAATTTATTGACAATTTCTATACTTACAGACAATAAACCATGATATTTCCCTCCCCTCCCCATTTTCCCCTTCACAACTCCACTCTCCATCATATCCCCTCCCTCTCTCCGTTAGTCTCTCTTTTATTTTGGTGTCATCATCTTTGTCTCCTATTATGAGGTCTTGTGAAGGTATTGGTAGGCATGCGAGGTCGTGGATATCGAGGCCGATTTCTGTCTGGACAGTTACATTGTAAGGAGTGCAGCATCACTATCACTGTGTGGGGCGGTGCTTCCAGAAAGAGAAGTTTGTGCTCATCCAGTTGTGGAATTCCTGTTTACTTGGCCTTGGCAGATCACCTTGACCTTTGTAAAAATCCAGTCTAAAGTTTCTACCAACAGAAGAGGTTTCCATGGCAGTTTCATGTACTAAGTTGTTTATTTGGACAGAGGCAAGCAGGCAGTAACAAAACACCTCACGGCCAGGAGGAGGAGGAGGAAACCTTTGCCAGGCAGCCTGCACAGTTTACCATGAAACCCCTTTCGCTCCATGGGCAGCATGGCTTGGTCCAGCTGGGTATATCTAATCTGTACAAATCAAACCTTTCTATGCGTGTGTATGGAAATCAGTACATGTAAATCATTATTATGCATTTCACAACCTCGTGCCTCAGCTTATTCCCCCAACCCTTTGGAAGAGAGAAAATACCAAGTGCTCACAATGGCTTGTCACGTTTCACTAGAGTGGAGTGAATTCTGGTGACATGTAATTTAAGCTGTCAACATGTCCCAGTTCGGTTTTTTGGGGGGTGTGGGGGGGCTGAGAAAAGGTGGCAATTAAGTATTTCAAAGATATAATAACAGTAAACATCAGAACACCACAGTCGCACCCACTTGTAAAGTCAGGTACAGGGACTACCCATGATCCCTCACTCCACTCAACCATGGGGCACGTTGGTTTGTTGACACTTGGTCGGGACACTATTTGGAGTATACTCTTTCATGATTGATTGAAGGACTGACAGACAGCAGATACACTTGACTTTTAGGACTTTACCCTCAGCTGCACTGAAAGCCACATCAGAGTCCCCCACACGGAGGACAAAGAGCAGTTGGAACTGGGGTAGGTCGGGGACTGGATTTTTTTTAAAGTATTGTACAACGTCAGATGGCTTAAACTTGGCTGGGTATGAGTGGGCACAGGGACTCATGAAGTCATCCACTGCAGAACCAACCATGCAGGCCATGCAGTGACACAGAGGACCCACCTCCAGGGACCGTGTTCCATCTCTGTTGTTTATTGTAGCCCCACCCCAGCCCAGGTGACTGGTCACAGAGTGAAAAAAAAGAAGTCAGGTATTCCAAATCAAAGTAATTCAGGAATTAATAAGCTTTATTATAGACCACACTCCATCAGTAGAAACAAACTTTTAAAAATTATATATTCTGGGGGTTGGAGAGATGGCTAAGTGGTTAAGGTGCTTGCCTGCAAAGCCTAAGAACCCATATTCAACTCTCCAGATCCCATGTAAGCCAGATGCACAAAGATGAGGAAAGCACAAGGTTGCATATGCCCACTAGGTGGCACAAGTGTTTGGAGTTTGACTGCAGTGGCTGAGGCCCTGGCACACCACTTCTCTCTCTCTCTCTCCTCTCTCTCTGTCTCTCTCTCTCAGTCATGCTCTCTAAATATTTTTTTTCGGGGGCTTGGGAGATGGATCAGCGGTTAAAGGCACTTGTTTTAAAGCCTGAAAGCCTGAGTTCGACTCCCAAGTACCCATGTAAAGCCAGAAGCAAAAAGAATTCATTTGCAGTGGCAAATGTCAACCTCTTCCTCTTTGTCTATCTCTCAAATAAATAAATAATTTTTTGAAATATTTTTGTATCTATGCTTGCAAGAAAGAGAATCTGTTTGTGGTTCATTATGAGATAGGATCAGGGTGATGGGTGGTAAGGTTGAGTAGCTTAGGTCTGGTTCCAAAATATTAGTGGGGAAAAAAAGTGAAATGAAGATTCTGTCCCACAGCATATTAAAAGGAGAGGAGAAGAGGAGTCTACTGAGTGCAGCACAAAGAAAGCCAGGCCAACCAGACATGATTCATTCTTAAGGGACATTGGATTGAAGAAGCATTGACCTTGGCCTTGAGCAATAGGAATCCAGAGACCCAGGAGGAAGGGAGCAGGGAGGAGCTGTATGAGCAGTGACGGGTTTTCTAGGAACGGTTTCATGGAGGAGATGGGATACAAGCTGGGGGCAAGATGGGGTTTAGGTTAGCAGACACCCAAAAGGAAAACAGCGTGACGAGACAGGAAATACATGCGTGCTGGCAGGAAGTAGAGACGAGTAAAGTGTGTGTGTGTGTGTGTGTGTGTGTGTGTGTGTGTGTGTGTGTACTTAACACTGCTCTCCCTCATCACACCTTGCTTCTCAGAAAGGCCTAAAACCCACTTAAGGAAATGAGCAACAGGGGCTGAGGTAATGAAGCCTGAACTTCAGAGGCAGGTTGCTGGGCAGCATGGTTTAGGCCACCCAGACTCAGGAGACACAACGCCTGCCTGGGTTTCTACTCCAAACCTGCCATTCCTCTGCCCTTTAACTTGGGGTGAGCCGGAAATCTCTCCTGGCCTCTGTTTTGTGACACAATAATACAACCTACCTCGGGTTTGGCATGCAAGACAAATATTAAGCAAAATGTTTTAAATCTCGACCACAGGGCCGGCATCTGAGAAGGTTTGGATCAAGAATCAGTGCAACTGAAGGAGGGAACTCTCAGTGGTTGGCATGCAAAGGAATGGAAAAGTTGGGCTGGAGAGATGGCTCAATGGCTAAGGCGCTTGCTTGCAAAGCCTAACAACATGAGTTTGGTTTCCCAACACCCATGTAAAGCCAGATGCACAGTGGCACAAGCATGGGAAATTCATTTTCAGCAGCTGGAGCTCCCTGGTGTGCCCATTCTCTATCGCTCTGTCTCTCCTCTATCTCTCTCTCTGCTTGCAAATAAATAAGTAAAATAATTTTTTTTAATGGAAAAGTTGTGCGGCCAATTGGTGTTTTAAAAAAGATTTTGCTACATGTAGATTTAAAGAAAAACTGGAAGTGGTAAAAGTAGTGCTCTTACATGCTGAGTTTTTTAGGACTGAGCCTGATTTCTCTGGTCTTACATTCATTCAGCTTCTAGGTTGTTCTAGATGTGGAAGTATCTGAACTCAGGGCCCAATATACCTTATACAATATCAGAACCTAAGCCAGCACACTTCTGTAGAGCGTCAGATATTACTGTTGTATTTTTATTTTTATTTTTCCTTTCCTTTCCTCTTTCTTCCTCCTTCCTTCCTTTCTTTCTGAAACAAGGTCTCATCTAGTAGGGTTGGCCTCAAATTCACTGTGTCTCCAAGGCTGTCCTTAACGCCTTCCTTGATCTTATTTATTTATTTATTTATTTATTTATTTATTTATTTAAGAGAGAGAGGCAGAGGGAGAATGGACACTCCACAGCCTCCAGCCACTGCAGTTGAATTCCAGATGCATGTACCACCACGTGCATCTGGCTTTATGTGGGTACTAGGGAATTGAACCTGGGTCCTTAGGTTTCATAGGCTAGTGCCTTAACCGCTAAGCCATCTCTCCAGCCCCATACTTCTTGATCCTCTTGTCTCAGACTCCAGAGAGCTAGGATTACTGGCCTGGCTATTTTATTATTTAATTATCTGTGGCTTTGTGGCTTTACCAGCTCAGCGGCCAACCACCCAATCCTCTCTTTGTAGCTTAGTAGGCAGTGTGTGAATGAGTGGTGATGTCTGTGCTCCAGCAAAACTTTATTTATAAGCATCAATGTGATTTCACAAAACTTTCCCATCTCTCAAACTGTCTTACTTCTTTTGTTTTCCCCCAGCCACTTAGAAATGTAAAATCTGTTCCTAGCTCGTAAATACAGAACTGCAATGGGCGCATGCAATGTTTATTCTGAATGAATGTGAACTGAGTGCTGCTCTAAAGCACATATTTCTCCTGCTCCCTTCCTGGGCACCTAAGACAGACATGTGTTCTCTGAAAAGACACTCGTCTTCTATCCATACAGCAAGCTCTTAAACACCTATAAAGTTCAAGAGGAGACACCACCGTGTCCCTCCAGAACCCATCCCAAAGCTGAAGCAGACACCCACACACCATGGCGACGCAAATGTGGAAAAGCACTTAGAACAAAGCCATGTTCCGAGCACAATGGGGCCACAGTAAAGGGAAGGAGAAATGAGTCCTGAAAGGGCGAGGTGGGAAGGGTGGGGACTGTGGACCAGCGCACACAAAGGAATTAGTGTTGGGCTAGGCGGGACAGCAGAACACGAGCTAGGGAATTCTGTGCAGAGGGAACCATCTGTGCAAAGTCAGGAAGGGACAAGAGTGTCCTGGAATTGGTGAGTCCCCCACTACACTCCCACGTGACTGGTAGGTAAATGGGAGGAAGGAAGGGAGGACAGAATGGGAGAGTAATTGCTGAAGATGTTCAGAGTTTGTTTTCTATGGCATTACACTGTCACTAGAGGTTGGTATACATGGTCTTAATGTCCTCAGCTCTGTACTCCCGGAATTAGACAGGCAATGATGTTGAGAGAGTTCAGGCAAGGAAAACGAAAAAGAAAGCGTGGAAGTGGATCCGAAAGAGATTCAGGAGACCGGCCCAATGTTTAGCTTGTTGTGACTGCAGCCCGTGGCACCCCACCACTGACCACACCCAGTCTCTGAGTAGAAGCTATACCCCCTCCATGAGGGTCTCATCACCATCTCGGGTCGTTTTGCCCTCTGCTCCTTCTGATGAGGAAGCATTGTTTTTCTAGTCACTGGGAGAGCTCATGTCTTTCCAGAGGGCTTGGAGGGGACATACTAAACGACTATAGTAAACTTTATTTATAAGCATAAATTTGATTTCACAAAACTTTCCCATCTCTCAAACTGTCTTCTTTTGTTTTCCCCCAGCCACTTAGAAATGTAAAATCTATTCCTAGCTCATAAATACAGAACTGCAACGGGCCTTGCACCAGCTCTGACAAGGCGCATGCAATGATTATTCTGAATGAATGTGAACTGAGTGCTGCTCACTTAAACTGCACAGAGTCCACAGCACGATGTCCTAGTTCAAAGCCTGGTGTCCTGAGTATTGACACAAAAGGTGACAGCAGAGAAAAGTAGGTGAGGGTTGGGGGGAGGAGGTGCCTGCTCTTTTCCCCTGCCTGTCCTTCCCCCCTGTCGTGTGTACTTCACACTAACCACCCTGGGCTCTTGCTGTTCCTAAACACATGGAGTCGTGTTACCTCCAACCCTGTCCTGTCTTGGGGTCACTTCTTTCCGGGAGGTTCTTTCTTCATATCTGGGAGTGCCCGCATCTCTTGCGTTGTTCACATTTCTGTTTAAAGATCATCTCCTTGGAGACGCTGCCCTGAGTGATGGCTTTATCTATAATAAGATACCCACACACCTTACACACACACACACACACACAGAGAGAGAGAGAGAGAGAGAGAGAGAGAGGAGGGAGAGGGCTATTTTCCTGCAGACATTTTCTTTTCTTCATCGCATCCATCACTACAGTTCATACTGTGCATTCATTTGATTACCCCCTATTCTACCCACTAGAAGCTCTGGACCACTGCAGGAAGAGATCTGGCCATGGTCCAGTGCTCAAGTGACATTTATAAAACCTAGAGAACTTGAGCTGCATAGATGGCTTAGCTATTAAGGCGCTTGCCTGCAAAGCCAAAGGACCCTGGTTCGATATCCCAGGACCCATGTAAAACCAGATGCACAAGGTGGTGCATGTGTCTGGAGTTCATTTGCAGCAGCTGGAGGTCCAGGCATGCCCATTCTCTCTCTCTTTCTCTATTTGCCTTTATCTCTTTCAAATAAATAAAAATAAAATGTTTTTAAAAATTAGAGGGCTGGAGAGTTGGCTTAGAACATAAGGCACTTGCCTGTGAAGCCTAAGGATGCAGTTTCAAGTCCTCAGTACACATGCAAGCCAGATGCACAGGTGGCACATACATTTGGAATTTGTTTGCAGTGGCTAGAAGCCTGGGTGTGCTCTCTCTCTCTCTCTCTCTCTCTCTCTCTCTCTCTCTTCTCTCCCTCCCTCCCTCCCTCCCTCTCTCTCTGTGGGTTTCCTTCTCTCTCTTTCTATCTGCCTCTTTCTCAAATAAATAGAATAATTTTTTTTAATTAAAAATTAGAAAACTGCCTGTGAAGGATAATACATGAGTGAGGACAGTGGAAGGACCCCCACACACACACACCTATTTCCACCAGCTTCATGTTCTACACCAACACCAATTCAATAGTAATAATAGATACCATTAAAGTAAGAATTAAATGTTTGAAGTTGTTTATGTCATAATGATAACGTCATATCACTTAACAAAATAATATATGATAAATCTAAGACCAATACAGTAGGAACAGTGAGTAACCATTGATTAAGGTCCTCCGATGTGTCCAGGACCACTCATTTTCCATTGACGTTGTGTCATCGAACCCTCATTATAACCCTAACAGACAGGCATTATCACTTCCTCTATACTTAAGGACAGTAAAATGAAGAAGTTGAGAAATGTGTTGCGATTCCAAAAGCATGTTTCCCTTGATGGAATTTTAACTATACACCAACCCATACTGTGTGGAAACAGACTTCTGGTGGATTCTAAGTGTCTCACAGCACAGGACAGAAACACAAGAGGGTCATTTAAAGGGAATCAGCTTTCTCACTGAAGAATGAAATTTCACAAAGACCTGGCGTGGGCTTTGGGAATGTGTTTTGAAGTATTCAGGTGGGAGAGGGATAGTCAGTGCTACATATTCAGTACCCTCAAAGGGAGCAGGAAGAGTCAGTGCTACATACTCAGTACTCACAAAGGGAACAGGTGGAGTCAGTGCTGCATACTCGGTACCCTCAAAGGGAGCAGGAGGAGTCAGTGCTACATACTCAGTACTCACAAAGGAAACAGGTGGAGTCAGTGCTGCATACTCAGTACCCTCAAAGGGAGCAGGAGGAGTCGGTGTTGCATACTCAGTACTCACACAGGGAACAGGTGGAATCAGTGCTACATATTCAGTGCCCTCAAAGGGAGCTGGAAGAGTCAGTGCTACATACTCAGTACTCACAAAGGGAACAGGTGGAGTCAGTGCTGCATACTCAGTACTCTCAAAGGGAGCGGGAGGAGTTGGTGCTGCATACTCAGTACTCTCAAAGGGAGCAAGAGGAGTCAGTGCTGCATACTCGGTACTTTCAAACCTTGATGCTGAAGATGCCACTGAATGTTCTG
This sequence comes from Orientallactaga sibirica, assembly GCA_036365145.1. NCBI lineage: Eukaryota > Metazoa > Chordata > Mammalia > Rodentia > Dipodidae > Orientallactaga > Orientallactaga sibirica. The sequence continues at coordinate 5,599,073 of JAEOAD010000463.1, read as the reverse complement.
TACATATCATGGAGGCTAGAGATGCATACTGAAGAGGCAAGGCCTTTGACCCACGGTCCCCCTCTAAACACTTCCAGCAAATGCACTTCACCGCTGAGCCTCATGTGTTTCCAGAGACCCTACATAGTCACCCAGATTGCTGTCACTGAGGAGTGCAAAGAAGGAAAGGCCAAATCTGGGGGAGGCTGGAGCAGGTGTGTGGACCTCCCCATGGCTGGCAGGGACTGATATTAAGGGACTCTGTGCCACAGTGGACCATGGGCTCAACAGCAAAGCTGATGTCCAGAAACCACTGCCGTGGAGCAGCCGTTCTGGTCTTTTTGCTTAGATCATAAAAGGAGAGTTTTAATCCACTGGGATTTTGGAAAGAAAGAAAAAAAGGCTGATTCTAGTCCAACTTAGGGAAAGAGTAAGAGCTGATTTTTCCATCCGAGTCATGTAGTCTGGTTGGAATGGATCCCGCTTGGGGACAGCTATTGTCTAGACTCACCAAGTCTCCATTCTGAGGCCCGGAAAAAAGAAAAGAGGTTTGCCTCCCTTCTCATCTCTGTTCTTTTGGGCGATCCTCTTTGTGTACAGATATCTTGAAATAGAATCTCTCTACAAACCCGGTTCCCTGTGCTTCACTGGAGAATCTGGCCTTTGTAAGCAGGCTTATCAAACAGCGGGCACCTTTTTGTGGTTGTTGTCCCCAGGATAAGTGCCAGTGGATTAATGGGTCATCTTTGGGAGAGAGGTCAGCAGAAAGAAAGAAAGAAAAAAAAAAAGCCTAAGTGTTCAAAGCTGGAGCCAGCGCTTTGGGCAAGAGAACAGAGCTCCAGGGTCGCTGATGATATGCAGGGTGGCTAGGGCCAGCCCCATCTGGGGTCCCACCTAACCATCACGCCCACCCATAACGGCGGTGTCTGAGCGCATCTGACACTCACTGGGTAAGGCCCTGAGAAAAAGGCGGGGAAACCTTGTACCTGCTCCAGAGTTCCTTCAAACTAAGGGAGACTGTATTTCCAGTTCCTTACAGAGGAATGTTGAGCACTCCTCTGAACACTGAAAAGAACAAAAGAAGGAGGGGGAGGAGGAGGAAAAGAAAGAAAAGAAAAGAAAGAAAAAGAAAAGAAAAGAGACCCAGCCAAGAGAGCGGAAGGGAGAAAGAGAAGAGATGTCAGCAGGGGTGGTTAGTAAAAAGAGGCCTGGAGACAGAAAACCTTTTGTTCCTCGGCTCGTTTCGTGCAGATCGCGAGGGGAATGGCTTGGGGATGAAATGGGTTTATAAACCAGTTGCTAGGTCCCAGGAAGCGCCACTGTCACAGTGCTTCGTGAATGCGGGTTCTATGCGCGTTTTCAGGTTAATCTGAAGAGGAATTCATCCCCTCCGCCTGGTTCCTCTTTCTTTCCTTTTTCATTTTTATTTCGCGAGGAGATTTGGGACTCCCCCGCCCGCGCCCCACTTTCTGTTTTTTTTTTTTTTTTTTTTTTTTTTTTCTCCCACCCTTCTGATCACGTCAAAAGAAATGATCACATTACCCGCTCTTGGGTGGGCGGGGCCCAGAAGCCAGAGTGGGCGGGGCGTAGGCATTACCTTCCTTCCGCCGGCCAATGGCGGGGCGGGATGCAAATGAAGCCCGCACCGGGCCAGCCCCCGGGCGGGGAGTGAGCGCGGAGGCCGAGCCGGCGGGCGGGCGCGCGGTGGCCGAGCTCACTGTGCTGCGGGCCGCGCTCCATGGAGGGGCGGACGCTCCCGCGCCCCGTGCAGCCGCACTAGTGGGGGACCAGGCTCCGCCGACCGCCGCCGACATGAAGTACAAGGTAAGAGGACCTCCCCCGGACAGCCGTGTCCGCGGGTGACCACTGTCCCACCGGGACGACTTCCCAACCTGGATGCCCCGTGCGCCTGGAGGTGTGGGTGGGGTGGGGGATGATGCTCGGAAGCCCCACGCCCCCCGGGGCTGGGTTTTCACCCCCGGGGAGGTGACGTGGGGAGAAGCTGGACTGGACAGCAGCCGCTGCGGCTTCCAGGGTGTCCAGCGCGCTTGCATCACTGCAATACTTAGCTAGGCTCAGCCGCTCCCCCAGGCCTGGCCTCCACGGCCCTGGGGAGACTTTAAACCGGAGGAATCAGGTCTGCTGAGCCGCTCAGACCGGCTCTAAAAGCAGTTTGTCAGCCTTTGCCCTTAAAGCGCTCGATCTGGGAGGCAGTAGTTTGGGGGAGAGGAACTAAAAATCCAGATACTATTACAGGACCGATGATGGAGAATTCCTGCATCTTTAGACGGTGTTGGATGTAAGCATAAATGACTATTGGTTATTTCTAGAGAAAAAATGCTTTTATTGGCGTTTGCATAGGCTGAGTATGAAGATTCCGGCTCTTTTATTTCTACTGCAGCTAAGAGAATGTCATAGTCATAATGTTTGGGCAGCACTATTTTTCCAGGGCATTTTGCATCACAGTCTCTGTTTATTCTTGGCAAAATGATTATGACTGTCTCAGCACATCCCATCAAGGAGGCAAGTAGTTTCCAAGGGACGGAAGGCACCATAGCATATGGCAGTGACACCCGCATGATTTTTTTTTTTTTGAATGATGAATAGACCTGAGTCCTAACTCTTTTCAGCAAATGTGAAATCACTAAAATGGATTTCCACAAAGTGGCTTTTACATGTGGGTGGACCACTTGTATTACCTGACATGTGTTAGCCAGAAGTTACTTTGTTTTTCTCTGAATTCAGGGAATTTCTTGTGTAAGACTGTAAATATTTCCTTTAGCCAATACCAACTGCCCAACCTCCATGATCAGTCTTTTGTTCAGTAGCTGTAAGTCTGGTTCTAAAGTTCTAAGTCAAAATGTATAGTCTTTTAAAAAAAATTTTTTAAATGTCCAGTCTATATTGTAAGTGATGTAGTTTACAGCTTCCTGAAGGCCCAGATATCCATGATTAAGTCACTAACACCTTTCCATTTTGTGCAACAGTGGTGAAGGTTAGAAACATGACCCCGAAGTCTGTGTAGTCAGAAACAGAACCTTCTACCTGGCAGGGGCATTCTCTTTTTAAGTGCTCAACCCCATATTTCCACAGTCTCCTCATCGAACAGTGACAAGACAAGGTACTGTTCCTCCTCACGTGATTTTTTTTTCTCCTCTTCTCCCTGTAGCTGAATAAAACTTATTTGCAGAGGAAAGAGAAAGTATGTTTCTACACGTATTACTGGAATGTTAAATGTCAGAAATTAGCATTGAGTGCTACAGTCCAGAAAGTGACAAGTGTCAAAGTCTAAAGTCATTTTGGCTCAGTGACTCTTTTTTTTTAAATGTCAATTAGCCTTTATTTATAGTTCTTAAAAAACACTCCATGCTAGTCATTCACACTAATCTACGTCACTAAAATGAACCAAAGATTACTCTTCCTTAAATATATATGATAGCACACGAGAGAGAAAGAGAGAGAGAGGGGAGGGTAGATAGAAAGAATGGGCATGCCAGGACTTCTAGCCACTGCAGAGGAACTCCAAATGCATGTGTCACCTTGTGCATCTGGCTTATGTGGATCCTGGGGAATTGAACCTGGGTCCTTTGGCTTCTCAGTCAAGTGCCTTAACTGCTAAGCCATCTCTCCAGCCCTAGCTTTACTCCTTATGGAAAGAAAATCCTGGTGACTGGCAGTGTAAATTGCAACTGTATTCATGGGGACAACCTTCTTCCTTGCTGGCTCTTACCAGGGTTGAACACATGCCAAATGATATGAATACATGATTTGTATTAGACTGTGGACAACTTCACCAGCAAAACTTTGGAATGCCTCAAGTAAACAAATGACAAATTGCCACCCTATGTTGATAATTTAAAAAAGAACCGATAAGCCGGGTGTGGTGGCTCACATCTTTAATCCCAGCACTCTGGAAGCAGAGGTAGGAGGATCACCCGTGAGATTGAGGCCACCCTGAGACTACATAGTGAATTCCAGGTCAGCCTGAGCTAGAGTGAGACCCTACCTCAAAATACCAAAAAATAAAAAAAAAAAAAAAAAAAGAAGAAGAAGAAGAAGAAGAACCGATAGTTGAAACCGTCCACTTTCCCTTTATTAGAAGATCTGCTAGTTAATAGCAGACAACATTACTTCAGGAGAGAATTAGTCATTTGAGGACACAAAGCTCAGAAGCATAGTAATGCTAATGGAGGTTTACAGTGACAATACAAGATTGTCTTACTTAACTCTCCCACTAACTAAGGTTGAAGGTACTCTTTTTATGGCCATTTTCAAATGTACAGATTATAGCATGGAGAAACGAAGTGATTTTCCCAGTCCAACCAGCTGGTGAGCACAGGATTTGAACCACAGCGGTCTCTTCTGGAAACTTAGGATTTCACCACTATCCAAGGGGGGGAGGAGAGGATCTCTCAGCTCGAAAGCATCCTTCTAACAGTGGCTTCTTGTCTCAGGCAGTTCAAGATTATTTCACACTATGTATTTCTGGAGGACAGCTTCTTTATATTTTACACAGCAATTCTCCAAGGCAAAGGGAATTACACAGTTGGCATTTACTGGTTTAATTTGAGCTGCTTAAGCAGTAAAAACAGACAGTTATTAGATTGCAAAATCCAGGAGTAGGTTATCTCCTTAACACTGTGTTGCTCTATAAACTATAACTTTAGCACAAGTTTAAAAACGGATCATTGAGAATTTATAAATCAGGCCCTGAAAGGTTGGATGTTTTTTTTCAAGCTGCTTCAGAGACCACAACTAGAGAACAATTACTCTCTACTCTTTCAGTCCTTAAACAACTCCAGGCTAACCAGCAGTTATTTATGACCGTCAGGACTGTAGAAGGCAAAATATCGCTCCAGGTAAACTCTTTTTGGTTAGCACACATCTAGCCTACTCTGTTGATTTATTTTTATCTGGTCACGGAAAAACTGTCATAGGAACATCATGTTGCATTTCTCTTAGATTTTATGTGAACGTATGGCTGAGTTCTGCACCCAGGCTCTTTAATATGAAAACTGTTCCAGAAGTCCCCATTTTCTTGTTAGCTTGGTTGGTGGAGATTCTCCTAAAGATCCCAAGGTGGATGGTTGGTGCCCTTTGTCCTGAAACTGAGTGACCTGACCGGTTCCTGAGCCTTGCCCTGGAGCAGAAGCCCCAATTTCAATAGCCTCACCCACACCAGGGCAGGTGGAAGACCCGCCCACCATGCAAGCCAGGCCTAGGCCGTGCCCACTGTGCAGGTCAGACCCGCTCTCTTCCTGCTCAGGCCAGAAAGGTACTCAGCAGGTGCTAAGGAGCCAGCAATCCTTGGGACTGGCTAATTTTCTGAACCTTGAAGTGCCTACAGTAAAAGTCAATTATTTTCTAGGCTACCCTACAGCAAGCTCACTCCTAAACGTTTTGCCTTAAACAGGACGTGCAGATGGAATTTGCCAACACACCTAAGAAAGTTACAATCTGAAGTTCAGACTCGTGTTTGAGTTCAGTGGGGGGCAAAATCATTCAAAGAAAGGAGAAAGTGGACAATTAAAGGCTTCTGGGGAAAAACTTTCAGATAATTTTTATCTTTTTGAGCTGATTTAAGACAAAAGCTAGAGTACATCTTTCATTAGCCTGTTGGCGTTGTAGCGCCTACACAAAATTCAGTTCTCTCTTTACTTTGATATTTTGCTTGAAGTTTTTTCTAAGTGACTTGTATTCAATTCAAATCCAATACTCTTGTCGCCCGTCCTGCTTTTAAAATGTTGTTGATATCTGTGAATTTAAGATGACTTAAATTGTTTTCCAAAGCATTAACCTTATTCTTTATGCCTTTATTATTTGTTTAGCAAATCCATTTCTAGTTAAATGACTTGCCTGCATACCTACATGAAAATGAAAGTCCTTATGAGCTGTAGACATTCTGATAATACCAAATTTAGCAAGGTGAAAATTGCTGTAGTGTCCTTTTCTTGTTAGAATACACTTCAGTCTTGTTCTCAGAATTTTACAGTGCCTTCCTGCCCTCCCCACCCCCAGTCTTAAAACAAAAATATCCTCCTGTCCACTTTGTAAGCCCCTCTTCCGTCTCCAGTTTGTGTCTTTCTAGACACATCCCAAGTTTTCAAGTGAGCATTCCTTATGCTTCTCTGGTGACAGCCACCTCTGCTCTGCCCAGGTCACAAGGACGTGACTCCCAGTGCATATACTCACCCCCTCAGCCTGGCCTGTCCTTGGACTCAAGTCCTGTTCCCTGGCTGCTGTCTCATTCGTTCCTGACCCTGTGCCTACGTGACTTGATTAGCCGGTCACTTCCCACTAGTGAAATCTCCCTATCTCTCCACTCTACAAAGCAATCGAAGCCTCAACCTTTGTCTCCCATAATCCCCAAGTAGGTCTTATGTGTCTCACCTCTGACCTGCTCTTGTTAGCATTACCTTACTTATCAACCTCTTTTCTACCAAATCACTATCGAAATGATAACTTCAGCTAACTGAAGCTTTAAGTAAGTCACACTGAATTCCAGTGGCAGGTCCTTTCTTAATGTGGAGACAGATCCATAGATAAGCCTTTGAATTGAAATTAAGACTTGGTTTTATATGCTTTGGTAGTAGAGTCAAGATGGCGAGTGGGCTTTGGAGACGGACGTCTCTGTTTGTTATGGCTTAAGGCTCTGTGCTCTTGGGCAAGTTAAACTGACAGCTAGTAGTAAGTGAGCTAGTAGTAAGTGCCTTCAACGATGGTTCTAAAGCCTGAACTCTCCCAACTCCAGGCATATGGAAGGAGATGAAGCCAGCTAACCCTGGCTCTCTCTGTGCAGTCCATCCTCAGTAGATGTTGAGGGGATCATGTGGACTTAGTGAGAGGGTTATGTTCAGACCAGCTCCTAAGTTGAGAGGGTTGAGTGTTCCTGAGTGTTCCATAGGTCTGGGTGTGAATGGTAGAAATGCAGATCTCAAATGCAGGGACCCAAGAGCACACCTACAGCACTCAGCCCCACTTGCTAATATATCATCGGCTTGATGTTTTCAGCATTTTTATTAATAAGCATTAATATTCCTGAAATTCCAGGATCTTACTCATAGTGGGTACTCGGCAATACTGTTTTCGGAGCTGAATTACATAAAGTATATATACAAATAGCCTTTTAAAGGGATTTCAGCACCTCATGACATATTGGAAAGAATATGTTTGGTTTCAAATCCCACTTTTGGTTCTTTCAAAGAGTATAATTTTCATCAAGCCACTGTCTTATTAGATAGCTGCACGAATCTAAAATGTGACAGTCATTAGTTCCTTGTGCATAGTAGACCTTTGATAAATTGCAACTACTATGTGACATTACATGTTATATACTATCTACACCATGTATGTGCTATATTGTATACTCAACTATAATATATGTACAGATGCAGGAATAGTGATGGCACGTGATAGCAACTTTTCATGGCTAAGGTGTGGCATGGGGCAGCTGGCCACATAGGTGTAGATATATAGAGACAGTCACTGTATACAGCTAAAAATTTAAATGGAAGATTCCACTTCAATTCTTTACCCAGCAGAAAAATCCTAGCGAGGGAGGAGAAAGTCGTTATCAGATTTACGTAGATGGACTCCAAGGGGAGTGAGTTGGGGGATACGGCCATGGGAGAGGTTCCATATCAACTCTCTGTCCCCAGTCCTTCCCCAGTCAGGGTGATGTCAAGGTAAAGTAAGAGGTCAACCTCCAGTTTTTATTTTTAGATCATTTTAGGGTTAGAAAGAAACAGACAAATTGATTTGGAATGCCCTCCCCTAACTAGGACCGTGGCACCATTCTGCAGAAACATATAGACTCAATTACCAGGCCTTCCTGCCAAGACAAATGCAACAGGGCCGTTGGGAAGAAATTCAATATTTCCAACTTAAAATGCCAGAGTGGGGCTGCTGGTTTCCTAGGCAACAGCTGATTACAAAGAACATGGGCATGGAAAGAAGATGAAAAACCCGGAGTCCTGTTTATACTTCGTCAACAACTCGCTGTCCATCTTATTTACTTTGAACATTCCAGACATCTCCCTGTGGTAGTTCCTTCTCCTAACGAGGACTCTGCACGCCAGGGAACGCTGTGGCGGGGCTGCAGGACGCTCCTGGAGGACGCTCAGGCAAGATAAGTGGCCTTGACGGAGACCTTTTCCACCCCCGACTGGAAAGGGGGCATCAAAAGAGAGTTCTTGCAGCAGACACTGTGATCTAGAGGAGCCGTAAGATAGGGTGACAGAGGAACTGTCTTTTCTGAGAGTGTGGTCACTGCTAGTGTGTGACCAAAGTTTGTCATGGCTGAGGAGGGCTATGGGGAGCAGACGAGCAGGAAGATACCCAAATAGCCAGTGGAATGTTCTCCAACACAGTTGCTCAATTAATAAATTCCAATAGATGCTTTAAAAAAAACACTCTCCTTTTCTCCCTAGTCCCTTTCCCCACTATTAAATGATGTCTAAGCAGGTGACTCATGGTCCTTATTCAAGGCAGGGTGCCATGATCTGGAAGTGTTACATTTCTTGGGAAAAAAAAAATATTTTCCAAGGTAGGGTCTTGCTTGTTCCCAGGCTGACTTGAAATTAGTCTCAGGCTGGCCTCAAACTCACAGCGCTCCTACTACCTTGGCTTCCCAAATGCTGGGGTTAAAGGTGTGTGCCACCATGCCTGGCAAACAACCTCCAGATGCGTGTGCCACTTTGTACATCTGGCTTTATGTGTGGGGAGCTGGGGAATTGAACATGTGTCATGACGCTTTACTGGCAAGCTCCCTGACCACTGAGCCATCTCTCCAGCCCTGCAAATCTTTGGCTATTGCAAATTAAGACTCCCCTGGGTATTTGGTGTGTGCCCAGGTCATAGTCATGGGACCGGAAGTGTTCCTTGTGTGCATGTTGTGTGCAAAGGTAGAGAGCATCCACGAATAGGTAAACGTGCTACCATTACAAACCACAAAAATGTTTGATATTTCCTTTTGAGATGAATTTAGTCTCTTCTTGTCTTCTCTATGGTGAGCAGCAGGGTTGTTGTTGGTGGTGGGGTCATCTGTAAGCTTAATGGAAAACTGTAATCACCAAGATGTATGAAACTGACTGGAATCCCAGCTCCTTCCTGTCCATGAAGGTACTCTGTATCTCCACAGTGTGATGGGTCCTGGACTTTTTAGCTAATTTCCTTTTGTTAGGCAGAAGTCCTGTGCTATTTCCTGTTCAGTTAGCTGCGAACTCAGTGATTATAGTCTCAGATTTGTTGCCCTTAATTAACCCTGGCAGTTTAGTTTGAAAGTCGGGCTCATCTACGCTTGTCTATCCCCAGGGCTCTGTTCCCTCTGACGAACAATGACCTGGGCTCCTCTGTCCTGCACTGACCTCCCGCTCCCATACAAAGCCAGCACACAGCAAAGGATGGCAATGTAGACTTGTATAAAGTGCACCCTTCTTGGAGTTCACCGTCTTTAGTGTCAGGGTATGTCAGTCTTTTGTTGACAAGTATTTCCGCTGTTTCTGTTCCTAGTCATTTGTGGTATGGCTTAACATTTGGCAGGAAATGGGTCCATGGGCTAACAGAGCCATAGCAAAGTCGCTAGGTCCTGTCTCCTGGGAGAGACCTTCAGTTCAGTGGGCCCTCTCCAGTCTGCGCTCAGTGTGACCGTCTAACCTTAAATGGGCCTTGGGGACAGGAACAACAGAAGTACAGGTAGATCCCAACATGCTTCCAGCGATAAAGGAAACACATTTGAAATGGAATCCATTTTTCTGTAAACACCATCTTGTCAATCTGAACCCATTCCCTGCCCTAATCACAGACTCTTACCAGAATCCACTTTTCTCCTGACTTCTAAATTTCACTGGAATGCATGAGCAAGAAATACTTTCAAGTCTATCCTTTGTCTTTTGTTGAAGATACACATAATTCCTGTTTCAGTAACCCCAAGTGGGACAGATGGTGTGACAATGGGAAGGATATTCGAAACTGGGGACTATCTTGGAAAGTTCAGGAACACATGGTCACTTTATGGATGGCCAACGCGAGCTGCCCCAGAGATCATACAGCTGTCCAGTCCATCAACGGTCCCATCTCTCTTACAGCATCATTTTACGAGGAACTATCCTAGAGGCTTTTTTGAAAAGTGGCGTTAGGTAGCTTCTTCATAGAGAGTCATAAATAACATTTACTCGTGAATAACAAGGTGTTCCTTTCATGTGTCCTCGCATAAACAGGCACCTTGGGAAATGAAAGCAAGCTCGTTTTGAAATACAGACTTGTTTGGCACACCTGGGAGTGTGAAGCTCTGAGGGGGATTGTATTTCAATTGTTCTTGCTTTCAACCTGCCTAGCTAGCGCCTCGCCTGCGGCATCTGTAGCTATCCTCCTGCCTCCCTTATTAAGGTCTTAATTACAGACGCAACTTAGTTCGTGGCTGAAGGGAAGGAATTTTGTTCTGTGAGCTGCGTGTGCCTTTGGTGTGGCAGGTGGACTCATCATGAGATCATCCCGGTGTGTTTTCTTTTCCTGGAGGAATTTTTTTTTCTTTTGAGGGGGAGGAATACAGTTCATAAGACAATTTCATGAGCTCATCTCAGTGCGGTGATAGTAATTGCTGTGATTTCATGGAGCCTCTTTCTCCTGAAGGAATCAGAGCATTTTGCATATGTAATTTCATGAGCCCGCATAATGCTTTTATAAAGCGCTTGTTTACCATCCCCATTCTGCAGATGAGGAAGTGACCGAAAAGCAGCAATTTCACGATTTCACTGTTGCTAGTCTTACAAGGATAGAGACCTGATACTCCCAATCCAGCCACAGGGGCATCTCTCTAGCCAGGGCGTCTTAACCTCCGCACAGATGATATTTAGGACTTAATAACTCTGGTGTGGAGGGCTGACCTATGGACTGTAGTATACTCAGCATTATCCCAGTTCTCTCTCTACCCACTAGATCCCAGTGACACAGACATGCATACGTACTCTGATAACCAAAATATGTCTCTAAACATTGAATATTTCCCTGGCTGGACAAAGTCTCCTCGATTTGAGAACCAACAACCTAACGTTTCCTACTTCTTCCTTACTGACTTTATGTACTAGAATCACAAAAAGACCCACCTCCCCACCAAAAGTGTTTGCCAAAATGTTACCATGAGCTGACTGTAACAGATCTGAACCCAAAACTAACTTCTTCTTGTAGGCTCAGCCCCGATTCATTCATAAGAATACCACAAAATACTAAGAAGCATAAATTCTCCCTCATGTCAAGTGTAAAACCGTCAAACCATTTCTGAGACCACTATTTCTCCCAAGTCTTTCTCCAGCTTCTCTCTCTGGTCATCCGCTGAGTCGACCTCAGCACTGAAGAGAACCACTCTCTTCTCAGGAGCTAGCTGAGGAAGCGGGCCTTCAGAAGTTTTGTGCCACTATTGACAGCGCAGTGTGCGCAGTGTACCAAAGCTATGAATCCATGTTCCAAAACTGTGAGGCGCTCACAGGGTAAGTAGAGAATAGCATCAGGCACCAAATCTGGGTCAAATGACATCTGAAAGACACCCCAGTGTCATCAACTCGATTCTGACTGGAGAAGAGGTGTGCCAATGGAGGTATGTCTTTGCATTAGTGTGCTGAACTGATTTTGGATGTGGGAGGATGTGGAACCCAGTAAGGGGTAAATCAAAGGTCTTTCCCCACTTTCATATGCTTTGTTACATGCATGATCTGTGCAGTTTGACTCTTGATAAATAGTATCATTTTAGGAAACATACTATGATGGAGGCATTGGAGGGAGACCTCTACAACTTAATTCTCATTTCTCTGCCTGTAGTACCTGGATGTTAGAGGGATTTGTCTAGACAGGCAGATAGATACGATTGTAATTCTGGCTGAAATCCAGGAGGTTGTTTTATTGTTAATAAAACTATCTTTTGGGTGAGTGGGAGTCAGGACTTCATCATTACATGGCGCCTGTCAGATTTATCTAGGGACAGAAGCCTGGAGAGTCTGTACCTGCCTTATGTTTTTGATCTTTTGCCAACACAGTGTACTGAAAGCTGTCAACACAGGCAACTTGGGACAAATGCTTATATATTCCAAGACTGAACAGCAACAGCACCAAATCCGAAGGTGGAACAGAGTTCAGGAAGAGCATGTGGTCCTGGGGGTGGGGGAGGGTGGGGCTAGACGGGGAGTCGAGCCAGTTCTGCTGTTCTTCTAATCCAAGGCCAGGAGCCTGGGTTAGAATGTTCCCTTCTTACTCTAAAACATGCTCTACTGTGCAGCCAGAGCCATGATTACTTCCGGGTCAAGTACTTATAAGAAGCTAGGTATACGGTCTTGACCTTCTGGACCTCCAAGAGCTGATTAAGTAAACCTCAAAGACTGTGGGCAAGTAAACAATTAAACTCTTAAACATAGATCAGATGATAGATAGATACAGATATTGATAGAGATAATGACAGATTATTTTAGATCAGCCTTGTGAAAAGCTGATTCATTTTTCTTGAATATTATCAGCGGTCAGTTAACTTCCACCATGAGTGAAGAAACCCCAGCGCTCAACTCTGACCTGGCACACTTACCTGCCTGCACACCTACCTACCGATCCTTTTGCAACATTCTTACACAATGCCACGGCTCTGCTCGAGGCTTTCATGAAAAACAGATCTCAGCCTGTGACTATTTCTGTCCTCCATCAATCTTAAATCACATGAAAATACATGGCAGCCATTCAAATGCGGGGAGGGAGAGGAGCCAGCGTTGGACACGTTGTCCAGGTTGTGTGGCCAAATCTGGTCAGACTGTCATTCTTTTTGAGATCCAGATATTTATCTCGGCAATAAACTTTGGGTCTTAAGGAATACCATCACTTTGGCATATGGACCATCAAACCAATGCTGGCTTCAAGATGATCTCAGTCAAACAGGACAAGGCTGGTGTCTAAGAGATGTGGTTTCCCAAACCCAAACCTGGGAACCAACCACACACAGTGCAAGGGAGGATTTTAATGGTGTCCCCTGCCATGTCAGTGAGTACGTTTAGGAGTCAAGGGTTCAATGTCGTGTATCTGAAAGCCCCTCCCACTAAGAAATGCTCAAAACAAGGTGCTGTTGTTCAATTTGAAAACCTGGGAACTTGAAGACTGGGGGCAAAGTAAAGGATCTGAACAGTCACAGAGGGCCTAAGGGACTCAAATAAGATGTGGGGTTTGGAAAAAAACATTTTCCAGAATATAAAAATCATTGGTGGGAGTGCAGTTGCACTAAGAGTAGTGTTGCCCATGCCTCCCCAGGGGTCTGAAGTATGAATAGCATTCCTGGAATCTAGATGGAGCCCCAGGTTGCCTTCCCGTGGGCTCAGATCTCCCAGTGGCAGCATGTCAGAAGGCAGTCAACAGCTATTACTCAGAAAGCAGATCACATCATACCATATCTTCTACCTCCTATACTCAAAAGTTTTCAAGTTTGCTCTTGGTAGTATCAAAAGGATCTAAGTAAAAAAACAAAAGTAACAAACAGCATTCCTGGTTTACAGTAATAACAGTGTAACCAGGTATTCCTGGTTTACAGTAATACCAGTGTAACCAGGTATTCCTGATGTGCGGTAATACCCGTGTAACCAGGTATTCCTGGTGCACAGTAATAACAGTGTAACCAGGTATTCCTGGTGTACGGTAATAACAGTGTAACCAGGTATTCCTGATGTGTGGTAATAACAGTGTAACCAGATATTCCTGGTGTACGGTAATAGTGTAACCAGGTATTCCTGGTGTGCAGTAATAACAGTGTAACCAGGTATTCCTGATGTGCAGTAATAACAGTGTAACCAGGCAATCCTGATGTACAGTAATAACAGTGTAACCAGGCATTCCTGGTGTGCAGTAATAACAGTGTAACCAGGTATTCCTGGTGTACAGTAATAACGGTGTAACCAGGTCTTCCTGGTGTGCAGTAATAACAGTGTAACCAGGTATTCCTGATGTACAGTAATAACAGTGTCTTCCTGATGTGCATAACCAGATATTCCTGGTGTGCAGTAATAACAGTGTAACCAGGTATTCCTGATGTACAGTAATAACAGTGTACCAGGCATTCCTGATGTACAGTAATAACAGTATAACCAGATATTCCTGGTGTGCAGTAATAACGGTGTAACCAGGTATTCCTGATGTACAGTAATAACGCTGTAACCAGGCATTCCTGATGTACAGTAATAACAATGTAACCAGGTATTCCTGGTGTGCAGCAATAACAGTGTAACCAGGTATTCCTGATGTGTAGTAATAACAGTGTAACCAGGCATTCCTGATGTGTAGTAATAACAGTGTAATCAGGCATTCCTGATATACAGTAATAACAGTGTAACCAGGCATTCCTGATGTGCAGTAATAACAGTGTAACCAGGCATTCCTGATGTACAGTAATAACAGTGTAACCAGGTATTCCTGATGTGCAGTGCTAACAGTGTAACCAGGCATTCCTGATGTGCAGTAATAACAGTGTAACCAGGCGTTCCTGATGTGCAGTAATAACAGTATAACCAGGCATTCCTGATGTACAGTACTGACAGTGTAACCAGGCATTCCTGATGTACAGTAATAACAGTGTAACCAGGCATTCCTGATGTACAGTAATAACAGTATAACCAGGCATTCCTGATGTACAGTACTGACAGTGTAACCAGGCATTCCTGATGTACAGTACTGACAGTGTAACCAGGCATTCCTGATGTACAGTAATAACAGTGTAACCAGGCATTCCTGATGTACAGTAATAACAGTGTAACCAGGCATTCCTGATGTACAGTAATAACAGTGTAACCAGGCATTCCTGATGTACAGTACTAACAGTGTAACCAGGCATTCCTGATGTATAGTAATAACAGTGTAACCAGGCATTCCTGATGTACAGTAATGACAGTGTAACCAGGCATTCCTGATGTGCAATAATAACAGTGTAACCAGGCATTCCTGATGTACAATAATAACAGTGTAACCAGGTATTCCTGTTGTATGGTAATAACAGTGTCACCAGGCATTCCTGGTGTACAGTAATAACGGTGTAACCAGGCATTCCTGGTGTGCAGTAATAATGGTGTAACCAGGTATTCCTGATGTGCAGTAATAACAGTGTAACCAGGCATTCCTGGTGTACGGTAATAACGGTGTAACCAGGTATTCCTGATGTGCGGTAATAACGGTGTAACCAGGCATTCCTGGTGTGCAGTAATAACAGTGTAACCAGGTGTTCCTGATGTACAGTAATATCAGTGTAACCAGGTATTCCTGATGTGCAGTAATAACAGCGTAAGCCAGGCATTCCAAGAAGCAAATGCTGGTCTGGCCGTGGTAGCTTCAGTGTTTTCTGGTTATGGCTGGTTCCTTCTTTGGTCTCCTCCCTTTTTATATCAAAGGCAACAATGAAGGGCAGAGGGGAAATCTAACTAAAATGGTCTGACTGTCCTCAGACCAAAGCTGATTTTTGTCAGTGGACACAAAGGTCCAAGGGCCCTTTTTTCTCTTCCCTAGAATGCCCCGAGGCTGACCTTGATGGCCTTCATCCCTCAGAGCCTTCCTCTAGGACTGATTTTCTTGACAATGGCCATTTCCTTTAGTGGTTCTCTTTCCCAGGGTTTGGCCTCTGCGTGCACACACTGGAGCCCACCGGAACTCTGCTGAAATTTGGGGGGGGGCTGGGCACAGGAAAGTCATGTTGTCAAGAATAAGGCTGCCTCGAGGCCCCGACAGGATCTCCTGCATAAATATAGAATGAAGTAAAAATAATAAGAGGAAGCTGAGCCACTGACGATGCTATCGGGTTTAGTGAGTGACACACCAGCCATTGTGTCTCGTTTCTCTTCAAAGAACAGAGTGAGTGGTCATGGAAATGACACGTCACACCTCTCTATGCAGGGAAAAGCAGATAATTTCCCTGGCAGTAGGGTAAAAAGCTTATTTGACATTTGATAGGAGTGGGGAATAAAAAAAGGCAAGGAGAAGTTGGGAGATGGGTAGAAGTTATCACGTGACCTGAGCTGTCCAGTCCGCTAAGTCTGGGCAGTTGTATGGTGGTGTTTTTTTTGTTGTTGTTTTTGTTTTTTCCCTTCCCACTCCTCAGGCAGAACTTGGGAACAAGGAACCGCAGAAGCAAAACCGTCTGGTGAAGTATGTGAATGGTCCTCTGTCACCTACCACCAGATGTAGAAGGGAGGGAAGGCTCTCTAAAGAGACCATTGTATTTCGTGTCGCTGGGATGGTCGGTTCCTCTTGGCCTTCCTGTTTGCTCAGTAGTTGTGAACACCGGGTTCAGGGGGGTCAGACTCCCCATCTGCGTCATTGTCCTGTTTAAACAGGGAGGGGCAGGCACTTTCCTGCCTGCTTGTCTCTGGCCTGAGTGACTTGGACACGCCATGCATCTGCCTGCTTCATTCTCCTTCTGCACTTCCACGTGAAAATTTTAACCGAATGGCTTGCTGAATTCTCAAGAAAAAAAGCAATTCCGTGCTTCCTACCGAGGACCAGGAGCTCAGACGATCCGTTTCCACTCAGCAGACAGTGAATGAAAGCGTGTTTCGTGTCACGCACTGGGCAAACGTATTGGAAATGGGAAAGTAGCTGGCACCTGGGGACTGAATTCATAAGCTTGGGATGGGCTAATACCAGAAACGAACAGTGTGGGGGAGAATTAATGGGTGGGGCGTTATCAGATAGAGTGTAGAAAGATAGGAGTCCGGGGACATAGCTCACTCAGTAAAGAATTTCCCTCACAAGCTGGAGAACCTGATTGAGTTCTCCAGGTCTATGTAAGAATTCAGGGCATGGTGCACCTGTAATCCCAGCGCTGGGAAGGCAAAGACAGGAGGATCTTTGGGGCTCACTGGATAGCCATTCTACCTAAATGGTAAGCTCTAGGCCAATGAGAGACCCTGTCCCCCCAAATGTGGGTGACACCCAATACTGTCGAGTGCACCCGCACCCAGTACAAACATGCATGCATACATCGATCTATAAATACCACTAAAAAATGTTTTTCTGTTTATATGGAAGATGGGTTCTGAGCTGGGGAAAGTTTTAACAACAACAACAAAAAAACAGGAAACATTGCTTCAGAAAAAGACTGTCATAGCTAGGACTGCGTCAGGGGCAGCAGTGAGATATGAGTGCTGAGGATCTTGGGAGGATCCACGTTCAGGTGCTAGAGCACAGACAACATTTCACTCGGAGAACAAGGGGATAGAGAAGAAGAGAAACACAAAGGCGAGATCTCTTGGAACAAAGCCACTTGACATGAGAGTCACTGGTCTGTGATGAAGAAGGGGCAGGATCAGGAAGTGGGATCTGGGAACCATGGAAACCGTGAGGACTTGGGCTGGGGTTGGCTTTTGTAGCTAGCTCTCCGTGCTTTCTCGAGGCTGGCTGGTACAAGTATTCAGGTAGGGTTTATGACCCACGCTGATATCCAGTCTCCACGAAAGCCACTATTACCAGGGTTTTTAGGGCCAAAACCTGTGTCCTTACAGGACAAGCTAGGCTCAACCGCCAATTACAAAGAGAGAAGTAATAGTGAAAAGCAAGAAGGACGATAGATTTCATGTGGCCACGCTGGGAAAGGAACACTAAGGGTACTGATGTGAGGTTTAGCTTTAATAAGAGAGCAGGAGGTATGGAGAAAAACCAAGTAGTCCTGGTCAAGATGTGGTCCAGCTATCACTGACGCATCACTATCTCACTCCAGTCTGTCCCACAAGGTTCTCTGACAAGTTATCAGAAATGTACGGAGTCTCTTCCTGGGGGACAAGTTCTCCTTCGTCTGACACCAGGCTTCAGACTTTCTCCCAGCATGAGATTCCTGGGGAAATTCCGACTTCTTGGAGTCCATTGTTTCAATCCTCTGATAGCCAAATGGAGGGATACAAGTCTCTCTTTTTCTTTCTCTGTCTCTCACCTTCCCTCCTGCCAGGATGGTTACACCACCGCTTTTGTAGCAAGCCTCTCTGACTTTACTAAATATTGTTCCAATCCAGGACTGGAGACAGGTGGCCTGGCTTCTTAACCCCGTCCTAAGACTTTCTCGCCAGGTGACTTGACAAATCATTAACTTCTTGAACCTTCTCTTAGTTGTTAAGTGGAAGGGTTGCACTCCTAGGTTCCTTCTGGCTTTCAAGCTCTGTGCCCTACCCCAACAGGCAAAGCACTTGTTCCCTTTCTGTGAGCCTCTGGTGGCGAGGCGGGCATCCAGCTGAGTGTAGAATTACTCAACCCACTTATCTCTCCTGGATTTGTTTCTGTGTTGACCTTCCCTCCCCCCAGAGATAAATATCCAAGGGGCAGAGGGTTGAGAAAGGAGATCTTGAAGAGACAAACTAGCCCTTCTGATGTTTTCTCAAGATAGTCAGATAATGGGCTTCTGACTTTGGAGCCTAAGGGAAATCACACCTTTCCTCCGAAGGCAGGCACCCCTTTCTCCTAACCTGCAGGAATTAACTCTTGACTTGCCAACCTGGGAGTTAGAGCCCTTTGGGGTACAGCCTTGTGCTCGCTCTGATGGTCATTTTCTTTTGATCTCCTGTCCCATCACCAAGTACACAGAAGCCACATCGCTCAAAACCTTTCCTGCTTCTCTCTCTCTCTCATTCTGTGTGTGTGTGTGTGTGTGTGTGTGTGTGTGCAAGTGTTGCTCAAAACCTTTCCTGTGTGTGTGTGTGTGTGTGTGTGTGTGTGCAAGTGTTGCTCAAAACCTTTCCTGCTTCTCTCTCTCTCTCATTCTGTGTGTGTGTGTGTGTGTGTGCAAGTGTTGCTCAAAACCTTTCCTGCTTCTCTCTCTCTCTCATTCTGTGTGTGTGTGTAAGTGTGCTGCACATGTATGTGTGGAGGCCAGAGGTTGACACTGGCTGTCTTCCTCAATTCCTCTTCAATTTATTTATTGAGACAGGATCTCTCACTTGAACCCAGAGCTTGCCATGCCAGTTTGCTCTGTTTCTGCCTCCTGAGCACCGGGTTTGCAGGTGGGCCACCGTGCCCACCTGACTTTTATGTGGGTACTTAACGCAAGCTCTCACATTTATGACACAGGGGCTTGACTGAGTCATCTCACCAGCCAGATATTTTCTACTTTCTAATGTGTTATTTGCTGCTCGGATGTGATGGGATTTAGTCACAACTTATCAAGCAATATCATCATGACCATTATTACTAGTTATTTTGTCTGAGAAGTTCTCATAGATGAGGCCTGTGGTTTCATTATTGCCTTCTATATGGAAACACTCCACAGGAGATGATGGTGACCAGAGCTCACTCTGTGTTGGGGGAAATGTTGCTTTGAGATACAATTATTCTGAAATGTAATCATGAAGGAGATAAATAGCAGCTATGCGCAAGTACCTACAACCAGCATTCTTAGAATAGGACCAACTCCATTTATTTATTTATTTATTTATTTATTTATTTATTTATTTGCCAGCAGAAAGAGAGAGACAAAGACAGACAGACAGACAGACAGACAGACAGACAGACAGACAGACAGAAGGAGAGAGAATGGGAATGCCAGAGCCTGTAGCCACTGCAAACAAACTCCAGATGCGTGAGCCACTTTGTGCATCTGGCTTTATGTGGGTATTGGGGAATTTAACCCAGGTTGTTAGGCTTTGCAGGCAAGCACCTTAACTACGGAGCCATCTCTCCAGCCCCAGGGCCAACTCTTGATTGAGAATTGAGAGGAGGGATCCTGAAGCTCAGGCCATCCAACTCTTTAAATGAAAAGCCATGATAGCAGGCAAGCCTCCAGCAATATTGAAGTATTCCACTTGAATTCCCAAACTTTACCCTCATGGCTCATTCACAAGATAGATGTAATCACTTCACCTTCCTTCTCACTGTAGAGATGAGGAGGATAAGGCATACAGGGGAGAGGTAGCCAGTGTGAACCCCAAGCCCCATGGATCCATGTCTTCCATAGGCAGAAAGAAAGGTCATCTTCAGAACCTTGCTATAGAGTGGAATTGAGCCCAGCAAGGATACTGGGTAGGAAAAGGTAAGGGGGTTTAACAACCTGGACAGAAAATTGAACCAAGAAACCCCAACTCTGTTTCCATCTGTGACACCAAAACTGTGGTCCTTGGGCAAGTAGGGCACTGGCTTCCTGACACTTGTATCCTCGTCTGTAAAACAGCGACAGGGCCGTGACCTCGTCAGGCCTCTGCAGCTGTGACCTCCAGTTTAAGGCAGTGACCGGTTGTAGACATCTGCTCTCCAAAGCTTGCCCAGAGGTTAAAGAACCCTCCTCTGTTCATCCAAGCCTGAGAATATCTCTCAGTGAGTGAACGGGTGTCAACCTGACACTGGGGTCCTTGTTCACAAACAGCCATGTCAAGTTCTTTCTAAATCCTGATTTTTGTGTATGATGGGAAAGACTGAGGATATTTCGTGAGCAACCAGGCAGGAGAATGCACCCACAGTGCCTGTTCTAGCACAGCTTAGGTGACCTTGAGGTTCCCCTAAGATCGTCTCTTAGGATCACGTGCTGCTTGCCAGGTGGTGGGAAAGTTAGTGGATGATCCAGCCTCACACGGGGGGTTTCTATCTGCCTCTAATCAGGCATGGTCCGGCGCACTCCTCAGTGCCTCATGGTGTTCCAGAAGTTGGAAGTGGCCCAACTCCAAATGCCTCCAGCGGATTCTGGCTGATTGGGTCTGTAGCCCTTTGCCTGTCTACTGTTTTCTGATTCTCTCCTTTCTTTGAAGCCAGAATAGCTGCACAGCTATCAACTCCCGTAGGACTGGCCCCAACCCTGTTATTTCTGATTTCATCCAGACATCCTTCCCAACCACTCGCAATTCCTGAAGGGGCCCAGAAAAAACCAGGACAGGGACCAGAGTGGCCAGCGTCCTCGCAGTTCTGTGGTCATAATAAAACTCGGTGGAATTCTGTCCTGGAGTTCATTTTGGTGCAAAGGAAGAGAACGTTGTCCTCTGTGATTCTACGGGATTCTGGTCCTTTGTACCAAAGCTCCTGGGGACCCATATCTGTGGTTCTAAAAGGAGACTGGTTAGCCATCCAGGGTCATGTGTGTCTATTGTCCCAGCACTTGGGAAGGGGAGAGAGACAGGAGAACCCACTGAGTCCAAAAGATCAAGATCAGCCTGGGTAACAGCAGGAGGATGATGAAGATGATGAGAGAGAGAGTCTTGCCTCACAGTAGTAGAATTGGACCACTTGCAAACTCCTGACCAGAGGCAGATCACACACACACACACACTCCACAGCAGAGAACAGCACACAATGCGAGTCCTGTGGTTACAGATGATTAATGCGTGTCCGTTTGTAAAGAAATGAAAAGCACGAGGCTGAAAGATCAAGTCCGCATTTCTGGAGAAGAAAACGGGGGGTAAAGGGCCAAACAAAAACAGCCTCAAAGTCCACAGATATGTTACGGCATGAAATCAACCAGCAGCCCTTTGTCCCACCCACCACCATGGCGTAAGTGCATCCAGACACTCAAACGACATAGCAGAGAGGTCACGTTTAAGTTTTCAGAGAGCTCGCAATGGGTCCCGCCCCCCATCCCGACTTCTCTGCGCACTGGGAAGGGGCAGGCATGCGGGAATGGCTGCCAACGTGCTGAGAATCATGACAAATGCCAAGAAATGGAATCTTCAGTGCCTTTGAAAGGCTTCCAGGAATGTCAGCGCGGACTGCCTGCCCTGCTTTCTGCTCAGTGCCTACTTTGGCTGTCTGCTGAGGACTGAATGTGCCAGACAGGCCTTTGAACAAAGAGTGAGAGTGTTTTGGGCCCATGAAAGGGGAAGACACAAGCTTCCCTATGTGAATGGCAAGATTCAAGAAGGAGGTAGTTCAGTGGTATGTGAGGAAGGGCCCTCGGGAGGTATGAGAGAGGACAGAGGAGAACGTGTTGGCATTACCTACGTGGGAATACACTCCTGGCACCTCCCCAATATCCAGTCTGGAGACTATTGTCACCCTCTGTCCCTGCTTGATTATCGTAGTGCATCTATGTGCCTTGTGTGTAGATTCTTTCTGTGTCCAAGGACCTCTTAATCATAAAATGTATTTTTAAAATATTTTGTTTATTTATCATTTATTAGAGAGAAAGACAGATAGAGAGAGAATGGGCGTAGCAGGGTCTCTAGCCACTGCAAACGAATTGCGGACACATGTGCCCCCTTGTGCGTCTGGTTTATGTGGGTCCTGGGGAATTCAATCTGGGCTATTAGGCGTCACAGGCTAAGTGCCTTAACTTCTAAGCCATCTCTCCAGCTCCATTAAACATAGTTTAAGCCCTTTCATGGCACAATTAGGAATGTGTGGCGTATATTTCTTTTTTAAAATATTTTGTTTATCAGAGAAGCATACAGAGAGAGAGAATGAACGTGCCAGGGCCTCTAGGCACTGCAAACAAACTCCAGATATGCATGCTACTCTGTGCATCTGGCTTCATGTGGGCACTGGGGAATCAAACCCCAGTCCTTAGGCTTTGCAGGCAAGTGCCTTAACTGCTGAGCCATCTCTCCAGCCCCTGTTTGTTTTTATTAGTGTTGAATATAAATGCAATTTGTGGTGTGTGTTTTTTAAGAGTTTCTTTGGTTATTTTTAACCTCTGCTGTAGGAGAGAATTGAGTTGTGTTCATTGTGGTCCATACATCTGAACAAACATTTTCCCCTTATGCTCACTGTCAGAGAGGAAAGGAACATGCTTTGCAGAATGAGCCCCCTGCTAGCTGTTGAGCAGCGCTAGCCTGATTCCTTGCCACAGCATCCTCTGCTGAAGGAATCTCTTCTGGGGTCTTGAGCTTTTCTGAGGAGGCAGTCTGATGTCATTGGTGGCAGACATATGTATGTGTCTGTCTTTTGTCTGCACCATCTGTTTTTCTCCTTACAGGCCATTGTTCAGAGTTCTTCTCCTCTTTTTCCAGGAACGGTGCCTGTCCGTGAGGGCATGGGCTGTAAGTATTAGAGAGCCAATGCTAACATTCTCACACCATTTCCGTCTTGCCTTCCTAGAATCTTATGGCAAGGGCCTTATACGACAATGTCCCGGAGTGTGCTGAGGAGTTGGCCTTTCGCAAAGGAGACATCCTGACCGTCATAGAGCAGAATACTGGGGGACTGGAAGGATGGTGGCTGTGTTCCCTACATGGTCGACAAGGCATTGTCCCTGGCAACCGGGTGAAGCTCCTGATTGGTCCCGTGCAGGAGACACCCTCCAATCATGACCAGCCTACTCCTGGACCTGTACACCAGACCTTTGGGCAACAGAAACTCTATCAAGTGCCAAACTCACAGGCAGCATCTCGGGACACCATTTACCAAGTGCCACCTTCCTATCAGAATCAGGGAATTTACCAAGTACCCACTGGCCATGGCACCCACCAACAAGATGTCTATCAAGTGCCACCATCAGCACAAAGAACCACGGGAAGTACCAGTGGCCCTCACCTAAGTCAAAAGGTAAGTGGCTCACTAAAATTCGATGCCAACTTTTTGTTTAGTCATTACATTTGGAATGATAGAAATACTCCCCAAATCATAACCCAACACTCCCCCAAAGTAAATATACCAAATGCCCTACTCAGGCATAATTTTCTTTTAATATTTAATATTATTATAATCAATAAAATATTATAATTTTTAATAATTTAATAATATATTAATTACATATGAAAATTATATATAACTTGGGCTGGAGAGATGGCTTATCAGTTTAAGGCGCCTGTCTGCCAAGCCTAAGAATGCCCGTTCTATTCTCCAGGTCCCACGTTTAGCCAGCCACAAAGTGACACAATGGCGCAATGCCACACTTGCCCACAAGGGGGTGCACGCATCAGGAGTTCATTAACAGCGGCTGAGAGTCTGCTGGCACGCCCATTCTCTCTATCTCTATCTCTCTCTCTCTTTCTCTCTCTCTGACTGTCTCCAAAAAATTCATATATAACTTAAATAAAATAAATTATAATAAACTATAATTTAAAAATAATTATTATTATAAGTAATAAAATACTATAATATTTAACATTTAAAAGCACAAGCACAGAGAGATAGAGAGAACAAGTGCACCAGAGCCTCCAGCAGCTACAATTGAACTCAAGACGCATGCACCACTTTGTGCATCTGGCTTTTCATGGGTACTGGGGAATCGAATTTGTATCGTCAGGTTTTGCAGGCAAGTACTTTAACTACTAAGCCATCTGTCCACCCCACTGGACATCATTTTTGCATCATCGCATCATTGGTCATTCTTAAGTCAACAAAAAAAAACAACGAATTTATTTTGAAACAGAGTCTCACTATGTGTAGCCCAGGCTGACCTCATTGAGCTTGGAATCCACCTGCCTTAACTTCCCAGTGCTGGGATTATAGGCATGTGCAGCCACATCCTCAGCAAAACTTTTGAACTACCATGTGCAAGTACTATCGACCCATAACCATTGTAAGTGCTGTGTGCTTCCGGGACACATCAGACAAGTGTGTCTTCCTCTGCCTGATGGAGTTGCTTTCAGATCGGATTCTGAGCTCACATGGTTACGAGTCTGTTCTGTTTCTCCCTTGGCAGTACGAGACACCAAAACTTAACAAGCAAGACTGTCTTTCCCTTGGCCGAAAGATGGCTCATGACCTTATTAGTCTGACTGGATAAGAAATCAACCAGAAATAGAGGAAGCAAAGAAAGCTGAGAACAGATCGTTTCCACAGACTTGTTCTTGAGGATTGTGGGCTTTAAGTTTGATCCCCTTGAACCACATGGATACTAGAGGGTTTAAAAAGAATCTACCCCATGTCCTTGAAAGAGCCCCTGTAATCATGCTGAGGCAGGGTGAATGTGATGAAGCTTGGATTTTTAAGAAAACAGGGCACATGGAATGGGTAATGTGTCCATCGGCTTTTATCACTATAACTAGATGCCTGAGACAGCTGACTTTATAAAGAGAGGACATGTATTGAGCTCAGTGTTTTGGAGGTACCAGGGTCTGGCACTGGCATTGGCTCAGTTGGGAAAAAGCCTCTCTCAGCTGCAGTCACAACATGGTGGAGGTGCCCGTGTGTGGAAGACCTTCTCTTACCAAATAGGAAGACTTTGTGAGTGACTAGGGTTCCCGCAATCCCTTCTGAAGGCACTCCCCTACTGACCTCAGATCTCCCACCAGAACCCACTTTCCAGAGGTTCTACTACTTCCCAGCCTAGAAGCCAAGCGTGTAGTCCCAATGGATCTTTGAAGGACACTCAAACGATGCCCAAATCAGTGCTAGTAGGGAATTCAACACCTGCTATGGTCCCAAACCACAACCATTTGAGATAAATAGAAATGCATTCATTAAATGGTGAATATTGAACATTTAGTATATTTTAAATAATATTTATTTATTTGAGAGAGAGGGGGAAGGAGGCAGATAGAGACAGAGAGAGAGAGAATGGGTGCACCAGATCCTCCAGCCACTGCGAACAGACTCTAGACACATGCACCACCTTGTGCATTTGGCTTTACATGGGTACTGGGGAATCAAACCTGGGTCCTTTGGTTTTATGGGCAAGTGCCCTAACCGCTGAGCAATCTCTCCAGCCCCAATTTCATATATGTTTGAAGCTTGTGATACAGTGATGAATTAAAGATTAAACAAGGCTTTCATGATGTGCTATAGAGAGGGGAATAAAATATAATAATGTCAGCTAGGCATATGTGCTTGAAAGAGAATGATGGCAATAACCTCGTATGGAGAGCAGCCAAAATCACAATGATGCTTTTGTTCCCACCCTGGGGGGAGGGCTCGTCTCTTTCATATTCAGTCAATTCTAGTGAACCCTTCAAAATTAAGTATTAAGAATGGGCTAATTTAAAGCAATAGGCAGATATCTTCCCAATTGCAAGAGGAAGGATGAAATTCAGTACCAGATGGAGCCTCTGATTCTTAGGCCACTAGATATAAATGTGTCCCACCTTGAGTAGCCCTAGCACACATTCTAAATTTGCAAGTCTATGTGAATTAAGTGATACCTACTTAAATAGCATTAGAATCTTATGTCTTCAGTACTTCTATTTTTTTTTATATTTTATTTACTTATTTGAAAGAGAGAGATACAGAAATAGGCAGGTAGAGAGAGAGAGATTTTATTTATTTATTAGAGTCCATCTGGCTTGCGTGGGTTCTGGAGAATCGAGCCTTGAACCGGGGTCCTTAGGCTTCAGAGGCAAAACACTTAACCGCTAAGCCATCTCTCCAGCCATGCCTGGGCCTTAAGTATTTTATTTATTTATTAGAGACAAACATGCCTGGGCCTCATGCAAACCACTCATGCACCACCTTGTGCATCCGGCTTTATGTTGGTACTGGGGAATGGAACCTGGGTCCTTTGGCTTTGCTGGCAAGCGCCTTAACCACTAAGCCATCTCTCCAGCCCAGTACTTCTATTTTTAAAAAGATGTGGTGGGGGAGAGATTTACTGTTGAGTTCCTTATAACACAACCACGAAGGCATTCCTTATCACCTTTTATGCTAAAGTGTGCCCTAACAATACACGTCTCAAGGGGGTGCCGTCTGAGTGACATGCGTCGGGAGGACTTCTCCAAGTGGTGAACAGTGACCGGCACTTTTCAGGACAGCAAGGCCCAGCTAGAGGCCATCGACTGACTCAGGACCTCTCGACGTGCTCACTCGAGTGATTTCAGATGTGAAGGGGAACCAAGCCTGTCTGCTCTCCCCAGAGGGGAGAGAATAGTTGGAAGGTGTAACTTCTCTCATTCTGAGCCTTGATTGCTCACCCCTTAAAAATAGCTCTCCCTCCTTTGAGCCCGGCGGAGGCAGACGGGAGGCCAGAACAGGCAATGGTTGGCTGAAAGGTGGTGGGTCCAAACTTTCACCACGGTTTATTTTGGCAGGAAGGGGACGTGTTCTCCTTTGTACACTTGACCTTGTCAGTTCCATGTCTGAGCCATCTGAAGCTCCAGGCCTCTCCCCCTTGCCCAAGCTGTTGCTGCAGTGCAGCCCGAGTCTTCAGTGTGCATCCTGCAGAAGGCACAGGGTCTACCTCCCCGGCCCTCACCTCTGGCCTCCATGGATGTCAAGGGGCTGAGGTCCTCAGGTGGCGCTTGGGCATTCAAACTCTATGTGCTGTTTTGTTTTGTGAATTCCCAGGAGCATTCTGTGTTTAGTAAGACAGGTGAGTCCTATTCAGTACTTCTCCGAAGGAGCCTGCGTTTTCTGAGTATAGGCCAAGTGAGGCATGGGTAACGCCCGAGCAGAGATTGAGTGCTGGAGGTGTGAGTGGTGGGGGCCAGGACGGAAAGGGCAGGAACAGTGGTTCTGGGCCCTTCCTGCCGAATCCCAGCATCCTCTCCCATGGGCCCTCACTGTTTTTCTAGAGCATCCTCATGTTTGGATCCAGGCTGCCTGCTTCCCTCCATTCTTCCTTTCTTGTCTGCCCACACATCACTCGCGGCTGCTTCTCCTTCAGCTCCTCGTCCCTTCTTTTCTTCCCTTATTGTTCTTTGTTTCATCTCCTTCTCTTTCCCTCTCCTCCCTCCACTCTGTTCTCCCCGCCACACACGGTGTCTCTCCCACTCGTCCCCTCGTTCTCTCCCTTTTCATCTGCTTCCTCACGTTCCTTCCTGACCTCTTTCCTTCCCTTCCTCATCTCCTCCTCCCTTTCTTCTCTCTTTCTTTCCCTTCTTTCCTCATCTCCTCCTCCCTTTTTTCCTTCTTTCCCTCCTTCCTTCCTCCCTTCATCCCTTCATTTCTTTTTAATTTTCTTTCCTGGTAGAGATGGCTTAGCTGCAAAGAGGAAATTCACCTTCCAGCAGTAGTGACTGCTTTAAGAACTTTGGGCCACATCCCCCTTGCTATAGTGGATAGGGACCCACCAACAACTCAAACCAGGACCCTCGTCTCAGTGCAGAGGGATCCACTGTAGATTGTACTGTTTTTGAGTCCTTGTGTTAAAAGTTGTCCTGGCTTGCTCAATAAGGTAATTTGTTCAGTTGCTCTTCCAAGTTTCCCATCTGTAAAATGATGGGAGACCAAGGGCTTGATATTCTTGGTAGTTTAAGCTATGGTCTTTAAAATCCATTCAGCAAGAAAATAAGGAGGCAATGGAAACTTGCTTTGAGTCACTGAAGCGAGGTTTGAAGACTTTAATGCCATCACCCACAGAGGGAGGGGAGATGAATCAAGTATAGATTCCCAGCCCCAGACCCTGATCTACATACATCCAGTAGGTCTGGGTGTGGGCCCAGGAAGCTGCATTTTCTCTAGCTCCTTACATAGTTTGGTAGGAAGTATGGCCCAGGATTACACTCTGAGAAGCACTAGAGGGACCATGAATGGACTTGGATTTGTTCCAATCTGATTGTGATTTGGGGCTTTCTATAGTTCAGAATTCTCTCAAGGTTACTACAGGCTGTGGGCTTCAGAAGTTTTATCTGCCATGGTGTTTTACCAATGAATCACTTCGGGAAAAAGAAATAAGTGGCAATGAATTCTGCCTTCTTCCTCTCCTGGAAAGTCCAGGGTCCACCCACCCTCCTTCATCCCATCCACATTAGCCAACAATCATCACTTGCTAAATCTGCGTGGGGGGCAAGGGAGCCACACACTCCACGCCCTGTGACGCAGAGGCCCACAGCACTGTGGGCAGATCCAACTCCTGCTTCTTCTGCTTTCCTGCCTTTCAGAAGGTGCAGGATGGAGCTGGAGAGATGGCTCAGTGGTTAAGGCAATTGTTTGCAAACCCTGATGGCCCTGGGTTTGATTCCCCAGTACCCATGTAAATCCATACGCACCAAGTGGTGCATACATCTGGAGTTTGTTTGCAGTGACAGGAGGCCCTGGGGTGCCCATGCTCACTCCTCCCTCCCTCTCTCTCTCTCTCTCTCTCTCTTCTCTCTTGTCTGCCTCTTCCTGTCTGTCTCTGTCAAAATAAATTAATTTAAAAAAAAAAGAAGTTACAGGGTCTGGAGAGATTGCTTATTGGTTAAGGCACTTGTCTGCAAGGCCTAAGGACTGGGGTTTGATTCCGCAGTACCCACATAAAGCAGATGTATAAAGTAGCACATGCATCTGGAGTTTGCAGCAGCTAGAGTTCCTGGCATGCCCATTCTGTCTTATTCTCTCTCTCTTTCCTTGTAAACAAGGAAGGAAAAAGAAGGAAGGGAGGGAGGGAAGGGAAGGAAGGAGGGAGGGAGGGAAGGGGGAAGGAGGGGGAGGGGGAGGGAGGGAAGGGAGGGAGGGAGGGAGGGAGGGAGGGAGGGAGGGAGGGAGGGAAGGGGAAGGAAGGGAGAAGCATTGCCAATATTCTCTACACTTTGGCTTCTTCATCTCTGATATGGGAACACTCTTGCTACCCACAAGGACTATTGGGAGGATTCAATGGAACAATAGAGAGCACCCAGCAGAGCGCTCAGCATAGTGGGAGCTTACAAGATGCGTTCTTGCCTTGCTATCCTTCCTCCGAGGCCTTTTTTTTTTTTTTTTTTTTTATTGAGGGAGGGTTGGGAGTCAATAGAGTTTCAAGCAGCCCAGACTGGCCTTAGCCTCACATTCACTATGTAGCTAAGGATTACCTTGAACATCTGATCTTCTGCCTACACTTCCATCCTGAGTGCTGGGATTATAGGCGTGCGCCACCACGCTCCATTCTCAGATACATTTTTGTTTTGTTTTGTTTTTCAAGGTAGGGTCTCACTCTGGCTCAGGCTGACCTGGAATTCACTATGTAGTCTCAGGGTGGCCTCGAACTCTCAGTGATCCTCCTACCTCTGCCTCCCAAGTGCTAGGATTAAAGGCGTGCACCACCACACCCGGTTTCTCAGATACATTTTGAATGTATCCACCTAGTGTGTTTCTCCTGTCTACTGAATATGCACATACTTCCTTCCCGGCACGTATGCTGAGGCCTTTGAGCATGCAGGGACTCTGTGTATCTGTCAGAATCCAGCAGAGTGGCAGAGAGCCAAAGTTATCTGGAAACTTCTACACTGCCACCTTCACTTCATTGCATTGGTCTTTGCACTCCAAGTTTTGTGTGCAGGGCCGTTTTATCCATTAAGTATTGTAGGCACAGTGCCCAGGGTCTCT
Organism: Orientallactaga sibirica; assembly: GCA_036365145.1. Taxonomy (NCBI): domain Eukaryota; kingdom Metazoa; phylum Chordata; class Mammalia; order Rodentia; family Dipodidae; genus Orientallactaga; species Orientallactaga sibirica. The sequence continues at coordinate 5,569,034 of JAEOAD010000463.1, read as the reverse complement.
GCGAGTGTTGGAAAGCTGAATTAAAAAAAAAAAAACTTAGAGTTGCAAAATATCCAACATAAAAACTGCAAGATGGAAATTAATGGACACTTAGACAAATACCGGGGAAGTATCATCCCATAGCGCTCACTAATTCGTCTATCTGGGGCTCAATACTACTCCATGACATTTGAAAACAATTTGTAAGTTTGATTTGTCTCACTTTGCAAAGATTTCTAAATATGCCAAAAACTCACGGGTAATTCTAAATTAAATTAGTTACTCATAGTCAAATTATTTGAAAAGCTGCATACTGAGAAAAAGAAAAAGAAAGAAAAAAGTTTTCAGTATTTTAAAGAGAAAATTCTGTTTAATATGGGAATGGTTTGGATTAATATTTCCAAATGCCCAAAAGCTAATGGCCTGTAAAGCTATGAAATAGTCTCATTTTTCTGCTTCCATGATCATAAAACTGCCACCTGAACACACCCTTTCACACTCGTTCTGTTCGGGGAATCGGTGTTTTGATGATTATTCCTGACCTCTGTTGTCTGCATTTTAACAGGCAGAATTAGATGATATGCCTGCCCTCCTTTGTCAAGATCAGGTCGCGGCTAGCGTGCCAGTCCCCCGAGGGCAGGAGACATGACTGTGGTCTGCCCTAAGCAAAGTCTTAGTGCGCACACATGCACGCACGCACCCACTGACCCAGTGAGTGAATGAACAAGGCTGAATCCAGAAGCAAAGTACCTAAGTCCAGTTTACCTTGAAGTCAACCACTGAGGGATGGCGCTCCTCTCACCCACATACCCTCATGCCACATATGTCCCATCCTCCAGCTCATGACCACGCTGTGTGGCAGGTGTCAGTCCAACATGGTCGCTTCCCACCAGAAGGGCCTTTGTGAATCACCATCCATTTTCTCTAATCATAACTGTGAGCCTGCTACAGTGTGCTTCTAAAGGAGAATGTAACTCAATGGTAGAGTTGCCTCGCATGCCAGAGGCCCTAGGCTTGATTCCTAGCAAGAAACATATATGCACGCACACACTGTAACCGGGCCTGGAAGTGCATGCCTCAGCCCGACACTCAGGAGGAAGAGATCAGAAAATCAGGAGTTAAGGCCATCCTCAGTTACCCATCAATTCAAAGTGAGCCTAGATTACATGAAGCAGACAAACAAACAAAAGGCCTTGGGTTTGTCTGAGGGCATAAAACTTTTATGCCGTTTGCCCAACATGGACTGCAAGATTAGTAAACTCTCGTATGGTCATCTCGAGAGGAAAAACTGGCCTTTTCGTCCCGAGGCTCAGATTTCCCCATGTGCTATGCTTTGTCTAGAATGTCTCAAGCTCTCTTCTGCTTTAGAACTTGCATTCATCCTTTCAAACCCGTGTCCTCTGTGAAGCTTTCTCTCGGAAACCCAGCAGCTTCTTCCTCTCTTTGGCTTCCAAGATAGAATGTGAACTTCACTAAGCTCAAGGGAGCTCATGAGACCATTGGAAAGAGGAGGCTGACCACTGCAATGCGTTTGGTGGTCTGGGCCCGGGCAAGCACGTCTCTGTGGTGGTTACTCAGAACACTCAAGTATTAGAAGATTTACCAAACCCCATGACATCATCTGGAAGGAGCACTTCCTGCCTTCCAAAATAGGGCACAGCCAAGTGTTGGCAGGAAGTGAGTCAACGGCTCATTCCTCAAGGTAATATGAGAGCCCGAATGCATTGGTTATTGTGTCTGTCTGTACCTTCTTAGACACTGAATCATCACAAAGTGTACACACACACACAAACATGCACACATACACACACATGCACATACCACACCCTAGACATACGTGACCGTTGGCTAAGGAACCAAGGACTTCCCTTGTGCAAGGCATTGTGAAATCTAGTTGCCCGTAGCAATACTCAGATACAGGCCAACTAGCTACTATATATAGTAAGCAATATGATTTGTCTACCGACAAGCAGAACATAGATTTAGAGGAAATAAAGGCTCCTGGAGCAGATAAACTGTGGCTTCATCCCACTTTCTTTTGTTCCCTGTCTATTCGCTCTCTTTTTTTCTTCCCTTCTTCCTTTCTTCCCTCCCTCCTTCCTTCTTCCCTCTGTCCCTCCCACTGGCAGATGACACCCTGTTGAATTTTGAATATAAATTCAAAGTAAAACTATATTTCAGAATTGTGCATTTCTACATAAAGATAAGCCCAATTTATGGCTAAGCAGCTAAGGTGCTTGCCTGCGAAGCCTCAGGACCCAGGTTCAACTCTCCAGTACCCATGTAAGCCAGATGCACATAGTGGTACATGCATCTGGAGTTCATTTGTAGTGGATAAGAGTCCCTGGGGTGCCCATTCTCTCTGTCTGTCTATAAATGTGCCCCCCTCTCTCAAATAAACAACTTAAAATTTTTAAAAAAGATAAGCTTAATTTAGATAAAAATTTTCCTCTCTATCTAGTTTGCGAGCTATGCAGAGAACTGAAACATCTATCCATCTCCCTCAAAGATTCAAGTTGCATGAAAATCTTGCACAACTCGAGTCCTTGTGAGAAAGAAGCCCTGGTGACCTCACTGAGAATTAGAAGGCTGTGGTCCCGGCTGTCACCCACGTGAGGGCCATGAGCAAACTGTAGCATCTCCTTAGAAAAAAAACAAAGGTCCCTGTGTTTGGTCAGTGCCAAAGCCTTCAAATTCAGCTGCGCTCTGTCATAAAACTAATAGATACTACATACTTGTAAGGGGACATCAATAACTTCTCATAAACACACACCACGACAAGCCAAGGCTAGTCTTCCTTTTTCAGTGATTCCATGTCAAGTGACCACGCTTCTCAGAAGGAGTGGTGAGATTCTACCAGCAGGATGATGTCTGCCTGAGTGGACAATGCTCTTTCTCTCAGAGGGAGAGAAGAGCAAAATGTTGCTTGTTTTACTTAACGGTAAAACTGAGGCAATGTCGGTTTGAATACACCTTTAAAAAACAGACTTGCCTGAGTACATTATGCAACATGCATAACTTGAGACTGTCAGAAATCAAAAGCACTTGGTTCTAATCCATCATCGTGCCTTAAACCTAGTTGTCAAGAGAACATCTAGAGGCTGGGCTGTACCTGTGTGAGGGTACAGTTGGGACACAGCCAGTCACTTTTGAAAGTCATGCATGACTCTGGTAACTTCTGGAGACCTAAGGAGTCCACGGAACATCAGTTTTTGGAGCCACCAAGCCATTAGCAGTGCCATAATGACATCTGATTTATTTGAATAATTTTATGATATCCAGTTTCATTTTTTGCTTTTAATTTTTTTACTGATAATCTTCATATATGAGCATGGTATTTGATTTTCTTAAAGCATGGCATGCTGACACTAGTTATATCTTGAAATAGTTTTCATTTCAAAATTAACTGACAGGGCTGGGGAGATGGCTCAGTGGTTAGAAGCCTGCCGGTGTGGGTTCAGTTCCTCAGTACCTACATAAAGCCAGATGCCCAGTGAGGTGCGTGCGGCATGTAGGGTTCATTGCAGGCAAGAGGCCCTGGCATACCCACTCATATTCTCTCTCTCTCCACACAATTTACTGTGTGGCCTTTAGTGGCATTATGTTACTCTACCTTATTCTGAAAAAATGGTTTCCAGACTAAAGTATAGGAGTGCCACCCAATGCCTCTGAGGCTCGCTCCCTCCATGAGAGGGGCATTCTAACCCCCATAGCATCGGATGCTCCCAGCAGCTTAGGTGCGTGTCTCAACCTTCTTTCCCTCTTCAGAGGAAGAGTCTGAGGTCTGAAAAGTAAGTCAACCCACTCGAGGTAACTCTCAGCTTCTAGAAAGAGTCAAGACTGCTATTTGAGCCCGTGTCTGTCTGACTCTAGCGCTAATGATTTCTGCATCCCTGCTCACAGCTGGGGTTGCCAGGCCAAAAATAAGAGGGAGTGTTTAGAGACTTCATTACCACTTCCAACTCACCAGAATCCTGGGCACTAAAAAGCGTCTCGTCGGCCAGGCCAGGAAGAACTAAAGTTGCTACAGAGAGCTCCCACCTCACACGCACAGACTAGCAGATGACAAGGGGAGACTGGGTTAAGGGAAACGGGCGTTCCTGCCATGGGACTTTCACGGTCACTTCAGAGCTGTCCTTTGAGAGGCATCAGAGCCGCAGTAGCACTAAGACAGCACCGTGTTTGCGATTTTTGCCGTATGGAAAGAAATGCCATATTCTCAAATGACTTCACTGCTCAGAAAGGGTAGCTTCATCGGGTGGAGGGGCTCTCCCAGACAGGACAGGCTGATGAAAGAGAACATGACCCCCAATTTTCAATCAGTGCTTCTCAGATCTAGAAGCAACTTTGAGAGTATTTCCTTGTGAGTTTCTAGAAAATGTGCGATGTGTTTTGCTAATAGAAGCAGCAAGTGCCAGTGAGCTGCTGGACCCACTAACCAAGGTTCCCAGCTTCCTCTGCTATTAACAGCCTAAGTGACCTGCGCTTCCATTCCTTCAACTGTGGAATGGACATTGAAGCTGGATTCTTTCTAATGGAATTTGCCAAGCTTTCATGATCCAGATATCCCTGTCTGATTCTTTCCCAGAATCATTTGAAAGGTTTCATGAAATGGTCTCATCTCAAGGAGCTTTAAAAACAGTTCAATTTTACCCCTAAGTTTTGGCCAATTGCTCTTCTCCTTTGGAGCGCAGTGCACCTTCCCTTCAGAACCGCAGGGTGCTTTAGAAGATGGAGCCCCACCATGGACAGAACAGACAGGGGCACAGAAGTGCGAGGGTGTGCTAGTCAGCAAGAATCAAATTTTAATTGATCCTGTAACCAGGAGAACTTCCAGAAAGTTCCTAACTTAAGAGAACTTTCCTCCCTGCCCTGGTTATCAAGGGCTAAGAAGCACTTTTTCCTGGAGTTTGTTGTTTACTTTTTTTTCAAATATTTTATTTTCATTTATTTATGTATTTGAGAGAGAGAAAGAGGCAGAGAGAGGAGAGAATGGGTGCTCCAGGGCTTCCAGCCACTGCAGATGAACTCCAGATGCATATGCCACCTTGTGCATCTGACTTACATGGGTCCTGGGGAATCCAACCAAGGTCTTTTGGCTTTGCAGGCAAGTACTTAAACTGCTAAGCCATCCTTCCAGCCTTGAGTTTGTTGTTTTCTGTCATCTTTGCCTATTTAATCCTCTGGGACTTGGCAGAGGGACGAACCTAGTGTCGCTCAACATGACAGCCACCTTCAGAGCTGGCATCAAGTTCCACCACACGAGCCCTTTGTCCCATCAGCCATCATAAATACCCTCCTAGCTAAGCTGTAAGGGGCCTCCCGCTCAGGAAGAAGCAATACCCACAGGCCTCAGTGCCCGACTTCCCTCTCATGTCCCTTTTATAGTCACAGAGAAGTCCATGGGCATCTTTTTAATAATCTAATTTAGTGAGTAGACTTCTGCTGAATTTATTTAGGTATACAAAAATGCCAAAATCAAATATGGGGCTGGAGAGATGGCTCAGTGTGTATAAGAGCATAGGGGCCTTACAGAGCCTGAGGCAGCCTGTGTTCAAGTCCTCAGCACTCACCTACAAAGATGAGCATGACTACACTGGTCTGCAGAGACCAGGAGCTTCCTGACAGAAAACTGCAGCTCTGGGCTGATGGAAAGACTGTCTAGGAAACAGGTAGTAAGCAAGAAGAGGGCACCTCACGTTCCCTGGCCTCCTCTCGTGTGTGCATGGGGCACACACAACTGCACACATCACATCACACACCATACCACACAGACTCTGCACACATCACATCAATCACACACCATACCACACAGACTGCACACATCACATCACACATCATACCACACCTACTGCACACATCACATCATATCACACACCATACCATACAGACTCTGCACACATCACACACCATACCACACAGTCTCTGCACACATCACATTACACTCCATACCACACGGACTCTGCACACATCACATTACATCACACACCATACCACACAGTCTCTGCACACATCACATTACACTCCATACCACACAGACTCTGCACACATCACATCACACACCATACCACACAGACTGCACACATCACATCACACACCATACCACACAGACTGCACACATCACATCACACACCATACCACACGGACTCTGCACACATCACATTACACTCCATACCACACAGACTCTGCACACATCACATCACACACCATACCACACAGACTGCACACATCACATCACACACCATACCACACAGACTGCATACATCACATCACACACCATACCACACAGACTGCACACATCACATCACACACCATACCACACGGACTCTGCACACATCACATTACACTCCATACCACACAGACTCTGCACACATCACATCACACACCATACCACACAGACTGCACACATCACATCACACACCATACCATGCAGACTGCACACATTACATCACACACCATACCACACAGACTCTGCACACATCACATTACACTCCATACCACACAGACTCTGCACACATCACATCACACACCATACCACACAGACTGCACACATCTCACACACCATCACACAGACATCACACACACACCATACCACACAGACTCTGCACACATCACATTACACTCCATACCACACAGACTCTGCACACATCACATTACACTCCATACCACACAGACTCTGCACACATCACATTACACTCCATACCACACCACATCACACACCTCTGCACACATCACATCACACACCATACCACACAGACTGCACACATCACATCACACACCATACCACACAGACTGCACACATCACATCACACACCATACCACACAGACTCTGCACACATCACATTACACTCCATACCACCACAGACTCTGCACACATCACATCACACACCATACCACACAGACTCACATCACACACATACACACATCTGCACACATCACATTACACTCCATACCACACAGACTCTGCACACATCACATCACACACCATACCACACAGACTGCACACATCACATCACACACCATACATGCAGACTGCATTACATCACACACCATACCACACAGACTCTGCACACATCACATCACACACCATACCACACAGACTCTGCACACATCACATCACACACCACCACGCAGACTGCACACAGACTCCATACACACAGACTGCACATCACACACACACACCATACCACACAGACTGCACACATCACATCACACACCATACCACACAGACTGCACACATCACATCACACACCATACCACACAGACTCTGCACACATCACATTACACTCCATACCACACAGACTCTGCACACATCACATCACACACCATACCACACAGACTGCACACATCACATCACACACCATACCACACAGACTGCACACATCACATCACACACCATACCACACAGACTGCACACATCACATCACACACCATACACACAGACTCTGCACATACCATACCACACAGACTCTGCACACATCACATCACACACCATACCACACAGACTCTGCACACATCACATCACACACCATACCACACAGACTGCACACATCACATTACACTCCATACCACACAGACTCTGCATCACATCACTGCACATCACATTACACTCCATACCACACAGACTCTGCATACATCACATTACACTCCATACCACACAGACTCTGCACACATCACATCACATACCACACAGACTCTGCACATCACATTACATCACAGACTCTGCCACACAGACTGCACATCACATCACACACCATACCACACAGACTGCACACATCACATCACACACCATACACACAGACTGCACACATCACATCACACACCATACCACACAGACTCTGCACACATCACATCACACACCATACCACACAGACTCTGCATACATCACATCACACACCATACCACACAGACTCTGCACACATCACATCACACACCATACCACACAGACTCTGCACATCACATCACATACCACACAGACTGCACACATACATTACACTCCACACAGACTCTGCACACATCACATTACACTCCATACCACACAGACTCTGCACACATCACATCACACACCATACCACACAGACTCTGCATACATCACATTACATCACACACCATACCACACAGACTGCACACATCACATTACACTCCATACCACACACCACACACCATACCACACAGACTGCACACATCACATCACACACCATACCACACAGACTCTGCACACATCACATCACACACCATACCACACAGACTCTGCACACATCACATCACACACCATACCACACAGTCTCTGCACACATCACATTACACTCCATACCACACAGACTCTGCACACATCACATTACACTCCATACCACACAGACTCTGCATACATCACATTACATCACACACCATACCACACAGACTCTGCACACAGCACATCACACACCATACCACACCTACTGCACACATCACATCACACACCATACCACACAGACTGCACACATCACATCACACAGACTCTGCATACATCACATCATCATACACACCATACCATCACATCATCACACACCATACCACACAGACTCTGCACACATCACATCACACAACATACCACACAGACTCTGCATACATCACATTACATCACACACCATACCACACAGACTGCACACATCACATCATCACATACCATACCACACAGACTCTGCACACATCACATCACACAACATACCACACAGACTCTGCATACATCACATTACATCACACAACATACCACACAGACTGCACAGACTATGCACACACATGCCCCTCCCCCCCCAAAAACACCTTTTTTTGAAGCCCATGTGCTTTCTGTTCTATTTGGGATGTACAAAACAGCTTTCGGTACCCAAATGTCACCAGCTCTATTCAGCTTTGTCCTGAGAGAGACCTCAGCCACTTGAGGAACCCAGACGTCACTTCCCACCCTGCTTTTCGTGTTAAATGCTTCTAGCTGCTCTCTGGTGCTTGTTCCCGCCGTAACTAAATATTGCTTTAGCACTCATTACACAAAGAGCTTCCTCAAAGCAGCAGGAGAGACGTGCTGGGGGCGTCACAATCAGGGCCCTGTTTCCATTGAGTGCTCTGCCACACAATACTGCGTCAAAGGAAAGTGACAGAGCCTGCACTGTGCCCTTTCCTCATGGGGAGAGAGGCTAGCTGTGATTTAGATATGGCTCGCAAAATGCTTAGTCCTAGCATAAAATCAGCCGTCCAAATGTCCTTAAAGGATGGTAAATCACCTCCCCAAAAAAGTGATAAAAATAATCTTCATGAACTCCAGAGAGGCGTTAGGATGGGTTAACACCGGACATGGCTCAGAAGGGTGTATTTTTAGGGCCAGACTCAGTTTTCATTATATTGTTGCTATGCAAATAAACAAATGAGCTCACAGCCATACCCAAGCCAGGCAGAGAGAATTTACAGAGAATTAATGAAGCCAGGGCAGGCAGTGTGTGGCTTCCCCTCTTCTCAAAGAAAAGCAGGTCATAATCTTGGATTTTAAACAGGCAAACCTCTGTTAACTTTCAGTTTCTGAAAAATTCCACCCCGGTCCTGATGGACAGGCACTGACGATGTTGTTTTCTTTTCCCTAGGGGTATCTTTAAAACGAAAGAGGCAGATAGTTCATTTGAGACAGAGAGGTTTCTGTGAAACCTGGTAAATACTGCCGTGGCTCTGTCCTTCCCTTTTCATTTCATTGGAGTGAAACAAGTCCTATGTAATACGCAATTGCAGAACACTCAATGGTCTCCTTAAAGAAAGAACTCCAAAGAGATCACATCAGTGAAGAAGGAGTTTGGGAAGGGACTGGAGAAACAGGAAGCCATCATATTGTGCTTCCCACCTACTAAGATGACCGCTGGTCAGTGGGACATGCACGCCAGTCATGTCATTGTTGTCATCCAGGGACACTTTAACTTCTCATCAGTTAGCCATCCTGTTTCCTGACTGCCACCTGGCTTACCCTAGTTTCAGTGGAGGCCAGGCCTGGGTATCCCCGTTCGTGCCCGGCTCCATCTTGGCCACTTCTTCGGGCTATCTCAACATCAGAGGCAGAGAAGTGCTCAGGGTGAGCCATTTCTAGTGCTGCTTTGCCACGATTTGGCCAGAGAATTATAGGACAAGAAATCAGATCCAAAACCAGAACAGTCCAGAAGTCATGGCTGTGGCTGTTCTAACTCTGTGTGCTATGAATCTCTTGGAAGAAAACTTTCCCAAGTAGAATTTCTTATAAGAAATTATATTTTGTGATTTTCTATAATTTTTTTTGGTAGTGCTAGGATGGAACCCTGGTCCTTGTACAGGCTGGGAAGCACTCTACTGCTGAACAACATCAAAGCCCTAATTCTTTTTTTTTTTTTTCAAGGTAACGTCTTATTGTAGCCCAGGTTGACCTGGAACTTACTCAGTAGTCTCAGGCTGGCCTCAAACTCAAGGCTGTCCTCCTACCTCTGCCTCCCAAGAGCAGGCATTAAAGATGTGCACCACCATGCCTTTCAGTCATAATTATTTCATATATACAATTCTATCTAACTTGATGATAGATAGATAGATAGATAGATAGATAGATAGATAGATAGATATACTCTTATACAAGGATTTTTGTGTTCTATATATACATATATATTATTTTTAAATATCACACAGTAATTATACATATTTACCACATATGCTTGTTATAGATGCATATTTATTATGTATAAATATTATACATTTATTACACGTTATTATATATTTTAATACTTGCATGCAATGCACCTTGATCTCATAAGGGTAGTAGGCTTATTCATCAGCTGATACATTGGTATCTGTTGCTCTTGGGAACATCTGAGATTCTCTTCACTAGCTATTTTGAAAAATACAATCAATTGTTGTCAACCACAATTATCCTACTATGCTATAGACCTTATTCTTTTTTTATTTGTTTGGTTTTTTTTTTTTTTTATTTGGTTTTTTTATTTATCTGAGAGAGAGAGATACAGAGATAGGCAGGTAGAGAGAGAGAGAGATTGGCGCGAGAGATACAGAGATAGGCAGGTAGAGAGAGAGAGAGATTGGCGCGCCAGGGCCTCCAGCCACTGCAAACGAACTCCAGATGCATGCACCCCCTTGTGCATTTGGCTTACGTGGGTCCTGGGGAGTCGAACCTGGGTCCTTTGGCTTTGCAGGCAAGTGCCTTAACCACTAAGCCATTGCTCCAGCCCCTAGACTTATTCTTAATATTCAGCTAGACACTTGTACCCACGAACCATCCTCTGTACCCCTTCCCCGCATCAGTTCCCCAGCCTCCACTACTCGACTTCTGCGATCACTTTTCAGCTTCCACTGTTGTGTTCCTGTCTGTGACTCCTGGTGGGGAAGGAGCAACAGAGCAGAGTGTGGAGAAGAGAGATGAGAAGTTGAGATAGCCATGTGAGACAAGGCATGAGAAGGAAGGACAGAAAACCATGGCTGGACTTGAGGATTCCTGGAGACAAGGAGAATTGTCTTCATGAATGGTGAGGTGGCTGCTTCCCCTCAGGGCTCCACTGAGCTAGCAGCACGTAGCTAAGGGAGTGACTTTTTCCTAACCCCATGGTCTGTTGCTACCACACTACCCCATCCCAGGCCCCAGGCAGCTCTGCATTAGGGAGGTGAGGTGGATACCCAGCGAAAGATGCACCCCAAATGAACTTGCTGAGACCTTGGGATAAGTGGCATGATGTGAAAAGAAGCTATTTCCTGGGGAAATGTTTTGCTTCTGCACCTCCCAGAGAGATGGGTCTGCCATGCCCTGTTTCTTGGTGAGATCCTCCTGAGCTCAGCTTGGTGGCCTTCCAGGGGGAATTTCAAATGTCTTGGAGCCTCAACCATCTCCCTCTTGGATAAGATTCTCCCTCTCTCTCTCTCTCTCTCTCTCTCTCTTTGTGTGTGTGTGTGTGTAGGCCAAAGGCTGATGTAGAACATCTTCCTCAAACACTGTACATCGTGCTTTTAGAGAGGGTCCCTCACGGAACCTAGTCACTGATTTGGCTACACTAGCTGACCAGGGAGCCCAAGGGATCCTTCTGCCTCCTCCTCCCAAGTGCTGGGGTTACAGGCATTCGCCACCCACTGTGCCCAGCATTTACCTGGGTTCTGGAGATCCATGCACAGCTCCTCAGGCTCACGCAGCAAAGCACTTCACTGACTGAGCCATCTCCCCAGCCCCTTTGGGTAAAAATCCCTGTTTGGAAGCCTTTACCTCATTCTTCCCCCACCCCCAGGGGTTTCCACTGGAATACTCATGATAGTGATAATGCTGATATGAACAGCATAAAATAATAACCTCAGTAAATCTGCAGAATGGTGATCAAGTTCCAAGTCCCCAGTCATTTATGGCTCTGTTTGAAGTTTACAATGCCTCTTAAACCCCACTTCCATGGCTTTCTGCATGCATGATCGTCTTTCTATCTGCCTTCAACCTAAGAATGATTACATTTTGTTTTCTCCTCTGGTTGAATCACGAAACATTTCGAAGGCAAACATCCTTGAGATCACTGTTTACCAAGATGCGCAAGCGAGCATGGGCTATTCGTCCTGTCCGTGTTGTCTCGCCTCCTGCATCCCCGTTAACAATGTGGTTGGGCATTGTCCCTTAAAAGCGGTTTGTAGGAATCATGCAAGGACTATACGATGCTATCATCTGCTTTCAGAGGGGATTCTGTTTCTGCCAGCCGGCCTCACCAGCACACATACATCTAAGGCGATGCTGCTCGATAGCCTGCACAGCCATGATGGCTCACGGTCCGACCTCAGCCTGTGCCAGGGTGGGTTTGCTGCTGAGTCTTTTCGACACCAACCTTAGTGTTCCAACCCCAAGTAATGACCAGTTCATCGGGGTGGCTGCTTTGCTGATCCGTAAATTCAGTATTCCCCACACCCACAGGAGCCGCGAGGAACACACACCTAACAGATCAGCAGGTACCCCCCACTCCCAGGGAAGAAGCAGCCTCGCCTCTCTGAATTCCTTATTTTTCGAATTTTGGCCTAGCAGTTTTTCACTGTCTTTAAAGCTCTGATGCTGGGCTGGAGAGATGCCTCAGTGGTCAAGGCATTTGCCTGCAAAACTTAACGACCTGAGTTCAGTTCCCCAGTACCCACATAAAGCCAGATGCACAAAGTGCTACACGTATCTGGAATTCGTTTGCAGTGGCTCGACGCCCTGGTGCATACATTCTCTCTCTGTCATTCTCTGCTTGCAAATAAGTAAATAAAAATTAAAAAGCTCTGATGTTAATCAGACAATAGTGTGTGTCTGGTTTTCGTTTAGTAAAGTTGTCTTCAACAGACTGGTCACCTGAACTACCTGGTCCATGATTTGCAGAGGTCAGAGTTCAGGCGTAAAATCTAAATGGCTGAGGTGACAATGACAAAACTCATGTTGAGAATTGAGGGTATACTCTATGCCAGGAACTTCACATACTTGATCAGTTGTTGTTGTTAATTTTTTTTTACTTTATTTATTTTTGGACAGAGACACAGACAGAGACAGACAGAGAGGGAGAGGGAGACAGATAGAGAATGGGTGTACCAGCAGTCTCTCAGCTGCTGTGAACGAACTCCAGATGCGTGTGCCCCCTTGTGGGCAAGTGCGGCATTGCGCCCTTGCTTCACTTTGCATCTGGCTAAACGTGGGACCTGGAGATTGGAACCGGGTTCTTAGGCTTAGCAGGCAGGCGCCTTAACCCCTAAGCCATCTCTCCAGCCCGCTGTTGTTGTTTTTTAAGGTAAGGTCTTGCTCTAGCCCAGGCTGACATGGAATTCACTATGTAGTCTCAGGGTGACCTCGAACTTAGAGCAGTCCTCCTACCTCTGTGTCCTGAGTGCTGGGATTAAAGGCGTGCGCCACCACGCCTGGCTCCCACATACTTGATCTTTAACACTCACAACAGCCGAGCAGGCTGAATGATCAGTTCAATTCTCCTAACGAGCAAACAGTCCACAATCAATCAGTGTCATTGCCAGGCTCTCCTAGCTACTAAGTGGTAGAGCCCGCCTCCAGCGTATGTCACCAGCCACCCCTGTTCGGAGCCATTGGGCTTTGGGTCTTGGTGCACAGCTTCTCTGTCATCACAAGTCCTAAGCAAACAGGGAGCTATTCCTTCACTGAAGAAGAGGAGAAAGCAGGTTAGCACCAGTTCCTTTTACCCACCAGGAACACTCTGCCATCTGTTTCTGCTAAGGTCATGTGCCAGCCCCCCCTGGGGAGAGGGGACCATCTAGAGACCCTTCTTAGTCTCGTGGTGGTTTTGCTCAACTGCTGGCATGTTCTTTCAGGGGTTCTGACTCCTCATCTGTGCTCCAACGGTCAGTCTGTGATCTTGACTCTTTCATTGGCCCAGTGGCACTGTGACTGACAAGACAGACTTCTACCCATTAGCCATAGGTCCCTCTGAACTGGAACTGACAGACGTGGAACTTCAGCTTGTTCATGCAGGCAGACATTGTTCACTGTCCTTCTGGCTCTGTACCATCCCTTAAGATCGGCTGTATTCAAGCCCTGCTGTTCCTATCTGAATGAAAAAGAAATGACCCCGAAATACCAAGAGAAGAGACGAGCTGCACTGTGACAGTCAAACCACAGGTGATAAGCACCGTTAGCGAGGTGTGCACAGTGGACGCAAGGAGCTGCCAGCCGGGTGTCATTTGTTTGTCTGAGAAAGGCTTCCTGGGAGAGAGGCCCTTAGCTTCACCTTGAATCCCAGCACTCGGGAGGCAAAGGTAGGAGGATCACTGTGAGTTTGAAGCCACCCTGAGACTACATAGTGAATTCCAACCTAGACTAGAATGAGTCCTTACCTCAAAAAAATCAATAAAAAGAAGCCAGGCATGGTGGCGCACACCTTTAATCCCAGCAGTCGGGAGGCAGAAGTAGGAGGATCGCTGTGAGTTCCAAGGCCACCCTGAGACTACGAATTTCAGGTCAGCCTGTGCCAGGGTGAGACCCTACCTTGAAAAACCAAAAAAAGAAAGAAAGAAAGAAAGAAAGAAAGAAAGAAAGAAAGAAAGAAAGGAAGGAAGGAAGGAAGGAAGGAAGGAAGGAAGGAAGGAAGGAGGGAGGGAGGGAGGGGAGGGAGGGAGGGAGGGAGGGAGGGAGGGAGGGAGGGAGGGAGGGAAGGAAGGAAGGAAGGAAGGGAGGGAGGGAGGGAGGGAGGGAGGGAGGAGAGAGAGAGAAAGAAAGAGGAATGAACTCTAAAATCTGGATGTGAGGAAAGAGAGAGGAAGGCCAGAGACAAAGACCCACATGGACTGAGGCCCAGATGTGTGCATGTGCATGTGTGCATGGTGGGGAAGGCATGGTGGCAGGAGCTTGAGGCAGCTGCTCACATTCAGTCCACAGTGAGGAAGCAGAGGGATGAAGGCTGCTGCTCATGTAGCTTTCTTCTTTTATTTATTAATCCATTTGAGAGAAAGAAAGAGAGAGAATGGGCATGCTGGGGCTTCTAGCCACAGCAAACTCCAGATGTATGTGCCACCTTGTGCATCTGGTTTATGTGGGTCCTGGAGAATTGAACCTGGGTCCTTTGGCTTTGCAGGCAACCACTAAGCCATCTCTCTAGCCCACTTTCTTCTTTTAATCAGTAGAGGACCCCAGCCCATTGGTTGGTACCAACTATAGTTAGGATAAGTCTTCCCACCTCATTTAACCTAATCCAGAAAATCCTTCACAGACATGCCAAGAAATTTGTTTCTATGGTGATTCTAAATCTTGTCAAGTTCACAGGAAGGGATTAACCATCACACTCCCTATACCCTGCTGGTTTGGCCCTGCCAGCATCTGAGGGCCACAGTACAAGCCCAGGCACAGAACATACAAACGTTAATGAAGAGCCCGAGGGCCTCTCTTCCAATCCACTGACTTTCATAGAAGTTGGTTCTTAACGTACTGCAGTCCCCTGCTAGCCAAAGGTAGACTCTTGTTGTTGTTGTTGTTGTTGTTGTTGTTTTGTTTTTTTCAAGGTAGGGTCTCACTCTAGCTCAGGCTGACCTGGAATTCACTATGTATTCTCAGGCTGGCCTCAAACTCTTGGAGATCCTCCTACCACGCCCAGCAAGGTAGACTATGTGTGTGTGTGGGGGGGGTAGGGATGTATGGACGTATGAGGTATGTACAGGTGTATGCAGACATGCACACTCCAAGCACTCACGTGCCGAGGTCAAAGGAGAATGTTTGGTGCCCTTCCCTGTCTTTCACTTATGTCTTTGAGATGTAGTCTTTCAGTGAACCTAGAGTTTGCCCTCAGACTGGCTAACCAGTGACTCTGTTCTCCACAAGACTGAGGTTACAGGTGTGTGTGACCTTACTTCGCTGTTTATGTAGGTGCTAGGGGATTGAATTCAGAGAGAATCAGGTTCTCTCCCCTCTCTCTCCCTCACTCGTGATTTTGCAGCACCCACTGAGTTCTCTTTCTCTCTCTCTCTCTCTCTCTCTCTCTCTCTCCCCTCATGATGGCATAGCACCACTGAGTCACCAGACTCTCTTCTTTAAGTTTCCATACGTATGATTCTCAAAAGCACACGTCATAAACGTGCATTGATCCCTGTGCAGTCAGTCTTTGGAGATTGGTTCCAGGACCCATAAGGGACCCCTCAGATCCTTATGTAAATGTCAGTATTTGCATGTAATCTACACACGTCATCATGTAGATTTGAAACCATCTCTAGATGATTATAATACTTAAAGCGGTGTAAATGGCTGTTAGGCTTTATGAGTCAGGAAATGATGACAAGGAAAAAAGAACTCTGCGCACATTCAGTACAGATGTGATTGTCTTCCTACCTTTTCCATCCATGGCTGGCCGACCTTGCAAGTACAAAGGGCTAACTGTATCAGACCTTCGAAAACAGCTCATGCAGCCAGGATCTCAGACTCCAACTAGGCGAGGTGAGCTGAGGTGGCTTTCTTATTCTTATGTAAACACACTAATGAGAGAAATAGCAACACCCCCCCCCATCTTTGGTCTTTTGATCCTATCCTGCCAGGACTCAACCCTGGAGACTGAGTCAATGGAATCTTTCTTTTCTAAACGCTGCAGTCAGCGCATGCACAGAACTCTCATAGTGAACTCCATTAATGTGTACAATTAATAAGCAATAGAAGTTGAATAGAAAAATTGTAAAGAGGAAAGCAAAACAGTGCTTCTAAATTCATCATCAGTACTTTGTAGTTCTTGGGAGTTTGCTGCTAGGTGACGAGAACTGGATGGCTCATAGGACAGGAACAGGGCAAGTCCTCTGTGGGGTGGTCAGGGGGGCATTTGCAGTAGCATTTGGCCATAGGCCTCCAGCCCACCTCACGGTTTTGACCCTCGGCGAAACTAATGAATTAAGAGGTCAGTTTGGTAATTCCTAAGGCTTCGCCCTTATAACTATAACTAAATGTGTAGCATGAAAAGATTGCAGAAAAGCAAACAGTAGGAAAAATTAAAAAGCCTGACTTGCTTTCATTGAGAAAGTTGGTTTCAAAACGCCATCTGTGTGGTGGTTTCTTTACTATCCGGAAGAATTCTTCCTCCACATGCATCCCCTTAGCCAGACCTTGCTATGAGTCTTTGGCCAAGGGTCAGTGGCTCGAGGAGGTAGAGTGAGGAAAGAAAATAGAATTGTTTTTGTGTGCTCCTGTCAAGCAGGGAAAAGGGCTATAATGAACCACTGGGCTGGAGACTAAGGTCCAGCTTAGCCAGCACTTTCCTGTGCAGAGGAAACACACACCACTGGCATGAAAGCAGCCCAGGCAAGGGTGGGGGCAGAGAATAAATATCTAAAAGGGGGTTGCCAGCCCCCATCTTTCAGACTTCACCACGTGGACCACTAAATTCCCTGGACTGTCCAACTAGATGCGCAATACTGGTCCCACTGAAAATGTCGTCGGTGGCCCCATGTGAATTCGAAGGGACCACAGGGAATGCTGGGATTGAGAGGGGTTGCATTTTGTTGGCTTTCCCCCACTGTGGTTTTTCACCATCTGTTTCTGTAACTGCATAAACAAGGAAAATGACTGGCTTGGAATGCAAAGGTTTTAAAAACCAGATGACCACAGGCATCTTCCAAATGAGATAGAGCACGCTGGGGTTCTGTGACATTTGTCAGGAAGTAAAATGTCAAATACGAGAAGCCTGACCATGCTCTGCCAGGGACCAGGGATGGTCCACAGAAGCAAGGAAAGGCTGTCTGCCCCTGACCCTTCCTGAGGGTCACGCCCTGTCAACATTTACCCTGATGCCACTGTCAGATGCCAGCCCTCCCCTTCTGCCTCCCTGCCCCTCCCTTTGAAATGCAGAAGGTGACCAGTTACACAGGACTGCAGCATCAGCAGCTTGGGTTCTCCGCTACTGCTATTCTTATAATCCACTCGTAGAAACTTCCAGACTGAACAAAAGCTGTATGGTGAGCAGGTTCTATTATACAGCCAAAACAGAGGGCTGGAAATAAACTGATGGAAGACACTAGAAGATCTTCATTTCTCTCCTGCACAGTAAGAAGAGCAGAAAAAAAAAAAATCAGAGAAAGGCATTAAGAACACAGCGTGTTCTGCTTTGGCAAAGGACTTTCTGCTTTTAAAAGGAATAGTCATGCCCAATAGAGTGGCCACTCCACAAAATGCTTCTAGTGCTCTAAGCCAAACTTAGAGCCCTATGCTCCTTTTTCAGAACCCCAGACTGCGGAGGGGAGAGGCTTGATGGAATCATGACTATATGCTAATCTCTTTTACCTTTGGTGTGAGCAGCAGGGATTTTAAACAAAAGTGTTTGGAAGTCCTTGGGGAGATGGACATTGGTGCATTTGGCCATGTTCCAGTCATTCCAGCTTAAGATGGACGTGGAACATTTTTCACATAGTTTTGCAGGCAGCCTGACGCCAGGGTTTTCACATTAGAGAACGAATGAACCATGGAGGCTTCCTAGGGAATGGCCAACTCTTCCTCTTTTTCTATGTCCCTTCTCATCGTGGGCAGCAGTTGCTGTGAACACTGGGGCCAGTTTAGGGGTGGGAATTAGCGAAAACCAGATCCAGGTTGTTCAGAAGCCTTGAGAGGATTAAATATAGCCCATAATGAAGTAAGCTGAAATAGTGCATGTGCTCGTGCATAGAATTCCCTGTGCTGGACGTTGCTATGAAAAAAGGGAGCTGCCCCAGCGAGATTCATTCCACTGCATTGGCTCCAGGTCCCAGAGTCTGATAAGTAGGCTGCACTGCTGACATGTCCTGGATGCTGGAGATGCTGGGGTGTGTGTGTCCCTGGTAGAAGTGGGCTAATGATTTGAGATCAGAGATCAAGAAACCTCAGGAGTGAGGCACCTGATGGCTTCATGCCCAGTACAGCTCACCTTGTGCATCGTGAGTCCCACATCAGAGGATTCAACCAACAAAAAATCAGAAATTCTTAGAACATAATGGCATCCATAATGAACACAGTCAGAATTTTTTCCTTGTCATCATTCCCTGAGCAATGTGCTATAGTATCTATTAACATAGTATTTGTGATGTGTTCTAGACTATACAGTCGTCTGGGGATGATTTTAAGTGCACCAGAGGGCATGTATAGGTTACATACAGATTCTGCACCTTTGTATGTAAGGGACTTCAGTACTCATGGATTTTAGTAACTGCAGGGCGTCTTGGGACAATCCCCTATGATGATGAAGGACAACTATGTGTCCTTTGTTTCAGAAGCTAGAGAGAAAGCTCCCAGAAACACGTACGGAAAGCGGTGTTCCGGGTACTTTGTAAAAGTCCTCCGGGGACGCGTGGGGTTGTGTGTAATCACAGTGATCATGTCAGATGGAGAGGCATACTGGGGAAGGCATGAGAGGAATTTTAAGTGGCTAAACTATGTGTATAATGTTCTTCATAAAGGCTTCGGGGCCTTCGAAAGCACTCAGTATGCCGTAGGCCACCTCAAAGCCTCACTGAGGGCTTTGCACAGATTGGGAACTGGGGCTGCAAATGGTTTTGAGATGACTTTGTTGCCATAAGGAAGGGCAGTTTATTTCAGAGACTTTCTTCATACTGGGATCCAAGGGGAATTTAAGAGAACCCTCACCTAGTGTCCTTTCTCCTTCCTTGCCTTTCCTTCCTACTCTGTTCCTTTCCTTCCTTCCTCCTGCCCTCTCCTCCTCCTTCCCATTTTTATTGTGGAAGATGAATGAGGGATGCATGCCTGACCAGGAAGCTAAGAGGTTCTCTGAGGGCTCAGGGCTGGCTCTTCACATCTGGTGTATTCCCACCCACAGGTGATCACCCCCGTACGAACAGGTCATGGCTATGTGTACGAGTACCCATCCAGATTCCAGAAGGATGCCTACGATGTCCCTCCTTCCCATGCTCATGGGGTAGGTACTGGGACTGTCACGAGGGGAGAGGGATCTTGGCGCAACATCCCTTCACAGGAAAGGGGGCTCACAAACTGTGACTGTGTTAAACTGAGCCTGGCCTCGGGAGTCACTGCAGCCCCTGCTATTTATTTAAATCCTATTTGTCAGGTCTATTAGGAAATAATAAGATCTATTAGATCTTATTAGGAAATCTAGTCTTTTATCTGGGGATACTTTCTTGCTTCAATAGTTCATCATTATACATCAGGAAGTACGGAGTTTAAATGATAAGTACGCAGTAGCTATTTCACCTACAGTCATTTTTATATTCAATCTAAATTAAATTAAAGAATGCAACATTCATAAAGAAAAATTCCATCATCTTCTTATGATGTAGAATGCCACTAGAGATCAAGTCTGTATGTAACCTGGTAAATAAATCCACAATTAAACAGCAGCTTTAAAAAAATGGCTAATTCCATTCTGGTTAACTCAAGTGTTTCTCTTCAGGTATACGACATTCCTCCTTCGTCACTGAAAGGCCCTGTGTTTTCAGTTCCAGTGGGAGAGATAAAACCTCAAGGGGTGTATGACATCCCTCCAGCTAAAGGGGTAAGTGACTTACTGACATGCAGTCAAAATGTGTGTGTGTGTGTGTGTGTGTGTGTGTGTGTGTGTGTGTTAGCTCCTTGGGATAAAACAAGAGGGCAAAGTCCAAAAGAGAAAAAAACTTGTCTTGGTGAAGGAAGGAAGCAAGAGAGGGAGGGAAGACAATAATAATACCTCTAGGAATTAAAAATTTAGAGGGTATCCTCAAAAAATGGGGAAATTGGCCAGGCGCGGTGGCACACGCCTTTAATCTCAGCACTGGGGAGGCAGAAGTAGGAGGATCACCATGAGCTTGAGGCCAGCCTGAGACGACATAGTGAATTCCAGGCCAGCATGGGCTAGAGCAAGACCCTACCTCAAAAACAAAAAAAGGGGGGGGGGGTAATCAATAATGAGAGCCAAATGGAAAAGAAAATAATTGGTTTAGTTTGACAAATTTAATGCATCTCTTATTTCTCTAGAAGGTTCTAGAACTTCCTTGGTCCATACATAAGAGACAGTTCACTCGATTTCCTGTCACCCTCTGGGTGTACCTGTACTGCAAGTACAGTGAGCCTTACTGTACTGAGAAGGAAACTTCTCGAAACATGTGGGTGACTTAGACAACTACATGCGATGTGATGGCCAAGGTCCAAACTCAGCCATTGTTTTACCACACGACCTGCCTATCAGCATGTGCCAGCCTGGGAAGGACACCTAGGGGTTGGAAACATGGGGTGGGGACCCAGGGGTGACACTCGGTCAGAAGGGGCCCACACACCAGTCAGCACTAGAGCGTGGGAGAGGGTGCTGTGTAAGCGTGAGTACCCCGTCCTCTGAGGAGCCAGTGAACAGGCCTGAGCGCTGTGGACTGCACCTTCAAGGACTGCTCCGGGTCTGCCTCGTCCCACGAGCCAACTTAACCAATATGAGTTTTGCCATTTATTTACTTTCTAGGTCTATGCCATGCCATCGTCTGCTTCCCGAGATGAAGCAGGGCTTAGAGAAAAGGAATATGATTTCCCCCCTTCAATGAAACAAGCTGGGTGGCCAGATGTCAGACCTGAGGGGGTTTATGACATCCCCCCAACAAGCACCAAGCCAGGGGGCAAGGACCGTCATGTCAAATACAGCTGTGATGTTCCGGGAGCAGGGGAACCAGTGGCACGAAGGCACCAGAGCCTGTCCTTGCATCCTCCACCCGCTGCACAGCTGGGGCAGTCAGCCAGTGCCCGCAATGACGCTTACGATATCCCCCGAGGAGTTCAGTTTCTGGAGCCACTGGCAGAGACCAGTGAGAAAGCAAACCCCGAAGAGAGAGACGGTGTTTACGATGTCCCTCTGCATAACCCAGCAGATGCCAAAGGCTCTCGGGATGTTGTCGATGGCATCAACCGCCTGTCTTTCTCCAGTACTGGCAGCACCAGGAGTAACATGTCCACGTCCTCCACATCCTCAAAGGAGTCCTCGCTGTCGGCCTCCCCGTCTCAGGACCAAAGGCTCTCCCTGGACCCAGACACAGCCATCGAGAGGCTCCATCGGCTCCAGCAGGCCCTGGAGATGGGCGTCGGCAGCCTCATGGCCCTGGTCACCACAGACTGGCGGTGCTATGGCTACATGGAGCGGCACGTCAACGAGATCCGCACCGCAGTGGACAAGGTGCAGCTGTGCTTGCGCGAGTACCTGCATTTCTCCAGGGGAGCGTTAGGCAACGCCTCCTGCCTCCCAGAAGCGGGCCTCCACAACAAAATGAAGCGGGAGCTCCAGAGGGTGCAGGACTCCCACCAGATTCTCAGCCAGACCAGTCATGACTTGAACGAATGCAGCTGGTCCCTGAACATCTTGGCCATCAACAAGCCCCAAAACAAATGCGACGACCTGGACCGGTTTGTGATGGTGGCCAAGACAGTGCCTGACGACGCCAAGCAGCTGACCACCACCATCAACACCAACGCAGAGGCCCTCTTCAGAGGCGTCCCTGGCAGTTCCCATCTGAAGAATGGGTCTGACACCATCACGAACTCCGGCGAGTACCCACACACTGGCTCCCCAATGCAGCCCCTGCGGTCTGCTGACTACAAGGTTCAGACCCACAGCAGAACATTGCCTCCCACCCCCAGCAAAGACCAGCCACCGGACTGCAACAGTAGTGACGGCTCTGAGAGAAGCTGGATGGACGACTACGACTACGTCCACCTACAGGTAAGTAGCCCTGGCTCATGAACGACCCACACTCATGCTCAGGAGGCCCAGGACCAATGCCATACGGCTGATGGGCCAGATGACCAAAGAAAAGAACGTGGCAGATGCCACCTCAAGGTGCATGGGAACTGCAGATGAAGTCATGCAGTTGGAAGAAGCCTGGCCAACTGACCCGAGTCCTCAACTCTGCTCCATTCTCTCACTGCAATGATTGTGTGACTAACCTATTTAACCTCCCTGGGCCTTCGTTTCATTTTCAAAATGAATGAATAACCTACAAGGGTCAATAAAATCCCATATGTGCACCTCAGGAAAGCAGAGGAGACTCGCCACATAGAATTGATTCTCTACTCATCATACCAATTTCCACCTCACTTGTGTCTTATGATACAGTCCAAAGGATAGTTTATTCTAAAAGGAAAAAGTTTTCACTGTTAAACAAACAAAAAAAAAATTGAAAACCTAGTCTTGAGAGATGGCTTAGCGTTTCAGGCACTTGACTACAAAGCCAAAGGACCCAGGTTCAATACCCCAGGACCCACATAAGCCAGGTGCACAAGGTGGTGCATGCGTCTGGAGTTCATCTGCAGCAGCTGGAGGCCCTGGCATGCCTTTCTCTCTGCCTCTCTTTCTCTCTTTCATTCTCAAGTAAATAAAATGTAATATTAAAAAATGAACACCTTAGAAAATCTCTAAGGTGAACTTTAGGTCATATGTAAGGTGAGGGTGAGACAAAGAGAGGGGGGTGTTTAATGACTTACAAAGATACTTTGCCCCATCTAGGTTTAAAAGATCATTAGTATTGGCCAACTGGCCAAGAACTTAACTTACATGGGAAACTGTTCAAACGTCATCTTCTTTCCTACAAGTGGAAAGTCTACCCGCTCCTAGTGGACCTGGGATTCTGACAGCTTCCCCTCTAAAGGATTCAAACACTATACCATAACCTATTTTTAGAATGTGGAGTAATATCTTATTCTGCTTTTCTTTTCCTTTTGACTGAGAGCCATGAATTATCCGTAAAACTGTTAAGAACCTAGCCGTGCGTGGTGGTACACGCCTTTAATCCCAGCACTCGGGAGGCAGAGGTAGGAGGATCGCTGAGAGTTCGAGGCCACCCTGAGACTCCATAGTTAATTCCAGGTCAGCCTGGACCAGAGTGAGACCCTACCTCGCAAAAACAAACCAAAAAAAAAAAAAAAAAAAAACTGTTAAGAACCCAAAAGCCCTTTAGTTCAAGAGAATGGGGTCAACTGAGGCACACTGGTGCTGAGGGCGGGTGTGGGGTGGTTAGATGGGTGCATATGACACTCTTCTCACTGATCTTCAAGTCTGCACACTGGTAACTCCAAACTTGGAATACAAAGATACAGGCGACTCAAAGAGAGTCAGAGAGAACGTGGGCCCTTTCAGACCTTCATCTGAAGGCTTATGAGTTCACATATAATCTGTTTAAGAACCATGAGAAGGGGCTGGAGAGATGGCTTAGTGGTTAAGGCACTAGCCTGCAAAGCCTAAGCAGCCCAGTACCCACATAAAGCCATAAAGAGACATAAGGTGGTACATGTGTCTGCAGTGGCTAGAGGTCCTGGCACATCCATATTCGTTCTCTCTCTCAAATAAATAAAATATTTAAAAAATAAAATATTTTTTAAAAACCATGAGAAATAGTGCTTCTTGCAGAGGTGTGAAGGGGATCAAGGAAAGCTGTCCGAAAATGTCCAGGCAGAGCAGAGGGCATGGTGCCCCCCCGGAAACAAGCTTCGGTTTCAGCCTAAACCTCCACAAACCGTGGCAGTGTGACAGACAAGCCTGCACCCCTGTCTGGGGTTCATGGGCCCTAAGTGAGGTGGGAGGTAGGAGAACTGGCCCAAGGCCATCGACACTGAGGGCCTAGGTGCATTTGTCAATGGATTTGTCGGCACAGGTGACTCACGGTGCTGAAGTAACGTGTTCTGTATGTTGAAAACAACAGGGCAAGGAGGAGTTTGAGCGGCAACAAAAGGAGCTGTTGGAGAAGGAAAATATCATCAAAGAGAGCAGAACGCCACTGGAGCACCATCAGGTACGGTGGTCAGCCAGAGCAGAGTAACTTCCTGCCCGGGACACACTGGTGTGAAGACGCCCCCAGGCTTATACTAGGACAAAGAATGAAGAGGCTGTGGCTTTGCAAATACAGCTGGGTGTACCTGTATTATATCCATATTGGGGAGGGGGAGGGAGTTGTTTCTTCTTTTTTTTTTTCAGGTTAAGTTTATTAATATAAAACACGTTAGGACTTACTCAAGAAGTAAGACCCATTTGAGCTCACCCAAGCAAACCAGGTTTATATGTTAGTCTGGTAAGGAGTTCAAGGACAGTGACATACAGTCAAGACTGCCAGAAACAGGGACTGGAGTCTCTCCTTCTGTCTTGCCTTGGTGCCTATCCACAGATCTGCTTTATTCCCCCATTTTCCGACATGTCCTCTGGTTACCTACCCATCTGGTTCCTCTCTAAGTTTACAGAACCCATAAATGGCCACTCGGAGCCCTCCATAGAGAGTGCAGTTATGAAGGGGAAAGTGGGGGAGGGGAGGGAAATAATGTGGTTTATTGTCTGTAAGTATAGAAGTTGTCAATTAAAAAAAAAAAAGGAAGCCAGGCGTGGTGGCTCACGCCTTTAATCCCAGCACTCGGGAGGCAGAGGTAAGGAGGATCGCCACCCTGAGACTACAGAGTGAATTCCAAGTCAGCCTGGGCTAGAGTGAGGCCCTACCTCGAAAAAAAAAAAAAAAAAAGAAGAAGAAGAAAAAGGGATGCTATCTATGTGCTCATGGGCGGGGGGTGGGGAGGAGGGAGGGGCGCCCTCTCCACAGAAAGATTATTATTATTATTTTTTTTTTTGGTGTTTGGTTTGTTTTGAGGTAGAGTCTTGCTATGTAGCCCAAGATGGCATCAAACTCATCATCCTCTTCCTTGGGCTCCTAAGAGCTGGGATTACAGTTACGTACTGTGAGGTCTGGCTCCAAAGCCTTCCCCATAAATGGCATTCCATCTCCGATCTCCCGCTTGATGGCTAGATCCCTAAATTTGCTTCTCACGCTCTCCCCGCACCATCTCTCTACCTATACTTTGCCCAAAATCACAACCCTATGTCTTGTTTGTTCATGGTCTGATCTTAGGGTAGGAAGATAAGACATGATAGTCTCAAAAATATATCCAAGCCCATTTGACAAAGGATCTAAGCAAGGAGGCATGTTCTCACTGTCCCTGGGAAACCTCAGCTTGAACCCTTGTTTTCTGACCCAGTGTGACTTAGGCAAGTCACGTCATCTACCTGAGTTTTAGTTACTTCTGTATGAAATGGGAAAGCCAACCCTCCCTTCCTCTAGTTGAGAGGATATAGTGATGAATGCATTTGTAAAGGCATGCGCTGCATAAAATCTCAATAATTCACTATTATTAAACACCTTGCATCATCAGCCTATATCTGCTTAGGTTTGCATTGGCAGTTGGCCACGTGTGACAACAGGGTTTTAGGGAACTTGTGAAAATCATAGTAATTCCCAAGAAGTAAGCAGACTCCATGGCACAGTAAAGCTGGTCGTGCTGCTCGCGAGGGAGGGGGTGGGTGAGGTGATTCTTCCCCGGCTCAGCTCTGCATCAGGATGAGACATTAACTGAGTCCTGAAGCGAGTCGCAGACAGTTCTTACATACAAAAGAGACATATCCCTGAGCTAGAACGTGGACTGCAGAGATGGCTCAGAGGTTAAAGGCTCTTGCTTGCAAAGCCTGATGGCCCAGGTTCGATTCCCCAGTAACCACATACAGCCAGATGCACAAAGTAGTGCATGCATCTGGAGTTTGCAGTGGCAAGAGGCCCTGATGCAGTTATCCTTCGTATTCTTCGCTCTCTCCTCTCACTCTTTCTCCTGTCTCCTCTCTCTCTCTCTCTCTCCTCTCATTCTCTCTCACTCTCTCTCTCCCCTTGCAAATAAATAAGAAGAAGAAGAGCCAGAACTTAATCTTGCTGCACGTTTAAACTGGATTCCAGTTGGGATGATGTACAGAAGCAAGAACACTCATGACTTTGCACAGGGCCCTTTGCTTTTAACAGTTCACACTTGCCTTTCCTGAGTGCAGTTAGAACAGTTAACACTCACATTTCCCCTAAGTACGTGTGTGTTATAATGTATGCCCCGGCCTTCCCTGTGGTGAAGGATGGCAACACATGCTACATCTTCACTGAAGAGCAGGAGAAGCAGAGACGATCTGATGATCCGTCACTCTGTCTAAGCATCTGGAAGAGACAGGCAGGGCTTTCTTTCCCAGGAAGATACAAACTTGGTGACTTATTTGACACAAAAAAGTCACTACATATGATTTCCCCTTGTCACCACTCAACATTTAGCAAACATTTGCAAACACTAGTCCATACATACTATATTCTATTCTACGTATACAAGCCCTTTGTGAACAGTATTAAGTCATTTGACCCTTGTAACAGTATAGTAGACAAGGCTGGGGGGCTAAACCCTGTGCTGTCTTCTAGCCAGAACACGGAAGAAGCCAGTGGTGTGAGCATAGAAGGCCTGAGCTGGAGGATTTTAGGGGATCTTCTTTCCCAGCATCTACATGGTACGGTTTAGGAAGCCAGGGACTTGGCAGAGGCCTCCCAGCTCCTAGGCATCTGGTGCTTATCTGAGATGGAGCCAGTGTCTTTTAACTCCACAGCCAGGATCGCTCCATCACAACACAGTACTTGGCTGGTAATGACATCTGGTCCCTTCTTCCTTCCAGTTGAGTCAGTTCCAGCTGTTGGAACAAGAAATCACCAAGCCCGTGGAGAACGACATCTCCAAGTGGACGCCGTCTCAGAGCCTGCCGACCACAAGCAGCAGCGTGGGCGCACAGGACAGGCAGCTGCTCTGCTTCTACTACGACCAGTGCGAGACGCATTTCATCTCCCTGCTCAACGCCATCGACGCGCTCTTCAACTGCGTCAGCTCAGCCCAGCCCCCGCGCATCTTCGTGGCCCACAGCAAGTTTGTCATCCTCAGCGCACACAAACTGGTGTTCATCGGAGACACGCTGACGAGGCAGGTGGCTGCCCAGGACATTCGCAACAAGGTCATGAACTCCAGCAACCAGCTGTGCGAACAGCTCAAGTCCATAGTACTGGCCACCAAGACGGCCGCTCTCCATTACCCCAGCACAACCGCCCTGCAGGAGATGGTGCACCAGGTGACAGACCTGTCCCGAAATGCCCAGCTCTTCAAGCGCTCCTTGCTGGAGATGGCCACCTTCTAAGGACTGCAGGAAGCAGAGGAGACTGAGAGAAGGGTCATTAGGGCAAACTGGAAATACTATCTGGTTTTTGTAAATGTTATCTATTTTTGTAGATATTTTATATGAAAATGAAATATTTTTAACATTTCATGAGTGGAGCAAATTTCATACATTCAGGGAGCTAGAGAGGGACATCTCTGTGTGGTTCTTATATATTCAATGACGTCTCTAAGACATAAGCTGTACAGAAACTTGTCCACGTGTCTGTGTGCTCATTCGTGTTTGTACGTGTTGACCTGATACATTCCATTAAAAACATGAATTACGAAGCACCTTAGCGCGCCCTCCTAATGCTGCGTGGTTTGGCTTTTGTGGAAAGTGTGCCGTCTGTTTTAATACTGCTCCCGGTCTGAGCCCGGCCCTCCCAAGTCTGGAAGTGTAATGTGTGTGTAAGTGTTCGCCTCCTACACAAGGCACGGCTTGCTTGTGCATGCTGGAACCCTTTTGTCAAAGCTGATCGTCTCTAATCCATTATGGCTAAATGCCCCACTTCTGGTAGAAAAGGCCCTCTTGCAGAGCAAGGTTTAGAAAGCGCACATTGCCTCGAGTCCAGTAGTTCAGCTGCTAGAGAGAGTGTCCGGGTGCTGTAGTGAGAGGCCGTGTTATAATTAGGTTGTTTAACACTGAGAGGGAGCTACAATGAAAACAGAACACGTGTTTTCCTGGGGCTATTTAAACTTCACTGGTGAGTAATTCAGCCACGAGTTTTTCAAAGGATGTTTTTGGAGTTATACAAAAGCATACTACGTGCAGCCTGAACACATGCGGTTGCAAACAAAAAGAAGGGGTGGTTCCCGCTGCCAGGTGTGAAGTGGGGCCTTTCTGACTCTTCACCTTCTACCCTCAGTTTCTGAAGAAAACTGGCCAGTTCCTTGGTCACTGAACCTTAGAGCCACCAGTCCATCTCTTTGACCTCCCAATGCTCAGACAGTCTTGCACACACCTTCAAACTTATATCTGCAGATGCAGATCTTCAGTGCAGCTGTGGGGACAATTTGACCTTTACAACTTTGCCTAGCCTTATCACCATGTCACAATCAGTCCCAAACAGCATCCCTCCAGTAGGCTGTCTCCTCCCACCTTCTGTGTGGACATAGACCAGGCCCCCACAGCCACCAGATGCTGGGCAGATAAAACACTTCCATCCGGTAGTAAGGATGTTCCTGTAACACCAAGTTAAGAATTACGGTTCTGTTGGTCTTTCAGCCCATGGAATGGTTTCATTCTGGTCTACTTGGAAACATGTTTTTATAATATATGTCTTGACTGAATTCATCGTGCTGTCTTGAACAACCAAGTCATGAAAACAGGAAAGGATTGAAGAGAAATGTATGACCTCGGTGTGATCGTAAGAAGTCAGTGGAGCCCAGCATGGTGGGTCACGCCCTTAATCCCAGCACTCGAGAGGCAGAGGTAGGAGGATTGCTGTGAGTTCAAGGCCACCCTGAGACTGCCTAGTGAGTTCCAGGTCAGCCTGGGCTAGAACAAAACCATACCTTGAAAAACCAAAGGAGGGGGAAAAAAAGTCAGTGGAAGTTATCAGAGAAGGTGCATTTCAAAAACAACTGCCAATTGCACTTCTCAGACTTCTGCATTGCCAAGAGAAGATGTAAACTGGTCCTGCGGTGAGATCAGTGGGCCTGTGTCGGACGGGGCTGTGGAGTGTCAGCAACAGGAAGCTCAGAAGCAAGCATGCCTTTAAGTGTCATCCTGTGATGTGTGTTTGTTAGGTGGTGGCAGACTTGTTCTCCCATGTGGTGGCATTTCACATGTTCAAAACCAGAATGTTCATCGGCATTGTTCTTCACTTCTCGTACGATGTAGAGGCTATTTTTAAATCATTACATTTTTAATCCCTGTTTTCATAGCCACTGGGCTTTCTCTTTGATATGTTTCTCTCCTTCTCACAGAATAAAATATCAGTTGATTTGGGTGCCCCTAATTTAAATATTTAAATTATGATAATTTTATTGATGCTTAGATCTGGACTTTTTAGAAGTGTGTGTGTGTGTGTGTGTTTTGGGAAAAGTTCTGAAACACATTAACATTACAAAATTGAAGTATTTGGAAGAGGCTTTCACCACCAGGGGGCCTGCGCATTGAGGGAAGGCTAAGATGATTTCTGTTTCTTGACTTTGGGGACAACCATTTGTGTGGTTTTAGAATCAAAGGACATCCTTCTGTCCATTCAGAAACAGACATAAAAACAGTTCAAAACTGGGCTGGAGAGATGGCTCAGCAGTTAAGGTGCTTGCCTGTGAACTCTAAGGAACTGGGTTCTGCCTGTGAAGCCTAAGGACCTAAGATCAATTCCCCAGTACCCATGTAAAGCCAAATGTGCAAGGTGGTACATACATCTGGAGTTCGTCTATGGTAGCTGGAGGCCCTGGCACACCCATTCTCTCTCTCTTTCTTTCTCTCCTTAATGGATAAGTAAATATATTTTTTTTAAAAGTGGCCAGAGGGCCTGGAGAGATGGTTTAGAGGTTAAGCGCTTGCCTGTGAAGCCTAAGGACCCCGGTTCAAGGCTTGATTCCCCAGGACTCACGTAAGCCAGATGTACAAGGTAGCACATGCATCTGGAGTTCGTTTGCAGTGGCTGGAGGCCCTTGCACACCCATTCTCTCTCTCTCTCTCTCTCTCTCTCTCTCTCTCTCTCTCTCTCTCTTTCTCTGTCTGTCTGTCACTCTCAAATAAAATAAATAAAAATAAACAATAAAAATTATTTTTAAAAAAAGTGACCAGGCATGGTGGTGCATGACTTTAAAAAAAAAAAAAAAAAGCTCAAAGCTAATTATGCTTTTTAAAACTATTTTATATTTTTATTTGCAAACAGAGAAAGAAAGAAGAGGGACAGAGCAAAGGGGAGCACCAGGGCCTCCAGCTGCTGCAGATGAACTCCAGATGCATCTACCACTTTGTGCATCTGGCTTTATGTGGGTACTAAGGAGTCGAACCCGAGGTTGTTGGGCTTTGCAGGCAAGAGCCTTCACCACTGAGCCGTCTTTCCGGCACACGAATTATGTTTGAAGAAAAAAGAGATTCCCAACCGTGTGAATAATCATTCTTAGTGCTGGATTTGCCATTGTTCAGGCATCCCACGGAGCTACGGAAAGCATTTGAAGATGCCTTGTTCGCTAGTTCTTTCTCTTGTTACTGAGACCAAGCATGTGGCAGAAACAACAGAGAAGAGGTGTACCTGGCTCACGGCCGAGAGGACACCAATACCACATCAGGGGAGGCCTGGCACCAGAGTGCTGTGGACAGGACCTTGGCCGTGGGAGCTTGCCATGTAACTGGCTCCCTTCTTGTTGGATCAGGAAGCAGAGATCTCAGGCAGAGAGCAGGGCTGGGCTCGTTCCCACACCCACACTGAGCCTTGCATGTAAAGGTTCTACAACCTCCCAGAACAGTGACACCAGCTTGGGAGCAAGGAGCCTGTGTGGGACAGTTCAGATTCAGACTGTGACACCTGTACCACCTTATCCACAATACAAGCACAGACTGATTCTTGATAACAATAAGATTCCTCAGTGGAGGGATGGGATGCCTTATGAAAAAACAGTGCTCAAGCTGGAGAGATGACTTAGTGGTTAAGGCGCTTGCCTGCAAAACCCAAGGACCCAGGTTCGGTTCTCCAGATCCCGCATAAGCCAGATGCACAAGGTGGCGCGTGCATCTGGAGTTTGTTTGCAGTGGCTGGAGGCCCTGGTGTGCCCATTCTCAATCTCTTTCTCTTTCTCTCTCTTTCTTCCTGTCTGTCTCTCTCAAATAATAAAATTAAAATTAAATATAAAAAATGTAAATAAAAAAAACGGTGCTCAACCAATTAAATCTCTCTATAGGGGAAAAATGAACATTTCCCTGATATCCCACAAATTTATGTGGATCTCAAACTTCTAGAGAAAAAATATAATCTATGATTTGAACCACAGAGTGAGGATTGAGATTACCAGGAAAGGAAAAAAAGAGGAACTCTTTCATGAAGTGGGTGTGTATATATTAGAACTATTCACCATTGCAGAAACCTTTATGATCCAAGCAACAAACGTTCCATAAATAGTTTTTTTAAAAAAGTATAGCTCATGAATAACATTGAACCTCATCAAAAAATGTTACTTGAAAAAGCCGGGCGTGGTGGCGCACGCCTTTAATCCCAGCACTTGGAAGGCAGAGGTAGGAGGATCACCGTGAGTTTGAGGCCACCCTGAGACTACAGAGTTAATTCCAGGTCAGCCTGAGCTAGAGTGAAACCCTACCTCGAAAACAACAACAACAACAAAAATGTTACTTGAGGCTGGAGGGATGGCTCACTGGTTAAAGGCACTTGCTTGCAAAGTCTGTCAGCCTGCACTTGAATCCCCAGTACCCATGTAAAACCAGATGCACAAAGTGGCCTATGCATCTGGAGTTTATTTGCAGCAGTGGGAAGCCATGGCAACCCATCCTATTTCTCAATAAACATATATGGCTCTTCTAAATATAGATGGCTCTTCTAAAGAGACTCTCAGGATAACAAGGGCTGGAAAAATGGCTCAGCAGTTAAGTGTGCTTCCAGTCTACAGCGTGAGGGTCTGCGGGGTCTTAAACTGCCAGGCTTGCAGTGTCCAGATCTCACGTAAACACCCAGTGTGGAGCCCAATATCCCCAGTCCTGCAGGGGAGCAGAGACTTGGGAATCAATGGAGTCCAGCAACCTCGGGAAGCAGTAAAGAGACTCTGGCTCAAAACAAGCCTGGGTGCAAGCGCTATGAAACCAGACATGTGACATTCTACTACAGCCATGAGTAAACAAATAATGGAGGGGACACCGGACATTCCACTCCAGCCTTGGTAGGAGGAGTACTCTTCACTGAAGGTGAGTATACGAGGCACCTAACTACAGCACACACACACACACACACACATACACACATAATAAGCTTCAAATATCATAGCAAGAGAGAGTACTTATACCACATATATCAACCAAGGATTTTTGTCCAAATTAGAATATAAAGAACTAATTTTTTTAACTTGGCAAAAATTTCATCAAAGAAAACTTGTAGATGTATAACAAATAAGGAAATAAAAACTACGCCAAATATATTGATTAAAAGACAAGCTGCATGGCTGGAGAGAGGGCTTAGCAGTTAAGGCACTTATCTGTGAAGCCCAAGGACCCAGGTTCCAACTCTTCAGATCCCAGGTAAGCCAGATGCACACGGTGATGCAAGTGCAACGCACATGTGCACAAGGTGGTGCACGTATCTGGAGTTTGATTGCAGTGGCTGGAGGCCCTGGTGCAATAATTCTATCTCTCTTTCTCTCTCTCACTCTTTCACATATAAAAAAAGGCCAGTCTGTTGGGTCTGCCTCAAAAAAAAAAAAAAAAAAAAAAAAAAAAAAGCTGTACAAGGTGTTTATGACTTCCTTCAGGAGAATATGTTCAATCTGAGATCTAAGCAAACACTTTCTTTAGGCCAAGATAGAAAAGGACATTTCAGGCTGGAGAGATGGCTTAGTGACTAAGGTACTTGCCTGCAAAGCCTAAGGACCTAGGTTCGATTCCCCAGGACTCAAGTAAGCCAGATACACAAGGTGGCACATGCATCTGGAATTTGCAGCATCTAGAGGCCCTGGCATGCCCATTCTCTCTCTGTCTCTCTCTCTTTCTGTCTCTCTCTTAAATAATATTGCAAGGAGAAGGGGGACAGTGACAAAGGTCCTGATCCTGCCAGGATTCCACCATGCTTTAGGGCTTGGACATGGAGCTCTGCAGGGTGGGGGGTGCGGTGAGAATGAGGCAGAGAAGTGGCAGGCGCCATTCTGTCCTGTACAGCTCTTTCCCCTGGATAGAAACAGTCAATGAAGGGTAGTGAGGAGGCTCACAAAGCTCATTAGAAAGCTCCCAGGCCCTGGAGGCCCCTAGCTTCAGAAGACTGAAAAGCTGTAAACAATTGCTTGGGAGGAGAGACTCCCTGTGGAAGTGACGCCCTGCAAGTTGTGCAGGAAGCTCCATGGTTGCAGCTTGTACAAGACGTCACCCAGGCTGGCCTTTCCGGGATGCAGCTGCCCGAGTCCCCCATGCTCTGGTAAGTGCCCCTCACTCACATTCCTACAAGTAAACACCATAGACCCATTCGTTTGTCAATCTAGACCTGGGTGGGATTGTTTCCTGGGTCCCTCACCAGGATCGTATTTAGGGTGACTATCACCCTAGAAAAAGTCACGACTATGACTTGTTGGCCAGGAAGCACCCTCCTCTTTGTGGCTTTGCAAGCCATGAGGCATATTGCCACTTCTATTGGTGACATTCCAGAACCCAAGGACAAGACCCGATTGCTGAACAACACACACACTGGTGTCAGGACATTGGGAACTCAGCGGCTCCCTCCCCACTGGCTGGCTTTTGCAGTGTTAAAACAAAAGCACTGTGCATACTAACTACGTGGGAGAATTGCCACTGACAGTGATGCTCAGTTATAGAACCTGCATGCTACACTATCACCATGCCAACTGAGATGGGCCCACTGGTGCAATAGTGGCACAATTGTTATGGCTACAACCAACTACTTTTCAATTTGATTTAAGACCCTGCCCACAGGATAAACTCCATGTCTGGCACCATAAGTTAGGACAAAATCTGTGGCTGGAGAGGCTATTTCTATTATTTTGTTAGGTGGATCTGTCATGTGGGTTACACTGCCTTCGAAACATTTGAGTTTACACTCAGGGATCACTGCTGCTCTCTGCCTAGGTTATAGATGCACATTTCCTTTTCTTTGCAGTGGCTGGTGATTACTGCAGACACTCATAACAGATCAAACTACTGAGGACAAGTGACAGTGAACTGCCATAGTGGCCCAGAAATAGGCTTAACAGCCCAGAGATGGGCACAGTGGCCCAGCAATGGATATAGTGACCCAGTGACTGGCATAGTGGCCTGGTGACAGGCATAGTGGGTGAGTGACCAGTATAGTGGCCAAGTGATGGGCATAGTGGCCCAGTGACTGGCCATAAAATGGAACACTGTGGAAGAGGGCAGTGGAAGGAATGTAAGAACTGGAGAAAGGGGTGGAGTGTTGTGTAACTATTTCCCCCACACTGAAACAAGTCCTTGTAGAGGATGGGGGCAGGGAGAGGCTCATGGAACTCGCAAGAAAGTTACCAGACTCAAAAATCCCCAACACACACCAAGATTATATAAGAGTCAACAGCTGATAGAGAGCAGAGGAAACATTTCAGTGGAGCTGCCTGGAAGCTGGGTAGGGAGCTCAAGAGACGCAGCCTTCATGACTCATCACCGTACTAGGGCGGGCTTTTCTTTAGCTGCCTCGGTCCTGCAACCCCTTCCTCATGTTCGTTGTAGTGACAAATAAACTCCTTGGCTCACCAATATAGATGTGGGAGGAATTGTTTGGGGGATTTGCCAGTGGTGCCCTATCACGGGCGAACAGATGTTTGTTTGTTCACAGCTCGCTCACCAGCAAGTCACGCAGCAGCATGCATGCAAGGCCTGAGAAGCCACTGTACAGATTTGAGTTTTGTTCCAGGAACAAATGAAAAGTTTTAAGTAAGGGTAGGAAGAGATCAGGCTTCTGTTATTAAATAACACTCTGGCTGTTGCTGCAGAATATCCAGGGAGGGTCTGTAGGCCCTAAGAGCCAGTCAGGCAGGTATCAAGGCAGCTCTACCAGAAGGTGTCTTGGGACAGACAGAATAGAGATGGAAGTGGAGGGAAGGGGGTCTGCTCTAGGGACGTGGAGGGAAAGCCACAGGAGTGCTGCTGTGCTATCTGCGGCTCACGGTGGAGAGGACCCAGGTGAAGGCTATCTGGCATTGGCAACCGTGTGGATGTGGCTCCTCTGATGAGCTCTGGTGTGTCAGCCCCACCCGCCTGCCCATCACCCAGCCTGTGGTGCAAGCCTCGTGGATACGCTCTTCCTGCCCAGCACTGAGCAGAGGCCTAGGCACAGAATGAGAGGGAGGCAAAAACATTAAACAGGAACCAACCCCCCCAGTTGTGGCTGGACTTAAGGGGTGCATCCTGCATCCAGCACTCAGGGGCCTGCCTGAGCCAGGAGGATCAGGAGTTCCAGTCTGCTGGAATGCGTAGTGAGACTGTCTCAAGAAACAAGGAGGAGAAAGGAAAGAAGCAACGAAGAAAGGAAGCTTTACAAGGGGGGTCGCTGGAGAGATGGCTCAGCAGCAAGGTGCTTGTCTTGAGGGACTTTAATTCCCCAGTACCCATGTGGAGCCAGATGCACAAAGTGGCGCCTGCATCCGGAGTCCATTTGCAGTGGCTGGAGGCCCTGGAGGCTGGGCGTACCCATTCTCTCTATGTCTCTTCTATCTCTCTCTGCATATATATATTGGTTTTTTGAGGCAGGGTCTCACTCTAGCTCAGGCTGACCTAGAATTCACTATGTAGTCTCAGGGTGGCCTCCAACTCACTGTGATCCTCCTACTTCTGCCTCCCAAGTGCTGGGATTAAAGGCGTGTGCCACCATGCCTGGCTAAATATATTTTTTAAAAAGAATTAGGAGGGGGGGCTGGAGAGATGGTTCAGCAGTTAAGCGCTTGCCTGTGAAGCCTAAGGATCCCAGTTCAAGGCTCGATTCCCCAGTACCCATGTAAGCCAGATGTACAAGGTGGCACATGCATCTGGAGTTCGTTTGCAGTGGCTGGAGGCCCTGGTGCACCCATTCTCTCTCTCTCTCTGCCTCATTCCCTCTCAGTCTGTCTGTCGTACTCAAATAAAATAAAATAAAAATAAACAAATTATTTTTAAAAAAAGGAATAGGGGTTGGGAAGATGGCTCAATCAATAACACTCTTGTCTTGTAAGCATGAGAACCGAAGTTTGAATTCCCAGGACCCACATAAAAAGATAGACACAGCGGCACACACCTGTGATCCAACTGAGGGGAGAATGAGAGGTTGGAACCAGCACATCCCTGGGAGCTTGCGGGCCAGCTAGCTTGGTCTCTCTGGCAACGTTCCAGGCCAGTGAAAGACCCTGTCTCAAACAAAGGTGGAAGGTACTTGAGGTGTCACATGCGAGGTTATCCTCTGACCTCCACATGCGCACTGGCACCCCATGTGGACACACACATGCACACCAACTGCTACACACAAAGTCAGCTTTTTACAAGAATAAAAACAGTACAACCTTGAGAGGGTTTTAATGAGTGAAGGTAAGAATACAGCAGAGGAAAAAAAGGCACTGAAAAAAATAGCAAATAAAGCTTAATAATATCAGTGTTCAGAACAAATTGCTTCTTTGCACCTTAGAGGTAGACAAAAAAAAAAAAAAAATCACCTTTGTACCTCACAGCACGACTTGAGTCATCTCCCAAGTACTGTAGGTAAAGAAAACTGACCACAGCAAGGATATCTTATTTTTGTCTTTTCAGGGACCATTTTCCAGGGAAACCAGAGTCAGCAACAAATGATGTTAAGGGAAAAATATACCCCTAAGTCATAATATATCCATCCATACATGCCCCTAATTCATACCCCTAACACATATATGCATACAAGCATACCCTTAATTCATACATACATGCATACTACATACAGACATACTTACGCCTAATTCTCCCTGGCACTCCTGGTCGTCATGGCAACAAGCAGACACCAGACACTGTCTGCCCCTCCCCCAGCAGCCATCATCCACAGGCCATTTATGAGCCTCCTTTATGACCCGGCAGCCTAAAAGGGGGCTTTTGTTGTTGTTCAGAACAATCTAGGCCCTTTGTGAGTTCAATGCCTTCAATGAAAGACGTTAAAATCTCTATGAACAATGGCTGTCAATGGAACATTTTACAATGGGGGGAGCAACTTCTTTCAGAGTCTTGCACAATGTTGAAGTGGCAAGACGTAGGCCTGGTGTGGAAGTACTTTTAGGATATAAAAATGCAAATGGACACCTTAGTGAAGGTTATCCTCACCCTCAGGCAATCATTTCTACCTATCTGTCTAGACATCCAGTCAGCAGTAAAAGGGGCCTAAGGTTTGACAAAAGAAGGCTTGGGTTGAATGATGGTCCAGCAAGACTGTTTGCAAAAGAAAAACAGGCCAGCAAGGAAAGAAAAGATCCGCCCCAACACTGAGACAGGGACTTGCAGGGACTTGATGTGGGGAGAAGAGCTTGCTGGAAACACGTTTCTGTGCCCTCTGTTGCTCACAGAGGGAGGTAAACATGGGGGTGGTTCCCCGTTCCAGATGGCTACGCTTGTTCTGTGCTGTTCTGCCAGTGCAGATCGTCAGTACCCCTCCACTCCAGGGCCCAGATCTCCGGGGGCAATCTTGAAGCTTGGTCCTTAGCACCCAGTACTTTGTTTGGAGCCCTTCCAGGGGCTTCCACATACAGGGTCCCCTTGTGGTTCAATGGGGAAAGTTAAACGTGAACCACGGGATTTGGCTTTTCTTTTTTGTTTTGTTTTCTTTTCTTTTCTTTTCTTTTCTTATCTTTTTTTTTTTCAAGGCAGAGTCTCACTGTAGCCCAGGCTAACCTGAAACTTACTCTGAAGCCCCAGGCTGGCCTCAAACTCACAGAGATCCTATCTCTGCCTCCCAAGTGCTGGGATTAAAGGCGTGTACCATCACACCCAGCTGAGTTGGCTTTTCTAATGGATTCTATTACCAACCAGCCCCCCAAATGGAGATATTCATGAAGACCTGGCTAAATACTGTGGAAACAAGGTTTGAAGTAATTACGAATACTCAACAGGCACACACCTAAGATAATATGGTCACATCTGTTGTGTATTTCCCATCTAAGGCATCTTGGCCCCGAGTTCATTTCTCTAATGTCCTGGTTCAAACATGGAGCTTATTTCATGCTGTTGCCTGACTAATCAAAATAATGATTCTGAGCTGCAGTGATGGCTTAGTGGTCAAGGTGCTTGTCTGTGAAGCCTGAGGACCAACGTTTGACTCTCCAGATCCCACGTAAGCCAGACACACAAGGTGATGCAGGCATGCAAGGTTGCACACGTACACATGTGTAAAGTTTGATTCTCTCTCTCATTCTTTCTGTCATAAAACAAATTACAAAAAAAAAAAAAGAATGATTCCACCTCAACACCTGTCCCTCCCCCCCCAACCTGGCTGTATTAATTACCTTATTCATTGTTGTGACCAAATGCCTGACAAAAAGCAGCTTAAGAAGTAAAGGGTAGCTGGGTGTGGTGGCACACACCTTTAATCCCAGGCAAAGGTAGGAGGATCACCATGAGTTCGAGGCCACCCTGAGATTACATAGTGAATTCCAGGTCAGCCTGGGCTAGAGTGAGACCCTACCTTGAAAAACCGAAAATGAAAAAACCAAAAAAAAAAAAAAAAAAAGAAGAAGAAGAAGTAAAGGGTTGACAGGCTGACATGATGTACACACCAGTAAAATGATGACCTAAAGCCAATAGCTTTCTGATTGACTAAGAGATCCACTCAGTGGAAAGAAACCCATGGCTGGAACTGGGAATCAGGTCAGAATCCTCTGGAGACCAACATGATGGTCTCCAACAACAAGCTCTCCCTAGTCTTCGGCTAAAAGAGGGGCTACATACATCAAAATCTCCTGGAATTAGCAATGCTTGTTAGCAATGCTTATTCCATTGAACCTATGCTGACTTCATTCTCCGCTGAGAATCTGATTTTCTTTTTCAGAAGGCAATGAGACCCGAGGAGATGAGCCAACCCTCGCACTTCAACCACGGCCAGGCGATACCACAGAGGAATTGGTGTGATGAGCAAGAGTGCTGCTTCCATGGTGAGCCTGACAACCAGTACCAGGGTGAAGACAAGATGCTGAGGACACTTACCCTGAGAGCTTTTCACTGAAGTAGTCATAAAACACACCCACCACGGCTCAGGGAATTTTGCTGAAGAGGGGACAGAAAGATTATAAGAGCCAAAAATTGGGACTGCAAACCCAGAACCATTGCCCCTCTCCCTAATGACTGAGTGATATTCTTACAACTCATAACCCACAACTCCATGGGGATACCAGCAACCCCACTATGGAGGACTTTCAATGGAATGGGGCCAGGGAGGAGGGAAATGTTGGTACCAACACAAAATGTGTCCATACAAAATATATTTTAAAATGATTTTTAAAAATAGGGTTGGAGAGATGGCTCAGAGGTTAAGGCACCTGCCTGAGAAGCCTAAGAACACCCGTTCAATTCTCCAGGTCCCATGTTTAGCCAGATGCAAAGTGACGCAAGGGTGCAATGCTGCACTTGCCCACAAGAGGGCGCACGTGTCTGGAGTTCATTCACAGTGGCTGAGAGGCCACTGGCACGCCCATTCTCTATCTGTCTCTCTCTCTCTCTCAAAAATAAATAAATAAATAAATAAATAAATAAATAAACAAACAAACAAATAAACAAATAAACAAATAAATAAATAAAGGATCCACCTTCTATAGGTGCCACAACCCTGGCAAACAGCACCACCAGTGGGGACCAGGTATTCCTCAAGTAAATAATTCAATTAAAAAAAAAAAAAAAAAATACCCTGACAGAAACAACTCCAGAGAGGATTTGAAGTGGGGGGAGGGGAGAATCATGGCTTTAGAGGGTTCCCTGCCATCTTGGTGAGGAAGGCATGATGAAGTTTGTGGTGAAGTTCAAAGACCAGGAAACAGAGTGGAGGGAGTGTGACTGGAAGAAGAGGTGCCTCCAAACCATCAAGGGCCTACCCTGGCCACCAGCCATGCCACCGCCTAGCAGCTCCACTGTCCTACCCTGGCCACCAGCCATGCCACCGCCTAGCAGCTCCACTGTCCTACCCTGGCCACCAGCCATGCCACCGCCTAGCAGCCCCACTGTCCTACCCTGGCCACCAGCCATGCCACTGCCTAGCAGCTCCACTGTCCCAGTAGTGCCACAGGCTGGGCACCAAGCTTTCAAAACATGAAGTATCTCCTATGGGAGATGCTGGAGATACTTTGGCCCCAAACCGGAACAGTGCCCTTCTTGGTTGCTGGACAGCTATGTGATTTCAGCTCTATAAGTTCCTGCAGTTGGACTCCATGTTACACAGTTCCTGGCTCAATACTGCCTTTGTAAGGACAGCACACGCAGAACCCTGCCTCTGGGTCTGGCGTCTGTAGTTTTGGATCCCTCTAATATTAATCAGCTAGCATGCTTTCAGAATGATCACCACTTGTATTCCCTCCCCACTTTATAGCCTTTACAGTCTCTGAACGATGACACTGGCAGTGAAAACGATTAGAGAGAAAATTAACAGGAGGCTGACTGAAGAAAAAAGGTTTATTACTAATGGGCAAATGATAGATGACATATTCACATTTGAGTATCAGGATGTTTTTTTCTCCTAAGGAATTGATGAGCCTTTTCTCATGGAAATTAGATTTTTGTAATTAGCTTCCTTTTTAGAATTTTTATTTGTGTGTGAGG
This sequence comes from Orientallactaga sibirica, assembly GCA_036365145.1. NCBI lineage: Eukaryota > Metazoa > Chordata > Mammalia > Rodentia > Dipodidae > Orientallactaga > Orientallactaga sibirica. The sequence continues at coordinate 5,527,173 of JAEOAD010000463.1, read as the reverse complement.
ATGGGGGTAGGAGCATGCCAGAGTCTTTTGCTGCTCCAAACAAATGTGGTTATGGTATGGCTTTATGTGGGGGGCTGGCAGATTGAACCTAAACCAGCAGACTCTACAAATAAGCCCTGTTATCTGCTGAGCCATCTGCCCAGCCCTTTAGCTTACTTTTTACCTTTTTTTTTTTAAAAACTTAACTACAAAGGTTAAAAAAAAAAAAAAAAAAAATAAAACTCTGGGGCTGGAGAGATGGTACAACAATTAAGGCATTTTGCCTGCAAGGCCAAAGGACTCAGGTTGGATTCCCCAGGACCCACGTAAGCCAGATGCACAAGATGGCACATGCATGTGGAGTTCGTTTGCAGCAGCTGAAGACCCTGGCATGCTCATTCTCTCTCTCTCTCTCAAATAAATAAATAAATAACTTTAAAAACGAAACCTTGATGCTCAATGCAGTTACTATATAGTACAGCTTGTGCATCCACCATTTCTTTCTCCAGTCTCTTCCACCTAAAGTTTCTCCCGAACTGTCCTTTCTTTTCAGGGACTTTCCTTTGATCACATATGACTCACAGATGACCACATGTAGGAGCCCAGGTGCTCCTGTGGTCATGAAGAAGCATGGGTGTGCCTTCTCCCTATGCTGAGTCAAGATGGTTTCTAATAGGCTGGGCTGGGCCCTGACGATTGCAGCGCCTAGCCAAATCCCTTCTACAAACCCCACCCGTGGGTGCTGGATAGAACAAGTTCTTGTCACATCTAACACACCACCTGTCACATCAAACTTTATCTGGGAGACATGAACAAACACCTTAGAGGACTCACCCACGTCTAGCTTAGTGCCCTAGGGAGTTTATTGGGGTGACTTATAGAGCATGGGGGAGGGGTCGCATACAGGAGCGTGAATCACTCAAAGGGAGCTTCATGGTCAAAATGCCACCAAAAGCCTATGCCAGCAGAGGTGACAACTCATGGATATCACACGTCTGGAGCTCACTACACGACTTGCAGACAGCTCAGTTGGCCAGTCTCTTCCTCCCAAGCAGTGGAGTGCTTACCCCTTACATAAACTTGGGGAGGAGCCCTGTGAATCTTGTAAGTTTCAGGAACTTCCGGGGACTTAGGAGCTTCTGGAACTGCCTTTACTTCCTGTGCCTTAAGTCATAATGTCTTAGAGCCCGTGTTTCATTTTGGAACTGTCTGGCGAGCCTCCCTCTAGGGTGAAATGCGTTTCACCTCCAAGGAAATTGCTATCATAACACCTGTAACCAGCACCCACCTCCCCCAGGCCAGGCTTCCCTCTTAGCCTCTGTCGGTGTCCCTTCAGGAACCTACTACCCTTCTCTGAAATTTGACCATGGTCACATGTTGAATACAGTTGGCTGTCAGAGATCTCCAGAAGGGTGGGACTTCATTCCCATTCCTTTCAGGACATGTCTCTGATACTTTATAATTTCGTAGCTGGAGCGTCGTAACAGCCTGGAAACACTCAAGTTCCAAATGCTATGGGTGGAGCAGCATCTCCGCCCCAACCCACACGCCCTGCAGTGAGTGAGCCTCTGTCAGGCTTTCCTGCAGGTGGAGGGAGCATGTCTCCCACTCACCTCTGGTGACGGAGGGATCTCTGAAAGAAAATGAAGTGCTGAGCCTTTATGGATGCTAGCCAGGGCAAAGGACCAGGTTATGGCACAAGGGTTTTCCACTACTTCTAGCAGCAAAGATGGGAAATAGTTGAGAAAATGTTTGCTAGAGAATTTTATAATAAAAATTTGGGTAAGGGAAGGCTGAGTTGTTTGCACCGAGCTCACTGGCTCTCGATGGAGGGAATGAGAAGTTGGAGAGCTTTCGGAAAGGAGGCGGGTACGGAAGGAGAAAGGCTGCTGCTGCTGCTGCTGGACTGGTCGGGCTCAAGAGCAGAGAGCTCATGTGCAAATAGGGTGTGGTGATCCCAGTGGTCCCCCATGATAAGATTTTAAGTCAGGGTCTCTACACATGTTCAGGAATATGTGAGTCTTCTAAGTGTTAAATGATTCACCAATGAACTTCTCTTTTCTCCATCATCCAACCTTTCTCATTAGGTTGACAACAGCCCAGAGTCTTTCTTTCATTGCCTCATGCTTCTTAGCTTCCCCACACACACACACACACACTCACTCACCTTTCCCCGGGCCTGATGCCTCTGCTTAGCAGAGCTACACACTCCTATCTCCTATGGACGATTTACTGCTCGGTCGTAAGGAAATATCACACAGTGGGTAAATAAGCCAAAGCCTGTGGTCAACATCAACACCATCAATGAGGAGCAGAAAGATGTCATGAGTCTCTGAGACGGTCACAATAACCCACTTCTTTTTCTTCACTTCAGCTCAAAGAAATAGATAAACATCAAAGAATATTGGTTCCATTTTTTTAAAGCAGGGAAAACAGGAAAGAGTGTGTTGTAAGATAAAAGAAGGCTGTGGCAATGTCTCATCCCAGCAGACCAGTAAGACGTGGCATCTGAGTAGCCATGCCTGGCCCTGGACTGGATCCCATCCCAGAGGTAATAATCAAGGGCATTGTTGGGTCAACTGTCAACATGAGATACAGATGCGAGTTAAATTAAATCAGTGTGAAATGTATTCAATTTGATAAATACGCTGTGCGCCTCTAAGAGCACACTCCCACTCTTAGCATGAATCCCTGCAGTGTTCAAAGAGAAAGGTCATGTTATAGGCATGTGTGTTTCAGAAAAAAATGATTGTATGCATGTTAACTTCAAGTGAATCTCAGTGAAGGATTGTCCTGCCATTACGACTTTTCTGAAATTTGGAATTTTGATTTCGTTTCCTGTTTTGCAGTGCTTGGGATTAAACCCAGGACCTTGTGCATGAGGGCAAACAATGGACCACTGAGCTACACCTCCGGCCCCACGGAAGCATTGACAAATGAAAACCAAAACAGCACCATCTCAAACTAACTAACAAGAGTTTGGTCTTTGTAACAAAGCTTGGGTTTCAGGACTGGAGAGATGGCTCAGTGGTTAAGGCACGTGCCTAAATTTAGCCATTAAGGCGCTTGCCTACAAAGCCCAAGGAACCAGGTTCGATTTATCCTGTGCCCACATTAAGCCAGATGCACATGGTGACGCAGGAATCTGGAGTTGGTTTGCAGTGGCCAGAGGCCCTGGTGCACCCATTCTCTCTCTCTCTGCCCCTCTCTCTCTCTGAGTCATAAATAAATAAAATTTTTTTTGTTTGTTTGTTTTTTTTGGAGGTCTCTCTCTCTCTCTGAGTCATAAATAAATAAAATTTTTAAAAACTTGCATTTCAACCTCGTCCTCTCTGGTCTTGAGCTGCTCATCTCTGCAAGCCATGGCATCCTCACCCAGTAGCAAGGCAGTACTAACAGTAGGTGGGTCAGGCTTGCTAGCAGACTGGAAACTACAAACTCGAGTTGCTAAAGCCTTGTGAGCAGGGTCTAGCAAGTAGCATCACAGACATGTTTTAGGCTATAGGGGACTTCCTATATCACAAAATTGATTCTCCATTGATAATTTATAGTAGTACAGATATGGACTACAAAGAGAGGCAATTTATGAAAACCACATGTACTAGTTAAATCACATTAATTAACATCCATCATCTCAAATACTCCTACCTCTGTCTCCCAACGTAGTTTTTCTTATCAGTGGCCTTACTACCTGAACATGTCTGGTCTGATCTAATCTTGAAGTTTAGCAGGGTTAGGCCTTGGAGGGGAGAAAGCTTTTCCCTCACTCCATTTCCTTTAATTGTTAACAAACTATATCACTGGATGCTTGCTTAGTTAAAAAATAGTGACACAATAGTTCTGGTCACATATGCCAACTACTGGAGATACAAGGAAGGGAGATGGGCGGGGGAGTGACAGCCTAGAGAAGCCGTGGGTGCAAGTCTGGGCTGTGGTAGAAGCCAGTCGCAGCTCTCCGATAATGTGTTCTTGGGGTTCTGGTGTAAAGCAAATCACCATTTGCATTTTCAGCCCCCATTTCCAACTGTGCAGAGGGGTCTTGTCACTTCCCTGCCCAAGGAACTAGAATGTGATCTGCCTCCGAGGCACCTGGGACAGTCACACAGGTCTTTTCCACTTCCTGCCTATGCCCACTGCCTCTGAACCACAGACCCACCCTGCAGTACAGCCTTCTCCATAGTCTTAATGTGGGAATCTGGGGTGCCTTTGAGAGCAACCGAGCCATTCTCAGCTCTTGATTGGGCATTAGCCCAGGAATGAGGGTGCCAGATGGTCACAGTCTTTCAAACTTTCTACTGATATTGTCTGTTTTTGTGGAAGGTGTCAATAAAAAGAGGGTTTTTTTTGTTTGTTTGTTTTCTTTAAAAAAGCAAGCTTCTACGGAGGTAGTGGCCTCCAGGCTGTTGTCTTATGAATTTTGAAGAATGGAATTCTTTCTTTAGAAAGGTTTTATCATAGAGTTGCAAAGAAGCAGAGTTCGTGCTGCGACGCAGAAGGGGGGGCCTCAGGAAATGGGAAAGCCTGCCTGGTGTCTCTGGTTGGGGTCTTTTATGGGAATTTACTAGGTGGGGGCTGAGCTGGTCAGTTCAATTCCCATGCCAGGTGTTCAGGTATTTTGTCATCTTTTGTTTTCCCCTGAGGTAGGGTCTCACTCTAGCCCAAGCTGACCTGGACTTCGCTATGTAATCTCAGGGTGGTCTCGAACTCACAGCGATCCTGTTACTTCTTCCTCCCAAGTGCTGGGTGTGCGCCACACCAGGCTCCTTGTAATCATTCTTATGTGTGCAAGTGGCACGCAGCACATTCACAATATCCTGCCACCATCACTATTTACTAATTACAAAGCTTTTCCATCATGCAAAACAGAAACTTTGAACCCATTAAACAATAGTTGCCCCTTCTCTCAACCTCTACTGTATTTTCTTTTCTTTTTTTTTTTTTTTTTTTTTAGGCAGAGTTTCACTCTAGACTGACCTGGAATGCAGTCTCAGGGTGGCCTCACTCTCAAGGTGATCCTCCTACCTCTGCCTTCCAAGTGCTGGGATTAAAGGTGTGTGCCACCACACCCGGCTTCTTTTTGTTTTTGTTTTTGTTTTTTCGAGGTAGGGTCTCACTCTAACCCAGGCTGACCTAGAATTCACTATGTAGTTTCAGGTTGGCCTTGAAATCATAACAATCCTCCTACCTCTGCCTCCCAAATGCTGGAATTAAAGCATTTTGTCTGGTTGGAGAGATGGCTTAGCAGTTAAGGCACATATCTGCAAAGCCTAAGGACCCAGGTTCAATTCTCCAGGTCCCACATAAGACAGATGCACATTGTGGCACATGCAACTGGAGTTCGTTTGTAGTGGCTAGAGGCCCTGGCACACCCATTCTTACTCACTCACTCTCTCTCCGTGTCTGTCTCTAATAAATAAATAAATAAAAATAAATCTTGCCAGGTATGGTAGCTCACGCCTTTAATCCCAGCACTTGGGAGGTAGAGGTAGGGGGAATGCTGTGAGTTCAAGGCCACCCTGAGACTACATAGTGAATTCCAGGTCAGCCTGAGCTAGAGTGAGACCCTGCCCTGAAAAACCAACAAATAAATAAATAAAATGAGAATAAATCTTTTTTTAAAAAAGCATTTTGTCATCTTATTGGTGTCTTCGTGATAGATTTCTAGGGAAGAGGAATTCCTCCAGGGAAGATCCCCTGGCAGAGGTCTAGGCCCCTAATCGTATTATTCATGTCCTCCCGTCAGGTTTGGGGGAAAAGAGACAAGGAAAAGAACAGATCCTCCCTTATAACTCAAGGACATTGCTCACTTGTAGCCAAGAAAACAACATTACTCACTTGCAGGGGCGGGGGCCGTGACCCTCGGCTGGCTGCTGAGTCAATTTCTATCGCCCCACATCCCTCTGAAGAGGTCATCCTCAGTCTGGACTCGTCCATGGCTCTTCCTCCCCGGTTAATTGAGGTATAAACTTGACAAGTAAAAATTATCTATTTGTGGAATACCACATGATGTTTTGATATGCAAATACCTTTTGAAATGATTGCCATAATCAAGATAATTCACATTTCCACCTTGCCTAATTTGTATCTGTGTGGATGCGTATGTGCACACAGTACGAACATTTAAGACCCATCTTAGCAGGTTTTGAGTATGCGATGTGTTACTAGAAATAGTCTTCAAGCTGTACTTTAGCTCGCCAGAACTCGTTCATCCTACATAACAAGGCCGCAAAAGGGACCTTTGTGTCTTTTGACCAACAGCTCCTCATGTCCTCCACCCTTACACCCTGTTTATTCCTTGAGTTGTTTTTTAAAAAATATGTTTATTCATTTGAGATAGAGAAAGAAGCAGACAGAGCAAACAAAAGAGAATATTTGCCACTGTCCACAAACTCCAGATGTGTGCACCACTTTGTGCATCTGGCTTTATGTTGGTAGTGGGAAATTGACCCTGGGCCATCAAGCATTGCAAGCAAGTCCTTTGATTACTAAGCCATCTCTCCACCCCCTATTCCTTGAGTTTTGCAACTGACTAAAAGGCCTGGTGACTTTCTAGCCAGTAAGATACAAAAGAGGTGGGGTAAGTGACAAGCACACACAGGATGGGCTAATGGAGGGGTGCTGTAGGAGAAAAGATAATATATTCTATTATACATGAGTGTTCTTCTGTGAGGGTCCCCTCGCTCCCTAAGAAACTTCTCTCTGATTCTAGAACCTAGGAAAGCTAAGCTCTGGTGCTCACAGGATATGGTCTATCAACGGATAAAGAAAATGTAGCATTTAAACACAAGGGAAGCCCCCCGGGATGGTGACTTAGCAATAATCCAGCACTCAGGAAGCAGAGGCAAGAGGATCCTGAGTTCCAGGCCAGTCTGGGCTACATGGTGAGATCCTGTCTCCTAAAGCCTGACCCAAAATAAATAAAAATTAAAGGGCTGGAGAGATGGCTTAGGGGTTAAGGCGCCTGCCTCTAAGCCTAAGAACGCTGGTTCCAATCTCCAGCGGTTCCAATCTCAGGGTCCCACGTTTAGCCAGATGCAAAGTGACGCAAGGGCGCAATGCCGCACTTGACCACAAGGGGGCGCACACATCTGGATTTCGTTCACAGCAGCTGAGACACTGCTGGCGTGCCCATCTCTGTCTTCCTCTCCCTCTCTCTCTCTCTCTCTCTGTCTGTCTGTCTCTCTCTGTGTCTCTCTCCAAAAAAAAAAATAATAATAAATATAAAAAAATTAAAACAAGCACAGTGGGACACAGTGTAGCATAAAAAGCATGAAATCCTGACATTTCCAGCAAGACAGGAACTGAAGCGTGTGATATTACCAGAATGAGCCAGGCACAGACGCTCAAGTTTGCATGTTCATCTGTGGAAGCTGAAAAGGGTTGATCGGACGGGAAGATGAGAAAAGAATCAGCGTCAGCAGAGACTGGGAAGGTGGCCGAGGGAGATGGGAGTGGAAGAGAAGCATCAGACACAGAGGGGAGGAAGCAGTGCTAGTTTTCCATGGCACAGGAGTGACTACAGCTCACAACAATGTATCATGTTTTATAAAAAACTGGACGAAAAGACTTAGAACATTCCCAACATGAAGAAATGATAAGTGTTAAAGGACAGAGAAATGCCAATGCCTTGATTTGAACACCATATATATATATTTGTGTATTGAGTTACCAGGCCGGGCAGCATAGACATGTGCAGCTATGAAATGGCTCAGCAGTTAAGGTGCTTGCCTGCAAAGCCTAACAACCAGAGTTCTGTTCCTGAGTACCCACATAAAGCCAGATGTAAAAGTGGCACGTGCATCTGGAGTTCATTTTCAGCAGCTGGAGACCCTTGTCTCAGTCCATCCATTCTCTCTCTCCCCCCAAATAAATACTAAAAAAAATAAAAACAAAAGATGAGGGGCTGGAGAGAGAGCTTCGTGGTTAAGGCACTTACTTGCCTGTGAACCCTAAGGACCCAGGTTTGACTTTCCAGAACCCGTGTAAGCCAGACACACAAGGCGGCACATGTGCACAAGGTCACACATATGCACAAAGTGGTGCACACATCTGGAGTTTGATTGCAGTGGCTAGAGGCCCTGGCAATTCTCATTCTTTCTCTCTCTCTTTCATTTAAAAAAAAAAAAAAGATGGGGTTAAAAAGAAAATGTAAGATGTCTGAACAGCTATTGTAAATTTTGTGGGGCCAGGTTCTGTGCCCTCTTGTCTCTCCCAGGAGAAGGGGGGCTCCTCCCTGCACCACCGTCCTGTTACATGAATCACATCGCATCCCCCTCCAAGCCCTAACCCCGGGCTCTTAGCTCTTAGGCATCCCCCTCCACATTTCACCTCCCATTCTGTTTCTGAGAGGTAATTCCTCATCTAGGTTCCCACAGGCACTCTGAGTCCTTGGCACTTGTCATCAGGGTAAAAGGTCCTATTCCCAACGCCATCCCCCACCATCCACGGGAAGGAGATGTGGCAAAGTATCATGGCAGATAAGGTCTCCAGAGCACCAAGGAACATGTCAACGAATGTACAAAGAAGGATGTTTAAGTGGTGGATTATAGCTACAAAAAGGATCTATAAACAATTTAGACATTTAGGAGAATGGCCCTGCTGTGTGGCTCTGTTCTACTCGAGTATTCATGCGCCAGGGCCTCTTCGCGGAACAATGGAGAATGGCCAGTCCATTCCTTGGTAGGAGCCCTGTGTGCTAACGTCAGAGGCAGATGTCCATTTTATGTCCCTTGTTTTCAGTAGCTTATGAAAAATTAGCCTTTCTGTCTCAAGTGTTCTTTGTCTGAATTCAAATTTCATGTTCGAAATTCTAGACAAGCTTTCTTCAATTAAAATGAATCATGTTTCCACATTATAAAAAATTTTAGATGTTTTGGAGCAAAGCTGGTGGAACTTGGAGTACTGGTTGGTCACAGAGGAATGCGAACTGTCAGATAGTTTTAGTAAGAAAGATGAGGGGGAGGCATGCTGAGGTTTATAAAAGAAAGATATTTCTTATGAGGGAACATACATTTTTGGAATTATCGGTGTCAGGAAATGGAATTTTTATGAACCTATGCTCAAGTAGGGATAATAGAAGAAAAATGTGATCATCTACATTTTTAACATTTTCATAGAAATATATTCTTTTAACTTACAAGACTACAGTTTTCTTGTCTCTCTTGCAGATCTATTCATATTTTAATGTGAATTCTCTTGACTGGTTTCTTGAATATAATAACAGAATAAGCAAAGCACCATATTTGGAACACAGAGATGATATTTTTTAGGTCTCTCAAGAAGACATCATAGTCAGGCATGGTGGCACGCGCCTATAATCCCAGCACTCGGAAGGCAGAGGTAGGAGGATCACTGTACGTTCAAAGTCACCCTGAGACTACATAGTGAATTCCAATGAGACCCTACCACAAAAAACAAACAAACAAACAAAAGATGAAGAAGACATCAATTAAAGAAGTGACAGCTGAGTGTTCAGCACTGAGACATTTCCATCACACCCTCCAGCATTCAGGGACCATTGCAGGAGAGGTGGCAGAAAGAATGCAAAGTCAAAAGATGGGCAGGAGGGCTGGAGAGATGGCTTGGCAGTTAAGGTGCCTGCCTGCCAAGCCTAAGAATGCCAGTTCCAATCTCCAGGTCCCACATTTAGCCAGATGCAAAGTGATGCAAGGGTGCAATGCAGCACTTGCCCACAAGGGGGCACATGCATCTGGAGTTGGTTCACAGCAGCTGAGAGGCTGCTGGCACACCCATTCTCTCTCTCTCTCTCTCTCTCTCTCTCTCTCTCTGTCTCTTTTTTAAAAAAAGATGGGTAGGAGTACTTTAGTATGCTATCTTCCAGACACAAAGTGGCAGTTGCATTTGTGGCATCACAGTGGCTATTGTTATCTGCCAAAGACCAATATGAAGGCAACAAAATATGACATCAAAGGCTAGGGCTGGGGAGATGGCTCAGAGGTTAAAGGCACTTGCTTGCAAAGCCTGATGGTCCAGATTCAATTTCCCACTATCCACTTTAAGGCCAGTTGCACAAAGAGGCATGAAACCCTGGCATTCCCATTTATTCTCTCTCTCTCTCTTTCTCATAGATAAATATATATTTGTTAAAAGGCGTCAAAGCCAGGCATGGTGGTGTACACCTTTAATCCCTGCACTGGGGAGGTAAACATAGAGAATCACTGTGCATTCCAGGCCAGCCTGGCACTACAGGGTGAGTTCCAGGTCAACCTGGGCTACAGTGAGACTCTACCTCAGAAAAAAAAAAAACAGACATCAAAATAGAAGGGGACTAAGTGGAAAGAAGCGAGGTCCCAGCGTGGTAGATGACAACAGAGGGTGGCAGGAGAGGGTTATGACCAGGGAACACTGTGTATATTATGGAGCTTGTCAATAAAAAGTTTGCATTAAAAGGCAGCAATCGAGCCAGGCGTGGGGGCACACACCTTTAATCCCAGCACTCCGGAGACAGAGGTAGGAGGATTGCCATGAGTTGAAGGCCACCCTGAGACTACATAGTGAATTCCAGGGCAGCCTGGGCTACAGTGAGACAGATCCTACCTCAAAAAAAAAAAAAAAAAAAACAAAACAAAAGGCACCAATCAATAGTCATTCATATTTAAATGTAGAGCAATACCCCAAGTAGGCAATAGGAAACTAAGGGATTGAACTAAATGAATTAATTTTCACTCAAAAGTAAGAAAATAAATCAAAATGAAGTAAAATAGATTAAATGAAAACAAAAGCAAAAACTAATAATTTTTTTGTTAAATAGGAATTATGGCAAAAGCCAAGGTTTTTACTTTCCAAAGGTCAAAATAAAAGATAAAATGCCTGATCAGTGTGTGCAAAGGAAAAAGGACACAGAGATGGATCTGTGACACTGAGGGAGTGGCACATGGGCGGGTTGCTGCAGACAACTGCATTCATGAGTTTTAAGATCTGGAGAAAGTAGACAGTTTCTTGAAAAGTTGAATTTCAGAGCAGAGAAAGCAATCAGAAAAGAAGTGGAAATTTACATGGACAATAACCTTTAGGGGAGAAAAGTGAAATTTTTCAAAGAACTGTCCCCCCAAAAAGACACAACATTCAGATTTTTTTGAGAGAGAGAGAGAAACAGAGAGAAACAGAGAGAGAGAGAGAGAGAGAGACAGACAGACAGACAGACAGACAGACAGAGACAGACAGAGGAAGATGCAGAGAGAGAGAGAGAATGGGCACGCCAGGGCCATTTCAGCCACTATTACCGAACTCCAGCCACGTGTGCCCCCTTGTGGGCAAGAGCAGCATTGTGTGCTTGCCTCTGGCTAAACGTGGGACCTGGAGAATCGAACGGGCATTCTTAGGCTTGGCAGGCAGGTGCCTTAACTGCTAAGCCATCTCTCCAGACCTATTTTTTTTTATTTGAGAGAGAAAGGGGGAGAGAGAGAGAATGGATGCGCCAGGGCCTCCAGCTGCTGCAAACGAACTACAGATGCACGTGCCACCTTGTGCATTTGGCTTACATGGGTCCTGAGAAATTAAACCTAAGTCCTTTGGCTTTGCAGGCAAGCTCCTCAACTGCTAAGCAATTTCTCCAGCCCTCAGATGGATTTTTGAGGCAGTTCAGTCAAAGATGCAAATGAGCTAAGCTATTCCAGATTATAGAAAAAAGATGAATTGCTTCAAATTTAATTTGCAAGGATTGCAGTCTCCATACTGCAGCAAGAAAAAGAAAACTATGTAATCTAAGGTAATGAGACAGATGCAAACATGTTGAACAGGATGTTTGTAAATTCAAAAATATATATCTAGGACTGGAGAAATGGCTTAGTGATTAAGGCACTTGCCTGCAAAGCCTAAGGGCCCCCATGTTTGACTCTCCAGATCCACATAAGTCAGATGCACAAAGGTGAGGCAAGCGCAAGGTCACACATGCCCACTAGATGGTTCAAGTGTCTGGAGTTCAATTGCAGTGGCTGAGGCACTGGGGTGCCAATTCTCTTTCTCTATCTCTGTCTCTCTCTATAAAAAATTTTTAATTAAATATATATATACAGTGCCTTAGCAGAATTATACACATAACAAAATAAGGCTTATTCCAACTAGGTAAGGAAAGCATAATAGCAGTAACTCCATTACTATAAAAAAAATATGAGCTGGGCATGGTGGCGCACACCTTTAATGCCAGCACTTGAGAAGCAGAGGTAGGAGGATCGCTATGAGTTTGAGGCTACCCTGAGACTACATAGTGAATTCCAGGTCAGCCTGGGCTAGAGTGAAATCCTACCTAGAAAAACCAACATATATATATATATATCTCCATACTGATTGTTACCAAAAGGATTGTCCAAAAAATTCTGCATGCATCATAATAGCATGTAGTCAGTCTTTGCACACCACAACAAACAGATGCTTCCTTAATCTGAAACCAGAAGCTAACCTAATAAAATAACATTATTCCACAAAGTTAGATTACACTGGTCTAATCAGCATGATACAATCATGAAAAAAAATTACACTGGTCTAATCAGCATGATACAATCATGAAAAAAATACACTGGTCTAATCAGCACGATATAATCATGAAAAAAAATTAAGTAAAAAGTGAATATCCTATAAAAATTCAGAAAACTAAAGAATAGGAAACACAGGTGGGCATCAGGAGGAACTCGAACCAGGACCTGAGATTTTCCAAAGTACAAGGCAGGCAGCAGCCAGTACCTGGAAGTTTCTTCCCCTGTCTCTTTGGGGGCAGGATGATCCTGAATTTGATTCATTTTTTTTTCTCTAAGGAAATCTACTTACCAACCTGCCTGTTTAAATATGGTCCACCCTGCTAATCCAAACTCCCACAGTCAGCTCCCAAGGATATATGGCCTGTTAGTACAACAAAGTCTTTCTTAAAATAGCACTATAAAGCCGGGCGTGGTGACGCACACCTTTATCCCAGCACTCGGGAGGCAGAGGTAGGAGGATCGCCATGAGTTTGTGGTCATCCTGAGACTATATAGTAAATTCCAAGTCAGCCTGGCTAGAGTGAGACCCTACCTTGAAAAATCAAAAGAGGCTGGAGAGATGGCTTGGTGGTTAAGGCACATGCCTGTGAAGCCTAAGGGCCCCGGTTTGAATCTCCAGGTCCCATGTAAGCCAGATGCACATGGTGGCGCATGTGTCTGGAGTTCATTTACAGTGGCTACAGGCCCTGGTACACCCATTCTCTCTGTGTGTATCTCTAATAAATAAAGAAATAAAAATAAAAAATCTAAAAAATCTCAAAAGGAAAAAAAACATTATAAATTTTTTTCACTATGGCCCATGTGCTCTCTCTCTCTCCCTCTCTCTCTCTCCCTCTCTCTCTCTCTCTCTCTCTCTTGCTCAGTGAATGTACACAGAGTCTTTGGTTTGTGCATCTCTTACCTGCTTGTAGGGAATTCATCTTTTTCTCTCTCTGTGCTTTACTTTCTAATCTGTTGTTCAGTTTGTTGATTCTTTCATCTGTATCTAATGTGTTATAGTAAGTTATTATAGTGTGTTATTTTATTTTCCAGTTCTGTACTTTTAAGTTGCTTTTTCTTATGAATTTGAAAAAAAATATAGCTTTGTGGCCTCTACTTGAAATTATTTCATAAAGACGTGATTGCTACCTTTCTGTCATATTGGCTGTAATTCATCAATGATGGGTACCTTCCTTTCACTGATCTTTTTGTTGCCTTGAAGTGCATTTTTGAAAGAAAAAATTAACTCCAGAGTAACAGTAACTTCAGATGCTCCTGAAGTTACAAAGGAAACCAAAACAGGCTTTTTAATTTACAGTATTATATACATAACATTTAAAGATAGTTTTATTGAGATATCATATCCATGCCATGATGATCCCCATTTTATCACCACAAGCATCATTCTGTGGTTTTCCATATGCTTATAGAACTACGGAACCATTACAAGGCACACACCTATGTTCCCACCCCTAGGAGGTCAATGCAAAAGAGTCATCATGAGTTCAAGACCAGCCTGGGCTGTAGAGTAAGACTCTCAAAACACACACACACACACACACACCCCAAAACTTAATTACACCATCATCATAACTTAATTTAAGATTGTGTCATTAACAGCCAAAGAGATCTTGTGTTTTTAATGGTCTTTACTGTTATGACCCACCCTCTTCCCCTCCCCCAGTCATAAGGAGTCACTAACATACTTTCTCTGTGGATTGAATTGCTAGAATTCAAAGTACAACTTGTTGTTTTGTTTTGTTTTGCTTTTTCGAGGTAGGGTGTGCTCTAGCCCAGGCTGACCTGGAATTCACTATGTAGTTTCAGGGTGGTCTCAACTCATGACAATCCTCCTCCCTCTGCCTCCCCAAGTGCTGGGATTAAAAGTGTGCCACCACGCCCAGATAAAAAGTTGAACTTTTAACCCACTCCACACCTGCCTTGCTGGCATAGTAAAAATCTGCAGCAATAGATACATTTCCATTGATCTTATATATGGTGTCTTTGTATAGTCTCTGTTATTCTGTTGTTTAAAAAGCTGATACGTCAGCCATCTTTACATGTGAAATCAGCAACCCTAACTCCTGTGTGCTCTGTACCTAGATAGGATACGTTCAATGCTCTCATTCAAGTGTGAACTCCTGTGGTGATTAGCCTGTATAAACCATCCCCAGGTGCTCTCTCTCTCTTAAGTTCCTTACTTATTTAGTTACCTACTACTTGAGCCTTTCACCTATAACCTTAGCAATAAGTAAGATGTGCTTCCCCAATAAAAGACAAGCTCCCTTGCAGCTGTGTGCTTCTACAGCCAACGTGCACCTTGTGAGGTGGCTCACTTACCAACTCTATTTGTCTGGGGTTGTGCTGTGTTACTGTTCCCAAAATTCTGTCCCCTTCTTCTACATTTGTCCCTAACCTTCTATATTGGCCTATTCTAGGTATTTTGAAGACATATGATTTTTGTGATAGGCTCTGTCACAGAGCATCAAGTTTTTGAGCTTCATCTATGTTCTAGTTTGTACTGTTTTTAGTTTATTTTTATTTATGCATTTATTTATTTAAGAGAGAGAGAATGGGCATGGCAGGGTATCTAGCCAGTGCAAACTCCATATTCATGTACAACCATGTGTATCCGGCTTACGTGGGTACTGGGAACTTGAACCTGGGTCCTTAGGCTTCGCAGGCAAGTGCATTAACTGCTAAGCTATCTCTCCAGCCCTGTATGTCTGTTGTTATTACTGAGCACTATGCTACTGCATGAATTTTATGTCTTTCTCAGTCAATGGACATTGGATTCACCCTCTTTGGGGATATTGAGAATAATGCTGCTGTACCTATCTAAGTACAGCATTTGTGTAGACATGTTTTCACTTCTCTGAGGTAGATATGGAGGAGTGTAATTGCAAGGTTGCCTAGCATATAGATAACTCTACATTTAATATTTTAAGGAACTGTCAATGCTCATTTCCAAAGTGACTGAATGTTTGATATACACAGTAGGAATATATGATATATATAAGATTCTAATTTTCTCCACAAACTCACTAATACTTGTCATTGTCAAAGCCATGTGAGTGAGCAGGAAGTGGTATATCATTTTGGGTTTCATATACAACTCTCTAATGACTAGTGATATTTAGTATAATTTCATGCATTAGTAGTCTTTCTTTATCTCCTTTGGAAAAAATCTTTTCAATTCCTTCACCTATTTTTAAACTGAGCTGTCTTTTATTATTGAGCTGTAAAAATTCTTTATATATTGTATATTTGAGTCCATTAATCCATTTTCAGATATATAATTTATAATAATATATTTTCTGTGTGTTGTCCTTCCACACAGAAGTGTGTGTGTGTGTGTGTGTGTGTGTGTGTGTGTGTGTGTGTGTTTTAGGGATATAACCCAGGGCCACATTTATGCTAAGTGGGAACTCTACCACTAAGTATCCCAGACTCCATTTTCTTTTACTTTTATTTATTTATTTATTTATTTTGGCTTGGCATGGTGACACATGCCTTTATGAGAGAGAGAGCAAAAAAGAGAGAGAGAAAGAATTGGCATGCCAGGGCCTCCAGCTACTGCAAACTCCAGACACATGCACCACCTTGTGCACATGTACGATTTTGTGTGCTTGTGTCACCTTGTGCGTCTGGCTTACGTGGGATCTGGAGAGAGAACTTGGGTCCTTAGGTTTTGCAGGCAAGTGCCTTAACCACTGAGCCATCTGTGCAGCCCACTTTTAACATTTACTCACAATCTCCAAACATATAGACAATATGTCACGATCATAATTTCCTCCCACCACTCCTCATTTTCCCCTTCACTGAATCCATTCTTCTTTCTAATTAGTCTCACTTCTACTTTGATGTCATCATTTCTTTTCTCCTATTAGGCAGGTCTTGTGTAAGTTGCATCAGCCAGTATGAGGTCATGAGTGCCACAGCCACTTTGTGTCTGGAAGACAGTATTGGAAAGCACTCCTCCTCTTCATTTAGCTGATCCATTCTTTCCTCCACCTCTCCCATAATGGTCCCTGTGCTTTGGAGGGTGTGATAGAGAGGACTCACTTAGTTCTGAACACTCCACTGTCACTTCTTCTCAGCACTTTGATGAGTTTTGAGCCTCCTCAATGGTCACCACCATCTGAAAAGAGAAGCTCTCTAACCAAAAATGTGTGGACATAAATAAACATAAGTGTTTAGAAGGCAGTTTGGTATGTATAATATATCTATCTGCCATATAACAGTAGTAGTTTCCCCCCAGTACTTATGATGCCCCCCATGCAACCATAGGATTTTATTAGGTTTTT
Organism: Orientallactaga sibirica; assembly: GCA_036365145.1. Classification (NCBI taxonomy): domain Eukaryota; kingdom Metazoa; phylum Chordata; class Mammalia; order Rodentia; family Dipodidae; genus Orientallactaga; species Orientallactaga sibirica. Next base: position 5,510,414 of record JAEOAD010000463.1, on the reverse strand, counting down.
AAATATTTTATTTATTTTATTTTATTTTATTTAAGAGATAGAGAGGCAGATAGAAAGAATGGGCATGCCAGGGCCTCTAGCCAGTGCAACTGAATATGCATGCCACCTTGTGCATCTGGCTTTACATGGTCTATGATGCTATGTGATTGAGAATCACCAAGTGTTGGGCGTGGTGGTGCAAGCCTTTAATCCCAGCCCTTGGGAGGTCCTCACCTTCCACTTTGAGGCAGGCCTTTCTGTAGTCACCACTCAGTTTGTCAGGCTAGATAGTCTGCAAGCTTCCCGAGGATCCTTCAGTCTCTGCCTCCCATCTGATGCTAGACATGCTGAGATTACAGAACCCTACTGCCTCATCCAGCTTTGCATGGGTTCTGGGGATGCAAACTCAGGCACTCATGCTTGCATGGTAAGTGCTTTATCCACTGAGCCACCTGCCCTGGCCTACATTTATTTATATATATATAATTAGAGAGGCAGAGAGGAAGAGGCAGAGAGAATGGTCACACCAGCAGCCTCTCAGCCACTGGGAACAAATTCTGTGTGCCCCCTTGTGTTCAAGTGTGGCATTGCGTGTTTGCGTCACTTTTGAGTTTGGCTAAACGTGGGCCCTGGAGATCAAACGGGCATTCTTAGGCTTGGCAGGCAGGCTTCTTAACCACTAAGCCATCTCTCCAGTCTGATATGTATTTTTTTTAAGTCAGAGTTAGAATCTTCCACTCTGGAGTTACAAAATGAGATTCACCTGTATTTTCTTTTAGGATTTTTGTTTGTTTGTTTGTTTTTTCATTGAGATCATTAAAACATTTGTAATTTATCCTGGAGTACAATGTGAAAAAAAACAACCATTTTTATTTTTTCTTTTATAGCAATCCAGTTGCTTCAGCATGATTTAAAAGCCAATGTCTCCCTCTGACTTCAATGTTTATTTTCTCATATACTCAACTTTCCTTAGGCACATTTCTGGATATCTGCCTCCAGTGCATTGATCTATAAGTCTTTTCCTCAGCCAGCATCTCACTGCTTTAATTTAGAGGATTTACGGTGTTTTGCCATCATGTAATAGGATTAACCATGCACTATAGTGCTGTGCTTTCCAAGTATTTCCTGGCTATACTCATTCGTTTATTCTTTCATATAAACTTTTAAATCAACATGTCTGGTTCCAGGGAAGAAAAATCTGGAGAAACTTGTGGTGAGAATCCATTAATTCCATAACAAATTTCAAGAGAAACATCATTGTTTTGAATAGTAGAGTATGAAAGCGAGGCATGATGGTGCATGGCTGTGATCCCAGCACCCAGGCGGTCGAAGTAGGAGGATCAGGAGTTCAAGGTCATCCCTGGATACATGAGACCTCTTCTCGAAAAAAAAAAAAAGAAAAGAAAAGAAAATCATTAGAGTATGCTTTTCAATTTGTTTAAAATTATTTTTAATCCTTTCACACATGTTTTATAGCTTTCCTATTACTTTGCCTGTTAAATATTAGATTTACATCTGCTCTCCCTTTACCTTGCTTTCATAATGCTTTCCCACGGAGCTTCTGGGGTATTCCAGATATAAGGTTATATTTTCTACAAATGAACACAGGCTCCCTTTTCTCCCAATGTTTGTGCCTCTGATTGCTTTCTCTTACTGAATCGAATGAGCCAGAATTCCAACACAAAGTAACGTAACTGAGAGGCAGTGGCCATCCTTGTCTCCACCCTCCCTTTAGGAGCGTGTTATCTGAAGACGAAGCGTGATGGACACATGGGCACACAGACATTTTATTAAATTATGGTAGCATACTGGTTTTCGAATTGTATGCTACAGAGTTTTTTTTAATATTTTGGTTTTATTTATTTATTTGAGAGACAGAAAGAGGCAGAGAGAGAAAATGGGCATGCCAGGGCTTCCAGCCACTGTAAACAAATTCCAGATGCATGCGCCACCATGTGCATCTGGCTTACGTGGGTTCTGGGAAATCGAACTGAGGTCCTTTGGCTTTGCAGGCAAACACCTTAACTACTAAGCCATCTCTCCAGCCCCAATTTGGTTTTGAAAAGAGAAAAACATTTGTAGAAATAACTTGAGGCCTAGGATGATATATCCTTTTTAACCATTTATTAATAACCTCCATACATACACACAGTGTACCCTGAGCATAATTCTCTCCAACCACCTTCCTTTACCCCTCTCTTTTTGTTTTTTATAAATATTTATTTTTATTTATTTGAGAGAGAGGCAAAGAAAGAGAGAGAGAAAGAATGGGCACACCAGGGTCTTTAGCCACTACAAATGAACTCCAGACACATGCACCACCTTGTGCATCTGACTTACACGGGTACTGGGGAATCAAACCTGGGTCCTTGGGCTTTGCAGGCAAATGCCTTAAACACTAAGCCATCTCTCCAGCCCTGCCCCCTCTTTCTATCTTTTATTGATATGTATATGTATGTGTGTGCTGTGTGATGGTATACGCGATATGCTTGTGTGGGCACACTCATGCTGTGGCTCACATGTGGAGTCAGGGGACAACTTCAGGGTGTTTGTCCCTCCCCCCTTTTTACTTTTTTTTTTCTTTCTTTCTTTCTTTTTTTGGTTTTTCGAGGTAGGGTCTCACTCTGGCCCAGGCTGACCTGGAATTCACTATGTAGTCTCAGGGTGGCCTTGAACTCACGGTGATCCTCCTACCTCTGCCTCCCAAGTGCTGGGATTAAAGGCATGCACCACTACGCCCGGCTACTTTTTACTTTTTGAGACAGGGTGTCTTGTTATTTGGCTGCTGGAAAGGCCAGTCTAGCTAACCCCGTGAGCTTCAGGATTCTCTAGGGAGATATATCTTGCCATTTGTGCCTTAATTCCACTCCTGGCAATCCAGACTTCCCTGGTTTGGGATTGGGGTCTCCAAGCCTGGTGCGCCTCTGTGGTCTGTGTGGCACGCTTCGTTCTCACCCACCCTCACTGTTGCACACAGCTCCTTAGAATTCCAATTCCAGCCTGGGGGACACATCCAGGCCTTCCAACATTGGCAGGTCCTGGGATCATGGTTTTTTCTCCCAAAGGGTTTTCCTAAGTGCAGCTCAAAGTTCTTGTTGTCCTTTCTACATCTGAACGTGCTTCCCAAATGACAGGTTCACTCTCCAAATTTCATCATCTCCAAGACCTTGGCTTGTAAACCCTCATGACCTTTTTATTTATTTTTTTTAATATTTTTAATTATTTATTTGCAAGTAGAAAGAGATAGGAGAGAGAGAGAGAGAAAGAGAGAGGCCATGAATGAGTGCACCAGGACTTCTAGCCACTGCAAACAAACTCCAGACACATGCGCCACTTTGAATATCTGGCTTTATGTGTGAGACTGGGGAATCGAACCCTGGTTGCTTGGTTTTGCAGGCAAGCGCCTTAACCACTGAGCCATCTCTCCAGTCCCTTATGACCTTTTTAATTCTTACTTCCAAACCCACCCCAGTGTCTCTGACCATCCTACTCTCTCTCTCCTGGACTAAGCACCCTGTGAAATCAGCTACACTAAGTAATTACCCTCATGGTAGAAGAAAGAAACCATTTTGCTTCTGAGCAAGGCTTCACTGGTGTGGGTGGGACAGGTACTTTTATTAAATTAAACTTCTGAGGTCCTGGAGCCATTTCTGGGTCAGGGTGGCTTAAAGAAAAGGTGGCATGGGAGTTACAACCTTACCCTCCCCCTAGTAAAGGCACAGTAAGTCCCTTGCCCAACCCTTCCCCCAGTTCTGAGAATCTTGACCTTGACCTTGACCTGGTGAACACAGGGCCAAGACTAAAATCAGTAGCTTTCTCCCGGGCACAGAGCTCGCCCTCTCACAGCGTCCTTTCCTCCTGCCCCTCCCACCAGCTGCCAACACACTCTCTTCATTGTTTAGAACAATTTTAGTTCACCCACCTTTGCTACTTATCTTTAGAGTAACAGAGTTGGTCTGAATTACCAAAAGTGGAGCCAATTTCAAAATACATTTTAGATGATGGTTCAGTGGACAAGGTATTTGTGCATGTGTGATAACCAGAGTTCAGTTCCCTAACACCCACAAATGCAGGGAGTGTAGCAACCTGCCTACCATCCCAGAACTCAGGAGGCAGAGACAGGATCTCGGGGCAAGCTGGCTGGTCAGACTAGCCAGACAAGTGAGCTCTGGGCTCAAGTGAGAGGTCCTGTCTCAGGAAATGAGGTAAAGTGCTCAGAGAAGCCATCTGACATGAATCTGCACTCCACGTGCATGCACACACACACATGTGCACACTCACATACATGTGCACACACATGAGAAAAGCAGGTTAAAAAAAAAGATAAACATTCAGGATGGAGAGATGGCTCAGCAGCTAAGGTGCTTGCCTACAAAGCCTAAAGACTTGGTATGATTCCCCAGTACCCATGTAAAGCCAGATGCACAAGGTGGCACATATATCTGGAGTTCATTTGCAGTAGCTAGAGGCCCTGACATGTTCATTCTCTCCACCTCTCTTTCTCTCTCTTTTTCTTTCTACACGCCTTTCTCTCTGTCTCAAATAAATAATAAATAAATAAAATTATTAAAAGGTAAACATTCACATAAACAGCATACACAAATATATACCAAAATATATATATTTTTTTTTTTTTTTTTTTGGTTTTTGCGAGGTAGGGTCTCACTCTGGTCCAGGCTGACCTGGAATTAACTATGTAGTCTCAGGGTGGCCTTGAACTCTCGGCGATCCTCCTACCTCTGCCTCCCGAGTGCTGGGATTAAAGGCGTGCGCCACCACGCCCGGCCCAAAATATAAGTTTTTAAATAAATTAAAGAGAAGAGAGACTTTGAAATGACATTTTTTGAAAATGTGAAACATTTCCAGGTATGTCCAAGCTACTTTAAGAAAGATGACTCAGTGGCAGAGTTGCAAAGGGGAAAGTGGGGGCAGAAGGGAGAGGGAATTACCATGGTTTATTGCTGGAATTTGTCAATTAAAAAAAAGAAAGAAAGATGACTCAGCGGTTACACAAAGTGGTGCATGAATCTGGAGTTCTTTTGCAGCAGTTAGAGGCCTTAGCACACCCATATTCCCCACTCCCACTCTCTCTGCTTATAAATAAAATTTAAAAAACTTTTTAAAAAGTAGGCATCTCTCTAAAAATTGTTCACAAACTATGAAATTTTATATAACTAAAAATTATTTCCATACGATGTCCCCCAAAGTAACAAAACTTTATAGTCATATCTTTCATTTTCCCCCATTTACATATTACCTAGGCTACCCTAGGATAGCCTTCTGGCTCAGAAAACATTATTCTTTCCTTAAAATAATAAAACTCTAGCCGGACATAGAGGCTACTGGGAGGCAGAGGTAGGAGGACCGTCATGAGTTCTAGGCTACCCTGAGACTACATAGTGAATTCCAGGTCAGCCTGACCTAGAGTGAGACCCTACCTTGAAAAACCAAAATAATAATAATAATAATAATAATAGAACTCTGCAAATGGCCCAGTAGCACAGGCCTGCAATCCCAGCACTTAGAAGGCTTAGACGGGAAGACCACAAGTTACAGACCTAACGGAGCTATAGAACTAGTTGAAGGTCAACCTAGGTAACTTGGTGAAACCCTGTGTCAAAGTAAGATGTCAAGGAGCTGAAGAGAGGACTCGGTGTTTAAGGCAGATGCCTGCAAAGCCTGACCTCGCAGGTTCAATTCCCCAGATACCACACAAAGGCAGATGCACAAAGATGTATGTACATCTGGCGAGTATTTGCAAGACGCCCTGGTCAAGCTCTTAACTAGCATGCACAAAGCCTTCAGTTCCATCCCCCAAGCTACAAAAGAGAGAGAAGAAAGCTATTCTTTTTTTCTTATCTTTGGCTGAAAATTACTCCCTGGATTCAATCATTTACTTCACACAATTAAGAAATAAACACACACGAGAGAGAGAGAGAGAGAGAGAGAGAGAGAGAGAGAGAGAGAGGTAGAAAGCAGACAAGAAGACCAGAAGGACTTCTACCTTTCTCATTGGTGCTGGGTGGTGTCTGAAGGTCCTGCCAGACAGTATGATTGATATGTGCTCACGTGACAGAACAGCACACTGGTGTGCATTCCATCCTTGGGTTGCTCAATGTCATTCAAAACATGCCGCATAGCTCTAACAATACAGCACTTGAGAATTGGAACCATTTTGCTCTGGTTTAAATAGCAGCTATTCAGCTATTTGGACAATTTGGGGACCCTTGGATGAAGCCTGGCTAAGTAAGTGGCCCAGGCTCTGACGTTGAACAGGAACTGCAGTGCTGGACAGCACGGACGGCAGCCATAGCAGAGTCTGGGGACGAAGGGACGGGCTCACTTCAAGTCCAGTGCTGTATACTGACTGGTTTTCTTCTTCAAAACCACACGCCCATCACAAGGCATGTCTCCAGGCAACACATCCTAAGGAGATGCAGGGGCCCTTCCCTCCCTCTGTACACACAGGAGAGCTGTGGGTGTGTATTAGCACTGTGTAATTTAGGGCGTTAATGACCAAGCCAAAGAACGAAGTGGAGAAGATCAAAAGGCAGGCTTGGAGACAAGCCAACCCAGAGTTGTGAGGGGGCTCTGATGCACCTGTGGTGGTCACCGTGGCAGCCATGGAAGTGACAAAGGCCGTGGGCATGGAGTAACAAGAGCCTCGCAGACAGGTGTGGCCTCCATGCTCTTAGGCAGAGAACTAGGACCAAGCTCTGATGCACATGGTAGGGCATGGGACTAGAGTTCATTTTCAAGGGCTGGAAGCCCTGGCATGCCCTTTCTCTCTGTCTCTTCTCATCTCGTCTCTCCTCTCCTCTCCTCTCCTCTCTCTCTCTGCAAATAAATGAGTAATTTTTTCAAAAAAGTAATTTTAATCTTTAAAAAATAAAATAAAGTTTTGAATTTTAACCTTAAAAAAAGTTAAAAAGAGGTATCCTGTGAAAGAAAAGGAAAAGGTAATGAAGACAGGAGAAGAAAGGTAAAAAGAGAGGCAGGTTTCCTTAGGGCAGCAGTGACAGCATTCTTACAGTCTGGAGACCAGCTGTCTAAAACCAAGATGCCACAGTCTCGATTCGTTCTTGGAGGCTCAGCTTTTGTGGTTGTGGCAAGCCTTGACATTCTTTAAGGGGTGACACATCACCGATTCCTGCCTCCACCTTCACATGGCACTGCAGCTCTTCTGATGTCGGCGATAATGGCTGTTATTCTAGGACAATAGCCCACAACAAGAGGGCCCAAGTAGACATGAATTTGGAAGACAGTCATCAGGCTAAAGACAGGATGGTCATCGTCCAAGAGCAAATGTGTTAGAAAAGTACATGATCAGTCCTGACCTCAAGGAATCGGTCCGCCGGGCTGAACTCAGGAGGGGTCGGGACTGCATTTCATGAACACTGCAGGGATTCTACCCGTCATCGGAGAGATGCATGACATGCCAGATGCCACAAGGCCACAGGGTCACAGGGTCCAGGGAGGGATGCAGAGAAGGGATGGCCCTTTAACTCAAGCAGGGAGGTGACCAGACAGGGTGAATCACAGACAGGTCCTGAGCAGTACCAAAGGACCAATGGTGTGACAGTGAGGGAGCTGGCTAGGGAGGCAAGCCAGAGTCCTGGACATTCCTGTTTCCTTTTCTGTTCTTGAAGGAGCACTAGGGGCTTGTTTTTACATGGAATAGTGAATGCGTATGAATTAACTTGACAATATTTGTGCAAGATTTGATATGTATTTTACTCTACTATGACTTCAACAGTGCTCATCGGAGTTGGGGAGACATTTAGTATTAATCATTCCTGGGAACCCTTCCTCCATGACCGCTTGAAGGGTCGTGTGGTAACAAACTGGAAAACTCCCCCACGGTCTTTGCTCCTCGACCCATCAGGCCTGGCCGGCACACTCCTCTCCGGCCTGAGTTCCTGGAAGATGAACTCCAAGGCCATCGCAGTGCTTCGCCCTCGGTCTGCATAGCCACGCAAAACGTGGCTGCGGTTTCCAAGGTGGAAGCTGTTTCTTTACACTCCAAGAGTCTGCAAGCCACTTCCAGGACCAAGCCAGTAAAGGGTGCAGGTCTCTGCTGCCCAGCCTTGGGCTTTCAGCCACACTGTCTACCAGCTACTGGGTCACTCTCCCTAAATGCCCCCACCCCCTTGCCAGTTCTTCTCCCTGCTGGACAATCCCAATTTAGAGCCACGGTGAGCTTGCTACATCCGTGTGGAGTGTGGAAGGTGTGTGCAGTGGGAACTTGAGCCTGTGGTGTCCCTGTCCCTGTGGAGTGCGGGAGCTCTGGAGGTCACAGAAGGGGCATGGCTGGTTTTTGTTTGGGTGGTGGGGGGAAATAAGCACCATGACTCAGCGTACCCTGCCACGCGGGTGCCTATTTTTTTTTTTTTTTTTTTGAGGTAGGGTCTCACTCTAGCTCAGGCTGACCTGGAATTCATTATGTAGTCTCAGGGTGGCCTCGAACTTGTGGCGATCCTCCTACCTCTGCCTCCCGAGTGCTGGGATTAAAAGAATGTGCCACCATGCCCGGCTTCATCGCCGTGAGTTCAAGGCCACCCTGAAACTACATAGTGGGTTCCAGGTCAGCCTGGGCTAGAGTGACACCCTACCTCAAAAAAAAATAAAAATAAAAAATAAAAAAGATGTAAAGCTATCCCCACGTGGCCAGACAGTCCTGGTTTCTGCCTGCCATTCTGGCCCACTGATGTGTGATCTAACCCTTCTCCCTCATGCATGTCCACTCTCATCGCCCTATTTTTTATTTTATTTTTGGTTTTTCGAGGTAGGATCTTGCTGTAGCCAGGGCTGACTTGGAATTCACTATGTGGTCTCAGGGTAGCCTTGAACTCACAGCGATCCTCCTGCTTCTGCCTCCAAGCGCTGGGATTAAAGGTGTGTGCCACCATGCTCAGCTCTCATTGCCTCATGTAAAGAGCATGTATACCTGTGACCAAACTTCAACCTACCAACACCATTTGAAGGCCACACTCCTGGCTCCACTGGAACAGGAGAGTCACCCATCTGCTAACTCTTAAAAACTGCCGCCACCTTGTGGTCAAAGGCTGTTGTGCTAAGAGTACAGGACAAGCTCTTTTGGCCTCCTCTGAAGAGTAAGTAGGGAGTAAAACAGGTCAGAAGCAGCAGAATTAGGGGTTTGCAAAATCAGTGCTTCATTAACATGCCACTTGGTGTTTGCTGCTGACAGAAAATGCCAGCTGTTTCCAGATGCTAAGGAAGGGAGAAGGCCACTAGGAGTTTGGACTCAAATTCCAACATGATACAGCCTCCTTGTTTGAGGGCAAAACGTTACCTCGATTTAAGTGCTACCATACAGTAAGATATTAACGAGTTCGAAATAGTGCAGATGGTGGTATTTAAATAAAATCCACCAACAAGGTCTGGAGAAATGGCTTAGTGGTGAAAGCACTTGCCCGCAAAGCCAATGGATCCAGGTTTGAGTCCTCAGGACCTCCATAGGCCAGATGCCCATGGTGGCACATACATCTGTCTCGAGTTCGTTTGCAGTGTCTGAAGACCCTGGTGCACCCATTCTCTCTTTCTCTATCTGTCTCTCTTTCTCCCTGTCAAATAAAATAAATTTTAAAAAACCTACAACAGGAGCCGGGCACAGTGGTGCACGCCTTTAATCCCAGCACTTGAGAGGCAGAGGTAATAGGAGGATTGCTGTGAGTTCAAGGCCACCCTTGAGACAACAGAGTGAATTCCAGGTCAGCCTGGGCTAGAGCGAAACCTGACCTCAAAAAACCAAAATAAATAAATAAGTAAAAATCTACCAACAAATGTTTAACCCTTGCCTATGGTCAGGCCACTGAAGGAAATGTGATAAAGAATGACAAAATGCTAGGAGGGTGTGGGGAAAGAGGAACCCTTCTCCACTGTTGGTGGGAATGTAAACTGATACAACAGCCAATGTGGAAGTAAGTGTGAGGTAGTTTAAAGTAGATTTACCATATGTCCCAGCTACACCACTCCTGGGCATGCACCTTAAGGACTCTACAAATGAATATAGAGATAGACGTGCTCTTCCATGTTTATTGCTAATCTATTTGCAACAGGTAGGAAATGGAACCAGCCTAAATGGCCGTTAACTGATGAGTGGATAATGAACATAGACAAGACAGGTTTATTCATCTGTAAACAGAAAGGATTGATATTCATGACCTCACAGTAGCACAAAACCAGCATAAACAGGAGGGAAAAAATGATATCAAAATGGAAGAACCTAGTTGGAAAGAGGAGATTCAGTGAAGGGGCAGATACGGGAGGGGGAAAGAAAAGAGTGCTGGAGGGGATTATGACCATGGTATATTGTTTATATTTATGAAAGTCATCAATGAAAAATTTTTTAAAAAGAAAAATGAAATTAAACTTGCCAGAAAATGAATAGATCTGGAAGAGTATATTAACTGAGGTAACCCAGGCTCAGAAAGTCAAATGCCACACGTTTTCTCGTAAGTGGATCCAAGCTTTAAATACTTAGATTTGTATGTGGGTTGGAATAACAGTCAGTGTGAGAAGCCAGAAATCTAGAAAGAAGCCACGCAAGAGGGGGAAAGGGGAGGGGTTGGCTGACATGTACGTAGAAGGGCAGGATACAGTAGTGTTGGGGAGGGGGTGGAGAAAAGGAGGGAGGAGGGGGATTAATCAAAATTTAAGAAGTTATGAAAAAGCCATAAAGAAACCTACTTCTGCACTATCTAAATAATATATATGATTTTTAAAAAGTGAGTTTGAGCAGAAGCACCCTATAAAGGTGGCTAATGCTGTACCCCAAAGACAGATTGTTAGCAGAAAACTTCAGTGCCAGGCTCTTGGCTGCCCACTAGAGCTAGATGTTGAGACACTGCTGCTGAAGAATGCACATGCTGGACTGCAGGACACTGAGACTCAAGCTGGAGCTGAGCTGAGCTGAGCTGGAAGCCTCCTCCCCTGCTGACCAGCTGTCGGGATGCTGGAAATGGCTGTGGAGCCTATGGGGAGAAAAGTCATCCAAGGTCCTAACCAGCAGTGGACCGTACAAGCTTCCTGGCTGAGCAGACAGCCCAAATGCGGCAACTGGCACAAGGTGGGATGTCTGCTGTGGGGGAAACAAACTGCTTTCTGAGTGGACTTGAAGCCCACCCCACAGGAGGAGATGCCTGGCTGGTACTGAAAGCCTAATCAAAAGCCTATGGCTGGGAAACTCATAAGCCCTGGAGAGAACTACTCTTGCTAGGCTAAATGGATTATACTATGCCCGTCAAGCTGCCCGCTAACTGCTTAAGTTGATGCCCTCATGTGAGTGCTACTTTTACTTTTGGTTACAGAAGCTTCTCTTTTCAGATGGCCGTGACCACTGGGGAGACTCAAAGTGCTGCAAAGTGAGTGTTCAGCACTAAATGAGACATCTCCATCACCCTCTCCACGGCTCAGTGGCCATTGCAGAAGGGGTGGAGGACAGAATGTAAGAGCCAGAGAAAGGAGAAGGGCTGACAATACTGTCTTCCAGGCACAAAGTACCTGTGGCATTTATGACCTCACAGCGGCAGATGCTACCTACCCAAGACCTATGCAGCAGGAGGGGAAAATAATGACAACAAAATAGGGGAGAGGTTAGTTGGAAAGAAGGGGTTCAGTGGAGAGGGGCCATGCAAGACTAGTGGGATGGAATTTCATCACGGTATATTATCGGTATGTATCGACCTTGTCAACCACATGTTACTAAAGGAAAGAAAATGTAACAAAGGAATGATCTAGGAAGGGCGTGCGGGTGTTCAGGAAAGTTCCCCGGAGAGTGACGTGGGAGCTGAAACCTAGACACTGACTGGAATATGAGAGCAACGTCCACAGCCTGCGGAAGGCTCAGTGGTGGACACAGTGAGGACCGCAGACTTGTACAGCCATGCCAGCTGACCCGGCTGTAAACCTGGACAGTGAGGGCCAAGCGGATGCTGGAGGCCATCAGGCAGAAAGCCAGAGGGCGTTTTAAATATTTCCAACCTTTCTTCAAAGAGCAATGGGAAGTCACTCACTCGTGTGATCTAAGCAAGGAGGCAACAGAGTTTCAAAAGTTCATGTGCTCACTGTGATCACTAGGAGGGGCAGGGCGCAGGCTGCAAGACCCTCATCGCTGACACAGTCCAAGCGCGCATCACCACAGCAAGGAGTGTTCCCCAGACGCCAAGCACAGCTCCAAATGCATCATCTATACTGACACCGTTAATCCCTACAAAACCCTGTGAAATGTGAATTTTAAAAACATCCAGGGGCTGGGGAGATGGCTTAGCAGTTAAGACACTTGTCTGCAAAGCCTAAAGACCCAGGTTTGATTGCCCAGGACCCACGTAAGCCAGATGCACAAGGTGGCCATGCATCTGGGGTTCATCTGCAGTGGCTAGAGGCCCTGATGTGTGCATTCTGTGTCTCTCAAATAAATTTTAAAAAATTTTAAATCCACCTTACAGCTGAAAAATGGGGTGTACAGTATTCTAATACCTGTGACTGTTAACCACATGACATGACCTAGAGGATGGAGAAAATTTAGTAGCAGCATCACAAAGTCCTGATGGTGTGTTAGATACAGGACACAAAATAGGTACCAAGGACAGCAGAGGCTGCTGACTTGAGCAACTGTTCAGGGACCCTGGAAGAACTCCGGGTTGGAGGAGCCAGGCTGTTTTTAATCCCAACTGGAGGCTGAGGTCAGGTAATCACCAGGAGTTTAAACCCAGCCTGGACTACAGAGTGAATTACAGGTCAACCTAGGCTACAGTGAGACCCTGTCTCAAACACAAAGCGAAAAATAATGAGTTGTAAGGGGTCATAAAGCAGATGTTAAGCTTGACCAACACTTAAGATAACCAAGAGGAGACAGAAAAGGCAGTTAGCTCAAGAGAGAAATGAGATCACAGCCGGGAATGGTGGCTCACACCTATAATCCCAGCATCCAAAAAGTCAAGGTAGGAGGATCACTATGAGTTCCAGGCTAGTCTAGAATACAGAGTGAGTTCCTGGGCTAGAGAGAGACCTTGCCTCAAAAAAAAAAAAAAAAAAAAAAAAAAAAAAAAAAAAAAAGCAAACAAAAAGAAATGGGGTCCCATTGGTGAAGACAGGAGCCGGAGCCACAAATAAAATGGTTCAGGGACGTCACACACAATAAGGACGGAGAGAGGCCTTCTCTGCAGTTCACTTGGAAAATACACCTCCCATGAGCAAATCTTGGACAAGCAGTTATTACAAAGGCTCCCCCTGATGCTGGCAGGAGGCCCCAGCCCTCCCGAGGAGCTACTGGCAGTTAATAGTTGCTGGTGGCAAGGATGCCTGTTCTTCCACGGGGGTGGCCACTGGTAAGTGTTGACCGTGCTCTGGAAACTAACCTCCTGCTCGTGCTCATACAAGCAACCCGAATTCAACATAAGATGATCAAAGTTGGGTTGGAGAGATGGCTCAGCAGTTAAGGCACTTGCTCGCAAAGTGTAATGACCCAAGTTTAATTCCCCAGTTCATTTGCAGCAGCTAGAAGTCCTGGCATGCCCATTCTCTCCTCTCTCTCTCCTTCTGTCTGTGCTTGCAAATAAACAAAAATATTTTTTTAAACTACTGGCTGATGAAGTCCGAGCCAGCCAGGCAGCTGGAGAAAGGTGTAGATAGATGTGAAGTTCAGCAGTGAGGATCTAAAAGCACAGCCCAAGGAGACAGCATGCTGGGATGGTGTCTGCACCTATCAGGCTACAAACTTCCTTTGGACCACGAAGCTGAAAGAGGAAGCTTCTTCCACTACAGCAACTGCAAGCAGCCAGGCATTGTGGGACTTGACTCAGGAAGATTATAAGAGGCTTATCCAGACTAGACACAGTTTGAGAAGAGTAAGCCCCATCATGACCCCTCCAGCCCAGAGAACCCCGAAAGGCCTACGGTGGATGCACAGTTTGTTCAAATGATAAAGCGCTTTATCTCCCTGGCTGAGCTCAAAGCCCATCACCAAGCCCACAGAGCCGCTCGAGGCCCTGAAAGAACATGGCTCTCCTCACTTGTCAGGCTTTCAATTCAGCCTCGACCCAAGAACCCAAGAAGAGTTTTATTTTATTTTAAGCCTGGAAGAAATGGAATCAAGTTAACTAAGGATCTTGCAAGATTGGACAAGCCACTACTCAAAAAAAAAAAAAAAAATCAAGTTTTTATGAGACAAAAGGTGTGAGAAAGCTTGATATGTTCACCTGAGATCATGTACATAAGTGGTTTGTTACTTAAAAAAAAAATAAAACAATGTCAAAGTTGAAAAAATATATATACTTTAAAATAAAAAAGCCGGGTGTGGTGGCACACGCCTTTTATCCCAGCACTTAGGATAGCCATGAGTTCAAAGCCACTCTGAGAATTCAGAGTGAATTCCAGGTCAGCCTGGACTAGAGTGAAACCCTATCTTGAAAAACCAAAAAAAAAAAAAAAAAAAATGCTAGGCGTGGTGGCACGCGCCTTTAATCCCAGCACTCGGGAGGCAGAGGTAGGAGGATCACCATGAGTTCAAGGCTACCCTGAGACTACATAGTGAATTCCAGGTCAGCCTGAGCTAGAGTGAGGCCTAAAAAAAAAAAAAAAAAAAAAAAAAAAAAAGATGGTAAAAGGGGTTTAGCTGAAATGGGTGGGAGTGGAATATGATCAAAATATCCATTATATACATGTATGAAATTGTCAAAAAGAACAGTTTCCTCCAGTTACAAAGGTGAATGAAAAGAAGTTTCTGGCTATGTTATGTGTTGGTGTGCTGAACACATATCCTAAGAGCTGTCATTCCCACCGGACAGAGCAGGAAGCAGGTGAAATCAACAGCCAGCTACAGTGTTGCAAAATTCAGAAGGGATTCAGTTTCTGATGCAGGATCTGGACCTTTGCCACCACTCTCACTGCATCTGGACTTAGTCCCGAACTTCCCTCCAAACATGTCCCATGCCTGTGTCCTCCACCAGTGACTCACTGACTCACCCTTGCTTTTAACCCCCTCTAGATTGTGTCCGTCAGTTCTGTGGCACTATGTGTGTGGAGGGGGGGGGCATTCAGCTACCCTCTGAGTTCTTACGTATGTTTCAAGTTTGGAAAATAAGGTGAAATGTGGGCCCCAAATCCCACTTACCAATGAGACATACATTTATTTGTTTTGACTTTACTGTATTCTGTGAGTTAAACACACAACCACAGAAGCTTTGCAGTACTGAGCAGTTTGACAAACACTGACCCTCGCGCAGCATCTTCACTTTACATCTGGTTACAGAGGTCCTGTGGGTGCAGGAAGTTCTGTCCTTGCCGCCTATCTGGTCAGCATAAGGATGCGTTGGAGCACAGCCGGGCGGCCTGGGGAACCACAATAGCAGTATTTGGTGAATGGTTGTGCATAGAACTGACGTGAAGGCTCACACTGGAATAGTCCTATGGACCAGGTACACACACGCTGACAGACGGAGAACATCACTTCTATTGACAAGATAATGTGTTACTAATGTTTCAAGTTTAACACTGCAGGGCACTTTAAAAGCAGTCAACACAAGGGGCTCTAATTCTAGATGCCATAACCTATTCTAACAGTTGCCTGAGAGTCAGTAACAGTGAAGACTACTCACGGGCTTTGTGAAGTCAACTTCAAATGTAAAAGCACTTAGTTTACCAAAATCTAGTGACACTGGTGACATGTTACAGTAAAACAGATCTTTTGAGAAAAACTTACAAAGGTTACATTATGGACTTACAATAAATTCTGAAATTGTTGCTATTAAAAGAAAAAAATATTTTCAGATCTTCCAACATACTTTAGATGTAAATTTTGTGAATCTACTTCTTCAGCTAAGTCAAAACTCTCAGCAAAATATCATTTGGAAATATTTCTAAGGCCTAAAGAAACAGGTCAGTGTAGCTGTGAAGCGGGTTCCTAACCCTAATACAGAATGGTATTTGTCTGCACTCAGAACACCCATTCCATTCTAAAGCTGTCTTCCAGTAAATAATTTACACCTCACAGTGTTACACAAATATGTCATGTTTTTGGCATTTAAATCTATGCTACCACATAGACAACTTTTACAAAAAGTTTCAGAGGTCACCAAAAAAAAAAAAAAAAAAAGCTGGGCTCGAGAGCAGCTGGCTGGGAGAAAAGTGCATCTCCCTAGCTGGGTCCTCAGAGGCGGCATACCTGGTCACCGTCAATCGCGGCTGGAAGAGCTCAGGCTACATTCTCATATTTGTACAAGTCTTAATACTCAGAACCTTTCACTTCCACGGAGGCTGAGTGGGGCTGTGACGTGGTTCTGGTGAGCTCAGCTACAATACACGAAGACAGAACGGGAAGAGGGGCTCTCCTCTCTCCAATGGGTGAGGCAGTGACATGTGAATTACTAACGCTCTGAGACATTACTTCCTAGCATCAGCAGAACGTTAAAGCTCTCTCAAATAGGACATGCCTGAAACAGAAATGCCAATAAATAATGTCCAATACATATAGCTTTACAGGGATCCACATGGCATGGCTAAAGGCTTCAGGGGGAGGGTTGGATTAGCCATATTTTTTAATACTGACACAACAGGAAGCTCACCTGAAACTCAGTTTAAAAACACAAAAACTATTAGCATTTAAACTTAAGTATCGCCATAAACACAGATAAAAAATAGAACCCAGAGCTGAAACATTAGGCTGGAAACATCGAACGTGACACCCTCTCAGGGCCAGGACCATTTGAATGAGACATTTAGACAGTACATGAACTCAGTGCTAGAAGTGACGTCACTGGTGTTTATGCCCTATCGTACACTGTGCCCAAGATGAATGTGTTAACTCTCAGCTGCTGGGCATCTTCCCCCAGCAAATACATCAAGGAACGCTCAGTTCTGTAACTTCCCTTCCAGCACTTCCAGAGGGCCGCACTACGTGAAGAGGAGCTCATTGGGAACACAGCGTGGGGCCCAGCCAGTGGACTACTGAGAAGCAAAAGCTGTCAGCATGAAGAATGAGGTATCAAATGTCCATCCACACAACCAGAGTGATGGCCAGCTCTTGAGAACCAAAGGTTAAAAAACATAAAGAACTTGAACTGACAAAATAAGTTGGCTTTGCATTGCATTTCTGTACAGAGCAGGCAACATTAAACTCAAAGCTATGTTAATCTATGTCTCTCTTCTGCAGCAAACAGTCCAAAGTTCGGTTAAGACAAGCATGGCCTCTGGCAAGAGTCATCTTACACTTAAGCAGGTATTTGTACCCACGGTGTTAACTACCCAGTAGCACCTTTGAGGTCTTGTCAGTCACCCGGCTGTTTGTGAAGTGCTTTCTCCACAACACGTCCCACACACGCAGTGACTGATCTCGCTCTTCCTAAGCTACTAGTCTCAATCCTGAATAGCTTACTCCCAAAAATGTACTGTAGAGAAAATAACTAGTTTTACATTGTAAGATTTAGAATTAAGTTCTCCAATAAATAACTACAATCTTGAAAAGAAAAACTTAGAAACTACCATTTTTGTTTTAACCTAAGAGACCATCAACTGCTAGGATGCATCATTTAACACTAAGAAAACACACTGCCCATCAAGCTATGACACATGCCTTGTCACAGAAAATGGGTATTTTGTAGTTGCTCAATCAGTGCTGTGAAAGGCTTTTATCACCAATCTGGTGCACATGTAAAGAAAGTGTGGAAAAGCCAGCTAAGTCCTCCTGGCAGCTTCATCTTGTGAGTGCCCCTCCTCTGGATCACCTGGCAAACCAGTCATCCCTGTTTGCATTTCCATGCATGGCCCTAGGGGTCAGGAGCACAGGGTGCATTCCTGAGAGTGTCACCCTACTGCCTGAGGTCCACCCTCAGCAGGAAGCTTTGGAATAACAATGTTGGATGTCTTAATGGCAGTCCTGCTCCTGGCATAAACCAGTCACAACAGCCTCTTGTTGCTTTGCATTTTGTTTCATGGGTTCTGAGGGCTTTGGCAGTTTCTCCTGCCTCCAGTGGCTTTCCTTGGCATGTGATAGGCCTTCCTTCCGCATGTGCCTCACGGACAGAATACAGCACAGTTTCATCTACGTGGGTAGCTTCCTTCTTAGGTCCTGTGAAGCGAGTTGTCTTACAGGAACACAGGGAATTGCGATCATTCCTCCCATGACAAAGATTTGCTTCACTGATGTCCAGCACACGGCCGCTGCTGTTTCCACGGTGCTCTGCTTATACAAGAACCCTTAGCTTCAACGCTGAGTCACAGACTAGTCTGGTCAAGGACATTTTTAAATGCCAATTAAACCTGATACTCTCGATACCAACAATGTACACATCAATAGAGGAGTGATGGCACTGTGACAAGCGAGGATAATGGCATGACGACCATCTGGTTGACAGTAATGAGATGCCTTCCAATTTCAGACAAGTTAAAACGTCAAGAAAAAGATACATTGTATGCTTATAAAATGTCTTTTCAAGCCTGAAATATTTACAGACTTACGCCAGTGCAAGAAAAAATTTATAAGCCCAACAGCCAAACCGTAACTGTACAAAGTAGAGACCAGCAAAAGTGACCCTGCCTTCAAGATGGATGTCGCAATGGTCCAATTTGGTTTTAATTCCCTTTGTTTTTAGATGGCTTACATAGAAATCTTTTGCTTTTGAACTGGATATAATAAATCCAATTACAAACGTTCCTCCACTCCAAAGCCAAGTCACTGCTTGTGTGCTTGCTCACACCCCGACAGGATGTGACTGGGGTCAGCGGCCTTCCTCGGCAGGGACCCTCCGCTGGCGAGCGGACCTCAGCCTGTGCGGAGACGGAGACGCAGAGTTGTCTTCCTCCAGTTCAGACCCTGACGGCTCATGGTCTCCTTCCTGGGATCCTGTGTCTCCCACCAGTTCCCGTAGGAACTTGAATTTAGACAAAAATAGATGCCATACAAAATACCAACCTAAAGAACGACAAAAAGATTAAGGAAAATTAGTACATACAATCTAATCAACTCAAAACATTGCAGTTAATTGAAGGGTATGTAATAACACAGCACGGAATACAAATAAAGACGCATGGTCACGGTACGTATTCTTTCTGTAACAAGCACTAGGCGTTTATGATGACACAAGGGTATCAATTCTGGAACTACACAGCGATGGCAAGTTTCTGCTTTCACTGTTCAGTAATAAGTGGGACACCCCCTACCCTCTCCAAGGCTCAGGAAACATCACAGTTCAAGAAGGGGCAGAAAGGGGAGTAATGTGGAGTGCTGACTGCCAGGCATGGCATGGCCGCTGCCCTCTTGACCTTACAGCGGCCATGATTACCTGCACAAGACTGGGCCTTTCAACTTCCTGTCATCAAGGGGGGCACTAACAAGGCTCCACCACTCCCTCAGGATCTGTATATTGTCAGTTAATGGTTGATTCGGGGGAGGGAAAGACATTTTCTTCAGTGGTATGGCCACTTGTAAGGTGCACATGCGCCTGTAAGCAATCCTAATGAAAAAAAAAAAAAAAAGACATAAAAGTAGGAAGGAGACCAGCTGGGAAGAGAAAGAAACCTAATGCCAGCCTCTGGCGTCCACAGAGCACATACATGTGCACATACACACACATGCATGCACACACACACACACACACATGCTCACAAATTCCACAGCTCATGCCTTTAATTCCAGCACTCGGGAGGCTGAGAATCACCATGGGTTTGAGATAAGAGTGAGTTCCAGGTCAGCCTGGGCTAGAGGAAGACTACTGGGCCTTACAAGAGGGTGAATATAATCAAATGTATCATGTAAATGCATAAAAATGTCCTGATAGAACCATGGCGATAGTTAATATTAAAAGTTTCTGCTTTCGTGGAGCTTAGAATTCAAGCTTGGGTTACCAGCACAAAATTATGATACTGGGGGTAGGAAAGATGGCTCAGTGGTTAAGGCGCTTGCTTGCAAAGCCTGACAACCTGGGTTCAATTCCCCAGTGCCCACATAAAGCCGGGTGCACAAAGTGGCACATGTGCTTGGAGTTTGTTTGCAGTGGCAGGAGGCCCTGGCATGTCCCTACACTCTCACTGTCTCTCTGTAATAAGTAAATAAATATAAACTTATCATTCTGGGTATAGTTATACATATACAAACTCTCACGAGGTTGAGGCAGAAGGATGGGAAGTTCAAGGCCAGCCTGGGCTATTAAGGGACCCCTGTCTCAAAATACCAAAACAACAACAAAAAGGCCTCTAGCTAACCCCACACACATGAGACTGGAATACCTAAATAAAACTCTTATTACATTAAAACTGATTTTGGAGTGTTTTCTGGAAAAGAAATATACACTTGACTAATGACTTGAACATTCACATCTCAGTTCACCTGCCTGCCAGCAAGTTAGAGTCAGTCAGAACTAAAAGTCGTGAAACAGCAGTAGTCTGTAAACTGCACTGTGGTGAACTTTTTTTTCAGTCAAAGCCACATTCTTAAAAAGTTTAGCCGGGCGTGGTGGCGCACGCCTTTGATCCCAGCACTCGGGAGGCAGAGGTAGGAGGATCGCTGAGAGTTCGAGGCCACCCTGAGACTACATAGTTAATTCCAGGTCAGCCTGGACCAGAGTGAAACCCTACCTCGAAAAACCAAAAAAAAAAAAAAAAGTTTATAGAAATTTTCACAGAAAGTAATAAATGTTCTATAATTGCATGACAAAAGAACAATGACTGTGGACCAATATGTCAGGTTCAAGATTTTTAAAATATAATCTTCAGGGCTGGAGAGATGGCTGAGCAGTTAAAGGCACTTTCTTGCAAAGCCTGCCAGGCCAGGTTTGATTCCCCCAGTGCCCACGTAAAGCCAGATGCACAGTGACGCATGTGTCTGGAGTTCATTTACAGTGGCAGGAGGTCCTGGTATGCCCATTCTCTGCCTGTCTCATTCTGTCTCTTTCTCTTAAATAAATAGATTAAAATATTTTTCAGCTGGACATGGTGGCACATGCCTTTAATCCCAGAACTTGGGAGACAGAAGTAGAAGGATCACCATGAGTTCGAGGCCAGCCTAGGACTACAAAGTGAGTTGTTCCAGGTCAGCTTGGGATAGAGTAAGACCCTACCTTGAAAAAACAAACTCTCTCTCTCTCTCTCTCTATCTCTATCTATCTATCTATCTATGTAAGTAAGTTAAGTAAGTAATATCAAGTCATTAAGGAACCAACATCAACCAATAGGGAGCACACTCTCAACCTATGCTGGGCTGCCCTGAAGATGCAACACCAGCAAAAGGGGCTTTCGAACAAAGTTCTTCCACTGCGATATCCTCCTGATGCCTTTTACTCAACACTGGTTTCCTCGAGTGCCACTGGACCATAGCATATTCTCATGACTAGCATTTTATGAAAACAAATCCAACTGGCTTGTCTACCTCAGTGTTAAGCTAGGACAAGTTAACTTTCTAGAAAAAGGTTTTAATTTTACTTATAATTTCTGAAGCAAAAACATTTAACATATACTCCTTGTATGAAAAGAGCACCTGTGGGATTCCACTATCAAACCCTTGTTCATGCCTTTGGGACGGTCAGGAGAAAGCAGTCTCCCAGCACAGCAATCCACAAGGGCGGTCAGAGCTGTCCGGGGCTTTGGCTATCGGGAACATTTCACTAGATTAGAGACTGTTTCAATTTTAGGAAAATGAGCCCTCCCAAACATCACAGCACGGCGATGAGGAGATGGCGTGGCCAGTCAAGCACGAGGACTGGAGATCGGGTCACCAGCACCCACAGAAATGCCAGATCGGCATGGCAGCCTGCCGGGCACCCCAGCACTGGGCAGACAGAGACAGGGGAGTCCCCCAGGATAACCAAGCTGGCTAGACGGGCTCAATCAGTAAGTGTGAGGACAGAAGAAACCTAAGGTCAACCTCTGGCTTCCACACAGCACATACGTGTGCACATGCACACACACATGTGCCCACACGCACATACACACAGATTCCACAGCCAGGAGCTGGCTCATGCCTTTAATTCCAGCGCTCGGGAGGCTGAGGATTGCCATGGGTTTGAGATAAGAGTGAATTCCAGGTCAGCTTGGGCTAGAGTGAGACTGTCTCAAAAAAAAAAAAAAAATTAGAAAATGTCTCCACCCCCCACCCCAGCAACCATTAAATGGCAATGACCGCCCCCCCCCAGAGAAGGACGAGGGCCTCACTGCCATCCGTCTCCATGACAGAATGCGGATGGGCCAGCACTGTGAGGTAATGACAGTCATGGTGAGGGCACGAGTGAATGCCAGGGCCATGTCTTGTTGGGATGCAGTGCTGCACAGCACTGGAGGTCTAGCTCACAGGACGCCTCGCATTCAAGCAGGACACTCACAGGACAACCTTTTTACCGTGCTCTATGGGCGTGGGCCTTGTGCCATGTCTAGGGTTTAAATGAAAAGAAGCCAGAAGGAAGGAGAGAAGAAGCAAGGAGAGAAGCAAGGAGAGGTAGGGGAAAGACTGGCCACAATCCAACGTACCTGTAATCAGACTATCAGGTTGGCTGTTAAAGTGAGTTCTCACACTCAATTCCTCACAGCTTAAAAGGCAAAGGTAAGTCTTTGGTCTCCTCTCCCACTGACACATGTCAGAACAACGGGCTGGCACAGCACATGTGTTCTGGGATGACAAAAGGAGCACTTACATGTGTGCCAATGACCAAGCTTCAGTGCAAAACATAAACTTCAAGAAAGACACTGCACAGTTCTATGCAAGATGCCCATCCGGGCAGAAGTGAACCTAACCCTGCCATCATTAACTGGAATTTCACCTTCAATTACCAGTTTTCAATTTGCCAAGAGCTTTTGCATTCAACATTCCATCTAATCTTCATAATCCATGGGAATCAGGCCGGCAGCCATTAAACCATGATCCTATTCCTCTGGAAGGCTTACAGTGACTCAGCCTTGCTTCCTTTCCTTCCCTGTTCTTTTGTTTGTTTTTTTAAAGATTTTATTTTTATGTATTTATTTAGGAGACAGAGAGAGGGAAGAGGGGGCAGAGTGAGAATGGGCGCGCCAGGGTCTCTAGCCATTGCAAACGAACTCCAGACACGTGCGTCCCCTTGTGAATCTAGCTTACGTGGGACCTGGAGAATCGAACCGGGATCCTTAGGCTTCACAGGCAAACGTCTTAACCACTAAGCCATCTCTCCAGCCCTCTTTTGGCTTTTAAAATTTTATTTATTTTTTTTTCATTTTTATTTATTTATTTGCATGCAGAAAAGAGACAGAAGAGAAGCAGACAGAGAATGGGCAAGCCAAGGACTCCAGCCACTGCAAACGAACTCCAGATGCATGCGCCCCTTGTGCATTTGGCTTATGTGGGTCCTGGAGAATGGAACCAGGATCCTTTGGCTTCACAGGCAAATGCCTTAACCGCAAAGCCATTTCTCCAGCCCCGTCTTTTGGTTGTTTTGAGACAAGCTCTCACTCTGCATCCCAGGCTGACTTCAAACCCATAGCAATCCTCCTGCCTCTACCTCTCAAGTCTGGGGTTATGGGCATGAACCACCACGCCCAACTTGACTCACAGCTATCAAGGATAGAGCACTAGATTTCATTTCATTCTTTCATTTTGTTTGTTTGTTTGTTTTTTGAGGTAGGGTCTGGCTGTTACCCGGGCTGACCTGGAATTCACTATGCAGTCTCAGGGTGGCCTCTCGAACTCATGGTGATCCTCCCACCTCTGGGTTTAAAGGTGCCACCACGCCCGCCCAGCTCTGACTGTCTTTTCCGTGAGATTCAAGTTTCTTAAGGAAGTGTAGAATTTTATCATGTTTCCACTGTGTTCCTTATCTCTTAAGGTAGTACTAGCACAGAGCAGATAAGTAAAAATCAAACAAGCATCTTCATCCTTCCTGACCTTATCATCCCCTCACTAAAGCAACCCATAAATTTAAACACTTAATAAGATTCAGCAACTGATCCATTTCCCGTCAGTGTTAATTCTAAAGATTCCTACTACACGATCCAGTAACTGGAGTCTACTCCAAATTGTTGGTGCCCTTAAAAGGACTTTCTTTTCTAAAGAAAGATACTGAACAAACAGGGAGTGGTAGTGCACCCCTTTAATCCCAGCACTGCAGTGCAGAGGTAGGAGGATCACTATGAGTTAGGCCAGCCTGGGATTACAAAATGAGTTCTAGATCAGCCTGGGCTAGAGTGAGATCCTACCTCAAAAAAAAAAAAAAAAAAAAAAAAAAAAAAAAAAACTGAGCTCCGTAGCACATTCCTGTAATCCTAGCACTCAGGACGCGGAGGTAGGAGGATCATTGTGAGTTCAAGGCCAGCCTGAGATAACATAGTGAATTCCAGGTCAGCCTGAGCTAGAGCAAGACCCTACCTCAAAAAAAAAAAAAAAAAAAAAAAGATTTTTGAAAATCCACTTTGTAACACTGGTTATACTCAATATTCTGGGCTCCTATCTTTGGCCTTTGTTAGAGGTTGGCTATTGGTAAGGTCACAATCTCAGGTCAGCCTGAGTCAATTCTGCTCACTTGAACTCTCTTGACTTGGCCAAGTACAGCCAGAACCTGGACCTTGGTCCATGTCATGTCTGCAAATTAGTGTGCTCCCAATGAACTAGCTAGCAAACCCAGCTAAGCTCTGGAAAAGAAGGTCAGGCCCTAGATGAATGATCACGCTTCACTCCTCCTCATCCAGGCCCACCCTGTGACCTTCTGCCAGGACCTGGGTTTTAGTGCTGCCTCAAAACTGGGACACAGTGAAGAAGCAGCGTCACCACTGTGGGTCATCAGAAGGCCACCACTGCTCCCGGCTTCCATCAGCACTCACCATCAACCTAACTGGTTCCCTTCCCCACACACTAGCTAGAACAACAGCAGCAGAACTTTCAAGTAACTGCTAAAGATGATTCCGAGCTCCTCCCACCGTCTGTGCTCCCCCGCCCCCCCCATTACAACCCCACCTCATCCTAGGTACGTCCTCAAGGGCTACAAATCTCACTCACGTACTCATTCTCTCAGCAAATACTATCCTGCCCAACAGTTCCAAATATTATTTTATTGTAATAAATCTGTCCAACGTGGGGGAGGGAAGCAGAGGAAAGAATCAAAGACCACATGTGCCAAGGTGGCTGGGTAGGCCCCTGTGACAATTAAAATAATAAATCTCCACTTAGGAGGTGGGAAGAGCTGCAGGAAGTGGAATATAGATTTTTTTTTTAATTTTTCAAGTGTCTCACTCTAGCTCAGATTGACCTGGAATTCACTATATAGTCTCCAGGCAGCCTCGGACTCATGGCCATCCTCCTACCTCTGCCTTCCAAGTGCTGGGATTACAGGCATGCATCAACATGCTGGAATACAGTTTTAATATACTGAGCTTGAAATACTCATTACACTCACTGTTCAAGAGTTGGGCTAGGGCCAGGCGTGGTGGCGCACGCCTTTAATCCCAGCACTCTAGAAGCAGAGGTAGGAGGATTACGGTGAGTTCGAGGCCACCCTGAGACTACATAGTGAATTCCAGGTCAGCATGGGCTAGAATGAAACCCTACCTCAAAAAACCAAAAAAAAAAAAAAAAAAAAAAAAAAAAAGGCTAGGGCTAGAGATGGCTTAGCAGTTAAAGTACATGCCTGCAAAGCCTAAGGACCCCTGGTTCAATTCTCCAGGTCCCACGTAAGCCAGATACACATGGTAGCACATGCGTCTGGGTTTCGTTTGCAGTGGCTAGAGGCCCTGGCATGCCTATTCTCACTCTTTCTCTTTCTGTCTCTCTCTCCCTGACTCTAATAAATAAATAAAAAATAATAAAATCTTAAAAAAAAAAAAAAAAAAAAAAGAGTTGGGCTAACCCAACCTCCTGGAGGTCAGGGTGTGGGAATGAAACATCCCACCCCTTAACCTTTAATCACATAGCTAGACTTTCGGGTGACCAGTTTTCATGGTACCTGAGTCATCTCATTGGCATAAACTCAGGTGTGGCTGAAAGGGTCTTGAATAAAAATAGGCATGCCTATCACTTAAAATATTCCAAGGGTACTGGAGTTCCAAGGGTTTTGTGCCAAAAACTAAGGACAGCACAACATATATTTTGCTGGTATAGCCCAGAGTAAGGTGAAAACAGAATGAGTGTACACACCAATTTGATGAACTGGACGTGAGAGTATCGAGTGTCCGCATTAATGGACCTTTTCAGACTGGAAATGTTGCTGAATGACTACTCCGGATCCCCTGCCTTCCAGCTTGTGGTTTTGAGACAAACCCTTGTATCTCATAACACACATACAAAAGCAGCCCGGTCACAGGGTGAGTGAGTGTGTGACACCCAGCCCAGTAAGTGGAAAGGAGGGAGGTAAACTCGCTAGAAGGTTCCGTGGAGGCACAGAGCTCTGAGAGTCAGTAAGGGTGACAACCAGAGGAAGGGCAGAGCTGGGGTCCGCACTAGTTCTCTGCTGGTGTATGAATCCCCCAGGGCACACACTGTGCTGTGTTAGTTTTTGGAAATCCATGACCACAAATGTGTGTAAGCTTAAAATGGGGCTGGAGAGATGGCTTAGCAGTTAAGGCTCTTGCCAGCAAAGCCTAGGTCCTAGGATTGATTCCCCAGGACCCACGTAAGCCAGATGCCCAAGGTGGCACATGCATCTGGAGTTCGTTTGCGGTGGCTGGAGGCCCTGGTGTCCCCCCCCCCCAAATAAATAGATTAATTAAATACTTTTAAAAAATAATAACATGACAGTTATCCATCTTGAGAAAACCCTCACCACACTAAAGACTTACCTGTCACTGGAATTTAATAATCACGTTCTTCAAATTAGGGCTGGTAGTGTTCAGTCAGAAGCACAGGAGACCATTACTCTACACTAACTGCAACAAATCAGGCTGAAAATCAAATAGTCACTCGTGCTAAAGTTGCAGACTCCAAATCTCAAACTAAATTGTTTATCTAGTTTATCTTGAAACTTTGAAGTTTTAAGAAATCAGGATTAGAGAGATAACAGCCAAGTCTCCAACAAACCAGTTTCAACTGGCTTGATAATCAAGTTCCTACAGCCTTAATCCTTATGCAAAAAAAAAAAAAAAAGTAACCTGAGATCAGCCGATTATTTTTCTATTGTTCAATCTTTTCCTCCACCTTACAAGGAATAGAATTTAGAAATGAGCAGTCTGTGGTCTGACTTTTATTTTTCTTTGGTCTTTGTTTATACAGCCCATACCTGCTGCTAGAGTCATGTGGAACAAGGTAGTGCCTGATTCTAAAACAAAAACAAAGGGGGCTGCAGAGATGGCTTAGCGGTTATGGCATTTGCCTGCAAAGCCAAAGGATCCCGGTTTGATTCTCCAGGACCCACATAAGCCAGATGCACAAGGGGCACATGCATCTGGAGTTCATTTGCAGCGACTGGAGGCCCTGGTGTGCCCATTCTCTGTCTGCCTCTCTTCTCTCTCTCTCTGCTTGCAAATAAATAAAAAAAATTTTTTTTAAATTTAAAAAGCCAATTAGTTTCATAGTTTTCCCTTCTGGTGCTGGAATGGGAGCCAGCCCACCTCTGCAAGCACCTCCCCATGGACTGCGCCTCCAGCCCTTAAGTCTTTCTGAAGGAGATGCAGCTGTGTGGGGGTGCAACAGAGCCCTGTCCTCATAGGGCTCACTCTTACTGCGCAACAAGTCAGTCAGGAAGCCACATCTCAGCCATGGGTTTTAAAGATACTTGACAGATATCACTGGAAATACAGAACCAGAAGTGATTATCCACTGAACTAGAATTACACTGACCAGCCTCGGGTGAGGCTTCTACACAGGTATATGTTGACTTGACAAAAGATGCAAAGAACCAAAAAAGGCCAGGCCCAGTGCCATGGCCGCCAGGAGCTTGAGAATCACCTCAAGAAAACCCCTTGTGGTGGAGCTGCCCAGACATGGGATTGTTTCCAGGTGAGAACCCCGGTGACTTGGTGGCTTGCCCGGTCCTTCTGGGACTGACTGCTAAGTCAATTCCTTCCATCAGGACTCAGCAGGGCTGAAGTGGCTACAGCAGATGCCTAAATCCACTCAATAAATTTTTATCTCTTAAGACAAAAAAAGTTGGAGCTGGAGAGATGGCTCAGCAGCTATGGCACTTGCCGACAAAACCTAACAACCCGGGTTTCGTTCCCCAGGGGCCACATAAACCCAGATACACTGAGCGGTAAGCATATCTGGGGTTCATTTGAGTGGTTGGAGGCCCTGGTGCACCTATTTTTTTCTCTCTCCCCCTCCTCTTTCCCTCTTTTTCTCCTTGCAAATACATAAACTTGTTTTAAAAAGCTGGTAAGAGAAAAAGTCTGAGTTGTCCTGAATTTAATGAAGGGGAAAAGAGGTAAGAGGACTCAATCAGTCAGCAAGCGCAGGCAGAGCCATTAGGACTGTTCCAGCCAGGTGTGGTGGCGCACGCCTTTAACCCAGAGGTAGGAGGTCACCATGAGTTAGAGGCCAGTCTGCAAAGTGAGTAACTGGTAACATGGACTACAGTCAGACCCTCCCTTGAGAAAACAAAAAACAAGCTGGGAAGATGGGTATATGGTCAAGGCACTTGCTGATAAAGGCTAAAGACCCAGGTTCAATTTCCTAGTGCCCACATAAAGCCAGATGCACAAGATGGTGCATGTGTCTGGAGTTCATTTACAGTGGCAGGAAGCCCTGGCATCCCAGTCTCTCTCTCTTGTAAAATTAAAAAACTATATACATATAAAGCTTAATGGATAGAGTTTAAAGTAGTTCTATCAGCAGTAGTATGTTGGCTCAAAGATCCCGTGTCTTACCTAAAGGCCAGGGATCACTTGAGGAAAGTTAACCCATTGTCTTTGCTCAACTTCAGCTTGAATGAAGCAAGATCTCAGACAAGAACAACAGGCACATAGATGGCCATATATCTTAAACTTAGTGTTTGACGAGCAACCAATATGAACAGAAACGAGTCAAACCTTCTTCCAGAAAACAAAGAGATGAATTTTGAGATCCTACCACCTAAAATACAATAGTTATCTTTATTTTCCTAATAAAGCAATTGTTCTTAAATACTGGCTTTAAAAGTCTGTTCCATATTCCTGAATGAACATTAAATCCCTGGCAGCCATCTCCTCTCTCTGATTTTACATACATACTTTCTGAACTATGCCAACCAATCCAGGAGCAAGAAGCACTTCCCCTTATGGACTATCCTCCTAGGCCCAGACTTATTTTCTATGTTCTCACCCCTCATGTAGCAACAGTGAATTTAAGCTGACAACATGCTCTTAGAGCCTGAGGCACGGACCGCATTTCCAATCTCCAGACTTATTTTTTATGTTCTCACCCCTCACGTATTGACAGTCAATTTAAGCTGACAACATGCTCTTAGAGTCTGTGGCACGGACCGCATTTCCAATTTCCAGGAAGCTTTGCTGCTGTGAGTTGTAGAACTTACCCAGGACCTGACGCTGGGCAAGCTGGTACCTGTCACAGCACAACCCGCCTCTTTGTTTCAGAGCACCCTGTTCTCAAGAGTCTGGTTTAATGTATCGCTAGACTTACGGCAGGAGTGGAGGTATACCAGTTAGAACCGAAAACAATGTGAACCACAGAACATGACTGGCTGAAGCTGACTCATAAAAACAGGTGAGCTTATAATCCCTGAGAAGAAAAGAACAGAATTCCTTTCAGGGAAAAATGAAAGACCCTAGAGAATAGATCTCCACACGAACAACTGGCGATGTACCCTCCCTCCCCAACCCCCCAAAAATCGGCCAGGTGGGTGGCTGGCGCACACCTTTCATTCCAGCATTCAGGAAGTAGAGGAAGATCTCTGTAAGAGAGATTCATGCCAGCCTGGGACTAAAGAGTAAATTCTAGGTTAGCCTGGGCTAGAGTGAGAACCTACTTTGAAAAACAAACAGCGAGGTGTGGTGGCTCAGGCCTTTAATCCCAATGGGTGCAAAAGTGGCATGTCTGTTATGGGGGAAACCAACTGCTCTCTAATTGGAGGAGGACCGCTCTATGGGAGGGAATACATCCCTGATATTGAAAACATACAGGGATAGTCATGAGCCCTAAGGGTGTAATGTCTGCTGGTGTCTAGCTAAATGTATATACTATGCTCACCAAACTGCCCAGTAAGCACTTCTCTTAATGTCCACACCCATATATGAATGCTACTCTCACTTTTGGTTGGAGAAGCTTCTCTTTTCAGATGGTGGCAACCTTGGGATAACTGAGAAGGAAGGCACCATGGTGCTGAGAAGAAGGGACAGAGGAGTGCTCAGCACTGAAACGTCTCAAACCTACCTTCCAAGGCTCAGGGTCCATTGCAGAAGAGGGGGCGGAAAGAATGTAAGAGCCAAAGGAAGAGTAGGACTCCTTACAATGTGCTCCTCCAGACATAAAATGGCCTGGATATCCATGACCTCACAGTGCCTTACACTACCTACACAAGACCATCATAACAGGAGGAAAAGATCATGACATCAAACTGAAAAGAGAGACTGATTGAGAGGGGGAGGGGATATGATGGAGAGTGAAGTTTCAAAGGGGAAAGTGGGGGGAGGGAGGGAGGGAAGTGCCATGGGATATTGTCTACAATTAAAGAAGTTGACAATAAAAATAAATAAATAAATACACTAAGAAAATTTTAAAAAAGAAAAGAAAAACAAACAGCCGGGCGTGGTGACACACTCCTTTAATCCCAGCACTCAGAAGGCAGAAGTAGGAGGATCACTATGAGTTCAAGGCCACCCTGAGACTACATAGTGAATTCCAGGTCAGACTGGACTAGAGGGAGACCCTACGTGGGTGGGGGTGGGGGGACAAACAGCCAGGTGTGGTGGCTCCTGCCTTTAATCCCAGCACTCAGGAGGCAGAGGTAGAAGGATCTTTGAGACTAGCCTGGGATACACAGGTCAGCCTGGGATATACTGAGCCCTACACTGAAAAACAAAACCCTCATAATCTTCCTGCCTCAACCTCTCCAGTGCTGGAGCACCAAACTCAATTATAAACTTTTTTTTGTTTTGTTTTGTTTTTTTTCTCAAGGTAGGGTCTCACTCTAGCCCAGGTTGACCTGGAATTCACTTGGTAGTCTCATAGTGGCCTTGAACTCATGGTGATCCTCCTACCTCTGTCTCCCGAGTGCTGGCATTAAAGGCCTATGCCACCACGCCCAGCTTATAAACTCTTGAATACAGACAGAAGGAGTTCAGTACATGAAAGCCAAAAGCAAGTTTCTTAGAGAGAAATCTCAAATTATATAGAGATGGCTTAGTGGTTAAGGTGCTTGCTTGCAAAGCCTAAGGACCCAGGTTGATTCCCCAGTACCCACAGAAGCCAGATGCACAAGGTGGTACGTGCATCTGAAGTTTGCAGTGGCTGAGGGCCCTGGTGTACTCATTCTCTCCCTCTCTCTCTCTCTCCCTCTCTCTCTCTCTCTCTCTCTCTCTCTCTGCCTCTTTCTCACACACACAAGTAAATTTTTTTTTTTTTATTCCAGCACTCCAGAGGCAGAGGTAGGAGGATCACTGTAAATTCGAGGCCAGCCTGGGACTACAAAGTGAGTGCCAGGTCAGCCTGGGCTAGAGCAAGACCCTGCCCTCGGGGGAGGGAGGGAGACACTTTACAATGGATGAGAAGTGACCAAACAGAAATAACTAATACAGACAATAGGAAAACTTCCCTAGGAACCTGAAATTTGAAAACAAGAATCACTATGTGCAGGAGCCTGCCAAGAGCTCTCAAATGAACCAAGCTTTGATTCCTTGGAGCAGACCTGGTAGCGGTTCCGTCTGTAGGGCCTGCAGGGCAGTGCAGAGTAGAATCAAGGCCCAGGAGGCCCGGCCCACCAGCAGAGGTTCCTGGATTGAGCTCTGGTTAGGCAGAAGGAAAGGAAATCCATGAAATCCCTGAAATGAGGGGAAATGTGTGATACACTCTTTCTTAAATTGTTTTTCATAACACAACAAAAGGACGTGTGACCACCAGAATGCTAAGAACAATTATTCAGGGCAGATTGTAAACTACCTAGCTGTCCCTTACGCTTCAGCAAGTAGGGAAGACATGTTGCTTCTTCTTATAGACTGAACTGTGCCTCCTTCCCACCAAATTCATGGTTGGAGTCCTAACTCTCAATGTGACTGTATTTGAAGATAAGGCCTTTGGGGGCCCACGCCTTTAATCCCCAGCACACAGAGAGGTGTCCCTGAGGTAGGAGGATCACCACGAGTTGGAGGCCAGCCTGAGAGTACATAGTGAATGGCAAGTCAGTTGGGCAACAGCATGATCCTACCTCAAAAAAAAAAAAAAAAAAAATCCACCAGGTGTGGTGGTGCATGCTTTTCCCAGCCCTCTGCGAAGCAAAGGTAGGATCGCAGGAAGACCTCCCTGAGACTAGTTTCAGGTCAGCCTGGGCTACAGGTAGACCCTACTTCAAAACCAAAACCAACCAAACAGGAAAATTCAGGTTAAATGAGGACAGAAGGGTGAGGGCCCTCCTACCTACTCCAAGGAGTGGGAAGACCAGTGAAGACACAGGAGGGGGTGAGGACAGCCACCTGTGAGCCACAGAGAGGAGCTCGGTCATACACATCAAGCCTCTAGGACTGTAAGATGAGTCCCTGCTGGTGAGTGATCCACTCTGTGCTGTTTTCAATAGCAGCCTCAGCCAGCTCACCTAGCACCCCAGTTCCCTCGCTCACTCTGGTCTCTTCCCTCTTCTCAAGCCCCAATCCCATTCTGGTCAAGCAAAAGGCCAGCCTGCCCTGTCCTTAGGTGTCCCAGCAAGAGCTACTTCATAAAGCTACCAGGCTTTGATCCAAAAGACCTGCAAGTTTTCCTGAAATGAAAGGCAAGCCCCTTTTAGAAGAATGAGTTAAAAATAGACCCGAACAGCTACTGGAGGGTTGGGAAAGCTTTCACGAATCTGATGTCTCAAAGGAAGTTCAGCAAATATTCTATCCAAGGTGTGGAATGTATTGGCAGTATGTCACATGCCCCTTCAAATTAGTAAGGCATATGCCCTCCAATACCCTGGTGTTCCTTATTTCAAGAACCTTAGTACCTCGCGGAGGTGCCCGCGTGCCTTTAATCCTAGCAACAGGAAAGTTAAGGTGGTAGGATCACTGTGAGTCTAGGGCTACAGACTGAATTCTAGGTCAGCCTTAGCTAGTGTGAGACCCCACCTCAAAAAAAAGAAAAAAAAAAACCCTCTCAGGCGCGGTGGTGCACGCCTTTAATCCCAGCACACGGGAGGCAGAGGTAGAAGGATCACCATGAGTTCAAGGTTACCCTGAGACTACATAGTTAATTCCAGGTCAGTCTGGACCAGAGTGAGACCCTACCTCGAAAAACCAAGAAAAAAAAAAAAAAAAAACATGAAAAAGAACCTTCAGCCTCTATGGTTAGTACAAAATGGGGACACCATGCTGGTCACAAAACATCAGAGAATTGAGTGAGGTTATTTAACTGTTTTAGGTCATCAGAAAAGCAAAACAGTAAAGAATGTTAGTTCCGGGGTGACAGACAGGGGAACATGTTGGGACTGAGTATGAGCTCAGCAGTACCACAGAACACACACTTAACATATCTAATGCAGAGCATTCAGTCACCAGCGCCTCCTGAGATACACTTATATTTCACAAGCATAACCCTAATACGGAACACTAACTACGCATTTATATGGATTTGAACCAATTATTGCACCAACTCGAACCCATACTTTAGCCTTGTTAGTATGAATAAACTCACTGGCATCTACTTGGAATACTTTTCAAATTTTCACAATTGCTCAGCCTCTTTGCCGAGGTTGAAACCCAGTGCTAATCAGTTACTGTGCGGTAAAGAAGCCAGAAGGATCTAAATTGCATGCTTTGAGAATAGAGTTGAATGTCCTCGATGCTGGGAAGGAAAAGGTCCACAGCAAAACAAAACAGCACCATTATTGCAGAACTAAGAATTAGGTTACCTGACCCTGGAAAGATTAACAAAGCCCATGCTTTTTTGTGTATGTTTGTTTGTTTTTAATTCTGCCTGTTCTCAACTCTGCTTGGAATTCTGTTACTGAACTCCAAGTAAACAAACAACTTCACGTGGCCTGAAAAAATCCAAGTTTGTCCAAGCTCCTGGGTAAATGAACGTATAGGGAAACCTCGTTATCATTGGAGATCCGAACATCCAAAAGAAAGGCAGGGGAAAAAAAAAGCCGTGACCAAGCCCTTCACCGAATACAGGACACGGTGACAATCTGGGGAGCCGGTGGCACCCTGGAGGAGAACATTATCTGGTTCAACCTGGAGTCTAGATGCCAGCCCTGACTCGCGTCCTTTCCTTCCACATGCCCCAGGGCCTGCCAGGGGCGGGGGTTGGGGTGCATACAGACGCACGTCTTCTGAGCTGCCAGGGGTGGGGAGCGGGGGTTGGGGTGCATTCAGATGTATGTCTTGCGACCTGCCAGGGGCGGGGATTGGGGTGCATACAGATGCACGTCTTCCGAGCTGCCAGGGGTGGGAAGCAGGGGTTGGGGTACATACAGACGCACGTCTTCTGAGCTGCCAGGGGTGGAGAGCGGGGGTTGGGGTGCATTCAGATGCACGTCTTGCGAGCTGCCAGGGACGGGGATTGGGGTGCATACAGATGCACATCTTCCGAGCTGCCAGGGGTGGGAAGCGGGGGTTGGGGTGCATACAGACGCACGTCTTGCGAGCTGCCAAGGGTGGGGAGCGGGGGTTGGGGTTCATACAGATGCACGTCTTCGGAGCTACCAGGGGCGGGGAGCGGGGGTACAAGCAGATGCACATCTTCCGAGCGGGCCCGGGGACCCGGGGCTGTGCGCCCGCCCGCCCTCCCACCCGCCCGCCCGTGCGCGGTGTGTCCCCGAACCACGGCGACCCGGCGGGGCCGACTCACCGCACACCATCAGCAGCAGGACGATGAGCAGCGTGGCCACGAACACCAGCAGGGTCAGGCCCACGTTGTGCCACATGGTGAGGGCTGCACGGTGGTCGCGGGGGCCGGCTTCGGCGGCGGGGCGTGGGCAGCGGGGAGACCCGGGAGACGGCGGGGGAGACGGGCCCGCGGGGCGCCGCTACCCACTCCTCGCACGCTCGGGAGAGCCGGGGCCGCGGCGCCCGGACACCCCGGCCACGACCGGATGCGCTTCCATGGCGGAGCCCGCGCGTCGGGGGAGCACCGGCACGCACGCCGGCCACCGGGCCCGCGGTGCGACTCGCGCGGGGACCCCTCGGCCCTCGGACCCGGCAGATGTCAACGTCTCCCGGCGGCCGCCGCTCCTCGGCTCAGGCCCCCGCCCCCGCGGCAGCTCATCACCAAGCGCCCCCTCCCTCCGCTCGCCTCCGCCGCCGCGCGGGGGCCGCTGGGACATGTAGTGCGACGCCCGGTGGCAGCTGCGGGATTGCGCCTCGCTGCGGACTACTACTCCCAGAAGGCACCGGGACCCGCAGGCTTCGCTTGGGCTCTCCTTGCCGACCTCTGTCTGTGTCTTTGGTCTGATGGATCCAGCCGCGTCGTGTGTGCGCCCACGGCTGTCTGTCCTGCTGCCCTGTGCCAAGGTGCCCGGGAGACTCCAGCCGTTAACACAGTCACTGGATCGCTTCCAGTAGGAGATTGTTGGGAAAGCGGAGGCGGTTGCACTTGAACCCAGCCCTGCCCCCGCCCGCCCGCCCGGGGCGGAGGGTGGGCATTCTTGGGATTGGAGAGGAAGGGAGTCGCTGGCGCCGGGAGAGGTCACGGTCAGGAAAGCTTCTTGAGGTTTTTCTCTTCCCAACGCGCACGTGTCTCCACGGGTAATGGATGTTAGGAGTCTCTGGGGAGTAGCTTCCGGACATGTGCTGTTCCCTTTAATTCTTGCTGCAGTGGACGTTGTATTCAAGCTGTGTCCTCGAAATCAAGCGACACGTGACCCACGGCTGAAGATTGGTCACACTGACAAGACACTGAAGTGATCTCAAGCACTTTTGTTTCCTCTTGAAACTGAAACTCCGCAGTTCCTCCAGATCCCCCTTCCCAGTGCCCCCACCGGAGGACACGCGTGGCCCCCTTCCTGATTCACAGCTTTCGAGTTTTCCTGTGACTGTTCTATGTGATATATGTTTTACCAGCTCACCCATTTATTTGATTGAGAACATTAATAAGGACAACAAAGCCGGGCGTGGTGGCGCACGCCTTTAATCCCAGCACTTGGGAGACAGAGGTAGGAGGACTGCCGTGAGTTCGAGGCCACCCTGAGATTACATAATAAATTCCAGGTCAGCCTGGGTGCATGCATCTCGAAAAACAAAAACAAAACAAAAAAGGACGCCAAAATTGAACAATTTTTAATAAAATTCCCATATAAAACTCAAGTCACAGGGCAAGTACTTGGCTGTCTTCCCCATGTCATTGAGGATTTGGGAGAATCAGCAGTAGGGATTTTTTAAAATTTATTTGAGAGAAAAACACATATAGAGAGAATGGGCATGGTAGGAGGTCTGCAGATGAACTTCAGACTCATGCACCACCTTGTGCATCTGGTTCACGTGGGTCTTGGGGCCTCGAACATGGGTCCTTTGGCTTTGCAGGCAAGCATATTAACTGCTAAAACATTTCTCCAGCCCCCCTCTCTACTTTTCTACAAACTCCTGTTCCCTGTCTTTATGTCTCCACAGACAAATCTAAGTGACAGCCCCTTGATTTAATAAATATACCTTAACCATCCCTAGGTGCCTTGTTGTGTGAACAGCATACAAAATAAAGCAGCGGTGTAGACAAACACTGTACATGAAAATGCATTTAGGCATTATTCCTTACTTTGCAATCGATGTAATATACAGTTCCTGTGTAGAATACACAATACAAGAAATTTAGGGAATAAATCAGTTTATATGCTTTTCTGTGGATGATACAACTCAGTTGCACAATAGAACACATTCTATTAAAGTGTGGTTGAAAAAGATACATTTAGCTGGGTGTGGTGGCACACGCCTTCAATCCCAGTGCTTGGGAGGCAGAGGTAGGAGGATGGCTGTGAGTTCAAGGCCACTGTGAGAGTACATAGTGAGTTCCAGGTCAGCCTGACCTAGAGTGAGACCCTACCTCAAAAAAAAAGTTACATTTGATTAAAATGTGGATTGAAGGGCTGGAGAGATAACTTAATGGTTAAGACGCCTGCAAAGCCTAAAGGCTCACATTTGACACCCCAGATCTCCCATAAGCCACACACATAAGATGATGCATGCGCACAAGGTGGCACACGTGTCTGGAGTTTGATTGCAGTGGCTAGAAGTGTGCCAATTCTCTCTCTCATAAAAAAATAAAATAAAAATACCCTTTAAAAAATGTGATTGGGGCTGGACATGGTGGCCTTTAATCCCAGCACTCAGGAGGCAGAGGTAGGAGGATTATCATGAGTCATGAGTTCAAGGCCACCCTGAGACTACATCGTGAATTCCATGTCAACCTGAGCTAGAGTGAGACCCTACCTAAAAAAAAGAGGTGAGGATTGATCATGAGTCATGAGTTCATGGTGGACTACATGTCTTTAATCCTAGTACTGATTGAGCGGAGCATGGGGTAGGCAGAGAGGTAGGAGGATCGCCATGAGTTCAAGACCACTCTGAGAAAACAGAGTGAATTCCAGGTCAGCCTGGGCTAGAGGAGACCTTACCTTGAAAAACCAAAAAAAAAAAAAAAAAAAAAAAAAAAAAAGATTGAAAAAAGAAAACTGGGGCTGAAGAGATGGCTTAATGGTTAAGACATTTGCCTGCAAAGCCAAAGGACCCAGATTTGATTCCCCAGGACCCACAATGGCCAGATGCACAAGGTGGTGCATGCATCTGGAGTTTGCTTGCAGTGGCTGGAGGCCCTGGCACACCCATTCTCTCTCTTTCTTTCTGTTAAATAAAAAAAAATAATAAAAACAAGGATTTAAAAAAAAAAACTGGAAGAATACAAGATTATTTTGTCTTCTGTCCTCACGTACAATACATACATACATATATTTTTTTTATACCTGCTCTGTTTATGGTGCCCAAGAACAGTGCATGAGGCAAACAAGGTGCCTATGTACAATAATATAACCAGGCAGGTGCAGGAACTGCAGATTCCTGTACTGAAAAGTAGGACAGTATGGTGTTCTGAGTTCTGACTAAGTAGACAGTAGCCATAGGGAGATGGACAAGCTGCTAGGTCATGAGACCAGCCACCAGGAAGAGACGCACCCGTTGCTCCCTCTCAGCACTGACAGCGTTTCTCAAGCCTGCATGCACCTTCTGAATCCTGAGTTGAGGGGCCAGTGAATTCCAGGTCAGCATGGGTTAGAAAACCAAAATAAATAAATAAATAAATTAATTAAATAAATAAATAAAATAAAAAATCCTGTCTCAAAGGAAAAAAGCTGGGTGTGGTGGCACATGCCTGTAATTCCAGCATCTGGGAGGCTGAGGTAGGAGGATTGCTATGAGTTCAAGGCCAGCCTGAGACTACATAGTGTATTCCAAGTCAGCCTGGGCTAGAGGGAGACCCTACCTGGGTGGGGAGGGGAATAAAAAGAAGGAAGAACGAACAAAAGAGAAAACAGATGCAGATATGGAGAAAAGGGAACACTTGCACACTAATAGGAATGTAAATTTATACGGCCATTGTGCAACACGGAAGTTCCCAAAAATACAGAAATTAGAACTACCACATGACCCAGCAACCCTGCTGCTAAGTAGCTATCCGAAGAAAATGAAATCAGCATATTGAAGAGACATCTGCACTGTGTCTGCTCTTACAGCACTCATGACAATAGCCAAGATGAGAGCTTCACCCATATCCATCCACAGAAAAGGGGTGAAGGAAATACGGTATACACACACAGCAGAGGTTAGAACAAAGCCACGTCGCGTACAGCATCTGAATGACCCTGCAGGATATTATATGGAGTGAAATGAGCCAGACAGACACACCACGACCTCAAGTCCTATCTTTCCTTTTTTTTTTTTTTTTTTGTTTTGTTTTTCGAGCTACCGCCTCCCTCTAGCCCAGGCTGACCTGGAATTCACTCTGTAGTCTCAGGGTGGCCTCGAACTCACAGCGATCCTCCTGCCTCTGCCTCCGGAGTGCTGGGATTAAAGGCATGCGCCACTACGCCCCGGTTTCAAGTCCTATCTTTACACACACTCATCATTGTTTTGTTTCGTTTCGTTTCGTTTCGTTTCGTTTCGTTTCGTTTCGTTTCATTTCATTTCATTTCATTTCATTTTGGTTTTTCGAGGTAGGGTCTCACTCTGGCCCAGGCTGACCTGGAATTAACTATGTAGTCTCAGGGTGGCCTTGAACTCACAGCGATCCTCCTATCTCTGCCTCCCGAGTGCTGGGATTAAAGGCGCGCGCCACCACGCCCGGCCTTATTTTATTTTTAATATATTTATTTACTTGCAAGGAGGCAGGGAGAGAGAATGGGTACACCAGGGTCTCTTGCTACTGCAAATGAATTTCAGATGCATATGCCCCTTTGTGCATCTGGCTTTACGTGGGTACTTGAACCCAGGTCGTTAGGCATCGCAGGCAAGCACCTTAACCATTGAACCATCTTTTCAGCCCGGGTAGTAGGTTTTTTTTTTTTTTTTTTTTTTTTTTTTTTTTGGTTTTATCGAGGTAGGGTCTCAATGTAGTCTCAGGG
Source organism: Orientallactaga sibirica (assembly GCA_036365145.1). Taxonomy (NCBI): domain Eukaryota; kingdom Metazoa; phylum Chordata; class Mammalia; order Rodentia; family Dipodidae; genus Orientallactaga; species Orientallactaga sibirica. The sequence goes on along the minus strand of JAEOAD010000463.1, from coordinate 5,470,815 downwards.
TGGCCTTGAACTCATGGCGTTCCTCCTACCTCTGCCTCCCAAGTGCTAGGATTAAAGGTGTGCACCTCCATGCCCGGCTCTAGGTAATAGTTTTTTCAAGTTCATTATTGGGCTGGGGAGATGGCTTTTGGTTAAAGGCACTTGCTTGCAAAGTTCCATGCCCCAGTACCCACATAAAGCACATGTACAAAGTGGTGCATGCATCTAGAGTCTGTTTACAGCAGGCGAAAGACCCTGTAACACCCATACTCTTTAAAAATACTTTAAAAATATTTTATTTATTTGTTTGAGAGAGAGAAAGAGGCAGATAGATTTACCAGGGCCTCTAACCACTGCAAGTGAATGCCACACACATGTTCCAACTTGTGCATCAGACCTTACATGGGTAGTGGGGAATCAAATCTGGGTTCTTTGGCTTTGCCTTACCCTCTAAGCCATCTCTCCAGCCCACGTGCATACTTTTTTTGTTGTTTGTTTGTTTTTGTTTTTTGAGGTAGGGTCTTGCTCTAGCTCAGGGTGACCTGGAATTCACTACTTAGTCTCAGGGTGGCCTTGAACTCATGGTGATCCTCCTACCTCTGCCTCCCAAGTGCTGGGATTAAAGGTGTGTGCCACCACTGCCGGCCATACCTTTTTTTTTTTTTTTTTTTTAAGTTGACTATCATGGAGCTGAGGAGTGGTGTAATCAGTAAGGCACTTGCCTTGCAAGCATGAAGACCTGAGTTCAGTCCCTAGAACCCAGGTTTAAAAAGCCAGGCAGGCCAAGCACGGTGGCTCACGCCTTCAATCCTGTTTAAGGCATAAGGGAGGCTCTGATAGGAGGCCAGCTGTGAGCTTGAAGCCAACCTGAAACTACATAGGAAATTCCAGATCAGCCTGGGCTAGAGCGAGACCCTACCTTGAAAAAAACGAACCAAAATAAAACAAAAAAATCAGGGCTGGAAAGATGGCTCAGCCGTTAAAGGAGGTTGCTTGCAAAGCCTGCTGACCCTGGGTTCAGATCCCTCATACCCACATAAAAACCAGATGCAAAAAGTGGTACAAGTATCTGTCATTCATTTGCAGTGGCAAGAGACCCTGGTGCATACACACACGCACACACACACACAATAAATAAATTCTTAAAATATTTTATTTTTCTTCATTTTAGAGAAAGAGAGAGAGGGGGAGAATATAGGCATACCAGGGCCTCTAGCCCTGACACATGTGCCACCTTGTGCATCTGGCTTTATGTGGATACTGGGGAATTGAACCTGGGTCCTTAGGCTTTGCAGGCAAGTGCCTTTACTTAGCCATCTTTCCAGCCCAATAAATAAAACATTAAATGAAGAGATATGATCCATCGTGGCAAGGAAGGCATGGTTGCAGGTATCTCCTTGGTAGCCAGAGCTTGTTGCAGCTGCTTACTCACTCTGTACATCAAGAAGCAAGAATGGGGGCTGGAGAGATGGCTTAACGGTTAAGTGCTTGCTTGTGAAGTCTGAGGATCCCGGTTCAAGGCTTGATTCCCCAGTTCCCACATAAGCCAAATGCACAAGGTGACACATGCATCTGGGGTTCATTTGTAGTGGCTGGAGATCCTGGTGCACCCAGTCTCTCTCTCTCTCTGTGCCTCTTTATCTCTCTGTCACTCTCAAATAAATAAATAAAAATAAAACATACACACACAAAGAAGTGAGAATGGGGCTGGAGAGATGGTTCAAAGATTAAGGTGCTTGCCTGCAAAGCCTAAGAACTGGAGTTCAGTTCCCCAGTACCCATGAAAAGCCGGATGCACTAAGTGATGCATGCATCTGGAGTTTACTTGCAGTGGTTGAAAGCCCTGGTGCAGCCATTCTCTTTCTCTGTCTCTCTGTCTGCACCTCCACCCTCTCTCAAATAAATAAATAGAATAAAATAAAGAAGTGAGAATGAACAAGAAGAGACTGGAGCCAGGCTGTAATCTTCGAGCCCCTCACCCCACGACTCACTTCCGCTGGTAAGGATCCATCTCCTTAGGGGCTCACAACTTCCCAAAACAGCACCATCAGCTGGAAGGAGAAACCAAGTGTGTTGCAGTCAGCTTGTGTTGCTGGCAAAAAAACACCTGACAAAGAACAGCTTGTGGGAGGAAAGGGATTATTTTGACATACAGACTCTGCTCCATGATGGCAGAAGACAACGATGGCATGAGCAGAGGGTGGACATCACCTTCTGACTAACAAGTGGACAACAGCAGCAGGAGAGTGTGTCAAACACTGGGAAGGGGAAGGTAGCTAAACCATAAGCCATAAGCCATAAACCCACCCATAAGCTCATCCCCAATAATACATCACCTCCAGGAGGATCCAGTTCCCAAAGCTGGGGACCTAGCATTCAGAACACATAAGTTGATGTGGGACACCTGAATCAAACCACCACAAAGCATTCAAACACCTGAGCCAGTGGGCGACAATTCGCGCTTGAGCTATAAGAATAAGTGATTATATTAAAATTTCTTTTACGTGTAGAGTAAATACATGTCTTTATGGGTGAGAGTGAGAGTAAAGGATTGGAAGTATGTATTGAATAGAGCTGATGTCTAAACCCAAGTCACTCTGTTTCCATTGTACCACTAAAGAGACAGCATTGGGAAAGATCACAGGAAAGGGGAAATTAAATTGAAAGCTGTGAGCAAAGTCTTGAAATCGTGAGTGCATGGGAGTGGGCAGGAAGGAGCGTGTTAGCTTCCTGTCACTTTGTAAAATTCCTGAGATAATTAACAACTTAGGAAAGGCTTGTTTCAGGTAGGAGGAATCGCCTTAAGTTTGAGGCCACCCTGAGACTACATAGTGAATTCTAGGTCAGCCTGAGCTGGAGTGAGTGAAACCCTACCTCAAAAAAAAAAAAAAAAAAAAAAAAAGAGAGAGAGAGAGGCTTGTTTGTGATCCCAGGTTTGGAGGGTCTAGTGAATGGTCAGTTGGCTCCATTGTCTGGGCCTGTGGTAAGGGAGAACATCAAGATGTGTGTGGTGGAGCAAAGCTGCTCACCTCATGGTGGCCAGGAAACGAGAAGAGGGTTCCAACTGTTCTTACTTCATGGCCCCAAAGGCCTAAATACCTCCCGCAGACCTCACCCCTCAAAGGTTCTACCTCCTCTGATGAGGGTCCCCAGGGGACCAAGCCTTACATATGTGGGCCTTTGGGAGACAGTTACCTGAAACATAGCAGAGAATATGAAAGTCCACAAGACCCCATAGATGATTCCTTCTAAAAATCTACAGTAGAGGTATAACAATAATCTTATTCTGTAATTCTATTCTGGGTTTGAATTCTTTCTATCAATATCAAATAGCCCATAAGATAAGGAGGACCAAGTAGGTCAAGAATGAGGCAAAAATAGAAACAAACATTCAGAAAAGAGGGCTGCAGAGATGGCTTAGTGATTAAGGCACTTGCCTATAAAGCCCGAGGATCCAGGTTTGATTCCCCAGTACCCATGTAAACCAGATGTATATGGTGGCATATGCATCTGGAGTTCGTTTGTAATGGCTAGAGGTCCTGATGTGCCCATTTTATCTCTCTCTCTCTGCCTCTCTCTCTCTCTCTCTCAAATAAATAAATAAAATATTTTTAAAATAGAGAAAAGAGAGTAACTTTGGGGAGGGACTCTTACGTTCTGGAGGACTCGGGAATCCAAAAGGCATATGGAGCAGTGTGGTGTAGGACTGTGGTAGTCAAGGAACACAGTACTCAAATAAAGGCGCCAGAAATAACCCCACCCCTGAGCTCAGCTTTGTCTGATCCCCTGACCCAGAAACATGCAAACTCTAAATTGGATGAAGGACGTCCAGGATTCCAGGATTAGTAGAGCCGAGAGGCTGGCAGAGAGTGAAGAATCTCATGGTTCTAGGCCTGGAGTTATTCCTACAAATAGCTTCAAATACGATACCCTGCACAGCCCTGCACATTCTCAGAAGGTGGTTGCTGGTGTTGTTCTTGCAATATATTATTTGCAAGCAGAGAGAAGAGAAGGCGAGGAGGATGGGCACACCAGGGCCTCCTGTCCCTGGGAATGAACTCCAGCACATGCACCATTTTGTACAACTGGCACTTCATGGATACTGGGAAATTGAACCCAGCCATCAGGCTTTACAAGCAAGTGCCTTTAACCACTGAAACATTTCTCCAGCCCTCTTGTTTTGTTTTGTCTTTTGAGACAGGGTCTTACTATGTAGCCCAGGATGGCCTTGAACTCAAACCCTCCTACTTCTGCCTCCTTAGTACTGGGATTGGAGATTTACAATACAATGTAAGCTTCAATTTTTTTGTTTTGTTTTGTTTTGTTTTTCGAGGTAGGGTCTCACTGTAGCCCAGGCTGACCTGGAAGTCACTATGTAGTCTCAGGGTGGCCTCGGACTTGCAGTGAGCCTCCTACCTCTGCCTCCCGAGTGCTGGGATTAAAGGCGTGCACCACATGCCCAGCACTCCTTTTTTTTTTTTTTTTAAATAAAAAAGTATTCTATTTATTCGCAAAGAGAGAGAGGGAGGGAGGGAGGGAGGACATACCAGAGCCTTCTATTGCAAGTGAACTCCAGATGCATGTGCCACTTTGGACATCTGATGGCTTTATGTGGGTTCTGGAGAATCATACACAGGCAGTCAGGCACCTAAAACCACTGAGCCCTCTCTCTAGCACAAATCTTTCCTGTTCTTTCCCTTTCTTTCTTTCTTTCTTTCTTTCTTTCTTTCTTTCTTTCTTTCTTTCTTTCTCTCTCTCTCTCTTTTTCTTTTCTTCTTTTTTTCTTTCTCTTCCTTCCTTCCTTCCTTCCTTCCTTTCTTTCTTTCTTTCTTTCTTTCCCTCTTTCTTCCTTTCTTTCTCTCTCTTTCTTTCTTTCTTTCTTTCTCTCTCTCTTTCTCTCTTTCTTTCTTTCTCTCTTTCTCTCTTTCTTCCTTTCTTTCTTTCTTTCTTTCTTTCTTTCTTTCTTTCTTTCTTTCTTTCTTTCTTTCTTTCTTTCTTTCTTTCTTTCTTTTGGTTTTTCAAGGTAGGGTCTCACTCTAGCCCAGACTGACCTGGAATTCACTATGTAGTCTCAAACTGGCTTCGAACACAGTGATCCTCCTACCTCTGCGTCCTGAGTGCTGGAATTAAAGCTGTGTACCACCACACCTGGTTCTTTCCTATTTTTAAGTTGATTATCTCAGTTGTTTTGTTATAGGGATGAAAAACTAGCATAGATCTTATTTGGAAAAAAAAAAAAAAACTTCATTTATTTCAAATACTTGGTTACTTACTCCCATCCTGAACTCATAGGAACCTTTACAAAGTTCTTATGGTTCAAGTATGAGGAATGGTTTGAGTAAGTTATAGATAGGCTCTGAATATATACCAGTTTACCTATGGCAGTTTTAAAAATATTTTTATTTATTTGCAAGGGGGGGGGGAGAGAGAAAGAGATGGAAAGAATATGAGAATGGGTGCATCAAGGCCTTTTGCCAGTGCAAATGTGCCACTCTGTGCATCTGGTTTTATGTGGGTACTGGGGAATCAAACCCATGCCAGCAATCAAGTGCTTTTAACCTCTGAGTCATCTCCCCGGCCACCTAGAAAGCTCTCTCCCCTTGCCCCATTTTCTATCTTGACCTTCCCTCTTACCCCTTTCCAGTCTCCTTGCTGGGGAACCTTGTTTAACGTTCACAGTGGTGAGTCATCCAAACTCCGTCTGGACACAGGCTGGTGAGGCTGCAGGTTCCTGCGCCTGGAAGACCCTCCCCTGCCTGCAGTGGTGTGATAGATGGTTGTGCCTATCCTCCCTGTTCAGTTCATCTCAGTTCTTTCCTTTTCTCCCCGCCTTCCCTTCCTTTTCCTGAGGCAGGCTCTTAGAATATATAGTCCAGGAATGTACTAGATAGCCCAGACTGGCCTTGAACTTGTTACCGTCCTGCTTCAGCCTTCCCAGTGCTGGTATCACAGGCATATACAAGCACACCCAGCCTGTTCGAACATGCTTTCTGACTAGGCCTGAATAAATTAGGTCTGTCTGATACATCTTCCCTTGAGTTGTGGCCATTCATGATTCATAGTTAAACAGTAACTGATCTCTTCATTTGCTGAAAATCCATTTCCCAAGCAGCTTGTGAGCAACCCCCCTCCGCCCCCGCCAAGGATGGCGGTAACATGTGTGCAGCTCGGAGTGGAATTTCCAGTGCTTACCCCATGTCTGTGACACGGGGTATGTTCTCTCAGTGAATGAACTGGGAGTCCTAGTGCTTGCTTATGAGGGGTCTTGCAGGGGCATGTTGAGAGGGGAAAAGACATTACAAATTTCTCATTTTCCTCTATACTTTAAATATTGACATGGATGATTACATATATGTTAATGACTGTGTATATACCTACATTTCATTCTGTATGGGATCGCAAGGAGACAGATACTATTGGTGAATGAGTAGTTTGTCACAGGGCATTTGTTTAAAGGACAGAATTATTTTAGTGCATATTTGAAACTGTATCTTCTCCAGAACCTGTATTTACAAAGAACCCAGCACTTGGGAGACAGGAGTAGGAGGATCACTGTGAGTTCAAGGCTAGCCAGGGCCTGGGACTACAAGTGAGTTCCAGGTCATTCTGGGCTAAAGTGAAACCCTACCTCAACAAAACAACAACAACAACAAACAGTGCAGGCTGGTGGTGCACGCCTTTAATCCCAGCACTTGGGAGGCAGTGGTAAGGAGGACTGCTGTGAGTTCAACGCCATCCCGAGACAAAATGGTGAACTCTAGGTCAGCCTGGGATAGAGTGACACCCTACCTCAAAAAAAAAAACAAAATAGAAAATAATAATAAAATTAAAAGAACAAGTCCAAGACTTGTGTTTACCTGATGTGTGCCTAATGTTTCCAGCAGAGGGCGCTCAAATGTAAGTTTGGTGCAGTGAAGCTTGGCATACCTTGACCTCTGCTGAATACTAGATATGCTGATTCAGAGGTGTCTGGTTCTTGACGCAAATATGCTTCCCCACCCCCCATCCAGTCTTGGCTGGAGAGATGGCTCAGCAGTTAAGGCGCTTGCCTGCAAAACCAAAGAACCCAAGTTCAATGTCCCAGTACGTAAAGCCAGATGCACGAGGTGGCACAAGCACCTGGAGTTTGTAGTGGCTAGAAGCCCTGGAGCATTCATTCTCTCTGCCTCTCTCTATCTCTCTCTCTCTCAAATTATATATATAATCCAGTCTTGTATAATATGGGCGTGGAGGCTTTGGAACCAAAGTTTTAAAAATGAAAAACTATCTTTTTTTTTTTTTTTTTTTTTGGTTTTTTTCAAGGTAGGGTCTCACTCCAGCCCAGGCTGACCTGGAATTGACTATGTAGTCTCAGGGTGGCCTCGAACTCATGGCAATGCTCCTACCTCTGCCTCCCGAGTACTGGGATGAAAGGCGTGCACCACCACGCCTGGCTTTTTTTGGTTTTCCGAGGTAGGTAGGGTCTCACTCTAGTCCAGGTGGCCTCGAACTCATGACGATCCTCCTACCTCTGCTCCCCGAGTGCTGGGATTAAAGGCGTGCGCCGCCATGCATGGCTTGAAACCTTTATCTTAAATACAAGGGTAATTTGTATTCTGGCTTGGTTCCCTATAAAACTTGCAGTTTTATAGCACTTGCCTCCCAAGTGCTGGGATTAAAAGTGTGTGCCACTATGCCTGGCTTTGGTTCTACTCTCTTATTAATTGCTTCACTTCCTTAACTCCCAGTTTTCTGTCCATAAAATGGAAGTGATAATCCATAGCTCAGGGGGATGCTGTCAGAATTAGAAGAGATAGCAGAGGCTGAGTGTGTAGGTCATTGGTAGCATGCAGGCTTAGCAAGCACAAGGCCTTGGGCTCGAGCCTCAGCACTGAAAGCAAAAGGTAGTCAAGAGCTGGGCGTGGTGGCGCACGCCTTTAATCCCAGCACTCGGGAGGCAGAGGTATGAGGATCGCCATGAGTTCGAGGCCACCCCGAGACTGCATAGTGAATTCCAGGTCAGCCTGGACCAGAGTGAGACCCTACCTCGAAAAATCAAAAAAACAAAACAAAACAACAACAACAACAAAAAAAAAAAAAAAGGTAGTCAAAGCGCCAGGTGTGAATTCAAGGCCAGCTTGGGACTACAGAGAGAGTTCCAGGTGAGCTTAGGTTAGAGTGAGACCCTACTTCAAAAAAAAGAAAAAAAAGTAGTAAGGGCTGGAGAAATGGCTTAGCGGTTAAGATGCTTGCCTGCAAAGCCTAAGGATCTGAGTTCAACTCTCCAAGTCCCACGTAAGCCAGTTGCATAATGTGACACAAGCGCACGAGGTCACATGTGCTCACAAGGTGGTGCAGGTGTCTGCAGTTCAACTGCAGTGGCTGGAAGCCCTGGGGTGCCAATTCTCTGTCTCATACCCATATAAGAAAGACCAGTCTGTTGGGCTTGCCTCAAAAAAAAAGTAGTCAAAATGCTGATGATATAGGCAAAACACCTACCAAAGAGCCTGGCATATAAAAATGCCTTAAAAGTAGCCATTGTTCTGGCATATACACTACTATTACATCATATGTAGCTATGGAACTTAGATCCCAAGTGCAATAATTGTAAAAGCTGAAAACCATATACATATATTTACCTGGGTTTTGAAGTAGGGTCTCCTGCTAGCCAGGCTGACCTGGAATTCACTGTGTACTCTCAGGGTGGCCTTGAACTCATGGCGATCCTCCTACCTCTGTCTCCTGAGTGCTAGGTTTAAAGGCGTACACCACCACACATTGCTTAACTTATTGTTTAAAAACTGTCTACTGCCGGGCGTGGTGGCGCACGCCTTTAATCCCAGCACTCGGGAGGCAGAGGTAGGAGGATCGCCGAGAGTTCGAGGCCACCTTGAGACTACATAGTGAATTCCAGGTCAGCCTGGACCAGAGTGAGACCCTACCTCGCAAAAACCAAAAAAAACAAAAACAAAAACAAAAAAAAACAAAAAAAAAAAACTGTCTACTGATGAACACAGCTGGTTAATAAGTAGTTCTGTCTTTGAGAGGAAGCTGAAGGGAGTGAAGAAAGCACTGAAAGTTCCTGGACAGCCACGTTAATCATTAACACATGGCCCCCAGCCACGCTGAAAGACAGGCTCCCACCTCCATTCTCACAAGAAAGTCTTGGCTTGTTGAGCCCAGAACCATCTTCACATCCTCATCAGACAGCTTGTAGCCAAAGGGTGGTGATTCAATTTCAGCTGAGGATAAAACATTTATTCCTTTTTTTCCAGTGTGAAATTATTTATTAAAATTTCAATGAAGAAAAAAAATGCCAAACAGAAAACAAGTATGCCAGCATCCTCCTGGTTTTCACCTTTTTACCTTTTCTTTGTCTGGGACCCCAGCCCATGACATAGTGTCCCCCACATTCAGGGTGGGTTTTCCTCCTTCAGTTAATTCTCTCTGGACACACTCTCACAGACAAATCAGAAGTGTGCCTCACCAATTTCATAGGTGATTCTAAATCCAGTCAAGTTGGCCATGAAGATTAACCCTCGCCCATTATTTTAATTTATTTTATTTGAGAGAGCAAGAGAGAGAAAGAGGCAGAGAGAGAGAGAGAGAGAGAGAGAGAGAAAGAAGTAAACAGAGAGAGAGAATGGTGTGCCAAGACCTTCAGCTGCTGCAAACAAACTCCAGAAGCATGTACCATCTTGTGCATCTGGCTTACATGGGTCCTGGGGAATCGAACCTGGGTCCTTTGGCTTTGCAGGCAAGTGCCTTAACTGCTAAACCATCCCTCTAGCTTTTTATCATTTTGTTTTGTTTTTGAGGTAAGGACTCGCTTTAGCTCAGGCTGACCTGAAATTCACTTTGTAATCTCAGGCTGGCCTCAAAATCATAGTGATCCTCCTACTTCTTGTCTCCAGAGTGGTGGGATTAAAGGTGTGCGCCACCACAACTGGAAGAAAGAGAGAGAATCAGTGCACCAGGGCCTCTAGCTGCTGCAAATGAACTCCAGATGCATGTGCCACTTTGTGTGTCTGGCTTTATGTGGGTACTGGGGAATTGAACTCAGATCGTTAGGCTTTATGGGCAAGCGTCTTAGCCAATAAGCCATCTCTCCAGCCTGGGATTCACATTTAAGTTAAATACTAAACTAAGCAAAAGTATAGAGTTTATTGCAAACTTATCTTTGACAGAACTAGTTCCAGGCTGCTGTTAAACCACACTTCGTCCTGGAGTTAACCATCTAAGTAGCTTAAAGAGGTAATGCAACAAAGTTTTATTTTAAAAAATCTTCATTTTTCTCATAATATTATTGATTTATTACTGTACATAGCCTTATATTCCCTCTCCCCCATCCTCATGTCCCTTCGGGCCATCCTCAGTAGGTTTCTTGGTCTTCACTGTGTGGTAATTAGGGCCCTGTCAGTCTGGGGGCTGGGCTGCACTTCAGGATATTTCTACCCACCCTGTGGCTCTTATAATCTTCCCACTCCCTCTTCCACAGCAGGCCCCGAGCCTTGGCGGGTGTGTTAGCACTTTGCTTTAGAGCTGAGTTCTTTGTAGCCACTGTTTCTTTTTGTTGTGGCTATGATGTGTTTCACTTCACCCGTGTTTGTTGCTGTTTCTCGGAGGTGGTTGTCTGGCTGGCATTGGAGCCATACTCATGTCTCCACTTCCTCTTTGGTTTCCTCTGGACCCTTGTAAATGTGGTAGACGTGCACATCTCATGGAGAGCTGTTAGCTGTCTTTTCTTGTATATTGATGGATCTTGTATCTCCCCAGTATTCTCTGCCATCTGTAAGACAAAACAGATTCTCCAGCCAAGAGTGAGAGCAACTTTGATTACGGGGGCTATGCATGGGAGTTTGAGGGACATTTTGATGGGGATGCCCACTCAACTTGTTCAAAGAAAGATGGGGCCTGCTCTCTGGGGTTGTGAATTTCCTGGCCAGTAGGTGCTGACTTGGTTCCAGAACCAGTTATGAGTTCTCTCCCACTGAACGGGCCTCATGTCTCCTGAACTCTGACCTCCACATGAAAGCGTCCTATTAATGGTTTCCTTTGCAGGGCTTATATAAGTTAAAAACTTCTTTGAAAGCTTCATATACTAAAATGGGAAGTGTACCGAGAAGATTAGCATGCTCCTGTGTAGGGACGAAAAAATCACTATTTTCAGATAAAATAGGAAAGTTGTTAAGGAAAAAAAAAAAAAAAAAACCAAGTTGGGCAACACCAGCTGACGTGGCAGTGTTGACATTGGCAGCTGGAGTGAAAGTTTCCATATACTTTTGAGGCTTTCTACCTTTTTGTTTGGGGATCGAGTCTGACTACGTAACCCCAGTCACCAGTCAAACTGGTGACCCTCATGTGGAGCCTCCTGAAGACTGGGATGGCAACAATGGTCCACCACGCCCACACCCAGCTAAACGCTGTCTATTCATGACCATCCTCGTAGCTCAGTTTTGGATTTGCTTTCTGCATTTTTGCACTGCTAGTAAGTCACTCTTCTCTGACACCTGGCATTTATCTTGGCCTCCTGTATAAACTGTACCCCTTATCTTTTTTGTTGTGGTTTCCAGATGGGGTCTCACTCTAGCCCAGGCTGACCTGGTACTCACTGTGTAGTCGCACGCTGTCCTCCAACTCACAGCATTTCTACTACCTCTGGCTCCCACGTGCTGGGATTAAAGGTGTGCACCACCACCACCTCTGGCTACTCCTTATCTTTCAAAATAAATAGATTCATGAGAGAGAACGAGAGAGAACTGGGTGCACCAGGGTTGTTTCTCCTCATTTTCTTCCTCCCCTCCTCCTCCTCTTCCTCCTTCTTCTTCTTTTTTGAGGTAGGGTCTCACTCTAGCCCAGGCTGACCTGGAACTCACTATGTATACTCAGGGTGGCCTTGAACTCACAGCGATCCTTCTATGTCTGCCTCTTGAGTGCTGGGTTTAAAGGCATGTGCCACCTCACCTTTTTCCTTTTCCTTTTTTTTTTTTTTTTTTTTTGGTGCCAGGGCTTCTTGCCATTGCACACAAACTCCCAATGCATACACTACTCTGTTCATCTGGCTCTGAGTGGGTACTGGGGAATCAAACCCAGACTAAGAGGCTTTGCAAGCAAGTGCTTTTAACCTCTGAGCCATCTCTCCAGCCCTGTAAACTGTACTCCTTAGGCGACCAAAGAGTATAATGTTTCCCTTTGAAGTATTCTAGCCAGCACGTGAAAAAGGAGAATGGGCTTAAAGAACATCATAATTTTACCGCTCTGCCTAATGAGTACATGTAGGCATTAACTTGTCCAAACATCACAGGAAAAGTGACCATCAGACATTCGGCGCCTCCTGGTGAAAAAACACATCACCTTGTGATGAAGCATTCTTGCAAATGACATCACATGGTACCGTCTAACATGGGTCTGAAACTTCTGGGTCAGAACCAGTACAAAAGCACAGAGCTCGGGGCCACACGTCAGTGGTGATGCCACCAACAGAGCCCAGACTGTTGCGAATTCTCCAAAACAGTTGAATAAATAGAAGAAAAAGAAAAGAAATGGACAGGGAGAAGGAGGGAGTTAGAAATTTTGACGATCTAGGAAGTGATTGCAGCGTCAACAAAGAAAGACATCAAATAACCGGAAGCTGTACACATATGGTCTATGGATACACTGGGATTCACGGTCGCTCTGTCTGCTTGTTTTCCTTTTGGTGTCTGTGTGCGGTGCGTGCGTGTGCACATGCAAACATGTATGCATATGGAGTCTAAATGTTGGTTGATGTCAGGCGTCCTCAATGACTCATTTTAACACATTTTATTTGCATATATTAGTGATGCATGATAATGGGTTATTATGACATTTTTATACCTGTATATATTTTGAATGTTTTATTTATTTCTATTTATTTGAGAGGGGAGGTGAGGCAGAAAGAGAGAATGGGCACACCAGGACCTCTAGCCACTCCAACGGAACTCCAGATGCATACTCCCCCTTGTGCATCTGGCTTACGTGGGTCCTGGGGAATCGAACCAGGGTCCTTCTGCTTTGCAAGCAAATGCCTTAACCGCTAAGCCATTTCCCCAGCCCACATGTATATATTTTGATCATATTCATTCTCCATTACCAAACTCCTGCCCACTCCTGCCAATCCTCTTCCTTTTCCATGTTTTTTGTTTTGTTTTTGTTTTGTATGTTTTCTTTTGCCAAGTAGGGTCTCGATCTAGCCCAGGCTGACCTGGAATTCACTATGGAATCTCAGGATGGCCTCAAATTCTCTGCAATTCTCCTACCTCAGCCTCCCAAGTGCTGGAATTAAAGGCGTGTGCTACCACGCCCAGATTTTTTTTTTAAATAACCCAATACATTTACTTGAAGTTGCTTACAGGAAGGGGCATGGGCACCTAGCCAATGAAGATACCACTAGAAGAAATGTCTCTTTCTCCCCCAGAAACCATTCGTTTCCAGTATCTCCCTACTGAGCAAAAGCTCTTTCTCTTAGAAGGTTTCTTAAAGACAGGCTCAGTCTCCAACTGCCTGAATAAATCACTTCTCAGATCCCACTTTCCTCCTTTGTACAATGGGGCTGGTGTCACTGGGCTGTTGTGAGGATTAAATGTTAAAGTCCCTTAGCACAGACTGAGACACTCAGTAGTGGTCAGTGAATGCCACGTCAAACTCAAACAACGCTGAGGTCATTAGGTGAGGCTGTCTGCTGTGACTGCTGCGTTGATTTAAGATCCCTCTAGTCCCTGGTTCCCAGATACCAAAGAAGTTGTCACAATGCGAGTGGGTAAAACGTGTGCCCAGTAAAAGGTCCTTCTAACTTTTGGACACCATTTAAATTCCTGATCTATCTTCTCTAGAATGTTCACTCACCAATTTGCTGGAAAAATAAAATGTGAATGCTCCTTATTTTATGTCTCACTAAATAACAGTCAAACAAACATTCCAGTGAACTCACTGTTTCAGGAGAAGCAAATCATCTGGATATTTTTTGATAGCCAATACTTCAAATTTCACTGAATTCTTGACTTTCATTTAAGTGAAACTGACAATCTTTTTCTCCCTCTTTGATACTAGAGAATGAATCTGACACCTTGTGCGTGTTAGACAAGGGCCCTGCCCACCAAGCTAGATTCCCAGCCCCCTTTCTCTCTCTCTTGCTATCTTTAAAAATACTGTATTTTATTTATTTATTTAGAGAGAAAGAGGCAGACAGACCAGGGATGGGGGGAGAAAGAATGGGCACTCCAGGACCTCCAGCCACTGCAAACGAACTCCACGCATGCACCACTGTGTGCATCTGGCTTACATGGGTCCTGTAGAATTGAACCTGGATCTTTTGGATTTGCAGGCAAGTACCTTAACTGCTAAGCCATCTCTCCAGCCCCCCTTTCTCTTTTAATTTGAGACAGGTTCACATTAAATTGCCCAGGCTGGCCTTGAATGATGTTTCAATCTTCCAATAATTTAAATTATTATGAAAACGATTTGTCATGAGAGTATTTTAAAGTCTTTTGAATATGTTCTCAAAAACAAACAGTTCCAAAGTAACTATGGGAGGCTAGTCTAATCTCTTGCTTACACTTTTCTAATTCCATTAGTTGGGATTACAGGTGACTGCCACCCCATCTGGTGACAATATTTTAAAAAAATATTATTTATTTATTTATTTATTTATTTATTTGCAAACAGAGAAAGATAGAAGACAGACAGAGAGAATCGGCATGCCCGGGTCTCCAGCGGCTGCAAATAAACTCCAGATACATGCACCACTTTATGCATCTGTCTTTATGTGGGTACTGGGGAATTGAACCCAGGCCATTAGGCCTTGCAAACAATCCATCCCTTCAGCCCAGTGGCAACATTTTCAGTAGATGCGCTAGGGCTTAGGTGTGGTTTATTCTTTTTTTTTTTTTTTTTTTTTTTTTTTTTTTTCGAGGTAGGGTCTTACTCTGGCCCAGGCTGACCTGGAATTAACTATGTAGTCTCAGGGTGGCCTTGAACTCTCGGTGATCCTCCTACCTCTGCCTCCCGAGTGCTGGGATTAAAGGCGTGAGCCACCACGCCCGGCAGGTGTGGTTTATTCTTCAAGGCACCACGTGTTGGAAGCTTGGTTCCCAGTGTGGAGAAGAGAAGAGGCCTGGTGGGTGTTCAGGTCTTGCTGGGGTCCCTGACCTTCAAGAGATGAAGGCTGTTCCTGTGGAATCTCGAGAAAGTTCCTTTTTAAAAATTAATTAATTTATTTATTTTATTTTTTATTGAGAACTTCCATATAACTTATTTTTTAAAATTTTATTTATTTTCAAGTAGAGAGAGAGAGGCAGAGAGAGAGAAAGAAAGAAAGGGAACGAGAGCACCAGGGCCTCCAGCTACTGTAAACGAACTCCAGACGCATGTGCCATCTTGTGCATCTGGCTTATATAGGTCCTGGGGAATTGAACCTGGATCCTTGGGCTTTGCAGGCAAGTGCCTTATCCACTAAGTCATCTCTCCAGCCCTCTTTTTTTAAAAATATTTATTTGTTTGAGAGAGAGTGAGGCAGATATATATATATATATATATATATATATATATATATATATACACACACACATACACACACACACACACACACACACACACACACACACATATATATATAAAATAGTGAGAGAGAGACAGAGAGAAAGAGAATGGGCACACTTGGGCTTCCAGCCACTGCAAATGAACTCCAGACAAATGTGTCACCTTGTGCATCTGGCTTTACATGGATGCTTGGGACACAAACTCCAGTCCTTAGGCTTTGCAGGCAAGCACCTTAACTGCGGAACCATCTCTCCAGCCCCGGTTATTTTTAACTTTTATTGACACCCTCTGTACAGATAGACAACATGCCATGAAAGTTCTGGTTTTTTTGTTTGTTTGTTTTGGACTTTTGGTTTTTTGCCTTATTAAAAATTTAAATTTATTTATTTGAGCGAGAGAAAGAGGCAGATAGAGAGAGAATGGGTACATCCTATTGAAAGTGCTCTCCCTAAGTCACTTTATCACGTTATTTCTTCATGACATTGCTCTAGAATTTCTGTTTCTTGTCTGCTTTTCCTTTAAAATCCAAGCTTTGTTAAAAGAGTGGATTTAGCTACAAATGCATGGATGTCACTTAACTTCTATAAGGGAGCTGCACGCTTATTTCATTAAGCATCAGATAGTAAATATTTCAAGTTCGGTGGACCATGCAGTTTTTATCACACTTGATTCTGCTACCATAGGGTTAAGGCATGCATGGATAGTAAGTAAATGAGTGGGCACAACTGTGTTCTAATAAATCTTTATTCACAAAACAAGCTGCTGAATGCTTTGTCCTACAACTTTAGTCTCCTAACCCTTGCTCTAGCACTTTCTATGAGACCATACTGTGCAGTAGAGCATGTTTGCATGTGTGTGTAGTGTACAGGTGTGTAACATGTGCACGTGTGGGGTGCACATGTGTATGCATGTACGTGAAGGCCAGAGGTCAACAATGAGTGTCTTTCTCAAATGCTTTCCAGCTTGTTTTTGTTGTTGTTGTTGTTTGTTTCATTTTTTCAAGGTAGGGTCTCACTCTAGCCCAGGCTGATTTGGAACTCTGTCATTCCATGCTGGTCTGATACTCACAGCGATCTCCTACCTTTGCCTCCCGAGTGTTGGGATTAAAGGTGTGCGCAACCATGCTGGGCTCCACCTTGTTTTTTTGAGACACTGCCTCCCATGTCTAGCAGCACCCAGAATTCGTGTGGGTACTGAGGATCCAAACTCGGGCCTTTCCTGACTGAGCCATCCACCCAGCCCCCATTTTTGAGTGAATGGACACAAATAATTTTTACAAAGTCACAATAGTCCACTTGTCACTCCACCCTAACCCCCATGTTAGTGCTCATGCATAGCTTTGTCATACCTCCTCGGCCATGATGGCCCTGTGTGCAAGGGGCGATGGTTTATTAGAGGGGACTCCTGTATGTCCTCCTCCCTTTGTCACACTGACTCTTCATCTTACTAAATTTCATTTCTAAACTCTTAGGTAACAGTCTTTGTTTCTTTCTTTCTTCTTCTTCTTTTTTTGGGGGGGCGGGGGAGGATTGATGTATGGTCTTGCTCTAGCCCAGGCTGACCTGGAATTATTCTCAGACTAGCCTTGAACTCACATCAGTCCTCCTACCTCTGCCTCCCGAGTGCTGGCATTAACGGCGTGCGCCACCACGTGACTAGGTGATGAACTTTCTTAACACAGAGCAGGATCTATGGCCAAGGAGAGGATGTGATCTACAGTCTGTTTCCACTACTGCCCTAAAAGAGAAAATATTCTCTTTTAGAAAGTAGATAGCGCTGATTTTAAATTACAGTAAAACAGGTTGGGGAGATAGCTCAGTACTTAAGGCACTTGTTTGACAACCTGCTGGCCCGGGTTTGATTCACCAAAACCCACATAAAGTCAAATACACAAAGTGGTGCATGTTTCTGGAATTCATTTGCAGTGGCTAGAGGCCCTAGTGTGCCTATTCTCTCTCTCTCTCTCTCTCATAAGTAAATAAATAAAAATATTTTTAAAATATTTTTATTTATTTAAGCACAGAGAGACAGATAGACAGACAGAGAGAATGAGTGCATCAAGGCCTCAGTGCAAATGAACTCCAGATGCATGTGCCACACTCATGTGTATCTGGCTTTATATGGATGCTGGGGAATTGAACTCAGGCTGGCAGGCTTTGTTAACAAGTGCCTTTAATTGCTAATTCATCTCCCCATCCCCCAAATGTTTTAATGTTACAATAAATCATTGGTGAATGTTTTTCTCAGGATATATACAAAGATGCTGTAGGGTGAAGCTCAGAGGTGGAGTGTGGATGCCTGGTATGCCCAAGGCTCTGGGTTTGATCTTCAACATAGCTCCTCCCACTATAAAAGCTAACTTGCTCCGTGTTTAGTTACTTTTCTCGTCCCTGTGACAAAAACTATCTGACAAAGTAAGTTAAGGAAGGAAGACTTTATTTTAACTACTGGGTCAAGGCCACAGTGCACCTGGTAGGGAAGGCTTGGCATGAGGAATGAGAAGCAGAGTGAGGAATCCCAGTGCTCAGCTCACGGTCTGTCTCCCTTGTCTTCAGTATAGGACCCCAGCCCATGGGATGGTGCTGCCCACATTCGGGGGGGGGTGGTCTTAGTTAAACCTCTGTAGAAACAGCCTTACAGACACACCTAGATGTATGTTTCCTCAGTGATTCTAAATCCTGCTGACAATCAAGATTAACCATCATACAAAAGGTCAAAAGAAGGGGTGCTCAAGAAAAAAGAAAACACTCAAAGAAGATGAGACTGTGTGTGCACTTCATACTTCTGATGAAGGCTGGAGGCTAGCACTGGACCAACCAGGAGACAATGAGAACACTGGCTCGGGGCTCCAGGAACCCGGGGTTTAGCGTTATCACTTATTAGATCTCAGTCTGCTCTGACGTCTCTGAAATACTTTAAAAAGTATCCCCTTCCTTCCTTCCTTCCTTCCTTCCTTCCTTCCTTCCTTCCTTCCTTCCTTCCTTCCTTCCTTCCTTCCCTCCTTCCCTCCCTCCCTCCCTCCTTCCTTCCTTCCCCTTCCTTCCTTCCTTTCTCTCTCTCTCTCTCTCTCTCTCTCTTTCTTTTCTTTTCTTTTCTTTTTTCTTTTTGGTTTTTCAAGGTCTCACTAGGGTCTCGCTCTAGCTCAGGCTGACCTGGAATTCACTATGTAGTCTCAGGGTGGCCTCAAACTCACACCAATCCTCCTATCTCTGCCTCCCAAGCGCTGGGATTAAAGGCGTGCACCACCACGCCCAGCTTGCTCACCCTTCCTTCCTTCCTTCCTTCCTTCCTTCCTTCCTTCCTTCCTTCCTTCCTTCCTTCCTTCCTTCCTTCCTTCCTCCCTCCCTCCCTCCCTCCCTCCCTCCCTCCCTCCCTCCCTCCTCCCTCCCTCCCTTCTTTCTTTCTTTCTTTCTTTCTTTCTTTCTTTCTTTCTTTCTTTCTTTCTTTCTTTCTCTTCTTACTTCCTTTCTTCTTTTGAGCACTTAGGCTGGCCTCAAACTCATGGCAATCCTCCTACCTCAGCTTCCCAAGTGCTAGAATCAAGGGTGTGTACCACCATGTCTGCCTGAGATATATTTTCTGAATATATAAAATAGAAGCTATATTGAAAAAAGAGAGAGGGTCTTAATGTTTACTATAATCACTTTATCTAACAGCACATCCCATAAGTACCTAAGATGTGATTGGTCTATAATTATGTTATGTACATGCCCTCAATCTGGGCTTGCCCTTCAACTAGGAATTACAAGTAAATTATCACTTCCATGCATTACATAGAAGAGCACAAATAAGTAGAGGAAAGAAGCTTTATTAAGTCATATTAGCAGTGGAATGCTGAAGTCTTTTTGTTGATAAATAGGAATTCATGTTGTATCTATGGCCTTTTCCCAGCACTGTGTTCATAGAGATAGAACCAGTTGTTTGTTCTACTTCGTGAAATATTGGCAGAAAAGCACAACCTCTAGATTTACTGTCGCTTGTGTTCCCTCACTGTAATACCAGGGAAAGCTATAAACCAATGTTTTCAGAAAAAAAAAAAAAAAAATACGTGACATTTTGTGCCTCCTTTGGCCACTGTGGGTTAATGTATGATGGCATATTTATTATTTGATGAATTTGGAGGTGGATTTTGTTCTATTGTCTCATGTCATTTTATGTTCTGGGAGCTTCTTCTGGCAGGACTGTTTATACATCACGGCATCCCTAGCTCTTACCACAGTTCCTGGCATACAGTAGCTTCTCAAATATTTGCTGAAGGGACAAGGTGAAAAAAAAAAAAAAAAAAAAAGATTCAAAGTGTGTATGTGGTCACGGTCCTTCAGATACATTTCATAAACACATGCCAGCACTAAGCAGAGGAGCACTTCTGATTCTCACACAATGTGATAATAAGGAAAAAATAACAATTACTGGGCTAAATATTAATGTGGAACTATAGGGTTAATTCTAAGGTCCAAAGTGCCTTCCACGTGTCCGGTAAGGGCTTTCCAAGGTAGAGAGGGCATCAATGCTACATGGTCTGCAAACAGACAGCAGCAGAATGCTTGAGGTTCAGTGTTGCTGAGATTTTATTATTGAGGTCTTGGGTTCGATCCCAAGCAATAAAAAAATGATTTCTTCATGTTGTTATTAAAATCAACTAAAGTTTACCTTGAAATAGGTGATGAAATTGTATTTCATAAAATGTCCCCATGGCCAGGTGTGGTGGCACATGCCTATCATCTCAGCACTTGGGAGGCAGAGGTGAGTTCCAGGTCAGCCTGGGCTAGAGTGAGACCCTACCTTGAAAAACCAAACAAAAAAAAAAAAAATCAAAATAAGCACACACAAAAAAATGTCCTCCATGGACCACCTTCTTACCTGCACCTGCATCTTTGGTGGTGCATGTTAAAGACTCACTCATACTCATGCATCCGGATGGCATGTGCTCAGTACATCTGCTGCCATTTATACGCAGTAATGTCTGAGAGCCACTACCCAGAACTTACACTCTACGACAGCTGATTAATGGTGTGGTGAAAGTCAGGCCCAGTTTTGTAGTTCAGTATTAAAAAATGTAAACTTACTTTCATACCTAAAAGTATGAATCAAGTGTCCTAGGCATACTGACACTCTGGTCATCCCAGCCCTTGGAGGAGCAGGAGTTTGAGGCTAGCCTGGGATAATCCTGTCTCAAAAAAAAAAAAAATCTAAGGGCTTGGCTGAGGAAATGGTTCAGAGGTTAAAGGTGCTTGCTTGCCAAGCTTGCCTGCCCTGGTTCAATTCCCCAGTATCCATGTAAGGCCAGACACAAAAGATAGTGCATGCATCTGGCATTTGTTTGTAACAGCAAGAGTCTGAGTATGAATGCACGCATGCACGCACACGCACACTCAAATAAATAAATAAATATTTTTGAACAAAATCTAAGGGCTGAAGCTCTATTTCAATGGTGGAGCATTTGCCTATCATATGACCCTGGTTTTCTCCCCAGCACCACAATAAAATAATCATGAATAACATTTTATAATTAATGTGTGAAACTCACCAGGGACTAAGCTTGCTCACCACTGTATCCCCAGCTCTTGCTGCCATACCCAGCATACAGTAGGCACTCAAATTTTCTGAGTGAACAAAGTGAATAACTAAAGCTGGAATCAAATTCTGTATCTGATCTCAGTCCTCTGGGCATTTTTATAAACAACTGCCAGCAGTATGCAGTGTATCCATTCTGTCTCACAGTGACTCTAGCAGTAATAGATCAATACTTGGGAATTTTTGCACCAGGCATTTTTTTCTAGAGTTTTCTTCCCACTAATCAGTTTTCTTTTTAATTTAATTTATTTATTTGCAAGGAGAGAGAGAGAGTGAAAGGAAAAGAGAATGGTACACCAGGGCATCTGGCCCCTACAAACTCTAGACATTTTAATTTTTTTAAAAATATTTTTATTTATTTATTTGCAAGCATAGAGCGAGAGAGGAGATGCAGAGAAAATGGGCACTTCAGGGCCTCCAGCTTCTGCAAATGAACTCCAAATATATACGCCACTTTGTGCATCTGGCTTTTCTAGCGGTACTGGGGAACTGAACATCCAGATGCATGTGCCACTTTGTGCATCTGGCTTTATGTGGATACTGGGGAATCGAGCTGGACTATCAGGCTTTGCAAGCAAGCACCTTTAAGTGCTGAGCCATCTCCCCAGCCCCTCATCTACTTCCTATTAAGGATCATGGATCTGGATTTTTGGGGCCTTTTTAGTGTTTATACCCACGGATTAGTGCTGCTCTCAGCCATCATTAGAAAAGTCCCCCCCCATCCAGTGGGTGGTATTAATGCAGAGACTCATAATTGGCCCAAGTGCTGAAAATAAGTGACTGTTGAGTGCTCAGCCCTAAGTGGGACATCTATGTCACCCCTCCAAGGTTCAGGGAACACGACAGAAGAGGAGTGTAGAGAGGATGTCATAGCTGGAGGATGTGGGAGGAGTGCTGTGCAACTCAGGTGACCAGCCATGATGACATAGCCAATGTGCTCATGAACTAAACAGCAGTGGTTCCCTGAACAAAACAGGATCAGCCAACATTCCACCGGAGATGGGGAGCGGATCACGAGCCTCTATCCCGCCCGAAGAGCTAATGGCAGTGAATGTTATCTGGGGCAGTCATTCTTTCCAGTAGCCACTGGTAAGAAGTGGGAAGAAGGAGCGGTTCTTCTGAGTTGGATGAGGATAAAAGAGGGTAATGGGGGTATATATCAAAATATAGTATACACATGTATGAAATTGCCTAAAAGCAAAATTAGGACGAAACACACACACACACACACGCATCTGATTTTTACCATTCCAACTAGAATGGCTCTAAATGCTACATGTAACAGTTAAGACTGGGCCCTCTGCCATTTTACAAACCTTTGCCTGCCCGTTGTCCCTTCCTCTGGTGTGGAAAGCAGAGTGCACAGCCTGCAGGTCACACTCAGTGCTCATTCCAACCCGGACAGAATTTTTTCTCCACTCCAGTGGCTATGTCTGCTTCTGCGTGGATTTCAAGCTTACTATATAGTTACACCTATCCTTAAGGCTGAAAAGGATGAATGTCACATGACACACAAAGGCCTGGTTTCTCAGATGACACCCATCTCTTCGCAGAGAATTCCAGGGAATAAGAGCCCCCGAAACAGGCAGCTCAGAATGGCACTGGTATTGATCTATCCCTCAACTCACCCCAAATCAAAGGCAGTTTATCATTTACATATTTTGTTTGTTTTTTGTTTTTGTTTGGAGGTAGGGTTTCACTCTGGTCCAGGCTGACCTGGAATTCACTATGTAGTCTCAGGGTGGCCTCGAACTCACGGTGATCCTCCTACCTCTGCCTCCCAAGTGCTGGGATTAAAGGCATGCGCCACCATGCCCGGCTCTCATTTACATATCTTTTTTAAATTATTATTTATTTGCGAGAGAGAGAGAGAGAGAGAGAGAGAGAGAGAGAGAAGGTATAGATGCACCAGGATCTTTTGCTAGTGTAAATGAACGCCAGATGCATGTGCCACTTTGGGCAACTGGCTTACATGGGTGCTGGGGAATTGAACCCAGGCTATCAGGATGTGCAAGCAAGCACCTTTAGCCACTGGGTCATCTCTCCAGCCCTGTATTTGTTTTTGTGAGACAGGGTCTTATGAAGCCCAGGCTAGCTTTGAACTAGCTAAGTAGCCCTGGCTGGCTTTGAGGTCTTACTCCTCCCGCCTCCAACTGCCAAGTGCTGGGATTAGAGGCCTGTGTCACCAGACCCTGCCCATCCCTCATCTTAAAGATGTTCCACATCCCACAAACCTGCGTGAAGGAAGAGCCATGCCTCTTAACTCGTACTAGAGAACCACAGCACTCAAAACACGATGGCTCAGCTGTAAGACACTTGCCTGCATAGCCTAACGACCCCGGTTTTGATTCCCCAGTACCCACGTAAAGCCAGATGTGCAAGGTGGTGCGTGCATCTGGAGTTCTTTTGCAGTGGCTGGAGGCCCTCTCTCGCTTTCTCTGTGTCTTCTCTCTCTCTCTGTGTTTCCAAATAAATATTTTTAAAAATTAAAAACGCACGAGGCCCTTTCGCCCTGCGCCAAACTCTTCCCCAGTTGCGCCGCAGGTGTCTCCTGGCCAGCCTTAGCGCGGGTTGAGCCCACGCGCGCAAACGGCATAGGCTGGGCCTGCAAATCGCCGCCTGGCCTGCGGGGGGCGCGCATGGGCGCGGGGCGGGGGCGCTCGGGGGGTGGGGGCGGGGGCGCGCTCGGGGCCTCGAGGGCCGCCGTCTGTGCACGCTGCCTTCGCCCCGCCCCCGTCCCTGGTCGGTCCTCGCGCGCCGCCCTCGAGACCCCCAAGGGGGGAAACGGCCCCGAGCGGGGAGGCTGCGCGCGCGGCCGCGGCGCGAGCCCGAGCCCGAGGTGGGGGGACGGACACGCGCGCGGCGTGCGCGCGCCGGCGGTCGGGCGGGAGGAAGGAGAGCGCGGGCGGCGCGGAGCGCGGGCAGACGGACGCCGGCTACCCTGGACAGCGCATCGGCGCCCGCGCGGGCCATGGTGAGCGCCGGCCGCGCGCCGCTTCCTCTCCGCGGGCACCGGGCGGGCGGGCGGAGGCCCGGGCCACGCGGGCCTGGGCTGCGGGCGGGCGGCGGGCAGGTGGCGGGCGTTGGGGCCGCGGTCTCGGGAACTTCGGCCCGCCGAGCTCGGGGCGCCCGGCCTCCTGTTGCACGCGGGCGGGATGCGCCGGGGCTCCCCGGGGTCCCGGTCCTAACGGCTGAATGCCCGCGTCGCGCCGGGGCTGCCGGGGCTGCCGGGGGGCGTGTCCACTGTCCCGCCGGGCCGCCGGCCTGCTGCCCCTAACGCTCCCCTGCGCGCGTCCCCGCGCCCGCCCGGCTGCGGGGAGAGAAAGAGAGAGAGGGAGAGAGAGAGAGAGAGAGGGAGTGGGGCCCCACGGAAGAAGGACGGGGACGGCGGTCCTGGGCAAGTGTGAAGTCCACGTGGGTCAAGCCCGGCGTGGTGCCCTTGGTTTGTGTTCCCAGCACTTGGGGAAGCGGAGGCTGGAGGATTGCCGCCAGTTGGAAGCCACTTTGGGCTACAGTTGTGCGACCCTGTCTCCAAGCAAAACAATAACGACAAAAAACTTACCCCTTCAGGCTGGAGGGATGGCTTTACCGGTTAAGGCGTTTGCCTGCAAAGCCAAAGGACCTAGGTTCAATTCCCCAGTACTGACGTTAGCCAGGTGCACAAGGGGGCGCACGCGTCTGGAGTTCGTTTGCAGTGGCTGGAGGCCCTGGCGCGCCCATTTTCTCTCTCTCCCTCTCCCTCTTTCTCTGTTAAATGAATAAATATTTTAAAAAACTTTCCCCCTCACGTACACACAACTGCATTTGGCCTGTCAGCTTCAGGGCTTGTTGAAATATGTTAATCTCCTTTTCCCTTCTCTGCCTGACACTAATCAGCCCAAGCCCCCCCCCCCAACCTGTCCCGTTTTTAGGCGCTTTTTTTCCCTGATTATCATCTAAAATTCCAGTCCTCTCCAGCCCACACACCACATTCATATTACTCCTGTCTACTTCATATTGTTTGAATAGTCATTTTCCTCCCTCCTTCCCCCTCCTCCTACGTAACCCAGGCTGGCCTGGAACTTGCAGTGGAGTGGAAAATGACCTTGAACTTCTGATTCTCCTGTCTCTACCCAAGTGCTGCGGTTACATGCATGCATTACCATGCCAGTTTTACTGGGTGACTAGAGCCTGGTGCATAGGCAGGCACTCAGACCACCAGAGCTACATCCCAGCCCATGTTTTCTCTTCATGCCATATATTTTGCTGATTTTATTAAATGTCTCTCTCGCTCAACTGTAAGTTTTGGAGGGCAGATTTTTGTCATCAGCCGAAGTGCCTGGCACACTCTTAAACAGACCCAGGGAAAAGAAGTACGTCAGGCTGGTCGAGTAGTGGGCAAGTTCACAAACGCCTTACAAGGACTATCCAGTCGACAGTGGTGGTGTTTGGGACCAGGAATGCACTCTTAGAAAAAGGACTCAATTTGGCAGCCTCAAAGATAAAAATGTAGACGGCCATCTTCTATGCCTGGTCTGTCACTTCAGACTCTGACATCTTGTCATCTAAGTGGACAAAGTTGTTTGTTTTTTTTTTTTTGACAAGCCCAACAGACTGGCTTTTCTCTCTTAAAATATTTTTTATTTATTATTTATTTGAGAGAGAAAGAGGCAGAGAGAGAGAGAATGGACGCCACTGCAAACAAACTCCAGATGTATGTGCCCCCTTGTGCATCTGGCTTATGTGGGTCCTGGAGAATCGAACCGGGATCCTTTAGCTTTGCAGGCAAATGTGTTAACCACTAAGCCATCTCTCCAGCCCCAGACTGGTCTTTTTTTTTTTTTTTTTGTGTGTGTGAGAGAGAACAACAAAGTTAGGGTGCCAGGGCCTCCAGCCACTCTAGTGGACTCCAGATGCATGTGCCACCTTGTGTGCATGTGCGACCTTGGACATGTATCACCTTGTGTATTTGGCTTATGTGGGATCTGGGGAATCGAACATGGGTCCTTAGGCTTCACAGGCAAGTGTCTTAACTGCTAAACCATCTCTCCAGCCCATGGACAAAGTATTTTTAGGGCTGATTCTGAACTGCTGTTCTAAAGTACTGTAGATTTTAATAAAAAAAAAAAAAAAACTGTCCAGAGCTGGGTGTGGTGGCACACGTGTTTAACTCCAGCACTTGGGAGGCAGAGGTAGGAGGATCGCCATGAGTTTGAGGCCACCCTAATACTATATAGTGAATTCCAGGTCAGCCTGAGCTAGAGTGAGACCCTACCTCGAAAAACCAAAAAGTAAATAAATAAATTAATTAATAAAACAACACCAACAAAAAAACCTGTCCAGGATAGTTCCTTCAGTGCATGGTAAAGTCAAAGTGAATTAGCCTAACAGTCAAAGTCAAGAGCAAGTCTTAAATATTTTTTACTTATTTGAGAGAGAGAGATAGAGACAGAGTGAACGAGGAAGAGTGAATATGCATGCCAGGGCCTTCTGCCATGGAAATCAAACTCCAGACTCATGCGTCACCTTGTGCATCTGGTATTATGGGAGCTGAACTCAGGTTGTCGGGCTTTGTACCTTTAACCACTGAGCCATCAGCCATCTCTCCAGCCCAAGAGCAAGTCTTATACACTCTAGCTTATACAAGTTTGATCCTTCTTTTAATGAACACTGTTCAGAAATATGTACAAATCAAATTATGTGATTTTAAGACATGAAACAGGGAGGACCGATTGGGAGTTAAACCCACAAATGAGCAGATCAGTTCAGAGGCCCTGGTGCATCCAAACCAAATGACCTGCTGTCCTGGAGGACGTCTTAGTCAGTCTTCCCCCAAGATAAATGCCACACTTCATATTCCTGCTTCCATTTACAGTGTGAACTTAGGGCAGGGCTGTCCACCCAGAGAGGTGTGTTTATTATAATCGGAGGAAAACTGCTTAATACAATTTGCGTGATCAAGTTTTTTTAAATTTTTGCCTGTGTGTGTGTGTGTGTACGTGTGTGTGTGTACGTGGCAGGAGGAGGGGTGGTATGTGCAGGTGTAGGTGCAGGTGCCTGGTGCTCGCCTGCAGCTAGAGTGGAAAGTCAGGGTAAAGTGCTCCCCACTTTTCTGCCTGGTTTTGTTTTGAGCTGGAACTTCTTTTTCTGAAGCTTGTGGGTGCCAAAGATTCTGGGGTCTCTGTTCCCCTGCAGGACTGGGGTCACTGATGCAGATGGCTATGCCCATCTGTTTTTTGTGGCATCTGAAGATTTGAACTTAGGCAATCTCAGACCCTCATGCTTGCATTAATCACTGAGAAATCTCTCCAGCCTGGTTCAGGTTTTCAAAACTGGTTAAATTATCACTGTAATTGTACACTAAGGTGATCATCTTGTCCACATAGGTACTAGAAAGTCAAAGAAAAGGAAGATGCTTGCCTTTGAAGTTGAAATCCATGAACTAAACACAAAGGAAAGATACTTATTCTTTTGATTTCATTTCATGATTGTAATTTTACTATGGTAGAATTCCAGCAATAAATAAATAAATAAATAAATAAATAAATAAATAAATAAATGAATAAGGGCTGGGACGATGGCTAAGTAGATTTATTTTCTCTCTTCCCCCTTCCTTCCTTCCTTCCTTCCTTCTTCTTCTCCCCTCCCCTCTTCTTTCTTTTTGGAATTTTTTCTATTGACAACTTCCATACTTACAGACAATAAGCCATGATAATTCCCTCCCTCCCCCACAAATTTCCTCTTCACAAATCCATTCTCCATCATATCCCCTCCCTCCCTCCACTAGTCTTTTTTTTTTTATTTTAATGTCATCATCTTTTACTTTTTTTCTTTCTTTTTTGAGACAAGGTCTTGTAACCCAGGCTGGCCTCAAACTCTCAATCCTCCTGCCTTACCTCCTGGCACTAGGATTACAGGTGGCGACCACCACGCCAGGCAAAATTCATTTTCCAGTTCTCTAGCTGGGTAAGCTTAAGTTTTGATTCTCCAACGAAAGATTGCAGTGCCATCCAGCTTGCTTCTAAACACTAGCCAGCTTGGGAAGTTCTGGTCTGACAGTGGTCTGACAGACTGAAAGTTTGTTAAGTGGATCCATATACTTATGTAGTTACCATATCTCAGATCGTCTGTCTAGCTCTGTTCAGAAAACAGGGCCCTGATGTTCAGGGTTGTGCCAATGACCATGTCCACTAGACAAGTAGATACGTACCATCTAACAGAGGGCATTGGGGTCTCAGCAGTAGACGCTGAGCATCTGTGACAGAAGTGGCAATTCTACTTGGTGGCTCAAGATGGTTAAAATAAATCAGTAGCTCATCCTGCCTCAGAAGTTACACATTACATGTCTGTGGTGTGTGTGTGTGAGTGTGTAGTGTGTGTGCACACATATGTGCACCTTATGCAGCTGCATGCGGGTGTCTTTTGTAGTTCTAGTTTCCTTAAGGAAGCCTTTCTCTAAACAGAGCTGGCTGACCTGCAAGCCCTGGGCAAGTCTCTATTGTATGGCCATGCCTAGCTTTTTATGTGGGTGCTGTGGGCTGAGCCTAGGCCTTCTGGGCCCTCTCAAGCCCTCATGCTTGTACAGCAAGTGTGTCACCGACTGAGCCATTTCTTCAGCCCGTCTGTATTTCACATAGAAATACAACCAAATTAGGACACTACTGACAATGAACCATTCTTTTATTCAAAAATATTTATTTATTTTATTGACAACTTCCATAATTGTAGACAATAAACCATGGTAATTCCCTCTCCACCCACTTCTCTCTGCACAACTCCACTCCCCATCATATCCCCTCCCCTCTCAATCAGTTTCTCTTTTATTTTGAGGTCGTCATCTTTTCCTCCTATTATGATGGTCTTGTGTAGGTAGTGTCAGGCACTGTGAGGTCATGGATATCCAGGCTATTTTGTATCTAGAAGAGTACATTGTAAAGAGTCCTACCCTTCCTTTGTCTCTTACATTCTTTACACCACCTCTTCCGCAATGGACCCTGAGCCCTGGAAGGTGTGATAGAGATGTTTCAGAGCTGAGCACTCCTCTGTCACTTCTTCTCAGCATTATGGTACCTTTGAGTCATGCCAGAGGTCACTGCTATCTGAAAAGAGAAGCCTCTCTAACCAAAAATGAGAGTAGCATTAATATATAGGTATGAACATTAAGAGAAGTGCTTATCAGGCAGTTTGGTTAGCATAATGTATACATTTAGCCAGACACCAGCAGACGTTACACCCTAGGGCTCATGACTTCCCCTGTCATAGGTTTTTGGTATCAAGCATGTATTCCCTCCCGTGGAATGGGTCTCCAGTCCAATCAGAGAGCTGTTGGTTTCCCTCACAACAGACATGCCACTGTTGTACCCCTTGGCTCAGTTGGCCTGGCTGGCCAAACTTAAGACTTGCAGTGTCCACTGTTGTTTATCTCCACTGGCAGCTTCTCTCTCTCCCATGGCTGCATGCAGCAAAGCTTTTTCCAGCTTTCTATCAGCTGGCCTACACGGAGGAGTTTTTTTAGCTCAGTCCCAGCTTGATTTCTCAGTGACCTTGCAGCCCAACCATGTGGAGTCAACAATACAGTCTTACAACCTATTCCTGGTGGGAACCCAAGAGCCTTGGCAATGGCCTGTAATGTTTTGGAGGGCAGCAGGGAGGTATCCCATCCCTGGCCCTGAAAACTTTCTAGTGACAATTTATGGCTTCTGGGTGTGCCATCTGACAATGAGCCTTTCTGGTGAATTGTTAATTTAAATATAGCCTTTAAAATTTAACGGTTTAGGGATGAGAATGTAGTTCAGCATGTGAGAAGTCTTGGATCCAGTTTCTCGCTCCCTTTAAACCCGGAGCTTGATGGTGCACACTTGTAATTCCAGCGTGGGGAGGTAGAGGGAGGAGGATAAGGAGTTCAGGGTTGTTTTTTGGCTACATGGCAAGTTCCAGTCCAGCCTGGACTACATGAGACCTTGACCAGGATGGAAAGAAAGAGGAAGGGAGGGAGGTAAGGAGAGAGGGAGGGAAATAGAAAGGATTCTAACCAAGTAACTTGATGGCATCACCCGTTCTGAGGCTGAAGTGGCAGCTTAGCCCCTAAGGTCCACATCATGTTGAGTTCAAACCTCAACATCAATATTTAACTTGAAAAGTTCAGGCTGTAGGTTTTGAGTTTAATGCTTACTATAATAGTAAAGGCTTGTCTCAACACCGAAGTCCTTCAAATTCTGGTGTGCATTTATCCTTACAGCCCATCTCGGTTCAGGCCACTCTGCTTGCTCACTAGGTACAAGGCTTGGAGGACAGTAGACCAGATACTGACAGTGCCCATCAGCCTCCTAGCTGCTGGACCTTTCCACTCACCGAGCCTCAGTGCCACCCTAAACCCAGCCTCACACACAGAAAGTGACTCCTCTTTCAAGCTGTGCCCTACTCACCCATGTAATTCCACCAGCTCTTCTGGCTACAGTGTCTGAAATTGGATTCTTCGTCTATTTTTCTTTCATATTGTTCATTGTCTAACTTTCTCATGTTTTTCTTTGAAAATATTTTTCATTTTTCTTAGCTCCTTTTCTTCCATTTCACAACAAAGTCATATTGGTGATGTCATTATCTTGAAATAGTGAAATCCACAAGTTAATCATAAGTTCTTACTAAAATCAAAGCACACATTTCTGTAAATATATTTGCATTTCATGATGTACGTTATTTTTGTACATGTTTTGTACACATAATTTGTACATTATGAAATTTATAATTTTAGCATTAATTTCTTACTGAAATTGAAAATGAGCATGCACCTTACTATAAATAAAACCATGGTCCATGAATTTGCTGAATAACTACTTTACACATACTTGTGGTAGTTTTAGCATTTTCTTATAACTTAAACACATTGAAAGTATAGGAATACTATTTTATGTTCATGTATATCTTATATTTTAACTAACATTTTAATACATTTAACATACCTTTTTGGGGAGGTTAAATTTCTCGAGGTAGGGTCTCGCTGTAGCTCAGGCTGACCTGAAATTCACTGTGTAGTCTCAGGGTGGTCCCAAACTCATAGCAGTCCTCCTACCTCTGTCTCCCAAGTGTTAGGATTAAAGACATGCTCCACCACGCCCAGCCTTCATATGCCTTTATATAGCTGAAACATCAGATGCTCTTCATTGCATTTTTGTGCATATGAACTCTTTAAGTTTCCCTCATAAGAAAACAAATCCTAAAGTCACATGTCTACTTTATAGGTAAGAAAACTGAGTTTCAAAGATGAATGTGTTCAAGGTCACATACAAGAGGCAGCATACTGAGAGTGTTAACTTTCTGGACTAAATATCACACCTGGCATGGTGTCAGCAGAGTATCCCTGTGTGCCCACCGTGTTGCCCGCCCCACAGCAAGACCTGGGTTCAGACCCAGGTGGTTCTCAGGAAAGAGTGCTGAGCTGGTGACACGAGTCTGCACTTTCAGATGGCCAAGTGCGAGTGCCTGGTTATCAGGTGTGCCCTTTGAAGACATGCTACAGCGGCAGCTCCTCCACGCAAGACCGTGGAGAGCGCAGCCAGCCTGCCTGCCCCACGATGTCACCGGGGTCTGGGCATGGCTCTGCCACAAGTCATTGAGATTTACTGCCCGACGTCTGCTTCAAATTCAGAAGCACATAGCAGTCACACCAGTGTGACCATTCTGTAAGCTCTGCTTCTCTGTTAAACAGTGGTGTGGTTATGGCAGCAGCCACAAGTGCTACCATAATGTCAAGTTCAACTTGTGAATAATGTTAGTATAAGTTGCTTTCCTTTCCTAATTTAGAAAGTGAGTGGAAACATCCTTGCGTTAGAAATTTCTGAAAAGAACCCTAATCTTACCAGTGCTTGCCTCCCGTAAGACAGAACAAGTGCTTGGGACGGTCCCGAGTCCTCAGTGCGAACCGTGAGCTGACAGCTTGCGTCGGCTTTTCTGAGGCGTGCAGTCCACTCACTCTTCAGGATGGTTCTCAAGCAGGCCGGCGCATGCCTTCTCAGCCTCCTTTCTCCCGATGCACATCAGCGTGTTCTGGAATGCCCAGTCCCAGGTGGCTTGCAGGCACTACTGTAAGTATGAATGACAGTGCCTGCTTCCAAAAGTGCGCAGTCCCGGGGAGATCCATTGTCGCTTCAGGGCAAGCACGTGGCACAAGTCATCCATGAGCCTGTACACCACTCGGGCCATCAGTGTGCTGCTGTCTGTGTACCACCCTTGCCAGTAGGAAGACCTAGACTGACAGTGCGATCCTTCATGTGACCACACACAAAACCAAGACCCTGTGGCATGCATAACTTCATGTTGCTAAGACTGGTCAAGCTGGAGGGAGTTGAAGGGCCCACCTTGTCAGGACTGAGGAAGCAGAGATCCGATTATGTCTCTGTCCCCAGAGACAGCT
The DNA here is from genome assembly GCA_036365145.1 of Orientallactaga sibirica. NCBI lineage: Eukaryota > Metazoa > Chordata > Mammalia > Rodentia > Dipodidae > Orientallactaga > Orientallactaga sibirica. The sequence goes on along the minus strand of JAEOAD010000463.1, from coordinate 5,438,339 downwards.
CAGGAAGGAGAGAAAATCAACCAGCTGTCTTGAGAAGTGACGTGAGCTAGAGGCAATGTGGCCCTGGGAATGTACAGGCGGGTTTCAGTGCTCGCCCCGAGTCTGGGTGTGTGTAGCCAGACCTATTGAGGGAGGTCCTTGGATCTGCATGCCAGGAATCAAGTGTACACACACTCGAGACAAAGTACTTTAGGAACTCAAAAGATGTATGCTTCATAGGGCTGGGATCCATACTGCATCGTCACTGGCCCTTTGATATGGGGGAGAAGAGAGGAATGTGGTAGAGAGCAGGTCACCTCAGTTAGAGGAAATAACTGTGTAGAGCTTCAGAATGTCATAACATAAACTTGAGAAACACTGTGTTGGGAGCATTTTATGGACATAGCTATGTCTTCACAGAAGCTAGCACACATTAGTGTAAGGTTTAGGAGTGACCAAGACCACGTGAACCACTCTGAGGCAAAGACGAAAGCTTTTATTCAGGAAAAGCTCGAGCTGCCAGGACTGACTCTCAAGAGCAGAAAGCAGCCCACCTGAGTATGTAGACAGTGGCTTTATGGGCTTCTTCAGCTGGGGGAAGGTGAGGAAGGGAAAAAGCTGACCAAGAAAGGTTCCTTTAGGGGAGATCTAAGAAAGCCAGGCTGTGACACCAGAACAGTGACCAGGTGACTTAGGAGATAAGGGGACAGGAAACCATGACCTGGGGCATTGTTAGGCAAGGAAGGGAGAATGGCTGGGCCCTTTCTCGAGGACTGTGGATAATCCACTTCTTATGTCTCTGTCACCCATTCTGCTGTCCTTGGTGACTCTGTGTTGGGAGCCCATCCTGACCTAACAGTTAGGTGTTGTGGTTTGTATGTATGGCCCCATAGACTCAAGTGTTTTTATTAAGCGTGTGTCTGTAACTTGAGAGTCCTGCAGACCCTTCTGGGGAAGAGGTGTGTCACCGGGGCAGATCTTGTAGTCCAGCCCTACTAGGTGTGTAAAGAGCACTTGTGACTCTGCGTGGTGCCTGCTGCAGTTGTTTCTTGTTGTGGATCCATGGAGGTGAGCCAGCTTCTTCCGCCACTCATGGAACTTCTCCTGGATTCGGTAAGCTGTTCCTCCTATAAGCTGCTTCTGGTTGGATGGTTATCCCAACAACAAGGAGCTGACTGCAACAATAAGTGCTTTTTTTATGTGGGCCACAGAATTGTAGGCTTTATGCTAGAGAGTGGTCAATCAGGTCATATTACAACAATATTGCAGAGAGAAGAGGATGCGGGAAGGAGGAAAGAGAGAGAAAGAGAGGAGAGAGTATGACTATCGGTGCCCTCTTGCTACTGCAAATGAACTTTAGATACATGCACCAGTTTGTGCATCTGACTTTACATGGGCACTAAGGGATTGAACTGGGTTGACAAGCTTTGCAAGCAAGTGCCTTAAGCCATTGAGCAATTTCCCCAGCCCTCAGGTCAGATTTGGAGAAACACTGAACTTGAGGGTAAGGCATTTTCCTAGGATTTTGAAGGTAATAGAGCGTGGATGGGCGTTTGAGAAGGAGACATCGCTCAGGAAGCTCAATTCTCGGAGCCTGAGAACCTGGTGAGAAGGCTATGGAGGAGCTCAGCTAATATGTCACTTCTTTCAGCTGATTTTTAAAATATATATTTTATTTTATTTATTTGAAAAAGAGAGAGAGAGATATAGACAGAGAGAATGGGTTGCCAGGGCCTCTAGCAGCTACAAACTCCAGACACATGTGCCACCATATGCATCTGGCTTTACATGTGTCCTGGGGAATCAAACCTGGGTCCTTTGGCTTTGCAGGCAAGTGCCTTAACTGCTAAGCCATCTCTCCAGCCCGCTTTCAGCTTATTTTAATATGTCACCTTTAAGAAAGCTCTCCCTCTAATTATATACTCCTGGGTCCAGTGTCTTGGTCCATGTCTTACTAAGATGTTCAGTTGTGTGCATTTCAGTGTTCTGTAAAACATTTATAATAACATAGTGAAGATTGGTCAGATAAGAGAGTGATGTAAAAGCCCTACCAGAACACAAGCTCCTTACAGATGGCTGATAATAAAGACTGGGCAATACTCTCAGAAGCTTAGTCATATTCATGTTTACTATAAACTTTTCTATATGCTTGAATTAGGGAACTTTAAAAATTATCTTATGTAGCTGGTTAGCTCAGTGGCCTGGAGAGAAGGCTCAGTGGTTAAAAGTGCTTGCTTGCAAAGCTTGACAGCCTGGATTGGATTCCCCAGTACCTAGGTAAAGCCAGATGCACAAAGTGACACATACATCTGTAATTTGCAGTGGCAAAAGGCCCTCATGTGCCTATTCTCTCTCTCTCTCTCTTTCTCTACCTCCCCCTCTGCTTGCAAATAAATGAATAAAAATATAAAATAAATAAAAACTACATTAGCCTAATGCATTTACATTTTTAATCCTTTTGTCTCTGTGAAAATGGATTTTGATTTTTAGCATTAAAGATTCTGAGAAGAGTAAAAAGAGAAAGTCCTCTCATCTTTGGATCCTTTAGGCTACATGAATTTTTTAAAGTAATTGATGAAAAATGAAAATTTGAAACATAGTTCATAGATTCTTATTTCAAAGCCATTCTTTTACTGAATAGTTCTCTCTGTAAACACCGTCATATCATAAAAGGAGAATGGCTTTTGAGTAACAGCTTTAGGCAATCCCAAGAGCTCCACATAATCAGATTAAACCTCAGCTATTTGTCCAACCACCTACCTCAAACTGCATGTCTTGAACTTCTTAAGAGGGCTTAGTCTAATGCCTCAGCCCCTAAATATCTATTGGACAGGAAAATATTTCCTCCGTTCCCTGTCTTTCCCACTTACTCCTCATCATTTCACTTACTAAAACCCTAAGAATGGCAAATAACTGAATTTGTGCATGTTGTGTTGGAGATAATGAGGAGAGCGTGTATGGGCGCACATTGCTTCCTTTCCTACTTGTCTGTGGGTTAAGAAGGAATGGAAATTGATCAGACTTTTATGTGTGGGTAACAGCAAAATGTGTGGTGAGTAAGGGGCTTTCTGTGACCTTCGAAGAGGCTGACACAGGTGGGGAAAACAAGAAACCAGGTTATATGTGTTTGGGACTGGAGCAACCAGCCTGGCTAGAGTGAAGTCACTGTAAGGGGCTGGTGGGAATGAGGCTGGGGGTCCTTGAACCCGACAGCAGGGCTTCCAGAAGTCATCATGCTCATTAACAGAACACACACCTTGTCCACCCTTTTCATGTGTGATGCATTACTGGTTGTGTGAGCTTTAGAAGAACTCCCAGCCCATCCCTTTAAGGAAGCAGAAACAGGAAGAGTTATTGAATTAGCATTATTTATTTATTTATTTGCAGAGAGAGAGAGAGAGAGAGAGAGAGAGAAAGCAAGCAAGCATGCCAGGGACTTGCTATTGCAAATGAACTCCAGATGCTTGCTCCACATTTGTTTAGCTATTTATTCAAATTCTGGGTATAGTTCTAGGTGATTAGAATGCATCAGTGGAGAAAACAGACAGGTCCATGCCTGTGTTACAGAGGGGATCAGCTGATAAATCTTAACTAGGAACTCCACTGAGCTGTTTGTCAGAGGGCTAGCAAGGTCACTGCAGAGCAGGCAGACAGGAATCAGCTTTTGTGGGTGGAGGCAGGATTCAAGATTATGGTCAGGAACTGGATAGACTTTTTAAAGAAAAATTTGTTTATTTATTTGAGAGCGACAGAGAAAGAGGCAGAGAAAGAATGGGCACACCAGGGCCTCCAGCCACTGCAAAGAACTCCAAATGCATGTGCCACCTTGTACATCTGGCTTACATGGGCACTGGAGAATCAAGCTTTACAACCGTGTCCTTAGGCTTCACAGGCAAGCTCTTAACTGCTAAGCCATGTCTCCAGCCCTGGATAGACATTTTTTTAAAGCACATTGTAAAGATTATTCAAAGAGTAATGTTTGACACCTTAAGTCTTTTTTAGCCTTTTCATTTGGTGGAGTTTGCACAGGGATTTTTTTTCACAGTAGTTTGATTTTAAATAATAGAAGAGTATGTAAACTAAAGAAAAGAGTCAAGTTTCTCAATTGTGATATATCACACACATGATATAATATAGCTACTTGGGAAAATGTCCTATCTTTTTTTTTTTTTTTTTTTCGAGGTAGGGTCTCACTCTAGCTTAGGCTGACCTGGAATTCACTCTGTAGTCTCAGGGTGGCTCGAACTCACAGCGATCCTCCTACCTCTGCCTCTCAAGTGCTGGGATTAAAGGTGTGCGCCACCACACCTGGCCTAGATTTCCTATCTTTGGCTCAATAAGTGATTCCTTGGTTCAAGTCATTTAAAAAGAACATATTAACTTTGGGGAAATCTAGTAAAAATAATAAACTATCACTGTAATAAGACTGTCATTTCAGTCATTGGAATATGTAATTAAAAAATGTTTTTTGCAAGCAGAGAGAGAGAAAATGAGAATAAGAATGAGAATGCACAGGTACACCAGAGCCTCTTACCACTGCAAATGAACTCCAGATACATGCACCTCTTTGTGCACCTGGCTTTATGTGGGTACTGGGGAATCAAACCCAGGCCATTAGGCTTTACAAGCATGCATCTTTAACTGCTAAGCCATCTCTCTCCAGCCCCTAGAATATCTACTGCTTAAAGGAGTTTCATGGAGTTTTGCTGGAACCTAGTCTCCTTTTAGAAGTCAGCCCAGTTAGCATACTTCTTCCCTGAGCAAAGTGCTGATGCAGGCCAGGCAGGCAGGCTGGCGGCTGAGGACCTTGAAAACTGTATACTTTGTTATCATTTGAAGGGTATGCAATTGTCCTTTGTTCATTGTGAGAATATGTGACAGCCCCAGTTCCCAAGATTTGCCTTGACCTCATACATTCAGTATGAAAGAATTAAGGGTTTAACCATAGATTTTTGTGTTACTGTACAGACTCTTCCACCCAGTCTCTTCTACTGTTTAATACTCTGGGCAAAACATTTATCCAAATTGACTAAAAAGAGTGAAAATGAGTTTGGACAGACGTTTGGAGACTAGGTTCTGTAATTTTAATAGTGTGATGGGGAAACTTGTCTTATGAACTTAACCTTCATCAATCTAATTATATTGTAAATACAAAGCAGATGACACAGTCAAAGCATAGGACAAGTCAGTCAACTGGTATTTATGGGAGGAAAACATCTCTGGTTTTCCTTTAATAATGTGGAAGGTTCTAAAGAGACAACGAGGCCCATGAGGAGGAAGAGAAAGTCTGGGTCAGGTGTGGACCTGGCTGCTAGAGATGTGTTAATGCGAGAGTGGAATAGGGTGGGGAGTGCTAGATCTCTACCTGACACCACATGCAAAAATACATTCCAGACTATTCAAAAACCTAAATAAATATGAAACATGCAGGCATGGTGGCGCACGCCTTTAATCCCAGCACTCAGGAGGCAGAGGTAGGAAGATTGCTGTGAGTTCAAGGCCACCTTGAGACTACATAGAAAATAGAGGTTGCGGGCTGGAGAGATGGCTAAGCGGTTAAGATGTTTGCCTACCAAGCCAAAGGATCCCCGTTCAATTCTTCAGGACCCACATAAGCCAGATGCACAAGGGGGCACATGCATCTGGAGTTCGTTTCCAGTGGCTGGAAGCCCTGGCACACCCATTTTCTCTCTTTCTCTGTTTCTCTCTCTCAAATAAATAAATAAAATATATTTAAAAAAAAAAGAAAGTAGAGGTTGTGGTACGAATAACTTTCTTTTAAAAAATAGTTTATTTATTTGCAAGCAGAGAGAGATGGAGAGTGAATGGGCATACCAGGGCCTCTAGCCATTGCAAATGAACTGCAGATTCATGCACCACTTTGTGCATCTGGCTTTATTGGGTACTGGGGAAGCAAATCCTGATTTTAGGCCTGCAGGCAAGCACCTTAAGTGCTGAGCCATCTCTCAACTCCATGAACAACTTCTTAAGCAAACTGTAAAAAGTGATGCTTAAGCCAGGGCTGTAGCTCAGTGTGGCCAGCATGCTTGGGATGGGAGGGCAGATTGAACCACTGCAAGGTGAAACTTTTGAGTTGACAGAAGACACCATAAGCTGAAGTTTGGAGGCAGGCAGGGAGTGAGGGGGAGAGAGAGCATTGCATTGAAAATAACAGCAAAGTTGCAGAGTGCCACATGACTGAATCAAGACAAGCTCATTCAAAGGGACTACAGGGCAGCTCGCTGAAGAGGAGACATCGTAGTCCACTAACAACCATGCAGAGACATGCACAACTCCAGTAGTAATGTCCTCTCGTCTAAATGGAAACTGTCACCATGTCACACCCACAAACTTGGCAAAGATTAGAAAATCTGACAGCAGGCCGGAGACATGGCTTAGCACTTAAGGCACTTGCCTACAAAGCCTGAGGACTCAGGTCAGGAGATCTCCTCTTGTTTTCTTAGACCGATTCTGGTCTTCTCAGCAGAAATAATGTCTGCAAGGCCTTAGCAAGTCAGACTCAGCATCTGTGCAGTTTAGCTCAAAGGGCGTATTGTAGAAGGGTGTATCTGTCATTCCCCACACCAGCAAAAAGACAGGCCTCTTTCCCCATGCCTGCCAAGAGAATGACCAAATGCTCATCGTGTGTATTGGGCCTTTATTACTCCTGTGCAGTTACAGGAAACTTTCCTGTAGTCATTCATCTCAGAGCAACCCTGGGAGGTTTGGTGCAGAGAGGGAAACTGAGATAAGCTGGAAAGGGGAGTGTAATGGAATAAGGCAAGAATTTTTACTCAAATTGTATACCAGAGATATTTGTGTTTTATAACCACAAGTGAGGTGGGAAGGGCTTTTTAACTGACTTCAGGTCATGTCATCTCTCCCTCTTCTTCCTTCGCAGTTATCTACTACTCTGCCCAGGGTTGTCTTTGAGAGGGTTATGGGCCAAGGATACAGTGCAGTGGTAGTGAGCTAGCCTAGCAGGCCTGGGCCCTGGGGTTGATCCCCAGCATCAAGAAAGTAACAGAAGCCTTCAAGCAGGAATTTTATTCTCTTCTTTTTATATTACTGCATTTCCTTTTATTATGATTATTTTTGAGACAAGCATTAATTAAAGGATGCTTCTCCTCCACAGTGCTTTAGCAGATCCAAGTAAAGTGGCATGGAGGGGTGGTGGTGGTAAGGCAGTGATGTATGTCCCGCATGGAGATTTTGAACTGCAGAGTGCTGGACTGCTCATGTCTGCTTTGTGTCCAGAGTTGGTGTGGGCGGTTCTACAATGAGGGGATCATTTAATCTTCCCAGCCACACCAATGGTAAGAGGAGAACAAGATACTGCCCAGACGTAATGTTTACCTGAGAGTGCGCTCTCCCTGGTGTCAGAGTCAAGCCTGGAAGTTTGCAGGATGCTGAAGCCTGGAAGCCGTCTTTGTGCTGCCCTCCCACACTGACCGCTTCACCTTAAGGGGCTGCTGAACCTTCTCCGTCTAGGGCGGGGGTGGGTGCAGGATGCAGATACAGAGGAAGGACTGCTCAACAATTTCCCTGGACTATGTAGGCGGGAAATTCTAACATTTGCCCAAAACAGACTCACCAGGCTTCTCCCAAAACCTCTCTCCAAAAAGTCAATCTAGTCAGAGTCCTTTTTGAGTTTTGCACGTTGGTTTCAAAGGCCATCATAACTGCACACGTGCTGGTTGCTGGTCTTTGGCTGGCTCTTTAGAGCTGGTTCTGTGCAGATCTGTCACTGTGACTACCTGCTTCGAATGATGGAGCAGAAGCTAGAGCAGGAGGCCTGGGAAGACAAGGAGGCTCAGTCTCATTGCTTCTCCTTGTAAAGTAGTCCATCGTGTTTACAGAAGAATAATTCAGTGTCGGAGCAGGTCAGTTCTCCATTAGATCTGTAAGTCCACTGTCATTATCTCTTTAAAACATAGAGCTAGGAATGGCCTTGGAGCTCATGTTATTCAATAACACTAAACAAATTTTTGTTCAGTAATTATAAAGAGTCCTAATTATGGGAGGCGTAATGTGAGTGTGTTTACTCAGGAGCTTTCCTACTACCACATGCTTTCCACTGCCGAACGAGTAGAAAGCTGTGTAGTAAGAAAAAGGATGTGACATGCATAAAAGTTCTTACTTCCAGGAGGCAGAATAACAGGCGAGGTGGGCCCGTGAGGCACAGCACTGCTCAGATCTAGAAGGAGGGGTCAGAGCCTCACCTTCACTTTATTTCCCTCATTTTGATGTAACATTCTGGCAAAGGCGTTGCCTTGCTCACACATGTATGGTCATAGTGAACAATTCTGTCTTTTGCTTCATCATCTGTAAAGTTGACACTTGTCACCTCTTTTTTCCCTTTCCCTAGAGTCCTGTATTTTGACCACAAGACCTGTGTTTTGGGAGACCATAAAGGCTGATGAACAAACTAAGGTCAATTGCTGATAGACCACAAGATGTTAAAATGGCATTTACTTTGAGTATTTAAAGTTAGTTTACAACATTCCAGACACCATAGGAGACAAGTAGGATGGACTTCCCAGGTTTGTACCCATAGTTCAGGCCTCATTTTGCCATTTGAAGATCCATTTTCCTCATAATAACCACTAATGTTACTTGTTTGATTTGACATGCTGTAGATTAAAAGGCTAAGAGAGAGGAATGCTTTTCTTTCCCCACTTAGAAAAGACCCACAGCGAAGGGTAAACCAGCGTCACTTTAGTGACTATACACTGCCCAACAGAAAAGTGCTTTACAAGGATTTCACTCAGCAGGGACAGAAACTTAAACTCTTGTGTAGGCTGGTTTTATAGGTAAACAGAAGAAAAAAGAAAAATACAAACTCGTTTCCCCATATGACTTGCTTACCCAGTACAAGAAGTAGAGTCATCTCTTTTTTTTTTTGTTTGTTTGTTGGTTTGGTTGGTTTTGTTTTTCGGGCTAGGGTCTCATTCTAGCTCAGGCTGACCTGGAATTCACTATGGAGTCTCAGGGTGGCCTCAAACTCACAGTGATCCTCCTACTTCTGCCTCCCGAGTGCTGGGATTAAAGGCGTGTACCACCACGCCCAGCTAAGAATCATCTTTTTAAAAAAACTTGAAAATAATTAGTTTATTTATTTATTTTAGAGAAAGAGAGAGAGATACAGATAGGGAAGGGCATGCCAGGGCCACTAGCCACTGCAAACAAACTCCAAACACATGTGCCATCTGTGCATCTGGCTTCATGTGGGTATTGGAGAATCAAACCCAGGTCTTTAGGATTCTCAGGCAAGCATCTTAACTGCTAAGCAATCTCTCCAGCCCAAGAATACATCTTCTGATTTAATCATAAGTATATTGAAACACTGTAGCTATCTTACTATTACATATCTCTGTCGGGAAATAACATAGATTTGACCATTGCTTGGAAAGTAAGAAATAAAATCTAGCCTGTATTTTCACATAAAATCAGTCAAGCTTTGTTTCATACTCAGAGGGATGCCACTTGAACATGCAGAGTACCCAACCTGCTTCCCCTCTGCTCCGTACTTGATAACCAGATCACACGCCAACAGAATATCCTTTCATTGCTACTGTTAATGGTGAAAGAGCTTTATTCTTCCTGTGTCCCCACGCTCAGAAACTGGCACAAGTTCTGGTTGTTCTGAGTACAGGAATCTGGCCCTGGATTACATCTCCAAGGAGTTTTCTATTAACTTACCATTTCCTGTGGAATCAGACATTCTAATAGTCAGAACACAGTAGAATTATTAGTGGGTTTTTTGTCCCTCAGTTTCAGCATTGAATTGCTGAATAACTTTAATTCCTAATTGTAAAATTGAAGCTCCTTGTGTTTCTGTGTAGAAGATATCATTTTATTCAACTAAAATTAATGCAAGTTATTATCTTTTAATGAGACCAGAATGTTATGAGATGAGTGTATTTCTAGTCTCTTGGAGGGCTAATTTATTTACCTTTATTTTAAAATTAATGCACTGTACCTGGTACTATATTACAAAAGGATATTGTTGCAATACACATATACATTGTTTCCATCTCTCAGCACTGGAATTACAAGTGAATGCTACCTTGCCTAGCTTTTTTTTTTTTTTTTTTTTTTCTATATTTACATACAAAAAACATATGATATTTCCCTCCCCTCCTCTCCCCCCCATTCCACTTTAGAACACCAGTCTCCATCATATCCCCTCCCTCTCTCCATTAGTCTTTCTTTTAATTTGATGTCATCATCTTTTTCTTCTATTTTGAGGGTCTTGTGATGGTATTGCTTTGCCTGGCTTTTTTATTTGGGTTCTAGAGAATGATCCTGGGTCTCCTCATTCTTGTAAGGCAAGAACTTTAGTGAATGATCCATCTCCCTGGCCTCTGTGAGGAATTGAGCTGAAGAAAAATCTCTTAGTGTGGGAATGCCATATTTTACCCATATATCTTATTCCCTCCTATGTACATATGTATAAAATAAAATAAAATTTTCTTTCAATTTTGGAAGAAATAAACTTCAAAAAAGAAAATCAAAATAGGAAACAGTGGACTGGAGAGATAGCTCAGTAAATAAAATGTTTGCCTTGCAAGCCTGAGTGCCTAAGTTCAGCCCCCCAAACCCACATAAAAGTGCTGGGCGTGGTGATACATGCCTATAATCCTAGTGCTGGAAATGCAGAAATTGGAGGATCCCTGGAGCTCGCCAGCTAGCTAGTCGAGCCTAATTGCTGAGTTCCAGGCCAAGGGACTCCATCTCAAAGAAGGCCATCAGTGTTCCAGTCCTTTGGCCTGTTCATGTAAGCACACACATGTACACCCTTACATGTGCATGCACACATCCCATACACATGCAAAAAAAAAAAAACTAAAACCGGGGCCAGTTAGCTCTGTTGATAAACTGAGTATTATGGATGCTAAAGATCTTTGAACACACATTAGAAATCAAATGGCATGTGAAAATATAACAAGATATGCGAAGTCATGTGAAGTAAATATCACATGAGTATCATCAAGGTTCAGAAGAATGGAACTGTCATTGATTCATTCAAAATACTAAGTGTCGTTATGGATCAGGCATCTTTCTTAGAATGGGGACAACTGGAGTCCACATGAGGACATAGACAATAAGCTACTGAGAGTCAGGATAAGTGCCGTGAATTGAAAATAGAGTAGGTCAGGGATGGTGGGTGCTTTCCGCCTGACAGGCCAGGTTCCCCCGGCAGTCACAGTCCCCTGGAGTGAGGCCTATGAGAGATAACAACCAGGAAGATGTGGGAGAAAGGGACCCAAGAGCCATACTGGGGGAGTGGGGCAAGGCAAAAGTATAGTAATAGCTTCTGCCCTTAAAAGCCAGTCCTGTTCTGGGGAGATGGCTCAGTAAGTAAAGTGCTTGCCATGTAAGCATGAGGACTTGAGTTCATATTCTAAAACTCACACAGGTACCAGGTGTAGAGGTATACACCTGCAATCCCAGTACTTGAGGGGCAAAGCCAGGAAACCCCTGCAGCTCACACAGGCTAGCCAGCCTAACCGAATCCATGAGAGGTGTTGTTTTAAAAAATAAGGTGATGGGTAGATGGCTAACTGGTTAAATGCATTAACTTGCACAGTTTACTGGCCCAGATTCAATTCCCCAGTACCCACGTAAAGCCAGATGCACAAAGTGGTACATGCATCTGGAGTTCATCTGGAGTGGCTGTGGTAGTTTGAATGTATGTCCCCCATGTACTTGGGTGTTTTATTAAAGCTTGCAACTTGGGTTTCCAGCTGCCTGGATGAAGGAGGGAAGTATCACTGGGGACAGATCCTGGGGTCCAGCCCTGAGGTGCATTTGGGGGAGGATCCGATTTCCAGCCCAAAGTTGAGAGCAGTGTGCTCTGGGGTCCTGGTTTGCTGCTGGTTTTGTTTTTGTTGCTTTTGGTGTTTGCTGGTTAGTGATGGTTTCTCTACCTGCTTGGATTTATGAATGGGAGTTTGAAATAAATCACTTCCTCCCCTAAATTTTGCTTGGTTTGGATGTTCATCCCAGCAATGTGCAGCTGTCCACAACAGAAATTTGGTAGCAGGAGTGGGGTGTTGCTGAGATGAATCCAACCATGTGGATTTTGGTCTTTTGGAACTTGTGTGCTGGAGGAGGAATATGTATTGACTTGATACTTGTGACAACAGAAGCCTCACAGTGTGGTATGCCAAAAATTATGGGATGTTATGGTGAGAGTTTGAAAATGCTAAATATAGAGAAAATGGTATTTTGGAGGCTTTGCTTATGAGCTTTCAAAGGGGAAGCAAAAACCAGAGAACTTTGTTGGAACTGGGCTACTAGCATAAGGACTGGCTGTGTTCTTCTGTCTGAGTTCTAAGAGTTTGATCAAGGTTGACTTTGAAAGCATGGTGGTGCACGTCTTTAATCTCAGCACTCAGGAGGCTGAGGTAGGAGGGTCACTGTGAGTTTGAGGCTAGCCTGAATCTATAGTGAATTCCAGGTCAGCCTGGCTTGGAATGGGCTATCTTGAAAAACCAAAAAATTAAAATTAAAAAAATTTTTAAAATTGACTTATTTGCTTGGTGAAAGATTTAGAACTGAGAAATATAAGATTTAAAATTGGAAAAAATTAAGGAACTTTAAGGTTACTGGCACTGAGACTGGTTGCTAAAGCTGCTATTATAAAGGAAATTACCTCCATTAACTGTTTTACTTTGAAACAATGGAAAGGATGCCTAAGGTGATTTCACCCAGGAAAAACTGAATGATAGAAATGCACATTTTTTTGAAAGAAAGAAATCTGCTCTTCAAGGTCATGATTTATTTCCTCCCTAGATTAACAATATGGCTGTGTCTTTACACACCTGGTATTGATTTTGGAAGCATAAAAAATGAAAGGAGTCATGAAGTGCACATGGTTCTAGGAACACTGCTGAGACACAGTATATAGAACAGGGTGACATCCCTCTATTGGAGGGTTGATGGGGCCATTGTAAGATGGGCCATGGTTTGCAAAGGATACTGGAAGATATTTTGGACATACTAGGACAGTGCAAAGGCTACTACGGAGCACTGTTGGCTTGGGATAGAAGTTTTCCCTGGCCACTCAGCCCAGCTGGAAAGATGGAAATCCAGAGACTGTCATCTCTAGTTATGGGTATCATACTTGAACTGCAAGTGTTTGATGGTTACTTGGTGGTTATTGATTTTGCATTGGTCCAGTCTCTCCTTGTTATACCTTATAGCAATGAAAATGTTTACTTTGTGTCATTATATATAAAAAGTATATAACTTGTTTTGATTTAATTTTACAGGACTCACAGTTACAAGGCAGTCTTAATTCTCAGATGAGACTTGGGACATTAAAACAGTCTTAAAGTTGGTATAGACTACAGGTGTTAGAGCAGAATGACTCCATCTTTGGACTGATTACCATTTCATTGTAACCCTCTGCTGTTTCCCAAGAGTGACCCAAGCAACCCTCCCAATTATCACATTCCTGGAATGACCCAGACCACCCCTCCCCATTGTCAGCTTCCTGGAATGGCCTAGGCTACCTATCAGATTATCACTGCCCTGAAGTGGCCCAAGCCCTGAGGCAAGATGGACTGCTCTGCAACCAATGACCCCACTGCTCCATATGTATCTTCTAGTCTGTAAGGGAAGTTGCTTCTGACCATGCCTGATTAGAGCCCTCCTGAGGCTTTTTCTAACAATGGGGACCTGTAAATTTGCACTAAATACAATTTACTAGGTGAGATGGTCATGAGTATTGGGGACCAGGGATGGAATGTGGTAGTTTGAATGTATGTCCCCCATAGACTCAGGTGTTTTATTAATCCTTTAATCCCAGCACTCAGGAGGCAGAGGTAGGAGGATCACCATGAGTTCAAGGCTACCCTGAGACTACATAGTGAATTCCAGGTCAGCCTGGACTAGAGTGAGACCCTACCTCAAAAAAAAAAAAAAAAAAAAAGTTTGTAACTTGGGTATCCAGCCACCTGGCTGGAGGAGGTGTCACTGCGGTCCAGCTCTAATGTGTGTTTGGGGTGGTTCTGATTTCCAGCCCAAAGGTGTAAGAGAGCAGTGTGAGCTCTGCAGCCCTGCTCTGTGCTGGTTCTGTTTCTGTTGCTTTTGGTGTTTGCTGCCTGGTGATGGTTTTTGTCTCTCTACTTGAGTTTATGAATGTGAGCCAGCTTCTTCCACCATAGATACAACATCTCCCTGGATCTTTGAGCTTGAAGTCAATCCCTTCCTCTCCTAAACTGTGCCGGTTTGGATGTTCATCCAGCAGCGTGAAGCTGTTTACAACAGTGGCGGAGGACCTAGTATGCCCATACTCACTCTCTACGTATCTATGACTCTCTCTTTCTCAAATAAAAATATTTAAAATAAATAAGGCAGAGAGTGACTGAGGAATTCACCCAATGGTCACCTGTGGCTATCACGCACATACACACACATGTGCACCCACACACATACAAACATGCACATTCACACACATCTTTTTCTTCCCTTAGTGGGATGGTCCCATAGACTCCGAGTTCCTAGGACACAATGAACCCAGTCCTTTGTGTGTGGGTCAGGGGTCACCACAGCACAGGACAGGAATGTCAGCTTTGCCCTCCTTTGCTGTCCACTCTCTGCAGGCACTAAGTAATAGGTCATTAGCTAGTGTTCAAACTCCACCACTCCTGAGCCACAGTCAAGGATCTTGCAAGTTGTGTCACGGCTAGTCAGATCTCATCCCTCACTTGCTGTCATTGAACATTTTGGGTCTAGCTATTCAGCAGCCACAGAGGAAACTCATCAACTTTGCTGCTATCAAACCTAATATTTTGCTTTGTGATTTTAATGTTTTTTTTCTGACTTTGAAAGCAATGAACTTCTGGTGAAAATAACTATTTTGATTGAAAAATTGTTTCTAAAATGTTCCCTAAAATATATGAGCAAAATAGAAGCACCAGGACTGGAGAGCTGGCTTAGGAGTTTAGGCTCTTGCTTGCAAAGTCTGATGGCCTGGGCTTGACTCCCCAGTTTCCATGCAATGCTAGGTGCATGGAGTGGCACATGGACCCAGAGTTGTTTGCAGTGGCAGGAGACCCTGGGGTGCCCATTTTCTCTTTCTCCCTTTCTCCATCTCTCTCTCCTTGCAAGTAAATAAATAAAAATATTTAAAAATATAGAAGAAATATCAAGATCTTGAACCACTGGTTTTTTTTAAACACAACATGATGCCATGGAAGACAAATACTAAAACTATAAAATGCCTAAAACAAAAGAAGGAAGCTGAAGGAGGAGGAAGGGAAAGGAGAGGAAGGAAGAAGAAACGGAACAGTACAGGTAAAGGGGGTGAGAGAAGCAAGGTAGAGTCGAGGTGCATTATATAGAGAGAAGCAAGGTGGAGTCTGGAGGTCCATTATCAGAGTTCATGATGGGCCTCATCTCTGCCTGACATCTGGCCTCCACTCCTGCAGCGTGGTCCTTACTTACTGAAGGAACTCCTGGGCCCAGAGGTGCTCAAGATGCAGCACCTCTCCTTCAGGAAGAGATCTGAAAACAGCCCTCATCTGAGATATCCTGGTTTGAGTTGATCTCCTACTGGTGTGGTTAGGGGAGGGTGGGAGTGAGTCCCACTCAGCTAAGAATGCCTTTCCTAGCATCTTGTATCCCACGTTCCCCCAGAAAGCAAGGGCTGTGGCAGAGCGGGGCAGGGCCAGTGTGCTGCATGAAGAGAAGCTCTCAGCTTCCTGTGTACAGCCCAGGGGGTCTACCTCAGGTGGCTCACCACTCCTCCAGGTGGGGCTCCTGTGGCAGGAAGAGGAGGGACAGGCACTGCCTCAGGTGGCCAACGCAAGCGTGGGGGTAAATGAGGTACCTAGAGGGACCATAGCGATAGAGAACATGACCAGGTGGGAAAGTCCCCTGCTTTTGGGTACTGAGCTATCTCTTCGATTTGATCCATTTTGGATGCCCTCAACTTTCTCTGAATTCTGCGTTCCATGTGGACCCATTTGTCTTTGGCATGATGACATCTTTAGCATACTGTGGAGTTCTGCCTTGCTGGCTACAAGTCCTCACTTTTGCATATGTGCAAATGTCCTGATTTAACTTTTGTCTTTGAAGCATATTCTGTTTTTTTCCTGTGGTTCCCAAGCAACCACTGATCTACTTTCTACTACTATAGTTACAATTTCTAAAATTGCATATAAATGGGAAAATATAGTACATATTCCTTCATGTAGCATAATTTTTTATCTATCCATGCTATCTGCATCCATCATTCATGCCTTTATATTACCGAGTAGCATCTCACTGTATGGCCATACCTGACTCATGACCTGCTGGTGGACATTTAAGAATTTTATTTTTTAGGAATCATAAAAAGGGCTGCTCTGAGTGTTTGTATATAAGTCTTTGCATGGAATACACATCCTTTACTCTTGAATAAATACTTAGGAGTGTGTGGTACGTGTGGTAGGTGTGTATTTGTGTCTTATCAAACTGTTCTATGAGACCAATTTTATATTCTCACCAACTGTAGCAGATAGTTAGGGATACACAAACAAGACCCTTCTTGGACTGCAGATGTAGTTCGGTGGTAGAGCACTTGCCCTGGGTTTGATCCCTAGCACTGAGAAGGAAAGACTCTCCTTGCTTCTGTTCTTCCCATATACACAACAAGCTCAGTTCCAAGTCACATAATGAGGACATTCTCGTGGGGCAAGGAGCTGTTCTAGGTGTGGGCTCCTCTGGTGGGTAAGACTAGCCAGAGAAAGACCCTCCTAAAAAACAGAGCCCATGGGCTCAAGAGATGACTTAGCAGTTATGGTATTTGCCTGTGAAGCCTAAGGGCCCAGGTTCAATTCCCCATTACCCACATAAGTCAGATGCACAATGTGGTGCATGCATCTGGAGTTTGTAGTGGCTAGTGTTCTGGTGTGTCCATTCTGTCTCACTATTTGCCTCTTTCTCTCTCTCAAAATAATTAAATAAAATTATTTTAAAAAATAGAGCTCAGAGGGCTGGAGAGATGGCTTAGTGTTTAAGCACTTGCCTGTGAAGCCTAAGGACCCAGGTTCAAGGCTCAATTCCCCAGGACCCACATAAGCCAGATGCACAAAGTAGCACATGCATGTGGAGTTTGTTTGCAGTTGCTGGAGGCCCTGGTGTGCCCATTCTCTCCCTCTCTCTTTCTCTGCCTCTTTCTCTGTCCATCTGTTGCTCTCAAGTAAATAAATTAAAATAAACAATTTAAAAAAAAAATAGAGCTCAGGACAGGCCCTGCTTTGCTAGATCTTAGAGCTGTTTTCCTTCTCTTCTATCTCTCTAAGTGCTAGACAGCTTTAAAAAAAAAAAAAAAAAAACAAAACAAAAAAAACCACACTATTCCAAATCCTCACTCTTCCTTCTTCTGTCACAGGGCAGGTCTAGGGAATCTCCCTCAATTATTGCTGCTGTTTTTTTTTGTATGTCTCACTTCATAAATATTTGAGCCAACCACTTTATCTGTTTCTCTTCTTCAAATACCCAACAAAGTGTTACATTTGCAGTTCATTCATAAACACTTTTTAAATGAGTAACGTGCCCTGTGGGGTTGGCTGGCTCCCTGCTCCGAGGCTGTGGTGCTGGGGCACAGAGAACCTGTCCAGCTTGCTCTTGCATGGATGCTTGGAGAGAAGCTCACACCTGGACAGCTGTGATTACCCTTGCCCAACTTTGTTGGCATTTCCCTTGTGAGTAAAAAGAACAAGTTTGTGCCCTTTAATTAGAATCTTCTCAGCTCTGGGAATTATAGAAAATGGATTTTGAACCCTAGCAAACAAACTGAAAAAGTTTAAACATTTGCTCATGGATGTGGCAACTGCCATGAGTACATCTGTGAGGTGGTTTACCCCTCTGGCCTCCAGAAGGGCCTGCCTGTGCCAACAGCCAGCCACACAGTGTATTTGGTTACACAGCCAAGTCAGGTCACTAACCTTTATCAAATCCGGAGGTCTCCTGAGATGCCCTACATGGAAACCAAAGATAAAAGTACTGTTTACCACTTTTCCAGCTAGATTTAGCTAGGACGCTTCATAGAGACCTTAAGAGATAAGCAAAGTGCCGTTGCTATGTTCTGGCAGAATAGGGGTGATAGTGACTGCTGGTCTCTGACCCAGCCTCCTGCCCAAGTGGGGGTGATGGTGAAATCTGGTCTCTGAAATCCGCCTCAGCATCAAAGGCATGAGTAGGAGCAGGTCCCAGTGACTCGAGTCACTCACAATGCACAGCTTTCTGCTGCAGGTGTCAGAGCATCCTCCACTCTGGCTCTGGCTGTGTCTGACCCTGCAGTGCTTTTGGTATCTTGACCACACTCGAGCTGTTGAGTCCAGAGCTCATTCTGAGGTCAGCACTCAGCTCACACCACGACCAGCCCGACGGTTTCAAGTCCTCACCAGAGGCACCTTCTCCACACTGTATTAAGCCTCCCTTGCTTGAAGGCTCTGGCAGCTATTTTGAGCAGACTAACATGAACACAAGGTACATTGAGGTGCTGACATCCAACTTATGGACCTAAGAATTAGTGATGCTTCAGCCTCAAGACAAGTCCAGGCAAGGGGAGCAATGAGTGAGTTTGGTGTGCTCCACTGACATTCTTGACTGTGATAGTAAGTAGATGCTGATGTATAAGCAAATGAAAACAGACAAAACATAAAGGTTACAGAAAACCAGTTGCAGTACTCAGTCCCTTGCAGAACAAGCGCTCGGGAGGAAGTTGCGGGTTTGGTTCATGAAGCGCGTGCAGCTTCCCTTGATTAGGCGCTGTGCTCCTCAGCCAGAGCCCGTCCCTGCTCCCACAGGCTGCTTGTGGAACAGCTTTGCCTTGAAACGCTTTAGAGGTAAATGGAATTGAAGTCAAGAACCCTTACATCAGTGCACCAAGCCTCACTTCCAAGACTCCTCTTGTCTAAGAAGATGAAGGAGGAATTGTTTCCTTTGGAATCTTTGCAGGCTTGTGAAAGGTAGAATTGCATTTCCTGGCCTTGAGTCTTGCAGACAAAATTCCTTGAAGCTAGCTTTTAGGTTGAGTAGCTACATGCTAGTGATGATGGCTTCATTGGAGTTTGAAAAGAAAAGGCTACTTAAGCATTGTTTTTTCTCTCCCTCTGTCTGCAGGAGCATCTAAAGGCATTCGATGATGAGGTCAATGCATTTTTGGACAATATGTTCGGACCGCGTGGTGAGTGAGCTGTGCAGAGCCTTCTGTGGAAAGAGCACAGGAAGGAGGCCGCTTAATTATGGGAAGGAAGGATTGCAGTGTCTGCCCCTAACTTAACACAGCAACTTAAACGTCCTTGCATTTCATGTCCCTTTCCCAGGACATCATAAGCCCCACTTCACCTGCTCACCACGCTCTCCCGCCCCCCGCTATGCCCTCCAAGGTCCTGGAGCACACATGGTGGAATGCAGAATTTTCTTTCAGTGTTTCAGCTTCAAAGCCAGGTGGTGGCTTATCAGCCTCCGCTGCTCTGCTGGCACAGTCATCCATCCACAGCTCCCTGCTCTCACATGCCTCCTGTACACTGTAAGCTGCCTTTAACAGATGCAAGCTTGCCTGTCCTGGCCCATTGCGATGAGCCTAGCTGTCTTTGTCATTCCTCCAGCTCAGGCACTCAGGCTGCAGCAGCCTTCTGCCAGGTCTCCCGATCCCCAGGATGAAAGTGTAGACTCCTGTCCTACTGTGTGGGACTCTGACTTACAGCTCATCAGCATCATCCCATTGCCTTAGAGCCAAGCCACGCTTCTTATCATGGACCTCAACTCTGGGCCTAACTAGCACAGCTCTGTCTCCAGCCCTGTCAGGGCCTCTTCCTCACTCACTGGATATGGCCACTGGGGACATCTTTCGATGCCTCAAGTATATAATTCTTTTTATTTCCTGTCCCTGAGCCTAGAATTTCTCCCTGTATATCCTACCCCAGTCACAATCTGGTCAGCTCCTTCTTGTCCTTCAGACACCAGCTTAAGGTCCTTCCAGGCAGGCTTCCCTCGAAAGCACCGCTGCTTTAGCTCCGCACTGTCCCTGCTGGGCCTCCTTTGTAGACCGTTTCCCCACGGTCATCGCAGTCTCAGCAAAGCTCTGTGAGTATGTAGGCACTGTAGGCTTTGCAGCAATGCATTCTGGACAAAATGTTTTGTTTCATTAGAGTCTGGTTGTTTCACAGACCTGTGGCAAACCCATAGCTCTGCACAAGTTGTTTCCTCAAGATTGTCTGAAGATACAGGAGGAGGGAACGGAGGGATGTTTCCTGTTTCTCCAGATTTAAAAAATTTTTTTTTGTTATTTTGGAGAGAGACACAGAGACAGACAGAGAGGGAGAGGGAGACAGATAGAAATGGGCACGCCAGCAGTCTCTCAGCTGCTGTGAACAAAATCCAGATGTGTGCGCCCCCTTGTGGTCAAGTGGAGCATTGCGCCCTTGTGTCACTTTGCATCTGGCTGAACGTGGGACCTGGAGATTGGAACCTGGACATTGGAACCAGTGTTCTTAGGCTTAGGAGGCAGGCGCCTTAACCCCTAAGCCATCTCTCCAGCCCCCTTCTCCAGATTTTTAACACGTGAAACCATTTGGACCATTCCTCAGTTTCCATGCACACTCTAACCGAGTCTAAGTGTGATGACTGTAATGATGTTCTGTGTCCAGCTTTTTTATTTTTTTCAAGGTAGGGTGTCACTCTGGCCCAGGCTGACCTGGAAGTAACTGTGCAGTCTCAGGGTGGCCTTGAACTCACAGTGATCCTCTTACCTCTGCCTCCCGAGTGCTGGGATGAAAGGCATGCGCCACCACGCCCAGCTCTGTGTCCAGCTTTTAAGGAAGGAATTCTCTCTCACAGTTTTTTGGGGCTCTCCATTCTTTTCCCATAGAAAACCTTACAGGTGGACAGAATGTCTGCATCTCTGTGCCCACTTCCTGTGCTCCCTACCTTGAAGCTGTCGTGGCTGGGAAGGAAATCAACCTGGGTGGAGGGCACGGCCTCTCGCTTAGTGGGGCAGAATGCTGCACGAGCTGTGATCTCTTGGGGACTGAGGCTGTCTGTCTGACACTTCTACCACAGCATCATCCAGCATTGTCTCTGAGCCAAGCGCACGCTGCACTTTGCCCTCAGTAAGAGTAGCCTGACATGGACTATACAGATGTGGGATCAGTGAGGAAGGTGGATACTTGATAACCCTCCTTCTGCAGTTTTACTGGGCTTTTCTTCCTTGTAGTTAGGAGGTATAATTGACAGCTGATTCAGACGGCTCCACAGTAACAGGCTGTCTGGTGTAGCCATCAAGAATTCTGTTCCAAGCCGGGCATGGTGGCGCATGCCTTTAATCCCAGCACTTGGATAGGAGGATCGCGTGAGTTCGAGGCCACCTGAGACTACATAGAGAGTTCCAGGTCAGCCTGGACTAGAGTGAGACCCTACCTTGAAAAACCAAAAAAAAAAAAAAATTCTGTTCCATTCCTAAAGGTGACACAAGCTTCCACTGACTGGCAGGATTTCTAGTGAGCTCCAGGTTGTCCCCTGGCCTTTTTTGCCTTGCACAGGGTATATACCTGATGTAGATGCAGCAATAACACTGAAAAGTCCCAAAGTAATGTCATGATAAACATTTTCCCCACATTTTGGTTGCAGCAGTTGTTGTCACCCCTAACCATGCAGCATACGTGAACAGCACTGTGCTGAGAGAACAGGAGAACCTTCAGGTGCTGTGGTTTCTTTGTAGTATGTGCTTCACCCACCGCACTGTGGGCCAGTGGATATGTTTGAAATGAATGTTACAGGTGAGGCAGGAGAGGAGACCTGGTCTGTGTCTCGTGGAGCAGAGGCAGCAGTCAAGGAGTACAAGTAGAGCATCTGGGAAGCGGTTCACACTCAACCACAAGTGTTCACGTCCCAGGATGGCCATGAAACAGTGCCACAAACTGCGTGGCCTGAACAATAAGAACTTCCTCTCTTGGCTCTGAAGTCAAGGATAAGCTTGTTCTCTCCGAGGTTGTAGGAAGGATCTCCTTGGTGTGTCTGTTCTGGTGTCTGTGGTGGCTGAGTTCTAGTTGTGTCACTCACCTTTGCCTCTGCCCTCACATGGCATCCTATTCCTTTTATCCAGTGCCCCAGCCTCCCTGTCTTATAAGGACAACACTTGCAGGGTTAGGGACCACCCTAATCCAGTGTAAGACAGTTTAACCCAATCACAGCTGTACAGACACTCTTTCCAAAGGAAGCCTGGTCTGCAGATCCCAGGAGTTAGAACTTGAACCCGTCTTTTATTAGGACACTGTTCAGTCTATTGCTCCAGAGCAAGAGCAGGGTAGCAGTCTACTGTAATGTAAGAGCCTCTATGGCTCCATTTTTCTCAAT
The DNA here is from genome assembly GCA_036365145.1 of Orientallactaga sibirica. Taxonomy (NCBI): domain Eukaryota; kingdom Metazoa; phylum Chordata; class Mammalia; order Rodentia; family Dipodidae; genus Orientallactaga; species Orientallactaga sibirica. The sequence goes on along the minus strand of JAEOAD010000463.1, from coordinate 5,416,001 downwards.
ACTAAACTTAGAATAATATTGATTATCTGATAGGACTGCTTTGAGAATTAAGTAAGTTACTATGTGTAGCAGACCTGACACTGAATAAGTGCTCATTAAATGTCGGTTGTAGTAGTATGGCCATAAGAACAAATTAAACATGATGCGGGGACTATGACAGAGCAGTGGGAACTGGTGATTTCAGAAGGCAGGCCCTTTCTTTGGGCATTAACAGAGGAGTAAGATCTACAGGTGGAGAAAGCACCAAGGAGAGGTGAGTAGCATCTTAGGACCCTTAGACAAGTAAGTGTGAGCAGTGTTGAAAGGCTGGAAGTGAACACTTGAGTGCAGAGCTGTTTGTATCTTCACCAGTGTGAGAAGATCAGGAATAAGTAATGGGATGCTAGTGCTCAGCATAGTCAGTAGGGTTCAAGAAAAGAATGGGAGAGGTCAGCAGGAATAGCCAACCTTTTCAGTTCTCTGGACCACATTGGACCATAATTGTCTTGGGCCCCACATTAATTAGGGAATAGTAAGAAGAGGAGCTGAGACTGGGGGAACCAAGGAGAAGCCAAAAAAAGGATACTGCCTGTTGATGAAACTAGCTCCTTACCACTGTACTTATACAGATTGAAACCTGCATGCAGCTTGGTGTGGTGGCATGAGGTTACAATCCCAGGTCTGGGAAGGCTGAGGTAGAAGGGTCACCTGGGGCTACAGAGTGAGTTCCAGGTCAGTCTGGGCTAGAGTGAGACCCTGTCTCAGAAACAACAATAATAAAACAGCCTGCAATTTCATAATTTCAGGCCAGATTATTTCCTTTAAATGAAAAAGGTAGAATAATAAACAAAACTCACTTTGTGCCTATAATTATGTCCCAGGTGTTACCATCTGTCATAGCTCCATTTTGGGGCCTTTGTATAAGCTGTTAAATGTTCCCACTTGGTGACACCAGGATCTTCCTCTGCTGTTTGTGTCCTGGTCCTGTGGCCCCACCTGCATCCTTGACATTGCTTTCTCCTCATGGCTCTAAACCAGCAGCTCCAAGGCATTGCTTCTCCAAACCCATCTCCCCACACTCCCTGGATTGTAATCCCATCATCCACAGCTCCCCACACTCCCTGGACTGTAATCCCATCCATCCACAGCTCCCCACACTCCCTGGACTATAATCCCACCATCCACAGCTCCCCACACTCCCTGGACTGTAATCCCACCATCCACAGCTCCCCACACTCCCTGGACTGTAATCCCACCATCCACAGCTCCCCACTCCCTGGACTGTAATCCCACCATCCACAGCTCCCACCATCCACAGCTCCCCCACTCCTGGACTGTAATCCCACCATCCACAGCTCCCACACTCCTGGACTGTAATCCCACCATCCACAGCTCCCCACACTCCCTGGACTGTAATCCCACCATCCACAGCTCCCCACACTCCCTGGACTGTAATCCCACCATCCACAGGACTGTAATCCCACCATCCACAGCTCCCCACACTCCCTGGACTGTAATCCCACCATCCACAGCTCCCCACACTCCCTGGACTGTAATCCCACCATCCACAGCCCCCAGCTCCCACCACCACAGCTCCCTGGACTGTAATCCCACCATCCACAGCTCCCCACACTCCCTGGACTGTAATCCCACCATCCACAGCTCCCCACACTCCCACCACCACAGTAATCCCTGTAATCCCACCATCCACAGCTCCCCCCTGGACACTCCCTGGACTGTAATCCCACCATCCACAGCTCCCACACTCCCTGGACTGTAATCCCACCATCCACAGCTCCCCACACTCCCTGGACTGTAATCCCACCATCCACAGCTCCCCACACTCCCTGGACTGTAATCCCACCATCCACAGCTCCCCACACTCCCTGGACTGTAATCCCACCATCCACAGCTCCCCCCTGGACTGTAATCCCACTCCCTGGACTGTAATCCCATCCACAGCTCCACAGCTCCCACTCCCTGGACACTCCCACTGGACTGGACTGTAATCCCACCATCCACAGCTCCCCACACTCCCTGGACTGTAATCCCACCATCCACAGCTCCCCACACTCCCTGGACTGTAATCCCACCATCCACAGCTCCCCACACTCCCTGGACTGTAATCCCACCATCCACAGCTCCCCACACTCCCTGGACTGTAATCCCAACATCCACAGCTCCCCACACTCCCTGGACTGTAATCCCACCATCCACAGCTCCCCACACTCCCTGGACTGTAATCCCACCATCCACAGCTCCCCACACTCCCTGGACTGTAATCCCACCATCCACAGCTCCTGGACACCATCCACAGCTCCCTCCTGGACTGTACACTCCCTGGACTGTAATCCCACCATCCACAGCTCCCCACACTCCCTGGACTGTAATCCCACCATCCACAGCTCCCCTGTAATCACTCCCTGGACTGTAATCCCACCATCCACAGCTCCCCACACTCCCTGGACTGTAATCCCACCATCCACAGCTCCCCACACTCCCTGGACTGTAATCCCACCATCCACAGCTCCCCACACTCCCTGGACTGTAATCCCACCATCCACAGCTCCCCACACTCCCTGGACTGTAATCCCACCATCCACAGCTCCCCACACACTCCCTGGACTGTAATCCCACCATCCACAGCTCCCCACACTCCCTGGACTGTAATCCCACCATCCACAGCCCACCATCCACACTCCCTGGACTGTAATCCCATCCATCCACAGCTCCCCACACTCCCTGGACTGTAATCCCAACATCCACAGCTCCCCACACTCCCTGTAATCCCATCATCCACAGCTCCCCACACTCCCTGGACTAAAATCCCATCATCCACAGCTCCCACACTCCTGGACTGTAATCCCACCATCCACAGCTCCCCACACTCCCTGGACTGTAATCCCACCATCCACAGCTCCCCACACTCCTGGACTGTAATCCCACCATCCACAGCTCCCCACACTCCCTGGACTGTAATCCCATCCACACAGCTCCCCATCCCTGGACACCCACCATCCACAGCTCCCCACACCCCTGGACTGTAATCCCACCCACAGCTCCCTGGACTGTAATCCCACCATCCACAGCTCCCCACCCACTCCCTGGACTGTAATCCCATCCATCCACAGCTCCCTGGACTGTAATCCCACTCCCCACACTGGACTGTAATCCCACCATCCACAGCTCCCATCCACACACTCCTCCTGGACTGTAATCCCACCATCCACAGCTCCCCACACTCCCACTGGACTGTAATCCCACCATCCACAGCTCCCCACACTCCCTGGACTGTAATCCCACATCCACAGCTCCCACTGGACTGTAATCCCACCATCCACAGCTCCCCACACCCTGGACTGTAATCCCACCATCCACACAGCACTCCCTGGACTGTAATCCCACCATCCACAGCTCCCCACACTCCCTGGACTGTAATCCCACCATCCACAGCTCCCCATCCACAGCTCCCACACTCCTGGACTGTAATCCCACCATCCACAGCTCCCCACACTCCTGGACTGTAATCCCACCATCCCTGGACACAGCTCCCCCTGGACTGTAATCCCACCATCCACAGGACCCCACACTCCTAAATCCCATCCATCCACAGCTCCCCACACCCCTGGACTGTAATCCCACCATCCACAGCTCCCCACACTCCCTGGACTGTAATCCCACAGCTCCCACACACTCCACAATCCCACCATCCCAGCTCCCCCCTGGACTGTAATCCCACCATCCATCCACAGCTCCCACCATCCACAGCTCCCTGGACTGTAATCCCACCATCCACAGCTCCCCCCCACACTCCCTGGACTGTAATCCCACCATCCACAGCTCCCCACACTCCCTGGACTGTAATCCCACCATCCACAGCTCCCCACACTCCTGGACTCCTGGACTGTAATCCCACCATCCACAGCTCCCCACACTCCCTGGACTGTAATCCCACCATCCAGCAGGACTCCCACACCACAGCTCCCTGGACTGTAATCCCACCATCCACAGCTCCCCACACTCCCTGGACTGTAATCCCACCATCCACAGCTCCCCACACTCCCTGGACTGTAATCCCACCATCCACAGCTCCCCACACTCCCTGGACTGTAATCCCACCATCCACAGCTCCCCACACTCCTGGACTGTAATCCCACCATCCACAGCTCCACACTGTAATCCCACCATCCACAGCTCCCCACACTCCCTGGACTGTAATCCCACCATCCACAGCTCCCCACACTCCTGGACCCTCCCACCACCACAGCTCCCCACACTCCCTGGACTGTAATCCCATCCACAGCATCCACAGCTCCCCCCCACTCCCTGGACTGTAATCCCACCATCCACAGCTCCCACACTCCTGGAATCCCATGTAATCCCACTGTAATCCCATCATCCACAGCTCCCCACACTCCCTGGACTGTAATCCCATCCATCCACAGCTCCCCACCACAGCTCCCTGGACTGTAATCCCCGTCCACAGCCATCCACAGCTCCCATCCACACTCCCTGGACTGTAATCCCACCATCCACAGCTCCCCACACTCCCTGGACTGTAATCCCACCATCCACAGCTCCCCACACTCCCTGGACTGTAATCCCACCATCCACAGCTCCCCACACTCCTGGACTGTAATCCCACCATCCACAGCTCCCCACACTCCCTGGACTGTAATCCCACCATCCACAGCTCCCCACACTCCCTGGACTGTAATCCCACCATCCACAGCTCCCACACACACCCATCCCACAGCTCCCCACACTCCTGGACTGTAATCCCACCATCCACAGCTCCCCACTCCCCTGGACTGTAATCCCACCATCCACAGCTCCCCACACTCCCTGGACTGTAATCCCATCATCCATCCACAGCCTGGACTGTAATCCCATCATCCACAGCTCCCACTCCTGGACTGTAATCCCACCATCCACAGCTCCCCACACTCCCTGGACTGTAATCCCACCATCCACAGCTCCCATCACCACTCCCTGGACTGTAATCCCACCATCCACAGCTCCCCACACTCCCTGGACTATAATCCCACCATCCACAGCTCCCACACTCCTGGACTGTAATCCCACCATCCACAGCTCCCCACACTCCCTGGACTGTAATCCCCACACTCTCCCTGGACTGTAATCCCACCATCCACAGCTCCCCACACTCCACAGCTGGACTGTAATCCCACCATCCACAGCTCCCCACCATCCACACTCCCCACACTGGACTGTAATCCCACCATCCACAGCTCCCCCACACTCCCTGGACTGTAATCCCACCATCCACAGCTCCCCACACTCCCTGGACTGTAATCCCATCCATCCACAGCTCCCATCCACACTCCCTGGACTGTAATCCCACCATCCACAGCTCCCCACACTCCCTGGACTGTAATCCCACCATCCACAGCTCCCCACACCCTGGACTGTAATCCCACCATCCACAGCTCCCCACACCACCCTGGACTGTAATCCCACCATCCACAGCTCCCCACACTCCCTGGACTGTAATCCCACCATCCACAGCTCCCCACACTCCTGAACTGTAATCCCACCTTCCACAGCTCCCCACACTCCCTGGACATCCACATCCACAGCCCCCACACACCATCCACAGCTCCCCACACTCCCTGGACTGTAATCCCACCACCATCCACAGCTCCCACCATCCACAGCACACCCTGGACTGTAATCCCACCATCCACAGCTCCCCACACTCCCTGGACTGTAATCCCACCCACAGCCCCCACAGCCCTGGACTGTAATCCCACCATCCACAGCTCCCTGGACTGTAATCCCACCATCCACAGCTCCCCACACTCCCTGGACTGTAATCCCACCATCCACAGCACACTCCCTGGACTGTAATCCCACCATCCACAGCTCCCCCACACTCCCTGGACTGTAATCCCACCATCCATCCACAGCTCCCCACACCACAGCTCCCTGGACTGTAATCCCACCATCCACAGCTCCCCACACTCCCTGGACTGTAATCCCACCATCCACAGCTCCCCACACTCCCTGGACTGTAATCCCACACCCCCCTGGACTGTAATCCCACCATCCACAGCTCCCACACTCCCTGGACTGTAATCCCACCATCCACAGCTCATCCCTGGACTGTAATCCCACCATCCACAGCTCCCACTCCTGGACTGTAATCCCACCATCCACAGCTCCCCACACTCCCTGGACTGTAATCCCACCATCCACAGCTCCCACTCCCTGGACTGTAATCCCACCATCCACATCCCACCATCCACTGTAATCCCCCATCCACAGCTCCCCACACTGGACTGTAATCCCATCCATCCCCACAGCTGTAATCCCACCATCCACAGCTCCCCACACTCCCTGGACTGTAATCCCACCATCCACAGCTCCCACACTCCCTGGACTGTAATCCCACCATCCACAGCTCCCACACAATCCCACCATCCACAGCTCCCCACACTCCCTGGACTGTAATCCCACCATCCACAGCTCCCCACTCCCTGGACTGTAATCCCACCATCCACAGCTCCCACACCCTGGACTGGACTCCCTGGACTGCTAACTCCCCACCATCCACAGCTCCCCACACTCCTGGACTGTAATCCCACCATAATCCCACCATCCACAGCTCCCCACAGCTCCCACACTCCCTGGACTGTAATCCCACCATCCACAGCTCCCCACACTCCCTGGACTGTAATCCCACCATCCACAGCTCCCCACCATCCACAGCTCCCTGGACTGTAATCCCACCATCCACAGCTCCCCCATCATCCACAGCTCCCACACTCCCTGGACTGTAATCCCACCATCCACAGCTCCCCACACTCCTGGACTGTAATCCCACCATCCACAGCTCCCCACACTCCTGGACTGTAATCCCACCATCCACAGCTCCCACACCCTGGACTGTAATCCCACCATGGGACTGTAATCCCACCATCCACAGCTCCCCACACTCCCTGGACTGTAATCCCACCATCCCCCACACCTGGACTGTAATCCCACCATCCACAGCTCCCACACTCCCTGGACTGTAATCCCATCATCCACAGCTCCCACACTCCCTGGACTGTAATCCCACCATCCACAGCTCCCCACACAGCTCCCTGGACTGTAATCCCACCATCCACAGCTCCCCACACTCCCTGGACTGTAATCCCACCATCCACAGCTCCCCACACTCCCTGGACTGTAATCCCACCATCCACAGCTCCCCACCATCCACAGGACTCCTGGACTGTAATCCCACCATCCACAGCTCCCCACACTCCCTGGACTGTAATCCCACCATCCACAGCTCCCCACACTCCCCTGGACTGTAATCCCACCATCCACAGCTCCCCACACTCCCTGGACTGTAATCCCCCACATCCATCTCCCCACACTCCTGGACTGTAATCCCACCATCCACTCCCACACTGGACTGTAACCACCATCCACAGCTCCCCACACTCCCTGGACTGTAATCCCACCATCCACAGCTCCCACACTCCCTGGACTGTAATCCCACCATCCACAGCTCCCACACTCCCTGGACTGTAATCCCACCATCCACAGCTCCCCCACTGTAATCCCACCATCCACAGCAGGACTCCCACATCCACAGCTCCCCACACTCCCTGGACTGTAATCCCATCATCCACAGCTCCCCACACTCCCTGGACTGTAATCCCACCATCCACAGCTCCCCCCTGGACACTCCCTGGACTGTAATCCCACCATCCACAGCTCCCCCACACTCCCTGGACTGTAATCCCATCATCCACAGCTACACTCCCTGGACTGTAATCCCATCCACAGCTCCCCACACTCCCTGGACTGTAATCCCACCATCCACAGCTCCCCACACTCCCTGGACTGTAATCCCACCATCCACAGCTCCCCACACTCCCTGGACTGTAATCCCAATCCCACATCACAGCCCACCATCACACTCCCTGGACTGTAATCCCACCATCCACAGCTCCCCACTCCCTGGACTCCCACCATCCACAGCTCCCACACTCCCTGGACTGTAATCCCACCATCCACCATCCACAGCTCCCCACACTCCCTGGACTGTAATCCCATCATCCACCCAGCCACACTCCCCACTGGACCATCCACAGCTGTAATCCCACCATCCACAGCTCCACAGCTCCCCACCCTGGACTGTAATCCCACCATCCACAGCTCCCCACACTCCTGGACTGTAATCCCACCATCCACAGCTCCCCACACTCCCTGGACTGTAATCCCACCATCCACAGCTCCCCACTCCCTGGACTGTAATCCCACCATCCACAGCTCCCACCATCCACACTCCCCCTGGACTGTAATCCCACCATCCACAGCTCCCCACACTCCCTGGACTGTAATCCCACCATCCACAGCAGCTCCTGGACTGTAATCCCACCATCCACAGCTCCCTGGACTGTAATCCCACCATCCACAGCTCCCCACCTGGACTGTAATCCCACCATCCACAGCTCCCCACACTCCCTGGACTAATCCCACCATCCACACCCTGGAATAATCCACCATCCACAGCTCCCCACACTCCCTGGACTGTAATCCCATCCATCCACAGCTCCCCACACTCCTGGACTGTAATCCCACCATCCACAGCTCCCCAGCTCCCACCATCCACAGCTCCCCACACTCCCTGGACTGTAATCCCACCATCCACAGCTCCCCACACTCCTGGACTGTAATCCCACCATCCACAGCTCCCCACACTCCTGGACTGTAATCCCACTCCACAGCTCCCCACACTCCCTGACTGTAATCCCACATCCATCCACAGCTCCCACCACACTCCCTGGACTGTAATCCCACCATCCACAGCTCCCCACACTCCTGGACTGTAATCCCACCATCCACAGCTCCCCACACTCCCTGGACTGTAATCCCACCATCCACAGCTCCCCACACTCCCTGGACTGTAATCCCACCATCCACAGCTCCCCACACTCCCTGGACTGTAATCCCACCATCCACAGCTCCCACCACTCCCCCCACACCCTGGACTGTAATCCCACCATCCACAGCTCCCCACACTCCCTGGACTGTAATCCCACCATCCACAGCTCCCCACTCCCTGGACTGTAATCCCACATCCACAGCTCCCCACACTCCTGGACTGTAATCCCATCATCCACAGCTCCCCACACTCCCCTGGACTGTAATCCCACCATCCACAGCTCCCCACACTCCCTGGACTGTAATCCCACCATCCACAGCTCCCCACACTCCCTGGACTGTAAATCCCACCATCCACCATCCACAGCTCCCCACACTCCCTGGACTGTAATCCCACCATCCACAGCTCCCCACACTCCCTGGACTGTAATCCCACCATCCACAGCTCCCCACTCCCTGGACTCCCATCATCCACAGCTCCCCACACTCCCCATCATCCACATCCACAGCTCCCCACACTCCCTGGACTGTAATCCCACCATCCACAGCTCCCCCATCCACACTCCCTGTAATCCCACCATCCACAGCCCCCCACTCCCTGGACTGTAATCCCACCATCCACAGCTCCCCTGGACTGTAATCCCACTCCCTGGACTGTAATCCCATCATCCACAGCTCCCCACACTCCCTGGACTGTAATCCCACCATCCACAGCTCCCCTGGACTGTAATCCCACTCCCTGGACTGTAATCCCACCATCCACAGCTCCCCACACACCCTGGACTGTAATCCCACCATCCACAGCTCCCCACACTCCCTGGACTGTAATCCCACCATCCACAGCTCCCCACACTCCCTGGACTGTAATCCCACCATCCACAGCTCCCCACACTCCCTGGACTGTAATCCCACCATCCACAGCTCCCCACACTCCCTGGACTGTAATCCCACCATCCATCCCCACTCCCTGGACTGTAATCCCATCATCCACAGCTCCCCACACTCCCTGGACTGTAATCCCACCATCCACAGCTCCCCACACTCCCTGGACTGTAATCCCACCATCCACAGCTCCCCACACTCCCTGGACTGTAATCCCACCATCCACAGCTCCCCACACTCCCTGGACTGTAATCCCACCATCCACAGCTCCCCACACTCCCTGGACTGTAATCCCATCATCCACAGCTCCCCACACTCCCTGGACTGTAATCCCATCATCCACAGCTCCCCACACTCCCTGGACTGTAATCCCACCATCCACAGCTCCCCACACTCCCTGGACTGTAATCCCACCATCCACAGCTCCCCACACTCCCTGGACTGTAATCCCATCATCCACAGCTCCCCACACTCCCTGGACTCTAATGCTAGCACTTGCACACTCCCTGGAACCCACCATCCACAGTCACTTATAATGTCCCACATCCACAGTCTGTGCACACTCCCTGGGTTTTCCTGGAACTCCTGGACTGTAAACTCCACAGCTCCCCACACTCCTGGTGCCCTCTTCCCTCTGAATACCCAAATTTCTCTGGGTTAGAGGAGGTCCCATCAAGGAATAATGGACTGGGCAGCATTATTGGATTTAAATATTGTCCCTGGGCTGGAGAGATGGCTTAGCAGTTAAAACACTTGCCTGAGCAGCCAAAGGACCCAGGTTCGAGTCCCTAGGGCCCACATAAAGCCATATATGCACAAGGTGGTTCATGCATCTGGAGTTCATTTGCAGTGGCAAGAGGCCTTGGTGCACCCATTCTCTCTATATATATGTCTGCTCTTTCTCTTTTAAATAAATAAAAATAAAATATTTAAATTCTGTCTTTGTGGTCAACTATTGGATGAACCTTTTTGTAAAATCACAGAAGTTCTGTATTGTCCTTTTATTTATAAAATTACAGAAGCTCTGGATTGTCCTTTTAGTTATAAAATCACAGAAGCTCTGGATTGCCCTTTTAGTTATAAAATGGTAATATTATTTACTTCGCACCGACAGGGTCATAAACGCAGCCATTCACAAACTTGCTTCCACTGTCACTTTTCATTTCGCTACCATTCAGTGTCTGCTCCCCTGACCCTGTTTGTTCCCATAATCTTCCTTACTGTTCAGCCTCTGCTGATTTCTCCTACTGAATTGTTCGTCAAACCAAGCTTACTTAGAGCTGTCCCATGCTGTTCTCTGTTGTGTTGCAGTGTCCTTATCCGCAGTTGTGTTTACTACAGTTTGTTAGCCATGGTCTACTGAAGTTCCAAAATACTAAGTGGAGGAGTTGAGAAATGCTCAGTGGTTAGGGCATTTGCCTGCAAAGCCTAAGAACCTGGCTGCTTCAGTTCCCCAGTATCCACATAGAACCAGATGCACAAAGTGGCACATGTGTCTGGAGTTTGTTTGCAATGGCTAGAGGCCCTACTGTGCCCATTTTCTGTCTTTCTCTCTGTCTGCCTCTTTCTCTCTCCCTCTCTTGTGTGTCAAATAAATAAGTAAAAAATTTAAAAAATTAAGTGGAAAATTCTAGAAATAATCTCCAGTAAGTTTAAAGTTGCACACTGGTTTGAGTAGTATGATAAAATAATCTCATTCTGTCTTCCCTGGGACATGACTCATCTTTTTGTCCAGCTGTACACCTTGCCTGCCTAGCAGTCACGTGGTACCCTTCCTGGTTGTCAGATGATTGCACAGAATCAGGGCTTGTGGTCAAATAGCATTGCTTGACTTAATAGCAGACCCAGTAGTGTTTGGATATACCAAAGAGAACCATAAACTGCTTCATTTGTGCAAGAAAGAGAATGAGCCAAACTTAATAAGGAAACTATGCAGTGGCGAAGTTGCTCAGATGTACTTTAAGAACCAGTCTACCGTGAGATTGTCTGTGCTACTCACATGCCAGCATGTGGTCAGTGCGTAGTCAACATGGAAGGGCTCTGAACTGTGAATGCGGATTAGGAAAACACAGGCATTGACTAGTCATCTTGGAACATATCCCAAAGTATAAGGGAGGCTGCTGCACAGACAAAACGTGTGTCAGTCCTGCTAACTGCGTAGAAACGTGACTCCTCAGTCCTGCTAACTGCCTAGAAGTGTCCCTCCTCAGGAATCACTTCATTTTCTTGTTTTCTAGATTCTCGCGTCCGAGGATGGTTCATGTTGGATTCGTACCTTCCCACCTTTTGTCTTACTGTCATATATCTGCTCTCAATATGGCTGGGTAACAAATACATGAAGAACAGGCCTGCTCTCTCTCTCAGGGGACTGCTCACCTTATATAACCTGGGAATCACGCTTCTGTCTGCATACATGCTGGTGGAGGTAAGTACATGTGTGTGCATATGTCATATGTGGTCAGAGCTGGAACAGTGAAAGGTTGTGTCAATGTACAGTGTACAAAGGATGCCATCTTTTAAGAACCCAAGAACCAAGCTGGGCGTGGTGGCACACGCCTTTAATCCCAGCACTTGGGAGGCAGAGGTAGGAGGATTGCCAAGAGTTCAAGGCCACCCTGAGACTACATAGTAAATTCCAGGTCAGCCTGAGCCAGAGTGAGACCCTACCTCGAAAAACCAAAAAAAAAAAAAAAAAAAAAAGAACCCAAGAACCTACTGTTCCTTCCCAGAGGCCGGGAAAGATATGCTTCTACCTTAACTTTTCTCCTCCCAACTTCAGCCTGTCTCTATAGCCCTCAGTCTAAGTAACATGAGAATCATGACTTCGTTTTGCACAGGCCTTTGAAGAGCATGTGTTATAATGTCCTTGTCTAGCACACTGTGATCCTGGAACTCTGAAAAGTTACATAGTTTGCCCAAGAATATGCAGTGATTAACAGAGAATTCAAAAAATTAAACATCACATGCATTTAGTTTATGGAGATACAGATATTGCCTTAAACCCTCCCCAGACTTTGGAGCTCTCTGGCCAGGCCCAGTTACTGTTCAGGACAGCTGAAGGCAGAGTTGACATTCCACTCAGCTCTAGCTACCACCAGCCCGCAGCTCCGATTCTATGCTTAGGCACTAAAGCTTAGGAATTTTACAAGAAAAAGAAGTAACGGTTGCTTGGCCTGTACAGCTAAAGGTTATTTTGCCATAATACAGGAAGAGACCTAAATGCATTAAAGTTGTTCTAGCAAAAATATCTACAAGGAGTGAGAAAGAGAACACAAACCAAAGCTTGGGCTGGAGAGATGGCTTAGCAGTTAAGGTGCTGCAAAGCCTAAGGACTCATGTTCTACTGTCCAGGTGACACGTAAGCCAGATGCAGTGACGCAAGTGTGCAATGTCACACATGTACACAGGGAGCACATATATCTGGAGTTCATTTGCAGTGGCTAAAGGCCCTGGTGTGCCCATTCTCTCCCTCCCTCCCTCTCTCTCTCTCCTCTCTTTCAAAAGAAGAAAGAAAGAAAGAAACCGAAGCTTTAGTTAGGATGAAATAATTCACACAAGTTATAAGTGCCTGGTAATGGACAAATGGATCCTGTGCTTAAATTTAAAAGAAAGTAAATCCCCATCTTTTCTTGTTTTTCGAGGTAGAGTCTCACTCTGGCCCAGGCTGACCTGGAATTCACTATGTAGTCTTAGGGTGGCTTTGAACTCATGGTGATCCTCCTACCTCTGCCTCCCGAGTGCTGGGATTAAAGGCATGTGCCACCACACCCGGCTTAAATCCCAATCTTAAAAATACAGGTTTTCACCCAGAATTTGTTCTGCATCCCTTTAGCTGTATTTAATTTATTCATTCTAGTCCCAGCTGTAGAGCCTGGAGACAGACTGGGACAGTTTTGTTGAGCAGAGGCTGGAGATGGGACCCACAAGGCCTCCAGCCAGCATGTCACACTGGCAACCACTGGTTTCCTGACACTGAAGGGACAGTTTTGTTGGAGGTTCTCTATGGAGGTGCGCTTCAGCCCAGTGGATGAGCAGAAGCTGACAAATTACAGCCTTAGTTTCTCTGCATGGCAAAGAAAGACATGCTCCCGTGGTGAGGAGCCAGCATGGCAGCAGGCCCAGGTGGGGACGCACGGCCTGCAGCACTGCATACAGCAGCTGAGAGCGCCTGGGATGGTGCAGCAGTGCACATATGTGTGTTCTACAGCAAAAGTCCACAGCAGTTTAAGTCTAAACCCCGCCTGACAGCCTGGTTCCTGTCCTTCATTTGCGGTGGCTAGAGGCCCTGGTGAGCCCATTCTCTCTCTTTCTCTCTCCTTTCTGTCTCTTTCTCTCCCAAGTAAATAAATAAATATTTTTAAAGACTTATTTTCTCATGTTGTAGGAAGAACAGAAGACAGTGAGTTAGGAAAGCAAATGCTAATCACGGTGCTACCACTTTCTAGCTCTGTAGCCTTGAGCAAACCACCTCCTCATCAAACATTAGCTGAGCACCTGCTATCTCCCAGGCTCAGGCAAGGGGCTTTAGGGTGGAAGGAAGCCAGACTACTGAGATGCAAAGAGGAACAACAAAAAGAAAGAAAGAATTGTAGATTCTGTGGAGCCTTTTGTTTGAAAAGTAGGAAAAAGTAGGTATTAAACACAACTTATTTTATTATTACCAATAGCAAAAATACAGTGAAGAAAATGTTTTCAGAAACTTATTGACACACTTTTCATATCTACAAAACACTTCATAAAATTATTGAGACTAAAATAATATAAAATTTATATAAATTGGAAATATTTTAGTGGTTTCCTTACATTTGTGTATATTAATTCTAATTTATTTATAGAAACATATGAATAGATAAATAATTCTTACGTATAGTTTTGTTGCTGCAAGATGGCGTCTACCTAACCATGCCTCCCCTCGCAGGGAAGGAAAGGCAAGACCTTTAGGGTTCATTGGGGTTTTTTAGGAGTTTGCAGATTCTAGTATAACTCCAGTGGGAGGGTGCAGAGGAGCAAAGTAGGGAATCTGCTGATTCCCACGCTCTTGGGTAGCCCACCGGTCCCCCAATCCTCTCAAACAGCTGTCTTAGCCACAGTCCCAGCTGCAGGTTCCTCCTGCACTAACTGTAGGCTAAGTGGACCCAGGCCAGCAGGCTCGCCTTCCCCCGCCCTAGGCTCCACACGCAAACACCATCCCCCTTGCTGCCACCCTAGCCCCACCCCCTGCACAGGAGCTCCACACGCAAATGCCATAGCCCTCACCGCCACTCCACCCCCACCCTGTGCGTGGACCCAAACCCAGTCAGCAGGCTATTCTTCACCCCTCCCTCCCCATTCCTGCTACCACACTGGGATGCTACCAGTCCCCCACCACCACATGTCACCTGACCCACAGCAGTCCCATATCCCTGCCCTGCTGTGTCATAGGACCCGGCAGTCCCAGCTACCCCCTGCTACACAGTCCCAATGGACCCGCTGTCCCATCCCCTCACTCCTCAGCATTGCAGAAGCACCACACATCCCCATGCAACCCCCTTCACAGCCACAACACCAGTCTGCTTTGTCCCACTCCCCCCACCCCTATCCCCTCAGGCCACCTGACCATGCAGCCCCATACCCTGAACCACTGAACAACAAGCCCCTTCATCAGGTCCTTGGGCCCTCACCAGAGCCTCATGGGCTCCTGTCCTCTGAGCAGGCAGACCCCACTGCCATCAAAAGCCTAATCAAAGCAAACATAAAAGGGAATAATCACTGAAGACACTTCAAGGGTAAACTACAGCTTCCTCCTAAATTTAATAAGATTCCTTCACTGTGATGGGCAGACCACAGCTCAAAAGGAATAACATGAAAAATCAAATGCAAGTAAATCCAACAAGATTGCCCAGTCCCACAATGGATGTCTCTAATCAAAACATAGAAGAGACAATAGGATCAGAACCCCAAAATGAAGATACAAGCTATGCAACCCTGGCCAAGAAAATAGCAGAACTTGCAGAAAATCAACAAAGGGCCAATAATTGTATGAATGCTGTCCTTGCTACATTAGACCTAATAGAAAAGAACCAGGAAGGGCTCCAAAGACAGTTAAATGATCTGAAGGAGAGCAAAAAAAAAAAAAAAAAAAAAAAGGACCTCAATAACCAGCTGGCTAAGCTCAATGAAGACATAAATAAATGCAAGGATGAATTCCAATGAAGCATTAAGAAAATCAGAAAATGATGTGAAAAGGGAACTCAACAGAGGGATGGAAACTATACATAAAAAAGCAATAGAAAATACAAACCAAATTGAACAAGCCCAAAACTCTATAGAAGCTCTCAAGAATAGAGTCAGCCATGTGGAGGATAGAAACTCAGAACTGGAAGACAAAACAGAAGAAACAGTTTGTGAGTCCAAAAGTTTCAATAAGTTCAAAAAAAAATCTTTGAACAGAACATGAGGGAAATGTGGGATACCCTTAAACATCCCAACATTTGGATCATGGGAATACCAGAAGGGGAAGAAATTCAGACCAAAGGCATGGAGAACTTATTCAACAAAATTATCAAAGAAAACTTTCCCACTCTCTCAAAAGAAAGTCCCATCAAGTTACAAGAAGCTAACAGAACTCCAAACAGACTGGACCAAAGGAGAAATTCTCCAAGACATATTATCATTAAGACTCTAAACATCAATAACAAAGAGAAAGTCCTAAAAGCAGCTAGGGAGAAACAACACATTACATATAAAGGTAACCCCATCAGAATTACTTCAGACTTCTCAATGGAAACCCTGAAAGCCAGAAGGGCCTGGAATGGAACACTGCAAAGTCTAAGAACTTATGGCTTCCAACCCAAACTACTCTACCCAGCAAAAAAGTATCCCTCATAATAGATGGTGAAAGAAAAACTTTCCATGATAAAACTCAGCTTTACAACTATATGAACACAAAGCCAAACCTACAGAGAGTACTTCAGGGAATTCTCCACACAGAAGAATC
Organism: Orientallactaga sibirica; assembly: GCA_036365145.1. Taxonomy (NCBI): domain Eukaryota; kingdom Metazoa; phylum Chordata; class Mammalia; order Rodentia; family Dipodidae; genus Orientallactaga; species Orientallactaga sibirica. The sequence continues at coordinate 5,399,260 of JAEOAD010000463.1, read as the reverse complement.
AAATAACCAACCTCAAGTGCCTACAAGAAGCAGATCACAATAACCAAACTCAGAGAAGGCACAAAAAAACTACAAGTCCAAGAAAACACCAAACCACATAAACCACCACAACATGGCAGGGATTAAATCAAACCTCACAGTTATTACCCTAAATATTAATGGCCTTAATTCACCCATCAAGAGACATAAGCTAACAGGGTGGATCAGAAAATTAGACCCCTCAATCTGCTGTCTTCAAGAAACCCACCTCACCACTAAAGACAGACACCTCCTCAGGGTGAAAGGGTGGAAAATGATATTCCAAGCAAACAGAAATAAGAAACAAGCAGGCATTGCTATACTAATATTGGATAAAATAGATTTCAAAAGTAATCAAAAAAGACAAAGAGGGGCACTTCTTACTTATCAAGGGAATGATACAACAAGAGATATCACAATCATCAATCTTTATGCACCAAACACAGGTGCACCACAATTCATAAAACAAAACCTACTTGACAACAAAACAGAAATAACCACCAACACCATCATAGTTGGGGACTTCAATACTCCACTATCAGCAATAGATAGATCATCCAAACAGAAAATTATCAGGGAAGTAAGAGAGCTCAACAATTAGACCTAACAGACTCTACAGAACATTCTACCCCAAATCCACAGATTACACATTCTTCTCAGCAGCCCATGGAATCTTCTCTAAAATAGATCATATAGAGGGTCATAAAGCCTGCCTGCATATATTTAGGAAGATCGACATAACCTCCTGCATGATATCAGTTCACAATGCTGTATTGCTAGAAATTAACAATAAAAGATGCACCAGAAATCCCACCAGCTCCTGGAAACTGAACAACACACCTTTAAACAGTAAATGGGCAGTGGACGAAATAAAAAATGAAATTGCAAAATTTCTAGAAATGAATGACACTGAGAACACAACATACCAAAACTTATGGGACACAATGAAGACAGTCCTCAGGGGAAAATTCATAGCACTCAATGCCTTTATAACAAAGACAGAGAGATCCCAAATCAATAACCTAACCATCCACCTAAAGGCACTGGAAAAACAAGAAGAATCCAACCCAAAAAGCTCCAGATGGAAAGAAATAATTAAGATCAGAGCAGAAATTAATGAATTGGAAACTAAGAAAACAATTAAGAAAATTGATGAAACAAAGAGCTGGTTCTTTGAAAAAAATAAATAATATTGATAACTCCCTGCCCAATCTGATCAAGAAAAAAAAAAAATGCTTCAAATTAACAAAATTAGAAATGAAAAAGGAGAGATCACAACAGACATAAGTGAAATTGGGAGAATCATCAGGACTTATTTCAAAAACCTCTACTCCACAAAACTGGATAATATGGAGGAAATGGATGAATTCCTGGACACATACCACCTACCAAAGCTAAACTCAGAGCAGATTAATCTCCTAAACAAACCTATCACACCCATCAAGATTGAAAAGGTAATCAAACACCTCCCCAAAAAGAAGAGTCCAGGACCAGATGGCTTCTCAGCTGAATTCTATCAAACCTTCATGGAAGAACTGAAACCAATTTTTCTCAAACTGTGCCACACAATCAGAGAACAGGGAAAGCTCCCCAACTCCTTCTATGAAGCTAGTATCACCCTAATACCAAAACCAGGCAGAGATGCCACAAGAAAAGAAAACTATAGGCCTATTTCCCTGATGAACTTAGATGCAAAGATCCTGAACAAAATCCTCACAAACTGAATTCAACAACACATCAAAAGCATTATCCACCTTGATCAAGTAGGCTTCCTCCCAGGAATGCAGAGATGGTTCAACATACGGAAATCTGTCAATGTAATACACCATATAAATAAACTTAAACACAAAAACCACATGATCATTTTGATACATGTAGAAAAAGCCTTTGACAAAACATATCACTTCATGATCAAAACATTGGGGAGAATAGGCATAAAGGCTATATATAAAGCTCCTAAAGCCCAAATCATGCTTATTGGGGGAGAAACTGAAGGAATTTCCATTGAGGTCAGGAACAAGGCAGGGGTATTCACTCTCACCTCTGCTCTTCAACATAGTACTGGAAGTCCTAGCTCAAGCAATAAGACAGGAGAAAGAAATCAAAGGGATACAAATTGGAAAGGAAGAAGTTAAGTTAACCCTATTTGCAGATGACATGATCCTATACATAAGTGACCCAAGAACCTCCATCTCAGAACTCTTAAAGATGATTAACTCCTTCAGCAAAGTAGCAGGATACAAGATCAATGCACAAAATCAGTAGCCTTTCTATATGCAAAAGACAAAGATACAGAGAAAGAAAGAAGTGACATTGTACCATTTTTAATAACAACAAAAAATTGGAATAACATTAACCAAGGATGTGAAAGACCTTTACAATGAAAACATAAAAATACTCAAAAAAGAAATTGAGGAGGACTTGAGAAAATGGAAAGACCTCCCATGCTCTTGGATAGGCAGAATTAACATTGTGGAAAATGGCAATCTTACCAAAAGCAACATACAGATTTAATGCAATACCAATAAAAATCCCAACATTTTTCTTCACAGAGATAGAAAAAAATGATCTCAAAATTCATATGGAATGGCAGAAGGCCTCAGATATCCAAGCATATCCTCAGCAAAAGAAACACCTCTGGAGGCATCACCATACCTGATCTAAAGCTATACTACAAAGCCATAGTAATAAAAACAACATGGTACTGGCATAAAAACAGGATTATAGACCAATGGAACAGAATCGAGGACCCAGACTTTGGGTCAAGTAACTAAAGCTACTTGATATTTGACAAAGGCCCTAACAATGTAGACTGGAAAAAAGACAGCATCTTCAACAAATGGTGCTGGACAAACTGGATAACCATATGCAGGAAAATGAAACTTGATCCACACATCTCGCCATGCACAAATATCAAGTCCAAATGGATCAAAGACCTCAATATAAGATCGGAAACTCTGCTAGTACTGGAAAAAAAAAAAGGAGAAACCTTCCATGATATAGGAGTGGGAAAAGACTTCCTGAACAAAACACCAGCAGCTCAGGAAATTAAACAATCACTCAACCATTGGGACTTCATGAAGCTGAAAAGTTTTTTCACAGACAAACACAATAAGCAGAGCCAATAGATTACCCACAGAATGGCAGAAAATTTTTTCTGGCTATACAACTGACAGAGGCCTAATTCCTAGAATCTACAAAGAACTCAAAAACCTAAATAATAAAAAGTCAAACAACCCACTTACAAAATGGGGCAAAGAACTATACAGGGAGTTCTCAGAGGAAGAAATACAAATGGCAAACACACTTAAGAAAATGTTCAACATCCCTAATCATCAGGGAAAGGTAAATTAAAACAACTATGAGATTCCACCTTTCCCCAGTAAGGACAGCAAACATTAAAAAATCTATGAAAACAAATGCTGGCGAGGATGTGGAGAAATAGGAACCTGCATTCACTGTTAGTGGAATGTAAGCTGGTACAACTGCTATGGAAAGCAATATGGAGACTCCTAAAAAGGATGACTATAGATATACCAACAGACCCAGTTATTCCCTTATTTACTCTAAAAACTCTCTGCCTCAGTTCAGAGAGATTTGCTCAACCATGTTTATAGCTGCTCAATTCATAATAGCCAAGAGCTGGAATCAACCCAGATGTCCATCATTAGACGAATGGATAACCAAGATGTGGTTTATCTACACAATGGAATTCTACACAGCTGTAAGGGAAAATGACACAGTGAACTTTGCAGAAAAATTGTCAAACTTGGAACAGATCATTCTCAGCAAATTCGCCCAATCACAGAAAGATAATCGTCACATGGTCTCACTCATCTGTGGCTCCCAACCTGAATCTGCCTGAGATGCTGACATTCCTAATAAGCATCTCAAGGACTGGACAATAGGGATAGTGGGACAGGAGGGGAGGATAAGGGTGGAGGGGGGACACAAAACGGGACCCAAATGGAAATGGCCCCAAAACATCCTATATCCTGAAAGACAGACTAAAAGGTTGAACCTTCATCAGGTCCTTAGAGGGAACACCTGAATCACAGGGGCCTGAGAGGGTATGATGAAGACTAACCTTAAGCTTCTCCTATTCCTCTCTTTCTCTTTTATATTGCCTATGTCTTTCTTCCTTCTTTTCCCCCTGGCACTGGCCTATAACTCCCAGTACCAGCATGCGGTTAACATCCACAATGAGCTGTTGATCAGAGAGACCTACAAGGTTTCCTAAAAGAAGACAGATTTCTGTCAGAGCATTTGATGGCCCACCAAAGGTTAATGGTAAGACCCTACTGCTGAAGACACCATATGCTGTTGGTACGGAACATGGAGAGACCTGGCTGGAATCTGGAAGAAGTCAGTCTCCAGACAGTTAGCTTGACTAATGCCAGAAGGTGCTACATGAGCGACTGGGGGAAAATGACCAACATTTGACAAGCAACTCGTGGTCTAAGCTACTCAGTAGCAAACAACCTGATGTGATGCTCACACAAGTGCAATAGTGGCACACAGCCATGGTGGGCAACTAACTGCTCTTGATTTGGCTAACAGATCCACTCAGTGGAATGGAACCCATAACTGGAACTGGGAAACAAGTCAGAACCACATCCAAAAAACAAGCCCACTCTCCAATATCAAGCTCCCACCAGTCATGGGATACAAGAGGGCCTACCTATTAAAGTCTCTCTAAAATAATAATGGTAATCCCATTTATCTGGTGCTGACTTCATTCTCCGTTGGAAAATTTTCTTCTCTTTTTCATGTGGATGCAGAATGTGAGGAGAGAATCAGCCCATCACACCTCACCAGGGCCCCAGTTGAAACCATAGACTAATTGGGGAAATGAGCAAGAGTGCTGCTTTCTTGGTGAACCTGGTACCAACACAAGGGTGAAGGAGATAGACACAGAGAACACTCAACTCCTACCAAACCAGATATCCAGAGACACAGAGGCTCCCAAGACCTCATCACTGAAGTAGACCTAAAACAAACCCAACATGGCTCAGGGAAATTCACGGAAGAGGGGGTGGAAAGATTGTTAGAGCCACAAGTTGGGTCATTATGCCCAGAGACATTGCCTCTTCCCCATAACTGATGGTTACCACCACAATGCACGACCCACACTCCCCAACGAGGAGGGTCCCTTTGGAGCAGGGAGGACAGGGAGGAGGCTAACGATGGTACCAACATGAATGTATACACACTATCTACATAACTAATAAAAAATTATTTTGTTGCTAAGATAGACCCCATTACTTCTGCAGAATTAGATGGTTAAAAATGTGGTAGGCAGTGTAAGCACTGGCTTAGTTCAGCAGCAAAAAATTAATCCCTGATAATAGGCATTCGTGGTTCAGGATTGGGTCAGCTCACGTTCTGGGATGTTTTTAGTCAGACTTTGAGTAGAGGACAAGAGGACGTGATGAAAACCTGTTTGTCCAACTTCTTGTGTTGACTTTTCCCTTCCTCATTCTTTTGTAGCTCATCCTGTCCAGTTGGGAAGGAGGCTACAACCTACAGTGCCAGAATCTTGACAGCGCAGGGGCAGGTGACATCCGGGTAAGCCCTCAGCAGCATTTCTCATCGCAGACACATTACAGGAGGCTTTCTCCCTCCACAGCGAGAACAGGGCTGGGTCAGATCAAGGAGTTCATGTTCTGATGGAAATGCTTGGTACCCAGAGTGTCTTCCACAGTCCACCCAAGAGACTGACTGAAAAAATATGTGTGAGATGGCTTAATTTTTTATATATTTTATTTATTTATTTATTTGAGAGCGAGAAAGAGGCAGAGAGGGACAGGGAGAGGGAGAGAATGGGCATGCCAGGGCCTCCAGCCACTGCAACAAACTCCAGATGCTTACACCCCCTTGTGCATATGACTAACCTGGGTCCTAGAGAATTGAACCCATATTCTTTGGCTTTCCCGGCAAATGTCTTAACCGCTAAGCCATCCCTCCAGCCTTAGTTTTTGTTGTTGTTGTTTGTTTGTTTTAATTAAAGAAAAAAGACAGAAAAAAAACAGAAGCTCCTCAGGATAGTTTCTTCTGAGCAGATGAAACATGACAGGGTGGGATGGAAGCCAGAGAGGAAATAGGGTGGGGTGGGATGGAAGCCAGAGTGCTTTCCATGCTATACCTGATGTGAGAGTCTTCATTTTATATAATTATGAAATAAAATAAAACTTTTAAAGAGCACAATAGGTTTTCTCCCTAAAAAGTTGGAACCCAGCTAAAATAAAATAACACACACACACACACACCACACTTAACTGTTTATGTTTTAAAAAATGAAACATGGTGCTTTTCAATAAGGAAGTGTTTTTCTGCTCATGAGAGTGTGTCGGACACTTTGGAGGGAAAGTAACTGGTGATGGAGCCTCGTTCCATTAGTGAGGATGAACACTTCCCATTTACCCTCCTCATCTGAGGAAGAGTCACAATATTTACCCGGTATAGATTAGGTAACACTATAATGTAAGATAACCTATTCTTTATATTACCTATTATATATTAGGTAGTGACATAACCATACAACAAAAATTGCTTTAAGTGGCTTTAAAGCCAACTTTTTTTCCCATAGACTCAGGGGTTTTATTAGGATTGAACTTGCAACTTGAGCCCCTCACAGGCAGAGTCCTGCTGGGGGGGGGAGCATGTCATTAGGAGTGGATCTTAGAGTCCAGCCCTGAGGTGTGTGGCGAGAAGTTGGAGCTCTGGCAGTTGAGCTGGACACTGCTGCTGCTGCTGCTGCTGCAGCTGTTTCTCTCTGTTGAGGGTGCCTTTGTGAGCCAGCTTCTTCCACCATTGGTGGTGCTTCCCGTGCATTCTGTAAGCTCGCAGTAAACCCTTTCCTTCCATAGGCTACTTCCTGTCATGTCGGGTGTGTGTCCCGGCAATGTGAAGCTGACTGCAACAGAAACCAAATTGTAAAGCCCAACATTGTTTTGTTTGGTTTTCGAGGTAGGGTTTCACTCTAGTCCAGGCTGACCTGGAATTTACTATGTAGTCTCAGGGTGGCCTTGATTCACAGCAATCTGCCTACCTCAGGCTCTCAAGTGCTGGGATTAAAGGCGTACGCCACCCCACTCGGCTAAAGCCCAGCATTTTGAGAGGACCTGGGTAGTGGCTATATCTTGACAGAATTTGCTACTTTCATTGATAATTCAGAATGGCAGTATTGCTTGGAGACTGCTGGGGACACTGAAGAAGAAAGCCACCATTCATACCTCAAATTTGAAAAAGAGATATACCTATGAAAAATGTCGTTAAAATAAAACCCAGTAACCAGAGATTCAAACTGGAAATATCAGAATTAACTTTAGTTATTCTTTCTTTTTTAAAAATAAAGCTTATTTTGCAGATTTCTTGCAGAAGTGGCCTCAGTCTATGGCAGCCCAAGCAGCCAGCCAGTGACTGCCCAGAGGTGCTGCCTCAGTGTGATCTTATATCTGAAGGAACGAGGGTTGTTAAGAAGTGGCCAGTTCCAAATCTGGGGCAGTCCATGCATACAAGATGAGCAGGGCATCCACTGGCTGCTGTAAGACCCAGCACAGCTCCATAGGAGCCCCTGGGAAAGACAGGAAGTGCTGCCTGGAAGGACCTGCAGCATGCTGAATATGCATCCGACTGCCTGAGCTGAGAAAAAACAGATCTCACTGTCACCTTTTTAAGGTTGCTAAAACTCCAACTCGTCATAGAAGAAAGAAATAGGAAAAGATTTGAGCATATCTTGTCTTGCATGTTGGAGTTTCCAAATACATGAAGAGAGAAATTTCTCTAGGAGGGAAAATGTGAAAGTCACTACAGAATTAGAACATCACTGCTCTGCGGCTCCAAGAGAAACGACGATTCTGGGCAGCGGCCCTTCCTCGGGGACGAGCTTTCTGCCGGGACCTCGCTGTGCAGCCTGAGCAGAGGCGGCCGGCTAGGAACCATGCCCCTTCTGCGTGCTGCGGCGGAGGACACAGACATGCTGCGGAGATAGTCTCACCAAAATCATTAAACCCAGATCTAGTCAGGTCCTAACCAGAGCTGCCAGGATAAACAGCCATCTGAATCCATAACATGAGGAATTCCATCCCACTAGTGTGGCTTGAAGAAGTCAGCCCAGAGGAAGAAAAGGTGTCCTGCGGTCGGGGGAGGGAACAAGGAAGGAGAATTATTATGGATTTGAAACTATAGTAAAAGGAATGGAGATATAGCTTAGTGGTAGAGTTTGCCTAGCATGTAAAAGGCTCTAAGCCAAATGCTCAGTACTTCAAAAAAACAAATCTATATTCAAACTGTGGACCTTGTTTGGATACTAGTTAAACAAAGTAATGAGAAAAAGATAGTTTTAAAATACTTAGGGGAAGCCGGACGTGGTGGCACACGCCTTTAATCCCAGCACTTGGGAGGCAGAGGTAGGAGGATTGCAGTGAGTTCGAGGCCACCCTGAGACTACATAGTTAATTCCAGGTCAGCCTGGACCAGAGTGAAACCCTACCTCAAAACAAAAACAAAAAAAATAAAATAAAATAAAATAAATAAAATAAAATAAAATACTTAGGGGAAAGCTGAATAGTTCAGGCTGGTCTTGAACCATAGCTGTCCTTCTGTCTCTGTCTTTCAAGTGGCAGGGCAACAGGTATATGCTACACTTAGCTTTTAGGAATTCTCAATATGAGTCTGTTGTAGTCAGCTCCACATTGCTGGGATGAACAAACATCCAACCAGAAACACTTTATGGAGGAAGGGGTTTATTTCAGCTTACAAATCCAGAGGAAACCTATCAATGGTGCAAGAGGCTGGCTCCCTTCCAGAGATCCAAGCAGAGAGAAACCACCAAACAGCCAGGAAACACCAAAAGCGGCAAGCACGAAGTGCCAGAGCGCAAACTGCTGTAGGCACACTTTACGCCTTTGGGCAGAAATGAAGATCTGCCTCCAGTGACCCCCCCATGGCAAGACTCTACCTGCTAGGGGCTGAAGTTACAAACTCAATTTTAATAAAACACCCAGTTATGGGGCCATACCTTTTCACTATCTCATTCCAGCTACCAGAGTCCAGTCTAGATTTCTCAGTTGAGATCCTCACTACACTTCTGGAAGGGGAAAGTATATATTATTAAAAGAAGATCTACGATACATTTTTAGGCTAAGATATTTTATCTAAAAATACTTATAAGAGATAGGGAGACTTTTAAATTATTTTAGCATAACCAAGAAGTCAAATAAAATTAAAGTTATTCCCTTAACATTTTGTAATAGCCAGTCTGTCCATGAAAACAAAATGAGTATTCTGGACAGGAGGGCCACTGAGAATGCAAGGCCGCACTGAACTACACAGCATGCCCCTGCCTCACAGACAGAAGAAATCCTTGAAGTTCTAGGGTGGATATGGTGCCCATGTTTTTTTTTCTATCTATACTAGTGAATATTTGAAATGATCTGTTATTAAAATACACAGGTTACCAACAAAAGAGACAGTATAAACCATTTAGCTAAAATCTGTAATATTAAGAGGCCCATTTGAGGTTAGCATATGGCTTTCTAAAGGTGGTTACTTTATCCTTACTTATGGTTCATATTTCTAAAGACCAATTCTATCAAACATTAAGATAAATACTGTCATCACATAATTATCTTGGGAAGCACAGAGTATAGCAAAATCTAATTTCACAAGTCCTATTATATGGCATCTTCAGAAATACTTGATATTTAACTGTCAGTGTTTGAAAACATGGTGCTTTTCACTAAGGAAGTGTCACTGCTGATGAGAGTGTGTCAGGGACTTGGAGGGAAAGAACAGTGCTCCATCAGTGAGCATGATGAGCCCTTCCACTCGCCCTCCTCATCTGAGGAAGAGTCACAAAGATGTAGCCATGCTGTGGATAGTGTGATTTTTGAGAAAAACATGTTCACTAGAGGAGCAGAGAAAACTTACAGTTCAGGAAAACAGGCAGTAATGACCTGCTGCATGCTGGTCCCTGAGCAGCATGAGTGAGACAGCCTTGGCCTCCCTGTGCCGGATTCAGGACGCTTCTGACCCTGCCTCCTGGCCGTGACTAGAGCTGTAAAGCTCTGGGAAGAAAGTGATGCTGCAGTGTTTCTGCCCGAGCAGAGAAAGGAAGGATCTGTTATTAAAGTCCATGAGCTACCTTCAAGAGAGACAGTATAAACCACTCAGCTAAAATCTGTAACATGACGACGCCTTTAAGAGGAGAGTTTTCAAAAGATGACTAGAGTGTGCCAGATCCAAGGCAGGGAGGAGTGACAGATACAGGAAGGAGGGGATTCCAGACCCAAGCAGGGTAAACAGACTACTTTCAGGCAGAGGATGGTGGAATAGCCCGTCCTCAGGTGGGGAGCTGTGGACTTAGCAGTGTGGGGAAAGGTTTTGGAAAGATGCCATTACCCACTCGAGTGGAGTGGAATGCTGAGACTAGAGAGCTGGAGGCACAAGGTGACTTTCTCTGTGGTCTCAGGAAGATGCTTGCCAGGGACATGCAGATGCCAGCAGCTTGTGGGCACAGGGCTGGCCGAGCATTTCCATTCCTCACTTCCCCTTCTCACTATTTTTATAGGTAGCCAAGGTGTTATGGTGGTACTACTTCTCCAAACTGGTAGAGTTCCTGGACACAATTTTCTTTGTTTTGCGAAAAAAGACGAATCAAATCACTTTTCTTCATGTCTACCACCACGCTTCCATGTTTAACATCTGGTGGTGTGTCTTGAACTGGATACCCTGTGGACAAAGTAAGTTATTTTTAGATTTTCAGTTTTATGGAATGGATCTCGCCATTAGTGCTGTCTCATGTCAGGCAGCATGTCATGATCAGAACAGGTGGAGGGAGGCCAATAGCATAGCCATTCTTGTCACCACAGGAAGCCCATTTTTGCCAGAAGCCATTGGGCAGAATCTGAGCATGACCTTAATTCCAAGAAGCCCTTCTCTCTCTTCTCTGCACCCAGGTCAGCTGGGCAGAGGCGCTGGCCCCAGTGACAGTGACCTGACTCGTGTGCTGCAGCCATCAACTGTGACACACATTGGGTCCCTGTAGCTTGTGGACTTTGGGTTTTACATTCTGAAATTTGAGACAACGTCTGTATGTCCCATCAAAGCAGTGACTTTCAAATTTTAAATTAGATCTACTACATGAAATAGATGTAAGCTGAGTATGGTGGTTCTATGCCGGTGTTTCCAGTGCTTGAGAAGCTAAAGCAGGAGGATTTCCAGTTTGAAACTAGGTTGGGCTACATGGCATCACCCTGTCTCAAACACTCATATATGTATAGTATACTCATATATGTATAGTATACACTTTATGTATGTGTGTATACATACATATGTTTGTGTGTATAATGGGTATATATTCACTCATATATTTTTATTTGAAGCAACAACTTCATGAACGTTTACCCTGGCTCTTTCTGGTGCACAGTGGTGTTTTATATGTTTTTTTTTTTTTTTTTTTTCGGAGACAAACACAGAGAGACAAACAGAGAGAGAGGGAGAGGGAGACAGAGATGGACGTGCCAGCAGTCTCTCAGCTGCTGTGAATGAAATCCAGATGTGTGCGCCCCCTTGTGGTCAAGTGCAGCATTGCACCCTTTCGTCACTTTGCATCTGGCTAAACATGGGACCTGGAGATTGGAACCGGGTTCTTAGGCTTAGCAGGCAGATGCCTTAACTGCTAAGCCATCTCTCCAGCCCATGTTGTTTTTTTTTTAATGTGGGTAATGGGGTTTGAACTCAGGTCCTCAGGCTCACAGTGGTGTTTTGTTTAAACCCTGCTGACGTTTACAAACAGCTGGTCACAGTGCTCACTGCATTGGTTTCATGGCTCACTGACCTGCAGCTTGAGAAGCTCTGAACTGAGGAGAACGTGACTTTCCATCTGATACATCTTGTCCCCATGAGTTTAAAACTGTTTGGAAAATCCCATGGGATAAAACTTAACAAAAAGGCTTTGGAGCGCTGAGGACGCTGCTCAGTGAGGAGCCCTTGGCTAGCATGGTGAGGCCCTCGGCTTAATCCCAAATCCTGCAAAACACTCACTTCAAGAAAAGTATGAACAGCACCTTAGCAAGTGGAGCGTGTGGTGGTGCACACTTGTAATCCCAGACAGGGAGGAAGCGGGAGGATCATTGCTAACTCAAGGCCAGCCAAGGGCTGCGTGACCAGACCCTGTCTCAAGATGAAGTGAGACAAAAGGCTTGTCGTAAGAGTTAGGGTCTTGTCAAGATGGTAGAAAAGATGTGATAAGCATATTTGGGGTGTAGATACTCCTTGACTTACCAAAAAGTCACATCTGATAAACCCAGATGTAAACAGAATGCCGTAAGTTAAAAATGCCTTTAAGGAGAGCCGGTCGGGTGGCGCACACCTTTAATCCCAGCACTCGGGAGGCAGAGGTAGGAGGATCGCCGTGAGTTCAAAGCCACTCTGAGACTACATAGTTAATTCCAGGTCAGCCTGGGCCAGTGAGGCCCTACCTCGAAAAAAAAAAGTGCCTTTAACAGTTGGCATGGTGGCACATGCCTTTCAGCATCCGGCTGGCTGATATAGGAGGATTGCTGTGAGTTTGAGGCCAGCCTGGGACTACAGAGTGAGTTTCCAGTCAGCTGGGTTAGAGGGAGACTGTACCTTGAAAAAAGAAAAAATGCTTTTAACACACTTAACACACAGCTCTTCCCAGCTCAGCAGTAGCACACAGTGGCATAGCACTTGTCTCCTTGTGGTCATGTCATGACATTGACGGGAGCTGGGGTGGCTGCCACTGCTCACCATGCAGAGGGAAAGAGACCCAACCCCCATTCCTGCTGGATGCGCCTCCTTTCCAACGTGTCATAAAGTCACGAAGCTGAAGCTTGTTTAAGTGGAACCATCTCAAGCTGGGGACTGTATGTGCATGCCTATGAAGGCACAAATGAAAACCACAGTGTAAGGAAGGTGTGAGCAGAAAAGGAATGCCCCTTCACTCCTGGATGGACAGTCTCCAATTTTCTAAGCTAATCTCTAAGGAAGACTGTACTGAGTGTCAAAGGGAGTTGCCACAAGTCATTACTTTTACCAATGTCAAGAGCTTCATTAAGCATTTAAAACTCCCACCGTCACATACAGAATGCCTGTGAGTACCTGTAAAGATCCCATTCAAGGGCTGGACAGATGACTTAGTGGTTAAGGCGCTTGCCTGTGAAGCCTAAGGACCCATGTTCAACCCTCCAGATCCCATGTTGGCTGGACACACAAAGGTGAGGCAAGTGCAAGGTCGCACATACCCACAAGCATCTGGAGTCCTATTGCAGTGGCTGAGGCTCTGGCACGCAATGCTCTTTCTCTCTCTAAAAACAATAAAGTAAAATGATTCCCATTCAAGAGTATTACAAAAGTTGCTGGTATTCACCCCTCACTGAGGGAAATGAAGCCCCAGGTGATGGAGTGACACCACTACACTGTGCTGCCCCAGGTGATGGAGTGACACCACTACACTGTGCTGCCCCAGGTGATGGCGTGACCATCACGACACTGTGCTGCCAGGCGTTTGCTTCCATGTGAATTCCAGCGCATTTGCTTGGCGGTGTTTGCTGAGCAGCGCACTGCCTGTGTGGCAGAGTTCCTTTTGTGTCTTACTCCTTGAATTGTTCCTCAGTTGTCAGGACTAGAACCGGCTAAGGAAGGTGAGTCGATGAACTCAGCAGCAATGAGCAGAGCTCTTTGTTCAGACACCATCACATCACCTCACCTCACTTAATCCCTTACAGCCTTAATTCAGCAGGTATTCCACTCATTTTTCAAATGAGAAATTAAAAGCTTGTAGCCCACACATTTAAGAGGACATAGCTAAAAAGCAAGCCTCTAATAGAACTGTCCCTCACTGTAGGCCTGACAGCTCACAGGCCATAGATCTTGGTTCCAAGCTAACAGTTAGGATCCTCCCTCAGTGCTGGTGCTGTTCTCAGTACTTCTTGGTGCTGACAACCCTTGACGGGGCATTTCCTATCCCAGTCAACAACCTGTCCGCGACATCTCACCCTCACTGCTAAAACATTTCAGCCATTGGTTCATCTAACACAGAACACAACCCTTTCTCCTTGGCCTCTGAGTTACCATTACACCAGGCCTGCAGCCTCTATATATATAAGGAGAAGCCTTTGCCTAAAGATTATGGAAGGGCCCTGGGCTTTAGAAGTCCTTGTCTTTTTCTCTTTTGTATTTGAGAGAGAGAGATATAGATAGATAGATGATAGATAGATAGATAGATAGATAGATAGATAGATAGATAGATAGATAGATAGATAGATAGATAGATGATAGATGATAGAAGATAGAAGATAGATAGATAGATAGATAGATAGATAGATAGATAGATAGATAGATAGATAGATAGATGGATGATAGATAGATAGGGAGCGAGCGAGCTAGAAGGAGAGAGAGAGAGAGATGGGTGCGCCATCAGCCTCTCAGCTGCTGTGAACAAACTCCAGACACATCCACCCACTTGTGGGCAAGTGCAGCATTGAGCCCTTGTGTCACTTTTTGCATCTGGCTAAACGTGGGACCCAGGTTCAATTCCCTAGCCAAGCCATCTCTCCAATCCTTGTCTTTTAAGCTTGAATGAGCTAGGCACTAAGCAGGTCTCACTGGCTTGGCTCTCCTCCACGCCAGCTTAAAATAGAGACAGATCTCTTTGAATGGGATCCTGTGGCCAGTTTTAAGCTAACATTTCTTTTTCTCCCTGGTTAGGAGATAGTATTGACAATTAGAGTGCCAGTAAACCCTTGGCAGGTAAGGCATTTTTGGCTCTCTGGCTGAAATTCTGTCGCAGTTTACTCCTGTCTGGGAGTTTTTGCTGAATGCTAACTGAAGATAGCAGAGTCAGGGCAGTTCTCAGTGTAAATTTCGTCATGTGATCATCTCGCACCTGTTACTCTGCATGTTGCAGGAAGAGCGTCATGTCAGAGTGCAGTCTTGCTCTCTAAAGTACTAACTCCCGTGTGCTCTACTTCCTAGGTTTCTTTGGGCCAACTCTGAACAGCTTCATTCACATTCTCATGTACTCCTACTATGGACTGTCTGTGTTTCCTTCGATGCACAAGTACCTTTGGTGGAAGAAGTACCTCACACAGGCTCAACTGGTACGCCCTGCTTCACCTCTGCCATGGGCTCACGGATGGGAGCAGAAATCTCAGTGGTAGAAGTCAGCAGCTTCCCTGTATGTGACAAGGCTGCCTGCCTTTCTCTAAAATAGCCTTTGAAAACTTAGTGCCTTCAAATGTCGTGTGTGTGCAGACATCTTACAATGGGAAATGTCTGTGTGCAGATATCTTACAATGGGAAATGTCTGTGTGCGGATATCTTACAATGGGAAATGTCTGTGTGCGGATATCTTACAATGGGAAATGACTGTGTATGTAGATATCTTGGTGTTTGTTTGTTTGTTTGTTTGTTTGTTTGTTTGTTTGTTTGTTTAGGCAGGGTCTCACTCTAGCTCAGGCTGCCCTGGAACTCATGGTGATCCTCCTACCTCTGCCTCTCAGGTGCTAGGATTAAAGGTGTGCACCACCACGCCCAGCTCAGTTATCTTAGAATAGGAAATGTCTGTATGTACAGATATCTTACAATAGGAAGGTCCTTGCTTCAAATGTAGCCAACTACTTTTTAGATTAATGTACAAGATCAGTCATCTTAACTGATATCTTTCCATGAGAAAATTCATAATGGGAATTTTTTTTTTTTTTTTTTGCAAGGTAGGGTCTCATTCTGGTCCAGGCTGACCTGGAATTAACTATGTAGTCTCAGGGTGGCCTCAAACTCTTGGTGATCCTCCTACCTCTGCCTCCCAAGTGCTGGGATTAAAGGCATGCGCCACCACGCCTGGCTTCATAATGGGAATTTTTATGTACTTAAGTAACTTTTAAAAATGGAGCTTGGGGCTGGAGAGATGGCTTAGCGTTTAAGGCATTTGCCTGCAAAGCCAAAGGACCCAGGTTTAATTCCCTAGGGCCCACGTTAGCCAGATGCACAAGGGGATGCATGTGTCTGGAGTTCCTTTGCAGTGGCTGGAGGCCCTAGCATGCCCATTCTCTCCCTCTCTCTCTCTCTCTCTCCCCCTCCTTTCTCTCTTTCTCTCTGCCAAATAAATAAATAAAAATAAAATATTTTTTAAATGGAGCTTGATTTGCTCCTGCAAAATATAGATGGCAGCAGCCAGTTGGTGTGGGGCAGGCAGCCGGGTGTGCTCACCTGCAGCCCTTTCCTCTCTGCCCCCAGGTGCAGTTCGTGCTTACCATCACACACACCCTCAGCGCTGCCGTGAAGCCCTGCGGCTTCCCCTTCGGGTGCCTCATCTTCCAGTCTTCCTACATGATGACACTAGTCATCCTGTTCTTAAACTTCTATGTTCAGGTATGTGATTTAAGTGCTCAGTAGAGAATGACATGCTCATGAGCTTTGGCACTGACAGTGATGCAATGATGGCAGTATGTCTGTGGATAAAAGCAAGAGAATGTGTCTGTAAGGGAGACCTGCATTCCTCAGATCATAACCAGTCTAGTGGGCATTCATACATCTGCACACGCAGGCCTTGGAAATGCTTACAGAGATGCCAAGTTAGACGTATTCCACATCTTCACTGTGCTATCCAAATCTAGCGTCTGAAGGCTGCACGGGTATACTGCAGCCCAGATGCGGTGGCCGTGACTGAGGAGTTTTAATGCTCAATGCAGTAAATCCCCATCAGCCGCTCTGATGTTCGTTGAGGAAGCATTCTTTTAAGGCAAATCAGCATGAAAAGGTCACATTGGCTTTCTCTTTTATCAAGTGACATTTTCTTTTCAATTAATTTAAATGGGAAAGAGCTTCAAAATGCAATTTCAAAGTGACTTTGTTATTTAACAGCCTCAGGTGGTATAGATTTTAAATTGCAGGGCTCAGGAAATGGAAGGCTGCATCAAAAATAAATAATAATAAGAGACACGTATATCCAAAACAGTACTTTCGAACTTCGGCTGTATTTCTTCTTCAGACAAGTGCTCTCTATTAGTCTTCATTCACTAAACACATAGTGGTTTATGCAAAGTACAAATGTGGGAACTTAACGTTTGACAGCTTCAGATCTTGTTTCTGAAACTGGATTGACTGCCATTGTCTCTTATAAAAAACAAGCGTTTCCTTTGAGAATTTCTAAAGAAAAGACCTATCAGTGGGCCTAAAGCCACACCAGAGTGTTCAAGGAAAGGCAAGGTGGTCCTTGGTGTTAACACTTCAGAGAGGCAGGTAACTAGCCTATGAGTCCTGCTGTGGTGGAGTATTGCAGGCGTTGACCCACATGCTGATTCAACGTGAATGAAGGTATGTGAATCTACAGTGTCAGTGCTGACCCTTGTTAGCTCCAGGGCCATTTTAAACAGTAAAAGCAAGCTAGTGATGCAGGATTTTGGATACAGGGAGTGATTAAATTCCATAAAGATATAGAAGGTCTCAGGCCTGTTCGTTTTAGCAAAGAATTTTAAAAAAAGACTCTGAGAAGTGTAACTTGTTAATTATGAGGTTTATTTTAAGGGGAACTGGGATTCCGGGAGAAGGCTAACTGAAAGACTCAAACCAGAAGGCAGTTCTTCCTCTTGTCCAGTTGTAAAGGGAAGGAATTTTCTTCAGAGATTTCCCAGCAAAAGCTCTGGAGAGTACACCCACACAAAGCATGACCCCACACCCTTCACCTTCACGTGCGGCGGGGGGGGGAGGGGGGGGTGTAGAAAAAGCTGAGACTGGAGAGTGAGGGACTGGGGCTTCAAGTGAGACGGTCAGTGTGACTAAGCCGGGGAACACCGAAGCAGGGCAGAAAGCGTCAGCCAGGAGGAACCGCCTCTCCTGGCTCCCAGCCTGGCTGCACTGAGAGAGGAAAAGAAAGCCAACGGTGCTTTCTTCTAAGTTGTTGGGGTGGGATTTTTTACCAGGATGACAGTTTAAACTCTGACTGCTTGGCTGAGGAGAGAGAGAGAGAGAGACTTTCGCACTTGTGTTCAGGATGAACCGCAGGATGAAGTGGGCCAAGACAGCAAAGAGATTCCACACGTGGCGAAGCTCCTTTACACAGATCAAAAACCTAATTAGGATGAGCCTTGTCCTCAGGGGTGGGTATGTAAGGGAGATACCTGATTGGTTGGTGGACACAAGAGGCCGACTAGAGGGGCCAACCCACCCAGCTGCACCAGGCCCAGGAAAACGTGACGAATCAGGAAGCTGCTCCCAGGGGCCCTGCTAGCGGCTGCCCTGGATGGGAGTGGCTCACGTGCCAGTTCCAGTCTTGCCAGGGCAGGCAAAGTGACATCCATGTTTGATTTGGGTCTCGGTCCCTGGCTGACAACCTATAAGAAGAATCTATCTTGCTCTTATTTGCCCTTCTGCAGGCCTGGGGTTTCAGGCCTATAATCCCAGGACTGTGTGAGGTTGAGGCAGGAGGATCAGGAGTTCAAGGTCATCTCTAATTACGTACTAACTAGAGATCAGCCTGGGTTCCATGAGACCCTGTCTCAAAAACAGAACAAAGTAAAAATGAGGTGACAAGTATTTTATCAGAGTAAGGATATTTGAGGAGGGGGTGCAGCTTGGTGGCAGAACACATTTCACATGCATGATGCCCTGGTTTACATGTCCAGCACCAAAAAGAATATATTAAAAACCAGATCAGACTCCAGGTGGTGTTTAAAAATAACAGCCCCTGTTATCTTGAATTGTATTTTTAAAAATTTACATACTTTCTAAGCAAACTACTACTGCAGGAAAATTGAATGGCCTTTCATATGTAAATCCCGACCTAATGCATTTGTCTTGATCCTCTAGTTTTATCTTTAACCAGAGGCTTAAAAATGGTACAGTTGGGCTGGAAAGTTTGCTTAGCGGTTAAGCGCTTGCCTGTGAAGCCTAAGGACCCCAGTTCGAGGCGCGATTCTCCAGGTCCCACATAAGCCAGATGCACATGGTGGCGCATGCATCTGGAGTTCATTTGCAGTGGCTAGAGGCCCTGGCACTTCCATTCTCTCTCTCCCTCCCTTTCTGTCTCTAATAAATAAATAAAAAATAAAATTAAAAAACTTTTAAAGAAATGGTACAGTTGCAAACCATGAGTTTTTGAGTTCTTATTTGAAAGTCCAGTGCCAAAGAAAATCATATATTTTAATTGTATGCAATGTTAGAATGTTGGAGGTAACGCTTTATTAAGAAGTCTTTCCCCAATTTTTCTTCTATATGCATATTCCAACAGACGTATCGAAAAAAGCCGATGAAGAAAGAAATGCAAGAGCTACCTGCAGGGAGGGATGTGAGCAATGGTTTCCGCAACGCCACCTTCACCTGGGCAAATGGAGTGTCCTGCAAAAAAGCACAGTGACGTCACGGGCAGGAGCCGTCACTGCTTGGACTGGCATAGCCCTTCCTCTGAAGCAAAGACTGCATTGAGAGTTGCACGTTGTAGCAAAACTAATTTCATTTGAGTTTGTAAATCATTTGTACTCAGAATGTATTAATATGTTGCCACGAGGTTCTCTGTTCACTGATGCTGGAGCAGTTGTGAGGCAGTGCTGACCACTGTGGGCCTCAGGATCCAGCAGCTGTTCCTCCCTCCTGCAAACTCCTTGCTCCTCCCTCCACAGCTCTATGCTCCTCCCTCCTGCAAATTCCTTGCTCCTCCCTCCACAGCTCTATGCTCCTCCCTCCTGCAAACTCCTTGCTCCTCCCTCCACAGCTCTATGCTCCTCCCTCCTGCAAACTCCTTGCTCCTCCCTCCACAGCTCTATGCTCCTCCCTCCTGCAAACTCCTTGCTCCTCCCTCCACAGCTCTATGCTCCTCCCTCCTGCAAACTCCTTGCTCCTCCCTCCACAAGCTCCATGTTTCTCCCTCCTGCAAACTCCAAGGCGCCTTAGACACAGCAAAGGCAGGGACTCAGAGCTCGGGTTTCCAAGGCATGTCTTCAAGTAAAAAGTTAGTTTTGTTCAGAGTAAAATATGTAAAACAAATGTTTATTGCATTGTAAATAACAGGGTATGTTCTACATTAAGCAATAATTGTCAGTGTATATATAGATCAATCAGCTGTTTGTTCTAGTAGGAGTCAGCCCCAGAAAGCATGAAATGACATCAACATGAGACAGAAACCTAACAGGATCTCTCCCTCCCTCAACCCACTCTTGTTTATCAAACTCTTATGAGCACTTGTGATTCTAAACAGTTGTTGTAATGAAATTTGTTAATCTTCAAAATTATTACAATTAGTCATCCTGTGAAGAAAACAAATTGAACTGGGTGTGGTAGCACATGCCTGCAATCCCAGCACTGGCGGGCCGAGCAGCCTGAGCTACATATACACAGTGAGACCCTGCTCAAAAAAAAAATCTTCTGCCAAATCTTAACTCAGGGGCTTTGGGTAGGATCCATTTCTCAGCTTTGTTTCCCTATTCTTGCACTCATGTCTACCTCCCACTCACCGAGCCCAGTAGAGACACCTGCTCCACATCAAAACCTGTGTCTCTGAGCAAGGACCAGAGACCTGTCGGCCCTCTGTGTGCTGCTGGAAAAACCGCCAGCCCTAACTGTCAAAGCCCGCGGGCAAAGCACACACTGAACTTACCGGCTGTTTCTTCTGACCCGGCACATGCTTATTAGCCCAAAACTTGCTGTTGATGTTTGTAGGTTATTTAAGTTTTAAAAAACATAGAAAGGCTATAGTAATTTGAAAAGAGTCCCACTGTGACAGTCACTCCGCAGGCCGCCCTGTCCCTGCTCAGACCCACCATCTCCTGGGAAGCAGGTGCAGAGGCAGACGTGATACCCGGGAGCTTTTCCCGTCCCCCTAGGTCTTGGACCATCACTATAAACCAAGACCAAGAGTGAAAAAATAGATTTCCTGAAGACTAATTTATACCCTATAAAACAAGACTTGCCAACTTCCATCCTTTCTCTTTACAGCATTAAAAACTGTTCTTAGGTCCCGTCAGACAGGCGTTTCCCACTTTTGTCCCAAGAGTGGTGCCTCTGGCCCTGTCTGCCCTCCTGAATGAACTCTCGTTGTAAATTTTCCTGTTAAATTGTACTGGCTTTGTAAAGTCCTATACTCACATTGCCTTTCTCAGGGCTGGCATATGTTTTGAAAGGTGACAGTGTGATCCTTGGGGTAAATGCAGGTGTCCTATTCCAGCCCTCACAGCTGACCGGTCATTTCTGTGAACAAACGTCTTCCTATCTGGTCACTTCCGCTCCTCTTTCCTGTCTCCATTATTTTCTCAAAATACTTGCTCTCAGGTGCTTTATCTCCACCTGCATCTCACCTGCCCTGTACACCATGTGTTGCTCTCCCAGGATCTCATTTTCAAACAGCTAGCTTGGAGTTTGATAAGACACAGAGGAAGGAGAACAGGACTGGAGTTGAGTTGTAGTTCCCAAACACGATCTGAAACCTGTTGCTAAGGTGCGTTCTGGGTGACGAGGAGACTGAAAGGAGACCGGCACCACTGGCCGCTGCACTCGGCTCACCCTCCCTGCGCTCCATGCCCGCAGCTGGGGATGTGTTCGCGGCCTTGCCTCTGCTCAGTGCACAGCTAGTCTTCCTCCGCAGCCTACAGGGCAGCTGCAGGTAGCAGCCAGCTTTAACCATCAGATCAACGCGCGCACACAGCAGCAGTAGCAGCGCTGCATGAACACGCAGCCTTAACCCTCAAGGCCTCAGGACAGGCACAGGGCTGTGAGCTGAGCTGCAAAACCCCGATCAGGTAACTGTCTTAACCTGTTTCCTTTTAAGGCGATTTTCCTTTTTAAAAAAGTGTAAAAATATGAAATTGCGATCTCTGTGATCTAACAATGGAGAATGTATTTTTCCAAGTAAATTCCCTCTTGCTCATGGAAACAAAAATGCTTAGATGAACACTGTAAAGCCTGTTTGAATAATTCCAACTTTTAAAACAAAACGGGAGTATTTGCAATTAAACAGAGTACTTCAACCCACAGAATCGTATTTAGGCATTTTGCTAAATTCCTGTCCACCCTATCAGAGAAGTGCTATTTTTTATTTTCAAGGAAAAGCGGTATTTACTGTGATGGGCAGACTAGCTAGCATTTGGACCATTCTAGCTCTTCCCAACATGGCCATGTCATCTTATGAATGTTTCTAGGGACTACTTCTGTGGAAAATGTGTCACTTTTGTTTTCCTTTGAAATACTTGCATCTTAAAAACACAGCATCATGACTCGGTAGACAGGGAAGCAGAAGCCATTTTTTCTTTTAGATAAGCATTCTGTATGATTGTTGTATAATAAATTGATTTTTACACTCAAGAAAAACATGTTGCAATTTTTTTCTTATTTAGCTCAAAAGAGTTAAAATATGTGACTACATGGTATTCCAAATAATCTATCACTCGGGAATTTTTTAAATAAAGTGATATTTTAGCAATTAATATGTTTAATTCATCATTGCAATAGGCTTTATGTAATGTTACTTACATAGTATTCATATGCCAAGTTAAACTATTTAAGAAGTTGATCACTCACAAGAAAAATATAAGACCAAGTAGATAAGCAGAGGTTATAATGATTACAAGAAATAAATTACTATATAGTATAGAATAATGGAAGACTATACTGTCAAGGATCATTTCTAGTTTGTATAGAATAATGGGGGCAGGGAACTAGCACTGAGGAAAATAGTAGACAGAAAGGACACAGGTTCCAAACACCCAGCTCAGGAGGATGTGAGATGGGAACCGTGTTGAAGCTTGGGAGAAAGCGAGTGTGAGGAGCGGGCCCAGACTGGTGTTTGTGCAAAGCGTCACTGAAGACCCCAAGCACCTGGGCTCGAAGTCTCACTGAACACGTTAACTGATGTGGGTAAAAATGGCTGGGGCAGGGCTCTCACAGAATGGCAGGAGGCTAACTGAATGAGGGTTAGAGTTTAGGGGCTGGGTGAATATTTTAGTTTTTAAATCTTGGGTGTTTTTAAAATATTGAGAGAGAAAGAATGGGTACACCAGGGCCTCTAGCCACTGCCAACAAACTTCAGGCACATGTGCCACTTTGTGCAGCTGGCTTTACATGGGCACTGGAGAATCAAACTCAGGTCCTTAGGCGTTGCAGGCAAGTGCCTTAATCTCTGAGCCATCTCTCTCTAGCCCAGGTGGTTTTTTATTTTTTTTTTTTCTTAATTTTTTTAAAAAATATTACTTATTTGATAGGAGGCAGAAAGAGAGAATGGGTGCATGCCAGGGCCTCCAGCCACTGCAAACGCACTCCAGACGCATGTGCCTTAGACATCTGGCTTACATGGATACTGGGGAATCAAACTGGGGTCCCTAGGCTTTGCAGGCAAATGCCTTAACCACTAAGCCATTTCCCCAGCTGTTTTTGTTTTTTTGAAGTAGGGTGTTCACTCTGTATCCCAGGCCAACCTCACACTCATGACAATCCTCCTACTTCAGCCTCTGGAGTCCTTGGGATTAAAGGTGTGCTCCACAGGCCCAGCATCAGATGAACATTTTCAAAAGCCTCCTTCGCTATACTGAAGTGGAATCAATTCATTAAAACTTTGTTTAAAAATAAGTAAAGCCAAAGGATCCCGGTTCAATTCTCCAGGACCCATGTAAGCCAGATGCACAAGGGGGTGCATGTATCTGGAGTTCATTTGCAGTGGCTGGAGGCCCTGGTGTGCCCAGTCTCCCTCTCTCAAATAAAAAAATAAAAATAAAAATATAAGGGCTGGAGAGATGCGTCAGCAGTTATGGGTACTCACTTGCAAGGCCTGATGGCCCAGGTTTCAGTCCCCAGTACCTATGTAAAGCCAGATAAATAGAGTGGCACATGCATCTGGACTTTGTTTGCAGTGGCCAGAGGCTGGCCCTGGCACACCCATTTCTCTTTTTCTTTCTACTTACAAATAAATACAAAAATATTAAAAGCAAGCCAGGTGTTGTGGTGCATGCCTTTAATCCCAGTACTTGGGAGGCAGAGTTAAGAGGACTGCCATGAGTTTGAGGCTACCCTGAGGTCAGCCTGGGCTAGAGCAAGACCCTACCTCAACCCCCCCAACAATGAAAAAAAAAAAAAACAAAAACAAAAATATTAAAAGCAAGCAGGGTGTGATGGTGCATGCCTATTACCCCAGCATGTGTGAGTGTGAGGCAGGAGGATTGCTACGAGTTCAAGAACAGTCTTGACTACATAGTGGGTTTCAAGACAGCTTGGGCTGCAGAAGAGGACTCTGAAAAGAAAAACACAATAAAGAATCAATTAAAATTAAAACAGAGAACTACAACATCTCTGCCAAATTAGTGCAATTGAAAGGATTGTGTTAATGTCTGGTGTGGTAAGTTGAAAGTCTGTCCCCACAGACTCAGGTGTTTTATTAAAATCGAGTTTGTAGCTTCAGCCCCTAGCTGGTAGAGATGCCTGCTGCAGGGTGCAGGTTTGAATTCCAGCCTAAACGTGTGCAGAGAGAGGGGCTTGAGCTCTGGCTGTGCTGGCTTGTGGTGCGGGCTGTGTGGTGGGTCTCTCTGCTTGGATATATGAATGGGAGCCAGCTTCTTCCACCATTTCATCGAACTTCCCCTGGATCTGTAAGCTTGAAATAAATCACTTCCTCCCCTACAGTGTGCCTGGTTCACTCCAGCAACCTGAAGCTGTCTACAACACATGGTGAGCACTCACCTAAAGTTTCTAATCCCTTTCTATAAAGTTAAGTTTGGCATATACATTTTTGTCGGAGTAGCTTTCTACCAAATCTTATTAAGTTGGTGTATTCCAGGACAGTCCAGGACCATTCACAGACCAGTCACCTAACTACTCTTCGGCCCCCAGTAAGCATGTCGCGGTCACTGGGGAATAGAGAGTAAAATCTTAGCAACATCACAAAGAGAGTACTAGAATGACCCCAAGTGGACCGGAAATTCTCACTCACACCCTCACTGGGCAGGTTATAAAATGTAGTCATTAAGGACCCACAGACAACCCAGTAGGAGCTCCTTAGGAAAGTGGCTAGGTCACACTGGCCAGGCTGGACAGCTATGCTCAGCCATCCACAGGGCCCTAGAGGGCTGCCTTGAATTTTTTGTTGTCTTTTTAAATACAAGTCATTCCTTGAGCAATTCTTTTTTATTAATTTATTTTTTTACCAAAGAGAGAGGAGGAGAGAATTGGTGTGCCAGGGCCTCTAGCCACTGCAAGCAAGCTCCAAATGCATACACCACTGTGTGCATCTGGCCTTATGTGGGTACTGGGGAATCGAACCCTGGTTGTTAGGCTTTGCAAGCAAGCGCCTTAACTGCCGACCCATCTCGCCCCCAGCCTTGATGTTTGCCTGGACCAAAGTCAAGACCCTGGAGGCGTGGTTTTGGATCTCCTATGTGCCAGTTGCCCTCTTTAGCCTTGACATTTGGCCAGGTAACCTAGTTGGCCAGGGGGCAACTGAACTGTGACTCAGCAGCACTTGAGAAAAAGAAGCATTCTGTGTGGTTTTGCTGAAGTGGGTGTCATAGAGAGAAATCAACCGACTGGACCTGCCGGGACTCCACAGAACGCTAGCTCCTCCAAGGTGCCTAGTGCTCCTGATAATTCCACATCCTGCCCACGAGCCTGCTCTTCAGACTGAGCGGGCCGCATCACTCATATACAAGCAACCACCCTCTGCTCCTGCCAACTTTTCTCATTTACTTTGTTTTCTCTACCATTCACTTGTTTGGCTGGCATCTGTCTCCCCATCAGACTGGCAGCACCCAGAGGGTGGATCAAGCTACATCAACACTTCATCCCAGGTCCAGTTACAGTGAACAGCAATACAATAAAGCACTCCAAGAGGGGCGTGGAGACGCACGCCTCGCATCCCAGCACTCAGGAGGCAGAGGTAGGAGGATCACTGAGTTTGAGGCCAGCCTGGAACTACAGCGTGAGCTCCAAGTCAGCCTGGGATGAAATGAAACCCTACCTCAAAAAATAAAAAATACGGGCTGGAGAGATGTCTTAGCAGTTAAGGCATTTGCCTGCAAAGCCAAAGGACCAGGGTTCGATTCCCCAGGACCCACGTAAACCAGATGCACAAGGAGGTGCATGCATCTGGAGTTCCATTTGCAGTGGCTGGAGGCCCTTGCATGCCCATTCTCTCTCTCAAATAACTAAAATATATATATAATTAAAATAAATATCTATCTACTCCTTGGCCCTCCATGATGTGAGCAGCAGCTTCTTTCACATTGCTCTTCCTTTCGGTGGTTTTGATTGTGACCCTGGTCACAGCAGTACACAAGTCACTGCTCTGCCCACTAAGCTGTTGTAGCCGAAGCCTTTATTGTGCAATCCCCCCACACCTCCATGCTCCTGTCAGACCAAACTCAAGCCAATGGCTCACTTTATTACTCTCTGCCAAAGCTCCTCATCTACAGAAGTCCTCTCACCCAAGCTAGTCAAGACATGTTAGCTGGGGACTAGACAACTTAATTCCCTCTACTATTGCAGTTTTATGGCCTCGCACTATTTTTCTGCCTCAGTACCTCCACAGCGGCCATGGGCACCAGCCCCGTGATGCAGACCATCACCTACCGAACTTCATCAGCTTTTAAAAATTAGCAATACTTCTGAATAGCATTTTTAAATTATTTGCAAGGAGAAAAAGAATGGGCACACCAGGACCACTAGCCACTGCAAACAAACTCCAGATGCATGAGCCACTTTTGTATATCTGGCTTTACGTGGGAACTGGGTCATTAGGCTTTGCAGGCAAGCACCTTAACCACTGAACCATCTCTCCAGCCCTACCTAACTTCATCTTTAAGATAAATCCTTACAACTGCTGAGTCAAATCATAACTCACAAAAGACAACTTTAGACACTGGTAAGACCAGATGGCCCATGAAAGCATATATGTTGTCCTGAAGACATCTTGTCAAAGTCAATAAATTGTGCTTACTTGGGGACAAAATTAGCTATAACTTTTAATTCCCTAGCACTTCCCTCCCCTCGATCTGAATATGGCTTATAAATCCACTATACAATTGTGTCCACTGAGAAAAATTCTGTGACGTTTACCACTCTTTAAACAATGCTAGAGAGGAGGGAGGGGTGGTGTGAGGTAAGTGAGGAGAGCCACCAGATCCTATATACGTACGTGGGAAGGCGACACAAATGCCACCCTCAACGAATGACCTGTGCCCACTTGGCTGTGCCTTTTCTCCTGGTGACTCTGGAAAAGCTTCACTTCAGCTTTCCTCTTTCCCGCAAAATTTTTTCTTTTTAGGTAGCATCTCATTCTAGATCAGGCTGACCTGGAACGCACTGCGTAGTCCCAGGCTGGCCTCAAACTCACAGCAATCCCTCTGCCTCCCAGCGCTAGGATTGAAAGTGTGTGCCACTATGCCCAATTTCTAGTTTTTCAGTATTTGAGGGAAAGAGGAGAGAAAGATGCAGATAGACAATGGGCACGCCAGGGCCTCCAGCCACTACAAACTCCAGATGCTTGTGAATCTGGCTTTATATGAGTATTGGGAAATTGAACCTTGGTCCTTTGGCTTTGCAGGCAAGTGCTTTAACTGCTAAGCCATCTCTCCAGCCCCTGCTGTCTACTTTCTTAAGTCTTCAGCTCCTCCTAGAGTTCAAACATCCCTGCTAGGAATCCTGGGCTTGTGCCTGTGTAGACTCTTGACAAAAGGAGCTTCCCAGGCTGCTGAAGGGTCTGGGAGTGCAAGTTCCCACTTCCAGGTCCCTCCTCACTCTTTATGGAATTTCACTCATTGGAGGGGCTGGAGAGATAGCTTTGTGGTTAAGGCACTTGCCTGCAAAGCCAGGGGACCTCAGTTCAATTCCCCAGGACCCACATAAACCAGATGCACAAGGTGGCACGGGCGTCTGGAGTTCATTTGTAGTGGCTGGAGGCCCTGCTGCACCCATTCTCTTTCAAATAAATAAAAATGTCATTGGATATGGACTACTTAGAAATCCCAGTTCAAGGGCGGGGGGGGATGGCTCGGTGGTTAACAGCACTTGCTTCCCAAAATTGCCTGGGTTTGATTTCCCAGTACCCACATAAGCCAGATGTGCAAGGTGGTGCCTGTGTCTGGAGTTCGTTTGCTGTGGCAAGAGATTGTGGCATGCTCATCCCTCCGGTAAGATATTTTAAAAAGAAACAAAAAAAAAAACCTAGTTCAGCTAAGCTGAGGAAAATTCTGAAGTTGATATTTCCATAAAGAGCCCCATTGTTAAATGCTTTGGGAATAAAACAAAATATTCTCAGAACTTAGCCAAGCAGGAGAGCCACTGTCCCCACAGACTGTGCCAAGAGCCGGCTGGTCTGACCGTGGCTCTACACATCCTGTTCTGGTTTACTGGCAAGCCTCCATAGCACCACCAGAGAACGCTGACTTCATGCTTTGACTACGCCCTCTACACCCTGGTCCACTGTCCTTCCCTGACACCCCAAGGCCTTTCACTCCCATTCCTGAAATTCAGTCTCAGCAGTAAACAAATACTATTCCTTGGCATCTTCTGGAACTAGCTCCTGCCTTTTAATTCAAACATGGCTACTTTGGGGGGTGCTGTCTCTTACTGATATCCCATTCTAAGCAGAGCATCTTTAACTTGAAGTCCATCAAGGTTCATTGTACATTTTTGGAATAAGGGTGGCTCAAAATAGAGTCTAAGCTATTATTCTAAAATTCCCCTCCCTCTACCCCTGGACAGAAGCCTGTGAAATCTGAACCACCTTTGTTCTGGATAAGGGAGGCCCAACACACACCCTGTCCAGGTGGAGGCTGGAGGCGGCGGCAGCCCCCTGGCACCCCTCTTACTTTTGCTAAGCTTTTAGCATTCTTTGTAAGAACAAGTTGTAGTTTGCCTCTTGTGATTGTTTTTATCCTGCTCGAAGATCAGAAGTGTCACAAGATGAGTTTGGGATGTTTCTCCACTTCCACCAACTCATGTATACAAAGATTATTTCTTCCATATTTGGTAAAACTTGGGCTGGGGAGATAGCTCAGCCTGGGTTTGATTCCCCAGTACCCACGTATAGCCAAGATACACAATGTGGCACCTGCATCTGGAGTTCACTCGCAGCTGCTCTGATGATGGTGCACCCATTCACTCTGTCTCACAAATTGAAAAAGTAGACTTGATAAAACTTATGAAAAAGAATCAAGATCCATTTTTAAAAATATATTTATTCGAGGAGAGAAAAAGGGAGAGAATGGGTGCACCGGGGCCTCCAGGGACTGCAAAGGAACTCCAGATGTGTGTGCCCCCTCATGCAGCTGGCTTACATGGGTACTGAAGAACTGAACCAGGATCCTTTGGCTTTGCAGCCAAATGCCTTAAGTGCTAAGCCATCTCTCCAGCCCAAGATCCAATTTTTAAAAATATTTCATTTTTATTTGAGAGAGAGAAGAGGCAGAGAGAGAGGCAGAGAGAAAGAAAATAGGTGGCCAGGGCCTCCAACCACTGCAAAGGAACTCCAGACGCATGCACCCCCATGTGCATCTGGTTTACAAGGGTCCAGGGGAATCAAACTGGGGTCCTTAGGCTTTGCAGGCAAACACCTTAACTGTTAAACCATTTCCCCAGTCCCAAGATCCAATTTTTAAAAAATATTTGCAAGCAGAGAGGGACAGAGAGAATGGGAACACCAGGGGCTCTAGGCACTGCAAATGCATGTGTCATTTTGTGCATCTGGCTTTACATGGTATGGGGGAATTTTCCCCGGGTTGTTAGGCTTTGACGGCAAATACCTTCTCTGAGCCATTTCTCCAGCCCCAACATCCAATTTTTTAAAATAAGGATGGGTATTAAAAAATTAACTTCACTAAGGATTACCTTTCCTAAGCAACTTTTGAAATTTTTCAAATTCATCTACATTTTGATGTACCTTATATTCTTACAGTTTTAAAGAACTCTAGGAAAGCCAAGGGGTAGTGGCTCCCACTTATAATCTTAACACTCAGGACGCTGGGCAGGAGGACATGCTGTGATTATATGGCTTGGCTACATGAAAGCTCCAGGCCAGCCTGGGCTACAATGCAATGTCCTGCCTCAACCCCCTCCTACACACACCCGTCTAGAATCCTGCTTGTTCATGCCATTGTAAGTCACAATCATACCTTCTCTTCTAGTGAAAAGTCATGACTATTTTAAGATTCTAAACTCATTTTCTTTGTCTTACAATCACGTTTTAAGGTTTTGTTTTTTGCCCTCTGCTCAAGCATAGACATAGGGAAATCCTTTCTAGATCTTTCAGAGTGTTGGACTGCATTCCCTTGTTGATTTAAGGGAATTAACTGGCATCTTGGTGCAATCAAGCAATGCTGTCACGGAATGCAAAGAAATGGAATTCTACATACTGGGGGGGGGGGCAGGTGAGTCAGTACCACCTTTATGGAGAGAATACTATGGAGAGTCCTCAAAAAAAATTGAAATTCTATACAATCCAGCATTTTCACTGGTGGGTGTGTATATCCAAGGGATTGAAATCATTATACAGAGAGGTGACTCCCATGTCCACTGCAGCATTCACGATAGCTAAGATATGGAGTCACTCTCCCTGCCTTCGAGTGCATGAACAGATCATGTTTGAAATGCACATACAATAGCATTCAGTCATAATGGAAAAAATAAAACCCTATCACTTGCAGCTCCATGGTTGAAAGAGGACACCATTACGCTAAGTGAGATAAGCCAGGCTCAGAAAGCCAAAACGCACACTCTCATATGTTGACCGACCTCACAGAAGAAAAGAGGGGACAGCGGTCACTGGAAATCAGGAAGGGCGGGATGGAGGCAGAGAGAGAAATGACGTAAGAGGCACCCCCATGAGTGAGGAGACTCGGTCCTGGCTTCTTGCTGTAAAGTACGGCGACTATTAGTTCAAATGGCTGATGACATACTTCAGGTGATCAGAAAAGAAAAATACGATGTGTAAGTGCTTACCATCATTTGATCATTCCACATTCTATAAATGTCCTGAATTACCAGTGTATCCCACAAATATATATAATTACGTCTCAATAAAAAGCTTTTTAAGAGCCGGGCGTGGTGGCACATGCCTTTAATCCCAGCACTCGGGAGGCAGAGGTAGGAGGATTGCCATGAGTTCAAGGCCATCCTGAGAGTACAGAGTGAATTCCAGGTCAGCCTGAGCTAGAGTGAGACCCTACCTCGAAAATCCAAAAAAAAAAAAAAAAAAAAAAAAAAAAAAAGCTTTTTAAAAATTAATGTTAGATTCCAAGCCAGGCTTGGTGGCGCATGCTTATTAATCCTAGCACTGGGGAGGCAGAGGTAGGAGGACTGCCATGAGTTCAAGGCCACCCTGAGACTACATAATGAATTCCAGGTCACCCTGGGCTAGAGCAAGACCCTACCTCAAAAACCCCCTGCCCAAAAAAAAAAAAAATTTGTTAGATTCCAACAGCAGGCCAATTTTTTTATCCTGGAAATAAATCACACTTGCTCATAACATATTCCTTTCTAAATTAAAAAAAATATTTTGAGAAAGAGGCAGATAGAGAATGGGTGTGCCAGGGCCTCTAGCCACTGCAAACTCCAAACAAATGTGCCACTTTGTGCATCTGGCTTATGTGGGCACTGGAGAATCGAACCTGGGTCCTTAGGCTTCATAGGCAAGCACCTTAACTGCTAAACCATCTCTCCCACCCCTATATTCCTTTAATAAGTTAATTCTATTTACCAAAATTTTATCTAGAATTTTACATTCATTGTTGTTCAAAGATGTCAAATTTTTACACAAGCCAATTTGCATTGCTTTAAAATATTCACAAGTTTAGCACCATCGGGTTCCTGAGACCTCATCTCAAATATTAGACTTCTGATGACCACCCACACTTCCATTGATGTGTCACATGACTGCACTGTCAGCAAAGGGGTAACATGGTAGACTTATTTCACTTGTTTTCCTGCCTTCAAGGAAATTTTCTTTAGAATTTGTGTGGTTTCTTTTTGTGCAGGTGTGTGGTATACACACGTGCCCTTGTGGTTCCCCATGTGCTTGCCTATGATGGGGTGCACTCTCCTGCAGGTGGAGAGGACTATCAGGTGTCCCTCTCCATTGCTCTTCCACCCATTCTTTTAAGAACGTTAGTCCATGAACATCCAGTAGTTTGATCCTGGTCCCATCCCTTTATCCTTTCTCTCTTCCCTCCCGCCCATAACCCCAAGACCCTCCTCTTTCAAGGTATCCTTCCGTTTTGCTGTCTCATTCCTTCTGTCTTCCATGTCAAAACATTGATGGTCTCTAAGCGGGGCATGGTGGTACACGCCTTTAATCCCAGCCCTTGGGAGGCAGAGGTAGGTGGACAGCCGTGAGTTCGAGGCTACCCTGAGACTACATAGTGAATTCCAGGTCAGCCTGGGCTAGAGTGAGACCCTACCTCGGAAAACCAAAAAAAAAAAAAAAAATTGGTCCCAGAACTGTGCTGGTTTGGGGGGTATGTAAAAGCACTGTGGGGTCACATCCATACCAGCCAGTTCATGTCAGGACAGCACCCCAAAATACACCTATGCATCCTGCAGCTGTTGTGTTCTTTCCACCCTTCCCCTCTTCAGCGATGCTCCCTGAGCCTAGGAGGGCACAGTAGCAGTCTCCTTTGGTGCTGAACTCTCGGCATTTTCTCAACTCGTATTTTCTACTATGAGGAGTTTTGAGTCCCTTCGGTGGCACCACCACCTCCATAGAGATGGTTCTCTAGCAAGAGGGGAGAGCAGCACTCTTTGTCACTACCTCTGCCATGTTTCTGGATCCTGAGTCCCTGAGGATGACAGATGACTCATCCAGTGTGAAGCCCTGAGCTGACCCTTCCTGCCTTTTCCATTTGTTTTTTCACAGTAGGGTCTCCTTCTAGCCAGGCTGACAGCCTCCTGAGTGCTGAGATTAAAGGCTTGTGCCACCACACCCAGCAGAGAGAGCGGAAGAGAGAGAATGGGCGCACCAAGGCCTCTAGCCACTGCAGATGAACTCCAGATGCATGAGGCACTTCGTGCATCTGGCTTTATGTGGGTGCTGGGAAATCGAACTTGGGCCACTGAGCCATCTCTCCAGCCCCCTCTTGTCATTTTATTGAGTCTTGGGTATCTTCAGTATTTTCCATCTGGCGCTTTCTGTGCAGTTCCCAAGGCCTGGGCCTGCACCAGAGCCACCTAGTGCTTCCCGCATGGTTCTCTAGACAGCAGCCTACCCCACCCATTCTTACCTGAGCCAGAGTCTCTTGTTGCCCTGGAAGCCTGATGGATTTTCAAGGCCCCAGGGACTCCTGGCTCTCCCCTGTGGAGTGGGGTTACAGGCGTGTTCTTGAGATTCGAACTCTGGCAGTCTCAGGAGCAAGCACATTAACGGTTGAGCCATCTCTCCAGCCCTGTAATTAGCTTCTTTAATGGGATAGAAAAGAAACATGACTGTGTTGACCACCGGAGCCCCATGTTTAGCCGGGCGTTGGACATAGGGCAAGTGCTGCATTGCAGGGACTGGATGAGTGACCAGAGCCAGGGATGGCTCTAGGTTGGAGGCGGCTCAACTGCATGAACACACAGATGCAGGCAAAGCAATCAAGTGACTCTCAGGACTTTCTCCCACTGCACGTCCCACTGGCTGAACGGCGTCCATCCGGGTACCTGCCTGACGGGTGCAGTCAGGGCTTTCCTTCGGAAGGCTGAGTTAGACTGAGCCTGGAAGAAAATGGCCAACCTCTGATTATATTAAGCATTTTCAAAACAAGGACACATATCCATGTACAGACCACAGTTAGTTTATAGCTTACTTCATTGCTTTATAGTACACAAGCAGGGTCTGTGGCAACCCAGGTTAACCATGTAAGACAGTAGTATTTTATGCATGGTCTCTGTCAATTCCACCAGCCTAAAAAACATCAACACCAACTGAATCCTAACTCCTTGAAGCTCTAGGACAGGGGTGAACAATCTAGTGGGAGGGGTGTCCTTTGTACTTCCCCAGAAAATATGTAAGGCTGTAATTGAGACAATTCACGTGACAGAAGGACAGAGACACGGGATACCTGGGTGATCTTGAACAAGCTGATTGATCTCTTGTAGGAATTCTCAGCGTCGAGCACTCAGGCCCACACCAGATACCCAGTAAGCACTCAGCATGAGAAACAAAAACAACTTTCTTCGGTTTTTGGAAGAGAATAAGAGCAAAATCCTAAAATAAATACATTTAACAGAGATGGCCGGGGCTGGAGAGATGGCTTAGCGGTTAAGGCATTCACCTTCCAAGCCAAAGGATCCTGGTTTGACTCTCCAGGACCCACATAAGCCAGATGCATAAGGGGGAGCATGCATCTGGAGTTCGTTTGCAGTGGCTGGAGGCCCTAGTGCTCCCATTCTCTCTTTCTCTGCCTCTCTCAAGTAAATAAAAAAAATTTAAAAAGAGATGGATATTCTTGGAGACTTTTTTTGGAGAGATTCAGAGAGAGAGAGAGAGAGGGAGAGAGAGAGAGAGAGAATAGACATGTCAGCGGCTGTGAACAAACCCCAGATGTGTGTGCCCCCTTGTGGGCAAGTGCGGCATTGCACCCTTGCATCAACAAGAAAAGGACAGTCTGTTGGGCTTGCCTCAAAAAAAAGGTGGTTTTTTTTTTTTGTTGTTGTTGTTATTTTTGTTTTTCAATGTAGGGTCTCACTCTAGCTCAGGCTGACCTGGAATTCACTATGTAGTCTCAGGGTGGCCTCGAACTCACGGTGATCCTCCTACCTCTGCCTCCCAAGTGCTGGGATTAAAGGCATGTGCCACCACGCCTGGCAAAATAAAGTTTTAAAAGAATTGCTTCTGGGCTGAAAAGATGGCTCAGCAGTTAAGGCACCTGCCTACAAAGCCTAATAATCCAGGTTCAATTCCCCAGTACCCACATAAAGCTAGATATGCAAAGTGGCACATATGCCTGGAATTTGTTTGTGGTGACTAAAGGCCTTGATGCGCCCATATTCGTTCTCTCTCTCCCCCCCCCACAAATAAATAAAAAATACTTTTGAAAAAAATAATTGTTTCTGCTTTGAAATATATAGTACGATCAGAATATCATCTTTCCTGAAGCCATTTTACTCAGGGTTTTATGAAAAAATCTGATTCACAACTGAGAAAGTCACTGCAAATCTGTGTAAAATGTCTCCTGATTATTCAAGTGGGAAGAGAACACTAGACGCTTTTTCCAGAGCAAACAGATGATCAGAAGTCTTCTCTCGATTTTCCCTTCCTCACACCAGCCATCGGCCAGAATTTCTGCCATTG
The DNA here is from genome assembly GCA_036365145.1 of Orientallactaga sibirica. Taxonomy (NCBI): domain Eukaryota; kingdom Metazoa; phylum Chordata; class Mammalia; order Rodentia; family Dipodidae; genus Orientallactaga; species Orientallactaga sibirica. Next base: position 5,363,982 of record JAEOAD010000463.1, on the reverse strand, counting down.
GAGCTGGGGGACTCACAGTGCCTCAGCTTGGGCACACTTCCTCTGATCCTATGTCCCTTTTCCTCCTCAGGCACTGGAGCTGGGAGAACCACACCTTCTTTGTTCAAACACAGTGTTCCCCTGAGCCACTCTCCTTTCCCAATTCTGGGCAGCTGAAGGGCTTGGCAAACTCCTGCGAGTTGGGATATAGCTGCAACTGAGCTGAGATCATCTTAGCTACTATCCACAAAGCAGCACTAAATATCTCCACAGCTGCACTCCAAGCCGCATAACCTACAGCAAAACAAGCAAACCCAAAGATATGCCCAGCTTCAGTCCAAAGGCTCACTTAACATGGGTGTGCTGGGAAGACTCGGTCAAGGCAGATGTCCACGTGGGCAAGTCTCAGCACAAAGCAGGCGACAGGAAAAATGAAGCCGACCCAAGGACTGGACTCCCATGGAGCCGTTTAGAAGAATCTAGACAAAGAACTCAAGAGAATGATGATAAACCTGTGCCAAGAACCTAAAGAGGACACACAGGTAAATAAACGCTTGAATGAGATCCTGAATGCATGCAAAGAAGAGAACTCATTCAAATAGCTAAAAGAAATGAAGTCAAAACAGGATGTGAAAGTGGGATTCAGTAAAAAGATAGGAATCCTCAAGAAAACCAAACACATGGATTGGAAAGAAATGATACAGTATATATGGAAAGCTTCACCAGTGGAACGCTCAAGTGGAAGACAGAATGCCAGACCTCGAATACAAGGAAGAACTGGATCAGTTAATCAAACCGTGAAGGGTGCGCTACAGGGATGTGGTTTAGTGGTTAAAGCACTTGCCAATGAAGCCAAAAGACCCAGGTTCAACTCCCCAGGACCCAAATAAGCCAGATGCACAAGGTAGCACATGTGTCTGGAGTTCATTTGCACTAGCTGAAGGCCTTGGTATGTCATTCTCTATCTGCCCCCAAATAAATAAATAAATAAATACTCTAATCTTTTAAAAATGAGTTTTTTAAAAACAATATTAACAGAATATGAAAGAAGTTTAGGACCAAATGTTTGAATAATGGGCATAGGAGAACTTCAGGCCAATGGCAGAAAAATATTTTCAAATAAAATTATGGAGTACCAGATGTGGTGGTGCACGCCTTTAATCCCAGCACTTGGGTGACAGAGGTAGGAGGATTGCCATGAATTTGAGGCTACCCTGAGACTACATCGTGAGTTCCAGGTCAGCCTGGGCTAGAGCAAAACCCTACCTCGAAAAAAGAAAGAAAGAAAGAAAGAAAGAAAGAAAGAAAGAAAGAGAGAAAGAAAGAGAAAAGAAAAGAAAAGAAAGAAAGAAAGAAAGAAAGAAAGAAAGAAAGAAAGAAAGAAAGAAAGAAAGAAGGAAAGAGAGAGAGAGAAAAAGAGAAAGAGAAAAAGCCGGGCGTGGTGACACACACCTTTAATCCCAGCACTCAGGAGGCAGAGGGAGGAGGATTGCTATGAGTTCAAGACCACCCTGAGACTACAGAGTGAATTCTAGGTCAGTCTGGGCTAGAGTGAGACCATACCTTGAAAAACAAAAAAAAAAAAAAAAAAAAAATGGTTTCCATAGTTCCAGATTTAGTAATGCCCATCCAGGTACAAGAGACATACAGAACACCAATAGACAGAACCAGAAAAAATGTAACTCCCCACATCAGGCTATAATGAAAACACAAAATTCACAGAAGAAAAACAGGTCCTGAAAACTGCCAGAGAAACATATAGGTACAAATAAAGACTGGCCCAGCAGATCAAAAATTTTTCAATGAAAACCTAAAGTCCAAAAAGGTTGGCATGATTTATTCCAAGTACTGAAAGACTTCAACTACCGACCCAGACTACTTCACCCAGCAGAATTATCCCTACGAGAGAGAGAGAAAAGCTTTCTATGGTAACGCAGGCTGAAGGAATTGAAGACACCTAAAGCCAGCTCCACGAGGATACTGGATGGAAGACTTCTCAAAGAGAAGGAGAAGTACATTCGAGAAGATGTAGGAGGGAGAACTAATCATCATTGTTTGAATGGTTATAAAGCAGATGAAGACTGAGAAACCAAACATCATATCTCAACGTGACAGGGATTAACTCACTTTTATTTATTTTTTCCATTTTCCAAGGTAGGGTCTCGCTCTAGTCCAGGCTGACCTGGAATTAACTATGTAGTCTCAGGGTGGCCTTGAACTCATGGTGATCCTCCTACCTCTGCCTCCCAAGTGCTGGGATTAAAGGCATGTGTCACCATGCCCAGCTTAGATTTATTTTTATTAGAGAGTGGGGAAGAGAGAGAGGGGGAGAGAGAGGGTGTTCCAGGGCCTCTAGCCACTGCAAATGAATTCCAGACACATGCACCACCATGTTCTTCTGGCTTACGTGGGACCTGGAGAATCAAATCTGGGTCCTTAGGCTTCGCAAGCATTTTAACTGCTAAGCCATCTCTCCAGCCCTCAAATATTTTTTAAAAATGAAAAAAAGTCAAATTCATTGAATTTTTAAAATAATAATTCAAAATAAAACAATTGGGATTTTTTAAAAAATCACAGAAATTTGGATAATTCTGTTCTGCTTTTCAAAATGCACTTCCCAACTGATATTAGCAGCCATACTGATGTTCAGATACTCATGTGAGTGGAACCACCAACCACATGGGCTCACACACCAGTCAAGACACTCTGACAAAGAATATATATGTATAAAGTATATATATGCAAAATATGTA